>OX578272.1:37798895-42598895 GCA_951217065.1 Baccha elongata
ATATTCATTTTGGCCCTTACTGAGATGTATTAAGAGATTAACAAGTTCAACGGAATCTTTGCACTAACAAAAATTTAAATTCGAACTTCCGAAATTGCTTAATATTGAATTCAGATTATAATGGATACATTCTAAACTTAATTTTTTCTTTGTAATTTATTGTGACGGCTAAGGCTACTTAAAAATAAAACCAATGGGCCATTCATACATGTTTGACAAGTTCTTGTTAAGTTGTTTTTAAGCTAAACTTGAGTTTTTGCTATGCATAGAAAATTTAAACCCAAGTCTGAACGAAAAACTCGAATCTAACTTTAAACTGGACCGAACCCATGTTTAAGTTGTATTTAACTTTGATAAAACGTCTGAAATAGGTACACAAATGAAATAATTTTGTTGAAGGTCGCGTCGCGATTGATTTGCTTTTTCATGCAAATAAGATGTTGGTTATTACAACTTTACGAACGAAAAAACTAAATACATAAATAGATAGTAATATTTCTTCATATTTACCTACCTATAAAAAGACTTTCAGCGGAATATAGGTTCCTATATTATTCACACAGATGAGGATATCATTGTGCAATAGAATAATCGAGATGGAGAAACTAAATAGAGCGGCATTTTATCAGAAATTTTCTTAATTTTCATTTGATATTTTCATCGCGGATTGCGCTTATTTTAAATTTTATAATTTTTGTTTCTACCTAGAAAAAATGTAAAAAAAATGTAAAAAAAATCGAGTTAAAATAGCATTATCAACATGCAAATCCTCCTCAAATTCTTTGTACTAATACTAAACATCTGGCATGTATTGCTTTCAACCTATCATGCATTGTTTTCAACCTCTCTTTTTCTTACTTAATAAAAAATCAATCTATCCCACTCATTCCATATGTGGAACCCAAGTTTGGGACACGATCCACTTGTGTTTCACTAAACAGAGCTGATAAAACATCTATGCTTAACAACTGTGTCTAACCTGAGTGTTAACCCTCTACTTTTGCCGTTTTTGTTGCCATTCAGGCATGTGGTCAATTTTATCAGTTCTCACTGAGTTCAAAGGGTAGTCTTGGTTTCTAGCTCGTTTTGCTCTCGGTGTTTTAAGCCCAGTTGGTGTTTCTGAATAGGATGACGCTGGACTTCCGTGACTCAAATGAATTCCACGACGCAGTGGAGTCCCATCTCTGCTTTGGTCACCAGCCCAACGGGAAGGTCGTCCTCAGTGGCGTATTGAGGGGGGGGGGGGGGGGGCAGGGGCCCGGGCCCCCACCAAGCCTCCAGGATCATGTTATTATTTAGATGATTTCATCATTATGTACATTAATAACTGAAACTTTTTCGTAAATATTAGAGATTTAGAGGGATATAAGAAGAGAAATTTTGAAAAAGAATCTTTTAGAAGCAGAATGCAACGAAACACAAAAAACAGTTTTGAAGCAAATGTGTGAAACTAGATAGAGCGACACACAGTTTTGATTGATTTCTTAAAATTTTTACACGTCATAGTCAAAAGCTTGGAAGAAATAAATGAACTGGGAAAACAAATACTCCTTGGCGTATTCGCTATTACAAGCAATACTTAGTTTCGAGTTCCTGGTAAGTTTAGTTGTTTGCTCTGAAGCAAGTGGATTGATGTTACCGGTGACAAGGTATCTGCAAACCAAAAACATTGTCCTGTTCCAAGCAAAGAAGTCTGTTACAACTCTACAAAGTGTTTTAAAAGGAAGGCGCGATGAGATGGATCAATCCTTTGGTTTGTTATTTTTAAAGATAATGGAGATATCACAAGGATTTGAGGTTCAGCCAAAAGCTCCTAGAACGTGTGGGAAACATGTCAGAAGAGCAAATGCTATCCAGGAAGGAGATCAAAATGTAAAGCAGTATTACAAACTTAATTTATATATTCCTTTCCTTGACCATTGCTTACTAGAGCTCAGCGAACGTTTCGGAAATCGACTAATGGAGAATTTTTTCTTGAAATCGTATTTTTAATTATTCACATTATGCAATCAGTCATTGGTATTATGATTTCAACTTATTTTCATATATAATATCGATTTTTTTTCGGTTTGTACGTATGAGTAAGACCTTAACTGTTAAATCGTTTAATTTTGAGTTCTTTTTGTCGTGTTACTTCAAATGAATGTCAATGTCTGGAAATCGATCTGTCTGGATCCAGATCTGTCTAACTGCACTTTAATGATAAAGTAGTTCATTCTCCCGGTAACCAAAAAGTTGTGTTTTTCATTCTACTATTAGATATAGAAACGAACATGGGAGGAGAAAAATGGAGAAAATATCCCAGCAACAGCTTTAGCTTCTCTTCCCGTTTGCAGTAATATAAAATTCCCAAATATAAGGAAGATACTAGGAGTACTGTGTGTACTTCCAGTTACGTCAGCAGAACCAGAGATCATTTTCCGTCCTGAGAAGGTTAAAGACTTGGCTGAGGGCAACAACTTCCGAAGCACGTCTAAATGGATTAGCATCCATGAATATTCACAGAGAAATCAATATAGATCCTGAGGAAGTTATTGACCAATTTGCCCACACGAAAAATAGGAGAATGGACTTGATTTTCCCAAAAAACAATAATTGAACATTAACTATTTCAACAATCAAATTAAAGTTTTCAAAATATGATGTTATATTAACATTATAAAATTCATTATTATTTATTGTCTTTATTATTAAAATAACAAATTAATAAAATGTTGTTCACAAAAAGTTTAATTTTATGGATTATGCAAGTTACGGTTTCTTGGGGCCAGTTTTTCAGTTGTGAATTAAACTAGAGTTAGCTAACTCTGGGCATAAATTTATCTCCAATTGACCCAAGAACCTGAATGTTAGTAGGTAGTAGGTAAATAAATAAATAAAAAGCATTTGTTTAGTTAATCCAAAGTTATCTCACCCGATTCAGTGAGTTACCTAACCCAGGTTTAATTTTAATCTCGCACTGAAAAACTGGACCAAAAAGGAGAAAAAAAATGGATCCACTTATTTGACTAACCTTAAAGGACTACAAAAAAATAAAAAGTAAACAAAAAATTATTGAAAAATTATACAGGTGCCCCCCCCCCAAAACTTTTTCTGGATATGCCACTGGTCGTCCACTTTTTCGTGCCACTACACCTTTCCCAGATTAACAGAGGTTTTCGGCGTTTGATTCCTTGAAAGCAAATAGAGGCATATATGTTTGTGGGTTATTTCTTCGCCACAAAATCCAAGAATTGACAACACACAGTTAGGTCACCAATGCATATAAGATCATATACGGCCTTTACAAAAAAAAAGTAAAAAGCCTACATTGCATGAAAGACCATATATGGTGTCTTAGAAAAAACCAACAAAAAGTCATATTTACTCATAAAAATTAAAAAAAAAATATTATAAACATAAAAAAGAACTATAAATATGTAAAAAAAAAATGTTTATTTGGTAGGACTTACCTGTTTATTATTAAAAAATGTATCAAAAAATCGAACTTTTTTTCACTGACACTTGACAAGGTGCTCTTTGAACTTTAGCTTATTGGCGAAAGACGCGCCTCTCGCGAAAAATTAAAACTAGTTTATTAGAGCAAAATAGACCTAGTTTAATTCTAGAGTGCATTTTTTATCACTGAGTTTGGTGAACCATATATGGGTTTGTATGCGGTAGAGGGTCTCCAGCCAAAGATAGAAATAAACGAATAATAATATTCGTAAACGAGTAAATAAAATTCGTTTAAAATTGGTGGTAGCGCCTTTAAGTTGTTGTTGTTGTTCAAACACATAAAATGAAAATTAACAGAATGGTCAGTAATAAAAACTGACATTCTATAGTACAAATAGTACAATATAACAACAATAGTAGAGGGTTCACTTTAGACTCCAGTTCAGAAGAATTCGAGTTTACAATATGACTATGAATATGGGCCAATAATGTATTTAATCAATATCAGACAATGAGCCTTCCATCTATTTTGCTTCGCTTGAAAGTGAATAGATTTATTCTAAAATGGCAATCTTCAAAATATAAGGATTTAAGGTTTTTGAAGCAATAACGAACAAAAACATTTTCAATAAATGAAGTCCTTTCATTGGCAAACAACATTCCAGTAAAAAACAAAATTTAACAAAAATCAGAAAATTAACACTACCAAAAAATTAATGAAACCAGAATATTCATCTGGAACATTTTATTATCTCTTTTCATTGTGGTGAAAGAAAAAATAAAAAAAAACAAAAAAAAAAAACAATTTGTAGCGAACAAGGAAGCAGTTGAAAGGTACAACTGACATAATAATGCAAATCCTCCCACAAAACTCAAAGTGCAACCAATCTCCATGTAACGCCATTAAACCACCACCACCCACCCTCTGCACTAGTTTTCAAATAAACAACTAAAAATAATGCTGAATATTATCTTGTATAACTTCTAGTACAACTGGTCTTACAAATGTATATAACTGGGTCACATCCACAAGACTTGTTCAATGGAACGCTGAACTAAAACTAAAAATAAAAAAAAAAAAAGAACTAGAACACAGACAGAATAGTAGTAGCCTATTTCATTGTCTAAAGTCCACTTAAAAGTATTATTATTACGAGAGTGGATTTGCAAAAGCGTAAAAGGCTCCTCCGATCTAGTCCATTAACTGACGGAAGGCTTAAGTGTATACATGGGGAAGTGTGTTCGAAACACACAAAAAAAAAAAAAAAATAGAAGAAAAGATAGAAAGTTCTTTTATTTTGCAACATCTATTAGCGTTAAAACTCTCCTCCGTCGAAATGTAACTTTGTTCGGCACAACTTTATGGGATACGTTTTATCTCATTAAGAGGAATAGCTGTGTTCGCGCGCTAAGTCCTTCCCTCTACCAAGTACTTCTTAATATTTTAACTGCGAACGTACATTAAATGGCAGTTAGAGATAAGTGTATCTCAGAGTCCGCCAAAGAAAATCTATTCAAAGTTCTTTACCACATCGTATAAATATCTACACACAAATATACTCTATAATATCTTTTACAGCATTCTTGGGCTAAGGAACTCCTCCATGCTAGCTATTTTTATTTTTTTTTGTGTGGAAAGGACACTCAATTTTGAGACAGTAAAAATAAAGCTTAGGCGAGGTGGTGAAGAAAAATGTTTGAACATTTTCTACAAACCCCAGAATTGCACAAGTCGTTGGCACAGTTGGCTTTAGTGTCCGTTCTGTTTGGTGTCCTACTTGGCGGTCTAAGCCAAAGGTTAAATATACATTCGTATTAAAGAAAACGTGATTGCAATTTATTATGAAACAACCACTGCTGACTTGGAGTAAAGTTTATATTCTCGTGATATCTAACAATAGCTTTGGAGTTCTAAATAATTTGCTAAACATCTTACTCCCACTTTTTCCTATTAGACAGGGTGTCCCATTATATTTTTGTCCTTTGTAATAGTTTTTGTTCTTTCTGATAATATTTCTTTGAAAACGGTAAAATATATAGAGGACAATAAATGAAAATAATATGTTAAGTTATCAGGAGCTTAGAAGGATATCGAGAAAGCTAAAATGTTAATATTAAAAGCCATAGAAATGAAAGTAATAATTGTGGAACCGGACACTCCTTGGGAAATGTTTTTGAAAAAAATCAGCCATGTCTCTATCATCTAGCGGCCCCAATGATGGCTGAGTCAACAAACACTGAGCGGCGAAAAAAAAAAACATATGAAGCTGTATGGTCGTGGCTACGCAGTCATTGAGCGGCGCGACCCATATTAAACTGAGCGACAGCCGCTCTGCAGCTCGCCGCTCACTGAGTTGTCGAGCACTAAGACTTCATAGTAGGAGTTCAATCAAACTACAAATAAAATCTTATCGGGCAAATAACAGAAAAAGCCCTAAGGAGGGCCTGCCGACACCTTAAAGCTTTACCAAACGGTTAGTTTGGTGACAAGACAGGAGATCTTGGCATGTGGTAAAAGTCTACGAAATCAAAATACAGGAATACACACGAGTGACAAAATCAAACTTTATGGAAGTATTTTCTAATACAAGAAACACTTACAGGTAATACCAATAGATTGCATGGTACTAATCCTGAACAGAGCAGAAATGATAAGGTCAGAGATAGACGGGTTCCGGGATGTAGCAACAGATTATCCCAAATCTTTAAATCGCAATTCAGAACGTTGGAAGTATGGAAGAACGAAGGTTATTCTAGTTGAAAATGATGATGAAGAGAAAACGATTGGACATATTGTGCATCCAAGAAATAAAATGGCGAAATAATTGAAATAGGACCCGTTTCTTGGAAGTAAAAAGGAAAGTGGACAATGATTTTAATTGGAGGAATCTTGGTTATTTTATTGATTTTAAAAAGCGCAATCGTGATTACGTCTTAGTTAGAATATTTGGATATTTGGCCTTAATAAAAATAAAAAAATAAACGAGTTAACTAATCAATGAGTTACAAGACTTTCACACTCCTCGTATTATTTACTGTTCCGGTTAGTTCCGGAACATTAGTAATACATGCATTCTTGAAAATTGAACTTAGAATCACAGTTTAATTTTTTTTATTAATAAGGCAGTAAGTGTCAAACATTAATTGCTTGCTGCATGACAGCTAGTTAGCACTAAATATTCCGCAAATGCGAATCGCTGTCCAACCACAATGTAAAAAAGCTCAAAACTGAGCAAAACCTTTAAACAAAAAGAATATACATTTCAGATTTGACAAGATACTGTTTACTTTATTTGTTTTTTTTACTCGAGGAATATGAATAATTCAATAAAAGCACATTTTTGGATGGAACTGGCAAATGTAATGTTCTCCTACACTAGTATTTTGACGAAAACTTTTTGTGACTATTAAACATAGCTTTACCTAGTATCGTTAAATACAGTGCGAAAATATGTAAGTTGAACAGAAACAAGCGGAAATTTGCGTATTGACAAGATGCTCACTCGTCGTCAACTGATGAGTGCAAAGTGAGCATCCGCATGAAACGCCATTTTTTCATGGACTAAAGGCCATAAAAAGCTAATTTGAATTAAAATAAATATTTATATAGACGGGATATTTGTGAAAATGTTATTACAGTTTTGAGTAAGTGAAAACCAAAGAAATTGCATATTTAACTTTAAGTGATACTAACCGGTGATAAGAAAAATTAAAATTTATTAAAAGTTATTAAAAACCATGGGTTAAAACGGCTGAGTTGAGTTTGGTTATCCAATCTTCAATAGTGGCAAAGTTTAATGATGGCAGTAAAAGACATTGCAAATGAATTTAATCTGTCGCGTCAAACTGTACACTATCAAATTAATAAGTTTTAAAAACATAATGATATTAGAAACTTACCGATATCAGGTGCTAAGCGCAAAACAACGCCCACTGAAGACCGTATCCTGCTACGGGAATTTAAAAAAAATATTTTTGTAAAGCCCCAATCTGCTGCAGATAAATGGAATTTGACGGCCAAGAATTCAATCAGTTAGCGGTATGTCCGACGACGTTTAAAGGAAGGAGATTTTAAGACATTTAAAGCTTAAGACGTGCCGTACATATCAAAGGTAAACAAGCATAAAAGACTATCCTCCGCAAATGAACATCTGCACAAGCCAAAGGAGTTCTGGAGACGCGAAAGTTTTTTTGAATATAACTCATTAAAAAACTAAATTTTTGTAAAATTTTTGCCAAAGGTAGTAAGGCGTAAAAATGCCCATTTGTCAAAAAGTGAGCCATGGTGGAGGTTCTATAATGTTCTGGAGTTGTGTTGCGTACAATGGACTTGGTGACTTGGTTCCTATTATCGGCTCGATGAACCAAAGACAATATCTGAGTACCCTATATGATAATGCCTTTCCTTCCGGGGATAGGCTTTTTGTGGAACCATTTATCCTGCAACAGGATAATGTCCCATGTCACAAAGCCCGTATGATTACTAACTTTTTGAAGGATGTTGATGTTACCACTTTGGACTGGCCACCTCAAAGTCCAGATCTAAATATTATAGAAAATGTCTGGTCTCTTTTGAAACGCAAAAGAACAGTTTCGTTAAATAAAACCAGAGAGGAGACAATTTCTGAGGTCACTTTCCTTTGGAATGGGATATCTCCAGAGATTCTTCAAAATTTAGTGGATTCAGTACCAAGACGCCTTCAAAAAGTTATTGAAGCCAAGGCAAAGGAGGTTATACATTTTACTAATTTATTTTAATTTTTTTTTTTAATTTTGTTAAGTTTAAACTTTCGTTATTTTAGTATTACATACTTGTCAAAAACTCATTAAAGGAATTGGCAATCCTTGAAATAGCTATATCTCCAGCCAAAGATAGAAAGAAACGAATAATAATATTCGTAAACGAGTAAATAAAATTCGTTTAAAAATTGGTGGTAGCGCCTTTAAGTTGTTGTTGTTGTTCAAACACATTCAATGAAAAATTAACAGAATGGTCAAGTAATAAAAACTGACATTCTACAGTACAAATAGTACAATATAATATAATAAAATTCGTTTAAAAATATATAAAATTCAATAACAACTCAAATAGTATGGTCGTACCAAATCTTCCAACCTCTCCCCCTTTGATATGTGCTACGAATTGTAGTCTATCAAATAAGGTTAGGAGAAAATGGAGGCGGAACAAAACAACATACTTAGAGGCGCTTAGAAAAATGTTGAAGCTCCAAATGCGTTTGAAAAAACAAACAAACATAACATCTCGACCTGTGTCGTCAGTGGTCATAAGCGGTGGAATGCGTAGTGCATACGACTTCGAAGACTGAGTAAATCTGAAGGCGTGGGTTCAAATCTCACGAGGTGCATGTGAAAAAAGTTTTTCATAATAAAATTGGATTAAAGCTCAATACCACTAAAAGGAGACTGATGAAAGGAATTGGCAATCCTTGAAATAGCTATATCTCCAGCCAAAGATAGAAAGAAACGAATAATAATATTCGTAAACGAGTAAATAAAATTCGTTTAAAAATTGGTGGTAGCGCCTTTAAGTTGTTGTTGTTGTTCAAACACATTCACTTGTCAAAATACTTATGCCATACGTTAAATTATTAATTATTTTTTATCTTTTTAAGGTTTCTACGAAAAACATTTGTTTACTTATTTTTAAATTTGTATTAGTTATATATAAAAAGGAAAAAATTAACAAGAATTCTTTGTGAATTTTTTCAAAAGTTACACTCAAAATTCTAAGATTTTTATTTCGTCAAAATAAACTCACCGGCACGGAAACTTGGCCAAGCGGTTATTTTTCGTTTGAGGTTTTATACCACATGTTGTATATGAAGGTAGTCCAGGAAAAGGTTTATCCCTTCTTTACATTTCCGTTATTCATTACGTTACGAGGAAATCGGTTTCTACTCATCCGCATCACAGATATTGTGGCTTTCGTGGAGGCGGCTTTTTAAAGGTATTATTCCGAAGGACGTACGGAGTTTGACATCGTTGATAATCCATAAACGTCAATGCGATACTTAAAAGAAATCCTTCAGGAATCCATATTACCATAAATTGGATTAATAGGACACGATCAGTTACTATTAATGCAAGATAGAGTGTGAGCAAATTACACACGTTGAATAGGAAAAATCACGAGTGGCCAAGTTTTCGTGCGGGTGAGTGTACTTATGCCGACTAATATATATGTACAAATTTTCCAAAATCATTTGATTTTACTTAAAAATTTGGGTATGTTTAATGGCAATCGAACATATACCAAGATCACACTTTAAAAGTCACTAACACTTTACGAACATACCCCTATCGAGATACATGAATTTATCATTCGTACCAACAATAACAAAAATTTTGATCGAAACTCGAATGAAAGTCGAAAATTTATCGGCAGTGAAATTTGACTTCTCCTTTTATGGGTATTGAGTCGCAGTAAGATTTTTGTATGGAAAATTCAACTTCACTACGGATAGCTTTTCCGAAAAAACACGGCTATTGTTAGTGTTGTCGGAAATAATATGTCACAAATAAAGTCACCCTGTGCAGCACACAGATATACATTCAAAGCATATCCCCAATTTCATGATAGAGTCTTCTTTGTCACGAGAAGTAAAAAAAAAACCTACATACCCATATGAATGCTTGGAAAAGTACCCATATTCTCCATTGCATATACCTTCGAGGTTTCTTTGGCAAAAATAAATTTTCTCTAAGAAAGGTGTATGTATTTAGGTACAAAGAAACTTTGTGATGTGTGCTGACTGCATTGAGATTTTCCAGAAAAGTATATATTTTTATTTTACTTATTTATGTAGGTAAGCGCACTAGCAGTACCTACCCAATGGTTCTGACATTGAGTTTTTTTTTTTTTTTTTATTAAATGCAAAATAGGAAGAAACATTTTGTGAGCTGTCATTGTGTCATTTGTAATAAAAAAAAAAAAGAAAAGTTTCTAAATTCGTGTCGTCATGTGATGTTACATGAATAAGTTAGATAGTGTGAAGAGATTAATTTGGAACTAAAAAAGAAAACCGAAATGCCGACTTTCGTAGGGAAAATGTATGAATTGAATAAATGTATGTATAGAAATTGTGGCGCACAGAGGTTGCATGTCGATTTGATCAACTAATGGTGACAGTGATAGTGATATCATGTTGAACGATTCTTGAATTTTTTCGGGGGCTTGTATACATTATAATGTATAGCTTACAAATATTTTATGTCTTGTAAGAATGAATTGTATAACTACTATATAACTACCAGTAACTGCTGGATTGCACGTAAAAGTATTAGGTACTTAGATATTTGAATTTATTTTGTATAACGAATAACTTGAAAGCAGGGGGAAAGCGGAAGACTTGAGCCACTTTTTATGAAATCGTAAATAAAAACATTTCTGTTAATCTCACCCAACTGAAAATTATATATTTTTAAAGTTAAATTTATCTTTTTCAAGGTAGGTAGATAAAATGGCGGTTTCGCGAAACAACTGTTCTAAAGAAACCTAATTAGCGCCAAGAAGAGCCGTTTAGATGCCATAACTCGTTTGACCTAATTTTTTGTGATATAGGAGTAGTGTGTGTTTAAAACGCTATAAGGGGACCAAGTTTTGGTCTGTGCTAAAGGTCCTAAAGAAGAAACTAAGGTCACACTGTGTTCTGGGTGATTCCATTGGGACTGAGAGCCGGCCAAATAACCTTACACTATAGATCTATATGAGGCTAGGCCCGTTCAAATGCAAGGCATACCTAGACTAGGTATAAAACAGTGCTTTGATGATGCGTTCGCCAAAAGAAGAGCAAGTATCTGTCGAAAAAGCTGACTACGATAAAGGAAGTTCCGAAATCTTAAAATGTAAGAGTTATAAAATAGAGATATTGCTTGGTTTATTAGAGCCAACTGGTGATGTTAAGGAAACAGATAAAATCATTTATCCTTTTGTTCGACTGCATGTTTAGGTTGTCAAGAAACAAACATCCGAATGCCTGCGAGGCGAGACCTAGCCAGGTCCGATTGTGTAGTTTAGCCGCATGTTCTCCTATTTGCCAATGACCAGTAATGATTGCCACGATCCTGGCCATGTGGATTCTGTTTCATTCAATCTGTTTTTGTCAGATGTTGGCCATATCTAAATAGGAATATTATGTTTTACAATTTTTTAAACTTTACCACCTTCTTGTTGATTCTGAAAGGAAATGGTCATATACTCTGCCCTTCACGAAACCCAAAGAAAGGTCTACTGATTCCGCCTGAGAGACGAGAGAGAGAAAATTAACCTAGAACGAAAAAAAAAAATTCTGACGAAAAACTTTCTTATTGGTAAAAAATCAGTCACACAAATTCTTATCAAAATCGTTCGTATTTTTTTCCAGAAAAATTGGAAAAATGAAAAACATCGATCGAGTTGTCTAAAACGCTTGTATGGCAGGTACCGTTGAAAATCTTAAAAAAATTTTGTCGAAAAACATCTCCGTTTTCAAAAAATCAGTCATATTAAATTTTATCAAAATCGATCGTATTTTTTTCGAGAAAATTTGAATTATCTGTTACGTTTATATGACAGGTACCGTTGTTTTTAGACCTAGGATAAAAGTCAAAAATACGAGTGGGCATATTACTCTAAAAATACAGAGTACCAAGTTTGAAGAAAATCAGCCCAACCGTTTAGGCTGTAGATGTCGATATATCCAGACTGACAGACGGACAGCGGGACAGAACTGTCGGACCTACTTTTTTCGTGTTCTCTATTATCGTAATGTTATGTTTGATTGTTATCTCAAAACTTTTATCTTTTACGAAAACAAAACTTGCCCCATAGTAGGTACCTATGTATACCTATGTATAAGTAAATTTTTCTCGCAAAAAAAAAGGTCGATTTTGATTAAATTTTGTGTGACTGATTTGTTGCCAATGACGGAGTTTCTCATTAGAATTTTTTTTCAAAATCACCTTATTAACCGGTACCTGCCATAAAAACGCTATAGAAACTATTTTTACTTCCGATTATTTATTATAGTTTCTTGCTTAGTATTCTAAACCAAAGGTTAGTAATCTTACACAAGAGCAAGTTTGTCCGACCGAGTCGTGCCTTTTATTTCCAAAACCACATTCATTAACTGATTTAATGAAGCAATTTCTTTTTCTAAGAATATTTTTTTTCTTATACTACACCTTCATCACTTGCTACTTCTTAACTTGATACAGCGTTTCTAATTGCTATTTTTATATGTTTTCGTATAAGCATTTCAAACGCTTTGTAGATTTGCGCAACACAAAAAGTTCTCAACAATATGTGAGCTTCACAGATTTTACCCACTTCTAGTTCTTCAGATATATCATACCAAGCACATCCCCCAAAGGAAAAATGTGTTGTGATTCTCACAATAATCCCATTTCTCAATGATATCCCTCTTGTAAGTCTAACACAATTAAAATGGAGATGGAAGTCCTTTTTGCTTTTAGAGTGTGTCAGAACAAAACGAATGAGGAAGAACTGATTGGTTTGAATTTCAGTACCATATGACATGACATGAGTTGTGGCTTATTTGTTCACCTTGTTTTGGTTTTCCCAACTATTTTATTTCATCAGAAATTTAAACCTTTCACCTTTAGATAGTTTAAAAGTTTTAGCATAATACAGAGACTTATTTTAGAAGTTTCTCTCTGTTATCGTTATTGTAACAAAATTAATATTCTGATGTAAATGAATTTTCCTAGATGTCTGGACCTTTTGGTCTTTTAATTAAATGTACTTTGCATATCATATTGCATTTAGTATTGTCATTTTTCATTATTCGGAAAGGTGTATACCAAAGGCGGGTTGCAATGTTTGTCTAGATGGCATATGTTACATATTTTATGTAATGAAAATATATAGATTAAAAAAAATGGTTGAATGAACCATTAAAAAAAGTGCCTGTCACGTGACTTTTATTTAAAAAAAAAAATAGGGACGACAAAGAACAGAGGAAATTAAATCATTTTGCTTTAAGTGCATTTCGTCTATAGGTCGTTCAGATTAAGCAGAAAATTTGAGTTCCTCTCCCATCTAACGTAAATCAGAAAGCCAATAAAGAGAATTATCAGCTTAACATTTTCTTCTAAGGACTAAGAAGAAATCCCACCAAATCAAGACTAAAAATATATGGAAAAATATATTACAGACGAAATGAAAGCACCCAGTTTCCCCACAAAGTAAAGAGATTATATTGTTGTTATATTGTACTATTCGTACTAGAATGTTAGTTTTATTACTTATGACCATTATGACCATTCTTTATTCGGTCAATATTCATTGAATGTTTGAACAACAACAACAACAACTTAAAGGTGCTACCACCAATTTTTAAACGAATTTTATTTATTTGTTTTTACTAATTTTACTATTTTAAGACGGCGGAGTCTTATCTTTTGGATTCAAAATAAATGAACACTCGATTTGAATATTTAATAATTAGGTACATAATATCTTTATTTATAACAACAGTCAAACACGTCTTTATACTAGCGAGGTAGATAAATGACTGACTCTTCTTTCGTGATCGTGTTATTCGATCAACACAGAGTGTCTCAGCGAATACATACATAATAAAATAAAGCAAAGACACTTATACATTTAAACAAATTATAACACGTACCCGTGTTTTAATAAAGGGATACCTATATACCTGGCAGCCCGTGTTACTTTGTGTACAATCATTTTTTTTTTCGCTTACAATATAGCTATTGCAAGGAGTGCCAATTTCTATCATCAGTCTCCTTATTAATGGTGCAGAGCTTAAATCCAATTTATTATGAAAGGCTTTTCACGTGCACATCACGAGATTCGAACCCACGCGTTATCAGAATTGCTCAGTCTTCGAAGTCGAAGTCGTATGCACTACGCATTCCACCGCTTAAGACCACTGAGGTCACAGGTCGAGATGTTATGTTTGTTTGTTTTTTCAGACGCATTTGGAGCTTCAACCTTTTTCAAAGCGCCTTTAAGTATGATGTTTTGTTTCTCCTAACCTTAATTTGATAGACTACAATTCGTAGCATATATCAAAGGGGGAGAGGTTGGAAGATTTGTAACATACCATACTATTTAAGTTATTATTGTTATATTGTACTATTCGTACTAGAATGCCAATTTTATTACTTGACCATTCTTTATTCCGTCAATTTTCATTTCAATCCAAAGACCAAAAATTGGATATTCTTGACTATTTATAACTATACGGATCTAAGATCCCTCTTATGTGTATACAGGGTGAGTCATGAGCAATGCGACAAAATGCTAGGGCGTGTAGGTTGCGTTGAGACAAGAAAAAAATCGTATGGGAGGGGGGGGTCTATTCCCCTCCGTTTAGCCGGGAGGGGCAAATATTTTATGTCGTTCTCAAGAAATTAAAAAAAAACCAAAACCACCTTTTTCTAAGAAAAACATTTATTTTTATTGTAACGAAGCAATTTATTTATTTATTTAGCATTAATCTTAGTTTTTTTACTTTTTTTTTTACACCCGTACCACTTTACGCCTGTTCAGGAACTCACCTCAAACGACAAGTTATTGAGAACCGAATTTTGTAGAACATTACTACTTAGAAATGAAACCGAACAAAACTATTTTAGAAGAATATTCTGGACGGATGAAGCACAGTTTACTAGGGATGGGGTTACTAACTTCCACAATTTACATTATTGGAGTAGCGCCAATCCACACAAAAAAAAAACAAAACAAATCACAACACCGCTTTAGTTGTAATGTTTGGCTTGGTATTGTTGGACACACTGTGATCGGGCCCCGGTTTTTGAATTCCATTATTAATGGAGAATCATACCTGCAATTCCTACGAGACCTTTTACCCGATTTATTAGACAGCGTTCCATTGGTTATAGCAGATACTTTAATCTACCAACAAGATGGTGCTCCAGCACACTACAGCTTACAGGTGAGCAACTGGCTGGATGATCATTTTAGTGACCGTTGGATCGGAAGAAGGGGCCCCACGGAATGGCCGCCTAGGTCACCAGATTTAACTCCCCTAGATTTCTATGCATGGGGATTTATGAAGAATTATGTTTACGAAGTGGAAATAGTATCATTGGAACAACTGAAGGAACGAATTGAAGTCGCTGGAGTCAAATTGCAGGAAAATTTGTCAAGCATAAACTTATGTGAAGCCATTACAAGGAGATATAATCTATGCCTTCTAAACAATGGAGATCATATCGAGAATTTTTTATAAGTACTTCCAATAAAAAACATAGTAAAAATAAAAGGAACAAAAAAAAACTAAAAAAATTAAGATTAATGCTTCTTAAATTGCTTCGTTACAATAAAAATAAATGTTTTTCTTAGAAAAAGGTGGTTTTGGTTTTTTTTTTTAATTTCTTGAGAACGACATAAAATTTTTGCATCCGGTTTTCTTATTTTGACTTAAAATTAATAACAGCATTGAATTTTGAAATTAAAATTAGCTATTAATTACGTAAAATTTTGAAAAAAATGAATTTGAAATTTTTTTTTCAATTTATTTTTTCAAAATTTTGACTTTGAAAATTAATATTTCAAAAACTATTTCTTAGAATAGATTTATTTAAACACAGAATGAAAGAAAAAGTTATTGGCTTTTCAAAAACGTATCGCACAGCATTGTGAATGAAGCCGTTGATTTTAAATAATTTTTTTCCCATTTTAAGTCAGTTTTTTCGAAAATTGCCCCTCCCGGCTAAACGGAGGGGAATAGACCCCCCCTCCCATACGATTTTTTTCTTGTCTCAACGCAACCTACACGCCCTAGCATTTTGTCGCATTGCTCATGACTCACCCTGTATATTCGTGCAAGGGCGATAGGCCAATAAATAAAGACAAAAAAAATCGCTTTAGGTCGCAAAAAATCGCAGATCGTTGATTTTATTGGGAAGTTGTTAGGATAGATATACCAACAATGTAAAACCAAGTTTGCAGTTTCGAAAAGCTTTTGCTAACTTGGTGGTGGTAAAAAAACCTCAACATTTTTTTTAATTTTTTTCAGTTTCTGCGTTATAATTTCATAAAAGTGCATCCGATAAATAGTTGTAAACACTTTTAAAGCAGACACAATTTGCTAGAATTTAAACCCAACAACAGTTTTGTAGGTATAATAAGTTTGGAAATACAGCACTTTAAATATTGACTTTTTTTCAGCCAAACATCCTATACAACATATCAAAAATGGCTCACGGCCAGAAGTCCACGGGCCAAAAGTCCATAATGGACACAAATACATTATGGACTTATGACTCACCCAGGTGGGTCAGAAGTGCACAAGAAAGTGGGCCACAAGTTCATAACTTTTAAGGAGAACTGGGTCACAAGTCCACAATAAAACTAAAACAATTATGAAATCATAGATACCTATTTATTTTTAAAGAAAATAACAAAATTAATTAACATAAATTATATCAATACAAAAAACGAAAAAAAAAAAAACAAAATTAAGCAAATTCAGTAACAAAGACAAGAAATAGTTACAAAAAAACTTTTGTGCTATTACTAACAATTTGCCTGCAAAATGGGCATAGCACTTCATTTTTGTTGCGTTTGGCCGTATCCTTCACACTCAAGAAACATTCCTCGCAAATTTCAAAATGAATCTGAGAGGAACTATTTTATTGATGGCACCTTCAGCGTTCTTCCATCAGGCGAATGGAAGCAATTAGTGATTATTTGTGTAGCACATTCAGAGCACGTAAGTACCTACTTAGTATTTGTTGTTTAGAATTACTTTTCCAAATTGCAATGAGGTATTTTGAATTTGATTTTTTAATTGATTAGTGTAGTAATCAATTAATATAATCAATTAAAAAATCGCTCACCTCAGTGGGTCAAAAGTCCATAATCGATGGGCCAAAAGTTCACAGGAATTTCTTGTGTACGTTAGACCCACCATGGTGGGTCATAAGTCCATAATGTATTTGTGGACTTTTGACCCACCCTAGTGGGTCAGAAGTCCATTATGGACTTTTGGCCCGTGGACTTCTGGCCCTGCGCCATCAAAAATTTAGAACTACCCGACCTTTTGTAAGGTAAACCCTATTTTTTCATCTTTATTTACTGTACTGTTATGTTATATGCGGATTTTCATTAAAATACTGAGTTGGTCTATTGTAGGCTTTGTTCACTTTTTTAAATATTTTCGTTTTTTGCGTTTTTATTCCTTGTTGAGCAAGTGCAAGTTTTTTTTTGGTTTTGTATTTTCATCAATATCATTTTAAATGACAGAACAAAATCTGATTGTTTTAGGTTTAAAAAATGAATTCATATATTTTATACACTTCCCCTTATTTACTTATTCATTCATTATAATTTTTCGAAAAACAGTTTAATTTTAGTATTTTCGATTTTGTATGAAATGTCACTTTATAATTCTGTCTCCAAAAAAAAAAAACAAGAATAAGCACTTACTTAGTACATATCATGTATGCAATGCTTACAAATACCCGAAGCATTAACTTATTGAAACATCAATCAAAAAGCTTACTGACAAACACATTAGGCCCACACTACATCCCTTGGGGCAATATGGTACCTATACTCAAACGTTCTTCGGTATATATCCATTCATCATCATCGATATAACTTGTCGTCGATATCTTATGTGTGTCCTGCACATATACACAGACTCAATCTGTAGGTATCAATGAACACACACAAAAAATACAAAAGTTTGCAACAGAGACCTGGATAGCCTCAAAGCAATTATCCAAATCCGTTAATTAAGCCACCGGCTACGGCTTGTATTATGTAAGTTTTGTTTATTTTTCGATTTCTTCATTTATGTCTCTACATCTACACATAATTTTGTTTACATCAATAGATGGATTAGGAAAAAAAATAATCTATCGATTACGATTAAGCAAGCCATTGGAAGATACATTGCCTTACCATTAAACAACCACCCACACTCCCCTAGAGGATTCATACGCTCTAAGCGTTTGTTTTTCTTTTGTGGGGTAGGTATTCTTCAAATTGATTTTGCGCCAAAAAAAAAAAAACGCCCACCAATCCAAATAAAGGCGAGCTTCACTCTAGCGAACGTAGATATAGATTATTATGATTAATTCTTATAAACAGCCCACAACCTCTCTTAAGAATACTCGTCGAAAATAAATTACATTCTATTTGCTTTCGCTGTTGTTGTTTTGGTGTCATTGAATATTTATTTTTTTTTTTGAAGCTTTAGGCCACCCTTCAATCACAAAGAAAAAAAAACTTCGGTAAGGAATATTTACCCATTAACGATGTTTTTTGGCTTTCATCAAAATGATATCATTTTTCTGTGCGTTTAAATTGTTGTGATCCATCTTTTTAATTGGGAAAGATGTCGTAATAAAAACCAAGGAATCCTACTATATCCACCTGATGGCTTAGGCATAAAATACCGTTTGTTTGCCTTCTGTCAGAAAGAAATCATAATTTATAATATACCTAAGGTTTTTACGAACCATAGTTAAAAGTCTGACAAAGAAAAATTAAAAGACACAATTGGATCGCAAAAACGTGCTTTTGATGCAAGTTCCCTATAGAAGCTTCTTTTGTGGCAAATTAAGATTAATAAATCAATATACGTAAAACTTAATGAAACATATACGGATTCCAGGGACCAGGGACGCGACGTATTAATTTATGTATGCTTAACGCTCTTATCTTTTTTTAGATGAAAAACAGTACTTTTTGCTCAAAAATTGAAAATAGCAGCATGTCGATAAAAAAAAAACAGTATTTTTCGCAGTACATTTTTTTAATTTTTATATATTTTATTTTCTTTAAACATGAAAAAAGGCAAAGTAACCATCACCAGGCGATTTATTTCCATCATCAGAATCGTCTTCACTTTCCATTTCAATATCTCCTGTGGTTTTTGCTTCGTTCTTGTCCTTTGAAGCAATTTGACGAAGCAATTCCGTCTTTGATTTGAGGTATTGATAGAAATCAACGCAAGAATTTTTAATATTGCATTTGACGATTAGAATTGCCTCCAATGTTTCCACTTCTAATCGAGTCTTGTCTGAAGTCCATGTTTTATTTACCGCAAAAAATATTCGTTCCACCGATGCTATAGTTCCTGGCAAACATAAAATGTATTCTACGATCGTAGCCATTTCTTTGTATTCGGAATCGGTATTTTTAAGACGGTTAAATATTTCTACCCATCGATGCCCTTTTTGGCCACAAAATAAAAAGTAAATCTACGAGAACAAAAGAAATAACTCGCGACAAAAAAGGATCTAATTAGCGTCGCCGACCGATCGCGGAAAAGACCCAAAACAAAAAGTGTTCATCTAGGTACTTTTGCATCAGCAAATTTTTATTCAGGTCAACTATAAATTTTGTCAAGCAAACGGAGTGCTTGAAAAGGTACATTGCTTTTCATAAGCGATATCAGCACTGTTTTGCCGAAGTAAGGAGAGGGTTGTTTTGTGAGTCAAGACTAGAAAAAGAATTCCAAATATCGCTGACAAAGTGCAAGAAAAATTTATTGCGTTCATTATTGAATTCCTTTGAGTTTTAGATGCCAATGACGAACCGCTGATTGTTTGCATTACTTTTAATGAGTGAAATCAGAGAACTTCATCTCATATATAAAAGTGGTATAAATTTCACCAAGAAATTTTTCATTGAGGAGCAAATTTCCTACTCGGAGATTAACAATGTAAGGATCGAAATATCCCACCGCCATTAACGTTTGCTTACAAGCTCAAAAAACTGCTGATTTGAAGTTCTGTAAATATCTCAAAATAAAAGCAGTATTTTTGAAAAAAAAAAAAACAGTAGGTACTCAGTTTTTGAGAGCAAAAAACAGTATAATACTGCGAAAAACAGTACAGATACGAGCGTTATCTATACATAAAAACGTCTTACTATACGTATTTTACGATTATGTTAAAGAAACACCTTATACCAAACATTTGAATTGCATCAAAATAGATACACGTTACATTAATACCAACTTTATTCTGACACATGCTTTTTCGAACTACACGAGGCAGTCTACACCACAAAAGTGTCCAAATTACGAAAACAAATCGTCCTAACTCCTAGGAGACTTTACTGTGAATCAAATAAGGTAGTAAGCCGTGAAACATCACATCGTTATTGTTATGCTAGCCTTCCATTTTGTAATTCCAGAATAAACCATACGGGCACACAGTGGCGTACCGACGGGGGGGGGGGTTAACCCCCCACGGATTTGCAGAGTCGGCAAAGTCGGCATTTTGAAAATTTCAAAATATTTAAAAGTATTCGAGTCATTGAATACGAGATTTCTTAACTAAGTTGTGCAGGTCGGCATTATTAAAGGTTTTTAAACTTATAAAAGCAAGAAAGTCGGTATTTGCGATGGTTTTTAATCTAAAACGTACAAGTCGCCATTTGCGTAGAATTTTAAACTTAATGCGAGAATATAGTTTATAGTTTTTAAATCTATTAAATCAAAAAATTGTTATTTTCAAAGTTTGTAATTTTAAGTGTAAGTCGGTATTTATGCAGATTTTTGAATTGAAGTAAGAAAGTCAACATTTTTGCAAATTTTTAAACTTATATTAGAAAGAAACAATTTTTGAAGTTTTCAAATCAATTATAGCATAAAAGTCGGCATTGTCAAGGATTTTTTTAATTTTAATGTGAAATTTGATATTTTTGAACATGAAAAGTGCATCTCCAAACCTGTAGAACTAACAACGAACAAAAGGATTGGTTGAGAGTGTAAATCACTAGGCTTTGGTTCTTCGGAGCTGTCAGTGCCACCAAATATTTTTTTTTTTTAGTATTAACAATCATTGAATTTCATTATTAAAAATATTTTCATTTTGGTTAGATAGGTATTGTATTCGAAAAGAGAGAGTGAACACTTAAAACAGATATCCATTGCAATAGCATTCCGGAAAGCATAAAAATTCGTTTTCAATTTTGTTGTGCCATTTATGTAGGTAGGGGATTTTTCGTTTCACATCATACATCAACAACGGTCGAAAGCAGAATACTTTTTAAAAATCTGTTCGGAACGAAAACAGAACAGGGATATTTTTATAAGTCAGTTCGATTTTCAATCGAAGAGAGTCAATAGAAGTTTGTAAATTATTACCTATATACGGTTGTCAAAGACCAATCGATTGATTTTCCACATTTATATGGGTGGATTCGAATTTCAATTTACCCACAAATACGTAATTTTGAAATATTATTACCTCAATTTCAATGTAAAAATTACGTTTTATAACCGATTACACCAGTTTTCTGATTAATTAAACAAAAAGAACTTATAAAACATGGCTTTTCTTCGTACTACTTAAGTTTACATTTGTGGCTGACATAAACCAGAAAGTGAAAATCATATATTTTTTCTCTTGTTTCCCATTTAAACAATCAAACCAAATAAAAATTAGTGAACAATTTTTATAATAATTTCCAAATCGGGGTCTCGGTCAACATAAAAATTATTATCTAATCTAAGTAAATACGGTTCAGGGTTTCGATTGCCCTACGAAAATAAAAAGAAATCTTTCGAAACTTGCATTCACCGCTATGTTAAATTTTGCCTGGAATTTAATATGACATTTTACCTGACTTGGTGCAGGTGTTAGTTGAAAGTAAGCAAAATGCTAGGAACATAAAAACACATGCACATAAACATACAAAAACATAAACAATATACATAGGTACCTACATTTAGTCAAAATCATTTAAATTTATCAAACGCACTTCAAACGACTTAGGATTTTTCTAAAACTAAAGGTCTATAATTCAAAATTTCATTATTAACATGGTCTAGCTCCTGAAAAAAGTATAAATTTTCTAAAAGTATGTAAAGGTCTTACTTCAATTATGTCCCCATCCCCACTGAAGTTAGACCTTTACTATTTTTTTTCTCCGAACATCACGCTCAGAAATAATTTTCCAAAACATTTATCATTCTATGAAAAATTGGTGTAGGTATCGTTTTTTTATGATGAGTTAAAAAAAAAAGAAATACCTAACAATGGAAAGAAAATCAGTAACTTTTCTTTCTTTTTTTTCATAAAAAAAAACTCATTATCACTTTAAAAATAAAAAAACCTTACCTTTATGACTTTTATAAATTAATAAAATATTCTCTTCTCTGTTTCTTTCTTTAAGAAAAAAATCCTTTATAGGCACCTTTATCTCCTTGTCACCGGACGTATTTTATTATTCCTTCATTTTATCTCAAAAAATATCACCTTAGAGACACAATTTTTCCATCACTTGCTCGTTAATAAAGATAAAAAGTAAACTTCAACCTCGTTAAAGTAAAAACAAAGTAGACATAGATACTTTCAAGTCAACTTTCAGGAAACAGGACTACAAAACCAGAATGACAACTAGAGAGTATAGGTAAGTAGGTACTAAAATGTAGGTATAAAGTATGTATATACATACTTGTGTTTATGTGTATCCTTTTAAAAACTTGTTTCCTAATTTTCAAAAAAGTCTACAACACGGTTACCAAACCTCTTTTGCCTCTCCAGTCGTCTACCCCTTTTTACTTTTATAATACTCTTACTGTTTTACTGCTTTTGCTTTTTGATGATAAACATTCGCATCAAAACATTATATTTTTTTTTTTGTTGGAGGAAGAAAATGTAATAAAGTGTTGGACTGTGAACAATTTACTGCCATTTTCGTAAAGGATCATCATCCAGCCACAACTCTCACTAATAATCACCATAACCTTATTAAAAGTTTTATACCTTTCTGCAAAATTAGTTGGAAAATTAATTTCCGCCATTGACCGAACTGTTGGTGGTGTCGTCAAGAGTGCAAAAAGCGAAAGGCATCAGAACTCTGTGAAATGTAAGGGGGACAAGTGGAAATATAGTCACTTCCTTAATTTAAGGATGTAGATATTGTATAAAGGTGGGTTAGTCGACGACGACGACGATGGCAGCGATGCCAGATGTAAATAATTTTTGAAGATTATGACAGTTTCTTTCATTAAAATTGTATAATATTTATAAATTTTCTTTTTTAAGTTAATAAGTTCAATCTGAGATTAATAAATCAATTTGTAAACAAAAAAAAAAATATAATGAAAATTATAAAAATAATATAAATATATCAAAAATAGGTTTGGTACAACAGTCACACTAAACTTGCAGCAAGCGTTTCAAAAATAAATATTCATGCCTATTACTGAATTCGCAAAGTTTCACTCCCCGGGAGTCGGTTGGATCCGCTGTAGATCCGCATTCGCATAAAATTTTATTATTGAATCCGATGAATGAGCTGCATTATCGATCTGCGAACTACTTTTCTTTTTTTGAAACTACATTATCGTGGATGTCAAAAGTTGACATTGAGCGCGTTCAAGTGCACACGAGAAAAGCAATCTAAGATACTTAAGTATCGTAAAATATCTAATATCGCAGATTAAACCTTTTTTAATGATTTTAATGACCAATCTTAATCCGTCAGTTTTTCAGTAATCACTGGACTGATTTACAAGGTAAATATGCTCTTGGATAAAGGAAAGGTCAAACTTGGTCGTGGGGACAATATTTCTGGACCGATTTCCACCGTTTGGCTAAAAAACGACACTTAAGTTGCACTTCCTAAAAAAAAAGCATATGATGTTTTCGAGAACGAAAAATTTTTATTTCTGTTTTAAAAAATTCAGATTTGTTTTCTTGAATTTTTTTGCATAAAAATCTGTTTCATCCGCACCAATTTTACTGCGGATTTGCTTTTACGAACAACGTTACCGATATTTATTCCCGCGTATTGCTTGCGGATTCAGCTAATAGCAAATCTACCAAAAGTGAGTAAGACTCCCTCCGCAACTCATTCGTCGGATTCCCTAATATGGATGATTTATTTGCAAAGAAAAAACTATTGCCTGCGTGTGAGGACTATTTGGCTCGTCACACCATTAAAGCTTTTGCTTGCTGCGAGCACATTCCTCGCATGATATATTAATGTATTTTTAAAATCCTGACTCAAAATCCCGAATCGTTTTACTATGCTTGGTATACAACCTGTGTACACCAACACTATTTTTGGCAGAAGTTTAAATAAATAGTAATAAATATTTTTTAGTATTTTTGTAATATTTTTTTCTGTAATTTTTTATTTTATATTTTAAATTTATAAAAAAATAAAAAAGTTATAAAATTCTATATCTAAAATACTATTTTTCTTTTGGTGCCATGACATTTGACCAAGCTTCATATATTGCTATATTTACAAATTTCGCCATTTGACACATTCACATAAAGCGTCAAATGGCCATATTTGTAAATTTGGCCATTTGTCGTTTTGCCAAAGTGTTATATGGCCTTATTTTTTTGCAACTTTTAGCCATACTCTTTAAGCGGATCAAAAGCCAAACACTGAAGGGTTATGAAGAGCATGCAGCCCCCCTGCAACCACACTGATACTGGGGCTCACTGTAAAATTTGTTCTAACTACAAGGCTGGGTACGTTATGAAACGAAGAGCGTAGCTGAATTTTGACGAATGGAGGATCAATTTGCATGGGGTGTAAAAATTAAAAATTCGTGAGAAAATGGCCAAAAACCAATAAGGCGAACTTCTTATTTCGCGGTTCCATATTGCATATTACACGTAGAGACCTCGTTTGGAGCTCAAATTGTCAGAAATTTGACGAAGTTAAAAGATGATAAAGGAATCATAATAATATGATGCATATTTTACAAATTATGACTGAATTCGCGAACCGAATTTTACAAACCTTTTCTGTACTTTTCTATACGATGGATACATGAATCAGTATAGGGATTCAATATAATGCTTACAATACTCTAATAAAGGCCTAACAATACTTATATGTTAAGGGTTTTAAGTATATAAGGATAAAGGATCCTCAAAACAATTCGAATTTCGAATTAAGAAGCCTAAAAAGTAACATCGAGTTTGCCCTAAAAATGATATGATCGATATAAGGGAAAAATTAATTTTAAAGTCGAAGATCACTCTAAGATCGTTCTGATTTTCACATCTTTGTAAGAAATTGTTATTAAATTTATATTCGAAATACAACAGATTTTGTATTTTTGAACAAGTGACAACGGTTCATTCTTTATTTTTTAAATACAATTCATTTAAGTTACACAATTGAAAACCTTAGATCATCAGCATACAGAAGACATTTTAAAAAAGAAAGTAGATGTGACAAGTCATTAATAAAAAAATATAAACAGCAACGGCCCAACATGACTGCCTTGAGGTATTCCCGAAAAGTTAGTTAGTTATTACCCTTTGAATAATACGTTTAAAATTTTTACAACTAAGCAATTTTTCGGACAATACACTGAACAAAAAAGTATAGTAGATACATGATTGCAATTAATTTCAGTTGAAGAGAGCTGAAGAGTTTATGATTATCTCTCCAACGTTTTTTTTGAAAAAGAAATTACTGATGGTTTTTGTCTGATTTCCTTTTGTTAAATTGCAAAAAAAAAATTGGCTAGCCTATTAACGGTAACTCCCATAGAACCGTTATTTTTTTCTTGAGCTATCTCATTGAATTGATTTCAAACCAAATTTTTTTTTAAAAAAGGTCTAGATGTCATTGTTTCAAAACCAACATTTTACAAAAAATCTTAATTTTAGTTTTAATTAATTTTTTTAATTTATTTTTTTGTAAATTCAATATTTGGAAAAAGAATTGACAAAAAAATTTTATTTTATGTTTTATGTGCAAAAAATTAAGCAGTTAAAAATGGCGTTCTTCAAATTTGTAAAAAACTTTTTTTTTTTTAAATATAAAGTAAACATCGATGATTTTGGAACAATTTTTTTGGTAAACTTATATTTATGCAACAAAATTTTCTGCATACTTTGATTTTAGCTTGAATCTTTGTAAAAAAAAGTTTTAGTACTTTTGTGGAAAATTCATGATTTTTTTTCCTTTACATAACAAAAAAAATATTAAACTTAATTTTATTTTCGTGGCAACTTGCCACAAGATCAAGTACGGGCAACCCAGTCGTGCACCACAAGAGCAAGTTCGTGCGACCCAGTCGTGCACTTTATTTTTAAAGATCTGTGTAAAAATTATCAAAAATTAAAGTTATTACGGGTAAGGTTTTAGTATTTTTAAGATAACATTTCGTGAGAGGAATGTTGCACAAAAAGTCATCATCATCAGTATAGGTAAATATGAACTACAAAACTTCTCCGTGTAAACCTGGAGTTTTTAATCTAATCTTTAAATTATACGAGTATGTGGATATATCCACGAAATCTTCATCGTTATTGAGAAATATAAAACTAATTTTTATTTTAAATATTTTTGGAACGATGTTCATTTGATGGGAACACACTTATTTAAAGTTGTAAGAAATGTATCAACAATGTATTCCGTTTTGAAAATGAAATTAAACTTGCGATAGTTAAAAATAAATTAAAATTTCCGTCAACCTATATTTAAGGAATTAACGTGACACCACATAACATTATTTTAACTTAAGAACAGTTGTCTAACTTTTATTCAAGAATAAACACATTTTTAACTTCCAGTTATTTATTCCAATGAAAGGGGTTGTTGATGAATTTATGCAGTGTTTGTGCGTAGTTACATTCCACAAAACCGATTTCGAGAGACTAAGCTGTCATTCTTTCAGAGATTTTAGTGTGTTGCATTAAAAATATAATTCGAAGATTTGCTGTTTTTAAAGTTAAACAACTTCATTAAGAAAATGTATGATTTATGCCGTTTATAATACGGAAAAACGTTTGTTTAACCAAGTTTCGAGTTAAATCGACTATAATTTTGCGCCAAAGTCAATAACAAAATGTCTTATTTAAAGCTCTACTTTATCTTTTAAATAATTGTGCAAATCTTTAGCATTGAAAATTACAAAACTAAAAATTATATATGTATTGTCACTCGGGCAGACGGCAGCAAAGCCATGCCCTTAATTTATTCATATAAGAAGCAAACAATGTACCTTTCTAAAATTAAATATGAATAAAACTATCTTTTTATCTATCGAATCACTTATTTATGTAATTTTTTCAATTGAAATTGTATTTACCTCTGGATTTGGGAATTATTTTTATTTAAGAACATTTTTACTTGTTTGACAAGTATACCTACACATTTTGTGTCAAGAAAATGAAAAAAATCGAATTTATAAAAAAGAACATTTTAAGATTTCTTTTTTTTTATATTTTAGTTTGATTTTTGTTGTATTGAAACATGGCAATACTCTGGCAAGGCACTAAAAAAAAAAAAAGACTGTATAGTGTTGTATACTTATTTGTACACAATCTCGACTCCAACATGGAAAAACATTTCTGCTATAAAAGTGAAAGAGCATTCCAGTGAATTCATTTTTAATGCGAAAGGAGCTGAAAAATATTTTTTACGGACATTCTTGAGATTATAGTTGAAATTGTAGGTCTCTTTAGCCGTCAGAATGGTTGAAGTTGTGGAGACTCCTGCTCTTCTTGTTTGTTGAAGTGGCAGTGATAGTAGTGATTGCAAAAATGCAAAAAAAAATATTTTTTTCTTTAAATTTTATTTCTGGAATGTTGTTTTTTTTCTCGTATTTATTTTGAAGTTGTGTGTGTGTGTGTATATATATAAATGATAGAATTGAGGTCAAAAAGTTCCTCCTCTTTAACTCAAAGCCATTTCAAGTTTTTAAACTTTAAAAAGGAAAAAAACAGTTTCGGTAAAGGAACGCATTTTATTCCTGGCCGATGTGGTTGCGGCAATTTTCTTCTTTCAGTATTTGACTATGGTTGTTTCATAGAAGAAAAACCTCGAAAAAAAAATAAATGAAACAGAAATTGCCTTCGGCTCGTAACTTTTGTCAGTATGCAGTTAAAAGATATCGCTTGTGTTCGGGCTAAGAAAAAATAAAACTTTTTCTATACTCTTAAGTAAAATGTTCACAAAGAATCCAGTAAGATGCGCCACGAAGCCAAATATTGTGGTTATATCCCTTTTGTCTTGAACTTAATTTTCTTCTTGAAAAAAGTATCTGTTCTTTTTGTTTTGTGCGGTGAACATTCAATTCATAGTTGTGGCTGAGCTCAAGTTAAGATCTAAGAATATATATTATTGAGGAGCAAATTGAGAAAGCAACCATGCCTTACCTTAAGAAGTGGATAGTCGTTGTATGTTTACTTGTTTCCTACAGTCAATGTACTTTGTAAGGCAAATTGATAAAAGTATTTCAACAACAAAGTTTTCATCTAACAAACAAAAAAATATGGTAGGCAATATGTTAAATATGTATGTAGGTACCGAAGAATTTCAGTGAACTTAGAACCCCAACGACGCGACATATCAACATTATTCTAATGCATATGAAGCCAAGAAAAGTTAACAACTTCTTTTTGTGTAAAGTCAACTTTTACTAATTATTAAAATAATATTATTCCTTATTCGTTAATTAGATATGAAGAGTCTTTTGGGGTAAGAGTGCGCAGTGTTTTTTTTATGAAATATGACATATGACATATGACATATGACATATGACATATGACATATGACATATGACATATGACATATGACATATGACATATGACACATGACATATGACATATGACATATGACATATGACATATGACATATGACATATGACATATGACATATGACATATGACATATGACATATGACATATGACTTATGACATATGACATATGACATATGACATATGACATATGACATATGACATATGACATATGACATATGACATATGACATATGACATATGACATATGACATATGACAAATGACATATGACATATGACATATGACATATGACATAATTATGACATATGACATATGACATATGACAAATGACATATGACATATGACATATGACATATGACATATGACGTATGACATATGACATATGACATATGACATATGACATATGACATAAGACATATGACATATGACATATGACATATGACATATGACATATGACATATTATGACATATGACATATGAAATATTATGACATATGACATATGACATATGACATATGACATATGACATATGACATATGACATATGACATATGACATATGACATATGAAGTATGACATATGACATATGACATATGACATATGACATATGACATATGACATATGACATAAGACATATGACATATGACATATGACATATGACATATGACATATTATGACATATGACATATGACATATGACATATGACATATTATGACATATGACATATGAAATATTATGACATATGACATATGACATATGACATATGACATATGACATATGACATATGACATATGACATAATTATGACATATGACATATGACAAATGACATATGACATATGACATATGACATATGACATATGACATATGACATATGACATATGACATATGACATATGACATATGACATATGACATATGACATATGACATATGACATATGACATATGACATATGACATATGACATATGACATATGACATATGACATATGACATATGACATATGACATATGACATATTATGACATATGATATATGACATATTATGACATTTGACATATGGCATATGACATGTCACATATGACATATCACATATGACATATGACATACAACATATGAAATATGAAACACACCATATCTTAGTTCTGGAAGAGACATTAAACTTTTATGTTCATCACAGATTGCAATCTTGTTTGGTAGAGCCCGAACACATTAAAAATCATGACTTCGTCAGACACCGAAAAAAAATCTACTTGTGAGATCAAATACATATTTTAATCAATTTTAAACTGTTGAAGATGATAAAAAGAATGAATTTCGCTGTACTGTTGCATATCATTATTAAATTTTTACGCTTATATGGCTCCTCTGATGCAATTCGAACAAAAAAACAATGAAAAAAAAACTGGTGGAAAAACCAATAAATGCAGATTATTTAACAATGAATTTCTGAGAAATTGATTTCAAATGCGAGTCCGTGGCTTAAAAGACTTTCACTTTTAATCATCAATGCAAACGAAGCCAGATATTGTATTACTCATCACATTCTTTTTTGGCATTCCATACAAAGCCATTTATGGATGTAGTAAAGTTTTTTTACACCTTTTATTCAGAATTCCATTCCTAAAGTAGACATCATGTGAAAGGTTTTCACAATAAATCATTATAGTATACTCGCCACATACATTTTTGACATTCCATATAAAGCCATTTATGGCTGCAGTAAACAAACTTTACTCTAAAATTACATACTTTTAGTAGACATAATGTGTGAGGTTTTCAGGTTAAATCATTATGCAAACCAAGTCATAAGTACTGAGAAAAGGTCTTATCTCAGAATACAATTCTTAGCGGACCACGCTGAGACTCGCCAAATATATTTTTGATATTTATACGAAGCCATTTATGGCTCACCTTTTATCTAAAAAATTATACTTATTAAGGACATGTGTGAAATTTTCCTAGTTGATCACTCTGCAAACGAAGACAGATATAGCACTTGCAACATAAATTTTTGACATTCCACACGATACCATTTATTTATGTAAGAAAGTTTTTTTATTTTTCTAAATTTCAAATTTATATTTTGTACCTATGTAAATGTTTCTCTTTTTTTTTTTTTGATATTTGTGTTTCCATCACGGTCAAACTGCAGGATGGGTCTTAATTGGCTGTTACACGTCCCTACAGAAGAAATTACTCCATTATGCAGCTGAAAATGAGGTCGTCCTGGCCATGCTGCAGACTGGGAACCTTACCTGCAAATCGGAAGAGCAGAAAGAAAGAACAGAATACATGCACGAAACGGGTGATCGCGTGAAAAACTACAAGGCCAAAACTTATAGAAGCCCGACGAGATGAAATTAGGTGACACCATAGTAGGATTTGGAAAGAACAATTGTATATTCTGCTAAACGATGTAGTGCCCCGGGCCAAGCTTCGATAACAACTAACATTTTTTTCTGGATCACTGCCTCTTGCGAGTAAGTGACAAAGACTTCAAGAGTATCATCGTCGTGAAAAGTGCATCTCACATTAGTCTAGTCGGATTCGTCGACGTTAAGTTGTATGTCCCCTCCAATCCTTTAGAACTAACAACACACACAAAAGGATTGGTTGAGAGTTGTAAGTCACTAGGCAGTGGTTCTTCGGAACTGTCAGTACGACTAAATTTATTTTTTATTTTCTTGAACGATGAAGAAGATATCTGACATTCCACTGCAAGGCAAAACACTCCATTCAACTTGAAACATGACAATCAAAATTTCCAGCCAACGAATTATCCATTCTTTTTAAATAAGGAGTTTCAAAAACTTAAGTCGCACAAGACATGCTAGTGCCGAAGACCTATACCACCCAAACTACGAGTATACTTAAATAAGATGTAGTTAATCTGTGAAGGAGCATACACTAGCTTATCTGCATGCAGACTTAAACTTAAAGTATGTAGTTTATAGGAAGAAGGTATACTCTCCTATTAAATTTGTTTTCTTTTTTTTTCATGTTCGAAGCAAAATTAAAAAGCCAACAATTTTGTTTCCCTCGAAGTTATTGGTATGAAATTGATTCGTTTGTCTGTCCTCTGTTTTGTCTGCAAAACTCTGTTGGGTATTTTGGCTCTTGACTCACATGACATACATTACATACCTACATAATTATATAGCTATGCAACAGGAACAAACAATATGTACAAATTGTGAAAAAAACAACAATCATCCTGAAATGACATAAAATAAAAAGCAGGAAAACCCGTTAAGGGATGAGAGATGATATGAAAAAAGGAAATACATAAAGATATAACCTTTTTCTTGAGTCCATGCCAAAAAGAAAAACTGCCATTGTCCATAAATAAAATATGTAAGTATTTCTAAGGTTTTCATTTCATTTTTCTTCTGGCTTTTCAATTTTTTTTTTTTTTTTTTTTTTTGTTTATATCAAGTTGAAGGAAAAATATTGTTTCAAAACAAATAATAAAAAGTAATATATGGGGCAATGTGCTCTGCAAATAAATTATTTAAAGACATACAAAAAAAGAACGCAGTTAGGATACCGCATGATTTTTCCAACTGCTAATTTAAAAAGGTAAAGTTAAAGTAGGTAATCTTATTAAATTTTAGTTTTAGAACGATTCAATTGTAAAAATGAAGGATAAACTTGTACAATAAGAACTTAAATAATACATGTGAAACATTTCCATATACAACCAGAGTTGTATTTTTTGTTTGGTTTTAGGTTCGATAGTACACACGTTAATTTACACCAAATAATGCATAATAAGCTTAATTGCCTGACGTCAAACATTGCACGTCTTAAACTGATATCATTCACACCAAATTAGGCAAACATTTAATACGAAAGATCAAATTAGGCGCATTTAATACGAAAGATCAAATTAGGCGCAAACGAACAAATTTGTGTAGGACATAGTTAGGCGTAAAATACAATGCAGTTAGGTTAGTGAGATGTGAAAGCGTTCACACCAAACTAGTCGAACAAGCGACATGTGAGCGATGCCTATTTGGCATTTGATGTTTCATTCAAACATTTTCTGTGAAGCATTTTTTTTCTATTGTGGTGATACTTTTTTTTAACCTAACTAGTATTCTTTTTTCTGCTTATGGTGGAAACTAATAAAGCATGATTAATAAAAATGCAGACCAATTAAAGAACGTCAAAAAAACATTTTGTTTTGCTTAATTCGGTGTGAACTATAAGCAGTTTTGCTTCGTTTTTTTGTCTGTCTAATTTGGTGTGAATCCAGCCTTAAACATACAACAAATCGAATTTATATTATCCCATTTATACATAATAATACCTGGCGAATTTAAAAATATATACTTATAGAATCAGAATAAAATGTCTACTCACTTAACTACTGGAACATCCTGTCCCCAGAATGCGAAATAATATAGATTGTTCTGCAACAACCAAAAATTTTGTATGTACAATGTACACATCTATATACATACATCTACACTAGAGATGAATTAACTTTGTATATAAGTATATATATGTTATTTAGGTATCTATTACACATATATCCTTTCACTGATTCAGTTCAGTTCTCATCAAAGCTATTCGACGCTGTTCGTTGTATTATAAATCCGCACAGCAAGTAAATTAGAAAAAAAGCAGAGACAAAATTCACTTTCAAACTGAATTAAATTTTTGAGGTCGCACAGGATTTAATTTTAAATTAGATAATCAAATATTTTTCAAAGACAAAATTAAACTAAATTTTTAAACATAATACCTACTTAATATACGAAAATATTATATACATCATTTAATACGCAACAACGAAAGCCAGACGACCATTTTAACAGAATTGAACATTGTTGATGTGTTGTGTAGGCCGACGCACAGTGGGGCAGAAATAGCTTATCAACGGCGATAATTATAAGTTTTTGTTTGACCTCACCAAAATATACTTTTCGATAGGTTTTTGGCATGCTGAATTCGAATATGACGTGAGGAAAACCATACAAATTCAGCTTTTTGAGATAATACCGTTATTTAATTACGTTATAAATATATTTAAATACGTTTATAAACAAAAATCAAGTAATATGCAAGATAAATAAAATTGATAGATATTGAATTAATTCAAAATACATAGTTCGAAGGTCGAAAGCTAGTTTCTGAATTTTTGTCTGGCATGTTAATGCTTATAATTTTTTTCTAGGAGGAACCCAAAAACTTCTTACAAAACCTGAAAACCGAAATGAAACGCAATGATCTTTTATTGTTGGGACAAATATTACGTAAAAAACCCAACATTTATTTTAAATCGCTTAAGCTTGCAGCTAAAGCTTAATTAAGAAGAAAAAAAAAAAAGGAATTCATTGAAAAAAAATAAGAATGAATTGTGACCTGAAGGTTTTTTTTATTTTGAACACAATTTGAAAAATTCTTGAATAGGTTAAATGTCGATTTACAGTATCTGGGACTTGCAGCACAATATAAGGTACATAGATTTTGAAATTTAAAAGAAAAAAAAAAGACATAAAAATCTGAATATGGAGTTTAACAAAAAAAATGTTGTTTACCTCTTCTGGGTGTTGTTATTAAATTAATTATGACTAATCAGAGTCCGAAAAGTATTCTGCAATTTCAGTCTGGGGTTGGTTATTAAGATCAGTTTGTTACGAACATTTCTAAAGCTTCGGAATCAAACGGAATTTTCTTTGAAGTTTTCCTAACTCTTTGGTTTGTAACAAAAGGATCTGAAGATATAAACATTCTGTTCATAATATCAGTTAATGTGTCTTTTCGTGAGGTTTTGCGGCTGAAATGCTCTTGGTACAATTTGAAGTCCTTATTTCGGGCTTCTAATGCCTCTTCACTTAATTCTCCAATGGGCAAAGCACTTTGAGAGATGATTTCTTGGTCATGAATGAGGATCTTATGAAGTATTTCGAAGCCCCGCTACTCTTTCACGCTTTCTTCGCTTGCTTAATTGATCAAAACTAGTCTGAGGTCTTCCAGGGGGTAGTAAATACATTTTAAATTTAACCCTTTCTTGGAGCCAATGGGATTCATTTTTATGAAACACTTGCTTTGTGCGGTGACTTTTCTTCCATTTGGATTTTAGTTCAAATTTGAAACGAACTAATTCATTCTTAAGCTTTGACAAATGATTATCAGGGCAGTTTGTTTTTTCCACTAAAAATGACTCAATATCTTCAAATTTTTTGTCTACATTCTTAGATTTACTTTTAAAAAATATTTCACTGAGTTCCTGCCATTTGCAGAGGAAAAATTGCATGTTGAGACCTTCAATATGATAAAAATTGGTTATATTTTGCTTGCTTAGTTACAGAATAAATTGAAAATAAAATATTTTAGGCAAACATTTTCTACTATTAACTTCGATTTCTAGTAAAAAAATATATTGAACTGTGTAAAATACTTTTAATTTTGCTTAAATGTTTGCCTAATCGAAAAATACCGTTATGTAAAAAATTGTTTGACATTCTTATTTTCTATTAAATTTTTTCTCCAGATTTACATTACAATTGAGTTTAAACTTATTCTTTTATAAAGTACATACCTTATTTAACAAATTGTGTACAAAACTTTTTTTTTTGCAATTTATTTTTAGCTTTATAATAATGGCCACTTTTATGGGTTAGATAACCACGGAACACAATTTAAATAATACTCACTTCTTTGATGCCGAACAGTAAAGTGATAAAACAATGGAATGAAAAAAAAACTATTAAATCATGTGACACATATTATCAGTAAATCGAAACAGTTATTTTTATTGAGATTTAGTACATATAAAAAAAACGACTTCTCGCCGGTTCAGCCAATGCAAGACCCCATAGTGCGACGCCGAGCCGATCTCAAATTCAATACAAAAAGAATAAAGAGAATGCAAAACTTTCGATTTATTTACCCCTGTCATAAGAAGGGCTGTCGTTTCATTTCTCAAGTAAGCAGTACCTCACGAGGAAAAAAGCAGTACATATCAGTACGTCAGTAAAATAATTTTTTTGTTAAAGTTGAAGTTTTAAATGTCAGCGATTTAGAAGGGTTTGTTTTTCTCGAAACTGATTGATGGTATCATAAAACATTTCAAGACACTTTATTTAGAAAGTCATATAAATAACAACTCTTACCGTTACAGTTTTCCCAAAAAGTTCACAACTATGGGTACTTTTTAGGATTTGCTCAAAACATGAAAACAAAGCAAGTCTCCATAAATGGAGCTTTGTCGGCGAAATTTTGGGCTACAAGACTACAACGACGTTAGGAAATAAAGAGCTTTTCTTAGGTATATTTATTTTTTTTGTCCTTAAAATCAAATCTTTCACTGCCCGGAAAAAAATAGTGAAACAACTAATGTAATGTAAATAATATGCCTTTGTCAATATTTAGGATTAGGGGTATAAATGAAGTTGTTTTCAATCATTTAACTCAAGACGGTGTCAGTGTCATTATTAGTTGAATCTCAAACAATGTTGTTTATAGACCTTAAGTTCTCATCCTATTAAAAACATTGAAAATGTGTTTATCATAATCTGCAAAGGTAATTATGTATCAAAATAGTAATTAAAAAGACCTCAAGAAGAACCGTCTGTTGGCCGTTCAGGAACTACATATGCTTCATCGACAAGAAAATTGATTGATTCATAAATGTTACTCTTTAACTGGATGGGAATTTTTTTTTTTCGGAATGTACTCATAATAAAAAATCATAAAAATAGAAGAAAAAATCATCGTACGCAAGATTTACAAGGTTTGATTTGTTTTAAACAGACTCACAGGTTGGCATTGGCAGAATTAAGTTTACAATATTGCTATCTTTCTTTCTTCATTGTTGAAATGATATACAATTATTGTATTTATAATAATTTCGATATTATGTATTCGATGAGATTATATTTTTAGAAAACAAAAAATCTAATTTTGAAAAATATTGGTAAAACAATATCAATTCATAAAATAGCAAGTAGAACTTTCCGAACGACAAAAAAAGAAGATATATAAGTGACAGTAAAAAATATGGTATCATAGATACTGTGACCAGGGCTGTCGTTTCATTTCTCAATTTAGCAGTACCTCACGAGAAAAAAGCAGGAAAATAGCAGTACGCCTGTACCCCTTCCCGTCCCTCCCTTAACAAATTATGGGTACATTTTAGGATTTGCTGAAGACATGAAAACAAAGCAAGTCTCCAGCAAAATCGAGCTTTGTCGGCGAAATTTTTTGCTACAAGGCTATACAACGACGTTAGGAAATAAAGAACTTTTTTTGGGTTTATTTATTATTTTGTCTCTAAAATCAAATATTTTCATTGCCCGGAAAAGAATATTGAAACAACTAATGTAATATAAATAACATGCCTTTGTCTATATTTAGGATTAGGGGTAAATGAAGTTGTTTTCAATACTTTAACTCAAGACGGTCACCATTTAAGTTAGTGCTTAACTATGCTTCATCGACAAGAAAATTGATTGATTCATAAATGTTACTCTTTAACTGGATGGGAATTTTTTTTGGAATGTTCGCATAATAAAAAATCATAAAAATAGAAGAAAAAATCATCAGACGCAATATTAACAAGGTTTGATTTGTTTTAAACAGGCTCACAAGTTGAAAGAATTACGTTTACAATATTGCAAGGCCAACTTCACTGATAAAATCGAGAATAAGTAAACAAAATCTAAAGACATCTCTGTACTGCATAGTCAAAAAAACAAATTGTAAAGTACAAATTGTTGATCACTTGTAGAATAAAAATCAAAATTCAACTTCGTTTTGGGTTGCGATACTCCTCAGTTTATAGCTGATTCCCTTGCAACTTGCAACTTGCGACGAGTATTCAAAGAACCCGAAATTCACACAACCTTTAGCCCTGAATTATTGTTGCGAATATATGTCTACCCTTAACCAATTATACTAAAGTTTGTTCTCTCTAAGCTAATGGAAACGCTGGTAAACTATTTTTTTAAAAAAATATCTTAAAAAGTACTACTTTCGTATCGTTTTTTGATGGCTCATAATTTCGAAACCTGGTGGAACCAATATAATTTTTTTTTTTACAAAAATGCAGTACTTTGGCTGTATTATCAGTACGGCAGTACAGAGTATCCAAAAGCAGTACAAATACTGCAATTGCAGTACTTCGACAGCCCTGGTCATAAGATATATGAGATGGGTGAGTGTGTAGGTATGGATTTACGAGATAATAGTTTGTACTCTTTTCTTCGTTATTTGTTTTTGTTGCAATTTTACTGTACTATTATTCACTGAGTGTTATTCACATGAACACGAAAGAGCATTTTTAGACTGGGAAATTTAAGTTTGGCGTGGTGAGTACTCTTGTGATTACACACAAATTATTTGAGGACGATTGTGGAATTTTTGTGAAGTGAGACAATTGTACGATGAGAATGTTTTACATTTTATAAAAGACAATACCTAGCCTCTATTAATTATTATTAATGGTTTTGTTTGTTTGTATTCCAAGAATTCATATTCTATAAATCTGCATTTAGCTTAATTATGAAAATACTAAGCTAAATATTTGTAATAATTTGGCATTTAAGTTTTAAATTGGTTATTTAGTTTCTCTAAATTTCATCCTTAAAATATTTTAATTTAATTCTTAGGCCGTGTGCCAATTGCGTTAAAATGGTTGTTTAACTTGATATCAGTTAAATTTGATCCCTTTTTATAAAGAGTGAATAAAATTTAAGCTTTTTGCAGTGTCAATTGAATTAAATAGGCTTTTTTAAAATATAAATTTCCCATTGAGGTTCCTTGCGTTCAAGCTTCAAGAGCTTATCCAGAAATGTGCAGATACCTTTAGTACGTTAATAACAATAGTTCACTATTGTTAACAATTTAATTTAATTCAATTATTTTTTGTCGTTTCTTTAATAAAATTTCATATGATTTTCTCGTTTATTCCGTATGTACTTTAAACCCTCAGATAGCTTGCCAAAAGAGCAAGTTTATGCGACCCGCAGTGGTGCCCTTTATTTAATTTGGCTATTGCACATGATTTTTTTAACAGGTTGATTAACAGTATGCCAGCACGCCCATCCAGTGTTCATACCAATTCCAATAATGCAAAATGATAAAGTTATATCAGAAAGATTGACAGTAGATTATGTACATTGAGTTAAATTTCCGCACTATATGACCTAAAAACGGTTAGCCTTTTCAACATTAACACCCAAACAATTTGGGAAAAGTCCTAGAATGTATTAAATGAAACCATTTTAGAATATCCTTAATATCACTATAAGCCACAATCAAAAACTAATCCTTCATTGGTCTTGGCAGATAATATACGTTATTAACATATAGCTGTCACAATATATTTTACAATCATTTATTTACAAAATCATTTAGCTTAAGCCATAGTATAATCTCATATGAGGTATTAAAATGCTTAAACTTAACCTTTTCTCCAAATTAATGTCCTAATTTATTTTTGGTAATATGTACTCAAGTTGTGGTATAAAATTTCATTCTGCATTAAGGCATTCATTGTATACAAATCTCAAATTACCTCTGTTTCTCACAAATAGCCATACAATCTATTCTACTCAGAGGTATAGACATGACATTAGCTAGCTGTCCAGTCTTCAAGTCACATAAATATTCGCACATATTGAAACTATAAATATACAAACCCTCGCTGGACTTAGGAGCACAATACATACCATGCATTCAATTAATGGCACACATTTATCTCTTTCTTAGACGGCCTATGCCTTACACCCCTAAACTACCCCACAAGTCACAAACACAATTCACATGTCGACCCTTGGTGTCATGCTACAAGTATGCTCGTAGCCTACATTGGGGAATATTGAAGGACACTTTCGCACTTACCATGAATTTATTATCAGCTATCCCTTTTATTGTAATTAAGAGTTCGAGAAAGGTGGATTAGCAATTAGCTTCACCTCCTCTTTCGCCTTGTCCTCATCCATTCCGCCCACCTATAACATCACAACATATACAACATCACATATATACAAATAAAACTTAATACCAAAAAAAACCTACGTGCCATTTATTTAATAGGCCAAATACACATTTGTTTTATTGGTCATACATATACGGTCGACCTATAAAGTCAAAACGCCTCAGCTCAGGAAATTAACAGAGCTTTCTTGTCTTTCACAGGAGAAAACATTCAGCATGAGAATGAATCTTTCCTCCTTATCCTTATCGTCAGATACAAATAGCTCAGCATGTCCAATGCCTATTATGCTGCTTGGTACAATTAAAGCAAGAAGTACAAACCCATGACCCACTAAGGAGTAAAGGTCCTTTTAATTATTATTCTTCTATGCATTCGTGTGTGATTAGGATATTTTTATGTGTGTGTGTCTGAAAAACACCGAAACAAGAGTATCTTTTGGATAATTGGCTTGGGAATGTCTTCAACCACATACATACATAAAGTTGCTTTCTCATTGTTGGCATCATAAACAACACAGAAATACATCAAAAGAGGAAGGATATTTTTAGTTGAAGGGGTGATAATGGGTACGTGTACCACAAACAAAAAAAAAAATCTGGAAAAATGGTTATCCTCTGTACGTAAAAAAATATTGCGGTCATCCACAAAAGCAGAAAATAATAATGTCTTTTATACGAGAAGTTTTTATTCAGAGGCGGCCTAAGCAGTTGTGGGCCTTGGGCGACAAATCTTCGGGAGATCTTTGCATTTTGTGCTAAGTACGTCAACTATACTTAGACTGTAATAACAGGAAATCGATCTCAACCCCCTTTTGCTAGAGTACTTTTTTTTCCAATCGTTGTTCTTTATTTTTACTAGTTTTTAAAAGTATAAGAAATTTGTCCAAGTTTGTAATGCATACAAATACAGTGGTCGTCATAATTATTGCAAAGACAAAAATATAACGCTTCTTTCAACGACGTTATTTAATAACGTAAAAAGTTTAAAAAGTTAAAATTGATATGCCTTTAGTTTTTCAAAGAGGTTGTTTTTATTAATAAGCAGCTAGGTATTCCATTTCAATCATCAAGAAATAAAGGATTTTTCTTGTTTGGTGACAAAAGTATTTTGATGAATCTTTTTTCTGGTAACTTGGTAAAATTACATTATTTATTTTCAATTTTGAGTATGAGATCATTTTTTTTCCAATTTGATTAGGATCAATTTTGGGCCAAAAATTTGCAAATCAACAGAACTAAGTAGGTATTAGAGGAGGAGCATCTATATTGTTGCAAAGTATAATTTGATTTTTGTTAAACGATTGCGCACAGAAGTGAATTTATGAAAGCAAACCATGCACTATCAAATTGAAAAATACAAAAGAACTAATTCTGTACGAAATCTACCATGGATGTGGAAGTTAGAAAAAAAAACCTTTAAAAGGACACTCACATGTAAAGGGACATCGATAAAAACTCTGCATTGAACATTAAAAGTCTAAAGCTTGAATTCAAATAGCTCCAAAAAACTTCTATAAGCAAATGAACCCCTACAACAAAATGTTGAAACAATAAAAAAACACTTTGTACTTATCTATATTATATTATCCACTCCCAATATTTTCCTTCCTATTCCTCTTCTCTTTTATGATTTGAATCATTTTTAATATCAACCACTTGTAAAAATCTACTTAAAAAAACTAAAATATTTTCTCTACTTTACTGGACAACTCTACTCAAAATTAAATTTCTCCAACTTTTAAGCACTTTTCCTTACATTCTATATATTTTGAACCCCTAGTGTCTAGTTCGTTAGCCAGTCACTTGAGAAGTGTCCTACCAAAGTTTTACTATATTTGGAAGGCATATCCTTTTTTTGTCGTCCCCAATGGTTTCAGCCAATCAGTGGCCACTAATCTCGATGACGAGATAATACAGCAACACATAGCATATTTTTTTAATATGCGCTGTCGTAATCGAAACTCAGTGATCCTGCAGCTTACTCCCATATTAAACCCAAACTTACTGCCAATTCATCCAATTCGCCAGCCACCGATCTTCTTAAAGTGAAAAGCTATTCGATGAATTGAATTCCTTCCATATTCCATATTCCCACATTTTTATGAAAAGAATAATATTTGAAAGCTGACAAATCTAATTTCGACTTACAATCAATTTTCTCCTCAAAACTAATAAAAACTAAAATTAAAAAAAGAATTCAAGGCACACAAAATCAAATACTCAAACCCTTGAAGGAAAATATGGCAGCTGTATGTCCCGTTTGGGATTTTAAAAATTTCGGTGGACTTCTGTTCGATTTCGGATTGGGGATAGCAGATCATTGACGTATTAGGTATGGACCGCCAGTAGCCAACTTCACGCGTGTTCCAACATAACTAGGAGCGCTATCAACTACTAGCAGGGAATCTGCGTAGCAGTGATATGATTTCTTTAATTAATTATTTACTATTGAAATATTTTGGTGGAAATTATTATCAATCTACTTTTATTTTACAAAACACATCCACTCCTTATGCCATGAGTTACTTACAGATGAATATATGATCGTTTTCATTTAAATTCTAATGGCGAGATTAGGACACGTATTTAACACTAAAAGATGATGGCGTTTTTAGACTGTTTTTAGCTGGAACAACTTTTCTCGGCTGTTTGTATGAAAATTTCAACCGAGACTGGCGGTCCATATCTAGTACGTCAATGTAGCATATAGTGTTCCTTCTTGTATAAACTCTAATAAGGTACATTTATGATGGACTCTCGGCCGTTTTCCAACAATATCAACTTTTGAGTACAAAATGTTTTCGGAGAACAACTTCAGCTTTTTGTATCTATATTACAGTAGTTCGTCCAACTACTATTTTGGTTCTTGGCTCACCAAACCCCTACTTGAATCGAATAAAATCCGAAGATCTGTTTCTTTAAGATACTAAGAGAGAGAGCCGATGTCTGATGGATCATGGCTGCCCTGCTCTCTCTAAGTAGATTGAAAGAAACACCTGAGAAGATAAAAATTAGTAGAAAGTAAAACATGAATAAGGAACTAAGATGTAAAGAACAGTTTTTTGTTACGGTAAATTTTACAGTGCATTCCTTTGAGTGTTCATGGACGTTTAGTCATAACCCATAATACAATGAACCGGAATAAATATGTAAAAGTTATAAATGACTACTCGTTTAATTTTGGAAATTGGCTCTTTTAATGCTCTTTACATTTTCAACATTATAATGCCCCCAGGTGTAAAAAGCAACATGATCACCTATAAGGGATACTGAATTCGGAAATTTGAACTACATCAAGGTTCCTACTTTAATATCATTGAACATAATATGAGTGATCACTCATTTTTGCCTCGCATAAGAGATGCCACTATTGTTGAGGTACGTTGGGAAGAAACTCTTCGATTCAAATAGAAAAATTGATTCAAAACAAATTCTATTTTTGAAAACTTGACAGCTTTTAGCACGAATTTTATCTTTTATTTTATTAAAATAAAATCTGTCAAAATAATTATGGCACAACAAAATCAGAGTTTTTTGTTTCTATTGGTAAATTAATCGAATGATTACCTTTAACTTAACAGTTGCATAAAATATTCCCATATATTTGCACGTAGGCCCTGATTCTATTTTCTGTTTCGCTTGAAAAAGTTTTTTTTTTAAATACTGACGACATTCGTGTTTGTCAAAACAATTATGCCGACCACTGTCCACAATGGTGAATGAATACTGACAGCCCTATTAATAAAAAAAAAAACACTATTCGCTCCTTAACTCATGAGTTACTTAACACACTGAAACAGTTTTTTTTCTTTGGTTAACTTTTCTCGTTAATAATCAAGTAATAACTTCCCACTCTTTATTTCATATCATAAAGTTATTTTGCCGATTTCGGTGAGTTATTTCGTATTTATTTCATAATTTGAACGTAAGCGTAACACATATTTATTAATAGAAATAACGAGCTATGCAGTGCGTTAACTCATTGTTGTTTCTTGTTTATTAATAGGGGGAAAAGTATTGATGAAAAAGATCTCAGGCAAGAAGGAAGGAGCCTACTAAGACTTATAACGGGTGATTTTTTAGCTGGTTTGGTTTCGGCAACACTGGTTTTGACAGCTGACGTGTGTTTAGTACCTTGTGTGACTGTCAAACAGCTTCAGTTTGGTTTGCAATTTAACCATGGATCGTCTTACAAATGAACAACGCTTGCAAATTATTGAATTTTACTATCAAAATTCGTGCTCGGTTCGAAATGTTCGAAATGCTTTTTTATCGAAAAATTGTGTTCAGCGATGAGGCTCATTTTTGGTTGAATGGGTACGTAAATAAGCAAAATTGCCGCATTTGGAGTGAAGATCAGCCAGAAGCATTGCAACAGCTACCAATGCATCCCGAAAAAGCCACTGTTTGGTGCGGTTTATGGGCCGGCGGCATTATTGGGCCATATTTGTTCAAAGATGATGCGAATCGCAGCGTTACTGTCAATGGTGAACGCTACCGAGCGATGATAACAAACTTTTTTTTGCCCGAAATGGAAGTTCTTGACTTGCATGATATGTGATTTCAACAAGACGGTGCCACATGCCACACAGCACGCGAAACAATGGCGCAATCGCGAGGCGAGTTTGGTGAACAGTTAATTTCACGTTTCGGGCCGGTCAATTGGCCGCCTAGATCGTGCGATTTGACACCATTAGACTATTTTTTGTGGGGGTATGTCAAGGCTAATGTCTATAGGGACAAGCCCGCTTCGATTGACGCACTGGAAGCAACATCCATGCATTCATTCGTGAGATACTGGCCGATATGTGTGAAAGAGTATGCCAAAATTGGACTCAGCGGATGGGCTACCTGAGACGCAGCCGCGGTCAACATTTGCATGAAATTATCTTTAAACATTAAATTGCAAAGTTCAAACTATCGATTCAAATAAATATTTTATTCATTTTTTTGAATTTTTTGTGTTTTAAAAAAAAAAAAGTTCTAAACCTCTTAAAAAATCAGCCGTTATATATGTTCTATGATTTCAACTGTTGAGTGATTAAATTCATAATAAACACGAGAAAATTCGAATTCAGCTTTTAAAAAAACTCAATGAAATCCGATCCTAGTCCACGCACGGAATCAAATTCGTATTCAATTTAAACTCAATTTTTTATGTAAATGGGGTTCTAAACCACTAAATAAATAATGTCAAAAATCAATTTAGATTAAATAAAGCAAGTTTCTGAACGAACTTTTTTTAAAGTAACACATAAAATAGAAAATTTATTATATTTGCTATATATACTCAAATAATAAAAAACAGAATGTTAATAGGCTCTATACCCTCTAAATCCGCCTCTGTTCCATTCCATGAATTAGCTTCCTCCCATCACTCGGACAAGTAGAGGTCACGAAAATGAAATAAATGGAAAGTTTTCAATCATTTAGAGATTCATTATGAGTTGAAGTACACTTGTCATTTTTTGCGTTGTTTTATAATGCTATTGTGTTTTTTTTAAGGACCTACCTTCTTACTTATATTTTTTTTTTGTATTATATTTCTTTTCTCTGAGGAGATGTTTTTATATTTTTTCTTGTGTTCTTTTATTTTTATTATTTCAAAACAAAAGAGTAAGTAGATAAAGCTGGAGCTACTAGTATTTAATTGAAATAATATATCTGTTGTTTTGTTTGTTAGAAATATAAATTTTTAATGAACATTATGTTTTTGTAGTATAAGTATATTTTGATTAAGTTTGGTTTCATTTTGAACATGAACAAAAGATTAAAAAAAATATATATAATCTCTTCTAATTGCATAATGTTAAAATAATACCTACACGTAAAAATAATAAGAAATAGATGTTGATCTTAAAACGTAAGAGAAGGAACTAGATGGCACAATCAGGAAGAATTACTTACCTATATCAACAAAACTCCTTCATTCAATTAAGTCTACAGCTGTTACCCCATTTTATTGGCAAAAGCAAACACAGGTGGTCCCATTTAGTTGTTCTTTCTCTGTCCAAAGAATACCAAACCAAAAAAAGTTACATTTGGAAGTCAACTCGAACCCGCCTTGTCGCGACCCTCAACATTTTTGTTTTTCTATCAGCGAATACATAAAAAGACGCTGTGGAGAAAATTACGACTGGAATAATTTCATTTCTGAAATGGACTGGCAAAATGCAGTTTGTGGTAAGAAAATTGGGAGCAGTCTCGTAAGACGATGTTTTTTGTATCGGAATGAAATAACACAAGAAATAACACACATGAATGAAATAACACAAGATTACGACACTTGTTACAAACATGACATTCCAGCCCAAAAAATTGGGTCTGGAAATTCTGTCTGGAAACGACAGTCTAAACGGCTGAACCGATTTGCTTTAAATTTAGTATCTAGGATTTGTAAAACATTCCCTATAGAGGAAAAATTATTTTTTTTTGTTTAGCTTAAAAAATAACGGTGACTGCCATAATCCGTTATGAAGAACCTTAATTTTCTCGAAAACGGTTCCAACGATTTAAATAAAAAAAATAAACATGAATTTTGTCTGATTGTCTTTCGATAGGTTGCAAATACAAATTTTCAGTACCAACATTTTGTAAAAGTGCTTAGTTTTAATTTTAGTTATTTTTTAAGTATATTTTTTTGTAAATTAAATATTTGGAAAACGGCTTGACCAAAAGTTTAAATTTTTGTTCAATAAATGTAAACGTTAGATTTTAGATTGTCACTTTAGATTATCGTACTTAAAATTTCCAAAAATTAATTTTTATAAAAATTATTAAGTAAACATCGACTTATTTAAAAACAATTATCGAATTTTTTTTTTGGTATTTCAATTTAAACTCAATATTTCGAAGGAACAACTTTTTTCTAACTCACGACCTTTCATTACAGTATGTAAAGCTGAGTGCGATGCGGTTTCCGCCCTCTATCTCAAAAACAGTTGAAGGCATGAAAAAAATATTTTTGACGAAATTTGTCGCAAATTGTATATCCTCTACAATTTTGATAAAAGATGGGAACATCACTAAGTTGAGAGAAACCGAGATAATCACGAAACATGCGTTTTTTGTTCCATTTTGACATTGATTAACTAACCTTGTGTAGGTCTGGGTTCGAGCCCTGAGTACACCTAATGGTTTTTCATTGGTCCTGCCTCTTGCGAGGAAGTGACAAACTTTACAAAACAATAATTGTCATGAAAATTGTATCTCATCTTAGTCGTTCGGTTTCGACTAAAAATTGCAGGTCCCCTTCAATCCACGCAGAACTAACAACACAAACAAAATGATTATTTGCAAGTCACTAGGCCGTGGTTCTTCGGAGCTATCAGTGCCACTAACCTTTGCAGACAACTTTTAGAACGTCCATATGAACGAGTTAAAACGCCAATACATATATACGAGTTTCGAGTATGTTTTCTCTAATTTCCAGGGTGACCCCTTATTTTACCTAATGTCAGTAGGTACTATGTGAGCTTAAAAAGAATTACAACAAAAAAAGAATGTAAAAAGAATTATAAGTCTCTTAATTAAAATTATTCGTTCTTAAATTTTTGTACGTTTATGAAACAAGTTTGTCCTCTTTTTTGCCTCCGAAAAAATGGTCACCGTACCTATGAGTGAAAAAGTGCAAGGTGCTTACGTCACAAGTAAAAGTTACGTCACAAGTGAAACAACAAAAAAGTGAAAATACCAAAGTGTCGTAATTTTGTATTCTTTTATTCATCGTCCTTCTACTGTGTAACAAATGATACGCCATATAAAAGGACGGTTATAACATTTGACGTTCACTTGGTTTTCACAGCATATACAAAAACGAAGTTGAAAACAACATAAGGATTTTTTGGACAACAAACATTATCATAGTGTGTCTTGCAAAAGCTAGTTTGTCTGACCCACTAATGCAAATAATTTTAATTCTTTTAAAACACACACCGTTCTTCAATTATTTAACTTTAATTTATTTTAAGTTTTTCTTGTCAGAGTTGATATTTTCAATTTAATAATTTACAGTCCACAAATATACGTTATAAAAAGCTTATTCCTTTATAAAGGCAATGTTTTTATAGTCATGCGTTTCTGATGCTGACCCCATTAAATAGTCGACCTTTTGTAGAATTTTAACATTTTATTTAATAACGATATATACACTTTAAGAAACAACAGAGATGAAAAAAAATAATTTTGTGGGTTTGTTGTTTTATGTGTGTGTGTTCAGGCTTCAGGTCTTCTTTTACGAAAAAAAGCATATAGAATGTGCATTCAAGTCCATTCGTGTGGATCCTCTCTTTCAGGATATGTACTTTCAATGTTGAAAAAAAAAAGAAGTTTAAATATTTTGTTTAAACACACATATAGCTTAACTCATCGTCTAACGCTGTGTCGCTATGTTTCACTCTTTTATTTGATTACTATTGATGACTGAAGTGAAAAAAGAACACTATACATCTCTATATGCAGCAACACAGTATTACAGAAACTATAGAAATACTAAACCAGTGAAGGATAAAGAAACAGGCGGAACGGAAAGGGTTTCAAACTTGTAGCAAAGTCCTGGTGTTTGCGCGTCGTAAAGGTTGCTTAAAATAACTTAACTTTTATTTTTCACTTCTGACTTTTACCACTCTATTCCTTTTAACTTGGCTTACAGTCGAATGAATTCTGCTCGCATGTTGTATATCCTTATGGTGGTATTTGGAAAGTGCATTTAATGTTTTATAAGAAGTTATTTATAAAATTTATTCGACGATGTCATACAAAAGGATGGCATGTCGATATAACGTTAAGGATACAACTTTTTGCTTTAATGGATTTTTGTCTATTATCGATTTTATTCGAATTAAAATAAGCTGCAAGATAGATATCTGCTTATATAGACCATTATTTGAAAATAATGCATTTTATATATAAGCTTATAACAAGATCACAAAGGGTATCTATAAAATACGAAAAGTTCAAATATTGATAAATAGAAAATAATAAAAGAATAGCGAATTTGCATGTTATAAGGCCAACACCCTTTACTGATAAAAACAAAAAAAATTCTTCAAAGAGTCTAATTCTCAGTACCCGGGCACGTCAGAATCTCGTTTTAAAATCAAATAACAGACACGACTGGGTCGGACAAACTTGCTCTTGTGTAAGATTACTAACCTTTGGCTTTGGATACTAAGCAAGAAACTATAATAAATAATCGGAAGTAAAAAAGTTTCTATAGCGTTTATAGTATGGTAGGTACCATAAGGTGATTTTGAAAAAAAATTCATTATTGGTAAAAAAAACAGTAAAATCTTTTCAAAATCGATCGTATTTTTTCTCCAGAAAAGAGGTGCATTTTTCTAAAAAAAATTTAAATCAGAAAAAAATTATTTAAAAACAACGGTGAATGATACAAAGCTTTGTTATATCTTTTTGGAAATCCAGAAAACTACTCTTTTATTTTATTTTAAAATTAAGTTGTTTAATTGAACAGTTTTAAAAAAAATAATTTTCAAACTCAAAATTTTGAAAAAAAAAATAAAAAAAAATTTTAATCTGATTTTTTTCAAAATTTTATGTAATTAACTATTATTTTTATTTTAAAAATTCAATGCTCTTATTAATTTTTAGTCAAAAACAGAAAACCGTATGCCAAAATGTATCTTAGTTTTTGAGAAATTAAGAAAATACTAAAGGCACTTTTTCAAAAAAAGATGAAATCTGGTTAATCTGGTTAAGTGTTTTTAACCAGACTAACCAGATTTCACCATTTTTTTGAAAAAGTGCTTTTAGTATTTTCTTAATTTTTTGACAAAAAATGAATTATTAGTTACGTTATTTTGAAACCTAGGATACAAATAAAAAAAAAAATGCACATCACTCAAAGAATTTTTTTTTCAAATTTTGAAGAAAATCGGTCTAAACGCAAGTAGAAAGTGTTTTGAGATAAAAATCAAACCTGACATTTCCAGACCTACGCAAAAATTGGATCTGGAAATTCTGATCGTCTGGCTTCTGGCAGTCTGTCTGTCTGTATTTTCAAACTTAGCATAAATTATTCTTAGAGTATGCCCAGACGTTTTTTAAATTTTGATCTAAAGTCTTAAAAAAAAACGGTTATTAACAAGCTTTACCGATAATTCCATTTTTATCAGGAAACATCCGATTATTTTGAAAAAAGTTTATGTGAGTATCGACACGGTGAAAAGTTGATGAATTTCCCAGTCGTTAAGACGAAGGTTACTTGCCACAAGAGCGATCTCTTTATTTCTATAAATTGTAAGATTGATAATCACTCAAATATATAAATATCTTGAAGAACGAAAGCTTTACAACGACCGACAGTACGAATCTCGTATCAATAACTCCACTGGTGATTTAATGGGTTTATCTTACCGAAAAGTGGAATGAATGTTTAGTTCGTTTTGGAGAAAGTAAGATTATTGCACTTGATACTTCAATAGCATTTGCCATCAAACCCTTTATTATTTTGTATCAATGATCTTCTGTCTGAAACTTCTAATTCTACTCCAATAAATTGTTATGTTGAGGACAGTAACATTTGTTTTTTATATAATTTGTTTCCAGACTCACAACTCTGTGTTCTTCGAATGTGGAAATAGAGCGGCAGCGTATGATAAGCTTAATATGGAATTTTGCGGCATTGTACAATGAAGAATAAGTAATGGCGTAGAATTCAATGCTCCGAATTCTTTATACTGTTTTCTGTCGCTAAATCAAACAAAAAGCGAAATGTCACTTTCCATTCAATGGTACTTGCAAAGAAGGTGGAATTAAAAAATTGTCTATTCTGAAGAATCAACAAGTGGATATTTTTAGTAGCAAAATCAGAATAAAAAAAGTTTTTGATAAATATGTCCTTGCAGCCTTTCTTGAAGTGTCAGATGACAAACGATGCTGTGGCCTTCGAACTTCGAATAGGATTACTACGAAAATATTAGGCGTATTTTATTGAAAAATTATTTTTACTATAATATAAGTAGGATAATAATGACTTGCAATAACTCTTGTTTCTCCTTTTATTGCTAGCAATTCCCAGTAAAATTCAACACAAGATTATAGCCGCGAGTAATGATTGTTGTTTTGTTAGACATTTTTCACTCTAAGAGCAAAATAAAACTTTTGAAATTATCTACTTAGTTTCGTGTTTAATTCTTCACAGTTTGTCTAATAAGTTCGGCTTTCCTATAGTCCAACAATTCAATTGAATTTCTTCTTACTTCCAATCATTTATGTTCAATAATTTGGGGGTCCCTTATCAATATTCAATAATAATTCTATATAAGACTAGCTGACCCGGTGAACTTCGTATCACCTAGTTCGTTACTTACAACTTTTAATTTGTGATTACTGGTTGCACTATGTACGTTTAAGATGTTTCGTTATTTACTCAAATTTATTCATAACTAAAAAAAATTGGAAAACAGTCGACTTGACGGGCCATCCCTGCAACTTCCCATTATTTTTGGACATTAAGTGCATACAATTTTGTGAATTTTAGTCTTCTGACTTCGCAAAGCTTTTAATTAAAAAAAAACATTATTTTTTGAAATTTTGAATTAAAATAAGCTGACTCGCCAAACATTGTTTCGTCATTTATATTATTCATAGGAAACATTTTTTTAGTTCAATAAAAATAACTATCTACTATAAGTGTGTGAGGATGTACTTATAATCGAAAGCGTTATAAGCAATAAAAGTAGGTATGCTTTATTTAGGTTAATGAATTAATATTTATTAAAATAACGACTATATTTTGAATTATAATTTCTGATAGCTATCTAAACATCAAAAATAATTATTTACATTGTTACTATCAATTATGGCAGTTGAAAAAAAAATTAATCTTTCAGTGCAATAGAGTGTACAATATTCTTGGTTAGTCCGTCTTTAGCCAACACAAACAAACTGGATGGTTTCCCCACGCGAGAACATGCCATATATAGTTGTCCGTGGGAAAAGCATGGTGTTTCCAAATCTAAGCCACATACAGAGGACAAACTTTTTTCATAAACGCACAAAAAATTAAGAGCGAATACCTAATTTTAATTAAAACACTTGTAGTTATTTTTACATTATTTTCATAGTAAGCTAACATAGTACCTACTGATTTAAGGCAAAATAAGGAGTCACCCTGGAAACTCGTATACAGCTTCATATTGGCGTACTAAAAGTTGTGTGCAAAGGATAATGGCACTGACGGCTCCAAAGAACCACGGCCTAGTGACATACACTCAATCCTTTTGTGTGCGTTGTTAGTTCTACAAAGATTGAAGGGGAAGTACAATATTTCGTCGAAACGAACGACTAAGATGTGATGCACTTTTCATGACAATTATAGTTTTGGAAAATTTGTCACTTCCTCGCAAGAGGCCGGAGCAGGACCCCTGAAAAAACATTAGATGTACTCAGGGATCGGACTCAGAACTACGAAAAGTTAGTTATTCAATGTCAAAAGTAACAATAACCGCGTGTTTCGCGATTATCTCGGTTTCTCTCAAATAAGTGATGCTGACATCTATTATCAAAATTGTAGAGCATTTGCGACAAATTTCGTAAAAAATATTTTTTTTTCATGCCCTCAACTGTTTTGAGATAGAGGGCGGAAACCGTATCGCGCCACTCAGCTATACATACTGTAATGAAAGGTCGTGAGTTAGAAAAAAGTTGTTCCTTCGAAATATTGTCCAGGCTGCTGAAGGAGTTAACATACTAAAAGTCCCGACGTCTAGAAGGTGAGCCGTGAAAAGGGAAGGGTCATAAGGGCCCTTTTTTTATCTTTCGCTTATAGCTTAAATTTAATTACAGCTCATAAAATTTACTACAACATTTTGTTATTTGATTTTTTTTTTTATGAAGTCTCAACCGTTTGCGAGCTATGCATCGCTTAAGAGAAAATTCTTACTCAGTGTTTATTTACATGAGATCAATTAATTAACTGAGAGTTAAAACTATTTTTTGTCAGATTAATAAATTGTAGATAAATAATTATTGCACTGGAAATTAATGATAAATTTACGATGATAGTAAAATTAACATCAGAGTTGCACAGAAAAATTAAAATAATACGTATAACAGTCACTGCTACGATAGATACACAAATAAAACCAAAAGAAAATGGCTGAAAAATGTATAGTGAGTGAGAGAGCAGACCGACTTCGTCCTCATCCCTACTCCGTGATGTTTGCTGAATGAGTGGTGACACCTGACGGGGATAACTGATCGATTGATAATTGATCAGTTGTCGACCGGTGAGGGCGGGAGATCAAATTAAATTGGGTTGATCAGAGTAATATGAATTTTTTCATTCTAAGTCATGACAAAATAAAAAAAAAATCCTTGCAAAATAAATTAATGTTTTTAATTGACAAATAAAAAATAGGGGTTGATCGTAGAGGGGTGAAAATTAAGGGTTGTATGTATTGTTGCATGCTGTATCATAAAAAAATTAAAAAAAAAATTTAGGGGTGGACCACCCTTAACATTTAGGGGGATGAAAAATAGATGTTGTCCGATTCTCCACCCTGGCCGATATGCATGCTTCGGATGACGAAAATCGGTCGAGCCGTTTCGGAGGAGATAGATTACAAACACCGTGACAGGAGAATTTTATATATATAAGATTAGCCATACCAATAGATTTTATGGATGATACATTTTTTTTTTCAACTTTCGTCACTCCAGCAACGTTTCGGGCTTCGTATCTCGAATTCTTGGAAATATTCTTTACAACATTCTCAAGAAAAATCCAGAAAATCTTTTCCAATGATCACATAACTATAGTGATTATTCTATAGATGTTTGTACATAGTGTGATTTAATAAAATATCCAGTTGCATTCCTCACGTTGGCGTGGAAAAGATTCATCCGTTACACATAGAATTTTCACCAGTTTATAAGAGAACCTTTCGATGTGCTATGAGCTACACGAATGTCAAATGCTTAATTTTGCATGTTGAGATACCATAATCAACATACCAAAGTACAATAATAATTAAATCGTTTCTTTAATCCATCCATCCATCTTTGTTCTATAGTCCTGTTCTTCTGCCGTCACATATCCGAACGGATGCATCAAATTCGCATGCGTTAAAATTGAAGTGTGTGGAAAATGTTGCCTTTAATAAGTTATTTAAAAAAGACGGGTTTAAAAGTTGCTCGAATAAATCAGAAATTATTTCATAATACAAAAAATTTTATTCGCTTCTTTATGTACCACTTTCACTAATCAAAATTGGCTTCTATTCCATTTGCCTTTCTTTATCTCATAAAGTCATACATTTTCCTCGTTTTTATATTAAAAAAAAAAGACTTTTCAATTTAATACTTTTTTTAATTTTAATATTTTTGGTATTTTAATTCAATTTTATGAAACTTTAATAAATTTTTAAATTTTAAATTAAATCATTCTATTATATTGTCGATTTACTCTTTTAGTCACCGTTGTTATTTACCAATCAATTCAACACATCTGTACACTGTTCAAAATGATACAACACAACATCAACAGAATTCAAATTCACCAGATTGACAAAACATGCATATACTCACTCAGTATAGATTGGACATTGACTCAACACTAAATGAATTTTACTGTTTGCTTGTAAACAAAGCAATTGAAAAGTGTATGAGCAGCAAAAATTCTACAGCAAATAAAACATTTTCGAACTGTTCCTGTATGCTCAATCCAAACAAGGACATCGATTGCATAGGATACGAAATACGAGTTTGCCAGAAGCTATGACACTTGCCAATGTGTCACAGTCAGTCAACACTATCTATAGGGAATAGGGTCATACATATTATTACCATCGTTCTAACCAAATATCAGATTATATTATGAATGGCACTGATGATAATGATGATGGCAGCTATGTTTCCTGTTTTCTGAAGGTTGTTATCAGAAGAAAATATATACATTGAATTTAATTTAAAACCTTGATGGTAAATATTCATATGACACTAGGTATTTGCTTAAAATTAACAAAACTTAATGAAATGTTAGTCGAAAATGAACAGGACATGTAGGTACTCTTTTTTTTTTTTAATTTTCAAACTGAATTCACTCCAAAAGTTATGGATAATAATTTCCATTTGAAAAAATCAAATGCACGACTGGGTCGCACAAACTAGCACTTGTAGAAAGTTACCTTAGAGATTAAAAAAACATTCCAAGAAATTATTTGAAATACATAATTTCTTAAATTCCTTATTTAATTTAATAGGCAATAAATACAAAAATAAATAAATAGAAAATCGTGTTAAAGCATTGATTTTTCTATATTAATATTTTGTCTACAATTTTTTTTTTTACCAAAATTGTACGTCCAGTTTTTTTAATAAATCGATTTTAACAATTTTTTTTAACTTTTTTTTAAAAATATTTTTTAGTAAAATTTTGAATACCTATATTTATTTGAGGAAATTATAAGTTATCTTGCGAAAACTAAATTTCAAAATTAATATAATTTTTTTAGAGAAGTTATGAAACAATTATTTAGCCATTATAATCCGGAAAGTTGCTGAGTCGTTAAATAATAAAAAGATCCAAAATGGCCAAAGTAAATTTTAGTAAGTGGAGTATATACGATATTGGTCCAACCGTTTAGGCTGCGAAAATTTTGTTAAAGTATTGAATGCCAAACAACAATAAATTGCTGCATAACAAAAAAATAACTAAGGAACAAATTGATGCCAAATGGATCCGAAAGTTTTTATTGATTTTGAAAAAAAGCAAAATATAAGACCCCAGAATGTTAATAAATAAAAATAATAATAATAATAATATTTAACTATGTGTCTGTAAAGTACATTGCCTTTTAAATGCAACAGGTGTTGCACGACACTATTTAGAAGGAGTAGAAAGATAAAAAACAATTGTCTTGGTACAATAGATAGAGAGCTAGTTGAGTTTTATTTTTCATGTCATACCTCATGGGCGACGTCCAGCATAAGGCGAGGTATGCTGAAAAGAAAAAAAAATGCTTTGTACCCGAGTAAGAATTGAGTTGACAGCATCTTGGTTAACAAGAAATCACTCCATCCATTGTATCATTGTCACCCACTTAATTACGAATTGATGAAAACAAACAAAAAAAAAAAGAAAACAAGACGTGAATTCGCAACCAAAGAGCCACATCGGATCAATATTGTTCGCCAAACACACCCTTATTGCGATAGTCGTTTTACTAAAATGCCTGTAAAACGACACGGCTCTAGAACGGAACTCTGTTGTTTTTTTTTTAAACTAAATGGATATAATGGTAAGAACAGTGACCAACGAAGATAATCCTGATGTTTAAATTTTACAACGACCTTTTAGGAGCGGTGTCGTTTTAGTGGCGTTTTAGTAAAACGACTATCCCAATAAGGGTGATTGATCCGATCGATTTGGAGTGAGTGTGAGTTTTGGTGTATATCAGTATATGTGATGATTTTAACGTTAATGCCCCTTATGGCTACAGGCCGATTCTGCCGAACCTCTGTGATACCTCACAAGTCACAAGACTCTGACAGATGAAGGTGAAATCGATTTTGTGACTTTTTCATATTCTGTCATACAGTCTCAATTTGTGAAAGTTATAAACCAATAAAAATTGTGATCGCAATCAGAGCAGGTCACAACCAGTCACAACACACAAATTCCAATTGTTTTGATTTTTTTCTAGGTTAGGTATCTAAATATTAATGTGATTCGTATCCATATTGAAGTAAAATGCGTTAATTAATATTTTATTAAAGTTGTTGCTTTTACATTTGTAATTCGTCATAGAAGCAAAACGGATAGAATAAAATTTTATTGAACACATAAATTTGTCTTCTTGTTTTTATATTTGTGCACAATAAAAAAGAAAGCGCGCACTTATTTGTTGACTGTAGTTAGATGGTACTTTATGCTGAAATGTTATAAACGTTTGTAATTAATTTCTTTATTCTTAAAAAATAAATTTTATCTTCAAATATTAAATTTGTTAATAATTGTGCACGAAAAAAATGTTCTTTTGTGTCACAATAAACTGTTCCAAATATTCACCATGATGCGGTGAGTTTGTTTGTGATTTTTCTTGTGACTTTTTTGGCAGAATACGGAAAATGTTATCGAATCAAAACAATCCTAACAAAAATCAATCACAATCGATTGTGACTTGTGACTTCTCATAACGGCAGAATCGGAGTGTTAGTCTATTTACCTTATGACTATTTCCTATTGGTCTAAATGTCCATGAAAATTGTGGCCATTCGAAGCATTGTGTCCATATGGACATGATGCCCGAGGATCTTATTTCATCCCGTCATCTCAAACATTGTAAAGTTAGCAAAACCATTCAGCCTATTTTCAGATATTGTCGTAGGTATACTAGTCGAAGCAAACTAAATTCAAAATATACCTTAAACGTGGGCAAAATTGCAACAGATGGTTTTTAATTTTTCAGAATTTAGAAATCATAATTTATATCTGAAAAACATATCCAAAATCAGACAAAATGTGCTTATGATAATATGTAATTTTTAATTTGAATAAAATGAGATTAGTGCAAGCGTATAAATCTATTCAAGACCTATCCATTAAAACTTATTTCAAACAAATTAATGGTAACCGATTAACACATCCTACTCTCTTCAAAATCGGTTGATGTCCGATCGCGGTCGGGCTGAAGTAAAACATAATAAATGGTTCTTGAAAAGGGCAATACGCTGGTAATACTAATAAATTTTATTCTGTTTTGTTGACACTAAAGTCGATTTTTTGTTCACTGGGAAAAAGATTCAGTGTGCATCAACTTTTCCCACTTTGATCAAATTCCTCAAGTTAGCCTTTTGCTTTTAAGAAATAACGTTTATAAGGAACACATTATTGGCTCACAAACCCATAAGCGTGATAAAAATTATAACCTATTATCACACAAACATATCGTTCAATCCACCATTTGTTTGTTTTACTTTGTTGGGTAAAAGGGAGGCGTAATTTGATATTAGATTTTTGATTCTTAGTATACCAACTTATTATCCGAAAAGAGGGGGGAGATTAGAACGAACAGTCCCCCCCCCGAGAGTGAGTGTTTTTTTTTAAGTTAGTAAGATGAATTATAACATTGCTCTTCTTTTCTTAGAAGTCCGTACTTTATTCGCAGTTCTTGAATCCGAAGCCACACCGGAAAAAAATCGCTCGAAGAATTGCAGTTTCTGTTATAAAATCCAAAAGCTCCTGGTTTGAAGAATGGGAAAATATAGCTGAAAGATGTGGGCTTTCATTTAAACTAACCTTGGAAAACCTACCAACCTGGAACCCCTATCTAGGCGATTTGTTGGAAACGCTTCACACAAAACTTAGAGAAGAATCTATCGAGCAGGCTGAAAACTCATTATATAGAGAAATCTATGCTAAACTCAGACACAATCTTGGAGAAGCAAACTATTTCAACGATTATTTAAGTTCTGACCAAATATCAATGATTTTTCGAGCAAGAAAAGAACTGCTTCCATTGAATTTCATACCGCATCGAAACGATCTACCACTTTATTGTTCCTTGTGTAACACCAGAGAAAGGGAAATTGTTTTTCATTTCATAGAAAAGTGTCCTATACTGGTGGAATTTCGCCGACAAATATGGCGGAAGGTTTTGATATACTAAACGGCAAAGATTGGCAAAAATTAATAAAATTTGTTAAAGTCTCTTTAGATTATAGAAGTAAAATAATAAGAGAAGATTTTTAAATGTCTACAAAAACCTTAACCTAATTAACTATACATAATTCTGAAATTTGTTACACACTGTAAGCTTTCATCTGACTGACGGCCCTTCTGGCCATGCCTTAAAGATTTAAGTATAAATTTTAAAAATTGTTTATATAACCAATTTGATGAAAAATAAATCTCTTATCTATCTATCTATCTATCTTTAATGCACTTACTTTTTATTTATTGCGAACAATAAAACAGTTTAGGAATCTCTCACATCATGAGAGTTTGATTTAATTCAAATAGAGTAGTTAAATTGGCTTCGAATGCTATTCATTAAATTTATATTATAATCAGTATTTCTTAAAGCAAATCCTCTACCAAAGCAAAAATAATCAAAAGTCTAAGCCATTACTCATTAAATCTACAACGTTTCATATCAAATTATTTTGTTCATCACTTCAATTTAATGAAATGAGATTCATAAAATAATAGCATTCAATTTTTTAAACCCATCATCCTTTAACTTTTCTTCAGATCAAATTCCATTCCAAAAATAACCTACTCAGTTCTTCAAGTTCTCCTTTTTTTATATCATTTCTCTATTTTAACCCGATTGAGGTTCCTGCGGCAAAAACACAACAATTTACAGCCCCATAAAATTTAATACTTTGCAGTTTGCATCTATTTTTTTAAGTCCCCCCATAATAACAATAATAATATTATATTTTTTCAAGCCTGCAAATAACGATTGGGTCAGAAGGGTATCACAACCATTTATCATAATATCTATCCTCATTTCATTTGCGTGTGTCCTTTTCGAAAGAGAATATTCGTTGAACCTTTGATTAGCTGATGGAATTTCTTACACAATATTTTTTTTTTTAGTATATTCTACGAAGGACCAAACAACGCTCCACTTATCACATTCCATCTCATTAAGACCCGCGCTTAAAGTCGTTCTTAAGAACACTCATCTCAAAAATATCTCTGAAGAATGAAGGTTGTGTAAATATTTTAGCATTTATATTCAAGGACACAATGTCGTGCGAAAAAGGATGGAAATTATTTACACTTATATATATAGAAATCTTATCGGATTTTCATGTGAACCCATCAATAGCCATTGAGACTTTATGTAAAGCATAGGCTATAAACCAGGATGTATTCTTGATGGAGCATAGGGCAGTATCGCTAAAAAGGGTATACGGTTATACCTAATCGTCGAAAGCACTAAATAATTGCAACCATTCACAGCTCTCTCTCTCTCCTTTTTCGATGTGATAGCATTACGTGTTTTCGTTCGTCCTTATTGCATTGTGGATTTAAGGAGTTGCTCTAGACCCGATAATATTGAGGGGGAAGATATAAGGTTCCGAGCAAAGGGTATACTTAAAGCAGAGAAAGGCAAACAACGAAAGAAAAAAAAAATTAAATCACTTTAGATCTGGTTCGATTGGGTTTGTGGAGTTCTATTTTTTTTTTGTATTTATTTATTTCATTGTCTAGGGACTTAAAACGTACTCAACAAACAACTCGTCAAACTTGGGTGCCTGGGCAGCTTTTATCTAATATTTTTTTTTCCTCTTTAAACTTAGGGTTTATTTAAGTATTTTTAGAACCTTTTTTTATAATATCTCTTATTTTATATTGAGTAGGTTTTTTTTCAAGGAAAAAATGTATATTTAGGTCGTCTATATGTATAAGGACCTGTATTGTCGTTAGGACATATTTGCTAATGGGCTCTGAAAGGGAATTTTTATTGAGGTTTTTTTGGTTTCTATTTGGAAAACATGTCACAACGTAGTTATCTACCTACATTTAATATCAAAGCAAATTTGCTATTAATGGGTAAAGTAATTGCTGGGTGCCCTCGATTATCTTTTGTCATGTCTGTTTTTTTATAGCTGATATTCCAGCGATATTTTACAAAAAAAAAAAAAAAATATTTTATTTCCTTATGCGGTGGAAAAGAGGTGGGTCAAAACGGTCAGATAGTCATTAAATTATCAATTAATTGCATTATGTAAATGTAGGTACAAAATGGTGGGTTATGGGAAATGCTTTTAGTGCTGTGCATGATTGCCAAGGAAGGAATAAATTATTAGAGAGAGATTAATAGTGATTTGTCATTGTTGTAATGATTGAACAATGTAGATAAAAAAAATATTTGTTTCTACACATTAATTGTTTTTATTTTAATTTGGCAAAACTGTATCTTTATTATAGGTAATGGAAAAACTCACTTTATTATAGGTAATGGAAAAACACACTTTTTATCCAAAGTTTGAGATTAATCAAAACTTTTTAGAATATAAAATTCAAAATCGATTGAGCCGTTTAAAAGACAATCGGTATCGAAAAACTACCGTTCTATGGCAGGTACCGTTTATAAGCTTCTGCAGAAAAAAAAATATGGATAAAAGACATTATCATTAACTACAAATCACTCATATAAAATTTTATAAAAATTGATAAGCTTTTTTTCGATAAAAATGGAATTCAAAAACCAACTTTTTGGAAAAATACTTTATTCCAAAATTTTTGATTCCAGTACCTATTAATGAATTTTGAGAGTACTTTAAGAATGTAAAATTTCGTCAAAATCCGGTGAGACGTAAAGATAATTGGTATCAAAAAAGTACCTACCGTTCTTGGACAGGTTTCGTTAATAAACTTTCCGGAAAAAAAAATTTCATTGCAGTTTGAACTAATTTTGAGAGTACCTTAAGAATATAAAATTTCGTCAAAATCTACGTTTAAAAGATAATCGGTATCGAAAAAGTACCGTTCTATGGCAGGTTCCGTTAATAAGATTCTCCGGAAAGAAATCAGATGAAAGAGATTACCATTGGCTTTTTTCAAACTTGGTAAAAAGTATTCTTTTCGTAATATGGCCGGACGTTTTTTTTATTTCCATCCCACATCACGAAATAAAGGTATCTACCAAATTAGCGTCACCGATAGTTCCAAATTTCTTGAAAAAAAACACGATCAATTTTGATAAGATTTTATATAAATGATCTAATGTCAATGGTGATGTCTTTCCGGAGTAGCTTATTAACGGTACCTGTCATAGAACAGTATCTCTTAAACGGCTTAAACGATTTTGACGAAATTTAATTTTCTAATAAGACTCTAAGGCTTAATTAATACTGCAATCAAACATTTTGTAAAAATATTTTATAAAAGTTAGTTTTTTTAATTCCTTTTTTTTTAATCCGATCAATTTTAATAAAATATTATGTAAGTGCTTTTGTTGTCGACGGTGAAAAGTTGAAGAAATTCCCAGTCATTTACACGAAGGTTATACTTGCCATAAGAGGAAGTTCGTGTGACCCAATCGAGTCCTTTATTCTTCTTTAACTTATTTTTCTTTTCCACTTCTTCTTCTTTCACTTCCTTTTCTTTTTCCCCTCCATCGTCACTCAGCTCTTATTCTTTCACTTTCACTCCTTCTTTTTTTTTAAAAGTTCTACATCAAGTACCCGTTACAAGATGCCCCCTCAACATATCGTTCATTTCATCATTTACCTTCTCAATAAGCTTATTTTTACTATCGGTTTCCAAGAACCAATCTTAGATCATGTATCAGTAAAATTAATCCAAGTAGTGTAAATAACATTCTATAAATAAAAACAAAATTGTATCTCAATGTAAAAAGCAATTTGAGCTAAAATCTCCTGAAAAAAGTGTGTAAGAAAATTTTCTTCCCGTATAAATGATTTTAACTTGCCACAATATCCGCAAGCATTATGTATTTCCTTATTCAAAAATTCATTTTAAATAATGTTTTCTTGTCACCGAAAAAGTCATAAACTCAAAACACATCCTTAAATATGAATAACTTTTCATGAGTTTCCATTAGAAAAATTGTGACGAAGCACCCGTCAGTATGATTGAGGTTGACTAAACCAGCTGCCTATAATAAATAACACTCCCTAGATCCTGTTTCCTGTAAAAAAAAAAATCTTGTCTTATGAATTAATAAAGGTAAACCACCATTTGTTTACACAAAATAATTTAATGAGCTTTCACTTTATTAATATATTTTTGTTTCATTTTGTTGAGTACCTCAGCAGAAGATAAATTTCCATCTACACTTCCGATATCAATCAAAACGTGAAGAGTGACAAAATATAACGTTTCTACTTACATTCCTTTAAAAATATCTCAATTCATTTAAGTGACTTGCACATTCTACCAAAGGGAGACATTTTTAATTTTCATCGCTAAGAATTCCAGCAAGAGCTTAATCTGTAACTGTCACCAGCAGTACCTATTCATACTCCAATGGTGGAATTCTTTGAAATGGAAATAACAACAACAACTCGAGAACACAACACTCATCCTATTGCCAGGATAAGACAGGATGCGATATTATCTTTCTTCTCGAATTAACTTAATTTTCTTCACATCCGCTCAGCCATTGACTCCTGACTTTTGTGTCGTTGCTACTTTGTATCTGTATCCGTATTATCCTTGATGCTTGTTTTTTTTTTTTACTTATATTTTTTTTTTAAATCCTGCTTTTTCCTTTTCCCCCTGACACCTAACTTGCTGTTTATGTTGTTGTTATTGTCATGTGGCATTTTGTTATCTAGGTTATAACGTGCTCCTGGTCTTATGCGAGCAAATTATTTGCCTCCAAGGACTAAAGGTACTGATGAGATGACGAATGAAAGTTAGTGCTGAGCTGGGTGAACTTGCATGTGTGATAATGGACAGCTAATACACATCGTAAATTACAATCACAAGGTGTTACAGATTTTTTATTTTTTTTTTTGTTGTCCCTCATTGGAAAGAACGCTGGTTTATATTTTTATTTGTTTCTTCTGTTCTTCTGCTTCATTAGGGTTACTATGAGTATTAACTTTTCGTGGGTAAAGGTGACATTTTGACATGGTTTATTAAGTGAATTGAAACGTTAATCGAATTTGTTTATTTTTTTATTTTAATTGACTTTTTCTCATTAATCTTTAAAAGCAAATATTTAACCAAATACAGATTGAATGATGTTAATAATATTTTATTGTATAGTACAACAGCATAATAAAATGGGAAAACATTTTATTCAAACGTTAACGCCAATTGAAACATTTATGAAATATTTTGGAAATGTTTCTGAGTGTTTTTTTAAATAAATAAAAAACATTTAAGAAACGTTTATAAAATGTTTTTGAAACAAGTGGGAAACATTTAAGAAACTTTTTTTCAACAATGTTTCTTGAAATGTCACTATATGATATCAAAATTTGTCCAATTTGGGAAGTACTGTTCAATTCAAATGAACGATTTATTATTGCTTTCGGCGAAGAGCTATACACTATATACAGATGTCCAGTTCAAGTGCAAGTTATAAACAAATAGATATTAATTTTTAAAGATATCTATGTACAATATATTCGGCCATTCATTGTATGCCCAGGAATTGTATGTAAAAGTTCTAATTATATTGAATTGGAACCAAATTTGCAGGATTGTAGAGCCAGTTGAGAGGAGTTGTAACAAAAGTCTCAGTCTCTAAGTTTTAAGCAATCACTGCAATCAGGGTTACCATCATAAATTTTAAGTAAATGTAATAAAAATAAAATACAAGAATAACAGAACATAACTTAGGCTTAAAAAATATTTCAAATGACGCAGAATTAAATATTTCAATATTTCGTAGCTATAAGCTTATACTTATTTTTTTTATATATTATTGTTAAATTAATCAAATTTTGAGACAAAGTTGAATGATTTTTTTTTTTCTTAATTGTTTTTTTGGTTAATTGTTCTTAGCCAGATTAACCAGATTTCACCTCTTTTTAAAAAAGTGCGTTTAGTATTTTCTTAGTTTCTCAAAAACTAACTTAGTTTCTCAAAAACTAAGATACATTTTGGCATCCGGTTTTCTGTTTTTGACTAAAAATAAATTAGAGCATTGAATTTTGAAAACAAAAAATAATAGTTAATTACATAAAATTTTAAAAAAAAAATAGTTTAAACATTTTTTTTTCAAAATTTTGAGTTTGAAAATTAATTTTTTTAAAACTGTTCACTTAAACAACTAAATTTAAAAATAAAATAAAAGAATAGTTTTCTGCTGGGTCCAAACAGATATAACAAGGCTTTGTATCATTCACCGTTGTTTTTAAATAATTTTTTTTCTGACTTAAGTCAACTTTTTAGAAAAATGCCCCTCCTGCCTAAACGGAGAGAAATAGACCCCCCCTCACATACGATTTTTTTCTTGTCTTAACCCCACCAACACGCTCAAGCTTTTTGCACCTTAAACCAATCACCCTGTATAGAAAAAGATTTGCATAATATAGCTTTTATTGGAGTTTAATTCATTTTGGAATACTATTACTGCAACGTGTTAAAACCTTCCAACATTTTATGATATTTTTTTTTTTTAGTTTTTAAGAAAAATACTTTGTTAATTTCGTTTACTTTTTAATATTATTTCAAAGAAGCTAGTATTATTAGTTTTTGAAAGAAGTTTAAAAATGATAACACAACTCCATCATATTAAAAATAAATTTTGAAAAAGGGTCAATCCAAAAGCCAAAGTCACCCCACAGGCCAAAGTCACCCCAGTTCACGGTAAGTAAGTTAAACTTAATAAAACAAAATTAAATTTTATATTTACTTAATTTTTTTTTTAAGGAACAAGTAATAAAATTGAAAACAATTTTTTTTTGTCGTAGTCTTCCAAACAAATTTATTTTTTTAAATTTTATTTTAAAAAATTAATTTTTTAAGATTTCCAAAATTAAAGTTCCAACGGTACCTATGTACGTTTTTATTAAAAAAATTAAAAATTCAAATTCGTCTGAGATTTTAATAGATATTTTAGGTTTTCAAAATAATTCTTTTTTAAAAATTATTATTTTACAAAACTTTGTTCAGGGTCAGCAAGAATTTTACATTATCAAATTTCGTCAAAATCGGTGCAGTTGTCCTAAAGATAAGCAGTGTTAAAAATGGTTCTATGCCAGGTACCGTAAATATGCTTTTTTGAAATAAAAAACCTCCTATGAAAAACATCACCGTTGGAAAAAGTAAGGCATATAAAATTTTAAAAATGATCGCTTTTTTTCTTTAAATAGAATAATTATCAGTTTAAAAAAAAAAAATCGTGTGCTTTTAAAATATTAAATTTCGTTCAAATCGGTGCAGCTTTTCACAATATATTCGGTGTACTAAAAAAATATACACATGTACCGTTAAAAAGTTATTTTTATTGCGAGAAGATCAAACGCTATTCGCCACAAATCATTCATTCAAAATGTAATCAAAACGTATCGTAATTTCGAGAAAAATAGCCAGACGACTGGACATACCCTAAGCGGAGCAACGAAAATGCGTGAGCGGGACTGACTACAGAAATAGAGTTAAAATACCTTGAACCCAGTTGCTGCTAAAGTAAGTAAAATACCCTCAAAAGGTATATATATGAAAAAGAAAGTAAAGAAAACACAAAAGAACGAAAAATTTCTCCCGAAATCCCGAAAAATTATTTTAAATGCAAAAATTTGCGCAAATTTTTCATTTTAAATACTTTTTCGGGATTTCGGGAAAACTTTTTCGGGCTTGTGGGTTTTCGGTTTTTTGGATTTTCGATCTTTTGGCTTTTCGGTCGTTTGGGTTTTCGGTCTTTTGGCTTTCGGGAATTTGGACCCCACGAAATCATGTGATTTGTAATTGTACACTATTGTTTCCCAACACATTGCCCTCCTTAAATATAAGTATTTAACCAGAGTCATCTTGACACCTCTATAGGTGTCAAAATGTCACCATTTTTTCTACTTTTTTGCATCATTGTCTTTTATTTCCCTAATCTTCTTCCAACTCTTCATTTCAATTGTCTAAAACAGGATATTCTTTTTATCGATAGATTTTAAAATCAATTTTATAAAACTTCCTCACCCAACAAATCGAAACTCCTTAAATAATAAATTGCTAAAGATAAGAATAAAATTAGATTCAAACGAATTTCATTCAATATAACGAAGGGGAATCACAAATAAATATCATGCGGAAACTGAATCTCACGAGCCAGTGCACGCAGTTCTTTTATCTATTAGGTAGGTTTTTTTTTTTTTTATATATTTTTATTAAACTTCACAAGCAAACAAAACCCGCCATTCCTTTCGCGCTACCGTTCCTTTAGTACACATCCGGATCCGGCAACACTTTTGCCATTCCATCTCTCCATTTTGTGCTTATTTCAATAAAGAACCGGAATGTATACATATTCAAAAAGTGGAAGACATCGTGTTCAGTTCCTTTTTCAATCAATCAAATGGCGAAATTTGTCAAGGAAAACGCCATCACGGAATGCTGCGCAAGGATATTCTATAAATTTGTAAAAGCATTTTGTTTGAAATTCAGCATCTTGTGTATTACATACAGCTTATTCGAAATTTGTTTTCAGATTGATGGCAAAAGTATATAAGTATGCATTTTGTTATACCTTAAGTTTTATTCATATATCAAATGTTCATTTATACATATCTAAAGTCATCAGATGATAGTCGGCAATGTTATATTCATACTCGTTTATTAAACAAACTCCATACCTATACCCACTCGAGAATTCAAGATTACAAACGTGATCGCAAATTGAAAAGGGAAAAGAAGCCTGACGAAGACGAAGGATTTGTATATCCGCGTATTCTAAGAAGATGATGTCGTCGTGTGTAGACGACATAGACATTACTATAATACGTCTTTTAGATACAAGAGTGCGTCTTTTTATAAGAAAACGAACTTTTTTTACGTAAGACATTTCTATGTGAATTATAGTCGTCACTTTTTATCTAAAAAGAGGCAACATTTAATCTTAATTGGATATAATTTTGTGACTTAATTTAATTGAAATCCAAAAGTTTTCATATTTAAAGTTTAACAAAGTTATTATAATTCAATTAAGGAATACAGATTACAAATCCGAAGAAAAAAATATATTCTATGAATGTGCGGATGCAGAGAATAGATACTTATGTATAAAAAGGTTATGTTAAATAAAATATTGAAGTACCTTTCTACATTATGTCATAGTTTTTCTTTGAAAACATCTCAAGTGTATAAATAAACATAAGCAAAATCACTTTGCATATTTCATTTGAAAGAAAATATAAAAAAGCTGAAAGTTCATTCACATTAGAATAAAATGCTAGTTGCAAAAACCGGTTCTTGTTATCTAATTATTTGAAATGTTACGGATGGCTGCCAACTTAAATAAATTTTAAGAAAAAAATGAAAAATAGAAGCAATTGTCAGTTTTTAAGATTCAAAAAGCTTTGTCGCAAAAACTTGTTCTTTTTGCAATTTACCAAAGACCTTATAATAAGTTATTATTAAAGCGAAAAATTTGAAAACGAAATATAATGGAACTTTATTTAAAAATATATTTTATAGAGATTCAAGTTACATTAAAGTTTAATTATACAGAAAAAAATATTTCAAAAACTTTAAAAGAGTGATTTTTAAATAAATCGATTTTTATTTAATAATAATAAAAAAAATTAATAAATTTTAGAACCCACCAATTAAGCTTTTTTTAATAATTATTACCTACAAATTGAAAAAAAATGTGTCAGGTCAACCCGTTTTTCAAATAAAGAAACCAGGGAAAAAACGTCACAAGTCCACTTTTTCCATGATTAAACTAATGATGTAATTTTGTAGCTCTTATTTGATGTTTTATTTACTATTTGGAAAAAGTATGTGATTCTGCTGTCAAACCCAAAATGAAAGAGTACCTAATCAAAAAATTTGCGTTTTTCGTTCAGTGTATATTTTTCTCATTTACCTTACCACAACAACACCCAGAGAAAAATGGAAATAAAATTTTAAGCATTTATGGATTAAATTAAAGAACGCGATCCTTCTTAGCATAAGCATGAAGTTAAAATGACATCTATACAATTTATTATACTTCTTTTTTTCTTAAACTTAAAAATGCAACTTTAGAGAAAGAATGCGATACTAATAATTTAAGTCCGATAATTATAGTATAAACACAATTTCGATGAAAAGAAGTTTGAAATTCGTTAGTTTAAGTATGTTTCTACTTAGTATACTCTTTTTTTTTTTCTTTCTGAGGCCATTTGCCATTTGCGTTAAAAGTGCTGCTAAATTGGATTTCTCGGCTAAATTTTGACACTTCTGAGGTGAATACAGACGTCAAAAATTAACCTGCTAAACTGGATCCCTCTGCTAAATTTTGACACTACTGAGGTGAATACAGACGTCAAAAATTAACCTGCTCAAGAGCTCGTTAAAAGTTTAGCAAGTGGTTAATTTTTGAACAGCATTTGTTGTGCTGCGTTTAATTGTACATCTTTTTATTATCGGCTGCGTTCATTATTGCATCTTTTTATATCGATTATATCCAAAGCGATCTGAATAGCTTTGTGTCGTTGTGAAAAACTGTTTATGCGCATTTGTATAAATACTGAGACACACTTGAATGAAATTCGTAGCAAATTTGTAATAAAGGAACGACAAATATTAATTAAATTAAATTAAATTGGTAACAATAAAACATTTCTGGAAAGGCTCTTGAACACAAGGAATCTCAATGGCAAATTTATATTTTAAAGAATCCTATTTAATAATACAAATAGAATTCGTTTGCAGCAATTTTCGATACCTACTGTTAGTGCTTTTTTTTAATAATTAAATTAGTTTTTAATTAAAATTTTTTAACTCTCCGGTTTTTCTTCTATAACATTTTTTTGTAGAAAGTTATATTTTTAATAATTTAACCATTGAAGCATATTTGTATATTAAGTGCTTCAAAAAAAATTTATTTTTTTAAATTAAAAAAAAAAAAATTAAAAATTTTTTTTTGCATATTAGACTTTAGTTACGCCAATATCTTAAAAAGTTTGTAACTATAGGGTTTCTATGCAATTTTTTTATACCATAGATGCTTAAACTTTATATTAGTTATTCAATTTTTTCAATTAAGAAGAAATTTAATTATTTTAAATGAAAAGAAGTCCAAGGGGTCTTAAAATTTCTTACCAATTATAGTTTAGTGCCAAAAGTTTAAAAAATAGATTCAAAAGTAAATCGATGGAAATCATATATTTGTAGTCGTGGTGGTCAAAGACGTAAAGTAAGTAAAAAAATACACTGAAAGAAAAAATTTATATATTTTGAGTAGCCCTTTAAGATAGCACTTTTTCATTTTCGGTTTCAGAACAGTAATAAAGTGCGCAAAAGTATGTCGTTTCTGGATTATCCATTATTTATCGGAAACCATGTTGATCTTATATTAATTGAAAAAAATACATTTTCAATTATTTTCAGGAAAACCTTTGCAACCGTTTTCAAGAAAAGTAAAGTTTTTTAATACATTGTTCAGTTAAATTATATAGGCTGAGTTGCTAAGCGCCAAATTTTGATGCGATGCAATGTATAATAACGGACGCGCTATTTTACAAACCGATGTAATTTGTTTTTATAAAAATTAAATGAAAGTTTATAAAAAAGGAAGATTTATTATTATTTTTTTTTTACCTAAATTATAGGTGGGGCAACCCTGATTGTTGGGATTGCTCAACACTTAGGTGTGGGGACTTTTGCGCTTAAATACTTTCCTCAACTAGCTCTTAAATTCTGCAAAATGTGGTTTCTATTAAAATTATTTACAAAAAAAAAAAGAAATGAAAAAACCGTTATAGGTATTTGGCAGGTGCCGTTAAGACTATTTTTTTTAAATAACAAAATTATATTAAATACATAGGTATATGATCAAATACTTTTACACATAAGTTTCAACAGTCTAAAAGGGCTTAAGGGTCATATAACTTTTCGCACCCTCAATACAATAAGTCAAAAAATTGCCATTTTGAGAAAAACCAATTTGTTAATTTCAGAAATATACTTTTACCTGTAACTATAAAAAAAATTAAAATGTGAATTATCGCTCTATTGTTTTTAGAGTGCGTTATGTCAATTATGTCGTTTTCGAGAAAATAGTAACCGTTATATGGCAGAGGTACCGTTAGTTTTAGGCCTAGGACAAACAAAATTTTATTTAATCTTTTGACATTTTCATTTATTCGGTTGTTAAATCTTAAAATGGGAATTTTGCACCAATAATTTTCAGTTTTAAAATTAAAAATAAACTTAATATCCATCCTGTTCGCAATAAATTTAAAAGCTAGTTTTTAAATAAAGGACAACTGTCATTCAAAATACACAATTAAAGACAGACAGAACGCTAAAATTCGATTGATTAGGTTCTCCTTTCACTATCCACATTCACCATCCGCAAGATCCACATCCAGGGTTGGCACATATTTTCATTTTTATTTAAAAACCACCGCCTAGTGTTGATTGTTTGTGCAAGACATATAATATTAAAATGCCGATTAATTTTATTACCCTTTTGACTAAAATGGTTTTAAATCCTTTTTGGTGCAACTGGAAATTAGTGTTAATTTAAACTTCACCAAAAAATGCTGAAATTACAGTTTTGGGGCAGAGCAATAAGTTCACGAAAATAATATCACCGAGGCAAATAATTTCGCCACTGGAGGGAATTAATTTACTTTTTTCATATTTAATTATTTCAAACATAATGTGAGAAATATTTTTAATTTTATGGGGGAAATAACTTTCCTTTGATGTGAGACTTGACGTAATAGTGAAATTATTTCCCGTTCAATCTATATATCTTTTTTATTGCAAGCAAACTGTGGCTGGGAATTTACTCCGCTCATCACAAATGTGTTATTTGCCTCGATGCGATTTATTCCTTAGTAGCCTTTTACGACCATCGGGATTCACTGCAGGGATATTCTGACTACCATGCATGGAGAATAATAATTACTGAAGCATCAAAAGTCTATCGAACACTGAACACAAACATTTAAAAAAATAATTTTTTGGTAAATACCTGCTTGCCGTAGAACGATTTTTGAAAACATGTTGATAAGGTCCCTTAACAATTTTTATAAATTTGGCAACACTAACGTAATAAGGTTGGCAACATATTTTTCGAATCCACACAACCTCAATACTCAAAAAATGTCTCTCTTTCTCTCTATTTTAAAACCTCAAATATTGTAAATTATTCAGAAAATTTTTCAAGTTTTGTAAACTTTTGGTTCTTTTGAATAATTTATAGGATATTGTTTAGTCCGAGTTAAAAAGAGTTTCACCTAAACTTTCGACTTCTGATGTGAGTATCAATAAAATCAATGTGACACTTCGTAATTCCACTCTTCTTGTACTGTTCTTTGAAATCCAGTATGAAAAAGAAAATTGAAAACCGCAACCCTTTCCCTAACTGAACGAGGAACACAGTTTCAAAAATATTTTGTTATCGTATAGTAAACCGAAATCTCTTTGTGTATGTGGATAAAAGCACAATCTTTTATGTTGTTATTTAGCTATACATATAACTGTGAACATTCTTTGTAAATGTGCAAACATTTCTCATACTATTATTTAACCAAGATGTGTCGGTTTATAGAACTGAATTTAAAATAAAAATTCAATTTTTATATGTTGCAAAGAAAATCCATCTTAAGTCTGACACTGACGTTGACATCAAACATTAATCGACATCACACGCCATGAAAAGCAAATAACAAACTTTGGCAGCTGTGAAAATAATAATTTGACTGTTTCTTTTTATTTGCTTTGAGACAGTCATTATTTTACCCATCACTACCCTTTTCATTTTGATAGTCTTCCTATTATAATAACAACACAAAGTGAGACTGAAACTTCAGTATACATAGAGTTGCCTATTCCACCCATCAGACAGCAATGACTATACACATTCCTGCCACCCTATGACTTTGTCAGAGCTCATCTATTCCCTCGCGGAATCTTAAGAGGATGAACATCATTCTCAGTTTGTCTTTGAAAGAATGTGTGAATAATTTGATTCTTGCTTTTCCTTTTGCTATGCCACCCACTGCATCTGGTGTTGGGTTTAATTCTCCGGAAATAAGTAACAGCTTTATGAAGATGTTTTTTTTATTTTGTATGCCTTTGAAAATAGGTTCATATTTTTAATCTTTGCAATATAAAGAAGAGTTTGATTCTTGTCTTTCGACGATGATAAAGATCTCGAATGGGACCACGTGTACAATCGTCATTTTAATGTTTTTCTTTCTGTCTTTCTATATAAGGATATATGAAAAGAACAGCATCGCTCGATCCTTTTTTTTAAACGTTTATTGTCCATTTCTGATCATTTAGAGAATGTAGACATTGCCAAGATGAAGGATGAAGAAGTGCGTGATCACATTGAACGAAAGATCTTCAGATTGATTTTTCTTCCAGTGTCAATAATTAAGACTGGCCGGAGAGGTATATGTTGGCTGATTGAAATATAGAAGTTTTAACTCGGACAACATATGTACCAAAACCAGAAAATGTATAGAATATAGTCAGAAATTGCAGCAACTTTGGGAAATCGCTTCTTAAGATGGATGAATGTACAAAAGAATATCTCTTTGTTCAACAATTTATTATCGTCAGCACATTTTAACATAGTCTATTTGGCAGATGCATTTTTTCTTGGTTTAACATTAATATAGAAAAATATGTTTGGACGAACTTGTTTTGTCCGGGAAACTATGCAAAATAATAATGTATAATTGCCATAACATTATCATTCCGGAAAAGGGTTGCCAGAGCAACTCTAAAAACACTTAACAAAAGAAATTTATTGAATTTTTTTTAGTTGATCTGGCAACCCTTTTCCGGAATGATAATGTTATAGCAGTTAATCATTATTATTTTAAGCGTTTCAAACTATATTTTAGTGAAGAAAAAAATTAGTGGTAAAATAATTTACATTTGTTGGGTAATTCCGCTTTGGAGGGCTGTTTTTGTTATCAGGACATTTCCGGAAGCCGTAATTGTCATTTATTGACCAATGAAAATCAAGCAATAACTGGACACAAATTCAGGCACGCGAAAATAATGTTCGAAATCGGTCGCTATAGCTCTCGGACAGTATATGAGGCAGTAAACGCAAAAGTGGCGTAACTCCAAAATGCAACAACGGGGACAATCGTGTTTAAAGAATGCTCGCGTCCATAGAAATAGGGCGGAAGCAACATTTTATTATTTTCTGACTTATTTATAAGCTTACATGAGTTGCACTAATTTTGTAGCGATTCATCGTTAACTTTTCGTTGTTTTGATGAGAAAAACTCAAAATTGAAAAAAATGTGGGTTACGCCACTTTTGCTCCCACAGCCTCATATACGGGTGATTGGTATAAGGTGCACCAAAAAGCTTGAGCGTGTAGGTGGAGTTAAGACACAAAAAAATCGTAGGGGAGGGGGGTCTATTTCCCCCCGTTTAGGCGGGAGGGGCAAGTTTCTAAAACACTGACTTAAATCAGAAAAAAATTATTTAAAAACAACGATGAATGATACTAAGCCTTGTTATATTTTTTTGGAAAGCCAAAAAACTACTCTTTCATTTAATTTTTAAATTAAGTTGTTTAAGTGAACAGTTTAAAAAAAAATTAATTTTCAAACTCAAAATTTTGAAAAAAAAAACTAAAACAAAAAGATTTTTAAACTATTTTTTTTCAAAATTTTATGTAATTAACAACTATTTTTATTTTCAAAATTCAATGCTCTTATTAATTTTTAGTCAAAAACAGAAAACCGGATGCCAAAATGTATCTTAGTTTTTGAGAAATTAAAAAAAAAAAAAAAAAAAAAGTAAAACTAGTAAGTCAAGTAAAAAGTTAATTCGTTTTTTTTTTATTATTTGATTAAAATCGGATGGTATGTAATAAAAAATTAAAAAGGGATAATTTCCCAATTAATAATTGACCTGAGCAGGTCAAATTTGGGAAAACCAAAAAAAAAAAGTGTTTTTCTTGGAAAAAAATACTTCTAATTTTTCTTAATTTCTCATAAACTGAGATACATTTTGGCATCCGGTTTTATGTTTTTGACTAAAAACTAATAAGAGCATTGAATTTAAAAAAAAAAAATAGTTTATAATTACATAAAATTTTGAAAAAAATTAGTTTAAAATTTTTTTTTTTTTAGTTTTTTTTTCAAAATTTTGAGTTTGAAAATTAATTTTTTTAAAACTGTTCACTTAAACAACTTAATTTAAAAAATAAATAAAAGAGTAGTTTTCTGGCTTTCCAAAAAAATATAACAAGGCTTTGTATCATTCACCGTTGTTTTTAAATAATTTTTTTTCTGATTTAAGTCAATGTTTTAGAAAATTGCCCCTCCCGCCTAAACGGAAGGAAATAGACCCCCCTCCCATACGATTTTTTTCTTGCCTTAACCCCACTTACAAGCTCAAGCTTTTTGGTGCACCTTATACCAATCACCCTGTATATAGTATATAAAGTATTAGAATTTATTCAATGCAAATACCTAACAATAAAGTTTCTTTTATAAACTTTTTAACAATATACCAACATATTTTTTAATTAAAAATATCAAACAAAATATTATCTTTGAAGCCATCAAAATGAACAATGTTAGTGCACAAAGCAATTTCTTTTGCATTTCAGGAGAAAGAAAAATACACACACATATAGAAAATAAAATAAAAGTTGCTTTGCATCTTACCTATAGCTAGCTTTTTGGTGAAGTCAATACAAATCCTTGATTTCTAAAAGAAATTCAAATTCAAAAGGTATTTTATGTCTTTCAGCACAAAGTGCACACTATAAGATTTAATTTTCAAAGAAAAAGAAAATGACATTTTGTATTATCTTTAATTATTAAGAAGCACAACAATGTTGATTTACAATATACAAAAATATTTCAAGAACATTTGTTTTTATGTCAATATCTTTTTGTACCAGAAAATAGGAAGACATAAAGGTCCCTTTTTAAGCTATTTCCACATTATTCCACAGTGTAATACGTAATGTCCTACTGTGAAATTTGTGTGTTCAAAGAATATTTTCATATTTTGCTTCCACACCAGTATCTGATTGCAAATTGTATAAAATTAATATTTTTTATTTGATTAGAAGTATATTTCTAACTTTTTCAATTGTTCTTAAGTTTATTTGGCTCTCTTGGCTTTCCATTTCTTAATTTTAAGTAAAATTCTTTCAACAAATGAATAAAAGTGTGATGGAATGTGTGATGGTTTTAGAAACAATCCTAAAAATGTTCAGAACTAAACACATGTCAAATCGTGTGAGATGAGTTGTATGATGAGCTGTCAAATTTCGATTCCACATTTTTCATCCCATATTTTTGACATGTCGTATTATACACTGTGGGATAGTGTGGAAATAGTTTTACAGCTTTACTTGCGATTGTAGGTTCTAGGTACTAGCTCCCCAAAACCAAGAGTAGTTCGTGTTGGGAGAATTTTAAAACAAATTACTATCTCTCTTAATTATGCTAAATATTTTGAATTATAAAAGACACGGTCCTTACTAGCTTTATTTTCAAAAAGCAAAAAGATAAGTGTTTGACAACCGAAAAAGTTATTATTAAAATTAGTTTTAAAATTTACTTTGAATTTGACGTACTAAGAAAACATAAGGCTCAACATTCTCCCGCCCTTGAAGGGACTTATACTTAGTTCAATACGAGGTCACCGAATTTTCGTAACCGCTCGTTGAACTTTACCGCTGGATGTTTTGAATGTGACTACTCTCACGACATCGTCCTTTTCAGTATGAATATTGATAAATCAACCGAGTCTCGATTTGAGAGGCGGAATCGATTTTCGTCCTCAATTGAAATAAAGTCATCGACTGCTACTGATGGGTAGCCAGACTTGGTTCATTTGGTGCGCAGTTAAATGGTTTGTGACAGGTGTACCTTACAATACAGTGTTTCTTCTACTACGCATTTCACCACTGAGCCTATCGTATTAAACCCTGTTCAATTGTATTTATCAATCAAATTATTATTTCAAATTGCAAATAATTTATAAGATTATATGCAGCACAACATTGCATCACTCACAGTTGCGTCATCTGGGATTGCAGCGACGTAACTTGATAATGGGCGAACCGCACACTCATCTCTGAAACTGCCGTTCAATCTGATCCAAGCTGAAGCGCCAAAATGTCAAATCCGAAAAAAATCTGGAGTGGGCACTGTTTTGAAAGAATGCAAAATAATAATTTGGGACGAATGTTCCATGGCCCACAAAAAATATATGGAAGCACTTGATTGAACTTTGCGTGACCCTAGAGACAACGAGCGTCTTTTGGGTGGAGCTCTTATACTGTGGCGGATGGAAATCCGCATATCGCACTGGATGCAACCCAGGTCAACTTGAACCCAACTAACAAATAATGTAAAGACAAGTCAACTTAAACTCCATCAATCGAAATAGAAAGAGAAGAACGATGAATGTTGTTTGACCTTATCATCTATCTTCGTCATTTTTCTGTTTCTCCTCGTGTAAGTCGGATCGGTGGTGTGCTTGCTGCAGCTGATGAAAAAAAGCTGTAATTTCTTTCTTTCGCCAAAATTTAATTGTTGCAATTGATTAAAGAAAAAACATTTTATATTTCAAGTAAACCATTGTGTTTAATTGTGGGAGCACAAAACCCACAATACTACTTGCTGGTGATTTTTGCCAAACTTTGCCAATCATTCCACTATCAACACACATGATGACATGTGAAAAAAATTATGCTATCGATCAATATTAGAGTGCAATTGCAGCAAGATGCTTCAGCTCAAGCATTTTCTAAGCAACTGTTGGATATTGGTAATGGCAAACTAACTGTACATCCGATAACACAGCAGGTATCGTTTCCGCCAAGTTTTTGACATTGGAGCCATCAATTGACGATGTTGTGCAAAAGGTTTTCATTGATGTCACAACCAACTACAAAAACCACGATTGGCTTTGTGAACGTGCAATCCTTGCACCAAAAAATGATGACATCATCCAAATTAATTATCAAATACAACTCAAAATTCCTGGCAAACCAATAAAATACAAATCCATTGATACAATTGTGGAGGAGGAAGAAGCTACAAACTACTTAAATTTTAAACTCATTGGAGCCATCTGGAATGCCGCCACATGAAGTAGTGCTTAAAATAGGTTTACCATTGATGTTAATCCACAGTTTGCAACAGCCGAAGCTATGCAACGGAACCAGACTTGTCATAAAAAAAACTCTTACCAAATTTAATAGAGGCCACAATCATCACTGGTAAGAGCAAAGGCGAAGATGTGCTGATCCCGCGAATACAAATGCTCTCTTGCCGTTCACCTTTAAGCGACTGCTACTTCCCATACCTCTTAGCTTTTGCAATCAACATCAACAAAGCCCCAAGGACAATCATTAAGTGTTGCTGGTCATAATTTAGAAAATGCATGCTTTGTTGTATGTCGGATGCTCCAGAGTTGGAACACCTAAAAATTTATACATTTACGCACAAACAAAAAAACTAAGAACATTGTATATCCACTGGCATTACGTTAGTAAAATAAAATAATTTATCCAACAAAACAATTAAACAAAATAATACGGATATACCTACTTCCATTTAAAAGAAAGTACTTTTTTTTAAATTTCTTAAATGAAAACCATTTATTAATAACACTCACATTTCCAGTATAGGCATGTCGTTAAGCATTAAAAGAATTAAATAATAATCGGATATAACTGAAAAAATTTGTTGCAAGGTGCAACTATTCCTTGTCAACCGAAAAAAAATATAAATCAGACTTTTCTGAGTTTATTTGGTTTAAAAAAAATAATCCAAGTCAATGTTTAAAATGTTTATACCATCGTTTATATCAGCGCGCTATCCGCTCGGAAGGGAAGAACAACGTCTGCCGGGACAGCTAGTTCAATATTACTTTATTAAATAAGAAAATTTGAAATCCGAAGTCATTTTGAATTCAGTAATTTTAATTCATTAATATCAAATTGAATTCAGACTTCCCGTGAAAGCAATCAAAATTGATTTAATTATTTGAAAGCTCTACACAGCATGATCAGCTAATTCTGGAAAATATATATGTAAGAGGTTCTCACGCAACTTACAAGAATAGTACTCTATTCAAAAAAAGTCAAATATCCTCAATTAATTTATAATTATTTTTTATCAGTTGAAATAACTGAAAAAACAATTTATTTCAAGAAACTCGCAATTTCCAGGACAACATTGAAATTTAAAATTATATATCTACGCAGTAATAACTAATTTGTATATTTTTCTGTTTTAAATAAAATTTAAATCGAATATCATCATCCAGTGTGGAAATTAACCATTTATATATATATGCAATGCTTTGTTGCGTGTTTACAAATAAAGGCAATCAACCAGCAAGGACCTTACAAACCGACCAACAGCAAAAATTGTTACGCATCTATACATTCATGAAATAACAATGCCTTTTCCAATATAACGATTAACGAACTGGCTGTTCTTTTAATTTCCCGCTTGAGCTTGCATTGTAACAGTAAACGTTCTCTCTGGATGCACAAGTTTCTTTTTTCTTCCGGTGGGTGGCGCAACAAAAAAAATGCATATGAACGTATACATTATGTTTGGAGCGAGGTAGATCGAAACCATATATGTATATACATCACACTTATACTCATTATGACTTGAGGGTGAAAACAAATTTCTCCCATTAAGCTGCGGGAATTACCCATAAAAGTTTTATCGTCATCGCACCGATATGTGCGGTACGATACGTATTTTTGTTCGTTCGTTACAGCATTGTGTTTGTTTCTCTTTTTTTAATTTTATTTTGTTCAATGACTCGCTGAGCCTACTATGGGTCACGGATATTATAGAAGGCTCTTGTATACAAGAGTGTTGCCTACACACGTTACATGTCCTAAAAAAAAAAACTGGGAATTTTATTTTTTATCGGATGGCAAAAGCGAAAAAGGACTTTTCCGCTTGTTAACACAATTTTTATTGCCATTTTAGACCTTAATGAAATTATTTATTTATTTGCTTTATTGCTTGTATACGTATATAAACGTATATATATCGAGAGAATAGGACTCTAACAACACAACCAGGATCAAATTAAGTAATCCCCTCTGGCTGAAATTCTGCACACAGTATCGATGTATATAGGAAAGGTGGTATTGAGAAGTAATAAAAAATTTAACAACATTGACCTGATCACAGGAGCTACAATCAACCCCAAACAGAAAGGACCGACCACCATCATATCATGGTTTGGTTAGCCATCAGCATGAGTTTCTGAATTGTTTACAAACCTGCCAGAAGTATACGATATCCTTGCTTGATGAAATGAGATTACTTACCATCAAAATTGTGATGAAACATAATCTTGCAGCAGCATCTGGTTTAAGTGTTGATTTACTCTTTTTTATACTGGTTAACAATAATTTCTGGACGGTATCCTTTATATCCAATATGTGGTAGTGCAATGTATCCTATAAATCCCATATATACATAGATATACAAATAATGAGAAACAACAAGAGCACGGCACTTAATCCAATTATTTTGTGAGGATAAATCAATTTGTTGGCTTTTCACTTTTTGCTGTGTGTATTCTATATAACATTCACTATACAAAAAAAAAAAAAAGGATATGGCGGTACTTATGTATATCCTATACAGAAAAATGCACAGTGCACAGCATGTTGGTCAGCAGATTGAAATTAATTGGGGCAGGCAGCGAGAGGAGCCATTATCATCACAATCACCGTGTCGAGTGCGGGGAAGATTTTTCAACGGAAGCCGCGATAGTGAGAGGTTTTTTTTTCAGTTTGATATATTTTTAAAGTTGGATTGTAAACAATGGAATTATCCTTTTTTTTTGCAGAAGAAAACTCGATTTGGAAAAAGCATACAAATTAATTAAAATTTTGTATACACTTCTGGAAATAGGATTTTTAATAAAATTTAATATGAACTTTTATTTTTATTTTTCGGAAGTTGTTGTCACAACGGGTTATTGTGGGAAATTCCAAAGGATAATACACTGACCGACGCGACAGATAAAACTATGTTTAAAAAAAACTTAAATTCTTACTTTTTCCCAAGAAATAGGAAACCCACTGTGATGGATTGAAATACAATGAAACGGAAACTTTGATATGGATTCAGTTTTTTTCTTTAAATCCAATAAATCCTTCAATAGATATTCACTTTGTCAAAAAAAAAACCTTAATTTATATTACTAACTTTGTTGTCTTTTTTTTTTTTTGAAAATCCTTTCCACCTCTCACTGAGCAAAAAATATCCATTCAACCGAAGAGAAACGAGTTCATCGAAGGACCAAACAAAAAAATCGGAAAGCTCACGCGCGCCTTCTTATCAAAATACTTGATAAAAACGGATGATGACGAATTAATCCGACAAACGAACGGTTCTTATCAAAATTTCGACGTAAACTAATTGTGAGGATGAAAATTCTTTGTTAGCTTTGACCGTATTCTTCGTCCTGGCGGTTAATATATTTTTTGTTCTTGTTTTAGAAAGCTTTTTTATTCCATATGATTTACTTTCATCCATGTTTGTTCTCTTATATTTTGAAAATCTCTCTCATCAAGAGTAAAAGCTTTGTTGAAATTCTAGTATATAAGAGATTTTTGACTATATGAAAGTTTGAATGCATTCACAGAAAACAGGAGAGGTAAGGTCATGTTTTGCGCATCCTTTTTCTTGCGGTTGTCAGACATGTGCTTTCTCTGAGAAAATAAACAGAAAACAAAAAAACTAGATACTTTTTAATCTTCATTGAGACTTCTTTGGTTGAATTGAATTGTGGGTGGGGGGTGGGTGGATTTGTTTTTTATGTATAATGGAGAGTATGAGAGAAAAATTTAGCAATTCTCTCGTATAGAATGAAAGATATTGTTTTCAGTTGGAAATTATTATTTGTACTGCAATGTTAGTACATGACAAAAGTATCTCGAAAGTATTTTGTTATGAAAGGTGAGTCTGAACTTTGAAGTAGGTAAATTACAGGATACTTTATAAAGCTTATCATTGACTTAAGTGATAAGCAAAGAAAATGCCTTATGATTGGGTGGCTCGTTAAAATTGTGTTATAATGATGGTAAAATAAGAATCATGGTATTTGATTTATATTAAGTTAAAATTTGATGATACTGATGAATTTTATGTGTGAATTTAAAGATGCTCATTTTAAAATTGAGATATTTTTAGTGGGTTCTTACATGCTTTTATTTATTTAACTTGTCTTTCTAAGATCTATTTTTAATTTGTACTTTCTCTATGAGGGAAATAGTATTTTGGTTTCATATAAATAAACGACAACCGTTGGTCTGCCTGTGCAATAAGTTTTGTATCTTACTTGTTTTTACGGGTTGATGGAGTTTCTTCAAACTTCCGATATTGTACTTTTTGATTATTTTCCAGAGAATTTTGGCTGGGCTTTAAATCTCTTGAAATTATTGTTGGTTTATTTTCCAAAATTTATATAAAATTACTCTTCCGATTTAAATACAAATGTTTGTTTGCGTTATGCAAATGCCTAAAGACAAAAAGGAAAAAATACGAAACAAATCCGAAAAACTGTATTTAGGTACTTTCATTTTGATGTCTTGAGGAAATCTTGCAAGGTAAACGAAATGAACACAGGGATAAATTTATCAAGTTATCAAAATTTAGTTTTTGCAAAAAACTATGAACTTTTTCGAAAAAATGTTGTGGATCAGTTGTTACTGAGGGTGGTTCGAATAACGTGTGACAAAAGAAAGAGCGCGTTAGTTAAGTCAAGACCCTCCCATTTAGAAGGGTAATTTTTGAAAAAATTGTTGCAATGTGAGAGCATATAACTACATTTTAGAATTTGATCTTAAAATACACATAACTTAGATTTGGTGTTAACTGCTTTTTAAAAGTTTTGATAATCACTGAACGGATGTCATTTAAATTTGGTATGACATTTAAATGAAACAAATCAAAGCAAAACGTAATGGAATCATTTTAAGTTTTTAGTTAAACAACAAAAAACCAAAAATACGATAAATGATACCTAATGAATTATATGTTTTTCTATAAGAGGAAGTTCGGTGACCCAGTCGAGCATATAATTTTGTGTCTGTCGATTAAATCTAAGGCTACGGTTACAGTGCTTTCGTATTCTGACGAACAAGTGATCTGACGTCGACGTCACAACAACCTTATGAAACCGTTTATAGTGCACGAGTTTTGTTCGTCAGGAAACGCATGAACATGTATTCGTCAGAACAGATTAATCGATCAAATCAGTTTAATTTTTTTGCAACTATTCGTGGAAATCGACAAAGGTTCTGTGTAATATTAACAAGAAGTTTAAATATATCTATTCCAGAATTTAACAAATATATAAAAAACAAACCTATATACATGCTTAAATTCATAAGAATCTTATAGTTGGTTAAATGTTCAACTAAACGCAAACGTAGTGTATCTATACTAACATTCGGTGCAATTTTTTCGGGAAATAAAATCATTGTAATGTAGGTACTTAATACGAAAGTGAAATTGTTGTTACAGTTGTAGATGGAAATAAACTTATCTTTTAGTACGTTCGAATTGCAGTTGCAGATGAGACCCCTTCGTGCTTCGTCCACATGAGCAACTCAACCGTAACTCACAAGGAAATTCGTCTACGTCTTTTTTATATTTTTACTTGCTCAATAGGGCAAATATTGGTTTCGAGTAAAAAAAATCAAGATTTTAATCAAACCTGACATTGCGATGATAGAGAAGCCTAAAATTGTAGATTTCGTCATGCCTTCAGTCGGTCTGTCTGTGCGGATATGCATTTATGTTTGGTTGTCTGTACACCGACCTACAGCCTATAAAGGGCTTGATCGATTTAGTTCAAATTACGTATATAGCACTTTTTGGTGATTCCCTAGAGGAGAAATTCCAATTTTTTAGCCCGGCTATAACGGGTACCTGCCATATAACGGTTTTAGTTTTTCCAAATTTTCTCGAAAACTGCTCTAACGATTTTAATAAAACTTGGTTTAGGTTATATTTGCAGTAGTTTTAACTGCATTTCAGTAGTTTTAACTGCATTTCAGGTTTTTGGCTAAAAAAATTGTTAACGGTTTTTACAAATTTGACCGTAACTTGATAACGGCTCAGTCTATTCTTTTTAAATTTGCCACAGATTTTAGACTTAACATTAAACACAAGATGACATTTACAGTTTTTTGATAAAGAGCGTTTAGGCCATTTTTTGATATTTTTCCTACTTTAATCAGAATTTTTTTTAGTAACATAGTTTGCTACAAAAGCAAAAGTTCGTGCGATCCAGTCGTGCATTTTATTTGTATTGGATTTGCTTGTGAGTTGTGTTGCGTTGCTTAAATAGACGAAACGCCTAACTTTAAAAAAAATTGAAATTATAACACAGTAAAAAAATGCAAAACACTAGTGCAGTGTTGTAAAAACCAATTTTTTAACAATCCAAAATGATTTTATCGAAATTGATTGATGGTATATGATAATAAGTGCGTAGATATTGTTTTTTTTTAATTTATACAGGAAAGCTACTTTTTTATACACTTAAATTTTTTACAAGAATTTGATGTTATAGTTTTTAAAAAATTAGCAAATTTCGCATAGAAAGTTTATTTTATGTGTTTTTAGAAATACCTATTTGAAATTACCAATATTGTAACATAAATATTTGAATTCAAGTGATGAGTTAGTGGCCAAGGAAAAAAAAGAACAGAGTAGCGTAAAAAAATGCCTCCAAGGAAAGATTGATTTGGGGTGCACATAGAACATGGTGAACAACAATAATTTTCGGGAACAACAATAATTTTCATATCTTAATCGATCATTCCTTCGTTACATGTTTGCTTCGCTTCGATCTTGGTACTTTTTTCATTAACAAACTGCCCGCTGACGAATATATGAAATTAGAATATTAAATCACAATTTACGCTTTCCATATTTAGGTGCCAAACGCGACGAAGTTATCTCGATGAATTTTCACTTTCGAATGCAATGGTTAAAACAAAAAAACAATATCATTTCAACAAACCGCACTTATATTACATTACTGTTATAACTCAAAATTAAAAAAATTGATTTAAATTCATAAATTTTTATTTTTATTAACTAACGCGATCAAATGTTAATATTTTTTAAACTAGAACAGAAAGTGAATAGCTAATCAATTTTTCGTTGACTCTGAAAATATACAAATGTATTTTATTTTATTTTCTTATTTTTAATTTTAAAATGTTTCTCATTTTGTGTTACGAAAGAATTATTATATTAGTGCGAAACACTTGATTCTTTTTTTAGAACGACAAAAGAAGCAAGAGAGTTAACGTGACCAGTTTACTGTAATATACTATTTTGAAAAAAAAAAAAAACTTTAAGTATACAGTACTCTAAGATGGAGTGAATTTTTTTTTTTTAATTAGCGCGCACTCAAGGGGTTATGACTACCCTTATAATGTTGATTATGCACAGCACGAGCGTTTACGAAATATGGAGAGGATTTAAAAGTAGATGTCGATGAACATTGGTTTTGAATACCTAAACGTCACAAAGAGGGAAAAATCGTGTGAGGCAAGGCATTCCACAAACGTGTTGTTCGGCTAAAGAAAGAATCTCTATATTTAACAGTACGTCCGAAATTAGGCTCAAGGGTGAACTGATGAGCATTCATAGCTAAGCGAGTATTACGGCGGAATATTTTAAGGGGAGGAATGCAACTGGCTATTTCAATTGAACACTGTTCTAAGGAAACAAAAGTTTCAGTAATGGATATGCCTAAAATCAGTTTAAGGGCTCTTTTTTGAATTCTATCTAATAGATTCAATTGAGTTTTAGGAGCACCTTTGAAATGAAACAACATCCACGACCATTAATTCCTTTTCAAATCGGCATTAGACCATCCACAAAAAAGCATTAAGACCCGTGATACTTGGCCCCATCCAAATCCTATAGTGGTTCAGGAAGGGGGGTTGCAGGGGGTTAGCAACATGCCATTTTGTGATTTAAGACCCGCGGGCCTTGATTCCGCGGCCCTTATTTTACTCCACCGTATTGTAATACAAATTGAAAAACTATAAAGCCAATGAAACCAAACACTCTTTAGTGGTCGTATAATTCTATATTACACAAAACGTAATAAAAATATATGAATTCCATCAATATTATCGTAACTGTCTCTTATAGATATACAATTCTCCCAAACACACATCAATTGGATAAAAATGAATATTCTCCTCGAGGACGTGACCTTCATATGGGATCGTCAGAGAAGAAAAAAAAACATAAAATCAAATAAACGAAATCACTACCTATATAAATAACAAATATGTAACAAAATTCTATTCACAATATTCAACGATTATATCAAACCTAACTCACTTGCTGTGATAGCATTATTTATATGGCAAACAGTTTCCTAAGAATACCAAACACCTGATTTCCTAAGGCATAAGAAAAATACAACATTTTTATTTGCCCTTCTGTAGGAAAACTTCAAAATTTTGTGATATATTGTGTTGGAAAACATCCATTCATAACACGTCAAATATTTGTGTTTTCCTTTAGAGTTGGATAATTTTTTTTTTTCTGTTTCCACATTTTTTATTTTTTTTTTTTATATGAATGTACACATACGTTGGAAACTTTAAGGTATCACCTTTGAGTTCATGTCCTTGGGGATAAGCCCACCAGATGAATTCATCTAATTCTTAAAGGAGATTACTTTAACTTACATAAAGGTATATATGATGTATCAAAACTGAAAACTTTTGGCATAACGTGAAGGAATTTAAAGCATTTCCAGGTGTCAAGAAAAATTAAAGAATCCTTTTTGAATGTCATAAAATAAGATTAATATAAGAAAGAGAAAACACAATATTTCCATAGAATAATAACGTTTATAAATAGAAAAATGTTTTAGTAAAAGTTTACTCAGAAATTGACTACTATTATTTGACTATACTTATTCAAATGTTACTTTGAAAATAAATCCATTTTTTTTACTTGCGATTATAGATAATAAGGCAAGTTATGCATTCGTAAAAAAAAAGTTTCGGGATAAAAATCAAACATGACATTACGATAATAGAGAAGACGAAAAAAAGTAGGTCTGACAATTCTGTCTGTCTGTCTGGATGTATCGACACCTGCAGCCTAAACGGTTGGGCCGAATTTCTTCAAACTTGGCATAAACTATTCTTAGTCAAATATCCTTGGACATTTTTTTATTTTTGACTTAGGTATAAAAATAACGGTACCTGCCATATAAACGTAACCGATAATTCTATTTTTCTCGAAAAAAATACGATACATTTTGATAAAATTTTATATGACTGATTTTTTGCCAATGGTGATGTCCACCATCTAAAATTTTTTTTCAGTTTCAGTTTATTAACGGTACTTGGCATAGAACCGTTTTTTATTACTCCGACTATCTTTGGAACGGCTAGAACCGATTGTAACGAAATTTAATATTAAAATATGCAATAGAACCGGTAATTTATTACTCCGACTATCATTTGAACGGCTTCACCGATTTTAACGAAATTTAATATTCATAAACTACTGCTAAATTTAAATGAAACTGCAAGCAAAATTTGAAAAAAAAGTAATTTTTGAAAAAGTTTTTTTTTTTTTTGTCAAAACCGATAATTCCAATTTTCTCGAAAAAAAACGATCAATTTCGATAAAATTTTACATGAGCGACTTGTTTCTAATGGTGATGGCTTTCGTCTGAACTTTTTTTCAGAATCAGCTTATTAACGGTACCTGTCATAGAACCGTTTTTTATTACTCCAACTATCTTTTGAACGGCTTCATCGATTTTAACGAAATTTAATATTAAAAAACTACTGCTAAACTTAAATATAATTGCAAAATAAAATTTGAAAAAAGTAATTTTTTTAAAAGTTTTTTTTTTTTGCCACAAACGATAAATCTAATTTTCTCGAAAAAAATACTATGAATAATTTTCTCGAAAAAAATACCATACACTTTGATAAAAATTTAATTAATTATATTTTTACCGAAAACTATGTATATCTTTCATATAAACCTTTTTTAAATTCCATACATTTGTTTATAAATTTTTTTTAAAAAGACAAATGTTTCAAAATATAAAATACTGAAAATCTTTTCTTTATAAAAAAGCTGGCCAAATGAATTTTCCAGTCGTAAACACCAAAGTAACTTGCCTCAAGAGCAAGTTTGTGCGACAAAGTTATGCCCTTTATTTTTTTTTTTAAGACTAAAAATAACTATATTTCTTGCCTACTGAAAATAAATCAAAATGCATTTGCTCCCTTGTTTTGGCAACTTAATGTTACATAATATACATTTTAAAAACCAACTTTTTAAAACTTCAACAAAATGGAAAATATCTTCGGTATTTCCAATTGAACAAAGACCTACAAAATCTCTGCAGAATATTTTACTGATAAATGCAAATCAAGCTTTTTACACCATAATGTAGTTATAATTTCACGAGAGTTTATAGGTATATTATATTTTATAAGTTGCAATACTCAACATACAGAACATATTATGGTAATTATGTATATAATTTTACTTTATATAAAAAGATCTACTGAAATCTAAAAATAAACAATTTTTTTTTAATTTTTTACTTATAATTTAATTTAATAACAATTTTTATTTTACTCGTGTGTTGCGATCATAATAATAGAAAAATTGATTCTGTAATAAAATATTATTTTTAATAAAAAAAAAACAAACTGAGTTGAGAATAAATCATTAATCATATAGAAGTTCCCATATTTCCATCATCGTTCTCGCTAAAACATATTTTCACATCCTTTGACAAAATAAATCCTTTAAAATATTGCAAATGACGAAAGGACAATTTTATATCAAATTGATGTGAGCTGATATGTCGGGTCTTATATGGTCCTAGGAATGCCACTGGTGTTGAATTTTGTTCTCCCAATTTGAGTGTACAAGTTCTCATTTTTGTATCACCTCCACGACTGACTGCAAAAATACCACGACAAATGCTATTCTTGCGTTTAATGTGATCAATGAGGAACCAATAAATTCCATGGGTTGAATATAAAAGCAAAGTATCTTTTAGAACATTTTCCATGCTCAAGTCCACACTATTATCATCTTGAAGATCCTTTACGTACTTTTGATGATTGGCATCACAATGATTTAATAGATTTTCAATATCTCCAATCCACTTGCAGTTAGCGAAACGACACTTGGTCTTCATAATTGCAAGAAATTATGTTTTAAATTAAAATGAGATGAAATAAAATGATTAACTGTAATGCAGCACTGATGGATGCAAGAATCGTACTGAAGAATTTTAAAGCTATACGTAAACAATTTATACTTTTTTTTTTCAGTTGAACAATGATAATTTTATTGCGTACTCACTTTTAAGCTATTGGTGTTTTTTTTCAGGTAAAAGTCATACAACAACAAATAAGTCATTAGGATTAGCTGGAGGTAGTTATTTACTCTTACGGTCATAAACTACCCAAATATTATGTAATAACTGATCATACAAATTTAAAACTGCCGTCTTTTTATCTACTACCGGTAGATAAAAAGACGTGGAAATATTTAAGTCATCAGATATAATTTAATGAATTATTTACCATTATTTATGATCATTGATCATTATGTAAGAGTAGAATTATTTTTTATTGTTACGCAAGACCTGCGAATATTTTGAATTTAAAAATTCCTCTACCTGTCTGTTATACATTCTGTTAATACACAAACCCAAAGAGTTAAAGAGTTTTTGTTTACTGTATATTTTTTTAATTCTGAAATATTAATATATATTCTACGACCGTGTTTCCTGCATTTGATTGACAATAAATAAGGGCTCCCAATACTCTAAACAAAAAATGCATTTAATATTAATAAAAAAAAAATTGAACTAAAAAAAACATTTTTGTTTTAAAAAAATTTAACTTTGAAATTGTTTTCCCAACAATTAATCAACAATTAAGAATGTAGTTTCTTACTTTAAATCCGGACAGCATCCAGCTTAATGCTTTATTTTTGAATAATAATTCAGAAAGTCCACTTAAAATGTTTATCATTAATACATTTTCTTTGTTATAGAACCATAACGGTCAAAATCTCTTGTATTCCAAAGCTATTTGAGCAAGTGGTTTGTAATAGTATGACGTTTTTCTGCAAAAATATTATCTGTAATCAACAACATGGATTTATGCAGAGGCGGTCAACGGTAACGAACCTTCTAACGTTTTTACACAAGTGCTCCAATGCTTTGGAAAACGGACAGGAACTAGATTGCATTTATACCGACTTTTCAAAAGCTTTTGACCAACTTTCCCACGACATTATAATTTTTAAACTTAAGGCCTTTGGATTTCCTGCTGGATTTATTGATTGGATATATTCTTATCTTCGAAATAGATCCTACCAGGTGAAATTCAGAAAAACATTTTCAAACCCTTTTACTGCCAACTCTGGAGTACCACAAGGAAGTCATTTAGGTCCCATTCTTTTTATTCTTGCTATTAATGATGTAACATCATGCAATCGCAATAGTGAAATTCTGGTTTTTGCTGACGATATGAAGATTTTTAAATCTATATGCTCAAGCGGTGATCGTATGAATCTGCAAGCCGACATTGATAGCTTTTGTACTTGGTGCAGCAAGAATGGATTAAACCTTAACCCAGCGAAATGTCAAACTATGACTTTTTCAAAGAAACGAGTACCAATCATATTTGACTATAATATTGCACAACATACATTGTGCCGTGTTGTTAGTTTTAAAGATCTTGGAATCGTCTTCAATCCAAGTCTAGATTTCACAGAGCACATCAACTCTCTTGTTAAAAAGGCTAACTCAATGTTAGGTTTTGTAAAAAGATGGTCCAAAGAGTTTCAAGACCCTTATGTTACCCTATCTTTATACAATTGTTTTGTTCGTCCGCATCTGGAATACGCATCGCAGGTATGGACTCCGTTCTATGATGTTCATAGATCTAGGATAGAGGCAGTTCAGCATAATTTTGTTCGTTTTGCTTTAAAAGGTCTTCCCTGGACAGATCCTTATAACCTTCCACCTTATGAACACCGAATTCAGCTTCTACACATTCAGTCCTTGTTACAGAGGCGTGTAAATAACGATATAGTTTTTATCCACCAACTTCTTTCGGGCGCATTAGATGCACCTGATCTACTTACTTGTGTTGGACTCAATTATCGTGGGGGTGCTCACCATCTGCGTAGCCTTGAGCTCCTACATTGTCCACACCATCGGACTAATTACGGTATGAATGAGCCGCTTACCCGCATGTGCAGGCTTTTCAATTTAAATTCTAAAATTATTGATTTTAATGACAATAAAATAAATCTTAAAAATGTACTTAAAACCAGTGCTCCACGCTTTTAGTTCATGTTTTATGTATTTTGTATTGTTAAAATATATGTTTTATTGTATTATAGTGCTTGTGTTATTGTAGTTATTTGTTTTACATTACTAACAACTAACACCAGCACTAAGTGATGAGCCAGTGTAACACATATAATGTGTTGGCAAATCTTTGTTCATAAGCTGAAGCTTGCTCTAAGCTCCTTATGAACAGGATCTGATAGTGTAAAAAAAAAAAAAAAAAAAATAGTTTGTATATTAACAGATGTATAAGACAGGTAAAAGAATTTTTAAATCCAAAATAATCGCACTTGCTTGCGAAAAAATAAAATAGGCAAAATAATTCTACACTTGTGTACTGATCAATGATCATAAATAGTGGTAAATAATTCGTTAAAAACATTGTTTCATATCTGATGACTTAAATACTTCCGCGTATTTTTATCTACCTGACGGCAGTTTTTAATTTTGATGATCAGTTATAACAAAATATTTGGGTAGTTTATGACCGTAACAGTAAATAACTACATCCAGGTAATCCTAATGGCTTATTTGTTGTTGTATGACTTTTACCTGAAAAAAAAACAACCCTAGCTTAAAAGTGGGTACGCAATAAAATTATCATTGTTCAACTGAAAAAAAAAGTATAAATTGTTTACGTATAGCTTTAAAATTCTTCAGTAGGATTCTAGCATCTTTTAGTGCTGCATTACAGTTAAACATTTTATTTCGTCTCATTTTAATTTAAAACATAATTTCTTGCAATTATGAAGACCAAGTGTCGTTTCGCTAACTGCAAGTGGATTGGAGATATTGAAAATCTATTAAATCATTGTGATGCCAATCATCAAAAGTACGTAAAGTATCTTCAAGATGATAATAGTGTGGACTTGAGCATGGAAAATGTTCTAAAAGATACTTTGCTTCTATATTCAACCCATGGAATTTATTGGTTCCTCATTGATCACATTAAACGCAAGAATAGCATATGTCGTGGTATTTTTGCAGTGAGTCGTAGAGGTGATACCAAAAGGAGCACTTTTACACTCAAATTGGGAGGACAAAATTCAACACCCGTTGCATTTCTAGGACCGTATAAGACCCGTCATATCAGCTCCCATCAATTTGATATAAAATTATCTCATCGTCATTTGCAATACTTCAAGGGATTTATTTTTTCAAAGGATGTGAAAATATGTTTTAGTGGAAACGATGCTGGATATAATATGGGAACTTCTATATGATTTAAAATTCATGAGACGCTGCCTAATAAATGATTTATTTTCAACTCAGTTTTTTTTTTGTAAATAAAAATAATATGTTTTTTCACCAAGAAAATAATTTTATATTGAGCACCTTAATATGCATTGAACAATATTAATAGAAATATATAAGAATAAAAACTACATAGAAATACAAATTTTTTCTCAATAATTAATTTATTAATTATTATTTATTTCATATTATTCAACTGTTCAGAACATACACATTCTACTCCTGTGTTTACCAGTTATTGTTTATAATCCAGTAATTTTATATTCGATATTTTTTGAGTTGGATACCTCGAAATCGATACAGAGTTGTTTTTCAAATGGGAGAATGATATAATAAACAATAAGACGTGACACTACGCACTTACCGTAAATGTAACTATGGACGCTTTTGGTCGTTTCTATACCTTGTGACTTTGCTTAATTTTGAATTCATAAATATTTTGCTTCGCCTATGTGCAGTTTAAATTTTGTAAAAAATTTCATGCATTCCTTCTACCAGATTTTCTGCCTTATTTATAACTTTACTGCCTTATTTATAATCTCGTTTTGATGACGGAGTAAAGTTACTCATGTACCTACTTTACAAAGCGTATAATCATGAAAAGCTTATATTTATAAGAATTATAACGAGGATTAGAGGCTAAAACTGGTTTATAGAAGATTTAAAGTCGTACCATTGTATATTACATTTTAATAGTGAAGCCATCTTAATTTCCCTGGCGGCCATCTAGCGTCGACATTAGTGAACTATAGTTTCGGGACTTTTTAGACTTAATAATGTGAAAACGAAACACCACGCAATTGGTTTTTATAAATGTATTGTTATATATTTCTTGTTTTATCACATTATTGTTGTCGGAACCTCTACATAGCCGTCTCTTTTCTCTTTTCAAACAATTTTCTTCAATTCTTACATTATACATGAAAATACCTACGTCAACCAAAATCGATCCTCATCGGCGACACATACAGAATCTAAGTAACCAAATATGACTTTTTATTTCAAGTACTGTTCTATTCCATTCGATCACATTACCTTGTAACAACGTGTTGAATTTCTAGCAAAAATTACCTATATGATTTTTTAGTGCGACAACTAGTTTTTATTTTAATATAAATCCAAACTTTATTTTTTTTATTTACGTTGGTTGAAAAACTAGGTACGTTTTAAATGTTATGAATATTATTTTTTCGATAAATTGTTTGCTTTTGTTTATTTTCAATAAACCACAGAAAACCGAATGGTCGTACGACTAGGTTTTGTTTTTTTTTCTAAATATCTTGAAAAGTAAAAGTTTTAAAGCCATTTTTTCAATGGTATGCCCGCTATTTTGAATTTCAAATTGTGTCGATTTGCAAGCGTATTGAATATTTCTCGTTCAAAATGTCGAACAATTTTTTTTTAATTTTATAATAAAACTAGCTGGTACCCAGCGCGTTGCTAACATAGAAAAAAAAATTGCGGAAAAAAGTTTTTAAAAGAGTTATCTTATTTTATTATATGTATAGTTATTATAGAAATATTAATATTAGTTTTATTTTAACGTTTGTGGATTATTATTTCTTCTTTTGTTTAGTATTGTTTGAAAATTTAAGGGAAACGTCAAAATGCACCCAACAAGGAACAGTTCAAACACTTTTTGAATTTATTGCGGATGACTAGAAACAGCGAAATTCAATTTTTTTCATTGTTGCTGGTGCTTGAGTCAATGCTTTATCCGGGAATAATAGTCTGACCCCGTATAACATTTCTTTTGAAGTATTTTCAAGTTCTCCAAGAATAGCTCGAAATGTGGTCTTGTCAGAACAAAGTAATTTTGTAGTGGCATCAGAGGAAACATAAGGATTGATGGAAGAAGATATGAGAAGCACCTACTCGGAAAAATCGCAATGAGCAGAGTACCCGAAAGTCGAAGAGATGCAGAAATCTTTTAACAAAAAAAAAAAAAAACAGTTGCGAATGGTTTGTAATGCAAATTCTTTCAATTTCATTCTTCTCTTCTTATTGCTACGCAGTCATATTTGAAAGCAAAAACAAAATAAAACCCATAAAGCAAAGTAAAAACCTTTCTAAAAACTATTTCCAGCATAATAAAAAAAAATTGTCATCGACGGAAAGAGGTTTGGAACACAAATCGAATAATTTGTTTGTATTTACACTTTAAAGCACCTATGTTTTTGCTTGTATAGGAGCGCAGCCGACAAACCACCAACTTTTAGTAAATTGTTTTATACCTATAATCGTTTCTGAATAGCCAAAAATAAGTTGACAAAGTTTTATTGCAATCGGATGAACGGTATGACAACGCGGACGGCACGAAATGCGCACCACCTGCTTCAAAGAAATTGTAGTATGCACGAACCATCGCTCTAGTCCAAGCAAAAGGCTAATAAAGTTTCATCGCAATTGGATGAACGGCGGTATAGCCGCAAAAACAAATCTAATTTTTATATATTAGATAAATAAATAAGAATTATTTTTTGCTTGTTTAATTTTTAAAAGTTATTCTTATATATTTCTATTAATATTGTTCAATGTATATTACGGTGCTCAATGTAAAGGTATGTACATATAAAATTATTTTCTTAGTGAAATAAGATATTATTTTTATTAAAAAAAACTGAGTTGAAAATAAATCATTTATTAGTTAGCGTCTCATGAATTTTAAATCATATAGAAGTTCCCATATTATTTCCAGCATCGTTTTCACTAAAACAAATTTTCACATCCTTTGAAAAAATAAATCCCTTGAAGTATTGCAAATGACGATGAGATAATTTTATATCAAATTGATGTGAGCTGATATGTCGGGTCCTATACGGTCCTAGGAATGCCACTGGTGTTGAATTTTGTCCTCCCAATTTGAGTGTAAAAGTGCTCCTTTTGGTATCACCTCTACGACTCACTGCAAAAATACCACGACATATGCTATTCTTGCGTTTAATGTGATCAATGAGGAACCAATAAATTCCATGGGTTGAATATAGAAGCAAAGTATCTTTTAGAACATTTTCCATGCTCAAGTCCACACTATTATCATCTTGAAGATCCTTTACGTACTTTTGATGATTGGCATCACAATGATTTAATAGATTTTTAATATCTCCGGTCCACTTGCAGTTGGCGAAACGACATTTGGTTTTCATATTTGCAAACAAATTTGTTTTAAAGTCCAATTGAATGAATTATGTTTCAAAGTTGAAATAAAATGTTTGACTGTAATGCAGCACGGATGAATGCTAGAATTGTACTGAAGAATTTCAAAACTAGATAAACAATTTATACTTTTTTTTTCGTTTGATAATTAGATACTAAACGTTAATGATATTGTTATTGTTTACCCCTTTTTAATCTAGGGGTGGTTTTGTTTTCCAGGTAAAAGTCATAAAACTATAAGTCATTAGGTAGGATAAGCTGAGGTTGATCATAAAACAACCTGTTCGATGGTTTTAAATACTTGTTAATATTTTAATTATCAGATGCCTATGAGATACTGAGATTATTAAAAAAATGTTTCACATATTTTTTTATGATCATTGATTGATCAAAATGCAATGGAAGACTTACTTTGCATTTTGCGAATTTTATGAAACTATAGGCACACCTGACAAACATAGACAAACACAATTAAACTTAATTTAATAAGTTAAGCTAAAGTTTATTTTTATAACTTCCAGTTAGGGAACATCACGGTATAGCATCAGTGCGACCATTTAGGAAAATTTAATACATAGAAGCTGTAAGGTGGCATTAAAACTTATTAGAAGGAAGAAAAAAATTGAGTCGGTATAGTAGTAGCCGTTAAATTATTCCACGTTCATGTTATACCGCTATTTTATACAAACTCTGTGTATTCTACAGTACGTACTTCATATGAGATGATTCATAGTTATATGATAAAAATTTCTGACAGTGTGATTATTATCTACGGAAGAATATAGTTAAAAGAGAAATGTCAGTATAGTTCTCTGATAAAAGTGTCGATAAAATATTTAATTAAGTTTCTTTAAGTTTGTTTTAAATGCTACAGCATTATTGGTATGCCATTTTATTATTGCCAAAATGTTACAATGATAAAATATTCCTGGCTTATTGCTAATCAATCAATCCATTTTCCTTTGCTAAATTACTTTTCCATAAGTTTAACATTGTTTTCCTAATGTTTCTGTTGACTTTGAAAAATCAGTCACATTCATTAAAAGTTTACAATTAATTCATAATTTATTGCGGGCTAGTACGATATTTTTTCAAAAAGAAATTTGATTGGCTTTCCGATAGTTAAGCCGCATTTTTTTAGTGGTAAACCAGTTTATTGGCGGTCAGCCATCAGACGAATAGGGGGAATAACATGTAGCATATGAAAACATGCACGTGCCGTAACTATTCGGGACTGGTGGAAGTGTGATCATAGCCTCTTTGCGGCGGCCGCTAGTAACAAGCCTTTTAAAAAAGGTTTGGCTAATATGATCAGGCTAGTTCCTCAGGTTGGCAACAGGTTAATTCCCTGTTCCGTAAAATTTTAGAATTACGAACCCGACAACAAGCCTCGGAAACGGACTGATCTCACGACGACAACCAACGCAACGAAAACGGCAAAACGATTTACGAATTTTCTTATGGAACGTACGATCGCTCTATAGAGCTCGAGCTGCTCAGCAGCTAGCCGATGCCCTGTCAAAATATAGAGCTGACATAACAGCACTACAAGAAATCAGATGGACAGGGAATGGTGTTTTACAGAAGAAAGAATATGACGTATACTACAGCTGTCATACAAAACACCATGTGCTCGGGGTAGGCTTCCTAGTCAGCGAAAAAATGAAGTCTACCATCATCGGCTTTAACGCTATAAGCGAAAGGCTATGCACCCTTCGCGTGCGAGGCAAATTTACGAACATTAGCCTCATTAACGTTCACGGACCTACGGAGGAGTCCTCAGACGAAGAAAAAGAGACTTACTACGAACAAGTCGAGAGGACCCTCAATGCCTGTCCAAGGTATGACGTAAAAATCATCCTTGGGGATTTGAACGCAAAAATAGGTCGGGAGCCGGTATTCAGGCATTACGCAGGCACCCATAGTTTGCATGAGAACACTAATGACAATGGACTTCGAGTCTTAGAATTGGCAGCATCGAAAAACATGGTCGTTGCGAGTACCAGGTTCCCGCGAAAAGATATCTACAAAGCCACCTGGGTATCACCTGATGGAGTCACTCGTAACCAAATAGACCACGTGTTGATAGACCGTCGCCACTACTCGAACTTGATGACGGTACGAACGTACCGAGGCGCCAATATCGACTCGGATCACTATCTTGTTGGTATGGTCTTCCGAGGGCGGATTGCCTTGCGAAGACGTATTGCATCCGCCGATCAAGTTCGAATCAACACGGCTGCCCTGCGCAATGAAAATGCCAGTAACACCTTTGGTAATGCGTTAGGACTCGCCCTAGAATCGCTTGATTTAGGGAGAGTAAGTCCTGGGGCCAGTATGCTGGGCGTAGATGAGAAGTGGACACGCCTTAAGAATACTGTCATTAGTACTGCCAACTCCATCTTAGGCAGCAGTCGTAGAAATCGGAACGACTGGTTTGATGATGAATGCAAGCTAGCGACTGAACGTAAGAATGTTGCGTACCGAGCAATGCAGCAATCTCATAGAACGCGGGCACGCGAAGAAGAATATAAAGAGCTCAGAAGAATAGAAAAACGGCTTCACAGACAGAAAAAATCAGCCTGGGAGAAGAACTTAATCTGTGAAATAGAAAAAAGCCGAGAGCGAGGTCAGCACCAGGCGCGGAAGTTCTACCAATCCATCCGAAACATGACGCAGTACACACCACGCTGCACATACTGCAAGGACGGAGAGGGAAATCTGATCACCGATCCACAAAGCATACTGGAGCGATGGGAAGTGTACTTTAATGAATTGCTAAATGGTCAACTCACTGCAGAAGTGGAGGCTCCACTGCTTCAAGACGAATACCCTATGTTGCCGTCACCAAGCATAGAAGAGGTTGAGAAGGCTATAGACCGGCTAAAGAAAAACAAAGCCCCGGGAGCTGATGGTATACCAGCCGAATTATTTCAACACGGTGGGCCAGCTCTACGTCAGGCAATTCATGATATTATAGTGCACGTGTGGGAGCGTGAAGAAATGCCAGAAGACTGGCGAAAAGGTATAATATGCCCCATACATAAGAAAGGAGATGTCACAACGTGCAGCAACTATAGAGGTATCACGTTGTTGAGTACCGCCTATAAGATACTCTCCTCTATCCTACAAGACCGGATAACCCCATACGCTAAAACCATCATCGGACAATATCAGTGTGGTTTCATTCCAGGCAAATCAACAACTGATCAGATCTTTACCCTTAGGCAGGCGATGGAAAAATGTCTAGAATTTAACATCCCAACATACCACCTGTTTATAGACTTTAAGGCCGCCTATGATAGCATAGCCAGGGTAGAACTTTACAAAGCCATGAGAGAATTCGGCATCCCAAATAAATTGACACGACTATGTAGGTTGACCATGACCAACGTAACAAGCCAAGTAAAAATAGCCGGATTGCTATCCAGACCAATCAACATCTTTAATGGACTCCGACAAGGGGATGGTTTGGCCTGCCTCCTCTTCAACCTGGCGTTGGAGAAAGCAATCCGCGACTCTGGCACGGCAACAAGAGGGACCATCGTCAACAGGTCCAGCCAGATACTGGCTTACGCAGACGACATCGACATCATCGGAAGAACCGAGCAAGCTGTACACGATTCCTTCATCCAGATCGAGCAGGCGGCACAAAATCTGGGTCTGCACATTAGTGAAGGTAAAACAAAGTACATGGTGGCGTCGAATGCGAGAGGAACAGTTGGTCAAACAATCAAGGTAGCGGAGCACGAATTTGAAGTGGTGCAAACCTTTAAATACCTTGGGTCAATAGTAGCAGCCGATAACAATATAGAAGAAGAAATACGCGGGCGGCTTCTCAAATCCAACAGAGCCTACTACAGTCTGTCAAAGCTCTTCAAATCCAGAAATCTCACCATAACTTCAAAACTACTGCTGTACAGGACCATGGTTCTGCCAGTACTCACATATGGATCCGAGACTTGGGTGCTTAGCAAAAGGCACTCTGACCTCTTAGCCGCGTTCGAGAGAAAAGTCTTAAGGAGAATTGTTGGCCCCATATGTGAGGAAGGACGATTCCGGAGACGGTACAATCATGAATTGTACGCAATCTACCTTGAAGCAGATATAGTGACAAAAATTAGGTTGGTAGACTTCGGTGGGCAGGGCACCTAGCTCGCATGAGCGAAGAGGAACCTGATCGGAAAGTTCTTTGTGGTACATTCTATGGCAGACGACAGCGTGGTAGACCATGCTTGCGCTGGAGAGATGGCGTAGACCAGGACGCCCGGAGCCTTGGGGTGCGCAACTGGATGGCGTCGGCTCGAGACCGGGATAGGTGGAGAGACTTGTTGAAGGAGGCCAGGACCGGACCCCGGTTGTCGAGCCGATGATGATGATGAAACCAGTTTATTAATTAAAGTTGAGAAGGAATAATTTGCAATGCACTCTTCATTACAATAATACTTTTGAAAGATTTGTCACACTACCTCCCAAGAAGCAGTGCCATTGAAAAAAACATAAGGTGTACTCAGGGTTTGAACCCAGACTTGCGGCTTGATTGTCCGACACACGAACCACAACGAAACGGTGCACTACAAAACAATTTGTTCAAACAAATACAAGAAGTTGATTAATAAACAGAAATATTTTGAATGTTTTTTGCAGTTTAACTTTCCTTTGTATTTTTGTAGTTCTATAGTTTTCGTTTTGAGTGGTTTATAAATTGGTGTCATATATTGACAAGACGATAGCCGCGTTTCACGCAGAACATATCTCTAAAGAGAAGGCTTTAATAAGTATAATTACGGTTAGGGTCTGATCTCAAGGCTGGTATCTTTCTGCCTGGTGAACCATTTACCGAGATAATCAATCTGAATTCTTCCGATAACGTCAAATTTGTCAGCATTGTAAATATTTTATCGGTGTGGTGAACTTTTACTGGCTCAGCCAAACTGATGTTCCTATTTTGTTGAGAAGAAAGGGCTGAAGGTGTTCAGACAATACGACACAAAAGATTTTATAAAGGCGAGCGAATTTAACAATATTGATGCTTCAGTAGTATAGACAGACAAGCAGTATTGAGATTTTATTTAAAAGCATGCTTTCCTGTAACTTTTACTTTATTTGTTGGTGAGTATAGCTGCATACTCCTTATAGTAAATCATGCCAGCTGCTTTAACTGTTTGGTAACAAGACTTGGCCTTAAGCTCCAGACTTATGTTTAGATAAATAGCTATCTTCACCTAACTGTAGGTGCGATTTAAATTGTTGATCAGATTAAATTTATCAAACATTTCGACGTCGTTTTTGTTTCGCCTTTGCCGTTTAAATTGGCAGAACTGATTTTCCGAAATCCTCTGCACGTGCTGCAATTTTACTATCTACATATAGGTACGGTTATTCCTTGATCGTTTTTGCAGGCTTGTGTTCGTGTTTCATAAACCTGGGTGATGGGGTTTGCCTTTTCAAGGACTCATTTATGGTGCAAGATACTTCTAATTCATCGATCGTGTGCTTCCTGGCGGTGTTTTTCTCGACCCTCTGGTTCCAATACATGCAGCACCTATTTAAATTCTTCCTTTTTAGCTTCATCTTGTTAAGCTGCAGTTCACGCCAGGGTTTTCGTGGTGAGAGTGTAAAACACAGCAATTCATATATGCGACATCACTGATGGCCACTGATGGTTCTCAATATGGATCATGGATGATGGCGGTATATGACTCCTCATGCAGGATGTTATTAGATTCTCAATCGGAAGCAAAAACCTTTACGACCTTATAGTCCCTAACGGTGTGTGTTTCCATCTTTTGGGAGCAGGATATCTGCAGCCGCACCTTAGCTACACAACAATGAAATAGGGGTCCGAGTAGATGTTTGATTCTCGTAACGCCTCATCCATATTGGGAGCAGTCCTTTGCATCGATCGCATCTTTTTTCCACTGTTACCACAATGTACAAATATCAAATTTTAATGTCAAGATAAACTATAAAGGGATTGAAGTCGCGATCAAGCAGTCCATCACATAAAGCGTTTACTATAATAGTTCAAATTGATTGCATTTGTTTAGATACACTTTCGTTGATTTTATCTGGAGAAATCTCTCAGTGCAAACTTGGACGATAGGGGAAATGCCTTAATATAGAAAAACTACTTCATATTTTCTGCGTAATCTAAAGTTCCTTGTTCGAATGAACTATTTTTTTGACAAAATTTAAGTAGAAATGTACTTTTTCATTACATTTACGTATATTTTTGGTTTAGATTGGAAAAGCACAGAATAAAAAAAAAACACTAACATAATTGTGACTTCGAACATCTGGCATTCAATACCTTGTCTGTCATTTCACACAACATAATCAATCAAACAAGACAAACTAGCCTTCAAATGTCTTATCAACTATTCCCAAGCGAAATGGTTTATTTATCTAAGTATACCTCATCCATCCCACAAGATTGTATCCACCGTAAGAAATTTAATTAAACTTTCCATTCCATTTTAAAATATCCTCCCAAAACACCTTAGATTGAAAATAATATAAAATAATAATTTGGAATTTTTAAGAACGGAGAAAAAAAAACCCTGCGCCAGCAAATCCACTCAGCTAATTGCATCAAAATAAACTTTAAGATCTTCTCTGGCTTGTCCACCAACACCACCGTCAGCTAATATCCATTTGCCCTACGATTTCATCCAACTCACATTCCGCACCTCACTGACTCACTCGCACGAACAAACCAAAACAGAAAAATAATTAATGTTCCTGGCTGGCAGGCAGCACCCATCCATTTTACACGAGAAATCCTTAGAAACACCCACCGCAGAATAACTCGCACAACATTCAAAAGTTCTGTCTCTCGAGCATTCCAATATAATTCACAGAACACTGCTGCAAAAATGACTTGTGATTTTAAGTTTATAAACAGAACAGAACAGAACAGAATTGAAATTAAAAATTCTTTGGTTCTGTTTGTATTTGGTCGTCCCTGATGATATGGTTCTTTTGGTTTTGTAGTTGTGCTGGCTGTGCTAGTTCTATCATTCTGTGTTGGGATAGGACCACCCAGCATATTTATATATTTTATAGTATATATAGTTTGATCTGCAGGGACATTTTGATATTAATTATTTTCCTCGCATGAAATTTTTAACTTGTAAACGTATGTGTCTTGCTATCCCTGGTGGTCGTGTGTATCAATTCCAATTCAATCAAACATTATCCTGATGTACCGAACAGTCTGATAAGCAACAGCTGTCGAGCATCATCTATAATAAGCTGGCAAATTTCCAAAATGTTCATCACAATGTAGACTCAAATTATACTATAGGAGTACGTATATGACTATAGGCGTATAGATATTCGGTATTAATACTTATGCGAATAGAGGATTTTGAGCCACATTTACTCCTAATGTCTGCATGAATAATTGCGATAGCAAAAGTATCCACATTTTCATTGAAATTAAACATAAATTTGTGCTAGAGGATATTTGTGTTTTGAAGGTTTACATTCAAATGACATGGTCGCATTTGTTATGAATCAATTAGAAGGCCTCATTTTTGTTTGTAAAATTTTTAACTAAAGAACAAGTAGCTTTGTATATTGTTCATTTTAATTCATGAAAAACATGCAATTATAGACATTTTTACAGGTGCCACGCTTGGAAGTCTGCTTTAACTAAAACTGTTGACTTCAACGTTATTTTTGGACTTCGACCTCGTCATGTACCCCGTTTTCTCAGCGTGAAACAAATTTACTTTTCGCACGACAGCAATGGCAAACCGTTTGATTTTAAAACAACGCATGCGATACAGAGGACATTGGACATCTATACATTATTTGCCAACAGTTGTCTAGTACGCTGGTGAAGTAAAACAAAATTTTCCGTCGTCTCCAAAAACACGGACGAAATTTTACCAAAACGGTTGCGGAAAATTTTGCATGTAGAGTTTCACCATTTGCAAAAAAAAAAATATGTTTTAAAACACACAACTAAAAAAAAAGAACACACATTTATTTTATAATTATAAATAATTATAATTCTGTGCAAAATGTGAGTGTATAGGCCATGTGAAGACTGGAATCGGTAATAAACTGTTTCACCAATATTCCGTCATGGAGCAGCGTACTATATCACAAAACGGAAAGTGTAACAAAAATTTCTTTTATTATTTCATTGTGTATCATTTTTGTATGGGAATTTTTGTTTCACTTCAGCAGCGTAATGGGCTATAGGTTTGATCGTGTAATCTGCTCGAACTGCATGCACGAACCGCATTTTAGCCCAGTCAAATTGTACATTGAAATGGAAAAAATTAGATAGGGTTTTTTTTCTTTTAATCGTTAGAGGGGTTCATTAGGAACATATGTATCGGTTTTCGACATCGTAACTCTATTGCGTTGGCAGCCATCTTGAATTTGAAGAAAATTTTTCAAGATAATAATTCAAGATGGCGTCCAACGCAATAGAGTTACGAGGTCGAAAACCATTTTTTCCATTTCAGCTCTTTTTTTTGTATAATTCGACTGGGCTATTTTCTATGTCCATCAACTCAGGCACTAGGCGACTTTTTGTAATTAGTACCTAGAAATTTTCGATGTTGAACTTTTTTTTATTTTTTCACACAGAAAAATATCAACGTAAATTAAAAAAAAAAAAATAATAAACATGAATCAACATTTTGTGTCTATGATTTTGCTCCAATGGTGTTTCGGGTTGATTCAAAATGTTTTCCTTTTAACATTGACGAAAAATATTTGCTTGTTAAAATGACGTGATATACAGTTAAGTTTAAATTGTGGCATATTGATTTAACTCGTCTTTTCCGATTAAATCATGTTGATTGTCATGTTAAAATGATTCATATTCCTCTTGAATCAAATGGAAAGCATTTTATATTAATATTTGCAATTTCAAAACAAAATGAATATCAATATTAAATCAAAATGATCCTCACTTTAAAATCAAATGAATATTCCCATTGAATTAAAACTACCCTAACGTCAAAATAACATTACTCTTCTGTTGAATTGATGATCCAGTTTACATACAAACAGACATAAACAATGTTATATTAAGAAGACCACGTTGTTTTTATTTTGTTTATTTCATATTTATAAATACTTAGGCAATAATTTACATTTAAATGTAATAACATATATTTATTTCTTAAATATAATTTCAATCAGAGGTTCATTGTTCTTATGAAACTCTAGAATGGCTTTGCAAAAGAAGTTCAAGTTTTTTATAAATAAAATAAAAATTACGTTTAAAAAAAGTTCAGAAAGAATATTATTTATTATTTTTTCATTATTATTGTTTTGTACCTTGGATAATTAAGAAGTTCCATTTATTGTCGAGAAGGTAGATTTTGTCGTTGGCGAAGCACCAGGAAATAACTTTGTTTGCATTGAATCGAAACGAGATAATGTTATATTTGATCAACACATAAAGTATGCCTCGCCTCAATTTTTCTCCAGCTAAACCAATTTTCCCGAAAACACGCTCGTAGTTCAATAGGTGGTAAAGCTTCCTGAAGATTTTCTTTAGATAAGTACCTTAAACTCTCATAAGTAATAGACGCTTCTAAAAGAAACAAATTATTGTTATCACTCGGGGTATTTTCTTGCCCTTCATTGAATAAAAATTGATTGTTTTGCACATCCATAATACCAAAATTTATAATTAACTTTTTAACTTTTCGCGACGCTTTAATTGACTGCCACTTAAACTGACTTACGACTCGGCATCGAATGTATAAGCAAGCATTAAGCAACGAAGATAAGGATCAGCTTGAAATGAGATAACGGACTTTGTTGCCATGCAATATGATATTAAAATTGTACAATTTAACTTCAAAACGATTCAACATTGATCTTACAAGAACCAATGTTGTTTTATCTTGAAATGAATTAAAAATAGACAAACTTAGTATGAGAATTAAGCAAATAACAGAAAATTCAACAATGGTTTAAATTGAATTTAAAAAGAATCATTTTGTTTTAAAATTATTCTAATTTGATTCAACACGAATTATATTTTAGATAAAGAAATATGAAACACTGAAAGTAAAAATACAAAAAAATAAGAATCAAAAATGTTACGTGTTAAATAGACGAACAAATATTTTATTTCAAAACGATACAATTTTATTTTAACATGATTTTCTTGTAAAAGAAAATCATATGTTATTAAAGGTTAAATTAAGGAACATTCCTGTAAAACCAATCATTAAAAATATATATTCAAAACGAAAGAATTTCAAATCTAAATGAAATTATTACAGAAAAATAACATTGCACTATTATATAAACAACAATTTTTTATTTTGATTTTACATTGGGTTATTTTTCTGTGTGTTTTAGCTTAAAAAATAATGATTCCTTGCATATAGGTAACGGTTATGAAATGAAAAAAATGATTTTCTTCAAAAAAATTAGATTCGGTTTTTGGCTAATTGGCTTTTTTGTGGTTGTAAAAAAAATTGTTAAAACCTATAATGGTACTTTTTATAGAACTATCTCGTGAACGGCTTAATGGATTTTGACCCACACATTTTTAATGGAAATAACTAAGAGACTTGATCGAATTTAAATTCCAAGTTTTGAAAAGGTTTTTTTTTTTGGAATTTATGTTTTTCGAAATTCAATATATTCTAATATTCATACACTTTATGTACAAATTTATTTTTGAATAAACATCGATATATTTTGGAATTACCTAGTTTTTTTGTTAAATTTATATTTATTGAACAAACTTTTCTGCACACTTTGATTTTGGCTTGAATCTTTATAAAAACTTTTAGTTAAATTCATATGATTTTATTTGTATTTCTCCTTTTTATTTATTTTATTGTTTTGAATAAAATTTATATGTTTTGTATTAAGCCCACAGGCGATTTGTCACAAGTGCAAGTTGGTGGGACTCAGTCGTGGTCTTAAATTACAAATTACCTATCGCATACGTTTAGTAGAACAATTTCATTTCTCTATTCCATCTTTGAAAAGTATACACAAGTACTGCCCTTGCTGGCAGGTTTCCCCTCTTTTATTATATATATATTTTTTTTTTATTAAAAAAAATGTTTGTGTATTTTTTTTTTCGGAGAAGCTTGATAACGGTATTTGCCATAAAACGTCACTTTTTCGATACCGATTATCTATTATAATACTAAACCAATTTTGACGAAATATTATATTATTTGTTAATTTAGTTTTTCTCAAAAAAAATCTGGATAAACCATCAGTCGTTAACTCGAAGGTAACTTTCCCCGAGAGCAAGTTCGTGCGACCCATTCATGCACTTTTATTTTACTTTGTTTTTGTCATTTGTTTCGTCGAACTGCTTAAAAAAAAATGGCAGCCATTGAAGATACAAAAAACTATTGAAAATACGATAAAACTATGTAAGCATTTTTTGTAAGAAATTTTGTCAGCATTAATTTTTGACGTAATATTTTTTTGAAGGATCAAGGGTTTCTGAGTTATAGGCCATACGGGGTCTTTTTGTGTACCTCTTCGCTAATCCAAACAACGCAACGCTGCATACTGAGTATTTCTGCCCTTGATTTTGACTCTTTTTTTTTTCTTAGACCCGCTTTTGAGAATTTGTTGACTGGGCTATAGGTCCCTAATCTTTTATAGAGCTTTGACATAGACCTTATCTTTCACGTGGCCCCAAAGAAAACATTCCCCTGTACTCGCAATAAGAAATCCCCGGAGATCTTGTCCCTCGGGGGTGAGGTTGTAGTTAACGGTTGCATCCGCATAGAGCCATAGAGGATAGAGGTCATTCGTCATTGGCTTCCATCCCGCCATTTTTTAATTATTTTTTTTTCTAACAGAAATATGCTATTTGTTTTTTTCCCTTTAGGTTTGCAAAAAAATAACAAATGTAGCCCTGTTTTTTGTTGACAGTTGTGGTTGTGCTCATATTATAATTAATCCTGACACCATTATGAAAATCGTCGGCACTCTGAAAGCAAAGATATGTGTATATACCTATTACTGAAAATTTTCAACGACTTCAATGAACGAAAAATAAAATTGTGTTGAAGTAGATAATATTGTGTAGATATACATACATATATTTGAATCTTTTTTAGAACTTTGGGTGCAAAGGATGGTTGTGTGTTTTCTCTAATAAAGCGAAGTTAAACAATAGACTGACAGGAGACAATCCTTTTTTTTTTAATGTTGATGTAGGTTCAATGTGGCTGTCATCATATTTGGCTTGGTATAGGTTTTTTTTTATCATTTGTTTTTTTTTTTTGTTAATGAAAATTTGGAACTGAAAAAGTAGATACGTTTTTTACATAAAAAGAGAGAGGATATTCGCTTTTTTCCAATTACAGTGTGGATTTGAATAGATGATATGAGTAAGAGAAGTGTATGCTGGTGTGTTAGAATTTGCATATAAAATTCATTATCTTTTTTCCGACTGTCTGTTTCGTGTTCTTTTTTTTTTTTAAGATAGATGCGGATAGTAATGGTTCTAATACAAGAAGGTAGGTACCTATATAAAGACGGTATCGTATCTACTTTCAGTGCGAATTTTAACCAAAAGTAATGATGGTGGTTAAAGTGAAGAGTATAATAAAGCATTTAAAATTCGTAATGTTCTTTATCAAAAAAAGTACCTAATTTAAGTTATTTTATTGTTGGGCCAGCTTTACTTCCCGTAGGTCCGCGTGGTGAGTCTACGGGAAACCGAGACTTTTTCCAGGGCGTTTTTTCATGAAAAATTAAGCTCTTCACTGTTAACCATGGACACTTTCTAGAAACTCTTTTAAGCGGGCATGCGATCCGATTTTGAACGAAACCGAGACTTTTTCCAGGGCGTTTTTCAGGAAAAAGTAAGCTCTTCATAGTTTGACCGACTCAACTGATAACCATGGACACTTTCTAGAAACTCTTTTAAGCTGTGAGGGACATGCGATCCGATTTTGAACGAACATTTGTGAAAAAAGTTGTTTGACCTGTGGCAAACATAATGGACGTTGTTTATTTGGTTTATTTTTAAGAAAATTCAATTTGAACAAGATAATCACTTTAATTAAACAAGAAATTATTGCAAGTGTCTCAATTTTTTTAATAGAATTTTTGGTATTTGCGCTCTAATGATGGACATCCAACAAGAAAGCGTTGAAAAGTGTTTCCCGGAACGTAAATACTGTTTTGTTCGTGGTCCGAAAAGTGAGACAGCGTCGATCGAACAGTGTGGGACAGTACAATAACTTAGTATATTTTTATTTTATTAATTTAAATAATAAAAAACAACAAAAAGCAAAATAAACATGTTTTTGCTAAATAATGATAAATTAATAAAATAAATTGAAAAAATCGCATTATTGTATGTATGGATATCTATATATCTATATATATATAATATGTAATATTTGTAATAATAATATGTAAAAATCTATAGATATATACATATATATGTGATTCATATATATGCATATGTCTCACTGTTCGTTCTTTTCATCTGTCTCAGCGTTGAGTTTTTGCTATTTCCAAGAAAAAAATATTGCACGACAAACTGGCACGACAATTTGTTTGTAGAACAAGGGAACACATAAGAAAGAGCATATATGTAGAAACAAATTGGTTCATCTACCTGCAAATCGCAAGTTTTCGCAACACAACAAATAATGATTTTGCCCTTTTATTCCGTTCCTCACTTACTGAAAGCAACTGCTCAACGGGATGTTGTTCGGAGTAGAAACAAAAGTTACGCTTACGCAACGAAAAAGAACTTATATTGCTGGCATCGAAATGACTGTGTGTGTTATGGGGAAGCAGAAAAATTGAATGCCTCACTGTTCGTACTGTCTCACTGTTACACTACATTTAATCGCAATTAAAATCATGTTGGGGTTTTTTTGAGATTTTGGAAATTTCGACCAAAAAAAAATTTTATTTGTGATTTTGTCTATGAGGGTTCGTACCCTATTGGGATTTTGTCCTTCAGGATCATATGTCTTTGGAGATTTCGTCCAATGGAGATTTTTTTTTTTTGTGATTATCACCCATGATCACAAAAAAAAATCTCCATTGGACGAAATCTCCAAAGATTTCTTTATAACAAACAAATCTTCGTTTTTACTTTTTTATTTGGACTTTTCTAAAAAAAAGTTAGAGCATTTCAAACATAAAGTGGTACAAGATTTCTTTGTTAGACTAGCCGTTTTCGAAATAATTAGGTCAAAACTCTTTTCAAAATGGCGCCCTTAGTAAGCAGATCTGGGGTCCGATTTTGTTTTTTATATTTAGAAGGCACCTCTTAACCACATATATATTTAAAAAAATCCACTGAGAGCACAAAATGCACAGTTAATTTCCCGTTTTCCTGTACTATATTAAGGGCACGCAAAAAACAAGACGTACGTATATACGACGACACATTTTGAAATCTGTTGCAGCTCCAGTTCTAGTTACAGTTGCAGCAGTCTATTGTGTTCAGCAAGTAAGCGTGATCACCTTGAGATTCCTGCTCAGTTAAAATAACAAAGCGAATTTTGCGAATAATCAAAAATATGTAAATCAATTTTATATTCCATATAATATTATTCTACGACCTCTTATACCTTAGTACTAAAAAAGGTTCAAACCTATCACTTTTAAAAACTTTCTTTTGGTGGGTTAAAATAGGTAAAAAAAAAGTCTACCGCTTTTTATTTGCAAGTTTAAAAAGTTATTAACAATTTACGAAAAATTGGATTTTTTCAAAACATTTTAAACAAAAAAAAAGTAAGTAAGCCATCTTGTAGAACTGTTGATTTTTTTATTGAAATTACTACCCTTAAGTAGTTATGGATGTTATTTATAGTTGTACCCACTGCTAAAAGAAGTAAATATTTTTGTTCGGCTATTTGCAGTGCAGTTAAAATTCTGTAAACATTTTCATGTATTCCCAGGCTCTATAGAAAGGTCATATCGAAGAATCAGAACTTTAGAACAAAAATTTTTTTAACTATAATTTTTAAATTATTAAAATAGTGATTTTTTTCGTTTTTTGTTTTTTGCGGTTTCATCTGTCCTATTTTTCGTAATTTGTTAATATCGTTTTATGCTTTAAAAAAAAGCGGTAGTCTTTTTTCCCCCTATTTTAACTCACCAAAATAATTTTTTTTTAAGTGGTTTTAACTTGTAGTTGTGAAAATTAAATTAAATTAAATTAAATTCTAAGGTGATTGGACTATTAGATTTAAATCAAAATGGAGCATATTATGTACCTTCTAGCTTTAGGCCGTGTACGAACAGCGTTAAAATTTTATCCTCTGGCTAATTTTTGACGTTTAAGTTGAGGTGAATAAATGTTTAGCTTTTTGATGTGCGAACTGGATTAAATGGGATTTTTAACCCTAAAATATTTTTTTAAATTTCCCTACAAGAATTGAAAAATTTCCCTTCTTTTGCTTGAATACGTGGAAATATACCAAACTGTTTTAAGGTTGATTTATAAATATAAGTCTTCGACTAAAATGTTCGGTGTTTTAATTTGTATTTGTAAAAAAACGTTCAATTTTATAATACTATTTAATTCTTTGTTGGTAACTAACTAAGATTTCCATACAAAACCAAGTTGGATAAATGCAAAGTTGTAATTTCGGAAATCAAAAGTTTCGCAGTACTCAATATTTTATGTTTTAGCTATTATAAATTACATTTTGGTAAGGAAAAAATTATAATTACTTTTGGCTGATGTAAAAATACAATTTCTACAACCACAACCTCTCCGCCCCTTTACTATTAGGAAAAAACTGCAACTTTTTTGCTTATTTCGACTAGTTTCTTTCTTGTACATTTTGTCGAAAAAAAAACTAACAACGAAACTAGTAGAAAACAAAATTTCTAACAAGTGTGATATAGAAAGTTTATTTGTATGATCGATGATTCATCCAAAAGAACCCAAAAATTGGTATTTTCAAAATATTGAGTTTCTTTGACTTTTAAAGCGCAATAAGTTCGTGATGGTTGATTTTAGTGAGAAAGTGAGAAAGTTTTCATTATCAATCAATTTCACTATCCTATGCAACTTTTTAATAACTGAAGAACGATATAATGGAATGAGGATTGATTAAATATATAAAACATGCTAATTAAGTGGCTCTATTTGTTTTGCGTTTAGTAATTAGTTTTTTTTCGATAAAATGTTCCAGAAAGAAGTTAAACAAATTTATTAATGATTTGCAATTTCATAATTATGGCTATTCTAAATTGTGTTTTGTTAAAGAAATAAAATAAAAAAAAAAACTACTCTGTAAAATAATTAAAATTATGGGAAATTTTAAACGCGGTACAAAACACTGGTTTGGCAGCTGAACTTAAAAAAAAAGAAACAAATTTGTTTCACAATAAATAGGAATGTAAAAAAAGTATTATCGGTTAATTTAAGTAATTGTTCGTTCATAACACAATTATATTAAGCGGATTTCACAAAAACACAAACGGGAAATTCGACGTCAACATCAAAACAATTAAATGAATACAACACGTCACACTGGTTTTTGGTAGCGGAACTTCCAAAATAAAAATAAAATTTTTTTTCACAGAATAGAAATGTAAAACATCGGTAACTTATTATTTGTTCGTTAAATATTAGAGTTATATAAAACAAACACGAAAAATTCGATATTAGTCGAACAAACAAAAATAAATGCGAATGAAAGCAATGGAACAATCAAAACAAACACATTACGCCGACTATCTCACTCACTCCTTCCTAGGCATAGAAAATTATCCACTGGCTTAAATTTTAGCCTGCTCAAGAGCAGGCTAAATTTTTGAAGTTTATATTCACCACACTAGTGTCATAATTTAGCCAATGGATAAAATTTTAACGCTGTTCACACACGGCCTTAATAGTATTTTTGAGGGAACATTCCCAGAACCGCCTAAAATTTATTCTAAAAAATTCTAAAATTTATTTTGCAGTCATTTGTTTTTTAACATATTTTTTTTGAACGATTTAAATCCACAGAAACTTATACATTTTCAGCTGCATATATGCATACATAATGTATGTACATATTCACGTTCAATTCTCAATAAAGTTCTATCAAAGGTTAGCTAATAAAACGAAAAAAAAAATAATTTCTTTATTTTTTTCTGATAATTGTTTGGCATTTTATCTTCATATACACGTAAGTAAAGTCCAATAATACATTTGTACACATCTTAAGGGCAAATTATGTGCGTTCATCAATTCGTAATGAGAACGAATAACGTATATAAACCATCATGTAGGCTAGGCACTTCTTCAAACGGATCTTAATCTTAACAATTTTTATTTGCAATCCATGTTCTTATATACAAAACAAACATAAAAAAATGTCCGAATGCGAAATTATATTCGCAGCACGTTCCACGGAAAATAAATGAAACTAAAATACGCTTCCGCACGTTTGTAGGAATAAATAATTCCAGCACCAGAGTGCCAAAGGAGGGAACAATATACAAGAATATACCTTTTATATTCCTTTATTTCCGATTTATTTCTTGTGGTAGGATGCAAGATGATAAAGGAGGCCAAATGAGCAATTCTTGTTTTGTCAAGAAATTAATTCCTTTTCTTCGTCTTCTGCTTGGCTTGGCACTTGCGTTGCTTTTGCTCCTGCTCCTTTTATTGGAATAGAGCAAAAAAAGGACCAGGACAACAGTGTTATTGTTACATCTTTGTGAGTGAATTTTCCATTTAAACAATGGTCCCTTGAGTAATTTGTTTGAGTTTGCACGAATGTCATGCCTTTGCCCCGAGAATAATGTCAAATTATAGTCACATTAAGTCAGGAAAAGTCCTTGTGTCATTATGTCATATGGAATCACTATGATGGTTGGAGGTAAACGGGTAAAGTGTTCTTAAGGATACTCCAATGAAAGTATATATAATGGAAATTAAATCACTTCGTTTTGTGCAAGCAAAAGAGGATATTGAGGTTGTATCATAATAAATTTAAGTTTGTTTAAAAGGATTTTAATAGGCCGACATTAAGCCTTTAGTGAGGAAATAATAATTATGGTAAGGCTCTTAAGGTTTGAGGAATCTATTTACGCAATTTAAGGGAGTTAGTTTGTGTTGGTATTTTAATTATTTATGATTGTAAGAACTGTAATCATTGACGATTTGTGTACATGAAACTTGGTCCTAATGAAAAATGATTTCAAATCAAGAACTAAAATCTAACTCGAAAATGGATGTAGAAATTTCGGAAGGAAATTATGTAGATATGTATGTAAGTACATTATGTAAAATATCTCGAATTTGTTCTCATGATATTCTTGCAAATATGACCGTGGCTCGGCCAACTTACGCTGTGACAAATATTTCTCGCCTTTTTACGTGGTAAAGATTTAAGAATTATAAACGGTTTTTTCACCAATCTGACCGAAAAACTTTTATTTTAAAATATTTAAGCATTAAGGAGGCTTTTTTGATATTGGGTATGAAAAAGGTTAAAGGTCAGGGGGGCCATTCCGTAATTTTTAAAACGATAATCGTCAAAATGATAATCGAACACGATATCGTCAAAAATTTGCTTCGCGTAACTCAATCATCATGGTGTCGTCTATACCCGAAGAACTTTTATTTCATATATTTTTTTCAATGAAATTCGCGAACTTAACTTAAGAACGCACCACTAAATAAATTATATTAATTTCGCATTTGTTGTTTGTTCTCTTTTTATCAATGAACTTGACGCTTGACCTCTTGCTGTGTTAGTGTTGTCTATAGTCTGTTTCGCTCGTATCGACGAAACGATGGTCTTCCGCCCTTCCCGCCTTCCGAAAAGACTAATATAGATGGAACTAAACTGATCCTATTGGGGTTGGGGAATAGTAAATATATATGACGAAAAGGAGTGAAAAGGCCAAAGGGATGATCGATGATGTGTTGACTTTTGGGTTTTGCTCTCTCTTTCACCGATGAAGAGATTGCGTAAATAATTGTATAAAATTAAATATCAGCTTTAAGACTTTGTAGAAAATAATCTAATAGTAGGTTCCTGTCTTGCCTAAAACTTTGCTTAGTTTACAAAAATATAAATATCTATGTTGAGGTAGGTACCTATACCTACCTATGCACTTTCGTTTTAGATATTCCGGCCTAATATGTAGGTTTATAGGTAGCAGTTCTTTTTTGTATCATTTCAATGGAATTGTACCTATCTATATACGCTTATTTTTTATATCATTTGTTTATTTAAAAAAGAGTTAAAATGTAGGTAACAAAATTTGGATTTAATAATCACAACTGTAAAAAAATTAATAGCTACGTTATAAACAAAACTCACCATTGATGTAAAATTTCAAGTTATGTTGTTATGCTCATCGACAACGACTTTTCTGATTTTAAATTTTAAGATTTCAGTTGAGTTCCGCTCAAAACCATTACACACAAAACCTTATTTTAATAAATTATTTTTTTTTTAAATAAAGCCATAATAAAAGACTAACAAAATGAAAAGCTTAATTAAATTTTTTTAAATCACAACTGCACAAAAAAGGGCATGCAAACGCAAACAAATATTTTGTTTGCGAAATATTTTCACCAGACCACTTTCACAGACAAAACATTTTAACACAAATAAAAATATTGATGGTTGATGAAATATTGAAATAGCGACCGATCCACCATGGAAATGGGGATTTTATTTATTTTAACAAAAATTTACAAAATATTCACGCCATCTTATATTATAGGAATCTACCGGAAACAGCACGGGTAACGAAATTACGGAGACGACCAACAATGAAAAACACGAACAAATACCTAATTTGCACACAACCGAGAAAATTTTACAAAAGCACTTTAAAAACAATCTGTATACACGCACTTGAAAAACGATCTTTATTTTATATATTTTTTACAATGAAATTCGGCAAACTTTTAAAAAAAATATTAGGTAAGTCGTAGATAGATCAATAGGACGAAACGAAAACGATTAACTTACAAACGATCGACCGCACTACTAAGTACTAACTAAACTATGTTAATATTCGCCTTTCTCTTTTTGAATGAACTTGACCTCTATCTATCTATCTCTATCTATAGTCTGTAGGCCGCCTGTTTCGCTCGTATCGTATCGATGTAAAGTAACGACTGATGGCCCGCCGCCCTTCCCGCCAACCGAACAGACCAACTGATACAGTTGGAAATGGAGAAGATGGGTGCAGAGAAGAAAAGGCCAGAGGGATGATCGATGATATGTTGACTTTTGGGTATCGCATTTTTCGCTCTCACTTTTAGCGATGACGTAGACGAGACGAATGCATTTCGTGATTCCGTGGCCCACTTTTGTTTGTTTTGTTATGGTTCGTTCACCTGCTTCGAATGAAACAGAATTTTACAAAAGCTTAGTTTGATTAATATTTTTGTGTCTACTTTTTGTTATGAAGTAGTATGGTGCGTGTTGCAATGCAGTTAATGCAGATCCAATGCATTTGATGGGTAGGTATAAAGGACGAGGATTTTTGTAATGGATTAGGTATACAGAATACATTCTACCACATTAACTGATTTAATCATAATGTGCTTTTTTCTTAGTTTTCTAGAAAATTGAATGTAAGTTTTTTTATTTACACCGAAATTTTTCCACTTATAGTATAAAAATTGTTAACATCATTTAAAAAAACCCAATCATTTTATTATTACAAATAAAATGAGGATCGTATTATCGCCCGCTGCAGCTCAAACTCAAAGAAGGTTCGTTGGTTGGGTGTGGTTGTTGTGGTGGTCTGTCTGTGCTCTTCTTGTCAAAGAACTTTACCTCTCCCTGGTTCTTTCTGCTTCATATAGTACCATTGAGTTTATGCACATAGAGAAATCATGTGTAAGTTTCAAATACTGCTCGTGGGATGTCTTTACTATCGACTTGTTTTTTGATTACTCTTGTAGCAATTATTCTTAAGTTTAAAAGGCAAAAGAAATAAAAATAAACAAAAATTTTTGCAGAAGAATTTTGTTCGGTTTGGTGTGAGGGATTTTCGTGACAGGGAATTATTGCAATAATAATTACTTGATATGATCATTTAGCGGCATCTACTTCCGTGAATTTAAAACCATCTTGATTCCTCTATATATATAAACTCAATGATAGTAACTATCGATGAAACGATGAAGGTGACTGATGGTCCGCGTCCGATACCGATATTCTGCTTTTTTTCTGATCCTGTTTCTGTGCCTGTCGCTGTCCTTTACTGTCCTGTTCTGTGTGGGAGAATATGGATACAGCTTGCTTTGTGAAATATGTAGTGACGATTATCCTCAGTTAGCTCGTTCAGTATCGCTAAACCATGAATTTATGTGTAAATATAAATGTAAATAACGTTTATGAAATTATGAAGATTAATTACAATAATTAATGAATAAAAAAAAACAAAACTACGTGTTTTTAAATCGATTTCTCCTTCACAGGAACAATACTTTCATACATAAAGTCTCATTTAAAAAATTGTTAAGCATAAAAATTTGCGATACATGATTCCCTGCAATCATTTCATTTTTATGTCATAAGCAAATCCCAGCAAAATAAACGAAATTATTAGTGCAACAAAATGCGATCATAAATATGAGAATTTCGTTGAAATTTGAAAGTAGATAGTGATGGAAACTTCTTTCGTAATTGAGCTAGGGCTTTGAAACTTAATGTGTTCTGCTCTTTGATAACTGATCATCCAGTATAAAAAAATGAGCTACATATAGTTTAGTTGTGCCTATACGTCAGTTAATCGATGTAAATATTTTAGCAAATTTCAAACTAAAATGAAAGTTCTCAAATTGTATAACGATTGTTTTTCACGTGCTTTGATTTTTTTTGGTCGTTGTCAGTCTTAGTCTTATTTTCCCGAATTGGTAGCTTCACTGAATGTTTTCTGGAAAACCTTTCTCAAATTCATTTTTGTTTCACTAGTTCTTGTCACAGTGAAACAGCTTTGCAAACTTTCTTTGGCTTCATTATATGCCTCTGCTGAAGTACTTGGTTGGGGTTCAGAAACATCTGACCTAACTAAAGAAACTTTGGGATAGACAGCTTCCACTTTTGTGGATTTGCGACTTGCAATTGCAAGTTTTGCAAGCATTTTGCCACGTTCCGGCATTTTGAAGCAACGCCCTAAATACAGAAAGCGATGCTTATATTTGATTGAATAACGACAGAAACTATACTTACGTCATTTAAACAGATTTTTTTTCACAAACAATGACGTTATTCACACTTGTGTCAATGTCTCACTAAAATATTAATAAAATACTTAAAAAAACTCAACAGAAAACTGCCATAACGTGCACTTACGTCTTTGTTCGACGGAAAATAATAATAAAATTATATAAAAAGCGGCGTAACTAACAGTTAGGTCGTTGACTTACATGCTAATCGAAGTGTTATCCCTTGAAGATTTGTAACACAAGTGACAGATAAGGCAATGTATTCGCGATAAAATAGTTTGAAAATAGTGTAACGGGACAAAGACACATCTGCCCCCAGGAGACAAATAGAATATTTTCAATTGCGTCTTTGTTTTATCGGAAGGAAATACCCTTTTTTAGAATTGTGGCATATTTAACTGAGAATTTTGAAAATTTGCACTTTCGTCGTTGTTCCACCGGAGGTGCGATATATATTTACATATGAATTCATGGTTTAGCGACGCTTACCGAGCTAACTGAGAATAATCGTCACTGCATATTTCACAATGCAAGCTGCATCCATATTCTCCCACACAGAACAAGACAGTAAAGGACAGCGACAGGCACAGAAACAGGATCAGAAAAAAAGCAGAATACCGGTATCGGACGCGGACCATCAGTCACCTTCATCGTTTCATCGATAGTTACTATCATTGAGTTTATATATATAGAGGAATCAAGATGGTTTTAAATTCACGGAAGTAGATGCCGCTAAATGATCATATCAAGTAATTATTATTGCAATAATTCCCTGTCACGAAAATCCCTCACACCAAACCGAACAAAATTCTTCTGCAAAAATTTTTGTTTATTTTTATTTCTTTTGCCTTTTAAACTTAAGAATAATTGCTACAAGAGTAATCAAAAAACAAGTCGATAGTAAAGACATCCCACGAGCAGTATTTGAAACTTACACATGATTTCTCTATGTGCATAAACTCAATGGTACTATATGAAGCAGAAAGAACCAGGGAGAGGTAAAGTTCTTTGACAAGAAGAGCACAGACAGACCACCACAACAACCACACCCAACCAACGAACCTTCTTTGAGTTTGAGCTGCAGCGGGCGATAATACGATCCTCATTTTATTTGTAATAATAAAATGATTGGGTTTTTTTAAATGATGTTAACAATTTTTATACTATAAGTGGAAAAATTTCGGTGTAAATAAAAAAACTTACATTCAATTTTCTAGAAAACTAAGAAAAAAGCACATTATGATTAAATCAGTTAATGTGGTAGAATGTATTCTGTATACCTAATCCATTACAAAAATCCTCGTCCTTTATACCTACCCATCAAATGCATTGGATCTGCATTAACTGCATTGCAACACGCACCATACTACTTCATAACAAAAAGTAGACACAAAAATATTAATCAAACTAAGCTTTTGTAAAATTCTGTTTCATTCGAAGCAGGTGAACGAACCATAACAAAACAAACAAAAGTGGGCCACGGAATCACGAAATGCATTCGTCTCGTCTACGTCATCGCTAAAAGTGAGAGCGAAAAATGCGATACCCAAAAGTCAACATATCATCGATCATCCCTCTGGCCTTTTCTTCTCTGCACCCATCTTCTCCATTTCCAACTGTATCAGTTGGTCTGTTCGGTTGGCGGGAAGGGCGGCGGGCCATCAGTCGTTACTTTACATCGATACGATACGAGCGAAACAGGCGGCCTACAGACTATAGATAGAGATAGATAGATAGAGGTCAAGTTCATTCAAAAAGAGAAAGGCGAATATTAACATAGTTTAGTTAGTACTTAGTAGTGCGGTCGATCGTTTGTAAGTTAATCGTTTTCGTTTCGTCCTATTGATCTATCTACGACTTACCTAATATTTTTTTTAAAAGTTTGCCGAATTTCATTGTAAAAAATATATAAAATAAAGATCGTTTTTCAAGTGCGTGTATACAGATTGTTTTTAAAGTGCTTTTGTAAAATTTTCTCGGTTGTGTGCAAATTAGGTATTTGTTCGTGTTTTTCATTGTTGGTCGTCTCCGTAATTTCGTTACCCGTGCTGTTTCCGGTAGATTCCTATAATATAAGATGGCGTGAATATTTTGTAAATTTTTGTTAAAATAAATAAAATCCCCATTTCCATGGTGGATCGGTCGCTATTTCAATATTTCATCAACCATCAATATTTTTATTTGTGTTAAAATGTTTTGTCTGTGAAAGTGGTCTGGTGAAAATATTTCGCAAACAAAATATTTGTTTGCGTTTGCATGCCCTTTTTTGTGCAGTTGTGATTTAAAAAAATTTAATTAAGCTTTTCATTTTGTTAGTCTTTTATTATGGCTTTATTTAAAAAAAAAATAATTTATTAAAATAAGGTTTTGTGTGTAATGGTTTTGAGCGGAACTCAACTGAAATCTTAAAATTTAAAATCAGAAAAGTCGTTGTCGATGAGCATAACAACATAACTTGAAATTTTACATCAATGGTGAGTTTTGTTTATAACGTAGCTATTAATTTTTTTACAGTTGTGATTATTAAATCCAAATTTTGTTACCTACATTTTAACTCTTTTTTAAATAAACAAATGATATAAAAAATAAGCGTATATAGATAGGTACAATTCCATTGAAATGATACAAAAAAGAACTGCTACCTATAAACCTACATATTAGGCCGGAATATCTAAAACGAAAGTGCATAGGTAGGTATAGGTACCTACCTCAAAATAGATATTTATATTTTTGTAAACTAAGCAAAGTTTTAGGCAAGACAGGAACCTACTATTAGATTATTTTAACAAAGTCTTAAAGCTGATATTTAAATTTATTCAATTATTTATGCAATGGTCTCTTCATCGGTGAAAGAGAGAGCGAAAGCCAAAAGTCAACACATCATCGATCATCCCTTTAGCCTTTTCACTCCTCTTCGTCATATATTCACTATTCCCCAACCTCAACAGGATCTATTAGTCTTTTCGGAAAGCGGGAAGGGCGGCAGACCATCGTTTCGTCGATACGAGCGAAACAGACTATAGACAACACAGCAAGAAGCCAAAGCGTCAAGTTCATTGATAAAAAGAGAACAAACAACAAATGCGAAATTAATATAATTTAGTGGTGCGTTCGTTGGTAAATCGTTGTCGTTTTGTCCTCTTGACCTACCAAATATTTTTTTAAAAAGTTTCGCGAATTTCATGGAAAAAAATATATGAAATAAAAGTTCTTCGTTTTTCAAGTGTTTTTGAAAAATATTCTTGGCTGTGTCCAAATTATTTGTTCGTTTTATTTTTTTTGTTGGTCGTCTCTAATTTTGTCACCCGTGTCCCGTGGCCGTGGCGTTTCCGGTCTATGTAAACGTTCCTATACCTATACGCTACATCTATAATATAATATGGCGGGAATATTTTGTGAAAATAAATACATTCCCCATCCCCATTTCCATGATCGATCGCTATTTCTTCAATTTCAATATTCCTTCAACCCTCAGTATTTTGTTTTCGTTATTTTATTATTGTGTGTTATTTTTTTTTTGTCTGTGAAGTGGTCTGGTGAAAATATTTCGAAAAACAAAAATTTTTGTGTGTTTGCAATGTTTGCATGCCCTTTTTTGCTCAGTTAATTTATAAATTTTGACTTCTTTTTAAAATAAGATTTCGTTGCGTAATGGTTTTGAGCAGAACTTAAATGAAATCTTAACATTTAAAATAAGAAAAGACGTTTAAACTTGATGCGCATAACAACTATAGGTACATGTAACTTGAAATTAAAACATCAATGGTGAGTTTTATTTGTAATGTAGGTATTAATTTGCTTACAGGTGTTATTATTGAATTCAATTTTGTAACATTTTAACTCTTTTCTAAATAAATAATTAAAATAAAAAACACATTAGCGTATCTACATGTAGGTAGGCACAATTCTATTGAAATGATACAAAATATCAAAATAAGAACTGATAGTTAGGTAGGTACCTACATATTTGGCTGGCATACCTATAAAGAAAATTAATGAAAGCAACAGCGACACCCAAACGCCGCACCGCATACTTAGACATAACAGATTGTGCCATTATTTTTCCTATTGCGCAATGCAAGCTGCATGCATATTTTCCCAGACAGGACAGGTCACATGCACATCACAGCAAAGCCCACAGGACAGCGACAGGCACAGAAACAGGATCCGAAAAAAAATCAGAGTACAGTCAAAATAGAGTGAAATATGGGGTGCAGGGAAATAACTCCACGGGCAAGTGCTTCACATTTGAATTTATTCCACTTTTGGTGGAGTTGATTCCCACTCGTAGTGAGATTGTATTCCACTTTTGGTATTCTTTCCCAGCTCAATGCAGAAAAATGATGTTATAAATGCAAAAAAAAACAATGGTCCTACTTTACTTCCTACTTTACTTGCACCTACCCAAGCTCGCTCCCACCCCAAATCCTATAGTGAGCCTGGCGGGGGGGTTGCAGGGGGCAGCATGCGCCCCCTTATCTATCTCTACTGTTGGGGGTTCAATTGGTCCACCCAGGTACTATTCAGTGAAAGTTAAATTATTTCTCACAGTCATTGGGAAACAACTCCACTTTAGAAAGTGAACTACTTTCTCACTTAAAAGTGCAATAAATTCCCATTTTCAGTGGGAAATTAATCCACATTGAAAAGTGTAGCAGATTCCCACTAAAAGTGGAATAAATTCCCATGTGCAGCAATTGCCCGTGGAGTTATTTCCCTGCACCGAAATATGGCCCATCTGAGAAAAGTTTTGAAGGTGTCCAAGTTTGAATGCAGTTTTCTAGGGGGGTTGATTTTTGCGGTAAATTTGGTCTTGTTCAGCAGCCGCCATCTTGAATTTAAGATTTTTTAGTGGTTTTGCGTTTTTCTATATTTGTGTGCGTTTTTATGAAAAAAAAAACTTTTAAATACTTTTTCATTGCGGTTCTTATTATCTACAAAATGGTATGTAAATTATATTTATAGTGGTAGTAGGTAAGTTATTAGGAAAAAACGAATAAAAAAAATAGACCTCACTATAGACCTTAGTTTTCGAATTGTTCGCTCACTTTTAGATTTTCAAGAAAATACGGTATTTTACTCTTTTTTTAAGATAATTTTTTAACAAAATAAATAGCTAATGCATTTTTTTTAAATATCGGTTGAATTTTGACCACACTACGACCGACACGGCCGGAATAGTATGGAATGCATATATGCATTTATGCTGCTTTTTACTAGCAATTATTCAGGGCGATTTTCATAAGATGCAATTAAAGGCATAGCTTAAGTCAAGGTAAGACAAACGATTATGTAGGAGGGGAGACAATGTTCCCCCGTTTTGGGGAAGGACAATTTTCTGAAAAGTAGACTTAAAAGTAAAACAACATTTTAAAAATCTACAAAAGCTTATTCGAATGTTCTATATTTTTGTTTTACAGAAAAAATGCCTTTTTTTTTTGATTTTATGTTTCATTTAAGTAATTTAAGTTTACTATTTTTGGGAAATAAAATTTTTTTCATTTTTATTTTGAAATCCTTATTCTTTATTTTATCGTTTGAACTAACTTGATTTCGTTTGTAGTAACTTGAAAAAAAATATAAAAAAAACTTTTCTCTTTCAACTTCAAACGAAATTTTTTTCACTACAATCAACTACAAACGATTGTCTTCACTCAAATTGAGTGATTGATCTTTAATCAATCTTTCAATTTGAGTGTCGATAAAACGGGGTGCCTAGTTTTTTCAAAGTCCCGTAATTTTTTTTGGAGTTACTACAAACGAAAAAAATTTTACTACAATCCACTACAAACGAATATCTATAAGAATCAACAAAAAAAACTTGACTTTCCAAAGCCAGTTCACAGAGCCTTATTTGCATTTCAATGTTCGATAGAAAAATTAATAGGGGCAGTAAAAACAAAAAAGTCAATTTATAAATTTACCTCACAATTTTGAAAAAAAAAAAATTACCTATAGGTTAGTGTTTTACTGTTTTTTTTTCAAAATTTTGATTTTTGCGAATTTTTTTCTACTGATAACAACTTTATTATTGATAAAAATAACTATATATATAATAAAAATAAATTTATGGGTATTGTTGTTTTGTGTACACAAAATATAGCTAACCAAATGATTTATAAGGTTTGACTATCTTATCTATCTCGATTCAGTATTTTTAAAATACAATAATATATGTAGATCTTAGAAGTTAGATGAGTTTTTGAATTTATGATTCAGGTAGGTACCTATTAATGTACAGTACATTACATATATATATCATATCGTTAAACATTTATATCCCTTACAAATAAACATTTAAGATTAAGTCTTAAGCACGCAACCTTTTATCCAGAAAGTAATTTTATAGTCATTGAATGGTTCAATAACAATAATATTATATTGAATTCATATTCACCCTTTTAAAAACTCGTTAAAATTTCATGTTGGATAAAGGACAATTGGGTGTGAGGTACAGTGTCATTTTGAGCTTTCATATCTACCTTATCTTTTATTAAAATATACTTTTTATTTTCATTTTTATGTCTCTTGAATATATATGGTGCGCAACGCAATTTCCATGTTTTTTTTTTTTTTTTTGTATCATTGGAAATAAAAATATGTAAATATCTATCTTTGCAATAAAATATTGGAAACATGCCTTCAATAGCAAAACAATTTAAAATAACCGAAAAACTGAGTTTAAAAAATATGTTTAAGTGTTTGCGAATAACATTTAATAGAAAATCACTCAAAACTTGAAGATGAGAATTATGACAGATCTTTGTTTGATGTAGGTATTTCAATTTATGTTAGAATTCAAAACATATGCTGTTAGGTCTTATTATTTTTCAATGTTTGAAGTTTTAAACCTTTTCACACTCGTATCTCATCTCACGCAAATCCAGTGTCCGGTTAGTATTTTTCTCATTAGGTATTCTAAAAATAACGACTGATCATTTTTTCTACCTTTTTTCAATTTTATTTTATTGTTTGTTCAAATTTAACAACTAATTATGTGCTGATTGTTGCAGAAAAAAAAACCTTTTTTGGTCCGCAGTTTTTTTTTAGAATTTATTAATTAATCAATTTTTCAGAAATTGTTTGATAAAAAAAAACATTATTAAAAAAGAAAACAAAAAAAGAGATTTATAGCTTTACAAAATGGTAGGTATAACATGTCATTCTAGGTGTTATTGTTGTAAGCCCCCGCCCAATACGATTTTTTTCGCATCTTGACCCAACATATAAATTTAAAAAAAAAGTGACCCTAATATGACGTGTGTCAAGCTGGCTGGGCAAATGTAAATTTAAATTTTTTGCTCTTCTATTTTTTTTATAATTTTTCCTGGCAGGTTTTTTTTTTTGATTAAATCAAATCAAACTCAGTTCTTTATTTAATTGCTAATTATTTGGTCTGGAAATATGTTTTTTTTTGTTTACAACAAATTAATTTGTTTAAACAATTTTATTAATTTTTTTTTTGCTCAAATTTTATAAATTATTATTTTTTGATTACTGCACACAAAATTTTTTTTTTCCACGTTGTTTTTTTAAGCAGGTACCTACCTATCCTGTCAGCTTGATAATAATGCTTGTTGGTCAGACAAAATGCACTATTTGGTTTTTTTCCCACATTTTTCGAAATAATTTAAGCAAATAATTTAAAATTGTTACTAATTTGTTCCTAATGCATTGTTTAAAAACAAACAAAAGCATAGAATAGTGCAGTAACTTATTTTTGTTGTAATAATTAAATGCTGTGGCAGAATACTATTCTACGCTGGATGCAGCTGATACGCTCTTGTTCGGAAGCTTCATCGTACAGACTGAAAATAATAATGAGAGTTTCTAGTGTCTATTTGATTTTGATTAACGAAGATTGTTATATATTGTGTTTTTGACTAAACTGAAAGTCTATTTATACCTATTTAGCTGTTTTAACTAAACTTAAAGTCCTTTTTAGTTAAAAAAAAAAACACAAAGTAAATTTTGAGTAAAGCAATTAAAAATTGATTTTAAATTATTGTTTATAACCACTCGGACAGACGGCTTTCTGCCACGTCCTAAAATTTTTCTATTTAATATGACATTACTGAATCAATGTTAAAATTAAGTTTTTTTATGAATAAAAATCTATCTATCTATCTATCTACTACTCTACGCTTTGGTTTGTTTGAACAATTTCAAATTACTTGCTGCCTTATTTCGAAAAAAATATGGGAGAAAAACCAAATAGTGCATATGGTATGCCAATAATTTTAATGAAATTAATAAAATTTAATTTGGCTATTTTTAGTCTTTTTATTGTTTTTATTCTTTATTAGGAATTTTAATACACACTGCAAGTCATAAGGATAGAAGCACGCATTTTCGAGAAGTGGAACTCAAATTTTTTTCATATTATGACATATTGAATACGAAATTTGATTGCACAAGAATGAATGTTAAATGTTCAATACAAAATACTGCATTAGAACTTCAAGATGAATTCTAAGGTATAGTAGAGAGAAAATAATCGATAAACCCATCATTTTGTGTGATTTAAACGCGTCATAAGAATAGAAGCACTTAAAAAACAAAACGAAACAGAAATGCTGCAATTATTCTTTATTTAGTTTTTTATTTATTCATATTAAATTGATTAATTAAAATAATCAGAGTTTAAAATAACTTCAAAAATTCCATTGTTTAAGCGGATTATTCATCGAAGCCAGGTAGTTCAGGAAAATCTTACTCCAGGCCATTTTAATGGAATGAATTTACCCTTCCTTGCTACCGTTTAATCTCCATTCTTCGCAAACTTTTTGTGTGAGCCAGTGACATACTTTTTCCATTGCGTCGAGATCCATAGTGTACGGTGGTGAAACCAAAAAATGTACAATTTGACACTTAATGAATGGTTTTGTAACTCAGGATGTGAGTAATAAGGGCTTTGCCGTGTTGAAATATCCATGAGGTTTACCCAAAAATATCATGCATTTTCGGAAAAATTCATTTTAGCAAGGATTTGTAGCTGTTTCCATTAATTTTTATGTTTCAAGTCAATAGTTCTATAGTAGGATTTTGCAAATCCACCACTATGCTTCCTTCCCTATTCTGATTTTTGTTCAAAAATCGCTCCTGTTTTTTTTAGATAGTGAACAAAACAGTTTTAAACATTCAGCTCATCCAAAATACACTTTTTTTTCGTCAGAAATAAATATTTTCGACAGTGTCGTTTGAGCTTACCATTTTTGAACATTTCACGTCATGTTCTCTTTGGCGAAACACATCCTATGCTTCTTTCTGACATTATTTAGGGGAGTTTTTTCTTAGGCTTAAGACGCTTCAAATGTTAAGCACTGCGGATAACAAGGGGAACCTGTAATAAATTTGCTTCAACGATAGCCTAATCGCTGATATTTGCTGCTGATAAATCTGAATTCGATGCGATTCTGTAATTCTTTTGTATTTTTCAAAGCTTTAAAGCAGAAAAAATGTTTACATTCTATTTAGCCCTCTTTTATAAATAATGGCTGATAACACAATCACTGGCGTTTGGTTTTGAGAGTTATAGAGCCGAAAAAGATGTTATAACTTGATAAATATCGTTGATTTTTGCACTGCTTCTATTCATATGACGCGATTTTAATTCATTTATTTTTGAATCAATTTAAAGACAGCTTTCTGAATTCTATTAACCCAGGTTTTTAAAAATTGACAAGTTCTCTATTTAGTTTTGAATTCACTACTTTATTGACCTCCATACTCTTTTTTTTTTTGTATAATTTGCATATTACGGTAGTAACATTAGTTTAACTCAAATATGCCTGCTTCTATCCTTATGACTTGCGGTGTATTAAAATATATTTAACAATTTCTTTTTACCGAAATCGTAGGTCCATTTTTAAAAAAATTGTCAGTATTTCAAGCATTCTTCATTTGTATTCTATAATCTACATACATTTTCTTTGTGTCGATCTATTGGCCCATAAAATGTTAATTCGTCTTCTATTTATCATTTTTTCCGTTAATAGCAAAAACCGTTAGGAAACAGTTTCAACTTAGCAAAAACCGTTAGGAAACAGTTTCAACAGTTTTTTTCCGACATATTGCATTATCTTTTCCGTATGACGCTAATCAATATAAATATTATTTCTGCTTTAGGAGCGTGTCGACAATTTTAATAAAAGGCTGTACAAAATTAATTAACAAAATATTCGATTTTATTAAAGATAAACTAAATTAATTTTGAGTACAAAAAGTTAATTATTAATCGAGATAATCGAGAAGCAAAAATATTAAAATGCATAACGTGCTGACAGGCAGAGTGACCAATGAAAATATAGAATATGCAAAATTATGAATTGGTTGCAGATGGTTTAGTGTCGCACTCTTGCGGTCGATCTGTGATGCTTGGAATCAATTAATTGTTTTTCAAATTTGAAATAAAGGATGGTTTATATTGTAGACTCCTACACTGCTCTTTCAGGATCAGTAAATACTATCATTGAGTTTATATACACATAGAGGAATCAAGATGGTTTCAAACTCACCGAAGTAGATGTCGCTAAATGAGCATTAGCTATGAATGCTCACAGGGTGAACCTTGAGCATAATTTCGGACGTGCTGTTAAATATAGAGATTCTTTTATTTCCCTCATTCCCTGCAACGAAAAACACTTAACCCAAAACGAAAAACATTTTTTGCATTTGCATTAGTTTTTCTTTATTTCTCTTGCCTTTTAATTCAAGAATAATTGTTAAAACAGTGTTGCCGACTCAAAATTTGGATTCCATTCAGATCTGATTTGTTGACTAGATTTTTTTTTTGTTTCAATCCAGTCGTAAAAAACAGTCCAACATAATAAACGAAAAAATCCAGTCAAAAAACCAGTCAAGTAAAATAAAACATTTTTAAAAATAAATAAAGTAAATTTTTTAGTACCAATAACAAATATAATTAACGATAAAACGTATGTTTCAATAAATTGCACATATGTTAGGTTAGGTTTGCGGGTTGTTGTAGGAGAGCCAATAGCTCAACCCCAGCTCACTTAGGTCAATGAAGAGCCATTGTGATGCCCATTTGAGGGTTTACCAATTCCTCATCTTAACATACTCGTAGTCCATATTTAGTTCCTTAGTATCATCCCGGGGTGTCCAACCATCCGTTTCCTCTTACGAATCTATATAGATTTGTTACTGGGCACTCTGATTGTTAAAGACGATATTATTTTATATCGTCTGTTGGACCAAGGTGCATAAACCTGGGCCAACCGATGTGTGTAAGGTGAAAAACGGTTCTTGATACCGCTTCACTATGGGAAGTTTATTAAAGAGTGCACACGGTTCTTGGTACCGCTGCACTGTCGAAGACTACGATGTTATATTAATGCCCCTTACCGCTGGCGGGGGGAAGCACTTATTTATAAGTAGGCGAGAACAGTTGAAGAATATAAATGCCCCTTACCGCTGGTGGGGGGAAGCACTAATTAATGAGTAGACGAGACAGTCGATTGCTAGTAAATGACAATATTTTATTAACTTACAATACTATTTATACTACATTTTTGCTTACTTGACTAAAAGGTACAACGAGTTATTCTGCTTAATAAGTAAAAAATCGTTAATGTGAATATCCATTGCACATTCTATAAGTAATAATTATGAATACCTTGGAAGCATGCACTGGACATCCGAAACCTTTATAGTTTATTTGCTGAATTTGAATGGAAAACACATGCAGAAAAGCTACATGCAAAATAAATAAAACATACAGTGAAGCTGCCTATTGTTGATGAAAATAAATAAAAATAAAATGTGTATGGTGAAGTTATGAACACTGATAGTTCTTTGATGTTTTCGAAGAAGTATTTCCCTAGAGTTTTATTTCTTAGATGGCATAGACTGGGGCAGTGACAGAGGTAGTGGGTTATATCCTCATGTTCTTGCTCGTCACTGCAACCTCTACACAGATCGTTTTCAGTTAGACGTAGTTTTTTGGCGTGATATCTTAGCATGTTATGGCATGTTAAAACACCTACCAACGTCGATTTCGACTTCCTGTTTTTTTGGAATGATTGCATTCATTCTATTTTTATCGTACTACGGCCACAGTTTTCTAGCTACCTCACAAGTGTTTAGGTTTGCCCATCTTGAATCCTGGCTTTTGCCAGGATTTCACTCATTATATTAAGTTTGAGGTCGCATAACGGAGGTTTTACGCTCTGTTCTGAGATTTCTAGGCTAAGTGCTGAGCCTTTTCTTGCCAATTCATCGACTTTTTCATTTCCCATGATACCCGCGTGACCGGAGACCCAGCAGAGTGTTATTTTATGCTGTGTGGCAAGAACTTTAAGCTCTTCGCGACAGCTTTTCACAAGCTTGGACTTTATTTCAACAGCAGAAATTACTTTTATCGCTAAATGGCTATCGATGCGAATGGTAATATCCTCTCTGGGTAGTGCCATCATTTATGCTACTCTGGCAGCTTTCGTTACTTGGAATACACTGCTGTTATTGGGTAGCCTGATCGAGCCTTCTATATTCAGAGCTTCTGAGAAGAAGCCAGTCCCAGTCTGTATCCATTTTGGAGCCGTCTGTAAAGATGGATTTGGTTGTAGGTTGTAAAACTTCATTATTAATCCACACCTCTCTACTTGGGAACAAGCTTTGGAATGGCCTTTCAAAATCTGTAAAGGGAACTATGTAGTCAGACTCTACATTTGTTCCTGTGTGGATGTTCAAAATTTCAGAGTGTCCAGTTAAACTGGATCTCCATAGATCAGATTGGCTAATCCTGAGAGCGCTTTTTTCTGCAGTTTCCTGCATATAAAGGTCAAGTGGCAGAAGGTTAAGTATGGTTTCTAAGCCCGCCGTAGGTGACGTGCGCAAGGCACTGGTTGATCCAATGCATGCAAGTCTCTGGATGTTAGTCAACGCCTTAAGGTTTGTAGCTTTATTAGCGGCTTTCCACCAAACTAAGCATCCATACGTCAGTATCGGTCTCACTATCGCAGTGTACATCCATAGAATTACCTGGGGTAATTAATATTAATTTAACTAAAAATCGTGGAATCTGAGCTCCATCAGGTATTGTTTTATTTATTTATTTCAATATTGCAAATCCAATTTGAACCAATTTTTTTGGTAACTTCTTTTGGTATAGTAAAATAATTATGACAGCATTTTATGTCTCGTAAATTTTTTTTTATTGTTAAAATAGCATTTGTCAAAATAAAGTGTAGTTCTGTTTTGTTTTAACTAAATTCAAGTGGCTAAAAATTCGCTCTACCTCAGCCGTGGATATTGGCAATACTATTATATAAAAACAGCAAACTTTGCCATTTCTTTTAATGGATTTTTTTCATATATGCAATAATATTTTAATACCTACAAGTTAACTTTTCATGTTTCAAATTGCAAAAGTTAAATAAAAATGATTTTTGACTTAAAAAAATGTAATGTAGTAAATGATCAAATCAAAAAACAGACCTTTAAAGTTAGGAACTTCTCCTTTGTCAGTTGCTTTATAAAAGCAATAAACATAATCATCAGCGGACCGACAACCAATACGAATGAATATCTATTTTGATTGCATCCTCCAGTTTACCTATACGTATCTGTAGCCAACAAATTTTCCCATGAAAGTGCAAACGCATTTCCAATTTCTCAATCCTTTTGCATCCTTGATTGTGTGGCTTAGTCATCCAAATGTATCACAAAGTATTTTTTATTTCGGTGACCTCTCTTTGACTGAACTAACACTTAATTCTCGACTGCTACCTGCAACTGACTCTATACTCCGTGCTTCAGCTTCCATTGAATCCGTTTCATAGCAACGAACACCAAAAGCTGCATCAACTGTATATTATATTAAGAGTCTGAATGAATGCCTATGTTTCTATAAATATATATACCCGTTATGCAGATCATAGCAAAGGTAGATTGTAGAGTTGCATTATATAACCTTGCAAGCAATAAAACGCACAGGGAATCAATTAATTTGTTCGCAATCGAAGCGAAAAAGAGGTGGTGGCAAGAGTGATAAAGAGCGAGATATACGGTTTAAATGCAATCGGTTGGTCCCAGTAATGCGTGAATTCAAGATATTAATTAAAACGCTGCCTGCTATTGATTACTGAGAAATATTAATGTTCAGAAGTAACTATACTGCGTTCTGTGTGCATTATCCTATTGATTTTATCATAATACTAAGGAAGAATCGGACTACGAACAGTGTGATGCCAAATTCATTCTTGTGTATTATCTTAAAACCATGAATAATGAAATGATATTTATACGTCAGTGTTCCATATTAAATGAAAAATCAAAGGATAGGTAATTAAAATTGATTTCTGTTGAAATTTTGCTATTCGTGAACGTTAAACGGCATTATTTGGAAAGAGTTTAGCGTTTATTGCTAATGCTGTATAGATAAAAATATACTTAGTGGTTATCAGCTCCTGAATATGATATTAAGTACCTAGTTCGGTTTCTGAAAAGATTGTTGTTTGTTTTTTTTTTTTAACAAATCAACAGGTTTACAAATCAAGTTTTGTCATCCCCAAATAAAAAGTAAAGAAAGATGAAAGGTTTTGGTTGGTATAGATATTACAATTAAAAGCTATATTTCATCTTTAATAATGTTTCTGATCTGCCAACACATTCTTATAGGAGAAATAAAATCTTTTGAAAGCTAATGGAAGACAAAATCGTCCAAATTAATTTGGAAGTTAATTAACCAGACATAATCAATTTAAAAATAGGATTACAAACTAAGTTACATTTTTCACTTAATAAACATATGTATGTACATTGTACATAAGGACAGGGATGGTATACATCTGTTATTAAATAAGAAGGAATACAAAATTTGGCTTCTGTTTTAATAAAAATAAAATAAGCGCATCTCAACATGTACTAAATTATATCAATAGTGGATTTTAAATTTTTTTCGCTCTTGTTTTTAACAACTTATCTCAAGTATCTCACTGGTGTAAAACTGTCGAAAAATTTAACATTTTGGTGTATTTGTCAAAATATACCGACATAATAAATACACCATTGTCTTTTCTGTGCAAAATTTCAACATTCTTTCCAAATTCAGTGCAAAAAATAAACCGATGTTTTGTTTGTTTTTATAATAAACCATTAATGGTGAATTAACTATTCGATTTAGAAACTAAACCAACATGACATATTTTTTACACTTTATTTTATAGATAAAATACACTATTTCACTATTTGAAATGGTCAACTTTTTTTTTGTGTAGAATTAAAATCCTGTGGCAAAAAAAAACACGAAACTGCATATAGTGTAAAAAAAAAATGTTATTAAAATAAGCATAATTAGTTATTTAAAACGTTATAGTATGAGAAAAAACTTTACAACAAAAAGTGAGCGTTATTGATGAAAATATTAATAAATATTTATTTTATTTCTAACGACCCAATGTTGTTTTTGTTTTGACAATTGACAGCAAATTAAATACACCAAAAAGTGCAATTTTAGATAAATCTTACACAATGATGCATTTTTCTCATTGCTCCTTTGACTTGGCGTATTTTTTATATCGATTCCTCGGATTGATACAAATTAGTGAATGTTTTGCATAGTTTTTAGTAAAATAAAAGAAACGAAAATATAATATGGCATATAAATTCTACAATTTTGTATTTTTCTTCTCTTTTTTTTCAAATTGGTACATTTAATCATGTAAATTCAAGAAACAGTGTATATTTTACACGACCGACATAATAACTAGAAATATGATACACGAAAAATGAGATTTTGCCAGCCGCCATTTCTAATATTTTGAATTGTTTTTGGCAGTACGTCTCTAAAAAATTAAAAATCAAAAAAAAAAAATAACAAATTCTGAAAAATTAATTTTCAAGCACCAAACTAAAAATCTTTAATTTATTAATATTTTCTAGGCGCTAAAACTTTTGACGGCGTAGGACCGAAAATCGGTCAAAAGAATGTGTTTCGTTTTCAAATTAGGCACTCAGATTTAAATTTATTCATGATTTTCTGTTGTATAATCATAGAAATGATTCAAAATACTAGAAGATACATTTTCGATCAGAAAATAAACAACAGTGTAAATTTAAATTAAATAATCTGATGACGATTAAATAAATACACTTTGGTGTAGATTTTATTTCAAAATAAATACTGAATATTATACCATTAGCACAAGTTATATAACGATAATTTGTGTACACTCGGTGTAAATTACAAACATGGAACGCGGTATGTTTCCTACACTATGGTTCGCAACGAAATGTCAAAAAATGCACTGAAAAGTGGCACTTTTTTTATATTTAAAATGTATACCAGGGATGTGCAAAAAATACTCCAAAAATATTGGTGCATTTTAGACATTTGTGCTACTTGAGATGTACCTACATATAATAAAAATACATATCTAAAGCAAAGTTTTGCATTTGAAATTAAATTAATTTAACAGGTTATATGGGCTCACGTGCTCTTTGAATAAATAAATTATTTGTAATATTGTTTACAAAAAAAAAAAGGAAATAAAAATGCAAAACATTAGTGCTAAAATCATTGACTAAAATTTGTCGCGAGCTCCCGGTCTACAACTAATAAGGAGCAAAAAAGCGGAAAATTCGATACCTTATCATTTTCTGATAATGCTATTTTAGGTGAAGTTTTGTTTTTGGTTTAAAAAAAAAACGAAAAGAGCGGCAAAATTTTAAAATCCACAAATTTATCGACAAAAAAGCCTCAAATTCCGTAATACCTACAGCCTAGGTTGGTGCACAGACAACCGCACATACGTACATCGAAAATCCGCAGAGACAGACCGACGGACGGCATGAAGAAACCTACTTTTTTAGGCTTCTCTCGTATCGTAATGTCTGGTTTGATTTTTTTTTCACGAAACCAATACTTGCCCTATTGAGCAAGTAAAAATCGTGGCCCGTTTTTTTCCATAACTTAAAAAATGTTCTGTCTGACCCAATCGCTTTTAGTTATTTGGCATTTTTTATTTTAAAAATTCGTTTTATCCAGTTTTTTAAAGACTTTTGTCTTAATTCACGAAATTTTTTTCTTTTGAGTATTTTTTTTGCAAAATAGGTTAACGAAAAAATCGACAAGGTTTTCATTTTTCACATTTAATAAAAAACTATTTTGAAAACAGTTGTGCTCTTTATAGTAACCTTTGTATCAGCAGACATATGAGCTTCCAACTCCTGACAAATAGCGCCCTCCGATCTCTCAGCTTAAATTTAATTACTATTCGGGGCCTGGTAAATTAATTAATATACATTAAACTAATTATTCAAATTTACATAACTGAGCGTAATGTATATGTATCAAAATATCAATGACTTGATTCACGAGTCACGACTGAAATCAAACATCAAAATTCAAGACCTTAATGTAGGTTTTGTAACTAGGTAGGTATATGTACGTACATTCATAAGCTAAAGTGTTTCAACCTTAAAGATATTTTAATCTATTCGAAATAAAAGTTTTTTATGAGATTATTTGATAATATAATTGAGTTTATAAACTCAGCAAATCAAATTTTTGACTAAACACAAAACAATATAAAACCTAAGCAACAAGATCAGATTCTGCATATTGCTTAATTAAATCTCAAATTAAATGCTTTTTAATTCAATTTTTCTTGTCATTTCAACCACAAACTAATGTAAATAAATTTTCTCGTCTTTCCTTACTAAAGTTCTACACAAAAAAAGAAATTGAATGTCTTCTTTTAAAATATATGTATATCGAAAGCGAGTGTCCTTTTATTTTTATTCTTTCTCCAACTTTCGACTAATTCGTCCCATCTTTACCCAAGGAGTCAATTTTTTTTTCTTAAGAAAATCCACTTGAACTCTAGGAACTAGGAATCTCAGCAGATGTCTACTAAAATAGAGAAAAAATAAAAGAGGTATAGGTACTTGGTTTGGTTACCTAAAACCCTACCTAACTCTTTCAGAAGGATGTCGTCTTATTTACCCAGAAAATGTTGAATGCAAAAAGAAGGAACAAGATAAGCAGCACTATAACGCAAATGGCAGAAAGATAAGTGAAAACTAAAAACAACTTTTGCAAGTAGCATCTCTACATAGCTATATGGATACCGAACCCATGGTACAATAAAGTTGTTCACAAACAAATAAAAAAAAAAAAAAAAAACATTTAGGTTGAAAGAAAAAGTTTTTCACTTTCGACTATGTTATGCCAACAGTTGTACTGTGGTCTATGTGTACAAAGCATTCGCGCAGAATGGCCGAGTTTTATAAGTTTTCTTTTCGGTTTGGTTGTGGATTTGTATGTGAAATCCAATAGGAAAGCCTTTGATATATTATAGTGGAATGTAGATGCATTTTATTTTATTGCGTGTAAGGGAGACAAATCGGACATTTTTAATATGCTACACAAATTGCTTATGCTTAGTGTGAGAAATTAAATAAAGTATGGCATTCGGATGGATGAGAGATATAGAAACAAATTAGGTTAGGAAAAAAAAAAGTTTTTGAAAGCTATTGAAATTTTATTCAAAAACTTCTTCTCTTTAGGTGAACAAAATTAATAGGTACTGAGTTGGGTAAAGTTTTTGAAACAAACAAACAAAGTCAGAAATGATTTGTACTTCAAGTTGATTGTTTTAAATCAAAACACATTGGGTAGTTTTTAAACTCGAGTTTTTCTTAGACTGTGTTTAAACAATGTAATTTAAATAGGATAAACTCGAGTTTTTCTTAAACACAACTTAAACATCATCTACGAATATGCCCCATTATTTATTATTATTTTTATATAAAAATATGTACATATATATATATATATTAAGGACGGAATTCATAGTCAGAACTCAAGTTAAGGAAATACTTAATGTATAGCTACGGTGACCATCCGTCCTCTTATTGAGAGGATAGTCCTTTCTTTCGGTACCATGTCCTCTCTTCTTTTTTTGTCTTTCCTTTGTCCTTCTTTTACTGAATCGTCTCCCCAATGTCCTCTTTTTTTCTTTCAAACTTATTTAAGTTTATATGTTTTTACTTCATTTATAAATTATTTTCACAATCTCTGAGTAAGAATTTCGTTTTTCGTGATGCATGTAGCTCGGAAACAGTAAGACTGACAAAGGGGAACTTTGGGTAGCATGCAAAATGCTTAATCTCAGTCTCAAATATCATTATGCTGAAAATTAAATTATTTTGCTTACGAAAACTTGCATTCGTTTAGAAAAATGACTTTTGAGACTGAGATAAGTCTTTCACATACCACCTTTTATGTCCCTCCTCTTCCGGTTCATCTTCCAGGAGTCAGAACTTTTAGTATGTTGACTTCTTAAGCAGCATGAACGACATTTCCAAGGATTTTTGTATGTCATTTCTAACTCACGACTTTGCATTACAGTAGATATATAAAGCTAAGTCTCTGCCTCAAAAACTATTGTGCGCATAAAAAATAATTGTAAACAAATTTGTCGCTAATTCTATGCTCTAAAATGTCTATAAAAGATGTTAACATACCAATAAATAGATATAAAAACCGAGATAATAACGAAAAACGCGATTTTTGTCACGTTTGACCTTGAATAACTTAATTCGACGAGATCTTATGAGACTTTCAAAGTCTCATGAGATCTCGTGTCAAAGTCTACAATTTTAAGAACGCCAATATATGACGGTGCATACGAGTATCGAGCTAATTATCTTTTATTTATAAGATTGACCACTTATTTTGCCTAAAATGACCGTACTAGCTATAGGAGCTGACTTTGAAATATTACAAACGGAATTACAAAACTTTTAACTAAATTTTCTTAAATTTTTATTTTTGGGAGTTTTGTCCTCTTTTTTGCTTTTGAAAAAATGGTCACCGTATGTATAGCTCCAGACTACACTTGAGTATCGATTTCATTTGAGTGATAGCTAGACAGGCGTTCACTTGAGAAAAAAACATTGACTTAAGTGACGACTAAAATTAATTCCGTCGTAAATATTTTTAGAAAAATAAATGTAAACATTTCAGTGAATGCTTCCAGATATAAATTTTTGAAAGTCAAAATACCTACAGTCAAGGAACATGACAACAAAATTATTTTATTTACTTAAAATAAGTTTTGCTTATGTTTTGTAAATTTATCAAAATTTATATAGTTTCGGTCTCAAGGTCTTATGATTCAGAAATACCTGAAAACTTGACACTTTCAATTTAAAAAAAAAAACTATGTATTGTTTACTTTTTATTTAAAATAAAAAAAACGAGTAATTATATTTCAATAGTTATACAGTCCGAGTCCATCTTGTGTTACCGTCTATTTTATGCTGCTTTGTACGTATATCAACTACTCTTTTATTTTATTTATTTAAAATAAAACTAGCTTTTTATGATGAGTTTACTTCAGGGCACGGTTGGAAAAGTCGATAAAATTGTACTTTTTTTGATACAATTAAATGTGCTCAAGTACGAAAGTACACTTTCATAAAATTCAGTATAATTTTCCTCAACCAATGAATTAGATGAATTTTGGTGGTATTTTCATTGATAATTACATATAACACAGTTTGTTGGACCATTTATTGCACTGAACAATTTTTGTCTTTATTGTCATCCGTCTGTCTCTATCTTGCTTCGTGCTTTGCTCTTTTTTTCATGATTTTGAGACTCTGTCTAAAGTTGTGTTATTGCAAATCAAAACTAAAATTTGGTAGTTCTTCTTGTTTTATTGATGTTTATCATAAATGTACAACTATTGCGGCAGCAAATATAAGAATTAGGCCCTGTTTTTCGCTGATAGAAACACGGTTTTAAGTCAGTTTAAGATCCCGAATTCACTCAGAATTAACTCACCTATTTAGCTGGATTATTTTGAGTTAACTCCGGACCTCAAAACTAACTGAAAACCCTGTTTTCATCAAAGTTACCTCGGGGTTTATCTAACCCTGGTATATTAACTCGTACTGAAAAACTGCGCATTAATGTACAAGTCGTCTACAAACTGAGACTTTCTCAGCATCAATTTAAAACAAAATTGAATTAATAATAACTAATTGTTGTTATAGTTTCCACATAAAAAGTAATTTTCTTGAGCAAGAAGAACTATTAAAGTCAATTCTGGTTCTGTTTTTCGCAGAACTAGAACTAGCCCTATGTATAGGTACTAAACAACTAAACAGTTGTTAATTGTGTGGCCAGGTGGCAAAAGTACATTTTTAAAATTTCACGTAGAAGCATTTTTAAAGTTAAAATTGTTATAATTGTTTAAACTTCTTTTAAAAAATTTCAAAAAAAAACAAACCAAAATTTAAAAATAAAATAAAATAAAATTTTGAAAAATGAAAAAGTACAATTCGATACACTTTTATTTTAAAATTCGAAACACTTCATAAGATTCATTTTCCATGACCCTGCCTCAGGGGCCATTGAGAAAAAACATTGACATCGAAGACGAAGTTGAATTTCGTTTCAAATGCCTTTAAAACACTGCAGTAGTTTGTTTTTCAAATATAAATGTGAATATGATCTATAATTGTGTAAATGAACACTTAAAACACTACTTATCACTTCTTTGACAATATACAAAATTTCGATGGATCACTTTGACCCCTTAAGATATTTTGTATCGACATGAAATTTCGAAATTTCTCCAGAAAATTCCAGAAAATCAACTACAAAACACATGTTGTGTTTTTCACCTTGAAACTCATAAATAAGAAAAGCCATTTGAGTGAGACTTATGTCATGCATCTAGATATATACCCACTCCTTAAATATTAAGAGTACCACTGTTCACGGATAACACGTGAAAAACATTTCGTTTTTCAAATTCTTCATCGTGAATGACATGTTTGCCCTCTTTTACTTAAATTAAAAGAAAGCAAACCCATTAATTTTTTTATTTCTTTTCTTTTACGCAAAACCACCATCTATAGGTAGAGAACCAACGAGGCCTTAAACACATCTATGAATAAAAAATTGCTCGCCGCCAGTAAATGACACATAACAGTTGCAAAAAAAAGGAAGAATGTTGAATGGTTCATGCAAGAAGGACCTCACAGAGTACAGATTGCACGGCTAATTAAACGTAAAAACCCAAAGTATTTAGTTTATGTATGTGGAAAGAGTTTAGTCTAGAAAAATGTATCCAATGCCGACGACGACGATGATTATACGGCGCGGCGTTGAATACGAGAAGAGTGCAGTTAACGAAATCCTATCCTGTACCTGGGTATGGTATACATATATATATATAGTTTTCGCGTTCTCCACTCTCGTCCTGGTTCGAAGGTGGAAAAAGATTAAATGGAAATAATTAGCGAACGCAAAAATTCATAGAAGACAAACGGATCTGGGAAAAAGATTAAACAGACTCGGGGGAGGGCAAAAGGTAAGTTTCATCTGTGGATGAGCTTTGTTCGGTGACATATTCTATATCTTTCCACCTGTGTGTAGATGAATTCTTCATCATCATCATCACTATAGCATATGAAGTTGTATCATCGCTCCATACGTGTTCTCGTATTCCCAAGATATTTTTTTTTTTATATTTTTGAGAGAAAAAAACACAAACGTTGTAGAAGAAAAAAAAAACGGTCGTAATTGCTTTGGGGCTCACGTCCTCGTAAACAGTAACCATTACCACCAGGGTTGAGCGCATGTAAAAAGACCAAGCTAAGAATGAGGACAAACAACATCACCTGAAGTATATGATCCTTACAAAATGAAGAAAGGACAAAACGACTTTTAAATATTAAACAGGGCAATCCGCAAAGTCTTGCACTTTGAATGGTATGGTATAGAACTTTACTTCGTCATCGTCGCGTCGCCATGGGATGATGATTGACATGGGAAAAGGGTTTTGCTGTCAGTCATTGCATTTTAAGCACATGATGGCAACACGGATAGGAATCTATATGAATGAGATACAATCAGTAGTTAAAGTGACGGAACATAAAAGGCTCATTCTCTTTCTATACACATTTTCCTATGTTTGCTACTCGCAAATACCCAAGATAAAGTATGGAAACGAATAAAAATAAAAAAAAAACACACGAAACGAAAAATGCCTCATTGCCCTTTTCAAAGGGATTTATATCCTTTTACATTCCTTTTGCGCATTGAAAAGGATGTTGACAACTCTGCTAACTCCATGTAGAATTAAGAGATGTTGTTGAGACTTCTTTTTATATATTGCTCGAAAGTAGTTGTGTAATCAACCTGAAAACTCGAAGTTTTATAAAGAAAAAAAGGAACAATGAAAATATGATATATCTATGAACATGAGAAACTAATCCATTAATTAAAAACAAAGTTAGGTAAGGTATAAGGTAATTATTATGCTTTTATATTATTTTGAAACGCTTTGAGTATAAATATTTTTATTATTTATTTAAGACTAGCGGACCCGGCGAACTTCGTACCGCCTAACAGTCAACAAATGTCGTGTAAACTTTAAGTTACCCGTATAAGTTTTTTATTTACGTAATAAAATGAACACAAACAATTTATTAAATAGTTTATTAGACTAAGGCCCAGTCTTTTCAAGTCTTGCTAAATCTTTGGTTTGGTCATCAGGGAATTTCTCTAACCAATTGTTTTTAAACTCGGTTAGCTACAATTCGTCTTTTTAAGATTTTTTCTACTTTGGCTACCAAACCAGAGATTTTTCCATTTTTCCAGTTTTTACAGACGTCAAACGGACACTCTGGTTAATTTTGTTGATATTGTTGTTTTTTTTCGTCGTTCTGTCATAAAAAAATATAAAATAATTTTAAGCAAAATGAAAATAAAAACGTTACCAATAAATTTTGCTGTGTATCAAGACGAACAAACTAACGAATTACAATTATAGTGGACTGTTAAAGATGCGTGCTGTGGTTGCTGCAGAATATACAAATTTCTGCCCTTCACCATCACATCGCATGTTGCAAAATTATTGTTTTTTTAGTTAAACGGTAATCAAATATTTATTATGTATGTAACGGGTGTTTTTTTTTCGAGGTATAGAACTTTAAGTTAGCATTACTTTTCAAGACGGAGACTTGAAGTGAAGCTTATCCTCAAGTGTATGTCGAAACACCGTTACATACAGAAAAAACTGACTGTTTGGTGCGCTTTATGGTCTGGTGGAATCATTGGTCCGTCTTCAAAAACGATTATGGCCACAACGTTACAGTCAATGGTGATCGGTATAGAGCCATGATTACTAACTTTTTCATTCCTGAATTGAACAATCATGATGTCCAGGAGCTGTGGTTACAACAAGACGGCGCAACTTGTCACACAGCTCGTGTCACAATCGATTTATTGAAAGACATGTTTGGTGACCGCCTAATTTCAGGTTTTGGACCTGTGAATTGTCCTCCAAGATGTGGGGTTATGTGGGGTTATGTAAAGTCATTGGTCTATGCGGATAAGCCACAAACGCTTGACCATTTGGAAGACAACATTCGCCGTGTTATTGCAGATATACGGCCACAAATGTTGGAAAAAGTCATCGAAAATTGGACGTCCAGATTGGACTACATCCGAGCCAGCCGTGGCAGTCATATGGCAGAAATCATATTTAAAATGTAATGCCACAAGATTATCTTTCGAATAAATAAAAAATCATGTCAATCGAATATTCCATCGTTATTTTATTGCAATTTAAAGTTCTATACCTCTAAAAAAAACACCTTTTATAAGTTTGGACTATTGGAGGGCGGCTTTAAAAAAACTCGGCTGATAAGCCATATCAGCTCCAGTATAGCTTAACTGCTCTGAGCTTTTCAATTGATATTCAAGATTTCTCCAAATTGGGTTAATGGCAATGTCAACCTTTCAAAAATCTATGGAACAGATTTTCCCATTATTTTAGCACCACCAACCGCGCCTGTATAACTACCGCACGTTTTTCATTTTCGTTTTCGCCGGCATCCTTATGTATTAATTTTACCTTCTAGTGATGCTGTTTACACAAAAAATATTTATTATCATACCTACCTCAACACCTTAACTAAAAAAACATGAGTTCATTAATTAGAAAGAAATTGTTATTCTGATTTGACTAGAATTTAGTTATATTGTATATACACACACACACATTTCATTCTATTTGAAAAGTCAATTTGAATATTTTTTCATAATTTCTCATTATTTTACGAAAAGCTAACTGAATAAAACATCCCGATACTGTAACATTACAAGAAAAAAAAAAATACAAAGAAGGACAAACTTTCTCTTATGCTATGTGCACACGTACGCCAGACACGTACTTCGTTACTGTCAGCGTGGTGATGAACTGCTCCTAATACGGTTCCGGTGTGCCTCCAAACTTTCAACGACAAATAATATGCTTGGCATATTCTTAGCGGTCTTTTTGTAGACCATAATGCTAGATCCGTTGAAAGTCGCATAATGTGGATGAATCTACATACTACTTCCATGTTTAGTACTTTAGTGCTAAGAGATTTTGTAATCATGTATGTACCACCAAAAGGATATCAAATCCTATATGTATGTAATACCGCTTACGGAGCTTCTCGATCATGTGCACACACTACAAATGAATATGTGCATGTGCGGTGTGTGCCGCATAGAAAATGATGTGGAAACGATAAAATGCTGTTGGATGTAAGCAACTCACGTATTTTATTGGCGAGAAGTATACAGCAATTCGTTCTTTGTTTTGAAACATAAATTATTTTGTATACTGAACTCATTAGGGAAATCACTGATAGGGTTGTGTTGAGATGTAAGTCAGATGTGAGGACACACATTAAAACGTTTGTATACTTATCAAGATATCCTTTCTTTTTTGGTTTTATGTATATTATGTAGGACGTAGGTGTACAATAAACATTGGATTTTATGTGTGACTTTTATTTTTTTGATTTTATTTTTATTCGATGTGCGACCATATCCCTCAAGGGGGTAATAGATTAAGTATACGTATATGCCTGATTTGTCGATTTTTATTTGAAAGAATGTCTAATAAATTTACAAAAACACAAATAATTGGTCACAATATTGAACTTAGAGGTGTGAACGAATGATATTTGAGCTAAGCGACATCAGATGCTGCGTATTTATACATAAAAAACAACTGATTCTTGTGCATTCTACATTTCTAAGACTTGCTCTTGTGCTTGCCTTACCCTGAGGTTTCGCTGGCATTTGTAAAACAGCCGCCTTGTCAGTGCAAATTTTCCCTTATAGCTTTGGCCAGAGTAGAATTTACATAAGTATATCTGTATATAGAATAATAAAGAATAAAGAAATGTGTTCACTAATATCACCAGATGCCAAGTTACTTATCAGAACACTTTTACTCGCCAGTAGTTATTCATGTTCAAAACCAAAATGCCGCCATATTTATAAATATTCAGGTTGGCATGAAAGCTATTGATGCTGACAACGTATTCTCCAATCTCGTGAAACAATGCCTTAACAAGCTCGCGAGACTAAATGTTAACTTAAATATTCGTTTGGTCTGGGTACCAGGTTACAGTGGTGTTCATGGAAATGAACGGGCTGACGAGCTTGCAAGGATTGGTCCTTCACAGCTAGATTGCTGAAGCAGTTAGAATTCCGCTATGAGCTGTGAAGGGCAATAGCATGTCTCATTATCTATGCGAGTCAAATAGCAGATGGGAAGGTTTGTCTAGTTGTGTCATTTCAAAAAAATTAACTCTTATGTCGAACTTATAGTCCAAGTAAATTGGCATTTTGTCAAAAAAGTTATGCAAAAAATAATAATGGAAACGTCACCTGATGGGGAGTCCACAAGCTAGCACTCAGGCGAAACGCTATTTTTCTTTGACTAAAGGTCGACTTACGCTTTATTTTTGATAAGGATATTTTTTCTGGCATTTATTTTAACAAAACGTATTGGAGAAGTGGACCGGAAATAAAAAATCTATAATCACTTTTACAAAAATTTAGATGTCCTGACATATTTTCCTGGAAGTTTTACGTTACTTCTCAACCGGGTCGTTGTATTTATTTTGAATTTCCCCACAACCCTGGATTTTTTATTACAAAAAAGTCTCATTTGGTACTCAAATTACAACTGAGTCCCTATATGACTCCTCAGCCTCATAATAATGTCCATTGCGTTATATTCCTAGTCCTCGAAAAATTATTTCGGCCCTAGTTTACCCCACCCATTAATAATCTGGCTCAATTTCCATTTTCGTTTTTGGTCTTTTAACCTTCTGCAAAAATTTCCAACATTTTATTTATTTATTCATTCATCATTGAGTTTCAAAATTATTTTCCAAAAAAAAAAGAATATAGTTAGAACATTTTTTAAATTACGAGCTAAAAAAAACTTCAGTCAATTTTTTTTTACATTGGCGCAATTCTGGCCGTCCAGGCGGTCCCACGATCACTTTAGTTTTCAGCTATTATTTTTCATTTTTTAAAGTTAATTTTTAACTTTCAGTCCTATAGCAATGTTGCTGAAACTTGTCGAAGTCACCCTGCAAAAGAATTTTGCAGAATTCAACGGTAAATTGTTGGCCCACGTAATAGCATGAGTTAGACAGTAGACTACCACTATACATCTATCAAATTGCTGGTGTAAATTTTAGAGAGAGTATTATAATTTCAAAAACTGGTGGAAACTACGTTGCCTTTTGTGACAGCAAAAATGTCTTCCATAAGCATGTCAAAAAGCAAATTATCTTAAACGATATTCGCATGTAAAGTGTGCTCAACCTCTTACAAAATTGCGTTGTATACCGCCTTAAAACAGAAATTTTTAGATGTATATCCAGTATGATATTATTGTAGTCCTCCACCTTCTTCGAAAGAGCCCTATATTAAAAACCATTTCGAATATTTTTCTGATACTCGACAGGAGATTTATGGACTGGAAATATCCCGTACTAGATTTATTTGGTTCCTTTTTCGGTATAAAGTACGATACACCACCAGCTGCTGACTTTCAATTCACTGGATAATATTAATTGTTCATTGCGTTTTTGATCAGTGTTGTATATATATATATAGTTTGTCCTCTATAAATTGGCAGTACAGGCCTTATGGGGGAAGCTTTTTCAAAATCAGTAGCGCGCCTTATTTGTGCACCATATACTGAATTGAAAGAAACCACATTTAAAAAATGTTTACCCGCCAATGATTTTTCGATCGCATCCGACATAGATCCCTCAACGACCTGCCTAGCGTACAGTTGAATACGCACTGAATGGCTAATGCATTTCAACCCTCTTTTAACATGAACATCCATTCGAACAGAGATACCTTTGTCAATTTGGTAACTCGTTTCGTATTTTTTTATATTGAGTTTCTGTTGAGGAACTTTTGATTTTAGAGCTTAAAAAATACCTTTTATTGATGAAATGATAATGAGATATTGAGATGAGCATATTACTAGTGCAAAAGTGTTATCGTGTAGTGTTTTTGTTGATCATGTTTGTGTTTTTTATGTGCGGAAAATCTTAAAATGCAGTTACAAAAATGTAGGTAAGCTGCTGTCTTTAAAGAATTTATTTGCGTAGATTCTCGTGCCGGTCGGTCGGTTGATATTTCGTGTAAATTTTTTCTTATTTGCGTAGATTTTTAAAGCGCGCGGGCGGTCGGTATTGATGTTTCGTGTACCTATTTTTGTGATTAGTAAGAAATGGCACCGGTGTGTCCAACACGTCGAGCAGGTAATTGAGCCGAAAATGTGGGAAATGGACGTTTTTTCGGAAAACGCTGTAGAAAGCCTTATAATAAATCTAGATGAAGAGAGCAGCAACAGCAGCAGTAACTTCTCGAGTGATAAAAATACCTTTACTTATATATAAATGTACATATTTTGATTTAATAGATGAATTTATATTTATTTTTGTTATGCTTGTTTATTTATTTTGCTTGTTATATTAATCTTTATGAATAAATTCTTTATTTTTTGTTCGTTTTTTATTTAAAAGGGATTAGGCCTACTGGGGATACAATTCAAAAACGCGCCTACTATCTTATCTCTTTGTGGTGTGGAAAAAGATAAATTTCATTTCATTTTTATAAATAAAAATTAAGAAAATAATTTTAATTAAAAAAGAAGAAAGGTAACCCTACATCATATTTTTTCAGTTTTTTCCAATTCAACATGCTTACTACGGCAACCCTGTTAGAGATTTTGAAAGAAGATAACCTTATGGAAAGCAAAGAAGTGCGAATGAGAGACAAACATCCCAGTCTTCCCTGTACTGCCAATTTTTAGTGGACAGACTATAGCTTTGCACTAGGGTGACCGCAAAAATCAATTTTCGAAAATGGAATATCTAAATATTAGATATCTACATAATATATATACAATTTATTCCTTCGAAATTCTTGTTCTATACGGAATTCAAGATGAGTTAAAGACCAAAGCTTCGAAATTAACAGGGAACTGTTTTTTGTTCGGAGATGATAGCGTTTAGCCAAGTATTCTTCCAATTTCCAATGCATTTTATCTCGTAGCTTGGTGTGATTTAGAACAACCGTGTCTTTCAGTTCATGATTCCGCCAAATGTTTGCATTCGCCTTGTATATACACTTGCTGGAAAGCCGTCTTTACTTTCTTTTGCGGATTCTCGATAAAGTTCATTGTCGAATTCGGCGTCTTCTGAATCTCTGAGTTGTTCTACGAAACATAAGAAACGAAACCCCATTTCGATCAATTTTCTAAATATTTTATTTATTTGGGGGAAAATACTCAGGTCGCTCAGATTACAAACGCGAATTCTCATATTCAAATAAAAATTAATGGAAAACCTACATATATATAGTTCTCCTTGGTCAATTGATTGATATTTTTGATCATCAACTTCAGTACCCTAATTTCTGAATTTCGTGTGTCAGTAAATAGGTGGTATAAAAGTTTTGGTCTTGGGAGTTGTCCTTTTTTTGCCTGTTGTGTTAATTATTCCGTTGCGGTGAATGAATTCCGTTTTTGGATTGTTTCATCTATTTTGAATCAGTTAGAAGATCGCGATGTTATCACATTACGTGCATTAATTTAAAAACTTATAATTTGTATCATATTATCCTTATCCGACTTGAATATTAATATAATTCTATTAATTTTTATACCATATGCCTACAACCTTTTATTTTCAAGAAAAATTGTCCAGAAATCTTAAATTTGCAAACATTTACTGGTATATCTATAGCTATACAATATTCAGCCTATACAATTCTATACTTTTTTGATAAAATTTTGAACACAAGTAAGTTCCATACTAGCCTCAAAGCCACATACAATTTCTTTGAAAACAACATTGGTATATACCTACTAGGTAGGTACCAGTGGCGTGGGGTGGACTATTTCAAATGGTAACTCGAAAAAAAATTATCATTTAAAGTAATTTTATAAGAATCAACATTTAAGCCTCTCCCATAGGAGCCATGGGGTTTTCGCGAAATCAAGTGGCCCATTCGTGTTCCTAATTCATTCACATTCATTCTTGTCATCGTTGAAATACAGTATCGGACAAAACAATTGCAACTAGAAGTAAAAAAAACATTTTCTTCAAATCAATGAAAATTTTATTCAAAATAATAACAATCTATATATGGTATAAAAGCTCTGTAATTTAAATAAATAAAAAAAACATTATTTTCAAAATCATTATTAACTTAAGGGTATTTACGTTAAATTATATAAAGAAACTTCAAATTTGCACGCGTCAAAACAATTGCAACTTGAAATAACAATACAAAAAATCCAAAAAAATAATCAATATTTAGTGGCAAACCCATTATTTTCGATAGCTGCCTTGCACCTTCCTGGCATTGACTCAATTAAATTTTGGATAAAATTTAATGGAATTTCATTCCAAGCCGTCCGCACTTCTAACATTTTCCCTATTTATTCTGCATTTGACGATCTCCCAAAGATTTTCTATGGGGTTCAAATCTGGTGACTGCGGTGGCCAGTTCATAACGTTTACTTTGTGATCATTGAACCATGTTTTGACTAGCCTCGACGTGTGTTTGGGGTCGTTGTCCTGCTGGAAGACCCAACGCAATGGCATTTCCCATTCTCCGTAGGGCAACATAACATCCTCTAAGATGTTTTTGTAAATGTGTTGGTCCATTATACCATTTATGCGATGCAATGGCCCCAAACCTGCAGCAGAAAAACAACCCCACACCATTACATTCCCTCCGCCATGCTTAACAGTTTTTAAGCAATAACGTGGCTGAAGTCGCTTGCCAAAAGGACTCCACTCTATTTTTGTTTGTCCCAAGAAAGATGATCCTTCGCAAACTGTACTCGCTTTTTCTGATTTCGAATAGAAATTAAAGGATTTTAAGCAGGCCGATAGGCGCACAAATCAGCGAAGGCCAGTCGACGAGATAGCGTTCTAGCACTTATTCCTAGTTGGAACTTTTGAACTAATTTCGGAGCAGATATGAAGGGATTTTTTTTAACTTTTCTTACCAACATGGCGTCCGTTCGAGAGCTTGTTTTTCGTGGTCGACCGCCGCGATGCAGAAAAGCTACTTGTTTTGTTTTGCGATATCGACTTATAATTCGCAAAATCGACGATTTATTTATTTTATATTTTTCTGAAATGTTTTTTTGTGAAATTCCCGAAATAAAGTCATCTACAATACGCTGTCTTAGCGCATCACCAAATTTGTTTGGTGCCATTATTAACATTTTTTTCTTAAAACTGATATCACCGGAGATCTGCTCTCTGTAAAAAATTATATGCATCTGAAGATTCAGGTATATAAATTGGAAAAACGAAATTTGTTTACTTACAATAAAACAAGTTTTTCGGCATTTTTAAGCCCAATGAATTACGTTTTCAAAAATTGATTTCAATGTTAATCAAAACTCAGAAAAAATAACAAGGCTCATAATATTGTAACAATATTTCTCTTTAAAATTATATCATATATCAAAAAATCTATATCAAGTAGCTACCTATCAATAAGGCAAAAGTAAGCAAAATCATTTGTAACATACCCACTCAAATAATCAACTGTCTATTGCCCAAAGAAAGCCACTCATTCATTTCAATATTTGTTTAAAAGTTTCATATCATAAGTAACTATCGTATCTGCAATATGTTTAAAACAACAAAAATAGTCCTGGCATAGGTCAGTTATTTGTTTTAACATATTTAAACGTTTGTTTGATTTATTAAAACAAGTTTAACTAAACCTAATTAAAAAAGAACACAATTTCTTAACCTTCAAACGTTGATTTTAATAATACTTGTCCTCAAATCAATCCACATAAATTCACTTTAAGACCGTGTGCGAACAGCGTTAAAATTTTATCCTCTGGCTAATTTTTAACGTTTGAGTTGAGGTGAATAAATGTTTAGCTTTTTGGTGTGCGGTTAAATGGTATTTTTTAACACATGCTTTTTTTAAATTTCCCCACAAGAATTAAAAAAATTCCCTTTTTTATTACTTTGCTACGGAGAAATGAATAGGCAAGATTGTTTTGAGGTCAATTTATAAAAAAAAGTCTGCAATTCAAACAATCGGCGCGCGTTAAAATTTTTGATATGTTGCATAGGATGTTTGGCTGATGTAAAAATACAATTTCCACAACCACAACCTCTCCGCCCCTTCGCCTGCAAAAAATCGTCACTTTTTTGCTTATTTCGACTATAATTTCTTTCTTTTACATTTTATCGAAAAAAAAACTAATAACAAAACTTGTAGAAGACAAAATTTTCTACAAGTGTGATATAGAAAGTTTATTTGTAAGATCTATGATTCATCAAAAATCCGAATGAATCTATTTCTTTTGCGTTTAGTAATTAGTTTTTTTTTCGATAAAATGTACCAGAAAGAAGTTAAAGTCGGAATAAGCCGATTTTGTGCAGTTTTTTCCTGATAGCAAAGAAGGCTGAGGGGGTGTGGTGTGGAAATTGTTTTTCTTACCACCAAACATCCTATGCAACATATTAAAAATTTAGAACCACCCGACCTTTTGTAGGTTAAATTCTCTTGATTTGCTGTTCTATAAAATTCCATACAAAAAAAATTAAAAACGCAAATTTGAAATTTCAAAAACCAATTTAATTAAGATTTGCAATTTAATAATTATGGCTATTCTAAATTGTGTTTTGTTAAAGAAATATAATAGAACTACTCTATATAAAATAATTAAAATTATGGGAAGTTGAAACGCGGTACAGAACACTGATTTGGCAGCTGAACTTCAAAAAAATAAAGAACAAAAAAAAAAGAACAACAAATTTGTTTCCCAATAAATAGAAACGTAAAAAATTATTATTGGTTAATTTAAGTAATTGTTCGTTCATAACACAGTTTAATTGAGTGGAATTCACAAAAACACAAGGGGTATATTTGACGTCAACATAAAAACAAACAAAAATAAATACAAATGAAATGAATTTAACAAAACACACTGGTCACACTGGTTTTTGGCAGCTAACCTTCCAAAAGAAAAATAAAAAATATGTTTCACAGAATAGAATGCTCCAGAGAAGGATACATTTTTGAAGTTTATATTCACCACACTAGTGTCATAATTTAGCCAATGAATAAAATGTTAACGCTGTTCGCACACGGCCTAAGTTGCGCGATAATTTAATTTTTCAAACAGAAACCCACACCACCTGCTCAATCATCTTGAGGCTTGAAATCTTGATACATCAGCGCAGTAAGAAACATTTCATAATTCACAAAAAGTAAGATGGTCAAATAAGAAGGTGGCTGTCAAACAGAGAGGGTCGAAGTCGAACATAGTGAATGATATTATAATGTAGTAAAAAAGAGATGCAGCGAGTCATTTGATAAACCGGTGAAAATCGAGTTACCTACAGATTGGATGGATGTAGCCTGTAGGCAAGTTGTAAAAATATTTAAGACACACATAAATATTTGTATGTTTGTTCTTAGGGTTCATGTTGCTTTTTAGTTAATAGGCATTGTTGCGCGTAGTAGAATATTCTAAAATCAAAAGGTAACTCGGTAGGAATCGGGTTATATAGACGCCACGCCACTGGTAGGGTACCTTACATATAGATTCACCAGCTTTTCCAAATTATACGGCAGTCAACGAACCAAACATAATATATTTCATTATCCTTCTAGGATGTGTTGATACTTTTGCTAGCCACCTATAGTCGTCGAAGAAAACAACTATACTCCCGAAATGTGGAAAAATCCAATTATTAAGGTGAAGAGGCATCCGGAGGGTAACAGTTGCTTTATGATGGAGCAATTCTTGTTCAACCCAAAAACCAGGCTACACAAACACTAGTTTAAATATCAAGGATCTTATCACCAAAGGCGCATTCTCTCTCAACCCTATAGTGTCATTAGAATTCCTCTTTATAAAATTAATTTAAAACGAAACAACAAAAACAAGAAGGTATAATCCTTGCGTCAAGGCCCATTTCATACTGTAGAATGTTAGATACATTCAACTTCGCTATAATATAGTATGTTGTATGTATATATAGAATATTAGAGTTTAGAGATCTTGAGGAGTTTTATTTTTTTTTTTTTCCACCCAACTAACTTTCGCTGCTGAAAGGCTTTGAAACTCGTTTTGTTTCTTTGCATATACATTCACATGGTTTCCTTGTTTTGTGAACCCACACCCCAAAGACGAAGGACCCAACACTAGGGTTTCATTTTCCTTGAACGTAATTGTATCTATTTATTTCGAAGAGATGCTTCCCGTCTATGATAAATGCTGCGGGCTGTATGTGTTGTTGTTGTCGTATATACGAACGTAGGAAGAATTCTCTAACAGCCTTATTAGTTGTGAACATGGTCGGGTGCATGTTTGTTTACCAATAAACTGCATATTTATTTATGTACACACGAAACATTATATTTGAATTTTGTATTAAAAGTATTTAAAAGTTTTGCATGGTTTATAAATTCAGCGTTTAATAGTTCGGTTGGAGGTTGTTTAGAGAAATGTTTTCAAACTATGACTTGTGTGGGCTTCGATTACGCGAGCACATTATTGGGATTGGGAAGTATTTTTGTTTTATATTAGATTTTACTCATATCATGAAGATATATTATTTTATTAGAAATTTGTAGCTCTTAATTTTTGAAAGTTAATTCCTGAGCAATTATAAGTGAAAGTATTTTCGAACTCAGGATGGTCGTTTTCAAAAATCGCTGCGCTTTTATAGATCAAAGATATTTAAACTTAGATTAGTTGATCGATCATTGTCACCACATGGAAAAATTAAAGTGCCTTTAGGATGAAAGACCTTATAGAGACATTTTCAAAACCTTGATTAATCAATTATTTAAAGTTCGTTTAAATATTCTTATCTTATCAAACGTGATAGAGAAAAAAAAAACTTTAAATTCTGATAAGCTACTCAAGATTTTAAAAATGTCGCTTGAGTGCTTGAGCTCTTTGGCTGAATTCACACCAAATTAAACAGAAACAAATAATGAAAAAAAGCTTATTATAGTTCACACCGAATGAAGCAAAACAAAATGGATTTTTGACTTGTTCTCTTATACCCTATTTTGTTACGTTCTACGACTAAGGCCCACTTGCACGAAACTTTTTTAATTAACCACTGATTTATGCATGCAGGCACTAGCCATTGATAAAAATATAAACTCGTTGCAAAATCTTAAATATTTATCCACTTATTTTTTTCTGGATAACTTTTTACATCCGTCAAATAGAATTGGACAAGAAGTTGCTATCGGTAAGGTTCGCATTCGTGTGTGTAGCAAATGTTGTTGTTGGTTTATGGAGGTTTTCTGTTTCGTTCATGTTTTTATTTTTTTATCTTTCGTTAACTTTGTTTTTATTCGTGCAACGTAAAATCACAAAATAAACAATTATCTTTTTAATCCTGGATAGCTAACTTCGATTTTATAAATTTAATATTTAATATTTATTATAAATTTAATATTGATTATTCATTTTGCAAGAAAATTTTTCAAATTTTGTAATTTACTAGCGCCATATCTCGGTTAAAACGTGACATACAAACATGCCATATTTTTGTGCTGCGCATTATAACGGAATCCTTTATGGTACGGGGTAAGAAGTTATATACATTTTTTGTGGACTTCAAGGCTGCTTTCGACACAGTGTCTAATTTACAAATTGTTCGGGAAGGGCATGTTCCAAAAATTCGGCAAAGTTGTCGAAAACCTTCTAGATGACACCTGGGCTTCAGTTTGGAATGACGAAGTGATTTCAGAACGGTTTAAAACGAAAACCGGATTAAGACAAGGATTGACTTAAAGTCCATCCTTGTTCGCTCTCTACATTGACGACATTACTGAGGTTGTTCCGGGTGGAGTAGCATGCGGGCGCTCTTATAAAGGCACTTCTGTTTGCAGATGATATCGTGCTACTTGCGTATTCTCCTGAGTCTCTCCAACTAATGATCAATAAACTGGCCAACTATTGTGAGTTATGGAGTTTGATAGTTTCTGATAGTTGAAAAATTTTGATATTCAAAAAAAAAAAAAAAAAAAAAAACGTGGAAGGCTTTGTACAAACGAAAAGTGGTTTAACAAGGGTAACAGATAAGAAGTGGTAAATGAATACAAATACATCGGGATATTGTTTACAAAAAATTAAGTGTGGAAAAACACCTAAAAGAAAAGCTTGGAAAAGCTAAGTCTGCTATCAACTGCACATGGAGAAAATGTTTATCGAATCAACATATCAGTCACAGCAGCAAGTAACTAGTGTTCGAGGCAGTCGAGGGAGAAAATCCTAATGGTGGAAAAATTACTAAGATTTTACTTCAAGCGAACATTTCGACTTCCCCCCAATACGCCTAACTATGCCATCAACCTTGAAACTGGATAACCACCATTACTAATAAAAACGTTGAAACTTTAAGTAGATTACGTGCTCAAAGTGTTAAACATGCCAAACGAACGTTTACCAAGGAAAATGGCTATACAAGCAATACATAGCAAAACAAGTTTGTATAGAGAATGGCAGGAATTAGCTGAAGTGTGCAGATTTGAATTGAGTCTGGATCAGAATCACCACAACTGGAAGACAACCCTCTACGCGCTAATTAACAGGGTGGATCAACACACTAGAGAATTTTTCATCGAAGAAGCATCGCAATCGATCTATAGGTACGGTGACCATTTTTTTAAAAAGCAAAAAAGAGGACAAACTCCCAAAAATAAAAATTTATGAAAATTTAGTAAAAAGATTCGTAATTCCGTTTCAAAGTCAGCTCATATAGCCAGTACGGTAATTTTAGGCAAAATGGGGGGCCAATCTTAAAAATAAAAGATAATTAGCTCGATACTAGTATGCACCGTCATATATTGGCGTTCTTAAAATTTTAGACTTTGACACGAGATCTCGTGAACTTTGAAAGTCTCATAAGATCTCGTCGAATTAAGTTATTCAAGGTCGTGACGAAAAATCGCAATTATCTCGGTTTTTATATCAATTTATTGGTCTTAACATCTTTTATACAAATTTTAGAGCATATAATTAGCGACAAATTTGCTTACAATTATTTTTTATGCGCACAATAGTTTTTGAGGCAGAGATCCAGCTTTATATATCTACTGTAATGCAAGGTTGCGAGTTAGAAACGACATAAAAAATCCTTGAAAATGTCGTTCATGCTGCTTAAGAAGTCAACATACTATAATTTCTGACTCCTGGAACATGAACCGGAGGGGGAGGGACATAAAAGGTGGTATGCGAAAGACTTATCTCAGTCTCAAAAGTAATTTTTCTAAATGAATGCAAGTTTTCGTAAGAAAAATAATTTAATTTTGCTTATGCAAAAGCTCAGCAAAATGATATTTGAGACTGAGACTTAGGTTTTTGCATGCTACCCAAAGTTCCCCTTTTTCAGTCTTACTGTTTTCGAGCTACATGCATCACGGAAAACAAAATTCTTACTCAGAGATTGTGAAAATAATTTATAAATGAAGAAAACACATAAACTTAAATAAGTTTGAAAGAAAAAAAGAGGACATTGGGAGGACGATTCAGTAAAAGGAGGACAAAGGAAGGAAAAACAAAGAAGAGAGGACATGGTACCGAAAGAAAGGACTGTCCTCTCAAAAAGAGGACGGATGGTCACCGTATCTATAGGTCAATCTATAGTTAACTGAGTTTCAATAAGACGAAAAATAATTATTTCGAGATGAGTTCAAAACAGAATAAATTTCGACGATGCTCAGGCTGAGGGTTTAATTTCTTCAAATCAATAATATTCCACATCGGGAAGATCTGCCTATATTATGCAATCTATGTAATTTAGCAGTAAAAGAATATACTATTTATTTTGTTGGACGATGCCAAATCTTACGGGAAACTAGGAAATTTTATCTAGGCAGCGATTTTCTCTCACCTGATCAAGTACTTCATCTTTTGGATGAAATGAATGTTAAAAAACTATTCAATTAAAGCCTTAGGTTATCGACGAAGGATTATAAATGCTTCATTTTAAACAAGAAATATTGTCAAACAAAAATATAAAAAACTATTTATCATTAATTTTAACCAATTATTTGTTATTATTAAATTAGCTTTAATTAAACACAAAAAATAAAAGCTATGTTAAGTTTAAAAAATTGATTAGTCAAAGTCCAATCGGCAGACGTAATAATTTTCTGTTATTGAAATTGTTAGATTATTACATAAATTATACGATCAATAAAAAATATTCTTCTTTCTACAAACAATGCTTGGATAATGAATACTGTAGCAAATCTTACGTTCTACAGAACAGACCTGAAATCTTTTGCCGTAGAAAGTAAGCAAAAAGGGTATAAGAGAAGAAAAATAGGTAAAATAAAAATAAAATTATCAGTTTTTAGCAAAAAAAAACTTTTTCAAAATAATTTGTTTTCAATTTTTTTTCCGCAGTATTATTTAAGGCAAGCAGTTGTCTTAGAATATTAAATTTCGCCAAATCGGGGAACTTGTTCGAAAGATAGTCGATGTAGTAAAAAAAACTGTTCTATGTAAGGTAAGGTACCTATACTGTTAAGGGTGGGTCTTCATGACAATAGAATTTAAAATTCATGTAAACGTATTTCAATGTGGTAGTGCGATATTCTTTTCTCTTCATTATTGTTTTTGATACGCTCAACTACTCTTGTTCTCTTTTCAAAATGGGTTTGTTGTTTTGTTATCCTTTCGATTTGAATGGGAATGATGAGTTCTATGCTTTCTGTTTATGGAAGGGTGAAGGGATATTTTTCAATTTTGTTTTCAAAACACATGAGGTATAGGTATAGCTAAAATGTGAGTCATTTTTTTTCTCTTTTCGTTTAGTTGTTTTTTCTTCACTTTCACTTGCTGTTGCTGGAATTTGAAAAACAGTAACAAAAAAATGTGAACTCGTTTGTGACTCGATCGAGATCTTGATGAAGGTCAGGACACATCAAATGAACATGCATAAATATACGTTACACATGTAGGTAGGTAGGTACATTGAAATAGTTTTTTTTTAGGAAGCTTTATGTAAGATAAGTGTGAGGTAGGTCAATATAACTATTTGACCTGTTTGAAAATTACTTTAGGGTTTATTGCAAAGGGGTGAATTTTGGAGTTTACAAGTAAGGCTGTTGGAAGAATAAGGTAACTTGTTCATTTGTAATGTGCGAAATTTGAGATTTCCTTTCGATTTTTGTTGTTGTCAGATTTCAAACAACAGCACAACACTGTATATTTTTGTTTTGCAATTGAAACATTGTCACTTCATTGTCACGTGGGAAAACCTACCTACCTAGGTATGTACATTTTGTTTTCAGAATAAAAATAAAAATGACCAAACAGAAAAGTCGTGCAGCATTTACATTCCTAGCTATGTATATAGGTATGCCCTATGATCATTTTTTGATGTTTGGAATCAGGGAGGCATAGGTATGTTAATAAACATGCGAAATCGCCCAACTCTGAGTTTTTAGAACTTGTATCATCTTGGATGTAGGTACCTACCTCTAGGTGTAATATAACCTAATCTATATACCTATGTAGAGCAATGCGACATGAGCAATGCGACAAAATGCTAGGGCGTGTAGGTTACGTTGAGACAAGAAAAAAATCGTATGGGAGGGGGGGTCTATTCCCCTCCGTTTAGCCGGGAGGGGCAATTTTCGAAAAAACTGACTTAAAATGGGAAAAAAATATTTAAAATCAACGGCTTCATTCGCAATGCTGTGCGATACGTTTTTGAAAAGCCAATAACTTTTTCTTTCATTCTGTGTTTAAATAAATCTTTTCTTAGAAATAGTTTTTGAAATATTAATTTTCAAAGTCAAAATTTTGAAAAAAAAAATTGAAAAAAAAAATTCAAATTCATTTTTTTCAAAATTTTACGTAATTAAGTGCTAATTGTAATTTCAAAATTCAATGCTGTTATTAATTTTAAGTCTAAATAAGAAAACCGGATGCAAAAATTTTATGTCGTTCTTAAGAAATTAAAAAAAAAACCAAAACCACCTTTTTCTAAGAAAAACATTTATTTTTATTTTTACGTCACACATGTAGGTAGGTAGGTACATTGAAATAGTTTTTTTTAGGAAGCTTTATGTAAGATAAGTGTGAGGTAGGTCAATATAACTATTTGACCTGTTTGAAAATTACTTTAGGGTTTATTGCAAAGGGGTGAATTTTGAAAACTTTCAAAATTGCGAAAACTAGATCCAAAAATGTGTTTTTCAGAAATTAGGTGCTTCCCCCCATTTTTCCAAATGTAAATTTTTTAAAAACTCTACAAGGTTGTGGTACCCTAATACGAAGTTTTTTCTCTTTTTATTTTGAAAAAAAAAATCGAAACTGTGGATAAAAAGCTCAAAAAACATGTCACAGTTATTTTCCTGTAAATTTTTTTTCTGAGGCTCTTTGTGAACAAGTTACTTTTTAACATTCACAGATTTTGATTGAAGTATATTAGTTATTTGGCAAACAACAATTCAATCATTCAAATTGCATTTTTTTAATTATTTTCCATTTATTTTTTCAACAAAATCAACCCCAAATAATTTGGAAAATAATGGGTAAAATCTGATAATTTTCATTTCTGATTTATTTTTACCTAATGCTTTTATTTAGGTGCCAGTGAAGAAAAATGAGTATTTTCATTGCAGGCTAGGTACCTACGTAGATCGTCATCATGATACCCTTTCCCTCGGCACATGCCAAAGGCCCCGCAAAGACATTTCAGTCACACACATTCTTATTTTATCCTATGAAAAGCATACATTCATTGACAGTTGAAAAACATTAACAACAAAATAAAAAAACAAATCACACGAGAGCCCCTTGAGGGAATGCATAAATCAGCCAAAATAAAGGGGACAAAATGTGTAATTCCTTCCCTAAAAAGCACAAACTTTTGTAAAACATAAAATTGAGGACATATGTTTTAAGATATGTTCATGGACTAAATAATAAATTTTATTTCATCAAAATATCTTTTCAAATGTAGGAGATATATTAAGTTTTGTGCACGTAGTACCCTACATTTACGAGGAAGACCCACCCTTAATAGGCTGATTCTAAAAAAAATCACCATTGTAAGCAAATCACTCATATCAAATCTTATCAAAATCGATCGTATTTTTTCGGATGGATTTATAGGTTCCTCGTTAGATACCGTTTTTTAAAGACCTAGGATAAAAATAAAAAAAAAATTACATTTTATCAACATTGGACCAAGTTTGAAGAAAATCGGCCCAACCGTTAAGGCTCTAGGTGTCGACACATACCGACAGACAGACAGGGACAGTGACTGACAGGCAGACCGAATCGCTGGACCTCCTTTTTTCATCTTCTCTCTCAACGTAATTCCATGTTCGATTGTTATCTCAAAACTTTTTTTTTACGAATTCATAACTTGCCTTATAGTAGGTACCTATAGAGCAAATAAAAAGTTAAAGATTTTTTTTTTGGAAAATCTGAAATAGTCCTTGGATGATAAAATGGGAAACACTTAACATTTCAGAAACAATTCAAAAATGTTTCTTCAAGCATCATTCAGACAATGGACTATCTTTCTTTCTTCATTTTTGAAATGATATGCAGTAAATACAATTATTGTATTTATAATAATTTCGATAAAATGTGTTCGATGAGATTATATTTTTGAAAAACAAAAAATCTAATTTTGAAAAATATTGGTAAAACAATATCAATTCATAAAATAACAAGTAGAACTTTCCGAACAAAAAAAAAAAAGAAGATTTATAAGCGACAGTCAAAAATATGGTATCATAGATACTGTGACCAGGGCTGTCGTTTCATTTCTCAAGTTAGCGGTACCTATCACGGGGGAAAAAAGCAGTACATAGCAGTACGCCAGTAAAATAATTTGTTGTTACAGTTGAAGTTTTAAATGTGAGCGATTCGGAAGGGTTTGTTTTTCTCGAAACCGATTGATGGTATGATAAAACATTTCAAGACACTTTATGTAGAAAGTTATATAAATAACAACTCTTGCCGTAACAGTTTTCCCAAAAAGTTCCAAGAACTGAGTTTCGACCCCTTTCCGTCCTATCTATGGGTACTTTTTAGGATTTGCTGAAGACATGAAAACAAAGCAAGTCTCCAACAAAATCGAGCTTTGTCGGCGAAATTTTGGGCTACAAGGCTATACAACGACGTTAGGGTTTATTTATTATTTTGTCTCTAAAATCAAATCTTTTCACTTCCCAGAAAAAAATATTGAAACAACTAATGTAATGTAAATAACATGCCTTTGTCAATATTTAGGATTAGGGGTAAATAAAGTTGTTTTCAATACTTTAACTCAAGACGGTCACCAATTAAGTCAGTGTCATTATTAGTTGAATCTCAATCAATGTTGCTTATAGACCTTAAGTTCTCATCCTATTAAAAACATTGAACATGTGATTATCATATCAGCAAATTTCTTTTATCGAAAAGGTAATTAAAAAGACCTCAAGAAGAACCGTTCGTTGGCCGTTCAGGAACTGTGCTTCATCGAGAAGGAAATAGATTAATTCATAAATGTAACTCTTTAAGTCTTTAACTGGATGGGCATATTTTTCTGGAATGTTTGCATAATAAAAATCATAAAAATAGAAGAAAAAATCATCAGACGCAAGATTAACAAGGTTTGATTTGTTTTAAACAGGCTCACAAGTTGACAGAATTAAGTTTACAATTTTGCAAGGCCAACTTCACTGATAAAATCGAGAAAAAAAGAAAATTGTAAAGTACAAATTGTTGATCACTTGTAGAATAAAAATCAAATAATTGTTCTTTGTGGGCTATAGGTCCTATAGCCCACAAATAACAATTATATATCTTTTACGATACAAAAGTCACTAAAAATTCGATTTTATTAATAAAAATCAAAATTCAACTTCGTTTTGGGTTGCGATACTCCTCAGTTTAAAGCTGATTCCCTTGCAACTTGCGAAGAGTATTCAAAGAACCCGAAATTCACAAATCTCTCAGCCCTGAATTATTGTTGCGAATATATGTCTACCCTTAACCAATTATACTAAAGTTTGTTCTCTCTAAGGTAATGGACACGCTGGTAAACTATCCTTTTAAAAAATATTTTAAATATCACTACTTTCGTATCGTTTTTTGATGGCTCATAATTTCGAAACCTGGTGGAACCAATATTTAATCTTTTAGATTTTGTATATAATTCTTTTTTACAAAAAAAAAAAAAAAAAAACAGTACTTTAGCCATGTTAGCAGTACGGCAGTACGGAGTCTTAAAAAGCAGTACAAATACTGCGATTGCAGTACTTCGACAGCCCTGACTGTGACCTCTATTCTACAAAGTTAATTTCTCTAAGAACCTTGTAATAAAAGTGTATCCATCAAAGATAAATTATTGTTAGGTACTGTGCTAATGCAGTGATCCATGACTGAAAGTGTCCCGATTTCAATGTTTCGCCATGCATAATGAGCTGTGGATATAGGATCTGGAATTTTACATTGTTGTTCTATTTGCTCAGCGACATAATAAACTACAGTATTACAACAACAAAAAAAAAAAAGAAAAAAAACATTTTATACTCATCCATGCTCAACCACCAGTTTCAGTTGAACCGTGTGACACGATGATGGGTATGCATATACCCGCAGGAAAAAAATGAAAGAATCATGCTGAATCCACCGACAACAAGTATTTCATTGTGTACAAGTAGATTGTGGAATTTTCATTTCAATAACCCCCATTTTGAAAAGACAGAGCTAATTTTTTTGCAAATTCCTAAAGTTAGCATGACACACGTAACCGCTGCGATATAGCAACCCCCACAATACCCCCGATAATGTATTATGAACTGATAAATTGCTTACCCAGTTTGGTAGTCTAGGAGTATTATATATTTGGTAGCTTGTTAGGCGGATGAATTTGCTTTAACACTCCTGTTGTTATGGTATCGACATCGACACATCATTTCGTGGGGAATAATTAGTTATTCATGTGGCGCATGTATATCTGCGGTCTTGTGTGTATAGGTACTAGGGACACTCTTTCTCACGTGCATCGCTGCTGTGGAAAATTAGTCCTTCGTGGGTGTGTACTTTGGTGTCCTTTTGAGTCTGTTCATTAGCAAGTACGATGTGTGCAGAGTGTTTTTTTTTTTTTTTTTTTAGATTTTTATTACTATGGGAATTAGGTAATGTGCTTTGATTCGATATAATTAATGTAATTTACTGTCTAACGAGAAAGTAATTATGTTTGCATAAGGGGTATGAATAATATCTTTTGATTCATGAATTCATACATCATAAATACATGATTTTTTTTGTATTCTATATATTTAGCATGTAGATGGATATATACTGACCTTTTAAGCAAAAAGGTCTTAACTTTTTTTTTTTATTTAATAAAAAAAAAACGTATACAAATATTATTTAAAGATAATAAAAAGTAATTATATAAATAAGTCCTATTAAAAACAAAAAAACAAAAAAAAAATCGAAAAACCTCTCAGCATGCTTTGCCAAAAGTTGTATTTTGTTGAGACCTGTATATAAGACCTTTTCGATTAGTAAGGCAGTATTGGTCAAACAAAAAAAAACTACCACACAAAAATTCATCAGCTTTATTTTCAAAAGTTTATTATCTTTTCTTATTAAGTCAAATTAAGTAGTGCCTCGTGGCGTAGTGGTTAGTGTGTCGGACCTGGCCCTTATCCGGCCAATGATTGCCTATGGGTGCCCTGTGTGGTTCAACGTTGCCCCATCTCAAATGGAAAAGATTCGGGTGTTTGAGAGACAGTGTCTTAGACGCTGCCTTGGATTGCACAGAACACCAGAGTCAGAGTACACACATTACTATGCCAACGAGGTTCTATACAACAGGGCCAATATAAACAGGATAGATAACTTTTTAATCAAGCTGATTCGGGGTCACATTGCAAGAGCGATGACCTCGACCAATGGACAAATGGACCAATGATGAGTATAGTGAAAGTGTACGTCTTAACGGTTTCATCCCGCCGAGAGCTGATACAGGATAGATTGGCGGTTCCGTTAATCTACCACGTCAGCCGTAGGACTGTGGACCGGCGACTTCTTTACGATCGGGACGTCGGCTCATGGAACGGAGCAGAGCGTCTGCGGTTCAGTAGAGCTGTGCCCCTTCGGGACAGAAAGGACTTAGTCAAGCAAGTCAAAAAATTCTGGTGGTTGGGTGACCACCGTGGTATTGAAAGTTGACCATATTGTTGCTTTGGCCGACTTACATAGTTCTAAGGTAAAGATAAGTGGAGTAGGTACAACAGTGACTATGGCACCAAAAAAAAAGTACATAAAAGTAAATGTATTTGTATGTGGGTACTTGCGGTTGCGAATATATATGTATACATGTATATGTACATATATACATGTGTATGGGCGTACGCGAGTATTGCTGGTGGCTGTTCTAGTTTTTAAGTTATTTTAAGTAGTTTTAATTAGATATAATGTAGTTTAAGTTAGTTTTAATTAGTTTTATTTAGGTAAAGGGTTAAGTTTTATAAAAAATTAAAAAACAAAAATGATATAGAAAATGAGTTTTTTAATAATTTTCTCGTTAGTTTAAAGTAATCATGAATTCTAATAATAAGTTATTTTCCGTCGAAAGACATTTTTTAAGTATAGTCATAGTTTAATTTAGAGCGCCCGCATGGGGCCAGTAAGTTAATTAAGTTAATATGGTAAGCTAGTTGTTTAAGATTTTTTGTGTAGCATTAAGATAGATATAAGGAAATGAAAAAATAAAAAATTAATTAAAAATGAAAAAAATTAGTGTGTCGGACCATGACGCCGGAGGTCTGGGTTCAAGCTCAGCTTCCAACTACGATAAAATCTAATGTTTTTTTCAGGGGCACTGCCTCTTGCAAGGAAGTGACAAATTTTTCAAGAGTATCATTGTCATGAAAAGTGCTTCTCAACTTGGTCGTTCGGATTCGACGTAAATTTGTAGGTCCCCTCCAATCCGGTAGAACTAACAACACACACAAAAGGATTGGTTGAGAGTTGTAAGCCGTGGTGCTTCGGAGCCACTAAATTTATTTACTTTTTAAGTCAAACACCCGATTCGATCAAATTAAAACATATTCTTAGCTTTAAACGAGTTGTTGACCTTGTTGTGAATTTGAACGAATTGGTCGTCAATGTTTTACATACATATATCTAAAGGTGTTTGAAATGTTTGTTTAAATAATTTGTAATTGTTCTTATACTGCTTTTTTGATCGGGTTTTTCTGTATTCCATTCGCGATGGGAAAAATTTAATGTTTCGCAAATGATACAGGCAAAAGGTTAAGTGTTTGTTGTTGTGAAATTAAAAATTTCACGTGGAATGAAAAAAACGGGAAAAAGAAATAAATATTTCAGAAACTTCTGAAATATTTCATGTTTATGAAATGCTTTTTTAGCAAATTGGAAACATTTTAAAAATGTTTTTTAAGCAATTTTTCTTGAAGTAGTTCACACCTTTATTTAATAAATTTTCCGAAATGTTTTTTAAATGTTTTTGAAAAGTTACTGAAATGTGGTCTGCAGTGAAATGTTATTGTCAAAAGATTTTATATATCTGAAAATGTTCCAAGCGATTATGCGTCTGAAATATTGAGACAGTTATGGATCTTAGAAATTCGCTATACGTCTTATATATATACTAGCTGTTACCCGGCGCGTTGCTGACACAGAAAAAATAAGCGAGAAAGCATTGATTTTAAAAGAGTAATTATAATGCTACAGGTCCAACATTTTGCCAAAAGCTTTTAAGCTTATATATAAGAGTTTTCGAAACAGCTACCCCAGCGCCATCTTTGAGATAATTTACTTCATAAGTTACTGCCTACAACGTGAAAGTATCGCTTAAATCGGTGCAGTAGTTTCTGATCGGTTCATATATACGAATATGCGAAAAAAGAGACCGGAGCGCCACCTAGAAAGTCATGTCAAAATTGGTCCAGCCGTTCTCGAGATTAGGCAGGCAAACAGACAGACAGACAGAAAGAAAAATATTTTTAAAATGCTTTCATATGCGTGTAGTAAAATACTGTTTTTTTGACATTACAAACAGTAACTCCATTTTTATTTATGTGTATGTAACGGGTGATTTTTTAAGAGGTTTAAAACTTTAAAAAAAAAAAAAAAAAAAATTCAAAAAAATTAATGAAATATTTATTTGAATCGATAGTTTAAACTTTGCAATTTAATGTTTAAAGATAATTTCATGCAAATGTTGACCGCGGCTGCGTCTCAGGTAGCCCATCCGCTGAGTCCAATTTTGGCATACTCTTTCACACATATCGGCCGGTATCTCACGAATGAATGCATGGATGTTGGCTTCAAGTGCGTCAATCGAAGCGGGCTTTTCCCTTTAGACATTAGCCTTGACATACCCCCACAAAAAATAGTCTAATGGTGTCAAATCGCACGATCTAGGCGGCCAATTGACCGGCCCGAAACGTGAAACTCGCCTCGCAATTGCGCCATTGTTTCGCGTGCTGTGTGGCATGTGGCACCGTCTTGTTGAAACCACATATCATGCAAGTCAAGAACTTCCATTTCGGGCAAAAAAAAGTTTGTTATCATCGCTCGGTAGCGTTCACCATTGACAGTAACGCTGCGATTCGCATCATCTTTGAAGAAATATGGCCCAATAATGCCGCCGGACCATAAACCGCACCAAACAGTGGCTTTTTCGGGATGCATTGGTAGCTGTTGCAATGCTTCTGGCTGATCTTCACTCCAAATGCGGCAATTTTGCTTATTTACGTACCCATTCAACCAAAAATGAGCCTCATCGCTGAACACAATTTTTCGATAAAAAAGCATTTCGAACATTTCGAACCGAGCACGAATTTTGATAGTAAAATTCAATAATTTGCAAGCGTTGTTCATTTGTAAGACGATACATGGTTAAATTGCAAACCAAACTGAAGCTGTTTGACAGTGACACAAGGTACTAAACACACGTCAGCTGTCAAAACCAGTGTTGCCAAAACCAAACCAGCTAAAAAATCACCCGTTATATGTATATGTAGATAAATAATATTTAAAAAATTCATATGTCGTCCAATAGATTGCAGTCTATAACACATTTACAAACAAACAAACATCCATTTTTATATATATGAAGATTACTGATTATATACAATTAAGTGTTGACTAATGTGGTTTTTTATTGGAAACTTCAGATATATGTCTCTGAGATTTTAGATTTTTGTTGCAGAATGAAACGCAAAAAGATTTGTTTGTTTCGAAGTTGTGTGTATCATTTTGTTTCTTCATTTTTAATTTGGCGAGATTGAGACAAACTGAGTCAGCACTATTCTGACAAGTTTACAGTCTCACATATTGTTGTGTAGATGAAAAAATCTCACATCAAAACGAGATTTCGAGATTTTTTTGACCAATGAAACGCAAAATCTTAGAAAGATTTTGCGACCAATGAAAAACCATTTTTCTATTAAGAACCTCTTTACCTAATTTTCCTTTAAAAGAAGATTTAGATGTTCGATTGACTCAATTGTTGTACTGTGCCGTACCTTTTCATTCAATATTCAAAGGAGTACTATTTCTATAAAGAATATTTTAAAACAGAAAAAAAATCCACTTCTGAGACCAAATCAGCACACTGATGTCACAATTTCTATTGTATAAGCACCTATCGCACCTTTAACTGACATCTCAGTTGTTTTCTACGACCGAAAGGATTACATAAATTTCACTCGCACCAGAGAATCCCCTATGAGCCTAACCAAACCCATTTCATTTTTTGCGCTTTTGGAAATCCGATTCCTTGACTCTTCTCACTTGGGTTTTGCCCCACGAGAGTTCAAATTGAATATTTTCATTTTTACGGTCCCGAAGCCATTTGAAAGTTCAGTTGGGTTTTATAACGCTCCACTTGATTGCTGTCGGTATATGAAACACACTGAGAAAGTGGCGGCCAGATTGTTAGAGATTTCATAGTCATTGTTTGTGAAAGTTTTCCCTTTTCACCTGGCACTGACTGCGTCGTCAGAGACAGAGTCATCCTTGGTCGTTGTCGTCGTTGCCGTGAGCTTAGGACTCCTTTTTTACGACATGAATGGTCGTCCTGGATGTAAGAAGAATACAACAAGGACAGCAAACGTATGGGTGTACTATATATATACATATACCTGAAAGGATTTTCAATTAGAGGATGATTCTTGGTCCTGTGTATATGTACATACAAAGGTGCTTCAATTGTATCCAATTTTCCGGTAATGTTGTTATGCCATGCGGTTGGTATTTGATTTGGGTACGTAATGGTATTTTCCTTGAGTTTGACTTAAGTGTCAAGTGTAGAATTCAAAGAGTGAAATTGGATCTATTTCGAAATATGCAAAGAGAGTAAGATAAATGAAAAACAATCACCAATTTCAAATATTTTGTTTATGTTGACATCTTCTTTTGATCGGAACGTGATATATTATATGTAGAGTAGATTGTAGATGTTTCAATTTAAATGGCACTTTGAGTTATATAATCATTAAATCGATTTTAAGGAAGAAATAGAAGATTGTGTCATCTTATTCTAGGCATGGTTGTATTGAAATGAAAAATAAATTAAATAATGTTCAAAAGACCGATAACATTTGTTTGAAACTCAATATATGTAGCATTATGTATATTGTCATTTGGTCTATAGCAAAAATTACTTGTTGGATTTGCATACTCTGCAATTTCTGTTTTTCGGTATACCTATATGATTGTATTTCTGATGGGTATGTATAGTATTTAGATATATCCATACTTTTACCATGCTTCGTAAAGTCTTATTTTAAGACTTATGCTTTCTACTATATTTGAGTGATTCTACAAACGATATGGAATTTCCGTTGGCACCGACAATAATTTGAAAGCAGTGCATTTATTCAATCTGATTATTTCTTATATAAATATCAATCTGATCAATATCTATAAACCAAACCAAACCAAGTAAGGATTCATGTTAAAACAAAATCGTGTTTGTATATTGCATCTGTTTGCTATATTACTAGAGAAAAAAAAAAATAAGAACAAATAAATTTAGTGGCACTGACAGCTCCAATGAACCACGACTGGGTCACACGTAGTTGTTCTTTTGGCAAGAAAATTAGATAAAATTTAATAATTATTTTATTTAAATACTAGCTAAAAACCCGTCGAAAACGACGGTGGAAATAAACTATTTTTCTTAAAGATTCTAAGGGGTTTTAATTTAAGTAATTTTTTGTATTCCTGTTAAAAGAGAGGAATCGTGACATCGCCATAAATTAAAATAATACGGTAGACAACATTGTCTAACTAAAAACACCATTTAAGACTCAAAAAAAAAATTAGGTAAGTACCTAAGAAATGTCCTAAGACATGGTTAACTAACCCGAGTTTAAAAAATTATTTTAATGCAGTCACAATTCCTTTTAAGTAAGTAAGTTATTCACAAAAATAAAAACTTTTCCTTTTTTTCACCAAAACTTAGATTTCCACTTTAGTTTTCATAAAAACTTTGATTTATTTATTTCTGCACAATGCATTGTGTTTAATGTTAGAGAAAAATAATTCAGTATGTCCATTTTAACCACCAATGGTAAAAAAAGCTTTAAGTTTTCTGTTCGTGAGGTTGTTTTTTTACCGGTTCAAAGATCATTCGATTCTTGTCTCTACTTATCCATTTCCAGAACCCAAAATTGATTTTAGATAAGTTTTAATAGTATAGATGCCGCTGCAATTGAGTTGGAGAAAAATATTAGTTGGTCGTACTGCTATGGGCAGAATCAAATATGAATTCAAGTACTTTGCTGTGTTGGTGTCACCAAATATTTAAAATAATTATTTTATGCCCAATTTTTTCGAGTTACGGAAGTGCAACTTTGGTGTCGTTTTTTAGTCAGACTGTCGACATTTGTCCAGAAATATAGTTTTCATGACCTAGTTTGACATTTCCTCTATCTTACAGCATGAAAACCGTGTAAGCCGGTTCAATGATTGCTGAAATACAAACGGATCAAGATTGGACCTTAAAATGCTTAAATTCCGCAAATTTTTTTTTTATTTTAAATTTAACCTTTTCGGTTCGGATTTCTAGTAAATTTAATTTGTTTTGGTGCTTGACCCTGATAAGCATATTTTTCCTTAAACCATTAGCAACGCCATCTCTACATAATAATTTTCAAACCTAAAAATGAGTTAAAAGTGAACATAGCCGTTTTGTTTGCTGCGTAATTGTTTAGCTGTTGGAATCGCTAATTTTAAATCTCATTTCAATGCTTGCCTCTACGCTCTACTTATCCATGTTCAGTATCCAAAAACATTGAACGAAAAAGCTTTTACCAACAATAATGAACTAAAAAAATAGAACCAAAAAGCTTTCCCTAACAATACCGAACCATACTGGCTTTTATTATAGAGAGGTAAAGGAACAAAAAATTATATGAATTTTTAACAAAAATGCTGAAACTTATGTTTACAAAGGTTCAACCCAAAATCAAAGTGTGCAGAATTTTTTTTGCCTAAATATAAGTTTATCAAAAAAAAATAATTCCAAAATCGTTAGAGCGGTTTTTAAATAAATCGATGTTTACTTAAAATTTTTAATAACAATGTTTTTTTTACAAATTTAAAGAACGCCATTTTTAAGTGCTTAATTGTTTGCATTTTATGCACAAAAATAAAAAAAAAATTGTCAAGCCGTTTTCCAAATATTGAATCTACAAAAAAATAAATTAAAAAGTTAATTAAAATTAAAATTAATCTTTTTTTGCAAAATATTTTTTTAATAATAATATTTTTTTTTTTTTTTTTTTTACCCTTAATAGGCTTGCCATATTTTTGCAATTTAACAAAAGGAAATCAAACAAAAACCATCAGTATTTCAAGAAAATTGTTGGAGCCGTTTTCGAGAAAATTAAGCATTTTCAAAACCGTTATAAAAAGAATTTCAATTTCTCTTCTAAGGAATGGACTACAAACCCTACATACCAAATTTGAAGTAAATCGGTTGAGACGTTTAGGCTGTAGGTGCTGATACATACAGACTGACACATAGAAAGACACGGACAGATAGATAGACAGACAGACAGAATTTTAAGACCCAACTTTTTTCGTCTTCGCTATCATCGTAATGTCATGTTGGATTGTTATCTCAATTTTTTTTTGCACGAATGCATAACATGTCTTATAGTATAATCGCAAGTAAAAATCAATATAATTAAATTTTTTAGCATTGTAATATAGGCTTAGAAAACCATAATATAATTTCGTTCTTTTATTTTTTCAAATGAATGTTTTTTGGCTTAAAAAGTGTAAAAAGCTCAGTACCCTGATTCTCTGTCAACTGGCAATTTTATGAAATGAAGTAACTGAACAGTACGTGCGTCACTGACCACCTTCAGTGGAATGACCTATTTGACGTCGACAAAAACGCTGCGAAATGCTTAGGTTTATTACGACGATGCAAGAAATATTTTACCCCCCCCATCTGGCTGTTATCTATAAAGCATACATCCGTCCAAAGCTTGAGTATAATTCTCATGTTTGGGCAGGTGCTCCTAAAACCTATCTGAAGCTCCTGGATAGAATTAAGAAAAGAGCTTTGAAATTGTTTGGTGATAGGAGTATAACGGAAACGTTCACATCGCTTGAACATCGTCGAAACGTTTCTTGTCTTTCCTTATTTTATCGGTACTTTTATAAAGAGTGTTCCGAAGAAATAGCCAGTTGCATTTCTCCCCTGAAACAATTCAAGCGTAATACTCGCGCTGCAACGAATGCTCATCATTTTACCCTAGAGCTCGGACGTACAGTGAAGTACAGAGATTCTTTCTTTAACCGCACAACAAGAATGTGGAATGCTTTACCCGGCTCAATTTTTCCTCCCATTGTTAAGCTCAGACATTTAAAACTAAAGTGTATCGGTATCTCCTTTCATCTATCCTTCAATTTTGGTAACCGCTCGCACTGTGTTAAATCATCATATGAAATTACAAACTCATACAATAACAACACAATATTAAAGTCTATTTCGACTTCACTAACACTACCATATTTTTTGTATTTATTTACTTTATTTACTGTCTAGTCTAAAAAAGGAACACTGCACAAAACATTATAATCCTAGAGCAAAAAACTATTCAGCAGCTTCCTGATAAAAACAAACTATATTTAGTATAACAAAACATACATTTCCTGGCTAAGGAACAATTATGTAGCATAGGACCCGGAAAAATGGTCACGACATAAAAGCTTCACTTGGCCAACAAAACAAGAGATCCTCTTGAGAAAGTTTTGAGTATATGTACGGTACGTACAACTATTCAAAAAACATCTACCACATACGCGGGTTATGTCATTTGCCCCAGTGACTTTGTTTTCATCAGACAAAGAATAACTTAAGGGTGTCACGAGTCTGTTCTACTAACACTGCTTTCCAAATTTCATTACGCTTTGTTTTTTTTTTCGCATCATAAACGAACCACTTGCACAGGTAAGTCGAAAGTCCTGGTTGTCCTGGTTGAAATTGCGATGATAACAGTGTGGTATTTTGTTATGTTATATTGGCTCTATCTAGTATGCGACGTGAAAGATTTTCAATTCTACAATATTCGCATTGTACACAAATAGTAGACAGTACTCTATAGATATGTATTCGAGCACAATAGAACACACGTACTATTTTAGATCGAACGTGATTGAAATTTGAACGAAATTTTTGGAATGCAGGCATATGAGATGCAGGAATAGCACACAAATTTAGGTGGCGATGAAACTGTTTGCGTATAGATTGAGCACGAAAAGAGTTTTGTTAAACAGATCCAGATACTAGGATGTTTCTATTTGTTTTTTTCTCTTATTGCAAATAATAAATGTTCTATTCTGTTCCTTTTTTTTCGGTTGAAATTACGATTTTATTTTTCTTGTTTTGTTATGTATAAGGTTATTCTAAGTAGGTATATGTTTACGATGCGTCATCAAATTATATTTTCTGTAAAACATTCGTTTAATAAATGTACATATTTTGTAAATATTTAGGTAAAATATGCGTACTTTTGATCGAGTTTTATGCGAGTAATGGACATGAGCTTTTGTAGAAACGCAAATGCTAATCACATATTTTTGCATTCATTGAAGTTCAGGTAGATGTGCGACATGGAGATCACGGGGTTTGGCAAAATTCAATTAAATAAAAATTCGGAATAATGCAAGTGTTTAAAACATGCTTAAACGTTTCTCATAATTCTGAGCACTACGGGAGTAGATACTAGATACTAGTGATGTGGAAGTCATATAATTTTTGTTTGTCTTAAAAATTTTGTTTATGGAAACACATCATGAGACACATAATCACTTAAAGTAGTTGCGAGAATGAAACTCAAGTTGACTACCATTTTGTTACTAGTAACTTAAACTCGCATTGTAAAAGATTTTAAGGCGATACTGTACATAGCCATCGCCCAGATATATTAGAAAACAAAACTCGGAACGAATCAAGATGTGGACAAAACAAAAAGCGAAGCATTTATTTTTAACACGAAAAATACACAACTCATTGGCTGAAACCATACTTTGGTCATGGTGAAAACGTCATTATATAAAGGGTGTTTTTTTTAGAGGTATAGAACTTTAAATTGCAACAAAACAACGATGGAATATTCGATTGACGTGATTTTTAATTTATTCGAAAGATAATTTTGTGGCATTACATTTTAAATATGATTTCTCGGCTGGGTCGGATGAAGTCCAACCAATGACTTTACATAACCCCACAGAAAATAGTCTAGCGGTGTTAAATCACAAGATCTTTGAGGACCTTTCACAGGTCCAAAACGCGAAATTAGGCGTTCACCAAACGTGTATTTCAATAAATCGATTGTGGCACGAGCTGTGTGACATGTTGCGCCGTCTTGTTGGAACCACAGCTCCTGGACATCATGATTGTTTAATTCAGGAATGAAAAAGTTAGTAATCATGGCTCTATACCGATCACCATTGACTGTAACGTTGTGGCCATCTTCGTTTTTAAAGAAGTACGGACCAATTATTCCACCAGCCAATAAAGCGCACCAAACAGTCAGTTTTTCTGGGTGTAACGTTGTTTTGACATACACTTGAGGATTAGCTTCACTCCAAATGCAGCAGTTTTGTTTCCAAGCGTTGTTCAGGCGTGAGTCTATTCATGATGAATTGCCAAACCAAACTGAGAATAAATCACTTGACAGCTGTTAAATCGGTCGCCGTCTTGAAAAGTAATGCTAACTTAAAGTTCTAAACCTCGAAAAAAACACCCGTTAGAAACAAAATCAAAGAGGAGTAGAGTGGTCCAAAAGAATAATGATCTAAAACTAGATGGAACTTCCTGTACTGAACTCTTTATTGGAAACTATTAACCAACTAAAGAAGATTTAGAAATAGTTTTTGATTATTTTTGTTGCATTTTTGTTCAAATCTCAGAAACTATTGAAGATACAAAAAAAAAACTACAAACTTTTTTTGTAGAAATTTTGTCAGCTTAGAATGTAAATTTTCGCCAAAATCAGTTGAGCCTTTTAAAAGAAATCGCTGTCAAAAATATACCGTTCTATGACAGGTAACGTTAAAAAAACTTCTTGGGGAAAAAAATATTAGATGAAAGATGATTAGATGAAAGACATCACCATTTCATAACAACCAACAAATCACTCATATAAAATTTTATCGAAATTGATCGTATTTTTTTTTCGAGAAATTTGGAGTTATCGGTTACGCTTATACGGATATATGGAAGGTTAAGGTACCGTGATTTCATGACCCAGTGTTAAAAGGAAAATATTTCTGGGGATAGGTATTACTCAAAGAATACTTTTTACCAAGTTTGAAGAAAATCGGCCCAACCGTTTATGCTGATAAACTGATTGATACCTCAATACAGACAGACAGACAGAATTGCCAGACCCACATTTTTTTGACTTCGCTATCATCGTTATGTCGTGTTTGATTTTTATATCAATTTTTTTTTCTGCACAAAAATCATATATAACTTGCCTTTATAGCATAAATCCTGGTGGGATGACATAAGGTCCGCGGACATAATGTCCATGGACATTATGACCGCTTTAAATAGACACAATGTCCATGGACATTATGACCGATTAAGAAAGAGTCATAAGGTATATGGACACATTGTCTGAATTGAAATTTTGGCGTTTAAAGTGGGGTAAATATGTGTGAACGCTGCCGCTTGCAAATTCTCTGCCATCAGTGTCATACTAAATGATCATTTCCCATTTTTAATTTTGCGGTTTCCGATTGGTTTTTGGCCCTTATTGCGAGTGCCGTTTGACTTTCGATGCGTTAAAAGTCGAAAGCATCGATAAATTTTCGTTTTGGTATTGTGTAACTTGATCGACAGAGATTATATGTTACTGTGAATAAGGGATACACTTATTGTGAATAAAGCTTATACTTTGGCATTTGGGGTAGTTTCAGTGATAGTACATGTAAGGAAAAATTATTTGTTAGTTCTAGATTGAGTTAAAAAGTATTTCTAATTTCACATTTTGTTGTGATGCAATGTATAACGGATTCATTGAAAGCACAAAGAGCACGCACACTAAAACAAACTAACAGCTAAAAGCCACCTTGTTGCCTGTGTGCCTGTAAAATGACTCGAAGATTTTCCTTAGTTCTTATGTAATATTTCATCATAGGATTTTTTTCGGGATATTTCTTACAAACAAATGGGATTTTTAGTTTTGCAGTTTTATCACTGTCATATGATTCAGTCAGTCCTATATTTTGGCATTTGACAGTTAGCAAGCAAATTTTTATTAGTTAGTCCAATAAATATTTTTTCTTACAAAAATAAAAGATTAAATTCATATTTTCTCAAGAAAAAATTATTTTATGTTATTTGTGAGTGTTTTTTTGTTTTTTTTTTGTTTTGTTTTTTTTTTGTTTGTTGGATATCAATGTAAAAGTAATAAAATAATGAAAAAGATAAATTGTGTTGATATTTTTTAGAAATAGTTAACCCAACCCATGCTTTGTGTTTTATTTTGCTTTTATTATTAAATTGCTCTCAACTATTGCCCTGTGATTAAAATAATATTGTTATGTTAGAAACAATAAACCAATTAAAAAGAAATGCACATTATTTTGTTGAGAAAATAAAACTCGTTGTACGCAGTCGATCAGAAAAATATGAACGACAAAGATTGATAGATTATACGAAATTTTTCGTTCAAAATTGAGATTCGCTATACCAAATCAAATCTTCGATGTTCGACTATCGACAAAAGTCGTTTATCGATAGAAAAACGACACTCGCAATAAGGGATTGATTAGCTTCATTAAACTACATGCCTTAAAATTTCGCGTAAGATTTTAAGGCATGTAATTTAATGAAGCGAAAAAATTCCTAAAGAATTGAATGCCAAATAAAAAAAGCTTAACAATAAATTGCCAAACAAAAAATAGCAAAAGAACAAATTACAAAATAAATTTATCGAAATATTGATTGCGAATTGATAATAATACAAAAAAAATAAAAAAATAAAATAAAAACAAAATGAATAGAAAACATAACGTTAATTGCCAATTAAGGTGAACCAAAGAAATTCCAAGTGAATTTCGCCAATAAATATTGAGGTTTTTTTGAGTGCTTGTTTAAAGATTTCTAGGCCAATGGACGTTATGAGTTTATGACTGTTTTTTCTTGGACCTTATGACTAAATCCTATATGGGACTTAATGTCCATGGACATTGTGTCCATTTGAAGCAGCCATAATGTCCATGGACATCATGTCCGCGGACCTTATATCATCCCACCATAAATCCTATAATCGCAAGTGAATATTTCAATAAACCAACTATAACTGAAAGAAATCGCCACTGCGATACTTCACGTTCAATCAAGCAGGTATGATACACCATGAAGACCATTTTTCTTTGCATAAATATATTCGAGTACTGGGGCCCAACTATGTAACTCGATTCTACTTTTGATTCTATTCGCAAATCATTTCCGATTCTACTTTCAACTGGCACTATGTATGAAATGAGAATCGAATAAAATAAGTCCCAAAAATATCCCACAATATTTCCGATTTTCGAACGAGTCTCGCATTCTATTTGACAGGTGAATTGAAAAAGGAATCAATAAACATTTTTTTTGTGAAACATTTTAAATTAAATCAATTTTTTGAATGAAAATATTAACTTAAGTTGTTGAGTATTATCAGGTTTTGTCCAATTGGAAGTAAATTGGAACAAGAAAAAACGCTATAAATGCAATACATTGTACTTTGTACAAAACACGGAGGTAAGTATAATGGTCCTTATCGCAAAAAGAATTACTAAAAATGCAAGAATAACAAAGCGATTACAGAGTGAAATGTTTTATTTTCAGTTTTGCAATAAAAATAGCGCTTTTAGAAGATCAATTTATGTGTTGATCCTTAAATTTTTTTTTAAAAATCAGTGCGTTTCGTCATTGTGTTGGCCAAGAACATTGAATTGAGAAGCTTTTGTGTTCGCACTTTTAAGTGAGTCCTTACGTTGAAAATGTATTATTGATTAGTTAAAAATAAATATTAACAATTACAAAAAAAAATTGTTTTCATTCATATTGTATGCTTTCTTTTAATTTTAAAGGATTGCTCGCAAACACATTTTCATGCGAACAATATTATGCGAATTCGAATGGTTTTGACATCTACTTTCGATTTAGGTAGTGCCAAATTTGCGAAAGGAAATTTTTTTTTTATTCGACTTTCGTTTATTAGAGCGTTGTTATAAAATAAAAGAGTTCGGATTTTGCGAATTCGATTATTTTAATTGTAGAATCGAGTTACATAGTTGGGCCCCTGTTTCAGCAAATAACCATGAATTTTAATATTTTCTATCAGATAAAAATCATAATTCAATTACAATTATTTAAACATTTAATTCGGTTAATTTAATATGAAAAATTACTTTAAACTGTTAAAGAACCCCAAGCGATTTCCAACAATGTTTATAGCATAAAATTTGCTTCGAATAAACGTAAAACTTCATAAGACAATCACCTATTTTCAGAAACTTAACGTCCTTAAGGTGTAAAATGTTGAATCATCAAGATTTTTTTTGCTTGTTACAGAATATTTTCCTTTTATAAAGGAGCATTCCAATAAATACACAGCGTTCTGATAAAATTCAACCCACTTACCCGTCTGTTAACTTTCATATTGGCGAGCAATCACATGGTCCAATAACAAACATTGCATTCCATTTGCTCATTTTCACTTAACATAGGATAGGAGAGCAATTTTGCACAGATTCGGTTTCCTGGGCATCCAATAAAATTTCAATCACGTTCCTGATTTTTGGATTCCAAACGATTTCTATTGTCCTATCCTCAACACCTACAATCATACATATTATATGCACTGCGGGATGGTTAATATCGTAAGGGAATACGTAAGGAGAAATGAAAAGAATACAAAAGGATATTTTCTCGCAATTGTTTGGGTTGCTGAAAATTCCCCAACACATGTGATTCTTTAAATTGGGAATTTATTTCTCTTATTTCGTGCCTTCATATTATGTTTTTTTACCTTAAATTCAACCCTGATTGATTTCATGAAGAAAATGTGTTACATAAGATTATTCTTTTCTTGTATATGAAATGACATTTGAGGGGGGCAATTACTTTAGCAGATGAGGTACAAGTTAAAGTTTACGAGGGTAGGCTTGAAATTCAGCTAATTGAAACGTGTTGGATTAGAATTTGTTTTATTAATGGAGTGCGACAAGAGTAGCTTTTTTTTTTCTTATTTCTGTTCTTTGGGAAGGTATACGAACTTAAATTTTATTTCTATACCCTTGTTTTGGTTGTGTTAAAAATATTTGTAAAAATAAAATCATGATGAATAACAAATCTGTTTATTCTCTGAGCCTGTCACGTGTCAAAATGAATGAAAAGGATATGGTAATTTAAAACCAATAAATTTTCTGTATATTTAATGAGCACCGACCGAGCTACAGAATATTTTTTTTCGAATAAGGTTTTCGATTGTGTTTCATTTTAACTTTATTGAAAGGAAATCCTTCTTTTTTTTATGTAAAAGGTATATGCTTGCTACTTACCTACATAGAAACTAAATACATTCATAGATACCTACATTATAATAATTATATAAATGGAATCTACGTGATTTTAAATATTTTAATGATTTTATTTGTATAAGCGGCAAAACAAAGTATCAAAATATGAACAGAGGTTTGGAATTGCATAATATTCTGCAAACAAAATAGTCCGGGAAGCAGCGACAGATTTCATTACACCACTTCCACAAGCTTAATTTTTCTTATATCCAGTTATTTGTATATACACTAATTTCATGATCTTCAAACTCAGTTGTACAATGGGGGGTTACTTCCGAACTCTAGCAGCATTGACGTATTAGGTATGGACCGCCAGTAGCCAACTTCACGCGTGTTCCAACATAACTAGGGGCGCCATCAACTACTAGCAGGGAATCTGCGTAGCAGTGATATGATTTTTTTAATTAATTATTTACCATTGAAATATTTTGGTGGAAATTATTATCAAACTACTTTTATTTTACAAAACACATCCACTCCTTATGCCATGAGTTACTTACAGATGAATATATTATCGTTTTCATTTAAATTCTAATGGCGAAATTAGAACACGTATTTAACACTAAAAGATGATGGCGTTTTTAGGCTGTTTTAAGATGGAACAACTTTTCTTGGCTGTTTGTATGAAAATTTCAACCGACTGGCGGTCCATATCTAGTACGTCAATGTCTAGCAGTATATTCCTCAATGATTTTGATTTTGAATTTTCAATATCTGGAAAATTGTCATGGGATTCAATAGCACACATCTGAAATTTTCAAATGAATCTGGAAGACTATGGCCCTTATTGCGATTGTCGTTTTTATATCGATAAACGACTCTTGTCGATAGTCGAACATCGAAAATTTTATTTGGTATTGCGAATCTCAATTTTGCACGAAAAATTTCGTATAAGCTATCGATCTTTGTCGTTCATATTTTTCTGATCGACTGCGCACGAGTTTTATTTTCTCAACAAAATTATTTGACAATATCCCAAATGCCAAAATATAAGGTTTATAAACAATAATCGTATTCCTTATTCACAGTAACAGATATCTCTGTCGATCAAGTTACACAATACCAAAAGGAAAATTTATTGATGCTTTCGACTTTTATCGCATCGAAAGTAAAACGACACTCGCAATAAGGGCCTATATAATAACATCACTGCTAATAAATCGCCATTTATATTGACTTCCATTTTCCATATTTTGCAATTTGCCAACTGTATCGAAAAAATTAGAAAGATACTCCCTTATGTCATCTGCCATCTTGTGTTGGGACAATCTTTTTAACAATGTTGCCTTCCGAGCAGGACCTTTTGATGTTATTGTTTCCAACTGCAACCAAATGTCCCTCGAGGTCACACATCCACGTATTTGACAGAGTTCCGATGGGTTAATCGCCAAGATGAGGTCAGATTTCACTTTACGATCTCCCAAAATCCATACGTCCTGGGCTGTTTTCGTTGCTGCATCATTTTTAACGATCTGTGGCTTGGGCTCTTCTCCGCTGACATATGTATACCCATGTTTAATTTTTTAGAATAGAGTTAACCATTGACGTATTACATATGGACCGCCAGTAGCCAACTTCACGCGTGTTCCAACATAACTAGGGGCGGCATCAACTACTAGCGGAGAATCTGCGTAGCAGTGATATGATTTTTTTAATTAATTATTTACTATTGAAATATTTTGGTGGAAATTAATATCTAACTACTTTTATTTTACAAAACACATCCACTCCTTATGCCATGAGTTACTTACAGATGAATATATTACCGTTTTCATTTAAATTCTAATGGTGAAATTAGTACACGTATTTAACACTAAAAGATGATGGCGTTTTTAGAATGTTTTTAGCTGGAACAACTTTTCTTGGCTGTTTGTATGAAAATTTCAACCGACTGGCGGACCATATCTAGTACGTCAATGGATTTAACTTTCCGCAATCGAAAATAAGAAGACTCTCGAACAAATGATTTTAAAATTATAAAATGTTTGAACAGTTTAAATATTAGAAACAGAATGAACAATCTAATGAAAATACATATTTCTATGTCAATTATTTTCGGTAGTCGTTTCATTGCTACCTTAGTAAATAACAAGTAAATTATATTGAAAAGGCACTTAGTGTTCATAGTCAACATATAGTATACAAAGGTACCGTTAATAAGCTGATTCTGAAAAAAAAAATGCAAATGCGGAAACTTAACTTATTATTATTTTGGGGTAGGCCTTTTACTCAAGCAGAAGGGGCGAATAATTTGAAAAACCGTACCATAACTTTGGCTCTCACCTTCAAACGGTGACTTCTGAATATCACTATGTCTTAGCTCGGGATCAAGTTTAAACTCATTTGGTGGTTTTTGGTGGTAACTATATATACTTTATCCTTTTTGAGTGTGCAGGAGGTACAGTAATGATAGGGATGTTCGTCTTTCGAGAGATCGTTCGCACTCTCTTGTTTTCCATAAGTTACTACTCTTATATCTAAGAGTTGCCGCAGTGAGCATTTTTAAGTGGCAAAAACTGAAAGAATAATATGTAGGGTTACCTATCTACTTTTTTTAGACTAAATTTGTAACACTTTTTTTATATAAAAAAAAAAATTAATACCACCATGAGGTACGATAAAAGGCTCGTTTTTGAAGGGTATATCCAGGAGGCTTAATCTTATACAATAAAATTTCTTTTTTGTTTGCCCTTAAGTCCTTTGAATATTTCTAAGCCATATCAAACTTAATGAAGGAGCACAGAAATTGCAATATTAAAACAAAAAACACTGTTAAAACAAAAATATACCTATACACAACACTTCACTTAATAACACTTCATGTACTTACTAACTTATTTAAGATGGCGCTTACAGTCCAGGATCATGTCTCTCCAACCAGCTCTGTTCCTAGCTAGCCGCTTCCAATATTACACCGCAAGTTGGCTAAGGTCATTTTCCACTTCATATAAGTACAGAAATAATATGTAGTTAGGTTCACGAATATAGATACAGAACAAAATGGGCAAACGAAATACCTACCTATCATTGAACAAATAATACACGAAATATAAAAAATCAAATTCACAACGAAATCGTTTTGGATCACATAAATTTCACTTAACAATTAATTCACAATAGAAATTAAAAAATTGTACCCATAACTTCACAAAATATCAACACAAACACATCAAACATGAACAAACCGAACGATCGCTATGAGAATCTACATGAATAACTTCTTTAGTAAAAATAGTTTACATTTTTGTAACTGCATTCATACTTTCAAAGAAATGTTAAAGATCAAAACAAACTCTCCACTAACTAACACCCATCTTTTTTATAAGCTCTAAAATCAAAAGTTCTTCAAAGGAAACCCAAGAAAAAAAACAACAACGAGTTACCAAATTGACAAAGGTAACTCTGAATGTAGGTTAGTTTGGTTTTTTGGTACTTAATGAGGGTTGTTTGTTGGTAAACAATTGACCTTTCGCTTTCAGACTTTCAGTGCACGCTCAACTGTGCGCTATGCAATTCATATTCATAGACGGGTAGACACTTTTTACATAGGGTTTCATTCAATTCATTTTGGTGAAAAATAATGAATCGCTTTTTAAAAGCTTTCCTATAAGGCCTGTACTGCAAATTCAAAAAGGACAAATTATTATATGAGATAATATCCTGGTGACTTACAAATTTCCTTATATCAGAATTCCAGAGGAGGAGCTCTTAGAAAGGAGCAATCAGTGGCGTCCACTGTCGATTTGGGTCGAAATTCTGGCGTTGTTAAATTTCTTTTGTCAAAAATTATTCCGTATTATATGAATTTAGTCCAAAAATTGTTGCTCTTGGCCGCATCTTCGATGGAATCAAAACCTCTTATAATAAGAATGACCCATGTAAATTGTAATTAAATTGCCTTACGTTGAGTTAAAAAATCAAAACTATATAAATAAAGGTGTTACTATTTAATAAATTTCTCGAAAAGCTCATTCAAAACAATTATGTTTACGTGTCCAGCAAATCAATCTGACTAGATATCTGAACCTAAAGTGACTGTCGAAAATGAATATATATAGTTTGGTCTGTATTTAAATCTTTTTTATTTTCGCTTGATAAAAAATATTGATTTATTTTTTGTACGTTTATTTACATTAAACATAATGACCCAACTCTTTTGTTCACTCAAATTGTATTCAAGTTTTTTTAATGGAAGCCAGAAACAGAAAAAAGATAAAAGCCATTAACCCCCCCTGGGATAGCCATTGCAATTTTATCCTTTCTGCCAATTTTGTATTGTATTTCGAAATTAACAGCTCTGCTGGTGCGTTTATGTACATAACTATGATGTTCCCACAAAATGGCATGCAATATAGTAGATATATATACATTTGGCATACTGCCTTCGATTTAGAATGTAGCTGCCAAAGTAATTAACTTTTGTTTTCAGAGGTCTAAATGTTTTGAAAGTCCATTTGCAGTTGTGCGGTTTTGTACAATGTTATGGTATTCCACGAAGTATACTGATGGCTTGGTGGAATTCACACCATGTGACAACATTTACTTTAAATTGGATCCTATTATTTGCATTGGCATCCGTAACGATATTTAAGAGGAAAAAAAAATAGAAATTAAAAGCAAAAAGTGTAATAAAAGCTTAAATATTTAAATGGCTTGGGCATTCCAAGCCTATTATACTCAGAGGAATTTATGAACATTTAGTAGACAATCGAAATTTTCTTAATTGATCAAATAAAAAGCTTTTTATTTTCAACTATGTTAACTTATATTGTGGTTTTATTAAAATGTTGACAAAAAATTTAGTTTAAATATGCATACCCTTTTTTATACAAAATACGATATACCCATACATTCCAAAACTACAACCGGTAGTGCTAGTTGTAAGGAGTGAGGGTTTTAGATAATCAGTCAATTGTGAGGGGAGCAAAAAATAAGTACATAAGGCGCTTTACATAGATTATTTACTATTTACTGCCTGAACACAATAGAATGCCGCCACTGGAACTGGAGCTGTGCTGGAACGGATGTCAAAAATTTTTCTACGTCTCGTTTTTTGCGTGCCCACAATGGAGCTGCACAACTTTCTCACTTTTTATATAATTTGTAACAGCTGACTAAAATTTTGTTGGCAAATTTTCAAAAGAAACACAATTAAATTCACTTCAAATTAAATTCATTGCTTTTAAACAACATGCGGTCGTGGCACGGTTGATTGTTTTTATTTTTTTATTTATTTTGAAACGTCAAAAGTGCTGTACGTCGAAACTTAAAAGTTGGTGAACTTTTGCAGCAAAGAGTACAGTTGCGTCGCGTTGTGTTCGTAATATTGGATTTGTGTGTATTCAATATTTTGACAGCTATTCCGGTTGCAGCTCCGGTTCCAGCGCCTTCGCTATTGCGTCCAGGTAGTTATTCGTTGATCTGGTCTGGATCCGAAGAAATCATCAGACTACCTTATATATTCCGTGAAAGTTATTCAGTATCCGCTCAACGATATTCTCTGACTGACTAACTGACTAAATAATAATTTGAGACAAGCTCCACCTCACCTATAATGATATGGCACGTGCTGAATTTCACCTCAACTTACCTCACTAAGCCCTAAATTTTCAATTTATAAAAAATTCTCACTTTCATTTTTACTTGCATCCATAGGACAAGCATTGGTTTCGTGCAAAAAAAAAGTTCGAGGTTTAAATCAAACCTTACATTATAAAGAGAAGTCTAAAAATTTAGGTAACGGTGATTTGGAGTTAATGGTTTTAACCAATTTCGCCATAACTTGATGGCAGATTTTAAAATTGACATTTAATACAAGATGGCTTTTACAGTTTTTTGCTAAACAACCGTTTAAAGCTAGCTACCATATACAACTGATATTTTTCGCTCTTTCTTCAGAATTTAATAAATCATTTTTTTTTTAAATCTACAATCTACAATCTAATTTTTTTTTTTAGGTCTTAAAATAACGGTACCTATAGATAGGTACCATTATTATGAGCGTTACCGATAATTCCATTTTTCTCGACAATCGATTTTTATACAAATTTTTATGAGTGATTTGTTCCCAACGGTGATGTCTTTTAATGTTTTTATCCCAAAGAAAAAAGTATTTTCTGAAAAGTTTTTTTTTTAATTATTGCCCTTATTATGAAACATCAACACAACTAAGACAACCAAACAAATTATTCGTATAACACAAGACAACTAATTTCAGTTGTGTAGGAGAAAAATATTTCCGTATTTTACTAGTCGATTCTGTCAAAATCAGCATCAGCTGTTGAACATTAATGTGAATTCATTAAACCAAGAGAAAAAATAAAAAATAAAAAAAACATTGTATTGTTAATAAATACGAATACAAAATTGGTTGTTAAATTGTTTAAACCATGAGAAGTTTCTTTGATTAGTTTTTTTGTGAGCAAAAAGCCAACAAAGGAGTTTTAAAAAAATAGCAAACATTTTGAGCATTGAATTTCATGGATCATATATTTTTCAGTTATTGAAAATAATATACATTACGTATCTACGTTATGTACAAAAAACATGAGTAAAAAAGAAAAACTTATGAACGTGAAAAAGTGAGTAAAAGTGTTTTGCTTCGACAGTGTTTTTTATCAAACATTTTTTCAGCAACAACACAATAACCCCATCATTTCAAACAAAAAAAATCTCAATTCAAGAAGACTTTTAAAACTCTTTAAAATAAAAATACATATACTAACACATTACAATCTATTTCATTATTTCTATTGTCAAAGTCATCGGATATAAACTAAAATAAAGTCCCATCAGTTGGTAGACGCGGGGGATGGAGGTTTGGTTTAAAGGTAATTTTCCATGGATAAAAGTCTTGAGATAAAAGTACATTTTTGCTTTTTTTTATGTTAATTTTGACTTTTACAAAAATTATTTTTTAAAACAACATCAACATATAGCTGCTAGCAGACCGTTAAATATTTGAATCTTCATTTTCATTTTTTCAATTGTATTTTTTTTATTTTATTATATATGTACATATATTAATATTTTCAACATATAGCAACACACAATTGAAAAAAAAATAAGTATTAAAACTAAACGCATAGTGGAAAATGGTAGAACAACAGCATAATCATAACTGGTTTTTACTAATGTCGCTATGGGAAGTTAATTCTTTTTTATTTAAAAGTTAAATAGTCAACATTTACTAAAATGCAAGAATTTGATATAAGACATGTAAATACAAAATAAAAATCACGACTGTGGCTTAGGATACTAAACAAGAAACTATAATAAATAATCGGAAGTAAAAATAGTTTTTATAGCGTTTTTATGGCAGGTACCGTTAATAAGGAGATTTTGAAAATAAAATTAACGAAAAACTTCATTAGTTGCAAAAAAAAAACAGCCACACAAAATCTTATCAAAATCGATCCTATTTTTTTCTAGAAAAGTCGGTTTTTCTTTATAAATTATATAGCAGGTACCATTAATGATTTGATTTTGAAAAAAAAAAATCAAACGAAAAACTCCGTCATTGGCAACAAATCAATCACACTAAATTTTATCAAAATCAATCGTATTTTTTTTCGAGAAAAATTGGATTTTCTGTAGCGTTTATATGATAGGTACCGTTAATAAGGTGATTTTGAAAATAATTTTCTAACGAAAAACTTCATTATTGAGAAAAAATCAGTCACATTAAAATTTATCAAAATTGATTTTATATTTTACGAGAAAAATTTAATTGTCTTTAAGGCCAGGTATCGTTAATATGTAAAATTATTCTTAAAAAATGAAAAACATGACCTTTGGCTACAAATTCATTGTACGAAATTTTATATAATTCGATCGTATTTCTTACGAGAAAAATGGAACTGTCTAAAACGCGTGTATGGCAAGTACAGTTAAAAATCAGTTATGTTAAATTTTATCAAAATCGATCGTTTTTTTTTGAGCAAAATTAAATTTTCAGACCCAGGATAAAAATCAAAAATACGCCTGGGCATATTACTCTTCAAATATAGAGTTCCAAGTTTGAAGAAAATCGGCCCAACCGGTTAGGCTGTAGGTGTCTATACTTCCAGACTGACAGACGGATAGACAGACAGACAGAATTGTCGGACCTACTTTTTTTCGTTTTCTCTTACATAGTAATGTCATGTTTGATTGTTATCTTGAAACTTTTTTCTTACGAATGCATAACTTGCTTTATAGTTCCTATAATCGCAAGTAAAAAATTTAATAAGACTGTGTAATATTAATTTTTCGCGTTTTGAATGTGGATTAGTTTTTGTTGATTAAGTTAGATTATGGTCGTTCTTTTGCTAATTAGATCATGTATTTTTGCTGGAAAAATCAAAATCAAAACTTATTTATTATTATACAACTTAGGTAGGTACTAATCAAAAGTGGCCATGCAATTTTTTTTCAAATTAATTTTTTTTTCTTTAAATTGCATTTTCACAAAATTTTGCTTTACTAAATGCAATTAAACGCAAGAAAAAATAGAAAAAAGAATAATCTGGTTATTTAATATGTGCTCTAATAGCCTTTTCACACCGAATCGAAAACCCGGTTTTTGTGAAAAATCAAAAACCTGCATCAAAAACACAGGTTTTTCCATATGTTTTTGGCAAGTAACAAGTTTACAAAAACCACTCGTTTTTGCAAAAACCTATCAAAAACCAGTTGAAATTGAGAAATGAACAAATCAAACATAATTAGTGAAACATTCAGCACTCAATCAATTGTGAAGAATGAGATATGAAAGAGGACTGTCAATAGAAATTATTTTATCTGTGTTCAACGCGACTGCTACGAATCGATACTGAATAGAATAGAACATTTTATAAGTGCAAAATGAGAAAATGGCTGTGCTGAAATAGTGAAATGTTCTGAAAGCTGCTTCATAGTCCTTATTAGAACAGTGATGACTTGCGTAAACCAAACCTGTATGCTTGGGCAACTAAAATCGAATTCGACCTATTGAATCAAACATACATCCGTAAACGAATGAATGCAAAACCTATACACTACACCGCTTTAACTGGCATCGTCCGAAGACGTGCTTTGATTACTGAACAAATCAATAAATTTATTTTATTCGATTCAACATCAAAAAATAAATTTGGATTGTGAAAAATTAATTTTGCGTGAATATTTGATTGGTTGTTGTTGTTTTATTGTATATTTGTATATATTTGTGGACGATAATTCGGTTTCATTATGCCCGAATCATTAAAATAGTTTTGTAAAAGTGTGAGAAATATTGTTTTTTTAAGTTTTGGTTCCGACCTCATGGCGTCTCGTTGAACAGAACTTTTACGATAAGTTGAAATTGTCAACATTTGAAACTGAATTTACCAAATATTCATTAAGGATTATTAAAAATGAACTAAAATCAGTTTTAAATAATTCTTTTCAATTTAATTTTCATTTGAAACTAAAGTGGATTACAATTAACAAAATAAAATAGTTTATTTAAAAGCACAATTTCAATGTTGTTGACGAAAAAAAATTAAATGTCAAACAAAAACGGGTAAATGTGAACGAATTTCGACTTTTTGTCAAAAACCATCTTTTTGATTCGATGTGAAAAGGCTATAAGTGTCCGAACATGCGTTAATAGAAAATCACAAAAACTTCCTTTATTTTTTTTTGTTATTTCTCAAAAACTTAAATAACTTTTATCACCTAGTTTTCAGTATTTGACTAAAAATTGTTTAAAGCGTTTAATATTTGTAAGAAAACAGCACTTTATGATGTAACATTTTGTAAAAATTTGATTTAAAGACAAAAAATAGTTTTTTTTTAAGTTTTGTTGAGGACATTGAGTTCAAGAAAGAGAATTTTTGTAAATATTTTTGAAAACAAAATTAAAGTAATGATCAACTTTATATAAATTCGGTGTTATTTCACTTCGAAAAGTGTAATAAAGCTGAACTTCAAAAGTTTGCGATAAATCGCTGGGTGTTATTCCACGGCACCGTATTATTTAAGTATGAACTTTGAAAAATTTTAAGAGATGTTGTTTTTTAGATTTTTTAAATAACAGTTTAAGAAAACAATCTCATAAAATTTTATAATTTGTAATAAATTTTTTATTTACAAAACAAATAAAAAAGTTTCGCATCAGTTTCTGTATTTAAACGAACAAAACAGAATAGAATGCTATTTTGTAGGCCACCGTCTAGCTGAATGTTGATTTTTGAATTGCAAAATAATTAAAAAAAAACCATTAAAAGCCAACATGAATTTGATTTTATTTGATGTATAAATATTATTTTAATTAATAACCAAATTTTATTCGATTTTGTGGTTTAACTTTTTTCTTTCTTTGTTTATCTGGTTTTTTGCCATCATTTTAAAATAATCCATTAGCAAGGTAAAGCCTTGTGGCTATATGGAGAGAATAAAAGTGATCCAATTATATTTAAAATCGGTATATTTTTGCAATTTCTCATTACAAAATAAAAATTAAAAAAAAAAAAATAAAAGCAATCAAAATATAAACATCACAATACACTCAAGTCCTCCAAACTTAAAAATAAAACATACATAAACAAAATAATAAAACAAAATGACAATTGATGGTTTTTAAATAAATGGATCTAAAATCATTTTTATTGGTTTAAATAACAAAATAAAGAAAATATACAAATATATTTTTAACAACATCAATAAAAAAAAACAAAGAGATATAAATTTTTATACATATGTACATATGTACATGTTGTTTGTAAATTATGTGTGTTGCCACAAAAGTATATCGATCCATTTTTGGTCCTTTTCGGATGAGTAATGGTATTTGGCGGAGCAGAAAAATGGTTCAGCATTCAAAACAGTGCCAGGAATGTGTCCCATGGATGTAATAAAATTGTTATCCTTCAGCAAGAGTGTAACTGTCACACGCAGTCTTACACACCAACATACCCCCATTTGAACATAGATAGAAACGTTTATACATATAATTTTGCATGAGTATGAATCGAATCGATCCAAATGACACATTATTCAGTTTGGCGCTCACTGTCTCTGGGTGATAAATTCAAAGATATGTGTCGATTTTTCAAAAATGGATTATGAATAATCGTCACACGTTGTTTGCCACTTACGGCAAACGACAGCGGCATATCCAATATCCATATCCATGGCTTGTTTTCGAGTGTCATAGTGTATAATGGGACGAATGATATGGATGCCGAGCTCTGCCTGTTCCGCAGAATTGGATTGGAATTTGTTTTTCAAAAAAAAAAAAAAAAGAGGAAACAAAATATGATGAATTCGTCCCACATATAGATATCGGTCCCGTTTTAATGGTATAGGTTACGATTACCTTCATCACCTTCTTTAGGCATAACCATACCATATCTATACATACCAACATATTTTCGAGAGAGCAAGGATCAGAATAAAGTTTACGTTTAATCGAATAATAGTATAGCACTGGTAGAAACTTGGGGGGGGGGGGGTTGTTGCGTTTGATTGATTTATCGCAGTTGCTATATCTAGCCCAATATGTCACTGCGGATAGGCGAAAACTGAATTTTAAGCTCTTCAACTTTAGTGTGGGTAGGTATTTCAATTTTTGGCTTTATACTTTTCATAGTGCTCCTGCTGCCGGGATACAAGTTTGCAGATATAACAAATTTCCATCCCTCTTCAATTTTGTATTCATGGTTTTCTTAATCGTTTTTTTTTTTTTTTCAAATCCTGTGAAACTCAGCAGCAGTGTGGTGGATGTATTTTTTGTTGTCTGTTTTCGATGACAACAACGACGGTAGGTATAGTTTATTTATGCACATCATGCATCCTTCAGACAACCAGACTTCAGTTAAGGAAGAAGGGAAGGCTGCCAAAAGTAATTATTGCTGTTCGATATTGCAGCTATTTCTGGAATGCAGCGAAAATATTTTTCACACAGTCAGGTGCTGTGCTGGAGGAAAATGAATCACGATGACATTGTGATGGAGATAGTGCTTTTGCATCGTTGCGTTGTTGGTTCAGGTAAGGAGAACTTTGACTGGAATTAAACACCCTTCACGAGATGGATCTTAATCACAATAGTGTTGAATAAGCGGAAATTTACTATTTGCTGCATTTTGGCATCATATTTGATCACAATGAATAAGAAGAATATTTTTAATGATAAAACAAAGAGAATATTTATTTCACAGTTTTTTTTTTTTTAAATATGTTTGAAAATAATTCCATTGTTGTTTAATTAAATTTCGATTAAAAAGGACTTAAAATAGAAGTTGAAAACAAAAAAAATTACAGAAATTTTTATGCTGGTTTTAGGAATTCATTAAGACTGATTGGATGTATTTTTTAACGTCCACAAAAAGCAGTTGGTTAAATTGTCTGTCAGAATCTAAGTTGAAATTCTGTAGGTATGTACCGAAATCATGTTTTCAATATAAAGAAAGTATATGACCGTACGCACATAGATACTGCTTCCTGAGTTTGCTTTTCACATCTTGAATAATTTTATTAGCATATCCGCAGTCATTGCAACTTTTTTAATCCACTTATGAATTTATGATGTCCTGTCGGCAGGTGTAGAATTTATTTTTTTAACACAGAATAACATCCTATTGGTTATTTACCAAAACATAAACAAATGTCAACAATGCTTCTATAGTATATTGGATGTCGCAACGTTTAAACATACATCCAACATGGACTCAAATCACTACTTGGTTTAGTAGCTCAAAAATGTAATTATATTACGCAACGTATATGCGGATATACATAATATACGAAGAACTTTAAGAAGAATTCATATCGGAAGAGACCTCTTACATTTTTGCTGATCACGTAAATTTCAATCTCTCAACGGAAATTTCGCCACCAGCATATACAACAGAGGAGCAGCAGAAAAACTGCCAAAAAGTTGTCAGAACTGGTGCCGCTGACGTGCTGAATATATCTAGGCAACTATAAGTACATACAATGATGAAGTGAGGGTCTTAGTGCCGAGGTGAATCAATCATCTCAAGGTCACCAAGCTATAACTTTGCCAAGAAAAAAAAATTACAATACGGTAGTTGTAGTAGATTCAGAACCAATGCTGACAATATAGAAACAATTTTTTTTAACTGCTGCTAAACAATTTCGATGTATGTAACAATGAGTAAAACAAAAATTAATTTCTCCTTTAAGGAATGGTCTACAAGCCCTACTTATTAAATTTTGTAGAAAATCGGTTGAGTCGTTTAGGCTGTAGGTAAGGTATATGTATTGATACAACCAGACTGACAGAATTTCGAGACCCACTTTTTTTGATTTCGCTATAATCGTAATGTCATATTTGATTTTTATCTCAAATATTTTTTTTAAATCAGGTAAAAGGTACTCATACGCCATACACATTTTTATTTTACCTCAGTCTTGGATTCGTGGAAAAAAAAAAGTTTTGAGATAACAATCAAACGTGAAAAAGTTTGAGAGTTAGTATATAAATTGGCAGTTTTTCTGTGTAGCATTCATTGTAACATTCTGTTAAAAGATGATAATCCTGTACAGTTTTTTGCAGACGAATTTTTTTATATTAGGCGCGTAGGTCTGTTTTTCTTGACCGTTGTAAATTCTTTTACAAGAGCTTCCGATGGCCAGTTATTATTGTTAATGATTGAATAAAAAAGTGTTGGATGTGCAACTAAACTATTTGACTTGCTTATCTTTGTGTATTTAAAAGACGCTTTGTTAGGAATGCATTTGTCTTATACTAAATGGGAAACAATTATCATCAACAACAATGTCTGGATTCAAATGCGATATAAAAATTGACTTGGAGAAGAATATGTTAATAGTTAAAAGATGATCCGATAGAGTTTCACAATCAATATTACCTTCTTTATCTGAAATATGCAATAAAATGGGACTGACGGTTTGAGATGAACCAGGTGAAACCGAGGCATTTTTACGGTTTGAACTTCGAAGCTATATAGCCTTTCAATGAATTCATGAAGAAAGTTTAGCTCTCACATACGCAACAAAAAATAAAAAAAAGGAAGCAAAGTTAAGAAAAATTCGACTAACCACAATTCTCTATACAGTGTTTTACCTCAAATTCACAATTTTGCAAATCAAATTCATTTGTTTGCAAATCATATTCACTTTTTTGCAAATGAAATTCACGTTTTAGCAGAACAGATTAACGATTTTGCAAACCAAATTGACTTTTTTGCAAAACAGATTCACTTATTTGCAAATCAAACTCACGCTTAAAGAATTTGAATTTTTCCCCTTAAGCCGGGAAATTTCCCAGTGTATGGAAAAAATCATTTATTACACCCGTTTTTAAAAAGGCTAGTAAGTCTGACATAAAGAACTACAGACCGATTGCCAAACTCTCTTGTATTCCACAGCTATTTGAGCTAGTGGTTTGTAATAGTATGACGTTTTTCTGCAAAAATATTATCTGTAATGAACAACATGGATTTATGCAGAGGCGGTCAACGGTAACGAACCTTCTAACGTTTTTACACAAGTGCTCCAATGCTTTGGAAAACGGACAGGAACTAGATTGCATTTATACCGACTTTTCAAGAGCTTTTGACCAACTTTCACACGACTCTATAAGTTTTAAACTTAAGGCCTTTGGATTTTCTGCTGGATTTATTGATTGGATATATTCTTATCTTCAAAATAGATCCTACCAGGTGAAATTCAGAAAAACATTTTAAAACCCTTTTACTGCCAACTCGGGAGTACCGCAAGGAAGCCATTTAGGTCCCATTCTTTTTTTACTTGCTATTAATGATGTAACATCATGTATTCCCAATAGTGAAATTCTTGTTTTTGCTGACGATATGAAGATTTTTAAATCTATATGCTCAAGCGGTGATCGTGTGAAGTGATGAGCCAGTGGAACACATATATGTACAATGTGTTGGCAAATCTTTGTTCATAAGCTGAAGCTTGCTCTAAGCTCCTTATGAACAGAATCTTATAGTGTAAAAAAAATTAGTACAAGAAAATGGATTAATTGTGAATTTTCTGCTAATTAATTGTGAAATTGGTACAAGATTTTATTGTTATTTTCATGAAAATTATTTTAATTTTCATCGTGAAACACCAAATAAATAAAGGGCACGACCGGGTCGCACAAACATGTCTTATGGCAAGTTACCTCTGAGGGCTTTAATTACAAACGGAATATACTAAAAAAAAGTATGAAATTTTATTAAAAGTTCAAAGATCAAAATTAAAGTATGGACAAAATATTTTTATTAAATATATGAGTTTACAAAAAAATATGTAGTAAATCGGCCCGCCCGTTAAGGCTGTAAGGGCCGAGACAGACAGACATACAAAATTGCCGGACCCACTTTTTCGTCTTCTTTATCTTCGTAATGTCATGTGTGATTGTTATCTCAAAACTTTTTTTCTGTACGAATCTAAGTCTTGCCTTACAAGTAAGTAAAAATAGTAGAAATGAGGATTTGAGTGTCGTCTACTAATTTTACCTTAACATTTTTTATATTATATGAAAAATAAAAAAAGGTCCGCGACGCTGACGCTAAGCAAGCAAAGAACTGATTTTTATTTGCTTATAACTTTTAAAATAACAATTATGTATTAAAAAGAATAGTTATAAAAAAGATAGAGAAATTAAATTTTCTACAAATTTGTGTTCTGCAAGTTTTTTGTCATATGGCGGTCCTTAGTATGCGGATCTGGATTCCGAAAAAAAAAGTTTTTTTTAATCACAACATTTACAAAAAATTTTAACTAAGAGCAGAAAATGCACAGTTAATTTCCCGTTTTCCTGCACTAATAATACTACTTTTTTAAAGCGTGAATTTGATTTGCAAATAAGTGAATCTGTTTTGCAAAAAAGTCAATTTAGTTTGCAAAAACGTTATTCTGTTCTGCTAAAACGTGAATTTGATTTGCAAAAAAGTGAATATGATTTGCAAACAAATGAATTTTATTTGCAAAATGGTGAATTTGAGGTAATAATATTGGCGCAAAATTATAGTCAAAATAACACGATCCAAAAAAGTATTTAACATTTTGTTAACGTTTTTCAACTTATAGACCGATAGCGCTAACTCTTTGATTAAAACATACTTGAAAACCAGGAAATCTCCATTTTATTTTTTTAGATCCGACTCAAATTTTTTGACAGATAGGTATACTCCCACCCTCTCAAAAGAGAATGAAACTACACACAAACACTGTTTACATCCACCAACAAAATCTCACTGGAAGTTTTTACTGGAAATTCCATAAATTGTTTATAATATGATACAAACTTATTACCTGGTGATAACGTTAAGTTAATGTTTGTTAGGATTAACTTAACTGATTTAAAAGGAGGCGACTATAATTTTGCGCCACTGTATATGTATAGTTCAAGAAAGTACAGGATAGTGCAGGAACTGTTTCAATGTCAAATATTTCCAGTAATTCGTATTGGGGATTATCACGAATTCAAAAAAAATTATGAGATCAAAAAACACTCACTTCTATACTTTAAATTAATAAAATTTAAAAGAAATCAAAAACGTACCTTAACTCTTAAAATGTTAAATTAAAATATATTATAAATTATTAAAGATACTTAAAGGATTAAAGATGCACCCTTATTTTATACAGAATTAAAATTAAATTTTGAAGCTTATATAAAGTCCCACATAATCGGTTTGAAATGGGGCAAGGAGAAATGGTAAAATATATGTATATTTTTTTTTCCCATCATCATATTAAACGACTTAGCGAATATGGCAATGGCTGCCCCCATCACAAAATATGTCAACATGAATCAAGAATCTTATGCCAGCAATTAATTCAAGATGTTGTTTTAGTTTTGTTTCCCCGACTGAGGTTGCGGTTGTGGTTATGACAGGACAACTGCTAGAGGAGTGATTATATGTTCTATGAAATATTTCAGAAAATAAATTAATTTGTGCCAAATATGTGTGTTCATTTCTTACATATGTAGGAAGTAGGAGGAACCTTCATATTATATAATATTATGGTGTAGAGTTCCCTCAATTTTATGAGGTGTATGTGCTTATGAAGTGACCTATTTACCTATTTTGTGGTTAGTTTTGAATGGTGAACTAACATTTTACAAATAATGCATACCTATAGTTATCTGCTAATATATTTAGTACCTTGTTGGGTTACCATAGAAATACTGTATTATAGAATTAATTTATAAAAAAAAATTAATTAGTGAAAACAAAGAATATGGGGCTTAATAAATTCACTGAAGAATTTAAGTTGATGGTGGTTTGAATTTATGGATTTAGCTAGAATCAAATAGAACCATATATACTAGTGAAAATAATAAAATAAAACACTGTGTAACGACCATCGTTTTACCGACCCAAAACTCAACATTATTTTTGAATAATTATTATTTATTTTTATTTTACTAACTTTATTAATTTTTACTACTTAACGTAAAATACAATAAAATGGCAACGTTGTTCATAAAGCTCTTTATACAAAAAAACACACAGACACAACACTGTAACAATAAAATCAAAACAGCTTTAATAATGTAAAAAGCTCTTTTAAAAAGTATAAAAGGAGAATTCCTTCCGGAGTTATTTTCATTCTGGTTTGTGCTCCGAAGTGCGAAGTTGGTAAGCAGCGTCCACTAAAGGCATTTTCCTAGAATCAACGCGACATAGAAGTATGTCGGTTGTTGGTGCGAAGTTCCTCGAGCGTCCATCAGCAGTCGGCATGCTCATATGTTGTTGTTGTTGTTTTTTTTTATTTTCTCAACACGACACAGGGGTGTGTCGGTTGTTGATGCGAAGTTCCTCGAGCGTCCATCAGCAGTCGGCATTCTCATGTGTTGTTGTTCTTTTCCTTTTTTTAGTATTTCTCAACGCGACATAGGGGTATGTCGGTTGTTGGTGCGAAGTTCCTCGAGCGTCCATCAGCAGTCGATATGTTCATGTGTTGGTATTGTTTTTTTCATATACGTGTGTCTATACTAATTGAAGGCATCGTTCTTACAGAGTGTGCGACGTTCCACGAGCGTCCGCATAAAGTCAGACACGACAGCCGGATATGTTTTAACATACACATACATATATAATTTTTTCCCTTTAAATTTCATGGTTGCCAACTGAGCTTAAATTTATGAAATTGCCACCTTCTGTGGAACTAAATGTTTTTATAGTTTTAAGATATTATTTTAATAAAATTGTTAAATTATGTTAAAATTCAACCAATCGTCTTTCTTTTAAGATGGAACTTATCATTTGCTATACTGCCGATTCAACGTGTACTGCGGTCTTCGGACAGCATACGCGTGGTCGAGAGATTAGCAAAGCGGCATTCTTATTAATTCAATGAATTTATTTTAGTGTTAATCCTCACTGAGAAACAAAACCGACGTAAGCAAACCACCACCTCCTATCTCACGCTACAATTTGGTTCCCCAACAAGGAGCCACGTTACAATTGACGCCCAACGAGTGGGACACTAGTAAAAACAAAGAACTTTAAGATGCCCGAATTTACAGACGCTCAGTTCAAAAAACTAATATCCATGGTGAATGAGCAAAAGGCAGGCAGTTTCAGCAACTGCCCTGAGCGATTTAAAGGTGAACGCGATCCACAAGCTGTCGACGTATTCATCACAAAAATCAGTATATACAAAGAAGTAGAAAACATAAATGACGCCGATGCAATAAAAGGTTTCCCTCTTTTACTTGAAGAGAATGCAGTAACTTGGTGGCAAGGAGTAAGATCCGAAGCCGAAACATGGAACAACGTTCTTTCGCTGCTACGCAATGCATTTGCGCCAGCTAAGCCAGCTTATCGACTATATATGGAAATTTTTGAAGTTAAGCAGAAGCCAAACGACTCCACTGATGATTTCATCACCAAGAAACGTGCCCTTCTTTCAATGATTCCTGCACCAGCTCCGAAAGAACCAATGATGCTAGACATGATCTACGGGTTACTCAACATGCGCATACGCGATGGAGTTCCTAGAGACAGCTTCAAAACGTTTCATGAGTTTCTCGTTAAAGCCAGAGCAGTAGAAATCTCTCTGCACGAAAGAGATCAGCAAGCAACCTCTTCTGAGGAGAAGAAGCGATGCAATTTTTGCAAACATACGGGACACGTTGTTGCAGACTGTCGCAAAAAGCAAAAAGCTGAAACCATTAAAACTCCCACTGTTACTAATGAACCGAAAATTTACTGTTACAAATGCAAGGCACCTGGCTATGTACGATCCAATTGTCCCAACTGCAAGCAACTTCCAAAAGGCCCATCAACAGTTACATTCAACTGCATGAAGACCACCCTGGGAAACGATCTACCTACGATCAACATTCAGTCACATGGCGAAGCAGGCATAGCCTATATAGACACTGCTGCCAGGACAAGTGTAGCAGGAAGACAGTTATTTATACACTTACTCAGGAACGGAACGACATTCCAGAAGGTTGATGTAGATGTCACTCTGGCTGATGGAGAGGCCCGTCCACAAGAAGTTTGTATTGCAAAGACCAACATTATATTTGGCAACCGGTTGCGGCCGATTACCTTTATCGCCCTACCAACTGCTACCGACAACCGTACGCTGATAGGGATAGACTTCCTTGAAGAAAACGGCGTGGTCTTGGACCTTGGTCAAAGAATGTGGTATTTTGCTGACCAAATCCACAAGAAATTTGACTTTTACGACACTTACGACACTAGAGTTGTCAAGCCGCAACTCGTAGCAGATTGTAAAATCCTGTGGCCCGCACAAAATTCAAAAACTGGACCTCAGCTGGAAGCAAGCGCGGCGAAATGCACGCCACTTGTAACTGAGGTCTCCCCAACCCAAAACGTTAATGCGTTCCTCGCCTGGTTTGATGAGCGAAAAGCAATCTCACCACTCACCGCAACACCGCCGGTAAACAGAGAATCCGCTAGCCCATTGAAAATGCCAGTAAAGAGGAAGAACACTGCTACCACCAGCAAAGACAACAAGTATTCTCCAGGCTTTATTCAGCACCTCTTCAATAATTCATTACGAAATACGGATGTAACTCCAGAGCGAAAAGCCAACCAAGAAAATTTGTTTCCACCGATGGTGCAAAGTAATGAAGAAGATATTATCTTAGAACCATGGTTTACCGAAATTTACTCGATAGATGTCAAACTCCGTGAGCATGAGGTCAAGAAGCTCTCACCTGAAGAGAAAAACCAGCTTAACAACCTACTTTCGGAAGTTGAGGATCTATTCGGTGAAATTACCGAGCCAACCCCATATACAACTCACAAAATTGACACTAACAATCATGAACCCATAGCTGTTCCGCCTTATCGTCTGTCACCAACCCGAAAAGAGCAATTAAAGGTAGAACTATCTAAGATGTTAAAGAACCACATCATCGAAGAATGCGAGTCACCATGGGCTGCACCAGTCGTGTTAGTTCCAAAGAAAGATGGTTCAATTCGGGTATGCATCGATTATCGGAAGCTCAACAGTATCACCACTCCAGATAGATATCCACTGCCACGTATCGATGACCTGTTGCACTCCACTAAGAAGACACTCTTCAAAAGTACTCTCGATCTTCAAACAGGATACTATCAAATCAGGATAGATGATCAAGACATTGAGAAGACAGCATTCATCACTCCTTTTGGCATGTTCCAATTCAAACGAATGCCATTTGGTTTGCGAAACGCACCCGCAACTTTCCAAAGACTAATGGATAAATTCCGCAATGGACTTCCAGATATGCTGCTTTTGGTATACTTAGATGACGTGATAGTTTGCTCGAGTAGTTTCGAGGAACACTGTCAAGACCTTAGACGAATCTTCAAGAGATTGAGGAAATTCAACTTGAAGGTAAATAGGAGCAAATCAAATTTCTGCTGCGCAGTTGTTAAATACTTGGGTCACCTTATAACCAACGAAGGTATCCAAGTCGATCCTGAAAAGGTTACCGCAATAAGTAACCGACCAGAACCAACAAACCCTAAACAAGTTATATCCTTCCTTCAAACTTGTTCATGGTATCGTCGATTCATCGCAAATTTTGCTGACATCGCCAAACCACTTAGTAATCTCACTAAGAAGACTTCCACATGGGAATGGGGTAGAGATGAAAGAGACTCCTTCAAAACTCTTAAATCTCTTCTCACCACAGCACCGATCTTGCAACAAGCTGCTGAAGATGTACCATTCTTTTTAAAAGCAGACGCTAGCAACTACGCTATCGGGGCAGTTCTTGTCCAGGGGGAGAAAGCAGATGAACACCCTATCGAATACGCTTCACGCCTCCTCACGACTGCAGAACGCAATTATTCCACAACCGAGCGAGAAGCTCTAGCCATAGTATGGGCTGTTAACAAGTTTCGAGGTTACATCGAAGGAGGAGAAGTTACACTTATAACTGATCACCAACCCTTGAAATGGCTTTTAAGTCTAAAGTCTCCAACAGGCAGACTTGCCAGATGGGCCCTTCAACTCCAACCGTATGACTTTAAGATTGATTATGCACCAGGGAGAACAAATATTATAGCTGATATGTTGTCCAGACCACCCTGTGCCAATCACACTGAATCTGGATGTAAGATTTGCAGTTTCGAAGTCGATATGCCTACAAGAAGACCCGCTGAAATTCGTGAAGCTCAATTACAAGACGAGGAGTTACGAACAATAATTGAGTCATTTGAGACCCAAAATGGAAACTTAACGAGATGGACATCCCGAGGATACCTACTAAACGACGGTATTCTATATAGATACTCTCCAGAATCAGACTCTGAAGATGCTCAACTGGTAGTACCAATCCAAGAACGAGATGAAATCCTAAGAAGTTATCATGATGCCCCAACCGCTGGTCATTATGGAATTGATCGAACCATCGCACGAATCTCTTTAAGATACTTTTGGCCCGGCATGCGAAAGGATATAACCACACACGTTTCTAAATGCATTGCATGCCAACGCTACAAGCCAAGCAATATGAAACCTGCAGGACTCCTACAAACCGTTTCTAGCAATCAACGATTTGAGGTAATTGCAGTCGATCTATTTGGTCCATTACCTTCAACAGCTGAAGGTTTTCAATGGATTCTAATTGTTGAAGACATTGCCACAAGGTGGATAGAAGTATTCCCTTTGAAAGAAGCAACCGCTGTTAACTGTGGACTCACCTTACTTAATGAAGTATTTCTTCGGTACGGCATCCCTAGACGTCTCCTCTCAGACAATGGACCTCAGTTTATATCAGTATTGATGCAACAGCTTACTGATTTTCTTGGCATTCAACAAACTTTAACACCCGTTTATCACCCTGAAGCGAATCCGGTGGAAAGGCGAAACCGAGATATGAAGACACAGCTTGCCATTCTAGCTGGAACAAACCATACCACTTGGGCTGAAGAACTACCTAACATACGTTACGCTATGAACACAGCCAAATGTCAAAGCACTGGTTACACACCATCGTACTTGATGTTCGGACGAGAACTCAGAGCCATCAATGAAGTACTTAACGACCAAAGACCAATCCTAGAACATCAGAATTTTATTCCACAAATTAAATCAACATTAGTGAAACTCGCAGAAACCATGTTAAATGCTAAAGAAGACACCGAAAAGACTCAAGACCATAACAAGCGCTATGTTGATAAAAAACGTCGTCCCCAACCTACTTTAAAAGTTGGTGACAAAGTCCTTATCACCACACACGTTTTGAGCAAATCATCGAAGAACCTTACCTCTAAATTCATGCCAAAGAGGGACGGTCCTTATGTCATTATCAAACAGCTTGGTACATCAACATTCCAAGTTGCATCTCCAGAAGATACAACCACACCTCTGGGAACGTATCATGTTTCCTCTATCACAAAATACAAAAACCAATTATCTGATGACCAACCTATCCAACAACTCAGAAAACGAGGTCGACCAAAGAAGTCTGTCGCATCATCGGGACGATCTCTACGACAGAGGGGGAGAATGTAACGACCATCGTTTTACCGACCCAAAACTCAACATTATTTTTGAATAATTATTATTTATTTTTATTTTACTAACTTTATTAATTTTTACTACTTAACGTAAAATACAATAAAATGGCAACGTTGTTCATAAAGCTCTTTATACAAAAAAACACACAGACACAACACTGTAACAATAAAATCAAAACAGCTTTAATAATGTAAAAAGCTCTTTTAAAAAGTATAAAAGGAGAATTCCTTCCGGAGTTATTTTCATTCTGGTTTGTGCTCCGAAGTGCGAAGTTGGTAAGCAGCGTCCACTAAAGGCATTTTCCTAGAATCAACGCGACATAGAAGTATGTCGGTTGTTGGTGCGAAGTTCCTCGAGCGTCCATCAGCAGTCGGCATGCTCATATGTTGTTGTTGTTGTTTTTTTTTATTTTCTCAACACGACACAGGGGTGTGTCGGTTGTTGATGCGAAGTTCCTCGAGCGTCCATCAGCAGTCGGCATTCTCATGTGTTGTTGTTCTTTTCCTTTTTTTAGTATTTCTCAACGCGACATAGGGGTATGTCGGTTGTTGGTGCGAAGTTCCTCGAGCGTCCATCAGCAGTCGATATGTTCATGTGTTGGTATTGTTTTTTTCATATACGTGTGTCTATACTAATTGAAGGCATCGTTCTTACAGAGTGTGCGACGTTCCACGAGCGTCCGCATAAAGTCAGACACGACAGCCGGATATGTTTTAACATACACATACATATATAATTTTTTCCCTTTAAATTTCATGGTTGCCAACTGAGCTTAAATTTATGAAATTGCCACCTTCTGTGGAACTAAATGTTTTTATAGTTTTAAGATATTATTTTAATAAAATTGTTAAATTATGTTAAAATTCAACCAATCGTCTTTCTTTTAAGATGGAACTTATCATTTGCTATACTGCCGATTCAACGTGTACTGCGGTCTTCGGACAGCATACGCGTGGTCGAGAGATTAGCAAAGCGGCATTCTTATTAATTCAATGAATTTATTTTAGTGTTAATCCTCACTGAGAAACAAAACCGACGTAAGCAAACCACCACCTCCTATCTCACGCTACAATTTGGTTCCCCAACAAGGAGCCACGTTACAACTGTATGTATTATAAGCATCAAATAATATTTTTGCAATTAAATATTTTCTCTTCAGATCGAATGTTGTTGTATTGAATTTAAATATAATTTTGGTTAAATTTAACTCTATAAATCGTCATCACAAATAGTAATATAGCTCCCATTCTTACAATATTATATTTTGAATTTAGTAAGAATTAATTATACTTGTGTATTAAATCAAAGCTTAAAATAATAAAAATTCTATAAAATATAAAATGAAGGGCGCGACTGTGTCGCACAAACTTGCTCTTGTGGCAAGTTATGATTTCTTGTTGACGACTGGACCAGTTTTTTATGAAAAAAAAAATATTTTGTAGTTCGATAATTGTCTGCCTCAGGTTAAGAAGGTACCAAAATATTTCCAGTATTATAGTTAGGCGCACACATAGGGGTATATGGTGTTTGACCAATCTTTAAAGCTGGCCAAATTTATGTAAAGGCTGTTTTTTTCGAGTTATAGAACTTTAAATGGCATTTTTAAGACGGCGACCGATTTAACAGCTGTCAAGTGATTTATTCTCAGTTTGGTTTGGCCATTCATCATGAATAGACTCACGCCTGAACAACGCTTGCAAATTGTGTCAAATGGGCCCAAAACGAGATGGCCGTTGTTCCCGATTTTCAGAAGCGAATTTTGTTTAGCGATGAACCACACTTCTGGTTGAATGGCTACGTCAATAAACAAAACTGCCACATTTGGAGTAAAGCTAATCCTCAAGTGTATGTCGAAACACCGTTACATACAGAAAAACTGACTGTTTGGTGCGCTTTATGGACTGGTGGAATCATTGGTCCGTACTTCTTCAAAAACGATGATGGCTACAATGTTATAGTCAATGGTGATCGGTATAGATCACCATGATTACTAACTTTTTCATTCCTGAATTGAATAATCATGATCTCCAGGAGTTGTGGTTCCAACAAGACGGCGCAACATGTAACACAGCTCGTGCCGTAATCGATTTATTGAAAGACACGTTTGGTGACCGCCTAATTTCACGTTTTGGACCTGTGATTTGGCCTCCAAGATCTTGTGATTTAACACCGCTAGACTATTTTCTGCGGGGTTATGTAAGGTCATTGGTCTATGTGGATAAGCCACAAACGCTTGACCATTTGGAAGACAACATCCGCCGTATTATTGCCGATATACGGCCGGAAATATTGGAAAAAGTCATCGAAAAACGCCACAAGATTATCTTTCGAATAAATAAAAAATCATGTCAATCGAATATTCCATCGTTGTTTTATTGCAATTTAAAGTTATACCTCTAAAAAAAAACACCCTTTATGTGGCTTTTCCACCCTAACACGAGTTATTCTGTTCATAGATATTATTAAAAAGTTATTTTAAAGTCTAGCGAACCCGGCTAATTTCATCTGAGCATACCTATTACTAATTGAAAAAAAAAAGTTTGCACCCCAGTTAAAAAAAAAACTACTGAAGACGGGAAGGGGTTTAATCCCCTTCCACTTATAGTGTTTTTTTGTTAAATATAAGATTTTACATTTTCACTTCTTAAAAATAAGAAGATTTGAAAATGAGTGACTTCCAAATAACAAAAGGTTTTTGTATCATATCTGGGATACCGCGAGCTTATACGTAAGCGATTCTATTCCTATACTTTGTCGTGTAAAAATTTAAATATGTATATCGCCAAAATATTTTTAACCACGCCTTGATCGTGATTTTGAGAACTACTTCACAAATGTGGAATACTTTTTACAGTTCTATGAGTATTTCGCTCCAAAAGGTCGAATTAAAATTTTCAAAACCATTGTACGTCATGATAATCATCAAGGTAAAACATTTTTGAAGTGTTAAATATGCAAACTCTTACGTTTTGAAATGTTTCTATCTTTACTCAAAGACTAGCGCATATTCTAGGAGTCCGATTATATCCTTCGTTCCTTTCAGAAAAATATAAAACTTACATAAATACATAAATGCACACTGTAGGCACTTTTTCGCATAATTTAAATCTTAAACTTGTAGTAAATTGCACTTAAAGCAACCTACTAAACCGAAAAAACTAGTGCAACTCGTATACAATCAGAATAAGGTTGTTGTAAGCACTTCATGCAACAATTATGTATTCCAACCAACTCTAGAGGGTTGCAACAGTCACCTCACCCAGCCAGCGCCACCTCAATCATCTTCATCAGAGTCCTTCATCACCCGCCCCCAAACACGCAGTCGCCTCCACTCCACTACGCTGGAGCTGAGTGAGCTGAAATTAAAACCCCATTCATGCAATTCGTCTTTATGTTGCATCACAGAGCACAGAGCAAACAATTTATTTTTCGGAATGAGAATGAGAAATTCTTTCTTTTTTTTTTCAAAAAAAAAAAAAAAAAATACCCACACAGCCATTAACACGGTGTAACTAAAGTGTATGCAAATGAAGATTACCTAACGCCAAGAGACTGAAAGGCTTAAGCGGTGAATGACTTCCCAGTCACAAGCGCGCACCCAGTTCTATACTGGGACACAATGGACTAAACTCTCGAAACTATACTCGGCTCTCTGCTGATGGGGTTCAGGTCCTGGGGGAGGTCGGGGACTCAATGCTGGAGATGAATCTCTGCATAAAGAATGGATAGAACAGGAAGGGAATGCGCGTACAAAAGAATTTAAATTCTCGAGTCTGTAAGACTGGTTTTCTGGTAACGAAAGAGAAGTACCTTGTATTCATCTGCAAGCAACATCCTTTGGAAGAGAATTTTAAGGCATGTACTCAGTCAGTCATAGATTATGTTAAGAACCTATCGAGGATGCACAGCTATGGGAACTGAATGTGTTTACCTCTTTGTATAACAATGCAGGAAGTTTCATTCTCGCGATCTGGAGAATCTAATCATTATTTTGTTCTGTTTGCAAAAAGAAGCAGCAGTAAGCGATGGCCGAAGGATATCATTTGATTTGAGAGTGAACGTTTCGAATAGTTTGCTGATCCCTTAAGCCTCATTAGGCCTTAGTTAAGGGGGAGGATGATTGTATTGTATATAATTTGAAAAGTTGAGTGTACACTGTTTCTTCTTTTAAACGGAGTCCAATTTTTTTTTAGGAACTCAGAAAATGTAATTTTGCCAGATGGGACCAATCGACAAGCAGAGGAAATGAACTATTAAGAACCAAACATTGTTGCCATTTATCAGGAAGATAAATGGAATCAAAAAGACTGGAAGACAGCATGAGAAGACTCGAGAATTCTGGAAAAATCCTATGTCAATCCACTGCTTGTTAGAAGGAGCAAGAAAAACGATTATTTAGGTGCGGTTTTTTCATTTCAAAAAGACTACGGAAAGACGTCTTATGCATCGATCACATAAAAGAAATTCCTGGTTCCATAACTAACTTAGACGTCCTCATGCAAGAAAATAAGAAGCTTATAAAACGATGGTACAAAGCCAAACAAGAATTGCTACAAACATACTCTGTTCAATTTTAATTAATATATTTTAATCAAAGGATTGCCTACCAATAGATACAACTGCAAATCGGTAGGGTTACCAAATGTTAATTAAGATTTTTCTTTAAAAATTGAAAAGCATCCACAGGTTTTTTTTTTTTTTTTTATTTTGTCTACTTCGTTTGATTGATTGTCGTTGTTGATTGATTGATTATTATTGATGCGACCGGCACCAATTCTTAAGGAGACAATTGTTGGCCCCATATGTGAGAAAGGAAGATTTCGGAGACGGTACAATCGTGAATTTTACGCAATCTACCTTCAAGCAAATATCTCTGCTCGGAAAGTTCTTTGTGGTACATTCTATGGCAGACGACAGCGTGGTAGACTATGCTTGCGCTGGAGAGATGGCCTAGACCAGGACGCCCGGAGCCTTGGGGTGCGCAACTGGATGGCGTCGGCTCGAGACCGGGATAGGTGGAGAGACTTGTTGAAGGAGGCCAGGACCGGACCCCGGTTGTCGAGCCGATGATGATGATGATGATGACAGGCACCACTGTTTTTGACAGAGCTTTCTCATAAGTCCGGTGACTATATGGTGCAAATACCAAATGAATGAAAGAGTATAGTAGAAGAGAAGGAAACACGCTGGGTTAATATATGAAATGAAAATAAAGGAAACACGAGATTGAATAAAAGCTTATGAAAACAATTTTAACTGCAATGAAATTCGTAAATTCCAACAAAAATTAAAAGGAAGTTCTCAACCTCTGCAAGGAGAATAGCATTTTGTTTTCATTTAAAGACTTTTAAACGGTGATGGAGAACAAATTGCCACTTTAAAGTAGACCAATGGCTTTGATTATGTTGGTTTTTAATAGAGTGATGGTTTGCGGTTCATTGGCATTGACTTATGAAGAGGCTATGGCCTCTTGCCTGAAACCACAGATGTCTTCGTTGTGCATATTATCTAATTTGATTAAAAGAAGTTGGTTATAATGATTGAATGATAAAACTTGACGTTGACGGTGAGGTACTGGTCTACCGTATTCCATCAAAGGAGTATGTGAGGATGATACCCCCAGCCCAAAATCCACACCAAACTGTGAATTTTTGTTGTTGCATGGACATTTGATTGACCACGTGCGAATTTTGCTCATCTTAAAAATAGAAAATTTTCCTTGTTGACCAAAAATTCATCAAAAAAAGAGACTCCTCCCTGAAAATGAACGCTGAGAATGGTTGGGCCTGGCTTTTCCCACTTAAATAAATTAGTTTTATCATTTGCATACTGTTCAACGCTAGCTATATGTCTCCATGGTAAGACCGACTTGATAAATGACAGTCAATTTAATAGGTTAAGATTCAAAAATATGGCTTGTAAATGTTCATAAAGCTCTGTTTAAAGACCCTATATGAAACAAGATTTCTAGAGACAAGGTCTAAGTAGAACATAGACATCCCAGGGTTGCAAAAACCTTATTAATTTTTAGCTTTAGCTTGGCTTTTAATTTACAAGGTAGTTGGTGAACTATGAAAGAGCCCGACTGGGTCGCATAAACTTGCTCTTGGGGCAAGTTTCTTTCGTGTTTACGACTGGAAAATTCATTTGACCAGCTTTGTTTATAAAGAAAAGATTTTCAGTATTTAATTTATATTTTGAAATATTTGTATTTTAAAAAATCTTGTATGGAATGAAAAAAGGTTTATATAAAGGATATAGTTTTCGGTAAAAATAATAATTTTAACTTGAAATTTTATCAAAGTTTATAGTATTTTTTTTCGAGAAAATTAGATTTATTGGTTTTGGTGTCAAAAATTAATTTTTTTTAAATTTGTTTTCGCCCATTTATTTCAGTTTAGCAGTTGTTTTTGAATATTAAATTTCGTTACAATCGGTCTAGCCGTTCAAAAGATAGTCGGAGTAATAAAAACGGTTTTATGGCTAGTTCTTTTTGAATATTAAATTTCGTTACAATCGGTCTAGCCGTTCAAAAGATAGTCGGAGTAATAAAAACGGTTTTATGGCTAGTACCATTAATAAGCTGATTCTGAAAAAAAAAATCAGACAAAAGACATTGGTAACAAATCACTCATGTAAAATTTTATCAAAATTAATCGTATTTTTTTCGAGAAAATTGGATTTATCGGTTTTGACCAAAAAAAAATTTTGTTCAAAAATTACTTTTTTTCAATTTTTTGTTTGGCAGTTTCGTTTCAGTTTTGCATTAGTTTTTGAATATTGAATTTCGTTAAAATCGTTGAAGCGGCTCAAAAGATAGTCGGAGTAATAAAAAACGGTTCTATGGCAGGTACCGTTAATAAGCTGATCCTAATAAAAAAAAATTAGATGGTGTAAATCACCATTGGCAACAAATTACTCATATGACTTTTCATCAAAATGTTTTCTTGATTCATAAACTCGCAACCCTGGGTTATCCAAAACAAATTTGTACTTCTTTTCAGAATGACGTTGGGAAATACAGGCAATTGCGCCAGCGGCGTAGCAAGGGTTTGTGCCGCCTGGGTCAGACCCTAAAAAAAACATTTGAGTTACTTAATTTTATCACTATTAAAAACAAATGAAAAATGAAACAGCACCACTCAGTAATCACTTTCAAAATGTCAAAGAACCAACGCTATTTTTTAAATTCTTATAAATGAAGATCAAGTTAACTATTATATGTATTAAATGTCGTTGGATAATTTTTGTTTTATTATTTTTTTTTGATTAAAAAGCAATTTTTTGTGTTAATTACAAAAATTTCTTATAAAAGAATTTCTTATAAACAATACATAGTGCATTTTCTTATAAACAATACATAGTGCATTAGTAAATCATTTTATTGTTGCATTTTCGGACCGAGAATTGTCTTTGCTGAGATATAGTTTGCTACATCTCGGTCGCAACGACAAGTACTCTGTCGTTGCTGCTGACACGCAAATGGCCTAAAAACTGGAATTAAATACACCATTGGAGTCAGAGCTAGGAACTTGAAATTTGGTACGATTACTCCAGATTTTTAAAAAAGAAGTCATTAAATTTCTGCCTGGAGTTTTCAACTTTAATAGCGTTATAAAATTTATATACAAATTCAAACCCGTTGCTCCCCTAATATTTCCAACATGCCTGTTAGAGTTGCAAACTAAAATTGCCCAACAACCATCGACTGCCTCCATATACAGATTGTGGAGTAAAAAAGCATACAAGTGCGACAATATCATAAAATTGAAGTACCCTGCGGTGGTACAGATCCAGACCATTGAAGCACACTGATCTTTTGTTCTATTCCTAGCAATGGACTTTGTCGCCAGTGCGCCAACCATAAGCGCTCTCGAAACGTCCTCAACGTTGAAATAAACATTCACAAGTACACTTCGAAGGGATTCTATCTGGAGCACCTACAATAGGGAGTGAAGGAAATGAAGGGTGGACGAGCTGCAGCCGACTATATATATATATACGATGACGACGAGGACGGCACATATTTTGCTGTTCTAAAGTTTGTAGGACATTTGAATGTGTAAGTGAAGTAGTTGAATAACTTGGCTTGGCTCTTGCAACTGGAACTGGGTTGGGTTGTGCTGTGCTTGGTTGGTAAAAGAGTCCTTTATTTTCATTGTACCCCATGGAACGAACGAAGTAAGATTAAAATTATACGTGACATGATGAAGTACGTTCGTTGAGTGCATATTCTTCTAGTCCTCTGGAAAATGGGCCTCCATTCACTAAATGCACCGGAAAATAGGAACCGTAAATTGAGAAATGTAGGTATACAGTTGGGAGTGAACATCATGATGGTGTAATGTTTGTGTGTGTTGTGTGTGTATTTTTGTCCTTGGGCTTATGGAGCAGATTTATAAGGAACTTTCGTTTTTGTTTAATATCAATGTTGTGTGCAAATTTAGCTTTACTGAAAATCCTGCTTCTATGTTTAGATGTATGTTTAATTTTGGGTGTGTATAAGATTAATCAATTTAAAATAGGGGATTATCTATGCGAAGGTTGGTCTATTTTCACAGATAGAGCTCTTAAGTGAACAAGTTATGCAATTACGCATACACATAATAATTTATGGAATTAAGTATACCTACATATATGGTTATCCTGCTGATGCTGTTGCTGCAAGTATATATGAGTGAACCAGAGCCAATTTCCGAGATTATGTGTCCAATAAACCTCCTTTTAAACCAAGTTCATATAACTTCAGTGGCCTTTTGGATATTCTGTCCAACATTAATTAGAAAAGTCTATGTCTCGTGGAGGAGTGTTATAGGTACATACCATCTATGATTTTGTCATAAATTTGGAGTGTGGGTGAAAGCTTTGGTAGTTTTAGCAAATAGACAAGAGTGGTAGACCTTAAATAAAATAAATTTTAAGTGAATTAAATCGTTTGCACTCAGTTTATTATTGAGAACGAACTTATTTTTGCACAAGTTTGAATTTTGGAAACAAAAAATAGTAGTTAATTACATAATATTTTGGAAAAAATTAGTTTGCAATTTTTTTTTTCATTGTTTTTGTTTTCAAAATATTGAGTTTGAAAATATTTTTTTTAAAACTGTTCACTAAAACAACTCTATTTAAAAATAAAAAACGTACAACATGGCTTTGTAGTTTTAACATATTTTTTTTAAATATATTTGTTTCTAATGTAAGTCAGGTTTTTAGAAAATTGCCCCTCCTGCCCAAACGGGGAGAAATAGATCACCTTTCTCAAACGATTTTTTCTTGCCCTAATCCCACCTTCGCGCTCAAGCTTTTTGGTGCACCTAAAATCAATCACCCTATGTATGCCAGAGTCGAAAAAGTTTTGCGAAATTTTGAAAAAAATTCGAGCGTGATGAAAGTTCTTACCTGTTAATAAGTGACATAAACAGACAATATCACTACTATGCCAGAAACTGATTCTGGAGTCTTCAGAAATGACCGGGTTCGAGTTATCTAAACGGATTAAGGGCGAGCTATAACAATGGTGCTAACACGTAAGTTCTAGAAAACAAATTTAAAATTGAAAAAAAAAAAAAAAAAGAAATCATAATCTCGAATTGCGGAAATCTAGAAAGGAATCCTACATGCAAAGGGCGGACGCGAAATTCGGAAATGCAATTAAATAAAATTAATAATGATACAAATTCTATATGAAAACTTATTAAAAAAACAAATTTGTTTTTTAATTAAATATTCAACCAACTAGAAGAACTAGCATCATTTCATTTTCACTTTTCACATTACCTTTATGTCAAAAAGTTATGTAAGCTGAGCTAGAAAAATCTTTAAATTGCGTAATGACAAGGTGCTTTTTACTGGACGTCATCTGACTAATCCACAAGTTAGCACCCGGGCGAAATGCAATGTTTCCTTGGACTATAGGCCGCTTAACGCTTTAACGTTAAGGAAATGCTTTAGTGAGTCCTCGACTATACTTGAGTTTCAATTTTAATGAAGTGAAATCGAGAGAGACGTTGACTTGAGAACATTTTTGACTTGATTGACGATTATGAATTCCGCTCTTTAAGTACTAGATATTTATATTTTGTCTGTCTTTTGAAACCTGAGAGTGGGTGAGTACTGAGTTGAAATGTTAAAAAAAAAAAAAAAATAGTCATGACAGCTCAGAAGAATCACAGCCTAGTCTAACACATTCACTCAACTGTAATAGTGATTAGAGGGTTCTGGTACAGCTGCGAAGTGGCGGCCGGTGAAGGGCGGCTCATGGCCAACCTATGACAAAAACAGATCGAATGATTTAATAAAACGAAACAGAATAGATACGGCCAATCATCACTGGCCATTGGCCAATAGGGGAACATGCAGCTTAACTGCTCCTACTTTTCAACAGCTACTGCCGTAGTTGTAGAAATCCGCAAGAGAAGGAAACTATTGAGCATTTCCTCTGCTACTGTCCGGCCCTGGCTAGGTCTAGCCTCCAGGCATTTGGTAGCCTGTTTCTCTACAACCTAAACGTGTTGTCGAACAAAAGGATAAATGATTTTACCGCTTTTCTCAACAGCACCAGTTGGCTCTAACAAACCAAACAATATCTCTATTTCAACTTTCACCTTGGAAGCTTTTGGAACTTCCCTTTAGGACTGGCTATTCGGACTTGCACTTACTCTATTTTCGGCGATAGCATCAGAGCACTGATTAATACCTGGTAGGTATAATATGCCTTTTAACGGGGTTAGCCTCAAATAGATCTAGTGTAAAGTTAATTGGTCGACTCTCAGTCCAAATGGAACCACCCAGCACACAGTGTGAGCTGGGTTCTTCCCTTGGGACTGTGGGCACAGACCAAAAACTGATCCCCTAAGCTTAACAGTCACTACCACTATATCACACAAAATTAGGTCAAACGAGTTATGGTATCAAAACGGCGCTTTTCCGCGCTAATTGGGTTTCTTCGGAACAGTTGTTCTGCGAAACCGTCATCTTACCTACCTACCTATGTTGTTTGACGTTTTTTACGTTTTACGTTTTTTGCGCTTTTTAGAAAATAGAAAAACGGTAAGTCTGACAAAAAAACATGCCTTTAATATTTAAAAATTTATAACCAAATAAAAATTTGTGTTTTACTTGCTTAGTATTCGGAGTCGCAGAACTTTTTTTGTTTCTCATATTACATTCGCCAGAATTCAAGGAAATTATACGACAATATTTTTGTAAAAAGAGCGAGAAAATAAAAATGAAAATTACGCCAAAAAAAAGAGATTTTCTTTTTTCTTAATTTTTCCATTCCATAAATATTTTGGGGAAATTTCCTATGGCGTTATTTTATGAAGTCAAAAATTTAGATAAAAGAATCATCTTTGACAACAAATCACACATATACATACATTTTAAACAAAATTGATAAAAAAAAATAAAAAACAGCTTTTTAAAAAATGTATTTATTAAAAAAAAATTGTTTGCAGTATGAATTAAAATTACCAGGCAAGTTTTTTGTCAGACTAACGGTTTTTGAGATTTTAAAATTACCAAAAAAAAAAAAATTATTTTCAGAACCCCTCTACATTCCACTGAGAGCACAAAATGCAAATTTAATTTCCCGTTTTCCTGTACTGTGTTTTTCTTTTTTTGCTGAATAAATAAATAATAAATAAATTTTTATAACTCGAACTTTCTTAACTATATAGATACAATGTAGTAACCATTGTATATACATTTCTATAGTACAACCATGGAGCAGCGCCATCTAAAGAAAGTTGTGAACCGCACATTTGGAGGTTCTTACATTTACTAAGTGTCTATTCTGTTACCCAGACAATAGTCGTCAACAAAACAAATTAATAATATATAATGTATTTTATTGGCTCTAAAATCCATATTTCCTTGACAAGAGTCGTAAACAAAACAAAAATCATATATGTTTACGACTGTTGTCAGGGTTACAGAATAGACAACTAGTAAATGCACAAACCTAAAAAAATGTTATTCACAAGTTTCTTAAGATGGCCAGGCGGTGATTATTCAGCATGAAAATACTATTGAAATGTATATACAATGGTAGTAACTATTAATTTTAAATTTCATGATCTATTACATTATGTACCTACTTAATTAAAAATGTAATACATTTTTGTAAAACATTTTTAAAATAAAATTGATTCAATTTTAATGAAATTCACAATGATATCATGTTGAATTGGTATTTAAGTTTCAATTAAATTTGTTTAAATTTGTAGATACAACGAAAAACTCAAATACATATACATATATATTTTATCTCAATAAATTTTGCAACTCTCGACAATAAATGGTGCATGTTCCGTCCGGCAAATGAGAGAACTAGGCAGTCCAGGACATAAACTCACACATGATGTGAGTTTATGATGCCACCCTTTAAAATTTATTACATTTCCGCATGACATCGTTGTGGGACACATGCATTCCTGTTGTAGCTCATCCTGGGTGATGATAACAGTTTGTTATTTTTTTTGTTGCTATAACTAAAGTCTAAAGGAGGGTAACAACTAACAAGCACCCTCTGTGCTCTTCACTCTACGCAGTCCCCACTAATTGATACAAATCTGTTGAAATAAATCAAAAAGTTGTTAAAAACTTTTTGAACTCTTCAAGTGCTCAAAGTCACCACAAAAAACACCGTAAGGCAGAAAATTTATTTAAAACTTTATTTAGAACGTTTTTATTTTTTAACTTATTATGTACGGTATCAAATATAAAGATGATTTTTTTATATGAATTAATGTGATTGCAAATCTTTAAGTGTAGGTTGGCGGGACTTTGACATTCTTTTAAAAGTAAATTGTGATTTTAATGTCTCCATTGTCATGGCATAAGACCGTTTATTTAATTTTGTTGTCAAACGTATGTAATGTTATACATTTATAAAGCCTGTGGAATTGGTTTATTTTTGTGCTTCCATTAAATATGTACATATGACTAAAAAATAAAAAAAATCATACATTCATGCATTTTATATATCTCTTACCCTTATTTAAAAAAAAGAAGGAAACAATAAATCATTGACTTGAAAACAAATTAAATTGTCATTTATATATGAAATTCAGTGTGTCCCTAAAATATTGCTATCTGGTTACATACATACATAAACCTTTTTATATTTTACTATCTGATCTAGGTGACATCATTTTAAAAAGTAATCTCCGACCGGAAAACAATGTGCAAAATACTTTTTTTGAAATTGAAGCAAAAACAGGAAAATAGAAACGGAATCAAAGTTCACTTTGCGCCAATTTCCAGTTAAAATATCAATCGATTTATTCTCTCTCTACAGATAAAAATAAAATTGCTATTGAAAATAGTGCAATCTGCTTGCAATATTAAGGGTACGTAATAACATTGCATGAATTACACAAACACACATAAAAAAAAACTACAAAAAAATGGACTCAAGCATTATTGTATTTAGGGCTTTTATACGGAAAGGCCTCATATATAAAAGGAATAAGGGTTGTTGTGACCATTTTTTTTTTATTTTTTTATTTAAAGGCTATAAAAAGTATTTATAAATTCCATAAAAACAGAAATAAAAAATAATGGCCACGACTAGGTCGAAGGAACTAGCTCTTGTGGCAAGATATTTTACTGCTGAAAACTTGTAATGGTTGCCTAATCTTTTTTCCAGATTTTTTAAGGTATCTTAGTTCTTTTCATATCTTTCTGTTCCTAGCACGATACCTCAGCTGGGACCACCACTACAAATTCTGGGACAGATGATCTCTATGTATCTTTTGGCCTTCCAAGCCGCCTCGCACCTTGAGGATTCCATCCGAAGCATTTTTTTGCTATGCTGTCATCAGGTTTCCTAAGTGTATGGTCTATCCAGTGCCACTTCCTCTGCGCGATATCAATATCCACTTTTGTTTGTCCAGTCCTGAGCCACAGTTCATTGTTGGATATGGTTAGCGGCCACCGGATGTTCAGAATGTAGCTGAGACAGCGGTTAACAAAAGCTTGTAACCTACTCGACAGTATAGAGACTTTCCACGTTTTGCAGGCATATAGCAGCACGGATTTCACGTTTGGATTTAAATAGTTGCAACTTAGTACGAAGCGATATTTTTCTGGAGTTTCATTCTTTAAGAAAAAAATCCGAATGCACTATTAGCTTTATTTATTCTGTTGCTGACATCCAGGTCCGTTCCACAATCGAGTGTGCCAAATAACTACCCAAATAGTTAAACCGAGAGTTTCGTCCTCTATTGTTTCCTGTCTCACAATAACTTGCTATTGCTGGTTTCTATACTGGTGTGCATCATTTTCGTCTTATTGGCGTTAATCTTTAAGCCAGCCATTTCTCCATTTTGTTGAAGCAATAGGGCTTTTTAACAGGCGGCTATATTCTCATAATTCCGTAGAGTTGCCTCTTTCACACCACAGTAATTTTTATGAGTAACATTAAAATTGGCCTATAATTCGTTTGGGGTGATTTTTTTGGTTTGTCAGACTCGTTAAAAGCTGAGTTGGCACATTTGGTTAAGGGCTTCAGTGCCGTTTGCTTTTAAGCAGATGTCATCAGCATAATCCAAATGGCTTAACTTGTGAAATAGGTCCCATTGTATTATGAGTCTGTCACTTTCACCTACCGTGGCAGACATTACATCATCAAAGGCAAGTAAGATTAAAATCGGTGACAAAATATCACCCTGCCCCACTCCCTGTCGTACTTCAAATGCATCGGAAAGCTGTCCATTGTGCAAAACGAAACACCTTGCTTCGTTGTAGGACTCTTTGATAATGGCAACAATTTTATCAGGTATGCCTCTAGCACCAAGCGATCTCCAGATAATATCTCGGTTGTCGCGGTCAAATGCTTTCTCGAAATCGACCGACATGCGGTATAGCGGCGATTGATGCTTCGCTGATTGTTCAAGAATAATTCGCAAGGTGTTAATGTGGTCGACACATGATCGACCACTGCGATATCCCGCTTGGTGCCTCTTGAGTGTATACTCAAGCTTAGCCTTTATCCTCTCGAGAATGATAGTTGCCATTATTTTCGGAAAGACGGACAGAATGGTGATACCACGCCAGTTGTTACAGTTCTTGAGGTCACATTTTTTCGATAACTTGATGATAACTCCGTCCTTCTATTACCTGGGAAAATCTTCGTTTTTCCCAAACAGCCTTAACAAGTGTCAACAAAATAAACGCAACCAAATTGGGGTCTGGTTTTATTAATTCGGTATGCCATCAAGTCCAGCTGCTTTGTTGTTCTTCAAAAGTAAGATCGCGGTTTTTATTTCTGTTCATGTCTAGGGGTCAATATAAATGCCTCGGAAAGATCTTCGTATGTCCGGCAGTTGGTGATTTGCATTTGCATTCTGGTCATCATGAAGCAGTTCACAGAAATGCTCCTTCCACATTCGCAATTGGCCTTCAATTTACACTAAAAGATCACCGTTCGTGTCAAGAACAGGGTGGTTTGCAATACTTTGTTGGCCTATAAGATCTTTTGTTATTTTTTACAGCACTCTTGCGTTACCTCTTCTTGCAGCTTCCTCCGAACTGTCTGCCAATTTGTCCAATCTGGCCCTCATATCTCGTCTCACATACCTCTGCACTACCTTTTGAACTCGTGTCGCAAAACCGTTTTCCGATGAGCATCAGCTTCATTGTTTATATACCTATTTATTTTGAGTAAGTAAGTAAGTATGTATAGGTTGCATCGGTACTGCTTCAGATCCAGTTTCCTGAAAACCCTTTTGACCGTGCCCCACAACATCTCTAATGGAAACATTAACGTTTAAAACCTCATTTGACGCCTTGTCGTTCATAATGTTGGCAAATTCACGACAAATATTCGGGTCACTATGAAAAAATCATCGTTGACAACAAATCAATCATGTACATATATGTAATTTTATCAAAATCGATCGTATTTCATTCGAAAAAAATACGTTGAATGAGAGATACCGTTATTTATAGACCTAAGATATGGATGCGGTTCCGGTGCCAGCGAATATAAGCTAAAATTATTAGAAAATACGCATTTCCTATGTTGTGGTCCCATGTGAACAAAATTTACTCGAGCGAACTTAGCGATTTTAATGAAGTAAAATGTTTGTTATTTTAATCGCTTACATTCGCTAAGTTCGAGCACCGCAACCACAGCCTTAATATCAAAAATACGCCTGGGGGTATTAACCTTAAATACAATTTACTAAATTTTAAGAAAATCTACTCAACCGTTTAGTAGTCTAGTCTGTAAATGTCGATACAACATACAGACGGACAGAATTGACGGAATACTTTTGTCGTCTTTTCATAACTTGCCTTATAATATAGGATACATATCTAATCGCAAGTAAAAATTGGGTCGTGTAAATACAAACATGAACGACTTAAATTCAAATTATTAAAATGCTTTTTAATGACATACTACCTTAAACGTATATCTAAGTTAAGAATATTTAATTTTTATATGCTCTTAAAAGATATTAAGTTATTGACTCTATATACAACCCTTTTGTTTTTATTTTTTTTTTGGTAGGTATGTATAGTTTGTAGACCATTCCTTAGAATATTTATTTTAGCTTAAAAAGAACGGTATACCTGGAAGGGTTATAAAAAAGCTTATTTACTTAAAAAACAGTTGGAATCAAAAAAAGCGAAACAAAAAAAAAAAGCAAAAGAACAAAACGCCAAGTGCACTATGCGAAGTGGTTGAATGGGATTTTTAAAAATAAAATAGAAAACCCCAAATGTTAATAGTTGATAAATTATTGATAAAAAACAAAAAAAAAAACGATAAAAAAACAAAACCTTAATCGCCAATTATAGCGCAATGAAGAAATGCTTAATGAATTTCGCCAAACATAATTTATTCGATTTGAAGTGGGTGCGAGTTTTGGTCGTGTGAAAATATTTCGATTTCCGTGGCTATATTTTGTACATATGGACCTTACGACTAAGTATTTTCTGTTAGTCTTAATGTCCATGGACATAGTGTGCAATTAAAGAAGCCATTATGTCCGCTTTAGAGCGCTTTAGAGTCCAAAAGTTAAGAGTTCAATAAACACAGATATTCACTCACTTCACTTTTGACCATTTGTTAATTAAAATAGGGACCAAATAATAGGGTCAACGTGGTTAAATGTAAACAAAATCAGGTTTATTTTTTTTAGTTTTGAGTTCACGATTTTTGAATTTTTTTAATGATAAATGAGAAAACAAAAGTATGGAATTTTTTAATATATGTATATTTGAAAAAAAAAAAATAGTTTAAAAAATTAAAATTAGGGTTAATTATAATATGTTTACATCTACATAACAAAAACTTTTTTTTTTAATCCGGGGGTAAAATAAGTAAACTGGGATTTAAATAAACGTTCAAGTTACTGGAAGTTTTACTAGAGCAGTGCTGCAGTGCTGTTCCTCGACCTTGTCTGATTTTTTCAAGAGAGTTTTTTCTGCCGCTTATCCTATTATAAATTACGGATACAGGAACTCCATAAGCCTCTAGGGCTGCCTTATACGTCATATTTTTGTTTTGGACGTCAGGGACTGCATTGGCTACGTCATCCAATGAGTATGATGGCAACGGCTTCTTCCAAATATATTTTCTTGGCATTATGGCAACTATAATTTAAGTATCCAACATAATTAAAAAAAAGTTATCACTTATTTGACCATAAAATATGTTTACATTTACCCACTAAGTGATGTTTACATTTATCCACATCAAAATATTTCCTGGGGTAATTGTAAACATGAGAAAATTAATATATTTTCTTAAGATTTCTTTAATGTTCGTTTTTAAAAAGATTGCCAAACAAATTTTATAACTTATAAGTATACATAAAATAGAACTAACTGAAGAAAAAAATAATTTTCCGTAAAACATTTCCGAATTGTTTATCACATTGAAACACAACCTTGCAGGAAAAAAACTCGAAACAACTGATATTGCAACTTACACCAATGGATAACATGTATGCTGTATCATTTCAGATACTGTGTGTGTTGGCTTTACTAGAGTTTGATAAGAGCCGTGCTTACATTTGCCCCTGTTTACATTTACCCACGATGACCCTTTGTTTATCACCTTAACTAAAATTTCTTATATTTGGCATAAACTCATTAATTTTATGGTCTTGTAAATTTACTTAAAAATATAAAGATTATGGCAGTCCTATATCTTCATTCATTTTAAGGGTTTTGATTTTCGCAACCAAAAAAATCAATATGGACCACTGTGCGTCGATTGATTCTCACTCTACTCATGAAAAGAACTTTGCCGACAACTGCCAGAATTGCCAGAACCTTGTGTTGTCCCATCTCATTCTAGACGATCGGCTTAACATTGTATAATAGTATATGTCTAGTGAATAACACCAAGGACAAATTAGAATTAAATTTAATTTTTTATTTTAATTGTTCCCCTAACAATTGAAAAAAAAAAATTGTATCTGTCAAAGTAAAATTGACATTTTGCCGTCATATGCAAAATCATAACGTCATATTTTGATAGGTTTATGAGTAATGACTTTTGTGCCACCTTGTAGTGAAAAAAAAAAATACTATAAAATTTTTGTTTTAACCCCGCCTGTATGACTAAGTTGAGGATTAATCTAATCAAATAAAACAGTATCACAACACTCCAGAAAAAAGTTACTTATCTTATCAAATCATCTCGCGGGACCATATTTCACTTTGAAATATATACATATTTGCATACGGAACAACGCTAGGAACTGCATAAATCTGTATGAATTTTGATAAGCAAATTACATCAGAAGCTCTTAAAAACTACACATAATAGTCAAAAGACTCAAAAGGAATAAGTAAGGTATGTTCATTGCCAAAGCAAATTTATAATTTCTGCCAAATGAAGCGACTTAAAAAAATAAAAAAATACCGTTTGTACTCAAAAGTATGTGGGTGAAAATATAATTCCTTTTACTATCAAAACTTCAAAATCTGTGCATTACTTTGGTCGCTCGAGTTCACAGTAATTTTGTTTTCACTTTTTTTCTTTCGACATTTACATTTTACGACTTCTTCACAAAAGTCTTCTTCAGCTACTAACAAAAGTCCTCCTTTTCAAGTTACAGTCTACCGCTGACATAGAAATTTAAGTCACTATAGGTAACTATACACTATCTATATGTATAACAACACCGTTATTGTAGGGTACCTTAACACTACACACATCCGGCAATAGCACTAATGCATTAAAACTTTCCTCTTTCAAATTAATTCAGTTCACGTTCTTGAATAACTCTATACAGCAGCAGCAGCAGCGCTCTTCCGTATCATATCGTATCGTATCATACTTATAGATGTGTCCTTTCGCGGGATAAAAAGAGCAATTTCGGGCATGGAGCTCGTGCGACTGGACTCCCATTAAGCGTACTTTGTTGGTCCTTTCCAATTTTTTTAATGGTAAAATTAAGCGCTAAATAAAAGCTTCATTTTACGACTTGTTTCGTTCCTTTTATGTCTTTCGTACGTTAGTTCGTCGTCGTCGTTGTTGTCGTTGCTTGGGATTGACCCTTAAAAAAAGGATGACAAAATTCTACCTTCAATGAAAATAAAATAAGATTAAATATAAAAAAAAAAAAAAAGTGGAGAACACTATGAGAGCGACACAAATTGTCGTCGTCGTCGTTGGTATTAAGTTTGGACGATATCACTGTCTCGTTGCTAGAACTGGAAGTTGTCGGAAAATAAAATTTCGAGCTCCAATATGGTAGCGTCCGACCATTCGTGTTTGGCTTCCGAGGATGAGAAGGTAAAACAAGCCACACATACGACCTTGCTTCGAGGCTTATCTTATTTCTTTCGTTTACCTCTTGTTATTTTAAATTCACAGGACATCCAAACGGACGAGGACGAGAACGAGAACGATGACGACAAAAGACGGACGGATGGACGGTTGAAGTTTGCGAATTCGGTTAATCCGATGCAAAAAAGTTTGACATGGTTTTTTGTGGAATGTAAATTTATATGGACCGTTGGTAGCTGCAGTGTAAAGGATAATGGTTGAAACGCGTGAGCAACGATGTGTTTTAAGGACTCAAAGAACGCCATCAGAGATAGTGTTTTTTTTTTCTTTTGTAACAAAGGACATGAGTACCTATCTACTTGTAGGATTTTGAAGTGGGGTTTATAATTATTTTATTATGGTATTAGATTTAGCATTTTTTTTACAACAAAGAATAGTTTGATTGTTCTTGGCAAATAATAACACTAAAAATAAATAAATACATTTATTGGCAATGACATCTTAGAAGGAGAACCACGGCCTAGTGACTCACTCAACCAATCCTTTTGTGTGCGTTATAGTTATACAGGATTGAAGGGAACCTAAAATAAAAATCGTTTTTTGCAATTTTTTTGCAAATATCTTGGGTGATAATTGTGATCGCAAACAAAATTTTCATGAAAATTTAGCTGCCATATCACTATTATTTTTTCACTTTTATTTAGGTAGATCAACTATTTAGGTAAATTCTTTTTATAGATACCTATACAGTTAAAACAAACTATAGCCATTTAAAAACAAATTCTTTAATGCCAAAAATAAATTTAAGATATGTATGTTTATTTAAACGACATATATGTACATACGCACATACATAAATACATTTAAATGACAATCGTGCAATATATGAAAAAAAAAAAAATATTTCAAAGTAGTATAATAGGTGGAATTATTTTGTTCTTCTAAAGTTAATAAAAGCGAAATAAATTAAAATAAAATAAAAGGCTTTTTTAATAAGTAGATGAAAATAGTTTGTGTCCACCAAAAATTTTATAGTGCAACGGAAAAGTTAAATTAAAAAGACCTTGAACTATTTTGTAATAACCAGCAATGCTCTTTTTAACGCCGGAATAAAAAAAATATAGAAACTTTTTCTTTCTGCTCCCTTATTTTGTTTCCAATGTGATTTACCTCATTTATACCTTTTTTTTTAATCTTCTTAATTTAAATTGTATATTAAGTGCTATCACTCCTGTTGTAAGAAGATGAACTCAATTAAAAATACCCGCACACTTTTTTTTTTAAATAAACAGCATTTATATTATTTAAATGTTGTTATTTAATCGCGAAAATTATATTATAGCCAAGTTTGTGGTCTGAATAATTAAAAAAAAAAAAAAATTGTTCACCTTATAGACCGCAAATATCGAAAGAAAAGAAAAACCAACACAAAAATCGAAACAAAAAGAAGTTTTATGTTTAAAATTTAACTTTAATTTATTCAATACGAATGCATTTCGGTTCTATTCTTAAGAACCATAATCAGCGAACGATAATTAAAAGAAAAGTACACTGAAAATAAAATGTAGGTATATATGATAAAAATGTAGGTTGATCTGATAAAACTTCTGTCAATACACTTCCAATAAAATATTTTATCAAATTGATAAAGGTAACAAATTTTTTTTTCTTTTGTTGTTGTGACAAAACATAATTGTTAAACTGACAAACATTATTTTGTAATATATACAAAAAAACATCGAAATGTTTGTTCAAATAAAAAAACATTTTGTTAGTTGGATAGAATTTATTTGTCATATATATAACGTATTTTATCGTATTGACAGAATAAACAATTTTATTTTGTTGAATCTGCAAAATTAATTTGTCAGATAAAGAAAATTATTGTGTTGGATCAACAAAAATATTTTGTGTCAAATAATGTCCTTTATTAAATGTCACAACTACAATAACTTCACTGAAATAAAGTTAGAATATTTGGCTGAAAATAAAAGCAAAAATAGAAGAAAACAGCAAAGACTCCATTACGCTGATTTTTATCAGAAAAATAGAAAATGAGGAAAAACGAAAATAAGTTACCTAGGCTGGGTATGCAGTCTTATGTTTTCGGGTGCGCTGTTTTCAAATCTGTTATCTGTTTGTTCCTATCGCTTCTAATTGGTGAGATATTTGACGTTAACGAAAAATGGTTGGCACATACGTCAAATTTCCCAAGGAGTTTGTATTACGTTTTCAGTATTGAAATGCCGTATGTTTTCGATTTTTTGACGTACGTGTTTGGACCAAAAAGAAATTTTGATTTTGGTGGCGTATACGGCAAACTCATTTTGAACAAAAATGTAAATATTTTTAAAACTAAAACATGCGGAAGGTTACAACAACTATTAAAAGAGGATTTCCAAACAGATACTGTGTAAAAAAAATTAAAAAAATCCTTCGGTCAGTTTTTTCGCACTAGATTGCCAAACCTTTAAATGCGATTTCCCATAAACGTAAAAACGTCATTTACGGCATTCCAATACTAGGGTGACGATTTGACCAAGTTTCTTACATGTATTGTTTTCTGATCCTCCATTTTTCATTGATTTAAATGAATGAGACGAAGACTGCACGATGGAGAAGATAAGAAATGCTGCCATATCAACCATCTATAAAAAATAAAAATCATTGACTTAATCAGGTATTAAAAAAAACCTTAAAATTTCCTTTTTTGAACAATTGATAATCTTTCGAATAAGCCATGTTGCTTAATTCCTTTTCCTTCTTTGATTTCATTGTCGTGAAGTCCTTATCATCTGATCTAAAAAATAATTAAGATGGTTAATGGACAAAGGTATATATATATATTTTTTTTTTTTATTGATATAAAGATTTTATGTAACTTTCACATATTTCCGTATTTTTTTTTTCTTATTGAACTAGAAAATATTTCTTCTTACATCCATTTTACTTGTGTTAAAATACTTTTTAAGTTCTTAAATTTGTTTTAACTTGTTTACTACTTGAAAGCCACTTTGCTTTGTAAAACTGAAAAATTTTTTGTAGTGCATTTTTTGTCGAACTGATAAAAATTATAATAAATATGTCAAATACACAAATTTATTCAATCATATTGATAAAATTTTATCAAACCGATAAAATAGTTTTGTTAAGTTCAACAAAATCGTTTATATTAATATTACCTAGGAAATTATTTTCAGTGTAGGTACAAAGAGCAAACGAGATTACATTTTAACTATAGTTACACTTTGAGAAAGTAACATTAAACAAAAAGAGTACTGTGAAAAGTAGTTGATATTTTTTCTGTTTCTTTATAACATTAAATAATAGATATTGAATTGGGCCAGGTTCCAAATTCATCAAATTTTAACTGTATGTGGATAGATTCGTATGCGACAAGGTTATGTGGTTTATTTACATTTTTCTTAAGTTTTTCTCTTCATTGTTTATGTCAAAGATGTGAGCTGCAATCGCCTTATCTATCTCTTTTCTTTTTACCGATCGTAGGTTTTCATTAAATCTGACCTCAGCAGCTCTCCTCGACTGTCTTATGTATTTTTTCTCACAATTAGAGCAAGAAATTTGATAAATGCAGCTGCGTCGATTTGTTGGGTCTTTTATGGATCCTAATCGCAATTTAAGTTTGTTGTTGTTGGCATGTACGATGTGCATTTCAGCTTCGGCAAAGACATGCATAAGTTTGTTAAATTAAAGTTAAATTTTAAACATAAAAGTTGTTTTTTCTTTCGATTTTTGTGTTGTTTTTTCTTTTCTTTCGATATTTGCGATCTATAAGGTGAACAAATTTTTTTTAAATAAGCATTTATATTGTGTTTTTAAATGTGCGTTGAGTTGGATGATACAATGATATTTTCCAAATCGTTTATGTTTGGATTCTGGTTTCATTTTTCTTATTAGTAAAACATTGATTTTTGTTCGTAAGTTAAGTTGCCAGGAAAGAAGAACACTACATGGCTCGTCAGATTCAAACAAGCCCAAAGTGAATATCCACACTTTCTTAATAAATGCACCTGCACTACTACGCTATTTCCATGTTTAAATATCAAATAACTATTAAGCTTTTGAACTGTTGCATAAACAAGTACTTATTATAGCTCTCCCCTAATTATTATAGCTAAAGTACTTCAATTTTCATTTTAACAAAACTGTCGCACAAAACATGCAATATTTCTATAAACAAAATGTTTCCTAATGACGTTTATTCAAATGAACAAAATAAACGTAGGTGTTTATAAATACCTCTGCAAACCTACATTACAATTGAGAAAAAAAATGCTTTGCACGCTATTTTCTAAAGTGCACGGAAAAGTCTTGTAACTTTTCTGTGAAATTATTAAAGCTTAAATAAATTCTATCAACCCACAGAGATGTGTTGGTAGAGATGGCAATGGTGACCACGAAAGTGAACGCAATTTCATGCATGAATGCATTTCGAAATGAGTTGGTCCGGAGTAACCGCTGTAGGGCAGGCATCTCCACCTAGCGTTTGTAACTTAAACACGCCGCCCTGCTAATAATAATTAAGGTTCCACCAAAATATGCAACACTCTGCGGAATTAAAAAAAAAAAAAAAAACTGAACCGAACTGAACTGAACGAGTAACAAGGGCGGACACAACATAGCACCATATTCCTCGTCCAGGAGAAAATATTTGTCTGAGAGCAAATAATTTTGTATTCCATCTGCAGCAAGAAAATGACTTTTTGCATTATATCCATCTTGGCTAGGTATGTTTTGCACTAACAACAAATAGAAAAATGTCGGATATGAAAAAAAAACGGTAATGACTTTTTATGTAACCAATTTGTAAAACGACGGATATTTTTTTATGGCTTTTTAATGAATTTTATACAAATAAGGTTTTATCTAAAACTAAAATGGAAAACAGGAAAGTATAGTAGAGGAATTAGTTAAAGTACCTACACGTTAATTAATATACATAAATATAAGAATGCAAATTCAGGAAAGGTGAGGGTAATTTGGGAATACTTAATGGAAAAAATTAGGTTTTAAAAATATTACTTCTTAGATTTGAGGACATGCAGAAGATAAAGATAAATAATTTTTTGAAAATATAATCAATTGCCATTTCAGCATCTATAGAACGTAACTTATCTCCGAAAAAATATTCAGACGAAAAGTAGGTATATTTTTTTTACAAAAGTTTTTATATTTTTTTTAAATAATTCAAGTTGTAAGTAAAATTTTTTGCTCACAGAAGATCAAAATTTTCTAACGCCAAGATTCAAGAAATTATAATTTTTCGTGCTTGGAAATCAGTGTTCCATTGAAATAAATTCCCGGAATAGGTATTTTGTTTTTTTTTTTTTTTTGCGCTTATGCGATACCAATTTCCCTCTAAAGCAAGGTTGCCCATCCTTTTTAGCACTAGGGCCAAATTGATTGAGGGTTAATATTCGGCGGGACACTGGTAATTTTATCTTTATTTTACGCAAGGAAAAAAATTGTTTTTTATTTGAAAGTCATTTATCAAAACAATAAAAAAAATAGCATCTCTCCAAAAAAAAGGAACAAAAATTAACATTATAAACATATTATGTTCTACGTATGTAATAAAAACTTAATAATAAACCTAAATTCAAATATTTGGTGCAATCATTTCTGACATTGTTTTTGTTTTATTAATTCACCTATAGATATGTTGTCAGGTGCCATATCAGTTGCTGACACTAACAACAAATCAGACTTGCATTCATATTTTGCTGGTTAAGAGATGTGCGGTGCTTGTTTTTTACAAAATTCAGATGTAAAATAACCTATTTCACTTTCACATACATCGTCGATCCAAAACTGCATACAAACTGAAAAGCCATATGAGTTATTACAGGAAACTCTTCTTTTGGCACCAATTTCCAGAAATCTCAAAATCTGCTGAAGAAGCTTATGGTTTTGAAGCAATTTTGTCTGTAAAATGTTGTTTCAGGTCAGAATGATTTTACAGGTCAGCCAGTTTCAACTGAAGGTAACTGATTATTTCAGTGAAACTCATTGAGAATAGATTAACGAATATTTGTTAATGCGTCTTTGTATTTTGAAAGTCCTGGGGCCTGTACCACGAAACTTCAAGTATTGTACAAGAGACAAATTGTAGCTTAGTGACAATGGTTTGTGTACCCCAAAGCTACAAGTAAACATGCAAGATAAAACTTAACAATCTGTACCATAAAGCTAATTTGCAATTGATATTTGAAAAATCCTTGTTAAATAGTTAATAAAACATTGATTTTGATATCTAAAATTTTAAATGTTACAAGTAGGATTTTAAAATGAACATTTTTTAAAAAACAACCGCCTACGTTCTTATTTTAGAAAATGCTTAACTAACAATTTTAAAGCAAAGTTACATATTTGTTTTTATTTCAACAATAAAATAATAAGAATATTATTATCTTTGTATTCTGAATAGTAAGATAGTGGTTGAAAATGTAGTTACTTTTTTAGAATAATTCATTACACATGTAGTTTAAAAAAAAAAATATTATATATAATTATGTTTTTAATCTTTTTTAGGTTTAGTTTTTTTTAGACTAAAGTATGATAATGTTCAATATTTTGTGTTTGGAACAATATTGAGACTTTAATTAAAACTAGGCTTGCTCTAAAGCGTTCACCCATACACCCATCGCTATAGTTCTCGGACTAACAGCCATATTTATAATAAAATCTTAAAGGGAACTTAACTTGAAATCACGTTAAAGTGATACTTAAATGAAAATCGGTATTTATAATCATTTTTCATATTTATACAGTGTCCATTACGTTCAACTTAACTTAAATGACAATTTACCTCATTTAAAGGTAAATTAAAGTTGTATAGGGGTATTCATGATCTGAAAAGCGTAACATTTTGTAATCCCTCTTACAGCATCACTCAGTAAACACTCCCATCCCCTGTTTCTGCGCAATTCCTATAAATAAACCTGGAAAATTGTAGGAATGTACCATTTGAAGTGCACAGGCGCTCATACTCAATGTAAAATTTTCCAGATTATAAAGTTTGTATTAAAATGAATGAAGTCTCCTTGAATACTTTCTATAAATTCTGATTGACGAAAATTTTTGATTTTAATTTATGATTAATCAATCAGGAAATGGGCAAATAAAACACATAAAGTGTTAAATACAAGTGAAAAACTGCACTGTTCAAAAAACAAATATTTTTTTCAATTCAAAACGTTTTTGTCGTAGTTGATTCATGACACGATATAAAGTGCTACACCTACAACTTTCCCGAAACATTTTTTTCCAAAAAGTTCATCAAAATAGATGTCTCCAACTAAATTCAGCTATGTCGTAATTTTACATTTTTTATCTAATTTTTCTGGGCTATTTAGGACAATACACCTATTTTTATTGCATAAATATATTATGTAATTGTTAGGTGCATTTCTCCAGTTTTTTCACAAATTTTTAAAACCTGTGGTTGATATAGGAAAAAGAGGTACAGATAGATTTATTCTTGTTTTTTAACGATCTTGAATACCCCTATTTTTTTTTGACTTATCATAGATAAGGCATTTCGCTTATGTTGATTTTGCAACAAAAAACACATAAATAAACGAATTAAGATTCAGACTTGCTATATTTCACTTGAAAATCATTTAAATGAACTGAAATGTGACTAATATATGAGTTTTGAGATTTAAATTTAAGAAAATGAATATTTGTCTGCATTCAAAAAACAGCAATCTGGTCACTTACTTAAGTATCAATGAAAAATGGATTATAAATAAAAAAATTTAAAATGTTGCTCAATGCTCATATGTAATCTAAGTATTTAAGCAAAATTAACTAAATGACGTCTGAGACCTGTATTAAGAAATTCTAATAAATACGGCTGTAAATGTTTATGTCATAATTAATCGAACGAAGGTAAAAAGAGCTAGAACAAGTATTATGTCTCGGAAGCCATGACACCTCATAAAAAACAAAGACATTATGTGACGTACATAAGCTTTAAGTATTAAACCAAACCTTTTGTCTAAATTAATCGATAAAAAGAATTTTCTTGGTCCATAATCAAGGCCGTAGCCAGACAATTATTTCGGGGGGGGGGGGGGGGGTTATACTTATTCCATACACCAATCAATCTGTACCTTTCTGTAGATGTAATAAATAAAATTAGTACAGCCTATTAACCCAAAATCCACCAAACACGACTTTTAATTGCGATAATGATACTATTCTATGTACAAGGCAAGTTATGGATTCGTCAAAAAAAAAAAATTGAGATAACAAATAAACATGATAATATTGCGATGATAGGGAAGTGTGTTGGAAATTTCTGTTCGTCCGCGTGCCTGTTTGCAGATCTGCAGCCTAAATGGATAGGCTGATTTGCAAACTTGGTTCATAGTATTTATTTAGTAGTCTCGCACTAGGCGTTGTTGAAATTGGAATCTTAGCTCTAAAACAATGGTAAATGTCATATAATAATTTGTTAAAACTTAATTTTTCTAAAAATGGCCTTAACGATTTTGATAAAACAGTCGAGATTTATCTTAAAACAGTACCTCCCATAGAACCGATTTTTTAAAATCAGCATTTCTCGCTAACAACAAAACCGATTTCAATTAAATTTAAAATTTAGGAAGATTTTTATGATCAAATTCATATACATAACTTTTTAGATTTTTTGAATATGTTGGAAACGCGAATGTCGAATTTTTTTTTTAGATTTTTTTCCAGATGAACTACAGATTTCGATGTATTGAAATACTCAAAAAATTGCAAAATATTTTTCAAAAATTAAAAAAGAAAACGGTTTAAAAAAAAACTGCTTTAACGATTTTTCATATTTTTTCCTAGGTATTGTACTGCTAATAAAATACAATTGCATACTTAGTTTTTCAAGAAAACTCTCAAACAAATTTGAAAAACTAAAAGATTTTTCCAATATTTTTTTAAAATAATTTTAAGTTATTATTTATTAGGTAGGTACATTTATCACCACTCTTTAAGATTTTATTATAAAAAAAAAAGTATTAAATAACATGTAAGTATATCATTTTTATAAAATTAAATTTAATCTTCTGGCCTTCTGTGCTGCAAATATGTCTAAAACTTCCTCAGTGTCAATCTCAATTTGTCGATGAATTGACATTAATGCCAATCCTGTGGATGTTAGGAAACAGATCCTTATTGCATTCCCCAAGAGCTGTTATTGCACTCTTTGAACGCTCTGTATCTTTTTGTCTATGGCATTTTGTCTTCCATAACGTAAACTCATCTTCTAAAGTATCCCAATCCAAAAAAGATCTATAAAATTTGAAGTTTTCTTCGTTGTAATTTTGTTCATATTTGCCAAGGATCGATGGAATTAAAATGCACAAAGAGGAAAGTATGGACTTATGATTTTCAAATCTTATTTTAAGCTGACTTAAAAAAGGAATCATTATACTTATCCTAAAATAGGTTTCAGGATCCGTCTGTGCTGTTGCCTTGACACAATTCGTGGAATTTGGAGTTTTTCATCCACAAAACATACTAAGTTTTGTGCAGTCTCAAAAATTGTTTTGAATTCCGGAACGATATTTTCACGTATTCCTTGGAATGTGTTTGTTATTAGTTCCACATGTTCCAATCCAGACACTAAGTCGCATGAAGGGGATTGTATGTTTGAGGTTTGTATGTTTGGGGCTGAGGTTGTATTTAAAAACTGTTAGAGCTACCTTACTAAATTCATCGAAAATGATGTTGGTACCTAACTACGTAGACTTAAAACTAAAATCAGAAAGTTTTGAACATAATCACTAAATATTTGAGCACAAATTTCATACTTATGCGGAAAAGGTTGATTTACAGATGCATTTCTAAACAATTTCGGGGGGGGGGGGGTTGAACCCCTGTGAACCCCCCCTGGCTACGGCCTTGTCCATAAACAATAAAGGACAAAGCCATGATAACATGCCGGTGAAACTCGTATGTATCTACCTATCTCCAACCTTTTCAGTGTTCGTTTTGTGTGCCTTATTAATCTAGTTCTAGACTTTCACTTAAGCAGATTCTTACTCAACACTCAGTTTTAAATCTTTGTAAATTAGCAATACTTTTTCTTTTTGATTGTATTCTTTTTCTATCACGCAAGTATAATCCAGTCCGATACTAAGAATGGACGAAGAAAAGTTGTCAGAACAACCAAATGAAATTTTTTCCAACTACAAAAAAAAGTTTCAAATCCCTTTTTCTGCGACTTAGAAAGTAAAACTTTTATCCTCATTCCCGGAAATATATAAGTTCTTAAAGAAGAGAACCCCTTTTTTCAACATAAACTTTGCCTTTTTCCATAATCAGCGAAAGCGACAATATTGAAGACATCTCATCATTTTTCAATTCCTAAAGAACGTAAATTGTGACTGAAAAAAAAAAAAAAAGAAAACTGGAAAACATTCCTTGCGACACGTGCCACGACGAGTAATTTATATCTTTTTAAAGGGAAAATTGAAGCAAATTTTGTGTTTGTTCTCCCAGCGATGAATAAATCTTCTAAAAGCTCAGCAATACTTATAGGGTGCACTTTATTCCAGATATTTGTTCCGCTTCAGGTGAACAGTTTACTACACTATCATTGAGTTCTTTGCCTATTTCCGGTTGCGCCCTGCAGTGCCAAATCTCAAAATCATATACGTTTTTGCCCCAGCAATTTGGATGCGAAAACCAGTGCACATTTAATTTCCTTGGGCATCGAACAAAAAGCAGTAACGTATAACCTCTCTCCACTCCCTTCCAACCCTCATTTGGATGGGGGTGGTTGATGACGACCATTTTGCGAGGTAGAAATGCCGCTAGCATTATAGTATGAAGAAAGGAGCTCAGTGTGTATGCAAATGGAGCCTCCTCGACAGTATACCCTTAATACATAATGTGCCAAGCTATTCGTTAGCCTGTCAGCAAAGTCGATTTGCTTGACTACGTTTGCTTGCAACTCAGGAAATGGATACTTATTACAAAATGTCTGATGAATATTGAAAAAAGGTGTTTGTTGATGAAAGTAATATCATCGCATTCAATCACCAAAGCAGAACAAATTTATTTGAATCTGGGAGAAAACATTATACATTTCGTTCTTGACACCGTTAAAAGGGAATTTGAACGATCTCGTTTTTTCGGATGAATAATGTTAAGGATTTTTTATCATTTTATTTTGGTTGGATTTTATTTTCATATTGAATTTTAATACAAAAGATGGGAAGGAGAAATACAATTATTAAAGAGGATGTTTAAGTTATGTAAAGGCATATAAAATGCCGGAATAGGTTTAAGTATATCTAAGTATCTTTGGGTTTTTGACGAGTAATTTCCTTCTACCTTGGTTTAATATAAAATTGAAGTTTGAAATTATCGTTGCATTATATTTATTTCGAAAAAAAACATATATTAGGGTACAAATCACAATGAGAGGGAATTCGGTTGGTTGAGGTTTTGTGAATTGAAAAATAAAAGACAAGAATGGATTCCACTTCTTTGCTTAAATGCAGGATACCTACGCCTTTATTGCTGTCAGGCTAAAGATAGTGGGAAAGTATTTAATTTCCCGAATGTAAACAAGAAGTAAAAAATGCTTGATTGATGTTGTTTACTGACATGAACATGATGATAATTTTAAAATGATCATTCATTCGAAACTAGTGTTTTGTGTTTGAATCAGCTTTTGAATAAAACCATGTTTATTTCTTAAAAAGAAAATATTTTTGTTTAAAGCTGATTATATCGTCGCAAATGATTTAGAATAATTTTGTTTTCTGTTCTTTTTGACCTTTCAGTTTTTGAATTTTTTTTATTCCAAAAAATGTAGTAGGAAAGTAAGTCGGGATTTTGTCAGTTGAGATTTTGGCAGTCAGGATTGGGCTAGAGACAAAATGCCGACTGCCAAAGTCCAGACTGACAAAGTTCCGACTATTACAAATCCAACTGTGAAAATTAAAAATTACGAATTTCAGAACTTTAGGTAGGTGGGTATGTACATACAATTTAAGCACATTTTCGTAACTTTTTTTTTGCTTTTGTTTTATTTTTGTTTTGTTTAATTTTGGAAATAGAGTCAAATAATTTTATAATAAAAAGTAAGGTACGTATGGAAGGGCATGCTGCCCCTCTGTAACCCCCCTGCTTGGGCCTTCGATAGGATTTTGTCTGGGTGCGAGTTTGGGTATATGCAAAGTTTTTGAATAAACAATTCTGCATGTACCCAAACTTGCACCCACCCTTAATCCTATCGTAGGCCCAGGCAGGGCGGTTGAAGGACACAGCATGTTCCTTATACCAACCTCACTATTTATACGCCAAATTGGCCTTATTTCGATTTCTAAGCCAAAGCCAAACTCCGAATTTGGTGTTATTTCGTTTTTGAAAATGCAATAAAGCCAATTTGGCGTTAATAGTACAATGGTTGGAGTGCTCGCTTGTTAACCCAGAGTTTTTCAGTTCAATTCTCACTCGGGTGAGAAAATGTTTTCCAGCTTATGCTGGACGTCGTTCATAAGGTTTGCAATTAAAAATAAAAATTAAATAGCTCTCTATCCTTTGTACCAAAACAATTCTTTTCTATCTTTCTACTCCTTCTAACTATAGTGTCGTGCAACACCTGTTGCATTGAAAAGGCAAGGTGCCTTACAGACACATATTTAAAATTATTATTGTTATTATTAGTTTTTGAACGGAATTGAAGAAAAATATTATGTATTACTTCAAAAAATACAACAACATAGTAAAATTAATTTTCTTTGTATTTTCGAACACGAACAAATCTATTTATTAAGAAAACTACTAACTCAGTCGTCTGCCAGACAACTGGCCATACCCTAAGTGAAACACTACAAAAAACGAGTTTAAATCTTTTGAACCCGCGAAGCAGGCCACCCAAGTACTGTTAAATACGAAAAATATTGAAATCGATTCCCGTTTATCCTGAATCCAAAAAGACTCCTTTTACCCACAACACAAAACATACCTACCTATAGTTGAAGAGATTTAATTTTGATATCTATAAAAGTATACAGGGTGATTGGTTTAAGGTGCACCAAAAAGCTTGAGCGTGTAGGTGGAGTTAAGACAAGAAAAAAATCGTATGGGAGGGGGGTCTATTTCCCCAAATTAGGCGGGAGGGGCAATTTTCTAAAACATTGACTTAAATCAGAAAAAAAATTATTTAAAAACAACGGGGTGAATGATACAAAGCCTTGTTATATTTTTTTTGGAAAGCCAGAAAACTACTCTTTTATTTAATTTTTAAATTAAGTTGTTTAAGTGAACAGTTTTAAAAAAATTAATTTTATAAAGTTAATTTTTTAAAGTTAAATTTATTAAAGTTAAAAAAAAAATTGTTTTAAAATTTTTTTTTATTTTTTTTTTTCGAAATTTTGAGTTTGAAAATTAATTTTTTTAAAACTGTTCACTTAAACAACTTAATTTAAAAATTAAATAAAAAAGAAGTTTTCTGACTTTAAGTTGGGATTTAGGCAGTCAGGAATTTTGGGATTCGGAATTTCGTACCCAACATTCCGCAAGGGTCATCACTTCATCAGCAAAGTAAAGTTATTTTCAGTTTAATCCGCATGTAACTATTTTAAGTGCATCACACATTATTGTGTAATTGTAATTGGGTTAACTTTAAAGAATTTTTTTTTCTCAAAAATAAAGCAAGTAATTAATCTCAGGTAAATAATCAGTGAGTACTTATTTATTTAGTTCCAGCGACCTAATATGAAATATCAGTGTGTTCCTAATATATAATAGGATTTCATATTGGTTACATATAGTACTCCATATTGGACGCAAGGAATTCATAGTCATCACTCAATTTGAGGAAATTCTAAAGTGTAAAATAAATAAATTCCCACTTCGACATATAATTATTTCTAAGTTTTGGCATGTATCAAAAATGGAGACCCTGTCCCAAGGAATGTTTTTTTTTATGGATATGCTGGCGTTATATTGTATCACAAAATCATCATAGAACTATATCCAAGTAGCATTTTGTACCTATTAGGTTACAAATTTATTGTATGTCGTTTACAATTCATATACAGATGCTGAAAAAATGTTTTGTATTTTTACATTTACTAATTGGATGATTGGTAAACAAATTGTAACACACAAATGTTGTTGAAACAACACTTCTTCAAACGTAAACGTACTGTAAAGCAAATTTCGTGAATGTAAAACCAATATCACAAAACATTTACATTTGTAGCACTTTTGTAAAGCTATTATCAAAACTTTACTGTTACAAAACGTTTACAGTAAATAGTCACAGTACATCTTCAAACGTAAACGTACTGTAAATCAAATATCGTTAATGTAAAATCAATATCACGAAACGTTTACATTTGTAGCAGTTTTGTAAAGCCATTACCAAAACTTTACTCTTACAAAACGTTTACAGTGAATAGTCACATCACATCTTCAAACGTAAACGTACTGTAAATCAAATATCGTTAATGTTAAATCAATATCACGATACGTTTACATTTGTAGCAGTTTTGTAAAGCCATTACCAAAACTTTACTCTTACAAAACGTTTACAGTGAATAGTCACATCACATCTTCAAACGTATACGTACTGTAAATCAAATATCGTTAATGTTAAATCAATATCACGATACGTTTACATTTGTAGCAGTTTTGTAAAGCCATTACCAAAACTTTACTCTTACAAAACGTTTACAGTGAATAGTCACATCACATCTTCAAACGTAAACGTACTGTAAATCAAATATCGTTAATGTTAAATCAATATCACGATACGTTTACATTTGTAGCAGTTTTGTAAAGCCATTACCAAAACTTTACTCTTACAAAACGTTTACAGTGAATAGTCACATCAAATCTTCAAACGTAAGCATACTGTAAAATATTTCATTTACAGATAATGTAACACGTATAGCATTGATAGCGGCCATTATAATGTTTCCATTTTTTATCAAATTAGAAAACCCAAAACATTGAAAATCTATTTTTGTTGATATTTAATAAAAACAAAGCATGTTTAGATTTTGATTGAAATAAGACTTTGAATTTTATCTGACAAAATATTGAAAAATATGGTTTTTGTGGGAAAAAAAATTGTCTCTAATATTTTTATTAGAAATAATTTCTAAAATAAGAAAGTTTTTACAGGCCCCTTATTTTTATCGACCTGTTTTACAAAACTGGTAGAAAATATTTCTCGCGTTCGATATTTTGCCTTTACTTGCACAAAAAAACATAATTATTGATTATTTTTATACCTCCCATATTATAATAATAATGTCAAGAACAAGATGGAAATTGTTTAAGTTTTGGTTTGTATACATAAAGTAATATGATCTCAAATGGCATTACGTATTTACCTATACAGTTTAATATTTTTCTGTAAACGATTTGTACCTAAGTTTGTTTTTATGTTATTTATTTCGAAATGTTTTTGAACGTTTACATTTGTAAACGTTTATATACCTAGTCCAGGAATAGTATCTGTTAACGATTTGTTACTAAAAAGTAGTTTGTCTGGTATGTGTTTTGAAGAGTTTTTGAACGTTCACATTTGTAAATGTACAAATCAGGTACATCAAATAGAATTTGTTCATATACTGTCAACACGACATTTCATTCCCCAAAACCGTTTACATTTTGGGTACAGGGAGTAAACATTTCATATACGCCTGAAACATTACAGCTACGATGTTAACGTTCAGTAAATGTTATGTAGCTCTGAAATGCTCATAGAGTTAATGTATAAATAACGGGAAGTTCACCAAATGATAATTTCTTCCATACGTAATTCGATTTTTGACAACCCTCATAGTAAATTACCTTGATGGATATGGTTGGTTACTGTGGTTTAGAGTTAATCCCTACAACACTTAAGATTCAATTTTTTTAAGTGAAACCGAGAGTGAAATTCACTTGTAATGACGATTATGTACTTTAGTGACGATTATGAATTCCGCCCTAAGTTGCAATATTCTTTAAACAAATACTCTGGCTCAGCTATCTATTGCTTTCCATTATATTTTAATCTTTGAGTTCCATTAGATAGGTCCTTTCTTCATGTGTTTTGGTTTCGTTTCGCTATAAAAACAAAAACAAACACAAAAATTCAAGTTGAATTTCTGCTTATGGGCTTTGTTCAATCAAAATCCTGATTGGTACTTTTAATTTTTGGGCTTATTTTACAATAAGGTAGAACATCATTGTATAGTATTTTTATCAAAAGGTACTTATCTTATCAAAAGATTAAATAAAATTTTATTTTACAAGTTTAAAAATGAGTTAATTTTGTTTTATTCCGTAACCGGTATGTACCTTTCCCCTATACGTTAACATAATTCTGCGAATTGTTATTATATTATTATATTTTCTTTTATCTTTAAACAATTTTTTTTTTCACACATCGACCAAATCCAACAAACGTAATATTGTTGAACTTCTTTAAGATCATTTTTTTGTATCGAAAACCTTGAAATTATGATAAATACAATTAACTTCTTGTACCTTTGACTTTATAATTAATTTATTGTTTTAATTTTTTAATAATGTAGATAGGAAACTAATTTTTCCTATAAAATGATTTAAAATTAACTGTTATACAAAAGCTTAAGTATTCCTATAAAATATTAAATATTTCCTATAAAAGGAAATTTATGAAAATTCTGTTAAAATATCCCCATGTTACAGTTTTATTTTCTTGGTTAATGTTTTCGGTAAAAGGAAAATTCTGAAAGTTCCCCATAAAAGCTTAAAGTTTATTACCATATTAAATTAAACTTACACTTATTTCACATCTGAACTTTACTTTATAAAATGATATGTTTATATCCAATTTAGAGGTAGTGACAGAGTACAAATACTTAGGATATCTAATAACCTTACATATTATCCCGGTCCTAGTGTGGGATATGGTAAAGAAACATCGACATTATTAAAGGTAGATGAAATCGCTTAAGGCTGCTTGAGAGAAAATTTGGTCGGAAGATTTTTGATCGTTTCTGCATAGATAAATGCGAAACGAAAAAGAAGATACAATAAGAAAATGTCTAAGATAACAAAGCCACATCATAGAGCGAATGCGGGTACCAGTTGTACAGTACTGAAAGTCTATGAATCCAACGTAGTGGGACGGCGCAGTCGGTAGTGTAGGAAGATTGCGTATAGCAGGTGGTGCACGCAAGTAGAAGGGATGCTCAACAAACTTGGCGGTCGAAACTGGAGACAAAAAAATAAGCTCAGGCATTTTTACAAATAATGTAAAATTTACAAATAATTTTACAAATAATGCAAAAGAATGCAAAGGAATGGAAAGGAATGCAAACGAATGAAAATAAAGCAAAAATATGCCATAGAATATTAATGAATTTTAGAATTGTTATATTAAAATGAATGGGAAAAATGATTGCAATCTTTTTGATGTCAAATGATGGATGGTGATTTAAAATTTTGAAGTCGAAGTCTTAAAAGAAAAGTCAATGAATGCAATCTTTTAATTGAATCCAATCAATCATTTTTAGGAAATGCATTCCCAAAAATTGGATTCTTTTACACCCCTGGCACATAAGCAAAAAAAACGTTTTCATAGAAAAAAAAATTGTCCGATTTGAATTATCGCATTTGCATTGGTAGGTACATAAACACAATCATATGCATTCTTGTGTTTTTTATTAAACAGATTCGGGAACATAATGTATATACATACGTCAAAATAAGAAAGAAACAAAATATTAGTAAGTAGATAAGTACATTTTTATTATTATCTATTTCCTATAAAATAAGGTTACCATAAGAAATTTCCAAGCAAAGTTTTCAAAGTAATAAAAATGTATTCTAAGCAATTTGTATAATCAAAAAGATTCTTTATTAATCTTCATTAAAAAAAGCAAATACACAAAAGAATCATTTGTAATCTAATCAATAACATTTCCATCTCGACAGACAACAACATTTATGATTACTCACAGCTGCAATTATTCTTAGCTGACAAGGGACATTATTTTCATCATATCCATTCACTTTGTCTTGTCCATAATAAATAAAAAGGGACGAGACACAACATTCAGTCAATGTTTAATCTCAAATCAAAGAGGGGTAAATCAAATTAGTGATGACACTTCTGATGACACAATTTCAGTTCATTCGTTGAACTAAGCTGAAAAAAATGCCAAGTAAATAAAAAAAAACACAAAATCGGTAAAGAAAAATGCAATAGATAAGATCTTTTTCGAAAGACCTATTATAAAAGGTATGCCAGGGATTTACAACCACAGCTTAACAAATCAGTGTCCGCACAGTCATCGACTTACAATTTCCAATTTAAAAGAGGTTACTTTGGTGGCTCCAATTTAAGGGTAGGAAAGAAAAGCATACATCGCTGTTAAACTCTGTCATTTGTTCACATGTCATCAGCCTCTCAATGGATAGTCTTGTGTTTATTTTGCAGTATTTGCTGTCAACTTGTCATTATTTTATAAAAAAAAAAAAAATAAAAGTTGCTTCCTTCGCTTCGTTTGATTGGAAAAACCAATCAATGACCATGTCACGAGGGCTTTGATTTTTATTGAAAGGCTTCAATTGGGCTAAGAATGAAAAACTTATTTATGTAAGTAACACATTTCCTTCAAATCAATCGCACCTGCATCACTTTATTTCCCTCTTGATGAAGAACATATATGATTAAGGTAAATTGATGTTTAACTTTATTTAAGAAGTAGATATCTAAATCGTTATGGTGGATTTTAATTAATTTGAGTTGTCTGTTGTAGAATAAATTGGACCACAAAAAACTAAAATTTATCAAGTTATGTTAAAAGGCTACAAATATGAAAAATCGCGTCAACTTTAGAGCAAGTTGTATCTATATACTACTTATATTAATTAATGGTTTTTTTTAGAAAGAAAAAGCTGTGAATCTTGTGTAAATTTCTGACTTAAATTCTATGCCAAATATTTATGAAATCGGTTCAGCAGTTATCAAGTTGTGGGCAAATTGGTAAAAACAATTAACACAAAATCTCCGTTATATATATTTTTAGCCAAAAATCCTGAAATAAAGTTATATTAACGGGTTGGGCCGAAATTCTGTCGGGATTCAAATTCTTTTGTCGAAATTCCCCTGTCCAAAATTCTGCTTTCAAATTTTCAAAAATAAAGCAAAATTTTGAAGCCTGAATGTCGACCCATTATCGTAATTTCAGGTATTATTGAAATCTCGATTTTTTTTTCACGAAACCAATAGGATAAAGTGGGGCACATTTGACATCGGGGCACATTTGACTTTGCAATTTTCGGTGTGAACACGGCCTTTAAAGAGAAAAGTTGGGATTGAGAACAAAGCTTAATTTGATTTAAAGAAACGATATGAACTTTGGCAGACTTACTTCAACTCTTCTGGGAGTGACACGTGTTTTAGTGATTTTTCAAAATTTTATGTAAGGGCTTTGTAAACAAAGTAAAAGGATTTGTTTTATTGTGAATTAATACTTAAGTATAGTACTATTTTTTAAATGTTTATTTTTCAAAGTCATTTTTGTGAAAGTGTAACTTTAATCATAAAAAAATGTGAAAAAGCCTTAGAGAACCTTTGGGGGACATTTGACTTTTGCAAATGGGGAACATTTGACTCCCATTGGGGTATATTTGACTTTTGATAAATGTGCCCCAATTTATTTATTTTTGGGTTATTGATTTTGAAATGATATTTTTTTAAAGATATATGGTTCGAAACAAGACAAACTGAAGCTTAATTAAGGCATACATTCGTATGAAACATGAAACAGCAACATTTACAGCCGAATAATAGCACCACATTGATAATGCACCAATCCCATTACTCCACTTCAAACTTTATAATACCTAAGGCTGTAAGACCTATACCGCGTCTTTGTACACCAAACAGAACTCCAAGAATTGAGTGCTCGGGAATTCTTCAAGGTCCAAGAAAAGCTTTGAGTAGAAGAAATTGTGTTAAATATTGTAACTTGAATGAAATAAATAAATAAATAAATATAACGCTAAAAAATTGCTAAACTTTTCGATAAAGGTGAAAAAAACCGAAACGAAAATTTTCTTAAAAAACGCGGCCACTTGTGTTAGACTCTTCAGATGAAATCGATAAAAGGCTTCCCTATGCAGAATCGGACAAAATAAAAGATTTAATTAATTCTGATCAAGAAAATTTCGAAATGGAAAAACTGAGCTTTATGAATATAAGCTAACAGATGATGAAAGATTAGAAGTCGTGCAATATGTTCCTCTGAAATTTTGGTGAACATTCTAAGAAGACATTTTTGGATCAACTTATCACTGCCGCCAAATAAATTTATTTTACGTCGAATTTACCAAACTATATATTAAAAAGTTATTTCAAAAATATTTTTTTTATTATTATTTTTGTTCTTTTTATCTTATATAGACTGATATTATTTATGTTTTTTTTTTTCAAAAAGAAAATGAGGTAATAGATTTATTGTTTTCATTCTACCTACTTATTCTTTACTAAATTGCTAATAAAAATGTTTTTGTTTTATTTATATTCAAACAACAGGCGGAAGAGACAAGATACTTAATACATTTTGGATAAAAATGGACACAATTCTAGATTTAAGCTGTCATTGTCAAAAGTCAAAGGTGCCCCATGCGCGGGGTACTTTTGAAAAAATGACTTTTTTTACATTTTTTTTATTTTTTGTGATGAAGTTATTATAAATGGAAAACATATCTTTGAATCCTATCTCAAAACATCAATGAATCAAATACGAAATAAAGCATTGGAATCGGTCAACAGGTTTCAATATTTTTGAAACCTGTTGACCGATTCCACTTTTCAAAATTAAGTGTCAAATGTGCCCCAGTTTCCCCTACTTGCCCTATATTGACCAAGTAAAAAACAAGTAAAGTAGGAAACAAGTAGGAAACAAGTAAAAGTACAAAAAGTTAGTAATCAAGAAAAAAAAACCGGAAAAATAGTTTTTTACTATTATTATGCGAGAAAGAAAAAAAAGTTCCATCAAACTCAGGGGCGTAGCTATAATTACCTCTTTTCAAAGATACGCCCCCTCCCCCCCAAATTTAGGACCCCGGAAATACACTGAGGTGTACTGTAAAAGGGTCGTTGATTTAAGCAGTTTGGCCGATTTTCTACTCTATATTATTATTATGGTAATATTCCCCAGGTGTATTTTTCCTTAGGTCAAAAAAAATTAAACTTGATATAAAGGTATAAGCATGACAGATAGTTTAATAATTTTTTAATTTCTGTCTTTGTTTATTTAATAAAAATTAAAAAGTGGGAAAACACTCGACGGGGCACCTCCGACAAATTAAAATAAAGCATCTCCGACAGCCTGTCGATTTTTTTTTTGTAAAGAAAATATGGTCTTTAAAGCCCAATATATCGGACTTGATTTATAGCGTTAAATATAATCGCTCGTTCACAAGCTATTAGTGTCTTCCAATATATATAATCAAAATTATTAAAAGTTTTTTGAGTGAAAGACAATTCTATGTAGAAATTTCTCCCACAAAATCTTCATTATTTTCAATAAAAGCGGGCGTTTCTCAAGGATCACTTCTCAATTTTGTAAATAACATGATTTTCTTTTTATGTTAATCTCTCTTTATCTATCTCCCTTTATAATCTTTTTTTTTGTTTGTCAGATTCACACTTTGAGAAAAAATATGATTTTTCTGAAGATGTTCTCTTTTGCTATGCATTTCGCTAGCGGAAACGGTTGGGCCGGTTTTGTATATTCTCCAAGTTTAGGTATTAAATGCAAATATATAACCAACACCCCTTTCGCTTTTTTCAACTCGAAAATCTTGATGTTTTCCAGCATAAATATAGTAAAATAATTTTCTAACAAAAAATGAAATTCTTATAAACTTTCAAGGACAAATCTCCCTTTCGTCGGTCTTTTAGGCCGGGCTGGTTAATATACAAAGGCAAAAATCCTTCCATTTTACCTCCATCAAAAAATGGCAACTGGGAAATTATTTTTCCCCTTTCTCCAACATAATTATACTTTGACATTAACAAAAAAAAAAAAACAAAAACAAATAAACAAAAATATAACGAGGAATTCGAATTAAATGAACTACTTTGGGAATCCTTTTGAAATTGGATTCGATTTAATATTACCCAAACCAAAGAAAACCCAACCAAAAGATGAATTCGAGAACCAGACCATCAGTCGACATATATATATTTATTAATATTTTTCACATTCTTGTTTTTTGTGGTGTAAATAAAATGTAACGCTGTGTATCTGCTATGTCTGATTCCCGTCCAACCCTCGCTATTAAAATGACAGTATATAAATCGAAAAATATAATTTTCCACATGAGCGCCACTAACGAAGGGGTGTGATCTGTGTTTTCAGCAGCGGCGGGAGCGCGTACCTGTGAATGCGTCTTCTTCCTCTTATTGCATTACTTTGTGCTTCCATCTGAAAGCATCTTCATCATGGCTGTATGATGATGTGGTTGTTATTAACAAATCTATACTGTGTTGGATATCAGGTGTGGTATGCGTCAGTTCCACAAGATGGTGCGACGCAGGAGAAAAAGTAAATTGCGTGACAACCAATTAAATTAAAAGTAACTAACAGTGATTTTTTTGCTGATTACAAATGAGTTTATACCGAAAGAGTCGCCTTTTATTGCGAAAACTTATAAGTTGTTGCTAGACGAAGTCCATAGTTTCAAAAGAGCGAATGTTTTTAACATCTCACCCCTATAATTGTGTCCATGGGTGGACACAAAGCTTTACTATGAACTTAATTTTACTCCGAAATATCAAACATAAAAATTAAGGAAGACAGATTATCGAAACAAAAAAATTATCTGTTTAAAACAAAAATCTCTTGCTATACTCAGCTTATGCTATGCGAATTTCTAAATTGGAAGATTTGAAATTTAAAAAAATAAATTTTTTTTAAGAATCTGAAATGCGAAATTTGTGCAACAACAAAAGTTTGCTATACGATACGTATTGGACAGAGCCATGTCGTATTTCGGCATTCCTGCCAAACTCGTCCGCTTTTGCAGGATGACGATGTAGAAATCTCGCTGATCTGCCAAAGTTGGTAAGAAAACAGAACTGTTTGATTTTGATCTTGTGAAAGGTCTAAGCTTTTATGCAAGGCGATGCGCTGTCATAGAACCTACTTAAAGCAATTGTACGAAAATCGCAAATCAACACCACTATGGTACAATTTATCAGAAGTCGGGCGAAACAAGCGATCTGTGGCTGGGTCCATTTGCCAACGGAGACAAAACGAAATATATGCTATCAACAAGAAAAGAATCTCAAATCAGTCGACTCAGGCAAAACGTAACGGTGGATAGATATAATTTTGCAGTAGTCAAGGACTTTGTCTAACCTGGGAATCCTTTGATCCATTATAAAAACGCAGAATGACATCAGTGTAGAGATCAAACAAAGAATTACACTTGCCAATCGCTGTTTGTTTGGGCTCAGCAGGCATTTAAGTAGTTAGGCCCTCCCTCATAGAATCAAGGAGAAGCTTTAGAAGACCTTGATAATCCCGGTCCTGCAGTATGGGGCGGAAGCATATGGGCGTTAAAGGCCTCGGATGAAAAGTTACTTTGAAGCTTTGAGATAAGGATTCTTTAAGTGATTTTTGGTAATGTGTGTAATGTGTATATCGAAAAAGAATGATGGAGAAGAAGATTCATTTACGAGCTATACGTGGTATACAGCGTTATAATTAACCTGGTCAAGAAGCTAAAAATACAGCGACTGAGATGACTGCATCACGTGTAGCTTATGGACACCAACGTACCAGCCCGACGGATCTTCGAGTCCAATCCGGTTGGTGTACGCAGCATTGGAAAACCCCCCTTAATATAGTCCACACAAGTGGAAAACGACCTCCTCCAACTTGCGGTGCGAAATCGGGAGCGGCTAGCTAGGAACAGAGCTGGCTGGAGAGATTTGTTATTTGAGGCCGAAGTCCATCCTGGACTGTGAATGCCATCTAAAGTAAAGTAAAGTATAGGTAATAAGTTATTTATATTACATGCCATCGAACCATTTTTTACTACACCGACTATATTTTGAATGAGTGCCCATTTTAACGAAATAAAAAATTCTAAATATACTTCTAAACCTAAATTATATATCGCGAAATAAAATTTCGCAGAAAAGTAATTTTTGTTAAATAAAGTACGATCAATTTCGACAAAATTTCATGTAGAGTCATTCGGGGTAAGTGTGCGCAGTTCTGAGTTTGAAGTAGGATTCCATGCAAATTACCGAACACACATAAAAAAGTTTATTGAATATGGAAATTACATTATATAACTACGTACTTATAAGGACAAAACAACATCATTTTTCCAGTTTATAAGTTTGTTTAAGAAAACCAAAACTGGTCATTAAAACTGCGCACACTTGCCCTGAATAGTCGGTTCAAGTGTGCGCAGTATGTAAGGTAAGTGTGCGCAGGTTTTTTGTCACTGTAAAAAATTAGTTTTGGATAAAAGTATGCATGCGCACACTTGCCCCCAAATTTGTTGCTCACACTTGCCCCACATTAAATTTTTGCGCACACTTGCCCCCAAATTATTGCGCACACTTACCCCGAATGCAATTTTTTATTGTTTTTTTTTTATAAAATTTAAACAAATACTTGCACTGGCATTAAAAACTTTGCTGAAACGTAAAGTTCATATAGTTAACTCTCTAAAAAAAAAATACTGTTCCAAGCAATACAACACAACCACAGATCACTGACATATTTTGAAAATTTCTGAAAATTTTAGTAAATTTTACCTGTTTTTTCTTTTGCATTTTCTGGAGCTTCTAAACATTACACCAGGCTTAATACAAAAGGTTTCAATCATAATAAGATAGCTTATGAATGCCTGCATCAATATAAATTTGAATTTTGGCTCATTTTTCGAGAAAATTACTATGCGATCACTTATCCCAATCGACTCTACCTAATTGAATTGTTGCCGACGCGGTGATATCTTTCAATTGAATCTTTTTCTATTTGTTACATTTTTTTTAAGAATTAAAAAAAAAAAATACAAAAAATCTTAAGAAAAACACTATAGTCAAAACGAAAGTAACTTGCCACAAGAACATTTTTGTGCAAAATCGTGTTTTGACGAAGTTGAATTTTGGTGGACATCTTTGTTTGGAGGTCTTGAATAAATCCTACAAAGAACATATACCCGAAATTTGCACCTTTGGTTAAATGTATGTATATGGGAGCCGAAATTTATTTTTTTACTAGTTTTTTTTTAATTTTTAATATTCCTTTTTTGGGAAAAATGAAGTTTATATGATTATTACCCAAGGTATCCAAAGGTGCCTCCGTGAAATAACTCCCCTAATAATAAATGAAATAACACTTCAAAATTACATAATGAAATTACTTCACAAATCCGAAAATTCAACAAATTAACAAAAAGGCATGACAAAAAATAATGAACCAAATCCCCAATTGTCAAATCATTTTCTTAAAAACCCCATACTGCTTATTAACGGTACCTGCCGTTTTTTGTTACTCCGATGCCGATTTTGACGAAATTCAATATTCTAAAACTACTGCTAAACTTAAATAATATTGCTAACTAAAAGGAAAACTCTACACAGCAGTAGTTCGTCCAGCTCTTACAATGTTGAACAATGTACAAAAATTATAAGAGGAAATTGACGGCAACAACAGAAGTAACAAAGCTACATAGATCGAATCAGAAGTATAATGATCCCAAGAAGCCTTCTCGTCAAAATACCATCGTTGATAAAATACGACAAAGTCAGCTGGTACAGTCATGTACATAGGAAAGATGCTGAGAACCCCGTCCAAAAGGCACTTTCATACACTATACAATCGCATAAAAGAGACAGGCACAAGAATTCCTAGAAAAAACAAATGCAGCGAAGCGACATCTTGGCCTTCGACATGCAGAACAATCCATAACCAGGAAGCAGGAAGCTTGCCGAAACGTTTACTGAGGTCAACCCGACGAACGCCACACGCAGATTAGTATAGGCGAAGTGGAGAAGTGCAAAAAATGTGATCCCATTCGAGATCATAGAATTGTAGGAAAAGGCGAAGAAGAAGACGATAATGTAGAAGACGTTAGAAGAGAAAAAGTATACATTATTCAATTCAAATATAAAATCCTATAAGTATATAGGCGTCTCTCAACGTAAGGAGAATTCAACAGTGGAAAATTGGAAATCTAATGTAATGACCGCCAAACCTCTGACTTCGTATACTTTTTGAATTTTGATTCAATTTTAAAACAACATGTTCAACTCCATTATAAAGGGTGTTTTTTTTTAGAGGTATAGAACTTTAAATTGCAATAAAACAACGATGGAATATTCGATTGACATGATTTTTTATTTATTCGAAAGATAATCTTGTGTCATTACATTTTAAATATGATTTCTGGCATATGACTGCCACGGCTGGCTTGGATGTAGTTCAATCTGGACGTCCAATTTTCGATGACTTTTTTCAACATTTGTGGCCGTATATCGGCAATAACACGGCAATTGTTGTCTTCCAAATGGTCAAGTGTTTGTGGCTTATCCGCATAGACCATTGACTTTACATAACCCCACAGAAAATAGTCTAGCGGTGTTAAATCACAAGATCTTGGAGGCCAATTCACAGGTTCAAAACGTGAAATTGATTGAACATCATGATTGTTCAATTCAGGAATGAAAAAGTTAGTAATCATGGCTCTATACCCATCACCATTGTCTGTAACGTTGGGGCCATCATCGTTTTTGAAGAAGTACGGACCAATGATTCCACCAGCCCATAAAGCACACCAAACAGTCAGTTTTTCTGGATGTAACGGTATTTCAACATACACTTGAGGATTAGCTTCACTCCAAATGCGGCAGTTTTGTTTGTTGACGTAGCCATTCAACCAGAAGTGCGCTTCATCGCTAAACAAAATTCGCTTATGAAAATCGGGAACAACTGCCATCTCGTTTCGGGCCCATTCGACACAATTTGCAAGCGTTGTTCAGGCGTGAGTCTATTCATGATGAATGGCCATACCAAACTGAGAATAAATCACTTGCCACCTGTTAAATCGGTCGCCGTCTTGAAAAGTAATGCCAACTTTAAGTTCTATACCTCGGAAAAAAAACACCCGTTATTAGTGTATCAATAAATTGGTAATATTCCAAATTCACATTAATCCATCTTTTTAGTCCAAATAATTTTCATTTGCAGATTCAAATAATGAGCTGTTGCTGTTTCCTGAACCGAATGAAAAATAAAACGGAACTGCCTAAACGACATTATCCCATTTGTCAGCGAGCTCTGCTCATTGTGGAATATATACTGTATATGGAAGGATTAAGTATTATGCTCGCAACCCTTTCGTTTTCCTTGTGAAATGGAGCAAAGATTTAGTACCTGCCATGTCAAATTGTTAAATATTTTCGCCATCCGAACCGAACTCGTATTATTTGGTGTATCTACATCTACATCGTTATCGGATGTGTGCCAACATATGACGGAATCCAGAAATTCTTTCCAGCAGGCAGCTTTAACACTTTGCCTGATGCCAAGCCATCAATTCCAACATATCGTGGAATTTTTGGCTTTCCGGTTTTCGAACAGAACAGTAGCATACCCAAGCCCACAGTATTTTGTTCTCGTGTGGTTGTGCTCGACGACGTCTTTTGTTTTTGTCAATTTCCAAATTAATCGCTCCTCACTGCTAAACTATTCCCATGCCATCGTCGTGTGCCTGCCGGTCCTCAGTCAAACTCCATATCATCCATAGCATCCATTGGGAATTCCGACTAATGAATGGAGCATGATCATAGTAAATCCCAAGAATAGATGAAGGAGTGTGCTTGAGCAGCTATATAGCCAGGGATGAACTGAACACAACTTGTGTGTTTGCAAAGTTGATAATTATTGTCTATTTTTATTATAGAGTATTATAGGGGACATGAGGTGACGAAGTTCCAAAGGCGCATCTACGTAGAGAGAAAGGGGTAAATGATTTTTCATTGAGAAAAGTTTTCAATCATTGTGGCAGTATCGCTGCGGGATGTATTTCTATTTTAGATCGTTCATTCAAATGAGTAGCGGTTTGTTGTTTTGGGATTGGCTCTGGTCATGTGCCAACAGTCAGTTTGACGGAACTTTCCGGTGATCAAATTGGACCTATCAACATAAACTGAACACGTTCTTTAAATGTGCTTGTACATGTATGCAATTAAAGTAATGTATTTTCTTGGAATGACAAATAACAAAAAATAAAAACAGAAAGAGTTATGCTGAAATTCTATTGCTTCTTAAATTAGATTTTTTTGTCTAATATTATTTGTATTTTTTTGTGAATTAGGGTAGGTACAACTGTATTTAAAACATTATGCGTGTTTGTATACGTTAAAGACTTTGATCACTCTGTTTTCTACTTATAATGACTTCAAGGAACGAAGAATAAAATGTTGTTGCTTTTGAGATCAAAAGACATTTTGCGGAAAGATTCTAGTTGATATAAATAAAAAAAATACCATGTATAAAGTTCATCCACTTACTTTTGAAAGGTGAAAAACTTGAATCCAAAAGATATAGCTAATCTTTTGGATTCAAGTTTTTCACCTTTCCAATAATTTTTTTCTTTCTATGGAAAATGATGTCAACTTTCCATTTTTCATTTGGTACCAAAATAGCTACAGGTAACGCATTGTATTTACAACAAAAATGACTAGGGTCAATTAAAAAAATTATTCAGTAATCTAAATTATATTGCAGTATTATTGAAGCTTAGCAGAAGTCTTAGAATATAAAACCGATGCAGCCGTTCAAAAGATAGTCGGAGTAAATTCTAAAAGAAAAATTCAAATAAAGAACATCGACAAGGGCAACAAATCATTCATGTTTAATTTTATCGAAAACGATCGTATTTTTTCCAGAAAGTTAGAACCAACGGTTTTTGCAAAAAAAAACATTTTCAAAAATAATTTTTTGCTGTCTAGTGTAATGCCTAGAAAAAAAAATTAGATGAAAGACATCACCATGAGCACGAAATAACTCATGCAGAATTTTATCGAAATTGATCTTTTTTTCGAGAAAATTGGAATTATTATAGTTTGTCCTCTATAAATTGGCAGTACAGGCCTTATGGGGAAGCTTTTTCAAAATCAGTAGCGCGCCTTATTTGTGCACCATACTGAATTGAAAGAAACCCCATTTGAAAAATGTTTACCCGCCAATGATTTTTCGATCGCATCCGGCATAGATACCACGACGACCTGCTTAGCGTACAGTTGAATACGCACTGATTGGCTAATGCATTTCAACCCTCTTTTAACTTCCATTCGAACAGAGATACCTTTGTCAATTTGGTAACTCGTTTCGTATTTTTTTATATTGAGTTTCTGTTGAGGAGCTTTTGATTTAAGAGCTTAAAAAACACCTTTTATTGATGAAATGATAATGAGATATTGAGATGAGCATATTACTAGTACAAAAGTGTTATCGTGCAGTGTTTTTGTTGATCATGTTTGTGTTTTTTATGTGCGGAAAATCTTAAAATGCAGTTACAAAAATGTAGGTAAGCTGCTGTCTTTAAAGAATGTATTTGCGTAGATTCTCGTGCCGGTCGGTCGGTTGATATTTCGTGTATATTTTTTCTTATTTGCGTAGATTTTTAAAGCGCGCGGGCGGTCGGTATTGATGTTTCGTGTACCTATTTTTGTGATTAGTGTTTAGAAATTAATGTGAAGTGAAGTGTTGTAAATATAGTTATATTTTTTTAAAAACGTAAATTTTTTGAGAAGTTTGCTACTGTTGTGCTCCTTCATCTAGTTTATAATGGATTCAAAAACATCGAAAGACTTAAGCGCAGAAAAAAAAAAAAATTGTAGAAGCGACAAAAAAGATTTACAAGAACCTGCAAAATAAAATGGAAACTGTGAAGCAAGTAGCAGGCATTTTTTCGGTGTCTACAGACTTCTCAGCGAAAATGATACCAAAGGCCACAACTCACCACCAAAAAAGAAAAACCAATCTGGCCCCAAAAGGAAAATAGATGATTTTGATAAGTGCGCCATCAGACAAATCGTGCATCAGTTTTTTTCAAATAATGAACTTCCAACTCTTGATAAAATACTGCATGAGGTAAGACTCAATGCAAATATCACAAAAATAAGCAGATCTTACCTGCATACGATTTTAAGAAAGATGAAGAGAGCAGCAACAGCAGCAGTAACTTCTCGAGTGATTAAATTACCTTTACTTATATATAAATGTACATATTTTTATTTAATAGATGAATTTATATTTATTTTTGTTATGCTTGTTTATTTATTTTGCTTGTTATATTAATCTTTATGAATAAATTCTTTATTTTTTGTTTGATTTTTTATATAAAAGAATTAGGCCTACTGGGGATATCCTTCAAAAACGCGCCTACTATCTTACCTCTTGGTGGTGTGGAAAAAGATAAATTTCATTTCATTTTTATAAATAAAAATTTTAGAAAATAATTTTAATTAAAAAAGAAGAAAGGTAACCCTACATCATATTTTTTCAGTTTTTTCCAATTCAAAATGCTTACTACGGCAACCCTGTTAGAGCTTTTGAAAGAAGATAACCTTATGGAAAGCAAAGAAGTGCGAATGAGAGACAAACATCCCTATCTTCCCTGTACTGCCAATTTTTAGTGGACAGCCAGTTTATGCCAAAAAAAAACTTTTACAAATTTTTGTTTGCAGTATTATTCAAGCTTAGCATGTTGTTTAAGAATATTAAATTTAGTTAAAATCGCTGAAACCGTTCAAAAGATAGTCGGAGTAAATAAAAACATTTTTTATGGCAGTTACCGTTAATAAGCTGATTCTGAAAAAAATTTTAGATGATGGACATCACCATTGGCAGTTAAGCATATAAAACCTATCAGGTTAGATAATAAAGTAATAGAATTGAAGAAGGAGGTCAAATATCTAGGCATTACACTAGACAGCAAACTCCTTTTCAACAAACACATAGATATTACTGTCGGGAAAGCCACAAAAGCCCTTATGATATGCAAGAGACTTGCAGGTAAATCATGGGGGTGCAAACCAAACATCCTTAGATGGATGTATACCATGATGGTCAGACCCATAATCCCTTATGGTGCTGTTGTGTGGCACAAAAGAACCGAACTTGAAAAGACTAAGAAAACACTAGAAAAAGGGCAAAGGCTCGCTTGCTTATGTATAAATGGAGCAATGAGAACATGCCCAACAGCAGCAATGGAGGTCATTCTTGACCTGACACCATTACACATGGCAATTGAAAGTTCTGCCAAGGGGCAATCATGCGTTTCGCAAAAGAGGGAACTGGTGTAAGTAAGTATATAGGATTGAAGGAATTAACTTCACTATCTAAATATGCACCCCTACTTCACATTCCTAGAGACAACATGATTAAGAAATACAACTTTGAGAAAAATTTTCGAACTGAGTTAAGCAACAAAAAAGAATGGGTAGGAGAAAATGAGAAATACCTTTTAAATACTAAAGCCATCAAATGGTATACTGATGGATCAAATACTGCCGAAGGGACTGGCGCAGGGATTTTTGGGCCAAGAACCAAATGCTCTGTACCAATGGGTAAGTCCTCTAGCATATTCCAAGCGGAAGTAAACGCAATTAGAATATTTGCATTGAAAGGAACTACCGGAACCAGAATATAGCCATAATGTTAGACAGCCAAGCTGCACTCAAAGCACTAAATTCCTGCGTTATCAGCTCGAAGCTGGTTTGGGAGAGTGTAAACGAACTCAACAAATTATGCAAAAACAACACTGTATCATTATACTGGGTCCCAGGACATGTTAGAGTTGAGGGAAATGAGGAAGCTGATGTTTGTGGCTATGGCATGGGCAGTGGCACCCATGATTGGGCCGGAACCCTATTACGCGATAGGTGAAAAGCGGAAGAGGAGGCAAAAAGATCCAAAAACTATAAAGAACTCCCTAAACTGAGACAATCCAAAATGCTTCTTTTGAACTATAACCAAAAACAATATAAAGCTTGTATAAACCTGAGTAGAAACAAACTTAGAATCTTAATGGGTTTCCTCAGTGGTCACTGCAAACTTAAAAGACACCTACACATCCTAGGTATATCCAGTAGTGCAACCTGCAGATTCTGCGACGACCAAGAAGAAACGCCAAATCACCTTCTAGGAAAATGCGGGGTGATAATGCACAAAAGAATAAAACATCTGGGAAGTTACCAGATAGAGAAGAGCGAATTACCCTCTCTACAAGTACTCCAGATACTATCATTTGTTAAAGATATTAAGATGGAGGAAGAGCTGTAGAATGAGTCAATCATCCAGCCCTAGTAAAGGGGGCACAACAGATCTAAAGGTCGCAGTGCACCACAACCCCTAAATTTATTCATTTATTCATTCATTCATCACCATTGGCAACAAATCACTCATATAAAATTGTATTGAAATTAATCGTTTTTTTTTTTTTGAGAAAAATGAAATTATCGGTCACGTTTATATTGTACATAGGTACTTAGGTCAAAAATAAAAAAAAATCCGGTGATATTTCTCTAGTTTGGACAAAGTTTGAAGAAATTCTGTCCAACAGTTTAGGCTACAGGTGTCAATACATCAAGACAGACAGACAGACAGACCAGACTGAATTGCCTGAACCACTTTTTTCGTATTCTCTATTTATCGTAATGTCATATTTGATTGTTATCTCACCACAACTTTTTTTTTACGAAAACATAACATGCCTTATGGCAAGTAAAAATAATTTGTATGCAGCTGAGCTTAGAGTAATAATAAACATTTTTTTATTTTATTTAATCAAATAGCAATATTAATAATAACAATAAAAGAAGTTCAAACTTTATTGTTTAACTTTTCTAAAACTTATTTTCTGTCTTTTAAAATCAATAAATACCTAGGTTTTTAACTGTATTCAGAAGTCAGTTTACATTAAAAATGTCGACCAATCACTAAAAATCCATTCAACAATATTCGTAAAATTGTTTCAATTTGTAGAAAGATACCTGAGTTAATTGATTTAGCTGGAATTTTACAAAACGCAACCATTGTAAAGCGAAAAATGTTCACCCTCATTGAGAAAAAAAAACACGAAGTCATCATTTCAACGAAATATATTGATATTGATTTCCACTAATCCGAAATGGCATGAAATTTAATTTGATTTTAGATCCCGATCACCCGAACATGACATTTCAGTTTTAAATATAAAATTGGCAATACATATTCACGCGTGGGAGTTACTCGAGAGTATTTGAGTTTTAACGAATATCTAACTCACAAATACATAGTTACATATCCGCATTGAATGAATTGTACTGAATTTTTTATTGCCGTATCAAAGGATTTGTCTCTATAGTTGATACTTTAGATCCCTGAATGCTGCCATGCAGTAATGCGAACACAGTGCCAATGCCAATTTACGCGCCAGACAAATTGTGAATGGGCCTTCTGCCGATGCAAGAGTATATTGCAAATTGGTGGGCTTAACAAGGTTCGTTGGGTTAGCAAATGATTGCATTTCGTTTATTTACTTTATTTAAAGTTTAATACCTAAAACTCAATAAAACGTCCAAACAAAGAATTGTATAGGTACTCGCTTTTAGTTATATGACCTCTTCTATATTTTATAACTGGAAAAAGCTTAAGTTAGGCTGCATGATTAAGTCTTCAGATTAATATTTAATTTAAATTTGTTTTATTTACATTTACATGTAGGTACGGAACGGACGAATTGTTATTAAGGTGGCGCCAAAAAAAACGAGAATTAAAATATTTGATTTAACTTTCAGTGATGGTGGATAAATGTGTACGACGGACGTACACACAAAGTTTAAATATATAATTTTAAGTCCCTTGTATTAGCGACCTAAGCCTAAAGGAACAAAGCCAATGTGACATACAAAAAGATACAACACGTTTTATTAAATAATTTCAAGAAAATGAGTCTAGCAATCAACCATATTGTATAACTAAAGTAGAAAAACCATGGTGGAAGACTAATTGCAAACATTTCTAATTATTTAGACTTGCTATAGTTATGCGCTAAAAAAATCTATCGATGAATCGATCAAATCGATCACAAACTAAGTTTAGTAAAGATGCAGATCACTTTCAAGGTGAAGACTGAAAGAGACAATGGAAAAGGATCATATTGCTGGCTAATTGTGTAAGATTGTGAAAAAAAAATATAAATAAAAACAATGAAGCAAACAGAAGAAGACAGCATTTAGATAGAAGAAGAAACCCTTCAGCTAGAACTGTCCAAACAGTAAAATACATACAAAAATTACAAGAACAAAACTGTAACTAGTCTGGAAAATGTTCCACCACCACCGCCTGTTGTCTATCGGAGTGCAATATTATATCTCTTTTAACCCTAATGAAACAGGCTCCTATATGGAATAAAAAGAGACAACAAGAATAGCATATAGATCTACCAACTCTCTAAAATCCTTTTTATTTTCCAACACAAAAGGAAATATATAGATAAAATGTATAAGTCTGGTGTTGTTTACAAAATGAATTCAGCTTTTAAAGAGTCTGTCAAACCAAGAAAATCACCCCCAAACGAATTAGGTACCATTAATAAGCTGATTTCGAAAAAAATTTACAGACGAAAGTTATGACCATTGGTAGCAAATCATCATCATCATCATCGGCTCGACAACCGGGGTCCGGTCCTGGCCTCCTTCAACAAGTCTCTCCACCTATCCCGGTCTCGAGCCGACGCCATCCAGTTGCGCACCCCAAGGCTCCGGGCGTCCTGGTCTACGCCATCTCTCCAGCGCAAGCATGGTCTACCACGCTGTCGTCTGCCATAGAATGTACCACAAAGAACTTTCCGAGCAGGTTCCTCTTCGCTCATGCGAGCTAGGTGCCCTGCCCACCGAAGTCTACCGAGCCTAATTTTTGTATCTGCTTCAAGGTAGATTGCGTACAATTCATGATTGTACCGTCTCCGGAATCGTCCTTCCTCACATGGGCCAACAATTCTCCTTAAGACTTTTCTCTCGAACGCGGATAAGAGGTCAGAGTGCCTTTTGCTCATGGTCAACCTACATAGTCGTGTCAATTTATTTGGGATGCAGAATTCTCTCATGGCTTTGTAAAGTTCTACCCTGGCTATGCTATCATAGGCGGCCTTAAAGTCTATAAACAGGTGGTATGTTGGGATGTTAAATTCTAGACATTTTTCCATCGCCTGCCTAAGGGTAAAGATCTGATCAGTTGTTGATTTGCCTGGAATGAAACCACACTGATATTGTCCGATGATGGTTTTAGCGTATGGGGTTATCCGGTCTTGTAGGATAGAGGAGAGTATCTTATAGGCGGTACTCAACAACGTGATACCTCTATAGTTGCTGCACGTTGTGACATCTCCTTTCTTATGTATGGGGCATATTATACCTTTTCGCCAGTCTTCTGGCATTTCTTCACGCTCCCACACGTGCACTATAATATCATGAATTGCCTGACGTAGAGCTGGCCCACCGTGTTGAAATAATTCGGCTGGTATACCATCAGCTCCCGGGGCTTTGTTTTTCTTTAGCCGGTCTATAGCCTTCTCAACCTCTTCAATGCTTGGTGACGGCAACATAGGGTATTCTTCTTGAAGCAGTGGAGCCTCCACTTCAGCAGTGAGTTGACCATTTAGCAATTTATTTTCGGCTTTTTTCTAATTCACAGATTAAGTTCTTCTCCCAGGCTGATTTTTTCTGTCTGTGAAGCCGTTTTTCTATTCTTCTGAGCTCTTTATATTCTTCTTCGCGTGCCCGCGTTCTATGAGATTGTTGCATTGCTCGGTACACAACATTCTTACGTTTAGTCGCTAGCTTGCATTCATCATCAAACCAGTCGTTCCGATTTCTACGACTGCTGCCTAAGATGGAGTTGGCAGTACTAATGACAGTATTCTTAAGGCGTGTCCACTTCTCATCTATGCCCAGCATACTGGCTCCAGGACTTACTCTCCCTAAATCAAGTGATTCTAGGGCGAGTCCTAACGCATTACCAAAGGTGTTACTGGCATTTTCATTGCGCAGGGCGGCCTTGTTGATTCGAACCTGATCGGCGGATGCAATACGTCTTCGCAAGGCAATCCGCCCTCGGAAGACCATACCAACAAGACTGGCATTTTCATTGTGATCCGAGTCGATATTGGCGCCTCGGTACGTTCATACCGTCATCAAGTTCGAGTAGTGGCGACGGTCTATCAACACGTGGTCTATTTGGTTACGAGTGACTCCATCAGGTGATACCCAGGTGGCTTTGTAAATATCTTTACGCGGGAACCTGGTACTCGCAACGACCATGTTTTTCGATGCTGCCAATTCTAAGACTCGAAGTCCATTGTCATTAGTGTTCTCATGCAAACTATGGGTGCCTGCGTAATGCCTGAATACCGGCTCCCGACCTATTTTTGCGTTCAAATCCCCAAGGATGATTTTTACGTCATACCTTGGACAGGCATTGAGGTTCCTCTCGACTTGTTCGTAGTAAGTCTCTTTTTCTTCGTCTGAGGACTCCTCCGTAGGTCCGTGAACGTTAATGAGGCTGATGTTCGTAAATTTGCCTCGCACGCGAAGGGTGCATAGCCTTTCGCTTATAGCGTTAAAGCCGATGATGGTAGACTTCATTTTTTCGCTGACTAGGAAGCCTATCCCGAGCACATGGTGTTTTGTATGACAGCTGTAGTATACGTCATATTCTTTCTTCTGTAAAACACCATTCCCTGTCAATCTGATTTCTTGAAGTGCTGTTATGTCAGCTTTATATTTTGACAGGGCATCAGCTAGCTGCTGAGCAGCTCGAGCTCTATAGAGCGATCGTACGTTCCATAAGAAAATTCGTAAATCATTTTGCCGTTTTCGTTGCGTAGGTTGTCGTCGTGAGATCAGTCCGTTTCCGAGGCTTGTTGTCGGTCTCGTAATTCGAAATTTTTACGGAACAGGGAATTAACCTGTTGCCAACCTGAGGAACTAGCCTGATCATATTAGCCAAACCTTTTTTTAAAAGGCTTGTTACTAGCGGCCGCCGCGAAGAGGCTATGATCACACTTCCATCAGTCCCGAATAGTTACGGCACGTGCATGTTTTCATATGCTACATGTTATTCCCCCTATTCGTCTGATGGCTGACCGCCATCAGACGACGTAGCAAATCACTCACATAAAATTTTATCGAAACTGATTGTATTTTTTTCGAGAAAATTAGAATTATTGGTTTTTTAAAAAAAAAAAATTTTGTTTGCAATTTTATTTCAGTTTAGAATTAGTTTTCGAATATTTCATTTCGTTAAAATCGGTTTAGTCGTTCAGAAGATAGTCGGAGTAATAAAAAATGGTTCTATGGCAGGTACCGTTAATATGCTGATTCTGAAAAAAAAATTTAGACGAAAGACATCACCATTGGTAACAAATCACTCACATTAAATTTTATCGAAATTGATCGTATTTTTTCCAGAAAATGGGAATTATCGGTTTTTGCAAAAAAAAACTTTTTCAAAAATTACTTTTTCTCAAAATTTTTCTTGCAATTTTATTTCAGTTTAGCAGTTGTTTTCGAATATTAAATTTCGTTAAAATCGGTTGAGCCGGTTAATATAGTCGGAGTAATAAAAAACGGTTCTGTGGCAGGTACCGTTAATAAGCTGATTTTGAAAAAAAAAATTAGATAATGGACATAACGATTGGCAACAAATCACTCATATAAAATTTTTTCGAAATTAATCGTATTTTTTTCGAGAAAAATAGAACTAACGTTTACGCTTACATGGTAGGTACCGTTATTTTTATGCCTTGGTCAAAAATAAAAAAAAAACGTCCGGAAATATTTCACTAAGAATAGTTTATGCCAAGTTTGAAGAAAATCGGCCCAACCGTTTAAGCTGCAAGTGTCGATACATCCAGACAAACAGACAGACAGACAGATAGAATTGTCGGACTTACTTTTTTCGTCTTCTCTATCATCGTTATGTCATGTTTGATTGTTATCTCGAAACTTTTTTTTTACGAATGCATAACTTGCCTTATAGTACCTATAGAGCAAGTAAAAAATTATCAGGTAGGTAGGTAGGTAAAATATTTTGAATTTTACAGTTTCTCAAAAATATCAAAAAGAATATTAATATGAACATTTTTAGGAGTTCCGAAGCCAATGCAAGGCCAAACATTTTAGAATTTAATAAAAGTTTCCAAACCTCCTCCGTTGATCTCGTTTCAAACGTAAAATACAAAGCGGCAGCGCACATAGAAAATTTGTCAATACATCCGAACATGTAATTGAAATAATGACGCACCAAGGAACAATAACAAGGCAACACATTTTGTATATTTTTTTTTTTGCTGCCACTTTCTATACAAAAGCTATGCCCTTGTTGTCCATAATATAAGACTTCAAACATAGACGATGTATGCGAAGGGAATTCTCCTTTGAAGCGTAATTCAACACCTGAAATGGCCGAAAATTGAAACATCCGTTAACACAGGGCAACCGACGACGCGACGCACGGACGTCGCTTCGGCTATCGAAACACACACCAAACACAGAGGTTCATGTTCGGGTAAAAATAAAAACATCCAACTCACCCCCGGAACTGCCCTGAAGTGTTAGCAAAAATGAATAGTATCGCAAAATGTCCATGTTTCCGTATACTGGACCCAACACGATTCAAAAAACACATCACAGAACAACTTAGCGAAGGGAGGAAGACATGAAAACAGGAACATGTCAAAAAGGTGAAGCCGCTTCACCGCCACCACCACCGCGCCGAGTCCTTCCTGTCACAACGTCCGAAAACCATTAATTATTTCCAACAGGTCTATTATTATGGAGTTGTGTTTGTCAAGTTGTTCAACATTTGGACTGTGCTTGGTCTAGGTTTTCATTTTTGTGCGAGGGTTGCGGGTGGAATTGGGATGTGGCAATGGAATGTCCACGATGGGCAGCCACATCATCGATGGAGATGGGCGACACTGACAGGCAAATGACTGGCAAATACTTTGTTACCACCAACTTACCAAAAACCCTATAGAAGCATTCGAAATGGGTTTGTTTTCATACATATATGGAATTCACTCCACTCACACCACCACCGTGAGTCAACCGACTAGCCGTGGGACTCAAAGTGTTTGTATTGATATTTGGAGATAGGATAATTGGTGGCACAACAATCGTGATCACAGAGTGTACTGCCACAAATAATTGACATTAAAATCGGCTAGGTTTCGAGTTGAAGCCAAGAGTGATTGACAAATAGTAATTTTCCTTATATCTACCTATACGTTTATACTTTGATCGATACGATTCACTGAGCAGACACCATATATAGCCTTTACCGAAATGTAAGGAAGAGTTCTCAGGCAGGGTGATAGAGGTGCGGTTCTGATTCAAAAAATATATAAAATCAATTTAATGACCATGTAATGGGAGATTGTTTGTATGTAGTTATGGTTGGTATACTTATATGCAAATAAAATCGAACAACAAAAGCAAACCAATTTTATTTCAATTATAGCAAAGGAAGGAAGTCCCGAGGGTTCTGTTCAGTTAACTACATTTTCTAGAAAAGGGTGCGTCGTCATGTCCCAAATAGACATTTTTTTAAAAAAACATTTAAGTTTCTTTCTTTGAGTTAAGGAATACCTTTATTTTTTTGATTTGTTGAAGAAATTCATGTGAACTATATCGAGAGGAGGTTTGAAGGAAAGTTGTCTTATTATAAAAATAAAATAAGAAATGATATTATTCAAGAGAACATTAATATGATTTGTTGTATTACCTATACCTATGCATAGGGAAATGAATACCTTTATAGGTATTATATCAAAAATTTAAATCGAAATAATATGCAAAATGAAACTGCCTAACAAAACTTTGTATCCTATCTTTCCCATATATAAAAAAAAGTCTTTCTTTTTAAATTGAAACACCTTATAAAGACAACAGTGATGTACCCCACTTAATAGTCCATTGACGTACTAGATATGGACCGCCAGTCGGTTGAAATTTTCATACAAACAGCCAAGAAAAGTTGTTCCAGCTAAAAACAGTCTAAGAACGCCATCATCTTTTAGTGTTAAATACGTGTACTAATCTCGCCATTAGAATTTAAATGAAAACGATAATATATTCATCTGTAAGTAACTTATGGCATAAGGAGTGGATGTGTTTTGTAAAATAAAAGTAGTTTGATAATAATTCCCACCAAAATATTTCAATAGTAAATAAATTAATTAAAGAAATCATATCACTGCTACGCAGATTCCCTGCTAGTAGTTGATGGCGCCCCTAGTTATGGTGGAACATGCGTGAAGTTGGCTACTGGCGGTCCATACCTAATACGTCAATGGTAGATACCTATGCAACGTTGCTTTAAAAATCCTTTTTCTTCTTATTTTTTCTAAAAACATAACAAAAGTACCTACCTAAACTGTTGTAAAAAAAAACTCTGTTGTTATTGCCTTTTGGTCAGACAGAGTGTTAGACTTGCTAGTTAATAGTCAAAATCCTTAACCCAAAGTTCCAAGTCTATTTATCTATCCTGTGTTATGGAAAAACACTTTTTCTACTTTAAAAACGAATCGAACCTGTAAATTGCCATCAGCAGCTTTTTCTTCAGGGTTTCTCGCGCTATGTTTCTCTACCCAACACATTTTATCAAACATTGTTTAGAGTCAATATTGTAGTGAGTATACAACATTTTTATTAGGTAGTGCAGTGGCAGTCACAATAAAGCCTATCTGAGTTAAACAAGAAACACATTGGAGAAATTTCTCTCATTTATGGTTGAAAATGATTTTTTTAATAATTTATTCATAACAAATGAATTACATTTGTCAACAGAAAAATAAAACCCTTCGGCTATTTTAACTGTTGAATCATTTTATTTTTTTTTTCTTAACATGTCAAACTATTATTTTTCTCTGTGTGCTCTGCTGATTTGCTAAGAGCTCACAGAGCGTGCTTTGAGCTAACTCTGAGCGAAAAATGAAACACCATTTCAGAGTTCCGAGCGTTCAGAGTTAAAAAAGAAAAACGCCTAATGGGTAATTTTAAATAGTCCCGAGATGCCGAGGGGTTTGTCACCGGACAGTTTAGTGATTCAATGATTGCAATATTTCAAATGAATTCAGATGATTTCACGTGATTTCAAGCGGTATCTAAGGATTTAAATATTTCGTGATTGCAATGATTTCAAATAAATCTAGTGATTTCACCGGATTTCAAAGTGATTGCAAATGGTAATTACACCGGATTTCAAATATAAGTGGTTTGGTGATTTCATTCGTGACAAAACCCTCGTGCGATGCCAACTGTGAAGAATTTCATGTCTTTGAAATTAGCATTACCATTTTCAAATTTCGAAAGTAAAGCTATTGGATTAATTGTAAAATCGAAAATTAAAAAGAATAACGGAAATAATTGTCAGTTTTTGTCGTTTAAATAAATTATAACGGGTGTTTTTTTTCGAGGTATAGAACTTTAAGTTGGCATTACTTTTTAAGACGGCGACCGATTTAACAGCTGTCAAGTGATTTATTCTCAGTTTGGTTCGGCAATTCATCATGAATAGACTCAAGCCTGAACAACGCTTGCAAATTTCGAAAATAATGGTTCTGTGCGGAAAACGTATCGCGCGAATTTTGTTTACCGATGAAGCGAACATCTGGTTGAATGGCTACGTCAACAAACAAAACTGCCGCATTTGGAGTGAAGCTAATCCTCAAGTGTATGTCAAAACACCGTTACATCCAGAAAAACTGACTGTTTGGTGCGCTTTATGGGCTGGTGAAATCATTGGTCCGTACTTCTTCAAAAACGATGATGGCCACAATGTTACAGTCAATGGTGATCGTTATAGAGCCATGATTACTAACTTTTTCATTCCTGAATTGAACAATCATGATGTCCAGGAGCTGTGGTTCCAACAAGACGGCGCAACATGTCACACAGCTCGTGCCACAATCGATTTATTGAAAGACACGTTTGGTGACTGCCTAATTTCACGTTTTGAACCTGTGAATTGGCCTCGAAGATCTTGTGATTTAACACCGCTAGACTATTTTCTGTGGGGTTATGTAAAGTCATTAGTCTATGTGGATAAGCCACAAACGCTTGACCATTTGGAAGACAACATCCGCCGTATTATTGCCGATATACGGCAACAAATGTTGGAAAAAGTCATCGAAAATTGGACGTCCAGATTGGACTACATCCGAGCCAGCCGTGGCAGTCATATGCCACAAATCATATTTAAAATGTAATGCCACAAGATTATCTTTCGAATAAATAAAAAATCATGTCAATCGAATATTCCATCGTTGTTTTATTGCAATTTAAAGTTCTATACCTCTAAAAAAAACACTCTTTACAACTAAAAATATTTCCGCCCAATTTTTTTTAAATAACCCAAAAAAACTATTTTTTCGGTCAAGTAAGGATTACCACCACAGAAAAAGGATCGAATCTAATTCGATTTAAAAAAAGTATACCAACACAAGTAATTTCAGTTTTTTTTTGTCGTGCAACTTAAAAATTTGTCGCGCTATTTAATTTTTTTAAATAACTCCTGGTAAAAAATTCAAGACACTTAATTCAATACTTAATCCTTTTTAAATTTAATATTGGTAATGCTCACTTGACAGACATAAGAATTTTCCTGTTTTCGACAATTAGCCTTATTCAAAATTTATGAACTTTGTGGAAAGAATCTCCTGAACATTTTTCCTTCAACTATTTTCGGATACTAGCGCCTTTGTTAATATTGTCATGACGCAGTTTCTGAATAGCCTTAGCATCAGCAGTCGATACAGATATTCCTTTCGATTCCCAAAACGTCAGAAAAACACATGCTTTTTCAAGCTATTTCGTCGATTTCATGAAGGCACATACTGAAAAATATTTTCAAAATATTTTCTTGAGGTTTTCTCAGTATTTTTTTTATTGTTATCCTGAACCATACGTAAGATCGTTAGAATAGTTCTTATTTCGCATTTCTTAAGTTCAATTCCGTTGATGATTCGACTTGACATACATAAGTATTTATTAACCTCCTGAATATATTCGTAACGTTAAGTATTAATATATTACTATCTCAGTTTTAACGCAATAACTGACTTGATTATACAGACACAATTCGAACATGCTAATCAGACTTTAAGCATCTTTTTTTTAATTAAAAAAAAAGAAAGTCTGATACACTTCTGAACAAGATTAACACTAAATCCAACGTTACCAAATTAACCAAAACACCTAACTTTCAAAACAAAAACTAATCCCACTTCAGACATTTGCATTACAACAAGGATTAAGTCCTATACCTTTGTATATTATAAAACCTGGCAACTTACATATTCTCTCTGATTATTTCTCTAATAATATCACAAAAAGCTATCTAATCGTCCGTTTGTCGTTGTCGGTGAAAAATAAAAGTGCATTGACTTCAGGCAAGAAAATGGATATTATATTCCTTGCTCCTGGTAATGTCACTGTGTATATATTATATTCGCTTGCTTTAATGCTGTGTAATGTATGCGCTCTAAATGGTGCATGTGTTAGTGCCATGTTTAAATATAATTGACTTTGTTCAGTTAATCCGTTTATGAAATGAAAATGCAAATTTAATTTAAATGTTCCGCACATATGAGTTTTAGATTGTGCCACATAAAGGATATAATATTATAGTCAACGTGGATGCAAACACATGCACATTATAACTGAACATCAGCATTTATTATACAGAGATAGAGCAGTCGGATGAATGTCGCTTATAGCAACAGTGCCAAATGCAAGCTCAACGCCAAGAAACATCACATCAATATGCAATGTGGAAGTGGAACTTATTGTATATATATTATATATTATGTGCGGGTGTATGTATGAGAGGACACTGGAGCCGGGTCTATATAGTGTAATATTGCCGGATGGGACAGAAGTTGTAGGTGTACACGGGATAAAAAGGGTGCTCGGTTGAGTGTAAACATTGCAAACGCACATAAAATAAAATAGATATCATGCACATTTAGTGCAAGAATGTAGGCAGACAGACATTAGATAGTCAGATATCCTTCCGCATTGCTATATTGGTGTTGCTGCTCCTATATTGCTTCTGCATCAGTTTGTAATGGGATTATGAATTCACCCACCACCACCACTACCACCATTCACAACGCCTACTTTCGAAGTATAAAAGGGCGTATGTTCATGAGTATTATGTTGATATCGGATGAATAAATTTGCTAAAGGATTATTAGAACCAAATGGCAGGAATTGGCTACTAGCTCAGTTAATACGAGAAACATTCTACATTGGTTACAATGAAAACTTAGTATATCTACCTGCTTTGGTGGAAAAAATGCCTGAGTCCTTTGAGATGCATTGTTGTTATCTTGGATTCAAAAGTTAACTATTTCCTAAAATCAAAAAAATAAACAAAAACCAAAAGTAATAATTCTGTAGATATCACAAAATACTCAAATAGAAAAAAACAATGCGACGGGGTTAGTTGAAACAAAGATCGGGTTAGTTGTAACAAAAAATAAATTTACTGTTTTTTTTTTTACAAAATTAATGAAGGGGTTAGTTGGAACATAGATCGGGTTAGTTGTAACAAAAAAAATTGAATTTTTTTTTTTTTTACAAAACGAATGACACCTTCTCTAGCGATATTGCTATGCAGGGTGATTGGTATAAGGTGCACCAAAAAGCTTGAGCGTATAGGTGGAGTTAAGACAAGAAAAAAATCGTATGGGAGGGGGGGTCTATTTCCTCCCGTTTAGGCGGGAGGGGCAATTTTCTAAAACATTGACTTAAATCAGAAAAAAAAATTATTTAAAAACAACGGTGAATGATACAAAGCCTTGTTATATTTTTTTAGAAAGCCAGAAAACTAAGATACATTTTGGCATCCGGTTTTCTGTTTTTGACTAAAAATTAATAAGAGCATTGAATTTTAAAAATAAAAATAATAGTTAATTACATAAAATTTAAAAAAAAATTAGTTTAAAAATTTTTTTTTTAGTTTTTTTTTTTTAAATTTTGAGTTTTAAAATTAATTTTTTTAAAACTGTTCACTTAAACAACTTAATTTAAAAATTAAATAAAAAAGTAGTTTTCTGGCTCTCCAAAAAAATATAACAAGGCTTTGTATCATTCACCGTTGTTTTTTAATAATTTTTTTTCTTATTTAAGTCAATGTTTTAGAAAATTGCCCCTCCCGCCTAAACGGGGGGAAATATACCCCCCCCCTCCCTTACGATTTTTTTCTTGTCTTAACTCCACCTACACGCTTAAGATTTTTGGTGCATCTTATACCAATCACCCTGTATATTATTTTATATATAAGGTTCTTTTCAATACAGTCTGTCCTATTTTCTTTTTACTAATTGTTATTCTAGATGAAATCAATCTACAGTTCTAATTAGACCGAACTCATGTTGCAAAGCTTAGATGGGTTTCTTGGAGAAATGTTCTCCAACAATTTGACATAATACAAAACTCAGAGGTTTTATCCGGCTTTCAACTTTTGGAGCTATTATACAGGGTGAGTCATGATCAATGCGACAAAATGCTAGGGCGTGTAGGTTGCGTTGAGACAAGAAAAAAATCGTATGGGAGGGGGGGTCTATTCCCCTCCGTTTAGCCGGGAGGGGCAAATTTCGAAAAAAACTGACTTAAAATGGGAAAAAAATTATTTAAAATCAACGGCTTCATTAACAATGCTGTGCGATACGTTTTTGAAAAGCCAATAACTTTTTCATTCATTCTGTGTTTAAATAAATCTATTCTAAGAAATAGTTTTTGAAATATTAATTTTCAAAGTCAAAATTTTGAAAAAAAAAATTGAAAAAAAAATTTCAAATTCATTTTTTTCAAAATTTTACGTTATTAAGTGCTAATTTTAATTTCAAAATTCAATGCTGTTATTAATTTTAAGTCTAAATAAGAAAACCGGATGCAAAAATTTTATGTCGTTCTCAAGAAATTAAAAAAAAACCAAAACCACCTTTTTCTAAGAAAAACATTTATTTTTATTGTAACGAAGCAATTTATTTATTTATTTAGCATTAATCTTAGTTTTTTTACTTTTTTTTTAATTGGAGTTTTATGAGAACGTAATAAAATTAAATAGTATTGGAATAACCCTGGATTAATATTATTTTCATTGATAACTTCTGAAAACTGACCTGGGTTCTACCTGTTATGGGGACAATAGGGACAATAAAACCGCATTTTTTTTAATGAAAAAAAAAAAGAAAATTGCAACGCAAGATAAATAAAAGGCATTGCAATTTTGCTTAGTAATTATTTCAAATTTGAAAATTAACTCATTAACACGTATGGATGTCAAGCTCATACACCCGAGAAGAATTAACGGACATGCATTTCTGCTACGGTTTAGCTAATGGTCGAAGTCGTGAAGCCGAAAGACTGTACGCTGAAAGATATCCCGATAGGAGGTGTCCCCATCATAGCACGTTTCCAAGAATCCACCGACGTCTAAGAGATCATGGAGTGCTGGAGCATCGAAGAAGCGAAAGGCCAGTTTCTGATGAGTCAAGAATCTTAGATGAAAGAATTCTGGATTTAGTCCGAAATAATCCCTCCGTCAGTACAAGAAGGATATCCACTATGCTTGGAGTGTCCCAATCTAGAGCATGTCGAGTACTTCGGGCGGAAAATTTACACCCGTACCACTTTACGCCTGTTCAGGAACTCACCTCAAACGACAAATTATTGAGAACCGAATTTTGTAGAACATTACTACTTAGAAATGAAACCGAACAAAACTATTTTAGAAGAATATTCTGGACGGATGAAGCACAGTTTACTAGGGATGGGGTTACTAACTTCCACAATTTACATTATTGGAGTAGCGCCAATCCACACAAAAAAAAAACAAAACAAATCACAACACCGCTTTAGTTGTAATGTTTGGCTTGGTATTGTTGAACACACTGTGATCGGGCCCCGGTTTTTGAATTCCATTATTAATGGAGAATCATACCTGCAATTCCTACGAGACCTTTTACCCGATTTATTAGACAGCGTTCCATTGGTTATAGCAGATACTTTAATCTACCAACAAGATGGTGCTCCAGCACACTACAGCTTACAGGCTGGATGATCATTTTAGTGACCGTTGGATCGGAAGAAGATGCCCCACGGAATGGCCGCCTAGGTCACCAGATTTAACTCCCCTAGATTTCTATGCATGGGGATTTATGAAGAATTATGTTTACGAAGTGGAAATAGTATCATTGGAACAACTGAAGGAACGAATTGAAGTCGCTGGAGTCAAGTTGCAGGAAAATTTGTCAAGCATAAACTTATGTGAAGCCATTACAATCTATGCCTTCTAAACAATGGAGATCATATCGAGAATTTTTTATAAGTACTTCCAATAAAAAACATAGTAAAAATAAAAGGAATACAAAAAAATAAATAAACTAAGATTAATGCTTCTTAAATTGCTTCGTTACAATAAAAATAAATGTTTTTCTTCGAAAAAGGTGGTTTTGGTTTTTTTTAGTTTCTTGAGAACGACATAAAATTTTTACATCCGGTTTTCTTATTTAGACTTAAAATTAATAACAGCATTGAATTTTGAAATTAAAATTAGCCTTGAATTTAATTTTAAATTTTGAAAAAAATGAATTTGAAATTTTTTTTTCAATTTTTTTTTCAAAATTTTGATTTTGAAAATTAATATTTCAAAAACTATTTCTTAGAATAGATTTATTTAAACACAGAATGAAAGAAAAAGTTATTGGCTTTTCAAAAACGTATCGCACAGCATTGTGAATGAAGCCGTTGATTTTAAATAATTTTTTTCCCATTTTAAGTCAGTTTTTTCGAAAATTGCCCCTCCTGGCTAAACGGAGGGGAATAGACCCCCCCTCCCATACGATTTTTTTCTTGTCTCAACGCAACCTACACGCCCTAGCATTTTGTCGCATTGCTCATGACTCACCCTGTATAAGAGAATGATCTAGAATGGTTAACCGTGCGTCGGTTATCTGTGCTACCATTGTAAGAAAATGGTTTCGAAACAACATGCCTTTGATATAAACGATTCTAAAGTAGACGGCCATTTCATAAGTGGCAAACATATAAATTCAATCAACTACTTGGTGGTGTATGCGGAAATTGTTTATTCCACTACTTCGAACAGATGCAACTGTAGCCTAGGGCTACCGGAACTGCTTTTTCTGACTACGTTTCTGTTAACATCCAAGTAAGCCCGGCATCAGCAAAGAAGTATAGAAGACCAGTTGAGAAATTGACAAGTAGCCATCAGAAATTCAGCAACGTTAAGCTGGGTTTTCCCATGTAACGACGTTACGTTCTTCATTGAAATTCCTGGTTCAATGAAGAACACTAATCCTAAGAGCAGAGCAATCCGTCAGAGCTACTTGGAGAGCACTTTGACCCGAGAGCACTACGGGTAAAAAAGAAGAAAGGTACTCCTACTTCTCAGGAAGAAAAAATGATCGAGCATGAAAAGCGGGGTTTCGATTCAAGTCGAGTTCGAAAGTTTTATCAAAAAAGGGAAAAGATCTTCGAAAGATCTTCAAGTGTGTGCGCCATCTTTTGGGGATTCTTGCAATGTTGCGTACATCGTCAGGATTAGGCTGGAAGACTCCTCGGGATTGTGCGTTAGTGTTCCAGCCATCTCAGCCGCTGTATTTTCAGCTTCTTGATTAGGTTGATATAGCTGTATAAGTGTATAGCCTGTATAGCTCGTCATTCAGTAAGGGAGATATTATACGATAAGGATAATGTTCCAACTTATCCTTAAAATTTGGTTTGATGAAGGTGTGCACCAGCAAGTGAACGGTTTGCATCAAAGCCTTGTCATATAAATTGTAACTGTGGTTTTGGCCTCCAAATTTCGGAGGTACTTGTTTTACTTCGTCTTCTATTTTTAAATGCTGTCATCTACATAAAAAAGGAGGCGCAATGAAGCAATATAATAGGAATTCACTACCTCTAGTACAATTTATCAAAAGCTACTTTAGCTTCAGAATTTAAGAAATCTCAAAATCATCGACTGGAGCAAAATGTCTATAGATGTACTACAATCATAACTTCGACATAGTCAAGGATTTATCTACCTGCTATCACACCACTGTTACCTCAAGAAATAATATCATCAATGATCAAATGAAGAATTATTCCTCGTGTCATTTAGGACAACCGCTGTTTCTTCAGGCTTCGGGGCAATGATTTTATTAAATTTTCAAATAAATAAAAATCTGTCTTCTGTTAATGGTAGGAAGGTAGGAATGGCGGCTATTCTGCTAGAATAAAAACCCAATTAGCGGTTGGTGCGCCGTTTTGATACCATAAACTCATGAGACCTATCATTATGTGGAGGTTGGGATAGCGTTTTCATGACAATGGTGTATTATGGTATGGAATTGTGTTGCTTGGGAGATGATCATTTAATTACCAACTACCATAGGAAAACAAGCGATCCTCGGGCACCTCAGCCAAGATCGAATGATTTCCGCTGTAAGCACAACCCGCATACACGGCTAAAGACGTGGTTCCTGCGGAAATCATGTAGCTCTCTTGATACGTTTCGACCCATGGAAAAGGTTAGATATTGGTACGGTGAGTTATCTTATAAGGTTTGAAAGTTTTTTGCTTAGGAGTAAATAATCGCATACCTCACCCAAGGGAAGTGACCCATTCCTCCACCAGGCTTTATGCCAGGCTGTTAGCTCCGATATGGTTGTCTTCGCTGAAAACCTAAACAGGCAGGGTGCTGGATGGCTTAGGGTAGGATCAGATTCCCGTGAGATCAATTAGATTTAGGGAAAAACATGATATCCGCAGTAGAGTTAGCCCGCCTACACGGCTAAAGAAAAGTTTCCTGCAGACATCATGTAGTTCTCTTGATCTGTTTTGTCTACCCATAGAAGAAGTGAGATATTGGTACGGTTTGTTACGTTTTATAGCCATTTAGTTTCATTCAAAAAGCCAATGAGATTTCCTATGTTCACAACTGAAAGTTCGCTAAGGTTGTCAATAAAATACTGACTGAAGAATTGTATAAAGGAATATTATAAATTATTTTCTATGTGATGCTCCCAAATCTAATAAATGACGAACAGATAAATTCAATTTTAATTGACACAGGCTTTTGTATACTAATAAACAAAACTTTTCTTCCCAGGTGCGTTACAAAAATAAATTATAAATTTTTAAATCCACATTCAATTTGAATTAAATAAAACATCTAGAAACTGTCAAAATGATTTGTCGATTCTATGCAAATCAAGATTTGACTGTTTTTTTATGAACACACAAAAAAAAATCAATCAAAAGAATCATCTGTTTCATCTTTTCTTTCCTTTTATATTCAATTATTTTGTAACAAATGCAAATATAAAAAGAAGAACTTCTTATGGAAAATATTTTTTGAACAAACTAATTCATCATCGATTCTGAAATGCCGTTTCTTGCTGTCATCGAGAATCCTTAGCTAGCAAATGTTGCCACCACAACTGCCCGCCAAAATCCATCACTCTTCATTGGTTGACAATCAATCATGTCTTCACATGCGACACGGACACGGCCGGAAATACGAATTGTGTAATTTGCAGGCCATCAAATTGATTACAATCGAACATGTTGTGTTGGTATTTTTTTTATTTTTGTTTAGTTGACGCAAGGACTCGGCTCACCTTTTGTTGTTTTAGTTATTTAAAAAGTAACAAATTATTTTTAGCTTGTTTAAGTTAAGATCCATTAAATGGAATAAAAAGGAAATAATGTAAAAGCGCGTAAAATGATTGACCAAACCTTTATTTCCACACGCAAGTCCTTATACAATCTGATTTAATCAAAATAACAGTTTCGTTTTGCTCCTTATAAACCATGTTGTCAAATTTAATTTTCGTATAGTTATAAGCCTATAAAGAGGGTCTTATGATATTTGTGTTAAAAAAGTAATTGCTTACACTTAAACCTTTGATTTATGACTATCGCTAATGAGTATGTAAGCATTAAGTGACGCGTTTAAGATGGTTTTGATATAAAAATCACGTAATGTATTTAATGGCACAGAGAGAATTATTTAAATTTACTTACAGAACATGCAAGGCAAATGTCGAAATGAAACTAAAAACTAAATTTTTATTACTTTGAAGGTTGAAGTCATGGTAAGAAAATGTATAGCAATATAATGTATTTTATATAGTGAGCTTGTGGCACTTGAAGTTTATTTTATTACGAAAATGAGGCAGAAATTTTAAGCAGTATCTTTAGAATTTTGTATCCGTTTTCGATGAGAAACTTTTGGAAGAACAAATTAAAATGACTGAAAGAGGTATCCAAGAATTACCGGAGTGTTTAGAGATATTTGAGATTGTGTTGATTTTTAGACGACCTTTTCCTTTTCACCCGATGAAAACAATAGAAAATTTGCCTTTTGCTTGTCCAAAGTGCTTGAAGTTGTTGTTAGTAATCAAATTAACCGATACATCAAACAAAACAATTTGCTTTCAACAAACCAGTCAGGCACAGTTGCTTAACTGCAATGGTTAAAATATTAGATGACATCTGTATTTATAACGGGTGTTTTTTTTCGAGGTATAGAATTTTAAGTTGGCATTACTTTTCAAGACGTCGACCGATTTAACAGCTGTCAAGTGATTTATTCTCAGTTTGGTTTGGCAATTCATCATGAATAGACTCACGCCTGAACAACGCTTGCAAATTGTGCAATTATATTTCGAAAATAATGGTTCTGTGCGGAATACGTATCGCGCACTACGTCCATCAGCGATGTTTAGCGATGAAGCACACTTCTGGTTGAATGGCTATGTCAACAAACAAAACTGCCGCATTTGGAGTGAAGTTAATCCTCAAGTGTATGTCGAAACACCGTTACATACAGAAAAACTGACTGTTTGGTGCGCTTTATGGGCTGGTGGAATCATTGGTCCGTACTTCATCAACGTTACAGTCAATGGTGATCGGTATAGAGCCATGCTTACTAACTTTTTCATTCCTGAATTGAACAATCATGATGTCCAGGAGTTGTGGTTCCAACAAGACGGCGCAACATGTCACACACAATCGATTTATTGAAAGACACGTTTGGTAACCGCCTAATTTTACGTTTTGGACCTGTGAATTGGCCTATAATATCTTGTGATCTAACACCGCTAGACTATTTTCTGTGGGGTTATGTAAAGTCATTGGTCTATGCGGATAAGCCACAAACGCTTGACCATTTGGAAGACAACATTCGCCGTGTTATTGCCGATATACGGATACAAATGTTGGAAAAAGTCATCGAAAATTGGACTTCCAGATTGGACTACATCCGAGCCAGCCGTGTTGGCAGTCATATGGCAGAAATCATATTTAAAATGTAATGCCACAAGATTATCTTTCGAATCAATAAAAAAATCATCACAATCGAATATTCCATCGTTGTTTTATTGCAATTTAAAGTTCTATACCTCTAAAAAAACACCCCTACTATAACATTAAATACTTTTGATTTGTTTTTCTCTAAATATAAAAATAAAAGAAATTTTACGATTGGCTGTTTTAGCTCAAGAAAATTGGTATACAAATCGATTAAAAATCGTGGTAAAAATAATGAATTATAGAATTATAGAATTTTATTGTCTTTGATATAACCATGGAGATTTTTTCCTAAAACCTACCCTTTCTGAGATATGAGTGTAAATCCTAGAAAAGGGAACCCCTTCCCCTCCGAGATGTTAGGACTTTTAGTATGTTAACTCCTAAATCATATACTGACCAAGTTTCTAAAGGAATGGCTTAGGTCCTTGCCCACACGACCATATGATTGATTTTTACCTCATGTGTGAATTTATTTTCCACTTTGACAACACTGCTTTTTACATGTGATATAAGACAAGTTATGCATTTGTGCAACAAATCAGGGTCAGAAAATTCTGTCTGTCTGTCAGTGTGGTTGTATCAGTAATTACAGCCTTAACGGCTGAACCGATTTGCTTCAAATTTGGTATGAAGGATTTGTGGACCATTCCTTAGAGGAGAAATTGATATTTTTTAGCTTTAAAAATAACGGTACCTGCCATAGAAACGTTATGAAGAACCTTAATTTTCTCGAAAACGGCTCCAACGATTTTCTTCAAAAAAATTATAGATGGTTTTTAAGATAAATTGAAACAAAAACTAAAATTTGCCACGCCTACTAACTGTACCTACCTCCCATAGAACCGTTATTTTTTTCTTGAGCTATCTCATGAACAGGTAAGGTACTCGATTTTAATTCAAAAAATATTTTTAGAAAGGTCTAGATGATTAAGGGCCAGTCTTTTCAGCTCTGGTTAGGTTTAATCATTGATTATTTCCACTGGTAACCGTAGATTCTGTCTTTTCAATAAAATTTTAACCAGAGAATCTATGGTTACCATAGATTACAATAACCAGATGATTTTCCGTGGTTAGTGTCAATATTCCAGTCGATTAACAGAGGTTTGGCCTTTTCAGCAAAATTTTAACCAGAGAATCTATGGTTAACAGAGATTTCGTTAACCGGTCAATTTTGCTTGGTTAACCACAGAATATCTATGGTTAGCGATTATTATTTTCACATTTGTGTTGAATGATAAATAATATATTAGATACTTATTGATTATTACTACTAATAGTATAGAATAAAATTAAAAAAATGATGATCTACCATCTTAATAAATTCCACCCCTATATTTTATGTATATTTTTTTGTTTTCCTTTGTTCGTAAATAAATCAATTCTGTTTATCCATGTACATCGAAACGAGACAGGCTGTTGTCAATTATTGACAAAATCTTCGATCTCTTTCTCTCGCATTCAAAAAAGTATAAACAAACTTAACCAGAGATTCCGTTTCACAACTGGACCACTGGAAAACTGGAACTATCTCTGGTTTGGTAACCAAAGTAGATAAAATGGTGAAAAGACGAAGTGTGGCTAACCGAGTTTCGAAACAACTGGTTAAGAAAATTCTATGGTGACCAAACCAGAGATTTAACCAGAGCTGAAAAGATTGGCCCTAAATCAAATTTTAATACCAATATTTTCCAAAAATGCATAGTTTTAATTTAAATTAATTTATCAATTTTAATTAATTTAATTTTAATTCATTCATCAATTTTAATTAATTTATCAATTTTAATTAATTTAATTTTAATTAATTTATCAATTTTTTTTTGTAAATTCAATATTTGGAAAACGGCTTGAGCTCAAAATTTTATTTTTTGTACAATAAATATAAACTATTTAGCACTTAAAATTGTCAAACTTAAAATTTGCAAAAAATACCATTTATAAAAATTATTAAGTATCGACCTATTTAAAAGCCGCTTAACGATTTTTTAATAATTTGTTGATAAACTTATATTTAGGCAGCAAAAATGTCTGCATTCTCAAATTTTGCTTAAATTTTTGTAAAAAGAAGTTTTAGCACTTTTGTGAAAAATTCATTATTTTTTTTATTCATTTTATTTAGTATTTTTTGGATTCAGTTTCAAATTGCAATAAGATCTTCATTGATTCTAAAGATACAATCTTTCATAAGACCAACGGGTCTTGATAAATAAAGTGTACGGAAATATAATGACAAACTTTAGTTATGTCATTGAAGAACAACGAGAAAATAAGTGGGCCAAGGACTGAGCCTTGAGGAACACCACAAGTAAAAGGTAAAAATTCCGAGTCCCCAGATTCAGTGCTTTTTGGAACCTATAACTTAGAAAACTTTTAATAAATTTAGCTGTGCTTGCACTAAAACTAAACGAGGAACTCAACTTCTTAACAAGTAAATCAAAAGCTTTAGAAAAATCCAAAAGGCATGACACTGTAACATAACCTTTGAAATCAACCCAAAACTTTTTTCCTATAATAGTACCAAACCAACCACTTACATGACTCATGAATTCATGATGCAACATCTGACATATCAATCATCGATTGTCGGATGGCTGACATTAAATAAAAGGAATATTACATGAGAGTACAGAAGAGAAGATCCCCCGGAACAAATTTAAACCACACACTATGCAGTGCAGCATAATATAATGAATATGCGATGGCACTATGTACAATGTATACTTATATTTTGTGTATAAATAAAAATAATAATAAAAAACAAACACTCATTTATCGTGCAACAGTTTTGCTCTCACAACAACTGTCGTAATTAATACAAGTTGCCATCATTCAGCCAGCAGAGATGAAAGAAACCATCATGCTGGCTGAATGCAATGCGGTCTCCACATCTATACACACATCAAGTGCCGAACAGCATGTTGTATTTTATATGAAATTCGCGTTAATTGACGGGACTATTTAGTATTTAACACAAAGCGCCACACACCCAGAGTATTTGTATTTTGCCGAACAGCATCATTTACAATAGGTTGCAAGTGTAATTCAATTAATCGTCACGAAGATAGATGATTGCATTTCACGGTTGCACAGTGACAATTTAATTGTTTTACTATTAAATGACTTGGTAATAAAAGATTATGTTGTACTGTACTGTTCTGTACAAATGGCAAATAAAAATAAACTATTAAATTGATATTTGAGGAAAAATGTTTAAGTTTATTGTTGATTGCATTTGTAGGATTATTTTATGAGTGTTTTTATATTGCAGATAAATAATTATATTGAGGCAGAAAGTTTCGCTATGGGACGATAAATTGTTGTTAAATTCTTAGGGCATTTTTAATGGACTGACATGAGTTATATGAATATTTCCAGAGACATAGATATTTAGAACATTTCAAAGACTCATTGAAAAGAACAAAGAAAAGATTGAAAAATCCTGACTGGCAAAATCCTCACTGCCAAAATCCCGACTGCCAAAATCCCAACTGTACAGATTGAAAATCCCGACTGCCAAAATCCCGACTGCCAAAATTCCGACTTACGAAATCCCGACTTACAAAATCCGAATGGTGCGAATAAAAAAAACCCGATTTTCAGCACTTTTATCACGTTTTTGTACCTTTTTAATAGGAATAGAAAAGGAAAAAAAAATAGGAAGCGAACCAGGCCACCCAGGTACTGTTGAATTTGGAAACTTTGGACTCAGGTGCCTGCCAGACTACTCGACAGATGCAGTTGCGTGAGCGAGACTGAGTATACAGAAAGGATTTTGACGAAAAACATTGAATACCATAAATGCTACCCCCGATAACAAGTTAAATACATGAAAAATAACGGGTTGAAACGATACCTACATAAAATTATGAAACATTTTTGCAATTAATTTATATTGAAAAATTCAGTTTTAAATTGCCATACAAAAAAAAAGTATTTAGTCAGTCGAGATTTTGGCATTCGGGATTTTGGCAGTCGGGATTTCGGCAGTAGGGATTTTTGGCAGTCGGGATTTTGTCCAGTTGGGATTTTGGCAGTCGGGATTTCGTACTTAGAAGGAGTGGTATAATAGGAAATAATTGTTTTGGTAGAATGAATAGAGAGCTAGTTGATTTTTATTTTTCATTGCATACCTCATGGGCGACTTCCAGCATAAGCTAAGAGGTACCTAGTGTGAATTGAACTGGCAACCTCTTTGTTAACAGTTAAGCACACCATTTCATTTTTTTTTTCATTTTTAATTCATTTTTTATTTTTTCATTTCCTTATATCTATCTTAATGCTAGACAAAAAATCTTAAACAACTAGCTTACATATTAACTTAACTAACTTACTGGCCCCATGCGGGCGCTCTAAATTAAACTATGACTATATTTAAACAATGCCTTTCAACGTAAAATAACTTATATTTAAAATTCATGATTTCTTAAAACTAACGAGAAAATTATTTAAAAAAAACTCATTTTCTATATCTTTTTTTTTTTTTTAATTTTTTATAAAACTTAAAGCTACCCTTTACCTAAATAATTAAAACTAAATTATACTTAATAAAACTACCCTTAAGCTACTTAATAAAACTAACTTAAACTACATTATATCTAATTAAAACTACATAAAATAACTTAAAAACTAGAACAGCCACAGCATTTTTTTTTTTTTTTTTTTTTTTTTTTTTTTTTGCATACGCTATGCATACACTCACGCACACCCATACACATGCAGATATGTACATATACATATATATTGGCAACCGCAAGTACCCACCTACAAATACATTTACTTATGTTTTTTTTTTTTTTTTTTTTTTTTTTTTTTTTTTTTTTTTTTTTTTTGTGTGCCACCACTGTTCTACCTACTCTACCTATATTTACCTTAGAACTATGTAAGTCGGCCAAAGCAACAATATGGTCAACTTTCAATATCAAGGTGGTCACCCAACCACCAGAATTTTTTGACTTGCTTAATTAAGTCCTTTCTGTCCCGAAGGGGCACAGCTCTACTGAACCGCAGACGCTCTGCTCCAGTCCCTGAGCCGATGTCCCGATCGTAAAGGAGTCGCCGATCCACAGTCCTACGGCCGACGTGGTAGATTAGCGGAACCGCCAATCTATCCTGTATCAGCCCACGACTGTCTAAAAAGAGGAATGTCTCGGGCGGGATGAAACCGTTAAGACGTACACTTTCACTATACTCATCATTGGGGTACTAAGCCCCAAAAATGAGTCCATTGGTCGAGGTCATCGCTCTTGCAATGTGACCCCGAATCAGCTTGATTAAAAAGTTATCTATGCTGTTTATATTGGCCCTGTTGTATAGAACCTCGTTGGCATAGTAATGTGTGTACTCCGACTCTGGTGTTCTGTGTAATCCAAGGCAGCGTCTAAGACACTGCCTCTCAAACACCCGAATCTTTTCCATTTGAGATGGGGCAACGTTAAACCACACAGGGCACCCATAGGCAATCATTGGCCGGATTAGGGCCATGTAGCAAATCACCTTTACTCTGCTGTCAAGGCGGCTGCTGTAAAACAACCGTCTTGTCAACCCAAAGGCTCCCCTAGCTCTGGCCAGAGCAGCATCTATATGTCGATTGAAATATAGATACTGATCTAGCCAGATGCCAAGGTACTTTACCACATCTTTACTCGCCAGTGGATGTCCACTTGGTCCAACGATCACTAGATTTCTCCAGTTCTTTCTTGTATCCCTAGAAGCCTTAGACAACGGGGTTCTAAACAGGATAGTTTCTGATTTCTGAAAGTTAATTTTTAACTTCCAGTCATCACAATATCGCTGAATCTTGTCGAAGTCACGCTGTAGAAGAATTCTGATGACTTCAACTTTTGGACCCGTCCTGTACGCTACAAGGTCATCGGCATACGCAATCGCATGAGTGAGACTACCTATCAGATCGCTGGTGTAAATACTAAAAAGAATCGGTGAGTTCACAGCTCCTTGCTGTAGACCGTTTTTAATATCAAAAGTTGTGGTAGAAGTTACATTGCCACTTTTGACAACAAACTTTCTACCAGTAAGCATGTCATGAAGCATATATAACAGTGGTTTACTTATGCCAAATCTAGATAGACCCTCTAACCATACGGTGTCGAAAGCCTTCTCTAAATCTACCAGAACGGCACCCGTGCATTGATTTTTCGTTTTGTTCCATTGAACATCAGAAACTAACTTAGACGCTGCATGAATAGTGTCATGCCCCGCCTTAAAGCCAAACTGATTATCTGGAATAATATTTTTGTCCTCAGCCCACTTGAACAGAGCTCTATTGAGAATCCTTTCGAATACTTTACTGATACTTGGAAGAAGACTTATCGACCGAAGATTTGCCGGATTGGAGCTGTCCTTTCCCTTTTTGGGGAGAGGATGGACCACAGCTGTCTTCCAACTCACTGGATAATATGCATTATTCAATGCGTTGTTAAACAGTGTGGTATAAATGTCTATGGCTTCCTCAGGGAGATGTCGTAACACAATGTTGGGTATACCATCGACCCCCGCAGATTTCTTTTTCTTTAATGTTTGGAAAATTAACTGAAGTTCTACCTTCGAAATTAACAATGAACTGGGTCCATTTCGCTCGGCGATGGTGGCGTTTGCCAAATTTTCGTCATTGAACCCGGTGAAACCAGTATTCTCAGATCGCCATTGCGTTATGTTATTTCCAAGGTAGAAGTTGTGTAGTAAGGCTCTGTTCTCCAGGTCATGATTCGGACGAATGCTAGCATTCACCTTATACACTTGCTGGAAAGCAGCCCCCACAGCTTCTACCTTTTCCTGAGGATCTTCTATCATAAAAAAGTTATCATCGAAAACGGCACCCTCTGGATCTATTCCCGCAATCGTAAGTACGTCTTCGTTATCTGTTGTCCTCTGAAGTTTAAGACATGGAAGTTCGTTTTGATCATTTCTTCTAAATATCTTATTTATTTGGGGAAACATACTAGGGTCGCTAGAATTAACGGCCCGAATTCTGTTATCCCAATATAAGTTAATAGACAATCTATAATTTTGTTTAATCAGAACATTAATGTTTTTAATCGACGACTTCAATGTCCTAATCTCCAGATCACGTGTGTCCGAGAAACGTCTGTAAAGAAGTTTCAATCTAGTCAGCAGTCCACTTTTTTGTCGGTGTAGTGCGTCGATTGTCGCGTTCTTGTATAAACCAGTAGGGTCTTGTTCCTTATATTTTGGGATTGTTCTGTCCATTGTTCGTTTTATAGTCGTATCCATTTGAGTCAGGAACCCGTCGATCTCGACGTTCGTCAGGTTTCTGTCATTTGGTGGAGAAATGTCATCGGAACGTATTTCTCTTGCCAAGGAGTTGGAAAAGCGTGGCCAACGCGTCTTACTGAAATTGTAAGAGTGCGCAGGCACATACTCATCCAACTCCAAAAGTTCGCTCGGGAGCTGTATTACGGCGGCAAGTCCGCAGTGGTCACTGTCGTATTCAATCGTTAGTAAACAGTTTTTTGTATGTTGACCTACAGTGTCAGTTATTATTAGTCTTGAGTCAAGCAAGAGTAGATCCAGAAAACTACCACTTCTCGGAAAAGACGGTCTATCTGTAGCTAGAAGGTCGGTCCTATACTCAACACTGTATCGTCCCATCCAATTAAAAAGATGGTTCCCTCTAGGATTTTGTACTTGATTTCCCCAATCTAAATGTTTGGCGTTTAAGTCCCCTGCCATGAGATAATAATTCTCATCCAAGTTCAGTCTTAAGCATTCGAAAAGTTTTCCGAGTTCTGCGATAAAATTAGCCGGCTGAGGTGCGTCGGGTGCGTACACCGCGATTGCGTACATTCTTTTCCCCTGCTGGAGAGGAATGCAAACGATGCAGGCTTCTAGCAATCCGAATCTTCGCACTTCGCTATCATATATAACCTTATGTTTAATGCCCTTTCGTATAAAGATTGCGACCCCACCCCCTTGAGAGGAGTTGGGCCGATCCCTTCTTACGATATTGTAATTTTTATTAGTCAGTTTGTGTTTCTGGTTTAGCTTAGTTTCGCTAGCCATAAATACATCAGGACTTTGGTCTTGCAGCAAATGAAAGAGGTTTGCTCTACGTTCGGTCCTAATCAGCGAATTTACATTCACAGCTAGGATCTTAAAGGGTCGCTCAGGCAGCGCGCCTTTAACCATTTCGCGTTGCCGGCAGAATAGAGTAGAGGTAATCCACCCTAGCCGCCTGCTCCCTTATCTGTTTTTGCACATCGGTTAACTGACCATGAATGGTCAGCAACACCTGCATCAGATCTGCCTCTGGCACAGGAGCCGTAGGCACTTGGACCTGTTTGGCTACCTGTGGTTGAGGCTGTACCGTTTTTCCCTTTCCAGACGCCATTTGGGCGTAAGAAATTGCGGGATTGACGGAAGTTGATGTCTGGCGTACTTCAGGGCGTCTCACCTCAACTGTCTTCTTTTGGGCTTTGTTGTTTTTCATTTCCTGAAACTTTGGACATCCCCGATAGTTTGCGGGGTGCCCAGAGCCTCGGCAAAGTGCACATTTTAACTGGGTCCTGTCTTCGACCCTATCTTTCCCAAGCTTACATTCCCACGACTCCCACAAGACAGTTAAGCACACCATCCAGTGAACCATTGTTGTCCACAACCAGTGAGTCACTTTGTCCACCCAAATATTAAAAATGTTCGCACTTGGAACTTATTGTTATATTTTCAAATAATTTGAGTCCGGGTAGAAATTCTGGTTTCAAAATTCTGATTTCCAAAGATTTGGCGAAAAAGAAACTAATTTTCTTTTAAACTCTTTAAAAAGAAGACCAAGAGCAGCTACAACCTGCTTGTCAAAATTCTGAAAAAAAAGTTTTAATATGTTCAAAACTCACGATTTGTTTACATTTTCCAGAATTTGCAGAATTTTAATAAGCAGAATGTCGAAAAGTAGAATTTTGATTAGCACAAGTAGAATTTTGACAAACAAAATTTTCAACCCCGGCAGAATTACGACCTCAAGCCCAACTCAAATAAATTTCCGGAATAGGTCCATATCGATCAGAAAAGGCAAAACAGATGTATTCTGTCATTCTTTTGCACCCATCATGTACCTACATATCAATTGCATTGATCAATTGATCAATTGATTGTACCTACAATCAATTGTATATCAATTGCTCGTTGCAAGAACTTTTCGATAGCCATTATAGCCAAGAATACCTATTGGGTCCGTGAATTTACTATTATCTGCTAATAATAATTAATAAAGGACAAGTTGTCTTAAAAATTCTGCAGGGGTCAAAATATTTAAAAAAAATCTCTTTTCAAATATTCTGCTTACTATAAATTTACAAATAATAAAAAGAAAAGGTTTTGAAAACGTTAGAAAGCATGCGCTTTTTAAGAAACATTCTTTGGTTCCGATCTTTAAAGTCACAGAAAAGCAAATTTGTTTTCTTTTTAACAGCCAGAATTTTAAGAACAGAATTTTGACCCGCGGCCACCGATGTCAGAACTTGAGGTAACATGTTATATACTATAGAACATTTCAAAGATGGAATTAAAATTTTTGTATTCCCATAGTTTTCTACAAGAGCGACTTCGTGCGACCTTTGCATATATTCTCTTGTTATATGCAAATGTGTGACCCAGTCGTGCATTTTATTTAAAATTCGCTTAACATAATCAGCAAAGAACAACAACAAATACGCTAAGTTTTCTCAACGATTTCCATAGTGCGAAACAATAAATTGATTGAGGTTATAAGGATGATCTGGTATCATCCTTATAACCTCATAGGAAGAAGTTCGGCATGTTGTCATTGCTAGCAATTTCGGAGATGAGAATCCTCACATAATTTCCCTAATCTTCTTTCCGAACTGAGAAAGTATATCGTTAGGTACCCTTATTATCTTTAAGATTTCACTGTAGAAACACGCTGTCACAATTTTTTCTTTGACTTTGACATTGGGCAATTCCTTACAGTGAGGTAATTTGAAAGTCCCATCTGGGATTGCCGCTACCTAGAGCTTTGGTCTTTGCAGTGGAGCTAGCTAGAAATCTTGAAACATTCCAATTTGTGTATGCACATTCTCATTACTTTGCATCTTTGAATATTTTATAAAATTAATCAGCGAGCTTCTTGACCTAGCCATAGTCATATCATTATCATTTCCACCGCCATTATCATCATTATCGTCATCATCGGTATATTCAACGTAACACCATTTAAATTATGTTTGCCAAATGAGCTCAAATTCAAAATTGCCACCTTGTTATAGGTTAACTATAGGTGTACATGTGTATCTTAATTATCCTCTCAAATATAGATATCCACACAAGACTGCATGATGTTCTCATCCCACAGGAGGACATCATGAAAAGGACACAATTATATAGGTTGAGGTAATGTATGCTGCTGCTGCTGCTACTACTCACATCACATCCAACAGCTCCGCACAGTTACATATTTGATGGCGTTCAACTCATCGAGGCATATCAGCCATCGGCCACTTAAAACTGCATATCCTAATCTCTAAACAGAAATTATTATAATTAGTCCCATGTATATTCAGTCATGCACAACATCCTTTCTACAGAATTAAATTAGAAATGTCCTGCAAAAAGAGGTTACCTTAACGCCACGTAATGAGTTTGTTTCTGTATATAGGTACACATACAGATGGGGTGGCATATGTATGTGAATGTGTGTTTATTAAACAACGGCGACATCAGCCATCCTTTCTCGATGGTCGCTAAATACCAGGATAATACCTAGGATACAATCTCTTTCTAAAAACTCCCAACCCTGCCTTCTTGTTGGTTCGTTTCGTATCGTTACTGCCATTTAACCCGAAACTTTTTTTTTTTTTTGCAAGTGGGCACATTGCCATCAGTGAATTGCATAAGGAATACCGTTAATCAGTCATGATACTGTCAGAGATCCGAGAAGCGGATTAAACTACCGTGTGAACATTAGTCTATTATAACACCTGCGCATCTCGTTTTCGGTGTGTTGCATCCATCCGTTATCCGTTATGTATATGTAGGTATTAACCTCTATATATAGCCGAAAGGATTGGAAGGACTGTAGAACACTCAAAAAATTATCCACATCAGTTGGTTAAGTTTTCCATTGGCGGTTTACATCAAGAGTGAGATGCGATTGCTAAAGTGAACCACACCGTGCCAAGTGTCTACATCCCGAGGGAATTTTTCCTCAATAGGGTGCAAAAATTCCTGTTTTTCGCTTGGATTGTGATTCATTCAATTGTTGCCTTATACATCTCCTACATATAACTATTAAAGGAAAAGCATGAGTGGGCACACTGTGGCGAGCGATGGGCGCATTGGATCGTACACATGCGTATGTGGAAAATAACAAAAAAAAAATTAAGGAAAGAAATGTAAGGATCAATCAATCATGATGGCAGAACCCTAATTGAGCTTTTGATGAACGTTTGTACAGGTGGCTTCGATTGGCGGTAAATGAGAATGCTGATATGTTTACTTACATATATCGTGTTGTTAAAAGGGAAAGTTTCAATACACAAACCCTTTACCGCAAGGATATGTTAAAAATTCTTTGTTTTCCGTTTACACATATCGAATAAATTTTTCCGCAATTTAAGTTAATTAGGTTTATTGTGTTTGTTAAAGAAGTCGGTATCCAGACGGTTGGGAAATGGTGAGGTGACTGGTGGGTAAATAATTCACATCATGTTGCTCTTTAAATTCAAAGAAATTAAAAAAATATCAAAAGTTAAACTTTAGGTTGTTTGAATCATGTGATGGCGAAAGAAATTATAGATGGTAATTTCCCTTTGAAATATAACATGTCCATCAACTTAGCGAAACAACTTTGGAAAAAAATCACTAACATAACGGGTTTTTGCTGCTTTTTTGTCGTTAATTAGTTGTGGAATTTAAAATTTTGCCGCTCTTTTTGTTTCCTTTTTTTTAACCATGAAAATGACACTATCGAAAAGTAACTAGGTTGTGAATTTATCGCTTTTAGGTACTCTTTTATAAATTGTGAAAATTCAGCACCTAATAATTTTTTGAAAGTGTTGTTTTTAGTAAATTGTCATATAAAATTAAAAATTAATTTTAATTTTTAATTTTATATACATTAAATGTGTTTCCGCTTACTTGATATCAAGTTAGCAAAACAAATTCACTAAAAATAACACTATCAAAACAAGATTAGGTGCTGAATTTGCCGCATTTTTGCCGCTTATTAGTTGTGAAAGAAAATAATTTGCCTCTCATTTTTTTATATATATATAAACAATTAATTAGTTAATAATTTGCGTTTTTAAAACTATTTTTTTATAAAAAAAAAAAGAGCGGCAAATTATTTTCATTCACAATTAATAAGCGGCAAAAAATCAGCAAATTTAGCACCTAATAATTTTTTGATAGTGTTATTTTAGTGAAGTTGTTTTGCTAACTTGACGTCAACTTAGCGAAACCTTTTTGAGAAGCCACAAATCTATTTACATACATTAAAAAAAAAACTTGTTTATGTTTATAGTTTTTTAAAAAATAGTTTTCAAACTTAAAATTAAAAAACAAAAAATATGTAATTAAGTAAATATAACTTTTGTTTCCAAAATTTAATTCTTGCACTTTTCGAAAAAATCCAAAATAACAAAAACCACCCCTTATAAGAAAAACCATTTTTTTAGTACCTTCTCATCCGAACGGACTCTTTTTGTAATTTAATGAATATTTAAGGATTAACCTTCCGTTTATTATTTCGTAAATAGCAAGATTGTGATTAGCCTACAATGAAGTGAAAAAGTTTTGAAAAATGCTATATTCTCCCCTTTTTTTCATTGATAACACCTCAAAATCGACCTATCAATTTTGTTTATTACGGCGGCGTTGTATAGGCGGTGGGCGTCGATGACGTGTCAATTATTCCAACCTGTTTTCGAACTAAAATTGAAAATATATGTTACAACTTTTATTGGGATATCTTTTGGAGTAAATTCTTTGGGTTTCACGATCTCAAACATTAGCTAAACACTTAAGTACATCGCTGCAAATTTTCTTTGAAAGTATTTTCACATTGTGTTGATTGGTTATCATTCAAATTCAAAACAGATCTTTAATAAAAATGCCTTGCTTTTAATTTATTTTTAGGTTGCACATTTTGTATTTTAGGGAAAAAGACACGGTGCCTCCGCCCACACCGCCCTAATAATCAAAATTGATAGGTCGATTTTTTCAAGAAAAGCATCCAGTGCTTTTTCATTTAATTCTACCTAGCAATGCAAATCACATTTTGTATCTTTAAAAAATAATAAAAGGAACGTTTATACTTAAATAATCATTAAATTACGAAATTTTGAAAAGAATTTTTTTTTGAAATTATTATTATTTTTTTTTTAATTTTGATTAGATTATAAGATACCGATGTTTTCAAATAATTGATTTCCGGTTTTAAGTCAACTGTTAAAAAAAATTGACCTCCCGCCTAAACAGGGAGAGAAAGACTCGCCTTCCTATAATTTGTTTTCTTGTCTCGACACATCTTATGTGAATCACCCTGTATATTTAGACGTTTTTAAGTTACAAACAAATGCTTTTATTAAATTACTATTCATACTCCTATTCTGCAATATAACTTGGAATTAAATCTTAAAACAATCTTATAGAAATGTATGCCAATTGTATTACTAAAAGGTAGTTTTTGTCTTTTTCACATAAACATAGGAGAATCGTCGCATTTATAATAGAAATAAAGGTCACGACTGGGTGGCGTGGCACAAACTTGCTTTCGTGGCAAGTTACCTGAGGAATTAATATGAAAATTTAAAGTAAATTAAAATAAATATACCTACCTAAATAAATCGTATAAAATGTTTGTATATGTCATAAATGTATATCTATAGGTAATAAAGATTCAAAACACAATCAAGGTATGCAAAAATTTTTCTAACTAAATATAAAAATATGAAAAAAAAATTCAAAGTCGTTGTAGCGGTTTCCGAAAAAATCGATTTTTGTTATAATTTTTTGAAAATATTTTTCTTAAAAAAAGTAAGTAGGAATTTATGCAAGTTTTTTTAACTTGTTTTATTTTAAAATATTATTTTATTTTAAAATAATACAAAATTTAATTAAAATCCGTCAACAGGTTTTTGAAATATTGAATTTACAAAAACAATTTTTCAAAAATGATTTAAAACATAAGAAAAACATTTTCGACAAAAAATTGTATGTCATCTTATTTAAAATAGATACGAATATTTCAGTATTGAAATTTTGTTTAAATGGCTTCAGCCGTTATCGAGATAGTCGCAAAATAAAAATATCGTTTTAGAGTAAGTTTACAGTTAAACGAACTTTCACTATTTGATAGTTCTTTATACTTATACAGGGTGATTGGTTTAAGGTGCACCAAAAAGTTTGAGCGTGTAGGTGGGGTTAAGACAAGAAAAAAATCGTATGGGAGGGGGTCTATTTCCCCCCGTTTAGGAGGGAGGGGCAATTTTCAAAAAAATTGTTTTAAATCAGAAAAAAAAATATGTAAAAACAACAGTAAATGATACAAATCCTTGTTACATATATATTTTTGGAAAGCCAGAAAACTACTCTTTTATTTTATTTTAAAATAAAGTTGTTTTAGTGAAAAGTTTTAAAAAAATTAATTTTCAAACTAAAAATTTTGAAAAAAAAATTAAAAATTTTTTTTTTTTTAAATTTTATGTAATTAACTATTATTTTTAAGCTCTTATTAATTTTTAGTGAAAAACAGAAAACCGGATGCCAAAATGTATCTTAGTTTTTGAGAAATTAAAAAAAATTAAAAGTTAAACTAGTAAGTAAATTAAAAAGTTAATTCGTTTTTTTTTTATTATTTGCTTAAAACCGGATGGTATGTAATAAAAAATAAAAAAGGGAGAATCCCCTAATTAATAATTGACTTGAGCAGGTCAAACTTGGGAAAACCAAAAAAAAATTTTTTTTCTTGGAAAAAAGTACCCGATTCTCCCCAACATCAGTGATACACCTCACAAGTCATAACAAGAGGTGAAATTGATTTTGTTACTTTTTCGGATTCTCCCCCGTAGTCACAACTTGTAAGAATTATAAAAACAATCGAAATTGTGATCTGCTTCAGAGCAGGTCACAGCACTCGAATTTCAATAGTTTTTTTTTTTTTGCTTTTTTCGTGAGTTGAAACGAAAGGAATTCTTTATTATTTATTTTTATTTTGATAATTCTTTGGGTTATGCAACTTATTGTTAATTTAAAAATATCAAATCAAAAAAACTTTTTGGAATTGTTGAACTTTTCTTTATTAATTCCTAGGTGATCACATTTTTTTATAGGTAAATTCTTTCTTCGCCTATCCATGTTTTTTCTCCAAAAAAGCTAGTTTTGCATTACCACACAAATTTTTCACTGATATTAGTTCGGATACGTTGTTTATTTCTATAAAATTTGTAAATTTGTTAGAATTATTTACTTTTCGCATAAATTTTGCACAGAAAAATTAAAACCTTTATCGTGTAACTCACCATAACGCGGTGAGCTTACTTATGACTTTTCTTCTGAGGATTGGGGGAGAATTCAATAAATGTTATCGAGTCACAACAATCCTCGCAATAAATTGTCACAAGGGCTTATGACTTATGACTCCTCACAAGGGGGAGAATCGGGCTGTTAGTTTTTCTTAATTTCTCAAAAACTAAGACACGTTTTGGCCTGGTTTCCTGTTTTTGACTAAAACCTCCTATATACGATTTTTTTCTTGTCTTAACCCCACCTACATGCTCAAGCTTTTTGGTGAACCTTAAACCAATCACCCTGTATATACACATGTGAAATTTGGTTGAAATCGTTATTAGAGCCGTTTTCTAGAAATAGAAATATAAGGTTTTCGATAACCGTTTTCGTGCCGTTATTTTTAGTTACAGTACCCTATTACAAAATTTTACCAAATTTGAAATAAATCGGTCCACCTACACCTTTATGCGGTATGTGCCCTATGATACCTATACTTACATTATAATCGTAAAAAGCACCGAAAACCGAATATTTAATGTAGCTAAAATAGAAGACTTAGGTAATTACAAGGAAGAAGGTTGCAACACTTAAAATGATAAACTCATAAATACCATTTCACATCAACTACCATTTCACAAGGCCAATTGAATTTGATATTCTTATCGGCATCAATATTTCGAAAAGCTATTTAAGTATACCGTGTAAATGAAATCAAAATCTAACCATCTATATTAACTTCACACATTTTATTAACGACAATTTTCTCCTTTATCTCGTGCGTGAGCGTGTGCTAATGAGAATCTTTTAAATAGCTAGATCGAATCCTCTTGATGTGGGAAAAATTGATGGCTATCCCGATTCCCGATGCTAGAAAGATTATCCATGAATCGAACGACTTTAATGAAAAAGGCGTCTTTATGGCAACAGAGCATGCAGCAAGAAATGTGTATCGTGATCTCAGACCTGATTTTCCGATTTAAATCTTTAATGCAAGAATAATTTTTCCTTGTCCGCTCGTAAAGTCGCGCGTCCACCCAACTCGATCTGTCTCCTCTGATGTGCTGTGCAACAGTTTCACGTAGCTTTTCATGTCTCTATGAATGGATTCTTAGAGGTGTTTGCCAACTTGTGGTGAGTTCAGCATTGTAAAATTTGTAGCCTGGGAGGACTGGAAGCGCATAAAGCAGGTGGCTTACAACTAAATGTACCAAAAATCACCACGCATTCGACTTGGTCTACCTACATTATAGTTGTAACGAGTATGCCGGGAACTGTAAATTTCTATCTGCGTGTAGGTCTTTAAACATGAAATGGTTTTTCAAAAAGAACTACTTAAGCAAAGCAAATAAAATTCACATTTTACAGAGCGCCAAAAGGAAGGGGTCTATGAAAATGTTTGTCGTGTCGAGTCGAACTTGTAAATTGGCTTGAAAATCAGCGTCCGCATGAGTTGGTGTTATGTGAGAATAAAAAATTTATTAATGTGCCGCCATCGTTGCCCAGAAATGGTGCAACAGCAAATATCCGCAACCCGACTATATCTGATTAATGTTCGCTTTTTTTAAGTGTAAGTGCGTTGTTTTGTGACATCAGTGCTGCTAATATTTATACTAAGGAGGGGGATTAAAGAGTTCCACAAGATGTCCAGAAATCAGAGTTATAGCTGTCTTGGCTTGTCTGACATCTTATTGCACAGAATGATTCATGGAATGTGTTCTTTGTATTCAGAATTTCTTATAGGTATGTACTTAAAGAAGGAAATAAAAAAATATGTTTGTGGTTCCGGTTGTTGATGCTTTATAAGGTGTCATTAATTTGATTTGCTCGATGTGTAACAATACAGGGTCCCTCTTCATTCTAAGGCTTGTTTTGAGTAAATCAAATATTTGGTACATAGAATCAAAATCACAGAATCAGAATGAAAAAAACATCCTGTTTCCTCTAGCGATTTGGAAGCTATATGTTTAATGATTTCGAAAAAGCATTCGATTGATAACCAAGAGATCTGATGTGGATGGCCCTATGGCAAAAAGGCGTTTTTGAAATCTTAACGTGCAAATGATAATAGATAACTTCGAGCAAGTTAAATCAAAAGTCAGAGTTGTAAGAGAATGCAGTATTTTGGTGTTGCATGACGTGAAATCCCAGTCTTTTAACCAAAGACTTAAAGTGGGACATAAGTCCAAGAAATTTTATTTTTGAAGTAAGAAATAAGTTCAAAATCTCAATACCAAAATTTTCACCGACCCAAACTCGCACCCACCCCAAATCCTATAGTGGGACAAGCAGGGGGTTGCCCTTACCAATCTCAACTGTTGAGAAATACAGGTGGGCCACCCAGGTACTGTGACTTCTAGGGACATTAGTCCAAAACTCTTTTGCTTTGATTTGTGTCCCTTTTTGGTGTGCCATAATTCCATAATTCGATTTTGGACTTATGTTCCATCAAAGTGGGAAATAAGTTAAAACAAAAAAAAGGATTTTGGACTTACATATATCCCGAGGAGTTATGTCCCTGCGCCTTTTTATATTGTTTTTATATCGTTCTTCTTACATCGAAGAACGATTTTTGTTCTTCGTGTAAGAACAAAAATCGAGGTTTTAATCAAACCGATACTAGAGAAGCCTAAAAAAGTAGGTTTCGTCATGCCGTCCGTCAGTATGTTTTTGCGGAAGTGCGGATATGTGCCTAGCCTATGTGAGTATGTTTGGTTGTCTGTTCACTGCTGACCTTCAGCCTAAACGTTTTGACTGATTGAGTTAAAATTTTGTATCTAGCACTTTTTTTCGATTCCCTACAGGTCAAATTCAAATTTTCGTTTTAGCCCAGCTTATAACGGGTACCTCCCATAAAACTTGATGTACGTTAGACTTGCTGTAGGCTTACTAACATTACTGTATTTTATGGTTTTCGGCTAAAAATACATATAGCGGAGATTTGGTGCTTACGGTTTTTACTAATTTGGCCATAACTTGATACATTAAGCACAAGATGACATTCACCGTTTTTTGCTGAACAACCGCTAATCGGGTGATATACAACTTGATCCCCCGTTTAGGGCTTTTTTGATATTTTTCAAACCATCTTCCGAATTTAATAAATTTTAATTTTTTTAGTCCCATAGTTTGCTACAAGAGCAAGTTCGTGCGACCCAGTCATGCATTTTATTTGAGTTGCTCTGGCAACTCTTTTCCGGATTGATAATTATTATTTTAAACGTTTCAAACTACACTTAAGTGAAAAACATTTTCGTGCTTAAATAGCTTACCAAAGTTATGTAGGTAATTTTTTCTGGACCTCGGATGGCTGTATCTCTAGTTTTCGGTCATTTTTGATACCCATAATTGTTATTCATTAGTGAGGGACATTGAAGCAATAACTGGACAAAATTTCCTATTACTTAAAAATCACTTTTCAAAATAATAAACTTTTAGAAACTATTAAATTTGTGAATATGTTCAAAGAAAATCACCTAAATCCTTCATTACTTTTGATTTTGGAGAACCTCGCAAGTAACAAAATAATGGTAAGTAGTCATTTTAACAAAGTTTTGTTACTATAAGTTTTTAGGGCGCAAAAAATTAATCAAATAGTATAAAAGAAAATATTAGATATGTCAAAAATTAAGAAATTCTATTCAATATTAGAAATCACTGCCCTGCAAATTTAAAAAAAAAATGGATTTACGAGGTGTGCATCCTTAGCCGACGATTTCTCAATTTTTGTTTTATTTTTATTTTTAAAAATTCTAGCCTACATTCGTGTATGCTGTCATGAGTGGCAACATATTTTATCGTAGAAACACGGTCTTTTCTTATTTCGACTTTATATTTTCTATAAGGCTATATTTTCTTTTCTGATAAATAAAATGTCGACACTAAAATAAAATCTTAAAAGTTGCAAAACAGTTAGCTAACTTGCCATATATCAATAACTTATTTCATATGGGAGTGAGTATAAGTGACTTCAAATTTAGCCCTAATAATATAATTTTTTGATATCATTAATTTCTGACTTCACACTTCACACACCATGAGAAATAACTCGACCCTTGAGTTTCAATTCAATTTAATATAATCACATTCATTATCCTCGTCTGATTCGAATGTCTGTACTTAGATTGATTTTATGGCCATAGTTTATCGCGAAAAATAACTGTTATATCTTTTTTTATAAGAATATCTTATATCTACATACAAAAAGCCATTTCGTAGCCAGAAGTCGTAAATTGTGCCATTCGGAGGTTTTATGTCCACTTACTTTATGTTCTTCACCATAGTATAAGTATAGAATGATGTTCTTCGATTTTACTTTATATCACCCCCACTCTCACTTTGATTGGTCATCTAAACTCCATTAGGGTCTAATGTTGTAGATGTAACAGAGATATGTGGGTAGATCGTATGCATTATTTAATGAAAAAAACACCCTAAATACATACGTACATATAAATGGTCAAATAATTGTCATTTCATTGAAAAAGATGTTTTTCGTTTTATTACCAAATTACTAGTTCGAGTATATTATGCATATACCTTTTGTAGGTCTTTCTTTATAAACACACAAACTCAGACCAAACGATGGTCTGAATTTTCTTCAGAATATATCACTTGAAATGTCCTTAATATCGCATACAAATATCTACCTTTAATTAACCCAACAAACAAAATCCTTCTTGGGGCTGTGTTCTAAATCTACAAACACTGAATACAGTGGGTATCACACAATGACTCGTCTCTTCCTTCGTTCGTGGTTTTTGGTCTTTGAAATTTAGAATTTAGAATTCCTATATATAGCTTCTTCTTATTTAATGCGCCAACCATATACGGAGAAATCCTTTTGTCTATGCAAAGGGACTCAATAATCCTAATCTGATTACTGCAATATTTCCATAGGATGCAGTTCATTTGATGTGGGCCTAGAAATGTACCGCTATAGTCTACCCATACCAACGATGATATCTATTTTACAATCTTCTATAGAGTTATCGGAAGGAATAGCGTTTATTCCTTTTCAACTGCGGTTTAGGGTTAACAGTCAGGGACAAAAGATTTATTCATCTCAAGAATAAATATGAATGAAAAATTAGAATCTGAGCTTAGATTGATTCTAAGGCGATGACTGATTTACTGAGTTCAGAAATAATTTTTAATTTTTTTTTCAATTCAAAGTGGGAGCCGGACATAATCCCGAAATCCATAATCCCAAAAACCCAAAATTCCGAAATCCAAAATCCCGAAAACCCAAAAGCTCGAAAAAACAAAATCCCGAAAGGGATCGTATTTTTGTTTTTTTTTTTTCAAAATTATTATTATTATTTTATATACAAAAAAATTATTATTATTATTTTATTGAACAAAAAGAAAATATTATAGTAAAATCATTGGTGCAGGAAAATAACTTTACTGGGAAATAACTTCACCGCACTAGTCGGAAAAACTTTTTGAGGTGAAATACCCACTTTGAGTGGGAAATAACTTAACTATTTTGTGGGAAATTATTTCACTCTTGTGGGTAAAGTTACAATTTTCATTAAAATACACAAACTCGCACCCCAGGCAGGAGTTGCAGGCTGGCAGCATGCTCGGCTTGCCAATATTAACTGTTGAGGGCACAAGTCAGTTCACCCACGTACTATGTATATCAAGAAAAATGTGATAGGTACAAAAAGCAAAGAGTTAGGTTATAACCGAAGAAGAAAATATTTTCTAATCGGTTTTAACGGTGTTTCCTCACGTTATTATTTTAATACCCCCGAATTTTCCACTGACTTGTATATATATATATATAAGGTAAGTTGATATTCTAAGAAATTACCTTCAAGAAATTGATTTCCAAACGTTCATTCCGTTCAGAGATTTTTTTGATTTTTGCTTCTTTCAACATGTACCTTAAATTTTTTTCACAAAATAATTTTACCGCAATCCCGATGATTTTTTCAGTGTGTGTCGTAATGGCGATATTTGGTTGATAGTAGACTTTCTAATTCTTAAAACTACACTGATTAGGACCGATTAGGTTGTCCTTGAATGGTTTAAGAAAGACGCTATCGCAATACGTCATAAAGATAACAATTTGTAGATATTTATATTAAGAAAAATAAGAGTTTCTTTTTTGAAGATAGAACGCACAATAATGGGGGCTGTATTTATCAGACATGTTATTAATCACCCATTATTTTCTGATGGATTTCTGAATGTCTATCAACTATTCTTCAAAAACTCAACCTCATCGGCTCTAAGAAACTGAGCTGGTAAGCCATTAACTCTAGAAGCTCTGTTGTGTTTCAGCTTATCAACTGTTGTCAGTGTCACTGTTTGTGCTTTTCAGTATCAGGCGTGTTTCTTTTTTCAGAAGCCTTATTTATTGGCTTCTAGTTTAACTGTATGCTATTTCGGCGTTCGTCGTCAAATCAGGAGTTTCTTTTTTGGAAGAAATAAACCAAGCAAATCTTCTGTGGCTGTTTTAATGGCTTCCTGGCGTTTATGTCATTAGATTCTGGAGATTATTTGATTGAGTAAGGGGAATACAACCCGAATTGATGTTCCGGCAAGTTCTCACAATTTAAGCTTTTCGATTTTAAAGTTTGAAGAGATATTTTCTCGCTTATATATTTGTAAGTGGTTTTTTTTTCAAACTACATTTTTAATTTTTGTGAAACAATATAGTTTTCATGGTCAATGTTTGTTTTTGAGAAAGTTCGGATGTCCAGAATTTAGTTCGAGTTTCCCCAATTGACATTGTTTCGACAATGTCAACAATGTCAACAATGTCAACAATATCAATAATGTGAACATATCCTGTCAAACGTCACCTATGTCAAATTGCAAATAAGTACAATTTCTAAAATTAAAACCTATAGTTTTCTGGAAAATGGCTGCAATGAAACACCAATATCTGGAAAATATGGCTAGAAAACTTTTACAAATTCCTGCTTCTTCCGCACAAATTGAGGGAGTTTTTTTTCCAGCTGGAGACACGTGCATACACTAAGAGCCTCTTAGTCTCCAATGTGGAAATCACTTTTTTCAACTACAATTTTTCTACTCACGAAAAGTAAATTAACTGTTGTTTGGTATCGAGACCGTTGTCCCAAAGCCAATATTTTCGAACAGTTCTAGCACAGTTCTGCGGAGAAGGGGCGGAGTTTTTTTTGTAGTATACAGAGGGCGGGGATCTTTTTATGGCGGAGATTTTTTGTTGCTGGGGCTGTGCTGATGGTGGTGGAACTTTTGGGGAATTGGGACTTTTTCGAAAGGTAACAATGTGTCAAGTTAATGTGTGGGTGATAGGAAGTGGTAGAAGTGAAGATTATGAGCCGGTTGTAATATGATAGAGTGGCTGGCAAAGACTCAGCGACCAAGTGAGTTGGCGGGTATCGTAACTTAGCGTCTCAGTGACTCAGTAGCCCAGCGACTTTTCTTGGTGGCTATGTGACTGAGTTTCAGTAGACCAGTGATTTAGCGACCCAGCAATTCGGTAATGTCGGCTCAGTGGCTCAGAGGAAGAAATCCAATACTGGAACCCTTAATTTGCGTTTTTTTGTTTAAACAATTCAAGTTAGTTTTCCATAAGCTGTAGAGCCGCTGGGCCAGAATGCTCTTATTTATTTTTTCTTAACCATTTTTTTCTGTTAAATCTGTTTTTGATTGTTTTTTTTGTGCTATGAACCATTGTGTATGCATTTCTATAATATCAGGTCAGGTCTGATATTTTTAACAAAGTTAAGATGATTTCACCGATTAAAACTATCCAAGTTGTCTTATTTCGATCCTAACTTATTACAAAGGTCGTTCGAAATCAATTGATATCAAAAATCACTGTATATATTTTTTTGACATTGACTGTATCACTTTAAATGTGTCCTTGAATTGGCCAGGTACAAAATTTGGAACAATGCTGAATATATTATAATACTCTCTGTCTCTTTGCCACACAGCCCACTCACTACCTACTTGTCTTAAAATATTTTCTATGATTGCGGAATTCTCACAAACTTATAACGTCAGTATCTTGTTTCTTGTATAATAAGTATAGGTACTCCTGAGCTCTGGTAAAACAATTTAAATGAAATTGATTATTCGAAAATGGAAGGAATGTTAGAATTTTACTTAATAATGAGACCAAGTGAACCCTGTAACCAATTGAAGCCCTTTGATTGAATGGATTTGAAAGTTACATAATCTATGTAAGGATCTCTAAAGTTGCTGTCAGCAAAGATTCCAAGATGATTTTAAGATGATAGGATTAGTTGCAATGCAACTTGATTTGAAGACAAATAGAAGTCCAGTATGCAAAACCTTAAATACTTCTTGAGATACAAAAAAATGTAGATATGTATATACAGGGTGTCCGGTAAATAATGGATAAAACTGGAACACCACGGCAACACACTATACGACTGTTCTGAAAGCGGAAATAAAAATGGGCTACCTATCTCAAAGTGTATACTCAAAATATGTGCATTATTTCGTTCAGTGTATTTTACTTACTTTACATTTTTGATTACCACGACTACAAATGGATGAATTCCATCGATTTTCTTTTGTAGATATTTTCTACGCTGTTGGTGCTAAAACATAATATTGGCAGAAAATTTAAATACCTATTGGACGTTTGTCCCTGCATATTTCTTATGTCGAATTCCTTAGATTTTTTCAGATTTGATCGGAAAAGTTGACTTTTTTTCCTTCCTATGGATGTTGAAACAACAAAGTTGCTTTTTTTCTGTGATTGTGTGGTGTATATTTTATAGACGCGATCTAAACAATTCACTTAAGTTCACTTTATTAACATATTGCACTATTAACAACAAGGCTCATGTCCATTAGATTATTTTAAAATTATTTTATTTGAGAAATCTATATTAAAAATAAACCAAACTACATAAGTAAACGGCTCGTCTGACAGAAGAAATCAAATCTGTTAAGTATGTGTGCAAATATGTGTGAATCTTGCTATCAAATCGAGATTCAAGAAAAGTTGATCTGAGGGGAAAAAAAGCAACTTTTTCTTGTCTATGGATCATGATTTTCGGAAAAAAAGCAACTTTAGTCCGAAAAAAAGCGACTTTAGTCCGAAAAAAGTCAACTTTTTATTTCAAAGGAATTCGACATTAAACTAAAACAATGTATAGGTACTTATTTATATTAAATGAAACGGGTCGACAGTCTGTGGCTGCCATGCTGTGTTTGCGGCGCCGTCAGCGAGCGTCTGTCATATTTTTTCTTGTTGTTTATCATTTGAGCCATGTTCTGTGCGCTGCTTTAATCTTCTGGGGGTAAAACGGAGCAAGAAGATTTTACTGTTCAGTGAAACATTTTTCTGCTCTACACAAACCTATATTTGCTTGATTTGCTGCTCATTCAGTTTTTCTGGAGCAGATTTGTATGCATAATGCAATTATTTTTGAGGAACTGCAAGTTAGCAGAGCACATTCGTCTGCTTTAAATTTATCTGACATTTCAAAGCTGTTTGATCTGCTCTGCGCTGATTCTTTCATCTGATCTGATCTGACATTATTTCTTGGATGAACACAGAATTTAACTAAGAATGTTCAGTAAATTTATCCAGAGCTAATAGAGCTCTGATCATGATCTGATTCATCTTTGAACGAAAAATTAAATATGTGATTTGAACGCTCTGAGCGAAAAAAAGAAACAGGACTTAGTTTTAGATAACTCAAAATCTTATCATATAACATAATTCAATTTTTTTCTAAAAAATATCTTCAACTCACACGCAACTCACACAACATTTCGGTTGAAAACAACTAACCAACACTATTAATATACAACTTACAGAGTTATTTGGTTGAAATTAACTAAGTGAACTTGTTTAAAATAAATCGGTTAAAATCAAATGAGTGTACTCGGTTAAAAAAGTACTAAAAAATTAAACTCGGTTAAAGTCTACTAAATTATTAACCAACTTAGGGCCAGTCTTTTCAGCTCTGGTTATTTATAACGATTGGTTATTTCAGTTGCTAACCATAGATTTTGTATGTGTTTCTATGGTAACCAGCAAATGGTTAAATTTAACTAATGCTAAAAAGACTGAGCCTTACTCTGTTATAGTTGCCCACCAATTCGGTTAAAATAACCAACTTATGCCCAGTTTCACCAAAATACACCTAAAAGCATTTTAGTTAATGCAGTAATAAAATTTATTGGCATTTTAACTTAAAATAGTGTGCACCAACATTAGGAGACGAATTTTAAAAAACGAAGAAACTTAATGCCAATAACTCCGGATTATTATTCACCACACATTTGTCTCTTTCATTAGAGCAAACGAGAGGAGAGCATATCAATCGAAAAATTTCAAACATTTATTGCTTGCAAATGTCGAAATTAAATTTGTAAATATCTGTCAAAATATAAATTTTTAAAGATATATTTTTCCGATGACCTTTCATACTGAATATTGTACAAGTGTCAGAATTGGATTTGCAATAAGCAACATGCTGATGACAGTTCACGCTGAATGCTTAGCAAATGTCAAAATTAAATTCGTGCTAATCTGTCCAGCGCAAAGCTGAGCAAAACCATAAAATAAAAAAGAACTTTAATTTCAGGTGTGACAGGATAATGTCTAATTTTTTTTTCCTCGAGAAAATAAGTAAAGTGCAAAAAGAATACATTATGACATATACATTTTCCTTAAAAAAAAATGATAATTTGTTTCGAGATTTGTGAATGTTTGTGGGTAATCGAACATAAAATAAATCGCACTCTAAAAGCCACTTTAACTTTACGAACATACCTCTATCGAGGTACATAAATTTATCATTCGTACCAGCAATAACAAAAATTTTAACTTCACTCCGGATAGCTTTTCCAAAAAAAAACACGGATGTTGTCAGCTGAGTAAACACTTTACACTAGAACACGCCTTAAGCACCTTAAATAAATGGAAATGCAACTTTGGTGTTGTTTGCCAGCTAAACCGTAGACATCTGAACAGATATGTTTTATTTTTTTATTTTTATTTATTTATTTATATATGCATACACATTAAGAAAAATAATTCTTATAAACTAGTGCAAGTAAAAATTAAATTTTTTTATGAAAAAAAAGCTACTTAGTAATAATAAAAAAAAACACAATTCAAAAATTAAGTTTGACTATATATACAAATATACATTGAATAATTAATTATCTTTTGTTTTTGTAACATATGTATGTATATAGCAAAAACAAAAGTGAGAAAAAAAAAATGCACGTATTTCTATTTAATTTAATTTAGTTTAATTAACCATGGTACACAATCTTAAATTAATTGATTTTGAAGATGATTGCGTAGTTCTGCACGAAATCGTACTTCACTATTTAATCTGATCAAGTTTCGCGGTAGGGAGTTCCACAAGCGGATGGCGTTTATAAAAAACTGACGCTCCGAGGTCAGACAAGTGAAACGAGGATGAATAAGTTGTTGAGATCTGTTTGAGGAACCAAAGCATAGCCTGTTAAAGAGACTACAGGGTTGCCAAGATTGAATGACATTGAAAAGTAAAATTAGGGTTCTATAACGAAAAAGATTATCTAGCGAAATATTATTAATTTCTATCGAGAAATTTGAAATGTGATTAAATCGTCGCAAACCGAAAATGTACCGCGCTGTATTGTTAAAGGCAACATTAAGCTTTCTCCTACTGACAGCATCACAGTTGCAAAATACTTCGCAACCGTATGTAAGTATTGGAACGATGAGCGTTTTTGCCAACAAAAGACGTGTTTTAAGAGAAGTATGAACCTGCGAGGTCCACAATAAACGAAGTACTCCATATACTTTACCGACGGCTGCGTTGATGTGCGTATCCCAAGTCAGTGTTCGGTTGAATGACATGCCACGATTTCTTGCAGATTGGGTATAAGCAATTGGTGAATTATGTAGGTATAAAGTCGGAAAGTAATCAAGGTCTAAGGCTTTTTTACTAATGATGCATTTTGATTTCATGGGGTTCAGGAACAAACCATTACTTTCTGATCAACGGGAAATCTCTTCAAGATTCTTGTTAACTGTACAAGCGCAATCTTCGATAAGACCTAATGAACAACTATTGGAGAGTTGTACATCATCAGCATACATTTGAATAGCAGATTCACTAATAATTAAAGGAAGCTCATTAATATATAAGGATAAAAGCAGAGGTCCTAAGATTGAACTCTGAGGGACTCCTCTTGTTATAGGAAGGAAATTAGAGAGGCGACTTCCAGCCGAAACTACTTGCTTTCGGTCTTCAAGATGTAATGAAAATAACAGCACGGCTGAAGGAGAAAAACCATATAAAGTCGAAAGTTTGTAACACAAGTTTCTATAGTCCACAGTGTTGAATGCTTTGGAAAAATCGAGAAGTACTAAAAACGTCACATGATCATTATTCAAGGCAAGTCTAATATCATCAACTACATTTATAATGGCTGAAGTACAGCTATATTTTTGCCGGAAGCCAAATTGTTTCTGTAAAAGTATGTTTCGGGATCTAAGGTGAAAAGTACGACCTTTTCGAATACTTTAGACAAAAAAGGAAGCACTGAAATGGGTCTGTAGTCTGTCCCATTTCGATTTTTTGGAATAGGAAAGATCCCCTTCACTAATATTGAGTTAAAAATTTGTTTAATGTATGGCAGTATGATAAATTATATGGACTTAACGAAAATAGGACTAATACCATCAATGCCGACTGCATTAGACTTGACGGACAATAAACTTTCGACGATGTCATATATATATAGTTCCCTTTGACCTAGTTTGACATTTTTCCCTTTTAACATAGTGTGAATCGTTCCAGAGATTGCTGAAATACAGACGGATTACTTTACAGAGTCCCCGAAAATTGTTTAGCTTCCGGTCAAAATTTGAGATAAAAATTATGTGCATTTTCTCAAACATATAATAACAACATCGCATTAAAAACATCGCATTAAGAATAATAACAACGCATTAAGGCTCAACTATAATAGTCGGAATCAAAAAGAAGCTTATGTCATAATTCTACTTCAAGTTTCCTTAAGTGCCGTCAATTTGTTGAGTCGACCATAATGGTCGGATGCAAACGCAAGCTAATTTCCCATGTATTTGGCTGGCTGTCAAATTTACATACGTAAACTGCGCTACGGAGCGCTCTTTACGTACGGAGGTGAAAGTGAACAAAAACTGAACTAACCTGAGCAATCCGACATTATGGGCGCACTATATAATTTGCTTGTATTTGGATTTTTTCTTACGATCCCGTACGCACTCTTCCGACTATTATAGTTGGGCCTTTAAGAACATTCCAAAGACTGGCTTTCATTATAGAGAGGTTTTGATTTGAAATCTTTAAGAGTAAAATTGTCATATTTTAAAAGAAACGAAATATTATATGTTTTTAACATTCTAATATACGATTGTTAGTAAAGTTATTACCTATATACCTTCATCTAAACTCTTGCCATATCTAAGAAAATATGGAAATAAATTCCACTCATCTGATATACAAAATTCTATAATTGGATTTCCAAACAAACAGATGCCATCGTCATCCTGTCAAACACACAACCAGTTCCTTCTTGTTGATATAAATGAAAACAGTTTAAAATCTTATAATACTTAATAGTTTTCTCTACCTCAAAACTCAAAAACCTAACCGATCGGGATCAAAGGTCTGCAAAACTTTCAAATCCATCAGTTGGAAATCCCTTTAAATTACCAGTCAATTGAGCAATTTTCCCAAAAAGAACTTTATACATTTCTATATGCATGTGTCTTGGGTATACTTGTCCTACACTGACACAAAATGGGGGGGGAGGGGGATTGTGCAAAATATTATTTTCTCACTATTTCAAAAACTGGCATAAGAATCATCTTTCCTTTCTTCGTAATGGACCTAACTAATCCGATATGTTGCAAATTTCACGTCTGATTGCCAACCATGAATGGAATGGAATTCCATATATATATCTACAATTCCGACTCCTTTAGTGAAGGCTCCGCTTCCCTTTCACAGTTCTTAATTGCTTCTCAGAAAATGATAAATTTCCAGCAGCACACATGTGCGAGGTATTAGCACATGAATCCATCATCCTATATTAACTTGCCTCCGCACTAGAAAGTGTGTATTTGTGTGAGTGCGATTGTGACTGGCTGATGTCTATACAAATTCTGGCAACCAACGCAACGGGGTGATGGTGGAGCAAGGTTGTTGGCCAAAAGTCCGTGAATATACAGTATAGACATAGCTTCACTCAACAAACGATATGAAATGAATACGGTCTTAATGCCTGCATTTCCCTTCAAGAAGTTTCCATTTTTATTATGAAATATTTGAAAGTTGTGCGGTCGGGATACAGATACAGGATTCGCATGAGTATTTTACTGAGGTATTTGTCTAGGCTAGAAAAAGAGAACACCAGGCAGGCGGCATAGTTATATATTTCGACGTCTTCGTCGATGATGTGTACCTACCAACCAAACGAATCCAGGAAGTGAGGGATGAAGCAAGGATGAAGGCCAAAAAGAAGGACACCAGAAGTTATTGGAAAAGTTTTCTTTTGAGAACGTGCTAGAAATACTAGAGCGTAGCAATATTCTGGTATGATACTCATATAAAGCCAACACCAGAATTACAAGGAATAGTTTTTTTTTTTTTTTTTGTTTGTTTCTTTTTGATATTTGTGGGTTGTTGTGGGGTTCATTCAAGTTTTTATATCGCACATTTCCACGGAATATTATTTGGAGTTGATGGATGTCATTAACCACACATTGTTCTTTACATTAAGCTGATTTGTTTTAATTAAATGCGTGAAGTTGATAGTTCTAACGTAATTTATATTTATGCGTAGATATAGGCACCCCAAAGGTGTCGTAAGGCGTGTCAGCTGGAATCTTAGGACAATCTGATGAGTCCAGAAATTTGTAAGTTCTTTGTTATTTTTTGTTTTTATTTTAAGAATTGTATCAGCCTTTAGGACGCTGGTAGTTCGAAAATTAATATTTCCTGTTGTCTTCTATTTGAAATGGTCATCTAGAACAATAAGTGAAAGGGAACTTTCACTTTAATATATGTACCTCGACACTCTGAGTTCAAATCGTTCTTCATTATAAGAAATGATAAACAGTATTTATGTTATGGCCAGGTAGAAAAAGCGGATTTAAGAAAACTAGCTCATTAAAACTTTTTTAGAGGACTATGGACCGTTTGGACACCATAACTTGTTTGGCCTGATCGTTTTATTTTAGTTATAGAAGTTAGTATATCCATCAATCGTTCCGTCTGCCCGACGCTAAGGAAGCTTGTAAGATACTCAAACAAAAAACTATATCTAACCAAAATATTCAGAATGTAGCCATTTGTATAGATAGCCAAGCTGCAATTAAAGCAATTAACAGCTGCAGTGGTCCGTCCAGCGCTTAAATACGGTTCACAATGTTGGAATATGTACCAGTAGTATGAAAGCAAAATGACGGCAACTGAGATGAAGATGCTTCGCATGACAGCAGGAGTGACAAAGCTTGACCGGAGTCAAGAGATCCGGAGTAAAAAGATCCGGAAAAGCCTCCACTTCAAAGAAACCATCGTTCACAAAATTCAGCACGACAAACTCAGCTGGTATTGTCATGTACTTATGAGAAACTCTGAGAACCCCGTCCAAAAAGCATTATCATACAACGTTCCAGTACAATCGCGGAAGAGAGGCAGGCCCAAGAACTCTTGGAGGAAACAAATGCAACGACACCAGCATTCAGTTGGCCTCAGACATGGAACAATCCATAACCGGGAAGCTTGCCGACACTTACTGAGGTCAGCCCGACAAACCCCACAAGCAGATCAGTAGAGAAGCGGTGAAGTGTTAAAGTTGTGATCCCACTCGAGATCATAATATCGTCGGAAAAGAAGAAGAGCAGAGCTCTCAGGTTTCAGTGATAGTATAAAAATTTCTCTCATATGGGTCGCAGGCTCTCAGGCGGAATCAGTGTATCTTCCACTGGGTTTCATGAAGGGCAGAATATATGACCATTTCCTTTCAGAAGCAACAAAAAGGTGGCAAGGTTTGGCAATCTGTAAAATATCTAGAAAGATATGGCCAACCTATGACAAAAACAGATCGAATGATTTAATAAAACGAAACAGAATAGACACGGCCAGGATCGTTGCAATCGTCACTGCCCATTGGCTAATAGGCGAACATGCAGCTCAACTACGCATACCTTTCAATAGCTTCTGCCGTAGTTGTAAAATCCGCTGGAGAAGGAAACTATTGAGCATTTCCTCTGCTACTGTCCGGCCCTGGCCTGGTCTCGCCTCCAGGCATTCCGTAGCCTGTTTCTCGACAACCTAAGCGTGCTGTCGAACAAAAGGATAAATGATTTTACCGCTTTTCTTAACAGCACCAGTTGGCTCTAACAAACCAAGCAATATCTCTATTTCAACTTTAATTTCTGAAGTTTCTGGAACTTCCCTTTCGGACTGGCTTCTCGGATTAGCACTAAGTCTATTTTTTTGGCGAAAGCATCAAAGCACTGATTTATACCTGGTAGGTGTGCCTTGCCTTTGAACGGACCTAGCCACATATAGACCTAGTGTAAAGTTAATTGGTCGGCTCTCAGTCCAAATGGAACTACCCAGCACACAGTCTGAGTTAAGTTTTTCCTTTGGTACTGCGGGCACAGAGCAAAAACTGATCCCCTTAACTTAAAAGTCACTATCACTATATCATACAAAATTAAGTCAAACGAGTTATGGTATCAAAACGGCGCTTTTTGGCGCTAATTGGGTTTCTTCGGAACAGTTGTTCTGCGAAACCGCAATTTTACCTACCTACCTAGTATATCCGTCAAGTTAGCAGTACCACTTTGAAATTTAAAAGTTTAACTATGGGATTACTTGTAGGGAATTCGTCGTAAATTTATCATGCAACTACAAAATTTGAGTGACAATTATTTTTTTAGTTGCACGACAAATTTACGACAAAAAAGGAGCGACATTATCTATTTTAGCTTTCGATTTTATTTGATCTGTTTTCTGGGGTGGTTAGCCTTACGTTTTCGTTACACGACGTAATTCTTTAAAAAAAGCGACAATTATTTTTTTTAGGTATCCTTTTTTATTTTCGATTAAATTTGTAATCTTTTTTCTGAGGTATCAGCGCTAACTTGAATTCGTCGTAAATTTATCATGCAACGACAAAAAACAGTTGTTATTCTTTCAAATTTTCGATTAGATTTGATTCTTTTTTAGGGTGGTAAGCCTTACTTGACCATAATTTTAGTTTATCGGGGTTATTTAAAAAAAAAAAAATGCGTGAAAAATTCTTCAGTTGCATCACAAATTTACGACTAAAAAGAAGCGACAATTATTTCCATTGTCGAATTCCAAGTTAGCGTGCGACACATTTTTCAGTTGCACGACAAATTCAGGACAGTACCGAATAGATAAAGTTAAACTTTTTAAATTTTAAAGTGGTAGTGCGAACATGTAGTTATTTGCTTGACTGTTATTCTAAAGGGATTAATAGGTTTTGGACGGAGCCAGCAGCTCTTAGGGAACAAGGACGAAATTTTTATCATATCACTGAGATATTGAGGTTGATGGTTGAAGAGGATCTTTGAAAGCAAAGCTAGTGCACGTTAACTCTAGGTACTTGAGAAAACTGTAAAATGTCATGTTCAATAGATTTTTCAAAACATTGGATACGCGGTCATATCTTGGGAGACCAAAAATAAAACGTATTATACTGTTAAATGCGACTTTTAATTTCAGTTTGCTATCAGAATCACAATGTGAATATATTTCGCTATGATAGTAGAAATGATAATTATGTTTCCAAGTAAAACTCGCACTCTAATTGTGGTAAAGGATTGTTTTCTCTACAACTATGTATTCCAGGTTAAAGTTTGATTTAACATCATCCCTATATTTTTCGATGTTTCAACATAATTAACTGATGGATGTAGTTATATACAGGATCACAGGAGGATATCCATGAAAGGTCAACAACTTTCTTTGATATCACATGAGATACAGACTTTGCAGGGTTCAATAAAAGACCATTTTTATGCTAACAACTTAAAATTTACTCGAGGTCTACCCCGTTTTCTATGAGCCCAAGCGGGCAACTAAAATACATTTGCACGTCATCAGCGAACATATGGATTAAACTGTTCTTAACCACACACGGTTATTTATTAACGTTAGCTCTACGAACAAAATAGGACCCTTAATCGAACCTTGTAGATCCTCACATGAAGTTGCGAGGAATTCAGAATTTATTTGAACTGTCTGTATTCGATCTTTAGGGTAAAAGTATAAAAATGTCAGAGCAGATGATAAAAACAGAATGGTCAATCATATCAAACGCCTTCAAGAAGTCTAAAAGGATTGGAAAATTGATTTTTCCCTTTATCCAACACTTGTCACATATCTTCCATTACTTTTAATAAAGCAGTGGTACAACTGTGGCCTTTACGGAAACTAGATTGCTTAGTTGCAAGTAAGTTTTATGAACTGAGATATGTTGTCAATATTTGTTCAAAGACTTTAGAAAGGAAAAATAAAATTGCGATTCGCCTAAATTCATTGCCTTTAAAATTTTAAGGAATCAGTAATATTTTGTCTTTTTTCCATTGCTCCCAATATTTACCTGTAGTTAGGATAGTGTTGAAAATGTGTGTTATGAAAGGTAGAACTATAGGCGAAATCAATTTTAAAAACTTCGGGCTTAACTCATCAAGTCCAACAGCATTTGATTTGATTGATAAAATGCCAGCAACTACTTCAGTGATGCTATCCACTGATCGAAAAGTGATGTTGAAACGGTTGGTGATACTATAATGAATTGACTGCGGAGTTTTTTAAGTCTAATACTTTCTTCGAAATTGTAATAAGTTTAACTATCCGAATACTAGTTTTCTTTGGTTTTTGTAGTAAACTTCACTACAACTACGGAGTTTACAGACAGTTTTTTTTTTACATTCGTGAAACCTGTAATATGAAGCACTGAATTTATAAAGGGTGTTTTTTTTTTAGAGATATAGAACTTTAAATTGCAATAAAACAACGATGGAATATTCGATTGACATTTTTTTTATTTATTCGAAAGATAATCTTGTGGCATTACATTTTAAATATGATTTCTGGCATATGACTGCCACGGCTGGCTCGGATGTAGTCCAATCTAGACGTCCAATTTTCGATGACTTTTTCCAACATTTGTGGCCGTATATCGGCAATAACACCGCGAATGTTGTCTTCCAAATGGTCAAGTGTTTGTGGCTTATCCGCATAGACCAATGACTTTACATAACCTCACAGAAAATAGTCTAGCGGTGTTAAATCACAAGATCTTGGAGGCCAATTCACAGGTCCAAAATGTGAAATTAGGCAGTCACCAAACGTGTCTTTCAATAAATCGATTGTGGCACGAGCTGTGTGACATGTTGCGCCGTCTTGTTGGAACCACAGCTCCTGGACATCATGATTGTTCAATTCAGGAATGAAAAAATTAGTAATCATGGCTCTATACCGATCACCATTGACTGTAACGTTGTAGCCATCATCGTTTTTGAAGAAGTACGAACCAATGATTCCACCAGCCCATTAAGCGCACCAAACAGTCAGTTTTTCTGTATGTAACGGTGTTTCGATATACACTTGAGGATTAGCTTCACTCCAAATGCGGCAGTTTTGTTTGTTGACTTAGCCATTCAACCAGAAGTGCGCTTCATCGCTAAACAAAATTCGGTTATGAAAATCGGGAACAACGGCCATCTCGTTTTGGGCCCATTCGACACAATTTGCAAGCGTTGTTCAGGCGTGAGTCTATTCATGATGAATTGCCAAACCAAACTGAGAATAAATAACTTGACAGCTGTTAAATCGGTCGCCGTCGTGAAAAGTAATGCCAACTTAAAGTTCTATACCTTGAAAAAAAAAGAACACCCGTTATAAATCGCTGTTTTCTTTAAGCATAGAGTTTGAGAGAAAATACAAATTTAGGAGCAGCTTTATAGAGCATTTTGCCAAAAGACATGAATTAAACCGAAATATAAGAAACATCATTGACTTTTCCATAAACATCTTTTTTCAAGTATAAAAATCATTGTCGCCTATCCTGCATAAAAGACTCAACATTGATAATTACTTTCCTTTATTTAGACCAATTTAACTTTTAAGTATAGTAATTGCCTGATGCACCTAACTTACTTCCGTTTCCCTGACAAGTTCAAGATTCATAGCGAAAAATTATTTTATATATAAATTTTTTATTTGAATATCTTGCCACAACACACCAGCAAAGTTGTAAATCACCGCGCCTCCAAAAAGACGTCTACATTCGCGCAAGTCTATCGTAAATTCTGCTTTATTTCCAACTAAATGTTTATATTTCTCGGCTTAATTGCTGGCAATTTAATGATCCTCATGTTGCGCTGCACGCCATCGCCATTGCATTGCCTCGCCATGCCCCAGCGGCATCTTCTTGCGAATATTCAACTTTGTTCAGCGTGGACGTCATTCAGGCTCATTGCTATCTTTGTGCTGGATCTTAATTGTCATAATCGTATGTGAGATGCTTCAGTGAGCGTGCCCGAAATAGATGGATTCCATATTTTGTATCTCAGGGCGGACGGACGATCACGGTTCTTGTTTCTATGAAATAACTTCTGTGAGCTCTCTGACATGGATGCACAACAAGCTGCGAAACGAGGAACATTTTGCGTGTAGGCATCTTTCGTTTTGTGTGTCGTAATAGTCGGGACCATCAAAATGATGGGCACCGCAACTGCCATCATGCTTAACCGGTGGCTGATGGAGCCGCCACCGCCATCGAGATCGAGTGGAGCTGCAAGGGGCCAATGTTGACATGGTATAAATAGCTATAGGATGTGAGTTTAATTTTTTTTTTATTCATTTGTTATTGCATTATGCCTTTTGACAATTTCTGTTTGTCTTTTGCGAAAGAAAACATTGAAAGCCATTGAGGTGATCTTCGCGAAGATCAAACGAATGATCATATCGCAGAGCAACCAACCTACAACAATTTTAGATTTTGTATCTTTTGCTGTGTGGTTGAGTGTTAAGGTTGTTGGGAAATTTCTTGGGCGACTGGTGGTATTTAGTTTTAGGTATATGTCATTATATTATAATGTTTATACCAACAGTTGCCGTTCGTTTATGTTGTGAATGAATTCATTCATTTTATATTTTCACAATCTTAGATGCACGACAATCTGTGAATTTTACTGAAGGATGGCTGATCTTTGATCAAGCATTATTTTATTATTGCTTTGAATAACAATTTTGATGTGACGGTTTATTTCTCAAATCGCCGGCCTAACCCCAAAAAATTTGAACTAAAAATAAATTGGTTGGAGAAAAAACACACTTTAAAAATAAAACAATCTGGAAAAAAACTATATTCGAAGTACATTTATGTTTAACATACACATCGCACATGTAGTACAAAATTGTCACAACTCAAAAATCTTAGTTTTCTTAAAAAGGTGGCAAACCATTTTAGCAAAAGAGGAGATAATATATTTTCAATAAAGAATTGCTGACTAAAGGAAAGAGACTATGAACCACATGTATATTTTATTTGTACCGATATTTTATGGTTTAAGCTCAAAATTCAGGTTTTAAGAATTATGACACTTTTAATGATTTCTTCGTTGGAAAATTACCGCATTTATTTGAATTGTTACAGTTTCAACTTTCGGTTATGTACATTAGTGATATCTTAACACATCATATTAAATGTCCTCATCTTTTATCCTTAATGCTCCATCTCGTCCATCTCTGATGTTGTACCATTATTTAAAAAGGGTTCAGCAGGTGATATGTGTAACTATAGGCCTATCTCCCTTCTTCCTGTTTTCAGCAAAGTTTTTGAAAAGGTAATAAAAACAAGAATGCTAAGCTTTTTGTCAAAAAATAACTTTTTTAGTTCTGTTCAATTTGGTTTTTTAAACGAGAAATCTACTGAAGATGCATTGTTGCAGTTTTGTGATCAAATAATGTTAAATCTTGAAAAAAAAAAGTTCACAGCGGGATTATTTGTCGATATCACCAAGGCCTTTGATATGGTGAACCATAATTATTTATTAAGAAAATTGCATAAAGCTGGTTTTCGTGGTTTCATGCTTAATTGGTTTAGGTCGAACCTTGAGAATAGAAGTCAAAGAGTTAAATTGTGTGGGTCTAGGAGTGATATTGGATACCTTAACCTGGGTGTACCTCAGGGATCCGTCTTGGGGCCTATTTTGTTCCTGGTCTACATAAATTCTATCTTTGCACTTCCCTTTAGAGGAAAGCCTACTGCGTTTGCTGATGATGTTGCTTTGTCTTATGGTTCAAATAGTCCATTGGATTTGGTATCCGACATTAATTGGGATCTTGATCTTTTAAGGGTTTGGTTTGCGGAACATAATTTAACTATAAGCTCAAAAACGAAGCTTATGTTTTTCTGTTTATCATCAGTTAATAATTTCAATGTTAAATTCTATTTCCACGCTCCTGAATGTGAAAGATTTAAACTGTCCGTTCGAAATTGTTCTCCTGAGGTTTTAACTTATGGAACTTTCATAAGCACTTTAAATTGTTGTGTTTTTAGTAGAGAAAGTAAATGAATTTAAATATTTAGGGCTTACCATTGACTGTAATATGAAATTTTCAAATCACACAACTAATTTGGGAAAGTATTTCCGTTGTACGATGAGATACTTTTATTACTTGCAAAACATAGTTTCAGCTGATTTATTAAAAACTACCTACTTTGGTATTTTTCATTCAAAGCTGCAATATGGGATTGTTTGTTGGGGTGGTACTCATGTTAACAAAATTAAACCTTTGTTAATTTTGCAAAAACAAGTCGTTAGAAAAATTTGTCGAAAACCGAGAAGACATCCTAGTTTCCCTTTGTTTCATGACTTGAAAATTCTTCCAGTGCGTCATTTATATTGTTTCAAAGTTCTTAAGTTCTTTTTTATGAAATCGGGAAGCCGTAACTTTAGGCTTATATCAAGTCATAATTTACGTGGTAACTCTTCAAATCTTTTATCAGTTCCTTTATTCCGTACTACTGCGTTTCGAAATTTCTATTCAATTTCTTCTTATCGTCTTTTTAATAAGCTTCCGCCATCTTTAAGAACAATTACTGCTCCTGGTTTGTTCACTTGTCTTTTAAAACTCTGGTTGTTGGACTTAGATTATTTTAATTTAGAATCTTTAATTTCTGGTATTCTGGTTTAAATAATAATGCGAGTGTATTTAGCTATTTTCTTTTTTTTTTCAATAATGCAAAATTTTCTTTTCATTATTTTAGTTTTTCATGATGATAATTGTCATAACTATGAATTAAATTGTAAATTTTTAATTTTATTTCAATTCATATAATCAAATTGTTAATTATGTAAGAATTAAGGGTCACCCCACCCATACTTTTATACTTTTACATTGATTTTTTTTATTTTTGAAGTGGCATTCAACACTATTTTTATTACACTGTAATTAAATATAGAATGTCTCATATTTTTCTTATACACCTTAAATTACTTGTTTAAGTTTATCTTAAAATTGAATTTAGTGTTAAACTTGTAATTTGAATAATAAGAAAAATAAATTGTTTTCTAATTCTAATTCTAATTCTATTCTCGTCAGTTAAGAGGACGTTGTTTCCTCCGCGAACAAGAACATAGAGTTAACTATGCTGCCAATGAGCCTATTACTCGCTGTGTCAGAGAGACTAATTTACTTAATAACTGCCTTGATATAAATTTTAATACAAGCAGATTAACATTGAAAAACAATTTACTTTTGTACTTTTTAAATTAAAATAATTATGTTATTTTTGTTCGTGTATCAATTGATTATTTATTTTTATATTTTTGTTGTAAGTTATTTTATTCATGTTGTGTTAATTGTATATATCAATGCTAGTACTTCAGTAGTCTATAAGAGGTTAAATCTATCTCTGTTTGATGGTAAATAAATAAATAAATAAACTTGTCTTTTCCGTTTTCTTTTCTTAAAAATTGAAAATTGATACGAAATAAAGAAGACATCTGCTAAGAAATATTTTTTTTATTTTGCTATAAAAAGCATTAAAAGTGGTCAAAGTTAATGTTTCATATTAATGAAATAAATAAGAAATTAATTTTTTTTAATTTTTTTTATAAAAAGTATTAAAAATTATTAAAGTAAAAATAAAACATATGGAAATTGAATTATAATAACATTACTAACGTCATACAAGTTACAAAATTACTAAGTCTATAAGGAAGCATTTTGTATTTTAAAATTAAAATTCAACACAAAACAAATAATAAGAAATACTTATGCGAATGGTGTTGAATTTAAAAAAAAAAGCTGAATTTAAATTTCTGTAATCATTGGTACTTAAATATCGTTAGTGTGTCTGGCGATGAAATCTCTTTGTTTTTGCAAATCTGCAAGAGAAAATCAGATTACAACTAAAAATAGTTCACTTTTGTTGGTGGTAGTTTGAACTCTATTGAAGCAACAAGAACGACGTAGGTACTTTGTTTTTACAGGGAAACTATTAAAGATATATAATGCTATAATGGATAATGCAGATTTGATAAATATAAAAGGTAATCATTTAAGGAACTGTTTTTGATTATAACTCAAATATCTCACTTTTTGAGTTGTGACACTTTTGTACTACATTTGCGACATGTAAAAGCGACCATAAAAAGTTTTGAAAATAAAAAATAAATTATGAAAAACAAGCTGACACGGCCGACTTCATTCCGCACAAATTCGTTAATGTAATGAGAATAGAAACTCCTGGCATGCACATAATTTGGTCAATTCAATTTTTTTATTGAAAAATCTTATTAAATGCAATGGAAATAACTGAAGTACAACAATATGTATATTTCAACCAAACCGCAAATACATACATATATGTTCTTTGTGCTGCTAAATATTTTAAGGTCTATTTTCGGGCGCGTGTTCACGTACAAAGCGAAGGGTTTGTCGACTTGTAAGCACGTGACATACAATAAATTGACCATACGAAAAGCATGGAAATTCCATATTGATGTCAAAAACATTGAGCGATATTAGGTGATTTATTTATTACCATAGCGAAAGCGTGACGCATTGAAAACTGAAGACGCCAAATTTCGAATGGCAAATAATTCCGAATTAGCGGAATCCTCGGAATGAGAACATCTTGGTCTTTGAATTTTCCCCTCAAAATCGTGGCTTAAATTATATTTGTTTTTAGATTCTTCACAATAATATACTATAAGCATCAAAATTATGACTGCACTGAACCTCGGATAACATCTAAAAATATAAAAAAAATTCTATGGTGGTTTTGTTTTCGTCCATCACTGATTCGATGGACTTGTATGAAATTCTTTTACCGAAGATTTGATTTTGAATGACGAATTTCGAATAATCTAAATCCTTGTTTTTTTGCAGCCAAAATCGCTCGTGCAATCAGCCAATCATGCTCATAATTCTGAGCGGTATTTCCAAAAACACTCAAAATGAGCTCTTCTAGTGTCGTTGAAAAGTTGCGAAAATTCGGTGGAATATTAAACATGAGGGTGATTAAGTCTACTTAAACATTTGAAACATCATTTGTGGTCGCACGAACTTGCTCTTGTAGTAAACTATATGGCACTACGAAAATTTGAATTTACTCAATTTTTAAGAAAAAATTAAATCAAGTTGTATGGTAGCTATCATTAAAATGATGTTTAGCCAATAAACAACCGTTAAATTTCAAACTTAAAATCTATACCGAATTTAAAAGGAATAGACTCAGCCGTTATAAGTTTTTGCCAAATTTGTAAAAACCGTTAGCAGCATATCTCCGTTATGTGTTTTATGACAGGTACCCATTATAGCCGGACTAAAACAATAATTCGAACTTCTCCTCTAGGGAATCACCAAACCAAAAAGTGCTATTTTCGGAATTTGAGGATTTTGGTTTTTGTTTTTTTCAATCGAAAAATTAGAGATTTTGCCAGTCGGGATTTAATTATTCGGGATTTTGGTAGTCAAGATTTTGTCTATCGGAATTTTGGTTATCTGGATTTTCTCAACGGGATTTTGTACTTGAGACTTAGGATTTTTAGGATTTTTTCATTCGAAAAAAGCGTAATAAGCACCCCTAATGCAAGTAATTAATGCAATGATGAGCTTCGTGCTTGCTTCACCGCAGTTCTTCCCAAAGAAAATTATTTCGGGAACGAGATGAAAGAAAAATCTATTTTATTTTCTTTGATTTTGTTATTGTTTTTTCTTGTTCCTTGTGCAGTGCATGCTCCGATCGAAACCGAAGTCTACCGACAAAACTCGAAGAGCGCCCAACAAATTTCGTTACATTAAAGGACAACTCCCTTTCATTCGATTTAAAAAAAAAACAAAGTTGTAAAAGTCATGGTATATAATGTGCTCTTTGATAATAAAAATGGAAAAGAATACTTTGAAGTGATGATATCCTTAGACGTTGCGGAAGAAACATTTCGTTTGAATCGGGAGGTATCTTCAATACCTGCAATAAATGCAATGAAACGCACAATTTAATTTAAAAATAAAACGAACACATAATGTATATTTTTGACGTTTAAAGAATTGATCAACTTTGTTGTTCAACGCGTTCCCACACAATTTTTGTTGTTTTACTTTTCTCTGGAAGATTTTTATTCCACTACCGAAAATCTAAAAAGCTGCCCATTTTAGTTCAAGTTTTTCTGGAACAGACCCTGTTATAATTGTCAACTTAGTAAACTTTATAATGGAGGCACTGCAAGGCTCTGTCGGTCACCTTAAGCTATTCTCTTATTCCATATATTATGGTTACATGAATAAAAAAGCAATGAAGAAAAACTTAAAAATGAAAACTGTTTCTCAAATATTCCAGAAATAATTGGAAAACATTATTTTCTTTCTAAACCTTAAATTTGCGTATTTTAATATTATGCGAAGTTTCTTCCAAGGTGCGAAAGTTTCCGTAAAAAAGGAAATATAGAGATTTGTTAATAGTGCCGGTAATTCATCGTTTGCGAATAACAGGAGCAAACTTTGCCTATAGGTAGATATAGTTTTCCTTATCAGATTTCGTTTCCATTAATTAGAATAATTTTGAAAAAATAATTGTTTTATGGCAATTTTAATTTTGAATTGATCAATATTATATTATTTAAATAATGTGTATTTTAAATTTGGGCTTTTTGATCCTAGGTTTTTAAAGCAATTAAAAGACTAATTCATTAATTTTCCCGACTTTTCGTTTGGTTTTTTGCCAACATCTTCAGGGGTGTTTAATTTATTAAGACCTTTAATACAAATTACATTTTTAGAAACATTGTTTTTTGGGCTATGGATTTGAATATTTACTCACTTTTGTCGTCAAGTTACATTTTATTAATTGTTTTGAATTATAATAATAATTTTAAATAATTTAACATTTATATTGCACTTAATAAACGGAAACCAATAAATATATTAAATTATTTGAAACATAGACAAAACAGAAATTAAAAACTAACTATCACAGACTATATTTAATTTATCACAGTATTGTAGATCGAGCTGATGTTGTCGTTGTCTTCTTTAAAATTCATGACTTTTCTTATATTTTGCTGAATTCTCAGTTTTTTCCAGAGTGTATCGTTTGTTGGTGTGTTTCTCTTTGTCTAGTATTTTGATATTGTCAAAATCAGCTGTGTGTCCATTTTCTGTCATGTGTTGTGAGAGCCCAGTCGATGATCTTTTTTTCTTTACGTCTGCTTTGTGTTCGGCTATTCTTACTGCGAGTTTTCTCTTTGTTGTTCCTATGTATATGAGTCTGCAATTTTCATCTTCCTTCCCATTGCATTTTATTTCATATACTACGTCATTTTGTTGTTCTTTTTGGTAGAGGTGGTTTATGGCAAGTTTATGGTTATTCATTGAGAAAGAGTAGATTCTTTTGTTTCTATTTTCAAAATGTTAGCTTCTTGTTGCCCTATAATATATTAATTAAATTTCCAATTACATCATTTATTTATAATTCAGTAACAAAACAAATAATTTAACTCCAATTCTAAAGGGCCAATTACTCATCCCACACGCTAAATTTAATAAGCAATCCACAAGGAGCTTATAACTTACCAAAGGTAAAAATTAGTAATCAAAACTGCACGCACGACTTGCTGCCAAACATTTGTCAAACCAACAGCTAATTTCAATAATTATTATCTATATGTATCTATTATTATTGTTACTTCTTGTTCTACAAATTATATCCGCTTCACGTTTCATTTGAATAGAAATAAATGCATATTCTAAACAGAGCATATTAGAATGTAAATATGTAAATACAAATGTAGACAAAGGACATTCATCTAATATCTTCTTCTAACTTATACATATTATTTTCCAATGAGTGACTGCCAAATTATAGCAAATCAATATTGATTGGTATTTCTTAATCCGCCATTTCCTTTATTTTGTTTACTTTATTGAAAATAATAATAAATCCCATGTTACATCAAGTCCTTTGATATAATTGTGTTGATTAAGGAAATGAAGAATCATCGTAATTTTCATTTTATAACGTTTGAAATTTTAAAGCAACAAAAATGTTGAATACTATAGATACTTAATAACATTTATTCTAATCCAATATAATACTTTGTATAATATATTTTTTTATATTTTTCTAAATTATGGAAACTAGAATAATTCAAAACAATTATTGTTAGCTTTTTAACTAACATTTTAACATACGTTTTGCCAGAGAAAAAAAAGTTGAAAGTAAATCAATTCTCAATAAAATTTCAATAAAATTTGTCGTTTAAAGTTTATGAAATATAAATAAAAAAAAGTAATGCTGGACAGAAAATATCCATGTTTACGGGTTAAAAATGAAAAAACAGATAAATTCAAATGGAGTTGTTGAATGCGCCAGACTTGACTGACATTTTAATTTATATACTATATCTATATCTTACATCTAACATCTTACATCTATCACCTCAAATCTTTCATCTTATTTCTTACTTCTTACATTTTACCTCTTACATCTTACATCGTACATCTTACATCTTACATCTTACATCTTACATCTTACATCTTACATCTTACATCTTACATCTTACATCTTACATCTTACGTCTTACATCTTACATCTTACATCTTACATCTTACATCTTACATCTTACATCTTACATCTTACATCTTCCACCCTACATCTTACATCTGACATCTTACATCTTTCTTTTTACATCTTATATTTTAAATCTTACATCTTACATCTAACATCCTACATCTAACATCCTACATTTACATCTTACATCTTACATCTTACATCTTACATCTTACATCTTACATCTTACATCTAACATCTTACATCTTACATCTTACATCTTACATCTTACATCTAACATCTTACATCTTACATCTTACATCTTACATCTTACATCTTACATATTACATCTTACATATTAAATCTTACATCTTTCCTCTTACATCTTAAATCTTACATCTTACATCTTACATCTTACACCTTACACCTTATCCTTTATATCTTATATCCTATATCTTATATCTTATATCTTATATCTTATATCTTATATCTTATATCTTATATCCAATATCTTATATCTTATATCTTATATCTTATATCTTATATCTTATATCTTATATCTTATATCTTATATCTTATATCTTTTATCTTATATCTTATATCTTATATCTTATATCTTATATCTTATATCTTAAATCTTATATCTTATATCTTATATCTTATATCTTATATCTTATATCTTATATCTTATATCTTATATCTTATATCTTATATCTTACATCTTATATCTTATATCTTATATCTTATATCTTATATCTTATATCTTATATCTTATATCTTATATCTTATATCTTATATCTTATATCTTATATCTTATATCTTATATCTTATATCTTATATCTTATATCTTGTAAGTAAGTATAATACGTAAGTAAGTATATTACGTTAAGATAAAAGATAAAAGATATAAGATATTAGATAGTATAAGATAAAAGATGTAAGATATAAGATATAAGATAAAAGATATTAGATATAAGATATAAGATATAAGATATAAGATATAAGATATAAGATATAAGATATAAGATATAAGATATAAGATATAAGATATAAGATATCAGATATAAGATATAAATCTTATATCTTATATCTTATATCTTATATCTTATATCTTATATCTTATATCTAATATCTTTTATCTTATATCTTATATCTTACATCTTTTATCTTATACTATCTAATATCTTATATCTTTTATCTTTTATCTTAACGTAATATACTTACTTCAAAATTAAAGTAAGGAATAGGTCCTCAAAAAGATACCTGAAATACAGCAGAAAAACATAGAAATACCTTTAAAAATGAAAATGATGTTTATATACGCATCTGCAAAAAATAAAGTAACACATTATCAATATCAACCCCAAATCGTCGGCGTTAAGTATCGACTGACTTTCCTGTATCCATATCCATAAACATCCCGAGCGGTTAAAGGGAACATAAAGACACGGAAAAATGTCTCCATCCGCTACTCTCCGCCCGAACATAATATCGAGTGTCAACGAAATAATGATGTCACATTATATTCGATTCACCTTCGTCATATATCTTCCATTGACGACATTAATGGCGTTCCACAGGGTGATAAATTTCTCTCGCACTTTTTTTTTTTTGCTGCTCCATTCCTTCGTTGTGCTATTCAATATGATGCTTGATTATCAAAAAGTGTATCGAGAGGGGGTTGGATCCAACATTGTATTGTATTGTTAGCGCAAATGCGTGTATGAATGTTATCATGTCGTTGGTATTTGGTTTTGCGTAAAATGTGGCACACTCTTGTGGCAGGGGGAGTTGGTTGGATAAAAGTACGACAATACAAATAGATAAACATAAGCAAATTCAGAGAGCCAGAACTCAAAGAAACTTAGCAAGAAGGAGGGTGGGGGGAGGGAGAGAGTAGAGGAAGCTTCACAGGCTTTGTGTGAATGGCCTTATGAATTGTGTCGATTTTTCACTTTGCATACATTTTATGTCTTTTCCAGAGGAGTGTTTGTAATTTATTGCACACAGAAATATTATTTATGAAGGCTGTTTTCTTTCTTTTTTATGCAAAGTAAAGAAAAATGGTCAAGGCAGTGAAATATTATTAATATTATATAAATATCCTACATCATTATTATGTATATCTGCTTAAAGGTAAACTACATAAATAATTGTATAAGACATTATAAATTATCCTGTAATTTTATTATTAAGTTATCATTAAAGAGTTTTGAAATCTTAATTATCCTTCATTCAAGAAACAGTGTATATCATATGTCTCGATGATTTAAAATCAACGATTTTGGCATCCAGTATTGGTTTCATGTAAAATAAATCGAGGTTTTAATAAAACAATACATTACTATTATTTAGAAGACCAGTAATAAAAAAATTGTAATATAAACATTGTAGATGGGAATTAGTAGTGCCCTGTGGTGTAGTGGTAAGTGTGTCGGGTCGGACCATCACGCCGGATGTCTGGGTTCAAGCCCAGCTTCCAGATTCGATAAGGTCTAATGTTTTTTTCAGAGGCACTGCCTCTTGCGAGGAAGTGACAAATCCTCGAAGAGTATCATTGTCATGAAAAGTGCTTCTCACCTTAGTCGTTCGGATTCGACGTAAAATTGAGAATCCCCTTAAATCCTGTAGCATTAACAACTCACACAAAAGGATTGGTTGAGAGTTGTAAGTCACTACGCCATGGTTCTTCGGAACTGTCAGTGCCACTAAATTTATTTATGTATTATTTCTCATTTATTTAGTGGCAATTACTTCACCAAAAAAAAAAATTAAATTAGTTCCCATGTGAAGTTATATAGTTCCCGTCTCCCATGTAATTAGTTCCTTGCACCTAAGTAATATAGATAAGTGGGCAATTTAGAACTTTGGTATAGTAATATAAAATGTTCATATTAATTATAATTTAATAACAATATGTACCAATTTCTTACTTGTTTTTTTTTTGCTGGCCGGCTTAAATAAAATTAGTCCAAATTGGCGGATGTTCCTTCTCCTTTCTGTCAATTGGTAATGGGCTACATAAAATTTGGCCCCAATGAAAAATGGACCAAAACAAAAAATTAAAAATGACACAAAAAATTGGGTCTTTTTTCATAATAAAAAAAAAATAACCCCAATTTATACCTACTGAAAAAAAGGGCCTTGTTTTATGAAAATAAGACCCAACTCAAACTAAAAATGAAATATGGCCCTTAAATTGGGGCCTTTTTTCATTTTCAAGTTTGGGGTCATATTTCATTATGAAAAATAGCCCCACATTTTTGAACATAATACTTCAATTTAACACAAATAAGATATGAATCTGAAATAAAAATAAAATTAAAATCACCGTTATGAAAACAGTTTTATTTGTTGATATTTTGCTTACCCATTGAAATAATACCCTAAACGCAAAATAAAACAAGCCCCCATAGTTTGTATCGAAGGTAGACTTTCATATGAAATCAATCCTCAAAATTGGATAAAATTGGGGTGGTGTTTTTTAACTTTTGATTGAAGTTTAATTTTATAACGAATTATGTACCCCATATTCTACTATGAAAGAAATTCCCAATCTAATGTAACCTTAAGCAATCAAATTTAAATTTGCAGGTGGAGTCTATCGCATAGTAGATGAGTATAACCTTGTATTTACAAAAAGCTTTTCTGAGTTGTGGGAACGGTCATTTCCTTTTTAAGCGGAAAGCGTAAGTCACAAGAAGAGAAAAAGGAGCGATTTTTTTTTTCGCTGATGTGAGGTTCGGTTGGCGGTGTAAAAATTAAAAATTCACACGAATTTCTAATTTTCACATTTAAAACCGAACTTTACAAAAAACTATTTCGCACTGCTTTATATGAAATCGGTTTTTTTCGTTTCAAGCGAAAAGAGCATTATAGAGACACAAGGACAAATCGAACTTCCCATTAGGAAAAAAAAATTCGCTTCGCTTTTTGTACTTGCTTTTGGGCCAACAAGTTTCTCGCTTGAATCGTATTAATATTGGTACCAATAAGTTAATTAACCATCTTTTGTTTCTTATAAAAATGCAACCAAGCACCAACTATGTATGTCTACTTCTGATTAACTTAAAACTAAAGAACAAATACTATCAACAATATTTGAATATCCAGGACTTAGATTTTGAAACGCTTATCTTTTATTAAATGTTTGTTTTCCTGAAAAACCAAAATTAAGCTCTATGAACTTGGCACCCGACTGTGGAAAATCGAGTTTTTTTTTTTGTTGATTCTTGTAGATATTCGTTTGTAGTGGATTGTAGAAAAACTTGTTTCGTTCGTAGTAACTCCAAACAAAAATTACGGGACTTTGAAAAAAACCTAGCACACCGTTTTATCGGCACTTAAATTAAGTGATTGATTCTTGAAGATAATCGTTTGTAGTTGATTGTACAAAAAAACATTTCGTTTCTAGTTGAAAGACAAAAAAGTTTTTTTTTTTGTTTTTTTTTAGGCTTCTACAAACGAAAAACGAAAGTTACTTAAACGAAAAAAAGCTTTAACAAACGAAATCAAGTTACTACAAACGATAAAATCGTTACTACAAACGAAATCAAATTACTACAAACGAAAAAAACGCTACTACGAACGAAATCAAGTTACTACAAACATACATCCGTCCCACCGTTATTTTATCGTTTGTATAGTATTTTGATTTTTTTTGTAGTAGCGTTTTTTTCGTTTTTAGTAACTTGAGATCGTTTGTAGTACCGTTTTTTTTCGATTGTAGTAACTTAATTTTGTTTGTAGTAGCGATTTTATCGTTTAAAGTAACTTCATTTCGTTTGTTGTAACTTAACAAAATAACAAAAAAAAACGATTGTCTTCAAAAAACAATCACTTAATTTGAGTGCCGATAAATTGGGGTGCTGTGTTTTTTTCAAAGTCCCGTAATTTTTTTTTGGAGTTACTACAAACGAAAAAAAAATTACTAAAATCCACTACAAACGAATATTTATAAGAATCAACAAAAAAAAAACTCGATTTTCCAAAGTCGGGTGCCAAGTTCACAGAGCTCCAAAATTATTTTTTTTTTAGCTTGAGTTTAAGAACTATAGATCTAAAAGATATTGTCCTAAGCATTCCGTTAATATTTAAAAAAAAAAAAAGATAAAAATCTGAAAACTCTTGAGAACAATCAGACATGTAACAATCAGGCTATCCTCACATTTAAATACTAAGTTCGAAATTGAGAAAGTTGTTCAGTCCCATTCGAAATCATTAAAACCATCGGAAAAAAAAGAACAAAAATCATATAAGTATCTACATACTATTAACAGTTGAAGTAAAATACAAAAAATTCCAAAAATATCTATACCCAATTAACAGCACAACATATCATTACAAGTTGAATAAAATCAACTTTAGTACTTAATTCTTTAGCCAAAGTAAACCACAATAAGCGAAGCCAAGTCATGGCTTTTTGTTATGTCGGCTTCCAAATTCGTTCTCCTCAACACAATATAATGCCTTCGAACTTTGCCGCCCACTAAATCCAATCATAAAAGTAGTTTTGTGGTATATCTACCCCCTACCCATATTCTCGTTCCCTATTTTCTGGCCATAACATTGTACGAAAACGATATCTTCTTCTTCTCATTTATACAACTTATACATCCGAATACAAAGTATACAATCAAGCCAAGGCCTTTTGCAAGATTACTAAAAAATATCTCTCAACAAAAAAAAGGAGCGGAACGAAATACAAGCTACAAAAATTTATCCCTCGAAAATCGGCTTACTATAGGAAAGTGTAAAACCTTGTTATTTGCTAAACTCCTTAAATTGGATTAAAATGGCCAACTGCCAAATGAAATTCGCATTTTAACCCACCCGACGAACTATTCATGTAATTACGAAATCCGTTTTCATTATTGTGCATCCTCTATAATAGGTCCTTGCTTGTATGTCCTTTTTCCTCTGCGCGGGTGTGCTCACTCGATCCTATTGACTGTTGGTTTGGTTTTGGTACAAGAATGAGTGCAGATCCTTGTATTCAATACATACGCTCGATTGTCCTTTATTTATATCTACTTTTATCCTGCACACATATATACATACACCCCCACAAGATGAGTAGAGAGGGTGCCTTGGCCTTCGTCTCTTGTATACAATGAAAGCACAAACAAAAAAAAATAAATAAAATCGCTTTGTTCCCCAAAGATATATACGAGGATTTGTTTTGTTCTTCCTGCTACAGACACATACTCATTACCCAGTTTAAAACCACAAAGCCGGAAACTGAATTAGCGTCAGTTTCGATTTAATTTATCCAGTTCACTCCTTGGCCCCAAGGAAAAGGAACAAATAGGGGCCAAAAAATAAAGTAGTGGTTCCTAACACCATTATAATATACAATGCTTGCACCAGCATCAGGCAAAGTCACAGGACTCTTCTTCATACAGAGATAAGGATGTTCATAAAATCAACATATCTACACATAGATATAGATACGAAGAATATTGAAAGGATACGTTTTTGGATTGAATTATTTCCCATGAGGATTCAATTGCTTAGCCCAATGCCGGTATTGAACACTCATTACAGACTCATAAATATTTATTGAAAAGTGATGTGGGATTTCAAGGATGACGTGTCGCCTTGCCAGAGGATATAACCGTGTGTTGTGTATAGTATCTGTGTTTGTGGCAATATAGCGGGAGTAAACCCAAACATTGATATGATGGGAATCTGCTGCTGGACTTCATGTCAGATTTATGAAACATACATACATACATACGACTTAGTTTACTTTACACTATGTGAGCAATAAGGACATTACGAAATATGATTGGATTTAGAGCCTTTTGCAGTAACAGACAGAATCCCTGTGCTATAATAGGTATACAACAGCTGCCATTGATACTCTGACTTAAGTTAATGTTGCAGTTAGTAAAGGAGGAGGCTTAGGTGAAGGAAAGTGAAGGCGTAAGGAAAGCGGAATAAAATATTCATGAATTTTATAAAATACATATAGATTGATATGTAGTATATCATAAAATGCAATTTTCTTACATATAGAAAGTTAAATAAAACATAACCTATGATAAAACTGTATTTTCCATATAAGACAGTCAAAGGATGTCATTATTTTCTCGATAAAGATGAGATTAGGTCCTTTGAATTAGCTTTGATTGCGACTCCCGATATATTGAATAGCTCTTTGATTTGCAAATTTTTGAAGCTTTGAATTTATAAATTTTGCATGCTTTTGCTTTTAATATTTAAACTTTAAATTCTAGGAAAGTTTTGAACAAAAAAAAAGGAAGCTAAGGAAGATGTTACATCGTAGAGGCTAACACCCGATATATGAACGATGATGTTAAAGAACTCGAATGAGTTTTTTTGAGTTCTTTATTGGCATGAAAGGTCTCGTTAAGATAATTGCGACTGCGGATATCATCAATGGTCATTCCTTACAGCTGAATGAGGTTTTTCGTGATAATGCCTGTGTAAGACATGTTTCTGTGCAGAATGTAAAACTCATCTCTATATAATTGCTGACATAAGCTGCCTTGAAGTCGATTAAGAAGTTGGTGTGTATCGACTTTTTCCGATGTATGTGATACTGCAGATGGGACATGTTAGAATTTTCTAGTGTAAGACTATACACTAATGAGGACCGATCAATATCCATCAACATGGTTTAAGAACATCGAACAATACGGATGAAAATTGAGAATCAGGAACTTGATGCAGAGGTTCCATTCATCGGATATGACTCCGATACCATACTTTCATTGTGAGCTTACTCCTTGTCAAACAATTTCCAGATGCTCTATATAAACAGCTCGCGGCTTGCAAGCCAATAACTTCAGCGATTATATTTTCTTTGAGCTTTTGGATTGTTGTCTTTAGTTCTGCTAGGTATATAGATTGAGTGGAATCTGCTACGTTCATTTTGAATATCTATATTCTTTTCATTGATTGCGTGTCTTCTAATACATTCTCATTTTCATCCTGAAAGGCATCCGAACCCCGCTATTGTTCTGAAGAGGTGTTCTTCAACGCTGGTAAAACCACTGCGTAAACTTTTCCATCTGTCCTATTCTACTGGTCTCTTTCCGAGTGGAAGGAAAACTGCATTTGTCCATCCTGTCCCTAAAAAAGGCGAATCCTCCTCCCCTTCTAACTATCGTCCAATTGCACTTACGTCCCTTCTTTCCAAGGCCATGGAAACGCTGATCAATTTTTAGCTTAAGAAATATCCTTAAGAACGGAAGCTTTTAATGACCGGCAGTATGGCTTTTGTTGCAATAGGTCCACTGGTGATCTCATGGTTTATCTCACCGAACAGTGGAATAAATCTTTACATCGTTTTGGAAAAAGTAAGATTATTGATATTTCAAAGGCATTTGATAGAGTTTGGAATCAAGCTCTCTTATCGAAAATGCGTGCTTTTGGTATTGATGAATCTCTGCTTTGTTGGGTTAGAAATTACGTTTCGGACCGTTCAATTCAAGTAGTATTGGACGGGTTCAAATCTGATATCCACATAATAAACGCTGGTGTGCCCCAGGGCTCCGTTTTTTCTCCGACGCTCTTCCTTATTTTTATAAATGATCTTTTGTCTGAAACTTCTAACCCTCTACATTGTTTCGCTGATGACAGTACCCTCTGCATTTCATATTCGTTTTTAGATACTCATCCTTGTTCTTATGATGTGGATTACCAACGGCAGTGTATGATAAGCTCATTAAATTCTGATCTTGACAGCATTGTTCAATGGGGGTTCAAAAACCGTGTAGAATTTAATGCTTCAAAAATTCAATGCTGTCTACTGTCGCAAAAGCGTAACCCTCCTCTAATGCCACTATCCATGGGTGGTACTTGCATCGAGGAGATTGAACAACTATCAGTCCTAGCATCACAAACCACTTGTTGTGGAGTGATCACATATTTGACATCCCCAAAAATGCTGCTTAGTGTTTAGGTTTTCTTTAGCCGCACTACTCGAATGTGGAATGCTTTACCAGACACAGTATTTCCCACTTATTACAATGTGCAAACATTCAAAACCAATGTGCATCGGTTTCTCCTTTATAATCCTATCCTCCTTTCCTAATTGCTCGCACTGTGTTTAATCATTATAAGGGTATTCATAACCCCTTTATATAACCCACAATATAAAAAAAAAATGCCTCATAGGAATCTCTTAACATTTTGTGTTGAATTTACGAATTTCATTCTATTTGTATAGGATTTTTCTATGTCTTGAATATCGCATTTCAGGTGGGATTTCTTCCTTCTTTCCCTTGAATCCATTGTTCTTCATTTTTCTTATGCTTATTGAGTCCAGTAACAGCTCTAAATTCCATTTCTATGGCTTGAGGTTCTTCTTTTTGGTGGCGCATGAATTACATTGATCTTCTACATTTGATACTGCCCGCACAGGGTTAGATGCTATTGGAAGAGAGAAAATCTTCCCACTGGAGGTCTTTGAAGCTAAACATCTAGAGATATTTCTTATTTACACTTGATATTTAGCATTAGTTGGTACCTTGGCTGCAACAAATAAAGTGGAGATGATGTTTACTTTTTAGATAGTTCGAACATCCGAAATGTTGTTCTAATCTCTCTCATTGATCGGGATATGGTCAAGCTGGTTGAATGATTCGGTGAACACCATTTGTCTTGATGTACTACGATGTAACTTGGTCATCTACCCATGATCATCCTCACGTGTATATTTTCGAAACTCCACGTTGCCTAAGAGCCACTCATATCAGATCGAGTGCCTTTTAAGAATTAACAAAAAAAAACCATCATGTGAATTGATTCAGTAATCCTGATGCTTTAGCATTCTAATCTTTAATATCTGATGAATAGTTAAAAAATTATTCCAAAAACATACTCAGACTGGTCATCAGGTATATGTCTTTTCCGGGGCGCCCTCTTCTACCCAAAAATAAATCTTTATTTAGTGTAACTACCCTAGTTTTCCGTTTCACCCTTTCCCTTTGTAAATCGAGAGGATTTAATCACTAATCACTGATGATAAGTCACCTCTTAAAAGTTTGGAAATGAGATTGATGAGCATTCTAAAGCCGATCTTTTCTCAGAACCCAGAGAACTGGTTCAATAGCTTTCCCTTTTTTTTTTAGAAATTTTCACCGCCCGTGAAACTGTTCAATTAAAAGTCCTTCGAAAAACTACCGCCACCTGCTCAAGTGCTCATGTAAAAGTAACTGGCGTTGCGATGGCACCCGCACCACGCTATTTACCTAAGTAATTTGAATATCTTGTATCCTGCTACCACCGATGCAAAAAACGTATAATCGTTCCTAGGATTAAGGATCTTAAGATGGTTACTTTTCTTAGTCAGGAAAAAAAAAAAATTTGTTCCCAATTTTGACTCATTACTTTACTTTTGAGCGAATATCAAAAATGCGATTTCCAAAATAACGTGCTTTTTGTGTTCATTACAAAATATAACACAACTCATGTTGTTTTACAAAAACATTTTCGAGAAGACTTCTATTTTTTTTTTTGTTTTTAATTTTTGTATTATATGTACTTATAATACTTGAATAAAACAAAAGAAATAAAATTCCAATATTTACATAAATATGTCTTGGAAACTTTATTTGAAATCCAAAATAACAATGCAAAAAGCTAGCTGTTTAACTTCAACTTAACAACAAGAATCTTAAACTTAATTATACCATCATCATATCAGTTTTATCCATCATAATGGAGCTATCACATCTATAAACTTTAAAACTGATTTAAACTAAATCACCATTGTCTTGTTTTGAACAGTTTAAGTGTATATATATATATATAGGTGTATATATTATGTGTATGAGTGAAAATGACTATTTTCGTCAGCCAATTCGAATCGTTCTCAAAAACTATATGAGGGACGCTTCGAGACTACCATAAACTTTTAACTCAATTTTTGACACACTAAAAGCATTTTAACAGATACCCTTTGGCTATATGTGAGTTTATTCTTGTACAAACGAATACCTTCACAACACAAATACATATTATATATATACATACCTATACACCAACACAGCATCGTAACGTTAGCGCTACATTTGGTATTCGGAAATTGAGTTCCTTCCAACTTTCCATCATCAAACAACTTTTCGCTAATCCAATTTGTGTCCTTTTAGTGTTTTGTTATTGAGAATAAAATGGCAAAGAGATAGAAGGGTGAGCGAGGGTGTTTTCCTCGAACTCAAAACACACTAACATCTTTTTCTCACGAAATTTACTATAGAATTTGTGTTCTTTTTATAAGTTCATTTAAAACTTTGATGTGTATAAATTTATTTCTAGTGAAAACAATATATATATGAATTGAATAGATTAATTGAAGTTGCTTTCAAATGTAAACACAAATATTTTCAAAGGTCATGTAAGTATGTGCATACTTCCATGGAAAACATAATATTAAATAGAGAGCTGACTTGAAAAGGGTTTTCAATTTAATATTGAATATTGAATTAAACAAATTTTCAAGAGAACGAATGTATGATCTTTCTATTTTAATTTTGTGTTCAATAAGAAAGTAAGATATTACATTTTTATTGAGCTTCTTAGAATTTCTTCTGAGAACATGATATTACCAGTTGAGCTCAGTGTATTATTTTTTTGAAGACGGGAGTTTGTTCTTATGATAATCATAGTTTTCGAGTAACAAGCGAATAAATAACACTTAAACGTTGTGTTTCGCAATATATTTTCGTGTTTTTTTAGCGCGCTGTAGCGGCCGCATGGTTTTGTTCGAAACTTAATGTACTTTTACTTTGTGGATGGTAGTTTTTTTAGAAAAGTGCATTATATTATGACTTTTTGGCAAAAAAAACAAAACACGAAATTTTCGAGGTTTTTTCGATTTTTTAGTAAGGCCATATTCGTGCGAAGTAGCAAAGCTTAAAATCGGATTCAGCGATGCTCTTAACATAAAAACCAAGTGAAAAAGAAAACTTCTGTAAAAACTTCAGATGAAAGAAGATTTGCCAACACATAAAAATATGTGTCCCACTGGCTCATCACTCAGTGCAGGTATTAGTTGTTAGTAGGCACAATGCAACAAAAACAAAAACACATGCACATAAAAACATGAAAACATATAAAGACAAAATTAAAAAAAATTACACAGAAACATTTAGGATCGTGGAGCACTGGTTCTGAAGATAGTTTTTAAATTACTTTTATTTAAATTAAAATCCAACACACCATTGTTCAAGTTATATAACTTACTCATCCGCGTGAGAGGCTCATGCATGCCATAATTGGTTCTGTGATGTTCAATATTGAAAAGCTCAGAACTTTGAAGGTGGTACGACCGTCCGCGGTAGTTAAAACCAATTAAGGCTAACAGGTCCGACGAATCAATTTGTCCAGAGAAAATTTGATGGAGAAAAATTAAGTCATTGTTTACTCTACGTTGATATAAAGATTGTATCTGCAAAAGCCTTATCCGATGCTCGTATGGTGGCAGGTTATAAGGATCAGCCCATGGAAGGCATTTAAGAGCAAAGCGAATAAAATTTTGCTGGACTGATTCAATACGTTTCTTATGGATTTCATAGAAAGGGGTATGGATCGTTAAATTCCTTTGCCCACCGTTTTATGAATCCAAGCATAGAGTTCGCCTTTTCCTCAAACCATAGCTTTCGGTGACGATTTGACTGGACAAAAATTTTACTTAATATAAGTTTAATACTTCTTATGTTACCACACAACTTTTCAGTAAAATCTCCACTTGTATGTGTTGAGCAAAAGAAAATAACGGTAATAATTTGTCGAAATCTTAAAATGGCTATATCTTTTGATATAAGTTACCTATCCTGAACAAGTTTGATACAACAAAATAAAAAGAATTACGTAAAATGTTTTTGTTATAATACAAATAATACATTGAAAAAATTAATAAATATAGAATAATAAATAAAAATAATTTCATCTAAGTAGAAGACTTAGCGTTAAATTTAGTGGAATTGTTGAATTATTGATTCAAATTAGCTTTTTATGGCCTTTAGTCCATGAAAAAATGGCGTTTCCTTTTTGTACTTAAATAACAAAAGTTTATAAAATATTGTTACAAAAAAAATACCGTCACTTAGAGTTTAGCACACTAAGATTTATAAGAAAAATAATGAAAAGTTTGTACCTATATTAAAAAAAAATATTTCTTAAGAAACACCTGTTTTAAGAATTACAAAAAAAAAAAAAAAAAAATGCACCATTAAAAATTTGTTTCTTTTTTTTTACAATTACATACAAAAAAAAAAAATAAAAAAAAAAGTCTGAGCACAAGCCTCCGAAAGTTCTCAAATTAACGAGAATACAATTTTATGAAAAAAAATGAGAAAAAATTATATTTTCTTAAAATTGTTCTTTAAAGAAAAAATAATATACAAAAAACGAAAAACGAAATACATACAAATTATTCGTTTTCGCAAAATTTCACTTTTTGAATGAAATACCGGGTTTTTCAATGAGAGCGCTACAAAAGTTTTTTTTTTAAATAAAACAAAAACAGTTTTGGATATCAATTATATTCTTTATTCCTGTGAAAGTACGTTCGATGCCATTATGTATGAAACTCGATTTCTTTTGCATGGCCACCACGGACATGCTTGCAGAAGTCTAGACGCTGAACCCAATTTTGGACGGTTTTCAAGCAAAAATCGTCCGATACTGCTGCAATTTCACTTTCGATATTCCTACGAAGTTCATCAATCGTCGCTGGCTTGTTGGCATAGTCCATATAGAGTTGACGTAGCCCCACAGGAAATAGTCTAAAGGCGTCAAATCGCACGACCGAGGCGGCCAAGCAACTGGACCATTTCGTGAGATAACACGTTCTCCAAACTTGGTTTCCAATAAATTGATTGTGACATTCGCTGTGTGGCTTGTGGCGCCGTCCTGTTGGAACCACATGTCCTCCAAATCCATATCATCCAATTGGGGCCAAAAATATTCGGTTATCATCGAACGGTAGCGATCCCCATTCACAGTAACGTGCTGGTCTTGATCATCACGGAAGAAGTACGGCCCAATGCTGCCTGACCAATACCGCATATTTTGTTTATTGACGAATCCATTCAGCCAGAAATTAGCCTCATAGCTGAAGATGATTTTTCGATGAAAATCCGAATCATTTTCAAGTTGTTGCTCAGCCCAAAATTCCCGAACATACGACGATTCTGGTGGTCAAGCGGCTTCAGTTCTTGAGTCAATTAAATCTTGTAAGGATGTAGGCCAAGATCTTTTCACAAAATTCCCCAGAACGAGGTCACAGAGATGCCCAACGGTTGAGAACGACGTGTGAGAGATACATTTGGACTTTCTGCAACTGAAGCCTCAGCGGCAGCAATATTCTCGAAACTACGGGCATCTCTATGTCTCACTGGCACGGGAACGTTTTGTACTGTGCTTGTGCATTCAAATTTTTCCACTAGACGCTCAATTGTTGATCTGCTAGGATCAACCATAAATTGGACGTAGCCCTCTTAACATTGAGGCCACTGACTCCGAATTTCGGTAGTAAATTTTAACGATTTCGACTCGTTGTTGGCTCGTATATCTTTCCATTTGCTGTCCCTGTCGCTCTACTTTTGTAGCGTCCCTGTTGAAAAACCCGTTACAAAGTGGACCCTGGGATCAGTAATAGCTACATTTAAGGTGATTTTCGATAGTTTAAAAGTTGTTATTTAGCCTGACGACGGAAATTCTCACGTCGTCGTTTCTATCAACAAAGTTAAGATTATTTTTGCAACTGCACTTTCTGAGAATGGCTTTATAGATATTTAAAAGATATTCTGCGATGAGGTCAGCTTTCTGTTTTGTATTTACAGTCGGTCTTATAGCCTAGGAATCTGAAAATCTAAACCGAATAATCCGCAAAAAATTAGATCAACCCAGTGAACCTCGGAAGAAGATCCATATTATGAAGAAGTTAATTGAGAAATTTGTTGTCCCAATCGAGATTACTTACATCTTCGGAAAATAAGAAAACATTGATATAGTTGACAAACAAATTCGTTCAGTGGTTCACGAGATTAGCTGATTCAATAGTACTTTTGTGTATAAATATATTCTTGTGATGAGACGCTAATGAAAAAAAAAAAAACACTTAGCAACGAAGAGAACTTCGGTAAAAGGGATTTTGTTATAAAGAATCTTTACTGCACAATCATGATTAATAAACTTAATTATAATAAACAAATAAAAAAAAACTTCAAACTTTCATATTGTATCATAAAGAAAACAAATTAAAGAATTCAATAACTTATGCTTCCAATCCTTGTATAGAATAAACAAACGCACTCCAAATATACGCATTAAATTTATACACAGCCACACATATCACTCATACATTTATATATATATAAGCTTACCAACAAGGATATAACAATCGAATTATTCGCTCTAAATGAGGTTTTGTTTCGAATCAAACTGAAGGGGACGCAACCTGGACAACAATTGCTTTAATAATTCCTCTAATGAGATTAGAAGCAGAACGCATTCGATTCGTATTGAAAAAGTTTTTCTTTACCCATATACGTGACTTGAATATTCCTTGAGAAATATTAACACGTTTTCATATATACCTACAAATACACATTTCTCTGGAAAAAGATGAAGAAGTTTTTGCCTGAGTATTCTCTGAAAAGGACCAAATGGACGAATAGTATTTTGTTATCCTCTATCGAGTTCTGACTTTTGTTTGTTGATATTTTGTTCCAGTTACACATAGAAAAGTATTATAAAAAAAAAAAGACGACGCGACGAAGGAATAAGACAAAGTTTAAGAATGATGGTTGTTGATCCTTTGGTTTCGGTTAGATTATGACAGCTGGATACAGTTACCTTTTATAAGGTTCAAATGGGGGAAATTGAAATTCTTTTTTTGTGTAGGTGTAGAAAGTGTTAAGTTACATCATATGTTTATTAATATATTAAGATAATGTCTTAGCTTTCAAAATAACTTATTTAATTAAAAATATTATCAATTAACTAAAATTTATTAAACTCATCTGACCAACAGATGACGTAAGATCGAATAAGTCGCTTCTCGTTTTGTTACGTATATACATTTTCAAATTAAAAGAAATAGCTTTTCAAACGGTTTCAGTATTAGAACTTTTGTAACTGTTAATTTTCTATTGGTTTTAAAATAATTCCAATTAAGTGAGCATTCTTTAGATTGGTAAAATAGTTTCCATGCTTCTGCTCTATACAGCAAGACCGGGGTAGATATCAGCTTGGAAGGGATACCAACACTATAGATGTGACGAATTTGATGCGCTGTCTGACTCCATTCAAAGAATTGTTGCCCATTATCCTCGCACTGAAATCGTCATTGCGGATGATTTCAATGTAAACAATTCTAGTTGGCTTCGCTATTCTGGCCAGACAACAACCGAAGATAGGTATGTCGAGCTCTTTGCTGAATTAAACAACTTGACTCAACTTGTCGACGAGCCAACTCGAATTCCTGACGTTGCAGGTCACACACCCAACACTCTAGACTTGTTTCTTACCAGTTTTTAAAAATATAAACAATAAAAAGACTAAAAATAGCCAAGGTTTTGTGGCCTTAACTCCAAGTTTTGCGTTTCGCCCTAGTTTGATGGTAGGCTCATCAGCTAGATGACATCAAACCTTCTCTAGTACGCAATAATTGTCGATGATTATCGACTGCCATATAAAATTTACAGAGGAAACTCACTGTGAATTTTATTTTCCTAAAGAACTTTGATGAAAGTTAGACATTAGAATTAAGATGTTATGCTCGTGGCCAAGCGAAATTAATAATTTAAAAAAAATAAACAGTAAAAAGACTAAAAATAGCCAAAATAAATATTATTAAGTGGAGTGTATATGAATGAAATTTAATTTTAAAGGTTTTGTGGCCTTAACTCCAAGTTTTGCGTTTCGGAAAACTTTCTTGTTTCTTACCTCTCATCCTGGTAAATACACTATAAGTGTATTATCATCTCTAGGTAAGGTGGACCATTGTGTTCGTATCGGCAAAATTCTCATGCAAAAACAGTCCAGTTAAAGAAAAGACCCCAAGGATAACCGTTCGGCAATACAAGAATGCCAACTGGGACGGCCTCAATAATTTTTTAAGAAACTTTAACTGGTCACTATGCTTCCTCGATAGCGACGTAGAATCCAGCGTCGATATGGTTACAAATTTAATTCTTCTCGGGATGAAAAAATCCATTCCAAATAGGTCGAAAAATATCAAACCTAAAGAAAACTCGTGGTTCGATTCGAGCTTTAAAGAGGCTATCAGCAGGTTGAGAGAAGTTAAGTTTCCGTTGTTACAAAGCTAACCCTACTGAGGAAAATCGAAATAATTTCAAACAAGCTAGAAAGACCTGCAATAATCATATTTGACGAACCAAATTTCTACATGAACAAAAATTACGGCAAAAAATACTGCAATGTTCAAAAGGCAGTAAAAATTGTTGGTCGTTTGTAAAAAAACATACGAAATTCAATTTCGTCCTCGATTCCGACGCTCGTCTCAAACGACACCCCTGATGTGGTCAGCTCACAAGGAAAAGCAAATTTGTTTTCAGCTCAGTTCGCTGTTAACTTCACGCTGCCACATAGTGATATGACACCTCCTGTACTTGAGAGCGTAAACGGTTTTATGGGGCGAATCTTCTTTCGCAATTGTACAGTTACTAGAGTTCTGAAGGATCTCGACATACGTAAATCCGCTAGCCCGGATAGTATTTCCCCCATTATTCTGAAGAGGTGTGCTTCCACGCTGGCAAAACCACTGTGTAAGCTTTTCCATCTGTCCTATTCTACTAATCTCTTCCCTAGTGAATGGAAAACTGCATTTGGCCAGCCCGTCCCCGAAAATTGCGAATCTTCTTCCCCCTCCAACTATCGACCGATTGCACTTACGTCTTTTCTTTCTAAGACCATGAAAACGCTGATAAATTATCAGCTTAAGAAATATCTCGAAGAACGAAAGCTTCTTAATAACCGGCATAACGGCTTTCGTAGCAATAGGTCCACTGGTGATCTGATGGCTTATCTCAACCAAAAGTGCAACCAATCTTTACATCGTTTTGGTGAAAGTAAGATTATTACCCTTGATATTGCAAAGGCATTTGATAGAATTTGGCATCATGTTCTTTTACACATATTGTTAATACTAATAGATATAACACAGGATATTGCATAGGGAATTGTCTAAATACTTTGTCTGAACTGCCATTCAACAAATTAAGAAAATTATAATTCCCGTGTGATATATGCTACACATTGTCCCGGAAAATACACGCATAGATTTGTTTCGATTATTACATAGGTAGTAAGTGATTGAGACAATTTTTTGTACATTTCATTGGTATTTAAGGAATTAGAAAATGCCATATATAGACTACACATTATGTAACGAAAAAATACACGGTCATCATAGGTAGGTTAGAATAAAAACCGTGTTCAATTATTTGCAGACAGAAGTAAGTGTTTTTGAAAAAGTTGAAGGGGGAATGGCCAGTGCTGAGTATTTTGAGAGCCAACATGGTATAGGTAAAAAAAACACTTCGTTATACAATATATTTTATTACATCTATTAAAAAATCGGTTTACTATATTGTAGATTCAGGGCCAATGAATTTGATTTTATTTAATAAAAAAAATTCAACTGAAAAATACAAATATAATTCTTCTTTATAACCATATACCTTCTGGGTTATAGTGATTTTATTTTTTCTTTTTTTTAACCGTAACAATTTTTGACCCAAGGATTTCAAATGACAAGTAGAATTATTCAGATAATTTGTTTAAACATTCAAAAGTTATGTTAATTAAGTAGAAAGTAACAAAACTTATTTTTCAAACATTTAAAATTCGTTTTCTAAGGAATAATTTCGATGAATATGAGGCACTTAAGCACTCAGGCTGCGATTTTCATCTTACTTCAAGATTTTTGACACTAAAACATGTTGAGGGTACAATGGGAAAGTATGAAGCTAGAACAATCCTCTCTGTCATATAATATATTGACATTAATTTCAGCAGCTTAAGTGGACAAGTGGCAGTTTTAACGAAGTTTAAACAAAATTATCCACAAAATAAAAGAAAACATTAAATTGTGTAAATTTTGCTTGGTCAAAAACGATGATGGATTGGCAAATTCCAACAGTTTTAATTTTTTTTTTTTTAATTTTCTCTAAACGATTATCTATTTTGATAAAACTTTGAAACCGTTATATTTTTGCAGTGCTGTTATTGCAACTGCATTTCATGTTTTTGGTTTAAAATGTGGCCATAGGTAAGTTGATAACGCCTAGTTTTTATTTTCTAAGCAACCGTCTAAAAACTGTGATTTTTTTTTTTTCGAAAAAGTATAAGTGCTATGAATGTAGGTATCCAAAAATTACAATCGTGTGGAATTGGGAATTCAGTCGTAATTTTTTTTTTTATTCTTTGTTTTTTATATGTATATTTTTATAAGGTGTTTTCCAAATTTTGTTTGTCAAATATATACAAATATATACTCGCTAGGTCCTCTCCATCATCACATTCACATTTGCATCATTCTTCAGCCTTACTTCGAACGATAGCAAAGTTCCTAGATCAGAGATTCTTTCCTTAGGTACCTCTAGGTATATAGTGAAAATTCTTCAGGTGTCCGAATCCAAGAAGGGATAACAAAGTCCGTAAAGCATATTCTAGTGCAAGTTTGATAATGAGCATGAGAACAACCATAATAATACTTAGTAATTTTTCAACGTCAAAGGAAAAAACAGAAAAGATTATGGATCTACTTTTTAACAATTTCTTTATGATCGTAACGCATAGGGTTAGGTATTTATGAAGTTCTTGAGACTAGTTGTTTTTGATGCATTACTAGTTGAATAATTTAAAAAGCAATAAAAAGACTACAAATAACCAAATAAAAAAAATATTTAGTAAAGTGCATTTTTGTGAATTAAATAACTTACAATTTAAAAGGTTTTTTTTCTGGTCTTTTTCCAAAAAAATATGCGATTTGCCTTGGTATTGGTGGTGATGGGCTCATCAGTTAGATAATATCATACCTACCATATCTAATACGCAACATTTGCTGTCGATGATTAACAACTGCCGACTGGCTATATAAAATTTACAGAGAAAAATTTGAATTTAAATTACAAAACACATCTAGGTTTTTACCTAATGGATAATTATGATGTAGATATACCTATATTCTCAATTTCAAGAACTCAAAATTAGTATATATTCAGCAAAGAGGAACGCAATGAAAGCTGTTTATGTATTTCAAATTAAAAAAAGATTTTTATGAAAGCTAAGTTTAATTTCGTTTCGAAATGTATAACTAAATGACATGAATTAACATTTAAGACTAAGGGAGAAAAAAAAAACACAAAACCTACTCCTAAATCCTAAACTTCTGTTAAAAAAGTGTTAAAGCTCGATACCAAATACTTACCAAATTTTGAATCTGCAATGAATAAAAAAATTGTGGTCAACTGTTTTCTAAAGTGGGGAAGAACGAAGAAGCGAAATGAATCCCAAAACATAGTCATTTGAGAAATGAACTTTACCCCCTTTGCTATAAAATTACAATACAATATTTATTCTTTAAAAACTCCTCTCCATCTCCACAACTTCACGTTGAAACAATGGCTCTCTTTATTTAGAAATTTCGAAATCAATATTTCATCATGTTCATTTAACATAACATCCAAGGTTCATTAGTGTTCTCTGTACATTGTGTTGATTGGTCGAAACATGGTTCTAAACTTAACTAAACAAAATGAACATCACACAATTTATTATAAGATGAACATTTTGCTCTTAAAATCTAGTGAATCTTTGGACTTATAGATAAATTTGGAATCCAAAATGAATTCACTCCTAAGAAATTATGGAACTTGTTTATTTTGATAAGTAATTCTCTCAATTAAAGAGAAATACGTTTTATAATCAAAGAGTATATAATTTATTTTATACCATTTTCATTAATCGATTTTTCATTTAATCATTTTCCAAAAAAAAACTAATAACTATACGGTTCGGAGTACGGACGGACACCGCTTGACAGCTTTAGCTCTTATCCTTCAGCCAACAGCAAGAGTAAGAAGAAGTTCATCATAAGCATAACACAACACAACACAACATCTGAAACCTTATTCTCAACTACATTAGGATAACGATTTTATTTTTCGTAGGTATGCGTTTGTTGAAATAAGAAAATAATGTCTGCCCATCCGTTTCCTTCCTTTTGCACCAACAATGTCATCCACTCATATTATTTTTCTTCTAAGGACAGTTTACAGTTCGAGTTCGTCTTTCTGTTTTCGGTTCATCGGTTTGTTTTCTTTTTTCCTGCGTTTTGATGTCCTTTCATTCATGTCTTAGCCACTTTCTTACTATCCTTCTTGCGTTTGCCCTCCACCCACTCACTTGTTTAGCATAGTTTTGGGAAATATTTGCTTTTATCATTAAAGGAGTCGCCAAGTTTGGTCTCTGGTTTTTGTGGTGGTGTTAGGGTGGGTGATGCCATGTTGGTTGTTGCAGTTGTTGTACTGTTGTAGCTTGTATTCTAGCTGTTGAGGCTGCAGAATTCCTTGCAACAGGAGATGAACTGAACTGAAGGCAAAGTTGGTGGCGGCCGGTGTTTGCATGGTGTGTAGTTTGAGTGCGGTGATCTTAAACGTCGTCGTCGTCGCGTTGGATGTATCTACACATATATACGCAGGTGCATACGTTCCTAGAAACATCACATAGAAAGACATAGGGTTATTTTATTTTGTAGTTTTTGAAAGTTTCTACTTTCTACGACCGCATCTCGTGCGTTTATGCAGCATGTACTGATTTCACATCCACCTGTAGTTGATGTTGATTCATGATGGTTGATGGTTGATAATGGTGGTACGGGTAGGGGTTGCTGTAGTACCTACACGAACAGCATATCCCAGCGAGCAAAACCGAACAAGTGAAAAGGCAAACGAAGTACATATAGGAGGGTTGGTGAAAATGTACATAATGTTGTGCATTGCTTGATTATTAAAGGGGGAACTTGTTGAGCTTGAAAATGGAATATTTGAGTATTTATGTAGCTATAAGTAGGTATCTACATAATAAAAGACTCATAGAACGATGAAGCTGATGAAATGTGCATTCTACTGAAGAGTTGAATTCCTTGCAGATAATTGTCGATAATAATTTATCCTATTGAGTTTTTAATTAAATTATAAGGCATATATATTGCCGATTGTATAGGTATGTAGGTATGTATCTTTGTACGTAGAGTGATGCAACCAGTAGTCGGCCTGTCCTGTTAACTTTGTTTTACGTTTGACTGTTCTTTAAAACTATTATAATGCTTGAATTATAAATACCTTAAATACCTATGCAAAGTATTTTATGAGATTATTTGGAATGTATACATTTTACTAGTTTTTTAATTGGTTTGTTACGAAATTTTGACTTTTTTTTTTATTTCGTTGCAAACGGTTTAAATATACGATTTGTGAACAATATCCTTGTTGTGTTTTTCATATTACTGCATATTTCAGAATTTTTACGGTTTTTCAATGGTGTTTATAGGTTAATAATATAAAAACTAATATACGACGATCCATAAATTAAATGAATTAAAATTTGTGTAAACCCATATGGTTTGGAACAAAATTAAGTTCATGCGACCCAGCTGTACATTTAATTTGTTTTTATGGATTAGGCCTAATGGGAAAACCACAATAATAAAAAAACAAACAGCGCCAAATACTTAAGTGAAAACGTGCGCTGTTATAGTGAAATAACAGATTTTTAAACAATTTAACATTTTCTTCTCGAAATTTATTGATGTACGATTCATATAAGCCACAATTTTTATAAATTTCGGGTACTTAGAAGGATTTGCTCTAGAAATTAAAACAAAGGTCTTCAACAAAATCCATTTTTGTCGGAATTTTTTCGAAGCAAATATCTTATTCGACTGGGCTGTTCTGCAAAATTCAACATACGTTGCTTACACTTAGGCCGTGTGCGAACAGCGTTAAAACTTTATTGTCTGGCTAATTTTTTACGTTTGAGTTGAGGTGAATAAATGTTTAGCTTTTTGATGTGCTAACTGCATTAAATGGGATTTTTAACACGAATATATTTTTTAAATTTCCCTACAGGAATTAAAAAAATTCCCTTTCTTTTTGCTTGAATATATGTGGAAATATACCAAACTGTTTTAAGGTTGATTTATAAAAATAAGTTTTCGACTCAAATGTTCGGTGTTTTAATTTTTATTTATAAAAAACGTTCAATTTTATAATAGGTATTATTTAATTCTTCGTTGTTTAAACTGATTTCCGTACAAAAACAAGTTGGATAAATGCAAACTTATAATTCGGAAATAAAAACTTTCGCAGTACTCAATATTTTATGTTTTAGCTGTTATAAATTACATTTTGTTAGGGAAAAATTATAATTACTTTGTAAGATGAAAAATATAAGTGGTAGTTATATCACCTTACAGAACACTGATTTGACAGCTGAATTTACAAAAAAAAATTCTTACATTTATTGTATGTTTTTTCACAAGTCTTGCTTTATTTTAGGCTCATTTTATCAAAACTAAAATTTATTGAAACCACCGCCGACGAAACACAAACCGTTACCAAAGCCGACGAACAGAAAAATGCATTATGTAAACAAAAAAAAAAAAAAAAACAAACTTCTTATCCAGGGGTGAGAAAAACAGTTGTGTTTTTAAAAGGAGAAAAATAGCAAATTATACACTAGCTAAAATTTTAGCCTGCTCCAGAAAAAGTAAGTTCCGTCAAGCCGTCCGTCGTTCTGTCTGTGCGGATGTGCGTATGTGCGTATTTGCGTATGTGCGTATGTGCGTATTAGCGGGTGTGCGTATTTTTTTTTTTTTTTTTAAATTCAATTTTTATTTTCAATTTAACTTATAACTACTTAAATGCTAGACAAAAACCTTAAAAACTCGTTTTTCTCTGATATTTTATATAAAAACTTAAAACTACCCTTTACCTAAAATTTAAGAATTTAAAAACCGCGGTGTGCGTATGTGCAGTTGTCTGTTCACCGAGCTACAGCCTAGACGGTTTGACGGATTTTCTTCAATCTTCGTGTCTAGCACTTTTTATGATTCCTTAGAGGAGGAATTCAAAAAAATTTTTTTAGCCCGGCTATAACGGGTACCAGCCATATAACGGTTTTAGTTTTTCCGAATTTACTCAAAAACGGCTGTAAAGATTTTGATCAAACTTTGTGCAACTTATATTTAAACTGTTGTTAAAATAACTGCATTTTAGGTTTTTGGCAAAAAATTCACATAACGGAGAATTGGTTTTAACGGTTTTAACAAATTTGGCCATAAATAAATTTGGCCATAAATAAATGACGGCATAGTATGGCACTTAAATTAGACAATTGACATAAGATGGCATTATAAGTTTTTGGCTAAACAACGGTTTTATGGTAGCTACCATACAACCACAACTTGATCTCTCGTTAAGGCCATTTTTTGATATCTTATGCCGTTTTACATAGTTAAATATATTGAATTTTTCGTAATCCCATAGTTTGCTACAAGAGCAAGTTCGTGCGACTGAGTCGTGCATTTTATTTGTCTTTTGTCTTATCTATCACATCCGTTATGTCATAGCTATTTTTGATTTTAGTCCAACTTTTTTTAGCAAATATATATAACTTGCTGTAAGAAAAATATTTACTATGATTTCCGTTGAATTTTAAGTATTTACATTTAAATGAATTCAGTATTTACTCAAAATATTTGCAACCAAGTAAAAACTGTTTTTATGCATACGAAACGAAGTAAATACTGAAAATAGAAGCATCTACTAAATTTGTAGTATTTATTTAAATTTTTATTGATAGATATCATCTTAGTACAACTATCAGGCTTGTAAAAGATTGCAATCTTTTGTGAATGCAATCTTTTAATTTATCATTCATTGAATTCAATTTAAATATCGCATTCATTGACTTCATTTGAGACTTCAACTTAATAATTCACAATCACCATTCATTTGAAGTCAAAATGATTGCAATCATTTTTTTCCCACATTCATTTTGCAGCAATCAATTGAATGCAGTCATTTGAGAATTCATGCATTCCTTACATTCCTTTGCATTCCAAGTATTCCTTTGAAGTCCAGCATTCCTTTGGAGTCCAGCATTTATTTTCAGTCCAAGCATACTAGATATAAATTTTATGTTTTGCTGGACTTCAAATGAATGCTTGGACTGCAAAGGAATGCTGGAATGCAAAACGAATGCAAGGAATGCAAAAGAATGTAAGAATGCATGAATTCTCTCTGTAAGGAATGAATGACTGCATTTAATTGATTGCTGCAAATTAATGGGAAAACAAAATGATTGCAATCGTTTATTTTGCAGTTGAAGTCTCGAAGTAAAATCAATGAATACAATTTTTATTGAAGTCTTTAAAGATTGAATTCATAAAATATTGCATATTTTTATAAGCCTGACACCTAATATACCTATCACATTGGATTTTTCTACGTATAGGAACACCTTAAAGTATCGATTTAAAAAAGACTCTTTAATTTTCAGGTAATTAAATGTATTAAAACATTAAAACACAAGATTATTTTAGCTAAGACACAAAAACAAAATAAACCATCGCGCCTTAAATTTGATACAAGTTTTCCATTTAATAGACTAATATTTATCCAAGGACATTGTCCCAACTCATTAAAGATTTAAATAACCGCATCATTACAATACTTTGTCATTTCATATCTCAGCTCAGCCGCAGCCAGCATCATCTGCCCACCATAAAATTCAACCTCTTTTCAACCTCTATGTGCAGGTCAATAACCATAAATCATTGCAACCAACCAGCCTAGCATAGTCATAGTCATACCCGAACGATATAATCTCGGGGTATAACGATAAAATCGATCATGCCCAATTTTTGGCGTATCCTATAATTTTTGCGTTAGCATAATTTAGGATTCGCGCGTCGTCCTTTTTAGCACAAACTTATGTCCTTGGCTGCGCAATGAATCATTAATCCTATATCTACAAATGAAAACCAGAGAGATAGTGTGAGTGAGAGTGAGAAAGAAAAATATTTTTGTATAGATAGTGAATGCCGGGTGCCGATGGCTGACTATATAAGTTTGGTGGACACACTATACACTACAAGTATCTACCAAGAATAGATTGTTCAGGACTTTTTTTCATTTGGGCAATTATGACCAAATGTTGTCCTTCGAAAAACTGCCAAAATTGATAGCTGCACTGTGACAATAGATTTCTCCGCTCCGTCGCTGCACCACTATAATATGAGATAGGGATACGATGTTTCGACTATTTTGTCTGTCTGTGCGGTTATTCGCACCATATGGCGACACACATTTAGAGGAATCTTTTATATTTACACGACGACGCGGACAATGGACGCCCCTTGTTTGTGTAATTGCGTATACACAATGATAGTTCTCTTCCTGGCCCTTGTGATGCTGTCTATCTCCCTATATTCGAGTGATCCCATCCCAACACCACCAACCAACCGCTTCGATTGAACGTAATTGGAATTGGCGAATTCATTAAGGGCATGAGGTGACAAAGGACATTATTGCGACGCGGTATGTTTGTCCATTTCGCATCATAATATGGGTGTGAGTTTAAAGTAATTATTTAGCAACCCAACGTTATATTGGTCGCCTTAAGTGGACACAATTCTGCTAATGGATTTTTTCTTACTTCACAATATATATAATGTCCTTGTGGAAAGATATAGATAAAGTTAATGAGTGTAAAAGATTGTGTCCACAAAGAAGTTATATTACATAAATTTGAGCATGTGTGTTGAATAGACGAGACAAAGTTCATGGATGTCTTTTGAAGACTTTTTGCCTTAAAGATATGAATATTCAAAGTATGTGATGACATGAGACGAAAAAACAAAATAGAAAGGTGAATGTCGCGAATAACGTTGATGTACCGGGGTACCGAGAATATGCATGGAATTTCTTTGAAAAGAAAAGCATAGACGGAATGTAAATTTAGTGGGGAGGTTAGGTATTTTACATACATATACCTACCAATGTTGAGGAAAGTCTGTATATAGTATAGGATTATAAAATGAAAATTCATTTTAATTTTATGAAACAAATAAAAGAAACATGCATTATAATTTGCATCAAGTTCAAGTAAGTTTTTTAAAAACATACCATGGATTATTTGCATTTAGTTATGTAACTCTTGTAGTGTTACTCTTGTACCTATTTAATTTTATTCATCTATATTTCATAAAAAATCACTCTTCATAGTAATGATGATAGATAGATAGATAGATAGATAGATATTTTTATTCAAATTATTTTCTATTTTTTCCTATCTCTATATGGTAGAAAAAAACATTTTTTTCTTTTTACAGTCAGAACTTTAAAATTCGGAGTTTTAAAAAGCTGAATTTTGCAAAGCAAAATAAAGACCAAGAGCAACCATTACTCTTTTCTTATATGTATGATCTTTAGATTTCATCTTATCTATGTATCTTTCATAAAATTGTCACTGAAAACAAATACAAATTATTATCGTTCCTCCTGTTTTAAGCCTACGAAACAACTAAATAAAATTCAGAGAAAAATATTGTCAATTCTAACTGATACGTGTGTTGGCTATGTTCTCACAATGATGTTTGAAAGAAAAATACCTCAATAAAGTTTGTCAGGTAAAATTGATGGTGTGTAGGGCCCTTAAGAGAAAATTCTTACTCAAGGATTGTGAAAGTAATTTGTTAAAGAAGAAGATACTTAAACTTAAAAAGTGGTTTGAAACGAGGTTTGAAAGGAAAAAAGAAGACATTGGGAGGACAATTAAGTATAAGGAGGACAAAGGAAGGACAAAAAAAGAAGAGAGGACATGGTACCGAAAGAAAAGACTGTCCTCTCAAAAAGAGGACGGTTGGTCACCATACCTATACCGATCAGGTTAATTAAATGAAGCCGATGAAACAGGCAAAGCACTAGAGAAAAAGAGGAGGTGAAAGCTTGATTCATTAAATCAATTTCTAAAGCCAAAAAACGTTCTTAAGGCCATTTATACATAAATGAAATATGACACATATCTAAAAGTTCTAATATTTAATACCTTGGCCTTATAGATTCGGCTGAATCAGAGCGATTTCCTTATGGTTATGTGAACTTTAAGAGCATCAGTAGGTATAGATTTAAGTTTGTTGGCTGCGATTAAATGAAACTCCAACCCCAGTCAGGGAACAAATAACATTACCCGTGTTATTTTGGCAAATTATACATAGTGAGGTGGAAAAAAAATAACTCATCCGCCGCCGCGTTTTTGTATTTGAAATATGGTACCTGCTACTGAACTGTCAGACAGAATTAAATAAAAAAAAAAACAATTCATAAAAGAATTATTTTCAAAAAGAAAAACACACATAAAACTAAAACGGAAAATGTTGAAGAAAATATGGTAATAACAAAGTTTAATTTTATAACATAACTAGCTGACCCGGTGAACTTCGTATCACCTAGTTCGTTACTTACAACTTTTAATTTGTGGTTACTGGTTGCACTATGTACGTTTAAGATGTTTCGTTATTTACTCAAATTTATTCATAACTAAAAAAAAAAATTGGAAAACAGTCGACTTGACGGGCCATCCCTGCAACTTCCCACTATTTTTGGACATTAAGTGCATACAATTTTGTGAATTTTAGTGCTTCTGACTTCGCAAAGCTTTTAATTAAAAAAAAACATTATTTTTTGAAATTTTAAATTAAAATAAGCTGACTCGGCAAACATTGTTTCGTCATTTATATTATTCCTAGGAAACATTTTTTTAGTTCAATAAAAATAACTATCTACTATAAGTGTGTGAGGATGTACTTATAATCGAAAGCGTTATAAGCAATAAAAGTATGCTTTATTTAGGTTAATGAATTAATATTTATTAAAATAACGACTATATTTTGAATTATAATTTCTGATAGCTATCTAAACATCAAAAATAATTATTTACATTGTTACTATCAATTATGGCAGTTGAAAAAAAAAATAATCTCTCAGTGCAATAGAGTTTACAATATTCTTGGTTAGTCCGTCTTTAGCCAACACAAACAAACTGGATGGTTCCCCACGCGAGAACATGCCACACATAGTTGTCCGTGGGAAAAGCATGGTGTTTCCAAATCTAAGCCACATACAGAGGACAAACTTTTTTCATAAACGCACAAAAAATTAAGAGCGAATACCTAATTTTAATTAAAACACTTGTAGTTCTTTTTACATTATTTTCATAGTAAGCTAACATAGTACCTACTGATTTAAGGCAAAATAAGGAGTCACCCTGGAAACTCGTATACAGCTTCATATTGGCGTACTAAAAATTGTGTGCAAAGGATAATGGCACTAACGGCTCCAAAGAACCACGGCCTAGTGACATACACTCAATCCTTTTGTGTGCGTTGTTAGTTCTACAAAGATTGAAGGGGAAGTACAATAATTCGTCGAAACGAACGACTAAGATGAGATGCACTTTTCATGACAATTATAGTTTTGGAAAATTTGTCACTTCCCCGCAAGAGGCCAGAGCAGGACCCCTGAAAAAACATTAGATGTACTCAGGGCTCGGACCCAGAACTACGAAAAGTTAGTTATTCAATGTCAAAAGTAACAATAACCGCGTGTTTCGCGATTATCTCGGTTTCTCTCAAATAAGTGATGCTGACATCTATTATCAAAATTGTAGAGCATACAATTTGCGACAAATTTCGTATAAATAGTTTTTTTCATGCCCTCAACTGTTTTGAGATAGAGGGCGGAAACCGTATCGCGCCACTCAGCTATACATACTGTAATGAAAGGTCGTGAGTTAGAAAAAAGTTGTTCCTTCGAAATATTGTCCAGGCTGCTGAAGGAGTTAACATACTAAAAGTCCTGACGTCTAGAAGGTGAGCCGTGAAAAGGGAAGGGTCATAAGGGCCCTTTTTTATCTTTCGCTTATAGCTTATATTAAATTACAGCTCATAAAATTTACTACAACATTTTGTTATTTGATTTTTTTTTTTTTGAAGTCTCAACAGTTTGCGAGCTATGCATCGCTTAAGAGAAAATTCTTACTCAGTGTTTATTTACATGAGATCAATTAATTAACTGAGAGTTAAAACTATTTTTTGTCAGATTAATAAATTGTAGATAAATAATTATTGCACTGGAAATTAATGATAAATTTACGATGATAGTAAAATTAACATCAGAGTTGCACAGAAAAATTAAAATAATACGTATAACAGTCACTGCTACGATAGATACACAAATAAAACCAAAAGAAAATGGCTGAAAAATGTATAGTGAGTGAGAGAGTAGACCGACTTCGTCCTCATCCCTACTCCGTGATGTTTGCTGAATGAGTGGTGACACCTGACGGGGATAACTGATCTATTGATAATTGATCAGTTGTCGACCGGTGAGGGCGGGAGATCAAATTAAATTGGGTTGATCAGAGTAATATGATTTTTTTTCATTCTAAGTCATGACAAAAAATCCTTGCAAAATAAATTAAAGTTTTTAATTGACAAATCAAATATAGGGGTTGATCGTAGATGGGTGAAAATTAAGGGTTGTATGTATTTTTGTATGCTGTATCATAAAAAAATTAAAAAAAAAAAATTTGTCCAAAAAAATAAAAAAAAAAATTAGGGGTGGACCAACCTTAATATTTAGGGGGATGAAAAATAGATGTTGTCCTATTCTCCACCCTGGCCGATATGCATGCTTCGGATGACGAAAATAGGTCGAGCCGTTTCGGAGGAGATAGATTACAAACACCGTGACAGGAGAATTTTATATATAAGATTAATGTTATAATTCATGGAAAATTGGCATTCTTGCAATTTTGTTATTTTGCAGTAACAAAAATGAAAACAAGATCAAATGGGGTTTGTTTGTGGAATAGATATGTTTTTGCACATATGTTATGAATTCACTCGATGGTACACTCTTTTCAAATTCCATTGGAGTTTCCAGAACACAATTTTTATTGTCTGTTCCATATTAAGTGGAACCAATAATTAAAAACCAAAACGTATTAACGATTTATATATAGCTTTGCCATGAAGGTTCGCACTAAATGGGTAATTTGCAAATGTCAAGATTTCAGATCTTTCAAATTACAAAATGTAAAATATATTACTTCTGAAGACAGTTAGCACTATAAACTCTGCAAATGTCCAAAATGGATTTGTAAAGGCCTGTTGACAATCGGGGTTAAGCCTTAGTTTTATAATATTTGCATATTTGGCACTGAAAATCTGTTAAAAAATTAAGTGTCAAACATTTATTGCTTGCTGATGACGGCTAGTTCGCACTGAGTATTCCGCAAATGCGAATCTGTCCAACCACAAAGTGACAAAGCTCAAAACTTAGCAAAACCTTTAGGTAAACAAAAAGAATTAATATTTCAGGTTTGTTTACTTTTACTTTATTTTTACTCGAGGAAATATGAAAAATACAACAAGAACACATTTTTGGATGGAACTGGCAGATGTAATGTCCTCCATACATAGGAGGATTTTCTAAAAACCCTTGATTTTCCTTAAAATGTTGATATATTGTCTCGAGATTTTGGTATGTTTGTGGGCAATCGAACATAAAACAATATCACACTTTAAAAGCCAATACAACTTTACGAACATACTTCTATCGATATACATGAATATTCGTAATAGCGATAGCAACAATTTTGATCGATACTCGAATGAAAGTCGAAAATCTTGACTTCTCAAGTCTCAAATCTCACGTTCTTCGGCCGACAGAACAATTTTGTTTAATACTTCATAAGGGTTTTTTTAATATTTATGTATAATAGTTTATATTAAAACAAACATTTTACAAGAAAATCAAGCGGTTGGCTCAATAGTAACAGTAAAAACAAAAAAAACTCTAGATGGTGGCAGTTTTTCCAAGATGACGGATTTTTCCCAAGACGGATTTTGTGAGACTTCTAACATTTCATTCAAGATATCATATTCTATATTTCCACCAATTTTTAGCTTGATATTTCAAATGTCTGGGTCGTTATTGTGTCTATTACCATTGATTTTGAGCACCTAGAGAAATCATGTGCAAGTTTCATATACTGCTCGTAGGATGTCGTTACTCATCATCGGCTCGACAACCGGGGTCCGGTCCTGGCCTCCTTCAACAAGTCTCTCCACCTATCCCGGTCTCGAGCCGACGCCATCCAGTTGCGCACCCCAAGGCTCCGGGCGTCCTGGTCTACGCCATCTCTCCAGCGAAAGCATGGTCTACCACGCTTTCGTCTGCCATAGAATGTACCACAAAGAACTTTCCGAGCAGGTTCCTCTTCGCTCATGCGAGCTAGGTGCCCTGCCCACCGAAGTCTACCGAGCCTAATTTTTGTCACGATATCTGCTTCAAGGTAGATTGCGTACAATTCATGATTGTACCGTCTCCGGAATCGTCCTTCCTCACATGGGCCAACAATTCTCCTTAAGACTTTTCTCTCGAACGCGGATAAGAGGTCAGAGTGCCTTTTGCTCATGGTCAACCTACATAGTCGTGTCAATTTATTTGGGATGCAGAATTCTCTCATGGCTTTGTAAAGTTCTACCCTGGCTATGCTATCATAGGCGGCCTTAAAGTCTATAAACAGGTGGTATGTTGGGATGTTAAATTCTAGACATTTTTCCATCGCCTGCCTAAGGGTAAAGATCTGATCAGTTGTTGATTTGCCTGGAATGAAACCACACTGATATTGTCCGATGATGGTTTTAGCGTATGGGGTTATCCGGTCTTGTAGGATAGAGGAGAGTATCTTATAGGCGGTACTCAACAACGTGATACCTCTATAGTTGCTGCACGTTGTGACATCTCCTTTCTTATGTATGGGGCATATTATACCTTTTCGCCAGTCTTCTGGCATTTCTTCACGCTCCCACACGTGCACTATAATATCATGAATTGCCTGACGTAGAGCTGGCCCACCGTGTTGAAATAATTCGGCTGGTATACCATCAGCTCCCGGGGCCTTGTTTTTCTTTAGCCGGTCTATAGTGTTCTCAACCTCTTCTATGCTTGGTGACGGCAACATATGGTATTCGTCTTGAAGCAGTGGAGCCTCCACTTCTGCAGTGAGTTGACCATTTAGCAATTCATTAAAGTACACTTCCCATCGCTCCAGTATGCTTTGTGGATCGGTGATCAGATTTCCCTCTCCGTCCTTGCAGTATGTGCAGCGTGGTGTGTACTGCGTCATGTTTCGGACGGATTGGTAGAACTTCCGCGCCTGGTGCGGACCTTGCTCTCGGCTTTTTTCTAATTCACAGATTAAGTTCTTCTCCCAGACTGATTTTTTCTGTCTGTGAAGCCGTTTTTCTATTCTTCTGAGCTCTTTATATTCTTCTTCAACAAGTTATGATATCATATTTGAGTTGTCTTTCATAACAGGGAGATAAATAATGTCAAATAATGGTAAAAAAAATGGTTTAAAGCGTTTAACGAACTTAAATCAATTCACGTTGACTTTACTCAAAAGAAAATTAATAGACCTATCTTTATTAATGCTACTCGAGTTTTCAAATGAGGTAAAATATCTCGGGATGACGACTCCCGTCGCAAAATTTAAATCGCACTACTAATTTGCAAGTAAAAAGGGATGGGAAGAATTAAATAATGTATTGGTTGGTTACTCGGACAACATTCTAATCCTATTACCGAAAACAAATATAAATGCGCCGTTTCCGATTGCTTAAAAATTGAACTATAAAATAAAAGTTACCTGCTACAACGTGCAAGTTACGTGCAACATAAGTTTCAAGGAACATAATTGCAATTATGCAAAATGGTACGGGTGCAAATGTACCGGGAAGCTTGCCGACATTTTCTGAGATCAACCCGACGCAAATCAGTATAAAAAGTGAAGAAGTGGGAAAATTGTGATCACACTCGAGATCACAACATCGTCGGAAAAGGAGAAGAAGAAGAAGTTCATTATATTATTAATATATTTACGTTAAAATAATATTTTTTTTTTATAATAACTTATTTTAATGATTTAAAACGTACAATAACATTAAGGACATTTTTAAGACGACTTGACAAAAATTGACTTAAAACTGCGCCTTGCAAAGCATATTCACGCAGAAAAATAATTTTTAACCGAGAGCGTTTTTCAGTGGGTTAAAAAAAAGTTGGTTAAAAATAACGTAGTCTTGTTTAAAAACAACGTAGTCCTTGTTGCTAAAAACAGCGTAGTTGACTCGGTTAAACTAAGTGGTTTATAATAACCACGCCAGAAGGTTATAATAATCGAAAAACTTGTTTTAATTCATCGAGAAACTCGGTTATGATCGAAAATGTTTGAGATTTATATTTTAAGCGAGTAACTTGTTTAAATCAAATAATTACATTTATTTGGCTTAGCCCATCTCTCATTTAATATAACACAACCTCCTTGTTTAAAGTAACCTAAAAGTGAAATTGTTTAAATATACTGATTAAGTTAGTTGAACTAAATCACTAGACTTATTTAATTTAACTACATATATAGTTTAACATTCTTAACATTAAACAATCTAATCGTTTGATATAACCGAGTAAAAAGATTTAAAATAACACATTAATTTACTGTGTATGTTGGTCGAATTAAATCATTAGACTTATTAAATGTAACTACATATATGGGTTAAAATGTTTAATATTAAACAATCTACTCGCTTGATTTTACCGAGTAAAAATGATTAAAATAACACTTTAATTTACTGTGTATGTTAGTTGAATTAAATCATTAGACTTATTTAATTTAACTACATATATAAGTTAACATTCTTAACATTAAACAATCTACTCGCTTGATTTTACCGAGTAAAAAGGGTTAAAATAACACTTTAATTTACTGTGTATGTTAGTTGAATTAAATAATTAGACTTATTTAATTTAACTACATATATAAGTTGACATTTTTAACATTAAACAATCTACTCGCTTGATATTACCGTTTAAAAAGGGTTAAAATAACACTTTAATTTACTGTGTATGTTAATTGAATTAAATCATTAGACTTATTTAATTTAACTGCATATATGGGTTAACATTCTTAATATTAAACAATCTACTCGCTTGATTTCACCGAGTAAAGAGGGTAAAAATAAGACTTTAATTTACTGTGTATATTACTTGAATTAAATCATTAGGCTTATTTAATTTAACTACATATATAAGTTAACATTCTTAACATTAAACAATCTACTCGCTTGATTTTACCGAGTAAAAAGGGTTAAAATAACACTTTAATTTACTGTGTATGTTAGTTGAATTAAATCATTAGACTTATTTAATTTAACTACATATATAAGTTGACATTTTTAACATTAAACAATCTACTCGCTTGATGTTACCGTTTAAAAAGGGTTAAAATAACACTTTAATTTACTGTGTATGTTAGTTGAATTAAATCATTAGACTTATTTAATTTAACTACAGATATGGGTTAACATTATTAACATTAAACCATCTACTCGCTTGATTTTACCTAGTAAAAAGGGTTAAAATAACACTTTAGTTTACTGTGTATGTTAGTTGAATTAAATCATTAGACTTTATTTAATTTAACTTCATTTAACTTCAATATTAAATAATTAACTCGCTTGATTTCACCGAGTAAAAAGGGTTAAAATAACACTTTCTTTGTTTATTTTTACTGATTGATGACCAGTCAATATTTCGAAAAAAACGGAGCAACCCGGAAAATATTCGAAACTTAATGAAACTTTCAGGGGTTGTTTGTGGGTATACTAGGAAGACCTCACTAAGTTTTTGACCTCGAGAACCATGTGATATATTGGAGAAGTGTGAAAACCCCCAAATTTGCCTGACTTTTTTTATATTTTTTTTTTCTAGTATCGAATTAACGTTATCGAGCTTTAAAAATACCATGGTCAGACAAACAGAAAGAATTCTCCAATCGAAAGAAATCGCAATGTCATTTTTGACTGTTATCTCAATTTTTTTCAAATAATAAATCGTGTGTATATCCGTTAATTTTGCATATTGGACCTACAGATCCAATATGCATTATTTCAAAAGTAATTTCAGTTTCATTTAACAAATTTTAATTTGTAAAATGAATTTCTCTTGTTTTAACGTAACGTTAGTTTTTATTTTGTGTTGTCATGCAATTGTATTTTTTTTTTTTCAAAAATTCCCTTTTTTGAAAAAATTGTTTGCAATATTAACGAAGCTTTTCAGCTCTTTTAGAACATAAAATTCCGTAAAAATCGGTGGAGTCGTTTCAAAGATAATCGGTATCCAAAAGTAACGTTTTATGAAATGTACCGTTAATAAGCTTCTTCTGACAAAATTTTTTTGATGAAAGACATCACCGCTAACAGCAAATCACACATAAAATTTTAACGAAATTGATCGTATTTTTTTATTATTATTATTTATTTATGTTAAGCAGTTGTTTTTGAATAAATATTTCGTAAGAATCAAAGTTTTCGTTCAAAAAATACCCGGAGTAATAAAAAAAACTGATAGACAGTATTAAAATTAACCCTTTATATTATTATACCAAAGTCCTAAGTCGATTGGCTGAGGAGATATTCAACCTCAAAATGTCTCATAAATCCACTTAAAAATCACCCATAAAAAGTGATTCACATAAAACAAAAAAAAAAAAAAATAGCTGGTACGGGTAGGTCGAATCAAGACAAGAAAATAATTGTATAGGAAGTTGGGTGCATCACCTCCCGGGAGGTGCAATTTTCGAAACATTGACTTAAAACAGAAAAAAATCAAAAATTACCTATTTAAAAGTCCAGAAATCTCTTCTTTTATTTTATTTCTGAACAAAGTTGCTTAAGCAAATAGTTTTTGCAAAATTAATTTTTAAACTCAAAATTTTAAAGAAAAAAATTATAAAGGAATATTTTAGTTATTTTTTTGTTTTTTTTTTTAATTTTACGTTATTAAGTATCTATTACTTTGTTTTCAAAATTCAATACTTAAATTTATTTTTAGTCGAAAATAGAAAAATAAAAAAATGGATTTTCTTTTGGATTTTCGTTATTTTTGATTTTCTCAAAAAGTACAAAACATTTGGTTTTCTGTTTTGTTTTGATATATTGAAAGTATTGAATTAAAAAAAAAACGATAGTTAAAACAATTTTTTTTAATTTTTTTTTTTTTAATTTTGAGTTTGAAAATAAATTATTGGAGAACTATTTGCCCTTCCGATACAATTATTTTCTTTTAGTGACTTGACCTAACCGTTCCAGAAATTTTTTTATTTTTATTTTATTCGTATAACTTTTTATGGGTAATTTTGAAGTGGATTTATGAGATATTTTGAGGTTGAATATCTCCTCAGCGAATCGACTTAGAACTTTGGTATAGCAATATAAAATGTTTATTTTAATACTGTCTATCTGAATATTTATTTTTTTTCGGTGGGCCGCTCAAATATAAAGGGCCCAAATTTGTATGGAGAGTGGATGTCCTTTGGGGGTTCTCACCCCTCCCCAAGCTATCACAGGGTTCTCCGGGTCAAAAACTTAGTGAGTAGGTCTTCCTTTATTTTCGAATATTTTCCAGTTAAAAGTAAATAATTATTTTCGACTGCACTGTATGTTAAATATCCGGAACCTATTTAATCGTTTCAGTGGGTTATATGAAACAATCTTCTTCTTTAAATTAACCTTAAAGTGAAGTAATTTAAGTATACTGAGTATGTTAGTTGAATTAAATCATTAGACTTATTTAATTTAACTACATATATAGGTTAATATTCTTTACATTAAACAATCTACTCGCTTGATATTACCGAGTAAAAAGGTCTAAGATAGCTTACTTATTGTTTATTTTTACTGATTAATATTTTTTTTTAACTTCTTAGACCCTATTTAATCGTTTCAGTGGGTTATATAAACCGAGTAATAGGTAAATTTAAATGATTGAAACTGTTGCCTGTTTGTCCTTTTTATATCCAGGCACTAACACTCATTTACATTTTAAATGCGGGATCCAGGGTTCGGACTTTACTGTGAAAGCAGTAGATCAGTATGACAGAATTCATATGAAAGAATTAAAAAAATAATTTCATAAAAACTAATTTGGGGGAAGGTTCTTTTAAGGTCTTAGGTAACTGGGTACGAGGGCAAATTTGTGCAACCAAGTCGTGCCTTTTATTTTCTAAACGACACATTAATTTAATTTTTTTATTTCCACTGAATAACTATCCAATTTATTTTGTATTAATCTTCTCTTTTTTTATGTGTTTGTAAGAAAACATGGAATTTAATTGAATCGTCGTTGAACAAAATTTATAAATCTACTGTGAAAATGTTGGTTTTAATGCGATTATTGTTTCAATTTACTGCGATTTGTGATTCCGAACCCTGCATGATCTTTTTCAGATACTTACACTTATATCACACGGCGCCTCCTGTTTTATATATTTAACCCTTTTAGTGTGCTAAATGAATTGAGTAGTAGGTTACTTAATGCATATAATGCAGCGGCTGATCATTTTCAGTTCTCAATTTATTCATTCTGTGTTAAAGTGCTGGCCTGTTCGCTCGTGATATTTTCCCAAGCGTTTTCTAATAATATATATACCTATATTGGCTTAAATATTCAAACAATCTTTTCTTTTTTTTTAAGTGAAAAATCTAAACAATAAAGACAAAATAATGCAAATAATATTTTAAACGTGTTTGTTCTTGATTTGATTACGGTAAAGTGCTATGCGGCGAAAGGTACCGTAATTTACCTCATCAAAAAAGAACGTTTTTAAGTGTTTGTGTACGGTTTGTAAAACTAATCAATGAAAGTGTTTGTTAACAGTTTTTGGCGACAAATAATTTAAAAGAAAAAGACAAATAATTCAAAAAAAAAAAAAAATAAAAATGGATGAGGAAGTCGCGTGCCTCTAACGCCAGTGAATATATTGAAAAATTTACAGGTAAGTAACGAAAACTTTCATAAATTATTTTATAAATATTTATAATTATATAATAATTTTATTTATAAGAACAAATAAGTCATACCTTCTATAAAAAAAAACACAAAAAACAGAAAAAAATATAGTTACCTAACTAACTCGTTTAAAATAACCGAGTGACTTCTGTAATTTACCCGATTGATGCGTTTATTTCATCTGACTGATTCAACGAAGTTAATCATTTACTTTATACGAGTGACTCGTTTATTTTAATTGAGTGACTAGATTAATTTAACCAATTGACCCGTTCACTTTACACGACTAATTTAACCGAGTTAAACGTTTATAATCCTTTTTGGATCAGAGGGGATAATAAAATACGGCTATTGTCAAACTATTATATTCACGTTACTGATGCACATTTCATTTGTATGTTTAAAAACAATATTACAGTGATGGCAATGCTTCTTCTTGGACCCGAAGATATAATAGAATGATCATCTCGACTGGATTGCTTCGAGAAAATAAGCAACCCAGAAAATAATACCGATTGCAATGAAAAATGGGTAGAAACCACTCGGCCCATCTGCTCCAGCTCAAGGAAATGACAATCGACAACAAAGAATACCCAGCCTTAAATAAACCAACCGGATATCTCTTGGTAAATATAATATGTTTACTTAATTCAAAATACTAACCTTTTATAATTGAACACATTTCATATTATACTTAACTAATAATAATTACATTTAAAATTTAAATTTAAATTAAATATTACATTACGTTACAGTGTTAATCACATGTTTTTTATAACATTTTTCCAGTTGCAGAAAGATTTTGAATTTTTGTATCCGGACAACTATTACGGACTTTTACATAGAGTGCTTTCCAACTTATAAAGGCAGTATATTTAAAATAGCTTCAAAACGCTCTGGAAAGGACAAAAGCATCAAAAACTTGCTGTAGCTTGAAAATAGTAAGTAAAATTACATACCTAATTTATGTTACACAAAATCATTACTTTAAATTAAATGGATTTCTGTTGTATTGTAAACAAAGAATACTTTGTATTGTAACGGCCATATTATTAAATAGTTCAAAACTTAAATCCAGATGTAAATTATTCTTTGTTTTCATTTTTTTCCATATAAAATCCATCGTTTCTAATTGCTACTTCTTTTAGACAGCTTTGTTTCTGATACAAGTTTTATTTTTTCTATTTAAGGTAAACAGAGTTAAAAATATTTGTTTGATGTTTGCCAAGTCACCTAAAGGCTGAAGGGTAGCTGTAAGAAGTGTTGGAGGCCATCAAAAGCAGAAGTTCGGGAAGCCTTTATAACGCACTAGAAGAATATAATTTGACGCTGCAGCGGTTTATAATAGCTGTAGGTGAGTCATTTTTAATAAATTTCAACTTAATTTTTATTATTTTAACTATTTAAATTAACAATACAAATCTGTAAATTTTCTAATACTGTGTTACTATTAATAAATCTAATTTATTAATTAACTTATTGTTATTACTATCAAAACCTATATTTATTATTTATATAAATAAGTAAACATTTTCATTCCTTCCAATCAATGTATATCGTAAGTTTTGTTTCATAAATTGAATAATACATTATTGCTACCTTAATTTTATTAATAAATAATTTTGTATAAAAATTCATTGAAAAACTTGTTTTCTATATGCTTAATTTGTGTTATCTACTGTTGACTTAATTTAGTAAGCTGCAATATGTGGGAATAATTGGACTTCTGCAGCCGTATAGCCAATCTACTCGGATGAAGATGACAATCTAATCGGTTGGAGTAGCCAATCTACTCGGTTGAAGTAGTCTATTTTCTCAATTGGAGTAACCAATCTACTCCGGTAAAGTAGCTAATCTATTCGATTGAAGTAACATATTTTCTGGATTAAAGTAGCCAATATACTCGGATATAGTAACAGAGGTGATTGGCTACTTCAACCAATTAGATATGGTACTCGAATCGATTAGATTGACTACTCTAACCGAGTAAATTGGCTACTTCAACCGAGTTGATTGGCTACTAAAACCGAGTAGATAGGTTACTACAACCGATTTGATAGGTTACTCCAACCGAGTCGATAGGCTACTCTAACCAAGTAGATGGGCTACTCTAACCGAGTAGATAGGCTACTCCAACCGAGTAAGTATGTGTATATGACCGAGTTGATTGGCTGTAAGTATGTGTATGTGACCCAGTTGATTGACAATTCCAGCCAAGTAGATAGGCTATTCTAGCTGAGTAGATTGACTACTCCAACCGAATAGCTAGGCTACTACAACCGAGTACATAGGCTACTCTAACCAAGTAAGTATGTGTATGTGACTCAGTAGATAGGCTAATCCAACCGAGTAGATTGGCTACTCTAACTGAGTAGATTGGCTATTCCAACCGAGTAGATTGGCTAGTACAACTAAGTTGACAGGTTACTCCAACTGAGTAGATAGGCTACTCTAACCAAGTAGAAGGGCTATTCCAACCGAGTGAATAAGTCACCCTAACCGAGTAGATAGGCTACTCCAACCGAGTAAGTATGTGTATGTGACTCAGTAAATAGGCTTATTCAAAAGAGTAGATTGGCTACTCTAACTGAGTATATTGGCTACTCTAACGGAGTAGATTGGCTATTCCAACCGAGTAGATATGTTACTACAACTGAGTTTAATGGTTACTCCAATTGAATAAATAGGCTACTGTAACAGAGTAGATTTGCTACTTCAACCGAGTAGATTGGCTCCTCCAACCGAATCGATAGGCTACTCCAACCGAGTAAGTATGTGTATGTGACCCAGTTAATTGGCAATTCCAACCGAGTAGATAGCTTACTCTAACCGAGTTAGTATGTGTATGTGACCCAGTTGATTGGGTATTCCAACCGAGTAGATAGGCTACTCTTACTGAGTAGATTGGCTAAAAATAATAAATTAATAGGCTTTTCCAATCCAGTATATTGATTGATCTAACCGAGTGTGTTGCTTAAAGTAACTAATTAGATCGGTTATGTGAACGAGTAAATTTTCTACTCTAACCAAGAATGTTGATTACTTTAACCGAGTAAGTGGGTTTATTTAATCGAGTTGATAAGCTACGTCAACCGAGTGGACTAGATATTTCGATTTAGTACTTAAAACAATAACAGAGAAGATGGGTTGCCGTAAATAATTCAGTTTGCAAAAGTAATCGAGTAAATGAGTTATCCAAAGCGGTTTAATATGTTTATTTTGCTAACTTGCTAGGCTATTGCTTACAATAAAATTTAGACAAATTTAACCGAGATAGTAGTTTAATTAATTTTAGTACACTTCAACCGAGGCAGTGGGTATAATTAAATAATTTTTATTAATCGAGTTGACTCGTGTAAAGTTATTCGGGTTAGTTTGCAGGTGCTATATTAGCAGTCTCACTTATTTAACTTTACACGAGTTTTACGTAGTTTTTAACCGATCATTTTTCTGCGTGTTCTAGAAAACTTTAATTTCCGATTTTTTGTATTGATTTTGAATGACCCAAATGATAGTAAACTTCAGAGTACATGGTCTGTTCATGGTCCTTCCTCACATATGGGGCCAACAATTCTCATTAAGACTTTTCTCTCGAACGCGGCTAAGAGGTCAGAGTGCCTTTTGCTAAGCACCCAAGTCTCGGATCCATATGTGAGTACTGGCAGGACCATGGTCCTGTAAAGCAGTAGTTTTGAAGTTATGGTGAGATTTCTGGATTTGAAGAGCTTTGACAGACTGTAGTAGGCTCTGTTGGATTTGAGAAGCCGCCCGCGTATTTCTTCTTCTATATTGTTATCGGCTGCTACTATTGACCCAAGGTATTTAAAGGATTGCACCACTTCAAATTCGTGCTCCGCTACCTTGATTGTTTGACCAACTGTTCCTCTCGCATTTGACGCCACCATGTACTTTGTTTTACCTTCACTAATGTGCAGCCCCAGATTTTGTGCCGCCTGCTCGATCTGGATGAAGGAATCGATGTCGTCTGCGTAAGCCAGTATCTGGCTGGACCTGTTGACGATGGTCCCTCTTATTGCCGTGCCAGAGTCACGGATTGCTTTCTCCAACGCCAGGTTGAAGAGCAGGCAGGCCAAACCATCCCCTTGTCGGAGTCCATTAAAGATGTTGATTGGTCTGGATAGCAATCCGGCTATTTGTACTTGGCTTGTTACGTTGGTCATGGTCAACCTACATAGTCGTGTCAATTCATTTGGGATGCCGAATTCTCTCATGGCTTTGTAAAGTTCTACCCTGGCTATGCTATCATAGGCGGCCTTAAAGTCTATAAACAGGTGGTATGTTGGGATGTTAAATTCTAGACATTTTTCCATCGCCTGCCTAAGGTTAAGGATGTCGTTACTATCGACTTTTTTTTGTTTTACTCTTGTCGCTATTATTCTCGAGCTAAAAGGCACGAGAAACAAAGAAAAACAAATGCAACATGCATTTGAAGAACTTTGTTCGGTCTGGTTTGAGTATTTTTCGTTACAGGGAATTAGGGAAATAATTATTACTCGATATGCTCATTTAGCGACATCTTCTTCGGTGAGTTTGAAACCATCTTGATTCCTCTATGTGTATTAACTCAATGGTATAACGCCAACTCTTTAAACGCATGAATTTGTTTTACAAAAAACGTGAACTTGAGTGAACTTTAATTGCAAAATTGTGAATTTAATGTGAAAAAACTGTAAAAAACTATCCTCGTTCACTGTATGTACTTGTAAAAAACAAGCTTGTGGAAACCTGAAAAGTGAAACAACTAAACGAATATATCCCTGAAAAATCAGTGGTTGTTCTGAAAATATTTATAATAATCTGAATTAAAACTGCAAAACATTCAAACTGATTTTAATAAAAATGGATTCAATAAAATTATATAATTGGTTTTATATTCATTTAAACTATGAGCGCAATCTTGCAAACGACACACACATCAGTTGTTGTAAAAACAATGAAAACATCAAACAAAATCTCGAAACTTGTTCGGTGAAAATGCTTGAACAAGAATTCATGAACTTCTTGTCAAAAGTCGTGTTTTTAAACCCGTAAAAAATATCCTATTTAAAAAGCCCATTTTTCACTCTAACTGTCTAAGCATTTCAAATGTTTTTCTATATTAATCGTTCACTCTATCTATTTGAATACCAAAAATATTAAAACAAAAATATTCCCATCATTACGAAAACAAATTAAATTAAAATTTAAAATAACACAATTACATATAAAAAAAAAAAAAAAAAAACACACACACAGCAATAATAAAAAACAACAAATCAGCATTTTTATTAAAATATTATTTGCTTCATGCCAATCGAGCAGGGAGTTAGGGCGAGACGGGTTTAGGTGGGCCAGGAATCAGAAAAAATGGCCTCATGCATTATTCATTTAGCTTGCGAACACACTCTCGCTATATGCGCTTTGTTTTGGCTATGCTCTGTATAAATACATTATTAATTTGTATCGTTAGATGATACGACTTTTATAAATCCCTCGCAATATAAATGCAATTCCCCACTACAACGTCGTTGGCCCTGCTGAGCCTGCCAGTATAGCGAGCCTTATAGCCATAGCATTACAAACCCCTTCGAGAATTATGGTTTTATTTATTTTATACTGTTGGTCGGGCTATATTGTCAGGGGTGAAATCTTCCACTACCCGCCCTCCTCAATAACCCTTAATATGGCCAAAGTTATAAAGAAATGGAAACAAAAAAATATGCGAGTAGTTTCCAAGAGTAAAATCTGAAGAAAACCATCAACGACCTTTAGGAGACACAAAATGTCCCGGGGAACTAATAAAAAATGATGTCTGTCCTGCGTGTATAACAAATTGAAGTTGAGGACGAAAATAATAAATGAATCGAATTTATTCATTCATGTTATTTTTTTTTTTTTTTTTTTTTTGTAAAATTGTGAGAAACCACTGCAACAACAAATCGACTGTTAGATTGTGATTCTTTATGAACTGTTAACTGAAGCACCCCTTAATGTGCACCAAGGGTACGATCTTTTTCATTCTTCTTTCATATAGTGTTGCTATGTCAACCACAAAAAAAAATAGAAGAGAGCGTCGTCCTTGTCGTCGGTCGTCGGATAGAAAATATTGAAATTCAACCATGATAAAGTTGCACGGACCGACTCTAATAAACTGCATCAAATTACATTGAACCCTTAAAGGATATACCAGTCGTGCACGTGGCCTTTCATAGCAACACAACGGTTACTTCACCTGATTATTCTTTAACGTTGCTCTATTCTTCCACTAAGTATTGCTTATAGAAAATAAAAAAAAATGTATTTGAAGATTTGTTAAATTAATTCCCAATAATTACTTTTTTAAAAAAACAATATTGCCATTTATAATTTTGCATGCATGGAGTCCTTTCATAAAGCGTTTTTGAATTAAAGTTTCCACTTTACGTACTAAATTTGGTAATTTGAGTACAAATCTTCCAAATGCAACAAACACTTTAAGGGCCATGCTTTTCAGCTCTGGTTAAGTTTAATCATTGATTATTTCAGATGGTAACCATAGATTCTGTCTTTTCAACAAAATCTTAACCAGAGAATCTATGGTTAGTGTCATTATTCCAGTCGGTTAACAGAGGTTTGGTCTTTTCAGCAAAATTTTAACCACAGAATCTATGGTTAACAGAGATTTCGTTAACCAGTCAATTTTGCTTGGTTAACCACAGAAATTCTATGGTTAGCGATTATTTTTTTCACATTTGTGTTGAATGATAAATAATATACTAGGTAATAATTAATTATCACTACTAACTAACCGTAAAGAATAAAATTAAAGAAAATGATGATCTACCATATTAATAAATTCCACCTCTTTATTTTATGTATATTTTTTGTTTTTCTTTGTTCGTAAATGAATCAATTCAGCATCGAAACGAGACAGGCTGTTATTAATTATTAACAAATATTCTATCTCTTTCTCTCGCATTCAAAAAAGTATAAACAAACTTAACCCGAGATTCCGTTTCACAACTGGACCACTGGAAAACTGGAACTATCTCTGGTTTGGTAATCAAAGTAGATAAAATGGTGAAAAGACGAAGTGTGGTTAGCCGAGTTTCAAAACAACTGGTTAAGAAAAGTCTATGTTGAACAAACCAGAGATTTAACCGGAGCTGAAAAGATTGGCCCTTAATGTGTTACACACTTTAATGTTTTATGCTCGAATACACACGCTGTATTTTTGAGGTTTTAGTTCTTGACATCATATTGAGTTTCGTGAGATGCTGAAAAAATAGCTTAATTACTTTAGATGGGTGCTCACAGCCCAGAAAAAATATTGAAATAAACCAACATGTTTCTCCAGTAAGTTCTTTTTCTATTTTCAATTACGCAATGCAAGTTGGCTCAAGTCGTTTTCTAGTTGTGTGCGCCATTTTTGGTTTGTTTTGTTTATAATAAACACGCTTTTTTTGGGTTATGACCATGAATGTAAGAATACAAGATTACGACACTTATTTTTTTTTCAGCTTCTTGTTGTTGTGTTTTTTTTACTTGTGACGTAAGCACAAACAGAAAAACAATTAAATAATGGAATCTTGTTATGAATTTACCCCCATCAATGGGAAAAATAGTGCAAGGTGCTTACGTCACAAGTGAAAATTACATCACAAGTGAAACAACAACAAAGTAAAAAGGCCAAAATGTCGTAATCTTGTATTCTTTCATTCATGGGTTATGACTACTCTTATAATGTTTTATTTACCACAGTACGGACGTTTAGGAAGTACAAAGAAGGTGGACGACCAGATACCGATGTACATTGAACTTGAATGCCTGGGGCCTATAACAGAACGTGACAAGTATTTGTAGGACAAGTAAAATCCGACAACTTGTAAAAAATCCTGTAACACAAAATGACAAGTCTTTGCACACTAGCACACATCGGCAAGTGTTACGATGCAATATGACAAGTGGGAAATTGTTTAATTTCCTCATTACTGTAACAGAAGGTGACAAGTAGAAATCAAGAAATATTTGTCCAACTACAACTGATATTGGACAAGTGAATCGACGTATACAAGTGCACTTTTTCTTACAAAAAGAACAGAATAATTATAGAATTCAAATAATATTTAACTAAAAATATATTTTTCATTCCGACTTCGACGAAAAAAATATTCAAAAAAATAAACAAACCCTCCGAAAAACATATTTGTATGCTCTTACTTTGTTAATAAGGCAATCTTCTTGTCTTTCGCAATTTGTCTCATTCTCTCTTAGCTGAACACATGTCAAACTGTGTGGATAAGTTGGATGAAATTTATTATTCTGACAAGCTTAACGATTTCAGTTGCGTTACAGAATACAATTGTCCTTGTTGGACAAGAAAAGTTGGACTAGTGAATTTAGACTTATCGCGTTGTGTTATAGGCCCCTGGTCATCATGAGGGAGATTCAAGTGTGGTAAAGCATTTCATTCAAGTTTTATGATGGCTGAAGAAAGAATCTCTATACTTGAACAGTACGTCCGAAGTTTGGCTCAACTGTTGAGCCTTCCTTTCTAGGCGAGTATTACGGCGGAATCGTTTAAGGGGATAAATGCAACTGGCTATTTTCTAAAGGACTTTTTATAAAAGAACCGATATATAAAGATGTGCATTCAAGTTCGACAGTTTTTCCCAAAACCAACCTATGGCTACCAGCTCCAACTCTCACCTCTCCTTGGAGAACATCGGGTGCCTATAGTACGTTAATCTGTTTGGAAGGTTTTGGAGGTTGCTAACGAGAGTTTAACCGGTTCATCGCTTTTGGAGCTGTCTAAGAGTCTGAAGCAGATATCGTGACAAAAATTAGGCTCGGTAGACTCCGGTGGGCAGGGCACCTAGCTCGCATGAGCGAAGAGGAACCAGCTCGGAAAGTTTTTTGTTGTACATTCTATGGCAGACGACAGCACGGTAGACCATACTTGCTCTGGAGAGATGGCATAGACCAGGACGCCCGGAGCCTTGGGGTGCGAAACTGGATGGCGTCGGCTCGAGACCGGAATAGGTGGAGAGACTTGTTGAAGGAGGCCAGGACCAGACCCCGGCTGTCGAGCCGATGATGATGATGATGAAGAGTCTGGTCCTCCAAGATGGGGGTTGTGAGTCGGGGTTTAACCGTATTTTTGTGAATATGATTTTTGTATATAATTAGAAAATATGGCCAAATATGGAAAAATTATGTTGGTTGATGAATAAGTGCACTCCTGCCAAACTTTATAGGCATAAGAAGAAGACACATAAATGAAGTTTTCATGGCTCTGTTTTCAAAACCAAGCGACACCTTCCGAAAACCATCGTTCGAATGGAATTTTAAGAATGCAATTGAAAGTCCTAAAGTAGTATAGTAAGAAATGTTAGTGCAACTTGAACTATCTTCCTTAACAATATTTAAATAAAATGACTTTAAGTTTTCATTTCCAAAATATGTTTCGTTATTTATTGAATCCACACGTTTCTATTGTTCTCAATATTTTTTGTATATAAGAACATGATAATGTGCACACTTTAAGATATAGATAAATAAATTTTATCGAATCGAATATCTTTTTATATCTTTTCTTGCAAATTGACACCAAAACGATTACGCTTAATTCCTCTATATTTTCTTAGATTATTTTCTAAACACAAAATTTCAATGGATTAAAATGATACAAGGCTTTTTTCTCATCACGATTATAGAACCTGTGTACGTGTATACATGTCATACACACCCAAGAATTTTAATTATCCTTCCATATGTATGTGATACTTTCAAATTTACAATAGAATTAGTGATATCGTATACCTTACCACCTTATAATCTCATATCCATATCCCTTCCATGTTCTTGCATATATTATTTTATAGTATCTATATATGTGGTATATATTTGAAAAAGATTTTTTACACTAAAGATATAAGGATAACAAAATTATCTCGTCCCTAAACATTATATATTTTTGTTAATGCCTGTGTGTTGTTGTGATATTCAGAAATCCTTCCGCTTGGATGGTACCCTTCGTCTTCGCCAACGTTTTTGTTTTATTCTCCCCCGCACCACAAAGCCCATAGCATGCCACAGATTTTCGAATCCTTTGTGCGGTTTGGCTCTTTTGTGACAAATTTAGATTTTAATTGAATTTCGCATATTTCCCTTGATCAAAGTAGAAAACCCAGGAGTATTGGAAACTTGGAAAAATTTAACAAACCACCTTCATCAAAAAACCCCTAACCCATTTTACCATATAACATACCTTGAAATACCACCGCGACGAGACAATAATATTTTCCACAGCACAGCAACCTTGCTCTTCTTTCTTCTGATGGTATAGTATGTTTGGATTTGTGTTATGGTGTTTCATATATAGGAGAGCTTAATTGTATTATATTATGTGTAAGGTAAATAAAAAAAAAAATACAACAAATTAAAATAATAATTATAATAATGGGTTGGTAGATATATGTGTGCGTTTTTTGATTAGTTGAGCCATATAGCGTGACGAATTGAACAGAGAATTCTTATGATGCTACTGAAACCGTAATTTGATTGAAATAATTATAAGATTAGATATTCAATACGACACAGTATAATGGGCGAGAGGGGGCATTCAATTTCATTCTGGAAACCTTAAGTTGTTAATGTGTGAAATGTTTTTGGGTATAGACGAATTCTGAAGGTAATTCAATACGTCTTTCCATGGTGTTGATGACGTGTGATAAATTAATATTACTTATGCATAGTTTTGTAAACGAATATTTGTATATCTTTTTTCCTGTATCATTTTTTTTAGATTTAATGATGAATTTTAAGGACAATAAAAGGATTACCTATATGTGTATAAAAAACGTTATGATAGCAGGCACATATTTTTGGGAAATTCGGTCAAGTGTTTCAAAAATAATTAATTTCATAACTTGCTTACCTCAACTGACTCAACAGATTCGGGTGTCCTTTAGCGTCAAGCAGGCACGTAACCAGGGTGGAATTTGAGGATCTGAAAACCCCCGAAGTTATTTCGAAAAATAAAACTTTTTCTTCGAAACAAAACATTCCTTGCTAAATATTGCTTCCTCAAATGCCTTACGAGTTTCCAATGACACAGTGCATAAAGACAGTGCAAAAGAGCTTCTACTACAGTCAGTCAAAGCTCTTCAAATCCAGAAATCTCACCATAACTTCAAAACTGCTGCTGTACAGGACCATGGTCCTGCCAGTACTCACATATGGATCCGAGACTTGGGTGCTTAGCAAAAGGCACTCCGACCTCTTAGAGAATTGTTGGCCCCATATGTGAGGAAGGACGATTCCGGAGACGGTACAATCATGAATTGTACGCAATCTACCTTGAAGCAGATATCGTGACAAAAATTAGGCTCGGTAGACTCCGGTGGGCAGGGCACCTAGCTCGCATGAGCGAAGAGGAACCTGCTCGGAAAGTTCTTTGTGGTACATTCTATGGCAGGCCTCAACCAACAAGCTTCTTATAGGCGAGGCGGCTCGGTTTCAAGCTAGCTGCTTCCAGTTTCGCACGCCAAGTTGGTTGAGGTCATCTTCCACTTGCGGGCGGCACCTGCTACGCTGTTCTCCTATACTGGGCCGTCCCACGGAGCATTGATGGTCTATGTGACGGATCCATCTAAGTCTTTGGCTTTTCACTTTTGTGACAACGTCAGTGTCGCTGTACAGCCTGTACGGTTTGTTGTTATATCTTCTCCATTTCCCATTTACTCAGATAGGACCATAAATCATACGGAAAATTTTTCTTTCAAAGCAGCCTAAAGCGTTTTCATCCACCTTTAGTAATGTCCATGCTTCTGCACCATAAATAGGGACCGGGACGGGATGATAAGTGTCTTATAAAGGGACACTTTAGTTTCTCGAGAGAGGGTTTTGCTTTTCAGTTGCCTTCTTAGCCCAAAGAAACAGGGATTCTTCGTTGAATCTCAGCACTGGTGTTATTCACTGAGTTGATAGCTGAGCTTATATACACAAAGTCTTTAACGACCTCAAATTTATATCTGTCTATGGTGACGTTTAATCGCTAACAACTTAGAGATCACTCGAGATGGAAGATGATAAGACTAAACATTTTAGTTATCCAATGACGAAAGTATTTTGGACTGGTCTATGTCGCTAGCTCTTAGACTATTAACTCGTTTTCAAAAAAGATATTAAAATTTTAAAAACTCTCTTGCGGTTAAGAATCGAGTCCGGCACAGATATTTAAAAAACCATATTATGAAGAGTTCCCGAGTTTCGATTGATATGCCTATATGTCTATGATGTTCAAGCGGTCGCTAGAGAGTTTCCCGAAATTTTTAACAACAAATTCCAATGCAGAAATTAATTTAATGTTATTGTACTTGCTTCAAAACTTCCTCTATTTTGTATATAAGTCCAATCTTACAAATTTATAATCTATTTAAAATCAGTTTACATTATATTCTATATTTCCTTGACACCCTCCGAAAAATTGTGCATTATACCTATATGCAACCAAATACAATACCGTCACATTATGAATTTTATAAAATGGTGGTGAGCTCATAATTTTGGTATCTTATCACGTACTAGTCAAAATAAAAGAAGCGCATCCAGTGTGTATAATCATCCTTATGTGGTCAAATAGTGCGCATTGCAAAATGTCTCCTTTTGTTTCTGCAACTGTTAAACCGGACACAATTTCTAACCAGAAACTTGTACCCCATCATAGGAACTTTTCTACTGCAAAAGACTATGCCATTGCATACATTTAGTCATCAATTGCACATATATATATTTCCATAAATACAAAAGGACAATGATGACCATAACTAACCACAGAAAACGTTGAGGTTTAGAATATGAACGCACACATATATACATATAGCGAGGTGGCGAAACCATTGTATGGAAAAAGGTAGGTACATCATAATGGGTATGTCCTTATTCATTTTCATTCTGCTCCATCATCACCGCACTGACTGAGATACAAGTAATGTTTGGAATATTATATTTTCTAATATCCTTATATCTACACATACATATTTATTATATATATATATATATACATACCTATGAAAGTTTATGTTTTTTTAATGTCCAAACACTTAAAAGGACTGTGCATATATGTTAGAACATACGCCGTGTATGCCTTTTCACTGCTGTTTGTTCAAATCTAACTTAGATGAAGGTATTCTGACACCATGATGACAAAAATTTCATCAAAAGTTAGTCTCAGAAAACAAACAAAAAAAAAAAAAAAAAACGAATTTAGGAGATTGGTTATATGCGGCATTATATCCTAACATCATACAATTTGAATGCAGAGAAACTCAAAAACTTTGTTTGCCGCGACGCGACAAGAAAGACAGCAATGACGTATGCATATAACAAGATCCGTGAATGTTGTCCTCATCAGGATCCGCATTGGATGAACACAAATAAATGAAATAAAGAGGTTAGTGTTGGTAATTAAGTTCCATATAACATTTGGAATCAAACGGATTATTTTGTATAAATGTATTTTAAATTTTATGTATGCGAGGATGTTTCATTTTTAATATGTTTGTTTACACTGTAAAAAATTATTCCTGTGTAAGGAAGCTAAGGACAGATTTTACCTTAATCTAATTCGTCTGATAATTAAATACTCAATACGGCATCTAATATGTTCTATGTGTCATATCTACATATATCACGATTTCTAATACCAAACCAGAAAATTTTTAAACAACAAAAAGTACTCAAAGATCAAGAAAAATTAAAATCCGCTGACTTGATTCGTATTTCTTTATTGTTTTGAAGAATGGTATACTTCAACGCCGACCAGCTAACAAAATTATATTCTATTGCGTTTTATTTGATTGATGAAAAACAGCATTCATCCATCCCCTCTCTACAAAAAAAAATATGCATTCTTTTCCCTAAACTGGACAATTGAGTTTTTCTATTCGCGTTTCGGTCCTCTATTACAGTCAGCGCTTCCAGTGCTCTAAAATAAAATTGTGAAGTAAAAATATTCTATATAAACCCAATAGTAAAATTACAACTCGAAACTATTAAGGGTGAGTTCCACCGTTCGCGCTGCTAGCATCATAAATAACTTCAAATGGGAAATAACTTCACTTTTTTGAGGTGGGAAATTATTTCACTCTTTGGGTGAAGTTACACTTTTCATAAAAAATTCCGAGGGGTTTGCCTCGAATGAAATCACCTGACCACATATACTTGCAATCAATTGAAATCACGTTAAAATCAGGTACTATCACTATTTCAAGTGATGAAATTAAAAAATAAATCTTGGTTATCGATTTCAAATGATCATCAAAAATATTTGAAATCACCTAAGTTTTTTTTGCAATCATGCAATCAAAAATGCCATAATAAAATCACGAATTGAAATCATAATGAAGTCACTTGAATTAATTTGCAATCATTTGAAATCAGTAAATTTATTTGAAATCAATGCAATCACAAATTTTTTAAATCAATTTAAATACCTACTGCTTGAAATCAGATGAAATCATTTGAAGTCCCACTCATAGTTTGAAATAATTTCACGTCGAAAAAGTGACGTTATTTATCTTTAGTGGTGAAGTTATTTCCCATGTGATTATGTGAAGTTATTTCCCTGGACTCGTTACAATATCAGCTATCCACCAGTAAAAGTCCGGTCAAAATCGGTCAATCAGTTTCCCGTCGTCACGCGACGGTCCGTAACAAGAATTTTCAAAAAAGCTACCCCAGCGTCATCTAGAATATAATTTAAATATCATCAGTTACTTCCTACAATATCAGCAATCTTTCAGTGAAAGTCCCGTCAAAATCGGTGCGGTAGTTTTTGATACGAATATGCAAACAAAAAGAAACCCGAACGCCACCTATGGAGTAACTTACTAAAATAGCCTAAGTTACGCGCTACAACATTACCTATCGGACAGTGAAAGTTCCTTTAAAATTGGTAAAGCCGTTATCGGAATTAGCCACGACAAACAGACAGACAAACAAATATATTTTTTTATATTAAATTAACTGTACATTTTACAAACATGAAAATTATTTTAATGGTTAGTTAATATTTATTGAGTTGTTAAATCTTAAAATGGCTTTTTTTAACTGCATACCAATGATTTTCAGTTTTAAAATTGCCAATTTACTAAAGTCGCATTTTGTTCCAAATAAATTTTAAAGGCGTCTTAAAAATTCAAGAACGTCAAAATTTTTCGATTGATATGCCCTACTTTCGTTTGCTCTGAGGAAAGAGACGCAAGCGTGGTTGGCACCAAGTTTCCTCATTTAAAAAAAATTCACCTTCTAATGTTGGTGCAACCCATTTTAAGTTAAAATGCCCATAAATTTTATTTCTCCGTTAACTAAAATACTTTTAACTGTATTTTGGTGCAACTGGACATAAATTAACTAGAAGTCAAGGTTGAAAAAGTGTAATTTTAGTTTATAAATTTTTTTTAAGCAAATAGTATTTTAAATAACATAAAATTAAATCTAACATAACGGAAAAATAATTTTAGTATACATTGCCATTAAATTGGGTATACATATAATTCAACATTAAAAATGGTTATTTTTTTTATATATACATATATGCGTTCGTAAAATAATTTTTATAAAAAAAGAACTTAAGTATATTTTCATAAACTTTTTTTTAAGATTTTTTTTACAGTGCATTGTTAAAAAAGCTGAATTAAAAAAAAAATTATCTCACAGTAGATTTCTAAAACAAAAAAAAACAAATCCGTATTTTTGTTTGTACACAGGAAGGAGATATCTAAATATACATATGTTCTTGATAAAAATGCCCTTTGACAACATAAATTATCTGTTTAATTAAGGACTATCCAGCTCTTATAGCAAAATGCAGATGTTGAGGCCATAAACTGACATCCATTTTTTTGCAACTTCAATGAACAAGAAGTGTCAGCTTCTGACTAAGGTGATCTTTTGATGTGTGTTGGCTGTTCATTTTTAAAATATAAAACTACACCTTTTCTATAGGTATATCTACACACAGGAAAAAGGATAAGAATGACAAGGTAGGTTTGTGTGAAATTGGTTTTACATGTTGGGGACAAGTAAAAAGTTGACGAAGTTGACATCGAAAAGAGAGAAAGGAAGAAAACAAACGATGCTGCTATAGAACGTTTAATTTCCATCCGCATCCTTTGTTCGGTATTTTTTTTTTTTTAACTCATTGTTCTTTTAATTTTTTTTTTTTTTTTGTATCCTTGCTAAAGTACTTTCTTTAGAGCCAAAAAGGAGAAAGGGAAATTGCCCTTATCACAAGTGGCATGAGTGTTGTTGTGAGTAAGGTATGCCAAAAAGGATTTCATGGAGAACCCAACCCCACATTTTTACATACTGTTTATGGCATACAGTTCATATAAGGATACCGATGAGAGTCCTTTCAACTAAAATTCACCATGGGCTAATTTCATCACCGAGGAAAGTCAAGATTTTATGGTGTGAATTGGAAACTTTCTTTTGCATTATTTCAAGCAAGTTTCCTGTTCTTTATCCTTCTCTATGTGATGTTGGCTTTTAGTGATAATGTCGGAATATACGCTTCATTTTGCATGTTGTCTGTTGCAATGACTACAAAGGACTATACACTCGACAAACATCGCATCGAAAATGCATATTCTATTTGGTTGGAGTTTTTTTTTGTGCACCACCAGCATATAATATGGAGTATGATGGAATATATGCATTTGTATATATGTAAAATTATATGGAAAATTAAATTAAGCACTTTTATGGGACCACTTTTTATTTCAATTTGGTCGTTGGGTCGATAGTTGACATGCATGTAGGATGAGGTGGGTACGAGAATGTGGCAAAACGTTTTCGCACTAAGTGAGCGTAATTGAGTTTAAAGCCATTTAAAAGATGTCACTACTAATTAGTACTGTGTGAACTTTATTTTTTAATGGTTTTGCCATATAAATGGCAAGCAGACTAAATGCGCTTTCACATGCCATATTATAAATGTGTATTTTATGTCCTGATTCATTCAAGCGTGGCGGAATTAAATTAGTTGTCCGGTTGTTTTTTTTTTTTACGAAAAAAAAATCAATACAATATGTATATTGGCAATAGATGTTGACAACATCCTTTAAACAATAGGTTGGTTCATAGTTCTTCGCAGGGAAATATATCGCGGGGAAGTTAAACTACCGAGTGTCGTTACAGCTTACCATAATTTTATTAAGTTTACGAAAACGGACTTCACTGTGATACCTTCGTCTTCTCCATTTCTGTTATTATCTCCAATGCAATTGAATCACAATTCCTCAATTTCATCAATTCACTATAGATCATTTTGTGGGGTTACTCACCTTACGTTAAATTGGCAAGCCTTTCGATTAAGGATTGTTTGGGGCCAACTAGATATGCCAGTGTCCTTGCAATTTTGTTGTTTTTTGCAGGAATGTTTACGCTAGAGCTTTCTTTTTGGCTTGTTGGGCATTTTGTTGTCAAAGAAAGTGGCATCTTTTGATGCTTTTTATAGATCAGAAAATGGGTGGCCTAAATATTCTATCTTATTTGTGCTTATTTGATATTCATTTCCCTCCAAATATTTTTTCGTCAAAATCATTTCTGTAGTCAGTCCCACTCACGCAACTTCGTTGCTCCGCTTAGGGTATGTCCAGTCGTCTGGAGGGTGCTTGAGTCCAAAGTTTCCACATTCAACAGTACCTGGGTATCCTGTTTCGCTTCTTATTTTCTTCCTTTTCAATTCCTATTTAAATAATTTGTGTAAAAGCAAAAAAAAGGTACGAAAACGTGCTAAAAGTGCTGGAAATCGGAATTTTTAATACGTACCATTCGGATTTTGTCATTAGGGATTTTTTCATTTGGGATTTTGGCAGTCGGGATTTTTCAATCTGTCCAGTCGGGATTTTGTCCCTATCCCATTGATAACTTATATATTCTTCCGCTTGCTTATTACACGCAGGTAAGAGAGCAAAGGAATTTACCAAATTATACACACCCTTCCTTAGTATCAGAGAAATCAAACTATTAATGTACTTTTATAGCTAAAAGATGTTTAATCGCCTTCTTCCTTTAAATGTCTAATCGCCTTATCGGCATCACTTCCAGCTCGAGTTTCATCTCCTCCAACCGTTCTTTCTCGCCACTTCCCGATTTCGACTAAAGTTCGGGCATTATGGCGCAGTGGGCATTATGGCTCATTTTCGAATTACTATACACTTCTAATACTCTAACAAAAATGAAAACCAATGCAAAAACTTAGGTCTTCGGCAATGAAGCACTAAATCATAATCTGATTTCGATACGAATACGACTACTTTTGTGGAAAAAAAACAAGGAAACAAAAAAAACTGCCTGGTTAAGGGTGGCTTACTTTAATTTGCTCTATTTTTGACTTTGTGTATCTCGGTTACGTGTTTGGTGGTGATCATTAAAATGCAGAGTACGCAGTTTTGGTTTTCCTGTAAACATGTCCCCAGTTTTTGACAAAATGCGAATTCAGTTTTTTTATTTTTTTTGCGAAAATGTGTGTTGGGTGTAATATATGGCGCACTGCTTATGAAGTTAACATGTACAATTAGCATGCAAAATTTAGGCCCTGTTACGGTTGTCAAATATCAATACGATAATTGATGGTAGTCAACTTAATTGATCGATCGGTATTATCGTTGTTAATTATCAAAATTTTTGATAAACTGTGTGTGCCACTCAGATAAGAGATCTATTGTGAATAGTTTTATTGACTAACTTAACTTGGTATTATCGTTGTCAAAAATATTGGTGTTTATCAAATTTTCATAAAATATTAAATAAATTATTTTGCAAGAACTAATTCTTTTTTTTTTTTTGTGAGAAAACGCAGTCTATTGTTCACTTTTATATTTATTTATACATTATACAATTAATACTGTTCGTTTAACATTATTTTTATTAAAATTCACTTACACGGACTGTTTTTCTTTTTGTTGTTTGGTGTGCAAATAGGAGGTACATGTATGTACGTACATTGTACCAACATACCTAATGCCAATTTCCTATTGCCATGTTGCATTATTTCCACAAAATGTTTTATCAATTTTTTATTTCACTTTTTTACAACACAAATACCTGCATATATAATAAAATAGACAAGTGATATTTACTTTATTTACTTGAAAATACATTAAAACAATAAAAAAAAAACGCAATCCAAACACAAATGAAAAAAATAGAAAACTAAAACGTCAAACGAAACGTTCACAAGAGAATTTTGTTAATCATTTACAATAGATTGTTTGATTGATAAATGTTATATTGATCTTTAATAAGGGTGTTAGGTTATGTGATTTTTTTTAAAGCAAAAAGCTTAAGCCTCAAAACAGTAGAAAAATAAGATGCATCCCTGCATCGACGGTATTGAAGAAAGAGAAACCTTGAAATCCATCAAGATGACGATTGGGGATTGAAGTTAGGTGCGCCATAATGCCCGGATTTACCCTAATATGTTGCATTAATTCGCTAGCCCCACAGAATCCGCCTAGCACTGACCCGATAAATTCTGCTTTTAAGAAAGCTTTAATGTGTTATTGTATAGCAAGGCTGGGCGATCCTTCTTACAACAAGCTAAGCGGTTTTAACTTCGGTGGATATTCTGGGTTGCCAGCACGTAATTTGAATGGATCGAGTTTAGTCGATACAATCAAGCATTCTTCCTTATTTTTTTCATTTGAATCAAAAACAATCGGCTTAGTTACATAAAGGACTGCCTGTACTGTACTCGATTGTATCGACTCAATTCGATCGTATAAAGTTACATGCAAGTCTCTCTGAACTGACTGCGGAGATCGGAAAAAAAAATTGTTTTATTTTAAGAAAACCCAAGCTAAGAGCAGTTAGGTAGTCCGCCACAAAAGAAAGTTCGTGCTACCCAAAAATATCCTTTATTTCTCTAAATCAGTTTTCAAACTAAAAAATTAAAAAAAAAAATAATAAATTATAAATTGTTAGTCAAATACTAAGAATAACCCATACATTATCGAGATATGTAAATAACTTAACCTACTTTTTTATTAAGGTCCATTTTGCTATTTCTAGCACGGAGTTAATTCCAGTATTTAACACCGTTTCATTTTGTTCACTCATTCACTCTATGCTACACACGAAATAAATAAAGAAATAAAAAGAAATATGTAGAAAAATACAACAATATAATGAAATGCTGTTTCTCTCTCTCTCTCTCTCTCTCTCTCTCTCTCTCTCTCTCTCTCTCTACTTGATTTCCTTTTAGACTCGAGTTAATTTTGACAGATGTCTGGAAAGTCATTGTTAGGCCAATTTTGTTCAGTATTGGGTTAAATTCGAGTTAACTAACCCAGTAATATAATTAACTGTAGTGTTAAAATCTCAGGTTAATTTTTCGTTTTGTTCACTTGGAGTTAATTATTATTGTTGTTGAGTTAGTTAACTCCAAAATCTCTTCCATTTCCAATGACTTTCCAGTAATCTGTCATAATTAACTCGAGCCAAATAGGAAATCAAGTAGAGAGAGTTCATTCTATTTTTGTATTTGCTACCTATTTCTTTTTATTTTTTTATTTCGTGTGCATCATGCATAGATGAAAATTACAGCAACTACAATATATTAATATACCTACACATTTTCCACCTTTTTTTATAATTTTTTACATATGTTTCATTTTTATAACACACATTTTATTAGAAACATTTATTTTATTTTATACACATTCATAACAAGTTTTTTATTTTTATATTTTATTAATGATGTCGACATTATTTATAAAATAAGACCGAAATACCTATACAAAAACATGACTTTTATCGGGGTTAGTGCTTTAACCCACCTGTTTTGGTGAGTTAACGAGATAGCGGGTTAGTTAACTAGAGCAATGATTTAACTCGGTATTCTCGAGTAAATGAGTGAAAAAATGAAACGGGTTTAAGTACTGGAATTAACTCCGTGCTAAAGATAACCCAGAGTGAACAAAATGGACCTTAATGAAATAGATTTTCGAGTTAACTAACCTCACAAGAATAATATCTAACTCCATATATATTATTGGGCTAGTTAACTTGAATTTAACCCTATACTGAACAAAATGGGCCTATAACCGGTTACTGATGTGTTAATTTAGAAAGATTTCACATCATTTTGGTTAAAATTCTGCTGGGTTCAAAATTGTTTTACCAGAATTCTGCTTTTCAAAATTGTACTTATCATAAAACAGCAAATAATAAAGGAAAAAACAGGTATAGAAAATGTTTCTATCCGGTCGCAAAAAAAGTTTTTTTTTTTCTCATGTTTAACAGCCAAAATTTTGAGAGTCTCTCAGAAAGTAAAATCCTTATTTTATTTCTAAAAAAATACCGGTTCCGTCCCATAGTGTCTCAAAGGATTAAAAACAATGACATTGTCAATTTTATTGAAGTTCTTGTTTACCAAATGCCCTTTCAAGCCCTTTCATTCCACTCCTTGGATATTCACTAATTTCTTTCACTCATACGTAAACAACTACTGCATCAATAATTTTCATTACAACTCAATCTTAAAAGTTGTCATGGAGTTTTCTTCATTTCACTCCCTCTGGTATTATTCATGATATTGATGGTCTATACTCTCTAGGCCGGGTGTGTGTGTTTGCACATGGACACGTGATTGCCGGAAGTTGAATACTATAGCAAAATGATGAACACATTACCACTTAATCTGCTTTACCAAAACGTGACACGCTTCCTATAGCACAATCCAATGACAACAATGGATATGTCCTTATCTGCGCAATCAATAATAACTGTTCGTGAGAGATACAATCCATCAAAAAGCAAAATGGACCACAGTGTTATGTTATATACCAGTATATCTAGTACCATATTCAACTCAACCCCTTTGGTTTAGGGTTTAGTTTTTTTTTTTGTTTTCTTCTTTCTTTTTTGAGATTAATTTTTAAGCACGCTCCAGAATTCTAAGGTTGTACAACCCTTGAAGTTTTGTACTCATAAATGAAACTAAAGTGTTTTCAAGGCAAAGCAAAATATAAATAAAAGTTTTTTTTGTGTCAAGATTGCTACACAAATAATTTTTGATGAAAAAGAGCAAAATGCGTATAGAGCTGAATATCACTTTTATCTATTTTGAAAGTATGTATATTGTTCTGGAAGGTTTCTTAAAATGATAAATTCTGAAAAATATGCAATTCAAGGACATTTATTTCATTAGTTGTAAATGCTTCGACCATACGGGACAATAAAGTATATAATACATTATATTCATGAACTGTTAATAATGGCTACCGAAACAACAACATAAAAGAATAAGTTTTTAGTGAATTGAAGCTCGATGCTGATAATGCAAGAAATTGGTTTTCTATTGTTATGCAAACTAAAAAACATTTAAAGTGATTTTCTGAAAAAATCCAACGTTTGCTGAAAAACAGCTCTAAGAATTTTGATTGAATTTTAAATTAGTGAGACGGTGGTACTGATTGTCTTTCAAAGGGCTTAAGTCGCATTTTCAAGAAACGGTAGCAACGGTCTGGTCTTTCAACTGTACATATACAAGTCATATAAATGTAAACCGGTTAATGGATTTTTTTTCCAAAGTTTTGCTCCCATTTTTTTTTCTTGAGCTGGTATATAGGCCGCTTAACGCTTTAATTTTGAAAAGTGTAACTTCACCCACAAGAGTGAAATAATTTCCCACAAAAAAGTTGAGTTAATTCCCATTAATGTAGCACTATCAATATATTGGAGCATTACTTTCTGCAGAAAAGTTTTTTGACGTTAATCAATCAATTTTGTGGAAAACATTGTCGCCCAAAATTTTGGAAATATCGCTCAAATCTTATAAAAACAGTTTCCATACAATTTTTTTTTTGAGTGATGATATGGGTGATATAAAGTTTTGGGTGTTAATAAAACTATTTTGGTCAAATTTCCTTTTTATTTTTTGGTTTCGGGCGTTAATTATTATTTTTGGGCGAAATAACCAAATCGATTTGGGCGTTATTGACCAATTACCTTGGACGTTATTGCCCAATATTAACACTTTGTATAAGGTGTAACAAATAGTCGCAAGTACCTACCCTATAGATACCTATACAAATTTCGCCTCGATAATTTCGCTAAATGATAGAGCTAAATGGCAAGCTTTTTTACAAAATTTATAAAAATTAACAAACAATTCTCAATAAATTTCAAAATACCGAAAAATTACGAAAAATAAAAAACAAAAAAATAAAGTAGGTACATATACTGTTATTTTAACTTGCGATTATGTAGATACTGCAAGTATAAGGCAAGTTATGGATTCTTAAAAAAGCTTTATGATAATAGAGAATACGAAAAAAGTAGGTCCGACAACTTCGTATTTGTCTGTCTGAATGTATGTATCGACAACTGCCGCCTAAACGGGGGTCGATTTTTGAAAAATTGGTAAAAAGTATTTTTTGAGAAATATTTCCGGAATTTTTTTTTATTTTCGACCTAGGTATAACAAAAAAATGGTACCTACCATATAAGCATAACCGATAATTCCATTTTTCTCGAAAAAATGTAATCAATTTCGATAACATTTTATATGAGTGATTTGTTGCCAATGGTGATGTCCGTGGTGTAAAAACTTTTTTAGAATCAGCTTATTAACGGTACCTGCCATATAACCGTTATTTATTATTCCGACTACCGTTTGAACGCACTGATTTCGGCCAAATAAAATTTTTAAAAACTACTTGTAAATTTGAATAATACTGCAAAAAAAAATTTTTTTAAAAAAGTAATTTTTGAAAGTTTTTTTTTTTTTTTTTGAAAAACTGATAATTCTAATTTTCTCGAAAAAAATACGATCAATTTCGATAAAATTTTATATGAGTGATTTGTTGTAAATGGTAATGTCCGTGTACGTGCATTCTAGGACTTATATTATTTTTATTTTACGAATTTGAGCGGAAAGAAGTCCGCTGGGTCAGCTAGTTATTATTGAAAGACAGTTTTATAATGTCATTAATGAGTATCGAAAAATTGATTTTAAAGTTAAATAAGATCATCTTCAGAGCTACATATTTGCTCAATAAAGCGTCTTGCTTTTTATTTTTTTTAATGTTTTAAGCTTAAAATTGTAAAAAATTAAAACTAAAAAAAAAAACCCGTGTTACTTGCCACCGGAGGAAGTTTATGCTACCCAGTCGAGTCGTGCCCTTTATTTATTTTTTATTGAAATTTTTAATTTAAAAAAAATTTTAAAATAATTTGAAGTTATAGTAAAAAAATAGGCCCCTTTTGTGCCCACAGAACCTAAAAACAACCATTATTGTATTAATTTGTAAGTTAGAAATAAGAGGCGAAATATCAAATTTTTATTGTTAATTAAAAATCTTTAAATTTTAATCGTTAAATATGGTTTCAGCAGAATAGCCTGGTCAGGGATCAAAAAGAAACACGTCTATACTAAGCAGTACAACAATCGATTGCATTTCTAATCATTACATTCACTATTCAAACAAATTAAAAAATAATTTTCATAAAGTTAAAGTTTCAACAAGGAATCAAAACTTTAAGAAAACCCACGGAAATAATTGAAGAAAGTGAAATCCCAACAAAAGTTGAAACAAAAATTTGTACCTATAACTTTTCCTTTGACCACCAAATATATTGTATAAAAAAAAATTATAAAAATGTTTCCAAAACCGGCAAACATCTATAAACCGCCTCAGGAAAACATATTACATTATTTTCATGATAAAATTTTGTTTAAATAATGTTTTGTTTTTTTGGACAGGTAGAGGTCAAAAATGTAAAAAAAACGCAGTAATTCCCCAGCCTATACCTAAAACATTGTTTAGAAATAATTTAACAATATTCCAACTCTCTGGCAGGCATACAAGTACAAGTTAGTAAGCAAAAGTTCTAAGCCGACCACCCTTATACACCTCTGAATTGTTTTTCCTGCCAAAAAGTAAAAATTCCACATCCGTTTCCTTTGTTTTTTTTTTTGCTGATATTTTTTTTTTAATAATTTTCGTATTTGGAATTTTCATACTTTTTAAAATGGTATTTCAGTTTATTATATTTTATTTCAAGTGTGGATGTAGAGTACGTATATATGTGAGAAAGTAACCCCTCTCTCTATTTTTTTTTATTTTTCTCAATGTACATATTTATGTGTAAAAACATTTTATGTTCAAATGGCAAAACCAGCGGAAAACATTCATTGAAAATTTCGTCCCTTTGGTTTCCTTGTTTTTGTTTCCATTAAATTCTTTGTCTTAAGTTGGCTCCAGGCGAAACATGATTATTTCCGTTTACCATTTGTCTACCGTTGAGCCTTTAAATTTATAAAAAAAAAGTTCAGTTGTAATGTTATCAGGATATCCACGTGATTGCCACAGGTAGTATACGAAGAAAGGAATTATTATCCAGTGTTGCGTTTGAATGCTCCTTTGGTTCTTTGTAGGTTTCATTTCATCATCCTATATTCTTTCTCAGATGCGATGGGGTCGTGGCGAGGGTTTTTTGTTTGTTTTTTTGGGGGGACTTTACTTTCTAATTTTTGTTGTATAAAGAAAGAATATTCCCTGGGGTGTTTCGGTAATAATCTTTCATTTATGTAGGTAGATATAGGATGGAATGGATTTGTAATGACACATCTTAAACAATTATTTCAAGTCATTAATAGAATTAAATATCTGCTTTTAGATGCCATGTTGGGGATGGTATATTTTAGGATTGGATTTGTGTGTGATATGGGTGTACCAAGTACACTATGGTTATCATGGGACTTATTTTTATGTAAATGTTTAACCGATTTGTGATCTTTCAATTAAGAAATTTAATATCGATGTTATACCTTTTTAGAAGCATTTTCTATCAAGGAAAACTGTCCCACTTTGATGAGACATAAGTCTAAAATCGAAATTTTGAATTATGTCCAACCAAACTGGGACACAAGTCCAAACAAAAGAGTTTTGGACTTATGTCCCAAGGAGTCGCAGTTCTTGGGTGGCCCACCTGTATTTCCCAACAGTTGAAATTGCTAAGGGATGGCATGCTGCAACTCCCTGCAACTGATTTGGGGTGGGTGCGAGTTCGGGTGGGTGCAAGTTTGGTATTGAAATTTTGAACTTATGTCTCACTTTAAAAATAAAATTTGTTGGACTTATGTCTCACTTTATCGGGACATAATTCCGAAATTTGATTTTGGACTTATGTCCCATTAAAGTACAAAAAAAAAAGTTATGTCCCTGCGCCCCGTTTCTAGATAATATAAATGTGGGATAGGGGTTTTACTGCACGACAGACTTACACACATACTAACGTACGAACGACGACGACCAACCAACCGGACAGACAAATAAAACAGAATACGCGTCCCTACTTTTTATAGTTTAGTTTTGCAAATAAATGTACACCATGAAGTAGTCAAGTTTAGTCTTAAAAGTAGAGCCAATGTAGTAAGTCTTGTTGTCGTTGCGCCCGCCGAGAATCAAAAGAATAAAATAACTAAATTTATTTAAAGAACAAATAGTTGTAACTTATTTTCCGAATCTTAAAGAAAGAACCCCACAAATTGGGGGCTCGTCCGGGAATTAAATGCGAATTAAATGCGGATTTAGTGCGGAATATTTTAAAAAAGTTTGAAAGTGCTTGCGTTCTTGCTTGTTCAACAAAACAGCAAGTAACATAAAAGAAGGTATCGATATCGTTGAACGAATGAAATAGTGTATCGCAGTGTTAAATTATGTGTCTTGTTTGCTCATTATAGCAACAAGTACCAAATTGCATTTCGTTTAATTTTTTCTTAAAAAAAAAAACAAACAACAAACAACGATTCAGTGCGAGACGGTAAAAAAAAAAAAGAAGAGCAACAGTGAACAGACGATCTGCCTGCACATTTGTTTTGAAAAAAAAAGCCAGTTGCAACCCTCAAGTTCTCCTGTGCGAAAAGTTAAAAAGAAAAGCAGAAAAGCAGATGCGTGGTTGTGCTCAAGCAAATTTAAAAATAGACAGTAAGTTGTACAGTACACACACATTGAAGATCATACCGAAGGAGAAAAGACAGAGCCGTGTACCATAATTCGTGAAGGAGGGGAACCAGAGCCGCAGTCAAAATAAAAAAAGGGGTAAGCAACGACAACACTAGTAGTTTTTTTTGTGAATTGGCTCTTATTTATAAACTCATGGTAAATCATTAATTCTAGAGTATATTTTTTTTTGAAATTGTAACTTTAATTAAATTTTAAAAATAAATAATTTTGGAATAAATATTTTGCGATTTGATGGAAAGGGATTGTATTTTGGGGTTGACGGTGGAAAAATTGAGGGAACAACTGACACAACTGCAACTACCAACAACCGGACTAAAACGTACATTGCAGGACAGGCTTTTATCCCATTATAGGTTTACACAAAGCGACGACGAGGAAGACGTTTTCCAAGAAGCCAGCGGAATTTCAACTGAAAGAGGTATCATGTTTACGCTTCGCGACATCGAGGATTCGCTGAATCCATTTGATGGAACTGGGTCTATGGACATTAATCTCTGGATCCAGGAGTTCGAGGAAAATGCTGTGACGGTGGGTTGGAGCGAGGTACAGAAATTTGTTTACGGGAAACAACTTCTCAAGGGGGCGGCAAGATTATTTCTGAGAAGCCAGACAGGCGTGAACAGCTGGAGTAATTTAAAAACAACTCTCGTTAAAGAGTTTGGAAAGAAGCTGTCGGCGGCCGAGGTGCATTTCCGTCTAAGTATGCGACGCAAAAAACCGACCGAAACTTTCTTGGAGTATCTATACGGCCTGATGGAATTGGGAAACACGATATCGTTGGAAGAGGAGAGTGTGATTGAGTACTTCATCGAGGGAATACCTGATGCAAGGAGCAATAAGGCGATACTATACCAGGCCAAGACGATAGACGAACTCAAGGTTCAGTTGAGGGCATACGAGAAGGCGAGAGGATCTCATACAACGAACACAAGGGGAAACACACGTTATGTTCCGAGTAGCAGTGTCCAGAGCCAGGTGGTGGTAAAGCAGGAACGAGGTTCCAGATCATGCTATCGATGTGGAGAAGCATCACACATAGCCAGAGATTGCAGAGCATCGACTTCAACCTTCAAGTGTTTTCGATGTGATCAGCAGGGACATATGGCACGCGATTGCAGAGTTAATGTGCAACCAACAAATAGAAGAGCCGATGAACGACGTGGACAGTCTGCAACAACAGCCGTTCGCAACAACCCGTTTCAAGAAGCGCGAATACAATTGGCTATCGGTTCAAACAGAATATTTAAAGATATTTTAGTCGGAGGCTGCACACTTAGCGCACTGGTGGATACTGGAAGCGATCTTTGTTTGTTGAGGTATGATAGTTTGACTCTGATGAATTTCGTGGAAATGACAACTGAAAAGAGAAATTTGTTGGGAATTGGCCAAAAACGAGTTACAACTCTGGGAAGTGTATTTTTGGAAATAGAAGTGGATGGGATTGCATTGGAACTTCAATTTCATGTAGTCGGGGAAGGAGACATGCCATATGCAGCAGTGATCGGCAATGACATTCTGGAAATGGTAAATTTGAACGTGACAAGTGAAGGGGCGGAATTTAAATGCAGAAGGAATTCAACTGAAGGAGGAAAGGGTGCCGATTCGGGAGCACGTGACGATTTGGGTGGTGAAAGGGGCCACGGGATATTTTGGGTGGGGAAAATGGACCACGAGTTAGTTGGGATGCTGATAAACGCACACGTGATGATTTGGGTGGTGAAAAGGGGCCACGGGATATTTTGGGTGGGGAAAATGGACCACGATGGAGTACTGGGAAAGGGGTACGAACAACCATTTCTGCCGACACCAATCGCAGACTTGAGAAGCTGGAATTGATTAAGGAATTTGGTAAAATATGTTTGGCTACCGAGGAGGGGATCTTCGAAAGGGAGATGAATTTTGATGTTGACCATTTGAACGCCACTATGCGTGAAAAATTGTTACACATGGTAAGGAAATATGAACCGGTCAGACAGGAACCGTCGCCGGTGTCAATGAAATTAATTTTGAAGGACGAAGTGCCGATATTCCATAGGCCGAGACGATTGGCGCATGCGGATCAAGTGGTGGTGCGCGAGCAGGTGGACAAATGGCTTGAGCAAAAGATTATACAACCAAGTAAATCGGAGTATGCCTCGCCTATTGTACTGGTCTCAAAGAAGAATGGAACGAAGAGATTATGCTGTGATTACCGGAAACTAAATGAAAAAATAACTCGCGATAATTTTCCGATGGCACAAATGGACGAAGTTCTTGAACGATTGCAAGGACAAAAAGTGTTTACAACGTTGGATCTAGAAAACGGTTTCTTCCATGTTCCGATGGATCCGAGTTCTAGAAAATATACAGCCTTCGTAACACTGGACCAACAATATGAATTCCTGTACGTTCCTTTCGGAATATCTAACTCCCCAGCAGTTTTCGCACGCTTTATCAACGCGATATACCGGACATTAATCCAGGCTGGAGTAGTGGAAGCGTACATGGATGATTTAATAATACCATCCAAAGACGAAGATGAGGGCATGAGAAAGCTTGAACAAGTGCTAGAGGTGGCCGAAAAATACGGACTGCGACTGAATTGGAGAAAATGCAACTTTCTAAAGAGGCGAATAGAATTCCTTGGTTACATCATTGAAGATGGGAAGATCCAACCTTCAACCGAGAAAACAAAGGCAATAAGAGAATATCCGGTACCAGCAGACAAGAAAGCGCTACAACGTTTTTTAGGTCTAGCTTCATATTTCCGAAGATTTGTGGAAGGATTTGCTGTGGTTGCAAAGCCCTTGACGGATTTGCTTCGGAAAAACATAAGATTTGAAATGGAAGCAGAACAGTTGGTTGCTTTTGAACAGCTTAAAGCAGTTTTGATGAAATCGCCTGTTCTAAAATTATTTAATCCAAAAGCAATAACGGAGATCCATTCAGATGCCAGCAAATTTGGATACGGTGCTGTCTTACTACAAAAGGATTCGGAAGATCAAATGTTCCACCCAGTTCAGTACATGAGCCGAAAGACAAGCAAATATGAAGAGAAGTACCACTCGTATGAGCTAGAGGTTCTAGCCATAATCGAAGCCTTGAAGAAGTGGCGAGTATACGTGTTGGGCATCAAGTTCAAAATCATAACAGACTGCAATGCATTCACGCAGACCATGAAAAAGGAAGATGTGCCGCTGAGAGTCGCAAGATGGGCGATGTTCTTGCAAGAATTTGAATACGAGATTGAGCACCGATCTGGATCGAGGATGAAGCATGTCGATGCTTTAAGTAGAGTTTCATGTCTCTTGATAGAGGATTCGTTGAATCACAGAATAAAAGAAGCACAACTCAAAGACGATTGGATAAGGGCCGTGCGCAAAATTCTCAGCAAGGAGGATTATGAGGACTTTTACATGAAGGCAGGAGTCTTGTGTAAGGATCCAGTAAAGGAATTGATAGTCATACCATCGGAAATGGAAAAGGAGTTGATTATCATTGCGCATCAACAGGGACATTTTTCCATTAAGAAAACCCAGGATGCTGTGGAAAAGATGTATTTCGTACCAGATTTAACAAAGAAGGTAACGGAGATAGTTCGGGGCTGCGTCAAGTGCATCATCACTGAGTCCAAGGCAGGAAAGAAAGAAGGTTTACTGCAACCAATCAATAAAGAGGATAAGCCGTTGGGAACTTTTCACATAGACCACGTTGGGCCAATGGAACAGACCCACAAACAATACAACCACATTCTGGTAGTGGTTGACGCTTTTTCTAAATTCGTGTGGCTCTATCCCACGAAAAGCACAGGAGCAGCGGAAGTGTTGGATCGGCTTAAAAAACAAGCCGCGATTTTTGGAAACCCAAGGCGGATCATATCAGATCGTGGAACAGCTTTTACAGCAACGGTATTCGGGGACTACTGCAAGGAGGAAAATATCCAACATTTGCTGATTGCAACAGGAGTTCCTCGAGGAAATGGACAGGTGGAGCGGATCCACAAAATTATAGTTCCAATGATAGCAAAAGCGAGTATGGGAGATTCCAAAAGTTGGTACAGACACGTCGAGCGTGTACAGCAGGTGCTCAACAATTCACCGACAAGAAGCACAAAGTTCAGTCCTTTCAGGATATTGACAGGTCTGGAAATGCGGACACCGGAATACCCTGACCTCAGAGAGTGGTTAGATGACGCCAATATCGAGGAACTAAATGCCGAACGAGAAGCTGTGCGTGAGGAAGCTGCTGAAAATATCGCCGTCATTCAGCGTGAAAATAGGAAGTCTTTCAACCGGAATCGTGTCCCAGAGAGGGAGTATCAGCTAAACGAACTCGTCGCCATTAAGCGTACGCAGTTTGGAACCAGCATGAAGCTTCGACCGAAATTTTTTGGGCCCTATAAGGTTACACAAAACGAGATCACGGAAGATATGACGTGGAGAAGGTGGGTGAAGGCGAAGGACCCAATAAGACGAACACCATAGCGGAAAACATGAAACCGTGGAATCCGTCATTCGGGGCGAATGAGTCGTCAGGATAGCCGATTGTGGGATAGGGGTTTTACTGCACGACAGACTTACACACATACTAACGTACGAACGACGACGACCAACCAACCGGACAGACAAATAAAACAGAATACGCGTCCCTACTTTTTATAGTTTAGTTTTGCAAATAAATGTACACCATGAAGTAGTCAAGTTTAGTCTTAAAAGTAGAGCCAATGTAGTAAGTCTTGTTGTCGTTGCGCCCGCCGAGAATCAAAAGAATAAAATAACTAAATTTATTTAAAGAACAAATAGTTGTAACTTATTTTCCGAATCTTAAAGAAAGAACCCCACATAAATGTGCTGCCGAAAAAGCATTTTAATGAGTTTTTCACTTTATTAATTAACTATAGAGTATTTAAATAATTTGCATTTTGGTTGACTAGTTTCTGGCTAAAATATGGATTTTTTAAAACTGAATTTTGCAAAACAGAATTTTGACCGAAGAGTTTTTACCCATATTAATCTATTTATTAACTAGCAGCTACCCGGGCCTTGCTACGGCACGTCGGAATAGACTCAAAGTAAGTATTGTTTTTTCACATTAAAGACTCTCCCACAAGAACCGTTAATTTTCTGGGTTAAAAATGCCCTTTGTTTTAATCAAGTGACCAATCCATCTACCCACCATCCATTCACATGTGTTGTTGGGGTGTAAAAGCTGAACAAACATTCAATTCTTTTGCAATTTTTCCGAAATTTTAAGGCATGTAATTTAATGAGGCGAAAAAATTGCAAAAAAAATTTAATGCCAAACAAAAAATGACGAACAAAAAATTGCAAAAAAAATAAATTGCCAAACAAAAATAGGTGAAACGAATAAATGCTTAGTTAAAAAAATGTTAAACAACATAATTGCCAAATAAAAATTTGCAAAACTTCAAAGAGCTAATCAATTAAAAACTAAATGAAAATAGTGAAATGAAAAACCCGAAATTATTATTTGACATATCAAATAAAATGACAAAAGCGAAACGTAATTTGCAAAACTTGAAATGCGAAACAACAAAATGCCAAATAAGAGAATTGCGAAACGAAAAACGCTGAAATGAACCACCGCCAAACGTTAATTTGCCAAACGTTTTTGGCGAAACATACCATACCCCAGAATCAGCCTATTAACGGTACCTGTCATACAACCGTTTGTTTTTACACCGATTATCTTTTGGACGGCTGCAACGATTTTGTCGAAATTTAATATTCTAAAACAACTGCTTGCCCTTATAGTCCAGTGTCCAGTCGGTAGGTTGGAAAAAATGTTGTAAATTGGAATAAGATCGGAGGTCAATAAAATTTTAGGACATTGTTTAGGAAGGTTAATTAAAATGTTCTTAAAATTTGGACCTTAGGACTCTGTGATTAAAGAAGGAGGTGGGGAAACTAAAAAATTTTCGACATTTTTCGGTTTTTCCTCTATAGCTTTTTCTACGTTCTACCGCTAAAGCTTTCAGGTATGTTTAGTACAGCGTTAAATTTGCTACAATATTAATTATCCAATCATTTTTATAGGTCACTTTCTACAAAGGTCACTTCGTACAAAACAAAGGTAATTTTACAAATTTTGCTACGAAAAAAAAAATTAAAATTTGCTTGGAAAATTTGAAAAATTAACATTTTTCCGGAGCGCAATATCTCGGCAACGAAATGACATACAAACATGCTTAAATAATTAATTTAACGCTCTACAAAGCATACCTGAAAGCTTTTGCCGCGGAACGTAAGAAAAATGGATAATAAGAGAAGAAAAATAACGGATATTACCTTTTTCACAGCAAAATTTTAAAAACTACCATTTTTTTTTGAAGCGAAACATCTCGGTAACAACTTGACATATAGAAATGCTTAGATTATCAATACTGTAGAAAATTTAACGCTCTACAAAAGATGACTTAACTTTTTTTTGCCGTACAACCTAAAAAAAGCAGAATTTTGAAACCAGAATATCGACCAGCTCCCAATTCCGTGAGCTTTGAATGAAATAAAACTTTTGAAAGCAAAACGCAATCAGGTCCATTTGATCCAAAAACAAAGTATTGAAAGTTTTCTGAAACACAAACAGTTTGCAACTTAACATTCGAAATGTGTGCAAAAAACATTCCTATATACAGGGTGAGTCATGAGCAATGCGACAAAATGCTAGGGCGTGTAGGTTGCGTTGAGACAAGAAAAAAATCGTATGGGAGGGGGGGTCTATTCCCCTCCGTTTAGCCGGGAGGGGCAATTTTCGAAAAAAACTGACTTTAAATGGGAAAAAAATTATTTAAAATCAACTGCTTCATTCACAATGCTGTGCGATACGTTTTTGAAAAGCCAATAACTTTTTCTTTCATTCTGTGTTTAAATAAATCTATTCTAAGAAATAGTTTTTGAAATATTAATTTTCAAAGTCAAAATTTTGAATAAAAAATTGAAAAAAAAATTTCAAATTCATTTTTTTCAAAATTTTACGTAATTAAGTGCTAATTTTAATTTCAAAATTCAATGCTTTTATTAATTTTTAGTCAAAAACAGAAAACCGGATGTCAAAATGTATCTTAGTTTTTGAGAAATAAAAAAAAAAATAAAAGTAAAACTAGTAAAATAAGTAAAAAGTTAATTCGTTTTTTTTTATTATTTGATTAAAATCGGATGGTATGTAATGAAAAATAAGAAAGGAATAATTCCCTTATTAATAATTGGCCTGAGCAGGTCAAATTTGGAAAACCAAAAAAAAAAAGTGTTTTTCTTGGAAAAAAATAATTCTAGTTTTTCTTATTTTCTCAAAAACTAAGATACATTTTGGCATCCGGTTTTCTGTTTTTGACTAAAAATTGATAACAGCATTGAATTTTGAAATTAAAATTAGCACTTAATTACGTAAAATTTTGAAAAAAAATGAATTTGAAATTTTTTTTTCAATTTTTTTTTCAAAATTTTGACTTTGAAAATTAATATTTCAAAAACTATTTCTTAGAATAGATTTATTTAAACACAGAATGAAAGAAAAAGTTATTGGCTTTTCAAAAACGTATCGCACAGCATTGTGAATGAAGCCGTTGATTTTAAATAATTTTTTTCCCATTTTAAGTCAGTTTTTTCGAAAATTGCCCCTCCCGGCTAAACGGAGGGGAATAGACCCCCCCCTCCCATACGATTTTTTTCTTGTCTCAACGCAACCTACACGCCCTAGCATTTTGTCGCATTGCTCATGACTCACCCTGTATATAGGTATATTTAACATAAACAGAATTCATCTGCTCGAATAGATTTAATTTTTTGTTCTTTAAATGTATATGTAACCTGAATATTCATCTATTTTCTAAAAGAAAAATATAACTGCTTCCAAAGACCTAAGATAACATTATTAATGCTAATTGCATTTTAAGTTATTCTATACGAATATCAAATTAACTTTTCTACAAACCAAAAAATATTTAAAAACCACAAAAACAAACCAAGAAACTATAAGTAAACCAAAACATGGACTGGACTATCTATATCCTTCACATACCTACTTAAAATATTTACATTAACAAAAACAATGAATTTCAGGACCTTGATATTCTAATAGATTGTCTCTTTCAAATGGAAACCAAAACCACTATAGAAGTTAAAGCATCGCACCTTAGCACCTATTCCATCATAGATAGTTTTTTTTTTACAGAATTCTCAGCGATGATTACATTATATGCCGGGTTGGGAAATTGCACAGTGGCGATCTTCTATGTATGAAAAGGAGGAAACTCACTCTTCGGAAATGGTATTATTTAAAATCCTTGTGGAATACTAAACAGTTTGCCAACGGCTTGACACAGTTCAACAAGACGTTCTCTATCTACTTTAGGATTCAACAATAAATCATTGACCTAGTCTCTGATTTGTACGTGTGGAGTTCGCTTGTCAGCCACTTTCACATTCAAACAGGTCGTCATGGGGTTGCATAGCATCAGAAGTTCGCCGTCGCATATGTTTGCATTTGCACTGAACCGTATCGGGCAAAAAAAAAAAAACTTTTCTATGAGCTATGTGGTGCGACATGATGAAAGGGTTCAAAAGGAGCAACTCTATGTTATATAGCAAGTATACGTCGTCGTCGGTCGTTGTGGTCGTCGTCGTCTTCTTCCTCTTCGTATAGTCACAACCCAAAAAACGTCTTATTTTTGCCCAGCTACACGAAACGAAATGGTTTATTTGAAGGAGCACCTCTACGTTTGTATACAAGTGTTGTAAGAAGGACTGGATGAGCTGGGTGTTTCTAATATTTGCCCACCCTAAGTCTATCCTTCGCATGATGAAAATGAATTTCATTTTCCCTTGCATACCAAAATCTGATTGTATATTAATATTTAATGGCACGACTTGCCCAGACTCTCTCCGTCCCCTTTTCTTTCACCTTCTTTTATTTATTTGAATTTCCAATGGTATCCACCTGAATTTATTATTTCTATCTTAAGTGGTTATCTGCGGCAGTGTTACTCTGTTAGCGAAGGAAGCAAAGCTTACAAATACACGTGTAAATGTATAGATGCTAAGAATATACAAACATATCCTTGGAAATGGGGAATCCTTTATGAGATGAGATCAATTTGCCTCAGATTTATACAGTGCCAGGATATAAAAGAGAGATGCGAGTTTGAGTATTTTCGTAAATTGTGTTTTGCTTTTTGGCTGCCCTTGCTACTTGCAAAAGTCCAAAGGTCTGCTTACCTTTTTTTTTTTCTTTTGTCTTTATATTCATTCTTCGGCCTCTTGTTTCTTTCTTTATAATTTCCACCTATCTGCCTACCTCTAAATAATTAATAAAATTCATAATTTGGTTTCGCTTAAGGAGCTTTTTGTTAAGTTTATGGAATCCTTTTAAGGATTCGTAATTAACTCAGAATGGGCGAGACTTTACGCGGAAGCGGTCAAAAGGGGTCGATGTCTTTTGACTTTATAATGGTGAAAATATCACTGGAAAAAGGTTGCACAGTGCTATTAATTTGGTAGTTAGATTTTTCTATAAATATTCAGTAAAATTATATAGTTGCGAAATAATGGAATCTTTTAAAGAAGCATCACCCCGCAATAAAACGAGCGTTTTGATTGAAGATATTTTTGGTTTTAATAAAACTTAACTGGAAATGGAATCATAAATAAACAAATTCCCATACTTTTTTCAAAATGAATACATTTTAAAAAAGCGATGATTACCATAGTATTTTACAAGAACACTTAACGCAGTGAAGTATATGAATACAACATCCTTCTACCAATCACTGCCGATAAAATAAGAAGTAAAGGGTGTTTTTTTGTTCAAGATATAAAACTTTAAGTTGGCATTACTTTTCAAGACGGTGACCGATTTAACAGCTGTCAAGTGATTTATTCTCAGTTTGGTTTGGCAATTCATCATGAATAGACTCACGTCTGAACAACGCTTGCAAATTGTGTCAAATGGGCCCAAAACGAGATGGCCGTTGTTCCCGATTTTCATAAGCGAATTTTGTTTAGCAATGAAGCGCACTTCTGGTTCAATGGCTACGTCAACAAACAAAACTGCCGCATTTGGAGTGAAGCTAATCCTCAAGTGTATGTCGAAACACCGTTGCATCCAGAAAAAACTGACCGTTTGGTGCGCTTTATGGGCTGATGAAATCATTGGTCCGTACTTCTTCAAAAACGATGATGGCTACAACGTTATAGTCAATGGTGATCGGTATAGAGCCATGATTACTAACTTTTTCATTCCTGAATCGAACAATCATGATGTCCAGGAACTGTGGTTCCAACAAGACGGCGCAACATGTAACACAGCTCGTGCCACAATCGATTTATTGAAAGACACGTTTGGTGACCGCCTAATTTCACGTTTTGGACCTGTGAATTTGCCTCCAAGATCTTGTGATTTAACACCGCTAGACTATTTTCTGTGGGATTATGTAAAGTCATTGGTCTATTCGGATAAGCCACAAAGGCTTTACCATTTGGAAGACAACATTCGCCGTGTTTTTGCCGATATACGGCCACAAACTTTGTAAAAAAGCCATCGAAAATTGGACGTCCAGATTGGACTACATCCGAGCCAGCCGTGGCAGTCATATGCCAGAAATCATATTTAAAATCTAATGCCACAAGATTATCTTTCGAATAAATAAAAAATCATGTCAATCGAATATTTCATCACCCTTTATAATCAAACTTCGAATAAATGTAAATTTTTTTCTAAAAGTAAACGAACGATACATCCCTTCAAAGTTTTGAAAATATACTCAACTTAAATTAATTTGAAACGTTCATTTTTTTCACTAAACTGTTGATAAAATGCTAGTTGTATAAGAACACCTCTTTCCGATAAACCCTATATTAGCACAATTAAACGCCGCAGCTGTTTTTACTTGCGATTAGCATTAGCATTCGTATTCGTACAGTCGTTAACACAAAGGTATCTTTCTCCGTGAGTAAGTTCGTGCGACCCAATTGTGCCCTTTATTTTACTTCTTCTTCTTTTGTAGTGAAGTGGAAATCTTCTTCGGATCATTTTACTTCTGATTCGATCGAGCTTACTCTATACTGCTGTAATGTGAAGCATCTTCTTCCCAGTTGCCCCGTTAATTTGTTATCCTTTCTGTTGTACAACGTTGTAGGGGAATTATGCTTAACATGACATACTCAGGTAAGACGACATACCACCAATTTCTCTTTTTAAAAAGGTGCCACAGATAAATAGAATATTTCTAGACATACGTTTTTGGCATTTCTTTTTATAGAACAAAGTCGTCATTTTCATTTTTCCTTATTTTTTGAGTGAGGAAGATTTGAAAAAAAATTGGGGTAGCAAATATTTTTGCGTATAATTTAAAAATAAAAAAAAAAAAAAAAATATGAAAGGGTGTGTGTTGCGCTTTGTTTATAGGGTTTTGTGAAGGCAGTTATTTGTATATGTAACTATGTCAGTATAGTATTTATGTTCAAAAGTAAATGTTGGTGCCTAATTTTTGACACAGTGCACATTATCGGGTCCATTTGATGTTTTAAGAAAAGCATCACCTTCTAATGTTTTAATTTTAAAATTAAGTAATAAAATTATTAAAATTTCAGCTCCCTGTCTGCTCTTAAGAATTTTCAGCAGTATTTCAGCTTACCCGAAGGAAAAATATCATCTTACCCAAATTAAGTATGTCATCTTACAACCAACTATGTCATCTTAAGCTAGCTGGCAGAGTAATTTTGAATGCTAGTTTTTATTTTAAATAATTTGAATTGCGTTTTAGCTACCAATATATAAATTAATTGAATTAATTTAGTTTTAAGACCTACGGATTTTAAGTCCTACGGTTTCATATTTTTTGCTTTGAATAAAAATTATGTCATATTGGGCACAATTCCTCTAAGCCATTATAGTAAGCACTGGACTTGGACTACAGTGTTGTTCTTTTTTTAGCTCGGGGGGTATTTCTCAAGCCACTTTATTTAACTTATACTTTAACACGTTGGTTGGTGTGATCAAAAAATGATTCACTATTGATCAAGATACCTAGTTCCAAGATACCTAGTTCCTTGAAAGCATGCGGCAAACATCAATAATTGTTCGTTGCAAGTAAGAAAGATCTTCACTTAGGTGACTCCATCGTCAGCAAATAATACTTTCTACCTTGTCTCCAAATAGAACGTCAACAACTGTAATAAAGAGTAAATTACTCTATCTTTTGGGTATACGCACTAGCTTCCATTGGGAAATTTTCGATCACTCCTGCTGTGCATCTAACGACGAACGACCTTAAAAGCAACAGGCATACAAAGCAGCGCTGCAGAAAGGGAGATTGTACCATTCAATCGAGATGGCCGCCTACACAGGCCAACAATTCGATATCTACGACCAACGCGAAGTAAAAATAGACTCTAACTAAACATCATTCTAATTAAGCTGCTACAGCTGATGGCCGAGCTGTTTAAAGCAGCTTGCGATGAATTGGTTAGCTATACTAATATGCTAACACATCAGCAAAATATGGTCGGGAAAAAGCATGACCTAGGAATGGAACTTTCGCATTGTTTTCCTGATCCTGAAGAAAGACTAACCTATGGACTGCACCAACTTACAGGGGCATCCGCATCAGTCTTAATCGCATACATATGGACTTATCTGCCCGTACTATGTGAATTCCTAAAGATAGTAGTCTACAATGTGATAGGTCTATATCATGTGGCTTTAGGCCAAGAAACTCCACCATTTGCGCTACGGAAGATCTTTGAAAAAAAAAACATTGAACTTCCGATCGATACAGCATCTTTATATAGGGATGAGCTATATAATGCAATGACCAGTTTTGGCATCTCTAGATAACTCGTCAGTTTGTGCAAGATGGAGATGGAGAATTCACGTTGATTGATCAAAGTCGGCAATGAGTTCACCGATGGCGATACCTATAATGTCAAAAACTATTTAGACAAGGTGATGCGCTGTCATGCCACATAAGTCTTTTACTTGTTCTTGTAAGAATAGTGCAATACTCTCACTTCAACACAACCAGCTTGAAACAGAATATTTGACAAAACCTGGGGCCCTAACCCTAAAATTATCACACCGATAGTTAGACCAATACTGACATATGGTAATTTGGTTCGTTGGAATACATTATTTACAAAAATACTGGTACTACTGGGCAATGAGATCCACCCCCCACAGCGGAGATGGAAGCTATACTCAACCCCTTTAACCCCTTGATCTGTTTGTACAAGAGTCAGGAATCGACAATTACATTTTTTTACAGATGGATCTAATATGGACATTGTTGCGAGATTCTTCTCAAAAATTCTTGGACTAGCAAGCACAATCAAACTTCCTGATTCTAGCGTCTTTCAAATTGAGGTTTTGACAGTGACAGTAGCTGCTAAACAGGTTGCAAGTTTGACATTACCAAAAGCTGATATCAATTTTTTTACAAGCGACCGAAAAGAGCCCGAATCTCAAAAACCCGACTGAAAAATCCCGACTGTCAAAATCCCGAATCCAAAAATCCCGACTGGCGAAATCCTGACTGCCAAAATCCTGCTGGCAACAGTCGGATTTTGGTTGCCTGCACACAGTGGAATATCGGAAAATGAAAAAGCTGACGAACTATAGGAATGTTCGATGTTTCCAAATCATCTATATTGATGTCGATATCAACATCGAGAGCTAAACATCTATTCCCGATATTAAACACAGACAAAACATCGATATTACCCAACACCGTTTATTTTTTTTGCAGAATTTGTTAATATTATAAAATTAAAAACAGTAAAATTGCTTTACCTATATAAAATACATATTTAGGAAGAATATAATATTGAATTTAAGTAACAAGCCACAGAACAATAAATGGGAGGAATATCAATCGGCCCGCTACTATACGACTGGAAATTGAAACACCTGCTAATGTTGTTTTATCTTTTTTTGTGAAAAAGGTTTGTAAATTCGAAACAACAGAAAAAGACTTTTAAGAAAACAATTCATAGAAGATATTTATTTATTTGTGATAACTGCTTTGCTTGCGAGTCAACATCGATGGATACCGACATCGATTATTCGATAATTAACATAGAGAAACTGTCTTCTACCACTGGCATTATTAATGGCCATAACTTGCTTTGATACCATAAATTAAAAACAAGTTAGGTACTGATATGACTTGTGCGAAGGATGCTGATGAAGAGGTACACGAAAACACTCCACGCTTCCTTTGTTACTGCCCAGCTATACGGAAAAGAAAAGAATACGTACAGAAAAATACTTTTCCAGGATCTAGAAAAAAATCTCAAGCTTTTCAGGGGCTGACTTACTGAAATTCATAAATGCCACTGGACGGCTGAACTAATAATTGATTTTTCATTACAGTAACAGTATGGGAGTTATACATCTCAGGGCATCACAACGGACATAAGTGTGGCGGCGGCCACGTCGGCCGTAGAACTGTGGATCGGCGAATCCTGTATGGTCGAGACGTCGGCTCTGGGAACGGAGCAGAGCGTCTGCGGTTCAGTAGAGCTGTGCCCCTTCGGGACAAAAAGGACTTGAATAAGCAAGTTAAAAAATACTGGTGGTTGGGTGACCACCTTGATATTGATAGTTAGTCAAAGTTGTTGCCTTGGCCGACCTACGTATTTTTAAGGTAGATTAAGTAGGACAGTAACGGTGGCACCAAAAAAAATGTTAAAAATCCATAAAATCGTTTGTCTGTGGGTATGCGCATTTGGCGCTGTTACATATGCATATATGTCAATATATGCATATGTATAAGCGTGTGGGCATATACATAGGTTGCTTCAAAAAAAAAAAAAAAAAAAAAAAAAAAAAAAAAAAAAAAAAATATGCTGCTGGTGGCTGTTCTAGTTTTAAGTTATTTTAAGTAGTATTTTTAAGTAATTTTAAGTTATGTACGTATATTTACGTATATTTTAGTTTTATTTAGGTTAATTTAGTTTTATTTAGGTAAAGGGTAGTTTTAAGTTTTTAAATAAATAAAAATAATGTCATGGAAAACAAGTTTTTAAAGAATTTTCTTGTTTAGGTTTAAGTTATATTGAATTTTAAATTTAAACTAGTCTTTACGCCGAAAGGCATTTTTAAATATAGTTATAGTATAATTTAGAGCGCCCGTATGGGGCCAGTAAGTTAGTTAAGTTAATATGTAAGCTAGTTGTTTAAGATTTTTTGTCTAGCATTAAGATATATAATATAAGAAAATGGAAAAATAAAAAATGAATTAAAATGCAAAAAAATGTGGCGGCGGATGCAAGATCTAGTCCCAGCCTACTAATAACCTAAACCTTTGTAGAGAAAAGTCAACTTGTCACTTTCCACTCATTATGTATTTGGCCACCTATGATAAATTTGGAGCTAAGAATCGTGATCAATCGAAGCTCGATGTCTCAAATTTTCTTCCAGAACTCAGAGGGTACCCCGTCCGGCCTTTCTGATCTTTCTCTGAGATTTTCACCACAGACCTGACTCTTTCGACGTTGATGTCAGGCACTTCCTTACACAAAACGTTGAGCATTTGCTTATGAACTTTGATTAACATCTTTCCTGAGCATTTCTCCTTTTTTGAGCAATTTGATCATTTTTTCGGTTTGTTTTTTATGCATGTGTAGTTTCTGAAAAGCTTGGTTGGTATCAGCATATGGTGAAAATGTTTATTTCAGCTCTGTACGCATGCTCTCGTCAATACTATACTTTTAGTTAGGCAATGGGCACACTTAACCTTATTCAACACAATAGAGAACACCTTCAAAAGCGTTGGCATGGCCTTAAAATAACAGGGACAAAAGAAATTTTCGCTGCATATTTTGACGAATTGTCAACAATTTTTTTTAACGTACTTGCAGCTGGTTCCTCCAGGTTCAGCATCTAAACATACTGTTTGTAAAGGTTTTTTTTTAGGTATAGAACTTTAAATTGCAATAAAACAACGATGGAATATTCGATTGACATGGTTTTTTATTTATTCGAAAGATAATCTTGTGGCATTTAATTTTAAATATGATTTCTGGCATATGACTGCCACGGCTGGCTCGGATGTAGTCCAATATGGACGTACAATTTTCGATGACTTTTTCCAACATTTGTGGCCGTATATCGGCAATAACACGGCGAATGTTGTCTTCCAAATGGTCAAGCGTTAGTGGCTTATCCGAATAGACCAATGACTTTACATAACCCCACAGAAAATAGTCTAGCGGTGTTAAATCACAAGATCTTGGAGGCCAATTCACAGGTCCAAAACGTGAAATTAGGCGGTCATCAAACGTGTCTTTCAATAAATCGATTGTGGCACGAGCTGTGTGACGTGTTGCGCAGTCTTGTTGGAACCACAGCTCCTGGACATCATGATTGTTCAGTTCAGGAATGAAAAAGTTAGTAATCATGGCTCTATACCGATCACCATTGACTGTAACGTTGTGGCCATCATTGTTTTTAAAAAAGTACGGACCAATGATTCCACCAGCCCGTAAAGCGCACTAAACAGTCAGTTTTTCTGGATGTAACGGTGTTTCGAAATACACTTGAGGATTAGCTTCACTCCAAATGCGGCAGTTTTGTTTGTTGACGTAGCCATTTAGCTTCATCGCTAAACAAAATTCGCTTATGAAAATCGGGAACATCGGCCATCTCGTTTTGGGCCCAATCGACGGCGTTGTTCAGGCGTAGTCTATTCATGATGAATTGCCAAACCAAACTGAGTATAAATCACTTGAAAGCTGTTAAATCGGTCGCCGTCTTGAAAAGTAATGCCAACTTGAAGTTCTATACCTCGAAAAAAAAACACCTTTTATAAAGAAGCTGAATATAGTTTTTTTGTCCAGTAAACTTACCAGCTAGCACGAAAATTTGTAAGAGAGCCGAAACCTAGAGCCGAAAGCTTACAGCAACAACACCGAAACAATTCAGGTCCAATACAAGAATAAACCTCCGCGAAGTTGCTTCCATTTAACAGAACTCTTTATTTTAATATACCCAACACATTTTCGAGAATTTCAATGCCAATATCCCGGTCAAAGTTGCGTAAAAGTCAAATTCCTGAGGTTAAAATCAAACCCGAAACGTTTATTCAAACTTTTCGCCCCAAAAGTAGCTCTTAAATTCCAAACGCAACATTTTAACTTGCGTTCATATAGAAATGCCTCGCCAATAACTCATCATGTAGCACAATATGCCATCACTTCCACCCGAAAAGGCATATATGGGTGAAAAAGTGGTTTGGCTTCAATAAGGAATTTACTTAGTTTTGCCATAGGGCTCATTCCAAAACCCAAAACCAAATACCGAACTTTGTTGCAAGTCCAAGAGAGAATAAGTAATAGTAGCGAAACGAGTGTCCTGCATTCAAACTCGAGGCAAAGCAAAAATAGCTAAGGGAAAGTAACGTGTGCCAGATCGATACGAATTGTAAACACCACGTACTTGTACAGAACTGGAAAACCATTCCTAATCCAAACCGCACACTTACTCATGATGCCCTCCTGCTCCATCGTCTCTCTAGTGCAGTGCAACCAGCAGATAGGAAATATCTCTTAATTTCCAAATGGATTCGTTACATTCAACACAATAAAATGGGTGACGTGGTAGAAGTGCAGAAGGGGAGATTACGTGTGCAGCCAAAGGATGAGGCAATCCTCTGAACATTACATTCAAAAGATGGCGATAGACCGCGCCCAACAAATGCCTCCGTTCCGGACTGATGGCTTTTGGAGACATGTTAAGACAATGTGACTGCGGAAGTACAGTAACCCCCTAATGGGAAATTAATTGCTCGTTCCATCGATTATTTATTTATTGCTAAGAGAGAGAGAGCTCTTCTACTCCTTAGTCCTTCTCCTTCCATTGTCCTTTCATCGTTTCTTCGATTATGGTGCTGGCGACCGAAATGTGGGTTCGGGTCTTTATTTCTGGCGACGAAGACGACAATGACTCTATGTAAACTTCTATGACATTTGCTGTTCAAGAAACAGTTGCCAATGTCGGGGGCGCAGAATGACAGCCGACCAAGAGACAACATAGTTGTCATATTGCATGTTGTTGTTTTTGTGGTAAAACCAGGGTCGGGCCGGAAAGCAAAATGGAATGGGTTTCCTGATAAGGCCACAAGGCATTGCAGCATCAACGCTAACGTTATATGGAAGTTTTAGATAACTGTTTGTGTGTTTGAATCCTTGATCCTTGGAATGCCTCATAGAGTCTTAGAAAGTCTGTCGTCGTCTTTTATACTTTGTGTGAATGTATGTATGTAAACACTTTTCAATTTATTTAGTTTTCATTAGAAAGGCGTCTCAGAGGGAATTACATTAAGATTTTTATATTGCTTCGTGTCTTGGCAAATGAAAAGAGTCTTTAAATTTAAAGGCTCATTTCTTATTGAATTAATTGTGAAATAAGTGATACAAGAAAACGCTTCTGTGGGGCTGATTAGTTGATTAGTTTGTTTGCTGTGGGTGCGGGTGGGTTGTTGTTTGTAAAGCTTATTGCTATATAAGTTAAAAGCGAAGGAATAATTGTTTTGAAATTGGTTCCTTATTTTGGGAAGAATAAATTACAAATGACATTTATATATGTATTATGTATAGGAAACTCAAAGAACATTTTATTTTGAATTATAAATTTGCTAAGCTTCCAAACAAATTTGTAGAAAAATCAATCCAGCTGCTTGAGCTAAGAATTTTTCTCCATTTTTGTAGGTATATACATCAGTGATGACATCACTTGGCGACACTATCTTTTCCTACTGATTTAAGAAATGGACAGAAAAACAAATCTTAAAGACCGATAAAATGTATGCACTTAATTTCTGAACCCTCAGCAACTGGATACTGTAGATTTGGTGCTCGTCTCGAATAAACAAAGGGGAACAATAAGTGTAGGAAGAGGCGCCTTTGACGGCCTGTAGACATTTTTAGTCTTTTTATTGTTTTTATTTTATTCTTGTAGACATTTTATCCAACTGAGCAAGTAGTATCTCGTAGTGTTCGCTATCTTATTGACGGAATATACCGGTATGACTGAAAATGACATCAGTTAGGTGGTTCTTTAAAGGACGGTGCAACCGCAAAGAGTGTTGAAACCATCTTGCAACAAATGTTTGATAAATTTCAAGCATTATGGAAGAACTGACTAATTCAACCAGGCAGTTCCCCGCCAGTCAATATCACAACTATACAAGGTATTGATCCTGAACTATGCAAATATAAACAGGTCTATCCTCATTTCAGGGGTTACAAAAAAGTAGTACATATACCTAACAGATTAATTAGAAAGTTGGAAGTATGAACGGACAAAGTTACGAGCTGTAAAAAATATTGAAGCGAATGCGATTTTACATCTTGTACGTCCAAGAAATATTGAAACACTGGAAAAGCGCACGTTTCTTTCTTTGACGGATTAATACAAGTTACAAACGGAATCGGTGTCATCCTTGTGGAAGAGTTACGTGCGCATTGCTCCTCTGGTATAGACATACTTACAGCAAGTGCTATCTGTGTTCAAAAATAAAATTTATTGTGAACAAATTTCCATAGAAACATAGAAACTTTTTTTTTGACATTTGTATGTGTACTGAATAAAAAAAACTCCTTTCTCTGCCTCTTTGCACACAGCGAATAGGTTCTTGACTACCCAGTAGAAAATTTCAAAAAATTCCTCGAGGAATAACCAACTTTTTCCTCGAGGAACTGGAACTTCACCGAGGAAGGATTCAGAGGAATCCTTAGGTGAATTTAACATGGGGCTGTCATTGGCGTTCACCAAGTGACTTTCTGGGTGAATATTAAATAGTGAAATCACCAAGTAGGTGGAGTTTGCTTATTCATAAATGAATTATATTTGATGAAATACATCATGAAAGTTCGTCAGTGATATCATTAGGTAAATAGGACTTGCTTATTCAGCAACACACAGTCTTGGTGAAAAATGAAGTGAAAATGCAGCAGTGAAATCATCAGCCCACTATCCCTCACTGAAAGATATCATGAATATTCAGTAATGAAATCACATGAAAAATGTAACTCGCATAATCATTAGTGAATTACGTTTGATGAATTTGAAGAAAATAATAAAAAAAGACAGTTCTCATGTTATATTGGTATTACATATGCTTTTTTTTTGATTTGCATGTTGTTTTTTTTCATCGCTGCTTTCTTGTAGTGCAGGTTCTTGATTCTCTTGAACCCTTGCTGAAAAGCTTTTCTATAGAGCTGGGGTGAAGGAATTTTGGTCCTAACAGCACCTGCAAAAAAAAAATATTGATGCATGAATGAGAAAGTGATGACTTGATTAAAATATTACTAATTATGATGAAGTTCTTATAAATTGTGAAAAAATAATAACTTACTGAACAAACATGACGTGTTAATGTTTTTTTTAACGCTTTAAAAGGATTTTTGCCATTAAGGCCGTCGAAATTGTGTGTCACAGCGACTTCAATTCAATTTCAATTCAATTTATTAAAAGCAAACGTACAAGTAAGACTTACATCTTTTATAGTACTTAACAATAATCGGATAATAGAACATAATTAATCAACTTACAATTTAAAAACAAGAAAAATACCTAAATAATATATGTACATTAAAGTATTAGTATTAAAATAACATTATATATTTAAAATACTGTTTATAGAAATTTAATTGATGGTAAATATAGAAAATCTTTGATTAGACTCTGTAAGGAAATGCTGTTAGGTGTCCTGACGAAAATGAGCAGTAATTACATTTTTAAAATTTGCAACACTAATTATTTTCTTGATATACATGGGGAGAGAGTTCCAAAGCTTTGTAACATAAATCATGAAGAGCCGCGAAGAGTTCAAGAAGTTGAAATTTGGTACCAAAAGCGTTACAGTTCTGTTGGATTGAGCAAATCTAAGTTTTTCATAAATATAAGGAGGTGTTTTACTTTGAATAACTTTGTGCAAAAAAATGCAGCACCTAGCATCAAGATATTGCTGAAGAGAACATCCAAGGATAAGCCGATGATAATGTGATATGTGTTCGAATCTCTGAAGTCCATAGACGTATCTTACCATATCGTTAAAAGCAACGAGAAGTTTGTGTTGGGAGTGGGAATCAGGTTTGCAATAGACCGTACAGCCATAGGTTATTAAAGGCAAAAGCAGGACTTTGATAAGTCTGAGTTTAGTGTTCATTGGAGTTATGGCAGAATAAAGCCAAAGTTTACGCAAACCAGAGTATATTCTTCCAACTACATAATTGATGTGATTTTCAGCTGAAAGTGACTTATTTATTTTAATACCAAGACTGATTACGTTGTCCACAAAATCAAGTTGAGATTGAAGCAGAAAAATTGGAGGTAGAGAAGAGGTATCCACATGTTTTTTAGATATAGCGATAAGTTGGGACTTTGACGGACTTTGACGGACTTCTGCAGAAATTATATTTCGCAGAGCTTTTTCTATGCTGCCGCCAGACGATGCAACTATTTTTTTGAAGATATCATTCTGAAATAAAAATAAAAAAGAGATATGAAAAATCCGTAGGTAGGAAAGTAGATAACTGTGTAGTTGGTCAGCAAGATTTTATATGGAAAACCAAATGTTTGGATAAATAATTGAGTAATCAAAGTGAACATAAAAATGATTTGCTGAAATTTGTGGAAATGTTATTAAAATGCGAAAACTTACGTATTTTTCTTTTTCTTCTCCTGCCTTAATTTCCAGTTTGTTGAGGTCTTCTCTTCATCTTCATCTTGTATATTGTTGCTTATTTCACTTTCACTGTCTACAATATTATCCCTTTCAGATGTTATATCACTATGATTGATAATATTTTGCAAAATTATTTTGTTTTTTTTTTTCTAAATTATCCCTCTTTTGCTTTGCCAAGCAATTTAAATTTCTTTTACTAAAACCACTAATTTTTAAATAAAATAAATTACAACTCACAAACTTTTTTCAATCACTATTTATTATTTACAACAAAATAATATGTTTGGTAGCTAGGTATTTAATTAGTAATATTATTAATGTTTTTTTTACTGGCACTCGTGTTCGCGTTTAACTTCTTTGTTCTTTCAGATGCAAATGATTGATATTCGTCATTCGAGAACAAAACGATTTTGTAACAACAAGGAAAAACCAGAAAATACAGATTCTCTTTCGCCAAAAAGGAGCACGCGTTATTAAAGAACGATCAAAAAGCAACAAAAAACGCGAAAAATCAAGCAGGCGCCAGAGACAGGCGGCAACGAAAAATGAAAAAAAAAAAAAGCGAATGAATATTTGCATTACTTGTCACCCTGGAAATCCTTATGTTCCTTGGTTCAAGTTTATAGTTTTTTACTTCTTCTCTGTTTTGAACTGCGTACAAATCATGAATCTGTGCATTACTCGTCACCCTGGAAATCCTTGTGTTCCTTGGGTCAGTTAGACACAAGGCAATTTTTATGGATTATTTTTTTTCCTCTTTCTCGCGAAGAACACTGAACAGCACAGATGGCCCAACTTATTTCACGAACTAGTGGATCTGTGCATGACTTGTCATCAATGGAATCATCTAATGACTTTATGTACTTGAATTGATTAATGAAATGTGAGCACTGAACTCAGTTGAACTTTTGTTCCAAGTAAAACAAAGTGTAAATGCCTTAAAAATACTGAACTGATGAAAAAATCAATGCTTTTCTATAATGAAATCATAACATGCAATTTCCTCGAAAAAGTATTCGATGAATTCATTGTTCTTTTCACCAAAAAAATTCATTGAGGACGAAATTTCCTACTGGTTATTTGAAAGTCAATTGAATATTTGAAATTCTATTGAAATGAAAAGAAATTGATTTTTCTGAAACTTGTCATACAAGGACGGATGTAGTATATTGTCGACCCATGCTCCCCCAATCCGATGTTAGCAAGTGTAAAAAAAAGTTTTGGCTAGTTTTTCACAAACTTCTTAAGAAACTATTTAAACGAAGGACTTTGGTTTGTGGGCAGAGATTAGAATAGACAAGATCATGTCGTTAACGAACGACTATGCTATGCGGGAATTCGCGGAAATTAGTATCAGTAAACCTCTTAGTGGAGACATTTTCTCCTGGTGACAAAATTTCGTGTGGAGACCAAAAAGAAAGACAAATAAAATAAAGATTTAAAATCTGGATAAAGAAAAAGGCGAAGCATTGGCACGAACGTTCTGTGCCAAACTGCATCAACGGACCTGAGAACGAAGAAAAAGGTGTTAAATTGTCTTTCCTTTAGAAAGTGAAATCACCATCAGGAACTGCAAAAGGATACTACCAAGAACGGCACAAAGAAAAATGGGGTTAGTGACATAAAGTGAAAGCAATGATGTCAAGAAAGAACGGCTTTCAAAGCTTGGTCAAAGTGCTTTTCCAATAAAAAAAGATGAAAAAGCAAGCCTAGAAGTAGTCTTCATGCGTTGCAAGAAAGAAACAAAGAAGAAGAACTTAAACCAGAGATTATACGGAAAGCATGTATCGGGAGTTGGAAGAAATATCTGCACCGGCTACTTATGCAAACCGGGCTTTTCAAGAACTGTGATACACCAACTATCTTTAAAATTAGCGCTCAAAAAAGAAGAATTGCGCTCATGAGATTTGTTCACCAACTTCTTGTGGATGACGACAAACTTCTTCATATATGCGACAGTATTTCAAATGAAAAGTTTCCCGGCAGTTTCAATATTTTCCAACAGCCACGCCAAGTAACGCAGAAGTCAGTGCGGGAGTTAAAAACTCCAAAAAGAGAAAAGCAATTGTTCCAAACGGGATACCATTTGAGTTCTGGAAAATGCATCGGGTGACCAAATGCATAATCACTTATCAGTGAAGAGAAATTTAACTTCTTCCAATCTGAAAAAGAAAGAGTGATACGCGAAAGTGCTATAGTTACCGTTCGATCAAGCTGTTGTCAAACACCATGAAGATTGTTGAACGATTAGATTGCCGTTTGCGAAAAATAATACGGCTGTCTGATCTGGTGACCAGTGCGGTTATGTATGTAAGAATCAGAATGGAAAATTATAGTGAGCAATTTGCATGCTTGTAGACAACCATGGGATTTGATAGGAATGGCTTGAAGGCAACGAAGAGTCCCCGGAAATCTACGTACGGATGATCATGGATAGATCGATGGCTTAGTGCACAAATGTGTTAAGTGCACTTTTTGGCGAAATTGAGTTTATTATACGATTCTACTCAGCACATACAAGTCTTTATTTTGTGAACTAAGACATCGATATACGAGCAACGAATAAGTCAAAACAAATGTTAGATGCACGGCAAGAGTCATCAAAAATTACCCAATAGAAGGTTGTGTTTAGGTTTACCAAGGAAGCGTCTTGAGTCCTATGCTCTTTATTACAGTTTTTGATTATTTACTGAAAAATAAGTTGAGGGACACGAAAGTGGTTCAGTTAGTCATTGAGAAAATCCTTCATTCTTGCAACGAGCACTTGATGTATGGATGGAAGTTTTGGAAGGAAATGGGTATCAAATTAGCGCGAAAGAGACAGACAGATATATGCACTCAGGCCTATTGCGAGCATCTATTTGACGGCAGCAACAGAACAGTACTTACCACAAAAGTAAGCGAAACTTAGATCAATGATCAATACTGATGCAACTTGTGATGACGACATCAATAGGATGAATCTATTGGAGTAAGAAGTCTGGTATCTCCTGGGACCGTAAAAAGTCTCCAAAGCTGAAAGGCACGCTATGTACACTACAGCTAACATATGACGTATCGCTAACGTCATGTCATATGGTAGATGGTTCACAACGTTTGACAATATACAAAAAGTATGAGCACAAATCGGAGGCTTCGCATGACAGCTGACACCAGGAATAACTAGAAGTAAGAAGATCCATTAAAGCCTTCACGTCGAAAATACCACATTGAGTTAAATTCAGGACAACAAATTTAGCTGGTACTGTCATAGCTGTTACTAAGGGACACTGAAATGTCAGCATTCAGTTAAGCTCAGACATGGATCAGTCCATAACACAAGAAGCTTGTCGATATTTGACCTCCAAAGTTCAACATGACGAACAGAAAACAGATCAGTAGAGGAAAAGGAGAATTTGGAAAGTTATTATTCTATTCAAGATCTTAAGATCGTCGGAAGAAAGATAAAGAAGAAGCAGAACAGCAAGCACAAACACAATAAACATTGTTAACCGGGTCGCCTATCTGCTTGTTTTACCCCATTACCAATGATGGAATCAATTTCTGCAAATACTGAAGTAGCCAGTAGGTAATTAAAGGAAAATAGTAAATCATCATTGTTGGTTGTTGGCACATTAGATATTCTATGGAATTTCTATGGAACTCGCTTACTACGAACCTTTGACGTTTCTCGACTTCAAAGCTGACATAGGTCTCAAATTGCAACATGCAAACTTTTGGATGGAAGCTTTTAAGGGAACAAACCTAATGGGTATGGATGAGCCTCGAGGGGTCGTTTTTGAAGTAAAATTTATATAAACTAGTTGGCAAGTTTATTTATATTTACATTCAAAACTATTTTTCCTTTTTACGTTTGTGGTGTTAGTTTTTTTTTTTTTACGATATTAAAACCAAAATCTAGGTCAAATAGGTTGTCCTTTGAAAGGGAAGTCAATTAGGTGTGGTGGTGTATATTTAGCATGTCACGTTTTATGTTTATGTGTTGTAATCCATAGGGGCTAAGTACTGACATTCGAAACAAGTAATTTATGTCAAAGATTTAATGCTTCAACAGTTTGAATAAGTATCGTGTTGAAATTTACTAACAAACCGGTATAATCGCAAATTTCCGTGTTGCGTGTGAATTAACAATTCAAATACACACGTCCTGAGACAAATGTTTTTCTCACTCATTTGATTATTTTGGTCAGTAATTTTATTTTGTTGTTGTTGTTTTTCTTTTATATTTTCTAATTCGTTGTTTTGGGTAGCTTATAAGTGAAGGAAGTTGGTATTTATTTAAATGACTAATGTTAATAGCTTAGTATGAGTATACTTTAAAGGCATAATGAGCTTGTGGTGTTTTAGTAATTGCTTCGAGCAATTATTTTGATAACTTGAACTGTTGTATAGAGAGATTTTTAGCATAGTATTTTTTTTTTATTTTATGAAGCGACACAGTGACCTGTGTAATATGAAGGTTTGTGTGACCGTGACGCACTGTTTTTCGGAAGGTATTGGTTTGTATATAATTCTTGGAGTTACCGATCTTTTTTAGAAAGTCACAAATAAAGTGGCTGGATAAAACGGAAATCATGAAGTTAGACCTATACGGATTCCCATATTCTGCAGAAAGGCATGAGATTTGATGAAATTTCAAATTTGCAAGTCGAAATTTTGAAAAAAAGGCAAACAAATGTTAAACCACTCAGCAAGTTAAAAGTGCACAGTAGACCTTTTTAACAGCGTCTATATTCTCATATCTTCGTATAGTTAGCTCTTTCATACCACAAGATTTTATATGGGCTGAATATTCACCGCCTTGCCATCTAAGAAATTTGTGAATAACACATTTCGAGATTTGTGCATTTACTAGTTGTCTATTCTGTTACCCATTGACGTACTAGATATGACCGCCAGTTGGTTGTAATTTTCATACAAACAGCCCAGAAAAGTTGTTCCAGCTAAAAACATTCTAAAAACGCCATCATCTTTTAGTGTTAAATACGTGTACTAATTTCGCCATTAGAATTTAAATGAAAACGATAATATATTCATCTGTAAGTAACTCATGGCATAAGGAGTGCATGTGTTTTGTAAAATAAAAGTAGTTTTAAAATAATTTCCACCACAATATTTCAACAGTAAATAATTAATTAAAGAAATCATATCACTGCTACGCAGATTCCCTGCTAGTAGTTGATGGCGCCCCTAGTTATGTTGGAATACGCGTGAAGTTGGCTACTGGCGGTCCATACCTAATACGTCAATGCTGTTACCCTTACAACAGTCGAAAACATAGTTGTTTGTTGTTTTGTTTACGACTTTTGTCAAAGAAACGGATTTGAAAACCAAGAAAATACTTGAAATATTGTTGATTTATTTTGTTTACGACTCTTGTTAGGGTAACAGAGGATATGGTTTGTGTCGCCTTTTTCAACTCGTTTTTTGTTGTTCCGCATACATAAGTCGTTTTGCATTTTGTTGTTTAATTTTTCGTCCACTTGGTTAACTTTTATTTCGATATTTTTCTGATTGTTTTCTGATCGTCTCTTTCATTTGTTACTGTTTCGTTTTTCTTTTTTTCGTTTTCTGTTGTTTTGTTTTTCGATCATTTCGTTTTTTTTCAGTTCGGTTTCGATTCCTTAAATTTATGCACTTAGCTTCTCATTATTCATTCACACAATCTTATTTTATTTTCATTATATTCAAATATAATAAAAGAAAATAAATGTCAAAAAAGTATTTTTTTAATAAGCAAAAAAAAAAAGAAAATAACTGAGTGGGTTCTTTATTTTATTAAATTATTAAAACATTTTTAAATGAATCACAATCTGAGAACAAAGTGATCGAATTTCGAGATAATAGGTTTTAATGGAGACAAGTTGCGAAATAACCTTTAACGAACTAACCCAAGGCTTAACAATTTATTGTAGGTAGGTCGGTAGTTCTACTAGAATAAAAACCCAATTAGCGCTTGGTGCGCCGTTTTGATACCATAAACTCATGAGACCTATCATTATGTGGAGGTTGAAACAGCGTTTTGATGGCAATGGTGTTTTAAGGTATGGAATTGTGTTGCTTGGGAGATGATCTCTTTATCACCAACTTCCATAGGAAAACAAGAGATCTTCGGGCACCTCGGACAATGGAATTGGCCCATATCCCTAACCAGGCTTTTAGCTCCGATATGTATGTCTTCGCCAAAAACCTCAACAGGCAGAGTGCTGGGTGGCTTAGGGTAGAACCAGTTTCCCCGTGAAATCGATTCGGTTTAGGGAATGACATGATTTCCGCAGTAGACACAACACAACTTACCTATACGGCTTCAGACATCATGGTTCCTGCTGAAATCATGTAGCTCTCTTGATCCATTTTGTCGCCCATGGAAAAGGTGAGATATTGGTACGGTGAGTTATCTTATAAGGTTTGAAATTGTTTTGCTTGGGAGATATTGATACGGTTTGTTACGTTTTATAGCCATTTAGTTGCATTCAAAAAGCCAATGAGTTTACCTATGCTCACAACTGAAAGTTCGCTAAGGTTGTCAATAAAGTACTGACCGAGGAATATGCATATTGGATTAGCCAAGCCAGGGCAGCAGCAGAGATAGTGGGTCACTGTTTCTTTTTCCCTTTCATCTCTATAGCTACGAAAATGAGTATTGGGCGGAATGCCCATTCTTGCTGAATGCTCTCGTATTGGCCAGTGACCCGTGCTAACTGCAATGATTCTGGCTATGTCTGGCCGAGTTCTACATAAGAGTTCATTTGTGCGGGACTTGTCATAGGTGGGCCACATATTTTCTGAGGTGGCACAGCTAGTCAGATCATTCCATCTACGATTAAATACACATAGATAATGAGACATGAAACTGCCCTTCACAGCCCCCAGAGGAATACTAACTGCTTTGGCAAGTGAGCTGTGAAGGGCCGATCCTTGCCCGGCAAGCTCTTCAGCCCTTTCGTTTCCCTGAAAACCAATGCGGCCTGGGACCCAGATCAAAGTGACCTTCAGGCTATCATTAAAGCCTGCGATCTCGTCTAGACATTGTTGAACGAGTTTAGAGGATATTGAGGCATCATCAATGGCTTTGATGGCAGCCTGACTATCTATTATTATAGCAGTATTACGGTTTTCATTTGGATCTTGCTTTAGTATTTTGCATGCTTCTTTGATTGCAAACGAAGTCCGGCAGTCGAAGTGACTTAGATACATTAAGTGTTTCAGATAAGGCCCCTGCTCCAACAATACATTCCATCTTTGAACCGTCCGTGAAAATGATTGTGTCGTAATTTTTCGTTATATCTCCATCCTCCCACTCCTTTCGGGTAGGGAATGCGACGTTGAAACGTTTGTAAAGATTCAGAGAGGGAGTTCGGTAGTATTAGTTGAAATGAAGCCCGGGGGTAGCAATTTGGTAATATTGTAGTGACCGAAGGGTTTGTCGGTCCAACAACCAATTTCCTTAAGTCTGTAAGCAAGATACTAAACATTGTATATGTAGGTCGAGAGGAAGGAGATGTAAAATAACGCTCAGGGCATCGGGAGGGCAGGATCGCAGTGCTCCTATGGTCCCTACGCTAGCTGTTCTAGCGTTGAAACATTGTACACTTAACGAAAATGCAAAACATGTGAAAAACAAGAGAAGAAATGCGAAGTAATTGTTGGGCAAAATGATCGAGAAACAAAGTGAACAAAAAACTAGGCGGGTTTTGCGAAGTGAACGGAAATAATTGTGACAAAAACGAAATAACAAGAAGCAAAATAAAAAAAAAACGAAACAATAGTCAGTAGGCAGCCGTTAATAGTATAGACTACTCGTAAATGTAAGAACCTCCAAATGTCCTATTCACATGTTTCGTAGATGGCGCTGTCCATGATTGTACTATAGAAATGCATATACAATGGGGAAACATAAGCACTATGAGATGGTATGACGCACAGTGTGTTCTAGCAGAACTTTATTCGTGGTACGTTCGATTAATGTTAACGTGTTCAATTATACAAAATATGTGGTTAATACTTTGAAATTTTTAAGCTTTCCATAATGTCATTCTTTACTATATGGAACAAATGCCACATTACAATACTTTCGTTAGTCACTTCTTGAATAAAAATCATCCATATTCAAAAACGTTTCGAAGGATTTGGTTTAAAACATCACTATACCGTTTTGAAACAAATCGAAGATTTTTCCACATTTTTGTAACACCAAGGTATGAAACTAAATAAAACCAAAAATCTCCAAAGTCCAAAATTGCTTGCTTTTTCTCTTTATTGTATCTGTATGTAAATTAAAAACAAAAAGAAATGTAGTTATGGTTCGGGTGGGGCACTCCGAGGGAAAAACTACAAATGGATTCTGAGACATAAGATACAGGAAGAGGCTTTAAGTTATATAATACGATATATACATGCGAATAATTTTTAAAAAAGCTTCTCAAATTAAAAAAAAAAACACATAAAACACCGAGCCTAGAACTGTAACCAGGAAACTTAGAAAATATCAAACAAAAGAATAAAAAAAATACTTTTTGAGGGGTAGCTTCTCAATTAAGCAGGCAGTGATCAATTTCACTCGAAAATTTTCAACAACCATGATTTGTCATTTATGTAGTATCATATACACATGTAGATTAGTCAATAAATTGTTGTAGACATTATAACTTCATTGACTTATAATTATTTACCCAATATAAAAGTAGTGCAATATGTTTGAGGTGTAACAATTAAATTTCAGAACCTTATTAACGTGATAACACAAGGAGTGTGTGCAAGACACCTTTGTTTGTAATGGATAAATCAGTTGAGCCTTTTTTCATCCCGAACGCAGCAACACCTTTATGAAAATAACAGGGTGACTCAAAAGACTTTTCATTCATCTTCGCATTGAAAGGATATCATTAAGGTGTTTTTTAAATCATTTTTGAATATATGATATTCACCCTTATTGCGATAGGCGTTTCGCTTAAACGCCAATTGTCGTTATTTTAGTCGTGTCGCTTTCGAAACGGTATTGCATATCATAAACGCCATTTTTCTCGTCGCTCTTAGATTCCCCATACGATCCATTGAAAGAGCTGATTTTGATACAGCAAATTAAATAGAAAATTTTGAATCGAGATTTTTATTCTATCAGTTTTGAACATTTTTGCCGCTTATAATTAAAAAATGACAATACAGACACAAAAACTTAACAATTTTCTAATGTTTTAATTTTCATAAGAAGTTTGTATTTTAAGGACAGCTCGGTTTTTTATTCAAAATTATGTTTGAAACATATTTTTTTGTAAATGAGTATATTAATAACATAGCAGCTGTGACGATGACAAGAACGACAAATATAAAAGGCACGTCTGTGTCGCACAAATTTGCTCTTGGGTCAAATTACCTAAGAGGTTAATAAAAAAAGGCACGACTGGTTCTCTTGAGGGTTTCTCTTGGATGTTGTAATTTGTCACTCAATTATTTTACATGAAATAATTTAATTCAATTTAAAAAATTAAAAAAATATACATATATAACAAAAATTTTAAGTTAATTTCTAACAACCCAGAGTTTTCCGAAAAAATCGTGGTATGCCATCAATTTTGATAAAACAAAGGTATTGCAGTACAATTTTTACCAAAATCGTACCTACATCCAGTTTAAAAAAAATCAAAATACGCCTCTTTAGAAATAAAATTTCATTAAGATATGCTGAGTGCTTAAAGAGAAACTCAAAATTAAAAAAAACCGTTAGCATGTACCTTTAAACCTATTTTCTAAGAATACCAGCTTAAACCACCTGAAAGGGTTTTAGTACTAAAGTACTCATGTCAAATTTCATCAAAATCTAGAGCAGTTATCAAGACATAATAATTGTTATATGGCGACATTTTGAGACCTAAAACTTCGACTTCAAAAACTCCCTTTTGTTAAATGTTTAGCGAATTCATCGTTCTTTTTGTTTCGTGAGACCAATAAGAAACTTGTTACAACTATAAAAACAAAAAATTAAAACATACATTTTTGGAGTATTTTTGGCTTTGTCGTTTGCAAATTCTTGAACGACAAAATTTGGCATTTTTAAAGACGTTTTTGATTTAAAAAGACTCGTAATACAAAAAAATTCTCTATTACGACAAATGTCTCTTATAAAATGTATTCCACAAAACAAAAAACGCCTAGTGTCGTTGAACGCCTTACGTAATGCAAAATCATTTTGTCGTGTTTTTATATGGCGTTGAACGCCTATCGCAATAAGGGTGATTATCTAGTGGATGCCGCGAGTCGCCATCGTTGCTGACTATCACGTTGGCTCTTATTAACGCGCTCAAGTAAATTTTCTATTGAAAAGCTCTTATAGTGTAGCGGGTAGTTCTTAAAGACAAGTGACTTTAGAAAGGTCAGAAGAAAGAAGTTTGAAATAAAATCGTTGAATCTTTACAAATAGCAAAAAAGAGATGCTAGAGGAAAATTAAGCATTCCTCATAATTTCTGGCAATTTTCTCGCGAGTTTTGAATGCGGATATTTTGTTCTGTTGGACCCACATTTTCTATAGTTTTTATTTATTAATAAAAAGGCAATAGCCTATTTTTATAACAATGGCTGAATTCCTAAACGCATCGTCAAGCGTTCGGAATCGTAAAATTTTCTTATAGTGATGCGATGCATAACGTTTTTAAACGCAGTCCCACCGCATTCAATGTGAAAATAGAATCAAGCTTTGCATCGCCAACATGGTCGATATTCTTCAAAAATGATGCTGCTTTGCAGTAGAAATTTAGTGCGCATTTTTTTTTTGATGATTAAGAATGTTGAATGCTTTACTCATAACGTCCCCCAAGAATGTAGCCCCAGTCAACGAATACTCAAAAAGAAAATTGAGGGCATAAAAACTATGCAGCTTTGTTTGGACTAGTGAGCAGGTAAGCATACTGAAAGTCCTCGATCCTAGGTTGGCCGCAAAGAGGTGCTGGGGGGCTTTAAATGTCCTTTTTTCAGTTTTTCACTTATAACTCCGAAATATTTGATCCTACGAAAAAAAATATTAAGGCAAAAATCAAAGCTGACACATTTTCCTACAAAAAATGTACCCACAGTCTTATTGTATCTTCAATAGTTTTTGAGTGGCAATCCTTAGAAGATCGCTAATATTTGCTCAAAACTTAGTTTTACCTATTGTTTTTGGTTGTCTGCGCTCCTGGAGTTCTCTACAGAGCATATGAACCACAGACCTTGCAAATAAAGTTGTAAATCATCAAATTGCCTTCGAAAAAATTATTATAATTGCTTAATGTTTCACCTTCATCCGATTAAAATTTGCTTTCGACGAGAAGTTCCAGGGTTTTCCTCAGCTGGTATATTGTCTTTTATTTCGAATAAAAGAATCTCGCCGAAAGCGAAATTTCGATCAGATGAAGGTAAAAAATTAAGCAATTATATTTTTTTATGGCAATTTCATGACTTACAACTTCATTTCAAATCGAAGAGCGAAGATAACCAAAAACAATAGGTAAAACTAAGTTTTGTGCAAATATTAGCGATCTTCTACAGGGTGATTGGTATAAGATGCACCAAAAAGCTTGAACGTGTAGGTGGGGTTAATACAAGAAAAAATCGTATGGGAGGGGTGGTCTATTTCCCCCCGTTTAGGCGGGAGGGGCAATTTTCTAAAAAATTTACTTAAATCAGAAAAAAAATTATTTAAAAACAACGGTGAATGATACAAGGCTTTGTTATATCTTTTTGAAAAGCCAGAAAACTACTCTTTTATTTAATTTTTAAATTAAGTTGTTTAAGTGAACAGTTTTAAAAATATTAATTTTAAAAATTTTGAAAAAAAAACTAAAAAAAAAATTTTAAATTAATTTTTTTCAAAATTTGATGTAATTAACTATTATTTTTATTTTCAAAATTCAATGCTTGAATTTTATGTTATTCAAAGGATTGCTACTCAGAAATTATTTAAGATACAATAAAACTGTAAATACATTTTCTGTAGGAAATTTTTTCAACTTTAATTTTTTGCTTGATATTTTTGTTCGTAGGATCAAAGGTTTCTGAGTTATAAGAGAAAAACTGAAAAAATGAAGACCCCTCACACCCCTTTGCGGCCATCTTAGGATCGGGAACTTTTTGTATGTTTACCTCCTTACTAGTCCAAACAAAGCTGCATACATTGTTTTTCTGCCCTCGATTATTCCACCTAGAATCATTCGTTGACTGAACTAATGGAACACAATGCAGTGACTTTGAGTGGATGATCCCTAGACATTTAGTGCAGTTTTGTGTGTTGCTGTCGCTCATGATCATTATCAATGTTGATCGAAATCGATATTCAATTGCCTCGTTGACGTTTAGGCGACCTGGAGTGTTAGAAGATGTTGACCGTCTGCAGGCAGAAGCTGATGAACCGACTGTACTTTTTTTTTAAGTTCCTTACCAAAATGAGATACAGATAATAACGTGTTAAGCAAACCATACACAGTCAGTCAAACGTACACCATAGAAATCTGTCATCAGGAAAAATCAGAAGTGTTCTGATTTTTCGTCGTTTTATTTTTACAAACACTATATTATAGATTGATGTCCAATGACTGACCGTGTAAAGTTCGCTTTACGATTAGTTATTTGGTACGGGGTGGTAGGTCATCTTGTCGATATTTACAGTTCCTTCTTCCACATTACCGACTACATCGACCACATGGACGAGTGGCTAAAAGCCTTAGTGTTTGATTAATTTGAGAAGGACGGTCGGTTAAACTGGGCCGGCATTCACGTTGCCCCCAAGATTACTCATTACTGACGTATTATTTCGTACAAAAGTCACACATATTTAGCCATCTGGAGGAGTATAAAATTAATGACTTAACTTGGCTATAAGCATCTGTTTATTTCTCAAAATTTTAAATAGTTGCATAATGCAAAATTTAACGCATCTTCTGCTTGCTTTATGTATTTTGTGTCACCCTGTACCAACTTCAGCACTCTATACATAATGTCGTAACCTTTGTTTGAAATTATTTTATAACGTCTTGACAACAAGGATGCCAATTATATTTTCATTCCTTCATAAGACGCGACGTGTGCTTTTGTTGTTGGCAGCAAAATAATACAAAAAAAAAATTTATATAAAGCTTCTTTCCACACAATACCTATACGACATAAGCTAAGAAAATCAAAACAGCATTTACGATATATACCAACGAAAAGCATGTCAAAGTAAAAATCATTTCCATGTTCCTGTTTGGTTATTTCTCAGGAAATGTGTGTCAAAAGCAGTTTACCCCGACTTTTTTTTTTTGCATCGTTATTGCAAAAAAAAAAAACAGGAGAACAAAGTAAAAAGAAAAAAAAAATATTTAAACATACACAAGATACATTTTTATGGCAAATTTCTTTTACGTCCTAATGGCTGGAAAACCCTTAAGCAATAGCACATGTCTGCGGTTGCAACTCAATTCGACTTTTGAAGAATGTCTAAGCTTCCCTTATATTTTATTCACCAGAATTATTATAAAGGACACTAATACTTTTTCATAAATAAAGAACGGTAATGTTCCAGATACGACATCAGTTTGCCTAAAATAAAGTGCGTGCCTTTTTATATATATATATTTTTTTTTTTTGCTTTTCCTCTGGAATCAAGCAGTTCTTTGATGACAAAAATCATGATTCAGTTTTGACTCACGATATGGGGTTGATTCGAATGCCTTCATATAGCTAGTGAATCGGGGGCCGGCATATCCTTTTGATGCTCCCATCTTTTTTTTTTTTGTTCTTTTGCAATGGAGTGAGATGAGATCTCGCTGTGCTTATATAGTTCGGCTGTTGTTATAAATTTTCTGTCATCTAATTTCCATTCGGTAATTTCTTTGCTGCTTTCTGACGAATGCCATTGCCGCTGTTGATAATAATTTTCCAGGGCACGAACTTAGTTCAAAGAAATCCCCAAACAATGTTATCTTTGCGTCATCTTTCATTCAGATGCTTTGATGGCATGAATAGTGGTGAGATGGTTATTTTATGTATGGTATTTGCATGAAAGTTTGCTATGGGGTGCGATGGTGTCCAAAAGTCTTGCCATGAGTATGGCATCTCATGGAATGAAATTTCTGGTTTTGAAACCTGACTGTTTGATACACAAATTGTACTTTTAGTCGCCTGTGTATCTTTACATTATATACTTACCAATTTGTTGTTTCGCTTTGTACTTTAAGTTTGCAATTATTTTACTTATATATAAGGAAGACACATTTTAGCCCAGCATGATTTACTGTTTATAATTGCTTTGGATGGCGATCACAGCACAGTATGAATGGCCTCTACCAACTGTCTCCAGTCAGCTCTGTTCCCTGATAGCCGCATCCAATTGCGTTGGCTTAAATCGTTCTCCAGTTGTGTGTGCCATCTTTTGGGGGGGTCTTCTAACGACCATCAGGATGGAACTCGAAGAATCGTCGGGCTGGTGCAATTGGTGGCCCATTCGCTCAACGTTACCCAGCCATGTCAGCTGCTGTATTTTTAGCTTTTTGACCAGAGCTTTTAGCCCGTAGAGCTCCTAGAGAATCTTTCTCTCAAAGCACCCAAATAACTTTTCAAATGAATTCTTCTTGTTTACGAGAATCTTCTTTTTCTCTTTATCCGACGATGTTAATAATCGCCAGGTTGACCTCAGAAAACTTCGGCAAACTTTTTTTCCTGAGGTTTTCTCTGTCGCAACTACCGTTAGGTCAGATGATGTATATAGTTATTGACTTTCGTCGTCATCGGTCTTATGTTGAAGACCACACCTTCCCGGCCAAAAAATGTATTTCGTTGTTGCATTTTCGGACCGAGAAGAAGCTCTTGTCAATGCTCTGATATAGTTTGCTACTTCTCGGTCGCAACCACCGTTACTCAGACAATCAATTTTTTAATGCTGATGCTGTCGACGATAGAAAGGGTTGCTGAAAACGCACTGTGTTGTTGTCTTCTTTATAGCATTTTTCTTCCTGGTTATGGGAAGCAGGGTTGCGAGTTTATGAATTAAAAAACCGCTAACCCCCAGTTTCAAAGTCAACGTTTAAACTCCATTTTTAGTTTAAACTGCAGTTCAACAATTTATTCGGTTTCACAGTTTTGTTTAAACCTCGTTTAAACTTCAGTTCAGCTTATGGAAACACTCTCCGAGTGACCTTTCATTGGAAGAAAAACTATTTCCAACGTACTTATTTTTTAGAAAATATTTTTTACTAAAAAAATTGTGTTTTTTAAATTTTCAATTATTATTTTTTTTTTTCAATTTCAATTTATTTATTTAAAAATGATGTACAAATAAGACATAGTCTTTTATAGTACCAAAGCTCAAACAATTTTTTGCGGAACAAAGAAAATTATGAAATATTTAAAACTATAATTAAAATTAAAGGATAAACTTCAGAAAAATTAGATACATTTAAAAAAATGACATAATTATAAGCAAATTCAAGACATTATAGTTAGTAATAATAATTTAATTTTTAGCTAAGAAAAAGTTGAATGTATATTTGTATATTTATTTGCTGTTTGATTTTTTTTTTTTTTTTTTTATGAAAATTCAGAAATAATGCTTTTTTTAACGTTATTGTTCCAATAATCTGCCTTACCGTTATAGGCAGGGAGTTCCATAGTCTGATTGCATAAACATAAACAAAGAAAAGTCTCGAAGAATTTAAATAATAACAAGAGCTTTTCAAACAAATATAGTGGTGTTTTACTATTATTAATCTTATGTAAGAACAAGCAACATCTAGAATCAAGAAATTGATTGAAGGTACATCCAAGGACAAGTTGATGATTATGAGAAACGTGGTCGAATCTTCGCAATCCATAAACATACCTAACCATGTCATTGAAAGCAACAGTTAGTTTCTGCAGGGAGTGTGAATCAGGCCCAAGATATACAGAAAACAAGGTAGTATATTGCGCATGTCGTTATCCTATCTCCCTCTTTTGTGTGACGTCACTCGAATTCTATTTCTTGAAGTGAGTGTAGACTTTAATATAAAAGTAAATAAATGTTTGTGACAAAAGATGCAGATTGCAATAAGTTTTCATCTCTCAACGAATAACTGCGACACCTTTAACTTACCCATTTATGTATTTCTGCGTAAATTATAATATTTAATAAAAAAAGTATAACACGTTAGGTATAACTTTAAGAACAGATTTTATTTAATTTTCTTTTAAGTTGATCTTTTTTCTTCCAAACATTGTTTATTATGTTTTGATTTTGAATTCTGATTCTAAAATACATTTTACACCTAAAGAAAGTTCTTATCATTTCAGGATCCAAAGAGCAGTCGGCTGCCAAAGAAAACAAATTTTGTATGTAGCCTTCAGATGGTTCGAGAGCGTATTCTTCTTCCTGGATATTGTTAAATTTGTTGAAAATTAAATCTAACTTCTTCAATTCCATGATGAATAATTCGTTTGGCTTCTGAAGACCCCCTTCATTGATGACATTTGTCCATGTTAATCCTGGTGTATCTTCCTTATCAGCAAGAATCTCTATGTTTGGTATTTTCGATTTAAAACGCTTTAAAAGGTAGCCAGCAAGGTACTCCAAGGCATCGTACTTTACTTCGGACATTTCTTTGTCATTGCTTGTTGTACTGTCTCGCAATCAGAAAAAACAGGATAAAAGGTCTGAAGTAAGTAGCGTGCTCTCCTCGTCCACTATTACCGAGTCATTGTTGAGGTCAACATCCATTTGAATTTCTTCTTCATTAAATGACTCTACGTTTGAAGAGTCTGATATAATGCCTTCATTTCGACCGAGCAAATAAGAACGTAAGCGGTATTTAAATTCAAGTGCACTTGGGTGGTCGTACAGTCCACCTTTGGCACGTATCACTCCAAAAAACATTTCCAAGAGATCCTGGTTAAGGCGGTAAGTAATGATGTAAGAAGCAGCATGTGATGTCTTCATTAAAATTCCTTGCTGGAAAGGTTCCAAAAGTTCATGTTGCAAGTTGCGAATATATTTGTCCCGAGTGAAATGCTTTGAGCAAATGTAGGCCGTTTGCACATTAATTTTATCTTTTCTGACACATTTATTCTGCCAAACTTTTGCCAATTCCAAATCTTTCGGAAAACGAAATAGTTTCACAGGCACATTATTTACTTTATTTTTATATTGTTTACTTTTTTTATTATTATTGGTATCACAACCGAAAACTGAACAAACCGCCATAGTTTTTATTTCACAAATTTTTTCTTTTTCAAAACACAACACACGCGATATTATTCATAAGCGAAATGAAAGAAAGGAAGCGCAGCTGTCAAACGACAATAATTCAGATGACGTACATGCGCAGAACATACACAAAACAATGTGCGGGAATATATTACCTTTCTATTCTGTATATCTTGAATCAGGCCTAAAGTAAACCACTGCAGCATAATCAATGATAGGTAGTAACAAAGATTTAATAAGCCTCAGTTTAGTGTCTAAAGGAGTCAAGGTAGAGTAAAGATTTAGCTTTCGTAGACCACCATAAATTCGGTCGATGGATAAGTTTACATGATCGTTGGCTGAAAGGTTCCGATTTTTTATTTTGAAGCCTAGATTAGTGAGTGAGTCAACGAATTCAAGTTGACAACATGATATGAAGACTGGTGGGAGGTTTGTTACATCAAATTTCTTTTTAGAAATAGCAATGATCTGTGATTTAGAAGGATTAAGAGTTGACCCATTGCACAAAGACCAATTGTAGATCTCTAAAAGATCTTCATTTACCCTGCATATAAGGTCCTCCTACAAGTTAAATGGTCGGGAGAGGTATAATTGAACATCATCGGCATAAAGATGCAACATAACACTATGGCAAACTTGGGGAAGGTCGTAAATGAACATGCAAAACAGCAAACGGCAAAAAATTGAGCCCTGCGGAACACCAGCAAGCAGATTCATCGAATCAGAAAATGTGTCACCAACTTTTACTCTCTGACTTCGGTTCTCTAAATAGTTTTTTATTAAGCGAACCGATCGTCTACTGAAGCCAAAGTATAAATTCAGCTTTTTACACAAGATTGTAATGAATTCGCGAAGAAGATCTTAAAGATAAGCGACGAGGAAAACTTTATATTTATTAAGAAAAAAATCTCACAGTGCTTAAGTGCCCCATAGACCACTTTTTCGGGAAATTGAGTTAATGATGCAGTCATACTAATTCGAATATTCTCTATCGTTTGGTTCTATCCCCGCTTATTTGCCTCATATCCAAAATTTATACTAGGTGGGGCAATTTTTGCAGAGACGTGATTATGATTATTTTCTAGAGACAAAAATTATATACCTTCACGTTGCCAAATTATATAACAGAGTTAAATGTAGTCTTTTTCGAGATTTTGTATCGATAATATTTTACAATTTTTTTTTTTTACTAAAGTGGATAAAAACAAAACTGGTAAAAAAAACTTTAAATGAAAAAAAAAAAAAACTTAGAATACTAGAAAAAAATAGCCCCTACTAATGTTAAAATATTTTAACAATCCATTCCGAATAGAATTAAATGTATTTTTCCAAAAAATTTAATGGTTCAAAATTAAGTTTAGGTATTTTTCATAATTGAGTGTTAAAATAATTTATCATTTTGATACGTTTTTCAACGACTTAGAAATGAGCCAATGTGATATAAAGTAAGTTATACCCACAGAATTAATATTAATTTTTATTTCATATATTTATCACTTAAAAAATAAATTTTTAAATTAATAATGCTAGTGATTTTAAATTTTTATATTATTTTTGTTTTCGTTTATTTTCCTATGTTATGTGCACAAAAATCCTATATCCCATGAAAAATTAAGATTTTTTTATTGATTTCGCATTCGTATGTAAAAAGGTTTTTTCAAACTTTTTTTTTTCTTTTTTTAACCATAACGATTTTTGACCAAAGGTTTTCAAATGACAAGAATTATTCAATTAATACGTTTAAACATTCAAAAGTCATGTTAATTAAGTATAAAGTAACGAAATAATTTTGCAAACCTTAAAATTCGTTTTCTTAGGAATAATTTCGATGGATGAGGCACTTAAGCACTCAGGCGGCGCGGCAGTTTGGTAACAAACATTTGTTGGATGTTTGAACAACAACAACAACTTAAAAGTGCTACCACCAATTTCTAAACCTTATTATTCGTTTTTATTTTTGGCTGGAGATATAGCTATTTCAAGGAGTGCTAATTCCTATCATCAGTCTCCTTATTAATGGTGCTGAACTTTAATCCAATTTTATTATGAACAACTTTCTACATGCACATCATGAGATTCGAACCAATGCGTTATAAGATTTGAACAGTCTTTGAAGACGGCACTAAGCATTCCGCTTATGACCTGACGACACAGGTCGAGATGTTATGTTTGTTTGTTTTATAAAACCATTTGGAACATCAGCCTTTTTCTAAGCGCCTGTAAGTAGGCAGCACTATTAATAAGGAGACTGATGATAGGAATTGTCACTCCTTGATATAGCTATATCTCCAGCCAAAAATATAAACGAATAATAAAAAATCGTTTAAAAATTGGTGGTGCACCTTTAACTTGTTGTTGTTGTTTAAACGTTCGATGAAAATTGACGGAACAAAGAATGTCAAGTAATAAAACTGTTATTCTAGTACATATGGCTAGTACAATATAAGAACAAATATATTTGTTGATTTTTCGTGTGTTCTTTGCCTTAGAGAAAGTAAGGAAAGACAAGGAAAGATAGTTGAAAATGAAAAATGCTGCCATCTTCTTTTAATAAAATCTAGTTAAACGACGTTCAACTGAACTGAAGTGCGAATTTCACTGTAAAACCGGACGAGTTAGGGCCAGTTGTATAATGGGGGATCAACGTGGTTTAAATTTTTAAACCACTAATTTCCATAGCTAATCTGTCAAAATCGGTGAATTAAGAACTTGAACCACGATTGTGCAACTGGCTCTTAAACGAAAAATTGAAACTCCGTTTAACGTTAAGTTGAACTGAAGTTTAAACGTTCACTGTGTGGGCTATTGACTTATGATTTGGAAAAAATTCAATTCATAAGCTAGTGAAAATCTCGATACCGAAATCCCGAAAACTAAAACCCAACTCAGAAATCCCGAATTACCTTTATTCTATTACTATAAGATTTTGATGACGGGTTTTTGTATTTGGGAGTTTTAGTATAGGGATTCTGTATTTCGGGATTTTGTATTTCGGGATTTCGGTGTCATAATTCACAAAAGAGGTTTTGAATTTAATTTTTTCATCGGGTTCGCAATTCTTCTTACAGGATCTTCGATTTGCTCTCAGACTTCTTGTACATTATCCAACATTTATGTGAACAGTGTCTTAGCTCTGGAAAAACAATTGCAGTGAAAAGCCTTCATTTCAGTTTAAGAACCATTTTTGTATCGCAAAATATGGCACAGTTCTCCCGCCATATTATCAATCATCAATTACGTGATCGTTGATGTCATCACTCCTCATCACATGATGTCCATGTCTCGCTATTGACTATCAATAGGTATTTAAACTGTTTGCATTATGGAGGGACTGTTTCTTTGAAATAAATAGCCGAAATAGGCTTCAGAAATTGACGTTTAAAATTTCCACCTATACATGAAGTGCTCTTTACAAAGATAAAAAGGATAGATGCCTCGTGTCCTTTTGGAGTTGACTCTCATTTCTGTAGACAAAATTATAAAAGGTGCAACAAACATTCAAAAGTCTTTTCTTATTAAACAAATGTTTCTGAAAAGTTTCTTTGGTCTGGACAAAACTTAAAATAAAACATCCTTGTTCAAACTCTTAGCCGATATTTTGCAAAAAAAAAAAATCGTGAAAGTTGCAAATAATTTAATTGACAGTGACAAATTTGCTTTTTTATAATTTATGCAACAAACTAACAACCTCTTCTTATTACAATTTCATACTCTTTTATTTGACCACCTGCAGAAAATTATAAGTCACGTCACCCTCACGCATTCAACTTTTGTTTAATGGGCGTTATTGCAGCTATTTCATAGCGAATTTAACTTCAATCCCGGCTGTTTCACTTAAAAAGGAATTCAAACTTCTTATAAGCTAAATGTAGGTTGACACAATCCGATACGGAAAATGCGTAACAATTAGGTACTACTACCTTTTAAAAAATGCATCGCCCTTAAATGGCGATTGCGTTCAAAATTCAATAAACATCCCCCACAGACGACCAACAGGGTGTGTTTTTTTTATCCTTCTTTCATTCTTTTTTTTATCCCTCAGAAGGGTGCGGAATTCACTAAAAACCATCAACAAAAACATAATGAAAAATCACAGAAATTATAGTGCTATATGAATCTTACCGATCGCTTTTAATAAAAAATGAAAAGCCGACTAAAAGCGGATGGCGATATGAGAAATCGCCAAAAATGCGTATCAAATTTTCATTAGGGCTGCTGAAAGTAATTTCCCTCTTCCGCATTTTATTTATGTAGGTAGGCATTAAGCCGCACACAACCACAGCACGCAGAGGAAAACGAATCTACCCGACAACGACACAGTTATAAACATGAATTCCCATCACGGAAGTCAGATTAGATTATTAAGGATAAGTAGGTATGCCGTAAAAGCTGAAACAGGAAACATGTACCTACATCAGAGTTGGGTAATTGATTTTTGCACTTTATTTAAAAAAAAAGGACTTTATTAACTTTTTTTTGAGCTATGTATGCAATTATAACGGTAAATGGTGTTTGATAGGTGTATGAATCAATTTACTGAATAGAAAAAATGTCATCATTTTAATAACGGAGAATGAAGGTACTTTGGTTGAGTGTGTTGGTGCCGTGAAATAAAGTTCGTCTGTTTTTTTATCTTTATAGAAAATATTTTTTTCAGCAAATTTCGCATGATTTGATTACATACAAAAACATTTTCAAGTTAATATTTGCAGGAATTGATTGAATGCGAAGTAAGAAGACGTAAGGTCAAAAATACTCCTGGAAAAAAATACAACTGCAACGACACAAGCCTCAGACATGGAAAACCGTCAGGCTCAGACACGTATTCAGCGTGGGGGAGGGCATTTATTAAAAAAAAAATATTCTTCAGTTACGAACTACTTCATGTTCATTCTTTCAAAAATCTTTTCCAAAAATTACAATAAAATGTACGTTTGCAATAAAATAAAAGGTCACAACTTGGTCGCACAAACTTGCTCTTTGGCAAGTTACTTTCGTGTTGACGACTGGAAAATTCATTTGACCAGTTTTTAATGAAAATTTTATTTTTTTCAAAAACATCTTTTAAAAACAGTTGTAGGTATAAAAAAACCGTCGGGAAAAATTTAGGTACTAAAATGGATTGTATTTTTGTTAAGAAAAATAGAATTATCGGATTTGTGGAAAACATTTATACTTTTTTTTTTAATTTTTATGCAGTATTTAATCAGGTAATCAGGTTTTGTAGCATAGTTTAAGAGTATTGAATTTAGTTAAAATCGGTGCACCAATTCAAAATATAAAGCCGAAGTAATAAAAAACGGTTCTATGTAAGATACACCGTTAATAAATAATAAAAATAAAAATTAAGTTAATAAAATTTTGGGCAAAATTTCCAACATTTGGGTGCTTTTTCTTACAAATCTGTTGTTTTGGGTGATTTTTCCTATTTTGGGCTTCGTTTCCTTTTTAACTAATAATTTTTATTAATTTTGGGCGTGACTTTTTGAAAAATGGATTTAAACATGGGAAAAGCTCCCAAAATAAGAAAAAAATGCACGACTGCATCAATATCGTTTGAGCAGATTTCGAAAAAATTGAGAAAAACTAAAACAGTTATATGGGGGGTACCCGTTATAGCCGGGTCAAAACAAAAACTCGAATTTCTCCTCTAGGGAATCACCAAAAAGTACCAGACACGAAGTTTAAAAAAAAAACAGGCTGTAGATCGGGACACAGACAACCGCACATACGCACAGAAAGACCGACGGACGGCATGACGAAACCTACTTTTTTGGTATTCTCTATGATCGTATTGTCATGTTTGATTAAAACCTCGGAATTTTTTTTTTACACGAAACAAATACTTTCCCTATGTGCAAGCGATATTTCCAAATCGATTAAGCCGCTCTTGCCTTGGGCGTCATTGCTCAACGCCGATTTCTTCATCGTTCGCTTTTAGGCGAACATTCAATTCACTAATCATAATGTGGACTTAAAATCCTGAATTACAAAATCGCAGTCTCGCAGTCATTAAGACGACATCGCAATATTGTATATAGTTCGAAAATCTCATCGTTGAATTTTCTTCTCCACACTTTTTCAATACACTCATGATATAAGAAAACTCGAAACATTTTTCTCTCAAAACAACCAAGCAAGTTGTTGTTGCTTTTGGCCCATATATTAGAACGATATAATAATAATTAAAGACAGTATAATAACGACAAGAAAAGAAGCCCAAAAAACCGTTGGCGTAATAACTTTGATAAAAAACACCCAAAATTTAAAATGAAAATTCACCAGAAATTATAGAAATTAGATAAGCCAAATTTTTTGAATAATACCCAGACTATCAAAATGTAAAACGCTTAAAAAATATATCCTTTTCGTGTAATTTTTTAATCTAGTTTTTCTGAATTAATATGTTTACTTAAATAAAAAAAAAATAAGGTTCGAAAAACGTTTTAATTTTGAAGAAAATAGCCTTAATAAAAATTGTTATCTGGCGTTTTTCCAAAACACATATTTTGTTTTTTTTTTTATTATTCTTAAAGAAAAAAAAGATCAAACTTATGATTTAAAAAAGAAAAAAATCGCGAGATTTCGGTATTTGCGCCAAAATTTTAGGGATTTGTTTACCTTCGACAAAAGCCATTTCGTATGGAGATTTTTGTTTTTTTCATTTTCTTGTCGAAATTTTTTAAATAGCGTAATTTTAGAGAGCTCATGATTCTACGAAAGAGGTCTTTACTCGAGGCTTTACAATGTGACACCAACATTTACCAATAATATTATCGTTTCGATTAACTTTCCCTTTTAATTCGAAATCAATAAAAATAGAGGCCAGTCGACTTTCTCTTTGGTAAATCACAAATATATTTGCATTCATTTACAATACATTGACAGCATCCAAAACTACGCAACAGAAAGGCACCTTTTCCCCCATAAAACTTAAAACTGCTTAAACAAATCAACAACAGATAACTAATTTTGAATTCAAATCCAGAAAAGTCTTTAACTACTCAACCTTCATTTAAATATGTCCCTTTATGCAAACATTGACACGCGTGGAAACAATGGTTATTTACCTACCAACACGGATACCGCACCTGACAAATACTGTTGGAAGATTAACACTTCATCAAAGGACACAACAAAACGACGACGACGGCGACGTCCAAATCTCGCGTTTAAATTGTTCCCCATAGCATTTGTTTAAAGTGTCCTTAAAATCGTTTGGTCTTGAGAGATGTCATCAAAAAAGGATTATCACGTTTTTTTTTTTTTTTTTTTTTCTCAAATATTTAACAACAGTGAAAAATTCCTGGTACAAGCTAAATTTATTCACAGACATTTTATAATATATTTCTTTAGGAGAGGAGTAAATGCTCCTTGCCCGCTAATGTATAGTCATCTGTGGCGTGAATTTGACACCCACTTATAAAGACTTTCGACTTAAGGCCCGTTTGCTAATTAAAAGTCATTTCATATTTCCATCGTCGTACTACGTCGCGAAGCTACTTACGCGATATTCTTCATCTTTAAGATTCAATTCAATATTAAGTTTAGGTAGTGTGGGTATGAAGTTAGACAGGAAGCTCAAGATGGGTGTCTTGTCGGTCGGGCTAAAAATAGAAAATAGTTTTATAATTAAAAGCTCTCAAGAAAATTTTGCTGCCATCGACAATATTCAACAAAACGGTAAGTAGAGTCCTCCAACGTTAACCCTGCATAAATGAAGGAAGTGCCCCCGCATTTAAAGTGCAATTTTTCCCCCATTCCACGTGATAGACATTTTCTAGTGTGTGTATGTGTTTATATGAAGGAGAGGTATAGAAAGTGATTAAGATGCCTACTCCATAATTTACAATTTAAAGTCCTTTAAAATGACATTAAGGATTATCCTAATGTGATAACGCCCACACGCTACAAGAATACATAAATTCGAGCAAAAGAACAAATTTTGATGGGATTAGTCATAATCTGTTTAGCAGGAGAGACTTTGCAAAGAAGAAAATATAAGTAACGGAGAGCAAAGAAAAAAAAAAGATACAAAGGTCCTGCTGGTTGTTAAAAAATATGTTAGGGAAATTATAGATTCCGCAGGGGATGTGAGGAATTATTATTTTCCTCAAGTTGTCTCATCGAGCTGTGGTGATGTGGTATTTTTTTTTTTTCAGATTTCTAGTATACGCGCTATTTTTTTTTTACTTAAGAAGCATACATATCTTTTTGCATGTCCTTGTGCTAGAACTTCGAAGGATAAATGTTCGTATATTCCAAACGGGTATATCTTTTTTTTTTTATTCTTTTACTTTTCTTCTGCTTTCACAGTCTGGCTCATTGTGACAACGAAAAACATCTTCTGCTTGTCAAAGATATTGTATCCTTGTAGAGCTTAAGTTTCTGATACACGATGAGCCACCATATCATTGCAACCCGAGACTCCCTCGTTTTCTGTTCTGATGCTAGAGACTTTCACTGTGGGTGAGTCTTTTTAAATGGCAAAAGTTATGCCCTGATTGTTGAGTTGTCGGGTTGGAGGTACTATGATGGGTTTTACTTTTTTTTTGAAAAACCGAAACAGCGGAAGGATAACGTTTGAGTGGGGATTGTTTGGCGGTATAAAGAGGATATTGTCATGACGGATGGTATGATGAATGGCCAAAACTGTGATATCAGTAAGGTTTTTGCACAACCAAAAGGTTTATTATTTTTTAACAGATTTGAAAAAAAAAATAACGAATATGAATATGTGGGTCTTTCTTAAGTTATGTGTCAAAAAATATAATAAGGGTTTGAGTGAATAAATAATAATTTTGAATTAAAATTGGAACTTTTAAATTTATTTTTTATTTTTAATCTTTTCAAAATTATTTAACCGTCAAAATCTCTTTTTCGAGTGTTATTATAAAAAAAAAATATTGAAGTTTTTTTTTAAGTAAAATGAAAGTTCGGCGGTATTTTACACAAAGCTAGGGTATATTATATTTGAGAAGTCTTAGCCGTCTAAGGTAAAGCACCAATATTTTAATTATGACGTTCCAAAAATGCATGTCAATTATTTCGCCAACTTTGAGCTTTTCCCGCTTGCACGATCTTTTTTTTTTTAACCCCGTATCTTTTAGTTGAAATTCATCAAATTTTGACGAAAAAACTCGTTCATCTTAGTTCAGTATTGAGATATGAGATATGAGATATGAGATATGAGACATGAGATATGCGATTTGAGATATGAGATATGAGATATGAGATATGAGATATGAGATATGAGATATGAGATATGAGATATGAGATATGAGATATGAGATGTGAGATATGAGATATGAGATATGAGATATGAGATATGAGATATGAGATAAGAGATATGACATATGAGATATGAGATATGAGATATGAGATATGAGATATGAGATATGAGATATGATATATGAGATATGAGATATGAGATATGAGATGTGAGGTATAAGATATGAGATATGAGATATGAGATATAAGATATGATATATTTCATGCTAACATGTTTGAGAGAACCTTTGATCTCATACATTTGAAGTTCTTTTTATGAAAGAGGAATAAATTGGACAGCTTTTCGATATTAGGTAGTTTTAAGTGGAGGGAATAACACTCAGATTGATCTCTGACAGTGATTATAACAGTGATACTAATAGCAGGTGGTGGCTTAACGTTGCTTCTAACAATACAAATTTTTATAGATATCTTTAGCCCAGCTTTGATCAGATTTGCAATTAGAAATGTAGAAGAGCTAAAAACGCGAATAACCCAGGCATGGAAAAAGATCGACAGAGAACTTCTGCAGAACTTGATAAACTCTATATCATAGAATTTTTTAAGTTATACAGAATGAAGGAAGTTAAACCGAATACAAAGTTAAAGTTTAACAGGAAAAACAAAAAAAAATCTTTTTTAAAGGGTTAGGGTCGTAATTCTGCCGAGGTAAAAAAAAATAAAAAACAAAAAGCTGATTTTAAGCCAGAATTTTGAAAAGCAGAATTTTAAAAAGCCGAGTTTTGTCAACCTGAATGATAAAAAAAACAGAATTTTCAAAAAAAAACAGAATTTTGACACGTTCCCTTTTTTTAAACGTTTTTAATATTGATTGTCTTTGTTGAAATTTTACAAACTAGCCTTGGTAATGTTGAAGTGTTTTAATTTTTATTTTGTTATTAAATGAATTATGTAAGCTTTCGTTTCCCTTCAAAATATTATCTTGGATTTGCACTAAATGCGTTGTAAAATATAAGAACATTAAAACTATTTGTGTCTGTACATGTACATATGTATATACCTATTTCGGCCACTGTGTGTCTGTAAAGAAGATGCTATTAACATTGTCTTATTGTATGCCGAAATTAAAACTGAAAAATATATTTTTCATAATTACAAAAAAAAAAAAACATCAACATCACTAAAATATAAAACATTTAATTTTTTGGGATTTTGAATTTTTGTGATTTTGGGTTTTTAGGTTTTAGGCTTTTCGGGATTTCGGATTTCGGAAACACTTACTTTTTAAATTTTATTATTTTAAACCTGCTACGAAATCAAAGCGTACCTCGGTAATATGTCAATGCTTGACTATATAGCACTCAATTTTAATTATAGAGATAAGTGTTTTTCCAGGAACTATCAGAGTATAAGATATTCTTCGAATAGTGCGCTTTAACGTTTCCTTCGTTTTTCGCTGATCTTTTTTTGGGTCTGTAGATCCATATTATAGCGCGGTTCTTTTTAAACAGCTAATAGAGTTTCCGGATCGTAATAACTTGGGCATGAACGCACTAATTTATAATAATTTCTTTTAAGAAATCCAGTTTTGGCATCGCATTTCATGTCATGTTTTTTTATCTCTTTTAAGCACAATTTTAATTATAAAGCTTGCATTTTAATGCTGTTGGGTCAAGCAACAAGGTGGTATAATGGTTGCTTACACAGCACTATACATTAATAAATTTGCCTTTGTTATGGCCTGATTATCCATTGGGTTCACTTTTGTATATATACATATGTATCTCAAAGTTGTATTGCGTAAATATGTTTTTTTTTATATGCTCATAGCCCTTAGTGTATTTTCGTCTACTTTTATCGATTCAGACAAGCTGGAAAAAATGTTTAATCGATTCGACCACAAAAATTAATTCAATTGACTGAACTGTTCGGCTGATGAGTTCCATTAGCATCCGCCGCCGCTGATTCCCATCCATAAGCAAGCAGCTTTCAAAACCGAAAGGCAAGTGCATAACTATATATGCAATTGTAAATTAATCACGCTCGTTGGCTCTCGCTATATTCAACTTAACCGTCAACATAAACCTACCCGTATGTAGTACCAACACTAGCCGTGCAAATAATTTGTGTTAATACAATTTTTGGATCACGTTGGTTTCCTTTTTTTATTTGATTTTTTTTTTTCATCTCATATGTGTCCTGGAGGACATGATTGTGTAACGGAATGCAAAATGTGTGCAATGTAATAAATACAATTCGTTGCTTTAAAAAAATAAAATAAAAATAAAAACTCCCACTCATCGAAATTTTATGTAAAACTTGCACAATACCGTAGCAGGAAAACGAGGACGAAGGTTGGAATGAGACAACTACATGGAAAAGTTCGCTCATTTTGCAAGGAAACACTTTTTTACGACAATTGACCATTTTTTTTTTGTTTTTTTGAATATATACCAACTTAATGCAAGTGAGAGGATGTGGCTTTTTCAACCAGCCGGAATGTTGGAAATTGTTCGATGGTGCGCTTTTTGAAATTTTAATGTCGCTTCATCATCGCCATTACAATCAGGAGGGGAATCCGTGATAGTGTCCCAATGCAACAAACCCATCAGATGTGGGATTGTACATCAGTCTAAGCGTTCCATGTTCCACAAACGCACTACTTTTTTATTTGTTGCTGTTTTCATATTATCTTTTTTTAGCTTTAGTGCAGGCCCTGGACCGATCAATTTGCATAATTTCCCATCATTCTGGAAAAATCATGTCCCTTTTGGTTGCCCAACCATTCCTGTTGAATATTTAAAAGTCCAGTTGAATGATTGCATTAAATTCTTTTGAGTGGCTCTCATTTATTTTGTTGTCATTCCATCGATTTTTTTGGGGTCCATGATGCAGCGCAAAATTTAGCATGATGATTAAAAAAAAAAAAAAAATACGGACCTGCCTAAACAGTGTTGTCAGTGGCAGGACTTTTTTCCTGTCACTTAACGGCTTAGGCTGGTTTGCTATCAAACTGCCTGTCATAATTTATCTGTTTTACATCTATTCCATTTCAGTGGCAGTCCAATGCTCTTGTGTCCTCGTTAAAGGACTCTAAACTTACTCGTAACAGTATTTTAAATATTTTTGTTAGTATAGTTGTCGGTTGTGAATAAGCGATGTCTGTGTGGTGCGCACGATATCGAACCGGACGAATGGACAGACGGATGCGACTCATTGGCTTGGTTTGTTCATCTGGAAGTTCAGTACATTGTGCATATTTGGGGCTTCATTTAACCCGACCGCGTTTAATTAATTGTGATTGGACATTGTAGGAGTTAAATGAGGAGGTTTTTTTTTGAGGGGGTGGGGAGGGGGGAAACCGTATATGACAGTGTCACTAGCCGGAAATTATATAATGGATTAATCGAACGGAATGGCGATTTCGTTCGTGGTTTATGCCGGCGAATCTGTTACCATATCGCGCTTTTAATTATTATAAACAGACAGATACGTTGATTGTTTTAAGGACTCGCTCTATAGGCAAAATCGTTAATTATAGACTAAGTGCGATTCGTATTATAATGTATGTCGAATGTAATGGAATGCTGGCTGATGTTTAAATTTCAAATTGAATTACAAATTTCATACCATCAGTTCTAGTGATGTGTGCCGGTACATACATTACTTTAATACATAATAATTATATTTCCTCTTCAAAAGAAATGGATATGATGTCCTTTTATAAAGAAAAAGGAGATTAATGTAGTGATATTTTGAATTGGACCTTCATTCAAAATCCATCTATCAAAATATTCTGAAATTTTCAAATAATGAAAATAATACGTTTATGGATTTTTAGGTGTCCATATAACAATTATTGATCTTTCACAACCAAAGTCGACTATACAGCAAATCCTTAAATGTACTTACATACCCTGTATATCCCCCAAGTATCTAACAATTAAATTTTTATATAAAGGCAACAGAAGCTTCATAATGTTCTTACATCTGTAATAATTGGTGAGAAATTTTATGGAATCCCATAATTGGCGCACTTAATCGAAGTTAAAGTTAATTTAAGATTTTTGTAAACAAACTTTATGAAAGCTAATTTTTCTTGAACTACTATTGAAAACTATTTATAAAAGCTAGTTTCTTCGTAAGTGTTATGCAAAGGTCTTACAGAACTAACTACGCAAATCTGGTACAAAATAAAACTACGAGCACGAGGGTTGTCAGGTGTGGAGATTTATCGCCAAACTGGCGATTTGAAATTTGATTTGGCGACACGAAAATTTGTTTGGCGACGTTATCCAAAATCGGCTATATTTTTAAGTTTTTGGTGATATAATTTTTTTAAATGATGGCTAGCCATCAGATTAACATCACAGAAAATGCTCCTACTCTAGTCAAAGTAGCGACAAATTAACAAATATCTGCAAAAACTATTGTGTTCGTCCGAGATTATATTTTTGGGTTAAAAAGTACCACTTGGAGAGTCTTACATCCACAAAGTTCACAAAAAAAAATTCTGCGTTGTCCCCCATTTTGAAAAATGTGTTAATGCGATAGTGACATTCTTTTTCAAAAAAAGTTATTGCCTAAGACTGGGTACGTTCAATACATTTAAGAACTTAAGTTAAGTTGAAATGAAACCATTGAACGACAAAACTAACTTAAAATTAAGTGGAATGTCAGAAATGTTATGCCTGTTGCTTTACTTACCGCCTTTACTTTTGAGAACGATTGAAATTGTATTTTTGTTCATGATAAAGTTATATTTGAAGAGGTGACTACTCCCTTAACTTTTGAAGATGAACTTTTAAGTCGGTAATATTATCAGTTTACAATTATCTTTGATATTTCTGCGAGAACTCTCAAAATTATACTCAAAGTTGACCATTATTTTCTTTTTTTTTATTGTTACCTTCCTCAATTCGACTTTGTTGTCGATTATAGCATTTGCTATGTTTGTATTTCTTTTAACCAAAAGCATTGGAATACAAAAGCGAAAATTAAAAATAATAATATTTGCGACCTCACCACCTAACTACAGAATGAAACAAAGTTCAACTTTTCTGTGTAGTATCTACTTCAAATAACGAATAAGCTGTTGTTGACGTTTCATATCAGAACAACGACTAACTTTTAGTCGGCGCATAGAACGTACCCATTGTCAACATATAACATTTTGGAAATGGAAATCAATTTTAATGATTATCTCGCTTCCCGAGCTAGATCAGGTTTAACTTTAATAATCAGATAAAGTTCATTATGTAAATTGTTTTTGTAAAGTTTTTTTATTTTTCTCGAATTATATTGAAAAAAATTGAATTTGGCGATTTTTTGGCGATTTTAATTTTAGAGTTGGCGATTCCTCCTTTTAAAACCTTATAACTCTGATTAAGTCGCAAAAACTTATATCTACTCTTGTTGCAAGTAACTATCGTGTTAATCACTGAAAAATTCATTAAATTTTAACTCACATAAAATTTTATCAAAATTGATCGGATTTCCTCGAGAAAAATGCAATTAAATAACAAGCTTTTTAGAAAATACTTTTTTCCAAAATTTTTCATTGCGGTATTAATTAAGTTTAGAAGAACTTTAAGGATTAGAAAAAAATTCCTCAAAATCAGTTCAGTCGTTTAAGAGATAATTAATATCAAAAAAAAGGTACAAGCTTCTCCGGAAACAAAGTTAGATGTTAGAAGTTAGATAAAAGTTTTATAAAAAAATGTGACTGTGCGAAGTGTTTATTTTTTGTGAACATGAACAAAACAAAGTCATGGATATTCAAGTCAAAGAACAGAAAAAGTCGAAAAATAGTTGATGTCGATAGAAGACATCACCTGCTGAACAAAACTAAAGTGTTGAAAAAAGTGTGATTAAGCAAAGAAGTATGTATAAGCAACAAATTAAGAGCGTTTTTTGGGATAAGTAATTTGTTTAATTTGATGGTGAACAACCTTGATATGGTAAAATAATAGTATTTATTTGAATGGTATATATTTATTATTTTATAGACATAATAAATTTTACTAGACTCGCCCAGCGGTCGAAACTCGACCACATACATAATGTATGCAATGTATGTATGTATGTAGTTTGCGTAAGCAAGGACCTAACTCATTCTTTCGGAATTTTGTTTGGGCATATACATAGTTAACATAAAACAAAAAGTTTTGATGCCTGGGACGTGAGCTTAAGAATAGAAAAGGGTTTGTATACGCTTGTATTTTGAAAATTTTGTTTTAGTGAAAACATAATTAAAGCTCATACAATTTTATACAGCTTTTGTTACGTAGGTAGATGTAGGTACAATATTTTCCAGTTCTTCACCATATTTCAGTGTTATACGTCGTCTCTTCGGCCCAGTCTTTCATTGCGAGTTTTTTATTTTAGGGTTAATAATCTTAATAACATTGAATTGATAACATTAAATAAATGATTACCAAAAAAAACAGATTTATGATCCCATACACGTTACAAAAAACCATATCCGAGACACTTTTCTTACAAAGACTATCCCTGATAATAGGGGTGTTTTATTGGTAAGTTTTTAGTCACTTTAGCAAAATTTTGTATGGGATACGAAAAGTGGGCATAAATTGGTCAGTAATAAAAGTGAACATAAAAGTGAAGATAAAGTCTTGGAATGCCTGGAAATTTTTGGAGCGAAATATAATGTCAATAAATTTTGTGCTTAAAGGTTGGTGGCACCTATGACAGCTTAAAGGCAGAACCATAATAGAAGAATTAGTACGTACGGTGCCGTACGAAATTAGCGAGAACAAGGAATTTGTATAGTGTGCACATAATGTCGGATTGCTCAGTTTCTGCAAGTTTTCGTTCACTTTTGCCTCCGTACGTAAAGAGCGCTCCAGTGCGCAGTTTACGTACGTAAATCTGACAGCCAGCCAAATACATGTGAAATTGGCTTGCGTGTGCGTTCGAACATTATGGTCGACTGAAGGTAATGGCGGCACTTAAGGAAACTTGACGTAGAACTATGACATTAGCTTTCGTTTGCTTACGACTATTATGGTTGGCCCTTAAGACATGGACTCCATATGCATTTGATGGTTGTGTTCATTGTGTTTTCCTTTAGGGCCGCGTTTTGCGGAAGAAGTAAGAAGTTTTCAACCCACGAAAGTTGAAAAAAATTTTTGATGATTTTGAACTTTTCGCTAAAAAACAAAAAAAAATTGGTTAAAGCAGGTTTTTAAAATAAAATTATATAATTTGGAACTAAATTTGGTAATATTGAAGCTAACTAATGATTAATTAACCGGTTTTTATTTGGTTGTAGTGGAAATTGGGGTACAAGTTGACCAACTCGGCATATACAAATAGCCATACTTTGCAGACACATCCATAAAATTATTTGAAACTTCGGCTTGGCATAAAGTCAAGAATACCAACTTTGAAATAAAATAAAAATGAGAATACAAAAGTGAATATAGCGTTTTATTGGTTCTTTTCAGTGCTGACTAACTTAAAATTACCAACAAAACACGACTAATGACTGATAATAACCTTTCTATGCTGATGGGATTGGAAAACTGGAAAGACTGAATTTGAGCACCAATGTCGGAAACTTTCATCCAGAACAATAAATTGAAATTTAAAATTTGAAACTTCATTTGTTTATTTATTGTGATCTTTGTTTCGATAGTCCAGGAAAACGGGGAATTAACCGTGCATTTTGTGTTCTCAATTGGAATTTTGTATATGTGCTAGAGGGGTGCCTCCTGAGTATACGCATTCCAGATCTGCCTACTAAGGTCCGAAATTTTGAGGAGAGTTTGAACCTAATGATCTCGAAAACCGTTAGTCTGACAAAAAACTTGCCAAGGACAAATTGGTAGCAATTTTAATCATTTGGAATCTAAAAGAAGAATACAAAATTAAAGTTAAAAATCTTAAATGACAATTTTAATGATTTGAAACATAAAAGAAAAAATTATAAATTACAAAATGCATAATTAATTTAATTTAACTTGCTTAGTATTCGGAGTCCCGGAACTTTTTTGTTTTTTCAAATAACATGAAAAAATCGAGGTCAAAGTGGTAGACAATTTTATAACAAACAAATCTTCGTTTTCACTTTTTTATTTGGTTTTTTCTTAAAAAAATTAAGATCATTTCAAACTGAAAATGGTACAAATTTTTTTTGTAATTTTCATGCAAATTAGCCCAGGAAAATTAAATTGTCTTGAGCAAATCCTTAAAAGTACCCAAGATTTGGGCCGGAGCTATTTTTTTTTTTTTTGGGGAAAGGGGTAGAAATTCAGTTTTTTGCAAATTTCTCGGAAACAATGAATTTTATGCAAAAATATGTTAAGATAAAAATTGTAGCTTATATGATTTTCTACAAAAATGTCTTGTGACTTTTTATCGAACCATCAACCAACTTCGAAAAAAAAGTGTTAAATTGTAACAAAGTCTGTTTTTGGACCAAATTGCACTTTTGACTAGTATTTGGCCCTTTTTGCTTTATTTTTTTTTTGGTTTTCCCATTGAGCTTAGTCAAAAAAAAAAAAAATGCATGACTCAGTCGCACGAACTTGCTCTTGTTGCAAACTAGGTGACTACACAGATTTTGAATCATGAAATTATGTACCATCATATTTTTGGTTTTATATTGTTTAGCTAAAAACTTTATATGATGCCATCTTGTGCTTCATGTTTAACTTATGTGCGACACTAAATATTAATAAAATCGGCTAAGCCATTTCGGAGTTCCAGCCAAATTTGTGAACCGTTAACCTCAAATCTTCGTTATGTGCATCTTAAGCCAAAATCTTGAAATGCAGTTATATTAAAAACCTTGCAGGTATAACGTATGTTAATTCTCGAATACATATTTATTTTTTTTTTATCTATCTATACACAAAATTATTGTAGTTAAGTAAAAAAAAAAAAACAAGAACCAATCATGTTTTCTAAAACTAGCAAACAATGTTGTCCATCATTTATCCTTCATCAAAACAAAGCCCAGTTGTCCTTATTATACAAAAAGTAAAGTTAATGAATGAAAGCTGAATATAACCATCAACATCCACCCTCCATTATCTTAGCACCCCCGTCGAAAACATAAAACTAACACTTTTGTGATATTATGATGTTTTTCTTTTTTTTTGTAAATCTTGATTAAAAATGGATAATTATGACCACGAATTTGGTGGATAACTTTTGTCTTAAAAAAGGATACTTCAGCTTATGGTTGAGGGGATTGATAAAGCTTGGCAAGGCAGATGTATTTTTGGCATCATTAATCGGACAGAAATGGTGGATATTTCGACAAATTACCCATCAAGAAAACCGAATCACGTGTTAATTTATTTAAGGGAATTGCTAAAATTACCTTCATACTTACGTGTACTTGTTTAAGTTTGTTCAAGCAATAAACAGCCTAGAGGCAGTTATGCAATAGTTGCCAAATTGGTTTTTCATCGAATGAAATGCTAATGTTTTAATATTAAAAAGGATAAGGGAAAAAATTAATTTTTCACGAGCATATAAAATTAAGTTGTTTAAAACATACATACATGCATAATTTGCAAAGGTTTGAAGTCATTAATTTTTTTATATTAAAGCTTTTGGTATACTTTAATATTTTGTTCATAAATCATAAATAAAACGTGTCGTTAATTTAGTATTAATTAAATATAATATAAGTACTCAAAGAACTTAATGAACTTTTGTCTTTCGTCTGTTCATCCTGCTCTGTTACAGCATGCTCTCACCGACACGTAGCAGATTGATTTTTGCCCTATAAAACAATAATTGTGTTGTGTGCAAATGTGAGCTAATTAACGAAATATTTCCTCCTAAAAATTTTAAATAAAAGGTTTATTATAATGTTTCCTTGAAATGTTTCTACCTTTTTATCAAGATTTCTCAAAAGTGTTTTAAGTTATACCATCACCTTAAAAAAAAAGTTTTACTGTTGACGGCCTTCTTCTATATTATATTTATAACTCATATAATATTACATTAGAAAAAATGTCATAAATACTGATTAATATTCGGATATAAAGTTAATTTTTTTAATCAATTAAATAAAGTTAACCTGGCAACCATATTACCGCCAAACTAATAAAGCGGATTGTTCTTCACTCTGATGGATTGATCCCTTCTGTCTGCCAGCATATCGAATCGAGTATCTTCATCACAAAATTGCTTGTTATTCCAACGCAAATGAGATTTTACAGTTTTTTTTATGTTCAAGGAAGCCGAGAAAAAGGAGGGTATCCCGCAATTCTATCTTGTCGAAGAAAACCCTTTGATCAGGGGTGCGATTATCAAAGAATTAAGTTCTCCCCCGAAAGTTTTCTATAAGAAAGTAAATTACTCATTTTCCTTGGTCGCATCTCGAATGGTAACTGTTGACGGTTGGGTTGGGGTGGCACAGCGACAGCAATGTGGTAGTGGGCCTTGTATTTAGGTTGTAGGTATAACAACTGCCTGTATGCTGGAGTAATAGTGTACTTCTGTGGGGTTTGCTGTTCATCATTTATCTTTTGTTAGCCACCACCATCACCCAAAGATGCAGAGCATACTGAAGGACGACACAAGACACGACTATAGCAGGCGAAAACAACTTTTCTTTTTTTATATATTTTTATACTTTTGCCGTGCTCCCCTCCAACACAACTCTTGGAACTTCTTTCGCATGATAAATTGTTACAAAAGCGTCCAATTAGCGAAGAAATAACTTTCCCTTATTTCTTCCTCTTGTCTCAGGGTTTGATACTGGAGACGGTATTTCTTTTGGCCATGTCTCGTAATGTGTACATGGGATCCAATTATATTCTCGTTGCATGTAATTAGCATAAAAGAGACAACTTTTGCTCTCCCACCATCCAGCTAAGGCTATACTTCCTTATGCACTATGCAACACCACCGCGCACGTCAGCCGTAACGTGGCTTTCAAGTGCGAAAGCTGAATTCGAAACCAAAATGCTTATAATATGAAGGTTGGCTAAAAGGAAAGAACAGATTTTAAGTTTTCTTTTATGCGACAGAAGCCGGCTAACTGCGTCCCTGTGCTGTAACGCCTCATGTTGAAATTGGAAGCTTCTGGCAGAAAAATTCACTACTACACCGGTATAGGTTTAAGGACACAAACAATAAGGACGAATTATAATCCCCTTATCGGGGATGTGCAATACTTTTGGACGTGTTGTTTGAATAGCCTGCGATGGATTTTCTTTTGTAAATGGATTTTATTGCAGACACAAACGAATTATAGATATAAAGATGTAAGTTGCTTTTGTTTTGGGCTATGTGAATGAATCATTGTCTGAATACATCGCAAACTCCACCGGAGCTAACTTTTAATGCCAAGTGAAAATTAGTTCCATTCCTAATTTTATATGATGAAATAAATTAAAACTGATTCTTTTTTTAGTGCGGAGAAGATTTATTCTATTTATGGCCAGTTTCTCCAAACACTTTTAAATATTTATTGGTTTGTTAAATCCTAAAACAGCATTTTTCAATTTCACCAACCACTTTCAGTTTTAAAAAGCCAATAAACTGAAGTCCCATTTTGTTCCAAATAAATCTTAAAGGTGTCTTAAGAATGAAAGAGAAAGAGATCGTTGAAATTTTTCGATTGATGTGCTCTCCTCTCGCTTGCTCTAATGAAAGAGACCCAAGTGTGGTGAATAAAATCTGAAGTTGGAATCAAGTTTCCTCATTTTTAAAAATTCACCTCCTAATGTTGGTGCACATTATTTTAAGTCAAAATGCCAATAAATTTTATTACTCCGTTAATTAAAACGCTGTTAGGTGTATTTTGGTGAAACTGGGCATTATTCTATTTAAATTGTAAAATTTTACTAGGAGCTCATTTTTGTACCTTAATGAAATTTTGATTTTGTTATGTATGATGGCACTGAATTGGATATACACCACCGGATGCGTTTAGAAACTTGGAAACAACCTTGCTAAACGGCGATCTTGTATGAACGATGATCTTCGATGATGGTCAATGATGGACGATGATGGTCAACATTTTCGTCCATCCGACGTGAATGAAGTGCGGCTAGCGATTGCCAACTTAAATACGGCTTATCAGCTGAATTGCTTAAAGCTGCTGTAGATGTTTTGGTAGGGAGCATGCACCAACTCTTTTTTTAAATTTGGTCAAAAGAAAGTATGCCCGATAAATAGAAGCACCTTAACTTAACTTAAAAAAAAGCCTAATTTTTTGCATAAATTATATATGTATAATGAAATTATCACGCTAAGTTCCATTTTAAGAGCAAATAAAAGGGAAGCCTAAGAACTCTTGGAGACAAAAATTTGCATCGACAGCTGCATTGAGTTTGCCTCAGTCTCAGACATTGAGTAATCTAACACGTCATTTTCTGAGACTAACACAAAACGAACTCCACAATAAGATCTGTATAGGTGAACGAAGCGGTAAAATTATTACGTTTTGAGGAAGATTGTCGCTGCCGCGCAGTTGATAAGTTTGGAGATGAGAACATCAGTGAGCCATTTTAGTATTGATGTGATGTGTCCCATCTGTTTCCAAAACTCATGCCCATCTGGCCCAATTGGTTTTCTCTTTTCGGAGTTTTTCACATCTTCGTAGTTTTAACTCTGCTGTTGAAAAGTATAGTTTAGGAAACTACCTCTTTGCGATACTGTCGCCACCTGGTGAACAATAGTGTCTCTTAAATTCCTCAGCTTTGATAAAGTTAAGATGTTAGGGAGATAATGTAGACTGGATGTGTGGTTACACGTCAGTGTTTCCACGTGAGAACACTACACCTATATTTTCATAATGTTTGAAATTTTTCGAGAATTTGTGTAACAATTTTGCATGATTCAATTTATAAACATACTGCAGGTTTTAGTTTATATCCGAAGTGTTTTCGTGAAACATTGATGTTTGATCTTCCAAGTTTGGCGTGGAATTCTTTAAGTTTGTCATAAAAACTTGCTTTTTCGGCACTTTCCTCTGAGTATTCGTGTGGGCAAGTCACGAATTCAGCTCTAATGCAAATTTCTATCAGGCATTCGCTTAAGTGAACGTAACTCAAAAAATCTCTTTGGATGACGATGTTCACATTGGACGTACTCACCCGACGCATTGCTTTTGCACCAACATCTTAAAAGATTTTGCAAAATTTAGTCACTTTTGATTGGAAATTGCAATTAGGCAGAATATTAAAAAGAATATTATAAACATTTATTTGTATATTTATTCATCAAACAGAGTATAAATCTCTTACAGACTACTACGATAACAAAACAATTGTTTAATACTTATACTGAATTAATGTTCAAAAAAGAAAACAATTTTTTCTTAAAACAATCTCTACTTAAGAACATATTGAATTCAAGAACGTTACAAACTGAGATTGCCTGCCTTAAACAGCGCGTCATTGGTTCATTATTACCGTAATTCACCCTATGGAAGGGAACATAAAAAAGATTACAAGAACGAAATTCTCCCACAGGTACATAGAAATTTACTAGTGAAAGCAAAAAGGGACAATTAATTTTATAATTAATTAAATCTCTAACAAATATTATTTCAAAATATGACCTCCAAACATCCAGTTGCTGAATCCCTAATAAAAAACATCGCGTTTTATAAGAGGGCATATCGATATTCCAACGTAAATCCTTATCGCGAATCTTGTAAAACGTTTCTGTACTCGTTCAATTCTAAGCAAGTGAACTTGATAAAATGGGTTCCATATGATACAACAGTATTCTAAAATAGATCTTACATAACTGAAATAAAGAGATCTAAGTGTGAAAGGATCTGTAAAGTCTTTCGAATTTCTATTAATAAATCCAAGCATAGAATTGGCTTTGGCTATAATATAGTCGATGTGATAAGTAAAGGTCAGTTTTGTGTCGAATATTACACCAAGATCTTTTTTTTTTCATTACTCTGCTTAATATGAAACGATTAATGTTAAATTCGTATGAGATTGGGCTGATTTTTCAGCTAAATGATATGCTTTGACATTTAGAGATGTTAAGATGAAGATCGTTTTCAGTACACAAATCGAATAAGCTAGATAAATCATTCTGAAGAAGAAAACAATCGGAAATTGATTTTATGCTAAGATATAGTTTGAGGTCATCGGCATACATTAAGCGCTTACAATATTTGAGATAATTAGGGATATCATTGATAAAGATTAGAAATAGGAGGGGTCTTAAATGACTCCCTTGAGGAACACCGGAAGTAACAAACACGGGGTCAGATAACATTTTGTTAATTCGAACAAATTGAACTCTACCAGTAAGGTAAGAACCTAACCATTTTAACAAGTTAGAGTGAAAACCAAGATTTTCAAGTTTAGCAAGAAGAATTACGTGACTTACCCGATCAAACGCTTTTGAAAAATCTGTATAAATTACGTCACACTGAAGACACTTCTCGAGAGCCCCAACAACATAGTTACTGAAAATGGCAAGGTTTGTTGTAGTAGATTTCCCACTAATAAAACCATGCTGTAGAGGAGAAATAATCTCTTTTAATAAAAAAAACTAATTTATTATATACCAATTTTTCAAAAAGTTTAGGTCATGAAGAAATCATAAAAATTGGGCGGTAATTAGTAGCTTCATTTTTCGAACCTGACTTGAAAACTGGTGTTAGAAAATAATATTTGCAGGAATTCAAAAAACACCTTCTCGAAGTGAGCGGTTAAAAATATATTCAAGCGGAACTTTTATTTATTTATTTATTTATTTATTTATTTCGTTAAATACTAACGGTACATAAGTACATTTTTTTCTTAAAATTAAAATTACAATTATATATTATATTCTTACAAAATAAAAGAAAAACTTACATCTAGTTCATATTATAAATTGTTTTGAATGAAAAATATTTTTCTTAAGTTAAGTGATTTAACAACTGCTACAGCTTTAGCACACCTCTTTAAAAGAATGGGAGCAAGGCCATCAAAACCTGGCTGCTTATCATCATTTAATTTATTTAATTCAGATTCAATTTCAGTTTTATTAACCTGTAAATTACTTATATTTATAAGATCATTGGAAACATCTACCTTAGAAATATTTACAAAACTCGAAGGTTTGTATACTGAACGAAAGAAACAAGCAAAGATATTACATATCCTTAAAGGATCGCTTGATGTTTCACCTAAATAATTAATAAAATAAGGAATACCAGTTGATCGTTTTTTGTCATTTAGAAATTTCCAGAAACATTTGCTGTTATTTTTTAACTTTGATTCGATACTTAGAATATATTGCTGGTAGAGAAACTTGTTTAAAAAATTAAACTCTCTTTGTAATCGACAATATTTTTTATAAAGATCAACATCTTTGTTAGACATCCGGATAGCAATTTGAAAGCTTTGTTTTTTTTATTATTAATATTAATCAGTCTTTCATTAAACCAGATTGGCTTAGATGAAGTTTTAAATAAGAACTTTGGTGAAAATAAATCGACCGCTGCTTTTAATGAACTAATAAATTTACAAAACGCATCCTCTAAGTTAACGCACCCAATCAGTTTAAATTCATAAAGTTAGATATTCCATTGAAATTGCATTTATTGAAATTGTAAATATAATCATTTTTCGGAATTTTGTTTTAAATAACCATAAAATTTATTATTAAGGCAAAGAACTACATGATTATCAGAGTTTGGTAATGGTGGTCACACTAAATTCTTTATCGACAAATACCAAATCAAGAACTCGATCTAAACTATTAAAACAGCTAGGCTCATTTCACATATTTTGCTGTTTTGTTTCACACTACTTTGTGTCTAAACACGGCGGACTGGACGTAAGTCAAAATGCGTCGGACGAGTACGTCCAATGTAAACATCGTCTATAGTTTTCTTCTAATGTCAAAATTGTACTCGTGAGCTGTCACAGCAATGGTTATTTATAACAATCGAAGTTGTAGATATTTCAAAACATAATGGGCGATATTCATAGATGTTTGACAAGTTCTTATTAAGTTGTTTTTAAGCTAAACTCGAGTTTTTGCTATGCATAGAAAATTTAAACCTAAGTCTAAACGAAAAACTCGAATCTAACTTTAAACTGGACCGAACCCATGTTTAAGTTGTATTTAACTCTGATAAACGTCAGAAATAGGTACACCAATGAAATAATTTGTTAAGGGTCGCGAGTAATTTTCTTTTTCTTTCAAATAAAATGTTTTTAATTACCATTTCACAAACAAAAAAACCAAATACATAAATAGATAGTAATATTTCTACACGTATTAACCTACCTACAATAAGACAAATTTCAGCGGGATATAGGTATTTTATTCACGCAGATGAGGATAAAATTGTGAAATAAAATAATTGAGATGGGGAAACTAAATACTGCGGCATTTTGTCAGACATTTTCTTAATTTTCATTTGATATTCTTCAAGTTTTATAATTTTCTGTTCCTAGACAAAAATTATCAATAAAAAAATATCGTAAACATCTGGAATGTATTGTTTTCAACCTGTCATGCATTCTTTTCAACCCTTCTTTTTCTTACTTAATAAAAAATCAATCTATCCCACTCACTCCATATGTGGAACCCAAGTTTGGGAAACATTCCACTCGTGTTTTACTAAACTAAGCTGACAAAACATCTATGCATAACAACTGTGTCTAACCTGAGTGTTAATGTTAGACTCCAGTTCAGAAGAATTTGAGTTTACAATATGTCTATGAATATGGGCCAATGCTGTGATGTGAAAATGATAACATAAATCAATATTGTCTTCTTAAATATAAAACAAAAAAACTTAAACAATAAATTGCATAATTTCGTCAGACTATAAGTAGCTACATCTTCATTTGTCAATACTTCAAGAAATCTGTTGATTACAAAAAATCAAAATCCCTACCAACTCGGTCTGCTACTATAGTGGTATTGATTAGCAGTTTACATCAAGCACCAATTACGTGCAACATATTACATCAAATGTCTGTAAATATAGGTATGCACGCTGAATCTTGATACATTACAACCCTTGCACACACAGCATAATCCTAATTTATTCGAATACTCTCTAGTTCAAGTTAATCAATCACTCGAAATGACCCTCTCGGCAAATATTGTTGTTAATTAGAAGTTCTCAAACGCAAGACATTACCATATTCTGTGTCTACTTTGAACATGATATCTCTTAGAACCAATACAACCCTAAGAACTTGTACATACTTAATTCATTATGCGCGACAAGCGACAACTCTTGAACTCAAATGTATCTAAGGAACTCAGTTGTAAAAATTAAATTTGCTGCTTAAAATTAAGTCATGTCTATAATAATGATTGATGAAATGATTATAATTTGGTGCAATATAAATTGGTGAAAATGATGGCTGCCAAAATGAAGTTTACTTCACTCTTTAATCTTTAAAACCAAGGATGTCCAAAGGCTGCTTTACCAACCGCCTGACTCTATATAAATGAATATAATATTATACATATATTTTTCTTATCAGAAGATTACTTACTGCATAAATAAGTTTATTTCCGTAGAGACAAACAATCAGAACCTGAATCAATGAATACACAAAATGGACAATATTTTCTAAAAGATCTTCAAATGTTGAAGATGTAACTTGAAAGCCAACAAAACATATTGTTCCTGATGATGCCACAAAGTTTAAAAGTAATGAGAATCCAAAAATGTTATCTAAAGATACGCTTAATCTGAAAATTAAATAAATTATAAAATTTCAGACGTAATAATTTAATTTCTGCATTTTTTGTATAAAAAAATATATTCATGTGATTTAATGTCATGTCTCTATTCAACTTGTGCATGGTACTTGTGTTTTTTTAAACTTACTCTAAACACTTAATATGATGCTTCACTATACTCTCCAAAAACTCGTCATTTAATTTATCCGAAGAACTCGGTTGAAATTCTTTTAATTCTTTTGAAATATAATGAAAGTGCATAGAAAGTTGCGACAACGAAGAAACCAAAAACAAATCTGCGGTCAAATATGTAGATGCTGCTAAAAATCCTGCATGAACTAGTAGCAAACAAGTCACCACATAAATGCCCCAGTTTTTTGAATGATCAAAAGGATACCAAGTCGGAAATGCCTGAGGATAATCAAATGGCACTCCTTGAAATACAACTGCACGGATGGAAAGAAAAATTGGTACGAAAGGACAATAAAATGCATTCACTAGGTTAAGACCGGCGTAAAATTTCATAACAGGTTTTAGGGTCCTTAACTTTTCCTTCAAGTGATAATCATTTTGTTGTTGAAGAGTTTTTGGATATATTTTTTCCAATTTCTTGATAACTTCTTCTATTTGCGATTTATTTAAATGCAGTGTTATTTTTAATAAAAGCCGCTAATCCGCATCCAACAAATGGTGCAACTGCATAGAAATTATCAAAAGCTGATGACCGAAGGGAGAGAATGATAAATACAAGTTGCAGTCCCCATTGAAGAAAATAATTTAAACAATTTGAGCAAAGAAATATTTTAAAAAATATAGCACGCCGCGTTTTATGGTTTTCAGTATGAGGATCGTGGATTTCTTGACCCAATACTTTAAAAAAAGTTATGGGTATACTAATGAACTCAAAGAACGGAACTATAGCCATGATTGCAAGGCTCTAAAACAGTGAGGCAGTTGATGTTTAAATTTGATTTATATAGCAGCAAGGTTTTTTTTTAATTTTTGTTAATATTGAAGAATTTAATAATTTAAAATGATTACCAACGATCTAGCGTGTTTAAAAATTAAATTTGTAGGTTCATAGATTTTAGATTTAGATTGTTGAATTTAAAATACTGATTTGCTTATTATCTATGTGAAGTAGCAAATGTAAATATAAATAAACGTTAAGTCGAAGTGCTTAAATAAACATCAACACACTGGTGTGCATATAATATGCACATTATTAAAATCCTTTAGTGGAATGTCAAATGCGGGCAAACGTGGCAACCCTTTAACTCCTTTAATATAACCCCCACGCGTTGACTTGTTACCTAGAATTTGTTTTGAGCCCTTTTGCCGCAGGACGTAAGGTGACAAACCAGAGGAAGTTACAAAAAAAATGCAATTTCAGCCCCCTACTGTTGTTCGCACATAATTCTTGAAAAAAATTTATTTATCATCCCTGAACAAGATTCCGAATTTTCAAAAATGACCTTTTTCCACCCAATGCAACTTATAGTGACAGGCTTGTACAGGAATACAATCTTTTATGAATGCAATCTTTACTGATTTCTATAAAAAGATTGCATTCATTGATTTTACTTTGAGACTTCAACTTTAAAATAAGAATGGTGATTATTCATTTGAAATCGAAATGATTGCAACCATTTTTGATTTCAAATAACCCTATTAATTTTGCAGCAATCAATTAAATGCAGTCATTTGAGAATTCATGCATTCCTTGCATTCCTTTGCATTCCTTGCATTCATTTTCCATTCTAGCATTCCTTTGCAGTCCAGCAAAACAAACATTCACATTATTAGTACGTATATGCAATGGAAAAGAATAAGAATGTAAGGAATGCAAAGGAATGCTTTGACTGCAAATGAATGCTTGGCTTGGACTGCAAAGGAATGCTGGAATGCAAAAGGAATGCAAGGAATGCAAAGGAATGTATGGAATGCATGAATTCTCAAATGACTGCATTTAATTGATTGCTGCAAAATGAATGTGGGAACAAAATGATTGCTATCATTTTTATATCAAATATATGGTGATTGTGAATTTTTAAGTTGAAGTCTCAAATGAAATCAATGAATGCAATATTTAATTTGAATTCAATGAATGATTTTTAAAAATTGCATTCACAAGAGTTTGCAGTATTTTACAAGCCTGCTTAGTGCTTATAACATACCTGTCGACTATTCCCTATACTAAGGAGTTATGGCTCTGCACCGCCGGCCGGTGCGAATTCGGGTACATGCAGAATTGTTTATTAAAAAACTTTGCATATACCTAGGGGGTAGCACGCCGTCCCCCCTCTTTTCCTCACGTTTTATGCCGTAAGCTTGAAATACCTTGTTTCTGTTGATTGGAAACGGAAAATAAAGCCAAATTAGCCTTATTTCGATTTTTAAATTAAAATTAAGCCAAACTCCAAATTTTATCTTATTTCGTTTTTGAAAATGCAATAAGGCGAATTTTTTTTATTTCGTTTGGCGCTATTTCACGCCGCTTTTCCTGATTCCATTTATTTAATAATAATTTTTTAATTTTTACAGTTTATAAACTACTTCTTCATTTTCCGATGATGTTAAGTTAATGATATCCACTGGGATGACAACTCTACCATATCAAAGCTTTATTCTAAGTTTGTCGGGTTCGCGTACTGAAAGCGTGGATGTTGTTAGAAATAAATAATCCAGAACTATATGCTGTCGATGAAAAGGCTGAGTTGACCAAAACAAAGCTACGCTAGCACTGGTCTGCTAGTTGTAAAAAACTGAATATGAATAATGAATACAGCACTAAAAAAATACATTGCGGTCAGTTCGCAATATGGGCTTTTGCGATAGCGATTCGCGCATCCTCAACATCAAAACACTATCAACATAATAATTACACACTTCATTTGATTCTGGCCGGAAAAATCATTATCAACTTAGTTTGAAAATGCCTAAAATATTTGCTGGATCAGATATTCGCTCAACAATAATTAGAAATCACTTTTTTACGAAGGACGACTATAGAGGTTAAAAAATAAGAGTATAGTTACAGGGAACATGCATGCATAAATCGAGGTTAAGGCTGGGATGAAGTGCGTTCTAGGACTTGTGCAACACCCTCATCATATGAACAGCATATTGCGTGGCATTTTGTTTGTTTGCATCAGGCAGCTCAACCACATTATTCACATATACAAGCAGGATGCTCTTGTTGATTTATGTAAATCCATCGAATCAAAATAATAGAACAATGAATTTGCATATTTCAAATTAAAATTGCCTATGATGATGTTTGCAGACCTTTGGCGCCGCATTTACTGACTACATAATGTATATGTACATACTTATAATATATAAAAGCAATCAATTATATAGATATTATGATGAGTATAGTGAGGGTTTGTGTGTATGATGTTTGCATGTTTTTAGATTAAATGCAAATTCCACCCAACTCGATAAAGAGATGGATTGTCTATCGAATTATCACTCTAAAATATCGACGCATATTTCCGAAATGACATTCATATTGATGGAACGAGTAAATGAGCATTTAATTGTTTGCATTGCGTTTGGTTCATGTGGTGGTGGTTTTTAAGATATCCTTGATAAAATACATATATCTTTACAAAAGTGCTGGTTTTCTGTGTGTGATATTTGTAGTAAAACATGATTGACAAATCAAACAACTCTTTGGTATTTAAAACAACTTTGAAGCTGAACGACAAATGCATTTTAATTGACCTTAGTATTTATATAGCTATTTCCTACAACATACCTATTTGCATATCAAACTGCCATTGCCAGTAGGTATGTTATTTTTACTTGGTCAATAAGAAATTTATTGATTTCGTGTACAAAAATTCAAAGTTTTAATCAAACTTGACATAACGATGATAAAATAAAATAAATAATGAAATTGTATGGCAAATGTAAAATGACAGCTTTATGAAAAGACTCAAGCCTCAAGCCTTTGGTAAATGATGATCTCACTAAATTATTTTGTGTATACGTTGCAAGATCTACAGTACTAAGGGGGAATGCAAAATGCCAAATGGAGAATTTGTTCCTTCCACACAAAAAACCAGTGTCCCTGAATAAAACTTTTTTATTAAGACGATTTGAACCGAACTTCTGACGGAGTTCCAGAAGTTCAATCATTGACAATGATAGAAAAGATTGTTAAGATATGCTTCAGCATGCCGTTCGTGCCTCGGTCAGTCTGTCCATATTGTTACAAAGCTGGATAACTGCACCATATTTGCCGTTTCTTACCATAGAAAGAAAAACAGAATAATTTTAATTTGCTTATGTTGGACAGCTTAAGAAATGTTGGCAGCTGTCATATCTGGCTTGATGTTTACCTTCTTGTCAAAAGAAAAAATGACAGCTCACATTACGCGGATGACAGATTGAAATATGTATCGAGCTTTTTTCAAAATGTCAAACTCAAAATCTTGTATTTTATAAATAATCTTATTTTTTCCTGTGAAATTTGAGATTTTCTGGACTTAAAAGTTAAATAATATACTATTCACAATTTTCGCGCACAAAATTAAAATGTCCGCTCTTGTTTTCAATCAATTTGTCACCAATGATATAAAAAATGTTCAGCTGTCATCCGCGTAGGTGCTGCTGATTTTGACACTGCTCTGCGAACGAGAAAGGGATATATCGTTGTTACCTAAAAAGTCCTATTGTTTGAAAGTAGGTCATCGTACACAAGTGACAGCTTGGAATGTTGTAATTTAATTCAATGCTGTCGAATTTTATTCCATTGCCAAAGAGATTCGTATAAAGCGACCTATACACGGTCAGTCATTTGACATCAATCTGTAATATAGTGTTTGTGAAAATTAGTCTGTATGCGTGCATTTGTTTGAAGAAAAATCAAAACCCTTTTGATTTTGCCTGATGACTGATTATATGTGTAGATGACTGACCGTGTAAATGTCGCTTAAAATGAAGCCGTAAAAAATAAAAGGACTCATTTTTTTTGTAAGAGTTACGAATTAGAGCTGAAGTTTATACTTAACTTTTTGATTGAATAATTTGACTGAATTGGCTTGACCACATCGATCAAATGGACGGAAATTCTTCAGCCGAAAGATTATTTGAATCACAGCTCCTATAAGTTTGAGGTCTCCAGGAATACTGAACCTCCAGTTAACAAACCAGTCCGACCCGGATGCCATATGGCACCTAGTGCTCGCCACAGTGGACAAAAATCGTTGTTTTCGTGGTCAAAAATCCATAACTCTTCAGCCAATTAACTTTTTGTAAATATTTTTTTTGTATTTATTACTTCATTTAAATACCTTTCAACTTATAATGTTTTCTTATTCAAATATATTTAATTTTAATTTAAAAAAATATTGTTAAATGGGTTATGTAGTCTTTGTATTTTTTTACACATCAGATCTTATTCAAATGGAGATTTGCCAACATATATAATGTGTCCCACTGGCTCATCACTTAGTGCAGGTGTAAGTTGTTAGTAAGCACAATGTAACATTATTACATATATGAAGTCAAAACTAAACAAAATTACAAAATTCAGATAAGAAAAAAAAATTAAATAAGGGAAAAAACTATTTATAAAACATAAAAAAGAAGTCTCAAATACAGTTTTGTATTTTGTACATATATAGAACATAAGTGACAGAATTATTCGAAGCAATTTTTTCTTCACTTATTGTTTCAAAAATTCTTTTTGCAGGATGATCTAAAATATCTTGGAGGCTTGATTCAACCCAAGTGTCTGAAACATTATAGTTTGATGGAACACATTCTTTTTTTTTGCTTGATAAGTATGGAGGAAGAACATTAATTTTTTTTTGCTCAGATGTTGTTTTAATGTTATGTACTTATCTTTTGAAAGTCCTAAGTCCAAGAATATTGCTAACGCTTCCTCTGTTGAAAAACTTGTGGTTTCAGCTTCTTATGAAAACACAATTTAATAAATTTTATCAATTTCTTCCTTAGTAGTTCTTTCTACAGCCAACACGATTACTGCCTTTTTTGTTGATGATTTCTTTTTAAATTATATGTGAATGCTCCTTCTTCGTCTTTTCGTTCTAAGGTTTTGCTGGTCTTCCTTTTTTTGACAACCGTCCCTCCAAATGCTTTTTACCTCAAAAGTATTTTCCAGCCATTTTGAATATTTTTGTATAAATTTTTGTTTATTGTATGTACATAATAGTTTTTTTTTTTATTTGGTTGAATATCCCCCCTAAACTTATATTTAGAACACTTTCTTGAAGATCCAACTTATTCACCACTATTTTTTTGAAATTGACTAATTGACTTAAATGTTTTTTTTTTCCTTTTTTTGCGCATTATAAAAGAAAAATAGATAGAACGAACAAGTGTAGTAAATGCAATCGTTTTCCAAAAGGAATTTTTTTAAGATTGCGAATTTAAACTGATGTTAAAAAGGCACCATGCACCGATTTATAATTTAGCTCTTAGTTTGAGGGTCTTTTGCTTGTGACCAACACACACTTAACAAATAAAAAAGTTATTTACTTTACCTATGAGTATTTGTCCTTTGACCCATAATTTAAAACGACACTTAAAATTTGACTTTTGGCCACCAAATCGACGATTTTTTCCCACTGTGCGCCGCTCGGTCTCAGTAGTTCTCAGCAGCTTGCCCTGCATCGGCGAGATGGAAGGCCGCTATGCCTATATGCCTCTCAAACATCAAATTATATCCGTATTAGTATATTAGTTGAATTGGTCGATACTTAGAGGGGAGAGACAATATCCCTTTTATATCAAAGGCTAATCTCCATTAACTTGTAAAGAGACCACTATAGATAAAGAGAGATAGAAAATCTTACGCATTGGTTATGCCAACGAAGTGAAAGAACACACCTCTTATGGGACCAGCGAATTTGTGGCAGCGTTCTATAAACTTCAAAAAATGTTCGTGCTTTAGAGCGTTTTGAAATTACTATAACCATTTGATTAATTCTTATCTCATTCTAGATGACTCTTTATTAGGCTAGTTTTTTTGTTTTTGAAATTCCTGTTAGACTAGCCACTGGTAAAAAGTTTTTTACACTTTTAACGTTATTGGCAAGCATGCTTATAACATCAAAAGTCAAAACTCTTGAATTGTATTTCTTCTTAAAGTAAATGTTCTCTAAGAAATGTCTCAACAATATCATTATCCTTTTGGGTATTATTCGGAATAAGGAATAAGTGATTCTCTAAATTTGTTGCTATTAAAGAAAAATGTTTATTTATTCCCATTCTTAAATCTTGCAAATAAATTTCAACAAAATACAAGACCAACAAAAACAATTTCCCATCCTAATGTAAAATAAGCCACTTCTCTTGAGTCTCCTCTCAATCCCATTCACATACTGACGACTGGCTATCTAGGTATGGTATAAGGATGACTGAGTTAGTAAAGAGATGGACCTAATGGACGCAACACTACCTAATGGAATGTTTGACACTTTCAGTGGGATCGTGGACATTCAATTGAACCACATAAGGGACCTCTGGTTCAAGTTGGTCTACCACATTCTCATACCCGGCAAAAGTGTCGGAAAGGACATTCTGAAATTCTATTCATTCGGGCAATGCCGAAACGAATGCCGATTGCCGACTGGATGTCTATCCCTCTCCTCGCGTATTTGTCTCAATTGTTATTGGATTTTGTTTTAATTAAAAAGAGAATAGAACAAAAAGGAAAATCAACACAAACAAACTTAAAAGAAAAGAAAAGAAAGAAAGAAAAAGCTTTGACACTCTAAAAACTTGCAATCGGATTCCTGCAATTTTTGTTTCCTATATATACTCTTCTTTGCTTTGACTTGGCCATCATGGCGGCAGACAAAATATCTGAGCCGGAAGTATACCTATATGGTATAATATATGAACGAACAAACGAACACAAGAGTGTTGTATATCTACATATTCGATTCACTTTGCTTTTGTTCAAACAGGCTCTTTCTCGAGGAGGATATGAAGTTGTCTTTTAATTAAAATACCAATTCCCGTAATTATTGGGGATGGCAATTGCCAATATGTTTGTTTTTAGATGTATTAATGGAGGCGGGTACGTTTAAGGAAATCCGATTTGCATCCGTATTTGTTAGTGATAATTACAAAACGTTAGCGTATTTGTCTTTTTAAATGTATAAAGTACCTTTAGGTACAAATAATTGGCTATTAAATAATAGACCTTTAAGAAGGAACAATTGGGTTAAGAGTTTTGATAATTTAATATGCTGATTGGGTCCATAATTATGACAAACTCACAAAGCGCTTTAAAGTGCGGATAGGAAAAAATAAGATTTTACGGTGTATCAAGTTTTTATTTTTCAGAAAAAAACTGAAAAATAAAAACTTGATACACCGTAAAATCTTATTTTTTCCTATCCGCGAATACATGTGAAAAATGTGCGAAGCCGGCTAATTCACTGTTCACTATTCACTGTATGAACAATCCACTGTGCACAATTTACTATGGAATAAAAAATTTACTGTCGTCTTTTTATTCGAACCTAGCTAATTTGGAAAGTAAAAATAGGAAAAAATAAGTCTACCACATTTTTTTGCAAGCATAAGAAGTTATTAGCAAATTAATAAAAAATAACGTTTTTTTTTTGAATGGTTAAAAAAAAATCATGTTATGTTTTTCAGCAATTTTTAAAAGTGGTAAAAAGGTAAAGCACCAAGTTATTGACTGTTTTTTGTTGCTTATTTAGAGTTCTACAAGATAGCGTACTTACTTTTCCTATTCTCCGATTCTAAATAAAAAAACTCCCTGACATCTTGTTCCCCTTCCCTTTTCTCTCATTCTAAACAAGCTTGGAAAATTTTTAAATACTCTCCGGGAAAAAGTACTCACTCCAAATTTAAGTGGATAGTTTTTCTTGTTTAGCACTAAAATATATTAAAATATAAATTTTTGTGAGGTCGAAAATAACAAATAAATCGCATCTATAAATTTTACTAAGCTTTATGCAATTTCGAAGGCAATTTCGACAAAAAAATGCACACGAACTTGCTCTAATTAGCGAACAAAGAGCCTATTGTACAATGTACACGCGTGGTTCAGCTTGGTTCAAGTTACAAACCCACCGATTTCCATAGCTTATCCGTTACAATCGGTGGGTTAAAAAAATGAACCATGAATGTAAGGAAATGAAAAATAAAAAATAAATTAAATATGCTCAGAGGTGACAAACTTCCAAAATTTGCATAAATGTTAGATCAGGTTGTGTATAGATACACTGCAAGTCATAAGAATAGAAGCACGCATTTTCGAGAAGTAGAACTCAAATTTCTTTCATATTATGACAGACTGAATACAAAATTTTAGTGCACAAGAACAAGAAGGAATGTTAAATGTTCAATCCAAAATACTGCATGTTAGTAGAGAGAAAATAATCAATATACCCATAATTTTGTGTGATTTAAACGCGTCATAAGAATAGAAGCACTTAAAAAATAGAACGAAATTGAAATGCTGCAATTATTCTTTATTTATTTTTAATTTATTCATATTTAATTGATTATTTTTAATAATCGCAGTTTAAAATAACTTAAATATAACTTAATTCAATGATTCAAGCGGATTATTCATCGAAGCCAAGTAGCAGGATAATCTTACTCCAGGTCATTTAAAAGGTCTTTTTCCATTGCGTCGAGATCCATAGTGTACGGTGGTGAAAACAAAATATGTACGATTTGGTTCTTAATGAATGGTTTTGCTACTCGGAAGGTGAGTAATAAGGGTTTTGTCGTGTTGAAAAATCCGTGAGGTTTACCAAAAATATCATACATTTTCAAAATTCATTCAAGCAATAATTTGTAGATATTTCCATTAATTTTTGTGTTATGTATCATCAAATCAATGGTTCTATAATAGGATTTTGCACCTCCACCACTATGCTTCCTTCCCTGTTCTGATTTTTATTCACAAATCTCTCCTGTTTTCTTAGAAAGTGAACAAATTAGTTTTAAACATTTAGTCCATCCAAAATACACTTTTTTTTCGTCAGAAATAAATATTTTCCACAGTGTAGTTTGATCTTACAATTTTTGAACATTTCACGTCATGTTCTTTTTGGCAAAACACATCCTTTGCTTTTTTCTGACATCATTTAGGGGCGTTTTTTCTTAGGCTTAAGACGCTTCAAACGTTTAGCTCTGCGGATAACATGGAGAACCTTTAGTAAATTTGCTTCAACGAGCCTTATCCCTGATATTTGCTGCTGAAAGTGCTGAATTCGATGCGATTCTGTGATTTTTTTCTATTTTTGAAAGCTTTAAAGCAGAAAAATGTTTTCATTCTATTTAACCCTGCAAAATGACGTCTTCTCTAAATAATGGCTGATAACATAATCACTGGCGCGGCGTTTAATTTGGTTTGGAGTTCTAGAGTCGTTCAAAAATACTGCAGCATTTCTCTATTGTCAAAGAATTTTTTTCTTCCCATTTTTCTTAAAACATACGACTTAATGTGCTTGCTCTGCAAAATGATCCATCAATGTCGAAAAAGATATTACCGCTTAATAAAAAAATGTTTATTTTGGCACTGCTTCTATTCTTATGACGCGATTTTAATTCATTTATTTTTGACTTATAATTCAAAGACAGCCTTCTGAATTCTATTTACCCAGGTTTTTAAAAATTGACAAGTTCTCTATTTAGTTTTGAATGCACTACTTTACTGACCTCCATACTCTTTTTTTGTATAATTTGCATATAACGGTAGTAACATCAGTTTTACTTCTCAAATATGCCTCCTTCTATCGTTATGATTTGCATCAGTGTATCATTAAGCGCCTAATCCGTTACTTAGCCAAGCCATTTAAATGCCCTCCTATGTTAAATGCGCAACTCGAATGTCATATCAAGTTAAATTAAGTCGCTTTACTTGTTGTTAATATATGATCCCATTTTTAAAAACCGTTTGCACCAAATGTCCCATTATGTGTATTTACACCCAAAAACTTTAACCGCTTGTTTTGCATTCCATTCTATTGAAAATTGTTAGAGCCGTTACTCCCGGGAGAAGACACCCCCGGGGAGTGATTTTTCCCGGGAATATTTAGAATTGGGCTGAATTATGAATTGTGTTCCGAAGTGAATTGTCCATACAGTGAATTATGTACATCAGTTAATTAGCCTAGACCGGTATTTTATTTCATAGAAATTGACAGTGATATTAGATATTTAGTTTTTTATATAGCTACAGGAAATATGAGTCCACCATAATGTGTAAGCAAACCGCTGAATCGCTGAATGGTTAAGCTTTTTAAAAAAGAACTGGAATCACTCTTTAAATGAAATCAAATACCATATATATATTTTGTTTGAATAATGAGTAACATCATTAGCAATTAACGTCTCCATCAGTCACCTCTAATTTTATACCATAAACAAGAAACTGAAATTTGATTAGCTTTGATCTAACCACATTCAGTTGTTATAAAATTTCATCATTAATGGCATTTCATCAATGACTCCGGGAAATTACAATTTTATTTTCAGATTATTAAACAAATGACCATGCAAATGCAAATGAATTATCAAAACAATTTAACTATGCTAGGCCATATCGATAAAACTTAATTTTATTTATTTTGCAATGCATTTGTTAAAATTGCCTGTCTGACCAAAAGTATTTCTAATTTAAAGTGCTTGTTCTGCTGAATATTTGTCTAACCCAATATGTTAACAATGATGCTTTCGGAAAATATTTTTGTTTGAATGGCAATTAAATATAAAATACCCTAAATCGTTTTACACTAACCTTTTGTATATGTAGTTATTTGAAGTTTCAAGTAATTTATTTTAATATGAAGTTTGTTTGCTTAATTAGAGAAAACATTTAATTAATATTTTGTCATTTCGATGGCAATTAAAATTAAATTGATGTTTAACGATGATGCATATGATATAAAATTAAATATCGTATTGTATTTTTTCTTTTCAAACATTTGTCAAAAAATTATATTATTGTACTTTTGTTAGGTAAACTAAAGTGCGAACTCAATAAAAGCTAAGTAGGTATTTGAAATTAGTTGCGTCAATGGAAGTTAATACCATAACCGAGTCAAGAAAATAAGAGGTGTTAGAAATCGAAAAAAAAATACCTCCAAAAATTGATGGATGACATTACATTTCCTCTATTTTAATTTAAAACTTAATTCGTTGCTTATATTTCAAGTTTATAAAAATGCAAAATTTAATTTCAAAAGAAAAATTAGCAATAAAAATTATGCACCAAAAGTTGCAATTACTGATAGTTGCTTTTGTCGAGAAGTTGCTATTTTTTCGGGATTTTACTATCGGAATTAGTCACTTGTGGGATTTTTTAATTGGGAATTTGTAATCCAAGATTTTGAAATTCGGGATTTTGGTTCTGGATTTTGTAATTCGGATTTTTAATGTGGAGATTTTGTAACTGATGGAAATTGTTTAATTCGGGATTTTGGTTTCGGAATTTATTACACAGTTATTTATTTATTTGGGGTTCAGAGATGCGGGATTTTGTTATTCGGGATTTATTTAATAACTAGCTTATATTAGTTTTCCAATTCATAAGCTCATATCTCTTTCTATTGTCACCTCCAATTACGCACAGCAAATAACTCGTCGTTTTTTTACATGTGTGCGCAATATGTGAGAGTGTGTGAAGTCAACTTTCCCTCCCCTTCCTTTTTTGAAAGTTTAATTTTTGAAAGCTGAGCTAGTTTAATGCCTTAGTATTTTTCTTTAAAAATGGGGGAGAGACAAAACCCGTTTTTGACCTATGTAACTATTTTTTAAAAATCAAAGTTTTCGAAATTTTAAAAATTGTGCTAGGTTGTTTTTAACTTGTAGAAAAATATTCAAAAATGGGGGTTAAGGAGCCGAAAAACTACAGCGAAAAGTGTGAGGTTAGTCCCCCTTTTTTTAATTTCAATTTTTGTTTTACTTTTTCGGAATGTTAAAGTTGTTCTTATACTAAAAAAAAAATTAGGGTTGCATCGCATCTTTTGTACTTTCGAAGATAGATCTATGTAAAGTTTTTTTTTAAGTCAATTTACTACCCACCATTATACATAAGTCTAGTCGGCAGGTAGAAAAAAAGGGGTGTTTAGGAAAAACTTCGTAGGTCCATGAAATTTTCAGATGTTTTTTCGGGCCTTGAGGACCCTGTGCTAAAAGAGGGGGAGGAAACTGTAAAAATGTTCGGCCTTTTTCCGGTTTTTCTTCCATAACTTTTTTTCTTACGTTTTACGGCAAAAATATTTTGGTATGTTTTGTAGAGCATTACAATATGGATTATCCAAGCATGTTTGTATGTCATTTCGTTTTCGAGATATGGCGCTCCAAAAAAAAATGGTAATTTTTCAATTTTTTTTTTAATAGCAAAATTTGTAAAATTACTCTTTTTTTGATAACGACGTGACATATAAACATGCCTTTATATAGTCAATATTGCCGCAATTTTTTTTTTCAGAATAAGTTTACACATTAACAGTACCTAGAAAATAATCCTTAAAGATAATCCAATTTTTCTTGTAAAATATAAAAAAAAAAATTGTGTGACAGATTTTTTCCCAATAATAAAGTTTTTTTGATTTTTTCAAAATCACCTTATTAACGGTACCTGCCATATAAACGCTACAGAAAATCCGATTTTCTCGAAATAAAAGATCGATTTTCATAAAATTTTGTGTGAAGGTTGCTAATGACGGAGTTTTTCGTAATAATTTTTTATTTCAAAATCAACTAATTAAAGGTACCTGCCATATAAACGCTATAGAAACTATTTGTTCTTGCGATTATTTGTTATACTTTCTTGGTTAGTATCCTCAGCCAAAGGTTAGCAATCTGACTCAAGAGAAAGTTTTTCTGACCCAGTCAAAAATATTAATTTAGTGGCACCGATGAACCGCGTCCTAGTGACATACAATTATTCTTAACCATTCCTTTTGTGTGCATTGTTAGTTCTACAGGATTGGAGGGGACCTAAAACTTTACGTCGAATCCTAACGACTTAGTTGAGAAGCACATTTCAAGACAATGATACTCTTGGAGGACTCGTCACTTTCTCGCAAGAGGCATTGAGTCTGAAAAAAACATTCAATGTTATACCTACCACAAACACATATTCCATCTGCAACTGCAAACACATACACTAATAGCGAATTCTCGGAAATTCAAAAAAGAAACTAATTCCGTTATATCCAGGATTCCAGTGTGTAGTGCAACAATAAAAGCCGCCTATACGATATATGTATACAGAAATCTACGGAGATATGTTTTTTCGAAGCAATGTTTGTGTCTGTTGGCCATCATTGCCATACAAACCCACAGAACGCATTTATCCTTTTTTGAGAGCAGATAAAACCGCAATCGTCTAATGACATGAACCTGTGCTCTTCACATGCAAAATAAAAATAAAAAATAAAAACTCTGCCAACATTCATATACCCCAAACAAAAAGCAAAATAAGACAAAAAAAATATTTCAACAAAAACCTACAAGATAATCAATTTTCAAAAACGAGCAAAGGTGCGGAGTGGAAAGAAGAAAAGATCCCCAGCTTCTGTGGCACTCACATTAGCAGATATATGTATGGATTTATGGAATGTCCTTGGGAGGGGGTGAATGTGGGTGACTGGTGATTAGAATTGACTAAGGCGCAGATATAGTTAGGTATACCGTCCGTATCCTTGTTTTTTTATCAGGCAATATTTGCCAGCACATTAATCAAAGGGATGCAGGCAAATATACGTTGCACTTCTTCACACTCGGACGGGTTTTTTCAGACCCGAACGAAGAACTAAACTGTGTTGCTGTATAGAGTGCTACCGTTTATCAACAACATCATCGTCATCATCATCGTCGTCGTTGTCGTACTTGTCGCTTTAAAAACATGCATGTTATGCAGGGCCGGGCTGGACGTATCATGGGCCTATCAAAATTGCGTTTGTTTTATTAAAGTTGAAAATAAATTACCTGCTCTCTAGACGATTTTAATTGTATTATTGGAGAAACTGCTATCAAAAAAATAGGCAATGCACAGTTGAGATGCAGTTTTTTGCTGTGGTAATATTTGAAAAATTAAGTTAATGTTTATAAATCTTTTACTATTTCGCAATTTAAGAATACCAGTGTCGAGGCGCGGCGCGGAGCCGACGTTCACATATTCTACCACGGACCATTAAAAATTTGCTGTCATAGTTCCGTAAACTGTCATTTCATGTTTTCAACCTGCATATTGCGTGCGTGTTAACCGGCCCACGAATGTTTTAATTTTCACACCCCAAGTCGATTTTACCTTGGCTAAATTTTTTTTTCGCTACGCTCTTAATACTTAATACTTTTTTCTGACCACCAAAAAGCTGCTCGCTTGAAAATTTAAAAGAAATATTAAATCGCAATTTTTGTTTTCCATATTCTAGTGCCAAACGCAACGCTCATATTTTGAAAAATATTCACTTTCAAATACAATCGGTAATTTGAAAAAACAATATTTTATCAACTTAAGGAACGCTTAATTCTTCTGTTTTCTTGAATAGTTTTGACTGAAACGTTGTATAATTCTGGTAAGAAGTATTGTTACTTAAATTTGGATTGGTCTTATTGATTTTTGACAAGTTCGATACCGACAAATCGAACGAAGGCTATAAGCGCATTAAGGCCAATAAAGGCTCTATTTCACTTTTTTAAAGCGAAATAAAGCCAAATGTACAAATATGGCTTCATTTCACTGAAATGAAAGTGAAATAAGGTCATATTTACAAATATGGCCATGTTTCGTACGGCCTTATTTCACGGCACCGTATTTTTTTTATGATGGGCATTTTAGACGGATCTCATAATTTCTATACTTCGATCCAGTTTTGTCACTCCTGAGCGTATTTAGAACACCTTCTTTTCAAATCGTCCAAAGATGAATCATCCTCACTTATGAATTATGAATCCATCGTCAGCAAGGAATAACATTCGGGTCCGTCACCTTATTTTCAAGTAGATAAGACTTAAGACAAGACGTTTCGTTGGTGCACAGTACACCAACTATGATTGGGAATTTTTCAGTTTTTCACCGTTTCACTTACTCTTTCGTCTGTAATGTCGGGAACTTATTCTTAGTTTAAGCTCTTAAAAAGTATAGTCTGGGAAAATGTGCATTCAAAAGTTATTTACAAATTTGTTTTGTAGTTATCCACAAGAAGTTGGACTTGAGCATGAACTTTGGTGAGATAGTGGCGCCTTTGTTAATGTTGGCATGTGGCAGTTCCTGAAGAGCCTGGCTTGCATTTATATTTATATTTCTTCCAACTTCCGATGCCTATGCTCTCCGTAAATATGCTTTAATTTGGACACACTTCTTCTTTGCTTCTTGCTTGCTCTGTTGTTGTGGAAATCTATAAAAATAGAGATATTTTTACCAGCTTGCTCAGACCCAATGTAGAAATCTGTGCATACAATATTCTATTACAGCCTTCCGACCATCACTCACCTGTTTCAGAAATATCAAAATGTCATTAGACTTTGAAATAAAGAAGACGCTACCAAGTAACTCTTCCTCAAGGATGATACTGATTCCGTTCATAGTTTTATTCCGTAACAGAAAGTCTTGTAAGATGTTGCCTTCACTTCCGTGAAACGGGATCTTTTTTCAGTGATTCCCCATTTTGTTTCTTTAGAGCACAAGATGTCCAGTCGCCTTCGCTTCATCATCTCTTATTGCTCTTAGGTTTGCCCTTTCATACTTCTAAACGTTTCAACTCGCTATATTCTCTAATTTCTATTAATCTGTTGCATTACCAGAATTCATTCAATTCTGACTCTTTTATTATTTCTGGGTCTGTGCAGGATCAGTAACTTGCACAACAGTGACATATTTCTGACGGGGCACCGCGCCACCCGCCGCGCCGCCGCCGTCTGTTGTTTCTTGTAAGTTGTAACTACTTCAATAACGCTTGAATATTTTATCTCGCATGTACGCTTTTGAAAATGCTTTAAGGGGTTATTCTGCCGCTAGGCTCAACAATCACTATTCTCAAATTGAATTATTTGTATCAAATGTGATACATTGGATGCAGGGGTGTAAACAATTACTTTTATATATGGAGAAAGTACAGTGTATTCTATGGTTTGATCAGATATGATAGATGAAAGCTGAAAACCAAGTACAAATTGAGTACTATGTATCAAATATGATACATTTGTAAAAAAAAGAGTAAAATTTTTTTTTTTTTTTTTTTTTTAAATTTCTAACTAAATTCACATTGATGAGATGTGATTTTACTTTTGCCTAAATTTGAATAAAATTTGTCTCAGCTACCGTCAAGTTAGTGACATACTTTGTATGCACTTTTCCGTTCGTAATGGTTGTAAACTGAATGTAGATAAACTCTAAACAGCAATCCACAGTTAGCAAACATTTGTTTACCGTATAGATACCAATTAAACCTAGTCCGGCCATGTCTAATATGTTGCTCCTACCTCCTTGTCTTCTTTGTCCAAATGGCCTCGTCAATGTCATCACTCCCACTGCCCAGTCGTTCTACCAAAAAAAGAGCAAAAGATGCTTGTTTGTTTATTTTGTATAACCCGTTCTCCTCTGCAGTTGTTGTTTGATATAAAAGCATAATCTGGAATGAATGAACCCTCATGTTAACCCCTTTTCCAATTAGATGTCTCCATACAGCTTCCCAGCACACACCACAACGAAAGGTATCTACAATTATATGGCGGATAGTATATCCTTCCTTACCATCATGCCTATCCCTATCCATGCACTTGATCCAATCTGATCTGATCCGATCTGCATCTAAAACAGCTCAACGAAGTATGCTACGTACATCTTTGTTTTTTTTCTTTTTTATGCGCAAGGACATTGTTGATTATCGCAGTACATATACACACACTACTCTAAAGGTACACAGATCCATAGTCCTTTAATGGATTTTAGACCGAATTTATACAAACCGGATGCTAAATAAGAAATTTGAGGCAGTTTTTGTATTCCCGTCCCCCACCCACCATCATTCTGGTAGCACACGCTCATCGAATTGTGTTGTGTCTGTGTGTGACCGCAATGAAGGGGATATACTTCCTCATTTCATATAGACCAAACGGAAGAGTCCCTCATCCACCTCAGGCATTTATTTATTTTTTCACTTTTTCGGGTAGTTGAGCCTGCTCCTTCCATATCCACATTTATCGTTGTAGCCGTATACATACCTATAAGTCGGTCTTCATATTGCTGGGAAATGAAACAACATACAACCCGACCAAACCGAAAACCAAGCCCTCTCCCCTTCCAGAAGGAAAACAAACTCAAATTGAATCTGATGAAATTTTGATTTCATTTCGAATGAATTCTAAAATAACATCGGGGGCTGTGATTGAAAAATATTGGTCAATGTGCACAATGCTTTTGGATATTATAGTCGTACTGTGCTGAGCCTTGGGGGAATGGAGTTTGGGGTGGTGTGCGTTTTTTTTTTCATGCGGAGTCTCTGTTATCCTATGAACGTAACGTATACACGAGAAGTGGATATTGTGCTTATCTTATTTCATTTTGAGGCTTGTGCAAATATTTTTTACAACTGGTTGCGTCTGATAATAGGACAGGAAACGAAGCGCGAATGTATACATATACGCCTGTATTGTCTATACTTGAATAAAATATGATGAAGATTGAAAGTATAACATATATGGGAGGATGGTGGGTTTTCAAGCTATTGACTAATTGAAAAAAAAATTTGAGTTTATAAAAAAAAAATTGAAAAAAGTTTGTGAAAGAATTGGTTTAAAGTTAACATCATATTTAATATAACACCAGGGGATTCAAAAACACTCATCTAACTGGGATACTATTTTAATCAGTTTTAACATTGATACTTTTAAAATATGCATATAGTATAATATAACACATGCTAAAAACGATACACTATACAAAACATCAAAGAATACTTGTTACTATTTTTAGGTTTGTTCAAGACTCAGCGTGCGTCGTTCTATCAATTTGGATGTGCTGTGCGTATATGATGGAGTTGTCTCTTGACCGAACTTCAACCTAAACGGATGTTACTATAAAAATAAAGAGCACGATTGGTTGGCACAAACTTGCTTTTTACCTTATTGCTAACGACTTGGAAACTAATTTGACCAATTTTTAATAAAATAAAAAAAAATAAAAAAAATACTTTTCTCGAAATATTTATCAGGCATTTCAGGACTATCTGAATATCAAATTTCATCAAAAACGGGGAATAAATATACAAGATAGTCGGTATACAAATAATAAAACGATTCTATGGAAATACTATTTAAAAGCTTTTTTGGAAAAAAACATTTTTGATGAAAGGCTTCGTCTTTACTAGCAAATCACTCATGCAAAATTTTATCAAAATTGTCGCCGAAATCCCGACTGAATAAATCCCAGCCGACAAAATCCGAATGGTACGAATAAAAAATCCAGATTTTCAGCACTTTTAGCACGTTTTCGTACTTGATTTTTTGCTTTTACACTAATTTTTGAAATATGAATTGAAAAGGAAGAAAATAAGAAGCAAAACAGGCCACCCAGGTACTGTTGAATTTGGAAACTTTGGAAACTTTGAACCCGCAAAGCGGGCCACCCAGAGGTGCTGTGGAATATGGGAACATTGGACTCAGGCGCCTGCCAGACGACTGAACATACCCTAAGTGGAGCAACGAAAGAGATTTAAAATCCATTGAACCCGCGAAGCGGGCCACCCAGGTGCTGTGGAATATGGAAAAGTTGGACTCAGGCGCCTTCCAGACGACTGGACATACCCTAAGCGGAGCAACGAAGTGTTTTAAAACGGAAGAGGTGACATGCCAGGGGACTGAGAATCAGACATTGTGAATAATTTTTTGAGCAAGAAAAAAAATGCGATCTGCAACAATGAATGCACTTGCCCAAATCCTAATACCCTTTCATTTTAAACAAAGCCAAAGTTACATATACATACCTATAATCTATTGATATCTACTTCTGTATTTTGAATATAATAAATGACAACCATATTTCCTGTAACTGAAGTAAACTAATGATTACTTAAACGTTTACAAAGTCAAAACAGATGTCAATAAAAGTTCCAACATGCTCATTGTCTATCACCCAAGCTGGAAGAATCAAAACACTCGCTTGTTGAAAATTCTTATATAGAGTTTTGCTTTGATGTAATTGTAATCTCTCCTGCCGCTGCCACCTGTCATAAAGGCAGACAACTTCTGCCATGAACGTGTATCAAATCCATAGATGTGTACCTACTTTCTGTTATTTGCAGTCATACATTGTTAAACTAATCCAAAATGCTCCACGAATGCTTCGAATCACATATCATAAAAGACCGATGCTCTTGCTTCGTTGCTTCTGAGCTGAGCTCATATGGCAGACAACTTTGCCATTTTGATTAACGTTTGCATGAAAATCCAAGTGAAGAAGTTACATATTTTATGCTGCTTGCATCAGCCAGCCCTAAGTCAGCCACCCAAATGGAATGAAGACGACATAACAGAAGGATGGACTGACTTCCATGCCAGTTATAGTTTAGAGAACTGAACTGAGATTGCACTTGGAAGTACCTCGCCATGGCCTGTTGCAATAGCAGACAATGTGTCAGGAGCACACACGATGTTAGTCTGAATATCACATTAACGTGCAATTAGCCTTCCTTGTTCTGTTGGTCTGACTGAGGTATTCATATATTATATGACTGAGAATTCCCTTGGCTCCCTTCGTCTGAATGAATCTTGATGTTCAGTTCATCTTTTGAATCTATAGTTAAAATTTCATAATTCAATAACGTATAATTCGTTATTTTTCCTCTTTGCACAATATTTGTCTATACACAGCTCAAATGTATTTAATATTTCAAAGGTGTAGATATGAAAATTGTGTATGAGAAAATGAGATTACAAAAATTGCTAGGTTTAGGATGTGAATGAAAAATATAACAAAAGATGCGACTGGGTCGTACAAGCTTGCTCATAAGTTTCCAACTATAAAAATGAAAAAATGTGTGAGTACCATGACTCATCACGGTTACTCATGTGTAAACATGATAATTACAAACGCTATCTCACCGTTTTAAACTTTTTAATTTTCTAGTTGCAATATTTCACAACAGTAAAAGTAGAGCATTGGCATTTATGTTCGAAAACTCGTGGAATTGGCTACCAGCAGTCCATGTATAATCAATATTCAAACATTCGAACTGTCAGATTTCGATTCGAAAGTTAAAATATTATGTTTACATTATTTGCAACGCTGCTTTACGGCGTAAATTCAGATTCCTAAAATCCTCTATATCGTGAGCTAACATGTTTACACATCAAAAATTGCATGGTTGTTTTTGAATTTGATGTTGAAGATTGAGGTTAAGAGTGTCTAAATAAAAATATTAAATGTCATACCGCATACACATGGTTGTTTTTGAATTTGATGTTGAAGATTGAGGTTAAGAGTGTCTAAATAAAAATATTAAATGTCATACCGCATACACGTCATATACCTAAAATGAGCTGTTTCCAATTTAAGGCCAAATATTGAAAAACTATTGACAAAATCAAATATGTATTTGCAATACAGAACACCAAAGTTTATAAAATTTAGTTCTTCTTCTTTTCCGACGATATAATGATCTTGAATGGGATCACAATCACAAATTTTTTATTTCCCCACTTCACTATATACCGATCCGTTTGTGGGTTAGCCTCAGAAAACGTCGCCGTGCGTCGGCATCTTCCGTCACAAAAGATGACGGAGTTCTCACGCCAATTTATGTACCCAACGCTTACAAGATGCTTCGTTATTGATCGTAGATTCAAGATTTGTAAACTTATCGCACTTGGAAAGCACCTTTTTATTCAAGTATAAAGAGTAAAGCGCTCAAGATGCTTCCTTGGTGCACACCAAAGATTGGTGTGCACCAACCTTTTTTTGACTGATTCGGGCATAATTACTCGCTCTTAGATTTCCGGAACTCCTCGTTGCCTTAGGGTCACCTATACCAGATTTTGTGGTGTTCTATCGAATGCTTTTTCAAAATCAAAAAACCGAGCATACAGATCGCTTGATGAATCACGATGTTTTTTCATTCTGATTCTAACACTGTGAATGGCGTCAGTGGTTTATTTACCCGAAATAAAACCGCACTGGTCAACTAAATCCCGTATTATTTTTTCGAAAGCGGCCATCCAATACCCGCTCAAAGATTTTAATGTTGCAAAACATCAGCTTTGAAGCTTTGAAAGCCGATTTTGTCCTATACATCGCTGTTTGGCTTCATCGCTCAACCACCATGTTTCATTGTCCCGTTTCTCTCGTTCCTAGCAGTAATTTCGCTCTCTGAAGACAAGTTCTTTGAAGAAAATTCTTCATATTTTGTTCAACACATATATGATGAAAATATTGTATTGACAATACACATGAGAAGAATGTCTTCACTAGGAGGATTCCTGATAACATATCGCAAGCCACATAGTTATCGTTAGTCTTTCCGACAATCCTATTTGAATCTTTCTGTAATTATTCTTAGTAAGTTGTGGAAATCCAACGAAATCTTATCTTTTTTCGCTTGCTCAACACCCATGTTGCGGAGCGTATGCACTGAAAATATTTTGCACCCTTCCTTGCAGTTTAATCGGTCTTTGAAATAGCCATGCTCTTCCGCAAAAATCATACTGATTCCGTTCTTACCTTGTTCTTATCCTAATCTAATTCTAATGGATTTTTTTTTTATACTTTCTTTTTCACAATTTTTGGGTTTTCTACGTATATTAAGACCAAAAATTTGGGACCGGGTTCTTTTTATTGCATAGACAATCAATAAGAACATTAAAAACCGGAAAAAAAATTGCATTTTATAATGCAAAATTTTGTAAAAATTCAATGAAATTTTTTTTTCCAAAATTTTGAATTTAAAAATTTATTTCTAAAAAACTATTTATTAAAACAACTTAAAACAAACTTTAAATTAATAAATGGTGTTTAAGATTTCATAAAAGCTATGTCACATTACCGTGTGTGCTTTCGATGATTTTTGGTAAATTATTTAGCATTTTAAGTCAATTTTGCCCCTGCTGCATGAATGGGGGGAGATAGACCCCCTTAATACTTATTTTTTCATATGATTTTTTTCTTCTCTTGACATAATTTACTTGCTTTAGCCTATGTGTGCATGTTATGGGAATCCCCACAACCCACTACGTAGATATTTTTTGAACTGCTACTTTTTAATAGGTACTAACACTAAAAAATATATTCTTCAAGGAAATTTAATTCTCTACAATTTTTAGATGCACAAATTTGTGCTAAAAAATGTGGAAAAAAGTCCCAACAAGAAACTTGTCGAAAAACCATATTTTTTTAATTTTGCATCCTTTTACAGAGAAGACGGTTCTGTTTTGCAAAAGAATGTATGGTAACAAATTGTAGGAATTTTCATCAGCTACATTTTCCATCCTGATTTTTTTTTGTACGACGACGCACCGGGGATTTTTTATTGTGAGTTTCTTTTATTGTGAGCTTCTTTGGACAAGGAACTTAAGTTTCATAACTGTTTAAAAAAAACTAAATAAATCACACCTATTGTGAGTATCACGAGAGCGAAATTCCACACGCAAAAAAGCCTATTTCACTGTTCCCTTATTGTGAGTTTCGTGTGCATAATTGTTCATGTTCGAAAAAAACTCCCTTATTGTAAGTACTTATTCCGTGTGGAATTTCTTGTCATTGACAGCTAATATTTCCATTTATTTTTTGGAGGTGAACAAATAGAACGAGGCGGGAATTGTAAGATTTTATTTGTTTTTATCAACAAAAGTAAAATAGAGTTTATCTTATTGTTTCAGGAACAAAGCAGCACATAAAAATCAAAACCAAATTATGCATAATGTTTGTAGGTACATAGGTGGGACGGATAAAAGCGCTACGTAAAATAGAAAGCGGCCGCATACAAAATGTATGAGAAAGAAACAAAACACAAATAAAAACTTCTTCCTTTACCAAAATATGTGTGACAATGCAATTTTTATAAGATTTTCATTTTATTTATTAAAAAATTATTAAATTTCCAACAATCTCGATTCAAAGAATTAAAACAATTTGTTAGACTCTATTTATCAAACTTTGACACTTACTAAACAGAAACACATAAAGCGTTGTTCATTTTATAAACACGAATACGCACTTGGTCAATGTGGAGAGGGAATTTTTTTGTAATAGCATGTTCAGTTATGTTTTTTTTTTTAGACAATTCAATAAAAAAATTAATTGAAAGTGTGTCGTCGCAGTATTGCTCTTAGTGGCCACAATTATAAATGCTAAATTGCGTCGCTGCATTGATTTTTTTGCATTTTTTTCTAAATATTAGAAAAAGGTGTAGATTTTGTGTACCTGTTTCCATTACAGAGAAAGTGAAATTTATTAAGAACTCAGTTTTCTGAACACACCTTTTATTCGAACTGTCAGTTCTGATTCGAAGTGGAATTTCATTCCCGTGAAACTCGCAATAACTTTTAAAATTTCGGGCGTACAAAAATATTTCGGGTGAATGGTTTTCCGGGTGAAACTCACAATAGGTGTGAATATGTAATACATTTATATTACCGATTGAAACTATGACCATAATATGTACGAGTTCGACGTATAAGTTTATACAAATACGACATTAAAAGAACACATATCTACAAAAAAAAACAAACCCTTCTTTTATATTATATTTGCGTTCATCCTTTACGTGCAATTAGTCCTAATTAAGAATCATTCCCTGCGCAACTCCATATGAAAAATGAAAATCATTTCAAATTAAATTGAAATAGAGTTCCAGAGGCCAAAATATCAAATTCAAAACACGATGTTGGTTTATTTATAAATAAATACTCACACTCTGGGATCACGCAGTACAGTTGCAGTATCTGCAGCGTCGGGTGTCAGGGCCAATTATGAGACTCGCGGACGGAAGCAACTAATAATGGCAGGTGTTGATGCATCCAGCTGGCGTGGTCCATTCTCGATTTGATGTTGAGATGTTTTTCAACTTCGATCATAGCTTAGCATGTCGAGTGTGTTATGTGCAAATTATGATTCGTATGCTGATAATTTTATATATTTTAAGGATTAAGAATTTATTTTCCGAGAATTTGTTAAGTTAAGGAAGTAATATGTCAGTTTGAGTGCAGCTAAATATGGAATAAGATAGATGTCTGCATAGAAATGCACTTTTCATTGATGGAGTGCACGTAGAAATTATCTTCAATGAAATCTATTTTAGTATCAAACTCTGTGAATTTATTTTTATTAACTGATTATATTTACAATATAGACATACGAACGTGGCAAATGAAATCTATTTCAATATCTTTTGAGAAGTATTTATTTTTATTGTGATATTGATAATTTATTCACTGAATAAAAAGATGATTACATACAAACAAAATATTCCGTTTAGCGAAAAAAGACAGCTTCAGTTTTCCGCATTTCGCATTTTTAAATTCCAGGCGGTTGTTAATAATTTTTTACTGAACAATGCTGTCAAGGTGGAAATTAAATGAGCTTATCAAGCATCGTACCAAACATAAGTAAGTAGTACATTAGTCGTGTTTTGTTGGTAATTTTTAGCTAGTCAGCACTGGAAAGAACCAATAAAACGCTGTATTCACTTTTGTATCCACTTTTTTATTTTATTTCAAAGTTGGTATTCTTGACTATATGTCAAGCCGAAGTTTCAAATAATTTTATGTGTCTGCTAAGTATGGCTATTTGTATATGCCGAGTTGGTCAACTTGTACCCCACCTTTTTATCTTCACTTTAATGTTGACTTTAATTACTGACCAATTTATTGCCACTTTTCGTATCCCATACAAAATTTTGTTAAAGTGACTTAACACTTACCAATAAAACACGTCTATTAATTTAGAATCGGTATTTTGAGAATCGGATTTTTGAGAGTCATGATTTCGTACCATTACAACTTTTTAGTTGAATGGAATGCTTTTCGTGTGGGTGGTTCGTTCACTTTGAGTGTTGTTGTAGTTCTTGAAGATATTCATTGTTCCAATTTTTCTTGAAAGGAGTTTGGACGTTGTTAATGAAACGCAGTACATACTGAAGAACAAAAGCATTTTGACGATAATCAGTAGGGTCTGAAATGATTTTTAGTGACGAACCAATTAACAAATGGCCTGGAGTTAAAGCTTTGTTGTCGTTGGGAGGAAAAAGTGGTGTGATCGGCCTCAAGTTCATCAATTTCACAAAAGGCTGTGGTAAGTTTAAGCAATTTGATGTTATGAGGAGAGCGATGAGTGACACTTTGCAATTTTAACTGTGGAATAACAAAGACCAACAGATATGAGGAGCCCTTGAAGTTAATGTCTTATATACGTTATTAGTAATAGAATTCGTGATAGATTTTTGATAAAACCATTGAATTTGAAGCCAAAAGTGCATTTTAAAATTTAATGAAATGAATATAAATGTCCCAAATCGATTTTTTCAAAACTATGAACTTTTAAACTTAAGAGTTAATAGAACTTGTAACGGACTCACATTTAATCAAATGAAATTTGAGATTAAAATCGCGTAAAATTAAACCGCATAAAAACCGGAACGTGAAATAAAATAATAGCAACTTTTACTACTGTTCAAAACATGAACACCAAATTTGAAATCGGGACGCAACCTAATCAATTAATAAGTCGCAACCAACTTCAAGTCGGTAAAATCTAAGACCAACTTCAAGTTAGTAAAAACTTAATTTTGTTGTCATTCATTTTTCTTCCATTTGGTCATTTCGACATTCACACTAGTCTTCCATTTTTAATAAACCTAAAAATTAACTATTTGTGTGCTGGTGCTACGAAGAGCTCCCAACATACATATATATCTATATATTTTCTTATGTAACTAATATAATCATCATTTTACAAAATAAAAATCTAGAGTAAATTTATTCCGCGTTCTTAATTGGAAACAAGAAAGATAGCTGCCCATCCAGCGATATTGAATAGCTGCATAAGCTAGCTATTATTGTATAACACAAAATAAAATAAGTCGTGTTTTTAGTTTTAAGGACTAAGGAGTTAATTTTAGTGCTAATCTGGAATTTTCTGAACATGTTAACTTTATTGTAAAAAAGGCGAACTCTATGCTTGGATTCATAAAACGGTGGGCAAAGGAATTTAACGATCCATACGTTACCCTCTCTTTGTATAACTGTTATGTTAGGCCGCATCTTGAGTATGCCTCACAAGTATGTACCCCATTCTATGAAATCCATAACAATCGTATTGAATCAGTCCAGCATAATTTTATTCGCTTTGCTCTTAAAGGCCTTCCATGGGCTGATCCTTATAACCTGCCACCATATGAGCATCGGATAAGGCTTTTGCAGATACAATCTTTATATCAACGTAGAGTAAACAATGACTTAATTTTTCTCCATCAACTTATCTCTGGACAAATTGATTCGTCGGACCTGTTAGCCTTAATTGGTTATAACTACCGAGGACGGTCGTACTATGGCATGCATGAGCCTATCACGCGGATGAGTAAGTTATATAACTTGAACAATTGTGTGTTGCATTTTAATTTAAATAAAAGTAATTTAAAAACTATTTTCAGAACCTCCACGATCCTAAATGTTTCTGTGTCATTTTGTTTAATTTTGACTTTATATGTTTTCATGTTTTTATGTGCATGTGTTTTTGTTTTTGTTGCATTGTGCTTACTAACAACTAACACCTGCACTAAGTGATGAGTCAGTGGGACACATTATATGTGTTGGCAAATCTTCTTTTATTTGCTGCTGCTTGCTTTAAGCTCCATTTGAATAAGATCTGATAGTGTAAAAAAAAAACTGTATATGGTCAACACGAACAGCATGGTGTTGATTTTAACAAACATTGTGACTTCATAAAAGTTAATATTAATTCTAACACTCTAGGATCTTTGCTAAAAAATTTAGTAGAATAAGAATATTGTTTCTAGGTAATAGGCAAAGAATTTGTTTTTTCGTAGCTAAATAAATAAATAAATAAATAAAAATAAATAAGAGACTTATAAATTGCCTTAGATATATTATTGACTAATTTCCTTAGCGATTCCACTTTTGGTAGGAAAGTGAGCAAAACGATTCAGATTTTCATTAATCGTACCTAAGCTTTCAAATACATTTCCGAACGCTTCCATTTATGTATGTTTTATAATTCGCACTCACTTGAAATTTAAAACTAAAATATTCCTTTCCGTTCACTCAAGAGTCAAGAACCTTTCAAGCCGAGCTTTTACAATTTTATTATACCAAATAAAGTGCAAATACTAATCTGATTAAACAAAATTTCCCAAAGACTTCAAACGAAGTTTATATCACTTCTGCTACCACTACTTACAATATAATTTAATTTAATTTAAATTAATATCTTCATCACATGTTACATTCGCATCATCGTTCCTTAATCAACGAATATCATTTCAATTTTAATACAGTACGATTTTACGATCAATGAAACTCTATTCTCATTATATGTATGTGTATATGTAAAAGGACAAAAACCACCACACTATATTACCCACCTGAACAGAATACACCACCCGTTCTGTTATAACATCTCAAATTGGCAGCGGAAAACAACCAATTTCCAAATAAATTACCTCCAATCCCTGCCTGCAGCAGGAAAACAAAATTCAATAATGTAATAGAATAATGATCCATGTCAGGGGGTGTTCTGGGAGCAACCATGAGATTGGGAGTGGGGACTTCGTCATCTTCGTCTGTTGCGATATATACACAACATTGCCATTATCGATTCCCGCTAGCACAAACATCTTATAGGTCGATTTCTGTGATATCTGACAGTGTCATAAAACTGGCAAGCTGCTCCAGAGAAACCAAAATTCAAATGCTAATGACATAGCCCATATGTGACTTGCGATTCATGAATATAACCCATCGTTCCAATCTTCCCCCATACGAATATACACCACGACACGGTTCCACCTTCGCGCCCATCAAAATCATCGTCATCGTCGTCGTCGTCGCATATCAATTGAAAGGTTTGCTCCTTGGGGAATGATTTGAAAACAATATTAGATTATGGAAATTTTACTGCTTTCTATTCAAAGACAAAAGGCCTAGAGAGAAGCCATGATGGTTGGCTGATTCTATCATGGGGTTCAAACTTAATCTTTGGGGTGAAAAAACTTACACACGAGCATAACTTTTGATTTTGATATACTTATACTAACATTAACGAGGTAAACGGTCATTGACTTTCAAAATATGATCCAAAAATAATTAGATTGGAGGAGTTTCTTCAAAGTGTTTGGTTGTTTTTTTGAACACACACACGTGAGGATTTGAAATGGAAAACCAAGAAATAGCAATTTTTGCTTTAAAATTTTATGCTGAATTAGGAAAATAATAATTCACTAATCATAATTCTGGATATAAAAGAAAATAATTTAATTTAGATTACAAGTTTGTATATTCAAATTATAACTAACATAGCAGGATATATTTATTTATGTATAAAGGTTTTCCTAATTAGGAAACTTGGATGTCGAAATGAAATAAAACAGACTGTGAGGTATGAACGATTTATTTTAATTTAAAATGCCCATGTATTTATGTCATTACACGGTGTCTAGATTTCATAGAATGCAAGATAGCATTCTATTAAAATTGCCTATGGAGACCGCAAATAGTATTCTATGATAAATTTCTTGCAATATATTGCTCAGCTGTCATTTTCATATAGAATTTTCTGTTTTCTTTGTAATTGGACTAAAATAGTATGAAATAGTAAGCTATCAAATGCCCACCATATATTTTATAGCATTCGAGCAATCTTTCTTTCTATGGAAAGTGACAGATGGTAATCTATGAAATGTTGCTCGTGGAGACACCGTGTTAAGGATATAATTAAATATCGTTAAAGTGACTGCCGCAGCTTTGCATAATCAATTTGACACCATCGCTCGAATTCAGTCGTATATTGGCTGAATTCGAGCGGTGGCATCAGTGAGCCCTGTCGAAGTAACCGTTTGGAACGGAAAATTTTCCTATTTCATAACGATCCTGCAAAATCCAGCAATTCGTATAAAATCGTAGAACAAACAAAACTCATTTCAAAACTTCTAACGGACGAAACGCGTGGACTACAGTCTTTACTTTTGTTTGTTCTGAACTTTGTTAAAACTTAAAACAACACTTGTTCACCAGAACACTGTGACCGTAGCTTTATGTTGACTAGGAAGACATCTGTTCGCAATTTACGAAAAAAATCACACTATCTCTTTCAGTTGGACTATAAAAGAATCAATTCACGTCAGCGCCATGAGAGATAAGAGGTAACCTTACCCCTAATCGCTAATGAAGAATGTCCATTTTTGTATTGTAATTATTGATCTGTAGAGCTAACCGTTGCATGCCAGTACAACTCTAAGTATATATACTTGCTGGTTGATATACCATACAGGAGGATTAAAGTTATAGATCGAGTTAAAAGTAAAAAGATCTAAAGAAACCTCCATCTCTAAAATACCACCATTGATAAAATAGAGCACGACAAAATCAGCTGGTACTGTCATGTACTTAAGACAGACTCCAAAAACCCCGTCCAAAAGGCACTTTCATACAACGCGTTCCAGTACAATGCATCAGCGAATCCAACATTCAGTTGGCCTCAGTCATTGAATAATGCAAAAGCCGCATACAAGCAGATCAGTAGGTGAAGTGGAGAAGCAGGAAAGGTGCGATCCCATTCGAGTTCATATAGCATCGTCGGAAAAGGAAGAAGGAGCTTAATTCGAAATGGCGTCTCTTTGTTAAAGATGATATTAGGGCCTGGCTCCGGAGTCTGTTGGCTGCCGCTCTTGTATGGGTACAGACCTCAACGACTGCATACGTTCATATATAGCGGCAATATTCTAGAGCGATCTAGAGTATTCAATTTAAGCACGCTGGTTGAACGCTAACTGAACAGGTCGTCTTTAATTCGGCCCCCAAAGTCGATTTTGAAGTGGCACATGATTTTCTTCTTCTTCTTTTCCCATGATAATTTGATCTCGAATAGAGTCACAACTTTCCCCCTTCACCGTTTAGCCTATAGATCTGCGTATGTGGTTCACCGGTCTTAACTTAGAAAAAATCGGCAAGTTTCCAGATTGTGGATTATTCCATGTCATGATCAATCAATCAAAAACTCGTCGTTGTACTATGGTCAACAATTTCAGATCTCAACTTCCCTTTACAGGGTCAGACGGTGAAGGCATTGTTGTCCATTACATATCTATGACAAAAGATGAAGACTATGCGATTAATCACCGTGCAACCCTTTAAGCTTGTCATTACACCAACGCTTCTCATTTTCCACACATCCTGGACAAAGCATTTTGTCTTTCTGCTTTCGGTCTCCAGGCTGGGGATATGACCATTAATGCCTCGAACATGTCTCTCCAGAGTCCTAACCCATGCTAGCTTTCTCGACTTCTTATGGATAAGGTATCGCCATTTTATTCATCCCCCACTGGGATTGGTTTTAAGACCCAACGGGATGTATGATTTTTTTCCACTATCTCTGCATGATCTAAAGATCGGAGGCGTTGAATACGTTTTCTGGCATTCTCGATGTTACCGTATAACATGTAAATCTTGTCATTAAACCTTCTTCGTGACACAATACTCTCACATACTGTACTGGAGATTAATGGAAGAGTTTTTTGCTCAAAGCAACCAAGCACTTCCCCATCCAATCTTGACGGTATTCATCACGTGATATTCACCTTAGAGCAGGACTGGGATCGTCAGGATCTTTTGCAGTGATGGTGTATTTCTTCTAGAGAACTTTTATTCTTCTGCTTATTTAAGTCTACGAAGCAGCAATTAGAGCTGAGGTCATTATTGTTAGTTATAGAAGAGTCAAGCTACAAAGTTCTTTAATAGTAGCTCCACATAAAAGTTTGTTCATCATTACATTAGATGATCATTAACAGTTTGTCTTGGTTTTTCCAAAGATTGAGTGAATAGTGTTTGAAAGATCTTTTATCGTATATATATAAATAAATACCCGAGTTTGGTAAAAATGATGTTGAAGATCTTTAATGTTAAATACTTTACTGCCATGACATCATATTATGTTCGGTGAAATTGTTTCAAGGAGCTTCAAATGTATTCAAGTCATCCTAGCTCGATGCGTTTTCTGTTCAGGTCGTGTATGAACCTGGTATTGTGGTGGTGCTCTGGTGTTCCACTTTCATAATTTGAGAATTGAGACCGCATTATATTAAACGATCAGATTATCCATAAATAGTTTAAGATGATCATCATATAATACGTCAGATAAGGGCCCCGCCCACGATTCTGAGGTTGCATTCATGGGGCATTCTGCATTCCGGCTATATTTTCACGATGAACTGCAATCATCAGTGGGTATTTACTTGGTTTACGTTATAAAAAATCAAAATCAACAACATCGAAAAAGATTCTCAAATACTTTGGAAACAAAGCTGACAACACCCAAAACTGCTTCAAAAATCTAACCTTACTGCACAACCAATATAACTCCATTCTGGTTTGTATTATGTGTCATTTATTATCAGCAACAAATTTAATCTGTTCTAAGTTTTACAATTGTTGCCATTTTGTTCAATTTCAAGTACCTGCCCTTACCTGCCATATTCAAACGATTCAAAAAGATTTGTCAATAAGAACTTGCACGTGACCAGAATACTTATTTCTTCATCAATAAGATGAATCTATCCTCCTTTTATCGATGCCACTCTTTAAGTTCTATTCTGGTATATAGATTCACCGAGATTATGTTCACATTAAATCCAGTTTTAAAATTGATACATCGATAAAAGAAAAAATCCTTTCAAGGCGCATATCTAATCGAACCATTTTCGAGTATTTGTTCGTCGTTTAAGTGTGTCAGACCGCATGTCTATTATTTTGCAAGCAATAAAGAAGGTTTGCTTTTGGTATACAAGGACACACTTATCTGAACAATGACGTAGTCATTCACCCCACATAAGGATTATAGTAAGGATTTGTACGGACTTATTTGAATGAAATTGGTGGTCGTAATCATTTTGTTTTTAGGATACTTTAAGTGGGAAAAGGAAGAGCGGAATCGTTTCAAGTTCGGTGAAATAACGCACATAGCAAGAGGCTCTAAAAAGTTGGGTGACATTAGGTGACACAGCTGTGGACACTGAACGTAGGTCGATGGAGTGCTAGGTCAAATAAGTGCCAATGAGACAGGTGCATATTCCAGAATTTCAAATATCATTGGCAGTTAATTTCAATCGATTTTTAAGGACATTTTGATAAACGGGAATTATTTCTCGGGGCTGTTTGACAATAGAAGTGACCTGAATCTCCTTAGGTACGCCAGTCTGATACTTTTAGACCACGAAAATCTGCGCACTGCGAAGAAAGAATTTTCAGGAAGAGGACAAAATAAAGTCGTCACTATAGGCTCTTTTGAAACAAAAGTGACCGAAAATGAACCTGGGCAACAAGGCGAAATCAATACCGCGGAAACTGAGCCTGTATGAAAGTTGGCAGCAAGCAGATCAGGAAGCAAAGCGGGTAGCAAACACTTGGTCAGCGGCGCGGCGTTGAATAAAACCAAAATTTGGAGACTCTTGCTCGGTAAGGTTTTCGGCGTGCGGTGGCGGAAGCAGTAATATGATATGGTGCTGGCAACAGAACAAATTTTTTAGTGGAATTTGGAGCTTCATGACTGTTGGCTGAAGAAAGAGAGTTCGTGTTCAAAAAAAAAAATTGATAATGACCTCTGATCTGCATCATAGACTGCTATACTGCAGACGAAACCATCTTTGGTGGAGATTAACTGAATCATGAAAGACGAGATCCCGGTGTAGAAGAGTCCAGCAGCAAATTGCTCCTTGGATTGAGAAAGGCAAAGGAGTCGTGCAAAATACTGCATCAGAATATGCGACACCAGTCTTGCTGGGTCAAAAGAGGGTCGAAACCAAGCTACTATCCTATGTCTATCGAAAACTCAAAAGCTCGTTGCACTAATTTACGACGTGATGGAAAGACTACAAGGGTTGAAGGTGTTTACCACTCTTGATTTAGCCAACGGACTTTTACCATGTTCTATAGTTGAAAAGAGTTCGAGGAAGTAAAAACCTTATTTGTAACCCACCATGGGCGATTTGAGTTTTTGCAAGTACCCTTTGGCATATCAAAATCACCATCAGCAGTACTTTGTCGTTTTATTTCGGCAACACCACTTCATCAAGATGGTTCAGTGATGGTCTAATGGAAGACATCATCGCTTCCTCTACAGACGAAGGAGAATGACTTCCTAAGCGGAAAAAAGAGCTGAAAGTCAATGCACAGAATGTTAGTTCTTACAAAATCCATTCGGACCGTCTATGGAAATGACAAAGTCAATTTGATAATTTCCCATTCCAGTCGATCAGAAATCTCTTTAACGTTTTCTTGGTTTGAATTTCGAAGTTTTTTCGGAAATATTGTGAAAATACCATAAAATTTAAATTGGAGACAGATCATCTAATCGGTTTTTAGCAACTACAAGTAGGAAATCGGAAGCTACCTACGTGAACAGCCTTAACTATCATAGTATCGAAATCTTGATAAGCTTCAAAAACCCTTAATAACAATGCTCACAGAAGTATACCAAATATCTACAGGCCGTTTGAACGACGCGTTATGACACTCAATATGATACAAAGCAATGAAGCTGCCTTTTATACAAAAATCAGATACATTTCACACACTAAGTTTCGGATTTGAATACAACGGTTATTTAATAGATTACGAATTATACATTATTAAGTTATTAAAAGAATGTAATTTCATATAAATATACATATATATATGTGTATTTTAATATAAAACAAATAATAGAGCTGCTCCAATACGTATTAACTTCAAAAAAAAATACATACAGTTTCTAGAAAATTGAAGTACTAAGTTATTCTGGATTTTGAAATTCGGGATTTCGAAACTCGGGATTTTGTAATTCGGGATCTTGAAATTTCGGATTTTGTAATTCGGGATTTTTTTTTTCGGGATTTTGTAATCCGGGATTTCGTACCCAACCCCAGCGTAACCTATTTTTTGAAAGTTTTAAATTTGTGACTGCTCAGTACTTATTTTATTTATTATCTTAATTAAAATACTTAAATTATTGTTGTTTCATTCTAAAGAAAACCCCTATACCGTGTCCTATACATGTATGCATTTTGAAGCGGGAAGCAATGACCTCTTTAAAGACAATGTAACCAAGCAACGAATGACAATAATAAGACATGTCATATCAGATGATCATGATACCAACATTTCCATCCATCTAAATTTCGGCTGTTCTTATAATTCACACCCACGTTGCTACTAAAGTGGTTACTATAGTTGAAGTGGCAAACCTGCTACTGTTGACGGAATTCATTGGCATACGAAGTTTTGAAGTATCAAACTAAATTAACAGTACCAAATAACTTAGAAAGAGTATGCAATCATAAAACTTTTCAGGGTAAACCTCCAATCTAAGTTGGTTAAAATAATACGACATCATAATACTCATGTTAATTTAACACTGGCATACACATTTTCAAAAACCATGTAAGTTTTTGCGTTTTCTGCCACTTTGTGCCACTTTGTGTTGCAAATTGCACAGTATATAAATTTAACATGAGCCTTGTCAAATTGTAACCTCACGTTTTTCTCTGAGTGTATATTATTATATTACAATGATAACACGTTTGAAGGTCCAGTTGCTTTTTAATTTATTAAACAAAGATAGCAATTAAATCCAAGCAATGCAAGTCAGTTCAGCTAGTACTTTTTAAAAAAAACTTTATTCTGACTAAAACTTTCAACTAAATTGTATAATCGTCATATTTTGTTTGGTCAATTAAAAACGCTTGAGTATTTTTGTAGCCGCGCGTCGGATGTTCTATATGTTTATTTTGGCTGCAACCTGAATGGCAACTGAAAAAAAAAAACAATAGCAACAATTTTGGCCAAAACTATTTGTAGCTCTGCACCGCCGAACACGAGAAATGCAATTCCATTTGACCTGGGGACGTTTTAATTACAAATTCCCCTCAAAGTGACCATTAGGAAGTTTAAATAGTTAACAACGATAGACAGACACTCCATGCAAATCGAGTGTGCAATCGAGTTAGATGCCGATCCTGTGCAAATCCTCTACCTCTTGTATATTCATACGTACGGGTTCTCTGAGTCTGGATATAATAGTGGTGACTCTTATGGATGTGAATATGGACATGGAATGAGATGCAGATACCCTCACGAGTGGGATCAAGGCTCGGAAGGAATTACAGTGGCATTTATTTGGCTGGCATAAGCCGGAGGCCTCTGCAGCACAGCAACAGCATCGGTGGGAATAATAAACGAAGGCTATTTACATGTTCCGTTGCACTTCCGGTTCCAGTTGGAAGTATAATATGTACTCCTATACAAATCGGTTGGTATGGTACCTACATGCAAAGTGAGATCCTTCTGCTGAAGCTGGACACAAAGGATGTACAAACTTCTCAGCAGTTAATTTCACAAAGTGCTGGTCCCAAATCTCTTAAGTGTTTTCTTCTTGTTTTTCAATGTATAGTTGTTGTTGTTGTTTTTGTTACATAAGTATGTATCATGTGTGTTTGTGCCATTGTTTTTTATTGAAGTAGTGTTGAATTTTGGCAGATTAATTGTTCTTGAACTTAAACAAAAAAAAACTTCAAAATTTATTTTTATAGTTAGAGAGTTAATTTTGTGTAGATAAAAAGCTATATTTTATAGAAAGTTATTTTCTACATTTTGGGTTTACATGTGGCCCAACGTTAAGAAATTTGTTTAAATTTTAAATGAAATATAATGATTTTTAGGTTTATATTCAAATTAATTAATATTGAGCGACTGCAAGCGTAACAAACTGATATAAAATCATAAAAGCTCTGAACATTAGGCGTTTTTCTTTTCTTAGCTCTGAGCAAAGCGGAAATCAACTCACAATCTGTCAAATAACATGAAAACTACATGAAGTTGGCCGCGCTTTACTTTGTGCTCGGTATCCTCCATAATTTTATACTGAGCTTAAAGGGCGCGCTCCGAGCAAGTTCTGATCGAAAAAAGAAACACAACTTGAGCGCTCTGAGCGCTTGGAGCTAAAAAAGAAACACATATCTATTTTTAGCAGCTCAGTGTACTGCTCCTATTACTTGCAGATTACAGGGTGTCCCAAAAGGGACCTACCTATGTAAAATTTTAGTTAGGTACTTTTGTTAAAAATGTTCCAAAATTCACGAGCATCACACAAGCTAACGGTAAATGCTGGAAAATTTTTGCAAATGGCGGCAACATTCAGTGTTGCTTTGATAACTGATTTGTAAAGTCAATGAAGAAGAAATACAGTAATAGGCGTGCTGCAAACAGAATGCGGCACTTTTATTTTAGTGTGATTTTTTTTATAGGCATTTGACAGCAGCGATTAGAGGTAACTCGCCTCCTCCTGCTGCTCTCGCCGTGACAAAATGAAATTTAGGATACGATGTTTGCAAAAATTTTGTTGCCACACTCTTGTACACTATACGTGTGCATTACACCCATTTCCGCATTTCTTCTTCATTGTGTAAAGTAAACCGAATCCGGACACATGCTAGCCCGTACACTTCAGTACTCCGGACACCTCTCTATGTTTCGGACAGTTTAAAATTTTACCTCTAGGGTCCGGGCAAGATATTAAATAGAATGCGTGTAAGCATAATTTTGGTTCTGTCTGTTACATTGTTACTGACTGTTCATATTCAATTACGGGAACTCCCCAATTTGTATGTTTTTGTTTCTCCCCAATTTGTATGTTTTTGAAGCGGTCTTAAATCTAATCATTTGATTGCGAGCCTTCTCAGTTGTTCATTATTTTTAAGATCGAGTACGAGTATATAAATCGTGTGTATACATATATGAAATTCTGGACCTTATTGCGAGTGCCGTTTTCTAGGAATAAACAAAAATTTCAAGTATGAGAGCAATGAAAGATCTAGGCGTAGTTTTTGATGAAAAATTGACTTTTGAATCTCATGTCTCCTATATAGTCTCAAAAGCTAATTCGATGTTAGGATTTCTCAAAAGAAACTCGTCAGATTTTAAAGATCCGTACACTCTTAAGTCTGTGTTTTGTTCAATTGTTCGACCATTGCTGGAATATTGTTCGGTTGTTTGGAGTCCTGAAACAAAAAAATTAAAAGAACGAATTGAAAAAATCAAAAAAAAATTTCTAAGATTCGCTTTAAGACAGTTTTCGTTTAATGGTAATACTGACCAAAATAACAAAAGTAGGTGCTTGATGCTAGGAATACAAACTCTTGAATCATGGCGTAGGAAGTATAGTGTTTTATTCATTCGGGATATTCATTGTAATAACATAAACTGTGGGAATTAACTTTCTTTAATAAACATTTACGCTCCGAGTAGGCCATTGAGAATAAGACAATTCATTTTTGAAATATCCCATTCTACTAATTATGGGCAGCGTGAGCCAATTTCCAATTGTTGTAAATATTTTAATTTGAATTACAATGAATTTGATCAATGTATGACAAGGTATCAATTCAAATCTAAATCTTTATTGTCAAATTTGTTGCAAAATTCTTTTAATACTTATGTATTCCTTAACTTTGTTCTAAGCAAAATCTGTGGATTTCAATTTAAAACACATATCAAGTGATAAAACTGCAAAACAAAAAAGTCCATATGTTTTTAAGAAATATCCTAAAAAATTTTCTGTCATGAAATATTGCATAAGAACAAAAGATAACCTTTGAGTCATTTTACAGGCACACAGTCAACAATATGGCTTCGAGCTATTAGTTTCTTTTAGTGTGCGTGCTCCTTGTGCTTTAAACGATACCGTTATTCATTGCATCACAACAAAATGTGAAATTGGAAATACTTTTTGATTCAATATATAACTAACATAATAACTTTCCCCTACATGTACTATCACTGTTACTACCCCAAATGCTAAAAATATAAGGTTTATTCACAATAAGCATATTCCATGTTCACGGTAACAGATATCTTTGTCGCTCAAGTTACAGAAAATCAAAAGGAAAATTTTTCGATATTTGTAATACAAGTTGTTTAAAATTTGTTCGTTTGTTCTTTATTTTATTTTTTCTCTATGTATCCGGATATTTTGCTACTTTCGACACAGTCGAAACTTTAATGTGTCCGGGTTAGCGGGGCTGCACTGTACTTCTTAAGATTGCGGGTTGCTTGAGATTTTCTTACGGAATGATTTGTCAGTGATTTTGACATAACATGTATTTCAGGGTAAACTTTTTAAATATTCTACGTTAAGCTGCACGCCTCGAAGAGACTGAATAATCACGATTAGAAGTTCGCTACTGTGAGTTGTCAACTTTCACTAGACGACGAAAGTACCGCTCAATCCAACAATATCTACTCGTTTATCTCTGAAACGAGATATTCTTTACAGAGCTATACTGTCTGATGCATACACACTGACTATCGACTATAAGTTTGATTCGCACTCTACTGAACATGGACGAATTGGTTGATTTTCGTTCGTAATTCATCATGAGCAGTGAGTTTTTACCCGTCTGGGTAAAAACCAGAATTAATTCATCATTCATATACGACCGGCAAAAAGAAGCTTCATCGAGCCTCACATATCGTGCGTTGTGCTGTTGCAGTTAAAGTTTACTGAACCATGGTCATCGTTTTTTATTGCCAAATTTTATGAATTTGGATTGGAGGACATGGTAACTTATCACCACGTGATAAAATATTATTATTATTATTATAACTATTTATTAAACTTTACAATTAATGTACAGAATAAAACAGCACTAGCTACCAGGGCTTTCGGTTGAGCAATACATTTCGAAAGAATAGAAGCATGTTTTCTGTAATTGCTTACTGTCTCATTGCTGAAAAGATCGCTCTAAACCTCTTTCTTGTATAGAAAATCCAAAATGTCAATTAGTTCTAGAAACCAGTCTTTATAAAATACAGGCTCCGCTGAAAAACATTTTGAATTGATCCAATTAATCGACGAACAATTTTTAATTTGCTCTAATTGCAAATGTAGCACATTCGCCTCTGTTCGTAGATTTTTACTTGCTTACTATAGGGTTTTGGTTTTGTGACAAAAATCAAGGTTTTAATTAAACAAATTAGAAAAACCCAAAAAGTATGTTGGAAGCCTTAACGGTTCGACAAGTGTCTTTAAACTATTCGTGTGTATAGTAGCTAAAAATTAAAATTATGGTTTTAATCTGGCTTTAACAGTTACCTGCAATGTAATAGTTTTTTTTTTTTTTATTGAAAACTGATGTAACGATTTTGATTGAACTTTTTGAGTGCAATATTTGCAACGATCAAAGTATAACTGCTTTTCAGGTTTTTTTTTTAAATGCACACAAAGAAGATTTGGTTTAGCATAGTTCATACAAATTAGGCCGCCATAATTTGAAGACGACTTAACCAACTTCAATAAAATTTTGTATGACGTTTAAGTTAGACTCAATTTTAATTTTTTTTTAAATTGTATATTATATCATCGTTTAGTTTCCTTAGGCCCTGTTTTTCAGTGCGAGATTATTCCAGGATAAGATTAACCTCGAGTTAACGCTAATGAAAACACTTTTTCAGTCAGTTTGTGATACCGTTTTTACTCAGAAATAACTAACTAATTTAGCTGGATTAATTTTGAGTTAACCCGGGATCTCAAAACTATCTGAAACCCCTGTTTCCATCACAGTTAACTCGGAATTAATCTAACCCTGGAATAATCTCGCACTGAAAAACTGTCCCTTAGTATGTGCAATTCAAGATCCGATTTCGACTTTTGGCTGGTCAGGGTGTACAGTGGTTTGTTTCATTTAAAAACCGTTGCTCAAATGAAACTCCATATGCGTTCCTCAAATATATCAGTATAAATTTAAAAAAAAATCCTGATTAACGATTCAGAAATGAATAATCTGGTATTTATCTACTAAAATTCAATTTAATGTACAATCTTTTCCTTTTTCCGTATATCTTTTATTATAAACATGTTTATTATGAAAAACATAATTTTTTCAAAGTTTTTATGTTTCCATTTTTTTTTTGTATTTTTCCATATTTCCAGCATACTCATCAATCATATAACAAATTACTAAATTATTATAAAAGTTTTTCCTTGCAACTGGGGTACGCGGCCAATGACAGGCGTCACAATGTAATTTAAGTGCAGTTCATCAACTCGAACAGAAGGCGTCTAAAACAACCATACACCACAAATTTATCCACACAACATCAACCCGGTTGATGTCTAATTTTTTTTTTATTAGAAATATCAACTTCATGTTAAAACAGTTTCTGAAAATAGTGAATAATTTATTCCTATGAATGATGCCCGCATTATGACAAAAAATTATGCACTCCTTTCTTCGTCGTTATACCTAATTAGTGAACATGGAAGTATCCCACAACATGCGTCATGAAAAAAAATTAAATAATCTTTTTTAATCATTTTGGGTTGAGGTGGGATTGAGAAAGTATTATTTATGATTTCGTGACAGATTTTTGGTACCCAAATTTTGGATTCAGATTCAATTTAGAAAAATTGGATCGAATATTATGTATAGAAGGTACATATACTTACATTTGTTTTAAATTTTTTTTGTTTATTCAATCTTTCTGGTCTTCCCTAAACATAATAATTTATGATTTGTTGGATGCTGGATGAAATGTTCGGGTTTAAAAATTCTGTTATTTTTTTGTATTATCTAAATCATGTGAAATCTGATTTGAAATGTGTTATAACCTTGAAGAGTGTCACAAAATTCTGACAAGAAGTAATTTTAATAGAAAACTCTTGTTTTTAATTAAAAATATTGCATTTGTTTATTATAGAGGTAGAGGAGAAAGTGATAAGAATATGGAACCCCCTTTTGTAGCTTTAAGACATTGAAAATGATTCAATATTATATTAGACTAGCGGACCCGGCGACCTTCGTACCGCCTAATAATTAACGAATGTCGTGTAAACTTAGTAGCCCTTAATATTGTTCTTTATTTACGTAATAAAATTAATGCAAATAATGTATTAACTTTTAAATGTGAAAATAGTATTTAAAAAAAGAATTAAGGATCTAAATTTCATTCTAAAGTTATGAATTTTCTTATAAGTTGGTTTATGGGCTGTAGGTCAGTTTTGTTCCACTTAAATGAAACACAAAATGTTGTTTAAAATGACGTTTCGTTCATGATTATGAACATCATCAGATTTATTTCTGTTTATAACAACAAAGAAGAGAAAAAAGTCGTTTCATAAACCAACTTATAAGTATGTTCATATACAGAGGTCAAAAAACATAAACATAAATGTTATGAATTTTACTTCAAGTTTTGCGCTCGGGTTGATTCTCTTCAGTGAAGGACGACATTTTTCGTTTTGTTATCGTTCTGTTATTGACCATGAGAAAAACATACATTTTCTAAATTCAAACCAAAAATATTAAAGAATCTACCTGGTGATTTGTTAATCGTCATTCGTTTATTTGTGACGAAGTCAATAGATTTAAATGAATGCAGAGAACTAACAATTTTACTCTGAATTATGAAGTTTATATCATCTACCTACATCTTTATTCTTATCCGCCAAATTTGCTCGAGCTTTCAACCATTTTTTTGTGATGAATAGAAATTGCAAGACTTCTGAGGAAATTAAATCCATCCGCTAGATTCTTCGAAAGGAATACGGCCGTTATTATAGTCAGCAATTGCTTAAAAAAATCTTCAGCATATAGAAATTTCAGCATCTTTTGTCATTCATGTTTATTGGCAGCTGAAGTTTGCATCACATAGCGACACAGATTTTATGATTTGGAGCAAGAGTTTATTTAATCGGCAGGATTCGATCTTACAGCTAGGTTCCACATTTCACTTTCACTCGAAGTGAAGTCTAAATCGACCGGAAATAAAATTGGATGTTCTGGAATTCACCGCATCGATTTCGATTTCATGTTTTCCGAAATCGATATAAAGTGAAATTGTTGTGTTCCACAAATGGATTTTGTCGATTTTGTATTGATTTCAAATCTATCGTGCATATTCAGTGTGAAATAGTGGAAAGAAGAAAAATGTGAAACACTGAAATTAAAGTCACTCGTTTTGCAATTTCGATATCGGTTTAATTTCATTCGATTTCTGGAATCATTGCTGTAAGAATGACTGGCAGACTGGCAGAGAAATCAAGAGAGAGTGAAATCATTGCTCCTCAAAAACATCTGGAGTCGTTGAGTAGATCTCTCATTTTTCAACGCTGAATGAGCCGTACGGCATTCTTCTAACAATGTTCTATTCCAGAATTTTTATTTTTAATCTTTTCGCTTTTGTTATGAACTCAAAAAAAAAATTAACCAGATCACACTAAACTATTTATGCAACAAAAATATTACACTATACTTTCCAACGGAATTTCCGCAGATTGACTGCTTAAAGAAATAGTTGATTGAAAATGTTTTTCCTAACACCATCGAAAATTACAAAAAAAAAAAACAATAATTGGCTCAGTGATCGAGCAATATTGAAGTATATATAAAGATCAGTTTACAAATGTATTAAGGCCGTGTGCCAACACCGTTAAAAATGTATCCATTGGCTAAATTATGACACTAGTGTGGTGAATATAAACATCAAAAATTAATCTGTCAAAGTTGGTAGGTTAAAAACTTGAACCACGATTGTACAACTGGTCCTTAGAAAATGATGCAATTAATTAAAAAAATTATTTCATTCTTTATCCATTCTTTATCCGTTTTTCCGGCTTCTTAAGGAATTTTGATTAATTAACACTTTAAAAGGCAAATTACAAAATGGTTGAACAATAATTAATTATTTAAAATATAGACGACAGTTTTTAAAACAATTCAAAGAGACTATTGCACTCACTTTTTACAAATTGATTGAATTTTTGTGTTTTTTACAAATTTTACATAAATACATTTGTGGATTTTTTAAAAAATTGTTTTTGTTTTAACGTTGAAAAGTATGATAATAAAAACACGTCTTAACTTTAATTAAAAAATGTATAACTAAAATTCCAAATTGGATTTTGATATGGCAACACCGTAAACAGCGCTTATGTCATCAATGTCCTCTTTATGGTTCATGGTACAATTTATTTTTTGTTGGATGCGGAGACTTTCCAAAGTGAACCGTGTGTTTTCGTCTTTCTTTGTCTAGTATTCTAACGTTTTTAAAGTCCGCGTTATGTTGATGATCAAGCATATGTTGTGATATTTCTGTAGCTGTCTTCTTTTTGCTTATGTCAGCTTCATGTTCCAACAACCTCACACCTAATGCGCGTTTTGTTGTGCCAGTTATACAGATTTTTCACCTCAAATTCACCATTTTGCAAATCAAATTATTTTTTTTTTTTTTCAAATCATATTCACTTTTTTGAAAATCAAATTCACGTTTTTGAAGAACAGATTCACGTTTTTGCAAAACAGATTCACTTGTTTGCAAATCAAATTCACGCTTAAAGAAAAGTAGTATTATTTGTGCAGGAAAACGGGAAGTTAACTGCGCATTTTCTGTTCTCAGTTGAAGTTTTTTGTAAATGTTGATGTAGAGGGTTACTTCTTAAGTATAAAAACTTAAAACCATTAAAACCAGATGCGCATATTTAGGGCCACCATTTTAAATTGAGTTTTAACCTAATGGTCCAGAAAACCGAGTATGACAAAAAACTTGCAGAACACAGATTTGCAGAAAATTTAATTTCTCTATCCTTTTTATATATCATTATTATTTTAAAAGTTATAGGCAAAAAATAAAAATCAGTGTTTTACTTGCTTATTATTCAGCATTGCGAACGTTTTTTTTTTTTGTTTTTCATATAATATAAAAAATGTTAAGGTAAAAATAGTAGACAACACTCAAATTTTCATTTCTACTTGCTCTAAGTCTTGGATTCGTGCAAAAAAAAAAATTAATATAACAATCAAACATGACATTACGATGATAGAGAAGACGAAAAAGTGGGTCCGGCAATTCTGTCTGTCTCGGCACCTACAGCCTAAAGGGGTGGGCCGATTTACTTCTTATTTTTTGGCAAACTCATATATTTAATAAAGAAAATTTTTTGCATACTTTAATTTTGATTTTTGAACTTTTAATAAAATTTCATGTGTTTTTTTAACATATTCCATTTTTACTTAAAACCCTCAGGTAACTTGCCACAAGAAAAGTTTGTGCGACCCATAGTCATGCCCTTTATTTATTGTTTAAAAAAAATTAGAGCATGTCAAACAGAAAATGGTTCACACGATGTGTTAATTACTTTGTATACCTAGTATTTCAGTCCGAAGAAGTGTTTCAGAGTGAAATACGATGAAAATTAAAATAATTTTCATGACAATAACAATAAAATCTTGTACCAATTTCTGTTTTACTATATATTTTTTAAAAAAACAAAGGCCAAATAAAAAAGTAAAAACGAGAATTTGTTTGTTATAAAATGGTGTACTACTTTGACCCTAACATTTTTTATGTAATATGAAAAACTATTTTTTTATACTTATAAGGCACCTCTCTACAACATATAACAAAAAATCCCACTGAAAGCAGAAAATTCACAAATAAATCTCCATTTTCCTGTACTAATTTGATTTTCAAAAAAGTGAATATGATTTGCAAACAAATGAATTTGATTTGCAAAATTCTTAATTTGAGGTAAATAACTGTATATTTGTTAACAAGTTTTGATTTGTTTTCCTTTGTATGAAATTTCATAGACGACATCATATTGTTCGGTTATTTTGTTTTTGGTTTGTTTTTCTGAATATACATATACATATCTACGTAAAACCGAAAATTGATCTTTTAACTAAATGTTAAAACTAACCCTTGTCTATGTTATTTTATTACTCTTGATCCACAGACCGGGTAAGATGTCACACTGTTTTTTTTTATTTTAAAATACATTAATTTGCCTTTGTCCAAGAAGATTATATAACTTAAATTTGCTCCCTGAGTTTAAAATGTTATTGGCCAAAAAACAATTTTTATGAAAATTATTTGAACCTGTCTGTGGGGTTTTCAAAAAAAACCTCATGGCAACGCTTTTCTTAAGAAGAAATCAAACCTCTGAAAAGTCTGTAATTTAAGGTTTAAACGGTTTTGTAACAACTTATTTCCGCTTGAGAACAATGATCAGTATTCAAATATATACCTAAACCTAAATGCATTTAAATTCTTCTTAAAATAATATTTACCTTTAATCAGTCACAAACTCTACGAAGCTTAAAAATGTTTAAAATTAATTTTAAATTTTATTTAAACAGCGATGTCAATGAACTTATTTCATAACCATGGCGCATTGAGAAAGTTCTGAAATTTGAAATCAAACAAAGTACAATCACTTCAACTGACTGTCATTTTAAACCAAATAATATTCCCAGAAATATTTCGTTCGCTAAATAAAAGGGAATACCTATACTCCAATGGCTTCCCATTTATTCTATCTTTATGTAACTTCCGCTTTGTCCTACTAACCAACATAAGAACATTTCATTTAGATAGATGGAAGGATGAATGAATATTACAACAATGCATTCATTTTATGTGGCAAGGAATAACAACCAAGACCAACCAACTGTTTTATATCCTCTTCGCTGTTCCATAAGAAGGGGAGGAAAGTGATTATACCGGAAACATTAAACTAACCCCACATCATCCACCACTTGTAATTTTTCCATAATTTTTCGCTATGTCCTCCTAAGGAGGTTGAGTTCATCTAATCCATCATTTTGACATAATGCAAAATGGAGTTTCTTTTTCGTCCAATTTGTGTGCTTTTGCTATTGCAGAATTTGCAAATTAGTGAATGATACTCGACTGCTTTAGTATAGCTCAGCTATGGAATATGTTTTAGGGTTCATATAAGAAGTTCGGTATCAAGAAAAGTAAAACAAAATCTTCAGTTGACAAACCCACACACATTTTTATACATGGATAAATCTTTTTGATTTATTTTAATATTTATTTAAAATATGGAGAATTTATATGAACGAACAATAAAAATTAAAATAATTATCTAGGTATACTCCCCTTGCAATAGTAAATAAAATAGTGTTTTGGAGATCATATCATGCGCTTTTTGGATTAAATAAACAATGATGCGCCCGCAACTTTAATAATGCATTAAACACGTATTAAACATACAGTACTGTTCATATGGTTAGATACACTTAAAAACTTTTCATTATTTTATTGGTTGCTTAATAGGACAAGTCAATTTTAGTAAAAAAATTTTTTACTAAAATCAATTTTAGTAAAAAAAAATCGAAGTTATAATCAAACATGACATTATACGATGATAGAGAAACCCAAAAAGGTAGGTTTCGTGATGCCATCCGAATCCTATAAATCTGTTTATGTGCTGTACCGATGTACATTCTCAACGTTTTGACGGATTTTCTTAAAACTCTGTGTACCGAAGGGCGCATACCAATTGAACTTTCAAAACTAGTGGACTACTTTAGTACTTTAGTGGGATGACGAAAAACTTTATAACTGCATTTTTTCTTAAGACATCAAAACATTACACTCACACTGGATATTCTATTTATGATAGATGAAGTTGAAATCACTCTCAAAGTTTCCAGAAATGATAAAGCTCCTGACGAATCTGATGGTATCCCAATAGAATTTTTCAAATTTAGCACCCCAGAACTTATGGAGAAATTGACAGAAGCTCTTAACTGTTTAATGGACTATGGCACAGTTCCCAAATACTTTAAAAAGGCGTTGCTCAAATCAATTTATTTAAAAAGGTGATTATACTCAATAAGAAAACTACAGAGGAATTTCAGTGTTAAATGCATCAATAAAGATACTGGCTTAAATATTTTTGGGTTCAAAACAACAATCTTTTGAGCGAAAATCAATCAGGTTTTCCTAGAGACAACTCCACTGTAGAATAAATTTATACTCTCACCAATATTGCAGAGATACGTATTAATAAGCAGAAGAAACTGTAGGTCTAGGTATGCATTTTTATTGATTTTAAAGCGGTCTTTGATGCAATTGTTAGAAAAGCACTAACGTCTGCTATAAATCAAAAAAATGCTATAAATTCTACCTAGAAATATGTCATTGCTAGTAAATATATCGATTTAGTTTCCAAATATCTAATTTTCGAGGCAACATTAAAAAGCCATAGATGCTGCACAAAGTTGGGGGCATACATAATTTGATGAAGTAGAGCAGCTTCTCAGATAGGTACTTCATAAAAAGAATTTTCAAGTTGCCACACCCGTGTTTATTGCAAAAGCTATCTGTAGTGAAGTTCTATTTTCCATACAAAAATCTCACTGCAGATCACTACCGATAAAAGGCTTCTCCTTTTCACTGCTGATAAATTTTCGACTTTCATTCGAGTATCGATCAAAATGTTTGTTATTGTTGGTACGAGTGATAAACTCATGTATATCGATAGGTGTATGTTCGTAAATGTGTATTGGCTTTTAAAGTGTGATCTCGTTTTATGTTCGATTGCCCACAAACATGCTCAGATCTCGAAACAATTTATCAAATTTTTTTTAGGAAAATCAAAGTTTTTTTGGAAAATTTACTATACATAGGACATTACATCAGGCAGTTTCATCCAAAAATGTGCTCTTGTTGCATTTTTCATATTTGCTTGAGTAAAAAAATGGTAAAGTGTATGTTGTCAAACCTGAAATTCAAGTTTATTTTATGTTTTAAGGTTTTGTTCAGTTTTGCGCTTTGTCACTTTTTGGTTGGACAGATTCGCATTTGCGGAATATTCAGTTAGAACTAGATGTCATCAGCAAGCAATAAAGCTGTCATCAACAGACAATACAAAACTGTGTTCCAGAAACTCCAATGGTATTTAAAAAGAAGTGAATTCATAACATATGTGCAAAACATATCTGTTCTACATTATCTGTTCCTTTTGCTCTTGTGTTCATTTTTGTTGCTGCAAAATAACAAAATTTCAATTACGTCTGTAAGAATGGCATGATTTATAATATGAATTGTTATATAAAATTCAACTATTTCGATTTCGAGTTATTACCGCATTTTCTTCTACATTTTCCGTTTTAGTTTTAATTAATTCTGTCTGACAGTTGAGTAGTACCATAATTCAAATACAAAAACACGGCTGCCGATGCACCTGCGGATGGGTTTTTTTGGGAATTTCCCACTTTATTATAGATTGTCAAATAAACACGTGTAGTGTTTGCCAATATATTTTATTGAGTGCAAAAAAGTATTTGTGCAGTACCTTCTTTAAATCTATCAGCTAGAGTCTTCGAGTCCATTCCTGATGGTGTACGCAGCGTTGGAAGACCCCCAATAGATGGCGCACACAAGTGGAAAACGACCTCAGGCAACTTGCGGTGCAAAATTGGAAGCGGCTAGCTAGGAACAGAGCTGGCTGGAGAGACATGTTTTGTTGAGGCCGTAGTCCATTTTGGACTGTAAGCGCCATCTTAAGCGCCATCTTGGACTATTCATAATTCAATTGATGTAACGTTCCAAGTGTTTCATCCAATATTTTGTTATTCATTTCCTTATTCTATGAACTCATTAACTCTGATCTGATCTCTTCTTCGTTAGAATCAATATTCAATACCATCGTAGTAGTTTGATCGCATATTGCGTAACGCAGTTAGCTCGTACTCGCATATTAACAAATATGTACTTTCAGAGGATTCTTCTCCCTTTCGTTGGACGGTAATAATTTACATCAAGTATATATAATAAATAATGAAAAATATGTCATAATACAAATGAACCAGGGTGTAAAATGAAATACCTATCTTATTTTGCCAGGAATAAAAATCAATTTAATTTTTAATTAAAAACAAACAATAAATAATTCGTGTAATGTTTATTCAATTGTTCAATCAGGACAATATTATGACAAAAGCCTCGTATAGCTCTTGCCTTGTGGCAAAAATGGTAACAAAATAAAAAAAAAAAATGAAATTAAAATGAACACAGAAAATGCTGATCAAATAGAAAATAGTATAAAAATGAATAATTGTTTGATAGGTATATCGATGGACATGATACTAACACAATAAACTCCTATCTATCTGAGCACCTATGTATTATAGGGACATAACAATACGATTGCTGGGTCACACGAATTCAAATATGGATTTTGTACCTGGATTTACCTTTCGTTTTTCGATTAATTTTTATCTACCAATATCCTGATGGGCAAGAACAATACGGATATCACGTAGACAGACATGCATTCGTTTATTTGCTTTAATGAATTTTACAAAAAAAAAAAACAAAAATAAAATGATGGACAAAAACAAATAGGTCGCTGCACAATATGAAAAATGAAGGATAGTGGATCGTGCTCCCTGTCACTGATATATCACACCACATCGTCCATCACCAATTTTTTCTTTCTTGAGTAAGTATTTGGTTTTTGTAATAATATATGTGTACATGTGGGCAGTATTTGTTTTCTCATGAAACTCAAAAAATTAGGGTTCATGTTTTAATTTCTTTGAATAGGGCTTCTCTCACGGAAGGATTTTGAACGTATTTAGCTATTCGCAAATACAACATCCCACTGTTGACCACTGTCGATAAAAGCAATAGTCAAATACGTGTGTTTTTTTTTTGAAAAGCTATCCGTATAGAAAGTAGGATTTTTCATACAAACATCCACATAGGATCACTACTCTGCTGATAAAACAGAACTGCGGATACATTTTCGACTTGTATTTTTAGATTTTCAAGATGTATAGTGAGTTTCAGAATGTGATCTTGTTTTATGTTCGATTCTCCACGAACATACCTACAAAGATCACGAATAAAATATCTCATTTTTTTAAGTTTTTGAATCAAAGGGTCTTGAGTAGTGCCCCGTGGCGTAGTGAATAGTATGTCGAACTATCACGCCAGAAATTTGATTTCAAACCCTTAGCACATCTAATGTTTTTTCAGTAGCACTGCCTCTTGCGAGGAGACGACAAATCCTCCAAGAGTATCATTGTCATGAAAAGTGCAACTCACCTTAGTCGTTCGTATTCGACGAAAAATTGTAGGTCCCTTTCAATCTAACTAACTCTCTGTAGGTCCCTTCCAACTAACAACGCATACGAAAGGATTGGTTGAAAGTGTGTCACTAAGCCGTGGTTCTTCGGAGCTGTCGGTACCACTAAATGTACATATTTTTTTGGTCTTGAGAAATTGATATACAGTATAAGGACACATTATATGTTTCAATGTTCTATTAAATTCAACAACAAAATGATGCAAATTAAAAGAATATTTTGAAGGAAAACAAGAGTTTACTTAATTCAGTAAATAAGAAAAAAAAAACCAATTCATCATCACCGTGGCTAGATTCTTAGGTTTATCGTGTGTTAAAACAGTGTCTTTAAACTGATTTCGCACGTTTTTAGTGCGAAATCCATTTCTAAAGACAAATCAATTTTGTTTCTAAGCTGCTTTTCGGGGGTAACTGTACTATTGTTTTTAATTGCTATTATTTTTATTTTACGGAGAAATTATGTAACTTTGTTTTTCACGAACATTATGATAACATAATTTTAGGCAACAAGTCTGTCTTTATTATTTCGGGCACTGTAAATAGTTTGTGAAATATTTGTGGCATTTTTAATTAAATATGATATTGACCATTTTGTCGTTTTGAAGCTTCATATTGAGTTTTAAAAAAATTGTACAAATCCAATTTAAATGTTTCCGGAGTATTCATTGCGAACTGTCATCAAAAAGCAATTAATTTGACACTTTGTAGTTTGTGTTTGACACTTTGACATAGTTTGAATTTTGACATTTGCAAAATATTTGTCTTCGAGAGCTATATAAACTTAAGGTTGCCTAAATGATTTGTACGAATTTAATTTTGACATTTTTTGTGGAGTAGGTACCTACTTAATGTGAACTGTCATTGGAGAGCAAAAAAAAAAAACATCGATACTTTTTGGTTTCCTACTTTTCGTTTTGATAGAATTTGATTTTGGAATCTCCTCTCCAATGAAATCGAAAATAAATGAGGAACAATTAAATCTGATCTTTTTATGTCACAGAAAAAAAACCTTTTTTATATAGTTTATATGGCAAAGTATCTCTCTTGGTCAGAACAAAAAATTATAATCTGGGTCTTGATCGGGTCTACCCTGCCTGATGTATTAAACCCTGGCCTTCTGAAAAATTACTTAATGTGCATGAATTGAGTTTCCTTACATGAATATATACATAAGAGCTACTAGATCCAAAATTATGAATTTAGTCAAGTAACTCCAATTTTTTTCCTTGGCCCCATATTCAAAGGAATCAAAATATCTAATAACGGATTCAGGTTGATTGACTTCGCCGAGGGCGATCGACGCAAGGCACTTTTCCAGTATCATGGAGTCCAATTGTTTCGAGGAGAAAATGTGGACTCGTATACCACTTTCTTGTTAGATATAGATAATGGAATGCTACAGATATCCAGAACAGAGCCAAATACCGAAATATTGTTAGGAAATTCGACCCCGGACGGCTATACAGTCACAATAAATCGCCAGGTTCTTTTCCAATTGAGTCTTTCGCAAAATCTCTCTAATATTTCTTTGACGCCATCTTCAAGCATCGAGAGCCATCGGAAACATTGTAAGTAAGAGCCGAACCACCTCTGACATTCTGATATTTACTTAACCATATGAATACCAAAACGAAATCCTGGTTTGACGAAGTATACCGGTATAAGTTCATGCAACCCAACAACAGTCAACAGGTGCTGCAAAGAAGGACTAGTGGAGCGCGCGAGGTCTACGCGCAGAAGAGGATAGGGGAACACCGACTCCTCGGAAAAAAAGCGCATGAGAAGCGCGCGTTCGAAGAAATAAAGGGATGCCATAACAGGAATGAAGTTCGGAAATCTTACCAAAAGGTAAAAACACTACAAGACCCGAACTGAATCCAGGACAATCAGAGGAATATAGTGGTCGAATCGCAATCGGTGCTGAGGATATGGAAAGATAATTTCTGCAAACTATACAACGGCGATGATGAACCGAATTCCACTATTATGCAGATTGCACCATTCCACCTGGACGACGCAGATCAACAAGTCGGCTCACCCGATCTAGACGAAGTGAAAATAGCTACATACATATGTACATATATCTAAACTAAGTCTTATAATTCTGCTGGAACTGCTAGCCTTCCGGCCGAGATGTTCAAAGCAGTTAGCGAGATTCCTCTGTGACACTTAGGAGTTTGACAGATGTTCATTTTGACATTTGCAGAATAAGCATATTAATTCCAAGCGAATATTCAAGCGATCTGTCACCGAGAGGTTTGACAAGTATGAACGAACTTTTTATAGCGCTTGTATAGTGTTTTAGTGTGATGTGCGAACTGTGATCGAAAGGCAGTTAATTATTTTTGTTTAGCACTTCGCAGTTTGACAGTTATGCACAAACTTCTATAGGTACGTAGTGTGCGGTATAAGTATTCAGTGTGAACTGTCACTTTAACCGACTTTTCTGAATTTGGGGTCTTACAAAATATTAAAAAATAATATTATTTTTCAATTTCCATTGAATGAAAACCCCACAATTTTATACAATATCTATCGAAACAAATATGTTGGTGTTTTTTGTTAAGCAGCAAAAGACAGAGTCATTTATAAGCACATCCTCAAAATATTCTCCAAAAGTTTGTCGGAAAACTATAACTTTAATAACTGTGTTCATAAATAATTCGCGATCTTCCATTTGTTTTATTCATATATACAATTTGACCAAGTAAATCAGATTTATAGTTTATCCATCTTCTATAAATCCAACTTTTCATTTATGTTTGCATTCTTGCACATCAGGCACTCCCTATACTCCCCACTCCCTACCATCCATGGAGTGCACACATATCTTTTCTTTGCTCACAAAGACTAAACAGAGAGAGAAAGAGAGAGTTTAAATGAACTCTGGCCGATAGCATGAACTTTTCAATAATTACATATCCATGGCTTCAAACATTCCTGTCAGGATTTCCAATTAGTGCTAAACTTTGTGGAAAGTAATCGAGTTTTCAAGAATTCCAACTGGCTTCACATACACACATTAATATCGCATATATTCCAGCAGCACCCAAACCTTCATGCATCATTACCAAACCCACTGAATGAAGTGCAAAACGTATGGTAGGAGCATGTAGAGTAGAGAGATCCTATAGAGTGCATTCTGACTCCATTCTTATACTAGCACAAGGTGCAAGACTGCAAGGAGTACCTCTGCTCTGTACGTATACTCAAGTTAGTGAACTTAACCAATTTAAGAGCAAGCAAGGTGAGTTGGAGCTGAAGTTCTAACTGCAATCCACTCAATTTAACTACCTGCCAACCTATAGCTCTATACGTACATACATTACTTTAGCAGAACTTTGTCCGTCAAACATGAGTTTTTGGGGGTGGCCGGGTGCAGCTTGGTAAGAAAGATGTTGGTAATAATTCTCTACAACAGTGCACTCGACAAAACTGGGTGCCAACCATCATGTCCACTGGGGCGCGATGGCGGCAACAACAACGTGAAAGTGGAAAATTTCAATTTTTAATGTCCGTTCGATTGTGAAACGAACGGTGTGGTGCGATGCTATGGCTTCGCTGTATTTCCGGTCGTCCTATATATTACAAGATGTATCAATTCTGCAGTAAAGGAACCACGTTTATAATGGCCTCCGGAATAATTGCATTACAGAAGTTTCGTTTAATTTGTACTTGGTGAACAAGGACAAAAAGTATAAGGAGTTGAGTATACATATGTGTATAAATATGTATAATGTATATAGAATATTGTACATAACAGAGATGTACAACTTAACTAGAATATATGTGTGACTTTACACGATGTGAATTCAGTAAAGTACTTTAAAGGTTCTCTGCAGATGGATAATTCAATTATTATTGGAAACGTACGTATGCGGAGAAATTTTAAAACTCAGGTAATGTAAGACTGAAAATCTTTGGTAATAATTGAGTTTTTTCAAAAAGGAAACTATCGTATGGATGGTGCATATCAAGATTTAATGTATATTGATGTTATGTTCTATTTTTTTTTTAAGATAGATTTTTACATAAAAAAAAACAATTAGTGTCTTTTAGAGCCTTAGTTCGAAAACAAAGATTAAAACTAACAGTGGAGTTAAAATATGTATTATTACTTAGCTTGTACTTGTATACTATACATATCTATGTGCAGGATGATTCATGAAACGTAATTTTTTTTAATTTTCTAATTGAAATAGATATTAACTTGGCACTTGGCATTAATCTTATTGCGTTTACCAAAGCGAAATAAAGTCTAATCGAAATTTCAAGACTTTTTTAAATTTAAAAATGAAACAAAGGCAATTTTTTGCAATGCGGGCTCCTCTTGTTAGTCGTATTTTGACGTCACTTTTATATGCTTAGTTCAAAACTGCGTTTACTTGCATAAAAAAAAGAAAATTGTTGAATTAATGGGAATTAACTTAATTCAAATTTAAAATAAAATAATACCTCAATTTTAGTGGAAATTCATTTCACCAAGAAAAGTAAAATTATTTCCAATCAGTGGTGAAGCCGATTTTCCATAAATCGTGTAGTAAACTTTGTCGTTGGGAGTGTTATAAGGTGAGAATCCCAAAAATAATCTCCAGAAGAGTGAAATAGGATGTCGAAGAAAGGGTGGATAAAAGAGATAAGGAGGGAGGATGAAGAAGCGGCTTGAATCGGGGGATTATTAGATAACAGAGCCTTATAAAAACAATAATCAGAACGATTCTTTGATGTAACAACTTTGATTCTAGTAAACGTTCTAAGGGAAACATTCTCCGTCGCTAACTCAGTTCACGCATTCTCTTAAACGATCGAATCGATCAGCTTTATAGAAAACTTTCACTTTTAAATCCGCAAATAATTTTTCGGGGTTGTCGATTTGAAAACACGAAACTTGAACAAAATATAAATAAAAATTTAATTATTTTTAGTTTTCTTATTAATTTAGCAACAATGTAGGTACCTATATGTATTTATAGGGTAACCGCAAAAATCGGTTTTCGAAAATGGGTCGGGGGAACCCCTAAATGATCATCCTTTGCAGATATTTAGATACCCAAAATTAGAGCTCGATTGGATAACTCTAAATGGTGCCGATAATCGCTCAAAGTTTCAAAATTCTCGTTTATATTGTTTTCGTTTTTTTATTTTTTTTAATATTTTGTTTATTAAAAAATAAAAAAAAAGATTATAGGCCATGCGTCTAATCGAATAAAAGATTGTTAAGAACCCTAAAATTGTCGAATTATGGTATCAGTATTAATTAATTTTAATTTTTAAATTAAACTTGAAAGAATCGGTAAGAATTTTCATTAGAGAAGTACTTTTTTGTGGAAAAAAGGTAGAACTCCGTCAAAATACAAAAACAATGCAATTAATCGACTATAAAAGCTCTTAAAAATCCATTATTATTTGAGCGATTATCGGCACCATTAAGAGTTACCCAACCGAGGTAAAATTTTGGCTTTCTGAATATCTGCAAAAGCTGGGGTGGAATCGGCTAAGGTGATTTGTGATAAGTGACAGTCAAAATCTACACTTTCTGTCTACGTAAGGTGATCATCACAGTGATAGCTAAAAACCAATCACACAAATATTGTGATAGTCACCTTCTCATGAAATTGACGTTTCATTTTTATTTTTTTTGCAATTTGACTAGAGTTACCACACGCATACAAAACATTATAAAATTTTCAACTTTTTTTCGATTTTAGTCACCAAATCAACAAAAACAATATTTCTTTTACCATATGAGTATACAACAATCGAAAATAAATGGTTAAAATTGGATGTATTGCATTTATTCACTAAAAAGTTAACAATTTCAATGAATTTACTTGAAAATATGACTACGGCAACAATGTTTTTCACAAATGTCACTGACAAATTGAACGAAGTTGAATTGAGTTGAATTGGTGGATGTGATCACCTTATGCAGAAGGAAAAATCAATTTGATCACAAGTGGTGATCAAAAATGTGACAATCAACTATCATCTTACGCGATTCCACCCCTGATCATTTAAGGGGATTCCCCCGTAAAGAATTTGACAAAAGAAAATTTCTTCGAGCGTTGCGGTCATTCTAATATTTATATATATATATGTAAATAAAGGTATTGGAATTGGTGTGAACTTTCAGACGGGGTCTTGTTAGCAACATCAGATCCATCGACACACATTTTCAAAACACACACACACTTTTCAAAAAAACTACACTACACTTAAAAAAAAAAACCTTCTTTTGCATGTCTCAGTTCACCCGCTACACCCCGGATTTCATTAAAAATCTAGAAAAAACACGCGGCGGTATACATGCATATGTACATATTATAATTGTTTTAATTTCGTTTGTTTATTGTTTTCATTTTTCAAATAATTTGTTCAAATATTAATGTGACATTTCAATCAAAATTAATACATATTCGAAAGATTATAAATTAAGGTTGATAAAGTAGTTTTCCCTACGATTAAAATAATATAGACGACAAGCAAACAGTAATCGAAGAGTTGAATCGAAATTTTGATTTCCCGTTTAGCAGAATAGGCCTGAATAGGTAAAACTAATTTAAGTTCCTCTTGCGAGGAAATGACAAATCTTCCAAGAGTATCATTGTCATGAAAAGTGCATCTTACCTTAGTCGTTCTGATTCGACAAAAAAATTGTAGGTCCCCTCTAATCCTGTAGAACTAACAACGCACACAAAAGGATTGGTTGAGAGTGTAAGTCACTTAGGTCATGGTTCTCCAGAGCTGTCAATGCCACTCAATTTATTTAATTTTTTTTTAAAATATGCAGTAAAATAAAAGAGGTGGCAGTTATGTTGGAACACGCGTAAAATTGTCTACTAGCATAGCAGGCCATGTGTAGGAAGTCAATGATTGAAACATTCGAACTGTCAGTAAATTCGCTATAAGGACTTAATTCTGAATCCTAAAATCCCTTATATTGGGAGCTAAGTTAATTAAAAAAAATAGCCGAATGAATATATATTCTCCAAAACAATTGCATGAAGATTTAAAACTTCATGAACAAATTGGACGTTATTGTATTTACCGCCGCAATTTATAATTTCAAGTTTTGTTAATTAAACAGTCGGACTTGGTTTCTACCACCTTATTACGAAGAAGGACTTTATTTTGTAATAAAGAAACTTATATGTCATTATAGAAACCATAAGGGCCACCACACTACATTTGAAGAGAAGAGAAAACAATTTCCTTGTGTAAGACAATTAGTTTAACAACCGCGAATACTCTACAAAATCCTTAATCAGTTTTGGTCGGGAGCAAATAACCGCAAGTGAATTTTGCCCGAATCGCGACTATCAAAAGTGGTAATGAGGTCAGAGATTGCGGCAACTCGAGGGCGATGATAACAAGTATAAGCAAAGCATGTAGGTGTTTTAGATGGCTTCCAGGAACAAAATATAAATGCATGTATGTATGTATAATATTTATATATGAATGTTTGTGAATATATCGATTGAGGCGTATCCCTGTTTGCCACTATACCACCTCCTGATGGTGACGACGTCGACACCAACAAACCAACATGTTTGCTCTATTTATAGGTATTCGCTCTTATAGTTTGTTTGAGTGTTTTGGTTTTGGGTTTTTAGAACTGAAGGTGGCTGTAAGGTAGGAGAGGAGGATGTTGAATCTGCTTCCAGCATCCAAACCAGAGCACATGTAATTAACATTAGTGTTTACACAAATCACACACACAACAGAACTAAAATGATGTCTCGTGTTCTGTTTGTCCGCACTTAATTGGTAAATTGGCTTTCTACGACCGATGCTACACACCACGGATCTACTTGCGGTCCACTTCACCAATAGGTTGGCTTACGGTCACATATACAGGAGAGCATTCACAGACGTCCCAATGCAACATTTTCAGGAGATAATGATTTGATATGTGGGGTTAAATTTGTATGCATGTGCATATAGTGCCATATGCAGTTTATGGCCGAGTGATCAAGCGGAAAATGCTCCAAATATGCGGTGACCTCGACCGCATCCAAGTTGGATATTGCTAGGAGATGTTTCAAACCGAAATTCAAGCAAAAATCTGCATTAGACAGTCCTCTTTGAGAGTGGTGGTGGAGGAAAACATTGCCTGAGTCATTGACCACAGGTCTAAAATTGAAAGCATGCGGTTTATTCATTATCAACGAGCTTGGAAATGTCCAAATGGGGTGGGCTGAGGAATTTTTGGTTTATGTAATATGCAAGATAATGTTTCTAAGCCAAATGTTCGATTAATAAAAAATAATGTGAAATGTATGTGTAATGTAGTATGGGATGTTATGGGTATAAAAAGTATTAGATAATGTACCTATATTTGTAGCTATCATTATAATAGCAATAATTTCCATCAACCTATAAGATATATTTTGAGATGTAACCAAAATATAAATCACATTTATTCTCAAACAGTTATTACCATTTAAAAACGCAAGAAAGGAAAACATTACTTTGTAATGTAAACGCACCCTTAAACTTATTTTATGATCTGTCAGAACCTCATTCAAAATTCCAAATTTTATCTTCACAAAATTTCCGAAATCGCAACGCTTGGACGTCAATTAAAATTACTATCGGCTTTTTGAATCAATATGGTCGCAATGAGTTGAACGTCGAAATGTCACATCAGGATGATTAAGGTTTATTATTTAAATGCTGGAAACTAAGTCCGAAGAAACAGTGGTTCGTAGGAGTGATTCATCCTTTGATCTCTGCACTGGCAAGTCGCAACATCAAAAGTTTTTGTGGTAATCTCACCGTTTTTGACGGAGCAGTGAGATTTTTGTATCGTCTTCCTGCACAAGCGGACAAGTTCAGACCGAATTCTCAGTACTGAATCTTTATTTACAACTATAATCCCACTCTCATCTGCACTGTTCTGATCTTGTGGACACGGGTACATCATTTCGCTCTACGATTTAAAAAAATAAATTAAATTAAGTTGCACTGACAGCTCCGAGGAATCACGGCCTAGTGACTTACATACACTCTCAACCAATTCATTTGTGTGCGTTGTTAGTTCTAAACGATTGGAGGGGACCTGCAATTTAACGTCAAATCCGAACGACTAAGGTGAGATGCACTTTTTATGACAATGATACTCTTAGAGGATTGGTCACTTCCTCGCAAGGGGCATAGTGTCCCTGAAAAAAAACATTAGGTGTTCTTAAAGCTGGGCTCAAACCAAGACCTCGTGTGTGATAGTCCGACACACTATACACTACGCCACGGGGCACTACAGCTTAGAATCTGTTTAAGGGTGGGTCTTCATGACAATAGAATTTAAAATTCATGTAAACGTATTTCAATGTGGTAGTGCGATATTCTTTTCTCTTCATTATTGTTTTTGATACGCTCAACTACTCTTGTTCTCTTTTCAAAATGGGTTTGTTGTTTTGTTATCCTTTCGATTTGAATGGGAATGATGAGTTCTATGCTTTCTGTTTATGGAAGGGTGAAGGAATATTTTTCAATTTTGTTTTCAAAACACATGAGTAGGTATAGCTAAAATGTGAGTAATTTTTTTTCTCTTTTCGTTTAGTTGTTTTTTCTTCACTTTCACTTGCTGTTGCTGGAACTGGAAAAACAGTAACAAAAAATGTGAACTCGTTTGTGACTCGATCGAGATCTTGATGAAGGTCAGGACACATCAAATGAACATGCATAAATATACGTTACACATGTAGGTAGGTAGGTACATTGAAATAGTTTTTTTTTAGGAAGCTTTATGTAAGATAAGTGTGAGGTAGGTCAATATAACTATTTGATCTGTTTGAAAATTACTTTAGGGTTTATTGCAAAGGGGTGAATTTTGGAGTTTACAAGTAAGGATGTTGGAAGAATAAGGTAACTTGTTCATTTGTAATGTGCGAAATTTGAGATTTCCTTTCGATTTTTGTTGTTGTCAGATTTCAAACAACAGCACAACACTGTATATTTTTGTTTTGCAATTGAAACATTGTCACTTCATTGTCACGTGGGAAAACCTACCTACCTATGTACATTTTGTTTTCAGAATAAAAATAAAAATGACCAAACGGAAAAGTCGTGCAGCATTTACATTCCTAGCTATGTATATAGGTATGCCCTATGATCATTTTTTGATGTTTGGAATCAGGGAGGCATAGGTATGTTAATAAACATGCGAAATCGCCCAACTCTGAGTTTTTAGAATTTGTATCATCTTGGATGTAGGTACCTACCTCTAGGTGTAATATAACCTAATCTATATACCTATGTATGTAGATAGGTACCTATACAGGGTGAGTCATGAGCAATGCGACAAAATGCTAGGGCGTGTAGGTTGCGTTGAGACAAGAAAAAAATCGTATGGGAGGGGGGGGTCTATTCCCCTCCGTTTAGCCGGGAGGGGCAATTTTCGAAAAAACTGACTTAAAATGGGAAAAAAATTATTTAAAATCAACGGCTTCATTCACAATGCTGTGCGATACGTTTTTGAAAAGCCAATAACTTTTTCTTTCATTCTGTGTTTAAATAAATCTATTCTAAGAAATAGTTTTTGAAATATTAATTTTCAAAGTCAAAATTTTGAAAAAAAAAATTGAAAAAAAAAATTTCAAATTCATTTTTTTCAAAATTTTACGTAATTAAGTGCTAATTTTAATTTCAAAATTCAATGCTGTTATTAATTTTAAGTCTAAATAAGAAAACCGGATACAAAAATTTTATGTCGTTCTCAAGAAATTAAAAAAAAACCAAAACCACCTTTTTCTAAGAAAAACATTTATTTTTATTTTTACGTTACACATGTAGGTTGGTAGGTACATTGAAATAGTTTTTTTTAGGAAGCTTTATGTAAGATAAGTGTAAAGTAGGTCAATATAACTATTTGACCTGTTTGAAAATTACTTTAGGGTTTATTGCAAAGGGGTGAATTTTGAAAACTTTCAAAATTGCGAAAACTAGATCCAAAAATGTGATTTTCAGAAATTAGGTGCTTCCCCCCATTTTTCCAAGTTTAAATTTTTTAAAAACTCTACAAGGTTGAGGTACCCTAATACGAAGTTTTTTCCCTTTTTATTTTGAAAAAAAAATCGAAACTGTGGATAAAAAGCTCAAAAAACATGTTCCCGAAAGTGTGAAGTTAGCCTCCCTTTTTTCAAATTTGAATTTTTGACAAATGAACCAGGTTGTGCTACATTTGTGCTGGTTTGTGTTGATCTTTTTTTTTTTTACTTAAAAATTGTAGGTTTTAGACAGCGAAAACTTTTGCACTAATTTAGCAATTTTGCCTTCCTGGGAGCTCCCTTTTTCGAATTTTCAAATTTAAAAACCAGTGCTAGATTGTGCTAGGACTCTTCTAAATTGTTCCAAAGTTTTGTTTCGAAAAAAAATATGTCATATGGGTCACATAGCACCTGACAAAACCGTTACATGGCATCTGACCCGCCGGCGGTCACAGTTATTTTCTGGTAAATTTTTTTTCTGAGGCTCTTTGTGAACAAGTTACTTTTTAACATTCACAGATTTTGATTGAAGTATATTAGTTATTTGGCAAACAACAATTCAATCATTCAAATTGCATTTTTTTTAATTATTTTCCATTTATTTTTTCAACAAAATCAACCCCAAACAATTTGGAAAATAATGGGTAAAATCTGATAATTTTCATTTCTGATTTATTTTTACCTAATGCTTTTATTTAGGTGCCAGTGAAGAAAAGTGAGTATTTTCATTGCAGGCTAGGTACCTACGTAGATCGTCATCATGATACCCTTTCCCTCGGCACATGCCAAAGGCCACGCAAAGACATTTCAGTCACACACATTCTTATTTGCAATTACCTACCACTCCATGTCCGTCAACACGCGAAATGAAAAAAAAATCGCTTCTAAATAAAAATAGGAACATAGATATACAATTGCAATATACACATTCCCTCTTCCCACTATCTCACAATTTACTAATCGTGTCCAACCACACCACCAAAAAGGAGGTCATCTTCAATATTTTTGTTTCTTTCCGTTGTAGGATAACAGAAGAGGAGGTATCTCCAATTTAGGTTTAATCGCAAACAAAAATTGAAGTGCCCAAGCCCAAGTGCCTACGTCAATTATTCTGATACAGAAACATAGATCTCAATTTCTTCTTCCTTTTGACACCTCAACCTTGAAGATTCGATAAGATTAACTCATTTTATAGACGATTCCCTGAGACTCTATTTCTATATAATTAACGAATAAAATCTTTTTCAGCATTATTCCCACATCCATAAGTTTCCTTCCAAAACCAAGTAGAAAAAAAAAACAAAAATATCATATACCTACTTGGACGACAGCGACGACGACGATACCTACGAATCGTACGTACACCAGCGTTGCCGAAGTTAACCAATCGTGCTTTTTTGACACGACAATTTTTTCTTGTGGCACAGTGGCACGAAACATTTCAATATCGCACACTTTATCATTGCCTATATCTTACTTTAATATTGATGGAAAATTATATAATAAATTACAGAAATAAAGTTTTATTTTTTTAACAGAAGATTTATAGTTTTTTCATGGCAAGCAGTTTTTAAAATGTGACACGGCATTTTCTTTTCTCGGCGGCAACGCTGATGTACACCATTCACCATCCCGTTTGTGTTTTGTGTATCACCACAAAAAAAAAAAGTTGATTCTAAAGAGAGTGCGAACAGCGAAAATATAATATTCTCTTTCGACGGAAGTTTCGTGAACTAAATATCGTTGTGTGCGTATTTGGATTAACAAAATCGTTAAAAAGATGCTTTTTCAAAATTAAATATAAAATTGTTTATGCGTGTGATATTGTTTTCTTCACTTGGAACTTTAGCAAAAAATATTGAAATAAAATACAAAAATAATAATAAAGTTGTGCATGGCATTTCAACCTGGGAAAACTACCATGTGTATAGATACTTTGAATTGTAAATTTTTACGTCTAAACAATATAAAATTGCAAAAAAATTTACAGCACATTTTACAAAAATAATAAGAGATTCGAATAAATTAAAAACAAAAAATATTAAGAATAAAACATGCCAGCCCCAACGGGGGAAAGAAAAAAGTAGTATTGTTTGTGTATATATAAGTTTTTCAGACGTATAAAGTGGAAAAAAATAATTTTTTGTTTTGTTTCAAATAAAGTATCTACTTTCTGTTATAAAAAAAAAATATTGTTTGGCTCCGTTGAAAATTTAAGAAACTGCGCCAATAAATGAGTTTTAAATTAGTGTGAACTTACGTCCACTTTGTAGCTCAAATAATTTTTTTTTTTTTTTATCCTACATAAAGCATACATTCATTGACAGTTGAAAAACATTAACAACAAAATAAAAAAACAAATCACACGAGAGCCCCTTGAGGGGATGCATAAATCAGCCAAAATAAAGGGGACAAAATGTGTAATTCCTTCCCTAAAAAGCACAAACTTTTGTAAAACATAAAATTGAGGACATATGTTTTAAGATATGTTCATGGACTAAATAATAAATTTTATTTCATCAAAATATCTTTTCAAATGTAGGAGATATATTAAGTTTTGTGCACGTAGTACCCTACATTTACGAGGAAGACCCACCCTTAACTCAATTGACATCTCTGCTTAACTTAACAGTTCAGCTAAGCTAAGCTAATAGTTCAGTTTGACTGACAGCTCGGCCTGTAACGATTCATCCTGGACTCACACTCGATTATTCCCAAATTTCATTTTGTTCGGAAAAAGATTGGTATCTTATATGGCAACGATATCATCTGGTTTCAATCAACTAAGACCATATTTAGGAGATTGGGGATCGGGTCAAACGCCCACTGGGGCGTTACTGTTTATTGTTCAGGCTCTGTCTAGTCTGCTTTTTATATTTAGCGATTTTTTTAAAGAAACTTTGCCTTCAATTTTGTTTAAGAATGAATATGCTATAGCTTTTACAATTGCGTTTTAATGAAATTGATATCTTGTAAAGAAGCCAAGAAAATATCACCTGTATCTCGAGTCTTGACTCTAAGAAGAAAAAGGTGAATAAAACCACGAAGAAAGATGCCTTTTGCCCATATATAGGGACAGGAGTTTACAATAGTGGCCGACCATGCGAGTCTGCGCCGGCTCATGAATTATGAAACAATGGGGCTGACATGGGCTGTTAGCACCTTGGAGTCTCAACTTTAACTTCAACTCTAACTGGTACATAGGAAAGGTCCTCAAATTGTGGTTCCGGATGCGCTTTTGAGTGTATATTAAGTATCGATGAAACAACAACGTGATCTTACAAACTCGGCGTTTATGTGTCGGCACGTTTGTAGAATAAACAATAGAGGAAACTCAAAATCCAATACCTGATCTTCCTGATGGCCAAGCACTCGACCCACTCGACAACCTATACTTTATAATACTTCACTGGTAACAAGAATTCTCTAGCTCAAAGGGATTCAAATGAATCAGCGAAGATGTAGAATATCGTCCATTTCGGAGTAGGAAATACATATCCGTTACAAATTTTATCTGAAATCCGATCCGGCAACAATAAATAATTTAAAATTTTGACGGGAAGCTAAACATTTTTCGGATATTCGGTAAAAACACATCTTTAGGGGTCTGTCTTTCAGCAATCACTGGAACGATTTACGAAAACAAAAATATCAACCAACTAAACCAGGGATTCCGTTTGAGATCTGGAAACAACTGGAAAATTGGAAAAATCTCTGGTTTGGTAACCAAAGTAGACAAAATGCTGAAAAGACGAAATGTAGTTAACCAAGTTTGAAAACAATTGGTTAAGAAAATTCCCTAGTGACCAAACTAGAGATTTAGGGTCAGTTGTAGAATCGTGGTTAAACGTGGTTCAAATTTTTAAGCCACTGATTTCCATGGCTAATCTGCCAAAATCGTTTGGTTGAAAACTTGAACCACGATTGTACAAATGGCAAGAGTTGAAAAGCCCGGCCTTATTTTTTTCAAATTTTAAGCATTTTTCGGAAATTCAGAAAACAAACCTTAATACTTCTGTATTTCGGCATACACTGAAACGATTTATTTGGCTCAAACGTTGGTGGTTGTTCTGGTCAGATGTCTACCGGCGGCGTTTAGCTGGCAAACAGCACCAAAGTCGCATTTCCATTTATTGTAGTTTGAAGTGTGTTTATTGGTACCACACTATGGTGTCAGAGAGCTACCAATTGTTGTGTTTTGAAATTTTTACCTTCATACAAAAAATTCGGTTACAATCCAATTTCAATTTAACAAACAATTTTAACAAGAACATTAAATTTAAAAAATTCTTTATTTTTTAAATTTAATGTTCTTGTTAAAATCTTCACGAAAAATAATATATTTACACGGTGTCTCCACGATCTAGATTTCATAGAATGCAAGATAGCATTCTATTAAAATTGCCTATGGAGACCGCAAACAGTATTCTATGAAAAATTTCTTGCAATTTATTGCAAGAAATATAGTATTCTATGAGCTGTCATTTTCATATTGACTTTTCTGTTTTCTTTGTATTTGGACTGAAATAGTATGAAATAGTATGCTATCAAATGCCCACCATACATTTTATAGCATTCGAGCAATCTTTCTTTCTATGGAAAGTGACGACGGTAATCTATGAAATCTTGCTCGTGGAGACACCGTGTTACACCGTCCGTCGGTCGTTTTTGACGGATTGTCAGCTATTTTTTATATAATTGACAATACTTCTTGCCATATTTAGCCATTGTGTTAAGATGCCATTTATAATATTTCCACAATATAGGAAAAAATAGGTCTAAGAAATGGTAGACGGGCACTGCTTCTTTTAACACTTTGATTACTTTAATTGTAATAAAGCAGTCGTACTCGTACCTAATATGTATCATTATTCATTAAGATGTATATTTATCTTCTCTCACAAAGTGAACGGCTACATTGTTATAATAATAAATGATAAACATAATAAGTTATGTGTACCTTTATAATACCCTTCATCATCATATCCATTACTGAAACCATTCTCAAAATCAAATATGTGCAAGTAGGAAGAAGGAATTACACGTTGAACGATAATTATAATCTTACCTCCTAACTCCTATGATATTTATTCGAACAAACCTTATAAGCATCTTGTCTTCATTATTGTCCTTCCGCTTGTTGAGCTTCGATCAAATTATATCTTCCTTATTCAGACATCCTGGTAAAGGTAAGTATACATACCTGTATTCTTCAGGTTGTCATATCCTTAATCTCATCTTGAGTGAATCTTAATTTAACGGACAAGATATTTACCCGTCCTTTCCTTTTTACAATCTATCGTTGTATTATATAGTGTTGTCAATGAATTCAAGTAATTAAATTTTACCAAAAATGATAACGGAAGCCATGTTAATCAACATGGCTAGTAGCTGTAGCTCTTAGATACCAACCGGCAACCATTGAACCAGCGTTGTTGGTCGGTCGTCTGTCTGATGAATATACGCCTGCATTCATGTGGCTTATATGATTTGTGTATTCCATTGTAACGGAAGTGGAAAGTTTAGTGCAATGGCATTACTACTCCAAGGATAAGTCCTTCTCTCAATCGTTTGGAAATTAATTAAATCCTTTTATATAGCAGAAGCCATAAAAGAATTTTTGTTGCTAGATTAGGTTGGTAGACGAAGACGATGACGATGATAATATACATAGTACCTATGGATAATATTTTCTATACAATCTTAATATATTAGATGTGATTACTTACATATATACATACATACATACATAGATAAGAATTATGTTATGTGCCTAGCAAATAAATTCGATATACATATACATTTTGCCGCCTGCTCTGATTTTTATTCGGAATTGAATTTTTCATGAATGAATTTGACAGTCAATAAACAAATAACTTAGATGTTCCGAATTTGAAATCGCAAAACAAAACCTTTAAAAATTGAATTTCATTCATATACACTCCACTTAATAATATTTAATTAGGCTATTTTTAGTCTTTTTATTGTTTATTTTTTTAAAACTATCCATTTGTATCTGTAAAGTGCATCATCTCCTCTTAGCTATTTCCATTCAATCCTATAGATAATTAGAACTTCAGTTGGAACTAACAAAATGATTAAAAACAAAATGTTTAAAAGTTTATAAGTCACCCCTTTTCGTTTTTCCATTTGACTCTCATAGAACCAAGGAGACGTTATATCACACCATGATCATCCCAGTCTTGTTGTATGGGGCGGAAGCATGGGCATTAAAAAACTCTGATGAAAAGTTACTTGGGTGCTTTGAGAGAAAGATTCTTCGAGTGATTTTTGGTCCTGTGTGTATCGAAGGAGTATGGAGAAGAAGATTCAGTGACGAGCTATACGGGTTATACAGCGACATTGACCTGGTCAAGAATCTGAAAACACAGCGGCTGAGATGGCTGGTTCACGTGGAGCGTTTGAACACCAACGCACTAGCCCGACGAGTCTTCGAGTCCATTCCTGATGGTGTACGCAGCGTTGGAAGACCCCCCCCCCAATAGATGGCGCACACAAGTTGAAAACGACCTCAGCCAACTCTCGGTGCAAAATTGGGAGCGGCAGCGGCTAGCTAAGAACAGAGCTGGCTGGAGAGACATGTTGGTTGAGGCCGTAGTACATAATGGACTGTAAGTGCCATCTTAAGTAGTTTATTTTTTTTTTTTTTTTATATCATCGGACAAAATTCCGCCTTCACATAGCTGTCGGTGGCAATCGGAAAATATATACAAAACTCACAATCGTCATGCATCGCATGAATTTACTCCGCCTTTTTTTTTTTTTTTTTTTTTATATTGAGCGCGCACTAAAGGGGTTATGAATACCCTTATACTGATTAAACACAGTGCGAGCAATTAGGAAATGAGGATAGGATTAGAAAGGAGAAACCGATGCACATTGGTTTTGAATGTCTGCAGACTGTAATGAGTGGGAAATACTGTGTCTGGTAAAGCATTCCACATTCGCGTAGTGCGGCTAAAGAAAGAATCTCTGTACTTAACAGTACGTCCGAAATTGGGCTCAAGGGTAAACTGATGGGCATTCCTAGCAGTACGGGTATTACGGGTGAATTGTTTAAGGGGAGGAATGCAACTGGCAACTTTGCTGTGATTTCGACAATTTAGACGCATACTTTAATTTTTTTTGGAGGCATGTCCGATTAATCAATCGGAACAGTTACCATACTACCAAATTCGTAGATTTCGTACAAATCGGAGACATTTTTTCTCCGATCGGTTACGATGATAGGGCCGGATATACCTTCACTAATAATTATTTTATTTGTATATTCACTGATTTATAAATAAATAGTGAATACCTACTGCAAAGGTATTCACTATTATATAGCATCTCAAGTTTTCATCATCAAATCGATGCAGTAAAGATCTGTTGACATTTCTTTAAAAAATCCAATTTGAATACACGCACTTTTTATATGTTTCCATATTAAAACATTTTGGTTACTTTTTTCTTTATTTTGTTTTACCAGCACTCTCATATTTCATTCAAAAGAGAATAATTTAATTTCTTCGTAATTATTTTTTTCATACGCATAAAAGTAGGTAGCCATATAAAAAAAGTATACAAAGTAACTTCTAACAAAGTTGAATTTGCAGTGTAATGACTAACTTTAAATCAGCTGTTTTTGTTTATGACTAAATATTTAGGTACGTTTTTCTTGACTAACTTTCCAGTCAAAATGCTTTCCAATGAAAACAAGCTAAATTGAAAGTGAGTTTTGTGACAACCAATCAGATACTCGAAAACTATCTAAATATTTAGGTAAAAAGTGTTTCAATAGTCTTAGGATAAAAAAGAACGCGCAAGCAAAAATCCGCCATTTAAACGTTTTCATGTGTCAGTGTTTAGATCAAATCTCCCAAATTTGCAAAATCGTATCTTTCTTGTTGAGATTTGCTCTTTTTTTTCTTCTTTTCATTTAAAAGAAACACTAAAAATGAAAAAAAATTAAATATTTTAAAGGAAAGAGCAAATCTTTTCGTAAATAAAAAACGCTATTAGTTTATTTCCCGGCCATGGCAGTAACTGAACTGATTATTAAAGGCTAGTGTCGGCAGGGTTTGATGAGTTTAAGCATATACCGGCTAATACTTAGGCCGTGTGCCAATTGCGTTAAAATTGTTGTTAATTTGATCCCAGTCAAATTGTATCCCATTTTATTGGGGTGAATATACAATAAGGTTTTTGCTCTGTCAATTTAATTAAATAGGATTTTTTTAAATATAAATTTCCCATTGAGATTCCTTGTGTTCAAGAGCCTATCCAGAAATGTTCAGATACCTTTCGTTCCTATAATACAAAATTCAAGTGTGTCTCCGTATTTATATAAATGCATAAACAATGTTTCACAACAACACGAAGCTATATCCAGATCGCTTTGGATACAATCGACAAAAAAAATGCAATAATGAACGAGGCCGATGATAAAAAGATGTACAAATGTACTCAGCAAGAAAATTTTAAAAATTAACCACTAGCTAAATTTTTAACGAGCTCCAGAACAGGTTAATTTTTGATGTCTGTATTCACCTTAGTATAGTGTCAAAATTTAGCAATGGAATCAAATTTAACAGCACTTCTAACGCAAATGGCACACGGCCTTAAGATCTCTTCACCATCTGGAGGAAATTTCTTATCCTAAATGCCAAACCAACATGGCAGTCATCCACAGTCATCAGAGCTCCTAACTTTCGAAGATGTCCATTCAAATCCATGCAAATATAATTATAGCTCAATTTTATTATCCCTTCTGATCTGATCCGGATCAGATTTGCATCATGAAATACACGCAAAAAACAACAACACCAGATCTAGATTTGGTTTCTAGATCTTCCAAAATTTCAATCCGTTCCGGAGCAGAGGGTATAATAAAATTCGACTAATAAAAATCTGAGCAATTATAATAATGGGTATTTAGGTAACTATAGACCGTGTTTAGACTGGGAAAATTGAGACCGGACTCACAAGAGTCCGTAGGCGAGAGGAGTGAGAGCTGAGTACTCTCGTGAGACAGCTCAAATTATAAACATCGGAAGCGTGAGTACTGTTCCAATTCCAAATTCAAGTTTTTTTCCATTTTGTTCATTCTGCTTGACTGCCGATTTGTTAACATCGCAGTATTTTCATAATTAAGCTAAATGCAGAGTGATAGAAAATGAATTCTTGAAAAAGGAAACAAATAGAAGCAATAATAGTAATTTATGGATGTTATTTTCTTTTATAAAATGCAGAAAATTCGCGTCGTACAACTGTCTCACTTCACGAAAATTCCACCCGCTTGAAGTGAGGCGTCCTCAATTGAGGACCTGTGAAATCACGAGAGTACTCACCACGCCAGACTCAAATGTCCGAGTCTAAACACGGTCATAAGCACATTCATTCTACGAATAGAGAGAAATAAGAGGGTGTCCACTGTTTTATTGGTTTTGGTTGACCAGAGTACACCTCTCCTGGAAAGAAGAGAAATTTGATTTTCCAAAACTCCAAGAAATAATGTTTTGTTAATTAAACATTAAAAAAAAATAAGCATATTATAGAAATGAATGCAACGTAATTTTGAAAGAAAATTAAATCTGTGTTTATTTCATGTGTCGTAAGTAGATACGTTACCAACACACAAAAATATTTATTGCCAACTTGATTTTATACTATATTTTAGCAATATCAATTTATTTTTTGTGTGGGCAAATCAATTCTTGACATAGATTTTGCAATCGTATATTCACAGAAGAGGAAATAAAAAGAAAATTCATAAACACAACGTTCCGTACTAGATGTCAAAATATTGCTGAGTTGATTGCAACACAGATATTTTTTTTACTTTGTTTAATACTTTTGGTTTTTCTTAGAAGAGGTGGTTTTTGTTATTTTTAATTTTATCAAAAAGAAGAATATAAATTTGATTATCCGGTTTTCAGTTTCATATTTCCCTCTTCTTCGGAGTGAAATTAATGGAAAATGACAGTATTAAACCATTTCCATTTTAATTGGATTGACCAAAGACAATTACCTAGTTTATATGCATGGTTGAAGCGAGCTTGAACTTAGGTTCACCCATTTGTAAACGGGGATGAGTTGGAAAGAAATGGAATTCGACTCGATCGCACTCGAGCAGTGGTGTTGAGTCGAAAATTAAAAGAAATACCTGGGTTGAAATGGCGAATACACAATTATTTCTGCATGTGATCAATTGCATATTAACGAATGAATATTTGTTGTTGAAAAGTATGCGCATAACTTGTAAAAGCAATACAAATATTTTTTTTCTCGAAAATTCAATCTTAATGTCTACAAAGCAACACAGGTATTCTCCTGTCATTTCAACTTTTTCGCACTTAACTCAACTCCTCAAGCATTCAACTAGTTGGCTGAAATACCTGGGTTGGAATTTCGTTTCAAATCAAACTCGATCTTTCGACCCTGCATATAAACTAGGTAAATAACAAAAACTTTTAAAAGAAAACATTTAAAATCGTAACCGGCAATATTAAGCTCCACCTATGCGTCAGAAAAACAACACATGTTAAAGCTTTCTATATGCAATCGAGCTTTCTTTTAAAATGTGCTTTTAAAATAGATACCCGCCAAAAATTATATTTGTTGTTTTTTTTTTGCTTTTCTTTTTTTTCTATTTAGTATTTACTTTGGGTTGGGTTGGATATATTAGAAGGGTGCCGCAATTGTATTTAATTATTTTATTCTTCGTTGTTTGTCCAGAAAAACTCCTTTATTTTATTTCACAACTTGCGATTACTTAAAAATATAATTATTTAACAATGGAATCCAATGGAACAATTAAAACTGTCTCAAATAATGGCTCAGAGCAAGTCAATCCAGATGAACAGCAGTATCTCGATTTAATCCAAAAAATTATTAGCAAAGGTATGTAAATATTTTATATAAATGTATAATTTCATTTGTATATAATTTCATATTTGCATCTTGTCAGGTGTGAGTCGGTCTGATCGCACTGGAGTTGGTACAGTCTCGCTGTTCGGTGCACAAATGCGCTTCGACATGCGCGACTGCTTCCCATTGTTGACAACAAAACGAGTCTTCTGGCGGGCCGTCGCTGAGGAGCTCCTCTGGTTTGTTCATGGTAAAACCAATGCTAAGTTGCTACAGGAAAAAAATATTCACATCTGGGATGGGAATAGCACAAGAGAGTTCCTCGATAAGTCTGGTTTTACCGATCGCGAAGAGGGTGACTTGGGACCAGTTTATGGCTTTCAATGGCGTCACTTTGGTGCCACTTATCGCACTTGTCATGATGACTACACCGGTGAGGGTATCGATCAACTCAATGAAGTGATTCATCGTATTCGTACGAATCCGACTGATCGTCGTATAATTATGAGCGCATGGAATCCAAGTGATTTACCAAAAATGGCTTTACCGCCATGTCATTGTTTGGCTCAGTTCTATGTGGCCAATGGAGAGTTATCTTGTCAGCTATATCAACGATCGGCTGACATGGGACTAGGTGTTCCATTCAACATTGCCAGTTATGCTTTGCTCACTTACATGATTGCCCATGTTACTGACTTAAAACCTGGTGATTTTGTACACACATTGGGTGATGCTCATGTTTATAACAATCATGTGGAACCTCTGAAGGAACAATTGCAAAGGGTTCCACGAGCCTTTCCAAAGCTAGTCATTAAACGAAAAGTGGAGAACATCGAAGATTTCAAGTTTGAAGATTTTGAGGTTGTAGATTATAAACCGTATCCGAAGATAGCAATGGAAATGGCTGTTTGAAAAGGAAGAAAAGAAGAATATTTAGATGTAAGAAATACGTTATACCCACTAAAATACAAATAATTATTTGGCTAAGGATTTTATTAAAAAAAAGAACATGCTTTTTAATTTTAAAATTAAGTTTTCTTTAGGTTTTAAAACACACGATCTGATAATTGCATAGTTTCCTTTTAAAAGTTGAGATATATATATTATGGACTGCACTGAGTTCTTAGATTATAACAACATTGACCATTATTTTAATTAAAAGAGAAATGGTGACATTTATGCACTGTGCTCTTATTCTGCGCCGTCTAATTGATTTATCAGGTTTTTGACAAATGACCAAGCTTTCACAGTGTGGCAGAGCAGGTATGTCAGTACAGAGAATCGCCTTTCTTAAGGATCGGGCAAACATGGGAAGGCCATCAGCTCCAGCATTATTATTAGATTTTAGATATAGCTATAAAAGAGAGATAAAAGTCGAAATGACTTTATTAGTTACCCCTTTTATAGCTACTTCAACGTGTTTGGAGTACAGATCAAACCAAACCGTATGGAGAAATTGTGCCCAAATTTTGTTGGTGTTGCGTGGGGATAATATCTTGACTATCGAAATACGAATTTAGGTAAGCAACGTCCAATTGCGTCAGACATGGATGGATTTAATTTTGTCGACCCTATCTTCCGATTAGTATAAAACTAGCTTCGGATATTCTGCCATAATACGGTGATTATTTAAAAGAGAAAATACAGCCACAGTTCGGATTTCATGCGACCAAGTTAGAGAACGCTTCATGGCAACCCGCATCAGGACTAAATTCTCGACAGCCAAATTTGCTCACACGCTCCCGTAAAGAATAAGGACAACTTCTAAAGAGTTGATAGTAGAAGTGAATGAATAACACAAGTGTCCTTGAACTTCAACGCCAAGCTTGATAAGGAAAACTCATAAGGGCCCGGATCAATCAAACTGATCGAACACATTGCGATAGTTAGGATACACTAGGACAACATCCTGGACGTCCGAAGAGTCTTGCAGAAGGACATTGTATTTGCCGTTTTGTGTTAGCGTCTTAAACCATTCTTGTATAATATAATTGGTTCTTATCACTTTGATTTTGAACCATGATAGTTTAACAATCGACCAAATGCTCATTGAGACAGACGCTGTTAAACCTAAGATCACCATGTCAATACACACCATCTGGTCATTGATTTCAAGGCTGATGGATGATGCTCTAAAGAACCATCTCTAACGTGGGCATGTCCAACAAACTTGTCCAGCTAAGCAGGACGCTGAATAACAGCCCCGCAGCCGCGGTAATGTTGAAAACAACCTCACAGAGACTGATGTCAATAAAGGATTAAGACAAGTAAATTTTTTCACAAGCGGCTTCTTCGAATCAAGGTGTAGTTGGAAACTTGGTTGTTAACCTTCGCAGTAACTTCTCCCATATGACGTTACAAGTGCTCGCTTATTCAGAGGTAAAAGTTTAGATAGGCGTTTTACAAAAACTACCCTAGTTTTTAAGTGAAACTATTGCTGATCGCTCTCTCTTTTAAGAAAGGAGGAGAGTGAGCAATTATTGGCGAATGTTTAGCGACCAATCTAGTCCAACGCGGGTAAAATGACATCCATCTAGCCGAACGGATGTGTTTTCACCAACTCTAATGATAGGGTCATGAGGGCGGATGAACTACAGTATATAGACTACGCGAAACTGACATGTTTATTGAACTGGTCCACCTGGACTGTAACCTAAAAGAAGAAAAAAAAAATTTGGGAAGACTTAAAACTACTCTAGAAATACTCTAAGTATGGGTGAATACATAGTAGTTTCGTTATATTTCTTTAACTTGTTAGTCGCCAAAACCTTGATTGCTTTTCTGCCATAAAAGTTTAAGTGTATTTTATCAGTTTTTAACGTCCAACCGAATGTTCCTTATTATTTGCTTCATTTAACGTAAAATTCAACAGAAATCTTGTTTAAACTTCTGCATGAAAGGAACTGCCACTGCATTTGACTCTTGAAGGCAGGATTTCAGTTAAAAATTGGTTCTCTCATTATTTTTTCATCATACGAACAAATTTACCTTCTACACATTTATGCTTGTCGTACCGTATTTCCCAATACACATAAATAATTTAATTAGGGACACGAGACTTTTAATTATAAATTTATTGAAAAACTAAGAGGTTTCTTAAAAATTGAATTCTTACATAAAATTTGTTTCTTAAAAATCTAATACGAAAAAAAAAAGTTTTTATTCAAATTATCTTCCAAAAGGATGAATTTGATTCGCAGACTTGATGTTAGTCTTAATGGCTGATGGGGCTTTTCCAAGTTGATTCACACCCGATGGGCTGACTGAGCTCATTGGAGATGGCTGCCGGATCGCTGGTGGAACCATCATACCTCCTGCAGCAGAACCAGGACCAGAAAGTTGCATTGCTGTTTTCAATCCTTTTCCCATTCCAACAGCTTGGACCAGTAAATGGGTATCAGCATTGCTGCTTGTTTGTTGAATTCCTAAAAGAAACAGCATTATTTATACAAAAGTTGATAAGCTTGAAAAATCAACAAACCTGCACGGGAAGAGGACTCAATCTCCCATTCTTCTCTGGCTTTGCTGACCATTTCCAAAACATGTGTGACAACTTTAGTATATTGAGCTACCTGTTTCATGGCTGTTTCTGCAGATAGATTTGCTGCCTAAAATATATACAAAAATTGATTTTATTTCTATTTTGTTTTTAATAAATTTGAAGAAACCTTTTGGTCATTTTGAATCATTTTTTGTTCAGCAATTGGATCAGGTTTTGTTCTCAGATAGTTAGGAACGATATCATGTGAAAAGACAGGCACACGTCCTTCGGTTAGATTCCATAGGGCTTCATCTCTTTCAGGAGATAACATCAATGGCAAAACTGTTCTATTACGCAGTGGAGGTCCAAGTTCTTTTGCTAAGATTTTCGAAAGACCTGTTAACTAATTAATTTACTTATTTTTAACCATTATTAAAGTTTAATATTTTTATTTACTTACATGACTAGAAATTAGGGCGAAATTATCAAGAAAAGTTGGCCAATTTATTGTTTCGTATTCGGTTTCTATTTTATGAATCATTGCACCAATTGATATTTTTAAATCATTTAAACGATTCAGGACTGCGTCCAGAGTCATTTCTAATTGTTTTTCTTCGCGTTGCATTTCTGTGGTTTTTATAATATGTAATTAAAATAAGAGCTAGGAAATATAAATTGATTCCAATAAATTTGTTTTTTTTTTTTGTTAACTGACAGGAGTGACACATGACATTTATTAATTTATACAGCGGCTTGTTTTATTACAGCGGAATGTTTAGTTAGCATTTTCAAAAGTAGAGTGCACAAATTGGTTCAAATATACACTTAAAATTAGCTGCGTTCCGTTGTCAACTACTTTTTGGAACTTTGTATTGAACGACTCACAAAAAATAAAATCTATCTATTACCTAGTTTATATGCAGAGTCGAAATGTCGAGTTTTAGTTGAAACGAAATTCCAACACAGGTATTTCAGCAAACTAGTTGAAAGCTTGAGGAGTTGAGTTAAGTGCGATAAAGTTGAAATGACAGGAGAATACTTGCGTTGCTTTGTAGGCATTAAGGCAAAAAGATTGAGTTTTCGAGAAAAAAATATTTTTATTGCTCTTACAAGTTATGCGCATACTTTTTAACAACAAATATTCATTCGTTAATATGCATTTGATCACATGCAGAAATAATTGTGTATTCAACATTTTAACCCAGGTATTTCATTTAATTTTCGACTCAACACCACTGCTCGAGTGCGATCGAGTCGAATTCCATTTCGTTCCAACTCATCCCCGTTTACAAATGGGTGAACCTCAGTTCAAGCTCGCTTCAACCATGCATATAAACTAGGTATATAGGGTTTTGATTTTTCGTCAAACAAATGCACGCATACAGACATATTTTCACAAACCCTATATTATATTACAGATTGATGTCAAATGACTGACCTTGTAAAGGTCGCTTAAAGGTGGATTTATGATAGTGGATTTACATGATATTTATTTTGCATGAACCAAACTGAAATCCAAATTTATAATGCGGACTTCTAATCCGGCTAAAATTTTCAACTGCTCGACCATTTACTTTTTAGCAGTACCTTTCGCTTTCGCAGGCAGATCCGTGTTTGCACCTGAAGAACTGCAGAAAACTAAAAAGAGAAAGATGTAAACCCTAAACACGAAAAGAGTACACAGATACCATCTCATTTGACTTAATATAACAAGTTGCTGTCAAAATGATTAATGCTCGTCCGCACCACAATGTTGTAAGAAAAATTCTTTCACATTTTGTTTTTAGAAAGTGGTCCCTTTAGTATCCATAATGGTGGATTTACATGTCTCTGCACCTGCAGAACTGCAGAAAACTAAAGGGAAAAAGAAACGCAGTAATCTACATGGACTTAGCTAAGTCCCGATAATTTTCGAGTGTTAGCTAAATCTATATGGACTTATGTTGTTGTTGTATTTACGTGTTGTGGTATTATGACTGCTGTCGTTTTTTTCACACAATTCTATTATGGCCTTGGCTATAATGGACAATACATATGCGCATTTCGTTGAGTTCCGTTAAGCATGAGCTACGCATGAAGTATGTGATCTGAATCGCACTTACGTATGTAAATTTGACAGCTGTGGTTTACTGTCTGAACAAAAAATAATGGTACTTTACCCAAAAAGCATTAAAATATCCCAATTATCAATAAATCAACAAATTTATTAATAAACTATCCATATTTAACGCAAATAAAAGAAACAGAAAACAAGTGATTTTCGCATGTTTCACATGTTCATTGTAGTCAGTAATCAGTATGAAATATTATTTCAGGCAAATTGCCGTCTTTAATGTCTAATCCTTTAGCTGCAGTTGTTGTTTTCTAGAGCGTTTTCGAAATTTTGCTTTTTTAAATTTCAGAAATTATCTCGGTTTTTAATAGAATGCTATCTTGCTGCTTTCCTTATGAGATCTTTTTCGCGAAGACAGCATGTACGAGCTGGATCACCCTTTATTTAGAAAATTTGAATACCATTCCCGTGCCCGTCCTCTCAATTTAAAAAAAAAAACTATTTATTTGAAACAAAGGTCTTCTTAAAACTAAAAGTAGTTGTTGCAAAAGAAAAATACTATTATACAATTTAACAACTCAATAAAATTAAATCACCCATTCACAATTTGAAAGATTTATCTTGCAATTGCTAAACACATCTGGGCTTGTTTAACTTGGCGTGAGTAAGTCGAAAATTTCCTTCTGCTTCAGCTATATGTATGAGCTTTTCTATCGGATTCAAGGTTCTAACAAGATTCTAAACATGAAATTGCATCTGGGAATAAATACATCACATTATCTGATTAATTTTCTAACATTCGTTTGTAAAAAAAATTCATTATGACTAAGAGCCGGTTGATCCATAAATGATAATTACCACCATCGCAGCGCAACGAAACTCATAGTTGATGCACCACATCGATATTCCCATTACTATAGGAAGTATGGATTATAGTAACTGAATGAATGATTCATCCGGGGGCAGGCTGCTTATCTTGATGGCCGAATATTATTGTTTTGTTATGACGAAGTTTTCGATGGAAACAATCGATTCTATTAAACCAAATACCTACTCTGACCAGCATTCAAATTATTTAATTATATTATCATTTAATATAAGTTCATGTGCATACATACGTATGAATATAACCTACCTACATACAAACGTTTAATTGATATTGTCTGCATTCAAAGTCCAACACAAATGTTTTTTTTTAATTTGATTATAAAATTGTATTGAAAGTAGCGTTGTCAAACTGATACCAATCAAACTGATCAAAATGAAGAATAGGCTTGTTTTTAAATAGACTTGCATAAAAAAACGATTTCAGTTTACACGTAAATACAATAACAATATATGTCCATATGGACAAAGCTAACTTAATGTAAACCATGTTTTTTTGTCCTGATTCTAACTTACTTACGTTGGCGCTACAGTCCAGGGTAGACCAGGGCCTCAACCAACAAGATTCTTCCAGCCGGCTCGGTTTCTAGATGCTTTCAGTTTCGCACACCAAGTTGGTTGAGGTCCTCTTCCACTTGCGTGCGCCACCTGCTATGCTGTCATCCTATACCGTCCCACGAAGTTGAATTCGAATCGAAGACCATCGGGGCCGGAGCATTGGTGTCCATTCGCTCAATGCGACCGAGCCACCTTAGTCGTTGGCTTTTCACTTTTGTGACAAGGTCCTTGTCGCTGTACATCCCGTACAGTTTGTTGTTATATACCGTCTTCTCCATTCCCGATTTATGCAGATAGGACCAGCAGCCTAAAGCGTTTTCATCCACTTTTAGTAATGTCCATGCTTCTGCACCATAAATAAGGACCGGGATGATAAGTGGGTTATAAAGGGACACTTTAGTTGCACGAGAGATGGTTTTGTTCTTCAGTTACCTTCTTAGCCCAAAGAAACAGCAATTGGCAAGAGTAATTTTTCGTTAAATATCAGCACTAGTGTTATTCACATGAATTATAATTGATGAGTTAACTGGTAGTGTCATTTAGTTCAAGCCATCCATGTTGGGTGTTCTTTCTTGTTGACAGCATATATTTGGTTTTGTCCTGATTTACTGGAACACATCTTTCTGGATTCCTTCTCTATTCTCACGCAAGCACCACTGACGTTGTGTCAATATCGTCGGCATACGCAAGTAATTGGACATACAGAAGAATTTGAAGAATTGTGCCTCTGGTGTTGACGTGCGAGTTTTGCACTATTCTTTTAAGGATGATGTTAAAGAAATCGCCTTGTCTAAATCAATCAAATGTATAGGTAAAGTCTTTACCGACTTTGATGGAGCAGCGTAAATTCTCCATTCTCATCCTGTACAAACGGACGAGTTTCGTAGGGATGCCAAAACTAGACAGTGCTCTGTAGTATAGCTCGTCTCTATAGATGCTGTCATACGCGGCCTTGAAATCGATGAAAAGATGGTGGGTATCGATTTGAAATTCCTGGTTTTTTTTCCAAGATCTGCCATAGTGCGAATATATGATCGATATTGGACTTTCCTGGTCTAAAACGACAATAATATGGACCAATCAAGTCGTTGATGAATGGCTTCAGGCGTTTACATAGTACCTACAGCAGAGAAGATCTTGTGCAGTGCGATGTTAAGAATAGTAATGCCCCTGTAGTTCCAGAAGGTTGCCTTTCTTCAGGATCGGGCAAACAATGCTGAGGTTCCATTCATCGGGTATGCTTTCCTCCGACCATATTTTGCAGATCAGGTGGTGCATACTCCTAACCAATCCATCGCCAGCAGCTTTGAACAGCTCGGCCGCAAGGCCATCAACTCAAGTTTAAATATATGTAGCTATCTTTACTTAATCTAGGTCGGGTGGGCAGAATGGTTGGTTGTTCATCATCGCCATTGTATAATTTGCAAAAATGATCTTTCCATATCTTCGGCACCGACTGCGATTCTACTATAATGCTCCCATAATGGTCCTTGCAAGCTTCGGTTCGGGTCTTGTAGCCTTGCGATGTTCTTTTTATCATTTTGCAAAACTTCCGAACTTTATTCATGTTATGGCATCCCTCTATTTCCTCGATCGCGCGCTTCTCATGCTCCTTCTTTTTTCTTCTGAGAAGTCGGTGTTCATCTCTCCCCTTCTGCACGTAGAGCTCTCGCGCTGCTCTTCTCTATCGCCCCACTTTGTAATTGTTTGCCTGTTGTTTAGCTGCATGTACTTGCCGACATTTTTCGTCAAACCAGGGGTTTTGTTTTGGTGGTATTGTAAATCCGAGCACATCAGAGGCGGCATCTGACAATGTTTCCACTGGTTTTCGATGCTTGAATCAACGAATCCACATCCGAAAAGACGCTGCTTTTGCTCGCGGGAGCAGTCGCCATAGTAAAATATCGCAGTACTTAATTTTTATTTTGACCGGCCCATACCATCCCATCGCACTTCTTGGATGGCGGTGATATATAACATACATGTAGTTGTGTCGGTAATACAGTTTTTTTTATCGGGACTTATAGGCTATTCATATCGAAACAACATCTAGATTTCAAGCAACAAGAGTTCGAAACCTCGTCGAGGCGTTCACATCATTGCAAACAAAAAACAAACTTAATCTTTTTTTTCTTCATTCTTCAATATTTTGTCTAAAAAAAAAACAAATATGTTTGGTTGTAGACCATAGGTTGTAGAATAGTTTTTTTTTTTTAATTTTATTTTATTAATTAAAATTAACGGCACAAGAATCGACATGAACACATTTTTTAGATTTGTTATGTTCAATTTCAGCAATTAAACACAGTATGCTGAATACTCAAAAGGTCGGTATGTTTGATTTACACAAATTTCCCTTAGTCGTCTTTAACAACACTGTAGGAATATTTTGACCCGTCACCGGCACCGCATGGTTCAAATATTTGCTACTTTAGCCATACTGTTAATTTAGCGCTGATCTCTACTTCCGTTTTAAAGCTCAAGGATTAACAAAATACTACTTGTGCACATTGAATACATAGGTACAAACATTATGTATATGTATAAAAAAACGAGCTTAAAGAACAGGTGACTTCCGCTCCAAGTTTAAGGATAATTAATTATTTCACCTAGTACTGCTATGACCTAGATATACCTGTTATCCTTTTTTCTACATATCAAACTAATCTCTGGGAAGTCAGGTGGATAAGCGGATATAAAAAAATTCAACACATTTTTGTCAACTGACATGCATAAACTAAACTAAAAATAAAAATGAAAACAAAACATCACAAACTGCAATCACGTTAACCATCAAAAGGATTTAAATGAAAAAAAAAATCCAGATAACGCGCACAAAAAAGGATTAAACTAATGTGTACCTACGTATGGTTTTTATTTTTATTTTTCTCTTTCTGTTCAAATCCTTGATGACCTCCACTAAAAACGTGCTCCAAACTCTACATAAAAAAAGGCTAAAAGCCAGATTCATTGATTTCATTCAAAGTGATGGTGCAGATTTTTATAACGCTGTTAAAACTCAACCATCCGCCCACTTAATGGATTTACTTTCGAGATACACTTCAACAAAAATAAAATAACGCCCTCCAATGTATATGTGTATTGTATAGCTGGTATGAGAGTCAATTTATTTAATTACTTCTTCATAAATACTGTTATAAATGTTGTCTAAAAATTTCCAATAAAAACAAAAAAACTGTATAATTTATGTACACCTAAAGTTATTGCGAAAAAGTCCTTTCGCACATTGCTTTCCTTTCTTAATAAATACATTCGCCCAACAAGTCACACGCGCCTTCATCCAATGGTTTCATCCAAAATGGATTGTAATTCTGACAGGACTTTCTATGTATTGGCACTTGGATTTCCACAGGAGTATTGGGGACACCCTCCCATTGCCATCCATCGAATCGGTGTCCATCGGATTTATTGCACTGCATAGATATGGGCTCCTGGATGTACATAGTGTATAATTGATCAATACGCGGCTGAGTCCACTTAATGCTTCGATAATTTGTCGAACGTGCTCCATTCAAATTGACATTTCTCTGGTGCTCCTTCCTGTAAATATACAAACAATCAATAGTATAGACATAGAGGAACATAAATATACATATAAATACACAGAAAAAGGATCAACCAAAATAATTGAGATACGTACTTTTTCATGTAAATAAAGTAATTCTCCAGAGTATCTTCGGAGACTGAGCTCTTGCATACCTCCAGTTCTGTGGCTGGATAGTAGTGGATATAGTTGACGCACATCTCATCGCTAATGGAGAATCCACCTAGTGTTGCATTTTCGTAGCCGATTGTATTGTAGTAGCAAGTTGTTACCAATGCATCTCCCTGGAGGACAAACACGAGATGAAGACGACGACATCGACGATAAGGACATGCATCGATGGGAAAAAGAAATGAAAATTTCAAATTGAAAAATCATTTTCAGTAAAAAATAAAAATAAAATTGAATAAGAAAACAAGAACAATTCTTCTTATCGGTGGTGGAAGGAAAAATTGAATTTCCCGGAGAAAACACACATAAAGTCGAGCATAGAGCTGGCATTTCTGAAAGGGAAAAATGATTGTTGCAACTATATACAGAATGGAGTTGGGGCACTGCATTGGGATACAGATAGTGCATTAGAATGTTGAGTTTTTCTGTATTTGGGTAAAAGGTTATATGCTCGAGGTGCAGCTTAGTGGGTAGTGTAGCTCCTAAAATGAATGATGATATTTTTCTTTGCGGATTCGTTATTTTTTTTTTTTTAAATAAATTGGACAGCATTGCAATTATATTTAAGAAAAATGATAGTGTACTTCAATTCATTTCTTAGGCGAAACCGTTTACTATGAAGGAAAGTTATCCAATGTAATGTCCTTGGAGACTATAACAGCGTTGAGAAATAGGAAGAGAAGTATTTATAAAAAATTAGAGCAAACAAAATAAAAGTGGATACAATCTATGTGCATATGGTTTATCGATTCTCAGTCTGAAGAGGAAAATTCAAAAAGTTCAATGTTTAGACCTATAACAGAAGTCGAAAAAAAAAAAAAATAAGAAAAACCTCCTCCTATTCTTTAGAATTGAACGATACATTTTTATTTACACCAGACAACTTTTTACTTCCTGGAAAGTTAAATTTGTGTTTCAAAGAAGGATCAATCTTTCACCAGTTGTTTTTTTTTTCTATTTTTGGTTGCTTTGGTCTGCATTTGGAGCAAAGTCAGGCTGTGATCTCCCTACTATCACTGCTGCCATTTAACGAATTTGCAACAATATCTGCTTGGTTTTCCGTTTGAACCACGGGTAAACCGAATTAGACACTAGTAAGGTCAACGCTTGTGCCGGTTCCCTGCAAACTGATGAAATCTTCTTTAGTCTGACCGAAGCTGTGCAGTTTGTTTAGATTACAACCTGTTGTTTTTATTTCAATTACATTTTTGATTTAAGAAATTGCAAAGTGACAAAGAAACATTTATACCTTGACCCATTAATTCTATAAATCATTGACGTATTAGGTATGGACCGCCAGTAGCCAACTTCACGCGTGTTCTAACATAACTAGGGGCGCCATCAACTACTAGCAGGGAATCTGCGTAGCAGTGATATGATTTCTTTAATTAGTTATTTACTATTGAAATATTTTGGTGGAAATTATTATCAAACTACTTTTATTTTACAAAACACATCCACTCCTTATGCCATGAGTTACTTACAGATTAATATATAATCGTTTTCATTTAAATTCTAATGGCGAAACTAGTACACGTATTCAACACTAAAAGATGATGGGGCTGGAACAACTTTTCTTGGCTCTTTGTATGAAAATTTCAACCGACTGGCGGTCCATATCTAGTACGTCAATGCTATGAATGCTCTTATGTTTCTTTTTTTATTTGTTCATTTGGTTTATGAAAAACAATTATTTTTTGTCCGTAAAGAATCGCAAACAAGTAGATAAATACCGCAACTACCTCGAAAATGCTGTCGACATCGAGCAATCGCAAAATCGACGAGTGTTGATCATAATCGAGACTCGTTCAAAATCCTCAATTTATCGATCATTGAGTGTTGACCGCTTGTTATCGATTGTCGATCGGCGATCGATAATCACACAAGAGTCAGTTTCGATTTTGACATATTAACACTGGTGTTGTCATATCTGAAGCCTTACGTAGCAACCTATATGTATGTAAATTTAATGAAATTGTTCTTTAATCCTTAAATAATTTTTTTATTTACTCGTACGCATACAAAGGCTGTCTTCCTATTGTTACCTCAACTGGTCAATACCTCCTCACCGACGAAAACTAATTAAGCATATTAAGTCTTAAAACTCACACATTTATTCCTTCCTTTCTTATTGTTTAGCAACCAGAAAATCATTTGGTTATATTGTCTTACCTTCGCGAAAAATTCGCATTAAAGATTAATTTATAAAGATATAATTTATAAAGAGAATATTTTATAAAATAATAGGTAACACGAAAACAACATTAAATATTAAAGAAAAACAACAACAAAATAAATAAATAAAATTAAATTACCGGTAGCACTCTAGGCTTGTATCTTAAATTACGCATTTCTTGAAAATGATGCGAATAGAAATCATCCCGATTGACCTCCCTCAATTCCTCTTCCTTTCTAAAATGTCGTGTTAAAATACGAACTCCTCTTAAATGTGTATGTAACTGTGATCCAAAAATGATTATTCCAGAGTTCGGTAATGCCTTGTTAGATAAATTCACAAACACAAACAACAAAAAGAGAGTAGAATTACAAACACAGCACTTACGTCAAGTAAAATCTACAAAATCAAGATTACATACCACTTTCGTGCACTCGGCAATACAATATCCACTCAAGGGGAATCCCGTCTGTGCGGGTGGAATAGCCATTTTATCTGTATACTCCAATCCGAGTTCCATGACACCGGCATCAAATTGTCTAAGATTGGACACCATCTGCATCCTCATACCGGAGCTGTCAATACGTCCTGCAAAACAATCAAATCTAAGTTAAATCCGCTTCAGAACACCAATGGTCCCTTTGCACAAACACACCTTCTATCAGTTCGGGATTATTGAAATGTACTTCCAGTCGTATGTAAGGATTGTAGTCTCCTCCGCCCACAGGGAGTCCAGTTTCTGGTGGATATGTGAATGTGCTAGCGCCCATGGCCCACAACGCAATTACCTTCGAACACACTTTTGCCTGCTTTGGCAACTTATCACAGTCCCCATTGTAGAGGGGTATTTCGACAGAAGGATCAGTCTGGCAATGGAATACTTCCATGTGATGTACTAGGTCGAAAGACGTGATAAGCGGCTCGAACTGTACAATGTGGTGTTTAACTTCGAGAAAGTCGTCCAGTCTCTGAATGTGGCACCAGTAGGTTGTTTCTTTTGAGGGGACCTTAACTTTGTTCAACTGGATCACAGTTTGTTTTAAGTCCCTTTGGAGAATAACACACACACACACATTAACACAAATAAAGGGGTCACCACAAATGTGGCAGTTTTAATTACTTACGTCTCGGGTATGATAATTTTATCGGCCCTCAGAAGCTGCATCATTTTAATGCCAGATTCCCGTTTGGATGCATTGGGAAATGCAAATTGGTGGTCTTCCATAGCTAAGGGAATTATTCCTCTAGCCCACATTATGTACATTGTTCCTTCCTGATGGTAAAGATATAGAACATTAATTTAGTACTATTTTGTGTGCTTTGGAAGGAAGGGGGAAAATTGTTTAGGGAGCCATTGTCATACATGCATTCTGAAATCCAAAGGGTCACAAGTGTCAAATTTTCTCTTGAATGCCAGAGTTGCATCGTCCATTTTGAAAAGCTCACAATCTTGCTGGTAATCCTTGTGGACAAAACGTCCATCGGAGCTTGTGTACGTGTCTGTGACGACGTTAAAGAAGCCGTTTTGGTTCTCGAAAAAGCAAATATCAGCATCCCCCAATTCGCCGCGTTTCGAGAATCCCAAATAAAACCAACGATGTTCGGGGTTGAATGCATTTTGTACGTGGAACAGAACTTCCTGTTTGTACCAGTCCACCATCCAACTCAGTTTAATTTCTTTATGGTCATCTAAGTATATTTCATGGAGTTTCGTTTGTGAGAGTTCTGTTTGAATAAAGAGAAAAATATATCATAAATTAGATAAGGATTTGCTTCTATAATTATACTGATAAATTATAAATTTTTTATTATAAAAAGTTAATAATCGTTATGAATGTAGCGAGCAGGACTTTAAATATCTCTGGATAGTTAAAGCATTTAGATATGGTTTTAATATGATTTGTGCATTTAGAGATAGAAAATATTTGCTAACTTTATATTGTAAATTGTATTTAGTTTTGCAACACAAAATAAGTTCCTTTCATATTGATATGATGCTGGTCAACTTTCCTAAAGTAATGCTCAGTTGCACCAAAAAAACATAAAACCATTAAGCAATCAAAATTAAATGTATCGGTAATAGGATCAATATTGCACCGCAGTATCGAATGGAGTCACTCACACTTAGCTGATTTATTTTGACGTCTATAAGGATGTCTTTTTTATATAATAAACAGAGAGAGACAAAGAGAGATGCCGAAATCAGCCAGATTTTTTTTTTCAAACTCATTAGTTTTTAATAGCAGTTATAATGTGTACTATAAGGCAAGCTATCCATTCGGACAAAAAATCATGTAACCGTAAGCGAAAGTCCAATTAAAAAAAATTTAAAGTAAGTGATTTGTTGCTAACGATAAAGTCTTTCATCGAAAAAAATCGAAAAGATTTTAAACGGTTCCAGCCTATGAACGGTAAACAGAACCGTTCTTTTTTTTCATATCGACTATCTCGTAAATTTATTCACCGATTTCGATTTTTTTGAAAACATTTTGTTTTTTTTAAATTAATTTTTTAAACTGGTCGGATTAATTTCTCAGTCGATAGCAGGAAGGTAACTTGCCACAAGAGCAAGTTCGTGCAACCCAGTCGTGCTCTTTATTAACTTTAACACTGCATGGTAGCCACACCAACCACTGGGGATAATTCCGGGATAATTAATACTACACGTGTTGGGAGATGTACTTTTACTTTAGATGGCACTCACAGTCCAGGATGGACTTCGGCCTCATCCAACATTTCTCTCCAACCAGCTCTGTTCATAGCTAGCAGCTTCAAATATCGCGCCAAAATTTGGCAGAGGTCGTTTTTCACTTGTGAACGCCATCTGTTGGGGGGTCTTCCAATGCTGCGTACACTATCAGAATTTGTGCGTCGGGCTAGTGCGTTGGTGTCTATACGCTCAACGTGACTCAGCCATCTCAGCCGCTGTATTTTAAGGTTCTTAATCAGGTTAATATCGCTGTATAGTCCCTACCTATATCTCGTTATTGAATCTTTTTCTCAAAAATCACTCGAAGAATCTTTCTTTGAAAGCAACCAAGAAACTACTCATCCGTGTCTTTTAAAGCCCATGCTTCCGCCCCATACAGCAGTATATATTTCGTTTTGTCTTCATTAACAGCCAATTCCATTTCAGCCACCTCCGATTCGATACTGGCAAATGCACTATAGCCAAAGCGAGCTTATTTCGACCAATAATCGGCCAATCAGATCGTTTATAAAGGAACTTAAGCGATCAAACAGAATAGTCGAAAAGAGTGGACATTAGCGCATGTCATGTACTTTTTGTGAATGGGCACACTATGCCAAAATTAAATTCATCGGGCATACTTTCATTCGACCAAATTTTACAGATGAGTTGGTGCATGCTCCCTCCCAAAACATCTCTTGCAGCTTTAAAAATTTCAGCTGGTAATTCGTCTGCACCAGCAGCTTTATTCCATTTAAGTTTGGCAGTCACTAAAAGCACTTATTTTAGGTCGGGTGGCAGGAAGTATTGTCCATCATCGTCCAGGTGAGATGGAATTAGTTATCTAGCAGCGAAATGTTGGCTATCCGTTTAGCAGTCTAGAAAAATGGTCTTTCCAGATCCGCAGCATTGGCTGTGTATCTACTACCATATTCCCCCATTCATCACGGCAGGCTTCCGTTCTGGCCTTGAATAGATCTTTTTACCATTTGGTAGAATTATTTAACGTTATCAATAAACTCGACCGCATGCTTCTCGTGCTCTCTCTTTTTCTTCCTGAGAAGTCTGTGTTCCTTCATTCTTTTTTGCCCGTAGAGCTCCGGGGCTGCTATATCAGTAGCTCTGGTTCTATTCTTCAGCATTTCTTGGTAGGTCTCGTTATTCGCTGCATGCGCCAACCGACATTCTTCATCAAACCAGGAGTTTTGTTATAAACGCCTAGTGAAACCCATCGTGCAGACTGTGTCTTAAGACGGTTGAACCAAAATTTCTTAAATTTTGCTTTTGAAGCGGATTGTGCCCAAGCGTTCGCTGAAAGTGCGAAAACCTAAGACTTCTTGGTATCCACTTATTGTTCGGCTGCCCGTCGTCTGTACGACAGATCCGAAATTCGTTTGATTGGATCGTCAACATTTAGATAATCCGTATCCGGGGCTTGCTGGTGTTTCGGAAACGCATTTTTTTTTATGCTATAGAAGTTACTCCGAGGCTTGGTAGATTTCTGGAATAATTATCACACGTATTGGGAGATGATAATAAAGAAGACTAATTATTTTAGTTATCAAATGACAGAAGTATTTCGGTCTCTGGCTTTCCGTCTATATGTATAATTGCAAATAAAAATTAAATTAGTCTTAATTAAATAAGTAGCGTGACCACAGGTCTGTGAGTACTAAGTACTATGTATAGAAATTGCTATTTGATACGAAGTTAAAATACGAAAGTAAACAAGTGTATTTAAGTGTTTTTCTTAACGTTTCGAAAGACTTAATTTTCTTCTCTAGGGGATTTCTTTGATTATAGTCATTTCAACAGCACTCCCGATGGCACTGACACAAAATATAAATAAATTAAAATATATAAATAAATGAGTTCAGAAAAAAAATGATTTAAAAACACGAATCGACATTTATACAAAATTCGTGTTGGAATTTTTCAGGAAATAATGAAATACACATGTCCTTGGCTGTTGGGTTTCATTTCGTTTTCCTGATAGGTTTGCATATATGTGCATTGTACATAATGCCTACGAGCTAAATGACTATAATTTTTTATCAAGGAAATTGGAATTCCTTATTTTATCCGTCAAAGCACCAAGTAGGTTATTGTTTTTTTTTTCAAGTTATACAAAGCTTCAAGCGAATACATACAATAAAATTCAGTATTAAAGCTGATCCACTAGCTCTCCTCTCGTATACTTTACTTCGATATAAAATTCCTGAAATTTGAAGTGAAACGGTAAAAATTACATTGATATCAGAATTGATGCAGAGCAGGGATAATAAAATTTGAAAATAAACCCAATATTAAATTTCAGGAAGAAATAAATTGAAGGTAAACGGAAGAGTATCTATAGTGATTTTTCAAATAAGAAAGTTTCCGGGAGAATTTATCTTTAGCAATCCCCTTTTTTTATTTATTTAGAAGTCATAATAGATAGAGGTTACAAAAACGATTTAAATTTTTACTCAGAATACTTTATAGCGAATTTTGTTTTTGAAATGTTATTTCTGTTCTTAGAATTTTATTTCAAGAAGGAATCAACCGTAATTTGATTTTTACAGTGTTATTTTAAGAGAGTTTAATGAAAGTTAAAAATTCAATAATATAATAAAATCAAATCTAATATATTGAAATAATAAAAAAAACATAACTGGGTCGAACAAAAAACTTGTTCGTATGATTGTCTAGAGATTAATGATATTGGGAGAACAACTTACGAAACAAAATTTAATGAAATGAAAGTTTTTTATTTGATTGTACTTTAGAAGTATGATAGATATTCTTGTATCTTTAGAATTGAATTTTTTTAAATTTAAGTCGTTATACTATAGTATAGTATAGTATAGTATAGTATAGTATAGTATAGTATAGTATAGTATAGTATAGTATAGTATAGTATAGTATAGTATAGTATAGTATAGTATAGTATAGTATAGTATAGTATAGTATAGTATAGTATAGTATAGTATAGTATAGTATAGTATAGTATAGTATAGTATAGTATAGTATAGTATAGTATAGTATAGTATAGTATAGTATAGTATAGTATAGTATAGTATAGTATAGTATAGTATAGTATAGTATAGTATAGTATAGTATAGTATAGTATAGTATAGTATAGTATAGTATAGTATAGTATAGTATAGTATAGTATAGTATAGTATAGTATAGTATAGTATAGTATAGTATAGTATAGTATAGTATAGTATAGTATAGTATAGTATAGTATAGTATAGTATAGTATAGTATAGTATAGTATAGTATAGTATAGTATAGTATAGTATAGTATAGTATAGTATAGTATAGTATAGTATAGTATAGTATAGTATAGTATAGTATAGTATAGTATAGTATAGTATAGTATAGTATAGTATAGTATAGTATAGTATAGTATAGTATAGTATAGTATAGTATAGTATAGTATAGTATAGTATAGTATAGTATAGTATAGTATAGTATAGTATAGTATAGTATAGTATAGTATAGTATAGTATAGTATAGTATAGTATAGTATAGTATAGTATAGTATAGTATAGTATAGTATAGTATAGTATAGTATAGTATAGTATAGTATAGTATAGTATAGTATAGTATAGTATAGTATAGTATAGTATAGTATAGTATAGTATAGTATAGTATAGTATAGTATAGTATAGTATAGTATAGTATAGTATAGTATAGTATAGTATAGTATAGTATAGTATAGTATAGTATAGTATAGTATAGTATAGTATAGTATAGTATAGTATAGTATAGTATAGTATAGTATAGTATAGTATAGTATAGTATAGTATAGTATAGTATAGTATAGTATAGTATAGTATAGTATAGTATAGTATAGTATAGTATAGTATAGTATAGTATAGTATAGTATAGTATAGTATAGTATAGTATAGTATAGTATAGTATAGTATAGTATAGTATAGTATAGTATAGTATAGTATAGTATAGTATAGTATAGTATAGTATAGTATAGTATAGTATAGTATAGTATAGTATAGTATAGTATAGTATAGTATAGTATAGTATAGTATAGTATAGTATAGTATAGTATAGTATAGTATAGTATAGTATAGTATAGTATAGTATAGTATAGTATAGTATAGTATAGTATAGTATAGTATAGTATAGTATAGTATAGTATAGTATAGTATAGTATAGTATAGTATAGTATAGTATAGTATAGTATAGTATAGTATAGTATAGTATAGTATAGTATAGTATAGTATAGTATAGTATAGTATAGTATAGTATAGTATAGTATAGTATAGTATAGTATAGTATAGTATAGTATAGTATAGTATAGTATAGTATAGTATAGTATAGTATAGTATAGTATAGTATAGTATAGTATAGTATAGTATAGTATAGTATAGTATAGTATAGTATAGTATAGTATAGTATAGTATAGTATAGTATAGTATAGTATAGTATAGTATAGTATAGTATAGTATAGTATAGTATAGTATAGTATAGTATAGTATAGTATAGTATAGTATAGTATAGTATAGTATAGTATAGTATAGTATAGTATAGTATAGTATAGTATAGTATAGTATAGTATAGTATAGTATAGTATAGTATAGTATAGTATAGTATAGTATAGTATAGTATAGTATAGTATAGTATAGTATAGTATAGTATAGTATAGTATAGTATAGTATAGTATAGTATAGTATAGTATAGTATAGCCCAACTAACAATTTTACTTGTGTAAGGTCCAATTTCAAAAAATTAGTAAGCTATTATTTCTTTAGTGTCGTCATAAGGTTTATTTATAGATGTTAACTGTTTTTTATTGAATATTTTAAATAATAGTTTCCTTAAAGCCTTTGGTAGAAAATACTCGCAAGCCATACGGAGGGACGATAAAATCGCTTTTTAAAAGGTCGCTGTAAGGTTTGTCAAAGTTAGTCAGACAAAATCTAAATGTAAAGGCTTGTATAAAGCTTTATACTCGAAATCAATGAAAAGGCTTGTTAACCGAAGCAATGCGAACAGTCAAAAAGGATGTTTTTTTTCGAGGTGTAGAACTTTTAGTTGGCATTACTTTTCAAGACGGCGACCGATTTAACAGCTGTCAAGTGATTTATTCTCAGTTTGGTTTGGCAATTTTGAATTGAACAATCATGATGTCCAGGAGCTGTGGTTCCAACAAGACGGCACAACATGTCACACAGCTCGTGCCACAATCGATTTATTGAAAGACACGTTTGGTGACCGCCCAAGATCTTGTGATTTAACACCGCTAGACTGTTTTCTGTGGGGTTATGTAAAGTCATTAGTCTATGCGGATAAACCACAAACGCTTGACCATTTGGAAGACAACATTCGCCGTGTTATTGCCGATATACGGCCACAAATGTTGGAAAAAGTCATCGAAAATTGGACGTCCAGATTGGTCTACATCCGAGCCAGCCGTGGCAGTTAAATGCCAGAAAACATATTTAAATTTAATGCCACAATATTATCTTTCGAGTAAATAAAAAATCATGTCAATCGAATATTTCATCGTTGTTTTATTGCAATTTAAAGTTCTATACCTCTAAAAAAAACACCCTTTATAAATGAACGATAACCCATATGACTTGTATAGAGTTATCACAAGACTTTTTTAAGGTTGCTAAACATTTATATGCAGTCGTTGTAGTTAATAACAAACTAAAGAAAACTATAGTTCCCTTAAGAAAGCTATTGCAATGCCACGTGGTGTGTTTGTTAATGACAGCTATAGCTCACATAAGAAAATTATCTCTTCGCTTAGTTGTTGATGACATTAACAAACTTAAGGAGGTAAATGGTCTCTTTAATTTGTTGTTTTGCTACAATTGGCATTATAACAAGAAAATGTTGCAAATGGAGTGTAAATGTTTTTTAACACATCAAATTATCAAACTTTATTATTATATTTTACCAACAGGTAGGTTAATATAATAAGTATGAATTAAAAAAACTGCTAATGCTGAATTTAAAATGGATCTGTATAGCTACATATCTGTTCCTGTAGCACCAAGTAGGTACGGTATCAACTGGTTAAAATTCGATCTTCCTTCTTAATACATAACATTGGCCTAGTGGCCAATGAATTAAAAAAACTGCTAATGCTGAATTTTAAATGGATCTGTATAGCTACATATCTGTTCCTGTAGCACCAAGTAGGTACGGTATCAACTGGTTAAAATTCGATCTTCCTTCTTAATACATAACATTGGCCTAGTGGCTGCGTGTTTGACTGGGGTGCGCTGGGTCACAAGTTCGATCCCTGGTTGAGGCAAGTAAGTTTTTTCATTAATAATAAAATTATATATCTAGTTTTCAGAAAAGGCATTGAAGAAACTCAGCACTTGAACGAAGAAAATATGGTCTCAGAAAATAAATCGAAATAAAAGATAAACAAAAATGAAAAGAAAAAAGTCGTTAAAAAAATTATTTTAAATTTTGTTTGAATTTTTTTTGTTTCGGTAAGATTTCCGTAATGACTTCTGTAAGCGAAATAAAAAGCCTTTCGTAGCAAAGTATTGTTTCCTTTGCAAAGCCTTCACAAGGCCTCATCCAAACTGTTTATGAAGAGTTATAACTTCGCTTATGTGCGCCAAATAGGTTTCTATAAGATTGATTAAAGTTTTTATAAAAATAATAAAATAGCTTCTATTGGCCTTTATGAAAATTAAATTGTTACTTGGGAGTATAGTATAGTATAGTATAGTATAGTATAGTATAGTATAGTATAGTATAGTATAGTATAGTATAGTATAGTATAGTATAGTATAGTATAGTATAGTATAGTATAGTATAGTATAGTATAGTATAGTATAGTATAGTATAGTATAGTATAGTATAGTATAGTATAGTATAGTATAGTATAGTATAGTATAGTATAGTATAGTATAGTATAGTATAGTATAGTATAGTATAGTATAGTATAGTATAGTATAGTATAGTATAGTATAGTATAGTATAGTATAGTATAGTATAGTATAGTATAGTATAGTATAGTATAGTATAGTATAGTATAGTATAGTATAGTATAGTATAGTATAGTATAGTATAGTATAGTATAGTATAGTATAGTATAGTATAGTATAGTATAGTATAGTATAGTATAGTATAGTATAGTATAGTATAGTATAGTATAGTATAGTATAGTATAGTATAGTATAGTATAGTATAGTATAGTATAGTATAGTATAGTATAGTATAGTATAGTATAGTATAGTATAGTATAGTATAGTATAGTATAGTATAGTATAGTATAGTATAGTATAGTATAGTATAGTATAGTATAGTATAGTATAGTATAGTATAGTATAGTATAGTATAGTATAGTATAGTATAGTATAGTATAGTATAGTATAGTATAGTATAGTATAGTATAGTATAGTATAGTATAGTATAGTATAGTATAGTATAGTATAGTATAGTATAGTATAGTATAGTATAGTATAGTATAGTATAGTATAGTATAGTATAGTATAGTATAGTATAGTATAGTATAGTATAGTATAGTATAGTATAGTATAGTATAGTATAGTATAGTATAGTATAGTATAGTATAGTATAGTATAGTATAGTATAGTATAGTATAGTATAGTATAGTATAGTATAGTATAGTATAGTATAGTATAGTATAGTATAGTATAGTATAGTATAGTATAGTATAGTATAGTATAGTATAGTATAGTATAGTATAGTATAGTATAGTATAGTATAGTATAGTATAGTATAGTATAGTATAGTATAGTATAGTATAGTATAGTATAGTATAGTATAGTATAGTATAGTATAGTATAGTATAGTATAGTATAGTATAGTATAGTATAGTATAGTATAGTATAGTATAGTATAGTATAGTATAGTATAGTATAGTATAGTATAGTATAGTATAGTATAGTATAGTATAGTATAGTATAGTATAGTATAGTATAGTATAGTATAGTATAGTATAGTATAGTATAGTATAGTATAGTATAGTATAGTATAGTATAGTATAGTATAGTATAGTATAGTATAGTATAGTATAGTATAGTATAGTATAGTATAGTATAGTATAGTATAGTATAGTATAGTATAGTATAGTATAGTATAGTATAGTATAGTATAGTATAGTATAGTATAGTATAGTATAGTATAGTATAGTATAGTATAGTATAGTATAGTATAGTATAGTATAGTATAGTATAGTATAGTATAGTATAGTATAGTATAGTATAGTATAGTATAGTATAGTATAGTATAGTATAGTATAGTATAGTATAGTATAGTATAGTATAGTATAGTATAGTATAGTATAGTATAGTATAGTATAGTATAGTATAGTATAGTATAGTATAGTATAGTATAGTATAGTATAGTATAGTATAGTATAGTATAGTATAGTATAGTATAGTATAGTATAGTATAGTATAGTATAGTATAGTATAGTATAGTATAGTATAGTATAGTATAGTATAGTATAGTATAGTATAGTATAGTATAGTATAGTATAGTATAGTATAGTATAGTATAGTATAGTATAGTATAGTATAGTATAGTATAGTATAGTATAGTATAGTATAGTATAGTATAGTATAGTATAGTATAGTATAGTATAGTATAGTATAGTATTTGAAGATGATTTACAAAACAAATCCTTTAAAAATATAAAATAGCCGGACGCACAGCTCTAATAACCGGACAGAAGTGTTACGTTGTGAGATTAGTAGTTTGATATGATTTTCCGTCCGACAGAATGTTCTTATCTGCTGAATTTATTATGAGCTTCCTCTGAACTTCTTCTTTTTACCAATTCTGCAATTTATTTTCGCAGTAATTTCAGTGCTTCATGTAAACTGTCCACATATTAAATTAACTGAAAACGCATTTCTATCTTTTAACCACACAACTCCCGTAACTGAACGAAAAATTTGGGGACCATATCAGTGTCCGCTTATGGAAGCTATCACTGTAGATACCATTACCATATATGGTCTCTCTCGAATTTTGTTCCCTTTATAAATATCGTTTTATTGCACTTGTCTCTTTTTTCCTAAAAGGTCATGGAAACGCTGACTAACTATCAGCTTAAGAAATGTCTTGAATTTCAAAATGATGATGAACCACGGTATACGGTTTTCATACCAATAAGTCCATTGGTGATTTGATGGCTTATCTTACCGAAAAGTGGAACCGACCTTTACATCGTTATTGGGTTACTTTATAATTAATGTTAATATTTTAAAGGCATTTTTCGTAAAAAATTGGGATCAAACTCTTTTTTTATCAAAAATATACATTCCGTTTTGATAAATGTCTTCTTTTTTGGATTAGAATTTACATTTCTCAGTATGGGAAAGTCTCAGATCTCAAATCTTCGACTTTCTCTCTTCTATCAACGATCTTTGGTCTGAAAATTTTAATCCAATAAATTGTTCTACTGACGACATCATCCACAGCTTTTTTCTGATTTGTTTCAGAATTCAAAACCCTGATAGTCGATTCCAGATAGCGATCTGCCGTGCTTTTGGTGGCCAATTTGAATTTTCCTATTAAAAATAGCATAGAATTATATTATCGCTTTCTAGAATCGGCTACCAATTCTTATAATGTGGTATCTCATCCGTGGCGCCCGGATCCGTCCAAAGTTTAAGGAAAATTCTCATGCTCATCTCATAAACATTACTTCTTTGGCCGCACTACACGAATGTGGAATGAAATACTGCGGGTTCAATTTTGCACCCTCATTATGATGCTCAGACAACCAAAAACAAAGTGCATCATACATAACGGGTGATTTTTTAGCTGGTTTGGTTTTGGCAACACTGGTTTTGACAGCTGACGTGTGTTTAGTACCTTGTGTCACTGTCAAACAGCTTCAGTTTGGTTTGCAATTTAACCATGGATCGTCTTACAAATAACAACGCTTGCAAATTATTGAATTTTACTATCAAAATTCGTGCTCGGTTCGAAATGTTCATCGCGCGCTACTTCCATTTTGTGATCGGCATTCTCGACCTTCTGAGCAGTCTATTCGGAAGATTGTGACCAAATTTCGCACCAAATTTACTTTGTTGGACATTAAACCACCAACACGTTTACGTACTGTGCGTAGTGAAGAAAATATTGCGGCCGTATCAGCTAGTGTGACAGAAGACCGCGAAATGTCGATTCGGCGCCGTTCCCAGCAGTTAGGCCTTTGTTACAGCACTACGTGGAAAATTTTGCGGAAGGATTTGGGCGTAAAGCCGAATTTTTGGTGAATGGACTCTTGGAAAGCTGGCCGAGGATCCGCTTTTTTATCGAAAAATTGTGTTCAGCGATGAGGCTCATTTTTGGTTGAATGGGTACGTAAATAAGCAAAATTGCCGCATTTGGAGTGAAGATCAGCCAGAAGCATTGCAACAGCTACCAATGCATCCCGAAAAAGCCACTGTTTGGTGCGGTTTATGGGCCGGCGGCATTTTTGGGCCATATTTCTTCAAAGATGATGCGAATCGCAGCGTTACTGTCAATGGTGAACGCTACCGAGCGATGATAACAAACTTTTTTTTGCCCGAAATGGAAGTTCTTTACTTGCATGATATGTGGTTTCAACAAGACGGTGCCACATGCCACACAGCACGCGAAACAATGGCGCAATCGCGAGGCGAGTTTGGTGAACAGTTAATTTCACGTTTCGGGCCGGTCAATTGGCCGCCTAGATCGTGCGATTTGGCACCATTAGACTATTTTTTGTGGGGGTATGTCAAGGCTAATGTCTATAGGGACAAGCCCGCTTCGATTGACGCACTGGAAGCCAACATCCATGCATTCATTCGTGAGATACCGGCCGATATGTGTGAAAGAGTATGCCAAAATTGGACTCAGCGGATGGGCTACCTGAGACGCAGCCGCGGTCAACATTTGCATGAAATTATCTTTAAACATTAAATTGCAAGGTTCAAACTATCGATTCAAATAAATATTTCATTAATTTTTTCGAATTTTTTGTGTTTTTTTTTTTTAAAGTTCTAAACCTCTTAAAAAATCACCCGTTACATCACCTGTCAACTTCTCTTCGTTTTCCGTAGAATCTCGTACTGTGTTAAATCATTATAAACAAATTAAATAAAAAAAAAAATCTGAACAACATAACTGTTCAGTATCATTTTGGATTCACAGCATCGTATTTGTTTTATGTTTCTAGGAATCAGATTCATATATCTACCTAATGATGAAATCATGCAAAATTCTGTTTCCCTATGATTTATAACATCCAGTCCGGTCCTTTTTTTTAAGAAAATTAACATTAGTTTCACTGTCCAATGTATCACATTTGATTCACAGCAGTCAAATTGTACCTTGTTTTTATCGACCATGAATATCACAAAAGCAAAAATGTTATTCAAAACAAGATTGTAATATGACAAAAAAAACTTAAGAACAAAAACAAATTATTAACTAAAATTAACTTTTGTATAGAAAACATTTAATATAAATGATTTTTCTTAAAAAAAAAAGGTTTGGACGTGGAGACTTGTTTTACACTTTGTACAATTAAACGCCGTGTATAAAAAATCATGTTTGGATGCTGAAACTAAGTGACTTATTTAGTTTATGAATCAAATATGATTAATTTAATTTTTTATGAGGACAGTGGTGTTGTTAACGTAATATTAGATTGTAACCTCAAGTTTGATTTTCCTTCGACTGATAGCGTTTTCATTTGGTAGACCGGAATCGATAAGCAGAACTGTCCGATTCTGGAAACCAAATTAACACGCAAAGATACATTTTTGATTCTATAATTTGCATATCATTGCATGTGAAAATGTCGGTGACGAGGTGTGATAACAATTTATTTATGCAACTTAAAATTTGCGAGGTATCCATTGATGTTCTATATTGGCTTTATAATTTATTTATTTCAAGAAGCAAAACATTTTTCTATCACTCTTCCAAAACAAATAACAAAATAACGACATTTTACGATTTGAATAATGTGCAAGTATGCGTGATTCTGTTTTTGATTTTGACTTCAATTCCGGATGTCCGGAATCGAGTTTCTCTTCTTTTCAGAACTCGAACTGTCATTTAGTGCAAAATGAACGTAAACAGAGTCGTCCGGAGTAGTTCCGAACGACTCCGAACTACCAAATGAAAACGCTATGAATAACTTATTTTCGTTGACAAAAGGACCTATGTTTATATGTATATGTAAGTACAGTACATCGCTAGTCAAAACTATAAATTATAAACAGTTTTTTTGTTTTTTTTAAATATCAAAAAACGTGCTAAGAAAATGGCTTTGAGTCTTCATCAAATTGTACAATTTTACAATGGAAAAATAGTCAACAAAACCAAATGAAAGTGAAACCATATTTGTACACACGACATCCAAAAAAACATTTTTTAAATAAATTTGATTAATTTTTCGATTCATTCAATTTATTGATTTTTAATGCAAATAGAAAAATACTTTTATGTTGTCAATACTGTTGTAAGGCTTGGACTCTATAAAATGTGAATAAAAACTTTTTTTAATTTTTTTCCAAACTGCTTCCCCTATATTTCAATATGAATAGAAATTGTTGTTCTTATAAAAGAATATCAATTACCTCGTGGGCAATGGGAATTTCGTCAGTAGAACAAATTGCACAGCACCTTGGAGGACAGTGACAGCATCTATGATTACAAGAACAGTCACAGATAATTTTGTATTTCGGAAGTTGTTGTTTTGTTTGTCAACTCTCAATTTTAGTAATTTATACAGTTTCGTAAGCCGCTCGCATTTAATTTTTGATTAATTAACATATATCCAAACAATTGCAAAAAACAAGTCAATGAATATTTGATGAAATATTATTATGAAATTTGTTAGGTATACTAGACACACTTTAATGTATTTAAGTACTTAAAATATATGTTAACAAATCTTGATATGAACGCTTGAATTCAACTCTATAATTAACATGATTTCATAGGTAAATAAATAAAGCTATAACAACATTACGAAAAAGAATTTCATATTAAAAGATATTTATCTATAAATACACATAACTCAACTCCTTTTTGGATTCTTAAAAAAAATTACCACTAACGACTTGAACGTGTCCCATAGACAAAAAGTCAGGAACACCACACCATGAATAACTAATTAACCAAAATTGTCTTAGGTTATTAAAGCTTAAACAAAACAACAAAAAAATGATACCTGGGTGTTCAAATAATTTGATTCTTACCACACGACAAAATCTATAAAAACCCTGACAATAGCATTCCAACGTTTTAGTCTTGTGCTATCGTAAGTCGGGTATATTACTATATAGAATTTTAAAATTTCGTCGACGTTCATTCGGCAACGGAAATGACGGCAGTTGAAAATCATTTGTTGTTGGTATTCTCTGTGTTATGTTTGATCTACGTGTGGATAAATCGAGCCAAACTCAAGCTTATATGGCAAATTAACGGTGCTCGGGGTATACTACAACAGCCATTGTTATTTATAATAATGTGTTTTATGCTCGATCCAAAAAGTTTGTGTGATTAAATGATGAAAGTGAAGTGCACCTAGTTAATTTATTAAATATTACACTTATTGCAGGATTATTGGAAACATTGCGGTATCTACGAAAGTATTTCAAAAGGCCTTTGGGTTTTTTGTTTGGAACTCAGTGTCTATTCTATGTTGACGATCCTGTTTTGATGGAGAGGGTTTTGACTTCTCCCGAATGTTTGGATAAAACATTTATGCAAGATGGTTTCTTTGTGCGGAAAGGATTACTGCATGCTAGGGGTGAGATTAGTTTATGCTTTTTATCTCAGATATTGTAAATGGGGAAAACATCTCATATTAGAGTGTTAGAATTTGAGTTCAGAATTTCTTGATAAATCCGTTTATTATCGCTTGTATATTACTTGTGAAAAAAAACCCAGGCCGTGCAACTAACTGCAAAACGAAAATTGTAAAGTTGCAGAAATATTTACAAAAAAAACATTTCAGAAACATCTGCAAGTGACAAATGAATATTAAAGGTTTATTTTTGTGAAAATTTGAAAATATGACGTGGATGGCAGAATGGGAAACACGAAACATTTAAACAAATGGAAAATATTTTCGAACCGTTTTATGAACAAGACAAAATTAGCATGCATATTGAGGTGACAATTATTTTTGTGTGGACGCAAGACAAGGAGAACCTTAAAATAATCCGATTGATATGATCTTCTCTCGTTTACTCTAATGAAAGAGACCCAAGTGCGTTGAATAAAAAACCGGAGTTGGCACCAAGTTTCCTCATTTTTAAAAATTCACCTCTTATGGCCAGTTTCTCCAAACACTTTTAAATATTTAACAGGTTGTAAAATCTTAAAGTGTTTTTTTTTCAATTTCACCAACCACTTTAAGTTTTAAAAGGGCCAATAAACGTCCCATTTTGTTCCAAATAAATTTAAATGGCGTCTTAAAAATGCAAGACAAGGAGAACCTTCAAATTTTTCGATTTATATGCTCTCTTCTCGTTTACTTTAATGAAAGAGACCGAAGAGTGGTGAATAAAAATCCGGGGATGGCACCAAGTTTCCCCATTTTCAAAAATTCACCTCCCAATGTTGGTGCATCTAATTTTAAGTTAAAATGCTAATACAATTTTTTACTCCGTTGACTATAATGCTTTTAAGTGTATTTTGGTGCAACTGGAAATTAATGAACTGTTTCTGAAAAATTAGCCGTATAAGCCTTAAGTTGCCAGTAAAATCATATTACCTGTTTTTTAGAATAACAAAATAGTTGAACAAAATCATTTAGGTTGTTTGATTTTCTAAAGTTACCATGAATTTTCTTTCTAATATTATATGTTCACATATTTGTTTCGGTCAAAAACTTAAAGACACTCTGATTAAGATACTAACTATAAGTATAATATAATATATGTACATACATGTACTTGCATTTTTGTAAAATGTAAAATTGTTTTGTCATTCATGCACACGACCTTGCATAAAATATTATCTTTAAAGCATTGGTGAAATGTGTCTCACCCGAACTATATCCTATGCTTAAGGTATCCTATACAAATAGGGTGGTATAGGGTAACACAATTCGTACGAATCATTGTTGTTTGCATTTGAAGAAGAAGTTTACCTTTTTTTATGGAATGTGTTCTTATTATGAGAAAAAATTCCCTGTAAACAAATAAGAAGCTGAGTATATTTTTCAAAAAAAACATTTATTTTCCTATTTGTATACGAATAAAGTTTTTTGATTTGTTATACTTGGAAAATGTTAAAAATTATAAAATAACAAATATTATATTCGAGGCAATAAAATAAAACAGAAATTTTTAAAACTAAAAGTGTTTGTTTGACCTCAGATTGATGATGCAATTGGTTGTTAGATTAGTTTGTACCCACAAGTTCTTAGTTATTGTTTTTAATAAAAACAATATGCTATTATGTTGACCTTTAAATTTAATTTAACATAATTCAAATTATTAATCTCTCGTTTAAGTCACCACATTGATTCATACATAAAACACCCATAAGTCATTTTCATTTTTTTTTAATAAATTGAAAAATTTATCAAAATCGTTATGCGTACAGAAACGATTAAGTTAACATCAATCAAATTGATCCGAACATGATTCATTATCTTTTGACTATAGGTATGAGTAAATGACGTATGATTTAGCTTCTAGGTGTTTAGTGTTGTCGGTATGATTTTATGTAAAAATTATTTTGTATATAAATTCCATGTTAAAATCATTTTGGCGCAAAATTATAGTTGATGTTATACCAAAATTAAAATAGTTTAACACTTTGTTTAGGTTTTTCTCAAACTAATCCATAAAGCATACACTTATATAAATGCAGGAAATCTGCATAATTATTATTTTTTTAACTCGGCCCTCTAAATTTTTGTCAAATTCACAGCTCACTCTCTCAAGAGAGGATAAAATAACATACAAATTACTGTTCAAATTATTACTGAAAATTAATAAAGTGTTTATAATTTGATACAAACTTATCCACCTACTGTTTTTTAGTATCAAATCAATTTAAGTGTTTTAACAGGAGACTAATAGTCGTGAACCTAACTTGAAATTTAAGTTCTTTTTTGTGCTAAGGTTTTGCTCAGTTTTTCGATTTTTCACTTTGTGGTTGGACATACTCGCACGAATCTAATTTTAACATTTGCTAAGTTATAGCTTTTACACTTACTATTTTCGCAGATTCTTACAAATCCAATTCTGACATTTACACAATATTCAGTACGAACTGCCATGGGAAAGTTATATCTTTGACGATGTTCACATTGGACGTACTCATCCGACGCATTTTGACGTACGTCCATTCAGCCGTATTCAGACACAAAGTAGTGTGAACACAATGTATGCACGAAACCACACGAAACAAGAAACAAGAAACTAAATATGTGAAATGAGCCTAGATGTTTACAATTTTCCTTATATGCTTATTTTTAATTGAAATATCCAATCAAAAGTGACCGAATTTTGTGAAAACTTTTAAAACATGGGTGCAAAAAGCGAAAAAATAATAAATAACAAATGTCAGAAAAGCGAATGTAAAAATGCATCCATGAGAATTTTTAATAATTAGGAACCACGTCTCTTTCTTACAACGAGGTGGGAAGGAGACAAAACATATAGACGTCAAAATGCGTCGGGTGAGTACGTCCAATGTGAACATCGTCTTTGAATCTTTCTAGTTTGACAGATATTTAGAAATTCAATTTTGACATTTGCGGAATATTCAATGCAAAATAGCTGTCATAAGAAAATAATAAATTTGAAAATATTTGAAGCGGGCCCCAGAAATGTTTATCTTTCTATCTCGGCTACTTAGGCCGTGTGTGAATTTGGTTGAAAGGTTTTTACCTGGTTAAATTTTTTCACTACCCTGGTGAATAAATGGGGTTAAAATTTAGGGAGCTGTGCAGCAGGGTAAAGGTTTAAAATTTGACGTTTCAATATACACAGATAGAGAGATTGTATTTGTTTTATTTTTTTTTTCGTTTGATTGTAACCACAACGGTAAACTATTAGCGCGAAAAGATGAACGTAAACGCAAAAAAAGCAAGGGTACTAGGAAACCATATATCTAACGTTGTTAGTGCAACCCATTTTAAGTTAAAATGACAGACAATATTTTTTTTTGATGCAACTGAACTTTTTAAAAATATGTAGGAATATAATCATGACATTAAGTACGAATATAATCATGACATTACGCCTGCTATCGCCAAACGATAAATAAATCATGGATAATTTCTGGTTTAACTAAGTATATGTATATTTGTTGGTTCTAGAAAATCTGGAGCACAAATTAAAGAATAAAAAATCCGGGGTTGCCATCAATCTCCTCATTTTTAAAAATTCACCTCCTAATGTTGGTGCACACCATTTTAAGTTAAAATGCCAATAAATTTTATTATTCCGTTAACTAAAAGGCTTTTAGGTGAATTTTATTGAAATTAGACAAAAACCAATTTGCCAATTTGTTTAACACATCTGTAACTTTAAATATGTCTCATAAGTATTTAAGATCTTTTAATTTAACAGGTAACAAATGGAAAATAAGACGAAAGCAACTTAATCCAACCTTCAGTTACAGTGTGCTCATGAGTTTTATCCCAACCTACAACAGTGTCGCAAACTCCCTTCAGGACAAATTTAACGACTATCTAGGCGTCCAAGATTTCCATGAGATCGAGGACATAATAAGCAGAGCTGTTCTGGTCACCGCGTGTCGTAAGATTTATCTGAATCCTCTCACAGTAATTTCCTAACTTAATTTTATTGTTATAGAAACAACTATGGGAACAGAAACAAATTTCTTAGAGAACGATGAACATGAAATAGCTCAAACCTACAAAAAGTAAACACAAGAACTAATAACATTCGTTTTGTATTTATCTATGGTATCTTTTTTTTTTCTTTATTTTTTTATTTCCGTTCAGACTCTTGAGGATATCATCGATAAAAACAATCAAACCATGGTTACAAATTGATTTCCTGTTCCGAATGACTAAACTCTATAACGCAGACATAGAACTTAATAAAATGGCCGCAGATTTTGTCAAAGATGTGAGTATATATGTATATACACAAAGGACATCACTCTAAGTAAATATTATTATCGAAACTCTATTGAAAGATTGTGAGTAGAAAACACAACGAATGGAAGCGAACCGAACCGAATACAAACGCCATGAAGGACGACATCTCCTGGGAAGACGAACAAGGAACGCAACGTAAGAAAAGAAATTTCATCGAGCAAATTTTCCACTTGGCAGAAAATGGGGAAATCACGTTACAGGACATTATGGATGAATGCAATTCTATGGTTTTGGTTGTAAGTGCTCGTGATTTATATTTCCATAAAAATCTTTGGTGAGATTTAAGTTCCCCCAGGCATTTGAAACAGTTTCTAATAGTATACTGTTGGCATTACTCTGTCTGGCAATGTATCCAGAAACTCAGAAAAAGTTACGCCAAGAGATAAACTCACAATATCCAGATGGTGATGTCTCTAGTATATCTGGTGATAACCTAAAGGATATGAAGTATCTGGATATGGTTATTAACGAGTCCCTTCGTTTGGTAACAACCATCCCTATGGCATTGAGAAGTGTGAGTGAGGATTTTGTGTTGAAGGACGATATTGTTATACCAAAGGGTACCTTCATCATATTGGATACGTTTAATATGCAACGAGATTCGGCTCTATGGGGTCCAATGGCAGAGGAATTCTATCCGGAGCACTTTTTGCCAGAGAATATGGCTAAGCGGCATCCATACGCATATGTTCCATTCATGAAAGGTTTGCGGTTTTGCATAGGTAAGCAACTACGTTATAATATATACGTAGGTAATCCCTGAAGGATCTACTTCGATCTATATGGATATGTAAATTAACACATTTTCACCTTTTCACTTACTCAGGATGGCGTTACAGTCTAATGCTGACCAAGGTTATAATAGCTAAACTTATTCACTCGTATAATTTTGAGACTGAAACAAAATTAAAGGACTTGAAATTCATCGAGGGGATATCATTGAAAATAAGGGATTGCGATAAAATTAAATTTACTTTGAGTAGGGTAAAGAATTGATATAGGGATAGTGAGTAAGTAATCATTCAGGTTTATGTGTAAATAAATTGTAAATTAAGGAGAAATGTTTTATTTATTTATCTTGTCAGACAGACCTTACATCAAAATCTGTCTTAAAAAAAAAATTAAGCTGAACAATATTCAGAAGGTATAGTATTTTCATTTTAAGACAATTTTTCATTGCGTTTTTAGTTGTGAATAGGTTGATAAAACTTAATAATTAAATATAAGCATGATGTCCGCGAATTTTGTGTGAATTCTTTAAGATCAGACTGCAATACTGTTCCGATTATTGGATCGATTATAGATCAACACTCTGGCTGCTCGCATTAAATTGAAAATAGCTCAGTATTTTTGGATCCATTAAAAAAAGACAAACACTTTCAAAACTTATTTTAATCATTTTTTAAATCATAGATTTTTGCACACAGTTAAACCGTGTGCCAGTTGCAATAATTATAATAATATAGAGGCTAAATTATGACGCTAGTGATGTAATGGAGGTTGTTCAGACCAGTGTTCTGTATACGCAAATAAAAATATAAAAATAAGAAATGGAGTTGCAAAATTTTAAAATTTCTCATATCAAAGAAAAAAATAGGAATTTTTTGAAATGTTGTAGGGAAATAAAAAAAAAATACTTATGTGTTGAAAAAATTGCATTTAACCTAGTTGACACATTATTCAAAAGCTTAAAAATTTTCACCCCAAATTAAACGACAAAAATGTTCTTCAAATTAAATTTTTAATGCAAAGTTGAGAAAATTAAAGACTATTAGCGAATTCGCAACCCATACGCTGGAATAAATGTCGGTAACGTAGTTCGCAAAACTGCTATTACTGAAAACAAAAGGCACCCGCACCACATCCGCACTCCATACAAATGTTGGAATCCGCAGTAAAATTGGTGCGTATGAAAGTGATTTTTATGCAAACAAATTAAAGAAAACAGAAATAAAATTTGTTAGATTGCCGAGTCGCATAAAGTTTTTTTTTTGCAGTATTTCTAATAACTTTTTGAAAATGGTCGTTTTCGAAAACGTCATCTGCGTGCAAACTGCATAAATTTGCGGTAAAAAAATTATAATAATAAAAATTAAAAAAAATAAAATTTTGTAGGGCTTGTTTCATAATCTCTGAGTAAGGGGCCAGTTATCATTGAAATTTTCTTTTTCAATTTTAAGTCAAATTATCCAACAATGTTGGTGTTAATTGGTATTTAAATGAAGGTAATGAATTATTTTTCTATTAAAAAAATAGCTCAATTTGATCTAGATTCGCGTTATATTGCCACTTTTGTCATTTCAATGATCATTGAAAAAACGAAAGTGTTAATATTTTGTGCATTTAGCCCAAATTAAGATGTTTTTTTTTTAATACAAAAATTCTATAACTAATTACCTTGATTTTAATACCAATTAACACAAACATTGTTGGATATTTCGCCTTAAAATTGAAAAGGAAAATTTTCAATGATAGCTGTATAACTGGCCCCTAAGTTTCAATTAAGCTGTTCAGAACCTATTTTGACAGAAAACAACAAAAAATAAATAACAAACTTTGAATTTCACTACTAAGTAGTTTAACTGAAACATATTTAGAAATTGTGAAACAAGCAATTACTTTTTTGTCCTATTATTTCGGATTCCGGAAGTGCAACGTTGATATCGTTTTTTTAACCAAAACGTGGACATCTGTCCAGAAATAACATTTTGCGATAGTTATAAAAAAAAAAAAAAAAAAAACACCACTTTTCTTTTGGATGTCACAGGGTTCACTTAAAAAAAGGCGCGGAGTTCTAATTGAATTTTGACAAAATATTTTTCACCGTAGCCAATATTTAAAATCAAAAAATTATGACGAAAAGTAACGCAGAAATAATTAAATTAAATAAACGTGTGAACATTTTTAGAAAGATTTCAAAATAAAAGCAATTTAAACTCTAAGTGCCAATCGTTGGGGAGTGCCAACAATACACTGAGACAAATTTCAAATATATTCATGTTTAAATCAAACTCGAACACATACGATTTGGCTTGGAAGCGATATGGATTTGATTTTAATAGAAACCTATTAACTATTTTTGTAAATTACTTGAACATGATTGAGTTTAAATTTTCTATGCTTTCTGTTTAGCTTAAATGTAGTTCTATTTGTTTTAATTTACTTCATCTAATGTTGTTTCATATAAAGGGTTTTCCAATAAGAGGTGTTATTTTGATATTCAAAGAAAATTGGAATTTTTTGAGATAAATGATCGGATGTTTATTTCATTATAAAGAGGAAGGTATGCCGTTAATAATGGAACAACATCAGTCAAATGGCCGCCACGACCACGCTTACAGGATCATATCCTTTTCATGAAATTTTCCATAACCAAATCGCAAAGTGGCTGCCCTATGTCCTCGATAGCCTCATGAATTCCATCTTTGAGGTCTTGAATCGACGCTTAGAATTATATTAGTTTTTTTTTTTTTTTAATATTTTCGAGTTTAAATCAAAGATGTTTTTAGTTAAATCAAAGATGTTTTTTGTTAAGAATAAATACTTTCAGATTTAACTTTCTCAAACAGATACTAGTTATTTCAAGCATCAATCTCTTTATTAATATTAATCTTATCAAGTCAATGAATGTGACTAAGACAATATAGAACTGAACAAAAAAAAAATACTATAGGTTATTGTTTTACAAAAATGTATTTCTAAATAAGATTTTCCATTATTAATAAAAGGTTACATAATGTCCATTGTCCAGTGCCATGTAAAGGAGATCTATAGAAAAAAAGGAAATATTTTAAATTTTCAAGCCATTTACCACTTGCTTTTACATTTAGCCACTTAGCTTCTTGCAGAGCTATTTTCTCCAGGGAATTTGGTTTAACGATCGGTAAAAGAATTTTTTTTTTAAAGTTATCAACTATGATATCTTTATCATATATTCTTCATTTTTATCAATAGATTATACAAAAAGTTTTTTCTTAAGACTAATGACATGGCAATCGTGCCGTCTGCCTGATATGACATTTGAGATAAAATAAAAAGAAAATTTAGGGAAATGTAAGAATATTTTTTTGATTTTAATATTAATTTTGTTTGTAAACTTTGTAAAGTTTACTACCGTTATTAAATTGGTAAATTTAATACAAAAAACCTATATGACAATTTTAATGCTTTGAAACATAAAAGAAAAATTAAAAATTTAAATGATTATTTTATATATGTATTTAATATAAAAAGTTACACAACAATTTTAATGATTTGAAACATAAAAAAGGTTTATAAATTTAAATAATTTTAAATAAATGTTAAATATGGAAAAAGAATGAATACTAGATTATAAGATGATTTACAACATTAAATGCAAAACAAATTTAAACTGCTATAACTGGCAAAAATCTGACTTTTTAGAAACTGTTACGATAATTTAGGGCATGCTGACAATATTTGTAGAGGATAAGCCAACCAAGGGCTCCATTTAAAATAGCGTAAGTTTGTTGTAAGGAAAGAAAACTTTCTTGGAAATACAGCCGACGAATTTCCTGTAATATTGGACAGACTGCTACAAATTGATAAATATCTTCGTTATCTCTTCTGTTACACAAGTTACAAATTTTGGGTAAATCATCTCGGTGTGGCATAAAGTTAAGATTTATGATTTCTAATCGTGCTCTAAAGATAGTACTTATAACTTCGGGGGAATATTCTTTGCTAAAATAGTTCATCTCAGATAGGAGTTGGTGGTTCAAATACTTGTATATATTCCTCGAGGTAGAAGAGTTTGCTCTGGATAGATGTTGGTTATACATTTTATCGTCAACTTTTGCGATTAAATCCGCGAACATACCCTCCCACTCAACAACATTTGACTCTAGCAGGGACAAAACATAATCATGCGATAAAGCAAGCTGGTTCCACTCTTTAAATGGGGAAGCATTAGTTCGGAGAAGTTTTATAAGGATGCACTTATGAAGACAGTTGTTACTTCTTTTCATAACTTTTGTTATATAGTCCGAATTCGTTTTCAAATTGTGTATGTATATGGGTGTTACACCTGAATCTACATAAATAGAATAATTTGGAGTCGAATTCGGCAATCTAAACAAACGTTTGAAGAAATGCCTTCAATACGTGTGCTGGAAAGGCACCAATTCTCTTCTGGTAGTCTTCGATTTAGCCGGGATTCAAAAATCAGTACCTTGGTTTTTTGAGTATTAATTTGAAGCCCCCAAGTTTCACAAAAAGAGTTCAGTCTATTTATTTGCAACTGCAATGTAAAAGGATTTTCAGCCAGCATTACCAGGTCGTCCGCATAGAGCAAAACTTTTACTTGCATATTAGCAAAGGATACACCACCAGGGAGAATGTCACATATTTCGTCGATAAAAAGGGAAAATAGTAATGGACTAAGTATGCATCCTTGTGGAACACCTGCTGTCGTATGAAACCAATCGGAAAAATCCGATCCATCCCATACCGTTGCACTCGAAGAAAAAAGAAAGTTGGAATATGTTAACAGAAATTTTCGTGGCAAACCTAGCAATGACAATTTGTATAATAAAGCTTGTCTGTTCACTTTGTCAAAGGCAGCTTTAAAATCAACGAAACATGTGTATAATTTCTTGTTTTTTTCGATGAAACTTCTGGCAATACTCGAAAGCGCAAAAATATGAACCATGGTTGAGAAACCGGGACGAAAACCAGCTTGAAATCTACTTAGACGATTAGTATCCTCTATCCACTTTCTTAGCCTTTCATACAAAATAGAAGAAAAAAATTTTCTAATAGAGCTAAGCATTGAAATACCTCTGTAGTTTTCGGCTAGAGCTGCATCGCCTTTCTTAAAAATTGCAAAAACGACGGCTTTGTTGAAGCTGCCTGGTATACAGCATGTTATAGAAAGCCGTAAGGTAATTTTTGAATTCTGCTGTACTGTTTTTGTAAAATTCTGTTGGAATTCCATCTATGCCTGGTGCCTTGTTATTAAGGATGACAAAAAATACTAAAAAATGTTTTTCCTTACCCATTTACAAACAAAAGTCTCTTTGAAAGATGTTCAATTTTCCAAAAACTCTTGTTTCCAAGGGTTTTTAATTCTCGTCTTCGCAAAAGTTTTTCTACAAATATGCATGTCATCACCACAAATTTAAACCAAACCGTTCGTTTTGGTCCTAATTTTTTTTTATAATTAAACTTTGCGGAAAATAAACTATGCGCGCAAAAGTCGCCAAGAGTCATTGGACAGCTACAGTTACCTTTTAAATTCGATTTTTATTGCAATATTTTCTCTTAAATTTTTAACTTTTTTAAATATTTTGAGTGCGTTTAACTTTAAGACAAATTCGATTAGATTCGTTTCTTTTAAATACTTAATGCTCCTGCTTCATTTTAGTTCAATTTAAACTGATTCAAGTTTGAGTGTAACATTGCTTGTTAATTAACTTTTTTTGTAAATATTTTAAATAAGCAAATTTTAACACATATACAAAAATGAAGCTCAGCTTTTTATGCAATTTATACGAATGGTTGAGATTTAAACTTACTTTACTTTAAAAAATGTTTTTTTTCGGATCTAAATATATATAAATTAGGTTTAAACAGATTTTTACTTGAACTTAATCAAACGTCATATAGTTAAACATGCTTTTTTTTTAAAAAACTCATAGTCCAGTTTTCTCAGTGTAGTACTGTTTAACCTATTTAATTTAAATATTTTATGTGCTCATTGATAAGCTGATCATTTTTTTTTGGACAAAATTCCTTTTATTCATAAATTCGTTGTTTTTTAATTGTTATTATAAAAAAATGTTTGCCATTACCTAAAACCTCAAACCATTTCCTACTGTTATAAAAATCAAGTTTTCATTAATTTCTTTGAAAACCAATTTAGCATAACAAAATGCGAATCGTTTTGGTATTTTACACACGAACAAAAAAGATTGAGCTTCTATATAAATTTGATTTCGATTCTCTAGCATTTAAGGAACTCAAACGCGAAATCCAATCAGAGGGGTCTATTCATTTTCCCACAGGCAATATTATACGTGAATGCTATATTTATCTTTAATTTCAATCAACCCCCAGTCAATCGAAACAAAAATATACAATGTTTTCTAATATATCTATAAACATAACAAAATTGCAAAAATATACCCAAGCGAGATACAGTATATTCTTTTGGACACTTTAGCAAACAAAAGACTTGCTGTATATACATATCCATTGGGTATAATATTTAAAGAGTGATATCTAAAGGATAATAATATAAAAGATGATGATTTCTAACATATCACCTCTCAAAGGCATCAAAAAGTTTATTCCATAAAGAAATCCGATATTCATTCTTTGGCTTCTGTTAAGGTATAGAAAAATGTTACCAAAGAATAAAACACAAATACAAGGAGGAGAAAAAGTATATTCTTTCTTATAACACACAATAGCTATTTTATCTCATCCTTATGCATTAAAAAAGAAAATAAATAAAAATATGAATGAATGTATAGAAATGAATAGCATCCTCTTAACCCCGAATAAGAATCAACAAGCTTTTGAATGCTTTAACAGCCATTCAGCTCTAGGCGAGTGTCTCACCGAATGAGCCAGAGCACTAGCTACCTGCATTAATTAAAGTGCCTAAGTGATATTTTAATGCATGCCATACACAAAATAAAAGCACGACACTCTCAGGACATATTTATAAAGTAGGGCATTGTACCCAAGGACAACAACCCACCAAACCCTAGCCCACATATTATATTTTTATTTATGTATATTTTCAACTTTCAACTCGAATGAGTTTTTTTTTCTTACAAAATATTTGTGTCATGCCATCGCGGAGCAGTTAAAAAACTTATGGAAGAGGGAGGGATGGACGAGAAAGTATTTCCTAACTCGCTTACAATCTGCTTACACATCCGTGAGTAATTGAGTTGTTTCCCATAGAGTGAATTGCCAACATGCTTTCTGTAAACCCCCAGGATAAATGCCTCGTCCATCTGTAAGATAAATCCTGTCCCCCATTCCACAGACTCATTCTTCATTATGAACCTTCTCTTCGTCATCATCACTTAGACTATTTGGAAATTCCTTTTAGTGTAATTCCGAGATGATCTCCCCAAAGGAGGCATCCAAAGAATTCAGCACTTCATCGCAATCTCCTTAAGTTTTTATTCTGTGCGAGATAAGAAAGCTATATAGTGGGAAGGACACACACAGAATGCCTATATACTCCTTTTGGAATTTTGGAATTCCAAAGAAGAATTTTAGAATTTCATAAAGACGATGACGATGCCCATTGCCATTTTAATAAATGCACAGAAAACTTAACCGTATAAAAGAGGATAGGAAGATAATATATAAGGACATTCTTAAGGATCTCAAACGTGACATTAGATGTCATCATTATGGGGATATACGAGTGATGCGATAATGTGAGAATAACCCATTGCTGTCGTCTGTGTCTGCTGTTGCTGTGTCTCTTTATCACACCCATCACATCAGCCTACACACATGATGAGTATATTGAAGCTTTTATTTCGATTAGATCGAATCCTGATGGAATGGTTCTTTTGCTGTACTTGTTGAAGGAAAAGGAATGTTTTTTACTTGTTTTATTATTTGTGAAGTACGAGCACGCATTCAATATTGTACGGTGCCGCAGTATAAATGATTCAGAGCCCTGAGCTGTGTCAATTATGGGGCCAGTTTTGAAGGGTTTCGGTTCGCAATACTTTTATGCAACTCATCTTTTTTTATTGTGGTCTAAATTCTGTTTAGTAAAGTTTAGAGTGTAGAATCAATTTCAAAGAATTCTTGGTTGAATAAACCATTAACGCATCAATAAACGTGCAAATGCTTAACAGGTGACTTAAAATTTCAGAGTTTGGTTATACCCTTGGTTTAGTGAAAGTGAAACGCATCAGAATGGACGAAGTGCCAAAAAGATAAATGACGTTTCGGAGAATACGTTTTTCGGGTGTCAAATGCCTTGTTTTGGAAATTGGCATTAATCTTCGAAAACGCCCGATTTGACAGACTTATTTTTTATTTTTGTTGGTATTTTCTTCTACGTAAATGGGTCAATGAGAATAAACAACAGGCTCCAGAAGCTCTCAGGGAAAACTTAACTAAACTTACTGCCCCCCGAACGATTCGAAATTGTGTGAAAGAGTTCAAATTAAAACTTCAAAAAGTAATGGAATACATAGGTAACTACAAATTGAAATATACATTTCCCACAATGGAATCTTTTTTTTTTTGGTCTGGAAATGCCTAAAGCTTCTGACATTTTCTGACCAAAAAGACATTTTTTTTTGAAGAATAAATTACGAGCATTAATAAGGCTTGAAGTCCGTGCTGAAGCTAGTCAGAACATCCCAGCAGTGTATAACTCTTGTCGTAACACGGTGTCTCCACGATCAAGATTTCATAGAGTGCAAGATAGCATTCTATTAAACTTGCTCATAGAGACCGCAAATATATTTTATAAAAAATTTCTTGCCATATCTTGCTCAGCTCATAGCATGCTAGAGATGGTATTTTATGAGCTGTCATTTTCATATTGACTTTTCTGTTTTCTGTATAATTGGACTGAAATAGTAAGCTATTAAATAAACACCAAGGATTTTATAGCATTCTATCGAACTTTCTTTATATGAAAAGTGACAGATGGTAATCTATGAAATCTTTCTCGTGGAGCCTAGCATCACAAAACATTTTAAAGCTTTCCCAAAAGACTGAATGGAAAACTAAGACTGAATGGAAAACTAAGGACTGCAAATCACCGGGGGCGTTCTATTATTTGATCAGGCACACAAAAAAAAAGGAGCTTGCTAGTATTGAAAAACCCCTGGAGGAATATTAATACCGGCGAAAAAAGAAGAACAATATGGCTTCACACAATAAAATAAATAAATGTTAAAACAGACTTCAAGCGATTAAAACGGACTTCAAACAGTTAAGAAAATATATCAAATTGAAAGACATAAATAGTTGCAAAAAATGCAAGCAGTTGAAGAGTATTGCATTCCTTGACTTCAAAATTTCTGTGGAGATCGATCAAAATCCTTCTAGCAGTTTTTTTATTAACTGCATTCTGAGTTGCGACAGCCAGCGGTTCATTCATTCCTATTCGTGGCGTGTCTATCAAAAAAAATATTCTATTTCTCTGAAGAGAGTTTTATATAAAGAGATCACTATTGCACTTAATTTACAATTCACATCACATATCATATGATCTAAAGATTACCAAAAAAGGAATCGCCTGTTCCATTACAACGTTGTTTCTGTTTTTTTTTATTGCTAGTGAGAAACAATGCCACGGAACCTCCAAATAAAATTATTTACAATCCCCAAACATCACGACACAAAATTAACAAAGTTCATGGGCAATCAATTTCGGCAGATTTCTTATTGGAACATCCAGGCAAGCACTTGAGAAGGTAAATTAGAATTGTATAATGTCGGCTAGGAACTGTCAAATATCACCAAAGGTGGATCTGCTCCGTCCGTCGGTTATGAATTTATAATGTTTTAAAATGAAACTCCTGAAGATAGGCAATGTATGAAAATCAAACCGGAAATGGGAAATTATAAATATCTACCAAAAACTACTCATCTTAAACAAACCCACCACTCAAACAATAACCGTGTTTTTTGCAAGTCTAGACTTGTGTGAAAAAAAAAACGATAACAGTCGAATACAACAACAACATAAGTCCATATAGGCTTAGCTAACTCTCGCTAATTATCGAGACTTAAGAAAGTCCATATAGATTACTGCGTTACCGACACAATTACATGTGGTTATATGGAAACGTCAGTAATGTTGTGGGCTAAATCCCAATGTCCACTTTTTTTTACATATGTCTATGTGGACTTGCAAAAAAACAAGGCTAATATTCTGAATCTGAATATCCTGCACTGAATCTGAATATCCTGCATCTGAACATCACAGCACTAAATGTAGAAAATCATACAGAATTTATTTAGACCACCGGGCCATCATTAACATCATTTTAGAAGGTAAAATTTCACTGAGTTGGCTAGGAAGTGTAGAAAAAGTCGTGCGCCTATAGCAATGCAATGTTTGTAAAAATGAATTCGATCTAGTCGGCTATGTAGTTTCTTAACAAAGCTCCTGGAGCTATGCAACCAAATGCTAATGTTGTGTCAAACCGGATATGGATTTATTATTGTTTTGCAGAGATAAATTTACATTGTTCAAAATTTAGTAGTGGTCAAATCAAAAACAAAATAGAACTCAGAAAATAGAATATTTGAATTAATTTTGATTTTTGGGAACTCAGCTTTCAATATAGGCGTTTCCTACAAATTCCTTTTTTTTATTGAAATCTATGTATAGGTATTGTAACGTGTTACACAAATAATTAAAGGGTGCTGAATATTTTCATCTCTTGAGGTAAACGCCATCTACCTGCTCGGTACATCTACTAAATCTCTACACCTACTACATTACCTACTCTATACTGTACTACATTGCCTACTCGATATTGTTCTAGCAAGTTCAAGAACCTTCCATGAGCCAAGCATTTCTGTATAAAAGAGGAAGCGGATGCGGACCGACAGTCAGTTTGAATTTGAAATCAGTTGTGTACAAGTCGGTAATTTGAAAGTGATAAAGTGTGAATTTAAAATAAAGAAAGTAAAAAGGAAATAAAGAGTGTTTTGAAATATTAAGTGGAATTAAAAGTAAAAAGACGTAAAGTGAGTTGTATTAAAAACGGAAATAAGTTTTATTTAATAAAACGAACCTAGATAAAACATAACATTGGTGTCAGAAGTGGGATGAAACTCTTCAGCAGCTTCAAGCAGACATCGAACGACTAGCTCACTTGGCATATCCAACTGCGGGCGAAGAAATCATAAACCAATTCGCCGCAGAAGCCTTTGTTCGTGCCTTGTCTGACATTAATCTCCAGAGAGCAGTACGAACAGCTGGAAAACGAACACTTCCAGAAGCATTAGCTTTCGCCTTGACTATGGAAGCAGCTGAACAGGCTTCACTAGGAGTACATCGGGTAAGAGAAGTTGCAATAGAAGAATGCTCTTGCCAAAGAATGGCATTCCAGAACAACCGTCGAGATGGACAAATCCGATGCTGGAATTGCAACAAGACTGGACATTTCCAGCGCCAGTGCCGAATGCCACCAAGAAGAAGCGCATGTCAACATTGCGGAAGCAGAAATAATACATCAGATGAGACTACAAACAAGACCAACGCCCAACCTCGTCAAGTTTCCCAGCAGGGAAACGAGTAAGAACCAACTTCGAGGGGCAGAAGCTGGTTTCTGGTATCTATGGCCCCAGAAACATTATCCAAGTCTCGCAGACTAAACGAAACAATAAAAGTCTAACTGTGCAAGCAGCTATTAACAACAAGCAATACGTGGTTACCATCGACACCGGTGCCACCGCTTCAATTGTACGAAGAGACTTGGTCAAGATGGCATGGCTAAACAACACCAACAGCTATTGTCTGAAGACTGCAACAGGAGAAGCAGCAAGAGTGTACGGAGAAGTCCGTCTTCGGATCCGCTTGGCAGAAATAGAGTTTGAACATCCATTTCTAGTGGCAGATATATGCGATGAGTGCATTATTGGAATCGACTTTATGAAAAAGCATGAAATAATTCTCGACATTGGTAACCAAGTTCTTAAATACCGAAATATAGAGATTCCAATGGTTTATGGCAATAATCAAAACTCATCATCGATAAGAGCAATCATCAAAGAAGATATGTGCCTACCTCCTTCGTCAGAAGTCTTTGTTTGGACAAACATCAAAGATGATTCTGGAAACCATCGATACCTCATGGTGGAACCAGACTCTGAGCATTGCTCCCAAAATTACATCGTGGGAAAGACGCTGGTGGCACCTCAAAATAACATGGTGCCCATACGAATACTAAACATCAAACCATATGAGATCAAGCTTAGAAAAGGAGAAGTTGTCGGTAAATGTGACCCTGTAGCGGCAATAACAAAGATAACCGAAGAACATACCGAAAAATCAGTGAATCCAGATAAAGTCATTGCTTTGAAGAGAAAAATGTTTAACTGCTGTAATCTCGATCAACAACAGCTAAGAGTTGCTGGAAACCTTCTACAAGAGTTCGCTGATGTTTTCGCTTCACAGGACGGGCAATATGGACGAACACAACTTGTACAGCATCGAATCGATACTGGTGATGCAAGGCCGATCCGTCAACCAGCAAGGCGCCTACCTTTAGCCAAACAAGACGAAGTTACTAAAATGATATCGACAATGCAGACAGATGGTTTAATCGAGAATTCAAAAAGTCCTTGGGCATCACCAGTCGTACTAGTCAAAAAGAAGGACGGAAGTACTCGATTCTGTGTGGACTACCGAAGGTTGAACGACGTCACCAAGAAGGACAGTTATCCTCTGCCTAGGATAAGCGATACTCTGGATGCGATGGCTGGAGCTCAATGGTTTTCAACATTGGACCTAAAGAGTGGTTACTGGCAGGTTGAAATTCACCCAGAAGATCGGGAGAAAACTGCATTCTCGACAGGTAACGGTTTATGGCAGTTCAAAGTAATGCCTTTTGGCCTGTGTAACGCTCCTGCAACATTCGAGCGTTTAATGGAATGCGTACTACAAGGCCTTACTTGGAAAGCCTGTCTAGTCTATTTGGATGATGTCATCGTGTTTGGGAAAACATTTGACGAGCATTGTGAAAACTTAAAAGGGGTATTCCAGAGATTGCGAAATGCTCATCTCAAGCTCAATCCAGAAAAATGTACGCTGTTCAAGTCTGAAGTGAAGTATTTAGGGCATATCATCTCGTCTCAAGGAGTAAGAACTGATCCCGAGAAAGTGGAAGCTGTGAAGAACTGGCCAAATCCACAAGACAAGCATCAACTTAGAAGTTTTCTTGGGCTAGCTACATATTACCGACGATTTGTGAAGGATTTTGCCGGAATCGCCAAAAGCTTGCACCAACTCACAGAAAAAGGAAAACAATTCAAGTGGTCAAATGAGTGTGAGAAAAGCTTTAAGGAACTTAAAAGACGCTTGTGTGATGCTCCAGTGTTAACCTATCCAACTCCTGGAAAACAGTTTATAATCGATGCAGATGCAAGCAATGTCGGAATAGGAGCCGTTCTCTCCCAGGTTCATGACGGTCAAGAAAAAGTTGTAGCATACTTCAGCAAGGTGCTCTCAAAGACAGAGAGAAATTACTGCGTAACCAGAAGAGAACTTCTTGCTTTGGTTTTAGCCACAAAACACTTTCATAAATACATCTATGGACAGAGGTTCCTTTTACGGACCATGGAGCGCTAAGATGGCTTTTGAATTTTAAAAATCCAGAAGGTCAAGTAGCCAGGTGGATTGAGAGACTTCAGACATATGACTATGAAATCCAACATCGAAAAGGTAAACTACACTCGAATGCAGATGCCCTATCTCGTCGACCTTGTAACCAAGACTGCAAGCATTGCACTCGACAGGAAGAAAAGGAATCTATTGCCATACAACGAACAAGAGTTGAACCCATCGGCGGCTGGAGTAATGAGGAAATCAGGAATGCGCAGCAAGAAGATTTGGACATCGAACCCATTCTTGCATGGAAAGAACATGAAGAGAAACCAGAATGGGGAGACATTTCTGATAGAAGTCCTACCCTCAAAGCCTATTGGGCACAATGGAATTCCCTTCATGTGCAGGAAGGTTTGCTCAAACGAAGATGGGAATCCTCAGATGGCAAAACCTATGTGATGCAGCTTGTTGTACCCCGGACAAAGGTTAATGACATTCTACGTGAGATGCATGGTGGATCTTCTGGAGGCCATTTGGGTATCAACAAAACTCTGGAGAAAATTCGAGAACGTTTCTACTGGCTGCATGCAAAAGATGATGTAGAAAAATGGTGCAGAAAATGCGTCACTTGTGCAGCCACCAAGGGACCAGGCAGAAAACTACAGAGTAAGATGCAACAGTACAACGTTGGAGCACCTTTTGAAAGAATTGCCATCGATATTGCAGGCCCATTTCCTGAGTCTAACAGTGGAAACCGATTCATTCTTGTTGTCATGGATTACTTCAGCAAGTGGCCTGAGGCGTTTGCCATTCCAAACCAAGAAGCGAAGACAGTTGTGGATCAGATTGTGTACAATTGGGTCAGCAGGTTCGGTGTTCCTATGGAGCTCCATTCTGACCAAGGAAGAAACTTCGAATCCAAAATCTTTCAAGAGGTCTGTTCGCTCCTTGGCATCAAGAAGACGAGAACAACACCACTTCATCCGCAGTCTGACGGAATGGTTGAACGTTTCAACAGGACTCTCAAAGAACACCTTTCCAAAGTAGTAGGTGACTTCCAACGAGACTGGGACCAACATATTCCTCTATTTTTAATGGCATACCGAAATGCGGTGCACAGCACAACTGGTCACACTCCATCAGAAATTGTATTCGGTACAAATATCCGGTTGCCTAGCGAAATTAAATTCGGATGTCCAACGGGCGAAAAACGAAATGAAGAGGAATACGTGGATTGCCTAAAGGAAAAACTGACTGACATCCATGACAGGACAAGGACTAAAATAAAGCTAGCTAGTGACCGAATGAAAACACGTTATGATGCAAACATCACAACGAAACCTTTCCATGAGGGAGATCTAGTGTGGCTGTATAATCCTCATCGACAAAAGGGACTGTCACCAAAACTTCAACAAAACTGGGAAGGACCTTACCGTGTTGTTACAAGGATCAATGATGTGGTTTATCGAATTCAGCGAGGTCTAAGAGGCAAGCCAAAAGTTGTTCACATTGACCGGCTATACCGCTACAGTGGAGAAGATGGTGAAGAAATTGTTCGGGGCGAACAATCTTAGGAGGAGGGCAATGTAACGTGTTACACAAATAATTAAAGGGTGCTGAATATTTTCATCTCTTGAGGTAAACGCCATCTACCTGCTCGGTACATCTACTAAATCTCTACACCTACTACATTACCTACTCTATACTGTACTACATTGCCTACTCGATATTGTTCTAGCAAGTTCCAGAACCTTCCATGAGCCAAGCATTTCTGTATAAAAGAGGAAGCGGATGCGGACCGACAGTCAGTTTGAATTTGAAATCAGTTGTGTACAAGTCGGTAATTTGAAAGTGATAAAGTGTGAATTTAAAATAAAGAAAGTAAAAAGGAAATAAAGAGTGTTTTGAAATATTAAGTGGAATTAAAAGTAAAAAGACGTAAAGTGAGTTGTATTAAAAACGGAAATAAGTTTTATTTAATAAAACGAACCTAGATAAAACATAACAGTATGTTTTCTACTATAAGAAAGTAAGTTTCCTACAAATTCCTTTTTTTTATTGAAATCTATGTATAGGTATGTTTTCTGCTATAGGAAAGTAAGTTGAGAAGATCCAAAAACAGACAATTTACCTACACACATCAACCTTGATCTGCTTTACAGGGTGACTTTTTTATTACATGAAAGCTGATACTTATAGTGAAATTGCAGTCAAGGCATCGTGTTCGTGTGAGAGTGTCATTTGTGTTTAAACCCAAGCTTATTTTCAAATTGAGGACATAAGTTTATATCCATTACATACCTACTTTTAAATTACAAATCGCAGTTATACATGAAAATGTTTATTTGATATAATAAGCATTCGCCTTGGAAAAATAAATATGTCCCTTAATTCATTGCAAATATAGTCTGATATAATCCACCACTGTAAGTACACAATTTTCTCTCTTAATCGACCTTTTCTGCCTCGCTTAGTGAAATTCCTTTGATGCAGTTCGAGGATTGTGTTTCAGCATTGAAAGAGGCAGAAGGTACTTTCGAGTTTGGAGCGTCTTGCAATTTTACACACTATACCGACCTACTGCATAATTGAATGCGAATCGGAATTCCTGATTGGATTGTGGGTGTATAGGTTTATTATTGACGAATCCATCTTAAATTCTAGAGGTTGATGAATATATTTCAGTTCAGGTCGTGCTCTTGAAAGCATTATTTTTTGTTTATTTATTTATTTTTTCAGTATTTAAGACCCAGTATTGGGTTGATGGAAAAATAATATAAAATGTACCTATAGTTGATATTATTATTAGCCGCGTTTTTTGCAAGTTGTTTGTGTCCGATTTACGACTTCAAAATTATTGTTAGTGTCGTCAATATTAGATTCGGAAGGGAGGGTACAGTTGGTTAAACCGTGCGTAACGTTGTTAACTGGTACAGGGTGTATACTTCTTTGCTGGATTTCTCTAGGCGACCACATCGAAACTTCAGGTTTGAAGAGGAATGCCGGTTGGCGCATGCAGCCAAGAACGAGGCCTACCACGTAATGCTGCAGACTAGAACGATGGGCAAAAAAGAAGGAAAACGCCCACTTTGCAGGAAGAAAATCACGAGAAACGGGAGGTCGAGTCTATAAGAGTGAGAGTCGGTAGAAGTAATTTTAGAAAATATGGAAGTAGATACACAGTCAGTGTTGAGGACCTGCAAGGTGACTAATTTCATCTAACCTGGACGGTGATGGCCAACACTTCTTGTCACCCGACCTAAATGAAGTGCTGCTAGTGATTGCCAAAGCTAAATCGAAAAAAGCTGCTGGTGCAGACGTATTACCAGCTGAAATGTTTAAAACTGCAGGAGATGTTTTGGTAGGAAGCATGCACCAACTCATCTGTAAAATTTGGTTGAATGAAAGTATGCCCGATGAATTGAACCTAGGCATAGAGTGCCCCATTCACAAAAAGTAGACGCTCTGACTGGTGCCAATTTATACTCTTGTCGGCTTTGTTAACGATCTGACTGGCCCTTATTGGTGTAGTCTTAGGCCAGGCAAGTCAACCGTGTGTTGGCTTTGATCAAATGTTCACACTCCGACAGATTTTGGAAGAATCCCAAGAATTGCGGACCGATACACATCTCCTCTTTATCGATTTTAAAGTCCCGTATAATATCGATTGACGAAAAAATCTCGCTGTTCTATTAAAGTCGGTAAGAACACCACCAAACCGTGAGAAAGGCTTTAGGCAGAGCGACGCACAACCATGCAACCCCGTTAACATCGTTTTTGAACCAATTGTACGTAAATTACAAGTAAACACCACTGGTACAATTTATCAAAAGTCACTTCAATTACTCGTTTATGCAAATGACATATAGACTTAATCGAAATAAGCGAGCTGTGGCTGATACATTTGCCAGTATTGAATCGAAGGCGGCAAAAACGGACAAGACAAAACCAAATACTTACATGTCATATGCTATCAAAGAGAAAGGAATCTCAAAATCGTCGACTCAGGCAAAACGTCATGATGAATAGATATATAGTTCCGAAGTAGTAGACAACGGAGAATGACATGAGTCCAGAGATCAACCGAAGAATTACTCTAAACAATTGCTGTTTCTTCGGGCTCAAAAGTTATTTAAATAGTCGAGTCATCTTTCATAACCAAGGACACTTTATACTAGAACTGGACCTTAACCATCCCAGTCCCACTATATGGGGCAGAAGCATGTGCGTTGAAAGATTCTGATGAAAATTTACTTGGGTGATTTGAGAGAAAGATTCTTGGAGTGATTTTTGGTTTTGTGTGTATCAAAGGAGTAATGGAGAAGAAGATTCGAGCTCTTCGGGATAAACAGCAATATTAACCTGTTGTAGAAGCTGAAAATACAGCGGGTGAGATTGATGGGACACATGGAGCAGACTTTAGATTTAGATTAGATTAAGAATTCATTTATTATTTCGATTTGTTTGATACAATATTTATAATTTTTATGAAAGTATCGCTTTGGCATTGCCATCAGCTCGGTAAGCAAATTATGTACATTGTATGATCGGTAATAGTGAAAAAATTTAATTTGAAATATTTAATCAAATTCTGTTATAAGTAATATCCTATATTAACAAATGACTCCTAAGAAGTTATATAACATTTTCCAATCAGAATCGTTAAGCACTGAGATTGTTTCCTTCATTGTCATAGTTTTCTTTTTATGGTCAGCAAAGATGGGACATATACTAATGAACTGAAAACAGTCCTCTTTTGACTTCAAATTACATAACGTACAAAATTGGTTAAAACTGCAATTGCATGGGGATCCGTTAAGTCCAAGGACTTCGCAACTTGTTTTAAAAATCAAAGATATTTCTCTGTAACTTAGAGAATCATTAAAGTAGCTTGATTGACTCTGTAAGGTTTAATTCAAGTTGTGAGTATAGAAGTCTACTTTCGGATTTTCGAGCCTCTTGTATTAATTTCTAACGTTCTGAATTTTCGTGCGCTTGTATTACTTTTTAGAGTTGATCTTTTACTTGATTTAAATTATATTGGTTCAACGTTACTACTTCACCACAAGCGTTTCCCAAATCTTTCAATTTCTACACCCACCAGTCCTCATTTCTTAGCTCGTAAAGTGCCATTTGTTTTGTCAGTCAGTCATCATGATGTGGCAATCACCTTAACAATGTTGTCTGCATGCGACTTCAGAGTGCTAGTAAAAATTTTTGGGAGACCCGTTTCCAGATATAATGTGTTCAGGGAATTCAAAGGTAGATTAAAAAGTTTCTTTAAAAAGCATCTATGAAATTTTTCTATCGCTTTGTATTCGTCGATTCCACTCTTGAACTCTTGATAAAAGCCTCAAATATCTTGTATCCGTTGGTTTGAGAAGATGTTTTTCCAAGATATATTTAACAGACTTTGTGAAGTTTAAGGTTAAGTTAAGGTTAAGTGGTTTTCAAAATTTATAGTTTTGTTAAAATTGACTCCAAAAATCTATACTCATTAACTAAATCTAAAAGAATTCCATTGAAGTTCCAATTATACGCGGTTTGGTTCCTCGCTGATCTTGAGAACTCAATCATTTTTGATTTATCAGCATCGATAAGAAGTCCCCATTTGGTGCAATAATCTGCTAGGCGATTAATCATCAGTTGGAGATTATCTGCTGCAGATTCGGAAAGTATCACTAGTTCATCAGCATATAAAAGTACATATATGATCAAATCAGCAATTCGGACCCCTCCTGTTAGGTAAGCTTTTACATAATTAATAAAGGGTGCAAACAGAAGAGCACTTAAAAGGCATCCCTGCTTAACACCGGTGTCCGTTTCAAACCCTTCGGAGTTCGTTGATCCATCCCAAACAGCTGCTCTTTACTCCACATACATTTCCTTTATAATACGGATAAACTTCGTAGATATGCCTAGTTGCCAGAGTTTGTAGAAAAGCACATTTCGATTCACAAGATCAGAAGCAGACTTAAAGTCAACAAAGAACGTAAGTACAAAAATGTGATCTACCGTTGAGAATTTTTTTCTGAAAAGGACACTAACGCACAAACCCGAGGACTAGGAGTCTCCAAATCAAATTTTGAAGGGTGTGCGCAGCATAAAAAGACCCAAATAATGTCGCAAACAAGTGAGAACCATACCTCAGCCAACTTGCGATTGGAAGCGTCCAGCTAGGAACAGAGCTGGCTGGAGGGATATGGAGAGAAAACTAAACTAAGTAAGTGAGTAAATACTTAACCCAGATTATTAGATAACAAATTTTTAACTGCATAGTTGGCTAAAAGAGTTTTATCTATATGTACCTATATCAATTGTTTTATTTATAGTAATTCCCATCTTTACAGTTTCTTTTGTACAACTTTTACTTTAGTACCCACTTTATTTCCTTTGAATTATTTTCAATTGTAAAAGAGCAACTTTCCTCATCCTTTAAATTTATATTTTCAAAAAAAAAAACAAGGCTTAACATGTCTTATTTCGATTTTGCCATAAAACATTTATGTATCAATTGGAATAAGTTTGAGTCCTGAAAAACGATACAAGGATAATGGTAATAAAATAAATTTGATGTACGGCATCTCATAATTCTTCTCCGTCGGCTGTCTATAAATGATGGTTGGCTTCTGGTATAATGGTCGTAAACATCATCAGTGATGTGATGGGACACCCAATGCATATCCTTGACATGGTTAACGTATTGATTTGACTTTGCTCCTTGAAGGGCTATAATTTCTCAAAGTCTCAGAGACCTACAACACAAATACATATGAAAAGTCGATGTGATGTATAATGTTTGCAAGAGTTACAAATATATTATATATGGGGTTAAAAATGTTACAAATTGCTGTCACTTATGTGTTCAACATTTTCTGACATGATATCGTTCATTCCAGAGAAGGAATATACAAAAAAAAAAAAAAAACACACACAACTCGTCTTTATATGAGTATATAGTCTTGTCAAGGAGTAAAGTTGATTGTGGGTAGGAAGATGTATGACTATGAAGATGCTAGTGGGAATTAAATTGGGAATGAAGATATAAACTTCTCATCACAGCTGTCATCAATTATTTCCATCGTATTCATTTTTAATCGACTGTGATGGAGTTAAGTTCTAAGTTGCATCAAGCAAAGTTTTCTTCTGGCAAGGGAATTATATACATTTCCGAGAACTTTGTGTTTGTGGTAAACTTTATCAGAAGATGGTATGCAATGCAACTGTATGGATGTCATAATAATGATAGTTGGTACAAATTTGTTAGGTTTATTTCATTTGGAAGTAATTGCTTATTTGGCTATATATTTGTATTTTATGATGATGTCGATTTATTTATATGGAAGTAAACATAAAAATTAATTTCATTTTGTTTTCTTGTTTGTGGTATGTAGTAAAATTTAATTCTTATTGATGAATGTAGGTTAGGTAGGCCAATCGACGGAGACAACTTTGTTACAACAGAAAATCCATTACCCATCCAATTGTATGATTGGATATATGGTTTATTCGTCTTTTAATAGAATAAGATAACTGGTTTCTGTGGTGTGAATTGTTTCACGTTTGCAAAAAATGACGAACTTTGGTTCATTTTAAGGCAACTTCGAGCTACGAATGTCAATTGTCAATTAAACACTTGGTACGTACGGTACGGACTATCATCACTTCACTTATTTTGAAATTTCAACTTCAATGAACCACTTTTGTTAGGTAATAAGCCAAACAATCAATCTTGCGCACATACTTTTCACGATAAATGTTAAATTATTGTCAAATCTATAGCTCCATTTAAAAAAAAAATATGAACAAACTGCGTAAGCTTGCCCCCATTATGGAACCCAACTCATTTTGGTCGAGTTTTCATCAAGACAACTCAACCACAAAACAACTAATCAGCCCTATTAGGAAATCCCACGAATTAGTTGCGGAGGGAGTCTTAATCACTTTTACGCGGGAATAAATGCCGGTAACATTGTTAGTGAAATTGGAATTACTGAAAACGAAAGGCATCCGCACCACATTCCCACTCCACACAAATGTTGGAAAAGCAAATCCGCAGTAAAATTGGTGCGGATGAAAGTGATTTATATGCAACAAAATTCAAGAAAAACCAGATAGTTACAAATCTGATTTTTTTTAAAACAGAAATAGAAATGTTTGGATCGCCGAAACGCATAAAGTCTTTTTTTTTAGTATTTCCATTAATTTATTAACAATGGCCATTTTCGAAAACGTCATCTGCGTTTTTTTTCAGGAAATTCAACTTTGGTGTCGTTTTTTATCCAAACGGTGGTCCAGAAATATAGTCCCCACGACCTAGTTTGACATTTCCTCTATCCAACAGCGAATGAACCTTGAAAATCGGTCCAGTGATTGCTGAAACATAGACGGATTAAGATTGGTCGTTAAAATCATTAAAAATGGCTTATTTTGCGGTAAAAAAAAATAATTTTACTTAAAATAATTATTTTTTGCTCTATTATTTAGAGTTCCGGAAATACAACTTTGGTGTTGTTTTTTTTGCCAAACCGTGGAAATCTCTCCAGAAATATGGTCCCCATGACCAAGTTTGACATTTCCTCTATCCAACAGCATATTTACTTTGTAAATTGGTCCATTGATTGCTGAAACACAGACGGATTAAGATTGGTCGTTAAAATCATTAAAAAAGGTTTAATTTGCGATATTAGATATTTTACGATACTAAAGTATCTTAGATTGCTTTTCTCGTGTGCACTTGAACGCGCCCAATGTCAACTTTTGACATCCCCGATAATACAGTTTCAAAAATTGAAAAGTAGTTCGCGGATCGATAATGCAGCTCATTCATCGGATTCAATAATAAAGTTTTATACGAATGCGGATCCACTGCGGGTCGAACCGACTCCCGGGGAATGAAATTTTGCGAATTCAGTAATAGGCATGAATATGAGTTTTGTTGATAAAAATGTTGCTATCTTTTAGGAAGTGAAGACCAACAAATAAAACAACCATAAACAAAAATTGATTGTTAAATTGATTAAACAATGAGAAGTAGTTTTGATTTATTTCTTGGTGATTATGAACATGGGATCTCTTGCCTCAATGTAGCTAAAATAAGAAACATATCGCCCGGGGATCACTTTAATGCATTGGAACTTTCAACTACAAACTTAAACTTGTCATTTCCTAAAGAACCAATTGCGCCTCTAACTATTCTTCAGTTATTTAATCATTGTGTGAAATGAAGACTACTTAATACCTCCTCCTCCTTCTGCTGTTTCTACAATGCCTCTTACCCCAGCTAGGTCAGGTTGATCGTGAAGTTGTTCGTGAGTCTTTTGAATTCTGCCCAGTTTTGTTATTTTCAAAAAAAAATCAAATACACTCTTTAGAACCTTTTTCATTATGAAGTTTTGTTTTACTTACTTTTATTCTCCATATATTTGTTTTTAAAATGCGTTTCCTTTTTTCAAAAAGATCTAAAGAACTGCTTGGAGTCAGTTGTCTGACTATGGCACTTCTGACAACCTAACAACAACTCAACGTCAACTTACTTCCATAATACAAAGATACACAACTACAAAGTCAACCATTTTGTTTGTTGTTGTCTTCTGAATAAGAACTGGTTGTATTTCTTTATTGAGGAACCACATAAGCCGTGTTTTTTTGCAAGTTCATATAGACTTGTGTGAAAAAAATGACAACAGTTGTACTACAACAACACGTAAATACAAAAACAACATTAGTCCATATAGACTTAGGTAACTCTCGATGATTATCGGGACTTACCTAAGTCCATATACAATACAGCGTTACCGAAACAATCATATGTGGTTATATAGAAACGTCGTCGGTAATGTTGTTGGCTAAATCCCAATGTTGTTTTTTTACACATGTCTATATGGGCTTGCAAAAAAAAACGCGGCTATTATATTTAATCACATCACCACAAAAAAAATAAGTATGTTGTTCCCCTTACTTTGTCCAGCAGTATATAAATGACAATGAAATAGCAATTTAATAAATGTTATATAGATACTTATGGTTCCAATTCAACAGATTCCTTTTTGCAGATTTGTCTTTTTCCAAAATGAAATGTCATTAACACAAAGAAAAAAAGCTAAAGAACATCAGCACAATAAAAAAGGCCATACCTCCTATCTTTTAAGTTATCTCGTACAATAATCCAGCAATTGCCTATACCTACAACAATTTAAATTAACTTGGGTTGTCTGTGTTTACTTAAATCATTTCTTTTTAGAACGAACCTATCTCCACTTCTTCAAGGTCAGTGACACAACAAAGATAAGACTTCATAACCTTTTGATTATTTCAATGACATCAAAAGAACATTCTTTCCTACCCTACAAATATGCAAATATTTTCATGTTATTCCAGAAATATGCATACACCCTTACCAACTTTATTCCTTTCGACAGAACCTAACTTGCGGCATTTTTGCCAAAGAAAAGGTTCCACAAATTATTATTTTTATGTTTAATATTCATATTTTCTCTGTTTAGCTTTCAAAGGATTTATAAATTGCTTAATTAACCCTACGAAAAAGAAAATTGCTTGAAAAAAAAAACATTTATTTTGAATTTGTATGTGCGTATAAATTTTGAATACACAAAAAGGAAGCTTGGTAGTTTCACTTTATATTGTGGCTCTTTAAATAGACTTCACCCTCTGTATACTAAAATATAATACATTATTTCTCAATGAACAACTCATTAATTGACAATCATTTCACGTTTAATTGTATTTTACAACAATTTAACAAAATTGTAATTACCCGGAGCACACCTTGAAATTGGAAATTGTTTCGCTCATTAAGTTTTCCAAAATTGAGAGTCAAAGGATGTACCAATACCACTTAGCTGGCGCAAGTAAGGGTATATAATTGTATTTGAGTTCAAAAACAAATTTGATAAATTAAGTTATTTACAAAAAAATAAAAATTTGAGGATGATGCTTTGAATTTAAACGCTCGCCGTGCCGCACCTCATCACCAAACAACAAAGAGGCGCGACGAAATGGTTTTGTAAAACAAAATGTTCGTCGTTTTAGGCGAATTTGTGATAAACAAGTGTAAACGAATATTGTTGTGGCATCGTCCTTATACCACAGATTCTTCTTCACTTTACAAGGATTTAATTATAATTTCAATCTTAAAAACACCCGAAGCACTTTAACAACACAACAGGTTGCCAGAATGGCGTTCAAAATTTGACCCGAAAATTGCCATCAACTTTTTTATTGGAAAAATATTGTGGCACAGAGGAAACCGATGGAATGCGATGATGGCAAGCAAAAGTCCTCCAATGCCGTTATAGTTTGAAGGAATATATACAATCACAAAGTTGGACTTCCGTTGTGTCGGTCGGTATAAAGAGTGAGTTGTATATTCGAAACACATCTGTTGGGAGGATGTGGCAATAGCGGCGGCGGTGGGGGTATGCTAGAGTGTTTTGCGTTGGATTTCATCAAAATTTAATCACCTTCCATGTGATGGGCAGATATTGCGGTCGAACTTGGCAGAACAACGGCAGCGGTTGAATCATGATACCTGCTACCAGCCAGCAGCAGCAAAATCTGAGTAGACCATAAAACTACGTTAGGGATTGGTTAAATCAATCTCATATATTTTTCATCCTGGCTGTCTTACATCAATGTTGCAGTGGCTGAACGGGCAATGTGATAACCTAAATTATACTGGGGCGAAGTGGAAGTTTTTTTTTTTTAACTTCGTTTGAGACACCCGAAGGGTTTTATTAGAGTTGTTTTTTTTTTCTGAATTCTTTGCAAATGGCACTGCAGAGATTTTCTGGTTGAGTGACTATAAATTTTTACACGTCCGCATATAAGAGATTAATGATGGCTACTGGAACTGCACAGAACTATAAATTTCTTTAATTTTTCTCGCGTTTTCTTTTCGTATAGAGGGAGAATTTCGTTTGCTTTAGGTATACTCATTAATAACTGAGTTGTAGAAAAGGGTAAGAATATGAAAACCCCTTGTTGATCTGTGGATCATTCATATTAAAATTTTTATTGAGGTCAGTTTTACATATTTTTTTCAATTTTTATTCTCTTTTTGTAATCCTGATTGGTTTGATATTAAATGTATACCTATATGTATACAGATATAGACGATCCAGGCTTCACAATTTGTTCCGCTATTGATTAAAGACTCCAAAGATATTTTCTACAATTAATTGGGTCTAAGTTTTGATAAAAAAGCTAATGATGCCCTTGCTTTATAGCATCTTACATGGTATATCTTAAAAAAAAAAACGTTATATGGCAGGTTTTTTTAGGAATAACTGTTTAACCCATACAAAAGGGGTTTATTGCCGTGCATCACTCACGTCGAGTTTAATCAAAATCGTTAGAGCCTTTTTTCAGAAAAACAAGCTTTCTCATAACCGTTATATAGCAGGTACCTACCGTTATTTTTAGACCTAGAACTAAAATTGCAAAAACCGATCTGACGGTCACCCTTAAAATCCTAAAGATAGCAAGTTTAAAGAAAATCGGCTGCAGGTGCTAATGACAGACTGACAGACAGACACACGGACAGAATTTCCAGACCCACGTTTTTCGACCTCGCTACCATCGAAATGTCATGTTAGGTTTTATAATTTGAGGTTTAGGAAGTAATTTTTTCTGTGTCTCAGGCATTATGGGACAATTTAATACTTTTTTTCGAAATCGGTTAATGGTACTTCCTATTTTAAAGAAAATCATACAAGCTAATATTTTTATCGACCACTTTCCCATCCCCTCCCCTCCACAGATCAAATCACGGGTACTTTTGAGAACTTTTCGCAAGGCATCAAAACAGTTGTTTACTGGTAAACTGGGTCCTAAAAATTATATGTTTTTTTTTTCAAATAAAAATAAATTCATTTAACTGATCAAAAGATGTTTTCTTATTTACTTAATTTTTTCATAAACCTACCTAAAACAAATTATTGTAATTGAACATTTTTTTTTTTTAATTCAATATTTTGAAAACCATTGGATACATTTTTTTTTTAAATTTATTTTTCGAATGAAAATCTTCAATTTCCTAAAATTGTCATAATCAATATTTTTCGAAAGCAATTTGTTAAAAAAAATCGATTTTTTTTTTAAACTGGACGTACGATTTTTGCAAAAAACAAAAATTTTAAAATATATTGCATACTACGATTTTCTCGGAAAACTTCGGTTTGTAACTTGTTACTTATTTTCAAAATTTACTTATTTTTTTTTTTTAATCATTTGAAAATATCTTTGAGAATCCTAAAAAGGTTAGGCCAGTCATAATCACCATTTTTCGAAATTGGACAATTTTTTTGTTCTTATCTCACGATTAAGAACATATTTGGAATGTAAATCTGCACGATAACAGCTGAACTGAAAACAAAAGAAAAAGTTACAAGGTTGCTAGATTCCGAAGTTTTAAATGACTCACTCTGCACCAATTGGCTATAAATCTCTAATGCACACGCATCTGAACAATTACCTAGACGAACAAAAAATCCATCAATTCCAAATCGTTAATTTTGGGTAGTGAAAAGGGTGAGTTCATAAACGTCAAACTTACTATAAGAACTGCGTTATCCATTTTCAAAAAGCCAGATCTTCGATCGATCTTACGTAGTTGAACTGCAGTACGTCGCATTCATAAACATCATCATACCGTCAGCATACGGCAGATTGCGCAGCCACAATTGTTTGGCTGCAGGAGTATCGCGCATGCGGCATGCACAAAAAAAGTTTTTTTTTTATAAAAAATCTAAATATTGCACTAGTTTTTTAAATGTTTGTGTACAAAATAATTGTACTTGGTGTTTTCTAAGAGAAGACGACTAGACATTTCTGGAAGAACAGCCAAATAAAATTCTTGTTGATGTTTATGAACGACTCTTAAATGGAAATGATACTGACCTTTATGTCGACTACACATATGCATTCTAAGTGCGTTCAAAAACATATAGAAAAGAAAAACGGTCGTTTTTACGCAGATTTTTGATGTTTATGAACACACCCAAACTCATTGCTTTGGTGTTATAGTTTTATCTGGTCAATAAAGACATAGTCTAACAAGCACTATGATCCATTCCATCAGCGCCCCTTATATGACTTATTGTTTCAGTTTCGTTGAGACGAGTGATTATAAGCGCCTTAAAGTATTTGATTGACCATCAGTTGTCGTAGGACAGCCGAGAAATCTGCACAAGCTGTGCCAAAGTCTTTGACGAATTATTCCGTAAAATATAATCACAAGTATTGCGCGATCTTGAAAATGAGAACTACCTTTTAAATACTAAAGCCATCAAATGGTACACTGATGGATCAAATACTGCCGAAGGGACTGGCGCAGGGATTTTTGGGCCAAGAACCAAATGCTCTGTACCAATGGGTAAGTCCTCTAGCATATTCCAAGCGGAAGTAAACGCAATTAGAATATGTGCGCAGATAAACATTGAAAGGAACTACCGGAACCAGAATATAGCCATAATGTCAGACAGCCAAGCTGCACTCAAAGCACTAAATTCCTGCGTAATCAGCTCGAAGCTGGTTTGGGAGAGTGTAAAATAACTCAACAAATTATGCAAAAACAACACTGTAACATTATACTGGGTCCCAGGACATGTTGGAGTTGAGGGAAATGAGAAAGCTGATGTTTTGGCTAAGGCAGGGGCAGTGGCACCCATGATTGGGCCGGAACCCTATTACGCGATAGGTGAAAGTGTGATAAAAAATCAAATCAAAGCGGAAGAGGAGGCAAAAAGATCCAAAAACTGGAAAGAACTCCCTAAACTGAGACAAGCCAAAATGCTTCTTGGGAACTTTAACCAAAAACGATATAAAGCTTGTATAAACCTGAGTAGAAACAAACTTGGAATCTTAACGGGTTTTCTCAGTGGTCACTGCAAACTTAAAAGACACCTAAACATCATAGGTATATCCAGTAGTGCAACCTGCAGATTCTGCGACGACCAAGAAGAAACGCCAAATCACCTTCTAGGAAAGTGTGGGGCGATAATGCACAAAAGAATAAAACATCTGGGAAGTTACCAGATAGAGGAGAGCGAATTACCCTCTCTACAAGTACTCCAGATACTATCATTCCTTAAAGATATTAAGATGGAGGAAGAGCTGTAGATTGAGTCAATCATCCAGCCCTAGTAAAGGGGGCACAATATACCTAAAGGTCGCAGTGCACCACAACCCCTAAATTTAATCATTCATTCATTGCGCGATCTTAAGGAGTTTGTAATTCCATTGTTCATCAACGAGCATTTTGCATCTGTTTACTTAACATCAATATCAAAGCCAAACTGGTGGTTGCCACCATTTGCAAAATTTATAGAATCTTCCGACAGGATGGTACATTTCGGGTCATCTCGTATAATTAAGTATAAGTTCTCCTTAAACTACCATGGAATGAATGCTCAGTCTATTGATAAATTTGTCTCTCAACATCTGAGAGCATATTTATTCATATTTATTCATATTAAAACAAAATATAATACAAACAAATTTTCGTCTAACCTTAAAATCTATACCCTTATATTCAAAACCCTATCGATCACTTTAACTAACCTGACCCATCGTGCAATTTCAATAAAAAGATTTTCATTTCAAAACGTGCATCAAATTTCAGAACTTTTTTCGGTCGCATATGTTGTCATCTTTGAAAAAGTTCACAGATTTATTTGGCCATTATAATGCTGGTCGTAGAAAAAGATATGCCTTGCAACAGTATTACTTGATTTTCTTCCCACACCCATTTTTTCGTCCTTCAAACTATCGATTACCACCAAAAACACTACATCGACATGTCTACATCCGTTTTCTTGGCCCGAAAACCATGAAATACAAATTTAAAATAAAGGTCATGGAACAAAACAAAAAAACCCCGACGATGATACGAGTATAGCCAGAAATTTCGACATTATCCATCTTCGTATGTAAATGTGGCTCACATAATCCGGGTGAACCCTTTTTGGGCGCGTTACCATGTGTTACTTGTGATTCGGGCGATGACATCGATTCATCTTCTGCAATTTCACACCATAAAAGAGAAAGGCTTTCACACACACAAATAGTACCAAATTTGGGTTCTTCTTTTGCTTAAGATTACACAACGGATCCAGTCTGATACGCTCTTTGGGGAATAAATATCGAACATGTGTGCTGTTTATATACAAATACAATTAGTGCAAAAAAAGGACGATAGAAGGTCTTTTTAGTTAAGTCAGTTATCGACCACAACATCTATTTTGCCCCCAAAATGGACATGTGGTTTGACATTTTGCAATTCGACTAATGTATCTTTTGGTTGGCCACAGAAAAACACACAAGTATTAAAATTATTTCCGTGTTGGAATCCAATTAATGCAAACCATTTAGTAATATATAACCACGTTAAGTGGTAGTTCCAAATTTGACCTTGAATATGCTCCTTTAATTATACCATTTTATCATAAATGAACTAAAAGACCGTGGATTTAAGCCTCTGAGGCTTGAAGCATTTAACATTTACTGTTATTGCTGCTACATTAATGTTACGTATAGGTATTATGTGTTAGAATTTTCTCTACAGGAATGATAACAGGGTATGGGTATACTTTGTTGAGAAAGGACCTGTTTGCTCTTGTGGGAAAAAAGCAAATAAACTATTAAAGCAAGGACGAATGTGTTTTTTCCAGCATTTAGAAACTTCAGAAGAGTTCTTAAAGTGGGTGCACACATGTGTGGTGTTGGTTTGTAGGTGAAAAAAAAACGATGATTCATTATGGCTTTTTCGATGTTTGTTTATTTGTAGAGTAAGCTAATTTTACACACGATGAAAAAGGGCATTAGGACGTTTATAAACAGAAATGATAAACGATGCTTTTAGCTTAGGACAGGACTTAGGCTAAAATGGGTGCTATTTCAATAACATAGCTGAAATGAATATAGAGTTAATGGAAAAGATCAGTGGTTCCCTTAGCACTTTTGATAATAATTATGGTAAATTAAGTCCTTTTACAAATGAAATGAAGTGCGCATTAAAGTGAGCGTTTTAAATTTTATCTCACGACACGACAATAACTTTACGAATTTTTAAATAGTAATGGCATGCAGTAAGTAAAGTATGGAGAGGTCAAATGGATTGGTATTGCCATTTAATGGAAACGTCAAAACAAAACACTATGCAACCTGGAAATGCATCCCTCAAAATGTCTATTTTGAAGTGAGGTTCTTATTTCCTTATGTTCTTCTGTCCTTATGTTCTTCTGTCTGAATTAATTCAACTTTTTTTTGTTTATGTAGTATGTACTAAGTTGGAAGAAAACCGGGAAAACTAACTAAGACTGTACACGTCGATACCTCAAGGACAAACTGAAAGACAGACAGAGTGAATAATGGTGAAAATTTTCCAGGAAACTATGAATTTTTGGAAGAAAATATTTCAGTATAAATTGTAGCCTACATGATTTTCTACAAAAAGGTCTTAACACTTTTCATCGTACCATGAACCAATTTCGAGAAAAAAAGTGTTAAATTGTTACAAAGTCTGCTTTAAGACAACATTGCACTTTTTAAATAGTATTCGGCGCTTAGTTTCGGGCCAAATCATGGATACTTTTAAGAATTTGCTCCAGACATAAAAACAAAGTTCTCCAACAAAATCCAGCTTTGTCCGAATTTTTTTCGAAGTAAAATTCTAATTTTACTGCGCTTTATAAGCTGAAAACAGAATTATTAGTTTTCCGAAAACTTTTTCAAAAAATTACTTTAAAAAAAATATTTTTTTTTCTTTTATTATAGGTAATCAAGATTTGCAGTGCTTTTGTTACATTAAACTTCTTCAAAATCGGTGCAGCTGTTCAAAAAATATAGTCAGTGTAAGAAACGATTCTAAAACAGTACCATTCATAAGCCAATTCTGAAAAAAACCTGATGAAAATATCAAAATTGGCAACAAATTACTCATATGGAATTGTGTCGGTATTTTTCGAGAAAAATTAAACTATCATAAATAAATTTTGTAAAAATCGATGCAGCCGTTTAAAAGATATTGGGCCATATTCATAGAGGTTTGACAAGTTCTTATTAAGTTGTTTTTAAGCTAAACTCGAGTTTTTGCTATGCATAGAAAATTTAAACCTAAGTCTAAACGAAAAACTCGAATCTAACTTTAAACTGGACCGAACCCATGTTTAAATTGTATTTAACTCTGATAAACGTCAGAAATAGGTACACCAATGAAATAATTTGTTAAGGGTCGCGAGTAATTTTCTTTTTCTTTCAAATAAAATGTTTTTAATTACCATTTTACAAACAAAAAAACCAAATACATAAATAGATAATAATATTTCTACACGTATTAACCTACCTACAATAAGACAAATTTCAGCGGGATATAGGTATTTTATTCACGCAGATGAGGATAAAATTGTGAAATAAAATAATTGAGATGGGGAAACTAAATACTGCGGCATTTTGTCAGACATTTTCTTAATTTTCATTTGATATTCTTCAAGTTTTATAATTTTCTGTTCCTAGACAAAAATTATCAATAAAAAAATATCGTAAACATCTGGAATGTATTGTTTTCAACCTGTCATGCATTCTTTTCAACCCTTCTTTTTCTTACTTAATAAAAAATCAATCTATCCCAAACACTCCATATGTGGAACCCAAGTTTGGGAAACATTCCACTCGTGTTTTACTAAACTAAGCTGACAAAACATCTATGCATAACAACTGTGTCTAACCTGAGTGTTAACGTTAGACTCCAGTTCAGAAGAATTTGAGTTTACAATATGTCTATGAATATGGGCCATTTGGTTTAAAAAAAAATGGTCTTATGGCAAGTACCACTGATAATAATTTTATGACGAAAAAATTTCGATGAGAAACCGTTATTTTAGGCTGTAGGTGTTGATAATCCAGACATACAGAATTGCTAGACCTACTTTCGTCTTCTCTATGATCTTAATGTCAAGTCATGTTTGTTACCTCAAAACCATAAGCCATAATAATGTAGTTCGTAAAATTGGTATTACTGAAAACGAAGTACATCCGCACCACATCCGCACTCCATACAAATGTTGAAAAATCAAATCCGCATAGTAAAATTGGTGCAAATGAAATTGATTTTGATGCAAAAAATAAAAGTATAAGCAGATAGTTAAAAAATCTTAATTTTTTAAAACAGAAATAAAATTTTTTGGATCCCCGAATCGCATAAAGTTTTTTTTTTTATATAATATTAGAATTGTCATTTGCTCGATGAACATCTGACATTTTTTTAAACAGACCAACAACGGACCGCATGACGAAACTTACTTCCTATAGGCTTCTCTTTAATCGTAGTTTCATGTCTGATCTAAACCTATAATTTTTTTTTACAACAAACCAATAGGTACTTGCCTTAAGTTTCAATTTATTCAGCTATTTAGAAATTTTTCATAAAAAAAACAACGAATTTATCTTTTAAGGCCTAGTTTTTCAGTGCAAGATTATATCAGGGTTAGATTAACCCCGAGTTAAATGTGATGGAAAAAGGTTTTTTAGTTAGTTTTGAGATCCGGAAAGTTAATTATGAGTGTATTTGGGATCTGAAACTGACTTAAATGCGTGTTTTCATCAGCGTTAACTCGAGGTTAATTTAACCCTGGAATAATCTCGCACTGAAAAACAGGGCCTAAGCGTTTCATTTGAAACTTACTTAATTTGGTTTGGTAAACATCTTGCCAATAGCAATTGGTACAACTGATAGTATAGTATCTTAGAAAGCTTTTCGCGTGTGCACCTGAACGCGCCGGATGTAAACTTTTGACATCCACTACCACGATAATACAGTTTCAAAAATGAAAAAGTAGTTCGCGGATCGATAATGCAGCTCATTCATGGGATTCAGTAATAGAGGCCGTGTTTTCTTGTAAGTCCACATAGACGTGTGTGAAAAAAAACGATAACAGTCGTAATGCAATAACACGTAAATACAATAACATAAGTCAATATAGACTCAGCTAACTCACGATAAATATCGAATTATCGGGACTTAACTAAGTCCATACAGACTTACTGCGTTACCGACACCATAACATGTGGTTATATGGGAAAGTCGGTAATGTTGTGGGCTAATTCACAATGTCGTTTTTTCACACAAGTCTATATATGGAATTTTATGCGAGTGCGGATATCCACTGCGGGTCCAACTGACTCACGGGAAGTGAAATATGATGATTATGATTATCAAATGCTCCAAAATATTAAGGATAAATATTAAGTTATTTGTATTTTGATTAGAATTAGAGTTGTTTTAAAAATTATGTAAAATGTTTAAGGCATTTAAATACATAGTGCAATAATTTTTATTATTTTTTAACTATACTAACATTAATTTTAAAATTTGTTTTGCATTATTTTAAATGCAGGTCTACCGAAACATAAAATTTCCTTTAAACCTACCTACATATTTATTAATAAAAGAATCTTAGCTCAAAATCGGTTCTATAGGAAACATTTCTCTAAACATGCATTTCAACAACAAATAATTGTTTAAAAAAACAAAAATAAAAATAATATGACAAAAACAAGCATAACTAATAACTTCATAACTTCTTTCATTTCAAATGTACTTAAGTATTCCATTGAAATTGAAACATTTAAAAAACCAGCACAAAAAAGATTTAATTAAAAATTCCTCTGCTAATTTGAATGACTGTAATAAATAAATTAAATTACAATGAACAGTGTCAATGCTTGCCCACTTGTGGTCCTTAATGCCAAAGGGAAATTGACTGAACATGTAAAAGTATTTTGCTCACCTTATGTCAACGACACTGTTTAATTAATGAAAGACAATACAAACACGCGTTTATCCCTTTTCTATATTCCTCGACTACATAGCTTAAAGGATTTTTTACTGTTGAAACAATTTCAAATACTTCAAAGGAAAGTCTTGTTCCATATATGTTTTTTTTTTTTTTTTTTATGTCCTTATTTTTCTATTCTAAAGCAACAAAAAACAAAAGAATCGTATCAGAACGAGAAACGGACAGAAAGCCGTTAGTAGAGATGTTAAACTGCTACGAGGATATCCCCTTTTCTATTCCCTTCAATTTGTTTTTATTCCTTTTAACAGAATTTCTCACTGTTTCAATTTTTTTTATATATTTTTTTCACATGGCAATTGTTACTGAAATAGCAAACATTCCCTTTTGCTTTTGTGGATTCCAGAGTTCTTCATTGAATGCATGACATAGCATACAATTGATTGTTTTTACTCGTTCGTTGAAATACTTTCTAAATTGTATTTGCAGTTTGGGGATTTGAAAACGGTGTTTAACACGTTAGTTTTTTTTTTTTGTATGATAAATTAAATTTTCTTAAAGAATATTAAATTAAATGGAAGTGAGTTTGAATGGTTTTTTTTCGATTAACCGCTTATACATAGATCGAAAATTTAGAAAAAGTTTTTTTTGTTAAAGGATGTCCGAGATGAATTTGCCGAACAACAAAATGCAACCTGACAGCTGACAGTTCATGAAAGTCAAAAATGAAACGATGAACGAAAGAACAACACGTTTTTATTGTTAAGCAATAAATTTCAAAGACAACGAATGTTTTGCAGACGAAATCATATTCTGCAATAAGTGTCACAATAATTTTGATGGCTTTGATTAACGTCAAACTCGACAACCTTGGGTTCAGAATGCATCCTCTAGCCCTTAAGGATTGATGCGGTTTTTCGAATGGAGGAATCATTCGATCGTTTATTTCTGAAACTCATTCTAACACCGAGTTTCATTTTTGCAAAATGAGATTTGGTGGAGTTTCAATGTATGCAGCTTTTATCCCTCAGTCTCATTAAAAATTAACCTGTCTCTCTCGGACACCACTCTTTCATTCCTTAGCTTATGTGGCCCAGCACTAAATAATATGTTTTACTCAGCTGCACGCTCTTAATTTTTTTTTTTTTATTTTGTTACTTCGACTCGTGCAAATCGGCAGATTAGATATTTTTTGTTGTCCTTGATTTATATAATTTAAAATAAAACAAAATTCAACCGCGCTCGAGAATGTCCAGGTTGCGTTTTTACCCTCCCATTTTTTTACGTTACGCTCATATTGTCAGATTAAGGAATTGCACACTCTTCAGCACGTAATCAACCCAACATATCTAAGCACTCGAGTAAATCCAACTACCGATTTTTTTTAAATATTATGATGGGCGTCTATGACAGCGCGTCACTATATAGAAGTCTTAGGGCCACTTGCACGAAAGCAAAGGATAAATTTATAAAATCGCACTTAGCTATCCAGGATTAAATAGATAAATGTTTATTTTACGACTTTACGTTGCACGCATGAAAACACAGGTAACCAAAGATAAAAAAAAAAAAAAACAGGAACGAAACAGAAAACCTCCACAAAACAACAACAACATTTGCTACACACACTAATGTCAACCTCACCAAAAGCAACTTCTTGTCAAATTCTATTTGACGGATGTAAAAAGTTATCCAGAGAAAAATGAGTGGATAAATATTTAAGATTTTGCAACGAGTTTATATTTTTATCGATGGCTAGTGCCTATGCATTGATAAATCAGTGGTTACTACTGTCAAATAAGTTTCGTGCAAGTGGGCCTTATTGTTTAAAGTTGGAGGTACCTAATCATCAGGGTGCAAGGCAGTGTCTCCAGATTGCGGGGAAAGCACCATTTTTGCCGGTTTTTTTTTATTGAAAAAAGGGGGGGGAGAAGGGACAAGCCTTGAAATAGGGGAAAATAGCATAAGTCGATGAGCATCTATTTTGAAGATTATGTGAATAAATTGAAGCTATCTACTAATATTATAATATTTTTTTTTAAAGATAAAACGTACCTAATTTTCTTAACAAAACCTAAACAAAATTATGTAGGAATAAAAAAAAGGGTTTTTATTTCGAGATTTTAGGAAAAAAAAGTCATAATGGTGCTAGGAATAGGGGACAAATGACAAGGAATCCTTCCTTATGTTATTCTGCCGCGGCCGCGGTTGAGTAAATCCCGAAATCCCCTCTTGGGCTACCATACTAAATCTTCTATCTTTTTAAGAGAGGGAGCTGTTATTCTGTCGAACATTGTGTTAAAGAAATCAAATGGATATTTCTTTCTTATAAAGCTTGACAATCTATAATTTGAGAATGTTATTTCAATTCCATAATACAAGTTATAATTTGTTTTAGTATGATGGTATAGTTGACTATAATTTAGCCCAATTTTCTGTGTTTTTTTAATTTGTGCTCAAAAATTATTTAACCAATTTCAATTATGTTATTATTAACACTTAAATAAAATAAACCAAATAAGTTGAGAACTCAATGATATTCATTAATATTAGTTCGGCTGCCAATCAAAATTATTTTTTCGTAATGAAAACCCATTAACTCGATGTTAACAACTTTCAACAACAACTTTTATTATTAATGTTGACATTCATTCAATATAAGTACATACTTGATAATTTATCCCCTACAAACATACATTTATATATTTTATTTGGCAATGAACGACAGAGTTAATATTCTCTTCTCCTAATCAATACACTTACTTAAGGTTGACGTATTCCATTAGGTGAATTCGATAATTGGGGGATACAAATAATTTAAGTGTGTGCTTGCATCCTTATTATATATGTATGTATGGATGTATAGCGATACATATATATGTGAAAATAAGATGAAGCACAAAACACATTGGGTTACCGATGCTATAGAAGAAAATTAAGACATGCGGAAATTAATTAAGTGGCGTATATAATGGTAAACAAATTTTAATTAGGCGCCAAAACAGATCTACCTGAGGTTGTAGATGTGATAATAATAATTAATCATTGACTTTTGATTGAGATTTATTTAGATTGGAAAAATGTTTTTAATGCTGAAATCAAAATAAATTGCAATAGATGGCAAGGATTTTGTCTGAATGTCGATTTAATTTTGATAAAAGAGAAAATTCAAACTGTAATAGTTATGCTTACATCCATGTATACATAAATATGCGCAATTGCATACAAGGGGTGGCAGTAACAGGAATAGTAATTTCTTAGAAGACAATCTAAATTGAGGACACATTAGCTATCAGCTGTGGAATTCTTATTTAAAAAAAAACTAACTTGTATATAATGCCTTCAAATTATTAAAATTTTGGGTCAAATCTATAAAAGTGTAATTTTTGTTGTTTTTTTTTTTTTTTGAGAAAATTATTATCTGTAATTAGTTAAAAGAGTTGAAGGAAAACCTAATTTTTATTTTAAACACATAATTTGAGCTTATTTGCAACTTTGAACTGTAAGTACTTCACGAGAAATTAATATTTTATTAAAAACAAACCTTTAAATGTGCATTTTTGCATGCATTTATTTTTTATACTTAATTAACAATAATAATAATAATAATATTTTAATTATGTGCCTGTAAGGCATATGCCTTTTAAATGCAACAGGTATTAAGCGACACTAGTTAGAAGGAGAGATAGGAAACAATGGTACAATGGATAGTTAATTTTTGTTTTTCATTGCATACCTCATGGGCGACGTCCAGCATAAGATGGAAGGTATGCTGCAAAGAAAACATGAGTGAGAATTGAACTGGCAATCTCTGGGTTAACAAGCAAGCACTTTTTTTTTTTTTTTTTTTTTTTGCAAATTCAATTTTTTATTTTTAATTCATCTTATAACTACTTAAATGCTAGACAAAAACCTTAAAAACTAGCTTACAGGATAACTTAACTAACTTACTGGCCCCATACGGGCGCTCTAAATTATACTATAACTATATATTAAAAATGCCTTTCGGCGTAAAAACTAACTTAAATTAAAATTCAAAATTACTTAAAACTAAACGAGAAAATTTTTAAAAACTCGTTTTTCAAGACATTTTATTTTATATAAAAACTTAAAACTACCCTTTACCTAAATAAAACTAAATTAACCTAAATAAAACTAAAATATACGTAAATATACGTAAATACTTAAAACTACTTAAAAATACTTAAAATAACTTAAAACTAGAACAGCCACCAGCAGTTTTTTTTTTTTTTTTTTTTTTTTTTTTTTTTTTTTGCCATCAGCCTATGCACATGCACACAACGCGCACACATATGCATATATTTAGACATATACATATGTATGCGCCCACGCACATATCCACAAACAAACGGATTTTTATCTTTTTTTTGGTGCCACCGTCACTGTCCTACTTAATCTACCTTAGAAATACGTAGGTCGGCCAAGGCAACAACTTTGACTAACCATCAATATCAAGGTGGTCACCCAACCACCAGTATGTTTTAACTTGCTTATCGAAGTCCTTTTTGTCCCGAAGGGGCACAGCTCTACTGAACCGCAGACGCTCTGCTCCGTTCCCAGAGCCGACGTCTCGACCATACAGGATTCGCCGATCCACAGTTCTACGGCCGACGTGGTAGATTAACGGAACCGCCAATCTATCCTGTATCAGCCCCCGACTGTCTAAATAGAGGAATGTCTCGGGCGGGATGAAACCGTTAAGACAAACGCTCTCTCTATATTCGTTGTTGGGGTAATAAGCCCCGAAAATAAGTCCATTGGCTGAGGTCATCGCTCTTGCAATGTGACCCCGAATCAGCTTAATTAAAAAGTTATCTATCCTGTTTATATTGGCCCCGTTGTATAAGACCTCGTTGGCATAATAATGTTTGTACTCCGACTCTGGTGTTCTGTGTAATCCAAGACAGGTCCTAAGACACTGCCTCTCAAACACCCGAATCTTTTCCATTTGAGATGGGGCAACGTTAAACCACACAGGGCACCCATAGGCAATCATCGGCCGGATGAGGGCCATGTAGCAAATCACCTTCACTCTGTTTTCAAGGCGGCTGCTATAAAACAACCGTCTTGTCAGAGCAAACGCTCCCCTAGCTCTGGTCAGAGCAGCATCTATATGTCGATTGAAATATAGATACTGATCTAGCCAGATACCAAGGTACTTTACTACATCTTTACTCGCCAGTGGATGTCCACTTGGTCCAACGATCACTAGATTTCTCCAGTTCTTTCTTGTATCCCTAGAAGCCCTAGACAAAGGGGTTCTAAACAGGATAGTTTCTGATTTCTGAAAGTTAATTTTTAACTTCCAGTCATCACAATATCGCTGAATCTGGTCGAAGTCACGCTGCAAGAGATTTTTGATGACTTCAACTTTTGGACCCGTCCTGTACGCTACAAGGTCATCGGCATACGCAATCGCATGAGTGAGACTACCTATCAGATCGCTGGTGTAAATACTAAAAAGAATCGGCGAGTTCACAGCTCCTTGCTGTAGACCGTTTTTAATATCAAATGTTGTGGTAGAAGTTACATTGCCACTTTTGACAACAAACTTTCTACCATTGAGCATGTCATGAAGCATATATAACAGTGGTTTACTTATGCCAAATCTAGTTAATTTCAGATAAAGACCCTCTAACCATACGGTGTCGAAAGCCTTCTCTAAATCAACAAGAACGGCACCCGTGCATTGATTTTTCGCTTTGTTCCATTGAACATCAGAAACTAACTTAGACGCGGCATGAATAGTGTCATGTCCCGCCTTAAAGCCAAACTGATTGTGTGGAATAATATTCTTGTCCTCAGCCCACTTGAACAGAGCTCTGTTGAGAATCTTTTCGAATACCTTACTGATACTTGGAAGAAGACTTATCGACCGAAGATTTGCCGGATTGGAGCTGTCCTTTCCCTTTTTGGGGAGAGGATGGACCACAGCTGTCTTCCAACTCACTGGATAATATGCATTATTCAATGCGTTGTTAAACAGTGTGGTATAAATGTCTATGGCTTCCTCAGGGAGATGTCGTAACACAATGTTGGGTATACCATCGACCCCCGTAGATTTCTTTTTCTTTAATGTTTGAAAAATTAACTGAAGTTCTACCTTCGAAATTAACAGTGAACTGGGTCCATTTCGCTCGGCGATGGTGGCGTTTGCCAAGTTTTCGTCATTGAACCCGGTGAAACCAGTGTTCTCAGATCGCCATTGCGTTATGTTATTTCCAAGGTAGAAGTTGTGTAGTAGGGCTCTGTTCTCCAGGTCATGATTCGGACGAATGCTAGCATTCACCTTATACACTTGCTGGAAAGCAGCCCCCACAGCCTCTACCTTTTCCTGAGGATCTTCTATCATATAATAATTATCATCGAAAACGGCACCTTCCGGATCAATTCCCGCAATCGTTAGTACGTCTTCGTTATCTGTTGTCCTCTGGAGTTTAAGACATGGAAGATCGTTTTGATCATTTCTTCTAAATATCTTATTTATTTGGGGAAACATACTAGGGTCGCTAGAATTAACAGCCCGAATTCTGTTATCCCAATATAAATTTATAGATAATCTATAATTTTGTTTAATCAGAACGTTAATGTTTTTGATCGACGACTTCAATGTCCTAATCTCCAGATCTCGTGTGTCCGTGAAACGTCTGTAAAGAAGTTTCAACCTAGTCAGCAGTCCACTTTTTTGTCGGTGTAGTGCGTCGATTGTCGCGTTCTTGTATAAACCGGTAGGGTCTTGTTCCTTATATTTTGGGATTGTTCTGTCCATTGTTCGTTTTATAGTCGTATCCATTTGAGTCAGGAACCCGTCGATCTCGACGTTCGTCAGGTTTCTGTCATTTGGTGGAGAAATGTCATCGGAACGTATTTCTCTTGCCAAGGCGTTGGAGAAGCGTGGCCAGCGCGTCTTACTGAAATTGTAAGAGTGCACAGGCACATACTCATCCAATTCCACTAGTTCGCTCGGAAGCTGTATTACAGTGGCAAGTCCGCAGTGATCGCTGTCGTATTCAATTGTTCGTAAACAGTTTCTTGTCTGTTGATTTGTTGCGTCAGTTATAACAAGTCGTGAGTCAAGCAGTAAAAGATCCAGAAAACTACCACTTCTCGGAAATGACGGTCTATCTGTAGCCAGAAGGTCGATCCTACACTCAACACTGTATCGACCCATCCAATTAAAAAGATGGTTCCCTCTAGGATTTTGTATTTGGTTTCCCCAATCTACATGTTTGGCGTTTAAATCCCCTGCCATGAGATAATAATTCTCATCCAAGTTCAGTCTTAAGCATTCGAAAAGTTTTTCGAGCTCTGCGATAAAATTAGCTTGCTGAGGTGCGTCAGGTGCGTACACCGCGATTGCGTACATTCTTTTCCCCTGTTGGAGAGGAATGCAAACGATGCAGGCTTCTAGCAACCCGAATCTTCGCACTTCACTATTATATATAACTTTATGTTTAATGCCCTTTCGAATGAAGATTGCGACCCCACCCCCTTGAGAGGAGTTGGGCCGATCCCTTCTTACGACATTGTAATTTTTATTAGTCAGTTTGTGTTTCTGGTTTAGCTTAGTTTCGCTAGCCATAAACACATCAGGACTTTGGTCTTGCAGCAAATGAAAGAGGTTTGCTCTACGTTCGGTCCTAATCAGCAAATTTACATTCACAGCTAGGATCTTAAAGGGTCGCTCAGACAGCGCGCCTTTAACCATTTCGCGTTGCCGGCAGAATAGAGTAGAGGTAATCCACCCTAGCCGCCTGCTCCCTTATCTGTTTTTGCACATCGGTTAACTGACCATGAATGGTCAGCAACACCTGCATCAGATCTGCCTCTGGCACAGGAGCCGTAGGCACTTGGACCTGTTTGGCTACCTGTGGTTGAGGCTGTACCGTTTTTCCCTTTCCAGACGCCATTTGGGCGTAAGAAATTGCGGGATTGACGGAAGTTGTTGTCTGGCGTACTTCTGGGCGTCTCACCTCAACTGTTTTCTTTTGGGCTTTGTTTTGCTTGATCTCCTGAAACTTCGGACATCCCCGATAGTTTGCGGGGTGCCCGGAGCCTCGGCAGAGCGCACATTTTAACTGGGTCATATCTGTGACCCTATCTTGCCCGAGTTTACACTCCCCTGTTTTGTGGGTATCTCCACATTTAACGCAGACTGGGTCCATACCACAGTTAACTGCAACGTGTCAAAACCCTTGGCAGTTCATGCATTGAAGCATGTCTTTCTGCTTGTTTAATTTTTCCCATCGTACAACTTGGTAATCCAGGACTGTTATATTCCTTAGACCACTCAATTTGCTTTGGGGCGAGAGTTGAACTAGGAAAAATGGTAACTTCCGTTTCTCCCGTCTGGCTTTGACTGTGGTAAACGGTCTGACCCCGATAAAATCGAGATCGTCGCTCGCCACTTGACGGAGCTCAGCTAAGAGCGCCTGCGGATCCGTAGAGGATTCGATACCCTTCAGGAGGACTGTTTGAAGCTTGTCTTCCTTTGGGGTGAAACTATAAAATTCAGTTTTAGTTTGAGACAGAAGGTCTTTGACTTTTCTGTAGTGCTCTAAAGATGAGCACTGAATAAAATGCCTGTCTGCGTTAAGCCGCTTGATTGTAAAATTATTGCCTACGACCGACCTACATATTTGAATAGTTTCTTTTATTTCCATCTTAAATGTGTTAATGGGTGGCACCTTACCTCGCTTTGCTTGTGGCTGCTGCTGTTGTTGCGGTTGATGTGACTGCTGCTGCTGCTGCTGCTGTTGCGTCTGCTTCTGTTGTTGTTGTTGCTGTTGCTGCTTCTGTGTCTGTTGTTGTTGCTGTTGTCGTTGTTGTTGTGGTTGTTGTTGTGGTTGTTGTTGTGGTTGTTGTTGTTGTTTTTTTGCTTGCGGTTGTTGAGGCTGCTGAGGCTGATGCTGTGGCTGCTGAGGCGGCTGCTGTGTCTTCTGAGTCAAATGTTGCTGCTGCTGGACTGGGAGTGGTTGTTGTTGTTTAGGAGGCTGCTGCTGTTGCCTAGCTTCTATTTGCTCTTGGAGCGCTTGTTGACGGGTGCGCTGCTCAAGAGCCACCTGACGCTCCTTCTCCCTTCTTACCTCCTGCTTCTTCTTCAGTGCTTCCACTAACTCGATGAGCGAAGAAATCTGCTCGGTGAGTGTTTCGATCCGCTCGTTCTCTTCTTCATCAGTCAGATCCACTATATCGCCACTGACATAGTGCCCTTCTCCTTCTTCTGACATGTAGGATATGTTTCCTTCGGCATCTACGTCAGCTGCGTTTACTTCGCTTGTTACGTTGGCGATATCGTTGACAGGCTCTGGATTATTAGAGACTTCATTGACGATTACGACATCAGCCTCAGCCTCGTCGTCGTCTTCCGTGTTATTGTCGTTGTTGCTGTCTTCGTCATCGTTGGAGGAGCTGTCCAGCTGCTTCTGGATTTTTTCTTGTGCTGAGGCCTTAGAAGAACGTCCGCGCCCACCGGATTGCCGTGTACGCACCTTAACCAGATTCGGTTTGTATTTTATTCGTTTTCTTCTCTTGAGCTCTTCTTGGAGTTCTAATTTGCCTTTTGCAAGGCATGTTTTTGCTGCTGTTCTGCTGCTGGCTTCGGCACGTGTCGATGACGCTGACATTGACGTTGTTATTGTCTTTACAGCTTTGGGTGGTACCACTGCTGTAGCTGTTGTTAGTTGGACTCTGGATGGTCCCGGTACGTTATGATCTGCTGTTCCATCACCTGATTTCACAGCTTGTTTGGTTGTTGTTGGGGGATCATCTTTCGATGTCCCCGTTGGCTTGACCATCTGATTTTGTTTTTCCCTTCTCCTTGAAACTTGCTGCCAAAAGTTATTTAAAAAATAACCTTGCCCGGGATGGGGCTCGAACCCACGACCTTCAATCCTGTCGTCTGCCACTCTACCACCTAGGCTAACTTGCCACTTGAAAATGGTAGGTTAAACTATCTACTTAATACACTCGCGTCTCTAGTTGAAATGAACACAGTGAAAGTCGCCAACGATGTGCACTCTTCCACGGTTGCTGAACGACTGACAAGCAAGCACTCCATCCATTGTACCATTGTCGCCCGCACTCACTGACTCACATTGCACAAACTTGAAAAGTATTTTTAATAACGCTTAAAAAATATTTATGTAAGTTTGTTTTTTGACCAATTTAGTTGAATTTATGTAAAAAATTGAAGATTTGAAAAAGAACGTTGGAAAAACTAATGACTTTGTTTCATTAATTAATTATTGAGACCAAAAAAGCCGAAGGAGAGAAATATTCAATTTTTTACCAAAACAAATATTTAGCTATGTTAAAAATATAATTGTGTTATATGTTTTACCGTTAAATTAAAAAAAAAAAATTGGATCAAAGTTAAAAACTTATATTTAATGTATGTATTACAGTAATACATAATGTATGTATGACAGTAATACATAATTATTGACCAAAAAATTTTTTGAGTTTTATCTAAAATTAAATTTTCAGTACTTTGAGGCATTTTGTGAACTTGTGTCGTGAGTACTTTACGAACAAATCAAATTTCGTATTAATACATATTTTATTATAACTATAAGTAAGCATTTATTGAATGGTCTCTATACTTTGCACAAACCTGAAATAATTTTATTTGAAATTATCCATAGGCCGGCATACATTTTTATCGGCATAATGTCGTTCAAAAAGAAAAATTTTGAGCCAAATTTGAATAAAATTAATTAAAACAATTATTTTTGTATTTTTCTAAAACAACATTTTTTTAATGGAAAATTAACAGAATTATTTTTTGTTCGCAATCTTATAAACAATTTGATTCTGAGTAATTTGAGTAATTTGAAGCTTGAGTTTTAAGTTCTTTTTTAAGAAGCTTGAGTTTTAATTTTTGTGTGTTGTTAAAAAAAACAGGGTCTTCTGATGAAATAATTTCTTAATAGTACTCTTTAATTATGTATTTATTTTCCAAACCTGAGTATGTTAAAACCTTATTAAACTAACCATTTCCATTTTTTTTTTGTTTTTAAATTGACTTCGTCAGCATTTTTTATAAGCTTTTTCTGTAGACTTATTTAATTTTAAATATTGTTATTTAAGAAAAAATTAGTGTATCAAACATGTTTCTAGATTACTAACAGAGTGTCGTAATGGTGGGGAGTTATTTGAGTTTTAAAAATATACTTCAAAATGCTCTATCTTCGAAAATACAAAAGATGAGACTTTAATTAGAACAACTTTTAAATTCTGAAAATGTAAAAATAAGTTTGAAATTCAAAAAAGGGGGTCTAACTTTACCCTTTTTTTGAAAGTTTTTTCGCTCTAAAACCCCCATTTTTGAATATTTTTTTAAAATAAGTTACAGCAAAGCCCAGCACAAGTCTAGCACAACCTAGCACAACTTTGAAAATTTCGAAAATGTTGATTTTTAAAAAAATATTGGGGTAGGTCAAAAATGGTTTTTTTGCTCTAAAAACCTCATTTTTGAATATTTTTGAAAAATAACTACGACACAAACCGGCACAAACCTAGCAGAACCTAGCACAATCTTCGAAAAAGGGGGGCTAAGTCAAAAACGTTTTTTTGGCTCCAAAACCCCCATTTTTGAAATTTAAAAAAAAGGGGGGGGGGGCTAACTTACATCCAAAGATACAGCTAAAAAAAATACGAAAAATAAAAGAAAACTAACACTAAAGTACAGTTATTTTGTTTTCCTCATCACCTACAAGCGGGGACTTTTCTTAAAAGTTGTGTCCTAATATAAGTTATAATAATAATAAACGGTATAGTCCCGAATCAATTCAAATTATTTAGAAGTTTGTATGCATCTGTAAATAATTCAAGAAACAAAAAAGGTATTTAACTCAAAATTCTAAATATAAATACGGTATTTATATTTCCATTGGATATATGTATAATGTAGAATAGTCAATTTATAAATGTTAACTTAAATCATATTTCGGAAATTGGTTCTAGCATTGAGTTTATACACATAGAGGAATCAAGATGGTTTCAAACTCACTGAAGTAGATGTCACTAAATGAGCATATCGGGTAATTATTATTTTTCTAGTTAAGTGTAACGAAAAATAGTTGAACCGAACCGAACAAAATTCTTCTGCATACATTTATATCTGTTTTTCTTTATTTCTCTTGCCTTTTAACTCAAAAATATTTACTACAAGAGTAAAAAAAAACCAGTCGATAGTAACGACATCTTTTGAGCAAATTTTTAAACTTACACATGATTTCTCTATGTGTATAAACTGAATGGTTCTAGCTATGTCATGGCCTATTTACTTTCATTTTATTTAAATAAAAACTGAAAAGAAAGTCAATGGCATATACAATTTAAAAAATGTATCTCTTCACTTAAAGTTTGTATACGAAACTTATATTTTTGAAAAAGAGGTGAAATAAAAATTGATCCTTTTGGTCCTTACAACTTTTTTTTTTTTTTTTATATTCTTCAGCATCAGCAAAGCCCAAATAAATTGACATGGATTTTATCATTCGATAAGACGAGTAGGTGTGTGTATATAATAGATTTTGTATATCATTCTTCCTGGTCGCACACAAACTGTGGCATCCTCTTAAATTTATTATGGTTGGTCGATATCGCAAAAAGGATATAGTTGCTCTTTATACTGATGGCAGCTAGTTTTCTCGGTAAGGGAATCTAACCACCTTTGCGTGATGTGTGTTCTTGTGAAGCGGAAAGGAGAGAGGTTAATTGGAACTAACGTTATGTTACCGGCTTAGGTTATGGGAGCAAACTTTCAGAATAGAACTTTGACACGAATATCTATAACATCGTATAGTGACATCCTTGTTGATGGGTGATATTTATATAAATATATGTATATGTCTACGTGTAGTAATAGTTAGTCGTTAAAGCTATTTGAGAAGTTTTCTCGTTTCACAGTATGACAACGATGAATAGATCAAATGTTATGCTTTTGAAAAGACACATTCGTTGAAATGGGAGTGTGCAAAATAGTCTTTATACATGTTGAATGTATTTATATGTGGTTATTCGTATAACATAGCTAACGTTTGCCCTGCGAATGCGAATGAATGTTTTTATTTGTTTGAACAAAATAATATAATTGACTATATTGAGATGTTTGCGGACAACTTCAAAGCAAATTTATTCAAAATAAATAAAATGTAAATTGGATTTTTGTTCGAAGGAAAGAAAAATTCAAAGAAAATATAATGTTTAGCGATAAAAAGAAGCCCTTTGTAGATTAAATGTGTTCTCTTTGTTCATGCATTGTGCTATCAAAGTGCAGTTTATTTTAATACTTATACTTAAAATTTAAATTAGCTGAGTTTTTGAGGAATATATGTAGGTAGAGTATGTTGCAGAAACCGCCAAAAACCAAGGCAGTCGCATAATTTGGGGAACAGAGTATCCTACAATTGTACCAAGTAACAGCTTGTGAAAAAGATTTGGATTGGCAGAGATAAAATAGTTTTGTAAGGTCTACCATCCGTACAAAATCGAAACAAAATCAAATTTACAGAAAATGAAAACTAAACTTCGGTTTAAGGGAATTGAACGAAATTTCATACTGAAATTGTCGTAGCTATTTTAAATCATATGCCATAAATTTTTTTATAAAAAAATGTTTTTGTTAAGTTTTAAATAATTTAAAAAATGGTTTTTCTAAATTCAATATTTGAAAATACTTTTAATGAAATTTAGTTTTGAGGCATAATAAATAAAATTCAAAAAACTTACATAAGTACTTACTTACTAACTTACTTTTTTTCGAAAAATAATTTAAAAAAATCTATTTTTTGGAAATTTTTTGAATTTTTTTTTTGTAAACTCATATTTAGTAAAGAAAATTGTTTGCATACCTTAATTTATTGTGGTTTGAATCATTGTAAGATATATGGATTTATAACTTTTATTAAAATTTCATAATTTTTTTTCGTATGGTTAAAATAATATATCTATTATAATGTTAATGTAATTTCATATATTTTAAAATTTTCAAACACAATTTTATCTGACGGTAACGTACTTTTTTTTATTTTGCTAAACCCTCAGGCAACTTGCCACAAGAATAAGTTTGTGGGACCCAGTCTTGCCCTTAGTTGCATACCTAAGCAGTTTCTTCATATTAAATAATGATTCGCATTTGCATCCACGAAAGTTAGTTTAAAAAAATTCGTTTCGAAATATCACCAACCGCAACATCCCCAATAGTCTAGTCGGCAGGTAGAATAAAAGGGGTTTTTAGAAAAAAGGTCGGAGGTCCATGAAATTTTCAGATATTGTTTTGGGATGGTTAATTCATATTTTCTCAAGTTTTTGGCCTTGAGGACCTAAAAAAGGGGTAGGAGAAAAACCTTTTTCCGGTTTTTCCTCTATAACTTTTTTTTTTACGTTCTACGGCAAAAGCGTTAAGGTACGTTTTGTAGAACGTTAAAGTTGTTAAGGGAAATTTTTTTTTTTAATAAAATAAAGGGCTCGACTGGGTCGTTTACGACTGGAAAATTCATTTGACCAGCTTTTTCAGTATTTTACATTTTGAAATATTTGTCTTTAAAAAAAATCTTTTATAAACAAATGTATGGAATAAAAAAAGGTATGAAAAATATAGTTTTCGGTAAAAATATAATTACTTGAAATTTTATCAAAGTTTATAGTATTTTTTTCGAGAAAATTAGATTTTTCGGTTTTGGCAAAAAAAAACTTTTTTAAAAATTATTTTTTTTCAATTTGTTTTTGAAATTTTCTTTCAACTTAGCAGTAGTTTTTTAATATTAAATTTCGTTACAATCGGACTATCAGTTCAAAAGATATGCGGAGTTATTGAAAACGGTTCTATGGCAGGTACCGTTAATAAGCTGATTCTGAAAAAAAAAAAAAATTAGATGGTGGACATCACCATTTGCAAAAAATCTTTCATATAAAATTTTATCAAAATTGATCGTATTTTTTTTTGAGAAAATTGGAATTATCGGTTTTGACCAAAAAAAAAACGTTTTCAAAAATTATTTTTTTTCAATTTTTTTTGTGCAGTTTCATTTCAGTTTTTCTTTAAATTCGGTGAAGCCGTTCACAAGATAGTCGGAGTAATAAAAAACGGTTCTATGGCAGGTACCGTTAATAAGCTGATTCTGGAAAAAAAAATTATACGGTAGAAATCACCATTGGAAAAGAATCACTCATATAAAATTTTATCAAAATTGATCGTATTTGTTTCGAAAAAAATTAAATTATCAGTTACGCTTATATGGTAGGTACCGTTATTTTTATACCTAGGTCAAAAATAAAAAAAAAACGTCCGGGGATATTTCCCTATAAGAATAGTTGATGCCAAGTTTGAAGAAAATCGGCCCAAACGATAAGGCTGCAGGTGTCGATACATCCAGACAGACAGACAGGCATACAGACAGACAGACAGAATTGTCGGACATTTTATGGAAACTTTTTTTTTACGAATGCATAATTTGCCTCACAAGTAAAAAATGCATATACCTACCCATACTCGCACCTCCCAAAAATCATATAGCAGACCCAATTAGGGGGGTTGCAGGGGGACATCATGACCCCCATACATACCTCACTTCTTTACAAATGTTTGCCCTTGGCCGCATCTTCACAGAAATCAAAACCTCTTACAAAAATACTTAGCCCCATAACCATAGATACGATTTTATTTAATTTCTTTTTGGATCTTGTGTTTTGTTGATTTTCAGGCGTCTTTTGCATTTCTCGCTAAAAATGTTAGGAACCAAATGTATGCAGGATTACATTTTTTACGTTTTCAGTTTTAGTATAAAAAAGAGGTTATCGAAATACGAAATAATTTCAAATGTATCCTACCAACGCCTCGCCGGAAAGGGTCAAATTTCTCATTTATAAATAACTAATTATTTTTTTCTCAAAGATGTCCTTTTTATTTTTAAAAGTTCGAAGAAAAGACAAAAATATATTTTTTTTAATAAAATTTATTTACAAACAAACTCAACGTTGCTGCTGTTATGAATTTCTTCCTTGAAATTCAACTCTTTGCCTGCGTTACTGTTTTTCTACAAGTGTTTCTCAAGAGGATAAGTCCAAATACTTCAAAGTATATTATTTTTTTTTATTTCAATCATCGACAAAGTAAAATTATAGTCTGTCTTTTGTAAGTGGGCAGTAAAAAACTTGTGTAAACCTACATAGATATAGTAAGAAAAAAAAGTTTTCCATTTTCACTGTTTTTAATATTTTTTTCCTGTAGTGGCTCTTTAGTTGAAACCATCATCAGTGAGTCTTATATAGTTCACTGTTATAGTACCTATCTACCTAGATCCAGCAAAAAGTTTTCGAACTTCACTTGATCTCAAAGTGTGGGGTGGAATTTTTCGAATGATATGCACATTGCACAAGCACAAGCATCAGTGCATAAAATTAAACTGACTGCAAGGACAGAGATTTCCTATGATAATATATTAAAATCGAAATAATTTAAAGTTTTCATTTTGAAGCAAGGACAACTTGGTATAAGGTGTTTAATCTCTTGGAATCCTGTTTTAAAGAGATTTAAATTTGTATATATTTTTAGTTAAAAGTAAATTAAACATACAAATTTAAACGCGCACATACTGTTGGATACACGAAGAATGTTCAATGTGATGTAGAGGTTCATTTTATGGGTTGAAAAATTTATTAATTTCTTGAATTACTTTATTATTTTAAAACATCATAATCAAAGAACAACACAAGATTACACAAATAGTAGTAAGACGGGATTAAATGTCTAAAATGCGTTGAAATGAAATACAAGCGGGAAGGAAGTATGCAACATATGAAATGGAATTGTTGCGAGCTATGATTTCACAGAGGAGTGTCGTACCTACTTACTATAAGTTGAGGCGTTCAGAATAACAGTGCAATAAGTACACCTTGACTTAGATAGAGAAATTTGGAGTTTTGATGAATTTTGCGCGTTGAGAACAATGATTTTGATGTTGTAACTAGAGAACTTGTGGTAGATTTCTTCGATTAGATCGTAGAAGTACGACCTCTTCACGTGTTCCTTTCTTCTGTGAAAGCATGTGAGGTTCACTAAGTAGATGATCGTAGCTTAAGACGTCGTCACGTAGTCTTCTTCCATATCAACAATAGATGTCGCAATATTTGCTTTCTATAAAAATCACGGTAAAGGATATCGCAGTATTTCATTCTTCACTTGCCTATTCCATGCCATCGAACATAAAAATGTTATAAAACCCTTATACGATACATATTTTTACTTGTGATTATAGGTACTATAAGGCAAGTTATGCATTCGTAAAAAAAAAGTTTCGAGATAACAATCAAACAGAACGGCCCAACCGTTTAGACTGCAGATGTCGATACATCCAGACAGACAGACAGAATTTTCGGACCTACTTTTTTCGTCTTCTGTCTGTCTGGATGATAGAGAAGACGAAAAAAGTAGGTCCGTTAAGTGGCATAAACTATTCTTAGTGAAATATCCCCGGACATTTTTTTTTATTTTTTGACCTTGGTATAAAAATAACGTTACCTACCATATAAGCGTAACCGATAATTCCAATTTTCTCGAAAAAAAATGCGATCGATTTTGGTAAAATTTTATATGAGTGATTTTTTGCCAGTGTGATGTCCATCATCTTACAATTTTTTTCAGTATCAGCTTAATAACGGTACCTGCCATAGAACCGTTTTTTACTACTCCGACTATCATTCGAACGGCTTCACCGATTTTAATGAAACTTGATATTCAAAAACTAATGCTAAACTAAAATGAAACTGCAAAAAAAAAATTGATTTAAAGGAATTTTTGAAAAAAAAATTTTTTTGGTCAAAACCGATAATTCCAATTTTCTTGAAAAAAATATGATCAATTTCGATAAAATTTTATGTGAGTGATTTGTTACCCATGGTGATGTCTTTCGTCTGAATTTTTTTTTCAGAATCAGCTTATTAACGGTACGTGTCATAGAACCGTTTTTTATTACTCCGACTATGTTTTTAACGGTCAGACCGATTGTAACGAAATTTAATATACAAAAACTACTTAACTGAAATAAAATTGCAAAAAAAAAGTTGAAAAAAAAATAATTTTTGACAGCTTTTTTTTTTGCCAAAACCGATAAATCTAATTTTCTCGAAAACTTCGATAAAATTTCAATTAATTATATTTTTACCGAAAACTGTGTATATCTTTCATATAAACCTTTTTTTATCCCAAACATTTGTTTATAAAATATTTTTTTAAAAGACAAATATTTCGAATTATAAAATACTGAAATTTTTTTCTTTATAAAAAAAGCTAGTCAAATGAATTTTCCAGTCGTAAACACGAAAGTAACTTGCACCAAGAGCAAGTTTGTGTGACCCAGTCGTGCCCTTTATTTTTATGGCTTTCAAACTTTTATCACTGAAAATTGTTTACTTCCCATGAAAAATTGGTTTCCTATTTTAAACAATTAAAAATGAAAATACACACATATATACGAGTATATAAGTTCAGAGTTAAATTAAAGGCATAGAAATACGATCGATAGCTACACCAATTAACAGTTAAAAATTGTTTTTCCCTGATGCCACTGTTGTTCCTGCCATTTATTATTTTTACCCCGACAGTTATTGTGAAACATATCCTCCCCCGAAATTTTAAATTTTAACGAACTTCAATTTACGCTCCAAAAAAAAGTCTTGCCAATTTGAAACAAATTTTAGAATTTTCTAGCACTGTATATTTTTCTAATTGAAGTAAGTGATGCAGGCAAATGCCATAAAATGTTTACGAATTGCATTGATTAAAGTTGAGCTGAGCTTTTGTCTAAATTCGAACACACATTAAAGCAATCCTCTTTATTTCGAAATATATTAAAAATGAACTTGTTCATTATGCAAATGATTTTTAATTTTGCATAAATATTCTGTTGCTCTGTTAAAATAATCTCATTTTAGTTTGCTGTTTAATTTTAGTTTAATTAGCGAATTAGCACATGGTAGATAATAAAGGTTGACCATAAAATTAAATTGCATATAGCTTCGGTTGTATTCTAATTACTGTATTCGATAATACTTATTTCTCTCGAAGTATGTTTTTTTGGATTTTCATTTAATTTTTGTGTGTGTTATTTTTTTTAATTTATTCAAAAAGATAACAAACTGAATATTTTTGTATGTTTAATATTCCGAGAAGTTATATTTAGTAAAAATTTACGATCTATATCGTTTTCATATTTTGATTTTTATGATCCAATTAACTCGTTTGATATGTTTTCTCACACATAAATTATATAAAATTAAAAATACCGTCTATAAAATTTGCAACTGTTTTTCATTTTGTTTTCTTTGAATTTGTTGTAATGTAGTAATTTATACTTACATATAAATGTTAAATCAAATCATCACTGCTTTTTGGTTGAAGTGTTTTCACTATTTATGGTGCCCGATCTTAGAATTATTTATTACATGCACTGCCGTAGGTCAAGGTTACGCTTCAACTACCTCTAATTTAAAATTTTTATAAATAAGAGTAGATAATTCCTCATGATGAAAATCTGGCAAACCCTCCATGACTGCGTTATTGTGGATTAGCTAACTACATATTTTTAAATTGTTTGGCACGACATTTCATGAGGAGAACCAAAGTCTATATAGTGGCTTATATACTCTCAAAAAATACTGTCAATAAAATTTGCAAATATCTCCAAAATCTAAAGTATTTTTTTTTTACTGAATGAATCTGGGTAGTCTAAAAAGATACAGTTGCTGCGGAAAAAAACTTTCAAAAATAATTTAATAAAAATTATCAGAATAAAGGGGAAGTTAGCCTAAAATGGCCCACCTTAGTCATAAGGTCCACAGACAAAACAGTCATAAGGTCCATGGGCCTTAAAATATTTAAACAAGCACCCACTCAAAATCAGGTCAATATTGTTTGGCGAAATTCATGGATTTGCATGAAATTTAGTATTAAGGTATAATAAATTAAGTCCAAAAAACTTGCATAGGTAGGGTAAGGGCGGCGAATAGAGACCTCTCGGGTAATATAGACCAAGACCTTTTCTCGGAAAATACAATTACAATCAAAATGAAAAGTGCTTACTTTTATCCGCGCACTTTTTTAACTTAACTCAGTTAAATTTAATTCTTATCTGAGAACGCGTTTTTGAGTTGTGTTCAATTTATTGAAATTGATGATGATGCATATTATTATCATACAAAACTGAATTTTTTTTAATTAAAACAGTAAATACGACATCTTTTAGAACTGCATGTTTGTAACAAAAGAACAAACAAATGACTCCATACTTTGGACTAACTGTTAAGTAGTTATGGCATTTTTTTGTGGTTGCCACTTTTTTAAATTGTTAAAAAATTAAATATTTTTTTCGGCTATTTGCACTACAGTAAAAATTCTATAAAAATTATCATGTACTCCCAGAACCTATAGAATTATTATATCGAAGAATCGGATTTTGAAAACAGTAATTGTTTGAAAATTAAATTTCCAACAAAAAATTATAATTATTTTTTACTTTGGCAACACTTAATTGAAAAAAAGACGATTGTTTGTAGATCACTCCTTAGAGCAGATTTTTTTTTAGTTCAAAAAAATTACGGTACCTGCCGGTTATAAAGAATCTTAATTTTCTCAAGAACGAACGGCTCCAACGATTTTCGTGAAAAGAGACGTGTTTTTGTCTAATTTAGTTAAATTTAATAAAATTTTCATTTCATTTTTTTAAGAAAGATCTAGATGACTTGATCAAGTTTCAATACCAATATTTTGCAAAAGTGTTTAATTTTAATTTTAATTATTTTTTTTTGTAAATTTGATATTTGGAAAACGACTTGGCTAAACATTTTTATTATTCGCACTTGAAATTGGCAACTGGCGCATCTCAAATTTGCAAAAATACGTTTTTTATAAAAATTATTATGTATAACTAAACTTATACGTATTTGTACAACAAAAATTTTCTGCATACTTTGATTTTGGCTTGAATCTTTGTAAAAAGTAGTTTTGGCTCTTTAAATAAAAATTTATATGATTTTGTTCGTATTTCTCACTTATAAGAAATTGGCTCAACCGTTATGACCAAATTTGTAAGAACCGTGAACACTAAATCTCCGTTATTTACACTTTTAGCCAAAAACCTGAAATGCAGTTATATTAAGACCGCTCTAAATATAACATACACTAAGTTTTATCAACTTACACTAAGTTTTATAACTTAAGAAGTTATTAGGGAGCTACCCGTTATAGCCAGGCTAAATAGAAAATTCGATTTTCTCCTCTAAAGAATCAAAGTGCTATTCACGAAATTTTAAGTAAAAATTCGTCAAACGGTTTAGGCGTTGGAAGCACAGACAACTGCACATACGCACCTCCAAAAAGACAAAACGACTGAAGCACAGTGGTTCCAAGGCGAAAAAAAAATTAAACATTTTGTACAACCTCTCGAATATGGTTTTTAGGTTCTACATATATGTAATGAAAGAACGTTCTTTACTTTTTTTTTATCATCCAGGTCCGGAGTACAGATAACTAAAAGTGGCGCCTTTCAAGATTTAAGTAATAAAAAGGTTTTAGCTAGCTGTTTTGAAATGGATGTTTTCTTACATTACTTATTTTTTGTTAAAAAATAAAAAACCACTGAACCTTTTTAGTAGTATTGTTGGCTTTCAAAATGCATTATCAGTTTATTAAATTTGTTTATCAATTACGAAAACACGGCTCTTACGTCAAGCTACCTTTCGAGCGAGCCATTTTTGGTGTTTATTGGTCTGTAGAAAATGAGCTCCACGTTGCTCCACGTTTCTCAAAGCCTACACAATATGCTATAAAACTTGTAAAAACAAAAGGTCACTTTTAAAAACTTTGCTCGCAAGAGGCTTTTCAGCGCATGAGAGCGTAATGGACAAATAGCACTTAAAATTGAGTTTTGCATAACCGTTTTTTTTTCGCAGCTATTTTGCTTAATTTATTTGTTTACATAATTATATATATAAAATTCGTTGCAGTTGCGTTTTAGCTTTGGTTGAGTGTGTAATAAATTTAAGAAGTGGTATAATGACTAGGTTTGTCATATAAAGAGCTGTGTGATTTTTTTTTTCGACAGAAGTAAGAGTGTTGATTTTTTTGGATTTTTTTTGCAAGAAAGGTACTGTAATTTACAACATGATCAAATTTTACAAATAATTTCAGAAGTTAAAAAAAGATTTTTACCGCATTTTAAACAGAGGTATAAGGCAACTCGGTACATTCACTCAAATAAGTATAAGCAAATATATTTGAAATTTTTTTAATCGTATCTAAAATATCTTACGAATTATTTGATTTAGGAAAAAATGTATCTTTATAAAATTTGTTTGACTTCCAAAAACAGATAAAAGGAGTCTTCAAAAGTGAAAATCACTGGGTACGGAAATATCTTTAAACGTGAAGTCGATCAATTTGGGCGCCATTTTTCAAAATTGCAGCCAAAGGCCATGATTTGGACCATGTGACTATTTATTCTTTTACCCATATAAGTGTTTGTTACAAGGCCCCAATATAAAAATTAGGGGCATATAACGGCTCACGTGATACGGACTAGCGCCCAGACTAAGTATAATTGGTAAGTACACGTAATTATTGAGAAATAAATATCCATTTTGTTTGTATCACGTTGATACCAAGTTCCCTTAGTATTACACACTAAATTCCAAAAATTGGACTATGCAGTTAGCTTTTATATATTTTTTCCGCCTGCTTCATAGAAAGGAACCACTTTGAAGAGTGAACAAAGTGGAACACAATTCACTGTGGTCTATTTTTTGGAACACAGCTAATTTACTTCGCGTTTTACAAAATTTGCATTTATGTAAATTTAAATCTCAAATAGATATTTTTGTTATTTTCTTACATCTCAAATAGATATATGAAACTTTAAGAAAGTTATATAAAATTTAATAAATATTAATATCTTTTCTAACACTTGACACTTGCACTATTCGCGCGCGCGAATAGTACATAGTACAGTGAAATGCACACAGTGAGTTGTCCATCACAGTGAATTGCCCCACAGTGAATTGTTCATAGTGAATTGTACACAGTGAATTATTGTCCCCACAGTGAATTGTGTTCCACATTGAATTGTGCACAGTAAATTGTCCATACAGTGAATTGTGCACAGTGAATTAGCCTAGACCCGTATAACTTATATAATCCTGAATTTAAGAATAAAAACCATCTATCTATCTATCTATATATCAGATGGTAACGTCCTACTGGTTTCAATGTAACATGAAACGATTTATTTAGCATATTACTGCAACGCTGCTGGAGCTTTCATTTGCAATAGACTTACTGCTTGAACAGAATGGTATAGCTGTAGCTGTAGCTTGTAGCACTGTCAAAATAGAGACAACGCCAATCCTATAATTCGCACAGAATGTGTAGCTGCAGCTGTAGCTGTTCAACTTCAACTTTGGCGTGCGCTGCTTGCTACTTTTTGACATTTTACGAACAAAAAAAAAACAAAACAAAGCGAAATGCCTGAATAAAAGATGATGTTTTGTGCTACATCATCCTGGAAGAGCTTGTTACTTTTTTCAACTACATTTTGACAATAGCTGTGACAACGCCACATACTACAGCTACAGGCTACATCATTCTGTTCAGCCACTTATACAATATGCTGCAGTCAAACTGAGATGTAAACATTCTACTGACAATCTTTCTTGGACAAATTATAGCTGAACTAGCTACAAGCGCACCGCCGGTTATTTTAACGTTAATAATGATATTTTGTTTTTAATTATATAATATTGAATTATGAAGCATTTTAAGTGATTCAATAAAACTAAGATCGTAACACAATATGTTTAATTAATGAATGAAATTTTATTCCAAATTAACTTTTAATTATATAGCTTAAGTTTATTTGAGTACAAATTAAAATTATGAATAAAAACGTATAGACGACTGGATAGATTAAATTTATTCGCCTATTATAAAAAAAACAAGAGTTTCTACTGAATATACATTATCCATGAAACAATTTGGCAAATATTATGTTCTCGATACTTTTTATTTGCACAGAAAAGAAATTATTTTAATGTTCTTTGTGGATATGTAATTCTATATTTGTGTAGCAATGAAATAATCATTTCATTCTGGTCAATTAACTTTTGAATTCGAAAGGTTCGGAATCCATGTTTCGTTCTTCGTGACGTGATTAAAAATGAAATTCAATATCATATAAAATAAAATATCAAGTCATGCTTATATTCCATGCATGTTGACCATATTTTTAAGATTTATATTTGAATCATTGGGTCCACAAATATTTAATTTTTTCATTGGTTGCGGTTGTTTAATGAATTAGAAATATTAAGAATTTTGAAAATCTGCCAAATAATGAAGGTTAAAGTCGAAATGATGACAAAAGATTTTTATTTTTTTTTTGCAAATTGTGTATCAGATAAAAATTATAATGAACAATTTTTGTTGTGGATCAAAAATCCTATCGCAACAATTACTAATAACTTTAGAATTGGACACGTTTTTTATTTCCTTCATTAAAATACAAAATTAAAAATATTTGTCGAGGATTCATTAAATATTAATATACAAAACAATACAAACAATTATTGATTTTTTTCTTTTTTTTTATATTAATACAATCTTAGTTTAATTGGGTTGTCAAAATGAATTATTTTAGGAAATCCATTGAGCTTATGATAGTTGAAAAAATTCAATTTTTAGTTGTTTAACTGCTATTAGATTTAACTTTATGAATTTTAAACACAAGCGAAATACTGTTGAATTGTGTTAAAATAGTTTATTGAGATTTACATAAATAAAACTTAAAGTGTATACTTATTTTAAATTACAGTGCGCTTCACTTGATTAGACGCACACATTTTCTCCTAATAAATTGCATATTTTTCCTCACTTTTAAAAAACTGTATTTACAAGAAATTTGATTAAGTTCTCAGAGAAATAAACATACGCTCAGAATCAGTGAGATACATTTAATTAACTGTTGTTTTTGTATCTTATTTCTCACATGTGCAAAAAGTGCTTCATTTTATTTCGTCACTTGATTAGACGCACGGATTTTTTCGATTAGTAAAGACAGGTCCAACGTAGTTATAACGGGTATGGTATGTTTCGCCAAAAACGTTTGGCAAGTAAACGTTTGGCGGTGGTTCATTTCGCGGTTTTTCGTTTCGCAATTCTTTTATTTGGCATTTTGTTGTTTCGCATTTCACGTTTCGCGAATTACGTTTCGCTTTTTAAATGAAATGTCAAATAATCATTTCGCGTTTTTCATTTGGCTATTTTCATTTAGTTTCTTGATTTATTAGTTTTTTGAAGTTTAGCAAATTTTTATTTGGCAATTATGTCGTTTAGCATTTTTTTACTAAGCATTTATTCGTTTCACTTTTTTTTTTGTTTGGAAATTGTTTTTTTGCAATTTTTTGTTTGGCAATTTATTGTTAGGCATTTTTTTTTTTTGCATTCAATTCTTTTGCAATTTGTTCGCTTCATTAAATTACAAGCCTTTAAATTTCCCGCGAAATTTTAAGGCATGTAATTTTATGAAGTGAAAAAATTGCAAAAGAATTGAATGCCAAAGAACAAAACATAGGTTTTCTCAAAATTTTCCATTATAAAAATTAAGCAAACACAGAATATAAAGGCCGACGAAGTTATAACTACAAAAATTGCAAGACAACTAAAATAGTATTACAATTTACAAACCAAGCTTGCATGAATTAATAGAACAACGGCTAAGAAAAAACGGTAAATCTAAAAAAAAAAAAAAACTGATGCGAATAGTCAAACAATCGGAACAACTGAACGGCGAAACGATCTATCAGCGAAATGATACAACGCCAAAACAATCTTTCAGCAAAATGAGTAAACCGCGTAGTGCTGTTTTGCGGAACAACCAAACGGCGAAACATTATTTGTCAAAAAGAAAACGCTTTGCCAAATATCAAACAATGTAATAAAAAAAAGCAAAACAACAAATTGCTTGATGAATTTTGCGAACTGATTGAAAAAGGATTTTGAAAAAAGAGAAATGTAAAACCGCCAAATTATAATTGCGAAATTATCAAAAAGCGTAATGAATAAAAAACAAAACGTAAGTTGCCAATTAAAAATTGCAAATTAAAAGAAATATTTAACGACTAAGGCGAAACAAAAAATTGCCAAATGAATTTTGCCAAACAATGATGACGCTGTTATAACACCGCACGGGAAGCAAAATATATGAGGATGGTATCAAATTTTGGCCACTAAACGATTTAATCCTACTTTCAGAGATTTTGCTTTGTTTGTTTCTGCCTTTTGTTTGTGTCTGCCTTATTTGGTGTGAATCTAACTTAACACAACATTAAGGAATGAAATCCAACATTTTATACTTTCTGAATGTGTAAGTACACAAAAATGCGTAAAGATAATATTAGCATCAATAGCATTATTGTTAGTACACACTTAATTTTTATATTATTTTTATTGCAGCAATTGAAAAGAGAAGGTTTAACTAGCCTATAATCTGAAGAGTTACGCCAAAGTATGAACGGTGGTCTTCATCATCTTAAGACAGTATAAACGGACTGATAATACCAACCGTTCAAGTTTTCAACATTAGTTTTTGATCCCGAAAAGTTACAAAAGCAAACATTTATTGAACATAAGAACAAGTGAATTCTTTAAAGGCAATTGCGAATATTTCATCATGAGATAGTGACATTTCTAAGTACCAATGAACAGAGATCTATTTAAAGTGTGAAATTAAAGCAAGAATCAGAATTTGTAATTGACTACACAAATAAAGTTTATATTTAAATTTGAATTAGAAATCCTATTCTAAAAAGATATAAACATACATTTTGCAGTTTTGATCTTATTTTTATAATAGCCATTTTAAACGGTTTGGAAAATTAAAAAGTATAGAAGGAAGTTATAGAAAATGTAGACTAAATTTCGCTAATAGTGTAGGACTCAATTTAAGAAAGGTTTTCTTCCAAAAGTTTAAATAAAACGGCAAAATAAAAGTACGCGATATTGTAGTTAGAATGTTAAAAATTTCTTATATAAAGAACAAATTGGTATAAAATTGTCAAGTTAATATATATGAGTTATTGTCTGATTTATCAATCATGATTCTTTCTTTCTTTTTTTTTTTTTAAATTTAACCACCACCAATTTCGTGTAGGTTTTAAATTAATAATTAAATATAACAGATAAATTTGTTTTTGTTTTATAATTATGAAGTCGTCTTGTAATAAAAATTATAAGCGATTAGCTATTTTATTTGATATACATGCAGGACGATCATTGTAAAATCATTTTTAACGTATATTCCAAAATCGAAATCACTTAATTTAAAAAAAAACTGGTGTTTTTCCAGGGTTGGGGTCGAAGTTCTGCCTGGTTTAAAATTCTTTTGTCAAAATTCTTTTGTCTAAATTCAGCTTTTCAAAATGTTGCTTTTATAATAATTCTTCGGAGAATAAAGAAAAAACATTTTAACGTTTTCCAAACCTATTTTATATTATTTGCAGAATTTTGATCAGAAATCAGATCGATCTTAATCTTACTTCTTTAACTCCCAATTCGTTCAAACAAAAAAAAAACTTGTTTTTAAATAAAACTTGTCTAAAAATAGAATTTTCTTTGTTATATTATAATTTTACAACGGCTTCCTAGTTACAATTGAAGTTTTAAATAAGATCGAATCGGGCGTAAGAGTGTAAATGAAATCAAAATATTTTCTTCCCATCTATACGGCCCTAAAAAATCAGATTTGTTTGTTTTTCACAGCCAGAATTTTGAAAAGCAGAATATTGCAAAACAGAATTTTTTCTAAACAGAATCTTAAAAAGCAGAATTTTGAAACCATATTTTCGACCCGCTCCCGTTTTGCCAACAATATTTTAAAAAATATCAAACGAAATATTTAGTATTTTTTCCCAGGAAGATTTTGGAATAATGGCTATATACAACAACATTTATTCAGGCTTAATTTTTTTAAATTTGTTTCTGGCGTATAATTCCAAAATGTTTTTTCTGTTTTGACTAAACAAACATTTTCTGCAGTTTTTTATTTTCGAAACATTTTCGTCATAATTCTTCAGGCATAATTTCTAAGAGCCTGTCAAATAGCTTAACTCTAACAATAGTTAATTTAAATAAAGACATGAAAAAGAAACAATAGACTAAATTTAACTTTGACAAAAATTTCGCTTTTGAAATCTCTCAAAACGACATTTTTAATTTTGTATTCATACTGTGAAGTGAAAAATTTATATTTTAATTCATGCCACTTAAAGTCAGTTTGGCTTAAGCCTTAACCTTACTCCCATCTTACCTCTGCCTCCCATAACAACACTCAAAAAAACCACCCACATTTAAGTGCTTCTTCTTATATTTTATGTCATTAAATAATATTCCTTCATATAATAAGCAACTGGTTCTGCCGCAGAACACCAAAAGCGCACACCTTCTTGCTTCCAAGATGTGTCGGCTTGGTTTTGAGAATATCCCAAAAAAGTTATGTCTACCGGTGGAATACGAAAAAAAAAATTAGTTTTTTTTACTGCACGGCTATACACACAGTCTTCTGGTTGGATTTTTAAATGGAAAAAGATACAATTCCCATTTCAAGCTGCTGAAGATTACTCTTTGTTGAGACACTTGAGTTAATGTTCTCAATGCTGCCTGCTACCAGAGGTTGCAAGTAAAAGAGAAACCTTTATACGTTGCGGCAGTAATAAAGTTATCATTTATTTCTTTTTTATGAATTTTAAAATTAATCATAAAAAAGTATATCTTCCAAGGAAGGTAATTTATAAAAATGAATATATTCCCAAAGTTGCAATTAAAAAAAAACTTACTGTTTGCACGATTTATATATGGCATGCATCCAAATAAAACGACTACAAGGACTCCAATCCAAAGCATTTGATGAGCCATAATGAAATCACAGGATGAATTCTAGAGAACTTCTTAAAATAAAGCACTTGTTTATATTTTTTATCCACTCAAACAAACATCAAGTCGATAAACGACTTACAATACGACACTCAAAATCGACAATCGTTTTTGATCTTCTCACTTTATCCCTCAAAAGTTAGAAGGATGTCTTTTTGTTACACTTTTATTTTTGATTTATTTACACTAGCGACGAAAAACGAGGACGAACACGAGACTATCCCACTCGAACAAAACACCAAACACACACGGAAAAAATAACACTCAAGTTAATAATAATGAATTGCTCCCGAAGGATGATACAAGCGCGCAACACAAAACAAACGAAAATTGAACGGAACCTAAGCTCGTAGAATGAAATTAGGATATCCTTCCATCCAGAACGACACGGATGGTCTGGCTTGGTTGGTGTGAATGAAAACGATTTTTGTGTCGTCCTGTTCGGGTTTTGGTTTTCGTATATTTCTCCTGATATGATGGTTCAGTTCAGAGTTGTCAGACAGAGCAGCGAGCGTCGTCGTTGGTGTTATCCTTGCACGCTTGCTATTCGAGTGCGATTAAGAATGATTCCAAAATTCTCACTGCAGCCATTTATATCTTCATCCGTTGTGAGCTTCCTGTTTTCCTGCTTGCTTGCTGGCTGCTGCTGTTGTTGTTTACGTTTTTTGTTTCTGTTTTTGTGTTGGGGTTTGGTTTTATATGTTTTTTTGTTTGTGTATAGTAGATATTTGCTATTTGCCAATTGGGGGTGATTTTTTTTGAATTTTTGTTAGGGTTGCCATGTCAAAGTGTAGGTTTGATGTTTGTAAAATATTTCTTTCTACATACTTATAAACATATACGAATATTAGTTGGTATTAAATCATATTCCTCATTGCATTCTAGTTCAATCGTATAAATGAAGAAGACATCTTAGCACCTATACAAATGCAAAGTAGTTATTTTGTCAGCATTTAATTTGCGAACTCCCAAAATTGATTTAAACATATATAATAAATATTGTACACGTGAGACCAGATTTAAACATCATCGAAACAAAAAAAAAATTATGTACGCACTTAAGTTACATTTTTCTTCAAAAGTCTTATTTTAAATGTAAACAGATTGAATTAAAGAACAACACCCTCTTAATGTGCACTGCACCCATTAAAATAAATTATTCAAATGAACGAAAATATAAACAAAATTAAGTCCACTGTTTTAGTTGGATTATGATTCATGAGGCAATCATGCATTCATTTATTCAGAAATAAGTTCTTTGTCTTTTTGCGTAATATTTATTGCGTAATCAAGTCATAATCCAAATTGATCAAAAAAAGAAAGACAAATTTTGACAAAAAAAAAAAATAATGTATTAAAAATGCTTGAAATGGAAATACAATATTTAAATCAAATATTTGTATTAATATACCAGGTGGTGCAAATACAGAAAAGTAAAAGGAATTCAGTTGCAGTTGATTAAAAAATGCAATATTAAATATAAGAACTTCAGGCATCATCGTAAAAATTTATTTTACTGTCTCCAGTTAAAAACAAACTCTGAAAATCAACTTTGACTTTAGTGTATTTATAAACTGAGCCAACAGTTTGTTGAAGATTGTATTATCATTTTTTGTTTGACACGGAGTGAACCTGAATACCAACGAACATATTTCTCTAGCCAATTCTAATTCGGGCTTTACACTAACCCTGTTCAACAAAAATTTCCAAAGCAGGCTTTTTGGTTTGAAGCTATTTTTTAAAGTTCTGTCTGTAAATGGGTTCAGTTAGTCACCGAAACACAAATGATGACACTGAATTTTTCTGTAGAATAATTGTTTTTACTTTTCTAAATTAACATTATCTCTTGTGTGTGTAATTTCACGCACCCTTTCTTTTTATGTATACTTACAGTTTGTTGAGTATCAATCACCTTGTCGCGTCAGAAGACGCAATAATTTTTTTTTAAATGACGGCAAATGTCAATTCTACTTTGAGCGATAACTCACTTACTATGGATGAATTTTTAAGACTACAAGAACAATATAATTTTAATAAATTGGTGCAATAGGACATACTTCTGGAAGCACAACCCAAATCCTAAGGGCAGTGTTTACGAGCCGCCTAATATTTCTTCAGACTTCTTTTTGTGGTGGAGGGTGGATTTGTTTAAATTTACGAGCCTTTGTCAACAAGCTTTAGACTCTTAATGCTCTCAAAGAGAATCAGCCCTATCGAGGTATCTGTTCGGAATGGCAAATTCTCCGATTTCATACAAATCCTTTTCTGAAATGTTAAAAAATCCACTTGATCCCACTGCCACCCAAAACTCTATTGTGCGTTTCATAAAAACGTGCGTTGGGAAAAATATTTCCTGCAAAAATCTTGCAGAATTTTCCGTTCCGAACGGATACCTCGATAGTTCTGCCAAGAATGCGAGGAAGTATCTACGAAAATGATCATAGAAAATGCCATAAATTGGTACCGAATGGTCATTAGTTCTAGGAGAAAAATCGTTTCAGTGCCGAAAAAAATCAAACTGAAGAAAAGCTTATTGCAGCAAAGCTGATGGCCGGAAAAATTGAAGAAATATGATGATAATTTTGTATCACATGTAATATTTTATGAACCTCGGCAGATGCTTCCATTTGCTAACATACTTTTCGCATATGGAATTTACAGTATTATTGCAAAGAGAAATGTTAAGCTAAACAACGAGTTTCATGATACACAACTTATCGTTTGTAGATACACATCAACGTCGGATTACCTTAAACCTTCTTAGCTTAAGCTGTGTTTTCGTGAAAATCTGCTCATATACATCAGTAACAAAAGCAATAATTTTGTTATTGTTTTATTTTTTTATTTACTTCTTCCACTTTATAATATCTTTATCTTCATCTCTTTTTCACACCGAATTCCCGTCGAAAAGTTTTCCACTTATTGTAAAAGATTTCTCATACAAATTTTGGAAGTTCATATTATGACGTCGTATATATGTACCTTACAAGTTTACAACAAAATTTATATAAAAAAAAACAATGCCATATAACCATAACAAAACATGGCAACCCTATTTCGCGTTGTCCTTTTCCATCTTTCACTTGTGTCTCTGTCGATTCTCTAACATGCTCTCCTCGTGCACTCTTGCATGCCATGCTACATTACTGTGTATGACTACCCCAAAGACCATTGGCATCCTTTCTACAGAAGAACCTTCTTTTCCACACAGGACAATTATTATTTATTTACCTACTTTTTTTGTTAGTTCGCCTTCAAGTTATTGTATTTAGTTTTTTCCTTTCTTATTTTTAGATAGATTGTCGTCAATTGAACGTTCGTTCATTGACAATTGTCGCAAAGTATAAACTCGGGACAGGACACCATCTGAGAACCCGTGGACGACACCTGACTTATAACCTAGATTTGATGTTTGTTTTTTTTTTTATGTTACGTATACTCCATGTATGCCGGCGTTGCTATTGTTATTTTGTTGTATGAAAGCGATGTTCGAGGAAGGAATCATTCCTAAGTTAGATGTGGATGGTAGACAATCTATATTGGTGTGGTGGACCTATAATTCGTCCTCGTATTTGTTGATAGTGTTGCTGCTATTTTGAATAGCTATTATGAATTTGAATATAATATAGATTAAATAAACCGTTTAGACTAGAGTCAGTGTGGTGTGTGGTGTGTGGTGTGTGGTGTGCGGTTGCGAATTGTATATTTTGAAATTGGGAATTGGGAATCCACATTCAAATGGTGGCAGGAATATCAACGTTGAATGACATCGGTCAGGGGACATGTGACCTGATGTTTATTTTTTTTTTTCATCTGCAAGCAGCTTCGTAGCGATTTCCACTCATCCGATGCCAATTTTGCCGCCCACACCATCACCTACCCCTTAATTGTTGATACTGGTGTATACTGTGTTGCTTTTGCCAACTTGTATCAACATGGGAATAACAATGTCCTTAATGAAGGATTTTTATTTGCTTCTTTTGCATTTTTGTAGAATTTAAGTCGTTTTTTTTGCATTGGTTGGTTGGTTGGTTTATTAGAATTTTTTGATTGCTTGTTGTGAAAAAGGTGGGAGTTGAGGGTGTCCTAATGGATTCATCTCTTGGTCGTATGGTTTTTCTTCTTTTTTTCAATTCAATGGAGATATTCTAAATGTTTTGCGTTGACGGTGGTGATTTGTTAAAAAATAATTTACCAAAGTAAGTATTGCAATTAAGTGTTTTTTTTTTGTTTGCATGATTTCCTATTCAATTGAAAGTCACGTATTGGTTGGTAAAATGGTTTACATTTTAATTTCGTGTGCGGTATTTTAATGTAAATACATTGAATGATTGCATAAATGATTGATTTGCTATTGAAATCATTCATTATTATTATTAATGTGGACCGCAATCAACAAAGATTGGTAACTGATTGAAATATGATTTTTTTTTATGGGTTGCAATTAAATATGTATGTTTTTAACCGACATAAATGATTAATTGTGCTAATTCATGGAGTTAAATTAAATATGGATTTTGAAAAAAAAAAAATAAAACTTATCTGGTAGAAAGTTGGATGGAAAAAAACAACCCAAGCTTTAAAGCTCTTACATTGTTTGTGTCTGTGGTAAAATGTCTAGGAGCTTTTCAAAAATAGGGGTTTTGAACAAAGAAAACACTTTTTATAGGAAATCTGCGTTTGCATCTTAAAGTTTTCGTATATTTTTAAATTGAGTTATATTAGGTCAAGCAAAATATTTATACATTTGTACTTACGATATGGGTAAGTTGTGCCATATTCTTTTTTTTTTTTTTTTTTTAGTGGTTCAGTTGATGTATCGATGGGTAAGTTTACAAATATTTTAAGTGCTTATATAATTTCATTTAGCAGAAGAACGCTTTTATGTTTTAGAATTTCATAAGGCTGTTGCAGTTAAGAAAATTTCACTGAGTGTAAATTGTAGCTGAGTCGAATCGACTAAAAGTGCACTTTACAAATTTATTCACCAAGCATTTGTAAGTAGGTACTTCTAGAGAACAATTTGTGATTTTCTATGTTAAAACTCAAGGGTTATGTAATATAGACGATCCCACTTATTTTTCTAATACATAATTTACTTACATTACAACGGATCTTTCTTTGTCAACATTTTTAAGTTTCGCATAACGTTTTGAAAATAAAATAAAGTCTACGACTAGATAGCACGTACCTTAACTCGTCGCTGAGAATCTTTTTGGGCCCTGAAACCGATAAAAACTCATGTTTTTGATTGTATGTGGCTGCTGAAATATTTTATTTGCTTAATTGTAAGGAATAAAAATTTGGGTCGTACGAAATTGCTCTGGCAAGCTATTCTACAGATTTGGAATATCTAGGTTTACTATGCCATGATTTTATTTTTTATTTCAGTTATAAACAAATATTTTCATATTCTTCGGTAAATATGAAATTAGTGAAAAAAAATTTAAAAATCGTCTTTTTTAATGATTATTTTTTTAAGGACTATAAAAATCTTATCTTAAAACTAAGTTTCATTAAAGTCCGTTCTCATGTTTTAAAAATATTGAAATGACAAAAAAAGTTTTAGAATTTTTTTTTTAAAACTTAACAAAAATATTAGAGAAACAAAGTTGTTAGATGTCTTACTGAAATTAGCTAGGGCAATTTAAGAAAAAAAAATATAGTTAAGATCGCTTGAGCCGTTAAATTCATTTATAAAAATACCGTTAAACGAATTTTGTACACGTATAAAAAAATTTGGTTGAAATCGTTGGAGCCGTTCTCGACAAAAATAAGCTTTTTAATATCGACAGGTACCGTGATTTTTAGGCCTAGAGCGCCTAAGAATCGGTTCACCCCTGAAAATTCTACCTACCAAGTTGGAAGCAAATCAGCCGAGCCGTTTAGGCTGTAAGTGACAGACAGACATGATGGACGGAATTGTCGCACCCACTTTTTTGTCTTTTTTATGCCCGAGTCCAAGACTCATGCCTTAAAGATTATAATATCTATAGTCGCAAGATAATTCACACGAGTTTTGTTCCCAAAAAAAAAGCGCAATAAGTGCTAATTGGGTTATTCTTTTTCAGAACAAATTCCTTATTTAGGTGCCACATGAGTGAAAAGTTTTCACAAACTAATTTTTAACATCAAAATAAACGAATGATCTCAATAAATATTGTTTTTTGTCAATTTATTTTTTATAAGTATTTTTGAAGTAGAGCCAAAATTATATTGGGTTCCCGTAGACTCCCAGATTAGTAGATAATAGTGCGGGTTTAAGGGTTCAGATCAATTGAAAGATACATAACTTCGATGTGAAACCAATCATCTATTGTTTTATTGTAAATATTTTACATGCTTATGGCTTATAAGTTAGCTGTATGTTAGCATTAAAACAAAATCTTATATTATAATTAATTTGTTATAAAATTCATTAATTATTTTGTATTTGATTAACAACAGCTCAATCTTTGGAGAATTATTTTTGAATGACAATTTATGACCATTAAATTTTTCATTTATATTATTGATTTATTAGCTAATTAGAATTTCAAAATTAATTTAAACTAAGCACAACTCTCTGGTTCCATAAATGATGCAAAACCAAAACGAATCCAAAAACAATAATTCAACTAGATTCAATTATACACTCCGTGTCACTAGATCACAGGCAGTTTTTTATTTTAATTTTGAAATATTTTTCAAAAAAAATTAGGATTATGTTGATAATTGCAACATTTATGACGCTTTTCCCAAAAGGGTCATAAAATGTACCTGATTTTTTTTTCACTTGATTAAGGACAGTAGACAAATTTACCTGTTTCAAGCTTAAAAAACAGTAAAATTTTTGTTTGTATAAATAAATTTTTGTTTTATTCCAAGAATTGCAACAGTTTTTAGTAATGGGTACTACCTCCTGATCGCTGAATCACTTCAAGTAGCCTGCTGTGTAGAGATTCATAGAGTTTTGTCAAATAACCCAGCGAAATTTCGGACCATGCTTGTTTTATGGCTTCAATTACCTCTTCCGTTTTATCATTCCTCCTTCATAGACTTTTCTTAAAAGCCACCCCCATACATTTTTCATGATGTTCAGTTGGGGGGAATATGTGGCCAAGCAAGTAAGTTTAAATTTTGGTTCTGAATCTAGGCTTTGGTTGTCCGCGCGGTATGTATCGGTGCATTGTATTGTTGGAAAGTCCATCGGTGTGCACCAAATATTTCAAAAAAACTGCGAAAAAGCTCTCTCCAGTATCGATTTGTAAGTGATTGCGGTCATTTTGGAGCTTTCAAAATCCAGCTCCCCAGTTCCGGAATAGCTTATTGCTCGCCATACCATTACACCACCTCCTTTGCTGTGCCGCCTTTGGAGATGCATTTCTTCTTTTCTCAAATCATGAAAATAAAAGCTGTATCCATCAGGTCCGTCCAAATTAATTTTATTTTTCATTCGAAAAGCCTACGGTATGCCACTCTCGATTCCACCTGATGTGTCTTGTTGCAAATTCAAGCCGTTGGCTTTTATGTTCGGCTTCAATGGTGGTTTCATCTTCATTTTTTGATGGCGAATATGGTCGGCCTTCTGTATCGCCCAAAAAAACAGTCGATCAACTAGATTTAACTCCAGTTTCTGCCTTGATTTTACTTACGGATAGCCTTGAATTTGAAGCTGTTCTCAGTATCGCCCGACTTTTTACTTGAACTAAGCTCCCTCATACTTCAGGTACTTTTTTATATGACTAAAATAATGGTAACAGGTAAATTTTACCACTGTCCTTAATCAAGTGGAACAAAAAAAGCAGGTACATTTTATGACCTTTTTGGGAAAAGCGTCATAATGGTTGCAATGATAAACATAATCCTATTTTTTTTTTACAATATATACCTAATATATCCTTCATTCATTGTGCATTTGGTTTTTCCCGGAATACCGAGGGGTTTGAAAAATATCGCAAAATATTTTTCATTAATCAAGTGACACGGTGTGTAATATTTACCAATCTATCCGACCCTCTTATTTGCTTATATTCCTATTACGTTAACTTTTTTTCTTCTTTAACTTTATATGATTTTCTATATCTATATGAAACATTGTACCTAATTATTAATTTTCCATACCTTATTCATATAAGTTTTAATTCACGTATTCGTTAAAAATCATATCGAAAATTTTATAGGAACTCAACAAAGTAATCAACGTAAATATGGTTTTTGAAACAGTGCTTCCAGAGATCCTATGAAGTTTATATATACATGTAGTTCATTGATGATCTGTGTTCAAAAATACCTGCGGACACTTTTTACAGCTACCTTCTCATGATGAATATTAATGCAATGTATTCTTGTTTACACATAAAAAAAACATCAGCCTTACATCGTTTTTTTTTTTATCTTGGTTTACTAATATTGAAATTTGGAATTAAAAACTCAACTTAATCAAAATAAAAACAGCTACCGAAAACATTACTGGTGAAAGAAGATTTGAATGAGTAGTCTCAAAAAAATAAAAAAAAAACGCACAAACAAACAAATCAAATATTTCTTCAGATAAAGTATCTAAAGATGGCAATAAATCAATAATTTGGACATCTTTATGTAATATACATTCATGTATTGATTTCTTATTTTAGTTTTTGTATTTAAAAAGCATAATGATCGGAAAGTTTTATGTGGTTCCGATGACATTTCATAACTGCAGCCGCAGAATGCATTTTGTATACAAAACCGGCACATTAAATTTTTTTTTTTCTTTGGTAAGAATGCAGTAAATCAGATTTAGGTGGTTATTGTCTAAAAAAGTTATAATTTGTCACTGTCTACATTTGGACAGCAGGCACTTTTTTTAAGATTTAGGCGTAATGGCTTTGTTTACTTAATATTTAGATTCGATTAAGTCACACAAATTTTGATAGTATGAAGTAAAAACAGGCGCCGATTTAAAATATAATTCTAAAATTGCATTAAACACTCAGTTTTGCAGAATTAAAAATATAGAACGAAATTTAAAAAAATAAAAACACTTGCAAGCTACTTTACTGCTAAAAACTGGAGAGTATCTTAGTTTTAGATGCTATGGTTGCCAAATAATTATAGATTGTAAGAAACAACAAAAATGGACAGCAAATAAAAATAAAAGGTACTGCTGGGTCGGACAAACTTGCTCTTGTGTAAGATTACTAACCTTTGGCTTATAATACTAAGCAAGAAACTTTAATAAATAATCAGAAGAAAAAATAGTTATTATAGCGATTTTATTGCAGGTACCATTAATAATGTGATTTTGAAAAAAAAAATTCTAACGAAAAGCTTCCTTATGAGCAAAAAATCAGTATCACAAAATCATATCAAAACTGATCGTATTTTTTTCGACAAATATCGGATATTCTATAGAATTTGTATGGCAGGTACCGTTAATAAGGTGAAAAACTCCGTCATTGACAACAAATATCAGTCACACTAAATGTCATCAAAATCGATTGTATTTTTTTCGAGAAAAATTTGATTTTCCGTAGCGTTTATATGACAGGTACCGTTAATTTGGTAATTTTGAAAATTCATTTCTAACGAAAAACTTCATTATTCGAAAAAAAATCAGTCACACTAAATTTTATCAAAATCGATTGTACATTTTGCAAGAAAAATTGAGATGTCTTTAAGGCTTATTTGCCAGGTACCGTTAATATGTAAACTTATTGTGAAAAATGAAAAACACAACCTTTGGCTACAAATCCATTGTACGAAATTTTATAAAAATCTATCGTATTTTTTACGAGAAAAATGGAATTGTCTAAAACGGCAGGTACCGTTAAAAATCTAATTGTAAAAAAAATATTTTGTCGAAAAATATTACCGTTTTCAAAAAATCAGTCATGTGAAATTTTATCAAAATCGATCGTATTTTTTTTCGAGAAAAATTGAATTATCTGTTACGTTTATATGCCAGGTACCGTTATTTTCAGACCTAGGATAAAAATCAAAAGTACACCTGGGCATATTACACTAAAAATACAGAACACCAAATTTGAAGAAAATCGGCCCAAGCGTTTAGACTGTAGGTGACAATACATCAACACTAACAGACGGACAGACAGACAGAATTGTCAGACCTACTTTGTTCGTGTTCTCTATCATCTAAATGTCATGTTTGATTGTTATCTCAAAACTTTTTTTTTTACGAATAATCGCAAGTAAAAAATTACATATTTTAAGATTTTTAAAATCAATGTTCTAACGGTTGGCAAAAAATAACTTGTATAGAATTTTATCAAAATCGAACATTTTTTTTCGAAAGAAATAGAATTATTTGTAATTTGTTTATAAGGTTATCGTTATTTTAAGACATAGGTCAAAAATGATAAAAAAAAACTTCCAGTTTTTTGAAGCAAGGTTCAAGAAAATCGGCCAACCGTTTAGACTTTAACATCCAGACAGCCATAATTACCGGAAAGTAATTTGTTCATCTTTTCTATCATCGAAAGTCATGTTTGATTGTAATCTGAATTTTGTTTGCGGTTTAAGAAAAAAACGTTCGTATGATGATATATTTTGCAATCATATGTATCACCACCATACAAGATTGTAAAAATTACTTTTCACCGAGCTTTTCACTTCCTAACTCGTGGTGTAAAATATACAAAGAAAACGATAAGTATCTACTATCTACATAGATCGGTTATTTATTACTCCGACTATATTTTGAACGACTTTTATTGAAAAAATTTGATATTATAAAACAACCGCTGAACTTAAATAATACCCACTGCAAACAAAATTTAAAAAAAGTAAAATTCAAACCGATAATTCTATTTTACTTGAAAAAATACAATCAATTTTGAATTTTTGCCGGTGTTGATGTCCTTCATACAAATCTCTTTTTATTCAAAAGATTTAAAAAAAAAAAAAAAAATATTTCAAAATACAAAATGTAGATGTACTGAAATTTTTGTTTGTTTTTTTTTTTTCTTAAGAAACTAGTCAAATGAGTTTTTCAGTCGTCAACACGAAAGTGATTTGCCACAAGAGCAAGTTTGTACGACCCAGTCGTGTTCTTTATTTTTGATCGGTTTATCAATATGCCACCAACCGATTACGGAGTACTCGAAAGAACTTAAGTGATATCGTACTTAATATGACAAGTACTGGATCCTAAGATTTTCAGTCGTTTGATATACTGGCTCCAACTGACATCACACATTCGGCATTTGTTGTTTTAGCTAATGACGATTAAAAGAAGGCTTTACAATTACATTACATTGACATTTTCTATAGAATTTAACGAGGAAAATAATTTGTGGTTTTTCATTTCAAGAATAACCGCAAAGAGTATTGGCGGTTTCTATAAGCTTAAATTTATATTATTACATTTCATTAAAAGAAACCATATTTTCTATACCTATTTCTTAAAGTTACAGACCAACAGAAGTTCCTCCAAGAAATACATTATAATTAACGCCATACAAAATTCAAGCCATATTTATTGTCCAATGTTTAACACGCATTAATATTAATGGACTATCGATAACCTCCATATGATTAACCTCTCTCTTCATCCTCACAACTTGAGCTTGTTTTAAACTTAAATGTTATGATTGTTACAATTTTCATAAAACTGTACACAATTCTTTGATAATTTCAATTTCAATTACGACTTCAAAAAACTTTTGCATTCACTCCATGCTGTTCCAATGATGTGCGGTTAGAGTGGCAAGCAACCAGTCATGTGCCTATTCGATGTCACGATCAATTTTCTTTATATCATTACCACCATCAGATATTATGGACTACAAAGCAAACGTGCACAGATTACGCCGACACGCGGCTTATGCTGAATGAACAATGAGCCATGTTATTCATTGTAATGTCTTTGGCATGGACATCAGCTAGCATCAGTATCAGTATTAGCTGCCGCAAGCGTTCAGGTGAAAAGTGAAATTTTCCAGGAAAAATTCACCAAAAGAAAACTTTGCACTGTCGCTTTTGTTGAAAAGTGAGACTGCTGCAAATCGGCATCAGCGACAACCTTGTAGGCGATTTTAAGTATAAGTTTTAGTTGATGGATCTAATATACTTAGCTAAGATGATGATGACGATAAGGAACTTGTTAGTTGCGTGATCTTTGATGATCTCAATTATTTCTACTATTTTTGTTTGCGTGGGACTCGATGCTTTGACTTTTTTCAATGTTTATGGTGTTAACAAAAGTATTGAATCATATTTGTTTTATAAATAATTTTACTTTCGCTATCAAATTAAAAGTCAATTTGAGGAAGGAAAGTGTTAATTGAAAATATATATTTTGATGAACTAGTTCTTCTTTATAACGATCCATCTATTATTAACGTGCATACTTGTTTGTGATGAAATATTTTACTTCCATTTAAAAACAATACAACAAATATAAAGTTCAAAACTATGAAATGATCAAAACGGAACAATTATACTGTTTTTATGGAGAAGCTATCCGTAGTGAAGTAGAATTTCCATACAAATATCCCACATTAAACCACATTTATTTTTAACTCTTTTTCGAGTCTCGAATATAATTTTATTGGTTTTGTTTTTGAATGTTGACAAGACCATTTTTGCATTCTGCAGATTTACACTTTAAGTATATTTCATGTTTTATTAAAACAAAAACGGATCAAATCACAACTTAAAAGAAGAAGAACTCTTGATGATGGAACAATCATGTGTTCCAGATCAAAGGGCAGTTACGGGCATGCAATAGGGACAAAAGCGTTCACAGGTTTTTTTTTCTCACAACGTACCTCTGTTTACGAACTGCTACTCTCACCTCCCCGTGATGAAAATTGCGGGTATCTATAAATCGACAGGAAGGTTGTTGGGGGCAGCAAAAGAAGGACGAAGACTGTTTCCATTAAGGAACTTCTCTTTTCATTAAGGTGACATTGTAATAATTCCCCAGATAAATCAACGGCGGCATCTACAGTTTCAGTCCGGACGAACTACTTATACGAACTGCTACACTCGGAGATCAAACCAATGACGAGTTGTTTGGAGTCATACCAGGTATGACTCTAAAAACGCCAGTTGTGAAGAAACAACAAGCACTGGATATGGACACAGACTTAATTTTAGCATATCTAGCATACAAAACAAGGACAACGAACTTTAGATCTGCATTTGGAATGTTCTGTCTATACACCACATGCAGCCAAATATTAGCGGCGACCCAACAAAAAGCGCGATGGAATGAGCCGGGAAAAAAAAGAATTGAAGATCTGTGTTATCTAAGAACTACGAACAAAGGTAGCGTTACCGTCTTTTAGATATGAATTCGTCGGTCGAGGCAGACTAAGGCTCTTTGTCCACTTCAGCAACGCAACCGCAACTCACAAAAAAATTTAATATAAAAAATATAAAAAAGACGTTGTATGAAAGTTGCGTTGATTTTTTTTATATTGAGTTTGTTTTTGAGTTGAGGTTGCGTTGCGCAAGTGGACGAAGGGCCGACAATTCACATTAAAGCTAGATTTGAGAACAACGCGCATATGCGCGCATGCCCCTATTTTAAGTTGACATGCTGTCAACAAAAAAGGACACCCAAGAACCAACAGAGACTTCTCGGACCATAGACAGCTATAATTTTAAGGTGGTCAGAGACTTTGTGTATCTACTATTCCCGCACAAATGAACTCTTATGTAGAACCAGACCAGACATAGCCAGAATCGTTCCAGTTAGCACGCGGCAAGATTGGCCATCCCACACAATACTCATTGTCGTAGCTGTGGTGATGAAGGGGAAAAAGAAACAGTGACCCACTATCTCTGCTGCTGCCCTGACTTGGCTAGTCCAAGATGTCAATTCTTCGATCAATACTTTTCTAACAGTCTCAACGAAATCTCAGTTGTGAGCATAGGAAATCTCCTTGGCTTTATAAATGCAACTAAATGGCTATAAAACGTAAAAAACCGTACCAATATCTCACCTTCTCCATGGGCAGACAAAACGGATCAGGAGAACTACATGATTTCCGCATGAACCATTTCTTTAGCCGTGTAGGCGGGTCATGTCAACTGCGGATATCATGTTTTTTCCCAAATTGAATTGATCTCACGGAGATACTGGTTCTACCCTAAACCATCCAGCACCCTGTCTGAATAGGTTTTAAGCGAAGACACCCATATCGGAGCTAACAGCCTGGCATAAAGCCTGGTGGGGGGTATGGGCCACTTTCCTTGGATGAGATGCCCGAGGATCTCTTGTTTTCCCTTGGAGGTTGGTAACAAAGGGATTAACTAGCAAGCGACACAAAACCAAACATCAAAACAACCAAAGTAATTTTGCAACTTCTACAAATGTTAGGTCTCATGAGTTTATGGTATCAAAACGGGGCACCAAGCGCTAATTGGGTTATTCTAGTAGAATAACCGCCATTTCTACCTACCTTGTGTATCTAGGCTCCACTATCAACTCAGTGAACAATACAAACGCCAAAAACGTTGTTTCTTTGGGCTTAGAAGGAACTTGAAGAGCAAAGCCCTATCTCGTGCCTTTGTAAGACACTTATCATCCCGGTCCTACTCTAATATATGGTGCATACTGCAGAGGCATGGATTTTATTAAAGATGAAGGAGAACGCATTAAATTATTTTGAGAGAAAAATTCTTCGGATGATTTTTGGTTCTGATCTGCATAAATGGGGAATGGGACTGTACAGTGACACCAACCTTGTCACCAAAAGCGAAAAGTTAACGATAAGGTAGCTGAATCACATAGAGCGAATGAGCAAAACCAATCCTCTGGCACGGATGGTCTTTGAATTTAACTCTGAGGGCCGTGGTACGGCAGTATTGAGGGGAAATCTTGCAGGTGGCACATGCAATTAGAAGAGGACATCAACCACCTTGGTGTGCGAAACTGAAGAGAGGTAACTATAGAAACCGAGCCGGTTGGAAAAAGCTTTTTGATTAAGGCTCTGGTTCACATCTGACAGCAGCGTCACCTATAGTAAGTACCCAAGTAAGAAGTATAGGCAGGCAAACAAACAAATGGTAATGAAATTCAGTATTTAATTGACCCCTGAAAAGTTTTTGCAATCTGAGTTCAAATATGCGTATCGTACAACGAGATCCTTGAAACAGTGATATGGAAGGGTTTGTAACTTCCGAGATCGTCTTAAAATATGTAATACTTTCTTATACAATGACTTACTCAGTTATATTTTTAATATTCCTTATGTTGTTGGAAACTTGAATTCTTATGTATATATTTCTCTCTCTCCGCATGCATATGCTAACAAAGGCATGAATACGTATCTGCATATATTTCTTCGATGAGTGTAAGATAGTAATCTGTAAGATAGTAATAAAACATAAACTACTGCACAAGATTGTGAGGTGCGTTTTTTATATTACATTATGTGTATGTTTATTTGGATTAACATAATTTATAAATAGTTTAGGAATAATAACATAAATAATGCATTATGCAAATAACAAAAGTATTAATAAATATTACATTATGATTGTAATTCTTTTTTGACGTTTCAAAATATGGTGAAATAAGGAAAAACTAGTTTTAGTAGTTTTTTTATTTTCATTTAAGTCATAAAGCGAAAATTAATCAAAAATATGAAAAATTTAAATTTTCAATAAGTTTGTAGTGCCTCGTGGACTATCACGCTGGAGGTCTGGGTTTAAGCCCAGCTTCCAGCTTCGATAACATCTAATGTTTTTTTTTAAGGGGCACTGCCTCTTGCGAGGAAGTTACAAAACCTCCAAGATCATTGTCATGAAAAGTGCTTCTCACCTTAGTCGTTCGGATTCGACGTAAAATTTTAGATCCCCTCCAATCCTGTAGAACTAACAACTTACACAAAAGCATTGGTTGAGAGTTGTAAGTCACTAGGCCGTGGTTCTTCGGAGCTGTCAGTGCCACTTAATTAATTTTTTTGTTTTATAAGTTTGGAAACCTAGACATTGGCAATAACGAATTCGAATTGAATTTGTTTTTGTCAATTCACAACGTATAGAAAGAAGATAGCTAACTGACCACGAATTTTGACTTGATTTGTTCTTCTTATTTTTTATGAAATCGAACAGGGTAGCAACTTTTACCACTTCCACACATTACCTAGAGATCGGCTAGTATGGAGTTCACCCTGTTGAGCTCAGAAAAAGCAGAAAATTTCCATTGTTGTCAAAACAATATATTTTTATTTATTTCAATTAAATAAAATCCTGGCACTGAAATTGTTTTATTTCAATTTGCGCAAGCTCAAGGAAAGATTCAGTTGGATGAATACCTTTTCTCGACAAACTCATTATGACTCACTGACAGAAAACAATACATCCTAATCCATTAGAAAACGACTTTAAATTTCTTCGGTCAAGGGTGGGAATGAACATCTAATAATATAAAAAAATATAGTTACAAAATGTAATTAAACTTAAAATAATGCTCATTGGAAGAGTTTCCTTCCAATAGCAGGTAAGCCGGGGTTCAAATCCCAAAATTGGCATACCTATTCAAGCTTAAGTGTTTTTCGAATAAGCATGACATTACACAAAGAAGAGCATCACTTAAAAACCAATCTGATAATTGGCTTAGCCATTATGAAATAGCTATCATTTCAGCCAAATATAGTGTTCCGATCTGTGAAAATGTGAAATGATAAATTTTATCACGCCTTAGCGTTAAATTCGATTCCCGATTTGTGAAAAAATTAAAAAAAAACTTCAAAAACTTTTCATAATGATAAATATCTTATCACAGTTAAATCGTTCTGTGAAGCAAGCCCGTTCGCAGGGGGGGGGGGTTTGTTGGTTCCAACTCTCTCCATGGGAATAATAAAAATACTGAAGTATAAACCTTTCCTCAACAGAATGAACATTTTCAATAAAAATTGAACTATAAGGACCATGCACTTCTGGATAAACAAAGTTCAACTTTAGCGTCGACGCCTGAAAATGCACTTCGAGCACTCGACATTTGCAAAGAAGATGGGTTTCCATTTTTCAAATTTCAATCAAATACTTAACGTTCTGACAATTTTGCCTGTGAAAAACAGAAAAAAACGAACGGTCTTTTTTAATACATGTTCGTATAGAAACCAGGCGATGTTTCAATGAATGTGGACAAAACGGTTTTTAAATTGAAATTTATTCATTTCTAAACCACTTTTACAAAAGCAGACAAAGTTCGACTATGGGAGCACCTTAAAAAAATGAAGGTTCTAAGCGTGTTATAAGAGGATGTAATTGTTACTTACTCTTTGGTGTTTTGTGTTCCTTATTAAAAATATTTTATAACTAACTGAAGTTCAACTTGAGAAATTTGCAAAAATTAATGCACATACTAACTACCTTTAACGCCAAGTTAGTCCACCAACAAATCAACGGAGGTGTCAAAAAAAGAAATAGAATTAATTGCCAGTGTTTATGCATACCTATTTAAGACCCATCTGAAAGACATCACCCTGATTTTTGAGAGCCATTCGAACGATTAAAGCCAATGTGAGAAAAAGCGATGCACACCGGTTAATTTTTTTCCAGTCAATTAATAGAATCGGGGTTCAAGTCAGAATGTAGGCCTATTGAACCTTTATTCGCTGAAACTTATTGAAGCCAAATCGCCGGACATCATCCGATTTTAAAGAACCATATTAACGATTATAGCCATAGTCCTACAGGCTGATACTAAACTCGATTTTTGTTCTTGACTAGGAAAACAGTTACAGTATGTATTTGCATTAATTTTTTTGACACCGACTTTAATCGTTAAAATGGCTATCTTAAATGGATAACGTCCAACAGCGCTAATAGGTGTTGAAACGGCCTACTCGCTGACATTAATTTCTATTTCTTTTGTCGACACTTACGTCGGCTTTTTGTTTGGCTGGGTAAATAGTTTATAAAGTGTTAATCGTGATGTTAAAATCGATCAAAGTAAAGATGTTTTCTTATTTTTTCAAATGGCAATTATCCATATTTTTTTGGGATACTGTACTCCTACCTATACTTATAAATGTAAAATTAAACTTTTATTTATGAAAAATTGAAAATTTCTTGTCGTATGTTTAATGAACTTTGTAACTATGAACAAAATGCAAAACTCCCAACCTCCATGAGCAATTCCTGCGCACGGGCCTGCTGTGAAGTGCAGTGAAAACGCGCTGACAGACCTAACACTGAGAGACAAAAATGAAAATAAAAATTAAATCGATTGTATTTGATTTTCGTTTTATAATGGTATCTCGAGTAAATTTGATTTAATTATGCTTCGTTCTCAATTTTTTTTTTTCTCAAACTTTGATTTTATAACATTCGTATTCAATTTTTTAAATCTGCTTATATCAAAGTGGTTTTCTCTGAATGAACGTTGTTTATTCTCTGGGTGTATCATTTAGTACTTTTTAGTACACACATTGACAGCTATTTTAATATTATTCATATTATAAGTTCGAGAATCGCATTATGCGAGTTCATGAAGTGAAAAGTAAAATGATGAATTTTTTGTCACTTCACCGTTTCATAGATCGGGAATTGACCCCCTGGTGTGCACAGGTTTTTCTTGGTTAATTCACGCACATCTCTAAGTAGTTATAATTTTGTCAAAACCGACAAACATATATACAGGGTCCCAACTAACAATTTTACTTGTGTAAGGTACAATTTCAAAAATATAGTAAGCTATTATTTCTTTAGTGTTGTCATAAGGCTTATTTAAAGATGTTAACTGTTTTTCATTTAAATTTTTAAATAATAGCTTTCTTAAAGCATTTGGCAGAAAATACTCGCAAGCCATACGGAGGGACGATACAATCGCTTTTCATAAGGTCGCTGTAAGGTTTGTCAAAGTTAGTCAGACAAAATCTAAATGTAAAGGCTTGTATAAAGCTTTATACTCGAAATCAATGACAAGGCTTGTTAACCGAAGCAATTCGAACAGTCAAAATATTTTCTTCCAAATTAAAAACGTGTGATTTAGAATTTTATTTATTCAAATCCATCATTGTTTTATAAAATGTAACTATTAGTTATATACAATAATAAATTTTAAAACGTTTTATTGTAAGATAATGTTGATACGTCGAATTTATTATATATAAATTTACGATAACCCATATAACATCTATAGAGTTATCACAAGACTTCTTTAAGGTTGCTAAACATTTAATGCGGCTATATGCAGTCGTTGTCACATTCCCCGAGCCAGGTAGTAGTTTTTTTTTATATTGGTTTTAGGTTTCGTCAAAATGTCATGTGTACAGACACGTTTAGTTTTCACGATTTACTAAATTTTAATATTAAAAGATACACAATAACACAATAACACAACACTTTATTTTGCACAAAATTTCCGAACGATAGCTATTGTTCGCATAAAAGTACATAGATACACGTTGAAATGTGCCTACATTGATTTGTTTCTTAATAAAAGCTATTGCTCACATAAACAAAGTATCTCATCTCTTAGTATTAATAACAAACTAAAGAAAACTATAGTTCCCTTAAGAAAGCTATTGCTCGCGTACATAATTATACCACATGGAAAATATGACAGGTGGTTTGTTTTGTTAATGACAGCTATAGCTCACATAAGAAAAGTATCTCTTCTTTTAGTAGTTAACAACAAAATAAAGAAAACTATAGTTCCCTTAAGAAAGCTATTGCAATACCACTTGGAAAATATGCCACTTGGTGTGTTTGTTATAGCTCACATAAAAAAATTATCTCTTCGCAAACTAAAGAAAACTAATTTCCTTATGAACACAACTGCTCGAATAAAAATATTATCAAAGGGATATTTTGCGCCAAATAGGCTTTCTATTATATTTTACCAACAGGCAGTTAATATAATAATTATAAATTAAAAAAACTGCTTATGCTGAATTTTAAATCGAACTGTATAGCTACATATCTGTTCCTGTAGTATAAGGTAACGTGATTGGTATAAGGTGCACCAAAAAGCTTGAGCGTATAATTGGAGTTAAGATAAGAAAAAAATCGTATGGAGGGGGGTCTATTTCCCCCCATTTAGGCGGGAGGGGCAATTTTCTAAAACATTGACTTAAATCAGAAAAAAAATTATTTAAAAACAACGGTGAACGATACAAAGCCTTGTTATATTTTTTTGGAAAGCCAGAAAACTTCTCTTTTATTTTATTTTTAAATTAATTTGTTTCAGTGAACAGTTTTAAAAAAATTAGTTTTCAAACTCAAAATTTTGAAAAAAAAAAAACTAAAAAAAAAATGTTTAAACTAATTTTTTTCAAAATTTTATGTAATTAGCTATTATTTTTATTTTCAAAATTCAATACTCTTATTAATTTTTTGGCAAAAACAGAAAACCGGATGCCAAAATGTATCTTAGTTTTTGAGAAATTAAAAAAAAAATTAAAAGTAAAACTAGTAAGTGTTTCTAATGTATATCTTTTTTTGCAGAAGCATGTCAATCTACCATTATACTTTTCATTCTAGATAAATAAAATAGAAATAAGTATAATGGGTAATAACACTTTAGGTTATTTTGATCTACATTGAGCCTATACAATACATTCAGTCATCATTTAACATTTTCCATGTGCCCATGACTTTCATTATTTAATTATATTCAGGTTCACTCTGGCGTATACGTAACTTAATTCTCATAATCAATAAACGCCCCATTGAAAGTTTTATTTTAATGTAACAGCTACCGCGACACCTCGAGAGCGAAAACCTAAAGAAAATAACTCTTTTTAAAATTAATCTTTCTTTCAAAATACACTTAATGTGCATCGAGTAAGTTATTGTCTTGGCAGCAGTCCACCGCATCACCGCTGCGTCCGCCTCCGTCACGCTGGTCGCAGTTAATTCACTTGCACCTGCAGCCACAGACAGCGACAACAACCAACCAACCAACCGACCGACACAACTTGACAAAATGTAGATAAAAAAAATTGATCTGCCGATTAGGAAGCCAATACACTTGGTTTCAATGCCGAATGGAGTGCTTGGTGTTATAGCACAACGATGTTAAAGATCATTACTCATGTCTTCGGTGTGTGTCTGGCGCAGTGCCATCTCTTTTTCCACCTCGGAATTTTGGTTGAAACCCGCTGCAGCTGATGAAGATCATTGCCAACTACGACCAGCATTGGGGATTCCAGTGGGTTCCGCTTAAATTTTTCTTTTAAACTAACGAAGGCTTTGATATCATGGTTAATAGATATTTCACTTTCAACGCGGTCGGTTCGGTGAGCGAAAGGTGAATTCTTGATTATAATTTTTTTTTGTTTCTTTATCGATTTTTCACGTAAAATTTTGTAAACACGTTTAAGATTCAACATAAAGCATGTACTGGTCAATAATATCGTGTGTGATCATTTTTATCGGTGTTTTCACTGCGGTTCTCGTTGAATGTCGGTGGTATCAAAGTGGATTGGTGTTTTACGATCTCTCAACGAAACAAATGATACTACCACCAGCAGTTTCAATTCATCGTGCGCGAAGTCTAAATATGCCTGACTTACCAATTTTCTCTTCGCTGGGGAAGCCATGCACTTGCCAAGGATTAAAGTGCGGATGTTGTGCGGGATTGGAAGTTCGTGAATATAATTTTAATCAAAAAAGTATGTGGTTTTCCATTAAACAAATGAATGTAAATTATTAATTGAAAAGGAGTTCATTTGAATTTTTTGTTTGTAGAAAAGAAATGAGTGATATTAAAATTATTGTTTGAACTTGCACTCTTTGATATTTGGAAACCTAACTTAGTCTGCGGATTATTCTTATAAAATTGATTTTTGAATCGAAAGTTCTACTTTTTAATCAAAAACCCTTTAATAAATAATTGGCAACCAATATTTTTGTTCCAAGAGAGCAGAAAGTTGTCATTCAATGCAAATTTAAGTCAAAATAATTTCTTTGAACAGAAAAACTAGTTATATCAAGATTGAAATTTGATATTTGAAAGAGTGAGGATTCCAATTAGACATTTACTGTATTGCCCTACTTTTTCGCGAGTTCGGATTCATTGACAGATTTTCTCTTCTACTTTCTTGAATTTAAGGCTGACAGTGTTCAATTTCAAATGACAGTTCATGAAGAATGCAAACATTGTGACCCATAAACAGTTGATAATAAACAACCAATCCTTTTATGGGCATTTTTAGTTCCACAAGAGTTGAGTTACATGACATACGATAGTCTTGGTTAAATCACTTCATCTTAATATACAAGATAAACAAAAATTGCAAGGGTATGTCATGGCTTAATGTTGAGGAATCAAGAATCCTATACCGATTAAAATCTGTACATATCATGCAGTTGTCCAAAAGTCTCAGAACGAATATTTAACACTGTTTCGTTGGGGCTTGGGTTCCTTCAAAAAGTATGGCATATATATAAACTATTATTCTGTTAATTTATGTAAAGTCCAGTCAAACTAAGCCAGCAAAAGACAAATAAACCAAAAAATTCGTGTAATTCCAATTCAAATGTATATCTGTCCATGGTTGCGACCGCATATCTTAAAAACGGACCGTCGAGCGTCGTAGAAAAAAAATCGAAACGATGTCATACATTATTTGGCAAAATAGAACCGTTTTTGAGATATCGTTTTTGGATGATTTTTACAATTTTTGACTTTGAAATTTTATTTCCCAAAAGTTATTTGTTAAAACAATATAAATCAGTCAATTTAAAAAAGAATGGTATTCTAGCTTTCAAAAAAGCTATATCTCATTACCATACGTGCTTTTGTTGATTTTTGATAAATTGTTTTGCAAAGTCAATTTCGCCCCCTTTCGCTTAAATGGGGGGGGGGGGGAATTTTGTGAGCTTCATTATTCGTTTCGTCTTTTTTTCTACGACGGCCCATTATTGATATATGCGCAACGCAACCGTGGGAAGGTACCTTTAAACCATTGCCCCCAGCTACAGCGGAAACCCGATTACCAGGAATTTTTTATTGCGAGTACGGGGGACCCCCCTACTCATTCCTAAAAAATTGGAACTACATCAACTTATTGGATTATTTTTATTAGCTTAAATGGACTAATAATTGAAACAGTTCAAAAGGGAAAAAAGATGAAAGAATTAAGTTGCTAAAAAAATAAGATAGATTTGTCTCCTATTTTCGCCCCCACCCAAAGAAAATTTTCGCAAGTTGTTTGAACTTCTTACTATTTTCACTTGATCAATAGGGCAAGTTTTTGAGTTCATGTAAAAATAAAGGGAACGACTAGGTGGCACAAACTTGCTCTAGTGGAAAGTTAACTTAGGCTAAGTTGTCACACAAAAAAATATTAAATAAAAAAAATTAAACGAAAAAAATGAAAATGCAAAAAAAATTCTGAAGTAAATATAAAATTATAAAAAAAAAATCGTCGGACGAGTTTTGAAAAAATGCGATTTTTCTCAAACAATTATTTCAATTTTTTTTTTTGAAATAAAAGTAAGTATGCATGTTTTGAGACCTAAATTTGTTTTACATCTTATAAAACTCAGTTTCACATCTGTTTCCAAAATGTTGAGGTAACAAAAAAATTTTTTTTAAACTTAACAAAAATATTTGCTGCCTACGGGAAAAAAATAGTTAAGATCGCTTGAGTCGTTATCGAGAAAATCGAAACTTAAAAATACCGTTATATGGCAGGTACAGTGAAACGAATTACCTCGGAAGTTTGGTTTCCAGTATCTCAAAGAAATTTGATATCTTATTACACGTATCAAATTTGGTTGAAATCGTTGCAGCCGTTCACGAGAAAAATAAGCTCTTCAATAACGATTATATTGCAAGTTTTGTTTTTTTTTTTTTCAAGACTAAAACGCTAGTCAAAAATACGTTCGGATACATCATCCTAAAAATACCAATTACCAAGTTTGAAGCAAATCGGCCCAGCCGTTAAGGCTGTAGTTGCCAGCCAGACAAACAGACAGACGGACGGAATTGTCGGACTAACTTTTTTCGTCTTCTCTATCATCGTAATGATATGTTTGATTGTTATCTCAATTTTTGTTATCTCAATATTTGATGGCTTACAACGTTATGAAATACTATTATTATATGATATAAATCAACAGTTAAATTTTCAAATTAAACGAAATAATGACATTTTAAATCAAATGTTTTAGTACATTATCAATATTTATGAGACATTGCATAGATTAGTTAATAAAAAGCTATACAAATATAACATTGTTATTGAATTGTCATAATTCAGTTCCTACCATTTTCTTGATTACGCAAATCTTTTGCCTGTGACATAAGTTAATCTTTATTTTTTCAAAAAAAAAAATTTTTTGGGTGTTTTTATGGAAAAATGCAACACATTTGATTATACAAGTTTTTACGACTTTTCGGTTTAAACAAATATTATAAATTATAAGTAGCTTAATCAAATAAAAAAAACATCAATCATCTTGTAAGCATTTCATTTCGTGCATAACTAACTAATTAGCTGGGATGTGGCTGGCTGAGAAGTTGAATTAATTAATCATTTAAAATATTCATGAGTAAGATTATAACATCCGTTAGCACCAAATTATAAAAAAATGTTTCAATTCATGCATTATTTCTTTCATATAAGAAAGTTTGAAATAATTTTTTATTTATGAAAAACATAACGATTCAGTATTATTGTTTTCAATTTATAAGAAAAAACCCGGTCTTAAAAAATGTTAAGAACTATTAATTGAGCGTGGCTAAATATAGAAGTTTTTTTTTATTCCCGTCAATGAAGCCGAAAACCAATAAACTTTACTTGTCTTCGAGAAACAGTTCTGTTTTAATGCATGATTAATTTTTGACTCTGACATATATGTAATATTAATAGGGGCTAAATGAGCATGAAGGTTGAAAATCTTTTTTCCGTTGGTATGATAAATAAAGATGGTTTATTTTTTTTTCACAGATATAGGTTAATTAATTTCAAGAATTTTATTCTTAAGTATTCTTATAACATGGATTATAGATACTGTAATACCCCGAATATAATAAATCAAATCCAATATAGATTGAAATTATCATCCGTTTCAAACTACATTTTAGTGAACAAAAATTTCGTGCTAAAATTATTTACCATAGTATTGCATTACTTACCATATTTGAAGGGTGGTATCTTTGGTTTCCGGCCATTTCCGGTAGCCATAATTGCCATTCATTAATGAGTGTTCCTTAAACAGTAACTAGCTCTTGGACTATTAACTAAGTTTAAAAACTAAGCTGACTTAAACAAGTTTTTTGAAAAAAAAAAATAAAAAATAATAAGTGGAGGTTGGTTCACTTAAGTAGGTTTACACATACTTAGGTTTGAAAAATAAATTATTTAAAATTTGTAGACTAGTTTAAATTTACTTCTTCTGAAAATCCTGTTTTTAGAAAAATGTGTAAAAATATATTTTAAAGGTATGTTTTTAATAAAATTTTGATTTGAGGCTCAAATTATTCAAAAATAGATTTTTAATAAAATTGTGGGAACAAAATTTATCTTTTAATTGTCTTCAAATTAGTTGGAATTTTAGCACAAAATTCTTAGGCTATCAACCTTGGTATAACACTTTTAATAAAAAGCTTAGAGAGCCAAATGACAGTAGCGTACTTAAATATAAGTATGTATTATATTTTTAAGTACTTACACCGCAATTCAAATGAATAAGCACAACATTTTCAATTTTTATTTTCTTTGAACTTTGTTCGTTCATTTATCATTTGTTGATGCTAACTGTTTGTTTATGATGTTGGAAACAGAAAGAATAATTCAAAAAGTACCACTATTTTGTCTCGGGTTGGCTTTCATATGGAAAATACAGTGTTTTTTTCCTTCAACTGATTAGACACAAACACAAGGTGTATTATCTTCATTATTTTCTTGGTTTACAAGCACCCTGAAGATATTGACACATTTTATCAACAGATGAAGAGTTTTAAATAAAATTTTATTGTTAATACTTATTCAAAGTAAAATGGCTATAGCTTACAAAATGAAACGGAATTTTAGTGTGATCCATTTCTCCTTAAGAAATGAAGATTTATATAGAAAAAAAAAACTGAACGGCAACAATAACAGTTTATCGAAGTGCAATATTTTCTATTCTTGTGAACCTGTGGCAAAATTAATAAAGCCGGTGTTTGTGCAAGCGTTTCAACAGTCCTTAGTGTAACCAACAGTGCCAATAATCGGTAGAAATTTGGTTGAAATCGTTGGTGAAGTTTTTGATAAAAGTATTAACAAATAGTTAACACTTATATTGTAGGTACCGTTACGCTTAGACATGCAGTAACATACAAAAATACGTCCGGACATATTACCCCAAGAACAGTATCTACAAAATTTTAAGCAAATGGGAGTACCCCTTCAGGCTAACTATTTAACACATCACGATGTTAAACTATACTTTCGAAGATAATTTGCATAGACGCAATTAAGCTACAGTTTGGCTAATGTTTGAAATCTTGAAACCCAACGACTTTACACTAAAATATATCCCAATAAAAGGTGTCACAGTTGTAGCACATATTTTAAATTTATGTTAGAAAACAGGTTAGAATCATTGACACTTCGACACGCACCGCCTTCCACGCCATGAAAAAACAGGTCGATATTCTGGTGTTTTTCAATTAAAAAAACGTGTAGAATAGCATTTATCCAGACAACTTTTTCACATTCCGGATATTTTAAAAATAATAAAAGGAAAAATAATCGATATATATAAAAATAAATTTGGTGTCTGTTTGAACACGCATAACTCGTTTGTTTATCATCCGATTTGCGTGGTTTTTTTGTGGATTCTTATTGAACCAGGTAAGAACACAACGGAGCCAATAATTTTGAAAATTTAGAAAATCATACGGAAAAAATTATTGATCATTCAAAAAATGACGAATGCTTCTATCTGCGATTGCTTTTGGTCAAAGTAACTGGTCCAACTTTGTTCAATAACCTGCGGAATGTTTTGACACGTTGATGGTGTGCTTTGCACCCCGTTTTGAGAATCTAGCCAGCGGATGAATTCGGTTGCCAACGACAAGCGATGCATTATTTTCTGCGCCTGCGACTTAAATTTGAACATTGCTCGCCATTTTCATCTGCACATGTTTTCCATCTAACACACTTAATTTTTGATACAAATGCAAGAATGACTTTATCGACGATATTTTAGATAGAGTTCACAAATCCCAAACTTTAAATGGAAATCCGCAACGAGGCACTGCTGTTGATTGAAGACAAGAACTGGTCATGTGTGGCAGCCTGTTGATTAAATTAGGAATACCAGTTCCAAGTCGCTCAATGCCCAAAGCCCAACGCCGGACTATGACATAATATGCAATGACAAAATCTCGAATACCAAAAAAAAAAAAAAAGAACAATGAAGATGTTATTATCCGCCATGCATATGAAATACATAGTAATCAATATCATTCCAAAGTATTTTCATTCTTTCAGAAAACATGCTAGACTTTTGAAAGGGACATTTGATCAATTTTTGGCGGAACGAAGTTCGCCGGGTCAGCTAGTCTTTTAATATTAAATAAATTAATTAAAAGTTCAGTCAGGTGATTACTCAAATTTTAATTTTCTTATAAGAGGTGGTTCTCGTTATTTTTGATTTTCTCAAAAACTACAAAACATTTTGCCTTCCGGTTTTCTGTTTTTAACTAAAAACTAATAAGTGCATAGAATTTTAGAAACAAAAATTATACTTAATTACATAAAATTTTGAAAAAAATTACTTTGATATTTTTTTTTAATTTTGAGTTTGAAAATTAATTTTTCAAAAACTAGTTATTTTCAAAAACTATTCAGTAAACAAACTATTCAGTAAACAAATTTATTAAAAATTAAAATAAAGGAATAGATTTCTGGCTTTCCAAAAAAGTATACCATGGCATTGTTGGTTGTACCGTTGTTTTTTTTATAATATTTTTTTTTTAGAAAATTGACCCTCCCGCATAAACGGGGAGAGATAGAAGCCCCCTTCCCTGCCGTACGATTTTTTTTCTCTCCACCCAACCTACTCGCTCTATCTATTTGGCACACCTTAGGTGGATCACCCTGTATAATCGCAAGTAAAATTTATTAAGATCTGATGAACTGTTTCTCAGAATCAGAACTACGAAATAAAAAGCCCTTTTAACTCTTATTTCTAGATTTATTGGTTTTAAATTTGTAGCACGATTTGAATAAATAAAAACATTTTTTTTTTACTTCATTTCAGTGTGTGCCAATGTAACATACGTGCCAGAAAAGAAAGAAGCGCTACTTGACGTTTTTCTTAACGAGATAAGCAGAGCCAGATATGGAGTCTCAGCTCGCAATCCATCACCGATATGTGTCCCGATCATGATGCCAATTCCAATGGCAGCATGCATTCAAATGACACAAGTTGGTATAAAAGGTGATAATTTACACATGTGCATGGATTTTGTCATGCGATTGCACTCAACTGACGCCATGGAGCTTCATTTCAATTGCCTGTCAATGGGATTTGATGGATTTCAATATCTCGATAAAAATGGAAATCCAGTTTTTCCAGAAAATAAAGGAAACAGTATTGACGATGATGATGAGTACTATGACAGTGACGAAGAAATCCAAAAAGATCAATCAAATGAAATTGCAGAGGACTATCATAATGATGAAGAAAGTAGAGATGATGATCAAAAAAACGTCATCGAAGAAACCGAAGATGAATCTGAATACTATGAAGATTTAGATGAACTTGAAAATTCTGACAACGTGGAGGAAGAAACAGATCAAGTTTTAGAAGATAAAAATAGCAACCAAGTGACATCCAGAAAAGAAAACTCTAATAACCTGATCATAGTTTACGAGACTGTGTAATATTATATTAGTTGTTTAAGAATCTATAGTTGTAGTCTTAGGTGTTACCAACAAGTTGCCTATTTTTAGTTATTTATTTTATTTATTTGTTGACTGTTATACTATTTTAAATAAAAAAATGTATATTTAAGTAAAAAAAATCTTAATAAATATACTTTGACATTATAACGAGACATTATCAACTGCAGTGTAAGTATTTCTACAGAACTGTGTTTTCAGAGAGAAAATTAAATCAATAAACTAAAAATTTTAAATATTTTTGCATCGATCCAGAAGACTTGTATTATTGTCCTCCTCAAATATTGCTATGAACTTATTTCATCAAGGAATTTCAATTTATTATTATCTAGTATGAGACTGAAAAATTGGAATGTCCTTCGTGGTACGTGCCGGATGATTTAATCATATAAACATAAAAAGGGCGTAATATCATTTACTTGCGTGCAGTTATTTTCAAAGAATAGCTAGCTAGCAGAAAATAGAAAGGAACTTAACCCCACAACATTTGAACACTTAGATTGTATTATGTTGGGGGTGTTTGTTTTTCTTGTCTGTTTTTTTTTTTTGTTATAACTGCAAATAAACAGTTTTTAAGTTTTTTTCCGGCATACAATTGTTCGAAATACACAGTCAGCACTTAGTGTACGTCGTTTTTATACCGTCCATAACGTCCATAACTCAATAAAACAGAGAGAGAGAGAGAGTCTAGGTGAGCTGTCATGAATTTTTGTTCCTCTTGAAAATTCATTTACCCCTCCCCCTATTAATAAACACCAAATAGCAGTGATTGGACTTCTACCACTTAAGTGGTATTTCTAATACTTTTTTTGTTGCTAATAATAATAATCATTGTATTGCTTTGGACATCACAATTTACCCATACACATTACACACACATTCTCACATCAATTGATATAATTTCCAATGTTACAGTTTTCAATTTATCTCTTTACTGAGCTCTATTGTGCGATGGTTTATTAACCATGCTTCTGGATCGTGGTGTATTTTCGCTTTTGTTTTGAAGTTTCGTTTCTTACTGCGTATATTGGGTCGCGTCGATGTCTTTGCGTTCGATTTTTTTCATTAAAATAATAATTTTATCGGTTGTGAACAAAATTAATTTTTATTTAAAAACGAATTTAAATGGACTGATTCTGTTTTTCTTTGTTTATTTTTTTGTTATAAATAAATGATTTAACATGAAAAAAAAATCTACCACCTTTTTTTTGCGCTATCTACCACCACTATGGTTTTCCCAAGTCCCATCACTGACAAATAGTAATAAATATCAATAGGCGCGTTTTATTGGTAAGTGTTTAGTCACTTTAGCAAACTTTTTTATGGGATACGAAAAGTGGGTAAATTGGTCAGTAATTAAAGTGAACATATAAGCGAAGATAAAATCTTGGAATGCCTGGAATTTCTTGGCGCGAAATATAATGTCAATACATTTTTCGCTTAAAGGTTGGTGGCACCTATAACAGCTTAAGACATGGACTCCATATACAATGATTATTAATGGTTGTGTTCATTGTGTTTTCCTTTAGGTCCGCGTTTTGCGGAAGAAGTAAGAAGCTTTCAACCTACGAAAGTTGCAAAAAAAATTTGATGATTTTGAACTTTTCGCTTAAAAACAAATAAAAATTGTTTAAAGCAGATTTTTTAAATAAAATTATATAATTTGGAATTTAATTTGGTATTATCAAGCTAAATAATGATTATTTTCCCGGTTTTTATTTGTTTGTACAAGTTGACCAACTCGGCATATTCAAATAACCATACTTTGCAGACACATCCATAAAATTATTTGAAACTTTGGCTTGTGATATAGTCGAGATTACCAACTTTGAAATAAAATAAAAAAGTGGATACAAAAGTGAATATAGCGTTTTATTGGTTCTTTCCAGTGCTGACTAACTAAAAATTACCAACAAAACACGAATAATGAGTTAAGTACTATGCAAATGAGCACGAACAACGACCAACGAATGAACGAATATTCGTCGATTTTGACATTTCTTTCACATGAGAGTTTTTAATTCGTCGCGAATGACGTTTCACTTTGAAAATTGTTTTTTTTTCTGTTTATCATTATTTTGTTTTGTTTTGAAAACAAACTATTAAGAAAATGCGGTCGAAGCTATATTTGTTAAAAAAAAGGTTATTGGTGTCCTTGTTAATAAACAAAACAAGAAAAAGATTTCATGTGCATCCACTTAATGCAAAGAATGATTTTTTTAGGTTAAATCCGCGCGATTATTTTATTCGTTGCGAGTGTGGATCGAAGTGGAACGCGAATAAAGTTTGACAGTTCGTTTCAACTAGAATTTTTTTCGCGACGAATAAATTTGTTTTCTTAAATTTATTAATATGTGATATTAAAAAGTAAAAGTATGCATCATAAATCAAATAGAAACTATATTGCTATCGTTTTGTTAAGAATTTGTGTGGAAATATGCCTTCAAACGTATATAAACTCACATTTTCTAATTCATTCGTCGTTCGTTGGTCGCGCTCATGTGAATAGTACTTTATAGCTAACACACCATATAACTCGTAGTTTTAATTAATAAATGTGTCATACCCTCAAACGATGAAATAAAAACAAAATAAATTTAACTCACCGAATACAGCAGGGTAAGGAAAGTTAACTTTATAACACGAATTTTTGTAAAATGTTCTCTCTCCAGAACACATTCTTACAATGCGCTCTCTTTTCTCATAATATTAGAACGATTTGATAAATAAAAAGAGAGAAAATAACAATAAAAACGGGAACGGAACGAGAAATTATTATTTGTTTATTAATAAGAAAAGTTATTGAACGGATAAGTTATGAATCTCTGTGTAAGCTAACTCATGAATAAAGAAGCAAAAAGGGGATTTATATTAATAGGGCTGTTAATCTATTAATAAAGCGGAAAAGGGCATTTGTTTGTTTGTTGGTCGTCAGGGATAATCTCAGAAACCACTGGCACGTTTTCAATTTTTTTTAGGCTTCAAAGGTTGTATTTAAAAGATTGTTTTAGACATATTTTTTTTTTAATTTAGTTGATTCATAGGGTGATCTGAGGTAAACATAAGAAATTTTATATGAATTTTTTGTATTTTTTTAATTTTTTTAAAGAAGTAAGAGAATGGCTTTAGGTCAAACAAATATAAAGCTTAATTGTTCGATAGAGTAATTATGAAAAATGAATTAATTTTTTTTTTAAAGTTAGAGGAAGAATGGTTTTGGGACGACAAATTTGAAGATTTGTGGATCTACAAGTTTCATTAGATGTCGGTGGTGGTGATAAGAAAACGTATTCTGCATGATAGTACTATATAAATGTATCTATATACAATTGTACGTTGTATAATATATACAGGGTGTGACAAAAACCTAGAGCAAGTACATAAATATAGGTTGTTATACGAAAATTGCATGAGAGAAGGGGTCTGTTTTCCTACGTTTGAGCCGCAGTATCAATTTTCTATAAAAATGACTCAAAACAGAAAAAATACCTTTAGCCGGGCTAAAACAGAAATTCAAGTTTGTCCTCTAGGGCCTCGGTTCTTAAACTGTGTTCTTTGTAGGGGTTCCGCAGCTTTATTGAAATAAAAAACAGTAACCACAAAAATAATTTTTGTATAAACATTTTTGCGCAAAAAAAGTATTTTATTGCATCGAAGTGTGAGCTACCAATTTTAAAAACAAGTGATGGAACAACATCCACTTTCCAGAGAAAATTACAATTCATACTCGCATGAATGTTTGTTGATTTTAAAAAAGAATTCGATCGAGAACCACGTGATCTAATATGGGTGCCCTAAAGGCAACGAAGAGTTTTGGAAATCTACGTGTGGATGATCTTGGATATGTGCGAGCTAGTCAAAACAAAACTTAGATGCACAGCAGGAGTAACCAAACATTTATAATCGAAGTTGGTGTAGGAAGCGTCTTGACTACTTTGCTTTTTATTATAGTCCTAGATTTAAATCCTACATGAAGATAAGTAATCGCACCCGAAAATGAATCAGTTATTACAAAAGAATTTTTTTTCAATTCCCAAAAAAGTTTTCTTTTTCAAAAAATACTTTTTCGAAATATTTGTATGCCATATTTATCAGGCATTGCAGGACTACCTAAATATCAAATTTAATCAAAATCGGTCAATAAGTTAAAGTCTATACGAAAAAAAACCGTTCTTTGGTAAGTACCGTTTAAAAGCTTTTTCGAAAAAAAATTTCTGTTGAAAGACTTTATCGTTGTGAACAAATCATTCATGTGAAATTTAATCAAAATCAATCGTATTTTTTTCGAGAAAAATTGGATTTTCGTTTACGGTTGTATGGCAGGTACCGTTGTTTTTAAGCTAGAACAAAAATTGCAATGTCTCCTCTAGGGAACAGTTTATCAACCCTACATACCAAATTTGAAGCCAATCCGTTCAGCCGTTTAGGTTGTAGTTATTTATAAAACCAGACTGGTAGACAGACAGACAGAATTTCCGGACCCGCTTTTTTCGTCTTCTCTATCATCGTAATGTCATGTTTGATTGTTATCTCAATTTTTTTTTTTTTGCACTAATGCATGACTTGTACAAACATATAATCTGAAGTAAAAATGGTTGCTGAAGTGACGTAAGAATTCTGCCATCTTCTGTGATCGGAAACTGCCCCTTAAGCTGAAAGAAAAGCTCTATAGATCAATAGTTTGTTCAGTGCTTACGTACGGTTCGCAATGTTGGGCAATGTACAAATAGTTTTGACAGTTCGCATGATAACAGGAGTGACAAGGCTTAATCGAATTAAAAGTAAAAAAAATTCTTCATGTCAAAAATACTATTTTGAATAAAATAAAGCACGAAAAACTCGCAGCTGGTAATGTCATGCATTTACTAAGGAGAGACTCAGTACGCAGAGAACTCAAATCTAAATAAAATGCACGACTTAGGCCCTTCGTACACTTGAGCAACGTAACCGCAACTCACAAGGAAATTCAATATAAAAAAAATTACACGCAACTTTCATACAACGTATTTATTATATTTTGTAAATGGAAATCGCTTGTGAGTTGCCTTGCGTTGCTCTAGTGGACGAAGGGCCTTAGTCGCACGAACTTGTAAACTATGGAATCACAAAATTTTTAATTTATTAAATTCTGAGTGCGAAATATATAAAAAAAATAGACTAAAGGTGGGATCAAGTTGTGTGGTAGCTATCATTAAACGGTTGTTTAACAAAAAAAAAAAAACAGTGAAACAATCTATAACCTGGAGGCTTGCTGACGTTTTCTGAGGTCAGCCAGACTTACCCCACAAGCAGCTCTGTAGGTGGAGTAGAACATTTGTGATCTCATTCGAGATCAGAACATCGTCGAAAAAGAAAAGGAAGAAGTTATCTCATCTGTTGGCAATTTAGTTGCCAATGGTTACTTGTGGGTACTTTGAGTAGGAGGAGCATTAGGTTTCTTTTTATTCTATACACAATTGCTTTTGAATATTGTTAAATATTAATTATGTTCCCAGAATCTCCCATGTATTTCATTTTCAATAATCGTGCAAGCGAAAGCAATAAATTTTTGTTTTGTCAACTTACTGCATTATTTCATTGATCATTAATTTATTTTCGAATCACAAAAAAAAACCATTAAAGCAACATTAACAACATATCAACCTAAGATAAAAAAAATCCGAAACATAAATCTTTGTAAGAGATACTTTCCAATTTACTTATAGAATGATTCAATCCGATCAGGTGGCTATAATAAATTAGTCGCAGCTACGCAATGTCCTACCATTGTTTTCATTAGACGGTCAAGTACCCAGTTTTGCCTTTATAGTTGGGTATCAGTATTCACATTGGTTCGTTGATTATTATTCAAGAAATGTGTATGACATAAAAAACAACTTTTCCTTTCTTTCCAGTCATTGCAAAATGTTTGCTGAAAAAGAAGCATATTGGCGTAATGCAAGATGACAACGTGATTTTATGTTTCAACAAACTCTATATGGTTTGGCAATATTATGTGCGGGCGATGGGTGGATTAACATGTACATATTATCTACCAGTTTGTCTTCTGCAAAAAAGAAGATACAAAAGAAAAAAAAAAACAAATTATTGGATAAAGAGAGAAAATTAAAATGCAGAAGTTCTCGTTATATCAAGATTATAGGAAATTCAAAAAATCAAGATCAATATTATATTCAAGACGAACATTTTGCATCTTTGATTTGTTTAAAGCCTATATTTTCTGTAGCACCAAGCCATTTTAAATAAATAGTTCTAATAAATTATAAATTTGTATTGTTTCGACATATTCCCTAAATCCAAATATTTCGTTATCTGCAATAATATATTTTCAATTAAGTCTTCACTGATAAAATTCAATACAAATGTATGTTCGACACGAACTCACCTTGCCGAGACCTTCCATTTTTTTTTTATAATCTTTGGCAACAGGTAAATTGATTCTATGGATATGGATTTGTAGAAGAATTTTACTATTCTATTTGAATAGCTCTAAGGACGTACATTTACCAAAAACTATCAGGTTCAAGACAGCAATAGGCAGAATGGAAGATGTTTCTAAGCTGATCTTCAATTCTATATTTTTCTGTTTGCTTCTTTTTTCGACGATGTTAAAAATCTTGAATGGAGTCACAGTTTTTCTACCCTTTCTATCAATAAAAAAAACTCTTTTAGCTAAATTTTTTTTTATAGATATATGTAGATATATTTTTCACCATCTTTTTTAGAGGCCATTTTCGAAAAGGTTATCTGGGTGCAAACTGCATTTGTAAAATGTTCTTTACGCTGGGTCTACACTGTTAATATTTATTGCATGAAACACGCGCAAGCTATTAACATTTTCAATGGAGACCACACATTTTTAATAAAATATTTTATTATGTCTGGTAATATTCATTGCTATCTCTGTTGCAAAATCAACTCAGCAATAATTTGGCAGCTATTACAGAATACTTATTTATAAGTTTTCTTTCTCTTTAAATAAATATTTTTTGTGGAGCCTAACACTGTGGCTGCAAAAGTAAAATTTTCGAAAACGCAAACACTAAAAATGTTGCTGCATTAACATGTTTGATAATGCACTTTGCTTTCGTCAGCATGTTTGTAAACATTAATTTACAAATGCAGTTTGAACGCAGACGACGTTTGCGAAAACGATCAGATTTTGCGTTTCATTCTTCAATAAAATCAAATCTAGATTACGTCTAGATCGAAATCTCGATTTGATGTGAGATTTTTTCATCTACTTTCACATGCACAACAATGTTTGAGACTGTCAACTTATCAAGTATTCAGAATCCACCAACCTAATGATGTACAATATGAATTAAAGTCGTTGATAAATCTGTTTATTTACCATCAGGGATTAATCGAAATTATGCAAAATTCCAAAATAATGTTTGATGTCACATATTTGACATCAATCTATATTATTTGTAAAAACAAACATTTTACAAAATAATTTTGATTTTGCATAGTAACAGATTATAATGTATACGATGACTGAAGTCATTTTTGTTTACGTTCACTCTAAAGTTTTCTGCACTTCTGCAGATGCAGACATGAAAAGCCAATATGACCAAAATGATTGATGTGGAATAGGATTAAAATAAAATCCCTCATATGGGAAATTATTGTATTTGACCCATTGGTACTGAATACACTCATTCAAAATGTCAAACGCCAGAGCTTCTCAAACCATTTGTCAGCCACACGTGTGATGAAACGTCAAAACAAAAATATAAGTTTTATATTTCATTTTTGACCACGAAGTCGATTTTATAAGAAAACTATTTAAATTGTTTATTAATTTAACTAAATTTGCAATGGATATTCAATTAAACATAAACAATAATGTAGTAACAAATCGTAGCAAACCAAAGGTATGTTATTTAATAAGAATTTCTTTGATAAAACTTGTTAACTTTTTTCAATAGAAACCTCTGCTTGAAAGAAGACCCAAAGTTGCCATCAAGAAACCTGCAAAAAATAATGCTCCTGCAGGGTTTTCTTTTGATACTGGACCGTCAAAAGTCAAAGCAATTGTAGCCCGACGTCGTCCACAGAAGTCAAATGAACCAACAAAAGAGAGTACTTCCCAACCGCCTCCTAAACGTCCTCTGGTCCTTAGACCACCTGATGAGGTTGTCGAAGACAAACAATATTCACAGGGAGAACTAATGTTGAATATAGTAACAGGTCGTCCCAAAGTGCATCCTCAACAGAAGAAACAAAAACTGTCACGCTCCGATCGAATGAACAAGAAAAACAATCAAAAAATTAATACATTTACAAAGAAAGTTCTCACAGACAAAGAAATCGACGATGGTATCCGAAAATTCTCCCAAAAGCCCAACAGAAAACCGAATTCTGATAATAATGATATTGACAAACCCCAGGAAAATGGCCAATCTAAGCCCGTTAAGAAAGTATTCCGTCCTAGTGACCGCTCAGTGAGTAAAATCAAACTTTTTACGAACAATCCAGAAACGAAAATACTTGGTCAGAGACTAGTGAAACCTCTGACAGAGAAAGTATTCACAGGAGCAGCTGTCTCTACTATAGACCTTCATCCTCACTGTGTAAAGAATTTGGCAGACATCCTCAACATCACAGAACTGACCACAGTCCAACAGAAAACAATCCCGGAAGCTCTTAAAGGCAGAGACGTCCTAGTGCGTTCTCAAACCGGTTCAGGAAAAACTCTGGCCTATGCTCTGCCAGTTGTTCAAAAACTACAAGAAATTCGTCCCAAAATATCAAGAGATGATGGAATTCTAGCAGTGATTATTGTGCCAACCAGAGAACTCGCCATCCAGACCTATGAACTATTCCTAAAACTACTCAAACCATTTACATGGATTGTCCCAGGCATCCTTACTGGTGGCGAACGAAGAAAAGCTGAGAAAGCTCGTCTGCGTAAAGGAATTAATATTTTAGTTGGAACACCAGGTCGACTAGTCGACCATTTGCTTCATACTGAATCCTTCAAACTTGATAAATCTAAGTTTCTTGTCCTTGACGAAGCAGATCGTATGCTTGAAATGGGATACGAACGAGATGTGAAGCAAATTGTGGAAGCCGTTGATGAACAAAGACAGAAATCCGCTGCAGAAGGCAAAGAACTTGATAATCTTCAGCGAATGTTACTCTCAGCTACTCTCACGTCTGCTATACAGAAACTAGCTGGACTGACAATGAAGGAACCCCTTTTCATTGACAATAAAGATGAGGATCCAGCTATGACAGTACAAAAAATGATTGGAGGAGATTTGCCAGATGTTGATGATGATGGAGCACTTGTGATTCCAGAGAATCTTCTAATGAGTTTTGTTGTTGCTCCAACTAAATTAAGATTGGTCACTCTGTCGGGATTATTGGCCAAAGAACTTGAGAAGAAACATTTCAAAGCGATGGTGTTTATGTCCACAATGGAAATGGTGAATTTCCATCATGACCTGATGAACGAACAGTTGACTCAGAAGGTGCTCGATGATGAGGATGAACCGAATGAAGATGAGAATGATGGTGATGAGCCGCTGCTGAAGGGAATGAGATTTTTCAAGTTTGTTGTATTGGTTTGTGGATTTTCATATTTTTATTGAAATTTTTGTTTCGGTTTTTTTTAGGTTGCATGGTTCGATGACGCAACATGAGCGGCAAGGTGTATTCAATGCATTTAGAGAAGCTAAGGCTGGCGTTTTGTTAACGACGGTGAGTGTATTATTTTTTTTATTATTAATTGTATGTCCATTATTAGTATATAGACGTTCGTAACATGTCGGAGGGCATCTATTAAAATACGCTTTAAATCTGTTAAGTACAGCCTGCAAAAAATGTGATTTCATCTGAAGGGCTATTGAAACCTTGGGTTGTTTATTTTAACATTCTTGTTTATTTTACTGATTTCTGTTAAAAGATTTTAAGATATCTTTTTGGAAGCGCAGCGAAACTTCGCATACCGTTTTACATACTTCCTTTTGGGTTTCTTTACTTGATTCTTAGACAATCTCAAGGGCAAACTGGTGAGGGTTATGGACGGCTACTCCTATGTGAGGTTTATAAAATATCTCTTGTTTTTCTTGCGAAAGTTGGGGAAAAATTACGGAATGGCACGCGAGAAAATTTAGAACTAGGCATGAGAATAATCTTTGGCCGTAGCAAAATGTGATCCACAATGGATTTACTCCTAACTATGGCTCTGGACACAACAGAGGCATCAGTAACTTTAGTGTCCACTGGTTAGCCAAGCTAGTCCTCTCTTTGCATGGGTTTCATTGACGAAATAGGTCATATGAGTTTCGGTATCATAAAGACGCACCATTATTGGGTTTTTGTTTAACTAGTCTTGCTCAGAAAACCTCTATTTCTTCCCATATAACTACTTTGTGACACTATGTTGTTAAGGTGAGAGGATGAACGCAGCATCCAGGATGCTTCGCTTCCATTCTTATATCTAACAAAATGACATTTTTCATAATGGCAAGGAACTGTTCCATTAAATAAATGGTTTTAATAGACTTGTGTGGATCAGAAAACCGACAACATAACTGTTTTGGTTGAATGCGGTACTCATTCCCATTATACATCAAGCTCTCATTGCAAAAATGTAGTATGCTAATTTATAAAGGTCCATTCTTCAGCAAAGATAAGAAGGGTCGATTTCCCGATTTTTTAACTGTCCACACTCCTTTTGAATGCTGTCGGATTGTGGTTCATTGACTCTAGATCCAAACCGTATAATTCGTTGTTAAACCTTCTTCGTCACACATAGCCTACACATACTGAACCAAAAGTATATCGATGGATTTTACACAAGCACTTTCTCATCCATCTTGACAATATTCTCGTCTCCGTATCATAGAAAGCTCATGGTTTCTTTTTAATGTAAATTTCGTTTATGTGTAAAATTCCTTAATGTCAGCAAATACTTTGTTTTATACGCATTCACCACGAGACTACAGAAGCTTTTTCTCATCGAATGATGAAGAACGCATCATGACTATTTTTCTTTTATCTGTTAATGCTATCATATCACCTATGCCACTTTGGAAAATATTTACTTCTATCTTAACTACTAAGTTGAAGAGCTCGCAACCGGGGCTTGCTAAAATACTTTTTAGACATTTTATGTATCGGTACATTTTTTTTCAACAACAATTGTGTCATTATGAACAGGTGAACGAAATTGTTGGTGATGCCAAAGTTTAGACATAGTTCTGTACACGTTTCTAGAAAAACTGTCACAAGTAGCCTTGAAGTCGATGAGGAGGTGTGTTTTGGGACTAAGACGCTCACACAAAACGGCAGATATGCACATTTTTATGGAACGCACAGCAGCATTTTGAATGGCACTATGATCAAGTGGACATTTTTTAACATTTCATAAATGGATTTGTATCATGAAATAGGAGAATTTTCCCTTTCGAACGGATACCGCAAATGTGATAACTGATTCCGCAAATGTGCCTGTGAGTTTCTTGCGTCAGTTTTGAATAAAGCTTCTCACCTTATTTTTACGTGAGCATAAAATATTGAAAATAACAGAAATGAACAAAAAATAATACTCAAATTGAATTGAGCTCACTAGGCAACGAGCATTTGTGCACACGGCTGTGACTGGGAGAGTGAGTTTTGAAGAAACTCACAGCAAAACTCACGCTTGCGGAATCAAGCCCGACACTGATTTCTCTATAAATAGTGCAAGAGGACTTATTTTTTTGAAGATCGGGCATACGATGCTGAGGTTCCTTACAATTCAAACTCTGACCATTATTTTCAATCTCAGACGGATTTTGAATGTTTTATGATCTAACGGTGACATTTGCCCTGTTTATATTTCTAAGATCTCTGCGATCTCCGCATGCTGAGAAATATAAACACAATTTCTCAGTGAAATTTATCACGTATGCTGTCAAAAATCTGAGTCTGGAAATTTTTGGATATGTATACTTCCAGTAGTAAATAGACATTACTGTTTCATGAGACTCAATAGGGCATATTCATATTTTTTTTTAACTTGTTTTGGATAAACTCAAGTTTTTCTAAAGACAGCTTAAACAGTGTCTATGAATATGCCCCAATGAGTTAGGTCTGAGAAAAAAACCTTCTAATCATAGTCTAAAAATATTTGTCCAAGAATGATGATCTGATTTCTTCACCCATGAGGTTAAAACTTTATATAAACACACGAATAAGACATAAGTGATGCAGAATTAAAAATGTTCGACAATTATTGGTATTTATATTTTGCCATTTTAGGACATAAAGCCTTATGATCTTTTTATATGAGATACCATTAGTGTTGCAAGCAAGCTTACTGCATCTATAAATGATTTTGATCTTGGAATAAAATAAATAAAAGATATTTTTATTCAAAAATAAAGCGTTAAGCGGCATATTTTCTACAAAAATGTAAATTCTAGCTTTATTATTTCCACAAGGTCATAAGTGCGATGTCTAGCTGAATGTAGCATACCGCCGAAAATCATGTTTCAATAATGTCTTAAGAATAACTCTCGGGAAAAAGGAAATTTATTTTAGTTTCTTCTTGGCGAATGAATGTTGTCGCTGTGTCCTTTCAACTGAAATGTTATATAAATAAATAACATATTGAGGTTTAGTCTACTAGAACTTTACATTTGTTTGTTTCGCCATCTGATGGGAGTTCTCATTTTACATCTCTTCCCCTAGACTATAGAACAAGTTATCTTGTTCAGTTTAATCTGTGAAACCGACGCTTACGTCTTTGGTGTGCGACTAATTAGAAGAATCTTTTTGATTTCTCAGTGGCCAGTTGGAAATTCCGTTGTGTTTCTTAGGTTGTTTCTTAAACTTGTAATTTCAAATCATTTGCAATAATTTTTGATTGATTCTTTTTGTTTTAGATAACTGGATTTTGCCCAGATTTTGATGGGTTTATTGTCTCATTGAAAACCATTTCTGTCCTTTTTTGGAGTTGCCTTCAATTTCCTACAGCACAGGATATTGAAACAATATCATCGGCTTAACCGAGACACCTTATTCCTATCACACCTGGCAATATTATTTGAATCAAATACATAATTAGCTTTAATTTAACAAGACCTCTTCAAATTAGATGATTTTCATTGGTTTTTACAGTCCTTTTGTTGGCTCCCTGAGCTTTACAGCAGCCATGCATGCGGAAATTTGTATATATATTTAATAGCGATAGTATGCCTACCTTATAAGACAAGTTTTGTTGATCTTCAAATTGCAAAGAATTTTACGTAGCTAGCTCGACTAATAGATCTATTTTGCCCCCCTTACTATTACTAGGGGTGGATGATTGGCTGATTGTTCAGATCTTTCTCCAACTTAATTTCTCAAAGAAATGATTATATTTGAAGTACTTGTAGAGAGGTAAGTTTTCTCCCTTCTATCTAATAACTTCACATGTGTTTTTGTCTTTTGTGCTTTATTGCACCACACTTCCCAAGTAGATAGTGTGGCGTTTCTTCTTGTTCGTCACATAACCTGCATGTTACACTACTGGATATACCTAAAATGTGCAAGTGTCTTTTTGGTTTGCATTGACCAATATTGAAATCCATCATTATACTTAGTTTGTTCCTACTTTCGTTGATACCACCCACGAATCGTTGCATTTTAGGAACTATTTGATGATTATTTTTTCTTTCCCTTTCTGTAACAATGCTGAAAGATGACGTTTACTTTCGATGACTTGATAGGATTTTTCTAACCTTTTGCTTTAACAAATGATTGTAGCTAGCCCCGACTTGAGAAGTTATGTTATTATTTTTTATATATATGACAGGTTCGTGAAAGGGTTTTCACAGGACTATGTAAATGGATAAACCAATTTCGGCATTTAGGTCCCCAAAAATATTGCTGTACCCTCTTGCAACGTTTTTGCGAAATGAACTTAGATGATTATTAAATTTTTCTCACAACGTGCTGCATCGTTAATGATGAACCTTTGAATACACCTCAATGTTATAGCTTCGCCTAAATTGATTTATGATAGTAGGCTTTTGCCCAAATACATTGGAATCATTTACAGAGTATATACAGTACACCATAAATCCAGCTTGTAATATTATAACACAGAGTCAATGGAATGGGTTCAAATTTATTATGTTAGTAGAATAATGCATTTAATCTCATCTATTATGGACTTCTAGCTGTTCATGCTTTTCGTTATGATAAATAATTTTTTTAATCAATTTTCTGTCCATAGGATGTTGCCGGTCGAGGATTAGATGTTCCTGAAGTGAATTTAGTCATACAATACTCTCCACCCCAAAATATATCTGACTTTGTTCATAGAGTTGGACGAACTGCACGCGCTGGAAAAAGTGGACGTGCTATTCTATTCCTCACACCAAGTGAAACAAATTTCGTTCGAGTTCTTGAAGACAAGAGAATAAGGTTTGTTTAAACAAAATTTTGTAGCAAAAGTTGTAATGTTTATTTTAAAATCAAATGATTTTGTTTTATTTTTTAGAATTTCACAAGTTGATATGGATGTTTATTTAAATGCTTTAGTTGCGGTTGATTCAGAAGCCAGAAATATTCAAGAAGCTGCTTCCAACTTACAACATAGATTCCAAGAGCTAATAGCTGAAGATAAGGAAATGCACAACAAAGCTTGCAAAGGTATTTATTTTTAACTTATTATTTCTATTGCAAAGTATATCGATGGTATCGATGTCTAACAATAAGTTTCATATTATGTCAGCTCATTGTTGACTTTTCCCTCATTGTGAGTTTCTTAATCAATTGTTACCTATGTCAATATTTGGTAGCTTCAATACTGACTCTTTCTCGCACAATGCTTTTTATTAGAGATTGATTCTGAGGTTTTAGTACTAGTTAATACAAGATGCGATACCTCTCAGGCTATGTATAGTATTGATCCTAGACGCAGCTTATATCTGCTCGAGTCAGAGTGTGCCGAGTTGGAAAGTTGGAAGTATAAAAGGATGTAAATAGCTACGAGCTGGTAGAGATGACGATAACAAAGAGTGTGAATATTTTGTGGGTCCAAGAAACGAAATGGCGAAAAACTGAAACCAAGGACCGTTCCTAGTAAAGATATCCATAACATGTGCATTGTGCATTGCGCAGATCATATTGTTTTATCGTGTTAAATACTGTTTTCATTAAACACAATCAAAAACTAGTCACTTAAAGCAGTGGGGGCATGAAAATCCCAATTGACTACCTTTTGGTAGCCTGTTCTGCCGAGTTACCTTGAAACGACGTATTTACCTTTTGGTTCTCTTGGTTTGAAAGAAGAACGAAGGCATCGGGTGGAGATAGATGATGATTCTAATTTCGGACTTATAAGCGTCACACAGAGATTAATCAGTGAAGTGAAAGTTTAGTTTCTTCTAATACAAACAAAAATTAATACGCGAAACTGCGATAACTAAAGTTAAAGTAAGCTGATGGGTTGTCGGATGGTTGTTTGCGTTAAATGAATTAACCATTGATAAAATCCTGATTATTAGAATCAGAATGATAAAACATCGTCATTCCTCAAGAAGTTTTATTTGGTTAATTTTGAGATCTGATATGGCCCTTTAACCAGGAACTTCGATCATCTACGTGATGATGATAATGGCTATGTAAGTCAAAACAAAAATAAGACAGTAAGAGTCACCGAAACTTTCCCATCAAAATTATTGACACAAATGAAGCGTTCTCTTTATAACAGTCCTCAACTATCTACTTGAAGGTTAGGTTAACGTGGCTGTCAGGAATATGTCTGACACCACTTGTATAGAGTTGTTATCTCTTTAATTAAAAACCAGTTTGAGCTTCTAATGAAGCGATTTAGACAGTTGATATTTATATTAGATAAATCACTGCGATTGTTGAAGAAATATTCTCCAAGGTATAATTAACCCTTTGAGAGAGATCGGAGCATGAACAGAGAAGATGAGGAATGGACTTCTCCTCCTCCTCATCCATGCAGCTTCTGCAAAAGTCATTAAAATGAATTTGCAAGTCTTGTGGCGTGTCTTTCAATCAAACAGTGACCAGTAAAGACCTAGGATGCAAGAATTCCTCATCTTCCCTAGTGGAATTTGGTGAAATTGTGACTCGGAAATTCTTATCAAAGGCTATCTGGAGGTAGTCGAAGCAATTTGAGGATGATCCGAATGAATTCAGAATTATGGTATGTTGAATTGAGTTATTGGTCTATTGAGAGGTGGCTTTGAGACGAATGGCTGTGCTTGCGGCCATTTTTGTGTTGAATATATTGAGAGGTATGTCTAGGACAGCTGAAGTTGTTGAACGGCTGATTGTTGAACTTTGTTTAGCTTGTCACGGTAAGTGACTTTATCCAAGATAGTCCACCATACTGCTATTCCATAATGCCGCTAACTTCGTAAATGCCTGTTTCGCTTACCAATAAAGAGCGTGACAAATATAAAAAAATGTGTGTCTTTAAGCTCAAGTTTAGCTTTATATTTAATATTTTCAAATTCAATTCCCACTTCTCATTAAAATTATCAAAAAATTGCTTTGTGGCATTATTTTAGTTTTTTTTTTATATTTTTTTAAAAAAACAACACAAAAAATAATAATTTAATTAGGTCATCAGGTTAGAACATATCATTTCTTTGCAGTTTGGTTAACCTTTAAGGTCATGAACTTATTTTGAGACATAAACATTTTGCCTCTTTTGTTGAGAATGACCTCATAGATTCGATTAAGAAGCGACTCGTACAATTTTTCAATGTAAACCAATGAAATTGTAGACCAAGCGCGCTTAATTCCTTCAATTAGTTCCGCTTTGTTGGAATATTGTTTCACAGACGCGTAAATCTTACGAACATATTTTCTATTATATTGATGTCGGGTGAGTAAGGCGGCCACTGCATTAAGCTTTTGGTCTTCAAACCATGATTTGACCCTTCGTGCGGTATGGATGGAAGCGTTGTCATTTTGCCAAAGGAAGTTACCAAACAATTTTTTAAATGTTGAAAAGTAGTTTCAAGTACGTTTTTGTAAGTGTTTGCGTTCATATTTTCTGTCAAAAACTGTAACCCGTTCCCCGTTCCATGAAAAAAATGGCTCCCCACACGATCACTCCCCCTACCCGACTATGAAGACGATCCAACTGGTGTTCCTCTTTGCAAAGATCATGAAAATAATAATTGTAACCGTCTGGCCCTTCCTTAAATTTGTTTTATCCCTTATCTTTGCGCCCCAGTCAAGAGAGTTCGATGCAAATTGGTTGTTAAAAGCGATAAATTCTGGAAGAAAAACCAAAAAGAATTTGCATGTGCTAACCGGATGACGCAAAAATAAAGCACAGTTTTTCATTGAAATAAAAAAAATTGCGAAAATGCTATAACAAGATCTTTTGGTTACATGTTCTCCAATGCAAGTGATTGTGCATACAATGATGAGAAAAATAGAATACAAAAAACTACTCACATTTAAACAGCAAAAACAACAAGATCAATTATAATAACCTTAGCGGCAACAAACATTATGATCGGTCTAATGATCACTGTGTAGAGCCAGTGGGTTATATGTGGAAATAATCCTTGCAACGATCACTTGATGTACAGATGGACATTTTGGAGTCAAAAAGGAACCGCATAAACTCGAAAAAGACAGTGCTTTTTTAAACAAAGTTAACTTACATAGCAAAGTACTTGTCACGCCGATAGTAACCATGCGCCGCCGGGTGGATGAATCGGCGGTAGTCTGCCATTTCTGTGATTGAAAAATTCATTCTTTGCTGAAAGAAAATCCGCGAAACTATTCACGTCAAAAATACCATCATAAACAAAATACAGCACGACTTTGGTATTTTCCAGTCATGTCCCACGATACTACTATACCGTCGCAGAGAAGGAAAATAGGTCTTAAAACTCCAGGAACAAAAAATGCATATGCATCGAAACCAGTATTTAGTTGACCTCGGTTATAAAAAACATTGGGAACCTCTTAGGTAGACTCTTATGGTGAAGCCTCGAAAAAAAAGAATAATGGTGTAATACGAGATCATTAACATCGTCAGAAAAGAATAAGTCTTAGCCGTTAGCCCTTTGAATTGTGCAGACAATTTCGGGTCTTCTCTATCAATAATTAATTGCATTAAAGTATTTAGCAATCTTAAATGTTTGACTAAAGGTACGAAAATAAAATTTTGTGGCTTATATTGCAGCAAATAATATATGATAGAATGTGGGGTTCGTTTGCGTCGAAAATAAGTGAACCGCTTAATAAAGCCCAACTTATTTAGTGTAATTTGAGTTTTATGTATCTAAAAGCTTCGGCTTATAAGGTTTCCGGAACTCCTTGTTTTCCTATAACCACCGATTGCATATCTCGTGGTTGTTTATTGAATGCTTTTCCGGTATATTCTTAACAATTATCGATTAAATACTGAAGTGTTGCTTTGCTAAAAAGCTTCCTATTTATTAGCACTTAATGTAAAACAATTATTAAAAAACAGAGCATTTTGTTAATATCAATCAACGTCATGAAAAAACATGTGTATAATAAACTGGACTATTTAGACCATAAAACAAAATTCCTTTCCCAAACCATGAACTTCCGATTATAAATGAACATACAAATGCTATGTTATACCTTATGTTGAACCTTATATATTCCACAATGGTGGAACTTTTATTTTACCTAATCTATCAAGTTGTTCTATTGGTCATTAAATGAACTAAATCTAATGAAACCACCCACCGTTGACGTAATTAAGGTCGCAGGCGTATTCACCATAAATCCTCTTAACATAAAACAACCCCACACCCTGCTCCAGTCAATGGGTCACGTGCTCTCTCATAAATAAGCGTTACACACAAAATCGAAATGGAACTCATGCTTCGTCTCACACAAAAAAAAAAGCGTACAAATTTTCCAACCACATAAATTGCCACGAAATACTAATTGCTGAGGTTTTCAACGTTCGTATACATATAAGAAAACTTTGGTAACTTTTAATAATACATTCAGAAAAGGCGGGCATTAGTCACTGTCTTCCACTGTGAGGAGAACATTTCGTCGATAGGATAAGAAGTACTGCTGTGTTTATTATTACTGTTAAGGCGATAAGCGGAAGGACTTCATTGCTGCCATCAAGTGTATACCTACGGGGGAGTCAAGCCGTTTTCTTTTTTTTTTCGGGTGGGAGAAGTACTTTCACGTAAATACCTCCTCATCGTAGTCGGTTGGCTTTGGGTTTTCTTAAGTGCGATACGTATAGTAGGTTCACTTGATTTTGTTGGGGGGTTGTTTAAGACCAAGTTTGCTATTTTATTGCCACAATTATCTTGCAATGCGATAATTAATTGAAGGTTTGTACGCTTTAGACTGTTAAACGGTTTATGCTTGGGAAATTAAAATAAATTGAGAGAATTTGATGAAAAATGTTGTTGCTAGGAAGTCGTAAGTCATAGTCAGGTGAAGGCAGAACTGTATCGAGCACAAGCTATTGCGATAAGACATGAAAATCAACTTAAGGGTAGAAAGGAACTTAACATAGCAAATTGAAGCTATTGAAGATAGACACTTTGTGGAGTGTGTTTTTTGAAATTCAATTTTCCAAGGGAAATTAAGTTTTGACAGCACAGTGAAAAGGCTTGAGAATTCGCCTATTTCACAATATACCAAAGAATTTTCTTAAAGCCTATTATATACTTTTGTTGTACGTAGGGTTTCAATTTACAATTGCTCTCCCAAAATTTGAATCAAAAAGAAATAGATGTAACACATGCATTTTTCCATTGGCACAAACAGCAAATTTCTTTGTTCAAATATTTTCTTAGTAAGAAAAATTGTCAATTCACGAGAAGAACTATGTGGAATCTATGCGGAACCAGAATATGCTTACAGATTAGGTACTTACTCACTTAACTACTTCTGCTAAAATTGCAAGATCAATAAGAATCTTCATCTTCACCAGAAATCGATCAATGTTATCCTTTCACTTTGAATTCAGTTCACAATAATTACGATTTTTCTTTTTATTTACATTTTTTACATTTATTTAAAAACAATTTATTGAATTTAAAAAAACGCATGATCTTAAAATTCACCTTCATTCATTATTGAAAAATAAAATATTGAACAACATTTGAAAATAAACAAATATACACGAACACTACACCGCTAGAACGAAAATAGGGCACTCCGACTCCAGGAATGTGTCAGTGCAATAAGGCTTTTTAGGTAACAACGATATATCTCTTTCTCGTTCTCACAGAATTGTCAAAAACAGCAGTATGATGAACAGCTGATTTTTTTTTTATCATTGTTGAAAAATTGATTGAAAACAAAAGCGGGAATTTTAAAGATTTGTGCGCGAAAATTGTGAAAATTGTTGGTTTTGCTAATTAAAATAAATTTTTAAGCCACGGAAATCACAAATTTCACACAAAAAAGAATACCGCATTTAAAAATTATTTCCAAATTGTTTTCTTCAAGATCTTGAGTTTGACAGTTTGAAAAAAGCGCGATACATATTTCAATCTGTCTTCATCATAGTGTGAGCTTTGACAAGATGGTAAAACTCCCTATGGGGCTTTTTAGGTAACAACGATATATCTCTCTCGTTCGCAAAGCAGTGTCAACATCAGCAGAACGCGGATGACAGCTCAACATTTTTTTTATCATTGTTGAAAAATTGATTGAAAACAAGAGCGGAAATATAAATGTTGTGCGCGAAAATTGTGAATAGTGTATTATTAAACCTTTTCGTCACGTAAATCTCAAATTTCACTAGAAGAAAAGCGATTATTTACAAAATTCTTTTACAAGATTTTAAATTTGACAATTTCAAAAAAGCGTTATATATAATTTCATTCTGTCATCCGCGTAGTGTGAGCTGTCATTTATTTTTTGACAATATGGTAAAATTCCCTATCATTTTGATAGAAGCCATGTTATAAAGCTATGGGGGCATAGAATAATAAATAAATAGAACATCAACTCAAGCTATACCCACTTTTGCCTACAAACTTTCAAAACTGCAGAGATTTAACTCTGTATGCGTGCCTGTGCATATGGGACTGTAAAATTTAGCTAGACCATACATTCTTACAATTTTGCATTTTGCTGTTCACACGTATTCATGTATAAAAAAGCGCGTGTAAATTTTTTTTCTACGGGAGGAGATGGAGGATTACAATTATATGACCTGTGTGTGGGAGTCAAGTTTTTACTAAAGAGCAAAGATAACTTAGTGCTAGTTTTGACAACCCGTATACGTCTGGCGCTGTAGTAGTGTATGCTAAAGAGTAATGATTACTTAGTTCTAATTTTGACTACCAATTGCGCATTTCAACTTTACCAATTCCCTATTGGTAAAATAAATCAATATATTTCTGATCGAAGATCATTTTTTGACAGTTAAAGCGTTCCAATGGGCAAATAAATTGATTTATTTTTTAATTTCCAATCAATTTTGAAGACCTGGATTTTTCGGCAGATTTACCCCTCCTTGTACTATCACCAATGCAAAAATCAGCTGACGATTTGGTCAATGAGTTTTATTTGTTTCAATTGTGACAAATTCTGAGCGAAATATTTAAGAAATAATTGTTATCAAGAATTTAATAGTTTTAAATAGATTTTTTCATTCTTGAAAATCTTTTGAAAAATTCAAGTTTTACGGCCATGTTGTTTATAGATTCACAGACATGAAATTACGTTTTAACACAATGACAAAAATAAATCAATTTGAAATCGCGTTAAATTTATTTATTGAAATCTGTATTTACCAATGGAAAGTCCCATTATACATTGGATAACATGTATCGCTATAACCATAGATTATGGCTCCCCCAAAGTCTTATTTAAATTTTCAAAGGAGATAGGGGATTGGAGCTGGAGGCTAGACGTGTGGCGCTGCAGTAGTAAAGTTTGTACTAAAGACCAAAGATAACTTAGTGCTAATTTTGACAATCCGTAGCGCTGCACTAGTCACGTTTGTACTAAAATATATGTATTTACATATGTATTTCGTTGTTGTTGTTGCTGTTGTCTCCTTCACACCACAAGACTTCAGAGGAGTATCAATGTTAGATGGGCCTGGTTTCAAAATTAGATGGGTCTGGTTTGACAGATTCGTAAAAAAGACTTTGACTGACATTTTGATAGGACTTTTTAGGTAACAACGATATATCTCTTTATCGTTGGCAGAGCAGTGTCAAAATCAGCAGTACGCGGATTCCATCTGAAATTTGTTTTATCATTGGTGACAAATTGAATGAAAACAAGAGCGGAAATTTTAATGTTGTAAGCGAAAATTGTAAATAGTGTTTTATTAATTTATCACGTTAATCTCAAATTTCACAGGAAAACAAAAATTATTTACAAAATACTTTTACAAGATTTTGAGTTTGACAGTTTGAAAAAAAGCGCGATCCATAATTTCAATCTGTCATCCGCGTAGTGTGAGTTGCAATTTATTTTTTGACAACATAATAAAATTCCCTATAGGGCTTTCTTTCAGGCGGCTATATTCTTATATTTCCATATAGTTGGCTCTTTCTCACCACAGAAGTTCTTACGGGTAAAGTTCTATTTGCCTCTAATGGTGAATTTGAATGTCTCTGCACCTGCAGAGCTAAATAAAACTAAAAAAGAGACAGATGTACTTCTTAAACCCTAAAGACAAGAGTACACAGATGCCATCTCATTTGACTTCTATTGTCTGCTGAAGTGCTGAGCGCTGAATACAGAGAGAAATAATAAGGAGAGAGCAACTTGTTTGTAATTTTTTTGGAAAGCTGAACTATGTCATCAAAATTCATGAGACGCGAGAAAGTATGTTTTTGGTGTTGGAATTGCACATTATTATTAACGGACATCGCAACATCGCCAGCTGTTCTTAAAAGCTCGGCCGCAAGGCCGTCAGTTCCAGCAGCTTTATTGTTCTTAAGTTTAGATATAGCTATCTTCTTTTTATTTAGGTCGGGTGGGCAGAATGGTTGGCCTGCGTTGTCCTGGTGAAATGGTGCAATAAGAGCGGAATTTGGTTTATCATAGCAGTTGTATTATTTGCAGAAATGATCTTTTCATATCTTCAGCACCGACTGCAATTTCCATGATGGTCCTTGCAGGCATCGGTTCGGGACTTATAGCCTTGTGAATCTTGTGATGTTCTTATCTTTTGTTAAAACTTCCGAACTTCATTCCTATTATGGCATCCCTCTATTGCCTCGATCGTGCGTTTCTTATGCTCCTTCCTTTTTCTTCTGAGAAATCGGTGTTCCTCTCTCCGTTGATTCCATCTGGGATATTCCTCCACTGCTGTCTTGATGAAAGGGGAGAGTTTTTAGTGGAAAACACTCCTCTCCCACAACCCCAAACCTTCCAAAGGGATTGGTTACCCAGATCTCAGGTAAAGGTACTATGCACCCGATTTTCACGGGGAAATGAGAGTTGGTAGTCAGATGTTGGTTCTGGAAAAAGCTGTGGACGTTTTGTCCTCATCAATACACATGACTACTCTTTGAACATCAGAAATGTGCATATTATATATAAAAATGCTTCAAATATAAAAAGTTGTGTGTATATTAGTTTTCATCTTCGTTATTCCACTTTGATATAGGGGGGAGATTTTATTCCGTTTCATACCTCCCTCTCCACTTCTATCACCTAAGAACTCGGTTTTCCCCGGTGGAAATGATCATTTAAGTACAGGCCCATTATTTCTTAAATATTATGAACATATTTTTCGCATCAAAATAATTAAATCAAATCAAAAACCACATTAATCAAACGGACAGATTAATGGACTTGTGAATGAATATTATTGTATAAATTTGTCTTTAATAATCTAATTACAAAAGACATGAAAGCACCAAATATTTAACTTTATTACTACTGTACTGGAGCCCCAAGTCCCCATATAGCCTCTATACCTGCTACAACTAACCTAAGAGGTTAGTCAATGTTAATTCGTGTTAAAAAAAAAAATATTCAATTTATTTTTTACTTCTTAGTTTAATTTAAAACAATAAAATAACTTTTCCCTTGAAAACAAAAAAGAAACACAAAAAAATAAAACAATTTCCTATTCAGATTCAATGAAGTGAATTACAAGCCACAAAAAACACTTAATTCATTCGATTTGTTTTCTTCATTCTCGCGTATCACTTCATCGACTTCTTATACACAACCTAAGCACCCCATCTACAACGACTAGACCATCTAGAATGTAGAGAATCCCTCTATACTATATGTGTGGTTAGTAACTTATAAATTCACAATTGACGGGGGTTGCTTTAGGATTCTCCATGTAACGGTTTGACTAATAGAAACACCACTTAAAGCAAATAAAACTGTAATAAAATCACCCCGAAAAGCAAACATTCATAGCAGGGGTTACAGAAGAGCCGAGGACAAGTCGCAACACCCAACCCGACCCACTCACATACTTGGAAACACTTATCCTTTTGCCACGGAGCCACTAAGACTGTAAAACAATAAACTGAACCAATCAAAAAGCCATTTCGGCTATTCATTTCAACAATGGAAACGTCGTGGTCGACGTCGTTCGTTCTCGTCGCCGACCGGATGACGAAAAGAATTTCCCTTAGTGCCGCACTTTTAATGCACTAAACTAAGTTGTAGTAGATCGCTGTCCAAGTTCTTGCGACTCTATATAGGAAATCACTCTTTATGGGTGGCAGACTGGCAGGCTCTTCGACCATAAGGACTCGCTGAGAACTTTGGTACTTGGGAAACAGTCTATACGTATATATATTTTTTTCTTTCTAAAGTGAGCAGCAGCAGAAACCCTTATTGCAAGCCTCACTCTCACACAAGTTACACAATTGAAATTGAAAGTTAAATTGTTAAGAGTCCTTTTTTTAAGGGTTTGAGGGTGAGTTTGCATTTATGTGTAGCGAATGAAGAGCGGCTTCTTGTCGACAATTACATTGATTTTTACAATATGGGTTGAGTGTTGTTGTTAGGTTTTGTATGTACAAAAATATACTAGGTAGGTATTCCAACGAATGATGAGAAATTGAATTTTAAACTTTTCTAAATGGGAATTTCATCATCGGAAAACGATACAGAAAAATATACTTTTACGACTTTTGTTAATGGGGGAATGAGTTTGCATTTAAATTTTACTATAAATTTTCTTTTATTCAAATTTGCAAGAGGAGGGAAAAGTGAAGATGAGAGTTTAAGCTCTTTATTGATTTTCGGATCCTGGGAAAAGAATTTAACGACACACATATTTCGGATGTTTTGAATGTTTTTTTAAGTTAACGTTTTATTTTTTATAAGACAAAAATTACGTCAATAATTTTGAAGGAATTTATTACGCAGCTCTGTTGATAGCAAATTTTATTGGGACTGATGTTTTCTGGAAGGAATTGGATCCTTACTTACCACCATTTAATTTAATTTAAATTAAAAATAGTTCAGATACTCTGTGGATCATATAAATAGTATTACGTTTTCTTTACGTGTTCTATTGGATTGTTTTTGAATAGCAGAGTTAGAAATTTTAGTCTCGTTATTTGCTAGTAACACAAACAACGACCGCCGCCGCCCGTTCGGTTGAAATGTCCATACAAAGACTGTCAAGGTCACCAACTCGTAGTTGTGAAATCGTGTACTAATTTCGACATTGTAATTGATACATTCTTACATGAACAATGCTTGACACTGCTGCTTTTCTGAAAAAGCTAATGGCTACTGTAAAAATTATCTTTAAATGGGCTTGTTAAAAGAAACAACGTTTCGGGAGTGGCGTTTTAATTGGCAGAAGATGTCTTTATCTATGATCAAGTGTAAGCGGGAGCATCATAATGGAAATTTGCATCTTAGAATCTAAATTTGCTAAATGGCCTGTTATATCGATCTGGAGAACGAACGAGGAAAAATATTTTCTGATCGCTATAACTGGCGACTAACATCAAATCAAATCAAATCAGCCTGATTTAAGCACACGGCCTCATTACGTTCGCAAAGTGCAAGCACGTGATGTCGCCATTCCAAATTTATAATTGCTAAAGCATTCATCGGAGCGATCAATTATCAACCACATTGAGCACATTATGATCGATGGGCGACACTCTAAGAATATTGAACAACATTCGAACTTTTCAAAGCAAACAATAACTCCGACCACTAATGTGTTACATCCAAGATACAAATGCAGATAGGTAAAACTATTGATATATGAAAAATATTAAAATCTAAAACTGTTTTTGGGCAAGGCAATATTAGACATTAAGGGCCAATCTTTTCAGCTATGGTTAAATCTCTGGTTTGTTCACCATAGAATTTTCTTAACCAGTTGTTTCGAAACTCGGTTAACCACAGTTCGTCTTTTCACCATTTTATCTACTTTGGTTACCAAACCAGAGATAGTTCCAGTTTTCCAGTGGTCCAGTTGTGAAACGGAATCTCTGGTTAAGTTTGTTTATACTTGTTTGAATGCGAGAGAAAGAGATCGAAGATTTTGTCAGTAATTGATAACAGCCTGTCTCGTTTCGATGCACATGGGTAAACTGAATTGATTCATTTACGAACAAAGGAAAACAAAAAAAAAATAGATATACATAAAATATAGGGGTGGAATTTATTAAGATGGTAGATCATCATTTTTTAAATTTTATTCTTTACGATTCGTAGTAATAATCAATTAGTATCTAATATATTATTTATCATTCAACACAAATGTGAAAAAAATAATCGCTTACCATAAAATTTCTGTGGTTAACCAAGCAAAATTGACTGGTTAATGAAATCTCTGTTAACCATAGATTCTCTGGTTAAAATTTTTCTGAAAAGAACAAATCTCTCTTAACCGACTGGAATAATGACACTAACCACGGAATATCAGTAATCTATGGTAACCATAGATTCTCTGGTTAAGATTTTGTTGAAAAGACAGAATCTATGGTTACCAGCTGAAATAATCAATGATTTAACTTAACCAGAGCTGAAAAGACTGGCCCTAAGTCTGTAGAACTCAACCCGAATAAATATCTTATGCAGCTTTGAAATCAATAAAGATATGGTTTGTATCCACTTCATGATCTTGGGTATTTTCCAGTGTCATAATGCGGAGTAGCCTGTAGCTGTAGCATGTAGCGCTGTCAAAGCTACTGTCAAAATGTAGCTCATAAAAGTAGGAAGCCCGTTCGGAATGATGTAGCACAGAACATCCACTCTCATTCAGTCATTTCGCTTTGTTTTGGTTTTGTTTTTTCGTCAAATGTCAAAAAGAAGCAAGCAGCGGATGCGAAAGATGAAGTTTAGTGAGCTTGTACTAATGCTACAGCTACAGCTACACCATTCAGTTCAAGTATTGTTGAAATATTATATTACCTACTTGTTACTATCTTACTTAGTTGATTTATATCAAAGGCGCTGTTTGATTTTGTTTTATAAATATAAACTAATTTTATATTATTCCTAATTGAACTTCCAAATATATTAAAACGTTTTCTAACTGGTGTTTCATTATATATAAAATCCCAATAGGTTATGGGCCCAGGAGACTAAATAAGTTTTTTGTTTTGGCTTTCGCATTTGTTGTGAATTTTTCTTAATTAATAAAGGCATTTGTTGCTTCTCGTAAAAAATAATTAAAGAAAAGGCATTAGTTGCTCCTTGTTGGAAATTATTGAAAAAAATGTCAAATCAAGAATCAATTGAAAAATTGCGCAGTGGTGACAACTTCCATACATGGAAATTTGCAATGCAAAATATATTGGAATATGTACCACGACTTGGAAGGGACTATAACAGATCCAGTTACGGAGCCTGATGCTGGAAAGCTTCGAAAAGCTGTTCATATACAAAATGCGACGACCGCATCTACGAATTGGAAAAAGCTACATAGCCTTTATGAAGATAATGGTCTGACAAGGAAGATTTCTCTTTTGCGAAAACTTATCACAGTACGATTAGAAGACTGCGATTGCATGAGGGATTATGTGAATCAAATCTTAGGCACAGCAAATAAATTGGCAAGCATACAATTTCCGATTTCACCGGAATGGTTAGGTGCTATAATGCTGGCTGGCCTTACTGATGATTTCAAACCGTTCATCATGGGAGTTGAAAGCAGTGGCACTTCTATTACTGGCGAGGCGATCAAAGCTAAATTGTTTGACTGTGACTAAAGCAAAATCAAGACTGAAAATGCGTTTTTTGGGGCTAAAAAGAAACCTTTTAAAGGACTGTCTTCGAAAGAAAATATTAAGTGCTATGAATGTGAAAAGAAAGGTCACATTTCTAAAAAAATTCCCAACAAAAAGAAGCTTTATGAAGTCAAGAAGAGTGAAAAAAATGCTTTCTTTCTGTTGCACTAATAGCAAAGGTTGGATGAGTTTTTTGGAGTTTTAAATTGGGAAGAACTTCACGAGAAAGTTTAAGCCTATTTTAAATCGTTGTCTGCAAAAGATAAGCTGACATAAAAGTGTATCAAACGAAGATTGTGGTGTAAAACGAATGCAACTTGGGTCATTGTCGTACCCTGCCAAATTCCTATGACTAAATTGCAAAGCAGTCCTTCAAATAAAATCCACTTGAACAACAGGAAAATCAACAGCCTTGATAGAAACTTAGTCTCAGATCGGAAAGTACAAATTCAATGAACTGCCATGAGAAAGAGTAAGAAACCAAAATTGTTGTATATGGCACTTTCAATTTACAGAGTTAGCCCAAAACAACACACCCGACTTAAAACACAAGACCGACTGAATAATTATCGCAAGCACTTTCATTTTGATATTTATGAAGTAAACAGATGTAAAGTACATATTGAAAAGGCATAAAAGCCTATATAGATTGAATACTTGTATAACTAAAACAAATTAAAATCCTATCGAAATTGACTTTATTTTCTAATTTATCCTTTCATTTTTCAACCAGCAATTAAACCTAAATATCCAGGACAACCAAACCCCACTTATTTGTAAATACACCTATACCTACTTATCTAAAACTAAAAAAACTCAACCCTTTTTTTGTGGTTGACATAATCAAAAATAATATCACAAACAAAAATCAAAAGAATTTGTAATTATGGGCGACCAACCTGTCATCACTGCATCAAAATTAAGGCGGTAATATCTTTCCACCCACTTCTCGATTTTCATAGAGAAAAAAAAAAGAAACAAATAACTGACATTTCCAGAAATCAAATGGACTCTTAAAAAAACATAAAAATCAAACTTATAACCAGAAAACTTTTATCATCCCTTTCGTGTCCTTTTTCATATATTTTTTTTTTTAAACCATCATCCCTCTGTGATTGTTGGCAACAACAACTGTCTAATTAACTCGGGGGCTAATATAACAGTTTTTATCGTCTCACGCAATCGAAATTAACTTCAAGTGTACAGGAAAAAAATGCAACCACCTCTCCCAGTCGGTTTCACCGCCAATACTCCCAGAGAATTGTAATCATTTTTGTTGAAAAAGGACTTTTTCTGACAAAAAAAAGGAATGGAAAGGGCAACAGCACAATCAACAAACGATGATGAAATATAAAGTTGAAAATTAACTTTTGCTATTACGTCGAATAAAAAACAAAACAACCAATCAAAATGAAGTTACAACGAGATCCTACAAGTTTCATTAATTAGGTTCCTCTGACCGAGCGACATAAGTGTAATTACTTGACTGTGTTGGGGGAATCTCCTTATTCACCAAGATACCTGTATAGAAACGACAGAAGGTTTCTTTTTATTATATATATATACAATCCTCCGTGTCCAAGTTAACACACTTAAGATATTAATCTGGAATTAGAACATTAACTATTTACAATCCAATATATTTAATAACTTCGACCTCCATTTTGCCGTTTAACCAAAAGAGGGAGCACCAATAATTTCTTATTTTTTTGTTAACCTTGTTGCCGGTTATTAATATCGCATCAAAACTAACTAAAGTCCTGTTTAAAACTTACAACGCTTCGTTAAGTGGTTCTGATGCTAATGAGTTTACTTCAACCGTCCTTTTTGGTGTTACTTTTTCGAAGGGTGAAATATCGGTAAATGCAGGACATTACTGAGTTAGTGATTATTATTGTAATAACAGCAAAGTGCCTATTGCATTGATCGAAATTGAATTAATGGTTACTAAGTAGAACCTAAATTATATTTACATCGTTGGTATTCACTCTACATGAAGTATAGTGTGCACAAGTGCACAGTGGTGGAAAACCTTTTTATGCTTGCGTGCCAATTTTACCAAGATTACTTAGAGGAAACATTCAAATCATTAAATGGACAACCAGTTAATAACATAAATATGAATATAGCCTCAGGTCAAAGCTACATAAAAAAATGTGAATGAATGAATGAAAACTATTCTTGTTTTTTTTTTATTAATCAGCAAGATTTTAACAAAGTATGGCACGAAGGTCTCAAAATCAGAAAAGTCCTGATGCCTGAAAGATTCTATCTAATTTTAAAAAAATATCTAGACCTAGAGAACAAAATTTTCGGCGTAAGACATGGAAACGAGTATTTGAACATTAAAGAAATAGTGGCTTGGGTATTGCAATGTAATATAATAGTTCAATGTCGTGCCTTTTGTTTACACAGGATATGACAGAAGACACTACAGTACTTGCAGTGTGCTCCTTTTATGAAAGACAACTCAATTAAGTTGTGATTGTCATTATGATTGAGCTGTCATCAAGACAACTCAATCACTAGACAACCAACAAAAAAAATGTTTGCCGTCTTTTAAGATTCTATTCAGCTGATGAGCATCAAACGTTAGTTTATTAAGTGCCAATTTTTCATTCGGCAGCTAAACAGTCAGTTAGCTATGAGAAGAATAAAATTATCTGACTCTTTAACAGTCTGATAACATTGGTGGATTTTTCAAGCAATAAAAAAGAGTCAGTTATCTATTCCACAGAATAACAAAATAAACTACATCTTACTTCATAATGTTAGAGTGAGAAAAATTCTTAGCTGTCTATAGGGCTATGTGATGAAGTGGAATAGACACACATTTATTTGTTTACTTTCATGTTTCAGAAACAAATCGGATATCAATTTTTTCATTCAGTTTGTTCTTATTTATTTTTTTTTTTTTTTTTTTTTTTTTTGAGTTCATAGTAATATATTTATTTTCCAAAAACAAATTGCAATTGCACAATTTACATAGATATGGTTATACTACCTTACTGATGTTAATAACTTATATTGAACAAAAATTAAATATAATTAGAATAAAGTGATAATTAGAAGGAAAAGCTATGGTAATAAAAACCTTCGTAAAAAATGAGAAAAAAAAAATGTACCTTAGGTACTTAAGTAAAGACACGCCTGCTCAGAGATGAGAGAAGATGGATGGTGGAGTTAGTTTTAAAACAAGTACATAGAAAGAAGTATTTATTTTACAAAAAAGCAATAAAGAAGTAATTAAGAATAATTACAATAAATAAATAATACGACAATATTTAATTTAAATTAATATCACAGTTAAATGTATCACTCTAATTAACATAAAAAAAATCAGTCTTAATAATGTAAATAATAAACAAATAAATAAATAAATAAACAAATAAATAAATAAATAAATAAATAAATAAATAAATAAATAAATAAATAAATAGATAAAAAAATAAATAAATAAATAACTAAATAAATAAATAAATAATTAAGTGAATAAATAAATAAATAAATGAAAGAATATAAATAAATTAATAAATACATAAATGATTACACAAATAATAAATAAATAAATAAACAAATAAATAAATAAATAAGAAAAAAAATACAATAACAATGAACTGAATAAAGCAATAAAAGATAACAACATTGATTACATAAATACATTTATACTTATAATAAACACATCTGAATAGGTAACTTGTTTTTTTTTTTAAGTTTTAATTTTATATATTTTTAAATTTTTTTTTTTTTTTTTTTTATTATTATTTTTTAATGAAATAGATTAGAAATTAAGAGATTATCCGATAATTCACAGGAGATTTTATACTTTTCATTTAACTTAAAAATTCGATCTTGCACATACTCTATATTCGTAAGCAGGTGAAGTTCTCGCGTTGAAAAGTGCCATGGTAAATTAAGCATCATTTTAAAGATTTTGTTTTGGGCAATTTGAAGCTTTTGAATATGTGTCTTGGCACATCCACCCCAAGCTGGAGATCCATAAAACATAATTGATTGAAATATTGATTTAAAAATAAGAAGCTTGTTTTTGTCATTTAGTTTTGAACGCCGATTTATGAATGGATAGAGAATCTTTATTGTGACATTTACTTTATTCAAAATTTGTTGGATATGGAATCCAAATGTTAGTTTTTTGTCTAGGTGCACACCAAGATATTTAGCACTACTACCCCAATGAATCACTCTACCACCGATTTGAAGACTGTTGTTTGGTAAGAGACAGGCTTTTCTTTTCCGGGTAAAAAAGATGGCCTGTGTCTTAGCAACATTCAGTTTTACTTTCCAGTCATTGAAATATGTTTGTATTGTGTTCAAATCATATTGCAGTTTGGTTTCTATTACGGAACCAACTGAATCTGATGTATAAATACAGGTGTCATCAGCAAAAATTCCCTTTTCACAATATCTCAAACTAGGAAAATCAGATGTGAATAGAGTGTATAAAATTGGTCCGAGAACAGATCCTTGGGGTACACCTGCATTAATGTTGTATACTTCAGACAGTTCATTATTGACAAAAACTTGAAATTTTCTTGAAAGAAGAAAGGATTTTATTATTTTCGTAAGGTACAGTGGGAAGTCTAAGGTTTGTAACTTGTGTAAGAGACCGTCATGCCAGACCGTATCAAACGCCTTTTCAATGTCAAGAAATACCATTCCTGTACTATTTCCTAGCATAAAATTATTTTTCACGCTTTTTGTTACTCTATGCACCTGATGAACGGTACTATGACAAGCTCTAAAACCAAATTGTTCAGAAGGAATTATATTATTACGATTGATATGAGCTAGTAACTTAGTTTTTATTACTTTTTCGAAACATTTGCTTAGCGAACTAAGCAAACTGATTGGCCTGTAATTGGAAGGTTCACATGCACTTTTCCCAGGCTTCAAAATTGGAATTATTTTAGCATTTTTCCACTCCAGGGGAAAATAACTCAATTTAAAACAGCAGTTAAACAACTTTTTTAAGAAAACTACACCACTTTTTGGAAGATTTTTTAGGTATAGATTTTTAATATTATCGAATCCTACTGATTTTTTTGTTCTTAATGTTCTTATTGTATATTGAATATCTTCTAGAGTAACAAAGTTTTCTACTGATTCAATAGTGTTATTATCTATAAAAGAAACAGATGCATTTACCGTATTTTGAAGATCTAAATTACAAACTAAGTTATTAACTATTGCATGATTACTGTAAAAAGTCTCAGCTAAAGCAACTGCTTTTTCTGAATTTGACAATTTAAGTGCATTGTTAATTTTTAGAGCAGGAATAAGTGTTTTACTTTTTTTTATCACTTTAACAATATTCCAAAATGGTTTACTTGCATACTGCAAGCTTTGTAATTTACTGTTCCAAGATTTGTTTCTATGAATACTAATAGCTTCTTTTATTAAAGAATTCAGAGTCCTAACTTCAGACAGCAAATGTGGGTCTCTTACTCTCATCCATCTTGTTCTCAAGCTGTTTCGTATCTTTATTAACCGAACAATTTCCGAAGGTAATTTATTTACGCTTTCTAACCTTAAAATTTTTTTTGGTACTGATTGATTTATACTTTCAAGAATAGAGTTTGTGAAAAAGGATATACTCTGGTCAACAGCATTTTCGTTGACTTCATCTATAAGAACATTTGGCATAGATTGCAGTTTGGAGCTTACATTTCTCTTATAAATGTTCCAGTTAGCATTATTAAAGTCCATTACCTCATTTATTTCAGATAAAGGAGACCCAAACACCCCAATGTTAACTGGCAGGTGATCCGAGCTTAATTCATGCAAGACCATAGGCTGACTGAAAAGTCTAGGCATATTTGTAAGGAATAAATCTAGAGTTGACGGATTTCCACGATTGTTCATAGGGTAATAAGTTGGGTGAGGAGGGTATAAAATATCGAATGGATGCCTCGTATTTAAATTAAAAAGTAGATTTCCCCATGTGTTCGCCCTAAGACAGCCCCAATTCCTGTGTCTGCTGTTGAAATCACCACCGATTAAAAAAGCATGATTTAAACTAACTAATTTTCTCAAATCGTTATTGAATTCAAAGCGTTTTTGAGGTGATGCAGCTCCTCCAGGAAAATATACTGAGTATACTTTAATTGTAGCTCCGTTAGCAAATGGAATCTCAATTCCAATGTTTTCTATTACTTTAGTATTAATGATAGGTAATACTTTATGACGAATTGTTTTTTTAACTACCACGGCAACACCACCACCTCTTCTCTCATCTCTGTCTAAACGATAACAATAATACATACTATTTGATAATTTATCACTAAGGCTAAGCCAAGTTTCTGAAACTAAGCCAACATCTACATTATGCTTGCTCATAAAAGCAAAAAATTCAATTGATTTACATCGAACGCTTTTAGCGTTCCAACATATAATCTTAAGTGTTATATTATTCATTTAGATGAGTATAAATACTTAACTGCTAATTGTGCAATTACATTAAATTGATCTGCCTTAGAACTACATTTACCCAATAGGGTTATCATCTCTGCCGTCAGTTGATTCACTTCTTCCATCGAGAATAGATCGTTGGGCTCTTTGTTTGATGGGTTGTTGTTGGTTGTTGCCCAAGCATTGCATTGAAGTGCCGCAGTTGGAGAAAGAGATGACGATGGAGCAACAATGACACTTCGTGGGTGTGATTTTAGTGGGGGAAAGTCAGAAGTGTTATGCATGTATGCATGTGCTTGATGCATTCTACGCACAGGTAGATGATGTGTTTTTTTCGTCGATAATTTCTCTTTCATTTGGAAAAAGTTCTTGCGACCTAAACACTCGGGGTCAGTGGCCTTGTGGGTTTCATTGCAGTTTGCGCATTTAATGTTGCTTGAATTGCATTTACTTGTCTCGTGATTTTCGGAGCAAATTGCACAATGAGTCTTAATATGGCAATTTTTTTCACCATGCCCGAACATTTGACAATTAAAACACTGAGTGAATTTTTGTTTTTGTTTTCTCGCAAAGTCCCACTTAACCTGAGTTTTATACACGGATTTATAGTTTTTTTTAAGATCAACTAGTCGGATTGAGCCACTTTCGAGAAAAATAATATAAAACACGTCTACATAAAGCTCGTGTTGTTTTTTTATCATTTTTAAATTAACACATTTGAGACCTAGAGTGTTAAGTTCATTTTTAAGGTTGTTAATTGGAACCTCATCTAGGCCGTAAAGCACTACTTTAAATAGTTTTTCAGAAGGGAGGTCGTGGGTAAAAAATTGCCAATTTTTCGTGGTCAATAAGTCACGTACACTTTTGTGAACTTCTAGTGTTCCACAGATGATTTTGATACCAATAGACATTTTTTTAATGCAATAATCTTCGATTTTTGCTTCGCGAAGTAATGAATGCACATTTACTGAGTTTTGTTGTAAAACACAGATTGATGGTATTTTTATTTTTTTAGTTGGAGTCGTAATGATTTCATCATCGCAATCAATGTCTGTATCTGGCTGACATTGTAAGGGTGTATAATACCCATATCTGTTCGTGTCAGCAGAATTCATTTTACGATTTTTGTTGAAAGACAAGGTGTCTTCAACATAGGATGGGGATCGATTTCTTTTTCGAATTTTGTTTGTTTTTATTGCACCGCACAGAGAGAACGTGTTATCAGTTCAACGAGCCGATTAGTATTATTTATTTATTTCAAAAAATAAACTCTTAAGGCTGCCACAACATTATAAATTTTGTTGACGAAACAAATAATGTATTATATATTGATGAAACTAGTCCTATGATTGACTGTCTGTGATTTCGTGCAACCCACTACAGTCATGTATCTAAATTGTTGTCTTTTGTTTCTGTGAGATAAACCCAACAAGTTTCTTTAACATTGCAATTCTGAAATTCAAAACAAAACTATAATTATAAAACACAAATAATGAATAACCATGTTTGATATTCTTTGGGATAGGCCAAACATAAAGCGCCACAGGTGTCAGTTATTTAAAGCTGTTGCGGTACTTTTTTGACAGTCAAACAATTTATTCCTAGGAATAACTTTTTAACTGGCTCTGAAACGAACAAATAAATTTATTCCACAGTTAAGATATTTATTTAATAAGAACTAACTGACTGTTGAAAAAAACAATTTTTTCACTAACTGAGGAATAAGTACTAACTGATTATTTAACTGACCATTGAAAAACTGGCCTTAACCAAGTAAAGTACGAAAAATAAAACAAACATTCTGTTATCTTAATAAATACGAATACAAAATTGGTTGTTAAGTTGTATAAAAAATGGAAGGTTCCTTTGATTTTTTTGTGATTTGAAAAATGAGAGCTTAAAACTCTAAGGCCCAGTTTTTTAGTGAGAAATTATTCCAGGGTTAGATTAACCCCGAGTTAAATGTGATGAAAACAGAGTTTGAAGTTAGTTTTGAAATCCGGAATTTACTTAAAATTAATCCAGCTAAATTGGTGAGTTAATTCTGAGTGAATTAGGGATCTCAAACAGACTTAAAAACGTGTTAACTCTAGATTTCTCTAACCCTGGAATAATATCGCACTGAAACCTATTTTATTATTTCCATGACATGGCGATAGGAAAAGATCTAAAATAAAGGCACCAGTAGGTAGAAAAAAACTATACTTAAAATCACTTGTTACATATCGATGTTTGAGACAACTGAAACAATACTCAAACCTCTTCCATAATACGAAAAGATAACTGAAAAGACGACCATTATGCAGTTCTCAGCTGAATGAGCTGTCTTTTGACAGTCAACAAGTTCATCATCATCGGCTCGACAACCGGGGTCCGGTCCTGGCCTCCTTCAACAAGTCTCTCCACCTATCCCAGTCTCGAGCCGACGCCATCCAGTTGCGCACCCCAAGGCTCCGGGCGTCCTGGTCTACGCCATCTCTCCAGCGCAAGCATGGTCTACCACGCTGTCGTCTGCCATAGAATGTACCACAAAGAACTTTCCGAGCAGGTTCCTCTTCGCTCATGCGAGCTAGGTGCCCTGCCCACCGAAGTCTACCGAGCCTAATTTTTGTCACGATATCTGCTTCAAGGTAGATTGCGTACAATTCATGATTGTACCGTCTCCGGAATCGTCCTTCCTCACATATGGGGCCAACAATTCTCCTTAAGACTTTTCTCTCGAACGCGGCTAAGAGGTCAGAGTGCCTTTTGCTAAGCACCCAAGTCTCGGATCCATATGTGAGTACTGGCAGGACCGTGGTCCTGTACAGCAGTAGTTTTGAAGTTATGGTGAGATTTCTGGATTTGAAGAGCTTTGACAGACTGTAGTAGGCTCTGTTGGATTTGAGAAGCCGCCCGCGTATTTCTTCTTTTATATTGTTATCGGCTGCTACTATTGACCCAAGGTATTTAAAGGATTTCACCACTTCAAATTCGTTCTCCGCTACCTTGATTGTTTGACCAACTGTTCCTCTCGCATTCGACGCAACCGCATGTACTTTGTTTTACCTTCACTAATGTGCAGCCCCAGATTTTGTGCCGCCTGCTCGATCTGGATGAAGGAATCGTGTACAGCTAGCTCGGTTCTTCCGATGATGTCGATGTCGTCTGCGTAAGCCAGTATCTGGCTGGACCTGTTGACGATGGTCCCTCTTGTTGCCGTGCCAGAGTCACGGATTGCTTTCTCCAACGCCAGGTTGAAGAGGAGGCAGGCCAAACCATCCCCTTGTCGGAGTCCATTAAAGATGTTGATTGGTCTGGATAGCAATCCGGTTATTTGTACTTGGCTTGTTACGTTGGTCATGGTCAACCTACATAGTCGTGTCAATTTATTTGGGATGCCGAATTCTCTCATGGCTTTGTAAAGTTTTACCCTGGCTATGCTATCATAGGCGGCCTTAAAGTCTATAAACAGGTGGTATGTTGGGATGTTAAATTCTAGACATTTTTCCATCGCCTGCCTAGGGGTAAAGATCTGATCAGTTGTTGATTTGCCTGGAATGAAACCACACTGATATTGTCCGATGATGGTTTTAGCGTATGGGGTTATCCGGTCTTGTAGGATAGAGGAGAGTATCTTATAGGCGGTACTCAACAACGTGATACCTCTATAGTTGCTGCACGTTGTGACATCTCCTTTCTTATGTATGGGGCATATTATACCTTTTCGCCAGTCTTCTGGCATTTCTTCATGCTCCCACACGTGCACTATAATATCATGAATTGCCTGACGTAGAGCTGGCCCACCGTGTTGAAATAATTCGGCTGGTATACCATCAGCTCCCGGGGCCTTGTTTTTCTTTAGCCGGTCTATAGTGTTCTCAACCTCTTCTATGCTTGGTGACGGCAACATATGGTATTCGTCTTGAAGCAGTGGAGCCTCCACTTCTGCAGTGAGTTGACCATTTAGCAATTCATTAAAGTACACTTCCCATCGCTCCAGTATGCTTTGTGGATCGGTGATCAGATTTCCCTCTCCGTCCTTGCAGTATGTGCAGCGTGGTGTGTACTGCGTCATGTTTCGGACGGATTGGTAGAACTTCCGCGCCTGGTGCGGACCTTGCTCTCGGCTTTTTTCTATTTCACAGATTAAGTTCTTCTCCCAGACTGATTTTTTCTGTCTGTGAAGCCGTTTTTCTATTCTTCTGAGCTCTTTATATTCTTCTTCAACAAGTTATGATATCATATTTTAGTTGTCTTTCATAACAGGGAGATAAATAATGTCAAATAATGGTAAAAAAAAATTGGTTTAAAGCGTTTAACGAACTTAAATCAATTCACGTTGACTTTACTCAAAAGAAAATTAATAGACCTATCTTTATTAATGCTACTCGAGTTTTCAAATGAGGTAAAATATCTCGGAATGACGACTCCCGTCGCAAAATTTAAATCGCACTACTTATTTGCAAGTAAAAAGGGATGGGAAGAATTAAATAATGTATTGGTTGGTTACTCGGACAACATTCTAATCCTATTACCGAAAACATATATAAATGCGCCGTTTCCGATTGCTTAAAAATTGAGCTATAAAATAAAAGTTACCTGCTACAACGTGCAAGTTACGTGCAACATAAGTTTCAAGTAACATAATTGCAATTATGCAAAATGGTACGGGAGCAAATGTACCGGGAAGCTTGCCGACATTTTCTGAGGTCAACCCGACGAACCCCACAAGCAAATCAGTATAAAAAGTGAAGAAGTGGGAAAATTGTGATCACACTCGAGATCACAACATCGTCGGAAAAGGAGAAGAAGAAGAAAAGTTCATTATATTATTAATATATTTACGTTAAAATAATATTTTTTTTTTATAATAACTTATTTTAATGATTTAAAACGTACAATAACATTAAGGACATTTTTAAGACGACTTGACAAAAATTGACTTAACACTGCGCCTTGCAAAGCATATTCTAGAAAACTTTAATTTCCGATTTTTTGTATTGATTTTGAATGACCCAAATGATAGTAAACTTCAGAGTACATGGTCTGTTCAAGTTATTGGAATGTTTAAGGTCACGAAAGCTCACTGTACATGTGTTCAAAATAATTATGTATCATATTTTATTTTTAAATATTTTTATGCTTTTATAAATTATGAATAATAAGCGCTTTTTATTGTTATGGAAATACAGACTAAATCTCAGTATTTTTTTTTTCAATTTGTTCACTGGTACAACTTACCCCACACTAAATTTGATGAATATTATTGCTGACTATTATTACTCTCTGAAAATGTTCGTGAAATTCTTTTGGATTCTAAGTGCCTCAAGGTGCCCCTGTGTATCCTACAGTTATAAGCAAATGTTTTTTTCATTATAAAAAAATATATTTTTAGATGACTAAATACGATTCTTTTAACAACCCTGATCTTCCCCTCATATCACACTTTTTCTTTGTTTGGATTTTTTTTTTTCAATTCAAAACAGCACTTCAACCGTTTCGCAACAATGAATATTAATTTTTTTCCAATTAATAAAAATGTCAGAACTGTATAATGAGTGGTTCTATACCAAGAAGATTATTTCGCATGTAATGTAATATGTTAACGAAAACCCACTAAGATCCTGGTGTCATTCTCCTTTACAACAGAGCAAACAACAGAATGGCGGCGGCAGCTGCTGTGCTACACTTTGCATCCATTTCCGCCAACGCAGCCACCATTTGTGTCATCTTTTGTCTTTGTTTCTTAATCCACGCGCCAGTTCTGTACTTCGTATATCAACAACGTTTTCCCTGATGGTAATCCATTTGTGGTCGGTTGCCACATACTGATCCTAAAATCTGCCAACATCACCCCACAAAAATTGCGCTCCAACCACAAGCCGCACTGTGTATACCGTTCGTCCTTAATAGGTCCCAAATAGATAGAGCTATGAATCTAATTTGTATATCCTTCAGTGTCTGAGGATGACGGTAATTTCCGAATTTATACAAGACAATCGTTCGTTGGGAAATGGAAATTAAATTCATTCGACATGTGAGAGAGCTATAAGAGGAGAAGAAGAGGTGTATGTGCACATAGTTCAATCTAGATAAAGGATACACAAAACATCCCATTTGTGGAAGGATATACTATAGGTATCTCTGAAATGGTTAAGTTGTTCTTTTTTTTTTTTGCTCATGGGTAGATGTTGTTTATACTGTTGTTCTTAATATCCTCCTGTTCTTGTGTTGTACCGTCGCCGTCGTCGTTGTCTGCAACTCCGTATAATGAATCCATTGTTATGCCACAAAACGGAGCTCCATTAGAAGACGATACATGCGAATGAAAGCCATTAGGTGGAAGTGCCACGTATCCTGATACGCTTTCTTGGCAATAATTTTATTTAGCCAATTAAAAAGAAGAGCCATCCTGACTTGAGCTGAGTAAGTAGAGATATATCAATAATATCTATTGTGGCATTTCACTCTCACACCCTCGACAACATTTCAGACATTCTTCGGGGAATTAACTAACAAATGGATGAAATTGATATCCTTTATGCCTGCTTTATTGTGAAGTATACATATATTATATGTATAGGTTTATTGTATAATGGCTCAATCCATTTGCATTTTGTATAATTGCTTGAGAATCGTTAGATTATTATCATTGATAGAAAATAATATTTGTCAAAAGCACTTGTGGTTGCATTCAGGGTTTTATTTTTCAATTCTACTTACGATGAGGTTTAAGAACGAAATATTGGAGAGGGCAGGTTCAGAATTGACACATTCGTTCTATCCAAATTGACGCTATTTTCCAGTTCTCCACACCAAGTTTTTTAAGATTTTCTTTTACTTGTTGACTTTGACTGAGGTGGCTCCAAAGATACTACAATGATTTTAAAGCATTGTTGTTGGTATTCGCTGCAAAACACTTCACCAAACTCAACAACACCAACTTAAACAATTTAGGAATCAACCCACAGGGAAAGCAAAATTAGTTCTCTTCACGAACAAAATATAACGGGTGTTTTTTTTTCGAGGTATAGAACTTTAAGTTGGCATTACTTTTCAAGACGGCGACCGATTCAACAGCTGTCAAGTGATTTATTCTCAGTTTGGTTTGGCAATTCATCATGAATAGACTCACGCCTGAACAACGCTTGCAAATTGTGCAATTTTATTTCGAAAATAATGGTTCTGTGCGGAATACGTATAGCGCACTACGTGATTAGCGATGTTTAGAGATGAAGCGCACTTCTGGTTGAATGGCTACGTCAACAAACAAAACTGCCGCATTTGGAGTGAAGCGAATCCTCAAGTGTATGTCGAAACACCGTTACATCCAGAAAAACTGACTGTGCCCTTTATGGGCTGATGGAATTATTGGTCCGTACTTCTTCAAAAACGATGATGGCCACAACGTATAGAGCCATGAGAACTAACTTTTTTATTCCTGAATTGAACAATCATTATGTCCAGGAGCTGTGGTTCCCACAAGACGGCGCACCATGTCACACAGCTCGTGCCACAATCGATTTATTGAAAGACACGTTTGGTGACCGCCTAATTTCACGTTTTGGGCCTGTAAATTGGCCTCCAAGATCTTGTGATTTAACACCGCTAGACTATTTTCTGTGGGGTTAAGTAAAGTCATTGGTCTATGTGGATAAGCCACAAACGCTTGACCATTTGGAAGACAACATTCGCCGTGTTATTGCCGATATACGGCCACAAATGTTGGAAAAAGTCATCGAAAATTGGACGTCCAGATTGGACTACATCCGAGACAGCCGTGGCAATCATATGCCAGAAATCATATTTAAAATGTAATGCCACAAGATTATCTTTCGAATAAATAAAAAATCATGTCAATCGAATATTCCATCGTTGTTTTATTGCAATTTAAAGTTCTATACCTCTAAAAAAAACACCCTATATATTCCACAAATTAATCTACCTTCAATAGAAGACACGTGGTGCCTCAAACCAACTGTTAGAACCCGATAGCTGAAATCGTATTTAATAGGAATTTTAATGAGAAAAATAACGTCCAAAAAAGAGTCAAGAAAGCCTCTATCGAAATCTACTGATGCATCAGTATTTTCGGGGAAAATTGGTGTTCGAAACCCAATATAATTCTATCGACCTATACATACTAAAGCGTGATAGTTTTGTGGAAAGCTATATACAACCCTTTAAAGGTTAATAAATTTCCAGAGAAATGCATTAAAGATGAATAAGGTTTTGGAACTTCAAATCCATCTTTACGGATGGCTCTAAAATTGACACAGGTATTGGAAATGGTCCCAGTCCAGCTTTTGGTCTCCGGTTACACGGAAATCATACGAAAATTATGAGCTTATAAAATGTGATCGTATACGTAAAACTTCCGTTATATAACATCAAAAGTAGCATGTATAATTTTGTCAAGAGCTTACTCACTCTGAACACTTGTGTGATTGGTTAAAAAACATGCCCGATATACGACAAAAATGTAACGAATGCAATTATGAAAAAGATCTAAAATCAGTATCAAATTTAATATAAGTTTGAACTGAACAAAAAATACTAAAATACGTCTGCCATTACCCTTTTAGACGTAAGTGCTTGGGAGTTGAGCTAATGTTTCTTCATCAACCCGCAAAACTTACCTTAACTACCTTTGAATCCATTATCTTCTTTTTATATCCAAGCCCTTACAATATCTACTATCAGATTCTTAACGTGAAAATTTCGGAGTTTTGTTACTCAATTTTTTTCTTAGCTCCCTAGCCTGCTGTCTCCAATCTCGCACTCCAAGTAATCGAAGATTTCCCACTACCTGGTCGATCCATTAAAGTTGAAGTCTACGTTGGCTTATGGCTTCTTCTGGTTTGGCGTTAACGACTTTATGAGCTGGAGCGTTGACGTCCATTCGCTCTACATGGAACAGCCATCTTAGTCGTCGGATTCGATTTTTTCTGGGTAGGCTTATGTTGTACAGAAACTTATAACATTATTTGTTGAAGAATCTAGTTCCTCTTCGGCTTTTAAGGTCACTTTTTATAAGCAATGAAACAAAATTACTTCATTTTCTTTTCCCGACGTTTCGAAAGAAACTTATAGTTCGTCGTTGTATCTTCCTCGCCAAATGTTTCTTTCTCTGTTTACGCAGACAGAACCATAAATCGTACGCCAAATTTTTCTCTCGAAAATTCCAAGTGACTTTTAATCCGATTGGGAAGGGTCCATGCTTCTGCACCATAAAGCAGGACCAGGATGATGAGTGTTCTATATAGTATCTCCTTAGTTCTTCTCGATAGGGCTTTATTCCCCGGTTGCTTATCCACAAAAAAAAAAAACCAGGTAAGAGTTATTTTACGTTTGATTTCAGAGCTGATGTTGTTGCCTGTTTTTACAGCAGTGCCCAAGTAGACAAATTGACTGACAACCTCGAAGTTATACCTATCAATTGTCACGTTCTGACCAAGTCGGTGGTGGGATATGATTTTAGTTGATGAAAGCATTATACTACGTCTTGTCCTCGTTAAAACCCAAACCCAAGTAATTGTGTCGATTTATTAAATATGATGCCCGATTTAATGGCATAGGTGTTCATTTTTACAGCTGCATGACAGTGCGTCACCTTGTCTTAATCCTCTTGTGGTGTCAAAGGTTTTAATAAAATCCCTACCAACTTTGACGGAACAGCGAGTATTTTCCAACGTCATCCTGATAAGGCGTATCACTTTAGCAGGAATTCTAAAGTTGGACATGGCACTGTATAGTTCAACTCCATTAACGCTGTCGTAGGCTGCTTTAAAATTGACCTACAGGTGGTGGCTATCGATGTTAAATTCTTGGGTTTTCTCCAGGATCAGGAGTATTGTGAAGATTTGGTCGGTCGTAGTCTGAATTGGTAAGGATCTATTAGATCATCAGCAACCGGCTTCAGACGTTTACAGAAAACGCTGAACAGGATCTTATAATCGATGTTTAAAAGACATATGCCTTATGAATAAGACAAATGTTACGAAGATTCCACTCATCGGGCATACATTCTTCCGACCCTATTTTGCAGATCAGTTGGTGTATGCCTGACCAGGTTATCTCCAGCGTGCTTAATAAGTCCCGCTTGTAGACCATCGTATTCAAGTTTCGAATCATGCCTTCTAAGGTAACACACGTGGTAATACTACGATGTTTGTTTTGTACGCGCCGCTAAATTAAAAATCCCTTCAGACACATCGGTGGTGTTATAGTCTATAGCTCAAGCGTACATGCTTTTTTTCCCAAGTTAGGACCCCTAATATTTGTTGAGCTGCACGTACTTTATTTTCAGTTCTAGCAATGCACGTAGAGATCCTAAGCTCGTTGTTCAATTAGCCTTATTTTAACATGTTCACCATTTCATTCGTAAAAAAACAAGAATTGTCACTGTTGCTAAACTTGCTTATTTTACTTCAGCTGGTTCTACAGGTCTTGGTGTCCTTTAGCTTCAATTAATAACTTCTTCAGGCAGCTCGACCTCTAGCCTATCGTCTCTAATTACGTATGAACATACATCTCCTTGCATTTGAATTCTTGATCACTGAACCGAAGATAAGGTCTACTATAGTTTCTCGTTCCCTCGGATCTGACTTTGAATACATGGGTTTAAAGTGTCCTCTGGCTCTACATTGCCCAGACAATTTTAACCGTTGAAGACTAAGGCCCATTCTTTTTATTTCTGGTTAAATTTAACCATTTGCTGGTAACCATAGAAACACATACAAAATCTATGGTTAACAACTGAAATAACCAATGGTTACAAATAACCAGAGCTGAAAAGACTGGCCCAAAGTTTTTTGACAAGGTTTTTATCGCTGCACATCAATTAGTATAGTTTTAGTGTTGTTGTCCTTCTGTCCTTCTCCTCTGTAGGTGATGAACTAATAGCTGAACTTGGAAGACCAGCTCCCTACATAAATTCTAAGGGCCGGTGCCTTTACCTGACAAAAGCACCACCGTTGATCTCTTCCTACTTCCGAGGAGTTACTCCACTAGCGTCCTGATGAAATGGACAGATAACATACCTAAATGGTCGCATCCTATCCCCTTTCTCTTTAGTAACCACAACGAACATTTAAAACGGTTTCCCCAAATCTCGAATTAAAGAACTATTCGCATCCAGGAGTCAACGCGTTGTGTTGAGAGTATAGAAGCTAGCACGGCTTCTTTCATGTAATCGTATAAAATCTTTGTCTAAACGCTCCTAAATAAAACCGATTTCTTAAATTGTCTATGGACTCAACTGACTGTAAGAGCTTTGCCGATTCAGACAATGATGTTGGTTATGGTTTATCGTTATGTCATTTGTCCAAATGCATGTTATGTTGTGATCAGGATATCCAAGGGTCACTTATGGGTTAAGTTCTTGACTTTAATGTCGCTGTTACAAGAGTGGAATGCATTTTGAATTTGCTAACATTTAGCTGCTTATATCTTTTCCATATATGTTTTATATTCTAATAACTTATTTAATTTTTATTTTTAGCTTTTGTTTCCTGGATGAAGTTTTATTCAACATTTCCGAAACAACTTAAACCTATTTTCAATATCAAAGTTGCCCACATGGGTCACTTTGCTAAGAGTTTTGGTCTAAAAGATGAACCAACATCCTTCACAAAGAAACATGCTGCTCCAAAAGCTCCTCCACCAACAAATAGGTTAACATACACAGAAAGGTAAATTATTTCAAAAATAAAATCAAAAACTTTTCTAACAAATGCCTTTTCATTTAATGTTTAAGGAATCCTGAAAAAATCAAGGAAGAAAAGAAAACAAGAAAGCGAATGTATGCGACAACAGTTACTGGCCCTGCACCAAATAGACTTAACAAATTTGCAACACATTCTCGGACACTTACAACATCTGAATTTGGTAGTGGACTGCCAGAAATTAAAAGGAAAAAATAAATTGTTATTTATTTAAACTTTATAGTTAAAATATAAATTTTATGTATATAAATTATTTTCATAAAATAAAAGTCTGCAAAAAAATATTCCTACGTGTTTAATCAAATGAAAAATATTCATCTTATTTTTTTTTTTGCTGAAACCACCTTGCTGTTCTGTTTTTGGTTTCTTTTGAACAAAATATACGATTTAGCTTCATCCCCCCAAGGGAAAAGTCAATCCATTTTCTGCTCAATGGAAAGTTATTAAAATTAAAATTTGTTTATGTCAATTCAGCGTTGCTAGACGTCATGTTTATGCCACGATGCCTAAACATCATGTTGTATTACAAATAATAATAAAAAAAAACAACACATAAATCAAAATTTATATGATTTTCATGATGCTGGGGGTGGAAATGGGCAAAAAATCAGATTAAAAATATAAAAAAAAAAACACATCTTGTCTCTGTCTATGAAACGTCAATTTCTTCTCAGCGATAATATCCTCTGAAAGGATAATGCAATTTGTTATATTTATAGAGGGCGGTATGTCACTATATTATAGGATACGTTACGCAGGATCAATGTTAGTCGACGCACGTGTCTGAGAAGTAATCGTTTCATCCTCATACACAAACATATTGTTCCCAGGACACGTGGCAACGATACACTTAAGTGCTATTTACTGACGTTTTCAAGTGACCACAAAAGTGTTTATTTGAAATTTGAACAATGTTGGTAATTGGGGTAGTGTTTGTAAAGAAAGAAGTTATGTTTACATTACGTGACTTTTTGAGATGTTTTAACATGGCAAATATAATAAAAAGCAGAATAGAGGTTAAAGGTTAAATGCTTAAAAAATGTAGGTTATTTGTTGTATTTTAGATAGTTTTTTTTAAAGCTAATGAAAAATTTACAAAATATTATTTGGCATTTTTTAAGTGCTAAGATTTTGTAGAACTAGCTGAACAAATGCAAGAAAAAGGTTAACTGAATCATAATCTGGAAACTGGTGAAATTCAGATTTAAATATTAATTATCGTTTTCTCTTCAGGCTAAGAAATTAATTAAGTAACGATTAGCGAAGCCCTCACTAGAAAAACCATATTTTACAACGTATAAGTCTTTCGACTTAGGAGGTGCTTGTTGGCTTTGAGCGAAATATCGACTCGCGGTTCGGTATTTGTCGCTAAGAAGTTTCGAAGACGTGCTTTACGAGTTGTAGAGTGAAATGGATCGAATTAGAATCTTCTTGTGCGAATGGACAACAATATTCCAGCGTAGGTACATATTTTTTCAAAATATTTGTATTTATTATGTGATCAAGAAGAAGTTAAAAACTGACTGCTGGAAACAAGCCATGAAGTGGCTTCACTCCCAAAGAAGCCCCTATACCCCTAATCTACCTGGGGCAGGTGTTTCCAACATCGTATCAGTATGTCAGCTAAGGGCTGATTTAAGAATCCTGGGCGTACAGCGGGAAAGAAAGAGATCGAGCTAACAGGTAATATGAGACATGATGCAAGATTGCCCCAAAGCATGCATAATAGTAAGAAAAAAACATTAATTTATAATGTCTTTTAGAACTTATGACGCTAGTTTTGGTTCCAATTTAAGCCCAAATTATTGTAGAGGGTAGCACCCGAATGCTCAAATTCTAAGTAGAAGCTTCTGTAGAAGATTGGGAGATTACTGTAAAAGAAGGAAGCGAACGTTGTGAAGCGAACGCTCACCATATAATATGGGGTAGTATAGTGATACCAATCGAAGGGGTAAGTAAGTACTTTTTAGAGTATATTCTTAAAAGAAATATAGACTTCTTTAATTTGGGGAATAGAATAGCCCAAGGTTTGTAAGTAGGGTTGTAGGAGGAGTTCTAGATATAACATTTGGTTTTCCAGAGTTAAGGGAAGCAGTCTAATTAAGGATTGGAGAGTTCGATGAGCTTTCTATGTATCATATGATCATAGAATATTAGTGTTTTCTATCAGGGTCCTTTTCACTGGAACTAAAATATTACAGATTGGAGATCGGAGGAGCTAAACAATTACAGTAAAGAGATACAAAAAACTAATAGAGGTATAGTTTTGTTGCATTTTGTGAAACTATATTTTATCTACCCAACGGCATTTAGGCAGTACAAAGTAATAGCTAAGGTAAAACTATAAAACCAAATCCATTTCTCACGCAGTGTAGAGCACTACTTCAAAAAAGAAATACACACCTAGGGTGGGATAGGGACAAAATTCCGACTGCCAAAATCCCGACTGCACAGATTGAAAAATCCCGACTGCACATACCCTAAGTGGAGCAAAGAAGTTGCGTGAGCGGGACTGACTACAGAAAGGGAGTTAAAATCCGTTGAACCCGCGAAGCGGGCCAAGCAGGTGCTTTGGAAGATGGAAAAATTGGACTCAGGTGCCTGCCAGACGACTGAACATATCCTAAGCGGAGCAACGAAGTTGCGCGAGCGGGACTGACTACAGAAAGGATTTTGACAAAAAATATTGAATATCATAAAGCTACCAGAGATAACAAGTTAAATACATGAAAAATAACCGGTAAAAACGATACCGGTCAGTCGGGATTTCGGCAGTCGGGATTTCACCAGTCGGGATTTTGGCATTCGGGATTTAGGCATTCGGGATTTTGGCAGTCGGGATTTAACAGTCCGGATTTTTTTCAGTCGGGATTTTGGCAGTCGGGATTTTGTCCAGTCGGGATTTTGGCAGTGGGGATTTTGGCAGTCGGGATTTTTGGCAGTCGGGATTTTGGCAGTCGGGATATCGGCAGTCGAGATTTTCAGTCGAGATTTTCAGTCGGGATTTTGTCCAGTCGGGATTTTGCCAGTCGGGATTTCGTACCCAACCCACCTAGGGCACTACAATTATGTACATACGTACTCCAAAGAGGCACTCCCACTCTGAAAAGAGGCACGATCCTAAGATCGCAATGGTTATAACCTCACTAATAATTTATTCATTAATGCTAGCTTGTAGGATCTTTGAAGCCCACCTCAGAGGGAGTTGCAGGAGAGGAAAGCCATACTAAAGGTGGCTTCACCCAAGAAGAAGATCTGACAAATACTTAGTTCATTCTGGACAGTAGGCCAAAAACAAAAAAAATATTCTTGGGTTAAAATTTCTATAAATCAATCCGCAACTTTACGCTGGAGTCATAGTTAGATCTTGGAGTTTCATTCGAGATTGTAGGACAATGCTCGAAACGAAATCATGATGACATTTTTTACCAAAGTCTTTTCGAATGTTGTTCCTCGTCCTATTTGCGTTTTCAATTATTGCTTCTTTCTTTATTTATATTGTTTGGTTCTTCTTGAATCTTGTTCGCACTTAAAAAGTGACAGATATCGGATATCAAGTCAAACTTTGCAAGTAAAAATATTTCAGTTTTTTTACTCGTTTTTTTTAAATAAAATTTAAGTGTTGGGACTTGGAATCAAAAATTGTGTAACAATCCTTCAAATGTTAAAAAAAGTTGCTTTTAAATAAGTCAAATTTAATTTGTAATTTTTATTTATGTCATGATGTGAGATGTCATAAAACCGTATAAATCAATAGAATATAATAAATGGATGGATGCGTTCTGTAGTGAACATTTATATCGTCCATCAAAACATGAAAAACTAATAAACAAATGAAATTTTCACACAAGTCTATTCGCCAATGTCCTGCAACACATAAATGTATATTATACGTAACCAAACGCAAACCTACCACTTATTAATTACATGCGGTGTTGCCTTTCCAATGTTCAATTTTGAAAGGCAAGGTGTTCTCATTCGCATATATAAACTTGTTTTCCTTAACTGTAAATTCTGATTACATTGAATTGAAAGGACATTCGTGTATGCCTTTAGTATGGATTATTTGTCCTTTTTTGTTGTTGTATATATTGAACATTTGTCCACTTATTGTCGACAACGACGCGACGTTACAGTTAAAGAACACCCACTCCGACGGCAAGGTTCGAGGTGTATTAAGGTAGGTACTTATTGAAAGAACAGGGGGACTCCAATAAATGTGATTACATTAATGGGTTGAATTATGTTCGCATTAGTGTGAATTAAACTCGTTCGAATGTGAAATGATTGCCAGGTGCAAGGAGGGCCAACTTTGTCACGGAGTCAACAATAGCAATTTGTGGACTGATGGTTAGCAAAGTGGTTAAAAATGTAAAAAAACTTTTATTTTGTAAGTACACTTACACGAACACATATCAATCGATGACTTTTACAAATACCTCCTCGAGCTAGAAAAGGATTAGAGATAGCATGCCATATCCGCGAATTATTGGCCTCAATTCATGGGACACATGGAGTGAATGTATCTAGAATAGTAGATTAAAAAAAAAAAAGTCCGTTTAATTGAGTCGTCGATGTCGGATTGACCGAGGAAACGTAACGAAATGAAAAAGTTGTTGGCTTCTTTAATGATGCCAGATCACACGCAGGAAGTCATTTGGTGTGTCTGTACAAACACTAAACAGGTATAAGTATAAGGAAATCAAACAACAATCATAATGATTTGCCGCCGCATTTATTGCTCAATTTTGGAACAAAGTGATGCAACATCCGTCCGTGAACGTGGAGTTATAACTTGTAATTTGCGCCAATCAAGAATAAGTTTTGGGTTAAATGTGTTTTTAATTTGACTGTAACGTATAGGTCGTCTTTTTGTTGTCGGTTATCTAATGAGTTGAATTAATTTTATAAATTAACTTTAGTGGGATGGAAGTTTTGTATTTAATTTGTAATTTTGAATGATTTTGTTTTTCTTATATGAACGTTTTATTTTTATTTTCCTATTACAAAGATGGTAGGTATGTTAAAAAACGTTTTCCGACTTTAAAGTGGGATAGACTCAATTTGTGGGATGGACTTGGGTATAATTTGAGTGAACTAATTTGTTTCTTCTATAATTTGATTATTTTTCTATTGTAATATTTCCGGTGAGAGAAATAAATGATCAAATGGTCAACAATTGGTTGGTACATTTCACTTTAGTCTAAGGCGTCAGAAATTTAACTTCTGCAAATCGAAGTTCTATTTTAAAGATTCAAGATTGAGCTTTAGTGTCCATGAAAAATGAAATTTCATCTGAGTGCTCTTTTATAACTATTTTGTTATAAGATTCTCGATTAAATTTTTGACTAAATATCAGCTAAATGTCAACTAACTTTTGAGGGGATCTGGTCAATCAGAGCTCGTTGGCTAACTTTTATTGAACACACACAGAAACATTTGTGAAAAAACATTGTTGCCCTAGTCACATTTTCAAGTAAAATAATTAAAACTGTTAAGCTTTTATTGAATAAATGCAATAATTCTTAATTTATCATATTTTTTAGTAGTAAACTATAATGTGATAAGAAATATTGTTTTGTTGGTTTAATGACTAAAATTAATAAAAAAAAATATAAACTTTTATTATATTTTATAAGCGTGTGTTAGGTAACTCTAGTTACATTGCCACAAATATTAAAATGAAACGTCAACTTTTTGTGAAGATGACAGTCCCATTTTGTTTTGTGATTGGTCTTTAGCAATTACTATGATGAGCAACTTATCCTTTCGTAGACCGAAAGTGTAGATTTCGAGTTTCGGCCGTCCCTTATCACAAATTACGGGAATTGTGACATGACAGGATTAACAAAAGCAAAATTGCGACTCAAATAAAAATAAATGTTCAGGAAATTCGTTGTCCAAAGATTATAATTTCTTTTCATGAAAACCAAATTTTCGACAATTGAAGACAGTATTGTGAAGGACTTTTAAATGAAAAGTTTCACAGGCTTTATTTTCCAGTAGTCTATTAAGCTGCAAACAATTAGTGAGAAAGGAATAGAGTGGGCAATTGACTTCTTCTCCTCATACAAATCACCAGGCATTGATGGTATTAATCCAATAATGCTTCAAAAGGCAAAGCACCTGTTAATACCAGTGTTAAAAGAACTATTCATGTGATGTATTATGTACACACATATACCTGCAACTTGGCGAGAAGTCAAAGTTGTATTTATACCCAAAGCCGGTAAACCAACTCATACTACGCCAAAAGATTTCAGACCAATAAGCCTAACATCCCAGAAACAGCATGCGTACATGAAAGGAAAAAGTGTTGAAACTGCCCTTCATGCAGTAGTCAGTACTATAGACAAATCACTCGATCAAAAAGAATACACACTAGCAGCCTTTCTCGACATTGAAGGCGCTTTCAACAATGTTGAGGCTAGTGCTATAGAAAGAAACTTAATAAGCATGAACATTGACAACAGTATTACTCAAATAATACTAAGCCTATTAAACAAAAGAAACGTAAACACCTCCCTCGCTAACACAGAATTGAAAATGACTGCCTCAAGAGGTACACCCCAAGGCGGGGTTATTTCACCACTGCTGTGGATATTAGTTGTGAATGAGGTCTTAGTACTGCTTAATAATAATGGGATAAAAGTCATTGCCTACGCAGATGACCTAGTCATAATGGCCACGGGGAAATTCCTAGACACCATCAGTGATATCCTCCAAAGAGCTATCAACACACTGAAAAAATGGGCCCAAAAATGCGGCTTAGGTATTAATCCCCAAAAAACAGAACTAGTTCTATTCACGAACAAACGAATAATTCCACAATTCCATCTGCCATCAATTGAAGTCACACCCCTTAAGTTATCCGAAAGCGCGAAATACCTGGGAATCATACTTGATAGGAAATTGAACTGGAAAATGAATGTCCAAGAAAGAGTCAAAAAGGCATCCATCGCATTCTACTCATGCAGCAGAATTTTTGGGAAAAACTGGGGCCCAAAACCCAAGGTAATTCTATGGATGTACACTGCGATAGTGAGACCGATATTGACGTATGGATGCTTAGTTTGGTGGAAAGCCGCTAACAAAGCTACAAACCTTAAGGCATTGACTAACATCCAGAGACTTGCATGTATTATGGATCAACCAGTGCCTGCGCACGACACCCACGGCGGGCTTAGAAACCATACTTAACCTTCTGCCACTTGACCTTTATATGCAGGAAACTGCAGCAAAAAGCGCTCTCAGGATTAGCCAATCTAATCTATGGAGATCCAGTTTAACTGGACACTCTGAAATTTTGAACTTCCACACAGGAACAAATGTAGAGTCTGATTACATAGTTCCCTTTACAGATTTTGAAAGGCCATTGCAATGCTTGTTCCCAAGTAGAGAGAAGTGGATTAATAATGAAGTCTTACAACCTACAACCAAATCCATCTTTACAGACGGCTCAAAAATGGATGTAGGTACTGGGGCTGGCATTTTCTCAGAAGCTTTGAATATAGAAGGCTCAATCAGACTTCCCAATAACAGCAGTGTATTCCAAGCAGAGGTTCTAGCAGTAACGAAAGCTGCCAAAGTGGCATCAATGATGGCACTACCCAGAGAGGATATTACCATTCTCATAGATAGCCAGGCAGCGATAAAAGCAATTTCTTCTGTTGAAATAAAGTCCAAGCTTGTGAAAAGCTGTCGCGAAGAGCTTAAAGTTCTTGCCACACAGCATAATATAACACTCTGCTGGGTCCCCGGTCACGCGGGCATCATGGGAAATGAAAAAGCTGATGAATTGGCAAGAAAAGGCTCAGCACTTAGCCTAGAACTCTCAGAAAGGAGCGTAAAACCACCGTTATGCGACCTCAAACATAGTATAATGTGTGAAATCCTGGCAAAAGCCAACTCGAGATGGGCAAACTTAAACACTTGTGAGGTAGCTAGGAAACTGTGGCCGCAGTACGATAAAAATAGAACGAATGCAATCATTCAAAAAGACAGGAAGTCAGTATCGACGTTGGTAGGTGTTTTAACTGGCCATAACATGCTAAGATATCACGCCAAAAAACTACGTCCAACTGAAAACGATCTATGTAGAGGTTGCAGTGACGAGGAAGAACATGAGGATATAACCCACTACCTCTGTCACTGCCCCAGTCTCTGCCATCTAAGAAATAAAACTCTGGGGAAATACTTCTTCGAAAGCATCAAAGAACTATCAGAGTGCCCAATATCAAATCTATATCGATTCGCAAGAGGAAACGGATGGTTGAACACCCCGGGATGATACTAAGGAACTAAACATGGACTACGAGAATGGTAAGAGGAGGAATTGGTAAAACCTCAAATGGGCATCACAATGGGTCTATATTGACCTAAGTGCGCTGGGGCTGAGCTATTGGCTCTCCTACAGCAACCCGCAAACCTAACCTAACCTAACCTAAGCTGCAAACAAATGCCCAACACACCCACGAGTGTGTTATGGTGAAGAGGAAAAGTACAAGTATCGAATGCCGGCTGAATTCAAGCAAAAGATGGTATACAAGCTTAAGTTGCTGAAGATTCTTATCTCCAAACTTATCACCGGTTATTGATTTTCAGAAAGCCGTATACAACATTTAGAGCCGCATTTAGCAGGACCTAACCGGAGCCCACCACATGTTTAAGGGCTCTACTCAGTGTTGTTCCTCTACGTGTCGACTTTAATTGTCTACATTTAAACGTAGAAAATTGTGTCGATAATGTCAACAATGTGTAGACAGTGTAAATAATATCTAGACAACGTAAAAAATTACTGTCAAACGTCACCTTTTCAAATTGCAAATAAATACAATATAAAATTAAAACCTTTAGGTAGTTAAATGGAACATGGCTGCAATTAAAAAAGCAATTCTGGAAAATCTGGCCAGAAAAATTTTACAAATTTCTGCTTCTTCCGCACAATTTAAGAGAGTTTTTTATTCCAGCTGGAGACACGTCCACTCATCATCGATCATACAAATGGAATTGCAAATTTTTGTCTTTCAGTTATTAAAAACAAAAATCTTAATAAAAACTAATAAAGTACTTTTTTGAATAATATAAATGCATTAAATGATATAATATTCTTAATTTCTGTTGGTTTAATAACGAGCCAAATGAAAAAAAAGATTGTTTACATTGTCTACGTTGTCGACATTGATATGTAGACAATAAACAAATGTCTACATTGAATTATCTACAAGTAGACAATCGAGTAGTCTTCATTTATTGTCTACATGGCACAACATTGGCTCTACTATACTAACTGTGGATTTAAAACTGTTTAAGCTATAAAATGTTGTATTTTTAAGAAAAAGATGAACGAACCAAGGATAGGTAATTAAAAAACTATTTTAAATCAAGGATTTTGTCAAAGTGTTTAAATTTAGATTTGATAAAGTCAATTAAAGGTTTATGTTTTTTTTTAAATCCATTGAGTAGTTCACGAGAGAGCTGAAGAAAAAAGTATGAGTTGTTTGGGGGTAACGTTAATTTACCCAAAAATTTCCTTATGACAGCTACAAAAGTGACAACTATAGCCAAAATATATCTCCATTTTTGGAGCCGTTTTCGATAAAAATTGTCTATTTCAAAACCTATAACTTTTTTAAAAAATCTCACTGAGTTCACAAAACACACAGTTTGAGTTTTTTTGTGCCTCGTTTTCCTGTATATACCCATGCATTTAAGAAACTTTCATAGGAGATTCTTAAAAAAACATGTTAATAAAATCAAATTCGTCTGACCAGATTTTACCAGATATTCTATTTAAAAAAAGTTCTATTTTCAAAAATTATTAGTACCTACATTATTTGCTAAAAAGAAAATTAAAACATTTTTCTTAAAATAATTTCCTAATTATTTTTTTTATAGAACCCTAAGGACGATTTAATATGGCAACGAGTCGTGTGAAGAACACTGGTGAGCTTCTTAACAGTGTGCCATGTTTATTCATCAAATTACTATTACTTATACCTATTAAACACGACACAAGTTATACATTCAATCTTCTTTTAGCTATTTATCTCAAATATTGTTTATATACTGAAAAGTGTAACAAATCACACCCGCGGACATTTGCTAAACAAATTGATGTAAGAAAATCACACTCTAACTTTCAAAACACAATCAACGCCGATTAGGGTAGAGAAATTATTGCAAATAGCTGATTTAATGAGATTAGCTCAAGGGTCTAGTTCTCTGGTTTCTATTGTTATTTTTTTACAATTAAGTGAATATAGCATTTCCTAACGCGTTTTATAATCAAAAGCACTATAGGTGGTCCCTGCATGGAATATTAGTCGAAGGGGGATTTCTATCCGAATGCATTTTCACAATGAAAACGGTTTGTATACATTTGTGGCCTCAGGCGACATTCACACCATCAACAGATTTTCAAAAATCTTCTGAAACTTATTCCACTTGAATTATTCAAAATAATCAAAAATGTTTCATTTTGTAACACGCGCGTGAATTAAACATTTTTTTTTCTTAGATTTCATTTGGGTCAATAGTCGGGTTATAATCGAAATCAAAAAAAAAATATATATATATATTTATTCGCTTCGATTTGACGTGTGCCTGGCCAACATGTTAAGCTGCGGGGCATCTTTTTGAACTTTTGCATCTTCAATCAAATGCGAATGCCAGATGCTAATTCGATACAAAATCGAACATTTTTAGCCAATTTAAATTCAATTTAACTTCTGGCTTTACGTGAAAATTAACTTCTGATTTGGAATACCTTGATGGAATGTACAAATGTGAGATGGGAGATTTGAGGCCAAAGCATTTTTCGTCTTTGAGGTTCTTCTTGGACGGCAAGTGGACCCCCACATAATTCTTGCGGTTTCGGATAATACTATTTATGGTTGAAGTTGAAAGTAATTTAAAATGTGGTGTATATGGAAGCTGAATTGATGGCGCCACAATTCGATTAGACGAGTGTAATTTTCTGGTTAAATTACTTACCAATGGTATTCGTAAAGTATTTTGATATTCAAATTCAATAAAAATTGATCAGATGAATTACATTGGTTGCAATATTGCAAACGCAGTATGCGTAAGTATATATGTATATAGTTAATCGATGTACATATTATATCCTACTGAATAAGGAGTTGTGATTGATGAAAGGATGATCGTAAATTAACTCTTTCAATTGCTATGTATGTAGATCTTATACATATACATCATATAGTAAAATAAGTAAGCCATTGTTAAAAGTGAAATAATGTTTGCTTGCATCGTGAAAAGTAAGAAAATTTTTGCGAATACGAAAATTTTATTAAAGCCTTTTGGTATGTAATTTGAGTATGTATTTAGGATCGTGAATTTTGGTGTAATGCTTTTAGCCTTAAAATTAAAGCATTTCACTTTGTCAATTTCACGCTGACTTCGCTAAAGCTCCAGACATTTTGTCTTAGTCTTACTCTGACAGGGAATCCGCACCCAAACAAGTGAGATCTCACATCGAGGTGGCATTTCTCATAAAAGAAATTGAAGTGTTCTGTCACTCTCAGGCCCGGTCCATCACATCGCATCTCCTGAAGGGCTGTTTTATCAGCTTTGGGCCTGGCGAAGGTCTCGGTGCAGGGAAATAACTTCACATGGGAAATAAGTTCATCACTAGTGATAATAATTTCACTTCTTTGAGGTGAAGTTTTGGGGTGAAGCTGACTCACCAGTTGACTCCTTGGTTGCAATTACTGTCGTCTGGAGCAAGTCGCACCAGAATTAAAGACCGTGTATTATACCAAACCAATAAAACTTGTATTTATTAATAACAAAATGCAAGCCTTATTTAACAATCGTAACTGTTCTTAAAACCAAGACAAAAGTATTAAGCGTAGTTAATAATTCATATTTTACGAAGATACTAGGAAAAAGAAAAAAATCAAAAGTGATGTTGATAAGTGCTCAACTGAAATCCGAATGCCGAAAATCGCAGTGCCCCGTGGCGTAGTGGTTAGTGTGTCGGACAATCACGCCAGAGGTCTGGATTCATGCCCAGCTTCCAACTTCGATAAAATCTAATGTTTTTTCAGGGGCACTGCCTCTTGCGAGGAAGTGACAATTCCTCCAAGAGTATCATTGTCATGAAAAGTGCTTCTCACCTTAGTCGTTCGGATGCGACGTGAAATTGTAGGTCCCCTCCAATCCCGTAAAACTAACCACGCACACAAAAGGATTGGTTGAGAGTTGGAAGTCACTAGGCCGTGGTTCTTCGGAGCTGTCAGTGCCACTAAATGGAATTGAAATTGAATTGTGGTTGCGTTCAGCTATTTGTGGCAGAGTGGTAAGTCTACTTGTACCCATTCCGACCGCCACAAAGTTATTTCCCACTTTTGAGTGGGGAATAATAGAACCTGAAATTTGTTGAAGTTATTTCTCACCTATGTATTTATTGATAAAAAATACATAGGTGCTCCCAACAGTTGAGACTATGTAACCCCCCTGCCTAGCACACTATAGGATTTCGGGTGGGTACAAGTTTGGGTGCGTGGAAGTTTGGGTATGCAATACTCTATGCACTTTGTATGAAAAGTGTAACTGCATCCTAAGGAGTGCAATAATTTCCCACCAAAATGTAAAGTTAGATTCCAATCAAGTTATTTTCCTTGTGAAGTAGTTTCCCTGACGAGAGTCTTAGCTAGCTTCACCCAAAAGATTGAAAAACTGTTCAAATGTTCGCGGCCTGTTTAGTCTTCGCACGTTCCATGTGAATCGTTGTCCCTTTATAGTTGGCAGGGGGGGGGGAGTCGTCAACTTAATTTTTTTGTTGATCCGAGGCATATTAGCATTTTTCCTCAAAATACATTTTCCCTTTTATGACTGGCTTGCGAGGCCTATGCATGATGAGTAGATCGTGTTGGGGTTGGATATATACCTTTACTTATCTTTCTCTTATATAGCGTTAAGGTCCTGAGATATGTGCTATTTTCTTCTTCTTTCTTTTAATAATTTTAACGTAGAACCACTTTTCCTATCTTAACGTAACTTTCTTTTCTTTTTTTATCTTGAATTTTCCTGGCACGATCAAACTTTGCTGATAAAGGTGTACTAGTAAAAGTGGCAAGAACCTCCCCAATTTTTCGTCAAGCATAGCCGTGCAACGACAAGCGCGCCGGCGCCACTACTACTGTACCAAAGAACTCCCCTGTTGAATCCTAGCTCGCAACAATGGATTCAATACGAATTCTACACTCATTCAGTAGGTATAAATGCATTACACTCTAGACTTGATAATTAAATCAAATAAAAGGGATATCTATCTATTATTTAAAATATGCCCACATAAAACCACTTACATATCGCAACCAGTTAGTTCCACAAAACGACAATTCAATAAACGTAAATTTTAATAGAGAGACTGAAACCGCACTTCCGGCACCCTTAATCAAATAAATACCCAATCGAAACGATAAAATAAACAAAATGTTCAACTAACACGGTTTGGAAATGATGATGATGACTGACAAACTATATAACACCTTTCCGATCTTGAACTTAATTAATTGCCTTACCACAGAAATTCCATATTCTCTCTATACAACCATGGAGGTGCGGGAGAATCGAGGTTGTGGTAGCAAAGCGTCAGGGTGCGATGATTTTGATGAAATTATAAATTTCATCCCCCAAAAAAGCCGCCCACCTTTATCGCTCGGTGGCAAAGTAAAAGAAGAGGTAATCGAGTTGTGACAACTGACGAACGAGCTGGTTGCCCCAACGATATAGTATAAAGCAATTTGACAAAAACACCCCAAGCGACAGAAATAACATCATCAGTAAGGTATAGTATGCGATGCGGTTATCGTGAAGCACCCTTTCCGTTTGAATGACAGAATTTATATTAATTGGTTCGAATGCAAATTATTCGAGTATGCAGCACCTTGTTCGTCTGTTTCTGTTCCTGTTCCATGATGGCAATTTCACCAAAAAGAAAGGGGTTCGGAATTTTGTAAAATCATTGTAATTACAAGTGTAGCTATAAATATTGCCTCTCAATGTTAACAACTACTGTGGGGTTCGTGATTGTTTGAGGGTTGGAAATGGTGAATATTGTTTTTGAAACGATTTTGCAATTATTATTTATCAACAACATGCCTGAGCCTCAATCACTGGGGTGTGTTCATCAACTACCATTACCCTCGTTCGACTCAATTTGTTTGTGTGTTTTGCTGGACCTCTTTACGATAAATAAATATGGATCTGAGGTTTTATTAGTGAACACTTTCTGTGTGTCCAAATTTGATGTTGGGGGGATGCTTTTATGAGGGTAATCATTATGATGACGATGATGATGTTATTAAACGCTTTGACGCCTTTTCTGTTGATTGGACTATGAAATAATGTTGTCTGCTTTTATAGTTGGTAAATTATTTTGAATGGATTATTTTAATCGATTATTGTGTAGGAGGTAATTGAAGAACAAAATTAATCGAATCATGAATAGTTAAACACAATAAAGTTTCAAAATGACGTTTTATTAACTTTGGTACCAATTTATTATTATCATCAGATAATAGAAATAAATATTTTTTTCCGGATTAAACTAAGAACGAAGTGAAAACGACATTAGATTTTTACTTGCTCAAGTATTGGTTTCGTGTAAAAACAAATTCTAGGTTTTAATCAAACCTGATATTACGATAATATAGAGAAGCCCAAAAAATTAGGTTTCTTCATGCCGTCCATCGGTCTGTCTGTGCGGATGTTCACTAAGCTACAGCCTAAATGGTTGGATGGATTTTTTTCAAACTTCGTGTGTAGTACTTTTTGGTGGCCCGGCTATAACGGGTACCTCCCAACGGTAACGGTTTTAGTTTTTCCGAATTTTCTCGAAAACGGCTCCAACGATTTGGATAAAACTTTGTGAACGTTATATTTGGAGTGCTCTTAATATAACTGCATTTCAGGTTTTAGGCTAAAAACATAACGGAGATTTGCTGTTAACGGTTTTTTACAAATTTGACCATAACTTGATATCGGCTCATCCGATTCCTTTGAAATTCGATACAGTTTTCAAATTTGAGATTTAACACAAGATGACATTCACAGTTTTTTTTTTGCTAAACAACCGTTTAATGATAGCTACCATACAACTTGATCCCACGTTTAGGCCATTTTTTGATATTTTTCGAACTTTTTTCAGAACTTAATAAAATGAAATTTTTGTTGGCCTATAGTTTGCTACAAGAGCAAGTTCGTGCGACCCAAGCATAGGTCAAAGCTGATTTTATTAACTGTTTATACACAAGAAGTTTTGTCTTTTTACTCATTCTATTTTGCTTCCTGAGTAGCGGGTGAATCAAGTAGTGTAAAGAAAAATTAGCTCTTCTTAACAACAACGCTGCATGCTTGTTGAATTTAAACTTGTTGGAAAAGATGATTCGCAAGAATTTCGCTGATTGCTTAACTGCTACATCTGTGTTGTCTGGAAGTTTAATTTTGATGTTATCACAGCGTGATTCAAAACTAAATTTCACAAGAGCAAGCATGTGCGACCCAGTCGTGCCTTTTATTTTTAATTGACATTAAACACGTTTTCCTTCACAAAAAGCATTTTGAAAATCCGCTAATAGGGGGGGGGGTAGGATAAAATAGCATTAATTAATTTTAGTGGCCGGCTAAAATAAAATTAGCCCAAATGGGGGGATGTCTTTTTGGGATGGTACTTTGTAGGATTTGCTCAGTCATCAAAATAAAGATTTTCGCCGAAATCCAGCCTTGGCGAATTTTTTTCGTAATTTTGCCATTTTTGTCGAATTTTCCAGGGGAATTAAATTCCTGGGTATACAATCCCTCAAATAATTCCAATTTTTTATTCAAAATTATTCACAACATATATAGAAACATTGAATAACTTTAATTTTAAATTTCAAATCATGCATCCTTAATATATTGCTCAATGCATATTGCACATCCATCAAATATTTCTGATGACTTATACCTTTCCTCGGTTGATGACTCTTCTGATAATGAACATAAATATAAGCGCGTTGATGGTGGCGGCAATGCAAATCATCAAATATCTGATGCACACAAAAGAGACGATTATGATGCGATGCAGCTCCTGCGTTTAAATTCTCCCAGATCTCTTCCTCTGTCTATCAAGCAGTTCGTATAAATTGGAAATTGCAATCATTTCCGTAATTCGATTCGGGTGGTTGATTGTCGGGAGTATAGCGACGCGGCGCCAGGCCGACAATCGATTTGGCGGAAAATTTCACATCAAAAGTTGGGAAGAACCAAAGCACCGCACTCAATTTTGTGATGGTCGATCGCATATCATCATAATGCTGAGGACAGGGTACAAAATCCAATATTCTGTTTGAATCTCGATTTGTCTGAGTTGTCCGATATATAGATACTGTGTCCTGGAAACGTATCTATATACAATTCGTTGTTTGTACAGGTTGATCCATGATCCATTTAAGTGCAGAGCATCAATGATGCATGTGGTCGTCTACTTATACTTTTGTGCGGTTGAGTCAACGCTTTTAATCCAACCGATTATTTCTTAGTGATGATATGTGTATCTCTTCGTATGAAAATGTATCTACAGTTCAATTGTAGAATTCGGTGTGATATTACTTGTTTTTATTGTAGATGAATTTGCCCCGACAAATAAAATTCTGCCTCCTGAAAAATCATGTAAAGCGGGAAATTATTTAAAAAAATAAATTTTGTTATCACATTACCAGAAATCTATTGGATGGGAATCACTGGCTTCTTTTTTTTTATTAAAAAAGTAATCACATAACTTTTCATATCCCTCTTCCAATAATTACCCTTCACACTTTGCTATAACCTGACACCGCCCTTATTGTTAAGCTACTTGTCATTTGCTATCGATTAACAAACGAAACAGTCAAGTACGAGTGTGTTAAAACCCGACTCGTATTCCCAACTGAAAACAAGAAATCAAAAGAGATTTAATAAATCTGAGCTCAAATCTATATATGGCACTATTGTAACAATATTCATAGAAAACATGTCACCCTATTGATAACAACAACCCTAATAATATACATCTTAGATGGCACATACAATAAGGGATGCGATGCATTTTTAACAGTGACAGCTTCAGCATTCAATTTAATCCGATTGCCACAAAGGAAGTTGAAATTTGTCACATTAGTGGACTTATATGGCCGAGGGAGAATTAGTTAGTGGAATTGCTGACAAATGAACTGTGAACCATGGTTGACTATATATAAGGACATCATTATTAGCACGGTTAGTTCGAGAAAAAAGGAAAAAGTACAATCAGACTTTGAATTTTTGATGTAGAGGGTGTCTCAAGATTGACGCAAAATTTCAACTGCATTGCCACTTGCAACACAACTAGCACGAGCAATATCTCCATTTTTCAATGTTAGACATTTAAAATCAAATAAATAAGAAATTTTCTTTGTTGCGAATAATAAAATTATATTATTATTGCGTGACTTTTGATTTGAGACACCTATTATCAAGCGATTTTATGTTTTATAAAATTTTTGTATCTAGAAAAAAAAAATGATAATTAATTAATGATACTAAAAATTAAAACTAAGCAATTTTTTAAAATGTAGGTTTTTGACAAATCAATTTTAAAATTCAAAATGTTAAAAAAAAATTAAAATAGTTTTTAAATTATTTTTTTTTTCAAAATTGTACGTTATTAAGTGTTACTTTTAATTTCTAAATTCAATGCTCTAAATAATTTTTATTCAAAAAGTCAAAATAGGATGCTCAAATGTCTTGTACTTATTCAGAAGATCAAAAATAACGAGAAACATTTTTTTCTAATTTATAGGAAATATTTCTAAACATTTTTTGAAATTTGATCCTCCTGGCTGAACGGGGATGGATAGACCCCCCTTTCATTCAATTTTTGTCTTGTCTTGACCCAACCTACCCACTAGAGTTGTGTTTTTTTTAATTGTATGTGAATCACCATTTATAAGTGATGACAATTTAAAGTGTAAATTTTAGTTTCCCTATCCAATTGTGACACCAAGCGGTGCCGTGACGGTGATATAAAATGAAATTCAGGAAATCGTTTTAATACTATGTTCCCACCAAACGAAATTGCGTAATTTCAGCAAATCTTTCGACACAATTTCCTATACAAATACACAATTTCAAAACTATATCAAATACCTCAATTTCAACGTAATTTCAACGAAATTGCCTTGAAATCAAGTTTCATTTCATGTCATTCCAGTAAAACTGATGTATTCAATGAACAGAGCTTACAAAATAGGGCTTTTTAGGTAACAACGATATATTTCTTTCTCCTTCGCAGAGCAGTGTCAAAATCATCAGTACGCGGATGACAGCTGAACATTTTTTTTTATCATTGTTGAAAAATTGATGTAAAACAATAGCAGAAATATTAATGTTGTACGCGAAAATTGTTAATAGTGTATTATTAAAGCATTTAGTCACGTAAATCTCAAATTTCACAGGACAAAAGAGATTATTTAAGAAATTCTTTTACAAGATTATGAGTTTGACGGTTTGGAAAAAGCCCGATGGGGAATTTTACCATATTGTCAAAAAATAAATGACAGCTCACACTACGCGGATGACAGATTGAAATTATGTTTCGCGCTTGTTTCAAACTGTCAAACTCAAAATATTATAAAATAATTTCGTAAATAATCTCTGTTTTCTGTGAAATTTGAGATTTACGTGACTACATGTCTCTTAAATGTGTTAAATGCCAAGAACCTATTCGGCGATCGCAAACTCGTGTTACTTGTGGTTCGTTCTGTGGCTTGTCGTACCACAAACAATGCGCTAACGTAAATGACATTGATTACAACACCTTATCAAATCCGAATATGTCCTGGAATTGTAACAATTGTTCAGATCCATCTTTTTCTAATTTTGTTCAACAGTTTACCGAACTATCGAAATTGGTTATTAGTTTAAAAAATGATCTTTCTCTTATCAAGAATGTTTTAATCACCAGTGACAATAATTTACCTAAAAAACAATTAAATCAAATAAACCTACACAATGCAACAGAAAAAATTCCAACAAATACATCACCCACGATCTTAATTTCACCCCAGCAAAACCTTGTGACAAGTGAATTAAGTGTGCCCCCCTCCTCTGATGCTTCGACCTCTTCATCAGCATCATTGTCTAATAATATCCCAAATAACAATAACAATGTATTAAATAGTGCTATTACCAACAACAACTCCACACAATTAAACGTTCCGAGAAACCCTAAAAGAGTTTATGGTACAAATAATTCTCTTTGCCTAAACTCCCTGCCTAATTATAAATGGTTTCATCTATCTAGATTCGATATAGGTGTTAATACTGATGACATTATTAATCATATCTCCGAAAATACTAATATTCATAAAGACTATATTAAATGCTTTAAACTAGTAAAAAAAGATGTGCAAACCGTGCTTAGGTTCATCAACCTCAAAGTCAGCGTTCCGGAAAATATGCTTAGTATTGCTATGAATCCAAATATATGGCCCTCCACAATTAAAATAAAAAAATTCGTCTCCATTGCAAAAAACGAAGATGCTATATCAACCCAACCATCAACATAAACTATGCACCGCCGCCAATACCTCTGCAACTTCCTCGCCACCGTATATCAACACCCTCACCCAATAACCAATTTTTACTGTATTACCAAAACACAGGGGGACTACGTACAAAAACAAACCAATTGTCTCTCCACTCATCTGCCTCTCAATACGACGTTATCACTTTTACTGAGACTTGGCTAACTGATGATCATCATAATTCTGAATTATTTAATGATAATCAGTACAATGTTTTTCGGAAGGATAGATGTTTGGTGAAAACTAATTTAACTAGAGGTGGAGGGGTGTTAATTGCCGTTCGATCTCATTTTTCTTCTGCTGAAGTTGAGTTGCCGTCGTCTGCTATAAGCTCTCAATATGATATCGATCAACTTGCCGTTCGAGTGTCTAAGGGATCTTTATTGGATTTATTGATTATTTTAAGTTATATACCACCAGGTAGTTCAATTGATCTATATAAAATCCATATCAATAATTGTCGTATACTTTTTTCTAAATTAAATTCAAATCAACATTTGGTAATATTAGGTGATTTTAATCTCTGCAATATTAAATGGACTTTTGATCCAGATGAAAAATGTTTATTACCTTTTAATATAAATTCTGAACTGGAAAGTGAAGTTATAGACTCTTTTTGTGAGTTTGACATTATTCAAATAAATAGTTTTTTTAATGATATGAATCGAATTTTAGATTTAATTTATGTTGATAAAGAGCTTTCTGTAAATATTAGTAAGAGTATCGATCCAATATTCAGTAATTCTCTTCACCATCTGGCACTAAGCGTTGAATTTAGTTTTTTTGGTTATTTAAAACCAACATGTGATAATTCCACCTACTATAATTATGCCAAAGGTAACTACAATGCCATAAATGAATTTTTAATTTTAATTCCTTGGCATCAAGTATTAAATAATGTTAATCTTTCTGTTTCGTATAATGTCTTCATTGAGTCATTAAAGGCGGCAATTGATAGTTTTGTTCCAAAAAAAGTTAATAATATAAAGTCGAAGCCCCAGTGGTTCAATAAAAGACTAATTAATTTAAATAATAAGAAAAATAAGGCATACAAGCTATTTCGTTGTTCCAATAACGATACTACCCTATTATGTAATTATAGGCGTATTCAAAAAGAATTCGAAGTTCTTAATAAATTCTTGTACAAAGATTATCTGATTCGTACTGAGTCGAATTTGAAGCTTAATAGCAACTTGGGTTTTCGTTCTAATCTTTTGAATTGGTTTCAATCTTATTTATGTGATCGTATTCAATACGTTTTTATAAATAATTTTAAGTCTCACCAAATTCATGTTTCTTCTGGTGTTCCCCAAGGAAGCCACCTGGGTCCGCTTCTGTTTTTAATTTTAATAAATGATATTCCAATTCATATCCGGTTTTCCCATAAATTGTTGTTTGCTGATGACTTAAAAATATTCTGTTGCATAAAATCTCTTTCAGATAGTATTCTCCTCCAAGAAGACCTTAATAGACTTGGTGAGTGGTGTAAGATAAATCATTTATTTTTGAATATCTCTAAATGCCAAATTATGTCATTTTTTCGTAACCAGTCTCCTATCTTTTATTCGTATAAAATTGATGACATACCTCTTTGCAGAATAGAAGAAAAGAAAGATCTTGGTGTTTTATTCGATCATAAACTTAATTTCAATCTGCACTTTGACTACATAGTAGCTAAAGCTAATTCTATGCTAGGATTCATTTCTAGAAACTCCAAGGAGTTTACTGACCCTTACACTCTTAAATCTCTCTTCATTGCCTTTGTACGATCAGTTTTAGAATATTGTTCTGTTATATGGAGCCCTTTCTACAAAACAAGTTCTCAAAGGATTGAAAATATTCAAAAACGTTTCACAAGATTCGTAGTTTATCGTTTACATTGGAATATCCGAATGCCCTCGTATGATTCAAGATGTCAACTTATTGGTTTACTTAAGCTTTCAGATCGCCGAAAATATTTTTCTATCATCTTTGTTAGAGACATACTATGTTATCACATCAATTGCCCCCTTTTGTTATCCTTAATAGAATTCTATGCTCCTTCGAGATATTTGCGAACCAGAAGTTTATTTTGTGAACCGTTTCATAGAACAAATTATGGGCTTAATGAGCCTCTTACACGTTGTTTAAGAGAAGCCAATTCTGTGTGTAATCAAGTAGATTTCTTTAATTGCAACAGTAGAGATTTATTTAAAAAACATCTATTATCTATTCTAGGTAACCTGAGTGGTACTTAATTAAGTAATGTATTTAGTAATCTTAAGGAATTTATATGTATTTGTAACTTCCGTTTGATGAAATAAATAAATAAATAAATAAATAAATAAATGGTTTAATAATACACTATTAACAATTTTCGCGCCCAACATTAATATTTCCGCTATTGTTTTAAATCAATTTTTCAACAATGATAACAAAATGTTCAGCTGTCATCCGCGTACTGCTGATTTTGACACTGCTCTGCGAACGAGAAAGAAATATATCGTTGTCACCTAAAAAGCCCTATACATAATTTCAATTCGTCATCCGCGTAGTGTGAGCTGTAATTTATTTTTTGGCAATATTGTAAAAATCCCTATTCATGGCTTTGCATGAGCCAGAAAGAGATAAACATATTTTTTCTCTTATAGGGCTTTTTAGGTAACAACGATATATCTCTTTCTCGTTCTCACAGAATTGTCAAAAACAGCAGTATGATGAACAGCTGATTTTTTTTTATCATTGTTGACAAATTGATTGAAAACAAAAGCGGGAATTTTAAAGCGCGAAAATTGTGAAAATTGTTGGTTTTGCTAATTAAAATAAATTTTTAAGCCACGGAAATCACAAATTTCACACAAAAAAGAATACCGCATTTAAAAATTATTTCCAAATTGTTTTCTTCAAGATCTTGAGTTTGACAGTTTGAAAAAAGCGCGATACATATTTCAATCTGTCTTCATCATAGTGTGAGCTTTGACAAGATGGTAAAACTCCCTATTCTTTAGATTAAAATTTTCAAACTTAATCATTTTAATTTTGGTGTGAACACTTATCGTAATTTTAAAATTGAGGTCTCAAATTGTGCAATTCCGAGCAAGGTGGGAAAATAGTATAACGCATATTGAATATCGAATTTAGGCCAAATGTTCCGACTAGGGCTTGTGACGCTTTCGCCGAACGACATAAGGAAACATTTTATTGTGACATATGACAAAATGTGACTTTTTATTAAGTTTTCTGGTAAACAAGAAACAGTAAGAACTCAACGAGTTGTACGTTTTCTATATTATGAAAAATCAAACCAAATCAAATGGACCGCGTGTCACTTTGCGTAAGCAACATAAGGTCATTTGATACAATTTGCTCTTGTGTTGTTTTCTGAAAGTGCCATAAGACAAAAGGAAGGTGGAAAACTTTGGAAAAACTTTAGGGAAAACTTTGGTCAAAATTTAACTTTAAAAAAAAAAGAACCTTCACATTTAGACAAAACGCATCGAAGTTAAGGCCACTTAAAAATTAAAATTTTAATTTTTCTTCAATTGCTTCACTAACACTAAATAAATATAACTAGAAATATGTAGTTGTTGTTGACATTTTTTTTTATTTTCAATTACCTTGCCACTTTTATTTTTTTATTACAAATTTTTAATTGAGTTTAACATTGTATATGTATAGGAGTTATTGCTAATCTAACAGCATAATTAACACTATCTGAAACTATGCACACATATATGTAACTAAGAACACATACATAAAAAAAAAAACTACAATCTTAGCCTTATAATATATCCATTATAATAAATCTGATCCCAATAACTCTAACTAAAGTCATCAAATGTTAAAATAACGTCCGTGACCGTTTTTTTTTATAAAATATTTTATTTATGTAAGTAACCGAAACAAATGTACTAAAAGTGTCACCACATTCAATCCACCCTTCATTCGATGACCCACGTAACAACGCCCAACATAACAATGAAAAAAACAAACACACATAAAATCCACTAATGCGCACTTTCGTGAGGAATAATATTTGATAGACCGTTTCACCCGAAATCTGATCTGAATTATTATGGTTAGGATTTGGTTATAAGAAAAGGTCCACGACCATGTAACATGGATAGGCTCAAGAAGATATATTTTTATTTTCAAATTATTATAAGAAACCACTGTCTGCTTAGAATAAATTCGAGACTTACACTTATAGCTGAAACGAGGGGACAATCCACAAAAAGATTCACCAAGGTGGTCGCTTCAATGTGAAGACAATTCATTGGGGACAATTCTATTCATTTAGTTCACTGTGGTGAACAGTATTAAAACAGTTGATGTTCGCGCGAATTATCTACAACAGTCAATTGTCTGCCATATTGAATTGTACGCTACTATATGAATTATGCACCACAGTGATTTATGGAAATATAGTGAGTTTTTTACCATGGGGAATGGTCCACAACTGATTGAAGTCTCAACCAAATTGAATTGTCGACCAAAGTTAATTGACCGACACAGTGAAATTGTCAATTTTCAAAAACAGTGAAATGTTGAACAAAGTAAAGTGAAGTCCAGAGCTGTGAATTGTCCACAACAGGGAATTTTCATCACAGCAAATTATTTTCCACGGTGGATTATATACCACTATAAATTATCCACCGCATTGTATTGTCCACTACATAGTGAATTTTCCACCACAGGAAATGATCCACTACATATTCTATACCGAGTTGAATTGTCGGCCAAACTTAATTGACCGCTACAGTGAAATAGTTAACCACAGTGGATTATTGACCAAACCAAAGTAAACTGTCCACGAACTGACGAACCCCACAAGCAGATCAGTAGAGAAGCGGTGAAGTGGGAAAGTTATGATCCCACTCGAGATCATAATATCGTCGGAAAAGAAGAAGAAGAAGAAGAAAGTAAACTGGCCACCTCAGTGAAATTATCAACAAATGCGAATCATCCACCACAGTGTACTGTTGACCAAAACGAACTGACCACCTCAGTGGATTGCCCAACACAGTGAATGGTTTATCCCACATTTATGTGTCCACGAAAATAAATTGTCGACCAAAGTGAATTATCCCACCAAAAAGAAATTGTCCACTGTAGTGAATTGTTCATAGCACTGAATTGTTTGCTACAGTTAATTGTTCGCCACCTTTAATTTTTTACAACACAGTGAATATGTACGCCAAAGTGAAATGTTGACCAAAGTAAATTGACTACCACATGGGAATCGTCTGACACAGGAAATTTAGATCACTGCGAATAATAGCCACAGTGAATTGTCCGCCACTATGAATTTTTCATCAGAGAAAATGGTCCACCAAATTTCTACCGAATGGAATTGAATGGTTCACAACAGTGAATTGTCTATCAAATTTAATTGATTGCCATGCCACAGTGAAAATGTCAACCGCAGTGCATCGTTCGCCCCAGTGAATTGTTGACCAATGTGAATTGAACACCATAGTGAAACTCACTACAGTGATAGCTCCAACACACACTGAAGTGGCCACTACATTAAATTGTCGACCAAAGTGAATTGAGCATCAGAAAAGGGAATACCAAGGTAAAATGTCTATTAAGTGAATTGTCTCTCAACGTTAGTTTTACACCTAGTGAATTTTCTGACACAGAAAGCCTTACTGTAAAGTGTTCACGTTGAAATAGCCGCACGCACAAAAAAAAAAAAAAAACATTTTTATGGATTATTTGTATGTCATCTTTTAAAATAAAAAAGAAATAAAATACTTTGCCTGAATGATTTCTACTAAAAAAATTCAAACACTCTACTTGCCCCTTAAAAAAGGCACCATCTAACTAAATCAAAATGAAAAGAAAGCTTATTCATGCATAAAACAAATCCCGCTCTTAACTCGAATAATAATAATAATAAATAGCTAAGCAGCTTATAGCTATACCCAAGAATTTCCATCTATTTATTTAGCTCCTTTTTTCATATTAAAACACTCGTATAACAGCACTGAAAAGGATATTGCGAAAATCTGAGCTCTATATACCAAATAAGATACCCATTACCCATATAGCATCCTTTGTGAACGATAAAGACGGATTTTATGTGAATCTTTTGCAGATTCTCCTCGTACAGTTCACACTTGAGATCTTCGTTACAATGTAATATACGCAATCGGTGTATGAGAGACCTTTTCACACATATCCTTGATGAATAATGGAGCATAAAGATGTGCCAGTGCCAAAGCCAGGAGACTTAAAAAGGAGCAAACATGATTTTTATTTTATATAACTTAAGCGAATAATGGTTGGCATTTGGGTTGATATGGGTTCACTGGATGGGGTTGTGACGCCGCCACCGCCAATGACGATGACAATGACGGCTGCCGGCCGCCACTCGACTCCATTACGACGACCTTTGTATGTTTGCATGCTCATTTTGTACGCGTATAGAACTTTCAATAGAAAAAAGGAAGCTAATTTATCATTCCTGTGAAGGACATTAAACCACTTGACTTCCTGCCACGTGGCGAGTTTGAAAATTTGCCTGGGCTTCCTATATCCAGTAGGTGACCTGAAATGCGTTGACAAAGCGAAGCTTCAATTTTTTTTCTGTTAATTAATCGGAACCACAGAAATTAACCGAGGACAATGCGACACACGCACTTAATACACAAAAGAAGGAAACTAGAATTTCAATTAGTTCTTTATTTTGTTGTATAAGAAGAATACAAAAGGAAAAGAGGCGTAGATGTTTGCTTTTACAATCACACAGGACAATAAATAGTTTTCAATGTAATACACTTTTGTTAATGAAAAGATATGAGTAACTTTCTTAATTTATGTCATTGGAGGGGTTTGCAAGATTTAAATGTCATTCTTTTCTTTCAGTCTTTTTTGAGCTCATGCCATCCTACACAATTTCGCTCAAAAATGTCCAACCATATACATCACGGTCTCTACATCACGGTGTATACGTTGCAAGGATGTATCATATTAATTTAAAACTCACTTGCATGAATTTTTCACTTACAGATTGATACCCTTCTCTTCAAGAATTTCATCAAGTGAATAGTTAAAGACTGAAGTAAAAAACAAACGTCTTGCAGTTATGAACTTTGGTGAACACATATATTGAGCATCTTCTCCTCTTTTGAAAACAGTAACTTACTTACTTAATTAAGATGGCGCTTACAGTTCAGGATGGACTACGGCCTCAACCAACATGTCTCTTCAGCAAGCTCTGTTCCCAGCGAGCCGCTTCCAATTTTGTCTCGTCATTGAATCTTCTTCTCCATACTCCTTTGATACACACAGGACCAAAAATCATTCGAAGTATATCTTTCTCTCAAAGCACCCAAGTAACTTCTCAACCAAATCTTCTAACGCCCATGCTTCTGTCCCATACAGCAGGACTGGGATGGTCAAGGTTTATATAAAGTCTCCTTGGTTCTATGCGAGGGCCTTACTACTTAAATGCTTTCTCAGAACGAAGAACAAGCTATTGGCAAGAGTAATTCTTCGTTTGATCTCTGCAATGATGTCATTCTGCGTTGTTATAGTGGATCCCAGATTATATCTATCCATCGTAATGTTTTGCCCGAGTCGAAGGGCTTACCTAGTCTAAAACCACACTGATAGAGGCCAATCAGATTGTTTACAAGGGGTTTTAAGCGATCACACAGGATAGCCGACAAGATTCTATAAGCGACGTTTAGGAGGCTATAATTCCTCTTTAGTTGGTGGACGTCATAGAATCTCCTTTTTTGTCATACTTTACCAAGGGTCCATTTATAGGGCATACCTACTTTCTTCCGACCAAATTTTGCAGATGAGTTGGTGCATGCGCCCTACCAACACATCCTGCAGCTTTAAACAATTCAGCTGGTAAGCCGTCTTCACCAGCAGCTTTATTCGGTTTTAGCTTGGCACTTCATTTAGGTCGGGTGGACGAAAATGTTGACCATCATCATCTAAGTTAGATGGAATTAGTTGCCTTGCAACGGAATGTTGGCTATCTTCGCCGTTTAGAAAACTAGAAAAATATTCTTTCCAGATTCTCAGCACTGACTGTGTATCTACTACCATATTCCTCCTCTTATCTCGGCAAGCTTCCGTTCTGGCCATGAAACCTTGGTAGATCTTAAGACGTATGGGTGCTCGATATGATGACATTACGCTCCACTGCGAAGTCTATCATCCTGTATCCGTTGATGAAAGTGTCATCGTGATTCGTGAAAGCTGTGTCCTCCGACAGTTGAACCAAAGGTACCATCCTTTCCGAATCTGGCATTGAAGTCACCCAGAATAATTTTGGCGTCGTACTTCGTCATAGAACGCGTCCTTGGTCGGTTCGGCCTTCTTTTCGTGGGGGGCGCGAACACTGATCAGCGAGTTAATCATGAATTTTAGGCTGCGAAAGCCTTAGACTTCTTGCCTAAGTCTTTCTCGTATCACAGAGCCACATCCGAATAGCCGCTGAACCTGTTCTTTGTAGCACGGACCGTGATAGATGTCACACGCTGTCATCCTCCGTACGCTCTCACCATCCCATCGCACTTCCTAAATAGCTGTAACATCGGTCCTTTATCTATCCAAGGTCTCCACTAATTGTTCAGCTATACGACAGTATATTCCACGTACAGATCCGAAATTCGTCAACATTGAGATAATCCATATCCGAGGCTTGTTGGTGTTTCGGAACTTATAATTTTGTGCATGGTAGGGATGTTACCCCTACGCACAACCACAACCCTGAGGGACAGACTCTTAGATAGCTTCAAGATAGCTTCCTTATAGACCTGGCCTGAGCTTCGAATATGTCGTAGTAGCCCGTATAAGGTGTTCACTATGTAGTTCAACCTGACTGGAACTGTAGACGCCACCGTTAATTCCATCTGGAGAATTCCTCCGCTGCCGTCTTGATGAAAGGAGAAAGTGCCTTAGTGGAAACACTCCTGCTCCTCTCTCTCGTTAGCTGCCACCAAAACCTTCCAAAAGGATTGGTTATACCGATCTCAGGTAATGGTACTAGGCACCAGATGTTCACCACCGGGACGTGAGAGTAGGAGTTGGTTTTGGGAGAGCCTGTAGACGTTTTAGATTTTTAGTCCGCTTGAAAGCACACAATTACCCTTTGAACATCTTTTAAACCCAATGTAATCGGTAAATTTTATCGAAGATCGTGCCTAATAGAAAACTCTAGAATTAAGGGGAAGATCCCCAGAAATGTTATCAAATTGATGCTTTTAAAAATTATTTAGAACAAGTTAATTGGAAAATGGAAAACCCTCTTTCAATTTGTTAATTGAAAGAAAAACCTTAAAGTTCATCATATACTAATAATGCACAATGTATATTTTAACATTTGAAAGTTGGGCACAAATCAACCTGAGGTTATAAACTTACTCTAGGTACTTAATGAAACAAAGTTCAAATGTGATTTCTTGAAAACCCCATAAGGTTTATATAGCATGTTGTATAGTTACTAATCAAATGATCAAAATAACCAATAAAAATAAAATCAAATTGAATACCACCACCAATCCTCCTCGGTTATTCAGCACGGAAAATCGTTAGGTAGAAAAAAATTAAATACAATATCAGATGAATAAACAACCCCAATCATTTCCAAATTATTTAATATCGCGTGATGAATATTACGGTAATTTTCTGAATGAGAAATAAACCTCTATTGCTCTACTTGAAACTATTCGTTTAAGGACGCCCTCGACGGTTTTTATAGAAATATGAAAAGTATAGTCATACAGAGTGGCCAATTATTTAATAACTGTCATCGATTACGCATTCCAGAATCACCACAGTTGCGATGAAATGCCATGTGAATGGTTGTAAAGGATTTCTATTTCTATTCAAGGAGATGACACATTAATTCCTTGTTGTACTGGGGTTATTGCTGCAATTGCAAGCTCTTGGCTTGACCACCATCATACTTTAGCTGGAAATAAAGAAAAAAAAATAATAGAGAATGAACATGCGATTGCAGTGAACTGCATTCGTCACACTGCGTTCTATTGTTGACTTCAAATGGGTTCGTTCTCAACTCCAAGCTTTGTAAGGGTGGGTGCACCGCACTATTTCATCCATAAGCGATTTACTGCGTTGAGGGTTGTTGGTCATTGCGAAGGTGTTTATACTTTCAATTATTGATGGGACTGCTTGTTTTTAAATTGCTTGAGTTTATGTGATTTATCGATATTTTTACAGGTGTTCTTCAATGGTTGGGGTAACAACGGGAAAAATGCTATTAATATTCATAATATAACATTCTTTGTTTACATGCAGTTATTGGATTCGTTGTGTACTCAAAGAAGTTTTTTGTTTGATATTGGTATAGATATGTGTATGGGCCCAGTAGGAAATTTCGTCCTTAATGAATAATTTGGTGAAAAGAGCAAGGAATTCATGCAATACTTTTTTATAGGAACAACTTGTTATGATTTCATATTTTACTCCGTAAAAAAGTCACATGAATTCAGTGGTCACATTTCAGTACACAATTCCAGTATATAAAATAATATGATGATTCCACTGATGACAAGTATTGCATAAATTCACGAGTTCGTGGAATAAGTTGAGTTATCTTCTTCTCATGTGGTAGATAAAATAAACAATCTAAAACACTGCCTTTTCTTTACCTGTTCCTAAGAACACAAGGATTTCCAGGGTGACAAGTAATGCACGGTTTAATGAGTTATTTTTGTATCTATTGTTGTCTCTGGCAATTAACTTTTGGGTTTTTTCTTTGCTAATTGTTTTTTTCATGACGTGCTCCGCGCTCCTTTTTGACGAAACTGTATTTTCCAGTCTTTTTGTTCTCAAATGGCGAAAAAAATCAAAATCGTTCAAAGTTAGTTTGTGATACATTAGTCGCGTTTTGTTGGTAATTTCTAGTTAGTCAGCACTGGAAAGAACCAATAAAACGCTATATTCACTTTTGTATCCTCATTTTTATTTTATTCCAAAGTTGGTATATGCCAAGCCGAAGTTTCAAATAATTTTATGGATGTGTCTGCAAAGTATGGCTATTTGTATATGAAGAGTTGGTCAACTTGTACCCCACCTTCCACTACAAACAAATAAAAACCGGTTAAATAATCATTATTTAGCTTGAATATTACCAAATTTATTTCCAAATTATATAATTTTATTTTAAAAACCTGCTTTAACCAATTTTTTTTTTTGTTTTTAAGCGAAAAGTTCATAATCATCAAAACTTTTTTTCAACTTTCGTAGGTTGAAAGCTTCTTACTTCTTCCGCAAAACGCGGCTAACTTGTGTTAGACTAACTTGTGTTTATTGTCATGCAACAGACAAGCCTAATTTATTTCATTTTCAATTTAGGTATATGACAAATGGCTTAGAATTACAAGAAAAAACATAAATCGTATTAGAAAACAACAATCTGTGGACACCAACACTATTTTTGGTAGGAGTTACAGATATTTTATGGCCGCCAACTCCTTTTTATTTATTAGTGTCGCTTGTCCATTTACAATCTGAAGTTTAATCGAAAAACACGCTATTGAATTTTTGGCCTAGGCCGGGAATCGAACATGGGCCTCCCACAAATGGTCATCGCATTACGCAATTCTACCATTGTGGGTTCACAATTATGTAACTAACTAAATATCTTACTATTTGTTAGAAATTAAAAGAGTTAGATAAAACGAAACATAATATGAGTTGAGATTTATTTTAAGCAAAAGAAAGAGGAAGAGAGATAAAGATAGTTAAAATCAACAACAGAAAGAGTGGTGTTGAGAAGAGTCTGCGCCGTGGGAGTCATTCAAGGAACGACTGTGATCGGGAATGAACGGGGATTAGGTGCGAGATTAATTGAGATCGAATAATAAAGAATAAAGGCATTAACCGGTGGTTTACGTCAAATATAATATGGATATGTATATTGGTTTTTGATCATATATATTTAACTTTTGATAATTTCAAATTGGGCTTGATGATCGATATGAAAAAATGCAATCAATTAAAAAAACTAATTCATTCTTTTTCCCAACGTTTCTCCGGTTTTTTCCGGCTTCATCAGGGGGTTTGGATTTATTAGTTCTTAAAGAAACAATTAACAATGAAATGTTTTATGAATAAAAAATATAATAATAATTTAAACTTTCTTTATCTTTAACTTTAACTTTAATTATCCCTTCTGATCCGAACGGATTGGAATTTACAAGATCTAGAAACAAAAGCTGTATTTTTTGTTGTTGTTGTTTGCATGTAGATATTTCACGACGCAAATCTGATCTGCATTAGATCAGAGATTATAATAAAATACAGCTAGTGTTGGTTTTCACTGGTTAATTCACTAACATATTTTGGGTAATTGATCTTTTTTTAAAATAAATAAAAAAAAAAGATATAAGAAAATAAATGATTAATACAATTATTTTTAATCTTTTATTTTCAAACGAAATAATTCTCATCCTTCCATTTCCATCTACATACACTTCCTCCTTCTCAGTTAACTTTGTCAATTTGTCATTCCTCTTCCATTTGGGTTAATTTGAAATAATTTAAGTCACATTAGAGGACCACTTACGGCAAATAATACTGTTATTATAGTCAAGTCACCCTCGGCAGCAGCAAAAGTACGACGATTGAATGATGGTATTAGCAGCACTAAAAATCATCCCCCGAAACAATACCCAAACATATACATACAATTGAAAATACCAATCAAAATGAATCAAAATGCCTTTTGTTAAGATTTCCCTTTTAAGCCATCTCGGTAATATAACAATAAGCGTTCGGTTGAATATATTTTTGTCGTTAGGGGTGTTAAAAAGAAATCTCTTTTGTGGCACAAACATGATATGCGCAGTTAGTGAGAATTAAAGTTTGAAAATAACTCTTCAAATTTATTTCAAGGACTACAACATAAATATAATGCTCTTAACCTTATACGGAAAAGAACATTCTTGCAAATTTAAAATATTGGATCGATCGATATACAGTCTCTTGACTTTGTTTGCAACCAAATCGAAGGTTATACTTCAAGTGGATTCTTGAAGCCTTTATAACTTTAGCAGAAATGATGTTCATTTTATATGGTAAGAATTTTCTCACAGTTTCTCAAAAGTCACATTAATTGGAATTATGTTTTATTAAATGAAAAACTTTCGCACGATCCTTTAAATCGACACTTTATATAAACGAACATACATACTAGTCACATATGTACCTACTAAGAATGAAGCATATGCAAGCTGATTGATTTTAATATAAGGATAAAATATATACATTCAAAGGTCTCCCTCATATAAGGACAAAACCAACTCTCAACTAATATAGAGTAATTTAATAATCATCAAAATCATTTCGAATAAATAATTTGAATAAATCCTTCCAAGTGGCTGGCCGCAGACACCCTTGATAATTTCTCTTATTGGTTGCAACTGTCACTAGTATTTCCGTTATTGTGTTCACTAATAAAAGAAACATTGTCCTTATCCCTGAGCGTTGAAAGGATGAAGCAGTATTCTGGGCATATGGTAATTGGATCAAGTTAATTTTCAGCTTGGTATTGTTAACATTTGAAAAGTGGTATTCTATTACAGGGTGGTTTAATCTCAGACTGAATAAAGTAGCATATTAAGACCGAGAGATAGGAATATCATGTGTAGATAGAAACAACATACCGGTTGAGTTGATAATATACTGCACTTTATCCAAATGAACACCTCTGATAAGCGGACAACATTCATTACCGAACAGGTTCAAACTAAACGAAATGATAAGAGTTTATTTATAGCTATCTCATTATAAATACTCTCTCAATATAGGTACCTAAACTAGATAAGAACACAGATTTTCAAAACTGAAATAAAAAAAAAAAGCTTTCTATTCAACGGACGGATTTTGTTGCGTTGAAAAAAATAAATATTTGCTTTTTAAATGTAGACACAATTATTAAAAAAGATCTATCGGTTTCTTGGAGCAACTTATGACCCTATTGTGGAAGACAACTCAACTCAATTGAGTTCTTATGAAGACAACTCAACTCTCAACCACTAGACAACTTAACAACAAGGCAACTGATTTCAGTTATGTTTAAACAAAAGTTGCTGTCTTTTAGGAGTTGCTTCTTTCAAAATGTTGACCATCTAACTAGAGTTTATTAAAACAAATGAAAAGGAAGAGAAATAAAACAAACATTTTATTTGCAATGAATACTATTAAAAAATTTAATTTAAAATTCGAAAAACAATGGGAAGTTCATTTGATTTAAAAAACAGACTGTATAACAATATAACTCTTTTTTCTCAAAATAATTGGTTGATGGTACGATGAAAAGTATCAAGCCCTTTTTTGTAGAAAATCTTATAAGCTTTAATTTTTATTAAAACATTTTTTGCAAAAAGTTCATAGTTTCCGAGAAATTGGCAAATAAAAGAATTTCGAGCCCTTTCCCTACACCTATCTCCGAGCCTAAACATGGGTACTTTTCCTGGGCTATTGACGCTGACACCGCATCCTCCAATCACGTGAAACAATGCTTAAACGAGCTCGCGAGCCCTTATGTTAACTTGAATATTAGTTTAGTGATTGGTCTAAGTACCAGGTCACAGTGGTGTTCATGGAAATGAACGGGCTAACGAGCTTGCCAGGCAAGGATCAGCCCTTCACAACTCTTGCTGAAGCAGTAAGAATCCCGCTAGGAGCTGTGAAGGGCAGTATCATGTCACATTATCTATCCGAGTCCAATCGCAAATGGAAAGGTTTGTCTAGTTGTGTCATTTCAAGGAAGATGTGGCCTGCTTATGATAAATCCCGCACAAGTGAGCTCATGTGTAAAACTCGGCCAGACATAGCCAGAATTATTGCAGTTAGCACGGGTCACTGGCCGATAGGGTCACGGGTCACTGGCCGATATTTAATTATATAAATATTAAGGTGTGATTTCGAGCAAAAGTCATCAAACTCATATTTTTTTATATTTTTTTTTCAAAAAAATGATCCCAGCGTTCTCTATTGGGAAATTGAAATAGCATTATAGTTATTCCTTACAAAATCAGCTATCGACTAGTGAAAGTCCCGTCAAAATCGATCCAGTATTTTCTTATCAATTTATACAAACGAATATTCGAAAAATGCGATCCGAGTGCCACCTAGGGAGCAATTAAAATGGCCTATATGTTACGCGCTACAACATTAGCTATCGCTCTTCTCACTTCATTTTTATTTATGTGCACATATAGATAAAGGGTCTATCTACTAAAACCGTTATCGTCCGACTAGAACCAATTTATAGATACTTAATTGAAACCATTATATAACATTTGTTTGAATTTTCAAATCCATTAAAAAAAAGTAAAAACTTTTCTATTGCAACTAAGTTTGGTTGATAAATTATTGATTGCCATCTATGCTCCATCGCCACTCACCCTTGCAAAAACTAACAAGCTCAAAGCAATCCTATCGCATAGAAAAATATCGAATATCCACTCAGAAAAACCTAAAACGGTGCTATGACATGCACTTAGGTAAATTTATTCACTTGAAATTTTTCGATAAATCTCTCTAAAATTGTATTGAATTTTAATGGCCACCAGTCCCGGCACCACATTCCTGCCCAAAATACCAATTTTTATTCCTAATTTTATTTTTTACATTCGTCCTTTTCATCCGCATGGGAGGAAGACCGCTAGCGAAATAAATGGATGATGGCTTTTTAAGCGGAAACATTCCTTTTATTTTGGGTTTGTTAACTAGTGAGCTGTGACCACCTAAAATGGGGTAAATGTATCTAAATGTGTATCCTGGTGGTCCTGGACTAGAAAAGCAAACAAAAATATATTTTTTTTTGTGTATGTTGATATTTTTTGCCTGTCTAAAGATTGTTTTTTTTTTTTAGATGAAATAGAAAATTGGACATCAAAGAGAACGGTGCGCAATGGTTATTTGGCCACTGGAAATGGTCTCATAAATTTTAAATTTTCTGCCATTGAACAGAAATTGGCAGAATGTTAGTTGACAGTTTTTTTTTTATTTTTATTTTTTATTTCTTTTCATATGGGGATGTGGATTTTTTTGTGGTTCATTCTGTTATTCGTTTTATTGCTACTTGAATTGATTTTGTTTTGTGAAACGAAGAATACTTTTATGAGGTATGATTTGTGGGATGAGCTTATTTTAAGATACTTAAGTTTTAAAAGATATTTAAACTTTATTTTGTGTGGAAATAAATAAAAGATTTGGAATTTTTTTTCTGTTTTCTTTTGAATTTAATTTGTATTTATGCTTTTATAAGAAGAATTATGTGACCGAAGAATGATGGTGAGAGTTTGGTTTCCACGTTCTGTCACTGAGATGTACCATAAGTAGAGTATTGGAACATCTATCACGGAAAGCCCCACGTTGGGCGCCATTGTATCGAGCCATGTCACTACGGGTGTTTTCTTCGGTGTAACAACTGTGCAATCTTTGAAAATCAAACTCATCTTCCTAGGAATAAATTCATCTCGAAAATTATTGCAGTCCCCCAAACTGAGGTTAAATTTTCAATAGATACTCTCTTTTTGACACAAGCATAGAACCGATCAGAAAACGCCAGGAATAATTGCTTATCCAAAATGGAAATGCAATCATAAAATGCAGCATTGCACGAATCTTAACCTTTCACATATAAAATCAGAGGAAAGCCTAGAACAACTCATACCAGTCTTAAAAAGTTTTATACCGGCCGGCACCTCTGTGACTATTAAAAAAAAAGTTTTCTGCAGATTGGTGTTCGACCTTTAATGATATTATCATAGTCGGGATTAGTTTCAGGTTCCTATAGGCATTGCATTTAATTTTAATTTGGCGGGTATTGCATTAAACGGCGTGTGTTGTAAGGAATCCTTATCTCTGAATACATTGAATTACTTCCAATTTAGTTATTTATACATATATTTACACATTTATGGTTACAAAAATTTAACACTTTTGTTGCTAAATATGCTACTGCCAATTTATCCTTTATGTGCCCTGGAAGATTTAAATTGTGTTTTTATAAAAATCTTAGGTATTTTATTCCTTCACTACTTCGAAATCGGAGTCATTGGGGGAGGTCCATGTATTGTGGGAATGTGGGGTGTTGAAACTGTTCCAGCAACGAAGATTATATATTATGAACTAAGAAATTTTAATTTCAAAATTGAATTGACGCCATATAATCCAGTTGTTAGGTTTCTGATGAAGACCAGAGTTTTAGGAACTGTGACAATTTTCGACAGTACCTATTGCGAAAGGAAATTAAATTAGTAGTTTCCCAGACATTGCTTTCCAACAGCAGCAGCATCGATCTACGAAGACATGCAAAGTATCACAATTGAAGAACTCAATGCGGCGCCGCCGCTGTAATTAAATAAAAAAAAAGGAATAAGCGATTGAGCATTTGAAAGGCAACGACAGAGTCTGATATATGTGGCCCTAAGGAAATCTACGTGCAAATGATCGTAGATATATATAAGCAAGTCAAAACTCCTGCAGTCAATCGAAATTGCTCTTTATTAACAGTTCTTTAACTGCTTAAGGCGACGGACCGAAAAGTGAATCAGTTATTCTATGATGGATGACATCATAAGTGAATAATCCGTGCAACGAGCACTTGATGTATTATTATTCTGAGCCTTTTCTGATCCACTTCCCAAGTGCAAAAAGTTTAAATGCTTGGATTCATGATCAATAAAGAAGCGTCTTGTGATTAAAACATCAACCATGATGGGAGGATAAAGTGTATGAAAACTGTGCCATCTTCTGTGACCAAAAAATACCGCCTGCTGATCGAAAAACTTAAAACTGCTTAGTTTCTAATCAGGAGTGACAGCAAAAACTCGATAAAATTATAAGTAAGAAGATCTATAGAAGACTTCACTTCAAAAACACCAAAAAACTCAGCTGTCACTCTCACGTTCTAAAGAGAGGTGCTGCGAATTTGGTCTAAATTGAGGACTCTTTTGAGTTATAGGTATCAACATTTTTGGCTTCAACAGGAGCATAAGATGGAGAAATAAAAATATTGGAAAATGGAACCAACAAAATTGAAAAAAAAAAACTAAACTAAATACACTGAGTTTTTTCAAAACAAAGGCACAAAAGTACCCTCAGGAAATAAAATCACAAATTCTTATTAGAGACTTTTTGATATCAAAATCTCCAAATTATAACTCTCCAGCAGACAATCACCCAAGAATTAAATCCAAACATTAATGGACGGAAACAAATACAAGCTTGTAAGAATCGAAAAAAATGTTCCCATCTGATCTATCAATGGAGCACATAACCTTTATTGGATTATAGTGCATGGGGTAGTGAAAAACATTATGCAACCATTTCGATGTACATATGTATAGTTTATGTCTGTATAATGTGGACTGAGGCTCAATTCATATCGGTATACAAAACTGACGAAACAAAACATTCCGCTATTATAGACGCATCAAAAACAACATTAAAATTTCTTGCTATCGTTCAGCAACGACGGAGCAGTCAGCGTCAGCTCCATTCCGTTTATTCTAGTTTAAGTCTTAAATATGAAGAGCTTATATATTAACAAAAGTATTCTCAAATTGAAACAACCCTGGAAACTCAGATAAGGAATCATTCAAAAGATTACAAAGTTTTAATCATAGACGTAATAGATATGGACTGCAAGTGTCATACCTCAAGTTGGTTCCATTTTAGTCTATGTCATTTTGGGCGACACTAGCCCTCAAAACTACACTAGCGGGAAAAAAATTAAACCTCAATTTTGACATTTTGTACTTCTTGGAAAAAATGGAACTTCTTTCTGTTTTGTTTGCAAGATACAAGTACATACCTAGTTCTAGTTGATAAAAAATGTGTTGTTTCAACTTTTTATTTCATTTATCTGTAAGACTTCCATCCTTATTTATTGGTATTTCCCAAACTTAAAGAAAAAAAAGGAAGCTTAAGTCTTATCAAGGGAGACATGTTCCGCAGCAAAGATATGGCTCTGTGCCAAATATTTATACATTACAATGATGAAATTTAAAAAAGTTGCTGGAATATGCGATTTTTAAATTTTTTTAAGACAGATGGCGCGAGTTTTTACTTGAGGAGTTAGTAGTTTTTTGTTTTGCCTACAGTGGCGTATGGAGGGCGACATTTTTTTGACAAGTATTGTATGGAACTGACATTGGACTAACAGTCCATATATATACGTCCATGGTTTTAATAATGAAGAATAAAAAGACTAAAAATAGCCAAATTAAAGTTTATTATGTGGTATTTTGTGGCCTTTACTCCAAGGCTTGCGTTCCGCCCTGGTTTGATGGTGGGCTCATCAGCTAAATGAAATCAAACTCAATCTGGTACGCAATAATTGTCGATAATTACCGACTGCTGTATAAAATTTACAGAGAAAACTCCCTCTGAATTATATTTTTCTAAAGAAATTTGATTAAAGTTAAAAAATTGAATTAAGATGTTATGCTCGTGGCCAAAGTTTGTGAATTCTCTCAAAGTATCAACATGGAGTAAGGCAAGGGGTAATAATGCCCCATTCTCTTTTTACTGGTGCTCTACATTTCTTCAATATTAAGAAAGCTTTTGTAAATGAGACTTCCAATGAAAACAATTTAGAAATTCCGCTATTATTCATTTGGTCTACGCTGCCGACGATGTCTCTCTAATGCAGGCTCATGTAAAATCAATCGGTAAGGTTAATATATTAACAAAACTATACCCACAAATTTCTCCAAAAATCAGCTTATAGCAGTGTAATTACATACATTGAACAGAATAAACAAGATCGCATTGTATAATATTCCTGTTTCTTGGTTAGAAATCAAGTCGGTCATTTTAACAGCTACATAAATGCCATAAAGGTCTGGAGAGGCAGAAGATCCAATTCTATAAAAAAACATTTCACACTCCGAAGTCATCCAAGACCCTCCCAGAATAATCAGAACCACATTTCATATATTCGCTTATTCCACTCTTCCAGCATATATTCTGGCTCGCACACTGTTATTTAATTTTGATTAATTTTAGTGGCCATTTTCGTTTTGTTTGAGATGTCGACAACGAAGATTTTCCAATGTCCAGCTAAAAGTTTAATTGCGTCTAGTATATGTTATGGTTACCCTCACGCCTCACCATCATGATGTTGCTTCCAATTACACTGGCATGGCGGCGCGATGGTTATAGCGTGAATTTTCCTGATTTAATTACGACATGATATAATTGCAGAGTCGCACATACAAATCACAACTCATAACCACATGCCATCACATGCCAGCAGCAACTTGGTTACTCTTTCTTGGTGATATTTTCTATTTGTTTGCAGAAATCTGGTGCTCGTTTGCTTTGAGTTTAATGAAAGGAAATTACATTAACATGACATCTCGATTTCCTTTTCAAGTTAAAGTTTTTGACTGAATTTCTTTAACATATAAATTCAACTAACGCTAATGCCGAATGCAACATGTTGATTTTTAGTCTTATTTTATCATTGGGGTCTGGTGTTGTAAAATGAAAACAAATAAATCTTTTGTAAATTAGCTAAACATTTATTTTTTTAAATACCAAGCAACGATAAGAAATTGAACAAAAAACTTTTCGTCAATCATATTCAAATAACATGCAAAGAAATGCTAGTCATTTAATGCAAACACTTTTGAAAAGACAAAATGGCTGATATATAGAAGGAAGTGATGGACGATGGTACTAAATAAAACATTTATGCGCATGTTTCAGAAATTTTATGATGATGACAATAGCTTCTTCGCACCCCAAACATAACATCAGAAACCAATGAGTAATAGTAAAAGCTTACCTTCTTAAAACGATGAACGATTCACTTTGCACCCACTTACTGTAGAGTGGTTTGTGTTTATTTGCAATTTTAAGGGCAAAAATGGCTTCAACTGATTGGTTCTCTTCTCTTACTTACTAATTTTTACTTTTATGATATTAGTAAATTTATAAAACTGATGACAAAAATTTAACAACCTAAAATCTACCACAAGAATTTAGTTTTGATAAGTTAACCAATTAAGAACTAAAGCCTTTTAAAGTGTCCCCAGATCGAGACCAAAGAAACATTTCAAGAAGCATTGTAAAAAAAAAGATCTATTTTTTTAGCTCTGAGTGCTCGGAGCGCTGAACTTCTGTTTCTTTTTTCGATCAGAGCTTGCTCGGAGCGCGCTCTATGAGCTCAGGATAAAATGATGGATTAGACCGAGCACGAAGTAGAGCGCGGACAACTTCATGTAGTTTTCATGTACTATACGAACTCTGCTCAAAGCTTACTCGACAAGCTCAGGCTCTACTCCGTGCACTACACCGTTAGCTAACTATTGACCTGTGATTTGGAAATAATTCGCAAGCTAGTTGGTGAGTTGTGAATTAAAAAGAAAATCTTTAATAATATAATAGCTGTAGTTATAATCCCGACACTGAAATACGGAAATTCAAAATCCCGACACCTAAAATTATTGTATTACGGAATCGCGGTGGATCCGTTTTTTTGGTGTCGTGATTTAATTTTTACACTTCACCCATTTTCTTCAAACTTACACACGATTTTTTTGTACCGAGAGCATACTTTTTGACAAAAGACCTTGATGCCAAACTCTTAGTTTTAAGCTTTAAAAATCAAGCAAAATTCTGCAAAAATGATGAAATCATTGGTTTCATTTTCTGTGTTAACCTTTGAGAAACGAATTTCTTTAACCCTCCGAAAAAGGGATTCGATTAGCATATTTTTGATCGCCTTTACTCGTGTAATTTTGACGGAGTTATTGTGCAGGTTGTATATTAACCTAAACCACTCTTAACGGACTGCATAAAATGGAGCAGCTTGCCGATATCCTCGACATCCTTAAAGCTGAGATAACAGCACTTAAGGAAATGCGATAGGACGGCTCGGGCGTGAGAAAAACAAAAAGCCGTGATTTCTATCACGGAAGCTGCCACCAAGACAGAAGAACGCGCTTGTTTGGATGTGGATTTGCTTTCAGAGGACCACTTAGGCAAAAAGTTTTTGACTTTCGCGAGATTAGTGAAAGAGTGACGACGATTCGCATCAAGGCCAAATTTCATAACTTGTGCCTTGTGCCCATGCCAATAAAATAAATCTTCTATGAGCTATGAGAAATGCTCCAAACATGTCATAAAATTATGAGACTTTAACGCCTCTTCTTGACATCTATAAATGCACATGGCAGTTTCCTGATGGTCGAACCTGCAACCAAATCGACAACGTAGTAATTGACCGAAGATACTCCTCAAGCATGCTGGATGTGCGTACTTTCAGAAGAGCCAACATCGATTCTGACCATTATTTGGTTGGTGCAAGGCTCCGCGTACGGATATCCAAAGAAGGGCACAGAAAGACATCATCTGGAAGGAAAAAATACAAGGTTGGTATACGTAACTGGAGACAGCAGGCTAGAGATCAAGTCGACTGAAGAGGCTTATTACTTGACGCCAAAGAACACCCAACCCTGTAGAACCAGCTAAAGAAAGTAAAGTAAGGATTCGCATCTGTTTCAAGAAAAATTAAGTTAAGTTTGAGTAAGTCGATGGAAGATGGAACTTTCAGAAAAGTAAATTAGATTTAATATTTTAATTTTTTGTTATGCTAAATATGACTGTTATTTAATAATAAGCAAATTATTATTGATGATATTAAATTAGTTTTGTTCCTCCTCTTCTCAATATATCGAACCAGCTTTTTAGAAAAATCCTATTTCAAATGATTTATAAAAATCTATAAAGTTTTTTAAAAACTTATTCCAATCATAAATATATTTTTGATTCCTGATCAAGGAAGTTTTATGGTTTGGAATTAGATAAACATTTTGCCTTCTTAAGCAAATGCTGTCCGGCTCTAAAGTGTAAACTAAACGAATTCTGAACACTTACTTTATGCTCAACGAGTCCAATAATGTGAATATATCCAGAGTTGTATGAGGGTCAAAATAAAGGTCTTCACTTGAAGTTTTAACCGAGAGTTTTGGATGTGTTTTATTGTATACGAGTTTTGAGACAATTTAATAAGGAGTGTATTTAGAAGTATTTGGATTGATCTTCATTCTTAAAATGTTGGTCCTTCGAGCCGGATCCTAGTCTAAACACATACCTCTATCCCTTACCTACGAAGAAACAAAACGATAGAACCCCAAGATGGAAATCTTTATTCGCCGATGAGTGGAAAAGGAAATCACCAATCCTATACAGGTATTCAGCAACAACCAATGTCACATGCCCAACAGCAATATAGAATTTTGATTTGCAACGACCAGTCCTAACAACAGCAGCAGCAAATATCTGGAGGAGCAAAATATCATAAATTTCTAATAGCTTCTGTAATATTTGACGCTGGTTGTGCACCAACTCCTGAACAACTTACTGCACTTCAAGTATCTACAGCCGGTGACACCAAAAGGAAAAGGAGCTACGAACAATGAAAATCTTTTATTAAGGTAAATACATATCAAATAACAATTAACAAAATTAATATAAAAAACAAAAAAGAAAATTCAATTAAATATCAATTATTCAATAATTAATGTTAATAACACATATTTATCAAATTAATTTACAAGGTTTATAGGTACATAGGTTCATTAGTTTTACTGGTTTTCAGGTTTCGACTAAAAAATAAGAAGAGCATTGAATAAGTAAAACAGAAGTTTTACTCAATTGCATTAAGTTTTGAAAAAAAATTGTTTGAATTTTTTTTTAAATTTTCAGTTAAAACATTTAATTTTCAAAAACTGTGCATCAAAAAAAATGTCTTGAAAAAGGAAGAGAAAATAAGAGATTTCTGGCTTTCCAAACAGGTATAGCATGGTATTGTTAGTTTTATATCGTTGTTTTTAAAAATGTTGTTTTGTTTAAAGATAATTTTTAGAAAATTGCGCCTTCCGCTTAAACGGGGAAGATACCCCCTTACACGATTTTCTACTTGACTTTTCCTTACCTTTTCACTTTAACTCTGGATGAACAGCACAATGTAATTGAAATAAACTGTTAAAACTTATTATAGTAAGGATGACTAATGCTACAACTCCTCTCTCTGTCTTTTACTTGAAAAACCAATAAGAACTTCAAAATCAAGTTTTAATTTAAAGTGTTGTTCTGTTGTTTTAAAGTTCATGAACTTTCCCATTAAAAATATTCTTCCACACGGTGTTTTTTTCTTACATCTATTTCTATTCTATGGAACTATCTGTCCATCTCATACTTTTTATCTTTATTCAAACTGTTAAAAGCTACATTTTCCGGAAGATTTTAAAATACTTAAGGATAAAGTTTTTTTTTTTTTTGTCAAACATTTTTTATTCAATAAACAACAGAAGGCAACGGAAAAAATGCATTTTCTAAGTTTTTCAAAAAGTTTTTCCATTTAAATATTAAACAAAGGAAGAAACAATGTAACGAAATTCCGAAAACTATTCGATGATAGAAAATACATAGATGTTATCCCATGCAAGCAAAAACAAGTTAAAAAAAAAAGAAACAACTCACTAAATTAACGGAACAGGAACTGCGATAAAAATCGCAACCATGTACCAATATTCACTTCATTCGTTTTTTAGAAAGGAAAACAAAAAATTGCCATCAGTCTCGTAAATAAGAAGAATTCATCACGGACAACATAGACACGCGACGCGCATAAATATCCCATTTAGACACACAAAGCTATTCGATTTGTTGCCAATGAAAGGGATGAAACGGAAGCTATTCATCCTTTGGGATCATTTAATGTTTGCACATTTGTCGTCCTTGTTTATCTGCCCTTTTGCTATGGTTTGCTTTGCTTTTAATAAAAAACTAAGTGCACAAGCGATTTGTTTTGGACAATATCTAAAAAAAAAGAAAGAAAAAAAAAAAACAATAATAAAATAACGATTTTGGAAGATACATTCCTTTCTATTTTTGTGTCTCGCAAACGCAACACAACTCTTTTCCAAAATTTTGTATTTTGTGGAACGGAAGAAAAGCTCTTCTATATGTAGACAAACACAAAACACTATGAGGGCAAGAAGCAAAGGGAAAAAGGACAATGAGAGCATATAACAATCTCGAACGTTAGCCATGCTTCTTTTAAATGGTTGAGTAATATCCTTTTGGCTGGGTATTTATCCACATTGATATTTCCATTTTACTGTTGTAGACCCCAGGACAGACGACATAACACAAAAAAAAAACGGTGCTCAGCAATAAAATTTACAAGTTCCGGTTTCCGTTCAAATGGGTGAATTTAGGCAAACGATTACATTTCGGAAATCCCGTCCAAATGTTGAATATAAAATGTATTTTGTATGTGTTTGCATGTTTATATGTGTATTTTAGTCACCCATTTTAATCCTTTTTGGTTATAAAAGAAAACGTTTGCATAGAAATATTCTAAAAGCGAATTTAGATAGATATTAGTTTGTGTTCAGGATTACTGGTTTTAATGAATTGAAACATTAGACAAATTTATTTGCCTTCGAAAAACCATTAAATCCCTATAACCAGTGCTGGATTAGCTACGTAGCAAGATATGGGCCCTGGACTATTATGAGCCCGGTGCATCCACGTAAACAATTTATCAAGTTTAATCAATATTAATCAAAAGATTTTTTCAATGTTATATTTTTGTTTTCTATATTTAGGTTTTTATTTTTAAAATTTTAGCTTTCTGAATTATTGCTTTCTATACATCGTGGGGTAGAACCGTTTATCACACATTGCTGTTGCAGTTGCAGTTCTACATCCAAAAAATAGGAGTGTTAGTGTAAATATGAAAATTGACGGCACTGTCATCTCATAAAAAGGAGATCGCTAATAAGATAAGGAAGTGAGTTGGTGACAAAACGGAGCCTTGGAGGCCTTGGGGCACACAACAATTTATTTTGAAATTACCATCCGTGCAATACGACTCGAATACGAAAAGTATTTTTTTAATCAAACAGCGAAGAACAGTCTCGCTGACATTTTCGATTAAAGAGTTTCATGACAAATTCTAAATCAAATTCTTTGGAAATATAATTATATAAAGTGAACCGGTATAACTACGAAAGCCAAATTGCCGGTCATTAAGAAGATTTCGATCGTCAAGATATTTCTTAAGCCAATTTTTTATCAGCGTTTCCATGACCCTTGAAAGAAGGGATGTATGTAAGTGCAAATGGTTGGTAATCAAACGGCAAAGAAGATTCGCCATTTTGTAGGGATGGGCTGAACAAATGCTGTTTTTCATCCACTTGGAAAGAGACCAGTAGAATTGTTCCGATTACTTACTTTACTTAGATGGCGCTCACAGTCCAGAATGGACTTTGGCCTAAACCAACAAGTCTCTCTAGCCAGCTCTGTTCCTAACCAATTTTGCACCGCAAGTTGCCTGAGGTCATTTTCCACTTGTGTGCGCCATCTATTGGTGGTCTTCCAATGCTGCGTACACCATCAGTAATGGACTAAAAGACTTGTCGGGCTAATGCGTTGGTGTTCATATGCTCCACTTGACAAATCCATCTCAGCCGCTGTATTTTCAGCTTCTTGAAAATATCGTCAATATCGCTGTACAGCCCGTATAGCTCTTAATTGAATCTTCTTCTCCATACTCCTTCGATACACACAAGACTAAGAATCACTCAAAGAAACTTTCTCTCAAAGCACCCAAGTAACTTCTCATCCGAGCTCTTCAACGCCCATGCTTCCGCCCCATACAGCAGGAATGGGATGGTCAATTTCTTATACAATTGGTTTAACGATAGAGGGCCTTACTACTTAAATGCTTTCTCAGCAGAAAGAAACAGTGATTGGCAAGAGTAATTCTTCGTTTGATTCCTGCAATGATGTCATTCTGCGTTGTTATAATGAATCTCAGATTATATCTATCCATCGTAATGTTTTGTCCGCGTCGACGATGCTGAGATTCCTTCCTCGTTGATAGCATATATTCCGTTTTGTCTTCATTAACAGCTAATCAGTTCTTTGCCGCCTCTGATGTGCCAGTCACACCTCGCTATTTCTGCCGATTATGTCTATGTCATCTGCATACGCGAGTAGTTGAAGGGACTTTTGATAAATTGTACCAGTGGTGTTATTCATACAATTGCTCCTAGAACGATGTTAAATAGGTTGCATGATAGCGCGTCGCCTTGTCTTAGACCTTTCTCAACATCAAACGTTTCGATGGTGTTCTTACTGACTTTGACAGAGCAACGAGATTTCTCCATCGTCATCCTGCACAATAGTTCCGATCGAATATCTTTATTAGGCATTTGTTTCGCCAGCGTGGAAAATACCTTTCTTTTTCTTTGGAAAAATATATTTTGAGGCTTAAAAAAACTTTCTTATGTACGATTTTGTTACAAAGTTATTTTGTTTTTGTTTTTATGATGATGTATTCATAACACTGACTGCTGCTATTTATAGCTCAGGAACTAGTTTCAATTCAGTTCAATCAGTTAAAATTGGAATACAAAAAATTGCGTAGAACGAAATGTTGCAAACTAATAGTTTCATGAAGTGTTCTGTGGTCGTATATTATTAAAACATTTTCATATGGAAACATCAAAGAAATGCTGTTGATATTTTTAGATATAAAGCTATGTAAAAGCCATTTTCGATGAGCTGAAAATAATATAAGGAATGAACAAACTATAGAACTTGGAGCATCTAATATGCTTCGGAGAATCTTCCGAGTCGATATGGATCATAATGAAGGTGCTTAACTCTTTTGCAGAGCATGGGAGTCTTTCGGTAAGACTTTACGACTAAGATCTATCACTTCGGACATAGGATGTAATTAATAATTGCTATGGTGGTGTTAAAACCCTAAGTTTCCACACGGAATTTCTCCGCATATAGGATAAGCAGCCGCTCATTATACAAACCATATGGAGTGACTCCATTAGATGGAATTACTTCCAACATTAGTCACTTGAGGTATGCAGTTTCATCGAACTGCATTCTAATGAAACCAAAATCAATAATTACATCTGATTCTAAAAAAACATTCTTGGATTATTATTATTTTTTTATTGTACCTACTAGAATGTCAGTTTTATTACTTGCCCATTCTTTATTCCTTCAATTTTTTATTGAATTTTTGAACAACAACAACAACAACTTAAAGGTGCATCAATTGCTTACGAATTTCATTATTCGTTTTTATTTTGGCTGGAAATATAGCTATTTCAAGGAGTGCCAAGTTTTATCATCTGTCTCCTTATTAGTGTTTCTTTAGGCGTGATTTATTGATAAGTGTTTAGTCACTTTAGCAAAATTTTGTATGGGATACGAAAAGTGGCAAAAGTGTCGATAAATTGGTCAGTAATTAAAGTAAAAATAAAAGTGAAGATAAAATCTTGGAATGTCTGGAATTTTTTGGCGCGAAAAATAATGTTATTACATTTTTTGCTTAAAGGTTGGTGGCACCTATGACAGCTTAAGACATGGACTCCATATACAATGATTATTAATGGTTGTGTTCATTATGTTTTCCTTTAGGGCCGCGTTTTGCGGAAGAAGTAAGAAGCTTTCAACCTACGAAAGTTGCAAAAAAGTTTTGATGATTTTGAACTTTTCAAGAATACCAATTTTGAAATAAAATAAAAAAGTGGATACAAAAGTGAATATAGAGTTTTCATTGACGTATTAGATATGGACCGCCAGTAGCCAACTTCACGCGTGTTCCAAAATAACTAGGGGCTACATCAACTACTAGCAGGGAATCTGCGTAGCAGTGATATGATTTTTTTAATTAATTATTTACTATTGAAATATTTTGGTGGAAATTATTATCAAACGGCTTTTATTTTACAAAACACATCCACTCCTTATGCCATGAGTTACTTACAGATGAATATATTATCGTTTTCATTAAAATTCTAATGGCGAAATTAGTACACGTATTTAACACTAAAAGATGATGGCGTTTTTAGACTGTTTTTAGCTGGAAGAATTTTTCTTGGCTGTTTGTATGAAAATTTCAACTGACTGGCGGTCCATATCTAGTACGTCAATGAGAGTTTTATTTATACTTTCCAGTGCTGACTAACTAAAAATTACCAACAAAACACGACTTTTAATTGTAGCAACATTCATAACTCAGTACAACATTTGATGAAACATGAAAGTGTGTTATTACACCATGATTCTGGAGTCATGACTCTTTTTCAAAACACGTTAGAGCAAAAGAGCAAGGGATGGTTTTTTCGATTTTTCTCTCTTTTGTTTTTACGTGTTTTGAAAAAGAGTCATGACTCTGGAACCATGGTGTTATAGCACAAAAACAAATAATTATATATTATTAGATTTAGTTTTTTGATTAAATTTGTCACTTTGACTTTAAATATATATATAAAACTGGTGAAATCAAATGGATATTTAAATATTAAAATAATATTTTCGTATACAAAATTATTTACCTATCTATAAATATTGACTTCCTGAATTATTTTAGACGTAAACTTAAGTATGAAGGGATAATACCATATAATATACATATTATTAACGGAAAGGACATGACTGATAAGACTTATATATATATATATATATATATATATATATGGTCTCTTAAATTAAAAAAAAAGACTGGATATGAAAGCGCATTGAAAACATAATCACCATCCAGCATAAAAATTTAAGATACGTTCCTACAACTATATTAACATATATTTATATATGTATAGCGTGTTTAAATAACATATATTAAGGACGAACATTATAAACAATATCAGTCACTTGAAACCTTATGTACACATAAATAATTTCGTATTGCGGTTGATCGGCAAATCGAAATTTTTAAATTGATTCACAATTGATTCGTCTTTGGTTAAAAACCACCTGGATCTGCTGCGAATAACATATTTCAACGTTGCATGGGGATTGATATATTGCACTTTTTTTTTGTATGTGATATCGATCTCTAGCAAATGGCCGCCAACAGCATTTTGCCATTCACATTGGTAATTGATGGTTAAGCTGCACATAAGCGCAGCTTAAGTCCAGCCTCACGGCACCGCTTCCAATAATTGCTCTAATTTAATACAGTCACAGTCGAAAAAATAAATGCACCCGCAATTATATAGGTATTTTATATCAAACATTTTTAAATATATAGTTTCATGTTTTGTTTTTCTTTTATTAAAAGGAGTCTATACTATTTTGGTGAAAAAGAGGTTTAAAGTTCTTCTTTTTTTTTAATTTTTGTATAGCGATAAACATACAAGAATTCTTAACTTTTGGACCTTGTAAAGGTCGTTTCTTTGAAATGGATTGACTTATATATCTTCCTCTGTATGCGGTCAGGAATAAATTGGTTGTAATTTAATCACCAAATGATTGTTTATCTCTAGATTAAAGTACGATTTAATGTCAAAAGAACAATTTCTCAAAGTTGTTAAATAGCAGGCCATCAACTCAATCTTTTCTCATCACGGGCTTTTGATTGTAATTTGTTTCTTATTTGCTCGACTTTCAATTATCATTTATAGATAGAATTAAGTGATTGAAAATTATTAGTTAGTATATACTTCGTTTTTACTTAAAGTTTCCTTATTGAGATTCAGTGAGGCGTCAGCGTATGTAAGTCATTACACGTGATGATACTCACAGTCAACAATCAACACAAATCTTTACAATGAAAAATTTTAGAGTCTTTTTGCCCGAATGCGCCGTTCCAACGTATGTTGAACTATAAATTAAAATGAAATCGAATTCTTCTTCTCGAAAATGGATATATGTACTGGAGCTCTGGCTTCTTATCAGAAGCTCTCAAAAAAAAAGTTCCATCAGACTACATAATAACAGTATAGTGTATTCCAAGTAGAGGTTCTAGCAGTAACGAAAGCTGCCAAAGTGGCCTCAATGATGGCACTACTGCGTGATGATATTACCATTTTCATTGCTAGCCAGGCAATATAAGGTAATATATGAAATACTGTCTCAAGCTAACTCAAGATGAGCTTCTCTAAAAACCTGTGAGGTGGCTAGAAAAATATGGCCGCAATACGATAGTAACGCTATAATGCAAAAACACAGAAAGTCAGTATCAACGTTGGTAGGTGTTTCAACTGGCCATAATATGCTTAGATATCATACTAAGAAACTACGTCTAACTGAAAATGACATGTTCAGACGACGCAGTGACGAGGAAGAGCATGAGGACATAACTCACTTCCTCTGCCACTGACCTAGTCTCTGCCACCTAAGAAATAAAACTCTGTGGAAATACTTCTCTGAAAACATCGAAGAACTATCAGAGTGACAAATAACAAATCTTTCCAGATACGCAAGAGAAAACAGATGGTTGGGCCTCCAAGCATGAAACTATGGACGTATAATGGACTTCGAGTAGGGTAAGATGAGGAATTTGTAAACCCTCAATCGGCATCACAGTGGGTCTACATTGACCTAAGTCAGTTGGAGTTGAGCTGATGGCTCTCTTTAAGTAACCCTCACACCTAAACTAAGCTAACCGTGGTGAGGTTCTGAAGAGCGTGAGATTTTGTTTAAATTGATGGTCTGGAGGCCAATCTACCTGAATTTTGTTAGACAACAACTTTAAATCTTTCAACAAAATGCGCCTCAGAGACAAACGATGTCCACGACAACTTCATCATATAAGCAATAGTATTGTTGGAAGAATCTCCTCCGGCGCTATTTCTTTTTTCTGTCACTTCTCTGGTAGTATTAGTTTTTCCAAATTTTCTTGACTTTCCTTATTTATAGCGATTCCACTTTTGACACCCAGTTGTATTATTGCTACCAACATAAACATGAGAGCATTTTTTTCGAAATAAAATAACAAGATTGTTCCTTATTTCGTAATATTTAGTTAATTAATTTTTATTTCGCATACTTTTAAGATAAGATAAAACATTCTTCACAATAAGAACAGTGGAAACAGGGGGCCTATAACACAAAACTTAATAAATGAAATCACATGTGAAATCACTTGTTAAACAAGTACTTTATGTTTTGTGTTATAGACCCCTAATCTTTTACTTTGGCGCCTACTGTACAATTCACATATCCCGCGATAGGTACTCCACCTCAAAATCATCATACATTATATACCTATACATATCTTGAACTGAAATAATATATGCTCGTCTTCTTCTCTCCAATAATTTGTCCAGTTCATTGTATTTTATTCAAAGCCTCCATCATTTTCGTTCTGGACAATCAGCGGCCATTTTTATTCTGAAGTCGCATCGGATTGCAGCAGTCCCTTCCGACTCGAACGAGTATCTCGCGAAATAATTGTGCACTTTGTATAAAAACAAAACGCGAAGCTATATCGCATCGCAAAATGTCGGATATTTACGAATTATAGTTATTTGAGAGTTTTTATCGGTTGGACGTGAATTCTGGACGTGTCCGCCGCCACCATGTCAACGTGCATTGTCATCATAACATCGTCATCTTTCGACTTGTAGTTTTTTTTTTTTGTTAACTTGTTTTTTATTGTCTTTGGCTCTCATAATAAATTGCAGCAAAGTGGAATTTAATATGGACAAAGGTCCTTCGCTTGGCTGAAATTACATCGCTGGTTCATGCCAATTATGTTTGGATTGGGATTCTTATATTGAAGCTTGCCAGTGCGGGATCTCGATTGCGGATAGGAAAACTCTGGAAATGATGAATTAAGTGCTATCGATGCCATCAATTTGATGTCATTTTGTGGTCATTGGTTGACTTGACGTTTTGGGTAGTTTTTTTTTTTTTTGTTCGGTTACGATTGAATGAGCGCACACAGTTGTTTTAAGGCAAGACCTCATGATGAATCAAGAGGCTTTAGGCCTGGGAATGTGTTCCGACATCAACTTTAGGTTTGGGGGGACTGGCTGAAGCATCTCTCTAACTTTTGTTGATTGGTACAGTCTATCTGTTCGTTGAAAGGTTTATTGGTAGGTAGGTAGATACCCTACCTTTATACCTGCATTTTTATACTGATGGCAATAATTGAGAATGACCCGTTCGATCTGCAAACGATTGAACGATTACTCGAAATCGCTGGATTCGATAGGAAATTAAATGAAAATTCAATTGGATACAAAATATGTGTTTAGGATGAAATCGTGCAACTGTTATTAGCCAGGTATAGACGAGCTGAATAAAAATAAAAATGGTTTAATAAATATATAGATATATGTAGGTAAGTACAGCGTAAAGGAACAAAGGTTCCATAACGTCGTTCTTTTGGGTTTTGATATAAATAAGTGTATACAAAATGTGAGATTTTAAATTGATGGGTTAGGATAAAGGTATTTAAATCCTTTACTTTCAACCATAATATTTTAAAAAAAATTATTTTTGCAGTTTCATGAAGTTAACTATTTCAGCAGTACAATTGGTAAGGTCTTAGTCGTCTTAGAACCACATTTAGATTCAGATGTCGTATACACAATGAACAAGTTCGAATGCTCCACAGATCCAACTTAAATAGATATTGACTTGATTTGTGTGTCAACCAGATGGGGAAAAAACTTCAACCAGCTATTTATGGATAACCATAATTTCAAAATGGTTGTGATTATTTTCTTAGATTTGACGGCCGTTCTACGCCAACTTACTTATGTAAGGTGGCGCTAGAGTCCAGGGTGGACAATGGCCTCAACCAACATTGAACCAACATAGAACTTTGTGACAAGGTTAGTGTCGCTGTACATCCCGTACAGTTCGTTGTTATATCTTTGCCCCCATTTCCTATTTATGCAGATAGGATCATAAATCACATAGAGAATTTTTCTTTCAAATCACCCTGAAGCGTTCTCATCCACCTTTAGTAATGTCCATGCTTCTGCACCATAAATAAAGACCAGGATGATAAGTTTCTTATAAAGGGACACTTTAGTTGCTCGAGAGAGGGCTTTGCTCTTAAGTTGCCTTCTTAGCCCAACTTGACATTGCTCTGTATAGGTCTTCTCTGTAGATGCTGTCATATCCGGCCTTGAAATCGATGAAAAGTTGGTGGATATCGATTTAAAATTCCTTTTTCCAAGATCTGTAGTGCGTATATTTGATCTGTGGTTGACTTTCCTGGTCTAAAGCCACACTGATATGGATCAATTAAGTTGTTGATGAATGTCCTCAGGCGTTCACATAGTACGGCAGGGAAGATCTTGTATGCGATATTAGATAATTAGAAGACTAAAGCCTCTGTAGTTGGTGCAGTCCAGAGGGTCGCGTTTCTTCAAGATCGGGCAAACAATGCTTTCCTTCGGATATATTTTGTATAGGTGAGCTGGTGGATACTCCTAACCAATTCTAACCATGCTCGGTTGCAAAGCCATCAGCTCCAGTAGCTTTATTGATCTTTAGTTAAGCTTTAGCTAACTTTACTTCATCTAGGTCGGGTGGGCATAAATGTTGGCCTGCGTCGTCCAGGTTGAAAGGTGCAATATGCATAGGACCGGAATTCGGTTCATCATCGCCGTTGTTTAATTTGCAGAAATAATCCTTCCATATCTTCAGCACCGACTGCGATTCTACTATGATGTTCTCATGATGGTCCTTGCAGGCTTCGGTTTGGCCCTTGTAGACTACGCCAACTAGTTAAACACAAAAGCGTTTAACAGCTAACCTCGAAGAGAACATAACATCGTATAGAAAAGGAGCCTAACGGCCTGTCGCGAACTAACCAAGATAGCAAAAAGATCCCTCGAGCGTTCTCGATTCACCAAGGTGCTTCTATATAAGCTGTTGCTTTTTTTTGGAGACCGAGCTACCACCAATACGGTTGACCTCCATCTTCCAAGTTGTTCTTGATCTTCCAACTTGGTCTTTGCAACCACAGAACGATTTCTCATTTCTCAATTAGAACCTCATAATTACCCATGTCGCTACATATAGAACAAAGACTACGACCTCAGCCAATTTGCGGTGCGAAATTGGAAGCGACTAGCTAACAACAGAGCCGGCTGGAGAGACTTGTTGATTGAGGCCGAAGTCCATCCTGGACTGTGAGTGCCATCTAAAGTAAGTAAGTATGTAAAACTCCATATTTTCATTTAATGTAAACGTCTCAAGCCACTTTTGAAGAATATCATTGTATACCCTATGCCTATAACAATATGGCTTCGACATCGAACATCGACCAACTATTTACTTTGCAATTTTGCATCTAAACCTGGGTAATTTAACTTTTTGAATTAGTAAGTGGGCTTCAGGTCAAAAAATGAAACAAAGTTAATTTGTGTTCGACGTTTCGTCCATGAATATGGACATCATCAGGAAAGATGTGCAATCTATATTTGTATACATAATTATTACTTACAATTCAAAATATATTTAACATAAAAAAGAAGAAGACTTACAAATGTTACATTTATATTGCACTTTAAAATAAATATGTAAGCTGAACTTACAAGTAAAATCAAAACTTTATAATGAAATAAGAAACAAATAAAACACATATTCTCCTTGATTGTAGTTGTTAGCGAGCTTTTTTCCCTCTTTTCTCTAACAGATGTTTGTATTGTGGGCTAACGTTCTCCATATCTGTACGTCTGTTGATTGTATTGTCGGCATTAATGATGTGAAGAGTTTCAATTATCATTCTCTTATTTGGGTTCTCTTCGCGTTGTAAAATTTTTGTGTCGTCGTAGTTTGGGGAATGCTGAAGTGTGAATAGTGTGATGCAGTGTGCTGCCAGTGCTGTCTTCTGTGGTGCGTTGTTTTTAATGTCAGATTTGTGTTCTGATAATCTTTTTTTAAGTTTTTGTTTAGTTGTCCCTATATAAATTTGGTCGCAATTGTCGTTTTTTCCTCCTTTGCAGCTAATTTGGTATATTACATCAGAGTGTTCCATTCTATTCGTCTTTGCCTGGGTAATTTAAATACCAACACCTATTTGAAATCCGCTTATGATAGTAAGAAAAGTTTAAAAAATTATAGTACCATGCATGCTAGTTTTTATTTTAATATCTCCGTCGCTTACTGATAAGACTGATCTAATGTAGAATGCTCGCTGCTCTGTCAACATTTAAGAAGATTTCATTGAAACCTAAACACCTCGAGAAGTCTAAGAAAATGACATTTGCTTTACATAACCCAGGTTTAATAATTGCTTTGTGTTTTGGAAGGTACAGTTCCCAACACTCGAATAAATATATCAAGCAGTGATTATATCTTTAAAACAATCTTAGGGATGATAACATCATGGATGTGATAGGGAGAAGCAATCGAGCATTAATTCCGATCTTGCTGCAAGACATTTTCTTCTTCATCTTCTTCCTTTCTTTTTCTTCCTCCACATTTTCTTCTTTTTCCTCCTCCTTTTCTACTTTTTATTTTTCTGCTTCTTCCTTTTCTAAATTTTCTTTTTCCGTCGACAATCCGCTCGGTTAAGTGTTGTTCCAGATTTTGTTTGCAGTTTTGCTTTAAAAGTATGCTCTGTTATACTGCTTGAACCAGTATTGGTATTCCTCATCGATCCAAAAGTTGGGTCTTCAATTTTTGCGAACTGCAATTTAACGATGTTGAACTCACTAACAACATTTACTCCTTGACGCGGGGTGTTAGCAATCTGCTATTTTTATAGATTACCTCGATTAGATCATAAAGTAAATCTAACATGTATTCATTTCATCTGGAGGAACATGAGTGTAAATCTGGATTCAACGCATGTGGATTAACAATAAGACTCGACCTTTAAAAAGACGTTTTGCAAAGTTAATTATCAATACCACACATCCAAATTAAGGATTTTGTCAACTTAGTAATTCTGTTTTTTGATTCCACAGAATCAACTTCTAAGACAGAAAACCTCTCAAAAGTTATTTGGAATAGCAATTAAGAACCTTACAATTATTAACTTACTCCAAGCCATCATTCAGCTAACCTTAATCAAAATTAAAAAATAAAGCCTCAATTATCTTTTCTCATTTCCCGCTGAAAGCCATTAAACATTTTGTTGGCGTTAAACTGGTCGCTTACTGCACATAAACATCCTAATACTATGATCTTGTTGTCTTTAACTTTTTCTTGTGTTTAACCTCGCCAACCCTTTGGGCTATCATATTATATTCAGATTTTCTTTCAACACTGCGCGCGCGCACTTCGTGGTAGGCAGACGCGCCATTTCTTTAATTTGACTTCATCTGCAAATCTGACTCCATCCAGAAACGTACGGTGTATATCTTTACCTACCTATAAGCATAACTTTTAATAAACAATTCGGCGATTCTGTTGAAATACTAACACTGCAATTAAAATTGCGTTAAAAACCCATTTAGGATGCTGGCCAGCCCACAGGTGCTTGCCATCTTAATGGATGCTCCATAAATCCTTCCACTAACGAAGCGTTGAAAAAATCACTTTACCGCAAAGGCGTGCGTCGACTTCATCGTCGTCGTCGCTCCGATAAAATAAACTTTAATATATTTCCAGCAAATGGCGCACAGACTGTTAATTTATTAAACAATCCGCCTTGGGGGCTGGCATGAGGCGATCCGGCTACTTAATACTCGTCTGACGTAGCGGGTGCAATTAATTCGCCACCAAAATACACTCAAACAAAGGAGCCAGTTCAGCCACCATCCACACAGGGCAACAACACTATAACAAATGTCATTCAATTACTTCGTTCCAATTATGGCCGGCAGAGGCGTTGAATCATTAATTCACACAGCAAGCCGCGCGTCAGACGCGCAGTGCAAAACGCTGACCTACCTCGTCGTACTGGGACAATCAATTACTCTCGAGTGCATTTCTATGACAACAGACCTATAGACAGACATTGGCGGCGGTGGAACTATCAACTTTGCCGGGCGCTTTATCTGCTCGAGCAGGATCACCGACAAAATGACACATGAAAGATGATGAACTCACCATGGACAGACAGTAGCCGCGGCAGCGTCATCTGAGCATCAGATAAAATCGATTGCTCCACCCTTTGATGGCCACCGACGAAAAAGACAACGCACCGTAGTTGATACAAAGGGGGCCTAATCCAGGTATGCGCTCTGGGAGCTGGAGTTGGGCTTTCCTGTACCTGTATAGATGATCAGGCCATCAAGGCTAAGGCAGCAACGAAGGAGACGAAATAGGAAACTTTTGCATTCTCCTGCGGTGACGTACCATTCTCCCGAGTGATTAGTAGGTGAATTTCTTTAGTATTATAGTTGAATAATTCAGAGATAATTTCATATTGCAGTAATTTTTTCAGCAAAGGCAAAGGCATTTTATTTCACTAAGTGATAAAGAGGGTTATGTTCTCATGTAAATTTTCGTTTTGCGGGTGATCCAGCAGAGTTTTATATTGTGCTCTGTAGTAAAACTTCGAGATATAACACACCTTGATCTGTCAAAACAGAGATTTAGTATAAACAAAACTATGGTTTAAAAACAACTATGAATATGCACCATTCTCAAAAACATTTAAAAAAAAAGTTTTAATCAAATGTGACTAAAATTAAGGTTCAAATTGAACACTGTTAATCAAATGTGATACATTAAACAGTTAAGTCGTTAAAACTATTTCAGTTGCCGGAATTATAAAATGTGTCTCCGTGTAATATTTCTATTTTTGTTGTCAAATTAGAAAAGTAACTGATCTTTTATTTTGAAGATGTTTTTAATGCGTTATTTGTAACAAAAAGATCTTTAAGTTTATTTTTATTTTTAAAATTGAAATGGGTTCTTGCTATAGAAAAATGTCATTTTAAAATTAAAGAATGTAATAAATATTTACAAAATTATTTAAGCAACTCGGTGATACCTAGCTACAATAATGAGAAAACAATCTTAGCCAAAATTTGTTTATTTTTATGACTTGATTTAATTAAACCAACATAGAGTTAGTGAGCAAATTTGTAAAAATAATTCACAAGGTACTAATGATCTCTTCTTGGAAAAATCACCGACTGAGATTACCTCATATTTGTTTGCATATTTGTACTGGACTAATGAGTTATTTTACTAATTGCTTAAATCCATAGTTATAAAAAATAAATATTGCATCCTCAAATTACTTATGACATCGCAGGTAGCTAAAATAGTGAAGTTTCCATTAACGATTACAATAAATACCCTGGTTCGCAAAAAAAGATTTCACACTCTATTTTGAACCACGAACTGTTGCACTACAGAAATTAAATTTTTTAAACAAAGAAATTCGTAATAGAACCGAGAATGAGCATTAAAACAGAACAGTCTAGAAACAAAAACCCACTCGATGAATATTTTGGCTATGATGTTAAAAAAACACTCGAAGAAATCGAGTACAACATGCAGGAGCTTTCGTTGACAATTGTAATGGAACCAAAAAATAAACCATCATCGCATAAGTTACGCCAATCATTTAAATATAAACTTACGGACTTCAAAGAAGAAACTAATTTTCATGGAAAGGATGACCAAAGTGTTAAAACTAACGCTCAAGACGATGAAGAAGAAAGTTACATGTTAAAATTAATTGCACGAATCGAGTTGCGCCAAAAGGAATACGCAAATCTAATGAACAAAGTTACCGAAAAACTGAAGGAGCTTCAACAACATTACAACAAATGCGATTACAAATTTAGCATTATAAAACGGAATAAACGCTTCGACATCCAATCATCAGATACTTTATCAGAAAATCATTCGGAATTGTCTTCTTCTGAAGAAGATTCTATAATATCTTCTACGGGACAGAAAACGAGCTCTGAAGACAGTGATTTGGAGATCAATCATAGGCAGTCCCCGATATCAGAAGATACACAATCAGAAATAGTGGAAATTGGAACAAACCGAACCCAAATTAAACGCAAGGACTTTGAAGCAATAAAATGGAAAGATGCAGCTGGTGCAACTAGAGGCCTTTGTAACTCGATTTTTGGTGAGTACATTTTGGCAACACACTCACTCACTGGAAATCAATCACCTGCCTTTCGAGGACGTGAAAGACCAATCAAAAGTCAACTTGATCCGTTGAAGACAGGTGATATAACGCAATTCATTTGTTCCAAGTTTAAAGTTAGCCCGCAACTTGTAAGAGCAACAATCACTACTAAATGTGCGGATTCTGCAAAGAAAATGAAACGTTCCAAATCTAAGAAAATTGGAAATTTAACTATATAGTTTTTTAAAGTATAAGAATTTTTTATAAACATTTTTTTTATGTAATAAATTTTTTATTTACTAAAGAAATATCCATTTTTTGTATAACTTATTTTCCTGGTGATATTTTTGACGTGACGTATTCTTTGGTTTTTCTAACTAACTTTGATCTGACGATCAAAAGTTTGTCACTCCTGAATCCTGATGCAAAGCATCTTCATCTAATCTTCACTTTCGTCTCATACTTTTTTATGCAATAAAGGTAATTTATTTTGGGAAAAATGCAATGCATTGTTCTCAGCCATTGGCTGTATTACGTAAGACGATTATCGTTGAAATGCGACTACGTAAAATGATTATCGTTTAACGATATTCATTTTTTCTTACCACTGCAATTTGGTGGAACTGGGAAGACATTCCTTGTGTCATTGACATTGAAGCACTAGACCGAACATTGAGAGATCTGCGCAAAGATTCGAGATGTTCTGGAGGAGCAATTATTTTACTGTCAGGTGGTTTCCGCCAAACACTGCCAGTCATCTAAAGATCGACTCCTGCCGATGAAACAAACTCTTGCCCTAACTCATCAAATCTGTGGCGCTATGGGAAGAAACTTCAGCTGACAAAAAACATGAGAGTTGTAAATGGTGTATGATCTATCTGCTGAAAATTTTTCTAATCAATTGCTCACTATAGTAGATAATAGTCGTATTCGTATATTATAAAATTTAATCTTTATTTTTTTACAAAAATTTAAGACAAAAATTTAATAAAAATCAGTTTTGTAGCTGTATAATATATATATAATAATATAACAAGCTTATTGGTGGGCAGGAAAAAGGATCAAAAGCGGAAAGAAAAAAAAATTAACCAAAGAAGAATCGATTTGTGGTGTAAAAACTAAAAATTCGCGCGAATGATTGAAAGTTGGCCTTGTATCTGAAAAATCTATTTATGTCCACCGATAACAACGATTCACAATTATGTTGGACAAAGCGCAAAAGTATATGAGAAGAAATTGAAGATAACTAAGATGAATATGTTTGTATCAGGACTAAGAAGTGACAAACTAAATTTAGAAGTTAGAAGAACTGACGAATCCTTCACGTCACAAATATCATCAGGAAAATAAGTTAAAAAATGGATATTTCTTTAGTAAATTAAAAATGTATTACATAAAAAAAATGTTTATAAAAAATTCTTATACTTTAAAAAACTATATAGTTAAATTTCCAATTTTCTTGGATTTGGAACGTTTCATTTTCTTTGCGGAATCCGCACATTTAGTAGTGATTGTTGCTCTTACAAGTTGCGGGCTAACTTTAAACTTGGAACAAATGAATTGCGTTATATCACTTGTCTTCAACGGATCAAGTTGACTTTTGATTGGTCTTTCACGTCCTCGAAAGGCAGGTGATTGATTTCCAGTGAGTGAGTGTGTTGCCAAAATGTACTCACCAAAAATCGAGTTACAAAGGCCTCTAGTTGCACCAGCTGCATCTTTCCATTTTATTGCTTCAAAGTCCTTGCGTTTAATTTGGGTTCGGTTTGTTCCAATTTCCACTATTTCTGATTGTGTATCTTCTGATATCGGGGACTGCCTATGATTGATCTCCAAATCACTGTCTGCAGAGCTCGTTTTCTGTCCCGTAGAAGATATTATAGAATCTTCTTCAGAAGAAGACAATTCCGAATGATTTTCTGATAAAGTATCTGATGATTGGATGTCGAAGCGTTTATTTCGTTTTATAATGCTGAATTTGTAATCGCATTTGTTGTACTGTTGTTGAAGTTCCTTCAGTTTTTCGGTAACTTTGTTCATTAGATTTGCGTATTCCTTTTGGCGCAACTCGATTCGTGCAATTAATTTTAACATGTAACTTTCTTCTTCATCGTCATCCTTTCCATGAAAATTAGTTTCTTCTTTGAAGTCCGTAAGTTTATATTTAAATGATTGGCGTAACTTATGCGATGATGGTTTATTTTTTGGTTCCATTACAATTGTCAACGAAAGCTCCTGCATGTTGTACTCGATTTCTTCGAGTGTTTTTTGAACATCATAGCCAAAATATTCATCGAGTGGGTTTATGTTTCTAGACTGTTCTGTTTTAATGCTCATTCTGGGCTCTATTGTTAATTTCTTTATTTCAAAACTATAATTTCTGTAGTGCAACAGATCCTGACTTAAAATAGACTGTGAAATCTTTTTTGTGAACCAGGGTATTTATTGTAATGGTCAATGGAAACCTCACCTTTCTAGCTACCTGCGATGTCATAAAGGAATTCGCGGATATAATATTTATTTTATTACTATTTATCTAAGCAATCAGTAAAATAACTCATTAATCCAGTACAAAGAGAAAACAAAATGTTAGGTAATTTCTGTCAGTGGATTTTTCCAAGAAGAGATCATTATGGTACTTGTGAAGAAGTTTTACAAATTTGTTCACTAATTTAAGTCGGTTAGATTAAATAAAGTCATAAAAATAATTGTAAATTTTTTTGCTAAGAGTGTTTTCTCACTATAGTAATTATATCCAGTTGCTTCATAATTTTGTAAAAATATTTATTATTCTTTAATCTCATAATAACATTTTTCTATTTCACCAATCCATCTTAATTTTAAAGGGACCAATAAACTAAAGCCGCATTATATTCCAAATAAATTTTAAGAACTTCTTAAAAATAAAAGGCCAGTTGTTATTCTAATTTAAAATATGCATACAATTTCATTGCTCAATGAATATAAATTTTTCTTTCAATAAAAATAAATATACATAAATATAAATACCTTATACAGTGGTATGGTAAATAAAAATTGGTATGAGGCCTTAATTTTTTAAGATGATCATTGCCTGACGATGGATGGTGCAAAAGATATAAATTTAACATGCAGACAAATTTTATAACTCCAGTAATAAAATATATTTTAAAACTTAACACTCTAAAGCCCCTATGATACTTCTTTTCTTATTCATTTTTAATGCATCAAATAGTACTAAACTTTCAGTCCTACGTAAAGGAGAAAACATGCTTCTTTAAGAAAGAGAAAATGTGTTAGAACTTAGCAAACCAAGTTAAAAGAAACAAAAAAGAAACAAATCTTGATTTTTAATAATTGTAAGACTTCCAGACTGTGTTTTTGCGAAATTTTTATTTAAAGCGACCAAAGCTAAATAGTCCATTTGCCATTTTTCACAATAATTTTGTTTACAATGTCAAAAAAATGCGAAACTGTCAAAAAAAAGCCACCAGCAGCGGCTGAAAAATATAATCGCTAGAACATTTTTAATGTATTTTTTCTTTACATTTTCGCTTTGTTTGTGATTCTGGTGTTCGCACTCACACAACTTGAAAATTTGTATTAAACATTTTTTGTACTGCTCCAGTTTCATTTTTAATGCATTTAAAATGAGAAAAAAAAGAAGTATCATACGGTCTTAATGTATCATAATTGATTCACATTATTCAATTTGTACCTTAATTCTAATAGTCTAAGAGCATGCAGCAAATTTTGGATTTTTAAAAGTCCCAAAGAATTTTGTTAGATATACATAGAAAGGCCTTTGGTGAACACAAAAATGCATGTCTGGCAAACGAAAGTAGGGGAAAACGCTGAGTAATACGGACCTACTAAAAAATTGACAATTTGGGTCTTGCTTTTTCCGGTCCAATTTTTTCCCTGACCCAGAAATCTTAAGTGCGGAAAGGAGCCCGCCAGATTCATTAAAAACGACTATGAATTTTGATTTGCCCGCCTTTCTTTTTTTTTAAACCAGATTAAAGATTTCTCAAGATTTTTTTAGTCCCAACTTCTGTCAATTGGAAATCGACATTACTCAACAGAAGTCTAAATTCCCATATTTTAAGATGCTTAACAATGCCGGAATTAATTGGACCCTCGTTAAAACTTTTTTTCGTCTTACTTAACCAATAAAGTTATTTATTCTCGTGGTGAAATCTACCTTTTTAATTTACTGCTGGCATAGGCGCATAGGTATAACGTATAAGGAATAAGACCCATGTCCATCAACGGTGCGAGGAAGCATTTAAGTTCAGCATTGATAATTGCGATGCCTCCTCCATTAAATGGTAGCGATGTTGATTGATTGCCCAATCGATTATTGCATTATTTGTGCGGGCCTTCGGTTGGTATATATTGAAACTTCGAGAGCGACTGCAATCACACAAGACTTGAGATTTCGAAGAATCGTTAATGATCTTCGACTTCCTCATCATAATCCTCGCCACTTTCTGTGTGCCCTTCATCATCAAAGGAACATATTAAAGCGTTAAATTAACATATTGACCGGGCGCGCAAGAAGAATGAAAATACCTGGCGATGCTGAAGATGGAGCTGATGAATTGAGGAAGTTTTAATTGATTTTTGGCGGTCCAAGCAAGCAGTGGCAATTGTGATGTGATTATATTGGTAGGAGTTGAACTTAAAAGACATTTATCATAAATATGCCTATGTTCTGGAAAGATTGGCATTAAAAAATGATTAGTGAATGAATGAAGCTGCATTCCGATTTCAATGTAGGGAAGGCATACAAATTAACACAATGGGAGTTCTATAAATGCGGATGAAGTGCGTATTGTATTGCATTTGCGCAAAATCGATTTAAGAAACCATTAACCTCTTGTGTGGCTTTTGGATTAGGAAAAAGTTTTAAGTAGAAGGAAATATCATTTATATAACAAAGTTGATATAAATAAGTTTTAAAGCGAAACAAATGCGTGTAATCATAGCTAAATAAATTACTCAAAGTTAACCATAGTTGTTTTGTTTTTCAGATACGACACGGCATAAATTAATACTTTAAAACTAAAAAAATTGAGAGAAAACTCAAATTCGTATAGATTCTTGTATGTAAAGTTAAGTTATTCGGTACTGTTGTTATCTTGTCATGAGTGAATTGTTTACATGCATTTTTTGATATTTTGAAGGGAAAATTGTGTAAATTATTCCATGCGGTTATTTACGGAAGAGTTCTTTGAAATGTATTCGCTATTTCAAAATCTAGTGACTTTTTGATTCCTTTTAAACTGGCAATGCAAGGAAGGGTCAAGAAATATTGCCAGGTATCTTAGGTATGCTCCCCAAATGGGGTGACAGCAAGCGGAAAAAGATGCGCTTTAGATTTCCACTATCTTCTTGAAAACATTTCAAATGCAGTTATTTTTGCTTGATGGGCGGAGATTCGAATGAATATGGCGGGAAGTCTATGGATCAGGAATGTGAAGACTGCTACGGAATTTTCCTAGTTAAGACATCTTATAGCATATACAGTGTAAGTCATATGGTATTATCGTGTTATAGACACAGCCGACACCTAGTCACCTACCACTGTATCGGGAAGTTAAATAAAGAGGATTATAGGTGTGAAATATTGGAAATTGATATTTGGAATATCGATCGCCCAAAGTTCAAAAAACAGACCTCTGTAGGAAATCAAGTTGTAAAATCTGGAAAAGGTGAACGGCTATCATTTCAAACCATCGACAGCGAGAACGAAAATTCTGCAAAGAACTGCAAAAAGACTCTATCAACAACGGGACAAAGAAACATTATGTTAGTGGAGTGATAATGTCAAAGAATTATTTGGCAGAAAAAAAAAATTTAATTTCAAAACTTTTTCAATAAACCCCTATCTTAACATTAATACAAAAGAATGCCTTCAGACGTTGACAGAAGCAATATGCTCAGGCTTTTCTGGAACTGCGTCATGCAAACATTATTAAACGAGAAACTTTGCCGCTCAGTAAGAGAAATGCTTAGGAGATTTGCCCTCCAAAGTTCATAAACAATGAACAACTTCTTCACAGGAGTGGCGAAAGTATTTTGAAAGATTTTGAACTTGAACAATAAGGAAGAAGTGCCCGACATCACTGATGAAGTGAAAAACTCCAACAAAGAGAAGCGATTGGCCCAGACTTGATACCTTCTGACTTTCTATGTTCTGGAAAAAAATAGGACACAATTATTTAGGCTTCGATAAAGCGATAGCTCACGATTCTGTTTCCAAACTCATCAGCAGTGACTAAATGCCTAGTCAGGGAGGGAAGAGTTACCTTCCCCGATTTTACAATTGAAAGAGTGATACTTGAAGCTACGATAGTTACCATTTAATCCACCTGATCTCACACTCACACACCATGAAGATCGTTGAGAACTTGAGTAAGCATTTGGCGGCGGCTTGCAAAAAATAGTATGATTATTTGGTAAAAAGTAATATGATTTTCTACTGCTGATGGTTGCACAGCTTTAGTAGATACAATAACAAAACTTTTCATCAGAAATCACATATAGATTTTAGGCTTTATTTTCAATAGTTTTGATTCTTAGAGTTTATATCGCATCGTCACCTACGCGCGGTGCCCGCTGGATGGCCGAAAGGTGAACTAACGACGAGCTTTGAGTTCATTGGTCCATTGGTTGTAGATAACTGATTTGCCTTCTGAGGAAAAGATACGCTCTCATGCACAGTTTTTCTTAATTTCTCAAAAACTTAGATACATTTTGGCATCCGGTTTTCTGTTTTTGACTTAAAATTAATAAGAGCATTGAATTTTGAAAATAAAAATAACAGTTAATTACATAAAATTTTGAAAAAAATTAGTTTAAACATTTTTTTTTTAATTTTTTTTTTTCAAAATTTTGAGTTTGAAAATTAATTTTTTTAAAACTGTTCACTCAAACAACTTAATTTAAAAATAAAAAGAGTAGTTTTCTGGCTTTTCAAAAAGATATAACAAGTCTTTGTATCATTCACCGTTGTTTTTAAATATTTTTTTTTCTGATTTAAGTCAATTTTTTGGAAAATTGCCCCTCCCGCCTAAACGGGGGGAAATAGACCGCCCACCCCCATACGATTTTTTTCTTGTCTTAACCCCACCTACACGCTCAAGCTTTTTGGTGCATCTTATACCAATCACCCTGTATAGTAATCAAACAAATTAGTAATGTTTAGATATGCTGTGTCAACATTTATATTTATAATTATGTATCATAATGTATTTTTGTATCTAGTAATAGTTTGCTTTTTAGTTCTTAGGTTCATTAATGAACTACAAGATTGTTAACTAGTTTGCTCAGTTTGGTTTTTGAAATAATTTGTTCGTGAACGACGATATATACAAAGCTAGTTTTAATATATTCGTTAGGCTATAACTATCTATTTTGCCAGATACCTACAAAATACTTACAGCAAATAAAAACAATTAGCAAACCACAATAACAATTATTTTGCGGTTAATTTGCTTTTTTTCTGTTGAGAAATAAAGGGTTAGCATGTACTTACACAAACCAGGGCTTACATCAACTCACAACGATTTGGAAAGTAATACAATACTATACTGTCAGGAAATCAGTTGTAAGCACTTAATTGCACGACACATAATAGTAACTTAATCAAACAACAAATAAGTCAGCTTGCAATGGAATACATTCCGTAAAACACATGTATGAAGCGCCCACCCGACCAAATGAAAACTTATTGCTTGATTTACTATGAAAAATAGTCACCGACAGATAAATCCGATCGGGTGGTAAAGGATGGAGGTGCCTCAAAACCACAAAAAATGAATTAAATCGCAAAAAAAAAAAATGTTTGGCAAATCGAACATTAAATGCATCAAGTAAACAATATGAGGTTTTTATTTATGCAATATTTTTCGATATTTCTTGTGCATGCATTCAATATCGAATGTTATAATAAACGGCTGATATTTGTTTCCATGAAAAAGTTACGACTTATTTAGGTCTTTAATAAATAGTTAATGTGCAAATGAGCATGTATTGCTTTTACTATAAAGTATAATTTATATAGAGGATATACAGCACTATGGATATCTAAGTGACCACAGAAACCATTATAGAAAAATCTGACAGATGTTAGATTAAATACGTTGCGACAGGTCGTATGGTTTTGATATTTTGTTTGATCTCTAGTTGCATTGCTTTTGTAGAATTTAATAAATTGAACATCTTACTTTGCGAGCTTTACAATAAGTTGTTTAAAGATATATTTTGGGTACCAAAAATGCAACTAATTTGGATTGTTGTAGTATCCCATTAATCAGTCTCAATCATGAGCTACCCTTAAACCATCCGGAGAATTTAACTTGTCCAGTTACGTCAAACCTCACTTCGTGTCATGTGTCAAAAATTAAAATTTCGATAAACGGCTCATGGATTTGATTGTTGGTCTCTATTTAAATCATCGGTTGAAAGTCCGATATTTTCATCATCGGGGTATCGGATGACACTACACGATCGGGATTCGGGATATCGGATAAAGACTTATGCAAAGAGTATTTATGTATCTATTCCTTTTAATGTATCTATTCCTTTTAATTTGGCAAGTTTACTTAAAAATTATCCTTGTTTCATTATTTTTGGCAATACTAAGAACTTTCTTTGCCATATGCGAAATATTAAAAATATTAATGCTCTTGATCATATTGCTAGGATCTAAGACCAAGTGAAAGAAAACAGTGTTTTAATTTAGGCTAAAATTTAACAATTTTATATGAATTTTATGTTTCGGCTCTTCAGCAAAACACGGAATTAAAAAAAAAAAAAAAAAAATTATGGGCCATTTTTAATAGAAGTCAAAATGCAAAAATATTAATATTTTTTTTAAGAAAATTCTTTTAAAGCTATCGCTTTACACTTTTTCATTATTTACATCATCTTTTTCCAAAATGAACTTCAAATAACTTCCAAAAATGGTTAAACTGCAGTGTCGTATTTTAAGACTGCGAAAAACACTCAACTCAACTTCGTAACGTTACTGACTGCCAACAACTAATTTAAGAGAAGGAACCATACTGCCCCTTTATTGTCGAATTATCATAGATAATATTATTGCATTAAAAAAAAATAAGTTGGAAATTTTGACTTTTGGCCTATGGGAGAAACCACTGTGCGACGCACAGTGGGCTTAAATGACATTTTTTTTTATAAAATAACATTTTATACTGTAAAAAAAAATCTGTATGAATAAAATCGCCCGATTAAACAAAATGGCTGTTGTTGTTCCAAGACAAAACTGTGTGTGAATTTTCCTTATATATTTTAAAAATGTAATCATAAAGTGTTATACTTTATCGATAAGTTTTTTAAAATAAAAATATACTAACATGCTTGTTTTTATTTATTTTTTAATCATTGGTTATAGGTATAGTCCAGTAAAATCAGCAGAAAAAAGAACAAATATCAGCTCAAAGTTCAGTATTCAAGGTCATATTTTTGTTGTAAAGAAAAAGTTATAGATTTTTCAGTCACAAAACTCCATTTGGCCCAATGATCGGTGCCCAAACACAATGACATTATACAGTAGACGCTTCATATAGTGAACTAATAAAACCCAGGTCCGTTCACTTTATTGAAATTGTTCACTATTTCAAGTGGGAGTTTTAAAATTTGATATAAATAATATCCTTACTTTAGTTTTTTTTTATTAATTCAACAGTTTAAACCAAAAATAGGACAAAAAACTTATAACGCACACAAAGAGTGTAAGTCATTAGGACGTAGTTCTTCGGAGCTGTCAGAGCCAATTCTTTTTTTTTTTTGAATATCAAAAACAAATAAATTTTTGCAATCTTTAAAAACATACATAGGTACATATATTTTTTTGAGGGACAAACAAAAATAAAGAAAATAATTTCTTTTTTAATAACGTAAGAAATTAGTTTTTGGAAAATTATTTGTCACCCTTCTTTGAGTTTAAATTAAATTATACACTGCTACTTCTTGTAAGCGTGTCATAACTTAAATATTAGAAAAATCTTCAATGTTATGTCCTGCCCACTCAATCACCTTATCTGTATTTTAACTTTCGTGCCATAGTGTGAAAAACACACAGTAAAGGAACGGTCAATTGTTTTGAAAAAAAAAATTGACATGTGCGTTGAGGAGCATTGCAACTGTAATACATTTTCGTTTGAAATTAGCTAAAACAAAATTTGAGTTCACTATACATTGAGATTTTCATAGTTCATTATATAGAGCAGTATGTGCTAAATTTTAAAGGTTCACCTTAATATTATTGGTAAGTTCATACAGAGGTTCACTATACCGAGCATCTACTGTATTATCTATACTTACTTGCTGTTGCTCAGAAGCTTGCAGCTCCATGTACAACTCTATTATGTAAGCACATGATAAAAGTGATCTTTTAACAGTAAAATGAATATGGGGCATTTGGTTAGGTGAGTTTATTAAAAAATAATAAACATTTCACTAAGCATTCATATACAGTTCATATTCATATCTCATAATGAAAGATACCTGTCTACAAAAATATAAACACATAATCATTTGAAAATTAAACTTCACCATAATGATTGTCGTTTTGTCCATTTTATTTTCAAAACCATCAAGGATTATAATTGGCAAAACGGAACATGTGCGAGCAGCTCTTTGATAAAAATCACACTCGCATATTTATAAAACCCTTGAAGGAACAAATCCTTCTAATTCCGTCTGATAAGTATCTTCATGTAGGTAGGTATTATGTTTTGAAAATTATTCACCACTTCATTTTGAACACAAAATTCACAAATTGTGCTGGAGGGATGTATATATCGATTGAGATCAAGATAAGGTGTTCCGCATCATAAGGACTCTTTTAAAAGAGCATTCCGGACATGATTCAAAATTGAGTTCGTTTAATCGTTCTACTTTTTTTGTTTGACTGGCGCTGCTGATGGATGCTGGACAAAAGCGACAATATTTTCAATCCGCTTACGTGATACAGGTTTTACATACATGGTTTTTTTTTAGTCAATTTGTACCTACTTCATCGTTTTGTGTGGCAATTCATGTAGAAAATATTTTTTTTTAATTCCTTTGACGATTTTTTGGGTAGTAAATCCTCTCACCCTATCGTTTGCTGATATCGGATGTCACTTAACTGGTCGTGCTTCTGTTTGAGGGTGTCGTGTGTCAAATGTTCAACTTAGGTGATTTTTATTTAACGTGAGATACGAGTAGATACTGTACCCATCATGATGTAGCAAACAACAAGTACATACGAATGATAATATAGTGCTAGTTTTATAAAGATATCATCAAGTGGATATGTTTGTTAAATGTCTGGCCTAAAACAAGGGTAGGTAAGAATTGATCGCGTTTGTATGATTGTGTTGTTCATTTAATAAATTTAAAAACTAATCCATATATATCCATATATATTTTTTTATTTTATTCTGCAGGTTGTTGCAAGGAGGTACAGTACAATACACATCATAAAATCTATGAGTTTTAACGTTAAATTGTTACTGACTTTTATACTAATATTTTGACGTTCATAAGAAAAAAATATTTTACCTACGTTTTATTTATCACGCATTTTCTGGAGAAAAATCATGTAAAGAGAGAAAGCCAAAAATTTGAATCATTATAGCAAGAAAAATAGGGGTAGTTTTAATATCTTATCAAGATTCAAACGAAGACATTATTTGATGACAGTTGTAAAAGGCTATAGTATTAAGGTAAGGCTATAAGTTTCTATACCATCCGTATAACCATATTATGTAGTATTTTTTGTTAATATGGATATGAGTCAGGGAAAACCAAAAAAAGCTTTTCTTAAATCGATAATTAATTATGGCAATACTGTAAGATCCTTACAGTAGAAATTAAATTACTTTAAAATCCAGCGGTCACCCAGAATGTGTATCAGCGGAAGTCTCCATCTGACATCTCCAGCTGCTCTACCTACACTTCTTAACATCACACCCCTCAATATATTGATATTCAGTAAAAAAAAAGGGGCTGCTAGCGGCAGCCATTCTTCTCAAAGCCAATTCTCAATGATAACTCAATAGGTAGGTCATACCATGATTCTCAATGTGAAGGGATATAACTTTACGGGAACTAACTTCACATTGGAACTAACTTCACCACTAGTGGAAACTAATTTCACTTTTTTTGGTGAATAAATTCCCACTTTGGGAAATAACTTAACACAGTGGGAAATAACTTAACTTTATGGTAAATTTTCATAAAAAATACACATATTGTATTACCCAAAATTGCACCCGTCCAAAATCGCACCCACCCCAAATCTTATAGTGGGCCAGGCAGGAGGGTTGCGCCAATAACCAATCACAACTGTTGGAGGCATGGGGAACTCAATTCGCCTCATAACGGGTGATTTTTTAGCTGGTTTGGTTTTGGCAACACTGGTTTTGACAGCTGACGTGTGTTTAGTACCTTGTGTCACTGTCAAACAGCTTCAGTTTGGTTTGCAATTTAACCATGGATCGTCTTACAAATGAACAACGCTTGCAAATTATTGAATTTTACTATCAAAATTCGTGCTCGGTTCGAAATGTTAATCGCGCGCTGCTTCCATTTTATGATCGGCATTCTCGACCTTCTGAGCAGTCTATTCGGAAGATTGTGACCAAATTTCGCACCAAATTTACTTTGTTGGACATTAAACCACCAACACGTTTACGTACTGTGCGTAGTGAAGAAAATATTGCGGCCGTATCAGCTAGTGTGACAGAAGACCGCGAAATGTCGATTCGGCGCCGTTCCCAGCAGTTAGGCCTTTGTTACAGCACTACGTGGAAAATTTTGCGGAAGGATTTGGGCGTAAAGCCTTTTAAGATACAGCTGGTGCAAGAACTAAAGCCAGCCGACCTACCAAAACGCCGAATTTTTGGTGAATGGGCTCTTGGAAAGCTGGCCGAGGATCCGCTTTTTTATCGAAAAATTGTGTTCAGCGATAAGGCTCATTTTTGGTTGAATGGGTACGTAAATAAGCAAAATTGCCGCATTTGGAGTGAAGATCAGCCAGAAGCATTGCAACAGCTACCAATGCATCCCGAAAAAGCCACTGTTTGGTGCGGTTTATGGGCCGGCGGCATTATTGGGCCATATTTCTTCAAAGATGATGCGAATCGCAGCGTTACTGTCAATGGTGAACGCTACCGAGCGATGATAACAAACTTTTTTTTGCCCGAAATGGAAGTTCTTGACTTGCATGATATGTGGTTTCAACAAGACGGTGCCACATGCCACACAGCACGCGAAACAATTACGCAATTGCGAGGCGATTTTGGTGAACAGTTAATTTCACGTTTCGGGCCGGTCAATTGGCCGCCTAGATCGTGCGATTTGACACCATTAGACTATTTTTTGTGGGGGTATGTCAAGGCTAATGTCTATAGGGACAAGCCCGCTTCGATTGACGCACTGGAAGCCAACATCCATGCATTCATTCGAGAGATACCGGCCAATATGTGTGAAAGAGTATGCCAAAATTGGACTCAGCGGATGGGCTACCTGAGACGCAGCCGCGGTCAACATTTGCATGAAATTATCTTTAAACATTAAATTGCAAAGTTCAAACTATCGATTCAAATAAATATTTCATTCATTTTTTCGAATTTTTTGTGTTTTTTTTTTTTTTAAAGTTCTAAGCCTCTTAAAAAATCACTCGTTATTATCAGCTTTCTATTTCCTGTAATATACAAATTTAAGATGGGAACTAACTTCACAAAATCTTCAAATGAAATTAGTTCTCTCTTTACTGGGAATTTACTTCGCCAAAAAAAAAGTGAAATTAATTTCCACTAGTGGTGAAGTTTGTTTCCGTGAATTTAGTTCCCTGCACCGATTCTCAATTCATTCGGATTAAATTAGCTTCGAGACGATACCCCACTTTCTCTGTTCCATTCCCAGCTTTCTAACAATGGTGTAAATAACACCTCTAAGAGATTTTTTCTTACATGGACTCCAGTGATTGACGAATGTTTAGATTCACTGCCTACATCGCTTCATAGGAAACACCAATTGATTTAATTGAAGAAGCATTATCTCTATTTAAGTTGAATCACAATGGACTTGTGAGGAGTGTAAACCGTTTTACTGACGCCCAAACGTCAAACATTTTCTATAAACTTCTCTTATTTGCGAATCATATATTATTTGCATATTGAAAGAGAGCTATACTCTCTCTCCACTCGTTTGTTATTCATAATTTTGAAGATGGAATCTTAAGTGAACCTTGAGACGATTAGATTCAATTTCTCCCGTTTGTTGCAGAACAATGAGGATTTCCCATTGCCCTTGGCCATATTCGGTTCTTAAATTTTTTTGACTTCTTGGATTTCTTCGACGGCACTTCTTTGTAGTTAATGCGACTTATGTTTATTTTGAAGTCCCTCACAAAAGAGCCACGTGGCGTAGTGGTTAGTGTGTTGGACTATCACTTCCGAGTTCTGGGCTCGAGCACTGAGTAAACCTAATGATTTTTTCAGAGGCACTGTCTCTTTCGAGGAAGTGACAAATCCTATATAAGAGTATCATTCTCATGAAAAGTGCATTTCACCTTAGTTCGGATTTGACTAAAAATGTTAGGTCCTTACTCCCTTCCAATTCTGTAAAACTAACAACGCCAACAGACAGATCGGTTAAGAGTGTCAGTCGCTAGGCCGTGGTTCTTCGGAGCAATTTGTTTTATTTTTTCCACCGATAATGAATTATTTGTTCGTCATATAATCAAAAACATAATCAAAAATAGGCATTTTATATGTACAACAAAAAAATAAAACATTATCCAATAAGTTTTTGTAGATTTTTTGTATTTTTTTTTTGTTTTTAAGTCAGTTTTTCAGAAAATCACACCTCCTCCTCCCATAGAATTATTTTCTTATCATGACTTAGGCTACATGTGTTAAACTTTTGTTGCATATTATGCAAATCACGGTGTCCTTGAATAATTGCTAGTAAAAAGCAACATAAATATATGCATTCCATACTGTTCGGGCCGTCGTAATAAGGTCACAAATCAACCCATATTAACAAAAAATAAATAATTTTTTTTTGTAAAAAGATTATCTTTAAAAAAGTGTTTAATACTTTTTCTCAAAAATCTAAAAGTTATCGAGAAATTCGAAAATTAAGGTGTTAAAGTCTATTTTTTTATTCGTTTTTTCCTTTTAACTTCTAAGATACAACAACTACAAATTTAGTTTTTATACCATTTTGTAATGGTACAAAAAAGTATTTACAGTTTTTTTCATAAAAAACGCACACAAACATAGAAAAACGCAAAAACAAAAAAAAAAATCTTAAACTCAAGATGTTGGCTGCTGCACAAGACGAAATTTCCCCCAAACTCAGTTTTATACTCAGAATCAACCCCCCTACAAAACATAGAAACTTGGAGACCTTTAAACTTTTCTCATATAATTCTCTATTGACTGTACTAACATCCAAAATCTGCTGCAGGCTCTCGGTTTCTTAGTTTTTCTCAAAAACCACTGCAGAGATTTCGGTAAAGCTTAACTGCATTTCAGGATTTTAGCTTAAAATGTAAATTAGGGTTGTTTTCAAATTAAATACAAATTAATAAAAAAAAAATAGAAACTGTTCATAAAATTAAATACTAAAAATCTAATTGCTTCACCTTCATCTAGTGTTTTTTTAATTCTCGATATAAACATTGTTAGAATTATCGAAATGTTGTAAATTATTTCTAACAATACTCCAGTTTTTTCTCAATGATTTTGCATAGATTAATGTTGGAAATAAATTTTAATGCAAACAAAAATTATATAATCTAATCAAACATAATGGATGGCATATCCATTGTGTAAATTTCTTTAAGATATTCTGTGATAAGAAAAAGTATTTTCTTCCATTAGAATACAATGTTGACCAGCTCGAAGAACGATTATTATGTTACAGGATATCAACAGTCTCGTGTATTTGAGTATTTTTACTCTATAATTATCAGAGACATATTTACCAAAGCAAACACCCCTAAGATTACGCAAAAATGAACAACAATTTTTAAATTTAGGTATAGATGAGATACGTAAAAATGTTTCGCACCTTAAAAATATAATTAGAGGGTAGAAAGAACATTTGAGTTTCAACATTTGTTCCTTTCCCAACTGCTCACATGAATCTGAACAAGTATTATTGTGTATGTTTATTGAAGTGTTTTCCAAACTAATAATATGTTTTCTTTTAAACATAGGGCGTGTTTAGTTGCAACTTTGTATTCAAGTTGGACTGAAATCAACAATGTAACAAAAAGTGTTAGCAAATTGGAAATGTTTCCAGAAAATGTCTTAAAATTGTTGAATGTTAAAGGTGTCGATGATATCTGCATTTATTGTCAATTGTTACCTGCAAATTAAAGGCAGGCTAAAGATAAAATATTCGGAAAAAATTAACTAAACATGTCCTTGAATGTCTGTCACTGGTCATGAATAAAAACATATAAACATGTCATGGATACATATTTAAAAAGATTGAGTTGACAGTAGCTACTAAATTTCGACACCGAAGCTTAGGGAACACTAAGTCCTTCTTATACAAGTAAGTTAGGTACACACAATAATGGGTAGCAATTGTTTGAAAATCATTAATTTAAGATTAAAAACGTAAGCCAGTAATTTAAATCACAATCTTTTTCATAAAAGAAATCAGTCAATCAGTCCAATTTAAACAAATGCTATTAAAAAAGAAAACCACGAAAGACACAATACCATGATATTATACTTCAACAAGACAACATTTTGTTTGTGATTTAGCATGCAATGAGTTAATTAAAAAAGAATCATGTATTGAAATATAATTTATGTTTAAAGGAAAGCCTTAAAACTATATCACAGAAATAACTACTTGAAAATAGTAATTAGATTTACAATATTAAACTTTCTTTAATTTGCTACGTCTAATTTTCCTTACCGTATCAGAACATTTAGCAGAAATTATCGATCTAATAAATTGCGGACTTACTTTAAACTTGCAACAAATAAATTGCGTTATATCAGCTACCTTTACAGGATCAAGTTTCTTTTTGATTGGTCTTTCACGTCCACGAAAAGCGTTTGATTGAATTCCACTGAGTGAATGTGTTGCCAAAATGTGTTCCCCAAAAATCGAGTCACAAAGGTCCCTCGTTGCAACATTTCCATCTTTCCATCGTATTGCTTCAAAGTCCTTACGCTTAATTTGTGTTCCGTTTATTCCAATTACCACCATATCCATATCCGATAGTGGATCTGCTGCTAGTATATACTCTATTGAAGACTGGCTTGTTGCTATATAATCGATGTCAGAGCGCATTTTTCTTTCCGTAGACAAATCTAAAGGATCTTTTTGACAGTAAGAAAACTCCGAATGGCAATGCGGTAAAGTCTCTAATCGTTTGTCGTAGTGTGTACTCCGTTTTATAATGTTGAATTTGTAATCACATTTGTTGTACTTTTCTTGAAGCTCCTTCAGTTTTTCCGTAACTTTGTTCATTAGTTTTTCGTATTCCTTTTGACGCAACTCAATTCGTTCAATCAATTTAAACATGTCTTCTTCTGTTGATTTGTCTTCATCTTGAGTGTTGCTTCCTTTGAAATCTGCCAGTTTATATATAAATACTTGATGTAATTTGTGTGATGAATTTGGATTTTTCGGTTTCATTTCAACTGTCAGCGAAACCACGTCCAAGCTGCGATCGATTTCTTCCAGTTTCCTTTTAACATCACAGCCAAAATAATCATCGATATGATTCCAGTTTTCAGATTGTTTTGTTTTAACGCTCATTTTTGGCTTTCTTCAAATATTTGTAATACAATAGTTCTTGGTTCAAAATAGACTGTGAAATCTTTTTAGCAAACAAGGGTATTTATTGTAATCGTCAATGGAAATTTAAACTTGCTAGGTATACCTGCGATGACATAGAGCAACAATTAGCGAATTCAATATTCACTTTATTACGATGGATTTAACCAATTAGTAAAACAACTCATTTATGCAATACCAAAGTAGAAAACATTGGATAATCTCATTTCAAACTCAGGTAGATGGACATAATGTTATTGTAAATGACGTCATCAGGCGTCAGGTGTTTCCAAGAAGAATGTGTATAATTTTTATAGATTTGTTCATTGTTTTCATTGTTTATATGAAAAATAGACAGCAGGTCTAAACCAATCTCGATTCCAATAGAAGAAACAATAAATTTTTAGAGACATCGAGAGTTTACATAGCTATAATTAAGTGGTGTCGCTCAAAGGTTTTAGTTTTAAGCTCGCTAATGCAAACAAAAAAAAAAGCAGGCCGTGTAAGAGGTTATTGATTAAGAAATCAAGATATTGTTGTACCGCGACAATCTTTTGTTATTATATCTGAAATCCGCTTATTTAACAATTCTCTTCAAATTATAAAGTTGATACAATTATTTTTTGTGAAGTTTAATAATAATATAAAGATTTAAGGATGATAATTTAATTATACAAATTCAATGAAACAAAATTTAATCAATGAGAAAACTCATCATCATTTGCTCAAGCGAAACTTAAAAATTTATATTCAACATAAATCATTTACTTCATTCATTTGTATATTCATTCTTGAACACCATCTTATCTTAAGTAATATTTTTCGGGTCTCCTTGAAATGTTTAATACAGAGATTAAATGAGTGTTTTTCCTTCTAACAGCTCGTTATTGACCACAAAAACTGTACATACTTGTTTATAGTTAGAGAGGATAAAATCTTAGTGACTTGCAGTCTAGAAATCAACTTAACTCTTATCGCGTAATTGCATTCGTTTTAGTTTTGTCATTAGTTTTGTCATTGTCGTATTGCTCCTCTATCATAGACACACTTACAGTAAAATTTATTGTGAACAAATAACAAATAAATTCCATTGAAACACTAAGAAACTAACGCCTAAATAATAAAAGAATTTGTTGTAATTTTTTTTTACATTTTTATGTGTATGTAATCTCCTTTCTCTGTCTACTTGCACATAGCGAATAATCTAAGACTTCTTAACGATCTCCCAAGTTTTTAGAGTGACCCACCTTTAGTTTTCTCTTGACCGTATTTCACACGTTACCCTAAGTTTGTAAATTTGGTTACATCCCATGCCAAACCTATACTTCGATATATTGACCGTACCCTAGTATCAACAATCCAATTTTGCTTACTATACATACATATGTACATCTTGGTTAGGTGACCCCCAATTTTTACAAACAATGATGCTTTATGAGAACTTGTTGACGTGCCTTTAATTAATGTCAGGTTGATTCCTAAACCAAATCTTTTATTAAAGAAGGGTTTTCTTGTAGCTTTTCCTTCATCATGTTCTTGATTATAAACTACACAAAAATAAATTCCATACAAATATTATATTATCTAAGTAAATGTAAATAATTGGAGCTACAATAAAATATATCTATCTAAAATCTTATTGTCAGTGGAAAATATCGTTTCAGCATGACCCTTAATGAATTAATATTTAAAAAATAAGTGCGTTAGTGGACCTTTATTATTGAAAACAGATATATGTATACTGTATATGTGGTATTTGTAGCATTATCAAACATTCTTTTTATTTATTTTCTTAATTTGAACAATATGACGCAAATTTTTAAACCTCTCATTTGGTAGATGCATGACATATGAAAGCCTACTTATTTTTGCTACTTTTGAACATTTTATAAATTTTCAGTAAGAAAATTATCTTTGTAGCATTATGCTAAGTTGATTAAAAATGTTTGCTTACATTTAAAACTCAATTGAAGTTGGATGCTTGGTAAAAGGGAATAAATTTGGCATTTTATTAAAAAACTAAGTCTTCTGGATAAATTATTAAATTCACTTTTGACAGATGGAGGTCCGACATATATAAAGCCATGCGGACATTTTCTGAAGCTCATATAATATCGTACGAAAAGAAGGATATTTGAAGTAGCATGCATTGGGTTATTAAGAAAAATTGGCATTTTATACAATAAAATTAGAACTTTATTACTTTTTTATGAAACACTTTTACAATTTACGGTCATACAATTTAACTTAAAAATACTAGTTACATTTAAGACGTTCTTTGCAGACACTGCACATGGAACAAACGACTTGCGATCACCTGTCTTCAACGGATCAAGTTAACTGGTCTTTCACGTCCTCGAAATCTTCTTCTTCACAAGTAAACTCCTAATGACTATCTGAATTCTGAAGTTTGTGATCGGATGTCGAAGCCTTTACTCCGTCTTATAAGGTTGAATTTGTAATCACAATTTTTGTACTTTTCTTGAAGCTCCTTCAGTTTTTCCGTAACTTTGTTCATAATATTTTCGTATTCCATTTGGCGCAACTCGATTTGTTCAATTAATTTTAACATGTTTTCTTCTGGTGATTTGTTATCATCTTGAGTGTTGGTTCCTCTGCAATCTGCCAGTTTATATACAAATACATGATGTAATTTGTGAGGGGAATTTTTATTTTTTGGTTCCATTTCAATTGTCAGCGAAAGCTCGTCCATGTTGCGATCGATTTCTTCGAGTATTTTTTTAACATCACAGCAAAAATAATCATTGATTGCTTTTATTTTTTTAGATTGTTTTCTTTTAAGGCTCATTTTTGGTTTTTATTTTTGTAATATAATAATTGGTGGTTCAAAATAGACTGTGAATTTATTTTAGAAACAAGGGTATTTATTGTACCTAATCATCAATGGAAATATCAACTTGCGATAAGTGTCTTCTACCTGAGATGTCATTAAGCAATTTGCGAATGCACATTTTATTACAATAGATTTAACCACAATTAGTAAAACATTGGATCATCTCATTTTAAAATTAGGTAGATAATATTTTTGTAAATTACGTCGGCTGTTTCCAAAAATAGGTTATCAAATGTCCACCAACTTTTTTAAGAGTTGTCCACCAAAGAGTTGTCCACCAATAAAAGACATGAATTTTATTTATAATATTGTTTTATAATAATAGAATATAGTCAGCAAGGCTAAACCAATCCCAATATAGAAGACAAAAGAAATCATGTTTTCTGGCAGTTAGGTGATCTTCCATTCATACTCCTCCTAACTGCGAATATCAGATACAAAGGGTTTCAATATATGAAGCAGGTGTCATTGAAGCTGCGTTTTAAACCCGCAAATCTTTTCGCTACTTATTAACGATCACGAAAATCAAATAACATCAGTTAGTTTAAGACATCTGCCAACTTCGCAATTGACAATGACACTGATTTAAGGATACAAATAATGAAAATGATACAAATTCAATGAAACAAAAATCATTTAAATATATAGACGATTTATTCAAAGGGGCTATGCCTGCCTACATACATATATTTGCTAAAGCGAAAATGTATGTTCAACATAAATATTCGTATTTAATACTTTTGTCTCTGCATAAATTGCCACTTGAGTTTGTATTGAACTCAAATATAAACATTTCTATTAAAAAATATTGGATTTCAAATTCTGTAAATATACCCACTGTAAAAGAATTTTATTTCGTGTGACAAATAGATATAGTTTCATGGGATGTGATATTGAAGTTGTAAGACAAAGTATTGATATTAGATATCGAAGGAGCTTCGAAATACATTGCACTTCATTTTGATGTATCATCAACTTTTTATTACTCCAATCCAGTTATAGTGATGCTTCATATTCGATAGAACAATTTGCAACCGGCCATATTAAACATTTGGAATTGATGAACTAATTAATTTAAAATTATAAAATAAATTTATAGGTATATTTTATAAATTTGCTTATTAATTTATACACATTACACATTAACACTTAAGTATCGTTTCAGCAAATTAAACGTTATATTGTAAGAATATAGAATTTGCAGATATATTAAACTTTTTTTTCATTTATTTTTTAAATGTAAGACGATATAATTTTGTCAAAATATTTAAACCCAGTTTTGAATTACCAGTTGAAAGAAGTGTATTAGATAAAAATCTAAGTTTTGTATGTTCATATTCCATTGAAAGAAAATATCTGGATGAATTTTAGCACATTGTGGTCTGACAGATAAAAAGGCTATGCCGACATTTTCATTGTCAGAAAATAAGAAGATTTGAAGTAGCCATACATTTTGTTACCTATTGAGAAAATAGAACATTTATTTTTTTAATAATTGAAATTTTATTAGTTACTATTTTAAAGAAATCTCTACAACTAAAGGACATACATTTTTACTTAAAAATAATAGTTTAATTTAAGACGTTACACTTTTTTGAATTTGGAACGTTTAATTTTCTTTGCAGAATCCGCACATTTAGTTGTGATTGTCGCTCTTACAAGTTGCGGGCTTACCTTAAACTTTGAACAAATGAATTGCATTATATCACCTGTCTTCAGCGGATCAAGTTGACTTTTGATTGGTCTTTCACGTCCACGAAAGGCTGGTGATTGATTTCCAGTGAGTGAGTGTGTTGCTAAAATATGTTCACCAAAAATCGAGTTACAAAGGCCTCTTGTTGCATTAGCAGCATCTTTCCATTTTAATGTTTCGAAGTCTTCGCGTTTAATTTGTGTTCGGTTTGTTCCAATTTCAACTAATTCCGATAGTGAATTTGCTGAAATGAAGGACTGTCTATTATGATCGATCTTCAAATCACTGTCTTCAGAACTTATTTTTCGTTCCGTAGAAGATTTTATAGAATTTTCTTCTTCACAAGTCGACTCCGAATGGATTTTTGAAGTCCCTGATAGATTGTCAAAGTGTTTACTCCATTTTGTAATGCTGAATTTGTAATCGCGTTTGTTGTACTGTTCTTGGAGCTCCTTCAGTTTTTTCGTAACTTTCTTTATTAGATGTTCGTATTCTTTCTGTTGCAACTCAATTCGTCCAATTAATTTAAACATGTAACTTTCTTCTTCTTCGTCGTCTTGAGTGTTAATGTGAACACTTTGGTTTTCTTCTTTGAAGTCTTTTAGTTTATATATAAATGATTGATTTAATTTGTGTGATGAATTTTTATTTTTTGGTTCCATTACAATTGTAAGCGAAAGCTCCTCCATGTTGTACTCGATTTTTTCGAGTGTTTTTCTAACATCACAGCCGAAAAAGTCATCGAGTGAGTTAATTTTTTTAGATTGTTCAGTTTTAACGCTCATTTTTGGCTACACGAATTTATTTATTTCAAAACTTAAAATTTTGTAATGCAACAGTTGGTGGTTCAAAATAGAATGTAAAATCTGTTTTAGAAACTAGGGTTTTTATTGTGAAAGTAAGTACCTGCTAACCTGATGCGAAGTTATAAAAAAATTAGTAAAATTACTCATTAATCCAATGCAGGTAGGGAAGATGATTCAAATTGATTTTTAAGTATTAATAATATTATTCTAAATGATGTCAGTTACTTTCTAAAAAAAATCATTAATTAATAAGCAAATTTATAAAATATACCTATAAATTTATTTTATAATTTTAAATTAATTAGTTCATCAATTCCAAATATTTAATATGGCCGGTTGCAAATTGTTCTATCGAATATGAAGCATAACTATAACTGGATTGGAGTAATAAAAAGTTGATGATACATCAAAATGAAGTGCAATGTATTTCGAAGCTCCTTCGATATCTAATATCAATACTTTGTCTTACAACTTCAATATAACATCCCATGAAACTATATCTATTTGTCACACGAAATAAAATTCTTTTACAGTGGGTATATTTACAGAATTTGAAATCCAATATTTTTTAATAGAAATGTTTATATTTGAGTTCAATACAAACTCAAGTGGCAATTTATGCAGAGACAAAAGTATTAAATACGAATATTTATGTTGAACATACATTTTCGCTTTAGCAAATATATGTATGTAGGCAGGCATAGCCCCTTTGAATAAATCGTCTATATATTTAAATGATTTTTGTTTCATTGAATTTGTATCATTTTCATTATTTGTATCCTTAAATCAGTGTCATTGTCAATTGCGAAGTTGGCAGATGTCTTAAACTAACTGATGTTATTTGATTTTCGTGATCGTTAATAAGTAGCGAAAAGATTTGCGGGTTTAAAACGCAGCTTCAATGACACCTGCTTCATATATTGAAACCCTTTGTATCTGATATTCGCAGTTAGGAGGAGTATGAATGGAAGATCACCTAACTGCCAGAAAACATGATTTCTTTTGTCTTCTATATTGGGATTGGTTTAGCCTTGCTGACTATATTCTATTATTATAAAACAATATTATAAATAAAATTCATGTCTTTTATTGGTGGACAACTCTTTGGTGGACAACTCTTAAAAAAGTTATACACATTTGATAACCTATTTTTGGAAACAGCCGACGTAATTTACAAAAATATTATCTACCTAATTTTAAAATGAGATGATCCAATGTTTTACTAATTGTGGTTAAATCTATTGTAATAAAATGTGCATTCGCAAATTGCTTAATGACATCTCAGGTAGAAGACACTTATCGCAAGTTGATATTTCCATTGATGATTAGGTACAATAAATACCCTTGTTTCTAAAATAAATTCACAGTCTATTTTGAACCACCAATTATTATATTACAAAAATAAAAACCAAAAATGAGCCTTAAAAGAAAACAATCTAAAAAAATAAAAGCAATCAATGATTATTTTTGCTGTGATGTTAAAAAAATACTCGAAGAAATCGATCGCAACATGGACGAGCTTTCGCTGACAATTGAAATGGAACCAAAAAATAAAAATTCCCCTCACAAATTACATCATGTATTTGTATATAAACTGGCAGATTGCAGAGGAACCAACACTCAAGATGATAACAAATCACCAGAAGAAAACATGTTAAAATTAATTGAACAAATCGAGTTGCGCCAAATGGAATACGAAAATATTATGAACAAAGTTACGGAAAAACTGAAGGAGCTTCAAGAAAAGTACAAAAATTGTGATTACAAATTCAACCTTATAAGACGGAGTAAAGGCTTCGACATCCGATCACAAACTTCAGAATTCAGATAGTCATTAGGAGTTTACTTGTGAAGAAGAAGATTTCGAGGACGTGAAAGACCAGTTAACTTGATCCGTTGAAGACAGGTGATCGCAAGTCGTTTGTTCCATGTGCAGTGTCTGCAAAGAACGTCTTAAATGTAACTAGTATTTTTAAGTTAAATTGTATGACCGTAAATTGTAAAAGTGTTTCATAAAAAAGTAATAAAGTTCTAATTTTATTGTATAAAATGCCAATTTTTCTTAATAACCCAATGCATGCTACTTCAAATATCCTTCTTTTCGTACGATATTATATGAGCTTCAGAAAATGTCCGCATGGCTTTATATATGTCGGACCTCCATCTGTCAAAAGTGAATTTAATAATTTATCCAGAAGACTTAGTTTTTTAATAAAATGCCAAATTTATTCCCTTTTACCAAGCATCCAACTTCAATTGAGTTTTAAATGTAAGCAAACATTTTTAATCAACTTAGCATAATGCTACAAAGATAATTTTCTTACTGAAAATTTATAAAATGTTCAAAAGTAGCAAAAATAAGTAGGCTTTCATATGTCATGCATCTACCAAATGAGAGGTTTAAAAATTTGCGTCATATTGTTCAAATTAAGAAAATAAATAAAAAGAATGTTTGATAATGCTACAAATACCACATATACAGTATACATATATCTGTTTTCAATAATAAAGGTCCACTAACGCACTTATTTTTTAAATATTAATTCATTAAGGGTCATGCTGAAACGATATTTTCCACTGACAATAAGATTTTAGATAGATATATTTTATTGTAGCTCCAATTATTTACATTTACTTAGATAATATAATATTTGTATGGAATTTATTTTTGTGTAGTTTATAATCAAGAACATGATGAAGGAAAAGCTACAAGAAAACCCTTCTTTAATAAAAGATTTGGTTTAGGAATCAACCTGACATTAATTAAAGGCACGTCAACAAGTTCTCATAAAGCATCATTGTTTGTAAAAATTGGGGGTCACCTAACCAAGATGTACATATGTATGTATAGTAAGCAAAATTGGATTGTTGATACTAGGGTACGGTCAATATATCGAAGTATAGGTTTGGCATGGGATGTAACCAAATTTACAAACTTAGGGTAACGTGTGAAATACGGTCAAGAGAAAACTAAAGGTGGGTCACTCTAAAAACTTGGGAGATCGTTAAGAAGTCTTAGATTATTCGCTATGTGCAAGTAGACAGAGAAAGGAGATTACATACACATAAAAATGTAAAAAAAAATTACAACAAATTCTTTTATTATTTAGGCGTTAGTTTCTTAGTGTTTCAATGGAATTTATTTGTTATTTGTTCACAATAAATTTTACTGTAAGTGTGTCTATGATAGAGGAGCAATACGACAATGACAAAACTAATGACAAAACTAAAACGAATGCAATTACGCGATAAGAGTTAAGTTGATTTCTAGACTGCAAGTCACTAAGATTTTATCCTCTCTAACTATAAACAAGTATGTACAGTTTTTGTGGTCAATAACGAGCTGTTAGAAGGAAAAACACTCATTTAATCTCTGTATTAAACATTTCAAGGAGACCCGAAAAATATTACTTAAGATAAGATGGTGTTCAAGAATGAATATACAAATGAATGAAGTAAATGATTTATGTTGAATATAAATTTTTAAGTTTCGCTTGAGCAAATGATGATGAGTTTTCTCATTGATTAAATTTTGTTTCATTGAATTTGTATAATTAAATTATCATCCTTAAATCTTTATATTATTATTAAACTTCACAAAAAATAATTGTATCAACTTTATAATTTGAAGAGAATTGTTAAATAAGCGGATTTCAGATATAATAACAAAAGATTGTCGCGGTACAACAATATCTTGATTTCTTAATCAATAACCTCTTACACGGCCTGCTTTTTTTTTTGTTTGCATTAGCGAGCTTAAAACTAAAACCTTTGAGCGACACCACTTAATTATAGCTATGTAAACTCTCGATGTCTCTAAAAATTTATTGTTTCTTCTATTGGAATCGAGATTGGTTTAGACCTGCTGTCTATTTTTCATATAAACAATGAAAACAATGAACAAATCTATAAAAATTATACACATTCTTCTTGGAAACACCTGACGCCTGATGACGTCATTTACAATAACATTATGTCCATCTACCTGAGTTTGAAATGAGATTATCCAATGTTTTCTACTTTGGTATTGCATAAATGAGTTGTTTTACTAATTGGTTAAATCCATCGTAATAAAGTGAATATTGAATTCGCTAATTGTTGCTCTATGTCATCGCAGGTATACCTAGCAAGTTTAAATTTCCATTGACGATTACAATAAATACCCTTGTTTGCTAAAAAGATTTCACAGTCTATTTTGAACCAAGAACTATTGTATTACAAATATTTGAAGAAAGCCAAAAATGAGCGTTAAAACAAAACAATCTGAAAACTGGAATCATATCGATGATTATTTTGGCTGTGATGTTAAAAGGAAACTGGAAGAAATCGATCGCAGCTTGGACGTGGTTTCGCTGACAGTTGAAATGAAACCGAAAAATCCAAATTCATCACACAAATTACATCAAGTATTTATATATAAACTGGCAGATTTCAAAGGAAGCAACACTCAAGATGAAGACAAATCAACAGAAGAAGACATGTTTAAATTGATTGAACGAATTGAGTTGCGTCAAAAGGAATACGAAAAACTAATGAACAAAGTTACGGAAAAACTGAAGGAGCTTCAAGAAAAGTACAACAAATGTGATTACAAATTCAACATTATAAAACGGAGTACACACTACGACAAACGATTAGAGACTTTACCGCATTGCCATTCGGAGTTTTCTTACTGTCAAAAAGATCCTTTAGATTTGTCTACGGAAAGAAAAATGCGCTCTGACATCGATTATATAGCAACAAGCCAGTCTTCAATAGAGTATATACTAGCAGCAGATCCACTATCGGATATGGATATGGTGGTAATTGGAGTAAACGGAACACAAATTAGGCGTAAGGACTTTGAAGCAATACGATGGAAAGATGCAGGTGTTGCAACGAGGGACCTTTGTGACTCGATTTTTGGGGAACACATTTTGGCAACACATTCACTCAGTGGGATTCAATCAAACGCTTTTCGTGGACGTGAAAGACCAATCAAAAGTAAACTTGATCCTGTAAAGGTAGCTGATATAACGCAATTTATTTGTTCCAAGTTTAAAGTAAGTCCGCAATTTGTTAGATCGATAATTACTACTAAATGTTCTGATACGGTGAGGAAAATTAGACGTAGCAAATTAAAGAAAGTTTAATATTGTAAATCTAACTGTATTTTTAAGCAAATATTCCTATGTAATAAATATATAAGGTCACTTTTCAAATAAGTTTTTTATTTTGTGGATATGACTAATGTAAAATGACTTAAAAAAATATAATCGCACAAATCACACTTTTAAGCAGTTCATACATAAATTTACGGACGTCAAAGACATAACCAATTTGAAGGAGAGGATGATTGAAATTTATTTTTATAATTTAAAAAAAAAAATGATCATAGCCTTCCGTTTCGTTTGATTGTACAACATATTTTTGCATACATACATACACTGCTTTAAGTTATTAGGTGTCGGCTGTGTTTGACGACCATACTATTTAACAATGTAATACCAAGATCCGTAAGAAGGATGTCTTTACCAAGAGTTTACTATAAAATTGGAATTATATCCAATGAAACCACCACCATGTCCTCTTTAAGAAAGACACTCGACGAACAAAATTGCCACTATGCAGCAAAATCTAGCGTTAAAGATCTTTCTTTGTAAAGGTACCTATAAAACCTGACAACCAAAAGTTCAAGTCATTCAAGTGTTGCCAATCCGTCTTACATTACAAGGATATCTAATGTGCCTTGTTTTAAATTAAATTCATTCAATTTTGCACATCATAACTCTGTCCACGCACATTGGCATAACAATAAATTAGAATTTAACTATAAATAACATCAAAAGTTTTCCCTCTCAAATCAAAACAAAAGATTAAAAAAAAAAAAAAACATATTCCTAACGTCTTTCACTTTTTGGTGTACCGAGAGTGTAGTATAGGCGTGGGCGGTATATTTACCTGCATTGCATCAACAGTTTTCCATAAGAACCAAGTGCAGTCATTATCGCATTACCACAATCGTCAATGCATAAAACAAATGACAAATGACATTCCAATTGACATTTTGTAGTGTGTAGGCCCCGCAATTCAATTATCATCGTTCATTGTCGTGATGTGGGTAGATTAAGGTTTTTTGTGTATGTGTGTGCATTGCTGGCTGAGACATCACGAACCCCAATATAATGTTGGTAGGACAATTTCGTGCGGTGGTGTCCTGTCCGTTATCGGTATTTGGAAGATATTTCGATCCTTTGCCTTAATTGACTTGTATATTGGAACAACGCGCATTGGACGCTCGATATGATTGATGGTCAGTCGGCACTGTTTATATCAATACATTCCCCACATTCGATCTTCGGTCTTGATGGTGTGTCTGCGTGCTCTTGGTGTGCTCTCTCCGCACATAAAACACGAGTCGTCCTCGTCATTGAAATCGACGTGATTGTTTGACCGTCCATCCTTCCGTCGTCGTCGTGTCGTGTTGTGTCGTTGTTGTTTCGATGAGGATATATATTGGTAGTAGGACTGTGAAATTGAAACATTTTCTTGAATTGGCCATTTGTCATGGTTTAAGATTTCGACGGCCCTGGGCGATTGATTGATTACTTTCATCTCATGGAGTTTTATAGCGAAAGGTTTGTGTCAACGTACTCACACACTATAACGCTACCCGCGAAGGGTATCCGTATTTTTTTTTTTTTTTTTTGTAAGATTATATCAAGATGACAGTTTGCTGTGACATTCGAAATGATTTTTAATTAATAGAGCACATGGTATAAGTTTGTTTTTATTTTGGTTTTGATAAATTGAATAAGCATTTAGATCGATACAGAGATAAGTTTTTGGTAAGAAATAAAATATTTGGAGGTCATGGTATTGGCGAAAATGATTTTTATCTACAAACTTACACAAAGCAGTTATAAGAAGACATACCCAATTATAAAACAAATCGGTTGTTTATTTTGACACTACGTTATTGACATAAGCTTGCAATGTAGAGAGGAAAAGAAAAACTTGAGTATGGTACTGATTCATTTGTATCTAAGTATTTCTTCGGGTGTTGGTTTACCTCAAGTCGAAAAATACGTAACAAAAGGGCTAAAATCGCAAAGCGTGATGTAGTTCTGCATTTTTCATATGTTTGGCTGGATTTGTTGCAAAATTTTGTTTGTCAAAAACGCATAGTTTATGAAATTGAAAGCAAAATGTGGAAAAAGTCTTAAAATTTTGCGGATTTTCGCGTGGTGCGTGATAAACACAAGTTTTGCGAAGTTGCAAATTTGAATTAAGACTATACCCTAACTTGGTCTAATATGGTACATACAACATACCAAAATGCAGAACTATATCATATTCTATGCGATTTTAATGTGTTTTTCTATGGGCTATTACGCCATCGAGAAAATATTAAACTACATTTAAATATATACAATAAAATATTCCCCGCTTTGCCAGGCTATCTTTCAGTAAAGTTTTCATAAATTTCTACCAAACACATTTATTGTAAGAGTTCCTACACACTTCTTGAATAATAAATTAAAAATAAAATTATAGAGTATAGGTACCTGAAGAAACGTTACATGAAACAATTCTATTTAAAACTAGCTATTCACAGAGCCCTGCGTTGCACGGCCCTACTCTTTTTTTTTTGTCTTTTTTGTTGGTCACAGGATCCTATTATAGACTAATTAAACTCGGTCTCGGTCTAACCGTATTGTACCCGCACACCATAGGAAACATACATAAACGTTACACACATCACACATGTTTATGTTCCTAAGGGGAATATGAGATAACTTCATACAAAACATGCTTAGAACGCCATATACACAAGAATATCTAAATACTGGGGTTTCACAATGCTTCAGTGTATTGATTAGGTTATTGATAATTCGTTAATGATAAGGTAATCCGGCATCCGGCATACGAGCGATATCTCCTGATAAGGCATCCTTGTGTCAAATAGAGTATCTAAGTTTTTACTTTAATTGCAAACATCGATTTTTAACTGCCACTATACCACTATCGTTTTGCTCTGTAAAAAACGAAAAAACCTATCCTAAGGGAATAACACAATTTTCAGGGCGAAAAGTAGCATATCTCTATGCCGAATTTCATCCAAATCAAGAAACTGAAATATATATTTTTTTTCGCGATACAAAAGAGCCTATGTCATTATATGACCACTTTACTACCATTATGCAAAAAAACCGTGAAAATTTCTTGATCTGTGAAAAACGAAAAATATTTATCCCACAAGAACCGTATATTTTTCCGGGATAAAAAGTAGCCTATTTTCTATTTCAGACTGTAATCTATCTCTGTACTGAATTTCATCCAGATCCGTTCAGTCGTTTTGGAGTCTATAGGGAACATACATACATACACACATCCATTTTTATATATAAGACTAACATATTTTGGATTGGAAGGGCGAAAACCCAAAATCCCGAAAACCCAAAATACTAAAAACCGTTAATCCCGAAAACCCAAAAAAAAATCTAAAATCCCTTAAAGCCAGAAAATTATTTATATTAATTAAAATATTAATATTTTTCGTGATTTTGGATTTCGGGATTAAGTCCGGCTCCCATATATTTTAGGTCAATTCAGGTCATATCAAGCTCATTTTTTCAGCTCAGCTCAAAAGACAGCTCAGCTCATACGTGAGCTAACTCAACCACTTTAGCTATGTTACAAAGCTATAAAATTGAGATAGCTATAATAAGAGCTAGCTCAAAAAAGAGTTGAGCTGTTAAGTGAGATCTGTCTTCTTATTTCTCGCATTACCGGACATCTGCCAACAAAATGAAAAACGTCTTCTCTCTCTTTCATATTGCATAACTCGCATAGCAAGGGTAGATCTTCACTATGAGGAATGAAGTTGAGGTTCAGTATTTCTCCTCGCAATCTAAAAATCATTGATATTTGGTCAATATTGACGTCATCACGAAGGTAATTTCTCTGGTTTCTGCTTCAGCGACAAACCCCAATATAAAGCTATTATCTAATGCAGAAATCAGCTGATATAAAGAAGGCTTCCACTTTCCAGACTCATCAGGTACTAATACTATCTTAACTCCTTCCGCTAGCTCTATCCACTCCTTAAACCAACCGACTCCACTACTCATAGCTTTCATTGCTGGTTTTTTTGGAAGACGCTCATCTGACATGTCAAGAACATTACATATGTAGTCGACTTGTAATTTCATGGTCTTTTTGAACAAGAGATACCAGTTTCCAGCATCACCATGTAATTTGGGGCATTTGGTGGTAATCTGAAAATCCTTTTGATATAAAATCGGAGAAGTTTCTCTGCGGTTTTGTATTTTTTACTACCCCAAACCTGCGCTGCATATAACAATGTTGACTCAGCTACTGTGGGCAATATGCTTATTGTTTAAGATTTTACTCCAGGCAACATTGATTGTGGTTTTCACTTTTTGTAATTTTTTCCGTCAGATGTCTTTCCATACTGTTATTTTTCGTAATGTAGACACCCAAATATTTATATTCGTTAACCACTTCAATGCTCTCATTGTTAAATGTCCAACGCTCTCATCCACTTGCTCTTCCATCCCCTTTCCGGAAAACCATGATCTTAGACTTTTCTAAACTGACAACTAGTTTCCGCATAATTTACAATATTCACTAAGTTTGTTGATCATCAATTGCAGCGATTCTGGTGAGTATGCAAATAACACTATGTCATCAGCGAACAAAAGAGATTTGATGAGGATTCCAGCATATTCCACTCCTCCTGGCAACCAATCAATAATATCATCAGTAAAAAGTGAAAATAAGACCGGACTTAACATGCATCCTTGCCTTACCCCAGTTTTCGTTTCAAACCACTGCGAAATGTTTTCCCCATCCCACACAGCTGCTTTGGTTCTTCGATACAAGTTCTGCGAAACACGTCATAATTTAAATGGCATTCCCATCCCATACATCTTATAAAACAATGCATTTCGGTCTACAGTATCGAACGCTGCCTTAAAATCAACGAAAAAGACATATAACTTCTTTTTTCGGGATAAAAATGAATCCGTGATACTACGGAGGAAAAATATATTATCAATGGTTGAATATCCTTGTCTGAACCCAGCTTGAAATTCCTTGATAAGCTTGTGCGAATCTATCCACAATCTCAGTCGGTTATAAAGTATCGCTGTAAGTGTTTTATAGGCTGCATTCAGGAAAGAAATTCCCCTATAATTTTCAGGGTCTATTGTGCTACCCTTTTTATGGATTGGAAAAATTAGCGCTTCTTTGAATTCTTGAGGTATATTTCATTTCTCCATGATGTTGTTGAATATGACCGTTAATTTGTTGATGAGCTCGTCGGTTCTATACTTGTAGAATTCTGCAGGTATCCTATCCGAGCCAGCCGCTTTACCATCATTTAATCCCTTTATGGATGCGGATACCTCATCTATCGAGATTGACTGGGCAAGCAATTCATCATAAAAAGCTGAATGTGCAGATTGTATGATATCGTTCAGGGGCAAGTGATTAAGAAGTAAGCAAAAATGCATCCTTAATGTGTCACAATTGAGATTTCGACAGATGACATATTCTTTACCATTTATTTTTTGAGCTAGCTTCCAAAAATCCCGCGAGTTTTTACAATTAGCTAAGCTTTTGGCTTGATTTTCAAAATACTTTCGTTTTTTTCCTTACAGAGAGTCTTGAATGCACGGTTATGTTGTAAATACTTCAGTTTCGCGAGTTCTTCATTGCATCGCCTTGTATACTTTGTTTTATATTAAAATCATCTGAAATAAAATTTGACAAGTGAAGATCGGTGATCTCAAATTTTCAAAAGTATTCATCACGGATGGGAAAACGAAAAATTTGGGCATCCCGGCAAGATGGGTTTCAGTCACAAAGCGTACACATTCGTAAAATTTTTCAAATCATCAATTGGCATGTGAGCTTTTTTATACCCTATTACTACAGTACTTAGTCAGCCCTATCGAGATTCGGAAGAAGTTCAGATCGGAAATGATTTCGATCGGAACTTAAATTGCGTAGCTTAAAAATACAAGCATAGCAAAAACTTCTTAAAAATATTTTTTTATTGAATGTTCCGCAGCAATTTGTTATCGAAGAACTTCTAAAAATATTTCCCGTGTAGCTGTCAAAAATAAAATGATCAACGCTTCGCATCGCACATCAATAGTCTGCGTTTAATTCTATCGTAAGTTTCTCCGATTTGTGTGTCAGAAAACAGATGCCACCATTCAAAATTCTCCGATTTTGTACGAATCGGACATTGATAGAAATAAATAAAATAAATTTGGTGGCACTGACGGCTCCGAAGAACCACGTCCTAGAGACTTACAAATCTCTTCATTGATACTTAATTTAATTGATAAACCTGTGTGTTTTTCCTTTTTCTTACAAAGCTGAATTCAAATCATATATGTAGCTCTAAAAAACATTTTTTTGCAACTGTTTGAAACACCATTCATGATGACAAGTAAGAAAAAAATTAATCAATCGAAGTTTTTCTTACTTTAGTTGAAAAAAAAAATTAAATAAAGTTGCGTGAGAACTAATATTCAACTTAAAGAGATTTAAACCAGTTCCGTTTTTTTTCTTAACAACATCTTTATGGTCGTAAATATTTTTAAGAGTTCGCCCTCTTTTTCCTCATAACCATATAACCGATAAAAAAATAAATTTTACAAAAAAAACAAAATACTGTGTAATTTTATACCAAGAAGTGTAACGTGCGCAGTCCATGTCTCCATAAATACAATATTTTAAGCCACTGAACGGACTACTTGCTGATGGGTGAATTGAACTTTTCGGCTGGAGAATAAATTCTGTTGACCGCAAAAACGGTTTCGAATTACTTGATGGAAAAACATGCGCCCCTGCACCTGCATTATTGCTGCTGCTGGACACTGGCCATAGGAAAAGATTACTTCAATAGCAATTTGCCACAACGATTAGGGGAATAGTGTGACTTGAAAATTCGTTTGTGGATACATTTTTTGTTATTGTTGTTGTATGTTTATTGGTTGTATCTTGCATACACAGGCTTCAGTGATGTCAAGTGGAAAATTTCTAGTTATTGGATCATCATCATTCACACTTATTACCTCAGTGATAATATTCGTCTTCTTGTAACTTTAAAACAATAAAAAAAAATCACCGGGGAATTCAACAAGGAAAAGATGAAATTAATATATGTACATATGCAACCCCCATAGAAGAACAGTCTGTATAGGATATCTTGATGTGGGGGGTGTAGTTCAATTTCCTATGCTTGTTTAATTTCTATGGGTTCGATGCGTTCCTAATAGCCAAAAGGAGCTTTATGGTTGGCGGTTAGCTTATTCTAAGTGAAAGGTAGTAACCAAAGTGTATTGGGGATGAAAATTATGCACCACAGCCTTCCGAGTTGTATTTCAATTCCTGGTAGTTCTGGACTGCATGTAGTAGTAGTACCTGAACTGCATGACTAAGTTTAAAAAATAGGGGTTTTAGTTGATATTAATTTTTGTTATTAATAAACAAATAAACTAGTGGCCAGTTTCTCCAAACACTTTTAAATATTTATTGGGTTGTTAAATCTTAAAATGGTATTTTTCAATTTCATCAACCACTTTGATTTTTAAAGTCCCATTTTGTTCCAAATAAATTTTAAAGGCGTCTTAAAAATGGAAGACAAAGAGAACGATGAAATATTTCGATTGATATGCTCTCCTCTCGCTTGCTCCAATAACAGAGAGCCATGAGTGGTGAATAAAAATCCGGGGTTGGCATCAAGTTTTCTCGTTTTTAAAAATTCACCTCCTTGGTGCAAAGCATTTTAGCTAAAATTCCAATAAATTTTATTACTCCGTTAACTAAAATGCATTTAGGTGTATTTTGGTGAAACTGGGCATAAGTTATTGAAAAAAATCTAAATATCAGCATAATAAATGCAAAAAAAAAGAAACAGCAGATTCCCTGATATAAACATGGTACAGATTCCAGGTGTTTCAAATAAAATAATTGCCCCCAGCCTTTCATAATTTCATCATTAATTGTCACTCCATATAATGTGCTTAGATACTTAAAAAATCATCTATTGTTATAATTTTTTAAAACCTTGGAATTATGTTGATAAACCTAAATAATGATACACAATGCTTTACCTATACCAATTCCATAATTCATTTGAGTTGTTTTGAGTTTAATTGATATATGTATACAACAGCCCACGAGTGTTTTTTTTTTCTGATGCTTGTGTTTATTATGTTTCTAGTTCATAAATTTTTTATCAAGGGCCAAGAGCAAGAAAAATATATATTAACAATCCATTTACACGCAGTTTTCTATGTATGAAAAATCCATTAATATTAAATGACTTTGACAGTTTTGACAGCAAAAGAAAGATGATGATGAAATATAATGTCGACTCATCTGACATTCATTACTAAGGTATACCAAACTCACAGTGTGGCGCATCAAAGTGATGCGAATAAGAAGAACAATTATTAATCTTTAAACGGTATATTAATGTCATAATCAATTCAGCCTTTATTGAAGATAGAAGATTTAGGTACTCATACTTTAATGAACATTCATTGCAACAGAAGTAGGGGACTGTTACAGTTTTTGATTATTAATAACATAAATATGATTTTTTTTTTGCAATTTCGAGGATAGCCAGTTCCTTTTTGTTTTTTTTATATATATATTTTTCACATATGTCCTTTTACAAGGAAACTCCAATGGAGCAATATGACCCAGAGAAGCTGGAATAATCTGAAAACTACATAGTTAGGTATAGGTGCATTGATAATATTTCAATTCACATAAATGTTTTTTAAAAGTGCTCCATATCGCAGTTTACGTACATAAATTTGACAACACCAGCCAAATACATGTGAAATTTGCTTGTGTTTGCATCCGAAAATTATGGTAGACTCAAGGAATTGATGGCACTTAAGGAAACTTGACGTAGAATTATGACATTAGCTTCCTTTTGCTTTCGACTATTATGGTTGGGCCTTAACTTTTGACAAAAGCGCAAGTTTGTTCAACCCACTCGTGTCCTTCATTTTTCTTAAATTTCGGAAGAGTCAATAAATGAATTTTATGATATATTACATGTTTGATTCCTATCCGTAAATGAAAGTTTTATTTTAACCTTACATACATATATCTACAAACTATAAAGAATTAAATTTAAAATGTCTAATTTATTTAGCTTTTTGAATTGTTTAATTATTTGCTCTAGATTTCTAAGTTTTACATTATAAATACACAATTTAACTTAATTACAACAAATGATCTGCTTCACACGGCCACTATATCATCCACTCTATATCTAATTAACAAATTAAATCGCGAAACGAAGTTAATAACTCCATTGCCGACCCAATTTCACGTGAAATCTTGTACAATCTTTTTTACAAAATTCCTTTTGGAAAATATAATGTTCTTAATTCACACTGAGCACTCTGGAGTCATGTCGACAGATCACGAATTTAATCATGCACTTTTCCACGATTTTACCGTTCGCAAATTAATTAGGAAAACAATAATCAGCAAATCCGTCCCCTGCGCTCCTCCATACACTCAGTTTGTAAAGCATAACAGTCTCCTAGCATGGAATTAGATCCACATAAACTAAAAGATTGTTTATTTTTTTGTACAGAGTGTATTTAAGCGCCTTGGATTTCTGGTTTTATGTTAATTATAGAAAAGTGCACTAACTATGATATTATGTGCGCATCAATATAATTTTCACATAACTACTGCCATCCACATACAACCACCTCCACCACCTGTGTTGTGAAAGCAGTTATGAGGCCAAAGACAAAGAAGGCTAATTGCTCACTGGGAAAATGTAACGTTTTTCGATTAGTATGCTGTTACTGGGGCAACGCTGCGCTGGCTGCTTGGAAGCAAGACCGATGATGAATTAATTACTTGGTTTCTTTGTGAATTGCTCCCAGAAGAATCTGTGGAATTGAAAGTAATTAAGTTTGAAAAACGACATCTAAGAAAGAATTACCTTTCAATTATGATTTTCACAGAAAAAACAAAATTAAACTAGGTTTTCGATGTAACATTCAAATTGAGTACACCTCGATGCATTATTTAAGTAATTTGCGTATTTTATTCAATTATTGTAACTAAGTATAGAATTTGTGTGATTATATTTCTTATCAGTTTTGGAAAAATTCAAATCTCACAATGCCAATGAATTTTCGATTACAAATCGAGTATCGATCAAAATAATTTTTATTTTTTTTTTGTTACGATTGATAGACGACTTTTACATTAAGCAACTCCTGCGTTCAACTCAATAGTTTTTCACTCGTTGAATCGAGCTTGACTGAGAGAAACGTATGTGGTGGCCGGGGAAGACAGAGTCGCTCGGGGAGTTCGTGTTGCACACATTAGCATTACAAGTAAAATTGCTTAGACTGCTTTTAGATTAAGCAACTTCTGCGTTGCGACTCTCTTACCCGGCCACCACATAAGTTTCTCTCCGTCAAACTCGAATTTACGAATGAAAAATTAACGAGTTGCACGCAGGAGTTGCTTAATGTAAAAACCGTCTTAATCTAAAAGCAGTCATACATTCATAATATGTATCTCGAAAGGGATATGTCCGAAAAGTTTTAGTGGCTTTCAAAGTGTGATCTTTTTTTTATGTTCGATTAGGTACCCACAAATAAACCCAAATCTCGAAACAAAACGTGTTATGTTTTTAAGGAAAATCAACGGTTTTCAAAACTATCATATATTGTAGAAGTACATAATCTCTGCTATTCTTTTCCATCCAAAAATTTTCTTTTCTTTCATTTTTCATGTTTTCTCGAATGAAAAAAAGTCTCTTGTCAAACTTGAAATTTAAGTGCTTTTTTCACGTTTTTGACATTTGCTAAGCATTCAGTGCAAACTGTCATCAGCAAGTTATAGCTTTGACACTAACTATTTTCACAGATTCTTACAAACACAATTCTACCATTTGAACAGTATTCAGTACGAACTGCCATAAGATATTTATATCTTTATAACTTTCTAGTCTGACAGATATGTATAAATTACATTTTGACATTCGCAGAACGGAATTTTACCATATTGTCAAAAAATACATAACAGCTCACACTACGTGGATGACAGAATGAAATTATATATAACGCTTTTTCCAAACTGTCAAACTCAAAATCTTGTAAAAGAATTTTGTAAATAATTCCTTTTTTTTCTAGTGAAATGTGAGATTTACGTGACTAAAAGGTTTATTAATACACTTTTCACAATTTTCGCACACAACATAATATTTCCGCTCTTGTTTTCAATCGATTTTCAGCAATTATAAAAAAAATATGTCATCCGCGAACTGCTGATTTTGACACTGCTCTGCGAACGAGAAAGAGATATATCGTTGTTGCCTAAAAAGCAATATTGCGAAGCAGCAAAGTTGCGTGAGCGGTACTGGTCTAATCAAAGAGAGTAAGCGCCGCGAAGTGGGCACCCAACTACTTTGAATCTGGTATTGTTGAAGTTTTCAGTATAATTTCTCCACATTTTGAGGAAGAAGTGAGCATTTCCCAGAGTCATCCTAATAAGTCTTATCAGTTTGGCAGGGATATTAAATCTTGACATGGCACGATTCAATTCTTTTCTATGCACACTATCAAAAACAGCTCTGAACTCGACAAATAATTAGTGGGTATCGATATTGAATTCATGGGTCTTGTCCAGGATCTGGTGCAAAGTGAAAATTTGGTCGATTGGTAGATTTCCCATCCCATGAAGTTCATCCACGCATCCAGTTTTGTTTTTGTAAAATCTCATTTTGGTTGGGTACTTGAAACTCGTGGTCATCATCTAGATGGGCAGGTTGGTGTTGCTCATTTGCGGTATTTGGAACTTGTTCGCCATTTATCAGTTAGTAGAAATAGCCCCTCGAGATGCTTAAAATCGACTGCGTGTCTACCACTGTATTTCCATCGCTGTTTTTACAGGCTCCAGTGCGAGTTGTTCCACCTGAGCAGCATTATTTACACAACACTTTTGTAAAAACTACGTACCTGTTTCCTGTCGTTATACGACGCTCATGATATTTCTCTCTTCTTCATTGTAAGCAGTCGATTTTTATCCCTTCTTCTGTCTACAGAAGAAGCCCCTGGAGGGCTCCGTTTTGTCAATATTTGCCTGGTCACACTCAGAGTCAAACCAAGGGATCCTCGGGCGGTTACGAGAGTCCCTGAACCCCTGATGCAGCGCTTTTGATAGCTTGTTGATATTGCTGCCAGAGTGGTCCTCAAGGTTCATATTCACAGTCGTGGGGGTTTTCGCAAGTTCTAATGATACTCATACGTTTGGGCTGTGTTTTGGCATTGTAGCCTCTTAATGTTGTATTTACTTCTCGTAGATAATGTCATTCTTTATCGGCTTCATTGGACATCCGTACTTGTAGCATTTCAGCAACCAAATATTCGCCAGAGTCGATGTTGGCTCTTTTCAAAGTACGTACATCCAATATGCTAGAGTAGTGTCTTCAGTCAATTACTACGTTGTCGAAGTGGTTGCGGGCTCGAGTGTTTGACCATTTGAAAATGTAGAGACGAGTAAATCCCATGATGATCACCACCATGTTTGTTTTTTCACCACAAAGTCGAGTCACCATAATCCGTTGCCGGAAGTGGTTCTTTCCTAAGAGAATTTTTATGTCCTATTTGGGGCATTGCTCATAATCATAAGTATTGTCGAGAGCTCCGAAAAAAAATCCTCGAAAAAATGCTTTGATGTGAATCGTTGGGCGTTGTTCCGTCATAAAAATCACAGTTTTTAGTTCTTCTCACGCCCGAGGCGTCCAATCGCATTTCCTGAAGTGCTGTTATATCAGCTTTAAGGCTGTAGAGACTCGACGGTATCGGTAAGCTGTTCAATTTCACGCAGTCCATTTACGTTCCACCTGCACACTCGTAAATCGTTGTCCATTTTTTGTTCGCAGGGTCATCAACATATCCGGTATTTTTACCCGGAGCTTCTTTTCTTTTTTTCATCACAATCGTTTTTCACTTTCACAGCTGGGTTGTTAGGTCTGCGCGTAGCGTGCGTATATATATATATATCATTTGAGCTTGATCTTCAGGGTTTATTCTTTTCGTTTTTCCTTAGTTATCAGAGACTATTATTATCTTATGAAAGGTGCTTTCCTTTCCAAGTTTTACGATAGAGTCACTTTTTTTATGAAATGACCTTTTGCATTTTTTTTTTTTTGTTTTAAATAAAACACCACAATCGTTGTCAATCAAATTATCGTTATGATCTTCCTTCTTGAAGACGTTTTACCACAAAGAAAAAATAAATAAACAAAAATTCGCGCCAAAAAACCTCACCTCCACCAGACTGTGAAATCTTAATTCCTCAGTCTTCATTTAAAACTCTTTTTATATTTCTCTCGATATTCCATCATCACAAAGTAACCAACTCCAAAACGAGGGGCTTCCTTCATCAACATTTTTTTTATATTTATTTTTTTTCGTCACTACGACTCCAATTCTTCATGTCATTGATGAATTTTTGTCGCACGTATTGAATTAAGGCACAAAAGTGGAACGATGTCATAACATTCCATGCGCATCTTGGTCCTGCGATGGACATTGAGGTATAAACGTTAAATGTGTAAAAAGCGCAAAGCCATTGTCAAGCAAAAGTGTATTATCTACAATAAGGTTTTTTTTTATTATTCGTAGCTTAAAGGTTCGTTTTTATTTGTATTTTTTTTTTTTTTTTTGTATGTATAGTCAGCGCGTCAAGGCAGTGTGCACATGCACCAGCAAACAAGTTATCCTCCGATCATTGACGCTCCAACTTTGGCTTTATATGAAACGGATCGGATCGAATGACATCACTTCGAGGTGGTCCTGCCAAATCAAGTTAGGCGACGATCTTGCACCGATTGGTAACAAAATAGGCTTGTGGCTTTTCGACAAATTCGCAATCAAACAAGTGGAAAATTCACAATAAATTGTGAATTTGATGGGAATATTGAGTTCGTGGTAAAAGACGACAAGATGGAAGCAAAGACTTATATGTTAGTAACTAAAATTTAAATATTAGAGCATTACTTTTTTAGTAACTTATTGATTAAGTACTGGTTTGATATCTTTATAGCTATATCTTGTTATATTTAGTATCGATGCAGTGATGTACTTTAGGACGAAATTTTCAAAAGCCACCACATTTAAAAAAAATTAAAGCAAACGTTTTTGCAACGACCCAACAAAATACAGATCAATGGTTAAAACCTACGGAACAACGTCAAGCGACCTTTGCTCTATGTACTATTGAATTAACTTGCCATCGACAATCATTGGAACGCAATATTTGCTACAGTTTCGTAGCCAGCGACCCTAATTCGAAGATTGTTAGCCATAATCTCGACATGCTTTCTATTTAGCATCAGGGACAAATCCAAAGACAAGATCGAATTCGAAGAACGATATCGAATCTCGAATTTTCAATGAACGATTACAATCGCAACGAGGTGTTGATTTTGCTTAAAGAAATGCAGCAGTCTTTTTGGCAAATAAGGAATGCCAACCGACAAAGGGAAGTGGTATCCCCTAGGAAAAGTTGGAAGTGTTTGTCGAGTATTTTAAAAGAAGTTTCGTAACGAACCCAGTGATCCTAAATTTCTGGAAGAAGCCAACGCAACAACACGTCAAGTTCAACAAAAGGACAACGAGAGCATCATATTCAGCGATTATAATCCAACCAATGAACCAGAGCAAACTGCTGGTTATACTAGCCCTGGAGAAGTTGCAGAACTAAGAAATCAACTGGACCACGATACGATTTCCAACTTTATCCTAAAGAAACTATACTACTAGAAACAATGATGACTTTCCTGGCCATCGTATTAAATAACTCCATAAACAACGGGTATTTCCCCACCAGATGGAAGACAGCGAAAATAGTAACCATACGAAAAAAGGAAGACTGCAGAGTCAATTACTGGATATACCTTTTCTTGCACTAGCAAAATATTGGAAGGACTTATTTTGCGAAGACTCAAGGTAATTTGTGTCTGACAAAACATCATCCCGAATACGCAGTTTGGCTTTAGGATGAAATATTCCACGCTACATCCCCTTCTGAAGTTCCAAACTGACGTAACCAGCACACTCAACATCCTTGATGGATGACCATCCAACCAGTGTTGGATGGTTTCTCGATTTGATGAATTTATGGGCATTTGACAGTATTTAGATTCACAAACTAAAAATTTTTAATTTTATAGCATTACTAATAAAAATAATTGTCAGTTTTCTAAATTTCAGGTCCTTCTTCGTCCAGATTGAGAGTAAACAGTCATTGACAAAAGCGATTCGTGGCGGAGTAGCAGAAGGATCAAAGTTTGGACTTATGGCTTTACAACACATAGACGTCTACACTACTTCATGCAGATGACTCCATCATTTGCTCCAGTTAAATGTCACCAGTACTTGCCGCCCGTAGAGTTGAAGAGCACATGAGCGATCTTTGAAGTTTCAACACAAAATGGGCAATAAAAATAAACTCACAAAAAATCCGAACTAATCTGCTTTATAAGACCACTTAACTTACTGCTTTCCCATATTGTTTACCATTTCAAAAACCAGCATGCAGAAACTGGGAGTTTTCGAAAGAAAAATTCTACGAATGGGCACGGGACTGCATTTTAACCGACGACGGAGACAGAGGCACTACATCAACAAATAAGTCTAGGAGGCAGCTAGAATCTCTCCACTGGAAAAATACCTGGTAAATGCAGCTAAAAGAATAACAAAAAGTTTGGACATTCATACCAATCTACTGGTAAGAGCTATCGTAAGCGAACAAAGATACTGCGAAATCGTTAAAAAAATCGGAATGTCACCCGCAAGAGCTCGATGCTTGGTGTGTATTGTAACGCGAGATTTTTCTACCGAGACGCTTTGGTACAACAGTTCGAACAAATATCCCGCTGCACACTGCTGATTCCTCAGTAAAATCACATGTACGACATTGGTGAAGGCAATTGACTTTGGAAACTGTGGCTTATTCTTTCTGGATGCACCTAGTGGAACTGGAAAAACGATGCATCTTCTATTGCTTCTTAGACTGGATTTATAATAAAAATATTATCATGCTTACCATGCACAGCTTCGTTAGATAGTCCAGTTCTCCAAGAAATGTTCTTTCCAGGTAGCGGAATTGACTTTTTTGGAGATTTCGTTCTGGATGGTCTCTATTTCTTCAGGCTACTGGTGTATAGGTTAGGTTTTGTAACCGAAAGGTGGTCAAGAGAATAATTAGGCCACTATGTCCATTGTGATACCACATGAGTAAACGAGGGATCTCATCATTAACTAAACCAGTCGAAGCTTCTTATGAACGATGTAGCCAGATAGTCTTTGCCTTCACAGGATCACAAGAAATTGTTCTTTTAGGATTCAGCATCTAACCTTAAAGCTATTAAGCAACATAATGACCCGTAAGTTCGTTTAATAGGATTTTAATCTTATTTTACGCCTATGACAAAATATGGGTTCACGCCATAAGGTTCTATTCGCTCTTTCGTTCTCTGCTTTATTTTTCTTTTAATTACCCCAATTTAGAGATATGTTCCTTTATTATTTAATGCTTATCCAATCCTGGCCAGTTAATCCGCAGTTCACACATACGACCACTGGAGGAGCTTGATCGAACGATGGAAAATTTGTGGAACAATGCAAGACGTTTTGGAGGCGCACTGACAAAGCATGGTTGATGATTTCTTTCAGACTTTAACAGTCATACCGTAATTAACAACCTGCAAATGATCTCAATGCTTGCCTGAAATGATTTCGTTTGTCACGCATTATACTACGCTGCGCCGATATTTGTCTGTCAAGTGCCAATTCTATCACCATATTAGGCTGCTTGGGATACGCTCCAGGATATTGATCCGTTCGCGTTAGCAAATGTCAACGAACCTCCATTTCCGATCCGATCTCTGGTGCGATAGTTCCCCTCGAACGTGCCAAATTAAATTTTTGATCTGTCCTATTTAGAAACTCCATCAAGATGTTGATTACTCCGTTCGGCGAAACTCCGAAAATATTGCTGAGTTGACTGTAAAATTCAGCCTTTGACGGGGTATGGTATGTACTATCCTTATTCGGGATTTTTCTTTTAACAGTGCACCTTTGATTCTCTGTATTGAACTTATTTGTCGCACAGCATCTATTCTGACGCGCCCGTCCAAGACTCCAGCCGAATTATATTTCCGACAGAGCATTAAACTGTTGCTATTTTCGTTTTTGTTTAATCTCGTTCCTTTAGCTTTGGAAGCTTAGTCCGGGACGAGACCAGAATCAAATAGTTACCGCAGTTGGAAGAAAAATAAGCACCATTGGTATTTAGTTATAACTGGACATCGCAAAATCAATTTTTCCAAAATCCTCAGCATCGACTTCGATTATACTATAATATCTTCCCTTGTGTTGTTCCTCTTTGCAGGGCTTGGTTCGGACTTTTTATTCTGGAGTTCTTTTCACCTTTTGGTAAGATTTCCTAATCTAATTCCTGGTAAAATATCTCTCTGTTTGCACGCTTCTTATGCTTCCTTTTTTCCCTTTTGGAAAGCCGGTATTCTTCTCTTCTGTTCTGCTGGAAAAGCTCGTGTACTCGCTGGAACTCATCGTCTATCCAGTGGTTTCCCTTACTTTGCTGTTTCTTCAAAAAAGACCAAATTTTTACTTGACATTTTTTGGTAAGTGATGGCAACTTCTACTTTTGTGGCTATTTCTATATTTGCAACCATAAATCCAAGGAGTAAATTGTTGCAAACATAATCCGAAACTTTTCACCACAACTCAGTTGTGGTGAGAGACAACCAATCAATGCAAACAATCATTACCGTGGTTAGCGCTTATAAAAGCCATCATAGAGCGAGATCCACCAACAATGCAACGTAATAAGACTGTAAAATCAAATCCACTTACCTCAACCCGGTTGGTTCCATTAAATTGTATCTCTCTCTACATTATTTGCTAATTATTTTGTATCCACAGTGCCGATTTGCCATTGTTAATGTTGTTGTTGTGAAGCTGCTTGCGGATCTAATGACGTGTGCAAAACACTTGGGCGGGATGAGATGCAATGGGATGTTGTCTCAGGTTGCATTATTCTCGTGGATTGAATTTTCGCACTTAAATAGCAATTTATCGACTCGTACTTGATTATGCAAGAACAAACTATTAGATACATTGTTGTCCTCGATTATTATTTATAAGAGAGAAAGAGAGGTAGGTATAGGTACCTGGCTGAGTGCTGATGATGTGCGAACTGGGAATCGAACCGAGTGTGAACCTAATACGATTTGGTTTGTTTGTGCGGTCGCAGCGATTGTTTTAGATCGAGTAACTCAATTAAATGACAAGCGATTTTTATTTTAAATCGATCGATCTGTGCAAATATTTGCATTTATTTTTTTTTTATATTGCGGATGGGTTTTGGTTTCTTTAGTGGAAGTTTGGTTTCATCTATTGAATGACGCAACTCTCTGGATTGGTTTTATGAAACCATTAAAATCAGATCGCATTGCAAATAATTTTAACATGCGTTAATAATAATAATTACTAATTTTGAACGTTGTAATGTTGCGGTAAAATATTATGCAGATGAGTAGATTTTATATTACATATATGGAGTGCAACATTTCACTCAGTTTATTCAATATTGTGTTCGATCTCAAAACAGGCAGTTAATTTGTAGTGTGAATTTTGATAGCTACGCTTCACTCAGATTTCCCAATAAGGTATGTGGAGATGAATAAAGTATTTAATGGAAATAAAAACAACTATGTATAAAATACCTTTACTTATGTATCTCTGGTACTGTGTATTTTAAGAATATATATAAATCTGATGATCGCTGCATCAAAGGGTATATTTTTCTTTAAAAAGGATATCTCGATGTTTCGAAAAGATTTTTCAATAGTTTGAACAGCGCTGTGTTAGGAGTAAATTTTTTGAAAGGTGATGTTTTTTTTATCAAAAACCACTAAACGAAATTTACTTTTATTTTGTCACACCATCAGAATTGAGCTCGAAGACTCGTCGGGCTGGTGGGTTGGTGTCCATATGTTCCACGTGACTCAGCCATCTCAGCCGCTGTACCTTCAGCTTCTTGACCGGGTTAATATCGCTGTATAGCACGTATAGCTTGTCATGGAATCTTCTTCTCCATATTCCTTCGATACACACAAGACCATCATCCGAGTCTTTTAACGCCCATGCTTCCGTCCCATACAGCAGGACTGTGATGATCAAAGTCTTATAACGGGTGATTTTTTAAGAGGTTTAGAACTTTTTTTTTAAAAAAAGCACAAAAAATTCGAAAAAATTAATGAAATATTTATTTGAATCGATAGTTTGAACTTTGCAATTTAATGTTTAAAGATAATTTCATGCAAATGTTGACCGCGGCTGCGTCTCAGGTAGCCCATCCGCTGAGTCCAATTTTGGCATACTCTTTCACACATATCGGCCGGTATCTCACGAATGAATGCATGGATGTTGGCTTCCAGTGCGTCAATCGAAGCGGGCTTGTCCCTATAGACATTAGCCTTGACATACCCCCACAAAAAATAGTCTAATGGTGTCAAATCGCACGATCTAGGCGGCCAATTGACCGGCCCGAAACGTGAAATTAACTGTTCACCAAACTCGCCTCGCAATTGCGCCATTGTTTCGCGTGCAGTGTGGCATGTGGCACCGTCTTGTTGAAACCACATATCATGCAAGTCAAGAACTTCCATTTCGGGCAAAAAAAAGTTTGTTATCATCGCTCGGTAGCGTTCACCATTGACAGTAACGCTGCGATTCGCATCATCTTTGAAGAAATATGGGCCAATAATGCCGCCGGCCCATAAACCAAACAGTGGCTTTTTCGGGATGCATTGGTAGCTGTTGCAATGCTTCTGGCTGATCTTCACTCCAAATGCGGCAATTTTGCTTATTAACGTACCCATTCAACCAAAAATGAGTTTCATCGCTGAACACAATTTTTCGATAAAAAAGCATTTCGAACATTTCGAACCGAGCACGAATTTTGATAGTAAAATTCAATAATTTGCAAGGGTTGTTCATTTGTAAGACGATCCATGGTTAAATTGCAAACCAAACTGAAGCTGTTTGACAGTGACACAAGGTGCTAAACACACGTCAGCCGTCAAAACCAGTGTTGCCAAAACCAAACCAGCTAAAAAATCACCCGTTATAAAGTCTCCTTTATATTATGAGATAGCGCCTTATTACTTAAATGCGAAAAGAAACAGCGATTGGCAAGAGTAATTCTTTATTCGTTCTCTGCACTGAAGTCGTTTTGCGTTGAAATAGTGGATCCCCGGTAGACAGTTCTTGACTACTTCAAAATTATATCTATCCATGTAATGTCACAGGTTGCTTATTTCGGTCGATTATGTGTATGTCATCTGCATACACGAGTAGTTGAACGGACTTTCGATAATTTGTTCCAGTGGTGTTGACTTTCAATTTTTGTACAATTGCTTAAAGAACGATGTTAAATAGGTTGTATGGAAACGCGTCGTCTTGCCTTAGACCTTTCTCAAAATCAAACGGTTCGGTGGTATTCTTACCGACTTTGACAGAGCAGCGAGATTTCCCCATCGTCATCGGTAAAGAGGTGGTGAATATCGGTCTGGAATTCCTGGGTTTTTTCCAAAATCTGTCGGACAAAGAACATTTAATCGAGAGTTGACTTGCCTGGCCTGAATTTACAATCAGTTCGTTTACGAGGATAGCCGACTAGATTTTATAAGCGCGGTTTAGGGGACTTATTCCTCTGTAGTTGATGCATATCAGAGTGTCTCTTTTTTTGCGGATGGGGTACACTATGATACGATTTCATTCATCGGGCATACTTTCTTCAAACGAAATTTTACAGATGAGTTGGTGCATGCTCCCTACCTACACATCTTCTGCAGCTTTTTATAATAAAGCTGCTGCACCAGCAGACTAGAAAAATGGTCTTTCTAGATCCCTTTGGTAGAATTTTCTAACATCACTCCTACCGGTACAACCCTCGATAGACTTAACCGCTTGCTTCTCGTGCTCTTCTTTAAGACGTCGGCGTTCCTCCCCTCTTTTTTGCCCGTAGAACTCCCAGGCGGCTCTCTCAGTGGCTCTGATTCTAGTTTGCAACATTTCCTGGTAGGCCTTGTTCTTCACTGCATGCGCCAACTGGCTTTTTGGCTTTCTTCATCAAACCAGGAGTTTCGTTGTTGACCCTTAGTGAAACCCAACACATCAGAGGAAGCATTTTTGGTGACTTGTTGACAATATCTCAACTGGTCAATTGTAATTGCTCCTGGTGGCAGCTTGTTGAGGATTGGTAGAAACGTGGTCAGCATAGATTCTTACGGTCTCTTGCGATTATAGCTTCGCGATATCAAATGTTCTCACAGCATCGGCTCGGCGGCGTTGCGGCGCCATATGCGGAAGCCCGCATACGTGCTTGATAAACTACCAAGTAGTGGTCAGAGTCCATGTTTGCCTCACGGAATGCTCCACCATCCAGGATACTGGAAGCATGTCTGGCGTCTATCGCGATGTGATCAATTTGGTTGACGGTCATTTCATCACTGCTCCACCAAGTACCTTTGTGTATATCTAGGTGCGGGAAATGGGTGTTCGATATGATGATATTTCGCCCCACCGCCAAGTTTACCATACTGTATCCGTTGGCGAAAATGTCATTGTACCAAAGTCACCCAGAATAATTTTGGCGTCGTACTTCAGGCACACATCGTACGGTGGTTCATCCTTTTTGTGGGGTGCGTGAACACAGATCAGCGAGATGTTCATGAATTTCGCCTTGATGCGGATTGTGACCAAGCGTTCGCTGAAACTGGGAAATCCTCAGACTTCTTGCCTAAGTCTTTCTCGAATCAAAAAACCGCATCTTAATAACCGCCAACCCTATTCTTTATACCACGGCCCGTTGTAAATATCACACGATGTCATTCTACGTACGCCCTCCCCATCCTATCGCACTTCCTGGATAGCTGTAACATCAGCCTATTCAGTTTCTCTACTAATTAATCGGCTGCACGTGGTCTGTACAACGGCACGTACAGATCCGAAATTCGTTATCGTTGTTTCGTTTGCTGAGGTCGTCAACATTAAGATCATCCATATCCGAAGCTTTTTGTTATTTCAGAACTAAATGGTTTTTCGTTGTAGAGACTTTACTCCAACGCACAACCCCCTTCCTGGAAGACCAGACTCTTAGACACCTCCAAGAGCGTGGGGAGCCCGATTAACCCCTCCGTATCGGTCTGTGCTTCGAATATGTCTTAGTAGGTGTTCACTATAAGTAGTTAAACCTGACTGGAACCTTAGACGCCACCTATGATTCCTTCTGGAAAACTCCTCCGCTGCCATCTTGATGAAAGGGGAAAGTGCCTTAGTAAAAACACTTCTCCCCCTCCGTCTCGTTAGCCGCCCCCAAAACCCTCCAAAGGGATTGGTTACCCAGATCTCAGGTTGAGATACTAGGTCCCCGATGTTCACCACGGAGAGGTGGGAGTAGGAATTGGTAGTCAGAGGTTGTTTTCAGAAAACCTGTGGACGCTTAGAGTCCGCTTGAATGTACATAACTACTCTTCGAATTCATCTTTTTCTTTTATAAAATCCGACACATTATATTGTTAATATTTTTTTTCTTTTTGGCGTTAATTTGTTTGAAAAATCGCGCAATAAATGCCATCTCCCATGAGAAATTTTTATGTATCAATCAAACATAAACGCTGGTTGTGTTGTTGGATGCCTTAGCTTTTGCCCTACTTTACGTTTGGTATGAACGAACCTATGTACTTAAATAAACCTTATGTTTATAGATATAAAAATAATACTTAAAACAAGTTTTCTTAACGAAAAGAGGCCACTAAACTTCTTACGCACTTAAATATGCGCATGCATTTTGCATCTCTTTATAAGGAAACAAATTATCGGCTATTGTGTAATCGCATCAACCCACAATTCGAAAAGTGCACAAACTTAACTGATATTATAAAAATATTTTTTTGTGGTGTCCTTTTGCTTTGATCGCATTAAAAAAGGGCAAAATACGATCAACATCATCGTCACGATCACTTAGTCGGATCGAATTACTTATCTTTTCAGTTTGCTGCAGGGTGGTCCTGTCACATCATACATCTTAGGGACGATGACGAAGACCACTGCAAAGTGACTGTAAGTCGATTAGTTACAAAACACGTCAGTGGTTTAAACAAAAAAATACCAGCTCATACTAAGCGGCCGACTCGGCATATGACAGCAATGGGTGATGCGCAGCAGATTGAGTACGTTGAACGCATTTACCACTATTGAAGTTCAAATTTTAATGGATATCCTGCAGCAGCTTAAACGATTCATTAGTGTGACGATCTTAGGCACGGTTTGAGTGAAAAATTTTGCTGAGAAGCATGAAATCATGCTTCTAATCTGATTCGTTATTTCAACTAAATTGGATTCACTTAAGAGCTGTTTGATTCCATCATTTTCATTCTGCGAATGATTCAGCGAGTTAAATTTTGTATATATTCACGTCTAGACGCAACAATGTTGTTTTGGGTGGGTTTAATTTTTCAAAGCTTATCAATATCTATCTTTCAATCACTCAATCAAATTTAGAGGCAAAAATGTCTTAGCAATTTATTTGATTGAAATTTATTTGAAATTTGTTTTGAATTTTAAGTTGAAGTCAAATCATCTGGAAAGTGTTACCAACTAATTGGGTAGATGTTCAAGGTAAAATTGTAGGTATAAGCAATAGTAATTTGCCAGACGTTTTTTATGAGGGTGCATTTATTTGAAATTATTTTATATTTAATATACCTAACTTAATTGGGGAAACCAGTGTCGGATTAGGCAAGCTTGGGGCCTGTTTCAATTGTTATTTTCACATTCTGATGGTTCTGGTTAAAATTTTGCTCCATTATATGAAACGAATAGAACTTCCATTCCGGTTGTTGATTTTGACTCTGGAATTTACCAATGTTTTCCCAATGCACAGCTCGTGGAACAATGGTAAACTTTATTTTCGGCTTCGTTAACATTCTGGAGGAATAAGTTAATGGTAACATTCACACCATTTCTTCCTTTCGGTTTTCAACTTGGTGTCTGATAAATTTTCTCGAACTGAATGTGAGCAAGTGCCAAGCAATAACCTTTTCACGAAAGCGTATCCCTCTCCCTCCCAGAACGTATTTTATCAACAATGTACCCGTCTCCCCAGTTGATTCCATACGCGATCTCGGAGTTATCTGTGACAAAGAATTGAATTTTCGATCTCACTTAGACTCCTCTATAAACAGAGCTAACTCCGCGCTTGGCTTTGTAAAACGTTGGTCAAAAGAATTCTCCGATCCTTATGTAACTAAAACTCTCTATGTTACATTTGTAAGGCCCCTTCTTGAATATGCTAGCCAAGTCTGGTCACCCTACTACATCTCTCACTCCCGTCGTATTGAAGCTGTTCAACGAATATTTCTACGTTTTGCACTCCGTGGCCTTGATTGGTCAAATCGATTCAACCTCCCTCCCTACGTAAACCGCCTAAGACTAATTGATATGCAAACACTTGAAAAACGTCGTCAAGTGGCTGACATTGTCTTTATTCAACAGCTATTAGCCGGAAATATCGATTGCCCCGCGCTCCTCCAAAAAATCTCCCTCCAGACCAATCCCAATAATCTTCGCTCAGTACCACTTTTCAAAATAAACTTTCATCGCACTAGCTATGGAAGTAACGAACCCATGACCCGCATGCTACCAATACCATGCAAAGCTTTTTCGACTTCCACCAAAGCAAAGATTCCTTAAAAACCTCCCTCTATAGAACCTCCAACCCTACCTAGCTTTCCTTAGATTTAAGAATTTTTAGACTTTAGTTATTATTGTTAGTTTCTAAGTGTTTGTGCTTGTATTAAGCTAATAAAGTTAAACAAACAACTTTAGACGGGAGGGGGTCCTATCCCCTCCTTCTGTGGTGTTTGTTGCTAAATAAATAAAATAAATAAATAAACACACGGGGGAGCTCCTGGAAAAAATGATAAGGTCGCGATTTGCCATTTTCGAAAAATACAAAAAAATTAATAGACAGATATAGTTATTTCGGACAAGCCGAGTTCTGAAATTGAAAGAGTGCAATTTAATACACACATACTTCCGCGTGTTGGAAATCATCTTGAGTCAGTAGATACCCCTCTGTAACATACATAAACAAAATTCTACTACGAGTACAAAATAAACGTTTTCCTTCCATTGACAGAATTTTCAAATCCATTTGTATTCCTAATTTTGTGATGATCTTGAAATATAGGCTTACCAATTTTCTTTATTTGACGTGTAGGTTGCATTTTGGATGCAAGAAACAAAACTCCTCGCTTAAATAAAATATAATCATGATCATTGTGCGGACACATAAACCTTAAAAACTTAAATCCCGGCAGTAGGACGTCATTTACCACAATCCGATTAAACAATCAATAATTTCGGATGGTCTTTCCGGCTTTTATGTGTCCCGAATTAATTCAAATAGAAACATCAAAGAACAATAGAAGTAGCGCCGTTCCCAGTAGGAAGTTATTGTCATATTTTGGTATTTCTTTATTATTTTCTTTTTTTGATATCTTTCGGAAATAAAATGTGAGAAAGAAAAGAAAATAAAGACTATATTACCACCTAATTCTCTATTTTATAATATTCTTTATTATTCTTTTAAAAAATAATCCGAAAGTGAGAATCAAATTCCTAAAAATCGCTTAACTGATTTAAATCCTAAGCTATTCCTGTTGGACATGTTTGCATTTATTCGGTAGTTCTTTTCCATCTTTTCCATCATTTCCATCATAAGAAGCCCTTTTAAAGATATCAACGTTATCATACGCAATTGCAACTTAATTGTGTTCAATCAATCAACACTCCCAAACGAGCTCGAATTTTGGAGAACAACTCAACCCAAATTAAAAACAACATTAGTTTCATGTCACACAATTTAAGACTCAAACTCATGCAAAATACACCTGCCGCCGACAATTTAATTTTCTTAAAAGAATATAAATACAAAGATTAAACATTTTAATCTCATCCAGCCACTGATATCGATTGCTTGGTAATTAATCAACTGCTGATTCTCATTTGACGAAAGGTGCAAACGCTTCCAACTGACCATTTTTCAAAGTGCCAAATGCCATTACAGACCATTCACTTCTTTATGTTTGTGGTTATTTTTGTGTGTTGCGTTCACAAAAAAATATGAATTGAAAGGGTAAATGTGAACACGAAATATATTTTTGATTGATGCGACTGTCTTGATCGAAATTAACCTTTGTTTTTTTGGGATCAGCATGTGGAAGGAGATGCGAGCAGGGCATCGTTGAAACGTCATCAGAAGGAATTTTATAACTCGAAATATGAGATATATCAGTATTAGTCATATAAACACATACTATGAAGCTACATGTTAGTGCAATGTGATTTCGTCTTTACACCGCAAATCTATAAACATTTTAGAAGTGAATCGAGCAAAGAGATAAACAAGAAATTCGATTTTTATTTGCCTTTTCAACAACAATAAAGAACTCCATTTGTTTTTTTTACGTTATTGTCATTAGCCTTTTTAGCCGACAACCATGAGGATTGGGTCCAAAAAGTCGATTTTAAAAATGACGATTTCAAAAAATCGATTTTAATAATGTTGAAAAAAAAATAATCGATTGGTTAAAAAACCGAATTTTAGAAAAGTCGATACACAATTTAAAATCTCGAATGTGAAAATGTTAAATGTTAGACCTTCAAAATGTGGATAGCAATCGATGTTTTGACTGTCAATATTTTGACCATCGATATTTTAATAGTCGATCAATTAGCTGTCGATATTTTGATTGTAAAATGGTTTAGGAAAGTGGAAGCGGAGTGTGGAAAAGCCGGTGGTGAAACAATATGTATGTCTTATGTCGGTAATTTTGATTTTGTTTTTGACTTCTCGACATTTTTGCCGATATTTTGTTAAGGAATTCGAAAATTTTTTAAGTCAAGGTTTTAAAATATAATATTAAAAGAATTTTTTTAGATGAAAATCGACTTATCGACATTTTTGTTAAAGGATTCGACATTTTTTAAGTCAATATTTTAAAATGTCAACATATTAATGAGCGGTAAAATACTTTGTAGAAATTTTAACGTCCGAGAAAATCAATATAGATCGATATAATTTTTGTTGACCGTTCGTACGTAACCCGACCACGTCCCTTTTAATATCTAAGGAAGATCGCCATCAGCAACATGTTCAGAGGACCAGTGGAGGAACTGCCAACCAGCCATCAGAAATGCCAAGCAATAATGAGCTCAGTTCTACTAGGCGGCCACAGCTAAACTTCTGGCTTGACGTTGAGTGGCGGATGGCGCTTGCAGCAAAAATTATGTCCACCCGACCAACATGAAATGCGGCCAGTGGTTTCCGAACTTAGGTCACACATGAACTATGTTAATATGTTAATAGCGGGAGATGTCCTGGTAAGAAGATTCCAACAACTTATCTGTACAGTTATAAAATTATGCCCAATAAATGGAACCTCAGGTGGGTGACCCATTCCCAAAAAAGGGACGCCTTTCGTCTACTTAAGCAACGCAACGAACACAAGCAAATCCAATACAAAAATATACACGCAACTTTTATCCAATGCTGTGTTTAGTTTATAGTAAATTTGCTTATGAGTTTGGTTGCCGTCGTTCAAGTGGACGAAAGGTCCTTAAATGTGCCAACAGCAAAGGAATAAGTCTCTTAATCGTCGCTTACTAAATCTTTTCAACTTCATCGTCATGCTTAAAATCATTTACCAACACTCTGATTGGCTTTTTCAGTGTGTGGTTCAACCGTGTCGTTAGTCAAACATTCACATTCACACAAAGAAACACCAGATCGATAGACTCAACCTCAAATTTGCTGCTCCACCAAATCCGGTAAGAACTTGATGTTAAGAAAGGTTTAAGACAGGACTACCGAATGCGTTATCATGGAAGCTCTTTACTTTCGTACTTACAGATCGAAGGGAGGCTGAGGTTGGCTCTGTCCATTACCTATTGAATTGGAGGCGACAAAATTCGTATTGGATATAAAAGAAGACAACACAAATTATATCATCGAGTGAAGCAAAACGTCACAATGGGTAAATATAACTTCAACATAATCAAGGATATTTTTGTATTGTTCTGCTCCACTATTTTATCACAAAATACCAGTGCAGAGAAAAAAACATGATTGAACGAAGTGCGCTGTTCCTGTTGCGTAGAATTTCTTTGATGAACCCTATTTTGCTGAATCAACCTAAAATTTGTTTCTTCTTTTTCTTGTGCGTGATCATTTCGGCAGTAGCTTTTTAATGTGTATGAAACAACTGGAAAAAACTTCCCTTTTGATATCACTCACGGGCGTTGTTGGAGGCTATCATTACACCAAATGTTAAACTGTTCCGCAACAAGTTTTAATTTCCCGTTATTTTCCTCTCTCCTCTCAAAAATGGCCTTTTAATCAGAAGGCATTATTCAAAATTTCTTTTTCTTCTATTTTCGAATGGAGCTTAAAACAAGCATCAACATATGAAAGAAAGATTTCCCAACACATATAATGTGTCCCACTGGCTCATCACTTAGTGCAGGTCTAAGTTGTAATTAAGCACAATGGTACAAAAACAAAAACACATGCACATAAATACAACATAAATACAATATTATAATAAAACACAGAAACAATTATGACCTTGGAGCACTGGTTCTAAAGAGAGTTTTTAAATTATTTCGATTTAAATTAAAGTCTATCAGACTCTCATTCAAGTTATATAATTTACTTATCCGTGTGAGAGGCTCATGCATGCCATAATTAGTTCTGTGGAGTGCAACATTCAAAAAATCAGATCTTCGAAGGTGGTAAGACCCTCCGCGGTAGTTTAAACCAATAGAAGCTAACAGGTGCGAAGCATCAATTTGTCCGCTGATAAGTCGATGAAGAAAAATTAGAACATTATTTACCCTTATTAATATTATTATTATTGATATTTCCCTACATACTCCGAATAATGTTATTTTATTAATTCTTTATTTCTTCTTTGTTATAGGTATTTTTTTCAAGAACATAAATTGGTATGTTCAATTTACATTTTCTTACAGCATTCCTATAAATGCTTCAAAAATTTGAATTTCTTAAATCGGTGACATTATTAAAAGCGCTATTTAATGAGATCAGTCCGTTGACATCGAAGAATCTTCAACTCAGCGGCCGCCAATTTACTCTTTGGCTATGCACGATGAACCATTTGGATCGCAGCCAGTCGGACTTAGGCAAAATGGCTCCACCAAAAAAAAAACTCCACACACAACAAAGCCAAAGCTTTTCCTCCTTTTGAACTGTCATGTTGACTCCAACTTGTTGGATTTTCAGTTTTATCGAAAATATAACCGATCCTGCGGAGCCAAATTAAGACATATTACATTACGCAATGATGAATTTGACTCTGATCGGAGCCATTTGGCTTCATTATGTATGGCCACCTTTATACTTTTTATATATTGAATCACAATGCTTATCATTATATTTTAGCTCCGGACGAACAATTAAATTAATGCATCAACTACTCCGTTGACAGTGAGACAGCCTCTCAACGATGAAATTGGAAGAAACACGTGTTAAGGTCACCAATTTAAATCATTTAAATTTATAATTTATATTTAACTCCAAAATTTAAAAACGGTACAAAAGAACGTCGTCAGTATAGCATCAACAGGTTTTCAAAGTTGAAGTTGTATGATCGTATAGAAGATGAAAACTCCTGTTGGTACTGATCAAACGAACAAATGTCAACTAATTTCAAAAGAATATTATTAGGTGTATTGATGCATTTCCGTTGGCATCATATATATAGTCAAGGCGTTGGCAATTTACATTGACCATCTAATACTAGCATGTCAAATGAACTAGCATTTCAAAGAAAATTTTCGATATAGTTTTGCAGTGAGCTAATTTTTATCAGTTTCCATTACATTTTAAACCAATCTTTGAACACTAGGTAAATTTTGATTTATCACTTAAATGGCGCCCAACATGGATCCTGTATCATAATCATATTTATTAATTTATACCAAAACGTGTTGCGCGCCCAGTGTTGGTTCACTAATGTTGTACAAAACCTCCGTTATTTCCTATTTATAAAATATGGCATAATCATATTACGTAAAACATCGCATAGATATATAGGATTAATAAAACGAAATATATATTTATTTATTTTAGATTTTTCTCACAAAATCGATTTATATTCAAATTAAAATGTAACATTCACAGCTCGCGAATCATTGACAGTTAGCTTCATTTGGTATATTATGCCTGTTTATTTTGTGAGAATAAATGACATCCGACATCTTTTCTGTCATCCAGGACATCATCATAAATTACGATATATCAAAATATACCAACAAGAGGCACGTGGTGCCTGTTTTGTGTTCGCTTGTTGTGTACCAATGTGCATGTGGAGAATAAAATACGATTTCATGTTTAAATTATTACGCCTAACACTTCAATATGCAAACAAGGTGGAAGTTCCATTTAAATGGAAAACACCCCCATATACGGTAGTAATTCGTCACAGCAACTCACGACGATGAGGGCTGCAGCAGCAATCCTTGAAAACCTCAATCATGTCACCAGCAACCATAGAAAAACTTCCCTATCAGAGAATATCGCTCCCCAATCATCCTGTTAGAAAGTCAATCAAAGCACCACCACCATTATAAATGCCACCCCATATATAGAAGGGGGTGGTAATTCCTTATGTATGCATGCATTTCAAAAGCAACCCTCCAGTTATGGCGCACTATACCAAAAATAACATTGCTCCATAGACGCCATATATCTATAGTCGGAGGATTAACTCGATTCAACTGACCGCAAATCAACCACCAACGCCCGACCATATTATCCTTGTTTTGAATATAAAGGGCGAGGGACAGAAGAAGCCCATATCGTGTATGAGCGATTGTAAGCGCACTTAATTCCCCAAAATTTTCACCTCAATGAAGAACGATTGTCACTTTATTGCTTGTCAGGGTGGATATGTTTCCGATCAGGAGTCACCACCGACAACGACAAGGGCGACGAAAACACTTCCAGATAGACCACTTCATCAATGAACAAGAGTAATGAAGATAGAAGTGTAAGGCTTCTTCTATGTTTTGGTAGAAGTGTCATTTAAATATAAATTAGTTTTTGGGGGTTGATGTTTTTACAGAGACTGATGGCATATGGTAGCTCATTGAGCGTTCATGTCGTTTGATACCAAACTTACTATAGACTAGAAAGTGTTTGTGTATCAGTAAAAGTTTAACTTGGCCTTTTATCAAAAGCATTTTGAAATAAAAAAAAATGTAAAAGAGAAAGGGTCAGATAACATAATTTTGATGGAGAATATCGAGTTCGTATACAGATGCATCAACGATTTTCAGTCTTAGCCATACAGAAATAATTGGGAACATTCTAAGTTCTAAAAAATACGGACTCCATGGTTCCGCAAAGAAAAAACTGCAAAAGGCCTTAAATTCTCAAATGCTTATTTTAAATTACTCCTGTGATGTGATGCAGCACACACATTGTGTTGGCATTAAGTATGGTTTTAGTAGTGTTTTTTTTATTTTTCATATCTTAACCCACTTCGAGCACAAGGCAAAAAAAGAGCAGAGTTTCTAATGAATTTATCTAAAAATGATTTGAAGTAATCTATATTGCTTGTAAACACACACCCGACTTCTAACCTGAGTTACCCGTTTCGAGGCATTAAAAAACTTTAACTTTCTCTCCGTAGTTAAGCTCGATTATACAATTTCATTATTTCACTTAGGGCATGTCCAATCGTCAAACAAATTCTTTATCAGCAGCATCACGTTCATTGTGCTGACACGTGTAGGCGGGTTCTACTGGAAAAAAATTACCTCTAACTCAACTTCAGCAAACCTTCACTTGAAGTTCAAATCGTTTTTAAGAGAACAGCCGGTTGATTATTTTAGGAATGCGGAGTGAAGCAGAGAAATTTGGTGTAAGGACCAGGACCTGCATTAAGGATAGGTTCAGTGGCAGTTACATTCAGTTCGTCGTACTTGGAACATTTGCTTCCGGGTACAATATATCATCTTAGTATTGTCAACATGTTTCTTCAAGCTCTGGTTGAGTGCTCTACGTACTCTATGTTATTAGTGTGCACATTGTTAATTGTATTTTAGCAGCTTCTAGTTCATAGTTTTTATGTTGGTAAGTTGCTAAGAGTAACTAATTCCCACTTTATTACCCTTTATGTCCACATGATCCAAACTTCGGAGTCCTTGAATACGTATTTCTCTGGATAGAGAGATTTCACCACACTACCCATAAAGCTCGTAGTTAAACCTTCTATATGTATATTGAAGGATTTCATTTTTGCTCAAAGGGCTCAATCATTATAATAAAAAGGGGGTGGAATCTTAACATGAAAAATGTGTTCTTGATGATATAGGATATCAGATCTGAATCATCGGAAGCAAATTGCGTAAAATTAAGACGATCGACATCGAACCATCGTCGTTTCACCGTTGCTTTCTCTATCTTTTTATAAAGACATAATAAAGACAGCATATGTAAAACGACGATTGTTCCATCGTTTTTATTTTACGTGATCTGCCTCTGTATTCTCCACACAGTCTCGGCAGTCATGTAATTTCCAAAGTAAAATTAGAGAACTTTTTTATTTTTCGTTCAGTTTTGTTCTTTGTTGTTTGGCACCTTTTATTTATATGTTTCGCGGAGTATTTAGTACAAACTGTCAAATAAAGCATTAAATTTGACATTTCGTAACATGATAGACTCCAGTTTTGACTTACACAGATAGGGAATTTTACCATATTGTCAAAAAATAAATGACAGCTCACACAACGCGGATGACAGATTGAAATTATGTATCGCTCTTTTTTTCAAACTGTCAAACTCTTGTAAACAAACTTCGTAAATAATCTCTTTTTTTCCTGTGAAATTTAAGATATACGTCACTTAAAGGTTTAATAATACATTATTAACAATTTTCTCGCACGACATTAATATTTCCGCTCTTATTTTCAATCAATTTTTCAACAATAAAAATTGTTCAGCTGTCATCCGCGTACTGCTGATTTTGACACTGCTTTGCGAACAAGAAAGAGATATATCCTTGTTACCTAAAAAGCCCTATTTAAATTTTGTTTTTTTTATTTTAGCCAACCACATTTTTAAACCGAAAATATTTTGAACCTCAATACCTGATTGTATTAAACTAGACATCCTAGAAGAAAAAAAAAATAGGTAGACCGATTCATGTGACTTTCCTTGGTCCAAATGCGTTGGAGTAAATTGTTTTCCCTCCTACAAAAATGACAACAACTACAACAACAACAAAAAAAGGGAAGCATACAAGTGCTCTGCTACTGGCAACTAAAACCCGTGGACTTCTGTTACAGAGTGTTTATCGAATTACACGTTATTAAGATTCCCGCTCTTCGGTGCGGGTTGGTAGGCAGTTAGGCACTTATATATTTGCTGCAGGCTGTAATGTGTGTACACGATCGCAATGCAAACATTTAGTGAACTCCATTTGTATGAACACTACACCATGAAGTCTTTTAATAATTATGAAGTTTCCGCTCGAATTGACCACAAATATGCGGCCAAGTCAATTGCAGACTTGGCCAGCACTGTATTAACATTAAAGGGCATAATTAAAGCCTCCGGTGAGATGCATGATGTGATGGTGGTGCAAATTTTAATTTGCAAATCGATACCATTGACATCGATGTGGAAAAGTCTTGGACCTGTACGGACATGGTCTGTGATCATTATAATGCGTGCCTTTTGATGGAAGAGAATGTCAGTTTGTTGTCAGTAGAAGTATGTGAGTTTTCTACAGAGGGTACTTACATTGTTCGAATATAGGAGTAGGAGTTACTGGGAATTTCTCAAGATCATATTAGATTACTTGAAATTATATCAGTTTAGAGATTAGTTACTCTTATAGGCTTTTCACCTGTAGTTGATGTGATGTTGGCGTTTAGTTGATTTAATATACTTATATCGACTGAATTTGTGATGCAGTATCATATTATAGTAAAACCTGATAGGTTTACACGCATTTAAGTGAATAGACTTTTACCTTGTATATGAATAGAACTCAGAATAACAATCTTGATTCTCAAAGGAACCTATTACATTTCGGTTATAAAAAGATAATATTATAAGATAAATATATTAAAACATTAATTGTTTTATAAAACCAACAGACAAATACAGCTTCGAGAGAAACTTCTGCATGGAGGTAAGCAGTAAAAGAAAATGGGTGGGAAACTGACCTTTGCCTAAAAACTCCTACTTCACCTCCCGTGGTGAACGTCGGGTGCCTAGAATCTCAAACTGAAATCTGAGTAACTAATCGTTATGGAAGCTAACAAAAGACGGGGGATGAGTGTTTCCACTAAGGCACTCCTCCTGTTATCAAAACGGGAGCCAAGACATTCCACAGATGGAATCAACGGTGGCGTCTACAGTTCCAGTCAGATTAAACTACTTAGTGAACATCTTATACGAGTAACTACGATATAATCGGAGCTCGGTATAAGAAAAGTATGAAAAATTGCGATATCTACTACCGCGGCTGCTACCACGAGCAAAAGCAGCGTCTTTTCGGATGTGAATGCGTCCTTAGAGGTTCTGGTTGAAGACTGATATATGTAATATAAGACCCAGTTTTACAATTGTGGTTCAGCGTGGTTCAAATTCCAAAACCACTGATTTCCATAGCTAATCTGTCAAAATCGGCGAGTTAAAAACTTGAAAACTTATAGTCAATTAAATGCTTGGACTTGCCTTGAACCACAACTAACCCGCCGAAAGCGGTAAGTTAAAAACTTGAACCCAAAATGTACCATGATTGTATATCTGGCCTTAAGTAGCCGACTTTGTAAGATAAAAATAGCTTAGGTATGGTTTAAATACTTGAATAACTGGCCCTAATATTCTATCAAAAGAGTAAGTGTCAAAGTTATTACTTGCTGATGACAATTAGCTCACTCTGAATATTCCACAAATGTCAAAATTGAATTATCAAATTGAATTGTCAAACTAAAAAGTTTATAATTTCTTGATGACAGTTCGGACGAATAATGCTTAGCAAATGTCAAAATTAGATTCTTACGAATCTATCCAGCCGCAAAAAGGGACAAGACGCAAAACTGATCAAAACTGTTAAACAAAAAAGAACTTACATTTCAGGTTTGAAAATAACTGTTTACTTTTTTGAAAAATATAAAAAATATGAATAAAATATAATAATGGAAATGAAAGATGTTATTTGCTTCTATGTATAAATTTTCCAAAAACCTTAAAAACATGACATAATTTGTTTCGAGATTTCGGTATAATTGTGGGTAAAACAAACATACTTTGAAAGCCACTACAACTTTACTAACATACCGACTTCGAGATACATAAAATTATCATTCGTACCAACGAACCTATAATAAAAATTCAGGACGTAACTTGTCGACAAACTACAAAAGCAAGTATTGATGAGCTATAGCCCTCGTTTCTGCCGCAAAGTAGATCAAGCATTTTCCCCATAATAGTGATGTTCTTCGTTCGTTGCAATAATAGGAATTAATCAAGCTCAAAATTGTAAAAATCTAACTTAAATAAATAAATACAAACAAAAGCATTTTAACACTCTATTGAAAATTTTGCGCAATCATAATACTTTATCAAAAAAGGAACAATATATAGAGCACCCTTTGCTTTATAAACTATATTTACTATTTTTTTTTATTACTCGTCTGTCCTCCAAATACACATCATTCGTGCTGAATATTATACACTTATAAAAACCCCCATCATCTTTAACAATTCACGGAGTACCTAGTACCCGAAATAATTTTACCCGCATGTGAAAGTATTTAAAAACGTTTACATATCCACACCACAAATTGCACACAATTCTTTGACGATAATATTTGCGATTTGCGTGCAAATTGACACGATAATTACACATTACGAACGGAGTTACTTTTTACCCCTTTTGTTTTTGTTGTTGTTTGGAAAATGCCTTCGGAAAAACATGAAATGGACAATGGTTACGCTCAATTTACATCGCTTGTCATTAAAATAACCAAAATGTATACCAACTTTATGAACAGGTGCTATTCGACAGGAGATCGTTGCTATCCAAACGAACTTAAACTACCACCAACTGTTATCAAAAGTTTAACGTTAATTTGTCCAAGAAAAATAAAAAAAAAAACTTCGTCACTTTTAATGATGCAACATCATGCCGCCAAAAGGGAACTGCAGCAGCTCTGTTTTCGATAACAATTGATATCGAAGATGCTCAAGTATTATCAAGAACTCTGTTTCTTTTTTGTGTCGATGATCAATTTAATATTAAGACCTGTGAAAACGCACCTCAATCATGCCTCCGGATTGTGCGAGTAATTATACTTGCTACTTGTGTTTGGTTCGAAATGAGCAACCGGCGCACTTCAATCAAAAAAGAACGCCCAAATTATTTGTATGATGCTTCTGCAGCTTCAAAATATACATTCAACTGAAAAATTAAAGACTTGGTATCTTTGGTGCTGACCGATCCATTAGAGTAGATATGTAGGCAAATCATCGCTTATGCGAGGTGAGTGTGCGTTCCTCCTCACCAACTGTCACTATTGATCTGTCTGTGATGGATTCGATTACCGTTGCGCTGCTGTGGATGCTTCCGCTTGGTCTTCTGTTGCTGTTGCTGCTGCGAAAGTTCATCAGTAGCGTCAGTCAACCTTCATTTAGAGAAAGATCATCATTAGCAACAGAAATCGAATCAATTTGGAGACGGAGTGCGGAAATATGCTAAATAACCATTTGTGGATGACTTGCTATAAAGAAGCATCCCGCAGGCGGGACAATCTACATGATGGTTCTCTATTCTTTGAGGATCCGTACCAAATATTTCAATAATGAAGCCTTAATGATTGTCAGATTGAGGGTTTAGATATTATTAATTGTTTTTTTTTTTTTTGTAATTTAATTTTCATAATTTTGTTTTAATAGAGAAACAGTTGGCTTAACGAATATACCTTCTCGAATTTAAATATCGCTACTGAACAATTGGTGAATTCATGAACGTGAGCCATTGAAACCACACAATAGCTGATAAATAGAAATTGTGCTCCCATTAGGTATACAAAATTTTGATGTGCATTTTGGGTGAGCATAAGGTACAAGATACAAGCTTTAATGATATTGTCCCGAAATTCTGAAATCTCAAATAAAATATCTTATATTTTTAAGGAAAACTTAACGTATAAATTTATAGACGAGCTTATTTTAAATGTTTTTAAAATATCTATATAGAATTTTCAGTGAACGTTATATTTGCTATTTTCGTCCAAAGATTTGCTCTTTGTGCATTATGTTTCATTGAATAAAAATAATGCTTTTTTGATTTGATTTTCTTTAGAGTGTTTGCTCAATTATCGTTTTTTGAAAAATTTGTACGAATCCAATTTTGACGTTTGCTGAGTAGTAGTACGAATTGTCATCAGAGGCAATACACTTAACATTTATTAGTTTAACAGATCTGTAGAAATCAAGTTTCTACGTTTTTGTAATATTCAGTATGAAGTGTCATTTTCAATCTTACAGTTTGACAAAATTTTTATTTTGACGTTTGTGGAGTATGAACTGAACGGTGCTCACATTAGACACAATCAACAAACGCATTTTTATTTCCTCTTCATTGTAAGACATAGACGAAAAATAACGCCAGGATTTTCAGGTGTTTTAAGATTCTCATCAATACATTTTGAGATTGACATTTGCCATTTTTCAATTGTTCTGTTCTGTTTGCATCATCTGTTTATCTACATTTTGAAAGTGTTCACAAACTTGGTTAAAAGCCAAAGCAAGCGTGCAAGTTTATGTATATTTTATTTGTGTTCACTGTTCATAAAAAAGACTTTACGTCAAAATAAGTCGATTGGGTGAGTCCAAGTTGAACAATAGTCTAATCAGTGCGAAGTGTCATCAGAAAGCAATAATTGATACTTTTTCGTTTGACATATTTGTTTAAGTATACCCAGTGTGAATTTTCATCAGAAAGCAACAAGTTGAACACTAGTTTGACAGATTTGTAAAAATCCATTGTTGAGGTTTGCAGAGTATTCAGAACCTTTCCGAAGTTCTGAATGTTCGGTGGATATGCTTACTTTCTGGAATAACTAAACACAAATGAGTGTGTTCGAGTTTTTTTAAAAGCGTTATAGGCAAAACGTATCTATATTCTGCGAACACCATTTACCTTTCTATTCATTTTGATAGCTGCAAAATAACAAAACTTCAGTTGGGACTTCTTCTCTGTCATTTGTTGACTTTTCTGTCCGATCTCTGGTCATAGTTCTGCAGTACCGTAATGTAACTGTGATGTGGCAAGGTATTGTTTGTTTTTGTTTGCAATTTCTGTCTTTACTTTGTGCTATGTTTCCACAAAAAATAAAACCCTGTTTTGATGGTCAGTTTCTCCAAACACTTTTAAATATTTATTAGGTTGTTAAATCTTAAAATGGCGTTTATCCATTTCACCAACCACTTTCAGTTTTAAAAGAGCCAATAAACTAAAGTCCCATTTTGTTCCAAATAAATTTTAAAGGCGTCTTAAAAATGCAAGACAAAGAGAACGTTGGAATTCTTCGATTGATATGCTCTCCTCTCGCTTGCTCTAATAACAGAGACCCATTTGTGGTGAATAAAAACACGGGGCTGGCATCAAGTTTCCTCATTTTTAAAAATTCACCTCCTAATGTTGGTGTACACTATTTTAAGTTAAAATGCTTTTAGCTGTATTTTAGTGAAACTGGGCATGAAAGAAAAAGATTTAGCAGCGTTTCCACCGGTGAAATTGATTTATAAAACGATTAACTTGACAAAGAGGTCTTACAACTTTGAAACACCGAAACATATCATTTATAAATTGTATATTTATTAACTATAAAATGCACTTATTTCACAAGATTCACTAATAATCCATAAAAGACCGTCAAAATAATAAAATTTAAGAATTTTATTTGGATAAAAATTAACAAAAAGCAAAAATATTTACAAAATTTATTGACAAATTCGTCGTTGACATCTACAATGACATTTAAAATGAAAAAGTTCATGCAAAAGCATGGACTAAAGGTGTATGAGAACGCTTTAGGCTGCTTTGAAAAAAAAATTCTCAGTGTGATTTAGGGTGCTATCTAAATAAATGGGGAATACAGAAGAAGATATAGCAATGAACTGTACAGGCTGTAGGTACAGCGAAACTCGGCTTGTCACAAAAGAAGGCGCTACCTTAAGTAAATAAGTAAGTTATTTGTTATCTTATTCTTATAGTGTCTATTCATTATTTTTCGGATTATTCAAATCCGGTTTTCATTTTGTTGGTTAAGTTATAGGGAATTGAGACAACTAAACAATCCTTATTTGTCAGGATTGTTTCAGCGACTATAAAATTGTTTAAGCGACTACAAATTATGATAAAGTATCGATACTAAAATCCCATCAGAATCAGAAATTTTATCAACCTCAATCTATAAATCTCATTTTTGTCGAGTACTTGGAATTTTATGAAGTATAAAAGAATTACAAAAAAAATATTAATTGCTTTTTAACCAACAAAAATAAAATACAATATTATGTATTATACAACAATCTACTCATAATCATAACAAAAACAAACTATATAACTATATGTTTGCAAACATTTTTCTAAAACTCATTATGTATCATGCGTACCATAAATCCGGTATTCAAATTTCGTACAACAATAGAAAATTATATCACTTTTCGACTTCAACAACAATATACTACTGTGTCCAACCGCATAAAAGCACCGCCAATGCCATCGGCACCGCAGCAGGACCATTTTGGACCATTCGATAAGTTGCTCAACGTTGAGTTTACACTAATTACCATTTCATGAGATTAGCTTTATACTAGCTGCCCACCTGTACCGCACATTTAAAATTTATGTTTTATTTCTCCACATTATATTAACAAAAGGCCATCATCATGATACAGAAAAACCAGCACACCGAACTGAATACATAATATTCATTAAATACCTCAATTGTTTCATGACATTGCGCGCAGCGATTCCGATTTAGGCGAAAATTCGTGACAAAATATGCTAATATGACGGTTAAATTAGTTTAAGCACTGACTGACTATTATAGTGCGCTATAGCAAGACTAGCAAACCGTGAATGTTCCAACAAACACTCATTTCAAAAGACAGGAAACGTTATTGGAGTCATTTTTCTTCCTTTTCCCACTTTAATTGCATGTTTTTAGTCTGAAAAAATGGACAATTGCCCCGGAACACGAATTAACATTTCCATAAGCATTTTCATCCACAAATTCAACACATAAAATTGTGATCACTGATTGTGACGTGAAAAAAACTGTGAAAATACATTATAAAATACACTACTTCCTAAATAGATGTAATGATGTTTTGATAGAAGAATTAATGAAAGTTTAAATGTAGATATTTATGTAAAATTCTCATCAGTTTAGCCATGCAATTTAATCTGTATTCATAGTAATCTGCTAACTGCAAAATAAGCACTTTCAAAGGTTAAATAATTAGTAGCTTGATATGACATTTTTATTATGAATATGAGCTCAATGAAACTTAAAGTGTCATTTTCCATACTTTCACGAGTTTTTTTATTCTCGAAGCAAGGATTTTTAATGATTCTGTTGAGCTCATCTCTAAAAATGTAGGACTGTGCGAAAAATCGCGCAAAACCAAAACACCCATAACCCAAATATGAAAAATCAATTTTGGGTTAATTTGCATAACGAAAAAAGACCCAAAAGATTAATGCATAATCGCACAAAAATTTAAAAATTAAATTTATTTATTGAAATAATCACAAAAGGCAAAATCGCACCAAACGTTCCAATGGAAAATCACCCAAAAACCGATTTAGGTGATTCTTCGTTTATTTTTTGGGTGATTTTATTCATAATGACCAAAACAGAAAATTCTCAAAATAAAATTTTGGACGATTTTTGATTCGCCTAATTTTGATAATTTGTATAACCACAAACGACACGACCGTTATTAAATCCAGAAAATAACAGGGCGGTACCAAAGTCGGCAAGGGGTTGCGTTGGGGGCACGGGTGGGGGCGGTGCGGCGGTGTAAACCAATATCGCCCAAATCGATTTGAAAATATTGCTTTTGTATTTCTTTCCATTTTGGATGCTATTTCCGTGTTTAAATCCATTTTTCAAAACAGCCACATACGTCCTAAATAAGAAATTAAAATAATGGAAAATAGAAAAAAATTCCCAAAACAACAGATATCAAAGAAAAAAAAATACCCAAATGGAGGAAATAACGCCCGAAATTGTATTTAACTTAACTTGTGCTTTAACATTTTTCAAACAAAAACTTGAATTTAATCTACCATTGTTTCCCTGCATAACACGGTGTCTCCACGATCTAGTTTTCATAAAATGCAAGATAGCATTTTATTAAAATTGCTCATGAAGACCGCAATTAGTATTCTATGAAACATTTCTTGCTATATCTTGGTCAGCTCATAGCATCAATTAATTGGATGATCAATTAATTCAATTTAATTTTTATTGAACATTATATATACAATTTGGCTTACATCTACTTACGATACTATGATGTTTTTTTTTTTTTTTTTTTTTTTTTTTAATAAATTTGATTTAAGAAGTCGGTTGACTTAATCGTCCTCAGGGTGTCCCTTCCCGGTTGTCATTTTGATTTAGGTGTTGGGGGGGGGGGGTACGGCGCTTAGCCGCGGTAGTGCACCGACCTTGTGTCAGCGTAGAACGAGATTGCGTTCTCGTTGTCGTTGTCCGTAAAAAAGTTCTCGTCCATGGTTTCCATAACGCTGAGATACCTTGGCTCAGGATGTCGATGTTCGATGGCAATCTTTCTCATTAGCTGATTCGGGTGGTTGATTATGTTACCAACTAGCTTCTTTTTCGACATCACTAGATATTTGTCCAGCGGAATTATTTTTGCTTCTTTATATAGGAGTTCGTTCCTGTAGTGCCTCTGTCTCTGCCGGTCAAAGAAAAGTCCAGTGCATATTCTTAAAATCTTCCTTTCAAATACTTGGAGTTCACTCATGGCTGTCTTCGAAATTGTAAACCAGGCTGGAAACGAGTAGCTGATGATGGGTCGCAGAAGTTGCTTGTATAGAAGCATCTTCGTCTCTTGGCTTAGTCCGGTTCTTTTTTTCATTAATGGGTGCAGACGATGGAAGGCCCAGCTGGCTTTCTTGAGGACATTCCTTGAGTGCGGGTTGAACCTGAGCAGCTCATTGAAATGGATCCCCAAGTATTTTACACTCGGTTTGACTGGTATGGTTGATCCGTCAGGAAGTTTCAGAACCAGTTTTCTTATATTGGCTACTGTGCAGCTGGCTCTTCTCATTGAAGGTCTTCTGAAGCATATAAGTTCCGATTTTGTGGCATTGATCCGAATCCCCCACTTCTTGTAAAATTGGCAGAGTCTATGGATGTGAGCCACTACTTTCCGGACTGCTATAAGCGGTGAATTTGAGGCAGCGTAAGTTAGCGAATCATCAGCATAGAGAATATTATCGCATTCAGTTGGAGCGGGTTGATCTGATGTCATCAAGCTATAGAGGAAGGGGCCTAGTTTTGATCCTTGGGCGACTCCGGCTCTGATGTCAGCTCATAGCATGCTAGAGATAGTATTCTATTAGCTGTCATTTTCATGTTGACTTTTCTGTTTTCCGAAATAGTATGAAATAGTAATCAAATGCCCACCATACATTTTATAGCATTCTAGCAATCTTTCTTTCTATGGAAAGTGACAGAAGGTAATCTATGAAATCTTGCTCGTGGAGACACCGTGCTAATAGACAGATACGGTCTTCGCATTATTGCCAAAACTGATTCGCAGTACCTGGGTGGCCCACTTGAGTCCCAAACCATTGAGGTTGGTAAGGTGGATATGCTACCCCTGCAACACCCCTGCCTGGCCCACTATAGGATTTGGGTTGGGTGCGAGTTTGGGTGGGTCCAATTTTGGGTATGCAATATTGTGTTCTTTTTGTATGAAAATTGTACCTAACTTAACCCACAAGAGTGAAATAATTTCCCACCAAAAATGTGAGTTATTTTCCACAAGTAAGGCAGTATTAATAACTTGGACCATTACTTGGTGCAGAAATACCTACGATTTTTTCGGGTGATATTGTCTTTTAACTATTTCGACCAAATTTCCTATTTATTTTGGGTTTTGGGTGTTAATTTTTGTTTTTGGGCGAAATTTCGAAATCAAAATTTCGGTCTGCAGGCGAACGGCGGCGCTGGCCTGTGCCGACCCCCCCCAATATTGCAGCTTGAGCCTTCCACGCTGCCCCTTTTACCGCCGCTGCTGCGGTTAAAACTCTGTTTAATAATGTTAGTAAAATTGTTATCATTATACAAACGCCGACATTATTATCATTACTAATCCGTCTCATTTTTGGGCGTTTATTCATGATTTTTTGTACGTTTTTGAAAACAGTTTAAGCTTTCTTGCATTTGTCAAGTTCGCCCAAAAACATTGGGTGATACATCATTAAAAATTTTTTGACACAAATATTTTGAATGATTTTTTGTGGGCGATTTGCGTTTATATCAATGAATCAATCAAGAATATTCTTGGGCTATTCCCTATTTTCAGCTTTGTGCGTTTTTTTTTGGGCGATTTTTGACAGCCGAATATAGTCATAAACACTCTTGATGAAGAGTGGTGTATTTTTTTTATATATTTCGAATGTCTGTCGTAATCAGTGTCTCAGCTAAGTGGGACATAAGTTTTCGAAATTAAATTTGGGAATCGCACGATTTTTGGCTTTTAGTTCTTCAAATTCGTAAAAACTTGAGTAAAAGCTCTCATAAGCGGACCCTCATGGTGCCCGAATGTTTGCCCGGTTATGGGATTTGTTCGTTCATTGGAGCTATTGGTAGAGTTTTCACTGTAATTGCATTCAATGCTTCAATGCGCAAAATTAAACGGAGATAATTGAACAAACCATCTACATGTTTTATCAGATATACTTATGCTTGTTGTTGTTTGTTATAAAAGTAAAGTGTTTTTTTTTTGTAAATGAAATAATATACGAATTGTCAATCAAACTGTTTATATAATTTTTTTAAAACATCATAAGCTACATTTTTTGTGGAAAAGTGTAAATGTTTAGACTTTTGTTCTATCTTTGAGGTGAAAATGACATTATAATCATTAGTCGGGAGCTATAACCCGACGCGACGGGGTGGGACATATAGGTCCAAGATTCGATTTCGGACTTGTGTTCCACTTCGGTGAGACATTTGGGACTCATGACCCGGGGACCTATGTCCCTGCGCAATTAGATATATCTATTTATCTTTGCTACCTTTTCCACACTTAAGGACAGAGCGAGGAAAATACATCAAGCAGTTGGCTCTAAAAGAAGAAACATAATTTTTGATTGAAGAAACGCACAAAACAATTCAGATAAATGGTTTTTTTTGAGTGTTTTAAACATAATTAATTTTTTGGAGTTTAGTGAGTTTTTTAAGTTGTAGGAGTACCTAAACCCACCTAAATGTTGCATGTGTAAAGAGAGTGTCCTTAACGTACTCGTTGATTATTTGTATAAATGGGAAACAAAACTCAAACACTTAAAAATTAAGTTCAGATTTTTTGTTTGTTTTTGTCGTATAACCCAAATTATAAATCAGACGCTTAAGGCCATGTGCCAATTGCGTAAAAATTATTGTTAAATTTGATCCCGGTTAAATTTGATATATTTTAATTGAGGTGAATAAAATTTAAGCTTTTTGCTGTGTCAATTGAATTAAATAGGATTTTTTAAAATATAAATTTTCCATTGAGATTCCTTGTGTTCAAGAGCCTATCCAGAAATTTTCATATACCTACCTAGTACGTTGATAACAATAGTTGACTAATGTTAACAATAGTTAATTTTTGTCGTTCCTTAAATACAAAATTGCTACGAATTTCATTCAAGTGTGTCTCAGTATTTATATAAATGCATAAACAGTTTTGGATACGGCCTTAATTATTTTTGAACACATTTTTACAATTAGTATATATTTCTATACTTAAATACAATTTTATATTCTCAAAAAACACAGTTGCATGAATGTCTTTCAAAATCGATATTTGCAGTACAAAAATTTACAAAACCGCCTTTTGTCAAAACTATATTATCTCTTACCGTTAACAGATAAAATAATGCTGGCATGTGGTCAAAAATCTCAGACTTTTTCTTCTTCTTATTTTTCATCTTGTTTGGAATTAGTTTTTCATTTTGTTTAGATAGAAGCTTACTTTTATCAACTAGATAATTTCCTTACAGCTTGTACCAAATGAGTAGTTTTCTAGCCCTACTTAACTAAATTTGCCTTTTGCTATTTAGTTTTCATAATTTTTTACTGGCACCGACAACTCCGAAGAACCAAAGCCTAGATACTTACATTTGTCTGCGTTGTTCAATCTACAGGATTGGAGGGGACAACCTACAATTTTTCGTAGAGTCTGATCGATTAGATAGAAGTGAGATGCGCTTTGTATGACAATGGTACTCTTGTAAGATGTGTCACTTCCACGCAAAAGACACTGCCTTTGTAAAAGCAGTCAAATTCAGGGTTTGAACCAAGACCTCTGGCGTGATAGTCCGATATTACTATACTACCTAACGGGGCACTATACAGATTGATTCATCTGTATGGTGTTTAAGTGTTTATATCAGTTAAATATTTAAGATTATGTCGATTCACTGCATTTCAGCAAATGCCTCTCAATTGAATAAAAAGTTGATGGAAGTAATTTTAACAGTAAACATGTGGTTAAAGTATTAAACTATTTACCACCACTTCTTAGTTTAAAAGATTCTTTTCTTTTAAAAAAATCACAAAACACCCTTTTCTAAAATTGTATTGATTAAAAACACTATTGCTCATTTTGATTTATAATTTATTTTATTTTATCATATTTTATATCTTCCTTTTCTTATTGACTTCTTCGCTACATACAAAAATTTTATACTAGAACACTTAAAAACAAATGACAAAATTAAAAACAATTTGTTTTTAATTATTTTTTTTGTTAATTTAAGAATAAAATTATTTAAATATATTATTTTTATTCGATACTAAAGAATCTTTCTCGAACAATATATAAATAACAAAGAAAAGTATTTATAAATTTAAAAATACACATTACACTTTGTTTACTATAAATTTAACTGTACACAAAATAAAATAAAATATAAAATAAATACAAAACTGGAAGAAACAAAATAAAAAAAGTTTAACATTTAATTTTTAAATTTGTTTTATAATATATAAAATCACTTGTATCGAAATAATCTTCTTCTTGTTTCAATCGTATTTTTGAATAGAAGAGAATTTTTTTATTTAGTATAAAGTATCTACTTAGAGCCAAAAATACATTATACAATGTTATGATTTATTTTTTTTTTGTTTAAAAATATACACATTACACTTTCGCTCAATTCACTTAAACAATAATTATAGTTTGTTGAATTTTGTACAAAAATTTACATTACAATATTGGCAACAGTTTTACTTCATTTTTATTAATTTATTTTTATTTTTTGTTCTTTATTTTCAGGGTTATAGTTTTCTATCTAATAAAAATATAGATGTTTTTTTTTATTTTATATAAAATTGTATTTTTGTGTGCTGGGTTTTTGAAAAGGAAACAATATTTTTTTTTTATAATTTTTGTTTAATTAGCATAAAAATAAAATTTTTGTGCCACTTTCATTGTTATTATAATTTAAAATAAATAAGCTATCTTTTACTGTACACAGAGAATAATAATAATTATATAAATATATTTAATTATAAAACTCATACTTGAATAGTATCTTCATCATCACTGGGCGGTCGACTACTTTCTGAACGACCCGGAGGACTGCCGGGATTTAATGTCGGACTGGGTGATCGTCGGGCGTTATTGCTATTACTAATACTGATGTTATTGTTATTGCTACTGCTATTATTGTTGTTATTGGTATTGGTCTGATAGTAACTACTTAATGATGAGAGAGAACTTGATGCTGATAGATGTGGAAAGGGAGCTGCAGCTGGACCTGGTAGGCCACCTAGACTACCTAGGGTGGCCGGAACACCTGGATACAATCGATAAGGTAGAGGTTTTTGTAATGCTGCTGCTGCCGCCTGTCGGTAGTATAGGTCGGCGGCAGATGGCGGTGTTCCGTGCGGTGACTGAGCAGGGTAGGGCCATGCCCCTAGGTATGGTGGTCCACCATATAATCTCTGGAATGCTGCATAGTTGCCAGCTTCGGCAAGCAGTTCAAGACCCACGGCAGTTTGACGTTTCCATTTTGTTCTGTAAGAAAAAGATAAAAGATTGTTATTATAGTGCCATATAAAATAAATAAAATTACTCAAGTAAAGTAAATAAGTTTGAAAACAACTGGCTAAGAATACTGTCGGGCAAGGAATATGTAGAGTAAATACTTAATATTCGTACCACAAATTTAAAATACAGAGAAACAGTTGGTTATATCTGAACGAAATTATTTTCCATAGATCCAAGAACTATTGAACTTTTATTTGAAATTCGTGTCTAATGCAAAATTACAGTGAAATGTTTCGGCATTAAACGTTAGTTATAATATTTTTTTTTCAGGGGCACTGCCTCTTGCGTGGAATTGACAAATCCTCGAAGAGTATCATTGTCATAAAGAGTGCATCTCTTAGTCGTTCGGACTCGACGAAATTTCCCCCACAAAATACACACATAATTTTCCAAGGCAGTGAATCCTGCTTTCTCAGAACTTTTCCAGTAAAACCTTCTGTCTCAGGTTCTACAGTAAAGCCTGCTGTGTCTGGATTTTTCCAGTAGCCTACTGTCTCAAAGTGTCTATAGAGAATTTAGCTGTTTTAGGATTTCTACAGTGAAGTCCTCGGATTTTTTCAGTCGGCCTGCTGTCTCAGAATTTCTCAAGTGAAGCATTCTTTTTTAGAATTCCTCCAGTGAAGCCTGATATTTCAGGATTTTTCCAGTGAGTGTTGCTTTCTTAGTGAAGCCTGCTGTACAACCTCAGGATTGTCAAGTAAAATTTATACTGTCTCAGGATTTTCCTTGTAAAGTCTGTGTCTCAGAATTTTTGCAGTGAAGCCTCCTGTCTCAGGATTTTTCCAGTGAGCCTGCTGTCTAAGGATTTCTACAGTACAGCCTGCTATATATTGTACAGTGAAATTTATACTGTCTCAGGATTTCTCTAGTAAAGTCTGTTGTCTCAGAAGACAACAGTGAAGTCTGATTTATACAGTGAAGTCTGCTGTTTAAGGATTTCTACAGTGAAACCTGCTGTCTCAGTATTTTTCTAGTGAAGCCTCCTGTCTCAGGATTTTTCCAGTGAGCTTTCTGTCTATGAATTTCTACAGAAAAGCCTGCAGTCTCAGGATTTCAACAGTGAAGCCTACTGTCTCAGGATTTATACAGTGAGCTGTTTCACTATTTTCCAGAGCTTTTCCTTTCTAAGGATTTCTACAGTGAAGGCTGCTTTCTTAATGAAGCCTGCTGTACAACCTCAGGGTCGTACAGTGAAATTTACTGGCTCAAGATTTCTCCAGAAAAGTCTGCTGTGTCTGTGTCAGTATTTTTGCTGAGGTATACGTACAATATTGAAAGAGATATATATATATATAAAACCAAAAAAAAATTTATAAAGCCAATAAATTAACCTTGTATTATTAAGCCTGTACCAGAATACAAAAACAAAATAACGTTTAACATTGTGAATTAAAATAACGTGAGTAAAATAACGGTTGATAAGCTCACTGAATTCCAATCTTGACAGCATTGTTCAATGGGGAATTAAAACCCGCGTTGAATTAAATGCTTCGATTACTGAATATTGCCTTCTGTCATCAAAGCGGAACATATCTACATGTTGTCTTCTTTTATAAAGGGTCTTCCTAAGAAATACTCACCAGTTGCATTCCTTCATTGAAAGAATTCAACAACAAAACTCGCACTGCAAAGAATTTACTCTAGATTCTAACTTTAGACGTTGAAATTAGTTCAGATATTCCTTCTTTAGCCGCACCACACAAATGTGGAATGCTATAGTCGGCTAAATTTTTCATTCACATTGTGTTGCTCAGACAATTGATACCAATGTGCATTGGTAGATATCTACTCTATGATTTATTTAAATCATTATAAGGGTATTCACATAAATTCTTGAGAAATCAAATTAAGATTATATACTTAACGTATTTAATTGTACGAAACCGCAAGTGAGAAAACAAACTAATTCTATTATCAATAAAAATTATTGTTAAATATTATATATAAAATTCCATCAGATAAATATGTAAAATTAAATGAAAATTATTCATTTATAGTATATTAATGTATGTGGCTAATTTTTGAAATTATCAGGTAAAGTTAACCCCCAACATTATATGTATTGCTATACGAGAAACAACTAATTTGCTTAAGCAAGCAACTAATTTTAAAATTATTTAATAAGAAACTGTTTTCACATATTTATATACGTTGTCGTTAATTTTATAAACGATGAGAGAATCCCGGAGTAAGAATTGATTTACACAAAGTATATTTATTTTAAATATGTCTATATACATCTATCTTTCAAATTTATAATAAAATTACAAAATTTCATATAACGATGACAATCAAAAAATCATATATTTTAAAAACTGTATTTAACACCGCTATAAATACAAGGATATAAAAATTCATTCCACTATCGCACATCTCAACACCATTTTATTTTTATGTACCACAGAATGATTAACGATGTGTGGCTGGCACCAACAAAAAAAAATACAACAACTCTCATTAATTTTTTTTTTAGTATTCAAGAATTTAAATATTTCCACCACAACGAACCTTCACAATTAAAATAATAAAATATATTTCTAAACGCATCTACAATTAGCATAAATTAGTAATAAAAGATACAAATGTATCTTTATCTGGATTCGTATATTATACAATTCACTCGTGTGGAAGTTGATTTCTTTTCTGAAAACGAGGAATCAACTGTACTGCAACTGAATCTCTTCTATATCTAATTGACAAATTGCAAGCTGTAATTTGTTAATGATTAATTATTATTTGCATTTTGTAGTCCTAACCATTCGTTTGTATTTCAACTACATCTCGTCTGTATGTTTAAATTAACCCAGAATAATCATAGAATCAGATTACTTCCTGTCCGCGCATTCGTTAGAATAATATAATTATGGGTTTTTGCCACTTTGGCCGTGTGTTGCGTTGTTGTATGTAAGAAAAAGACCTAACAAACGGCTAAACAATGGGGCAACAAAAATGTATCTAACTCCATCAACCAAACTATCTTTTTTACTAAACCGACAATTTGAATTAAACCCCGCGTAAACCGCGGTCACATCCCAGAGATGCTTATTATAATCAAGCTCCGCCAACAAAAACACAACAACAACAACTATTTACAATTTAGAATTTAGAATTAATACGTCTATTTATCATCAAATTAATCAAACAATAACCGCTGTAATAATTCTCGTTTTCCAAATGAGGTAACACGGTAATTTCTCTCGATAAAGGTATGATGTTGATTGCTGCTTCTGCCGCCTATATAAGAGTATGGCGGCGCTATTTAGGGTACGTTTACATACTTATGTAGAGAGATACATCACTAACTGTTCATCAGAGTGTTGTTCGTATATAGATAGATAGGATAGAGGTGAATGTATTTGGAGAACCATTTAAATCACATTAATACAAATTATCTAGCACATTAAAATGCGGTTAAATTGTGGTCTGTTTTCAATATTTTTGTAGAGAATCATGTTTTTTGTGGAAGGGGATGAAGGGGGTATGAGACCAGCGGATGGAATTTTTGTGGCTTCACGTTGAAAATTGTGTTTCAGGCAACATTTTTAAGTGTGTGTGAACATCATCAAGTTAAGTTAATTACACGAATAAGCACAGGTAATTTGTTTGATTTTTCATGAAATATAAAATAAAATGAATTAAAAGAGAAAATGCATTTAACAAGAAACCGTTTCCTGATTTTATGTAATTATTTAGTTTGCAGTGTGATTATTATTTGTTATTTGTTGCACATAACCACTTAAGCATGCAATATGAACGTGCGGGGGTGTGACTATTTTTATATTTTGTTTATTAAACTGAATTGTTAGTGAAAAAAACTCAGATTACAAGTTTATAGATGGAAATATTGAAAGGAAAATTCACTTTTATATATGTATATATAAACCTGAAATTAAGCTTGGGAAATTTGTATATTATAAATACATCCCTGTTACTCCAATGCGATTTTAAACGAATATCAAATATGTTTTGTCGAATTCACTAAAATACGTCAATTAATATTCCAAAAGATAATGGCGGAAAATTACAATCAAAATAACAGGAAACTAATAACAATTTAATACTCAATTAACGGTTTCTTAAATTATAGTCCAATGAAGTATTCTTTTTAATAAATCAGGAAGTCTCCATTTTATCTTTTTAATACCGGCCTTTTTTCATTTTTTGACTAACACACTCTCTCAAAAAGATACAAAAGAGAACAAAGTTACAAATACCTCAATAGCATCCCTGAAAGTACGCACTACTCATTGTCATTACTAATGGCGGATGATTGAAACTTCAAAATGGTGGCGCCCATGAAAATGCACAACTTCAAGTAAGTTTTCGTATTTATTGATTTTTCAGCAACTTAATACTTCGCTCTCAACAAGTTCCGTATTATATTTCTTAAGATAAACATTTTTCACCTAAGCTATCACCCTTAAACAATGTTTAAGGGCTAGAAGCTTGAGGTACGACTACCAAACTTTGATAAGTATGTATATCTACTGAGGAGACATTCGTCTCCTTCTCATTTTAGCAGTTTGGCTTATCGAAACCATTGCAACTATGTATGCCTTACCCAGTGTTGGATTCTAAGAGCTCAATAGTACCCGGGTAACATCAATGACATGGTTCTGTCCCGACTTTTCTAGATGAATAGTTTGAGCCATAGAATAACAAATTAAATACAACGTCGGCATTAGAAGACTCCTCTGCCAACAAACTGCCTTTTGCCATTCATTAAATTGGTAAGTGTCACACTTCTAAAAAATACGGTTAAAAAAAATGGCTTCCCCACATAGGAAAACAAATTTTATTTAGTAAGCGGAAGAATAGGTACGAGTTAACTACCTGTGACTTGAAGTAAACTATTCTCTTCCATATGTTCTCTTAAATCTATATTGCCAGGCCTAGTTACACTTAACAGAAGGAAGCATTGTTCGCTTACTAATTGATAAGGATGAGCATATCTGCATAAATTTAGAATGTCAAAGAGCTGATGTTAAAGCAAAAATAGCAATCAAAGTTAGCGTACCACAAGGCAGCATCTTGAGTCCTTAGTTGTTTATTACATTCAAATGAACGAGTTATTTACTCACATGATTACTATGGAGGAATACAAAACTTTCCAACTATACCAATGTGTGGAAGAGAAATGGACCATATAAACGCCAAAAAATGCGGTTTACAATGGGGGAAAATTCACATAAAATATAAATGTAAACTAAGGTCAGCTCAGTTGTAGATGTTTTTCATGATGGAATGACAAAGTCTTATCGACTAAGATGGAAGAAGTTCCGAAAATGTCAAAAATTCTATAATGCAGCACGACCGACTGCGCTAATATTGTCAGGTACAAAGAATAAAAGAAGATGCCATGCAAAACCCGCTTGGAAAAGCAATATCAAACGATGTTTCAATACAAACGCAAACAAGTCAAGGCAAGCATTTGGAACTCTTCGTGCAAAAGAATGCAACAACACCGCACTATGCAGTTGGCCTCATACATGGCTTACTGTAGTTTCTTGAAGTCTACCCAGTGGAGAATGAAGCGTTGAAGTTGCTCGATTCACAATTCTTTATTCAACATTAATAACTTTAAAATAAATCAAACCCTAACAATACATTCTCTTAACCAAAATGTGTTAATAAAATCAGAATAGCCACGAATATGACTCCGCGAACTCTTTCCTATCTTCATAATATATTTTCAACAATCGTTAAAAAATACTCTATCCCTTTTTCAAAATATCACACGAATATGAATTCGATTCCACCGTGACTGCAATAAAAAAATCTTCAAAATGTTTACAATGATTCGTTCCGGTTTCAAAAATAAAAATAATGTTCACCGAAGGGTGATGATATTTTAATGGGATTACAAAAGAAGAACAACAATACAACAAACACACAAACTTATTCCTTATATACATCCCTTGAAATGAGAAAAAAGGTTACTTGGCGTCAACGTTTCGCAAATTCTTTTTAAATCCTGTCTACAAAATTTTGCATATCCATTTATTTTAATTGTATTGATCCGCCCATAATTGCACACCTTTTCTCCCAATAATCCAATCTAGGCAAGGACCACTTCAACTTTTCTATTGTTTTATTCTGTCACCTTGACATGGATATAGCCTATTATCAGGCACTAGGAAAGGAAACCCATCATATAATTGATCTTTTTGAGGATTTTCTTTTCTCCCAGTTGGCATGAATACAAAAGAGAGAAAAGTTTTAATTGATGGAATTATTTAAACAGCGGCAGTGCAACCTTTTATGTATACATCGATGCAGCAGAGCAGAAGTATCTTCTTAAAACACAAAATTAATGATCAACTAAACAGCCACAATCCAGAAGCAAGAAGTCCTGACACACACTTTGTGACTTCAAGCTATATGGATATAGAATAGTTTAGTTATATTGCTGGCGGCGGCAACAACATTGGCGCCTTTATGGTCTTTTTTGAAAACGAGCAGTGGCGCCTCAACTGACTTAGGGCGTATAAATTTGACGAACGAACATGATGAGCGGAAAAGATAATTGTTCGGATGCCGACCTTTTACCCGGTCATTCAGCCTCCTCTATATAGGTACCTATATCCATTCAAAGGTAGCGAGAGTATTTAAATTTTTCATCTAAATGATTTTTGTTATTTCGTTGTAAGCTTTGAAAAACCGTCCCGACTCAGCATGATTGGTTTTAACTGATTCGAGTAACGCCTTCGATTGACGTTAAAAGGTGAACTTGGAAGTACCTGTCACTTGCCTTATAAATGCGTGTGCACGAGGGGCAAAGTAAGATTCATCAAAGAGCGCGCTTAATTGGTGCTCTTAATGAATCAGTTTATGAAGTAATAGGATACAAATTACTTAATTGTTAGTTTAGATTTTTTTAACTATGCAGTCCAGATGAATAAACTGGTCTTAATATCTAACTTATATAGACAGAGAGAATGTAGTAGGTACCTATTCTCAATTTTTATAGCATTTTGAGTGGCAGTCTATACAACAACTTGATTGAAGATTTATGTATCTTAAGTAGCTGTGTCGGTGCAGTTTGTGTGGATAGAATGTTATATGGCGGCCTCAACAATCTACGAAAAGCATTAATAAATCAAATCAAACATTTACTTATACTTTATTTGCAATTTTCATTGAAGAATTGGAAATAAATTTGCATTGGAATGCAATGCTGATACAAGGTTTCAATTTTAGTTAAATTGTCGCGAGTCCGCGTTTGCAATGAAGTTTCATTGTTTTCATATAAATTTCTTAACCCACAGTCAAGAAATTAGCATAAATATGCGTACAGTTCAAAATGAACATCGATACAAATTATTCTGAACAAGTTTGTGGTTTATAGGTACATTGTGATCGACAAATAATTATTTTTGTATTCGATTTTTTTTTTTTTTTAATTTAATAAAAAAAAACTTCAGTTTACAATATGCAGGTATTCGTGAAGTAAATAATGTGTTGAAAAAAAAACATTTTACGAAGCTGTTATAATTTTTGATATTGTATATCCCGAAGCCTTTTCCGAAACAAAAGAGCTGACATACGAACTTAGAAACTAAAAATATTTATATTTTAAAAGTTGATTGTATATGCTTTGATTCAGTAGTTGAAAACTTTGAGGCAGTTGAAATTTCTTGAGGTGTAAGACAAGTCTTGCATCTTAGAGTATAATGTTACTGTAAGAATAACATTGCACATATTCAAGACATTTTTCAAGAAAATGGGCAGTTTCATTAGAAAAACTGATGTTGTCCATTCTAAACTGGTACAACAGCGGCATTTTTTGCATTCGTGTCAACACATATTATGTAATTTACATGTCCAATGCAGCTTAAACAATAGTAAAAAATTTTCTGATATTTTCTGCAAATTAATAGAAAAAAGTGGCGCCCAACGTGGGACACTCAATGAAAGTCTACTCTATATAGGTGTCAATATTTATAGAGAATAGAGTCAATTAGCAAGTAAGCGATTGAGTTTGATGAAATTCATATCATATAACAATAGCTTCTTTTTATTTCATTTCAGGCCAAAGGCTATCCAAAGCTTCATTCTTTACTTTCAATGAAAGAAGTTCATTTTGATGTAGGCTTAGACAGCCATTAAGTTAAAGTGACTATTATGCAGTTTAAATTTTGTTAACTTCTGCGTTAAGCACTGAGCAGTTGCAACAGGAGATCGGAAATACAAGTTTAAAAAAAATCAAAGAATTTAAAAGCTAAGGTTCAGTAATTTTTGAAAAATTCCTTCCGTTTTATATTAAAAAACTAAGGTTTACATTCTTAATTATTGAATGAAATATTTTTTGCATGTATGCAAATGCATATCACATAATTTAATTTGCACTACAGGCAATACAATCCTGATAATTAGTACAGAAAAGATGGCGCCCAACGCGGGGCACTCAATGAATATCCACTCGCACTTAACGTCAACATTAATAGCCACTATTTATACGATTAAATATTTTTTGATTGTCTGGGGTACTTAAGAGCGGGCTTACGTGTGTCAAAAAATACACCCCTATTAGACATCACATAAGTATTTGAAATTTTTAAATTTAATATACATTTTTTTTTTTTGAATATTTTACGAGAATAGTTTAAGATTTCTGTCCTGACATCAACTTGAACTAGTAAATGCTTTTCGGACTTGAATATCTGCATATATTAAGACCAAATGCATTTGATCAAAATTTTTAAGCCATTTTGCCATATCGTTTCAGGCCAATTATGCACTTTTATTAAATTATAGGGAAACCTTATTGAATCTTTTCCCAACTCAAGCGATGTATTTTCAATCGTTTTTCCACCAATCTTCTCCAAGAACAATACAAAAGTTATTCAAAACGATTTCCAATTAGCATTGGAAAATATATACCTACGTTCTCAACTACCAAACCATTTCAACCAAGGGCATTCAAAAGATGGAGGCTCCCGAATCCTCCCACTAATGCTCGTACATATTATTTATTGTTCACAGCTCCCCTTTCTGTATTCAAAGTTGTTAACGAAAATTTTCAACTATTAGCATGTTTCTGCCCTCTTGATCCATAAGATTCTTACAGCAAAACGCTCTGCGTCCAGTTTGAAATTTAAGATAACCACCAATTACCGATGCAATGGCAAAAGTAGCGAATAATGGCGGCGGCGCGGCTGAACTCGAAGCTCCTTCTCTAATGATCCACTTCTGTATATATAGTAGCCTGGTTGCACGAGAAGTTCAAATCATGCTCTAAAGAGCCAATTTCCTTCTTTTATATTACTGGTATGGCAATTCCACACTTGATGCATTGCGCTTGAATATTTATACTCGTTTATATAGTGTGATGCCCCCTGCTTCCTTTTTATTATGATCGTCATGATGCATGTATAGACGTTGTTGGGAGCATTAAGCGATTGCTGAGGTGCAGCTGCACTAAATGCATCGTTTTGGAGTTTTTTTTTTTGTACTCAGAAATCACGCCAAGTTTTATAACGCGCCCGATTTTGTGGCAATTTCGAGGTTGAATTGCCGCTGAATTGTTCCACTCGCGGCCTCGGGGTGAAAATTGTTACAAAAATAAAAAATGTCTACTGAACAATTTAATTCCTCCGAAGGACATAATATTATTGTTCATATGAATTACGTACACGGAATCGTATTGCATGTTCAGGTGAGTATAGATGCGAGTGTATGTGTGTTTTTTCCAAGTGCAATCAAGGAGGCTACCATCTTTAAGAAGGAGACCTTTCATGAAATGGTTAGATTTGATGATTGTGAATATGTTTTGTAGATACGTGGTAAATGAAGGGCTGTCATAAATGTATGCGATGCAGAGAACATTAACGGATGAGATTGTTGCAAAAAAACTTGTTTCGACAATTATTATAGCTGCTTTCATGCTGGTCAATCTTTTTTTTTCACTTCAGTTTACCACGATAGAACGAACAATGAAGAAAAAGAGTACATTTCCAAATTAAATTGAATCCTTTTAAAAACCTAAAGTGATAAATTAATAATTTCGTTTCTTTTATTTAACATTGGAATAAAAACTCAGGAGATTCAGCAAACCAAGTAGATATAGAAATGCATTGTTGTGCTGGTACTTGACGGAAGGACAACTTTAACAACCGAACACTTTAACTTCATTGAAATGTTTAGACAACAACATATTTTGAGGTATCCAACCTAACACACACAATCTTCCTTATTTATTAGGCAAGCAGTTCCCTAAGGAACTCTTTCAAATGGCGCCCAACGTGGGACCCAAAGAAAACAACTTAGAAATTGCTGTTCCACAAAAATCTGTAAATATTTGAAATAGAATGACAGACAAAATTGCAGAGTTAACCATTGTATAACATTATTTGGATACGTTATAATACGCCATTACGATCAGCTGTTTAATAAATTTATTTAAAAAAAATATAGCATATAACGATTCTATGGTCATAGGACTATTTATTACAACAGCAGCTGGACCGTTGCAGTAGTGGCGCACACAAATATGTTTGGATAATTTTTCTTGGGCCTCAGGTTTTAATATGAGAACCATTCGTGAAATAGAGGCTCCTATAAAAGGCGCCCCACGTGGGGCCCAAAAGATTCGACTTTATTATCTCAGCTAGACAACCCGGGTCAAAGGTGTCATCTGCTCCTGAACAAAGAGTCTGTAAATATTTGAAAACTTGAAACCCTGAAATGAAATGGTAGTATTTGGCCAGGTGTTAAATAACTTGGATACGTAATTAAGTAAACATATATATTTTCTTTTTAATATTTTCACTATGTGTCTGTAAAGCACATTACCTTTTCAAATACAACAGGTTTTGCACGACATAAGTTGGCAGGAAACAATTGTTCTGTTTCAATTTTAAATGAGAGTTAGTTATTGATTTTTCTTCATGGCTTCAACGTTTAACCCCATGAGGGACGAAGTCCGTTTAAAATTGAGATGTAGGTATGCTGACAAAAAACTATAGACTTTTAAAAATTGCGCCCAACGTGGGGCAACTGTATCAAAGCAGTTAATCATTTGAAACATTCGTTTTATTGGTTTTTGAGAGAAGAAAACAATGTTTGTTTTACATTTAATGGAAAACAGAAAACTGAATGATTTTTAAATAACTTTAACATTGACGAAATATTTACCTTTTTTTTTTTTCTTGGCCCCAGTTTCTTCGTGTTAATAGTTTAAAAAAAAGTTTGATTATGCCTACGTAAACAAAACCGCATTACATAATATGTAGTTGCTGCCACCGTTCCAACTGAAGCATTTTCCTATTTGACAAAGCAGAGCATTCAAATTGTCAATGAATTACATAAATGTTATTCCCCCTTAGTGTATAAAAAATACCTGCCTGTCATGAAAATTCCCACCGGAATTTATAACAATACAAAACCCAAATATGTATCTTTAAGATAAACCGATTAAATGGGTCATTCTGCTTGTGCTCTTTTACTTAACATGACGCGTTGGCGTGTTGTCGTAATCACCAAACAAACAAGCTCTTAATTTAATTTCCATTGTCATTATTTATTTATCTTAATTTGTATTTCTTCAATAAGTTGTTTGATTTCTTTATTTTCCAAGAACTTAGTTAAGCAAGAAAACGGTTTCAACAAACAAATATGCCATAAAAAACATTGTTTGTTTTAAAATTCTAAGCTTAAATGATCTTAATTCGTTCAATTCATGCTTAACCACCTTTCTAATGAGATCTTGAATTGATTTTTTTTTATTTCATCACTATTTGATCTCTAATGGGCTATTATTGGATTCTTTTTTTTTTTGCCGCGCTGATCGATATAATTACAGGGTGAATGGATGCTCGCTCTCAATGCGCAACAAAAGAAAAGTATCTTTCGGTGTTTGGACGATCATTGGATGGTGAATATCGTCGTCTTCGTCATCGGTCGTTAAATGATTCATCGTCTTTGGGCCTTGACAATGAAAAAGTGCTTCTTCTTTTCGATGTTCGAAGATGATGGCGATGTATATTATAATAGAGTTCGTACCTTCATCAATAAACGATCATTTTTCAACTGCCAACTTGTGGTATGCGGCTACTGGCTTGATTTTTTTTTTATGAAAGACCAACCTTTCTATTCATAAGAAATAAATAAATTATAAGAAATCATTATGTTGAATGGACTATTGTAGATTTTATTATAATATTCTTTAAACTTTTTTTTTTAAATTTTTGAAATGCGTGTAACGTGATGGCTTTAGGCGTTTTAGCTACTGAATTGAAAATTTCTTCTTTTTTTTCTCATTTTCGTTTTAAAACAACAAAAAAAATGCAAATTTTTATATTGATTGTTATTTCTTTAAATCACGAATGAGCCTTTAGGCGGTTTATTAAGGCTCGTATAGTAATTAACTTTATTTAAAATCAGTAAAACTCATAAAATTATAGTTATTAGTTTTTACTGAATCAGGAAGCGAACCTTGAGGCCAAATATTATTGATCCAAGCGATTAGAATCAAGTTTTCTTAAAATAATAATATTATATGATTGGCTGCGAAACTTTAATGGACTAATTTATGAGTTTTTAATGCTTGGGTGGTCTTTAGAAGTGTGGTTGGGTTTTTCCGTTAAAATTATCTTCAGATATATATGATTTTTTTAAATTTAAAAATCATTGGATTAGTTGAAACTTAGCTTTTGGTCCAAGTGAAAATGAAGAGAAAGTTGCATTTTACAAGATTCCCTGCCGGTGTATTATGCGAAGGCAATAAACGTCCATAATGCACAAAAAAACAAATTTTCATCGAAAGAAATCCCCGAAAAATTAATGTTACAATCGTCCACACACAAAAATGTTTAATATTGAAAATTAAATAATCAGGAGAAAAAATAACTACAAGATAAAGAAACTATGAGGTGCTACCATAAAAGCAATTTTTCAGGATAAAAACATTCTTATTTTAAGAAATATGACAAAAAAATTAGTGAAAAATAAGTATCTATGTATACATAAGTTTTGATTGTTCCATTAGTGTCCACAATTCTTTTTAAGACATTGATTCTGTCCGCTTCGGTAAATTTCTATATTTGCATATTTATTTCAACATTTGCGCAGGGTTATCAACTTGTTGTGGGGCGATGGCTAAAGTTTCAAATATTCATCTGATCTTTGAAACTGGGAAACCCGGATCTATAGTGCTTTTGAGGAGTAACGAAACAAAAACTGCCCACCCTTTAATCCAGGGTGTTACGTCACCGTGTCTGTTTGCAGCCAAGGGGTCGGCTGTATTCTAACTTTACCACTACGAAACAAGGTCAAATCGAAGAGTTACTTGACCTTATCTGTGTACAGGGGGTGATACGCAGTGGGATGGAACATACAAACAAACAAAACAAAAACTAAAGGAAACGACGTGCAAAAAATCTTAACGGATGCCGATTCACTTGATGACAAAATGACGGAAGAAGAGGAGAGCTTCCTTCTTGAATCTTCTTCGGCCTTTAAGGCTACTTCTGACGGTAGCATTGGAGAAAGTGTTTTGATGTGGAATTTATTCCTCCGTCACAGTGGTATCCATTCGTTCGTCTATTTCAGTTTCGTCCTTATCTTCTAACCGAAGCAAAACAAAGAACTATAAAAAGACGATTCGAACACTGAAAGGGAAAAAATGGGAAGAGCTTAGCGAGAGTTACCAACTTAGGCTTCAAGCTGCTCGTGCTTATCTGCGGATTCGTGATCCTTCGGAAAAAAATAATCCACTGGTAGTCATAAGCAAGAGTGGACCTCGAGTCTGTGACAGGAGGTCCAGGCCCGTTGGGACTGCGGATGAACACACCCGAAGCTAACGCGAGCCTAGAGAAAGTTCGTGACTACCTAAAGGTAGAATGAACAACGTGTTGCAGACCAGAACTTAAAGAGTGTAATCTTAATGTAAAGGTTTAATGAACATTCGTCGTCTACATACAATATATGTGCCCAAAAAGCATGAAATACTTGAACACCTTCTAAAGTATAGGGCGGGTCCTTACTTCATACAATACCTATGACCAAGATTTTAAATTCTGAGACCAAGCTTCCGCTTCAACAGTTAATTTAAATGAATTGTTTTTGAATTGCCAACTACTCGCCTCATTTGTTGTGGCTTCCATTCGAAGTACTGGTTCGCTAGTGTGGATTTGTTGGGGCATATTCATAGTTGTTTTCAAACTCTGGTTTTTCTTAGACTTTGTTTAAACAATGTAATTTAAATAGGAAAAAACTCGAGTTTTTCTTAAAAACAACTTAAACATTGTCTATATGCCCCATTGAGTCACGTTCCCATGCCGTTGCAGGGAAATGGCTTCAATATTTCTTGCAATGAAACAGACATCTTCAGTCGCTCTTAAACTTTCCGAACACGTTGAATCCATTTTACTTAGAAACATTTGGATTGATCGCAAAGGGCTCCAAGGTAAAACATGAGGCCAATTCTTTGTGGAGTCAATGAAGTTAAATAAACGAGTTATTTAAAATTCGTTTCATTTTAAATGAACGATCGATTCATAGAGTCCTATTCATTCTGACATAGTGTACAAAAACAATTTGGTCACACGCGTCAGAAAAAGGGAATTTTGAATTTACTTTCGATCTGTCATATTGCGTTCGGGCTTGATGGACTTAGACCTGCCGAAAATTCAACAGAGCCTTTCGAGACACTTTAAGTTATTCCACAAAGAAGAGTTTTGCCTCGGCAAGCTTGGAACTGTTTGGCTCCAACGTGCATGAACGGTTTTAAAGGAGTTAAGACTGTTGGTCAACTGGTTCAAAAATTTAATTAATGGAAAAACGCCAGAAAATACGTTTTTTGCTTATTTTCCAAGTAGGAAAAGAAAATACTTTTTCGGCGCCATTCCATTCCATTTGTACTTTTTGTTTGTTATTTTTCCCAAAATTTGGCGCAATTTCTATAAATTCGGGCCAATTTTCATTTCAAAATTTGAGTCGTTTATTTAAAATTTATACGCTGAAATTTGTTGGACTTATTTTCCAGAACACTTTTTGGGACAAATTAGTTTCAGGGAGCCATCCAATCCCTTGGACTTCTCGGACAGTAATTTTGGAGGATTCTCGACATAAAAGTCGCCTTTTTTGTTATTATCAATAATGGGATGCTTATGCTACACTAGGACAATCCTTTTTCCATTTCCATTACCTACTTTATAAATAGTGCTGGATTTTCAAAGAAAATCATGTTTAACTATACGAGTAAAATATTATCATATTGATAAACGTAAAAAATTTCCAATTCGTGGTCCAGAAAATCAAAAAGAGACTATTACGGAACAAACGCATCCACAACGTGTTATAGTTTTAGGAGGATTTTGGACTAGGTACAATTATCAAGGAATAACTCAATATATTGGGACATGATAATCCAATATTTGTGCCTAAATTCCAAAACATAAATGGTCGACATGTGATATGATGAAAATAATTAAATAATTTTTTTTTAAGTTTATCAATTATGCCAACAAACTATTGGCTAATTGTTCCTCGAGGGGGGAAATAAAGCGCTGTATGAACAAAATGTATCCATATAAGTAACTTAGACAATTTCAACTGTGCTGCTCTTTAATACTTTGTACGTTGATACAAAATTTGTTTTTTATTTCTTAATTAAAATGTTATGTTTTTGAAACAACTTGCGTGATTTTTTGAACCAGTTTTATAAATTTAATTAAGAAATAACATAAAATATGAATTAGGTAGTTTGAAACTGCCTTACTACTTCTTGTTATTGTTTGCTTTTAATAATAAAATATTAAAACTCACATAAATGTAATTTACTTATAACAATACAAGCTGAAGTAGATAATTATCACATATTCACAATCACAATCTAACAAAGCAAACATTTTCAATTAAAATACCAAGTCTTCTTTAGTTTAAAAAAAAATATAGATATAGACATTATATTATTAGCTTTTTAACAATGCCCCCTGGTAATTTATAAAGTATGTTCCCATTTCACATGTTTTCAAACACACAAGACACACATCAAGCAAATAATTGATTTAATTAAAAGTCTTTCACTTTTTATAGTTTTTTGTGTGTTTTTTTTCCCTTTGATTATATTTTTAAATATTTATATCAAATGCACTCGTCTGCAACTTGCAATTAAATACTGCACTAGTTTAGTATTTTTTTTTGTATTGCATTTATAGATATTGTTCCCCTTGTAGATACGTTTTGTGTTTAATAATATGGCACATTGTATTTTCAAAGTTCGTTACACATTGAATTATATAAAAAAAAAATTATATTGTAGGAAAAGTAGTTATTAACGATAAAGCTATCGTGTGTAGTAATTTTATCATATTTAGTTATGTATTATAAGGTGTATCAATTTATGTTACTTTACATATACACTAAGCTTAAAAACGATGGTAGGTAAAGGTGCTGAACGGTGAGAGAAAAAAAAATAGGGAAGTATCAAGTCATTTCGATTGAAAATATTTGCCAATTAACAATGTTGTGAATGAATATAAAAGCACTTTGAAATTGACAACAATCAAATGTTGAAACATAACACATTGTCTACTGTTCAGTTGGCCCAAGTCATTTTAAATATTGTGCAGTTAAATCGAATAAAAAGGCAAAGCGTTTAAGGCCACACACATTTTCGGTCATGCCACTAGAGGCAACTCACAACACTAGTCAAACGTTGGGCGCCATTCATGAATGCACCTATACTAAGCCAACACTCTTTCTGATTCATTAAAGAATTCTTGTGAAACCTGCCTTCATCAATTTCATGTGTGGCTTTATAAATAAAAACCATTAAAAAATGCCACCATAAGCAACTAACAACAATGTCAGGGACCCTACATTGGGCGCCAACAGAAATTATGTTATTTTGAATTCAGAAATATTTTTGCTGGTCATAAGAGCATTTTGAACACCGGTTTCTATGAGAACAATTATACAATTCGAATACGAACGAAAATACACGCTTAAAATTGAACCAACCTTACATATGCCAGGAAGCTTTTATTGAAGCTAAGTGTTTGGTGACCTCAAATCATTGGTGTTTTTAAGATTTTCGCAAGAACACTTTTAATACTATACACATTTGAATAAATTCTTTCCTATTTTCTCTTCACCACTTTCAAATAAGATTCTTATTCGTGATTTTAAGAAGATTTTATGAAAAAAAAAAAAAACTAATGTATACGAATCAATATAGATACGTCAAAGCAAGTCAAAACGAAGCTAAGATCTATGACCAAAGTCACCGAAGAATTCCACATCAAAGTTGATGACGCACACTACGATCCAGTGAGGATCCAAAGCCTACTTCCACTATATAATGTTATAGCTCTTCACTGCAGTTTCTTAAACTGAAATTACCTACCATTGGAAAATTTAACCTTTCAGCGGAAATGAATTTTCACATCAAAGAAGTTATATGACAAGTTTAAGTTAAAATCAAGGAGTTGTTAGCGAAAGATCAAACTCACCAATTAATAATAAACTGAAACTTAAACCAATAATAATGGTGATTATCCTTTCCTAGTCTTTAACTCCAATTTCTGGTACTGATTAAGAGTGAAACGATACTCAATATTATACATACATAATACAAACAGGATGACAAGTTCACTCATTACCCCTTCCATCTTCCAGGAGCTGGAAACACCTCAAACCCCATTAAAATTGTTTCAAATCTCAAATTAAAAATGTATTTCCTTAAAATAAGAAGTTGCTAGCAAAATTAATAGAATTATAATAACTCTAGCCATGTTTCCAAGCAAAAGTCCAAACATCTTGAGCGTGTTATTTTTTTAAAAAGAAGAAAAAACCAAACCTCCTTCATTCCTCATCAAAGACTAAATATTCTTACCAAACAATCAACATTGAAGCACTTCAGATGCATCATAATGATGATTGACCATTGAAGACCAATCGTGATTGTTATAAACCGGCAGTTAACACAAATCCACATAACAAGCACGCATTCAAAGAAACATCATTCAATCACAAAATACAATTAAATTAATCTCATCTTGGTTGCACTCCTACACCCAGGATTTAATTTTTTTTTTTTATAAACTTGGTCGGAACAAAGTGGAAACCATTAAGAATTCTAAACGAATCGAGATTGGCAATTTAGAGGTTTTTATGTTTCTTTTTTTTATTTTTATTGCTGCCATAGATGATTATTGTGTCTACACTTTATGTGGTTACTTAATTACTTTTTCTGGCATTTTAATAGTGGTTGATATAGCTTCAAGTTAAACTGGTGTTTAAGTATTTTATTTTTATTTGAGGGGTATCAGGTATTTGTATATATAATTATTCACCTTCGATTTTGGTACCAAGTTTTTACTTGTGTATCACTAAGTCCTAATTTATTTGCTAACTCCATTCGATCTTGAACACTTAGATATTTTTGTCTTTCGAAGGATTTCTCTAATGTCTGCAGTTGATGGTCTGTGAAGGCAGTACGAGCTTTACGTTGCTTTTTACTTAGACTTGATGATCCACCGAAACCCATTCCACTTTTTATACTATTTCCATCTTCATCTTTGGCACCTGAAATTAAAAATTATTAGTTATTAGTTTTAAATACAGATATTTATGGAATTATTATTTATTATTTAATTCAATGTATAAAAAGAAATTGTTTAAAGACGGTGTTCATAAAATGGCGCCCAACGTTGAGTCCGACATTGTTACGCAATAAGCTTGTGGTCGTACGACTAGTGGTTTTTATTTATGAAGATGGAAGTGAAATTAAAATTAACTTGTGGCTAAATTTCGCAAGCGTAAGATTCGATGTGCGAACGAAAAAATGTGTGCACACAGTTAAATACATTTTTTCACATAATTTCAGAGCGTGAGCTTAAAATATTTAAAATATAAATGAATTCAGCTTACTAGGAAACGACGAAAAATTATTCAGCGCTCTCAAATTTAAAACTGTTTACTGAATCTCTTTAATGTGCAGTTGGGCGCACTTGCTGTGAGTGTGAGTGTGAGTTGGCTAGTTTGGCAAGCATGATTTTATTCTGTGCGCACGAAAAAATTTTGTGCACGCCTAATTATATTCCCTCACATTATTTCGGAGCGTGACCCTAAACTATTGAACAAAAAAATAGTTCTTGTACTGAATTCAGCTCACTGAAACGAACAAAAAGTTAATCAGCGCTCTCAAATTGAAAACATTTTACATATAGTCATGCGCAAGGACTGTGACTTAGAGTGTAAATGTGAGTTTTGAAAAAAAAACACAATCTTGCGAAGTTAAGACCCTGGTTCTACAGAGAACTTTTATTACTAAATTAAAATCGCTGGTGGCAGCCAGGTAAATGGCGCCCAACATGGGGTACTACACAGTTATGAGCTGCTTATAGTTCCCAGTCGTCCAATACAGATCAGCCTGTAGGGTGTGCTTTATTTGCTGTTTGTCTAATATTTCGGGCTTCCAAAGCTATACAAATTACATAACTTATCAACAATATAAATAGTTTTGGTGGCAGGATGAAACCTTGTCCGCATAATTTGAATACGTCTGATAATTTTAAGTCGGTTCTTGTTTTTCGTTTAATTATTTAACCTCGTTTTTAAAACTCTTTACATTAATTTTGTTTGCTAAATTACTTCCAGCTGTTCCCATAACAAATATCTTCTTTGTATTCTTTTGTATTTTTGTATAAATCGCACTTAGCAACTTAACAATAAGCCATTCACCACTTGGCCACCTAACAATATATAATTCCGTTTATTTTTTTTTTCTGCAAAATATAATTAACACGACAACAAAACATTAAACACAAAAAATAATAAAAACGTTCGCTTAAGCAATTAACTGCTATCTCAACCATGACATTTGAATTGCATAATTGATTGCACTCCACTTAGGTTTTTTTTAACATTTTTTTCGACAAACAAAATATGCACAGTATAAAAAAAATAAAAGAAAACATTTGTATCATTATCTTTCGCTCCTGTAACTGTGAAAAAAAAATTATAATTTGTTCCTGTCCAACACTGTCCAGCTAAAGGTGGTAACAATTAAAATTTAAATTCATTATTCCTCAAACTTCCTTTTTCCAAACACAAACATAGGGTAAAGATACAATCGATTGCTCAGTTGCTGCGAAATGGAAGTAACTTACTTTACTTCCGAGGGGTTTACTTTTTTGAGTAAAAATTGCTCTTAAAAATAGCCAACAGTTACAAAAGATACTTATCTATCTGACAGTAAAAAAAGAAAAACAACCACAAAGACGAACGAATGAAATGCGCTGGAGTGTGATAAAATGTCATGCGGCAGTGTTATTTTTATTTCGTTTTTTTTTTTGTTTAAGTAGTTTCGTTGTAAAAAATAATTAACTGTGTACCAACCTATAACTCCTTGAAACTAGCCATAACAAAGGTAAGAAATTAAATTCGTATTAGATACAAAATTCCACATCAAAGTGACAATGCTATATAGAGAGATGTATCTTAATGTCAGTTTAACACCTTAACGTAGAACTCATTAAAATCGTTTTTTTTTAATACTTTTACTTAAGTTTTAAGACCTTCAACACAAAGTCAAATCACTCAACCAAAGTAAAGATCTAAGGTTGGTATATCTTGTCCCGGTAAATGTACGCAGATACATCTTCAAAAAAAAAAAAAAAGTCTTTTGTCCGCAGGCAGAGATATCTAGATAAGGAACCCACGCTAAACTTTTATCTATGTCATCAATTTGGTTTAAAAGTCCCGCCAAAATGGAATAAAATTTCAATTAAAAAAAAAGTTCTCTCAATCGTACGGATCGTTCTCGTCGTCGTTCACAAAAAATAGACTTACAGACACACCTTTCTTATATAAGAGTCCAAGGAGCGAAGCATTTAAAAGGTTATGTTGAGATAATTACCTTTTATCCAAGTTTGCTTTTTTGATTGTGTGAGTGTGGCCATCCTTCCGTTTTTTATGTGCACTCCATTCATTTGGTTTGAGTTTTATTTTTTTTATTTAGTAATTAATTAAGCTATTAAGGTTCTAATTTATGACGGCACACGGAATTGGTGATCTTCTCGTATCGAAAGATGGTAATTTGAAAACAAAAAACAAAAAGGAACGTAAACGTAAAGTGATCGTGGTTAAGTGATATCTTCGACCATCTAGAGAAGTGTTTAAACAAATTTTATTATGGCATCAATTAGGTGTTTATTTATTCCAAATTCTCAGATTGGGTATAGTTTATAAATAAATGAATCAGTTGTGAGAAAGATATTTCGAATTCCTTAGACATTCCATATGGAAGTTGATGAAATTTAAATTTGATGGCTTAAACTGGCACTTGCTCCTTTGATCATGCCCTCAGGAAATAAACAAAAACCGACATCATGTGGTTCCAATATACAAAATATATACAAAGTAGAAGTTGGAGTAATAGTTATGGGGAAGAAGATCGCATGTTTACAGTCACGTTAAAAAAAATTCCATGTCATATCTGAAGCTGCCATGCGGAACTAAGTGCTTAGTTGCACAATTTTATAAACATTTTGTGGAACGTTTAACAAAATGATAAAGAAAAACGCTCTTTATCTGGTTATAGCAATTTGGGAAATTTGTAACATGCGCAATTAACTTTTATACAATCTTCTGCCATCGTTTAACAGAAATTATATTAAAATTATATTTTTGCAGGCTGGTCGTGGATATACAGAGATAAATCGATCGTTAAACTAATATTTTAATATTTTAATTTGATAGAAGTAACAATTAACTTTCTTATATCTACTAATTGGCCTATTATATTTTTTTGTTCATATAAAAAGCTAAAAAATATTAAACTTTGATTAAAAAACATTTGATCTTGATAATTTTCCACATAAAATTAATTAAATATAGAATAGCATGAGCCTTGAAACTTCAAACATTTTGCAAACAATTTTCTTTAGATTGATTAACTAAATTGCTTAATTGCTTAGTTATATAAAAAGTTTTTAAATATTAATTTATATTTATCTAATCTTAAAATTTATCATAACTAATAGTTAAATTAAAAATTATTCGCGTTTTAAATAATAAATTATTATAAAAGATCAATTTCAAATCATATGTTTTGAACAAATTCAAATTTATAATTTTCAAATTAGAAATAAAAAAAATATATCATAGACAAGAATAGTTGGTCTGGCAATGCTGTTTATTTGTCCGCATCGGCATCTTTCTTTAACGAGTGCTGATTCTGTTAAAACATGCGGTTGTTATAAGAGGATAACCGTTTTCTCTAAATCAAATTTAAGAATTTTGATAATCTTAATTTAAGTAAGAATAGTATGTAGTTTATTCATCGCAGTGTTACGGCCAATTCAGTAAAAAATAAAAAATTAAATATAACGGAGGTGGGTTGGACAGATCATTTTGATTACCAAGAAATATTTTTCAAATGAAAGCAACATATAGCAGAGCATTATTTTGGCAGCAATATAGGTGGTTAACGACTCGTACCCCTACTTCCCAGTCTCAAAAAAAGTAGACATGGAAAAGTTTTTGACGAAGTTTTTCTAGGTTCAACCCGTAGAAAAACATATTTGTTTAGGGTGAAGCAGTGAAGTCTTAGACTTGTGGTCTCAGTAAAGAAGAAGAAGAAGAAGAAGAAGAAGAAGAAGAAGAAGAAGAAGTAGAAGAAGAAGAAGAAGAAGAGAAGAAGAAGAAGAAGAAGAAGAAGAAGAAGAAGAAGAAGAAGAAGAAGAAGAAGAAGAAGAAGAAGAAGAAGAAGAAGAAGAAGAAGAAGAAGAAGAAGAAGAGAAGAAGAAGAAGAAGAAGAAGAAAGAAGAAGAAAGAAGAAGAAGAAGAAGAAGAAGAAGAAGAAGAAGAAGAAGAAAGAAGAAGAAGAAGAAGAAGAAGAAGAAGAAGAAGAAGAAGAAGAAGAAGAAGAAGAAGAAAGAAGAAGAAGAAGAAGAAGAAGAGAAGAAGAAGAAGAAGAAGAAGAAGAAGAAGAAGAAGAAGAAGAAGAAGAAGAAGAAGAAGAAGAAGAAGAAGAAGAAGAAGAAGAAGAAAGAAGAAGAAGAAGAAGAAGAAGAGAAGAAGAAGAAGAAGAAGAAGAAGAAGAAGAAGAAAGAAGAAGAAGAAGAAGAGAGAAGAAGAAGAAGAAGAAGAAGAAGAAGAAGAAGAAGAAGAAGAAGAAGAAGAAGAAGAAGAAGAAGAAGAAGAAGAAGAAGAAGAAGAAGAAGAAATTACCACGCCTCAAGTACTAGTAGTACCATTGAGTTTATTATACACATAGAGAAATCATGTGTAGGTTTCAAATACTGCTCGTGTGATGTCGTTACTATCGACTTGTTTTTCTTTTACTCTTAGCGAAATCTACTTCGGTGAGTTTGAAACCATCTTGATTGCTCTATGTGTTTAAACTCAATGGTAGTACCTTATTCAATCATCTCAGAAATATACCCATACACACATTCTTGTGAAATTACATCCAAACTGTTTCATCGTAAAAATAATTCTTGGAACTGATAATTGTATCTGTAAGTTAAGTGGAAAAACTGTGGAATTTTGCTATATCCAATTCTTTATCCTACGGTTATAAATTAGATGAAGTCTGTTGTTCTTACATGAAATTTTATCAAAATTGGTAGTATTTTTTAAAAAAATTAGAATTGTCAGTTTTTGGAAAAAAAAAATCTTTTTTTTTTTTAAATTACTTTTTTTCAATTTTTTTACTTATAAAACTAAACATTTCAAATAGATATCTGTTTAAAACCCATCAATTAATTGATAGTTTATGTCAAAGACTTTCAACCGCTCTATAATATTATCAGACAAAACAAACTAGGTAAATACCTATTACATCCATTTCCTCTTCCTGAATATGCCCAGGCCCACTTGTCCATAAGCAAATTGCAAAACTGTATACAAAAACCTATTGAATAAGAAAAAAAATGCGGTTAATTTAAGTATATACCTCATACCTATTCGCTAAATGCACTCACATTTGCCACATAATTTAGCTTGTCCATCAACATCAATGATATACGTTAAAAGCCTTCTCGACTCGATGCCCCGATCATAATGTTGGCTTTGGTATATTAATACGCATATATACGTCTGGTAATATGGGCATATATATATGTAGTAATATGAAATTATTATCATAATATTTTTCTTTATTCAATTCAGACGACTCCTGTGTCCAGACTTTCGCTTGAAAAAATTATCAATCCGTGAAATAGCGTATCTATAATCTAAGTTTTATTGTGGAGTACAGACCAGACTGTATTCAAAGCAAAGTTCCCCTAAATTTAGAAGACTTATGAACCTGCATACCTTACGTGATGGTCATTTTGTAATGCTACTGTTTTCTTCGAACTGCACTAAGTGAGTATTGTAGGCATTGCAAATTTTTTCTTCGCTCCAAACAAAGGAAATACATGCGCGCTAAGAAATATGAATAGAATTATAATATCTGTATTATTATTTAGTTGTTGGATGGGGTAAGCGTATTGGAGCCTGAATAGTAGACTAAGCCACAAAACTATGCTATTTAAATGAAAAACGCATGATTTTGTACATACATATAGGAGGATGGTATATAAGCAATTATTGTAAGGTATATTAGTTAGAAGTTTGCAGTTAAGTAAAGAAATGCGTATATCGTAAAGATACATCGGGGGCGGGGCACAACGGATTTACTTTTGATATCATTCCAATAATTTCCTCGAGAATTCAACTATTGCAATGGGGGAAATAAGGTAAAAAGCATTCATTTTACTCTTAAATTGATGATTTCTCTTAAGCATTTTAGCTACGAAGTCCAACAAAAGGTATGTAAGATTGTAACAAATATATAGCATCCAAATTAAGAAAATATTTATGTCCTTCAGGATTAACTTAAAAACATTTTAAAAAAAATTTGTTGTTATTAAATGTTTATAACTGTGAACTGTTTCTGAAGCGAAGGTGTCTAAACTATAGAAACATTTTGACAAATATTTTAGAAACATTTATTAAAAAAAAAATAAAAACAAAAAGATTTCCTGAAATATTTTTTCAAATGTTTCTTAGCTGTTTTTTGTTCTAATCGTTTAAAATGTAAAGTCTTAAGCTGTTTACATATAAAAAAAAATCCTACAGATAGATAGTAACTTAAAGAAAAAAAATTATATTAAAACGTTTCTTCTTCTTCTCCTTTTCCAAAGATATTAATGATTTCGAATGAGTCCACAGCATTCAAAATTAAGCGCTAGGACTCACTTAAGGATCTAATTGTGGAGTTATCCGAGTTGACTCATAAGAAAACTGTGGCAAGCTTCTTGCTGGGTGAAACCTATTTCCGAAAATGTTGATTGGTTAAAGTGGATTTTTATTCCAAAACGGTCAATTTAAATTGCAAAATGATGAACTTAAAAATAATTGTATACTCATATACAAAATTTAAAATTTCAAAAAATCTGAAACAAGGTGGTTTCGAGACGCATGGGTTGTATGTATTCTTTAGTTGAAACATTTTGTATAGCTTGTTGAACGGACCTCTACGTCCTTTTTGATATGAGACGAAAAAGTAAACGGAGAAATTTTTAAATTTAAAAAAATCTGTCTTATTTCCCCTTATCGAACAATAGATTTATGTATATAAAGCCCGTCATCAGTTAAGCGAACATGCCATAAAATTTATTACCATTGATCTTCTTGTTGTGACAACGATCCGTATAAAGGTTAAATTCCACCACCCTATAGCCGCATATAAGTGCCCCTGCATGACATCGAAATCCTCTTCAGAGACCTTAACGCCAAAACTAGGACAGAGGACATCTTTGGTATGACGATGGGAAAACAATCATCGATTTTGTAGCTGGAAATAACACGGTGCTTAGCAGCACACGATTTAAACGTCCCGACAGGATGGCACATGGCGATCTGAAGATGGTCGAACCTGCAACCAAATCGACCAAGTTGCGATTGATGGAAGACATTCCTCTAGCGTTTTAAATGTCCGTACATTCTGAGGAACAAACATAGACTCGGACCACTATCTAGTTGGTACAAAACTTAGACTAGGTACATAGTTATATCCATGGAGGCTCTTAGGCGAACATCAACTACACTGAGGAAATTCACTGTTAAGCAAATTCAATCTTAAGAAACCACTGCTGTCTATGGTGATCGCGTATCCTTTGAGCTTATGGGAAATCTTTCTGAATGTTGATATGAACCCGGAAGACTAATGATGCGGCTGAAGTCGAGGAGATGATTTTGCAGAAGAGGTGCGAAACTTCCTTAGTAGAGTGAAACAACCAAAATAAAATTTCACAGGTCGCCCTGGGTCTAAAGATGGGTATAGAAATGTAGATACGCAGGCGATGTTAGCCATCTGGAGAGAAAGGCAAGTTTCCGCCCAAGATTGACTTGTACCAGTTAATCTATGTGACTCACCATGAGCTAGATCCGACCGAGAAAAAATTTAATAGAAGTAGACATCACCAGACTAAAAATGAACAAAGCAGCTGGATCCGATTGTCTAGAGGTGGAAAGACATTGACGTGATAGGAAGAACATAGCGAGCACTCACCGTTGCTTTCACTATACGAGAAGTGAGGAGATAGAAAATAATTGTGGGCACTGTTGTGCAACAACATCAGCACTATAAAATCAAACGTATAGACTATAGCTCTTACTAATCGCTGTCATGCTATATGGTGCGGAACCATGGACTCTCTCCCAATCGGATCAAAAGTCACTTGGAGTTTGCGAGAGAAAAGTTCTGCGTACGATTTATGGTCCTGTCCGCGTAAACAGAGGAAACCTTTGTCATAAAATAAAAAGCCTCAAGCGTTAAAATAGCTTGTAGAAAATATATAGATTCTAGGAAAAAATGATAATCGACATTTAAGTGTTTACGAGCAGACTAGCACAAAGCAGTAGCGCAGGAGAACCCCATAAAAAATTCAGAACATGTCAACATCTTGCAGTCCGGGGAGCTCCCGACTTATCTCATAACATAGCATTGCTCTGTCCGGTTATGAAAGCTTCGCGTCCGGTTACCGTTGCTTTTGTTATAACACTTTCCTAGTGTTATAAAAAAATAAAAATTGTGCTGAAAATTGATATTTTGCATCTTTTTGTTTCTTATTTATATTTTTGTTCGAAAAGAGTATAAAAAATTGTCCGCGTCCTTTTGTGGGACTGTCCGTTTGTAAAAACGCATTTATTTATGTGAAAATTGAGAAAAATTTGGTTCCCGAAAATGTGTTCGCTTATGATGGAGCTTATCGGAGCTGTTCGCAAGTAGAGCTTTTACTGTATGTATAGATACCCTTCCAGTTAAAAATTACCAACACATAGTTTTTTCCCTGTCCCTGTATTTTCCTAACTACGTATTAAAATGCCATACCTATAGTTATCTAATTTACTTGGTTTGTTTACCTAATTTCCTAACTACATACCTACCTACACACCCTACCCTATCGCCTGTCTATAATTTAATTTCTTTAGTTTCACTAAATCTTTTCATAAAATTTGACCTCATAAAAAACTTTAACTGTTTCCAATTCTTCCCAAAAGGTACATAGATATGTATGTAGTAAAAAAAAAACAAATACAAAAATCCCCTCTTGGCAAATGGAAGCCATTTTCTGCATGATCGTTCTATTTTCCCGTTTTTCACACTTTAAAATAAAGCATGATGGTAATTGAAACCCAAACCAGTAAAACATACCAACTCACTGCTTAACAAACAGAAACACATGCACACAAACTCACATTGAATCAACCCAATCAGCCGCTAAGAAACAATTATTTCCCCCACTTTCCGATTCATTTAGCAAACTCACAGTTAGACAACAACAAAACAAACTACAGTAATACGCGAGCGCCATTGCGCACACGTTTCTTGTTGTTTTTTTTTTTTTATTCAATTTGTTCTTTCTCTCTTCTTCTTACATTCTGGTTTTGGCAACTTAAACAACCAGACACTATGTTGTATTCGATTTGCCAGCATTAGAGGCGTGGTCATGGACCACAGCTTTGATTTTTTCTTATTTTGAGAATAAGATTCTCAAAATATGTTCACCGAACTTTGAGAGCGAAAGTAATAAAATAATGTTTCGCAAACGTAACCAACACAAACTTGAAGGAAATGACTTCATACATGCGCAACATCCGGTCTAGACAAGTTTTGTTTGTATTCCTGTTTTCTTCAACTTGCATTCGGAATCGAATTTCGAACATCATCCCCTGAGCGACGCAAGACGATGACATCGTGGTGAGTTTAAAGATGTAAAATGGATTTACACACAGGATGGAAACGGAATCTTGTTCTGGGGAAGTTAACGCCCATTTTTTGGAGTGGATGCAAAATCTTTCTATCGAAATGTCTTGCCCATTAATTGTATAGATACCTAACTATCTACGTAAGTAAAATAGGTAACTATATGCGAGTGTTTACATGAAAAAATAGATAGAATGGAATTGGAAGAGAGAGTGTGGTGAATTTTCAGTAAAGTATCTACACTACATGTCTAAATTTGGAAAAAAAACTGACTAAATTTTTTTTTTTCATTTTTCTAAAAGCTTTTTAAGATAATGTAGGTAGTAGTATTATGTAGGTAGGTATCAATAGATTAATGTTTTTATTCTGATTTCGAGTTAAAAGTTTCTTTTTCTACACGGTTTAAGTTTAACACAAATATAAACTGCCAGACAAAGAGAATTCTCAGAGTGAATTGGAATTGAAAAACATCCAGAAAGTTTTTCTTTCAACTGAGAAAACTGAGTGATGAAATAGGTAGGTAAGTAGGTACCTAGATACTTATAAAAAGTAAACAGAAAAGCTTTTTATTGCCTGATTATTACATTTTTGTGTGAGTGTCTGACTTGAGTGAAGATGGTGAAGTAGAATCAACGCCCGTTGGGTAAGTTTAAGAGCTCTTGTTACTTTTTTTGGCAAAGAACATGTTTGGTTTGTGTCAATGTACGATAAGTACATATATACCTACCTAAAATCAATACAGACATTAGAATTTATGTAAGTAATGTAAATAAAAATATCGAGAGGTTGGTAAGTAGGTAGGTAGGTATCTCTCTTCTTATCTACAAAATATTTAGGTGAATATAATTTAAAGCTATAGGTATTTACCTACCCTAAGTAGGTCTAACTAGGTAGGTTAGGTAGATATCGTATATCCATGATTCCGGAACCTATTTTGAAGGATTTTTGATATAAAAGGTATGCCATGAAAATTTTGTGCTTTTGAAGATTTTGTTTGATATATGTATGATGTATCTAACAGTGGACCCTTGTTAACTTGAAATACCTACGATAACTTGAACATTCCAATAACTTGAACAAGTAATTTTTCCGTTCATCTATAGGTAGGTAGATAAACGTATTCTACAACTTGAACAGATTATTTTTAAGACTCGATAGGTACTTACCTGCCTTGAATTTATGTCCCTTAATAAATTTTTTGAAACCCCTGTAACTGGAAAAAAAAACTATGTATCTATCTACCTAAATGCTAAATGTTTGTATTAGGTTAAGGTAAGTATCCCTAGATCCTAGGATGTTGGTGCAAAGTGCAAAAGTTTTTGTAAATCGAATTATAGTTTGTTGGTATTAAATGCAAACGTTCTTGTAAAGGTAATGGTGTCAATATGTTGTTTTTGTGTAATTCACCCATCTTCTCAATGTAAATTAAATTATGGAGCGCAAGCTACGCAGCTTAACTGCAGTATGTAATCATACAAAACACCTTTCGAAATCCTTAAAATTAATTATTTGAAAAAAAATCTATTTTGTATCGTAATCCAGTAACTGTTCATCCTTTATCTTTTAAGCACTCCTGGTTTCATACATATATACCTATTGAATAAATGTAATGAGCTTCCACAGTAACCTATTTCCTAAGACTGTGATAATAGAATTCCAAAGAATAGGTAGGTATACTTAAACCCTTACCCTATTTATCGATGAGCAACTATAATGTCAAAACGTTATTAATAAATACAGAATAGCTTTTTTGGACTGTGAGTTAAGTTACACCACCCAAGTAGGTGGTTTAGCGATAATGTAAGATTGAAAAGTGTCATTTCGTTTTGTTTTGTTTTTTTTTAACGAAAATATATAAGTGAATGCGAAGTTATACTATAAAATTAAGCAAAAATAATGATTGTTAAATTAATGGCAAATGCATTTTTTCGAGGTTTTTTCTTCTTCTTTTTTTATTATTTTGGAAAAACATAATTTGAGAAGTTTATTTTTCGAGTTTCTGAAGTGCAACTTTGTTGTCGTTTGTAGTCAAACCATATGTCCAGAAATATAGTCTCCACGACCTAGGTTGATATTTCCTCTATCCAACAGCATGTGAACAGTGTAAATCGGTTCCGTGATTGCTGAAACACAGACTGATTAAGTTTTGTCCTTGTAATCAATTTAAAGGTCTTAACTTCCGTTGAAAATTTGAATTTTTAATTTAATCTTTTGGATCAAAAAAATATTATTATGTATGCTCCCTTAGTTTCCATTCATCTGTCTGTAAACGATACGATACGAACGCAAAACTTATTTATCGGCATTTTGAAAATACAAAATACAAAGGGATAAAAAACATACCTAGATACTCATAAATATGACTATTTTGTTTTATTAATAAGAAATTTTAACTCGTGATTTATCTCTTATTCCATGGTGTTGTTAAGTCATGAGTTAAAGACGAAATAAGGGTTGTTTATTAATAGGGCTGTTAGTGTTTAATACAAATAGATATTGAATGGCGAAAGAGGATGGAGTGCTTGCTCTAACAAAATATTTACCCCTGGCACTTAATTATAGCTCTTATCTCCTTAGAGAGTATAATGGATTAAAATTGTAAATTAGTAATGTAGTAATTTAAGCCTTATGGCAACACTAACATATTGTAAATATTTGTGAATATTTCCCTTAACCAAATTCCCAACTGTAAATAATTTCCCCTTAGCGTATACCTACGAAAAGACGAAAAGAATAAAGCAATCTGTGTCGGACCTTTAAACGATATATTATATGTTTTATTTCTTCCCGGAGTTATAAAATAAAATAAAATCCGATTAGATAAATAAAGTCCGATTCGTTGCATTTTTGGAAAAGATTTTATACTATAGATTTTTTATTATAGATTTTAATATTATTTTGGTTTAGATTTTATTCGATTAGTTATAAATTTCATTCTCCGATGTCTTGACTTTTTTTTAAATTAAATATCATTGTTTTATAATGTGAGTCTGAGCCTGAAGATCCATGTCATGGTAGATTTAAATCAGAGCTATGGGTTGCAGCCGCATTGAAAGCCGTCGCCAAACCGAGAAAACAAGACTTTCAAGATCAAAAAAATATTTGTTAGTTTTCTGTAACGTCTTTTTTTAAAACTTTTTTTGTGATGGTTTGAATAATGATTTAATTAAGATAGTTATAATACAAACGCATGTAGGTATTAGATAAAATTTTAGTAAAATTTGGTCATATTATGTACACAGCAACAGCGAGATTCATAAGAATAATATTATAATCGAAGATTTTTAACCGTGTACCTACAATGTAATTATACAATTATATTCACATTCGTTTTAACAAATGTATAAATGTGCAGTTTAATTTTATTTTAGTTTTGTTCATTGTGCGTAAAAAAAAGTGAATATAAACGCAAAAATACAAACCGAGACAACATGGATAGATAATGTAGTCATTTGGTGTAAGTAGGTATAGTTAAAGCCACGTAAAATTTGCAAACTGCAACATTGTAAAAGTCATGGAAAAGAAAACATTGTATTTTAACTTAAATACGTGGTTATTACAAAAACAATGACAAATGTATAAGGTGCTCTATGTTGGTGGTAAGGTAGTTTAAACAAAACAATTGTTTAAGTTTCTTATTAAATTTTATCTGATTTTATTAAAAATTGCCTACTTAATATACATAGATACATAGATACATGCGTATGCACACTACATGGGTTTAGCTGCGTTTTCTAAGAAATCTATGCAAGCAATGTGAATAAGGTGTGAATGATTAAATCATATTTAAATTGCCATGCAAAGAATAAGGTAAAAGACCATGAATCTAAATAAATTGAGAAAACAAGTAGGTATATGTACCTAGATAGGCAAAACAAAAAAGATAGGTACTAAAACCAAAAAAAAGAATAACCTGACAACATAAAACAAGTAGAAAAGAACTCAATTTTCCGCAATGTTGGAGAAGCAAGTTCTTTTAAATTTTTTCTTCTGCTAAAAAAACAGCAACCATCGCAATTGCTTCGTGTAAAGCAGAAACGTTGTTGATATAATTCGAGTTTATAGTTTATACGTAGATATATTTTTTGCTGTACTGTATCCCCATCAGAGTTGTGTATCGCTCGTTTATCTGCACATCTGGCGGTTAAATGAAATGCGCATGTTTAATGAGCTTCAAATCGTATTTTGGATTTACTTCAGGAGGACGGTGGCATATCAAGCGGGCGCAGTGGCAGCGCAAACAATTTACGCCCGGCCCGGTGCGCGATGCGGCGTGCTACATATCTATACCGCTTCTATTTAGATACATCCACATCATCTATGGTACGGATGCTCTTGACTTGTTTGTGGTTGTTTATAAGCCAAAACATTCTTAAATAGGAAATAATTAGTTATTTCTTGCATTTAGCGGACCGCATACGGTGATCTAGGAAGTAATTTAGTGCGCTTTGTTATAATAGATAGATAACTATTATGTGTTTGGGGCAATTCACGGTAGAATTGAGTCTCTATAGCGTGTATTTAGTTATATAGTTTTATTTTGTTCGTTTTTTTTTTTTTTGCCTTTTCCGTTTAAAATTTTGTATTCCACTTGTTTTTATGGATTAACCTATTATTTTAAGTATAAAGGGAAAGATTCACCTACCTACCATACAATTGAACTTGTTCAAACGAGTGAACATTGGTGAATGCAATGTGCGGATTCACATCGTTTAGGATACGACAGTAATTCAATTGTTTGTTCTGATGTGCTATTAATCTAGAAAGACACGTGATGGTGTAACTTAACTGTTGACTGTTGAGGTTAAGTTGCTGTGGTGTTTCTTTTAAAATGAGAACAACCATATTGAAATAATTACACCTTCGTGTAGTGTTGTAACTGGACATATTTATGCGATGAGACAGTCTTGTTTTTATATTTTATATTTTGTATTTTATATTTTATATTTTATATTTTATATTTTATATTTTATATTTTATATTTTATATTTTATATTTTATATTTTATATTTTATATTTTATATTTTATATTTTATATTTTATATTTTATATTTTATATTTTATATTTTATATTTTATATTTTATATTTTATATTTTATATTTTATATTTTATATTTTATATTTTATATTTTATATTTTATATTTTATATTTTATATTTTATATTTTATATTTTATATTTTATATTTTATATTTTATATTTTATATTTTATATTTTATATTTTATATTTTATATTTTATATTTTATATTTTATATTTTATATTTTATATTTTATATTTTATATTTTATATTTTATATTTTATATTTTATATTTTATATTTTATATTTTATATTTTATATTTTATATTTTATATTTTATATTTTATATTTTATATTTTATATTTTATATTTTATATTTTATATTTTATATTTTATATTTTATATTTTATATTTTATATTTTATATTTTATATTTTATATTTTATATTTTATATTTTATATTTTATATTTTATATTTTATATTTTATATTTTATATTTTATATTTTATATTTTATATTTTATATTTTATATTTTATATTTTATATTTTATATTTTATATTTTATATTTTATATTTTATATTTTATATTTTATATTTTATATTTTATATTTTATATTTTATATTTTATATTTTATATTTTATATTTTATATTTTATATTTTATATTTTATATTTTATATTTTATATTTTATATTTTATATTTTATATTTTATATTTTATATTTTATATTTTATATTTTATATTTTATATTTTATATTTTATATTTTATATTTTATATTTTATATTTTATATTTTATATTTTATATTTTATATTTTATATTTTATATTTTATATTTTATATTTTATATTTTATATTTTATATTTTATATTTTATATTTTATATTTTATATTTTATATTTTATATTTTATATTTTATATTTTATATTTTATATTTTATATTTTATATTTTATATTTTATATTTTATATTTTATATTTTATATTTTATATTTTATATTTTATATTTTATATTTTATATTTTATATTTTATATTTTATATTTTATATTTTATATTTTATATTTTATATTTTATATTTTATATTTTATATTTTATATTTTATATTTTATATTTTATATTTTATATTTTATATTTTATATTTTATATTTTATATTTTATATTTTATATTTTATATTTTATATTTTATATTTTATATTTTATATTTTATATTTTATATTTTATATTTTATATTTTATATTTTATATTTTATATTTTATATTTTATATTTTATATTTTATATTTTATATTTTATATTTTATATTTTATATTTTTTTATTTTATATTTTATATCTATTAAAAGTATTGCTTAATTAAAAGAAAAAAAAAACTAAAATATTTTTACTCCAGAGCATATTGTAACCTCAAAGCAATGGGTTTTCACTTTAGTGAGTTTGCTTAATTTACACTATCAACATTTGATTTGCTGGCAATTTAGCATTGCCTTTGATTTATTGCAGTCCTCATAAAAACGCACTATTTAATTGCGAACAGAGCACTATAGAATAAAATGCATTAATCATTTTCCGTGAGTAGGCGTTCTAAAAAATGGTTTCTACCCTAAAATTCCCAAGAAGTCAATAATAAACCTTATATTCTTAGTAGGTTAATACTCACTCTGCATTCAAATGAGTTACATTCCACATCCACACCCCTTGTAAAAAAAATTAAACCTACACATCTACCGATGCATGAAATTACGGCTGATGCCCTTGGATATAAATACAAACCAAAATAAATATAAAGATATACTTATATGTACCTACGTTAAGATAACCGAAACGAAGAAATTTTTATATCTTTAATCACACTTGAAAAAAAAAGAGATACTTATCGTAAAATTTTGTAACTCTTTGCAACCCAAAAATAGCCATTGAATAAATTAGAAATTTAAAACTCACCAAAAAAAACACCTGTTTTGTGTAAAAAAATTTTATTCAAAAACATTAATTTTCTTGATTATTATGAAGAGGTCATAAAGTAAATTATAATGAGGATGTTATTTGTAACCATTTGGAAGGCAATAAATCTCGATGATTGTTAAAGAGGTGTTAAAACATATACAGCCAATGTGTTGACTTATACACTCGCACATTACTCATCTTGGAACCTTAATTATAATTTTAGTTTTTATTTTGGTGTTCAATTTACATAATTTGATCGAATTAAAATGCAAATTTTGTATCTTTATAATGCAAAAAAAATGCGTTTACATGGTTAATGAACTAACTAAGTGAACATCTTGATTCTCTTAAGAAAACACAATAGGTAACCTTAGTATTTGACTTTAGCATTGTATTACAAACCTTGTGTACCTCCGCAGGGAAAAAAAAAACAATTACGATGGTCTTTTCATCTCAAGACCGCAAAAATGTTCTAAATTGAGTTTAAATGCAAAGTATCTAAAACATACCTTTATATAGAAATATGTATTTACTGAAAATATAGAAACCTTACTCCTAAAGCATCTTTACAAGTGCAAAGCGTTATTTCGAAGAAAAAAAAAGAATCTCAAATAGAAGCCGACAAAGACGTAAAATGATCGATCTATTTTAAATGTTTGTCCGAGAGATGATAAACCTCTTCGATCTCGTTTAACAATGATGCAAAAATAAATCTTCCAGAAGGAGCTGTGAAATGGAGGAAATTGTGGCAAAAAGCGGAGGTAATGCTCGATGGTATGGAAGTAGTGTCACTGATGTGGCTCCTGTGGTTACATGAAAAGAGAATAAAATTGCACTTATAGACAATTTATAAAAGGGGAGAATTGAATGAACATTTTTACTCAATTTGCGGCAAGTAAGATGAGTTCGTTTGAAGGGATATCAATTGTTTGCCAATATTAATGAGGCATATGAAGGTGACAAATGTATATAAAGAAGCCTTCTTTGAAGAAATAATTTACCTAAGCTTTGAAGAAAATATCCAGTCAAAAGGAGTTGAAGAACCTGACCTTAGATTATACTTAAGTACAGGCTTTTGTTCTTATTAAATTGATTTTGCCTCGATCAAATTGAAATTTTTTTTATTTTTTTATTTTTTATAGTTTTGCACAATAAAGGTGATGTACCTAGGTATGTGAATACCATTTAAATATGGTTGTCTTAAAGTGAGAGTTTATAAAATAACCTAATCATTATCACTTTCTTAAACTATGCGAAGTTATAACAACCCATACATATTATACATCGTTATATCACAGATAATAAATATAAAGATGTCTCATGCCCATAAAAAAATATGTCCTTTTTTTTTTTTTTTTTTTTCATTTTGGGTTTTCGTGCTGCAATATTTTCAAGCATGAGCACCCAATGGAAAAAAAGCTAGAGACGTATTTTTGTAAGGGCATCAGACATCTGTATATTTATTATATCTGTGGTCATATCAAGAAGGCAGATTGTGTGCAGATAAAATGGATGCACAACGTCACTTTGACAACGACAACAGCTTGAAGCAACAAATAGATTAGATCAGTGCCGTTATCAAAACGCTAATTAAAAGATTTTTGTATTTTGTTGTCCAAAAGTTGCAAATAACAGCGGATTTTAAAATAGAACAAAACTCGAAAAAGAATTTAAAAATGTAGGTATGTACCTATCTATCAGAATGAAACTTGGTACACGGCCGTTTTCGCATAAGTCATAAATTCACTGAAGAATTGATACATGTCTTGAAACATTCCAGTCAACAAAAGTTTGAATGCAATTTACATAGTTGTTATTGTAGTTGTAATTGTAATTGTATTTGTAATTGTAATTGTAATTGTAATTGTAATTGCTTTATTGTAACTGTAATAGTAATATTAATTGTAATTGTAATTGTAATTGTAATTGTAATTGTAATTCTAATTCTAATTGTAATTGTAATTGCAATTGTATTTGAAATTGTAATTGTAATTGTAATTGTAATTGTAATTGTAATTTTAATTGTAGTTGTAGTTGTAGTTGTAATTGTAATTGTAATTGTAATTGTAATTGTAATTGTAATTGTAATTGTAATTGTAATTGTAATTGTAATTGTAATTGTAATTGTAATTGTAATTGTAATTGTAATTGTAATTGTAATTGTAATTGTAATTGTAATTGTAATTGTAATTGTAATTGTAATTGTAATTGTAATTGTAATTGTAATTGTAATTGTAATTGTAATTGTAATTGTAATTGTAATTGTAATTGTAATTGTTATTGTAATTGTAAATGTTATTGTAATTGTAATTGTAATTGTAATTGTAATTGTAACTGTAATTGTAATTGTAATTGTAATTGTAATTGTAATTGTAATTGGAATTGTAATTGTAATTGTAATTGTAATTGTAATTGTAATTGTAATTGTAATTGTAATTGTAATTGTAATTGTAATTGTAATTGTAATTGTAATTGTAATTGTAATTGTAATTGTAATTGTAATTGTAATTGTAATTGTAATTGTAATTGTAATTGTAATTGTAATTGTAATTGTAATTGTAATTGTAATTGTAATTGTAATTGTAATTGTAATTGTAATTGTAATTGTAATTGTAATTGTAATTGTAATTGTAATTGTAATTGTAATTGTAATTGTAATTGTAATTGTAATTGTAATTGTAATTGTAATTGTAATTGTAATTGTAATTGTAATTGTAATTGTAATTGTAATTGTAATTGTAATTGTAATTGTAATTGTAATTGTAATTGTAATTGTAATTGTAATTGTAATTGTAATTGTAATTGTAATTGTAATTGTAATTGTAATTGTAATTGTAATTGTAATTGTAATTGTAATTGTAATTGTAATTGTAATTGTAATTGTAATTGTAATTGTAATTGTAATTGTAATTGTAATTGTAATTGTAATTGCAATTGTAATTGCTTAATTGTAACTGTAATAGCAATTGTAATTGTAATTATCATTGTAATTGAATATTACAATAATAATAATATGAAATAGAACAACTGCACCCGTAAGGCCATAAGTCATCAAATCCAATTTCCATTGGCTGCCCAGACCTTGTGTTTTAGATTGAGCAATAGATTGGCAGAAAATTCTTACTACAAAATTGTGTTACGTATCAGATTACTGAAGAGACTTCTCTAATATTATTTGGAAAAAAAACAATGTTTTCCATCAACTAATTTAAATTTTTCACATAATATTTCAATATAAGAGAAAATCTGTCTTCACAATAATTTAAACAAAGTTGGTGCTCTCTCCAACAAGAACACATTAATGTCAGTTATAATTAAATAATAGTTTGCTGCTGTTTAATAGTATAAACCAGGTATTTCTGAAGTTCATTTCTCTATCACATTCGAACAAGTTCTTACTAGAATGACAGTGATGGTAGAGTAGAGATATTATTATACAGAAATAGAATCCTTGAATTCTCTTCTCATTGAATGAAAAATAAAAGAAAACAAACTAATGAAAAGAAGGGACAAGAAGAAGAACAGCACCAACACAAAACTCCAACAATCGTTAAAATGCTCTTTCACGGTTCGTTAACGAAGCACGAACGAAACAAAAACAAACCAAGAAAAGCGCGCGCAGTTAACTTTTAAGTAACAAGAGTACGTTATTTATCAGCTATTGCTTTGCTACACAATATTAAAACGAATAGTGGTTAATTACTTATGAAGTCACATCAAGACTTCATCAAGCCAGAACCAAAAGTCTGTATCTATGTATAGATATAGAGAAGGAGTTGTATATTCTCTATGATGCCTGAAATGCAACCGCACTGAGCCTCCGTTTTGTGTGACTTAAGCTTGAACAACAAACCAACAACACACAACACAAAAGAAGTGTTGTGCGCAGATTGTTGTAACCGTGCAGATTAGTTAATTGAAATTGACTTCCTTGTATTAATATAGATACAGCAACCTGTTTCATTGAAGTTGTAGCAGGTAACTTTGCTGTAGGAAAATAATAATTGCTTTGGAATTTGAATACAAAAAGTCTTAATCTGTACCTATATGGGTACCGAAAGAAATGTTAGGTACCTTTATCAATTTTTTTATCATTTTTTTAAAACAATGAAACTTGTGTGAAATATCTACTTAGTGTATCTGTAAGCCAACTATTTACGTTATAATTAACTATTTATCCAATATTTATGCATTTGGTTTTAAAGTGGTCAGGCGTTTTATATTCCCCACGTATAAGATCCGCAATAATAGTTTTTAAAATATTCTACCTATTTGCAAACAAAACATAGATATAACATATAACTTCTTTATTTGCTTTCTTGTTTGGTCATCTTTTGTTGGTGAAGTTATACGAATTAATAATTTTATTTCACAGAATGGGCAACAACAAAAAAAAAATGGTTTGCATTAAACCCATTTTACATCCTCGATTTTATTGTCAAAAAAATTCGCTGTAGATAAGCTGAAAACCGCTGTTGATTTGACTGTATTTAAATTCCAATAATTTAACAGAGACATGATTGTCAATTCCAAAATTGAATGTGAAAACTATACATTTGTTGATTTAACGTCTAAAAAATAATGTATGCAACAGCATTCATTGTTAAATGTTCAGCATTAGTTGCTCGCTCTACAACCAAATTGTTAAAATTACAGCATTTATTGTAGATTGTACATTAGACAAATTGTCGATAAAACAGCATTGATTTGTCAAAAGTACAGCTCGATTTGTGGAAACTACAACAATTTTTTTTTTTTTTTTTGTGAAATAGTTAACGCTTCAAAGTGAGAAAAAATACACAAAATAATTTTAAGTTATTTTTATTTAAATTTGTTTGGCCTTTAGTCTATGAACAATTCACACACTCATCCAGTGAGCAGCTTTTCAAGACGCAAATTTCTAATTTTTCAGTTCAACTTTATTACATCACTTTCTTGAGAAAAAGTTAATGTGAACTATATCCAACAATTTTACGATTGCAATCATTGTACAAAGTGATTTCGACAGAAAATTCTTGTAGATTTCAATACATTCGTTGTAGATTTCACAATTTTCTGGTGTAAATTTTACAAATGAATATCTGAGCCGAAAAATCATACTTGTTAAGTGTTACCTTTATAAGAAATCACCCCACCTTCATCCTACTCCTTACATCAATCAATAATTCGTAGATTCCAAACAGCTTATTTTGTTTTCAATCTTATACGATCAAAAGAACTTTCGTGTTTTAAATTTGGATCGATTTAATTTTTATATGAATATCAAAAATTATCAAAAACTTTCGATATTTATAGATATTGAATTTTTAATACCAATTAATTTGAAATTTGTTTTTATTTCTGTTGGAGTGTTTCCTATTTCTATAGGAGCTTAGGAACATGGTTGATAGTTTCATTTGCATGACATATTTTTTGATGTCTGATATGCCTATTTTGGTTTTAAATAACCGTGATTTTGTGATATTCCAAAATGTTCCCCTATTCTCTTGGCAATCAACTATTGTCCCGGAGCGTGTTTAATACTTCCAACTCTAAAAGATTCAAAACAAAATCATTTAGTCAACAACTGAAATTCAAATAATTATATCTAAGTATTGATTGCACTAATACACTATACATCAATATATCTGAAAAATGTCTTAAAAGCTGATCTATTGATCTAGAATATACAAATCGTTGCCTGAACTATTCAATAGTCATACATTCACACCTTCCTATATTTTTCTACATGTCTTTTATATTTTTAAATCAGCTTAAACCCACTTATATTTGTGTGTAGATATGTTTTTAAACTATAAACGATACAAATTTCATTAATTGATAATAATAAATAGTCGGAAACCTTTCAAAAGAATTTATGCTAGAACAAATTTCGAACACTTTCAAAGCAAATTCTTTTTGTTTCGATAGCAGAAAACCCTCCTTACAACGTATGCTACAGCAGTTATTGGTCATCATTGTAGTGTAACCATAAAAGTTAAGTTATATATGTATAGTATTATATGTGTTTATGGATGATTTATAAAAAAACAGAAAACATATACTCGACTCATATACAACAACTACAAACTCAAATAAACACATTGAAGATTGGAACGCATTATTTCGATATGCAAATTGCCCCTAAACAGTATTAAGCAGTGTTAAATGCGATAATGGTACCAATTATTATTACAGGCACAAACTCATTGCCGTTTATATAATCACTGCTTCATTTTTATACACTGAGAAAAAATAAAAAGATTGTAAAATTTATATGGAAATATTTATATGGAAATAAACGAAAACAAACGATTAATTTACATCTGGATTTAAGTTTAAGGCCCCATTATGATTAGCGAGTTGAATGTTCACCTAAAAGAGAACGATGAAGAAATGCAAGATTTATTAATATTAGAAAATTGTGTTTCGACGTTTCAATAAAGAAACACCTCCTTTCGTCAAACTTTTCCTTGAGTCACTTTAATTTGAGTAGCGAAACAAAAACGTTCATTTTAAGTCGAACGTTCGATATCATAATGGGGGCCTTAAACTGCTGAATAATATAGACGTAGCAGTCGAAAGCAAACGGATGCTAATGTAATGTTTTAAGGCAAGTATTTTATTAGTGCAAAAACGATAATAGAGAAGACGAAAAATGTATGTCCGGCAATTCTGTCTGTCTGTCTCGGTACCTACAGGCTAAACGGGTGGGCCGATTCACTTCAAATTTGGTAGGTATGGTCTTAAGGGTATTTCACCCAGAGTTTTTTTTTGTAGGTCACTATTAGTCAATAAATAACAGAACCTGTCATATAACGATTATCGAAATTAGAAAACCTTATTTTTTTCAAAAACGGCTCTAAAGATTTCATTTGTATTTCACATGTGTAATTACATGTGTAGAACTGTAGAAGACAAAACAATAAAATAAATAATGATACAAATTCTATATACTAATATGAAAATTAATTCAAAAAGACGAGCCCAAAAGATAGCACCGGGCGCAAACTTTCAAAAAAATTCGTTTACCAATACCTGCCATATAACGGTATTTTTAAATTTCGACTATGTGGAAAACGGTTGGATTTAAACGAAATTTAATGTTGAAACTGTCGATGTATTTTAAAGATTTAAATAATTTAAAAAAAACTGTTTTTGTGAATTCAATATTTTAAAAACCTGTTGACGGATTTTTAAGAAATTTTTAGTTTTGACTTCCATATTATAATTTTTTTTTAGAAAACTTATAACAAAACATAAATTTTTAAATATTTTGTCTTGGATAATATCGAGAAGGGCTGAACCGATTTTGATGGGACTTAAACTGGCTGACAGCTATGGTAGCAGGACGTTACTATTTGAATTACGCCTTTGGTGGCGCTCGGGTCGTTTTTTTTCGCATGTTCGTATAGTTAGTTAATTAGTTAATAGAAACTTTATTTGATATAATAAAAAATACAAATTGGCCAAAGCCGTCTACCAGATTGACAATAAATTTATCTTGTATTATACATTTTACGTTTATTGAAAAACTCTTTCAATTATACGTTGTCTATACCTAAGTGCGCATGATGTACAAAACTTCCCACCCAAGGTTACCATTCAAAATATCCATTACTTCATTCCTGTCCAATAAGTTTACAGCAAAATATCCAGAACTCATTTAAAATTGGACACCTTGGCGATGAAATGGTAAACATCCTCCCTCTCTTTCAGGTTACATAAGTCACATAGAATTGGCAAATCCGCCCGATGAGGAATGTAGTTTAACTCTAATATTTAACCTCTTATTTTGAAAACTTCGATTTTGGAAATATGAACCTTCACGTAAGTCAAAATTATGTTAACTGTATGTGGTCCCTAAAAAGAGAGTTTCGGGTTCCATCTCAAATCGTTCATAGGAAGGTTAGCTACCTTTTTGCATTAATGAATGAAACACGTTTCTTAACTGCACCGGTCTTATATCGACTGTAATGCAGATTAGATCCCAGCTCTTCCCAACTAATCACGACATTTCCTTTTGTAGCAATAACATATTTTAGTACTTGTTTGAGTAACCTTGTATCTTCCATCTCCAATACCTACTTTAATTTTGGACTCCAAGTGCAGCTTGAGGGTGTCTTCAAATAAAAGTGGTATTTTCGTTTCATAATTTGGTGTGCATGTAGGCAGGCGAAAAATTTGTTTCAGAAAATATCTCAAAAACCTTTCCACAACTTCGAAACTGTTCATCATCAGCTGCATTCCTGTAACAGACTCCGACAGAAAAACCATATCATCTGCAAAAATTAAACCAGGTATCCGCAAACTTCCAAGGTGTATTTCACCTCCAACCATCTCTATAATATCATTTATAAAAACGATAAACAACGGCGTACTCAAGACAAATCCTTGCTTTACACCCATTTGTGTTAAATTCATAAATTCGTATATATGAACCGATTAGAAACTACTAGGCCGGGACTGACAGATAACTTATGTGTTAGGAAGTAACTTATGATATTTAAATTATAAATTATAAAATTAAAATAAAGCTTTTGGCAAAGTTTTGGCCCGATAGGATTATAATAAATAAGTGGTGAACATTTAAACACAATATGATTTTTCTCAGTGTACCACATAATATTATCATATAAATAAAATGTATCTACCTTTTTCATACATGTTCTTTAGTACACGTCGGTTAGTTAGTATTTATACTTACATACATATGTACAATGTTATTGCTAAAGTTAGCGTTTTCGTTTAGTATCGTATTTAACTTATAAGGTGTATTGTGCATGTGGGTATCTACATTGCTGCGTCATCGTAGCTGATTTTTATGTTCTTTTGGCGTTTTTATTATTTTTATTTTTTTATATCCGTCAGTCATGTTAACCTTTTTTATTTTGTTTTGTTGTACCGACTTAGATACTTTGTGGCGTTTAAATCCATTCGCGTTTTACCAATATCTATGTCAACTAAATGGATTATGTTGAATTTTATCGCCTGTTAGCCGGTGTAATTAAGTGGTATCTGGCAAATTGCAGCAAATTGTGACTTGTGAGTCTTATAATACTTATAAGCGAAGTTTTATTGGTTCTACATATTTTGTCATTCAACAGATATACTAAGTAGGTATGATTCAAGGGGGTTGTTGTAGATTTTTTTTTTTTTTATTGCCGTAACATAACTTTGATTAAATAGAAAACACGCAATGAGTTGGATATCTTTTAGTCAACCTGTTCGAAAAAAGAGATATTTACATAGGTAATATATCTATTTATGATGCATATAAAGTGCATATAAGTGTTAATTCTGTTAGTAGTTACTTAGTTTTCTCTAAGTTTTTTTTAACTACCATACGATAACGCGTTAATTTATGTCAGCAAAAGAATAAAGTATGGAGATTTGAAGAAATTCGGAATCCAGATATATGTGGAATAATTTAAAATTATAGTAAGTTTAACGTTTCATCAAGTTGTGAGCAACATTTGTTCATTAGAATATAGAACTTTGAAGTTTCATAGGAAGGATTTTAAATTCCTTCGATTTCTTGACCCTTTGAAAAAAATGAAAGTAATGGAAAAATTTAATGTCCTGAAAATCTAAAATCTCTAAAACCTAGAATTCAAAAACAAATTACCAAAATGTGGAAAAATTATATAAAATGGAAAATTTTCACAATATTTTTATTTTATATAATTTTTCGGGATTTCAGGAAAACCTATCCTGGTTTACTTTTTCTATATTTCTTATTTTATGTCGAGAGTAATGAAATGAAGTAATGTTTACAATTTTACTTATCAACAGCGTTTCCTTAGAAAGTTTACGGTAAATTCCTCTCCGTAGTCAGTTCAACTACTTGTTTAAAACATGGATGTTGTTACATTGTCAGCGTGGAAATAACCCCTTATAAATATGTACATTGATTACTTTTTTGGGCGAATCTTTCATAACGTTCAAAACTTTCTAAATAATTTCTATTAATTTCAATTTTATTTATGATCTCGGTTCGGAATCAAACCGAAACGCCTTAAATCGAATATTAACTTGTGTTCAAAAAAAGAACAAGCCTATAATATTTATTATTATTTTTTTAATTTAGCTGAAGTCTTGTTAGGCGAACTCAAATATTAAGTTTTGTTCAATAAAGTTAAATAATTGCTTGCACTTTTAAACTAAATTTACAAAAAAAAAAATTCCTGGAGGTTGTTTTATTATTGGATATGGTGTTAGAGTTTTTGTTTTCGGTTCAAAAAACATTTTTTTTTTTTTTGTAATATTGAAAAATATATTTTTCTGGATTTCGTAATTTTTGGGATTTTAGGTTTTCGGAATTTTGGGTTTTCCAGACTTTGGATTTTGGCATTCGGTCTGACTCCGAAGTAAAAACTTTTCATAAAATGTTTATTCAAAACCCAACATGATTAAATTCGCAACTCAATATATAATTTGCAAAGAAAGTTTCTATCGGAAGATATTCAAAACTGTTTCTACTATATGTTTCTCAAAATCCTAAAATACTTTGCTTACATAACTACTACGGAATAATTCATCAGTGATTTTGATTTCGGCGTTGATTTTCCGATCGTTCCTATGCAGCAGGAAAAACACTAAGGTTAAGTCGCTTGCTTAAAGTATACTTTAGCAGCGCGTAACAGAAGTGTAACCGGAAAGTCGTCATTTTGACAAGAATATTGCCGGTTTAAAGTGTCACAGATGAGTTTTCAAAGTCCAACTGATTCCCAACTCATTTTGGTGATCGTCGCTTACAAATTGGAGCCCTCCTGCCGTCAGTCGAGCATAAAAGCTCTTCTTGAAGTTTTGACTTTCCGACAAGATCGCCCAATTAGAAAGCGCAGTAAATCTTTCTTTAAGAAAATATCCAAAAAGAAGGCAAGAAATTTTCGCCTAAACTATTAAAAATGCATTAAAAAAAAGTACGATAGCGATGCCAATTTTAGGGGCTTAGGTACACAATTGAATGTTTGAAAAAAAGTTCTTTGGAAAATAAATAGTTGTGTCATTTAAATTATGGATTCAATTTGTGTCCAAGAAAACGCTCGAAATTATTCTTTAAAAAATCAAGATTGTTGCCTGTCAAAAAGACATTTTGATGAATGAATCAGAACTATTATTTTCATCATCATCATCTTATAGCACTCAAAAGCCGCACCGCCAAAAACTCGTTTATTTGTTTTACAACCCCATGGATGGCCAATATTCGTTCATTTATTAATTGCCTGTATCGCTTGGTTTACGTTCGGTCATATCTTCGCATCGTGGTCTCTGATGTTGCTCTGTATTAGATACATTTGCCTGATCTGTGTACTGAATGATGTGGTGTCGGTCGCTCGTGGCCACAATGTGCCATAAGCCAAGCAGCAAAAAGGTGCGAGACGATAAAGACTCCAGCACCAGCACATGGCACAAAGGCGAACAAAATTTACTTTGGACACGAGCACGCGGCTTAATTGAGACCAAGTCGCCATCGTCGTCGTTCATCCATTCCGCCCGTTTTTATAGCTAGGTATGTATATAGATATCCCACTATGTGGAGGTCTGGATATTTTGTATAACAAATACTATGTCTTTTGGTACTCAACATTCTCAAGATATAAACACAAATAAGTATAATAAATTCCCCCTTCAGATTTTTAGCCAGGAACAGTATCTCGTCTTTTGCGATATAAATTTTTCGCAAACATGGATTTTACATTTGGCAATTATTATCACAGTAGAATGTAGTTCCAGGGTGTATCTATGGACGTTTTATTGTTTCTAGAGACCTTGTCTGACATATTAATTGGCACCTAGATGTTGAAGGACACCAGCAAATAGCAAAAGATACACAAGCAGCGTTAAAGCGCCTTTTAAATGCTTCACTGCCACTTGATTTGTGCTTAATCGTTCTTTTTTTCTTATTTTCTCCTAATCCTATATATGCTAATGTATGCATGCATTTATATATTTCTTCACCTGGGAATTAGCAAAGACAACATTGTTGCAACAAATGCAACATCAACAATTTTGTGCAACAAATTATCGATCGTGAGAGATTAAAATGATATAAAACGAGAGTTAATGTCAATTTTTGTTTATTTTCTTAAGCCCCGGTGTGGAGTGATGGTGATTCGGTAAAGGGAATTTTTTTTTACCTCTGCGTCGGTCGTCATCGACGTTGACTGTGTCGTCGCTAAAACGTCATGTCGGTTGATGGTTGAATTCTTAGGCGAGAGAGCTCCCTGCTTCTTACCACGTAACGATCAATTCGTTGATTTGATATGCCTAAGACATTAATCTCGTAATCAGATTATGAGAGCAGTTTTTCTTATTTTTATTATTTTATATTTCTTTCGTCTTAAAAATTTGTTGTGTGAATAACTTTTTTTTTTCTTTTCTTCACGTCTTATTTTGTTTTGAATTTTGAAATTGAATTTTGTTTGTGTTGTTGTTGTTGTTGTGTTACTATATATTTTGGTCAGTTTTGTGTGATAGATTTCGTTGACATTTCCGTTGCATATAAAATCAAGGGTCGAAGTATAGAGAGAGGGATACAAATAATAACATTCGACCTACTGGGTGAATGGTTTTTGTAATCAATCTGTCGATATAGATTGACATGTTTGACAAAGTTTTAAAATGTGTATCAATTGGTAGGCCCAATTGTTGTTTTCAATTGAATTTCAATTGAGCAAAGTTTTAAGTAATATGTCGTATTTTAGATATGTTCATATAGGCTTATATAGAAAAGAAGTTGGCATGAGCTGATATAATCTTAGGTAGGATATCTGACTGCAAGGGGAACAAATAGTTGTTATGTTAAACATTACCTATATGTCGTGTTAAAACTTCTGAAATCAAACGGGGTTTTTTTGTACAGCCTAACTAAGGAGAATTCAGGATTTTTAATATCTCGGAGCACAATTGTCTGAAGCTTCACTTCCCGTTACATATAACGGCTTACGCCTTTTTGCTTAGTTGATATTTTGTCAACTAACTGTATTTCTCTTTTCCCCACCCCATGGCAACCTATTTGAAATAAATGCACAATTGCTTCATTTTTGCGGATGTAAGCAAAATATAACATTCATATCTCACACGAAGATGAAATATGAGTGTTTCATAAACGAGTGCATTTCCAAACTCACGGGTAGCACTTCGCGTAGGATGAAAGATGCCTGTTGTCTGTCTGTCGTAGGAAAGTTTATTAGATTATAAAATTCAGTTCTAATTCGACAATCCAATAAGCAAGTGCAGCCTAGCTGAAGACAGCGGCTTGCTTTTTTGGAAAAATAATTTATAAATGTAAAATTGTAAAATTTAATAAAGCAAATGAAACAATAAAAAAAAAGAAATTAAAAAACGTTAATGTTTTTTTTATTAAAAAAACGCGAAAGCAAGTTCGTAACTCAATGATACTCCATTTGCTTTTGAAATTCAAGATGGATATCAAATCAGCAAATGCAGTAATTAAGTGAAATAAAACCTCCTAGAAGCAACCCTATAAGCTGGAGAACTAGACAGAGGAAATTGTTTTAGCACTTATGCATTTTTTAGAGGTGAAGGAGCTGTGCTTTAACCAATATTTATACACATATACACAATACACTCATCTTAGTTCTCCGAAATCTTTGTATACGCTCAGAGATAGAAACACAATTTCTCAGTGAAATTTCTCACTTATGCTATCAAAAAATGTTTAGATCGTTTGCTCAGGTTAGCACTTAGAAATAGAAACTCGCCTATTTTTCAATTTTCTCTCGCCTAATAATTTCATCAATTTTGACAACATATCCATTGTTTCTTTTACCACTAGATCATCTAAAACTGCTCATTCCTATTGAATCATGGTGAACGCATCACTTATGTACTTTTTGATTGACTTGTTCTTCCGAACGAAGAGAATTCCATCGACATATACGTCAGCACTAATCTATCTATTGTTTCATAATAGACGTTGCCTTTTAAATAGACACCTGACTTTCAAATGATGCTTTTCAAAACGAAATTAAAGAGATCATATATAGGAGAGCTTCTCCGTGTCTGACCCCTTTTTTAACATTAAAGGTTTTTCTAAATAAAGGGGGTTTTTCGACCTTAACGTAGCTGTGGTTCTTTTAAAAGCTTTTCCATGTTAGATATGGTTATGTTTCTAGGACTTAAATAAGCTATCATATACATAAGCAATCTTCTTGGGGCTTTGCCAGTGTCTGTCATAATTCATATTTGGTCTATTATAGAGTTTCCTGGTCTAAATCACACTAATAATGGCACATTAGTTTGTCCATGATTAAATACCTACCATTAATATATTTTAGGGATTAAAAAATGTTCTTTTTAATGGTCATATTTGAAATCGATCATGAGATTGCAGGACTCTTACCAACTCACGCTCCATCTTTGGGGACTCTTAAATTTCTCTTCAGTTCCTCAAAGTCGGGTGGACATGGATAAGTGCTTTCACCGTTTATTTCTAATGGTTCAGAAAGTTTACAAAAGCATTTTGTTCACCCATCACCTTAATTTTAAAAGCATGCAGACATGATTTTTCCATATTCTCAGCGCCGACTGCTATGCTATATCCTACTATCACATTTCCACTCCTCACAGGCATTCGTATATGGTGCAGGGTTTATTAAGTTCAGATGTTCTTTTTACCTTCTGGTAAAATTTTCAGATTTCAATTCGGCTGAAAGATCTTTCAATTTTCTGATGGGATTTTCATTTTTCGTAAAAGTCCCGTGTTCTTCTTTTCTTTTCTGCTAAAAGAGTATAGAAGCTGTTCTTGTTGACATTATGATTTGTCAAAATTTGTCATCAAAGCAGGGTTTCTTTTTGACAACGACGCGACTTGAAGAGGCAAAACCAAGCACAAGTAAGTATCTTGTTCAAGTGACCGAAAAGGACCTCAATGTGGTCAATTTCTCTATTGATTTATCTAGATTAGAGAATAAAACTAGTTTCTTAGAAGTGTTTGATTAAAAACCAAAGCAACAAACTGTGCAGGTACACGAAAACTTTCTGGGAGAGAATTAGAGCTATTTCACTACTGCCAAGCCGATCATTAGACTCTAAAATAAACTCTAACTGTAGCGTCTAATTCGAAAAAAAACATTTATTTAATTTTGCCGATAATGAGACTCGAACCATGTTTGTACCATGGAGGTACCATCATCTGGGTAACTTGCATTTACCATCACTTACCTAGTTTATATGCAGAGTCGAAAGATCGAGTTTTAGTTGAAACGAAATTCCAACACGCAGGTTTTTCAGAAAACTAGTTGAAAGCTTGAGGAGTTGAGTTAAGTGCAAAAAAGTTGAAATGAAAGGAGAATACTCGCGTTGCTTTGTAGGCATTAAGGCAAAATGGAGTTTCCGAGAAAAAAATATATTTATTGCTCTTACAAGTTATGCGCATACTTTTCAACAGCAAATATTCATTTGTTAATATGCATTTGATCACATAAAGGAATAATTGTGTATTCAACATTTCAACCCAGGTATTTCATTTAATTTTCGACTCAACACCACTGCTCGAGTGCGATCGAGTTGAATTCCATTTCGTTCCAACTCATCCCCGTTTACTAAAGGTTGAACCTAAGTTCAACCTGGGTTCAAAGACGCATATAAACTAGGTAACTGAGTTCAAGTGTTAAGCTCAATTCAATTGTGTTTATCAATACACTCAAAAATCTTTATTATACAGATACCGAAAATATCTTTTTATGTTTAATAACCCACCAGAATTTTTTTTAATATTCATTCTTTTATTCTTTTACAAATACAAAAGAGTCTAATACAATCGTATCTCTTATTAAGTAATAAATATTTTAAATTTTGTAGATATACAAGTATGCGATTGCGTGTATAAACTATTTGATTCTATTCATAACCTATAGAATAATTTTACAAACGATCACCATATATAATTGAAATTTACCCATGCATCACCTTTTCTAAACCGCCATTTATGAGAGATTTTCTAGAATTAAGCATCAATTTTGTCAAATTATCTTTAGACAAACCTGAACATAGTTAACTGTTTATCTACCGCATAAGCAAACATGCAAATAATTGGTTACTCAATGTGTTTTATAAAATAAATTGTCGAATTTAATGATTACCGGATGCTGAGAGTACCTATATCTAACTATATGGAATAAGCTTTATAATAATGGTAACACAAAATCACTTTTACGCATTTTTAAGCCATTAATTGCCCATGAAAAGTCTACAATACTCCAACGATATGTCAGTGAACTAACTATGGTATTTTAATATAATAATTTAGGTTTGATTTCTAAATAATTTTCTTGATTTGTCTATTTATATTTTAAATTAACCAACAATTGAATGTTAAAATAAGTTTTTAATTATACATATGGTATATTTCAAAAACATAAAAAAAAAAAAATTCTAATTCATAAATATGTGCATATGCTTATAATTTCATGAACAATTTCATAAATCAAATCAAATCTTTTAAGAAACTGCGTTTTAACATTTTTTTTAGAAACTATGAAGATTAATTCGATTAGTTCTACTGTAACACTGTAAGAAATATATTTTGAGTTTGAATACCTGAAAAGTTGGAACGAGTAAATCAAGAGTTTACGTTATTGACACCCAAAGAAATTACCTATGTAATTCTAAGACGAAAATTGTAATTTGTTTCTACACAACTTTGAAACTGTATCCAAGAGCAAGTTGAAAGGTAGCAGAAGTTTGAAAATTGTGGGTTAGAAAGGAATGCGTTTATAAAATCAAATGAAAATAGGTCTTATAATATAAGATACTTTATATCATGCTTGAGCAATGTATAAGTATTTTTACTTAAACCCGAGCGGGAATGATTCAGAATATCCCGGCAGTAAACCCCGGTTGTCGTAAGACAACTCATAAGATTAAACCTTTCCCAAAAGCGTGACGGCTACAAGGTTTACGCGGCTAGAGATCACCGATTTGTAATGAAAACCGATCAACAAAAAGCAGAAGCATGTGTCAGGTCTGAACATTTCTGAAAAGAAATTTCTTTCAAAAGAACAAACAGATGCTAAATTTCCTGGAACAAAGAAATGCTACGACACTAGCATTCAGTTTAGGGGCCGGTTTTAGCGATCAGGAAGACGAATCAGGAAAAATTTTCAAATCGATAATCAACTATGTTCTGATTTTATTTGAGACACAAATGCTACATTTATCGCTAGCAAATAACTCACACAATTTTTTATGATGATAAAAATTACGTACGTGTTTTTTGTAGCAAATACATTAGATTATTTTCCTGATGGAATTTCCGTACGAAGAATTAAATTCCATCAGGAAAATAAATAAATGCGATTTTTCCGATAGGTATTTGTTCGACTCTAAATTTTATCATCACAAAAATTTCTTTGAGTTATTTGCCATCGATAAGTGAAACATTTTTGTTTTGAAACAAACGAAAAGATAATTATTTCTCGATTTGAAAACTTTCCCTTTTACGAGATTCTTAAAAAATGCAAGATTTGGATATTTGAGATTTTAATTTGTGGGATATCCTAACGCTTCCCAGAAAAGGAATTTCCTGATCAAAAGTTTCAAAGGATTCGAAATGATAGAAACCGCAATAGCTGCCTATAAAAGTGGTGTCACCAAACACTGATTTTTTTTTTATTTATTTTAATGTAAAAGTTTATTTAACCTTTAATTTAATTTTAATTTTTTTTTGCTCTGTAATAATATGAGCCCTCCACTGTAAGTGATGGAGAATAGGTACTTTGCAGTGCTCGTACGCTGAAACTATTTATCACAAAAAAAAAACTATTTTATCAAAAAAAAAAAAAAATAAAGGAAATTCCTCTGGTTTAATTTGTTCATTAAATATTTTGACATCAAACTAATATGAATAGAGATATTGCCAAAAAAAGATTATTGAAAAGGCGGGAGGCTCTGGCGGAAGAGTTACGAGTGAAAACTCGAAAAGAACACCTCAAAATCCATAAAAAAATAACTTTTAAACTAAAATTCCTCCGAAGTTTTCCAGGTAAACCTATATGAAATGACTGGACTATACATCGTTTTCACTATGCCCTAATATAATTTTCCCAAAGAGAAAGATCATAAAGTTGAAGTCAGAACATTTCAGAACAGAAATGTTCGCATTGTACTCGTATACTGTTCAAAACATTGAAAAAAAAACTATGTATGTATTCAAAAAAGCTAAAATAATTTTTTTGGCAGATCTCTGTCATTTGTCATTCTTGAGCAATGAAGAAGAAAAAAAGGAACGTGTGTTGTGCACACGTATACCTAATGTACATGAGTCAGGCACCAAAATGTTTGCATACATTTAAACATCGCATCCTAAATGTCATTTTGTCATGGCGAGAGCAGCAGAAGATGGCGAGTTAGCTCGCACCGCTGCTGTCAAATGCAAATAAAAAAAACAACTCACACTAAAAAAATGGTGCCGCATTCTTTCTGCAGAACATAATATCTTCCCGTATTTCTTCTTCATTGTTCTTGAGTATTAATTGAGCGCTGAATTTTTCACAAAAGGTCTGTTTGTTTAAAAAATGTTACAATAATTAAAAATAATCAACCGTATCGAGGTATATAGGTATCCGTTCGGAAAAAGTTCCAATCGCAAGTGACTTCCGATCAGAACTCAAATTGCGACTTAGAATCAGTTTCGAAAAAGTATACCCATGAATAAAACATTTAAACCCTCATCTCACATCTCACATTAACCATCAAATGCTTTAGTAACAAACACAGTAAAAATATATAATAAAAAGTATAAATAGTTCTATCGAAAGTGGTATAAAGAAAATGACGTAACGATGTCAAAAACACATTGGAGTATTGCAATTACGTTTAACTAACCCACCGTTTTACAGTGATCGTTTAACCTTAAACTGTATAGTTCAGTGCCTATAAATTTTGTAGTTTAAACCAAAATTTAAGTTTAAACTCTGACTGTGAAACTGGGTGTAATAAGTGTTTAAATAGCCCATTTGTATTTTCAGACGAAATCTTTGTAAGGTTCTATAATACAAAATTCTAATATCCGATTCATTCACAAAGTTACAAAAATATAAATTCATTGTTATCATTTCTAATATTGACAGTTCAGTCTAAAGATCATTAAATTTTGCAAGCACTTTCTCTAGAAAGTTGAGATGGTAATTATTTGTTAGGTACACCGACGGGTTTTGATTATCCTTTGATTTTGTTGTTTTTTTTTGTTTTTTTTTTTAATTTTCAACGGTTATTTTATTTATGATTGCATTTTTCAACCGTCCGTCACAATTTGATCAATAAACTACAACTATGACTTTTCTTATAAAGTTTCACGTGTTGGTACCTTTATTTATGTATATCCTATAATACATTCATATTGCATAAAAGTATATTCGATTTTAGTCTAGAAATAATTTCTTACTATTCTAAAATATGTTTTAAATTATAATATTAGGTATAATATAATAAATTTCATATAGTTGAATAAAATCATATACCTTATAGAATTATTATTAATATACGCTAGAATATTGCTTGCGTTTAGTTTAGATTCTGCACCTTTACCTTTTAAACCTTAAAATCATCAGCATTGCAAAATAAGGCCAACGTAAGCATTTAGAAAAATAATAAATAGAAGTGGTCTATGGTGGCTGCCCTGAGGTAATACAAAATATATAGGTACACATAAGTAGATATAACATAAACAAGTGATTTGAATTGTCTTCTTTTTTTCAACTGAACAATATTCCAAGAATTGATATTTTCACTATACCTACTTACAAACATTAAGTAAAGACTTTGTTTAGAAGTCAATCTGTTAAAGTTCAAGCAAGAAAAAGCTGGCTGTAAGAACAATAATAGGGAAAATGGGAAGCCTCCAGGTACCATGGGTACCTACCTATTAAGTTGCAAAGCCTTTCTAAATCAACTGGACATAGAACACCATAATCGACAGCAAGTGGTGAACATTATAGGGTCAAAATTAAATCTGTATATACAGTTTTGATATTAGGTAGTTTCTATTATATTTTTAATAATTAATTTTTAATATACATATTTATTAGAATTTTGCTTTCCCGTCGCATTTTCTTTACTTAACACCAAAACGCAATTGTTTCAACTACCGAATGTCATTTAATCTGATGAACTACCAAATTTTTCGTTAACAAAATAAAAGCAAAAGGTCATTCGATAGGTATCTAAAAATTAACTTAGACATTCAAAACAAGAAAAGTAACAGAAAACTCGTTACAATGTCACTTCCGCCTTCAATAATTTTTTCTTCTGCTCTAATCTGACTTAAAACGATGACAGCACAAACACGTCCCACTGCCCCTTACTTATTCCCATTCCCAGCTGCAGGTAGGAAGGTAGCTATAGGTAAGTAGATATTAAGGTGAACAATATAATTTGATTCTTCCTTCTTATCCTTAAGTATCAATCCAATTGAGTATTAAATTTGTAATTCACTGAACCACTCAACTGTAATCGGTTGGCACTTGACATGTGAATCACAATAAAACATCGAATTGACAAGGTGTCATCTTTCAGTCCGAGCGAGTCATTTAAATTCCCTTCTTCACTCGTCGCCCCCCAAATATCCAAACACAAAATAAAAAAAAACACACACTCGCAGACTATGGGTGATGTGATGGCAAGGCAACACAAATACCGATGAATGTAGGTATCAAGTTTCATTCCAATTCGAATGCAAAGAGAATATTGTGACAGAAGACTTGACCGCACAATTTGACAGATTAGAGAATTTGCTTTAAACAAATAAATAAGTTTTTATTTATAGATAGGTAGATATCCTTGACTCACCATTACTGCAAATGCTGTGGCTATCCAGATTTCCACTGGAATCGCTGTCACTATCATCGTGGGTACTAGCTCGTCCCCCGCTGCTTCCACCGCCCGGGGGTACGCTGAGGTCACGCGGTCCCTGTGGTGAAGGTGACCGACCGCTGCTGCGGTCATGATCATCATCGAGATCGCGGTGGGCGGAATTGTAGGCGGCCGCTGCTGCTGCTGCTGCAGCTGCTGCCGCCGCAGCGTGATGTTGCAGATGGTGAGGATGCGCATAATGCGAATGCAGACCGTTTGTTGGACCGTTGCTATTCATAACACCACCACCGCCACCTCCGACGACGTGCAACGAATGCGATAGTGGGTGTTGGAGGTGCGGATGATGCGAACTAAGGTGATGGTGATGATGCGGCGAGATATGATGGTCACTTGAGTTGTCACCGCCATTCATGGCGGCATTAGCTGCTGCAGCTGCCGATGCTGCCGCCGCCGCCGCTGCAGCACTGCCTGCTAAAATATCCGTTATCATGAAGCGCGATCGCGGCGGTTGTAATACCGCCATCGATCCACGTTGAACTGGCACCGTCATTGCCGTCGCCGTTGTGTGCGTCGTCGTCCTTTCACTGTCACTATCGCCGTGGGCGTCGTTCGTTATTCTTCCGGTGGCCGTAATTGTGGCTGTGTTAAAGCGTCGTTTATGTCTTGACTCGATAATTTTTGCACTAAAACTTAATTTATCTAGGTAGGTATATTGTTAGGTACTGGATGCGTTCACTAAATGTGAACTGTTTGTTTTGACACTTAAAATTGCTCAATTCATTGAATTCAAATTAGGTTCACTTTTTGACACATCGCACAATCACTTTTTTTTATTCATTTATATTTTCGCAATTTTTATTGACAATCAATTTTTTTTATGTGTGTATTTTGTAAAATGTAATCCAAAATGATGTTTCACAAATCACTCACAAAATAAATTTTCCGTTATGTTACCTAGTGGTAAACTATCAATTTAATCTGTCATTAGTGCACTGAACTAAAACAATAAAATAAAATCCCTATTCAGTCAAAAATATAATGACACCCAACATCTGACAACTGACAACCGAACGGGCACGCTGTCGAATCGACACTAACAACATGGTGAATAAACAAGCCCCGATCATTTCGACATTTACCCCATTTCTACCACGATTACTGTTGTTCCACTCATTGAATTCAAAATCAAAAGGCCCAACTAGTTATAGCTGTCTCTTTTTGACTTGTGGCGCCATAGTGGCAGGAAGACACATCCCATTTATCCAATTAGACCGGAAAAAAGTAAAAATAAAAAGCAACCACCATCATTTATGGAAACAAAAACTCCCAGTTAAACGGTCTTACAAAACACAGTCAATAGAGGGCACACCGTCTGCTTTGTTCTCTCTCTTTTGTCGGGTGGTAGTACCATCTTGTCCCACTCTGGCCTGCAGTAATTGAAAGTAAATTCATTGATGGATGTGAGGCTGAACCGGAATGTGTCAAATTACCTGTCACTGCAGCCAATCGTGTCAGAGCTGAGAGAGTTACATGGAGAGTTGAAATTATAGGAAACGCAATAATGGTGATTTTGCTATAATCTCTCAGAAAAATGTACTAGAATGATAGAGAGGAGTTAGGCAAAGCGCATGAATTTTATTAAAGGGGCGGACCTAACTTGGAGACAGGTTTTTCTTGCTCTCGTTCTAAATGACAGTTGGACGAATTTATTGCTACTCTATTACACAGTAAGCGGTTAATCTGCACCTCGCGCTCTGCATATTGGAGAGGAATATCTAGCCTAGGGTAGGAGAGTGCACTTTAATGGCAATTAAAACAATAGTCGTTACTCGTTTTACTGGTTTGTGATATTCCAGTGTAATGGAGAATCGGGCATGGGTATAGGATAATCTGATCGCCCATCAGCCCACTCATCTTATTTGGCATTTTATTGGGAAGAATAGAGTGATGTGGTAAGTAGGGTGGGTAATCGTAATCGCAGTCCTCCCCTTCATCGAGAGGAAATTTGTGCTAATTCACCTTTTGTTCGGTTTTTAGAGCTTTTTGACATTTTATTTTCCTCCTTTAGGTAGGAAGGTTGGTATGGTGCGTGGGAGAGTTGAACTGAAGTTTGAGCATGTGTTTGTGTGTTTTTTTATGTTTCTCATTGTTTTTTTTTTCGTCCTCGTCAGTAAAATGGTGAGTGTGTTTTGGAAGAGTCTTGAGGGCATTTTTTTTTGTAATTGGAACGCTCTAATTAGTTAGCTCGTTAGTAGCTGTTAATATGAGGAAATTGTTGTTTTTGTTTTTGTTGTTGTTCGCAGGTAGATAAAGATATTTGGAGAGTTTTGTGTGCACTTATAAAAATAAAGTTCTATTGGATTTTTTTTGTAGGTATAGGAGGTAGGTATGTATAGAAGATATGAATTGTCTTCAACTTTTCTGCTCAAGACTATGGCGATACCATTAAAGAACTTACCCAGACAAAGTGTTTTTCATCTTCTTATTTCATTGTTCATTAGTGGAAAATGGAAACGGTAACGGAAACTAATCAAATGAAAATGGTAATTGGAATAAAATTGAATTCAGTGAGGTCTTATTGCAAAGTTTTGTGAGAGTTTTGGTAAATCTAGGTATAAAAAAGTGGCTCATTTAAATTGTTTTAATTAGTTTGGAAAAAAATAAATGCACTAAGAAAACAATCAGTTAAGTTAGTAATTCTTCAAACGATGGAATTTTCGATGTCCCCGACAATAATTTGAAGTATTGCATTTATTCAATCTTATTTTTTCTTATAAATACAAATCTGATCAAAATCTATACATTTCACTGAAAGTGACTCGATGACGTTATAGCTCGATAACCGGTGGGCCGTTTTTATGATTCATTTTTTGTTTCGTTCGCATTGCTGTATATTAGGTTTATAAATAAAACAAATTCCGGAAAATCGCCCATCAGATGGGTGCATTTGTTATAACTTCTTAACCGCTGGGCCGATTTTAATGATTTTTTTGTGTTTTGTTTTGTTTTGATTGCCGTATATCGGGTCTATGTAGGTACAGAAAAAAATCCGGAAAATCGACCATCAGATGGATGTATTTGTTATAACTTCTTAACCGTTGGCCGATTTTATTGATTCTTTTTGTGTTTTGTTCATATTGTTTATGTAGAGAAAAAAATCCGGAAAATTGACCATCAGATGGGTGCATTTGATATAACTTCTTGATCACTTAGTCGATTTTAATGATTTTTTTTTTGTTTTATTGGTATTGCTGTATATCAGCGATCCCAATTAGCGATCAGACCACTATCAGCATCATTGAGAAGTTTCACCGAGATATGTACAACTGACCCATTTGCTGCTACATTGTTGTATGCTAATATGCTCAAATATTCCCCTTGGGCTTGGAATCAGTCAACAAAAAAAATTCAGAGTCGCAAACAAGAAGTTTCAGTTATAAATTCGTCAGGTGTGTTCTTGACTGATGCGTTTGGACGCATTTACACGGTTTATCCATCGAATGTTGAATGTGCTGTTGATTACCGTAAATGGTTCAAAATCATTTACAAACTTACGAACGAAAGACATTTTCGCTGATTTTAGCCACGATTCTATCGTGACGTAAGGTTGCACTAGCGTCCCCATCATTCAGTGGAAAAGCGACACTATTAGACGGAGGACGAACTGCACATTTCGCACTGAAACTGCAACTAAATTTGAAACTCCACAGTGTAATATGAACGCAACAGTGCAATTTGAAGATTGACTGCAAACTGATTATTTTGGGACGCGTCGACAATGTCATCATCACATACGAAATCAATTGAAGCACTAAACATCTCACTGCAGGAGACTTCAGACAAACGTTGAAGTTGAATGAGAGGTCAACTTCAAAACAATTGTTAGAAATGGAATTGGAAATGGAAAATGCCACTACAGTATTAATAACTTTTCGGAAAGATTTTTGTAAGTTTGTGGATTCATAAAACGGTTCTCATTGAAAATGTATTTCCAGAAGCAAATAAAAATCGTCGTAATCACGTAATACTTGCCTCAAAGAATATCGATGTCGATGCACTGAATTGTATTATTCAATCGCAAATTGGCGTAGATTTAGGCCCGTTTGATGAAACGATACTTATAAGAATGTATATGTTCTACATAAATCCTCATATAGAAATTTTTCCTTTGCATAAAATGTCACTTAAGTATTTAAGAAGAACAAAAATGCTTAAGTATCGTTTAAGCAAACGAGTCTTAGTGTATCACACAAATCAGTTTATTTAATAATTGATCGAGATGATCTTGGGAATTATCCGACTGAGTTTTTGAACTCCTGAAATACCCGGATTTCGATTGCATAATTTGAAAATCAAAACCGATTCCGTCATCATAACGCTTCGAAATTTGACTCAAACACTAGTGTGCAATGGCACTAGACTTACTGTGAAGAACTTGATGCCGAATCTTACATCGTAGAAGCAACAGTTCTTAAAGGAGAAAATCTATTCATCCTTCACATTCGTTTAATTAGAACTAGATCTGATAAAACTTCTGTCAATATGATGAATTGATAAAAGTAACAATTTTTGTTTTCTCTTGTTTTTGTGACAAAACAAAATTGTTACATTGACAAACACTATTTTGTTGTACAGGGTGAGTCATGAGCAATGCGACAAAATGCTAGGGCGTGTAGGTTGCGTTGAGACAAGAAAAAAATCGTATAGGAGGGGGGGTCTATTCCCCTCCGTTTAGCCGGGAGGGGCAATTTTCGAAAAACTGACTTAAAATGGGAAAAAAATTATTTAAAATCAACGGCTTCATTCACAATGCTGTGCGATACGTTTTTGAAAAGCCAATAACTTTTTCTTTCATTCTGTGTTTAAATAAATCTATTCTAAGAAATAGTTTTTGAAATATTAATTTTCAAAGTCAAAATTTTGAAAAAAAAAAATTGAAAAAAAAATTTCAAATTCATTTTTTTCAAAATTTTACGTAATTAAGTGCTAATTTTAATTTCAAAATTCAATGCTGTTATTAATTTTTAGTCAAAAACAGAAAACCGGATGCCAAAATGTATCTTAGTTTTTGAGAAAATAAGAAAAACTAGAAGTATTTTTTTCCAAGAAAAACACTTTTTTTTTTTTGGTTTTCCAAATTTGACCTGCTCAGCTCAATTATTAATAAGGGAATTATTCCTTTCTTATTTTTCATTACATACCATCCGATTTTAATCAAATAATAAAAAAAAACGAATTAACTTTTTACTTATTTTACTAGTTTTACTTTTAATTTTTTTTTTATTTCTCAAAAACTAAGATACATTTTGACATCCGGTTTTCTGTTTTTGACTAAAAATTAAAAACAGCATTGAATTTTGAAATTAAAATTAGCACTTAATTACGTAAAATTTTGAAAAAAATGAATTTGAAATTTTTTTTTCAATTTTTTTTTCAAAATTTTGACTTTGAAAATTAATATTTCAAAAACTATTTCTTAGAATAGATTTATTTAAACACAGAATAAAAGAAAAAGTTATTGGCTTTTCAAAAACGTATCGCACAGCATTGTGAATGAAGCCGTTGATTTTAAATATTTTTTTTCCCATTTTAAGTCAGTTTTTTCGAAAATTGCCCCTCCCGGCCAAACGGAGGGGAATAGACCCCCCCCCCTCCCATACGATTTTTTTCTTGTCTCAACGCAACCTACACGCCCTAGCATTTTGTCGCATTGCTCATGACTCACCCTGTATATACAAAAAAACATAGAAATGTTTGGTCAAATAAACAAAACTGTTGTTAGTTAGACAGAATTTATTTGTCATATTTACAATATATTTTATCGTTTTGATAAAATAAACCATTTTATTTTGTTGAATCCACAAAATTAATTTGTCTGTTTAACAAAATTATTTATTATGGCTGATTCAAAAAAAAAATGTGTTTAAGCTTTCAAATTTTGCTGAGCAAAAAATAAAATACAAAATATATTTTTTTTTTCCTGAAATGAACAATTTTCATGGTGATTTTAAGAAAAAGTGTCAAAATAAAAAAAATATTTAAAAGTTAATACTTAATACTCCTACATTTTTCTTAAACTATTTCAAACTGTCAAATAATGTCCTTCATTTAATGTCACAACGTCAATAACTTCATTGAAATAATGTTAGAATATTTGCTGAAACTAAAAGCAAAAATAGAAGAAACCAACCAAGAATTAATTTTGCTGTATTTTGTCATAAAAATTGAATGAGATGAAAAAAGATAATAAGTTATGCAAAAAAACGGACTCTTTTACTATTTGACTAAGTACATTAGCTATATGTATTCTTTTCTGATCCTCGGAAAAGAGAAGATAAGAAATGCTGGCATATCATCAACCATCTATAAAAAATAAAAATCATTGACTTATTTAGACATTCAAAAACATTAAACTTGCTTTGTGCAACAATTGGTGATCTTTCGAATAAGCCATGTTGCTTAATTCCTTTGACTTTGATTTCATCGTCTTGAAGTCTTTATCATCTGATCTACAAAAATAATTAATGAATAATTAAATTAAGATCGGTAATGTACATTAGTTTAGCCTTGTTTTTTTTTTTTAAGTCGAAATTTTGTATTCAAAATTCTGCTTTTTTTTAAATTCTGCTTTTGAAAATTCTGCTTTTTTTCATTCTGGTGGACGAAATTCTGCATTTTAAAATTCTGCTTTTAAAAATTCTGGCCAAAATTATGCTTTTGAAAATTCTGCTTTTTTTTTCATTCTGGTTGACGAAATTCTGTATTTTAAAATTCTGCTTTTCATAATTCTGGCCAAAATTTTTCTTTTTGTTTATGATTCAGTTCTTTTATTTACAAAACAACAAATTAATTATATGATCGTTAAATAATCAGTTATGTATTTTATAACAAAAGTTCTTGTTACAAAAAAAGTAAGCTACATTTATATTAAACTTTAAGTATTAATACGCTCTGATTATCAACCTTCTGCATAAAGAAAAGCATAGGTTTGCAAAATGTTAATAAGCGCTCGCTTTTCCTATTCGTTTCTTTATTATTTGCAGAATTTTGATGAGCAGAAATTTGGTAAGCTGAATTTTGTAAAGCAGAATTTTGAAAAGCAGAATTATGAAAGGCAGAATTTTGAAAAGCAGAATTTTGCAAAGCAGAATTTCGAAGGCAGAATTTTGACAAAAAAATTTTTACGTACATTTCAAATGTTTCCATATTTTGTTTTTGCTTATTGAAAAAAAAAAAATATCTTCTTACATCCACTGTTGTTGTTTAAATACTTTTCAAGATTTTTAATTTGTTTTCACTCACTTTAAAACTACCACTCAGTAACTTCTTTACTACTCGAAAGCCACTTTGCGAATCATGCGATGCAATTTTACAGGATACTAAGCGGTACATTTTTTCATACTGATAGAAATTCAATATAACTTTGTTAATACGATAAAAAAATATTGTTGAAAGTCTGCAACAACAGTTAGGTATTTCAATGCGTTTGATTTGTTTTGTCAATTACACAAAATGTTTGTTATATGGATAGAAATTTCATTGTGTTTTGTAGGTATGATAACAAATGTTGTTGTTTATAAAACAAACTCCGTTATTTTTTGTTTTTGTTTGATTTTAACAATTTTTTTGTATATTGATTGAAATTTAATTGTCTCTAGTGGACGTGGGTTAATATGTCGAAACGTATTTTTTGTTGTTTGTTTTATCAACTCAATAAATAATATATGAATACAAATATTATTAATTACTGTTTTGTAGATAAAGGGTAAAAAGGGTTTTTTGGTAATGTTTCCAAATATTGTAGTTTCTTTTTAGATTTGCAATGTTTTCTCTGACATTATTTCTACAAAGCTTATTAAATAATTATTTTTGTCAAAAACGCACAGAAGACAAATGTATGCAACAACAATTAAGCATCCATATACGAACAAACATTTTGTATAATGGATCAAAATGTTTGTCATGACGAAAAAAATATCTTTAGATTTTAGTTTTAGATAATAAATCACTAAAAAAACAAATGTATCTATATGACAGTTTTATTTTATCAGTACCTAGTACAACCTCTAAAAAAATACTTATGTATTCTATTGTTGTTGTTATATTGTACTATTCGTATTAGAATGTCAGTTTTTATTACTTGAACATTCTTTATTCCGTCAATTTTTCATTGAATGTTTTGAACAACCACAACTTAAATATACTACCACCAATTTTTAAACGAATTTTATTTACTCGTTTTTACGAATTTTATTATTCGTTTTTCCATTTATGTCTGGAGATAAAGCTATTTCAAGTAGTGCCAATTCCTATCATCAGTCTCCTTATTAGTGGTGCCGAGCTTTAATCCAATTTAATTATGAAAAACTTGTTCACATGCACATCATGAGATTCGAACCCAAGCATTATTCAATACTTCGATTTTCTGTCAAATGGATTGAACAGAATTAACAAAAACTTTGCACATTTGACAAACATTTACAAAATTGAACTTTTGTCTATAAAACAAACATTTCGTTTTGTGCACACAAAAAGTTGTTGGTATGAAAAAAAAAATCTCTTAATTTTGATATACAAAACGTGTTTTGTTGAACTGAAAAAATATTTGCAGTGCAGTCGAAGTGATAAAAATCTTAATAAATATGTCAAATACACAAATATTTTCTAACTTATTAATAAAATTTTATCAAAACGATAAAATCGTTTTGTTGAAGATCTACAAAATCGTATGTATCAATATTACCTAGGAAATAATTATTAATGAGGTATGCCAAATCAAAATTGTGCAGACCGCAGCTTTTTTTTTACTCAGACAATTTTTCAAAGGACTTAATTCTCAGTCCCCTGGCATGTCAGCGTTCCGTTTTAACATCAACAAATCATTGTAGTTCTTCTTATCATTGTAATCTCAAATCACATCACTGAATGGTCAGGCAAGCTTTCATAATTTATGAAAACATAAATTCGTCGCGGTAAGTTCGTAAATTAATTTTTAATAACACAGAGTTGTTATGAAATAGATAAATATTATTTAGCAAATTAATTTTATTGTGAAACATTTCAAAAAAAAACTCTATCCCTAGCATTTCTAAGATTGAAAACGTCAAAAATATCGGTAATTTCGAAAACGATCGAATTTCCATCTGAATTCTCAAAGAGTCTACTTAAAACAAAATTGTGTTTTTATATTGCATCTATTTTCTAAACAACTTAAGAAGAAGACATTTTTGAGGGAGGTCGTTGAAGGTTCGTTCAGTTTATTAGTCCCCTGGTAAGTGTAACACTATAAATTGTTGTATCTTTTCAACAGTCTGAGATAAAATGACATTTGTATCTTACCTACACATTTAAATTTGATTCTCTTAAACTCCTGCATTCACAACTTTGTTTAAAAAAATGTTTGTTAAAAACACAAGGAAATACAATTGAGTGATTCTACAAAAAGTGGAATAAAATGCTCATAATTTCGAAAAAAATTGTTTGGAAGCTTTAAGTTGTACAAATTATAGTTCTTTCTAAATTACGTTAGAATATCCTCTAACTGCGATCCAAAAAAATAAAAATTTTATGGCAATTTTTTGAAAAAAAGGTGCGTCAGAGGACTGGAGATTATGTTACCAGTGGACTGATAACAAACAATTATATCTTATAACTTATTATTTATTCAATTTAAAATATGACTTATCAGTATGATTTATCCTGATAACATAATCAATATTGTGTTTCTAAAATAAATCAATAAAAAAAAAAACGTGTATGCAAAATTGAATGTGTTTGAACAACAACAACAACAAAACAACAACAACATGCAAAACGTGCGTAGTTCAAAAAAGGCTATGAAATTTTATCGTTCTTTGGAGAATAAGAACTACTTACTATCTTTTTATTATTTTGTTATGAACTTTATTTGAATATAAAAATTTTTATTTATAATTTTGTAACACACTGAATTAATATCCCGACTTAAAAATTATTGCATGTTCGCCAATTAAGATATTTTTTTCTTTTTCTTTTAAAAATTAGGCGAAATTAATATTTAATTTTTCAACAATTTAACCACAAAAAACGGTCTTAACTATATATAACGGAAAGTTCAAAGTATCAAGTTGTAACGAAGCGTTACAATTCTTTCGTATTAAATATCGTTTCTTCCCCTCAGCCACCTATGATTAACTTTTGCATCCATATGCCGATGTATTTCCCATATCGTATTTATTATTATATCTGAAACGAATTACTTTAAGTTATACTTAAGTACTTTTGCTGCTTAATTGCAGGCCGTCCGATCACCGAATAGTACTAAACAGTACTATATCCCTCCCTTAGAAGTAAAAGGTATTTTTTGTCCGTCACTAATACACTTCGCACCTTCTTACTCCAGAAAATGTTATAAGTAAAGGTGGAATTTGTATAATAATTTCGTCCTTCACCTTCCGTTGAACTAATATCAATCCCGAGTGTATTCAAGGAACTAAAGTTCCCAGATGTGACTTACGCTTCGGGCTTTTAAGCTACAACTGTCTGCTGTGAATATTTTGTAATAAAGTAGGCAATTAGTATATTGGTTAGTTCTCCACCGGTGGATCTCCTCCAGCTCCACTTGGGACAGGGATCCATCTTGGTTCCACCCCTTGCCGTACTATAAGTTGTAGACAATAAGCTGTATATGAAATACCATGCTAAGCCTTATATGAAATAACCAGTTATTTATCTTTAAGCTGTATATGAACTAACCTCTGTTAATTACCTTTAAGCCGATAACTTGAATTACAAAGCGAATGTTGAAATATAATAAATCCACTTTAATTGTAATTATACCTATAAAAAATTATAAGTTAAATAAAATTAATAAAAAAACAGCATCATCGGAGTTTTGAACCCGCAACCCAAAGTTTTACGCTGCTTTCTTTGGAGAAACCTTGCAACCGACGTGCTACCTCAGCCACGACTAAAAAAGCACATCACAAAGTTAAGGATAGTTTTTTGTTGCAAATGAATAATTCTAGAAGATGACATATGTACATACATAGGTAACAATATTTTTTTATTAAAAAATGAATTGTTGATAAAAACAAATTATTTAAAAAATCCCTAATTTTAGTAATTTGGTTACCTGATTTTAACGTGGTTCAACTTTTTACTAATTTGTGACAGGTCAAATTCTAAAGTTATCAATAGTGTTAAATGTGATATAAAAAAAACTAATAGACAGAACTCCCGTCACATATCGCATATTAGTTTACAAAAAACACATTATGGTCAAAGTGTGTCTCAAATTTTGTTTGTCGGGTAAATCTGGTTGTATCGCTACACGGTATACTTAACGTTCGTATCTGTACTGTTTTTCACAGTATTGTCCGGTTTTTTGCTCTCAAAAACTGCGTAAAACTGCGTACTGTTTTTTTTTTTTCAAAAATACTGCTTTTATTTTGAGATATACAGAACTTCAAATCAGCAGTTTTTTGAGCTTGTAAGCAAACGTGAATGCAGTGGGATATTTCCATCTTTACATTGTTAATCACCGAGTAGGAAATTTGCTAATCAATGAAAAATTTCTTGGTGAAATGTATACCACTTTTATATATGAGATGAAGTTCTCTGATTTCACTCATAAAAAGTAATGCAAACAGTCAGCGGTTCGTCATTGGCATCTAAAACTCAAAGGAATTCAATAATGAACGCAATAAATTTTTCTTGCACTTTGTCAGAGGTATTTGGAATTCTTTTTCTAGTTTTGACTCACAAAACAACCCTTTCCTTACTTCGGCAAAACAGTGCTGATATCGCTTATGAAAAGCAATGTACCCTTTCAAGCACTCCGTTTGCTTGGCAAAATTTATATTTGACCTGAATAAAAATTTTCTGATGCAAAAGTAGATGAAAACTTTTTGTTTTGGGTCATTCCCGCGATCGGTCGGCGACGCTAACTAGGTCCTTTTTTGTCACGAGTCATTTATTTTGTTCTAGTAGATTTACTTTTTTATTTTGTGGCAAAATAGGGCATCGAAAAGTAGGTAGAATACGTGCAAGCTATAAAAATAAAATAAATAAAAATTAAAAAAAATGTACTGTGAAAAATACTGTTAAAAGATACGAGCGTTAGGTATACTTAAGCCTAAACTGACTGAACCGATTTGCTTAAATTTTGGTATGTATGTATATTGGTAATGATTGTAGACAATTCTCTTAAAAATAACTGTATTTTTCTTTGATTAAACTTAGCTTGAACTTTCTCGTGAACGGATTAATCGATTGAAACTCACAATGTTTCAATCGAATCTTCAAAATTTTTGGTATATTTTTAAATCATTAAATAATAAAAAACGATTTATTTAATAAAAAAATATTTTGTCGGTAAACTTATATTTAACGAGCAAAATTGTGTGAATATAGGTACTTTGATTTTGACTTGAATCTTTATAAATAGTAATATTAGCACTTTTGATAATAATTCAAATTCATAAAAGCAAATTTCAAGGTTCATATAATAGAAAACTTTAAACTTTAAAGCATTTAATTAATAACAAACATTTCCACTCAAATACCTATTATATTCCCGAAAATCCTCATCATACTTGTATTGGTTTAATTCTGATGGCATTGTGTTCCGCTAGTAAATCAAAAGAAAATCATTGTTTCAATCAACCCACCATAGAACCTTTTCTAAACATGCCAATGCAAAACCCCAATAAGAAAACACTTACTACCTGTAAAACAACTGTTAATGGTTACGTGGGTATAACTTTCAGGTTTCACAATTAAAGGTTATGTCAACCTACAATCCAATATACTCCTCCATGTCATAATCAAAAGAAAGACCCATAGTCCGGTGTGACATATTACCATTGGTTATTTATTTTTTTGTTAATTAAAACCAAACGAAAATGAATTAATCATCATCATTCACATCACGCTCTAGAAATTGAGTCATTTCGAACAAAGTTTTATTTTATTCCGGAGCCGCCTTCAACTAAACCCGAAGCCCGAACCCACATTGATGGTCCAAAACACAAGGAGTCAATTAACACATTCATGTCGCCGTTATTATTCCTAAATTAGGCTTTCTGAGGCGCAATTAGATGGTAACGAGTTGGTAGGTACTTTCTGGCCATCCATATCCATTGCGTTATGCGTCCCCCACGTCGCCGTCGCGTTGTCCACCTCCTTCGCTTTGCTTCGAATTAATTACCCGAGATTTCCGCGTAATAAAGCATTTGGGATTTCATTTGAACTGTGAATTTCGAGGGTTGAAGAGGTTTTCACAGGTGAAATGTCCTAAAAACTGTCAACTAAATCCAACGGACCGTGTTGCTCAGTTATGAAATGGAAATGGCTTTCAGAGGTAAAACGCACATTTTTATTTATCTTTATATTTTCATCGTTATTGTCGTGTTTTTTTTATTGTTTGTTTTGTTTACATTTATTTTTTTTTAATTAGAACTGTGTAATTTTTTTTATTGGACACTGGCACTCTGTTTCGGTTGCGTTAAAATTTAACTGATTTTGAAATTTAACAATGGAAATTAGAAAGCCAGGTAGCCAAAAGGCACAAATATTTTGGGGACACATTATATCAAATTAACAAAAGCGTTTTATCTCTGTTAGATATCTATATAAACAGTCAACCAGAAATTATAGATGTTTGAAAGAGATTAACACAAGACCTTTATTAAATTATACTTTTACCTTTATTAAATTTTGTTTATATATTTTAAGGGCATTGTGATTTTTTTTTAGCAACACAATGATTTATAATAATATCCAACGTTTTATATGTTTTATTTGGTCATATTTCAAATGATAGATAAGTGTTAACGAACTATTCCTTAATTAATAGTTTAATATACATTCAGATAAATATATAGGTAGATTTTGAAATTGCTTGAGCTTGTCCTTTTTATGTGTTTGGGCCTTACCAATAATCAAATTTAGAAGTGACTAAAATATTTAAGTGGACTGTAAATAATTACGCATACCAATAACCATCAATTTAATAGTCAGCTTAAAGCTATCGTCGCCTTAAATTTCATAGTTGAGAAACTCATGTTTAACTTCAGAGTATCCCCGCGTTTGTAATGTCAATTTCTTTTCAAACTGTGTGTTGATTAACTGTTGATTAATTTAAGTACCTTAAATTAAATAATAGGTAATAAATCATAATATAATTTTCAATAATATATTTATTTGTGTTTGATGTCATGGCTCTTTTTACGAATCTGTCAAAACAAGCAAATATAAATGAAGGCTCCTATAAAGTCTTGAGGTGTGAAAGATTTCAGCAGGTTCACTGTGGTTCAACTCTTGTAAAGGCATGCAATCGCTTATTATCACATATGTACATGACATATAACCAAAACTAGATCTTAGTTAAGTAGACGAGTTTAAAAGATAAAAAAAACTGAACTGCGGTTTAAATGTTTGTACAACTGGCCCTTAAAATTCATATTTTCTGACAAATTTAACTTATTTTTTTTACAAAGATAAGAACAATATTTAAACAATATTAAAATTGATAACAAGAAAAGATATATCTAATCTTATGGCCAGTTTCACCAAACACTTTTAAATAATTATTGGGTTGTTAAATCTTAAAATGGCATTTTTCAATTTCAACAACCATTTTTAGTTAAAATGCTGTTTTAAGATTTAACAATCCTATAAATATTTAAAAGTGTTTGGAGAAACTGGCTATTAAAAACATTTAAGTTAATGGAGTAATAAAATGTATTATGCCCAGTTTCACAAAAATACACCTAAAAGCATTTTAGTTAACCGAGTAATAAAATTTATTGGAATTTTAACTTAAAATAGTGTGTACCAACATTAGGAGGTGAAACTTGATGCCAACCCCGGATTTTTATTTACCATACATGGGTCTCTTTCATTAGAGCAAGCGAGGAGAGAGCATATCAATCGAAAATATTTAACGTTCTCTTTGTCTTGCATTTTTAAGACGCCCTTAACATTTATTTGGAATAAAATGGGACTTTAGTTTATTAGTTCTTTTAAAACTGAAAGTGGTTGGTGAAATAGAAAAATGTCATTTTAAGATTTAACAAACCAATAAATATTTAAAAGTGTTGGAAAAACTGCTAATTAGCATTTTATCTTAAAATTGGTAGCAACAACATTAGGCGGTGAATTTTTAAAAATTTGGATACTTGGTGCCGACACAGAATTTTTATTCACCATACTTGCATCTCTTTCCTTAAAAGAGAGGAGAGCATACCAATCGAAAAATTTCAAAGTTTTCTTTGTCTTGCATTTTTAATATGCCTTTAAAATTTATTTGGAACAAAATGTGACTAGTTTATAGGCCCTTTTAAAACTGAAAGAGGTTGGTGCAATTGACAAAAGACATTTTAAGATTTACCAACCCAATAAATATTTTTTTTAAGTGTTTAGAGAAACTGGGCATTAGCTAACTGTTAGTCCATATAGACGGGATAGAGACAAAATCCGACTGACAAAATCCCGACTGACGAAATCTCGACTGACTAACTACATTTTTTCTGGTAAAGACAATTTAAAACTGAATTTTCCAATATAAATTAATTGCAAAAATGTTTCTCGTTGCTCCGCTTGGTATGTCCAGTCGTCTGGCAGGTGCCTAAGTCCAATGTTTCCATATTCAACAGCACCTGGGTGGCCTGCTGGCTGCTTCGCGGGTTCATGGGATTTTGACTTCCTGTAGTCAGTCCCGCTCACGCGATTTCGTTGCTCCACATAGACTTATGTTGTTGTGTTTACGTATAAACTGATGTCGTTTTTTTCCATAAGTCTATATGGACTTGCAAAAATGAAACGCTATTTTTTTCAATTCAATTCAATTTTATTTCGATTCGGTGTACCAGTAAGACTAAGTCTTTTATAGTACAGTATACAAGGTTACATTTAAAAAAAAAATAATTAATAATTAAAAACATACTAATATACAATATTATATAATATATAAATTCCTTATCATAATTTGTTAATACAATATATTTAAAGATTGTAGATTGTGAAGAAGCCTGTTTTAAATTGTTTGAGTTACTATAATTTATAATTAATATTTTTTCGTTTCAGAAATTGCTATTTGTGCCCTATCCATTTTTGTTAAAATACATTTCTTTTCAGTTTGACGTTTTAATCTGTCTCCTCGTCCTCATTTCCTCTGGCTTTATAAATTTATATGTAGATATAAACACGAATTAATTAAATATATATTCTTTTGTAATTATGTAAGCCGCATTTAATATGTAAATGTTTAATATTGTGTAAGTAATTTATAATCAAAAATATTATACAAAACAAATTAATAAATATAGATAATTAAAATTAACCACACAACATAGCATTGCATGTATTTATATATAGATACTAAAGTAGAATTATATATCGACGAGTGCAATCTCTGTTTAAAAATCTATCCAAGCAAAACAGAGTTCCATACCACAACTCGCAGTCAGTCATTAGGAAAAAGTGCATTTTAACATATAATCCGTATTTATTTATTTAATGCAAGAGATATGTTACGACATCACGGATCAATTTTCTGACCAAGTGCACCCGACAACTCGACGTTTGCCTATACATATAGATACACAATGTCCCACACGTTTTGTGGGCTTAATGTATGGATTATGGTATGGGCTAGAAAAACTGCAGTTTTGTGGTGGGCAGCGCCCCCTATGGCGGATTTACATACACCTAATGGCTTCACTTGTTCATATACATAAACCGCTAATGCCGCGGCAATCGGGAGCCCACTCGAATGCGGATATAATCAGCAAAGTCAGATATAATCAAGTGAAGCTCCAACACAACAACACCATGAAGCACTTTGAAGCGCAAATTGCTGCAAATGCCGCAACAAGCGAGCGAATTATCAAAGCATTAAAGTAAATTAATTTAAAAAAAAATTAAAATCAACATTCAGAGTGCAATATGGCGTGACATGATTGTTGGATGGACTCAACTATTGATTCGTGAGGTGCAATCAGCCAACAGTCACATCCCTTGAACAGGAGCGGACTAATTAATTATGGGGGCACTTATAAGCATCAAATTTTTAGGGCCTACGTTCAAAAACTTGTTACTGATTTAGATACCTAAGCAAAACAAATGTATATTGTTATATTTTTACTCTTGCTTCGTTAAATAAAAGCTTCCTTCTTTTATTATAAACACACTTTGTTTTATGTCATTTCAGATTTGATTTCTATTTTTCTCAATAAAAATCAAAACTTTTCATATCTTTTAACTATTAATTTCGAGGTTAAAGTTTTAAAATCATAATCTGTCACTTACGGGTTCAAAATTCAAACTATTGGTCCAATCAAATTCAATATCGACTCTCGACCAATCAGGAGTCATCTAGATAGATAAAATAAAATACTCTTCCAGTTCTTTCATATTCTAAGGAATGCTTTCACTCAAATGTCATGTTTGACAGGATTCTTCCGCTCAAGTCAGGGATGTCATACAGACTTTTTACTATCGTTCGTTGGTAAAGTAAGCAATTTTGAGCAAAAATCCGGCCCTATACCGATGCAATTTAATACATTGCTCCGTCTATAATCCGGAACTGCTCTTGACCCAGGCTCTATGTGTATTTCTAGCCTGGTCGGGTCGGTGGCGACAGGATGTTCGTTTTTAATGTTGGACTATAATAATGGTGGATTACTGTTAGGTCCGTCACAGTAATGGTATAAATATTAAACTACACAATGAAACGGTTTGGCAAATATTTAAGCTGCTCTATGGATATATGCACTTTGATATAGCCATTAATTCGGCGAATGGGTGTTTTATAATTGTTTATGCAATAAAACATGACGTTGCTTATAGTCGTGGCCAAAAGCTTCTATCGGTTTTGTCAACAAGCCTTGAGTGTCGTTTTAGTATGATATAATGTAGGGGTTGTCCGATATCATACGTTGGTCGTAGAAGTTTGTTTTACGACAGATTGTTTTAGATTAGTATCTATGTAATTTTTGCAATGACCTTTAGGCATTTAATTCGATAGTAAAGAAATCGTTAGTGGTTTTCAACGCGATTTTCAGATTTTTTGTATTCAACAGACAGATTACAAAAATTTTAAACTTGCCAAGTTTTTAAACAATTGTGGCTAATAATATTAATTGATTTTGAATATCATAGAAATTGTTTTGTTTTTGTATAAATACTGATTTGTCTACATTAATTGCACACGGGATTCAAAGTAAGATCAAAGAACGATGCAGTTTGGTATTTCTCTTCTTTTTGGAGTTTTTTTTTTTGTTGCGAGGCAACAACAAGCCTCGGATACGGAAGAACCTAGGAAAAGAAATAAGGGCATCGAACATTGGATCTGCATGTGGAATCTCCTATCACTCTACAGACCACGTGCAGCCAAACTCTTAGAGGAGGTCCTAGAATTCTGCAAAGCAGAATCCAAGGACCAAGAAGTGGCAAAAGAACGGTGGAAAGAAAGGATTGCGATAACCTCTTCTTCGTCGACTGTTACCATGAGAAAAAGCAGCGTCTTTCGGATGAGGATTCGTTGTTTGAGTCAGACTGAGGCAAGGAGTGTTGAATTTCAATCATGTGAATGAGGGCCTCCCGACTATTTGCATCAAGGGTAAATTCGCCAACATTAGCTGTTATGCTCGAATGGCCCACAGAAGGGAAACGACACCAAGGATGAGTTCAACGAGCTCTTAGACAAGGACTTTTCAAAGAGGCACAATCTTTGAAAAGTCCGTCCAATTACTCGCTTACGCTACAAATAAGACATAATGAGAACAAACCGTGATGTTAGTGGTGCTTTCGTGAGTATTGAGAAGGAAACCAAGAAGATGTGTATTAAGACACAACCAAATATATGCTGTCAATAAGGAAGGACACCTGACAGCCAAGCGGAAGCATATGTACATTACAATAGGTGAATGAAAACGCTTTAGGCAGCTTTGAAAGAAAAACTCTCCTTGTGATTTTTGATCCATGCATAAATGGGGAATAGAGAAGAAGGTATAATAACAAATTGTTCTTTGCTGTACTTCGACACTGACCTTGACACAAAAGGGAAAAACCAACGACTATAAGGTGGCTGGGTCACATATATAACAACCACACATAATGGACACCAATGCTCCGGCCGATGGATGGGCCTTGAATTCAACCTCGTAGGACAGCGTAGCACGTGGCGCATGCAAGTGAAAAGGATCTCATCCAACTTGACGTGTGCATGTGCAACTGGAGGCAGTTAGCTAAAAACCGAGAAGCCTGAAAGAAGTTTGTTGGTTGAGGACGTGGTATAGCCCGGAATGTAGTGCCACCTTAAGTAAGTAAATAAGTAGGTCTTCCATTTTCCACGTTAAAAACAGCATTAATAGGAATCAATTAGATACTTCAAATTTAAAAATGGCTTGAGGTTTTCACACAAAAAGATCGATTGGATCTTGTATGTGACGCTTATAATTTAATTTTTTAGTTGGTGTATTTTTTAGTGTGTGATCTAATATTTTGCAGATAATTTAAAAATTTAGATTTAATAATAAAAAAAAAATAATAATAATAATAATATGGCCAATATATAAGAGATGGTACTAGATATAAGATTTTAATCGTATATCTTAGATCCCCAATAGTTCAATGCAAAAAATCTTAAATTCCAGTATAGTTTCGTTAAATCTGTAATATCTACATATTTATTCCTGGCTATAAAATTACAATCCAAACAAAATACAACAATTCAAGCGTTTACATCAAGAAGGGGCTAAAGTGCATTTTTGGATTTTTATTATTTTTTTCCTAAAGAAGAAGATGCCAAGCTAAATCTTAAAATTTTGTCTGATCTAACCCTCCGTTTTTTTTTTTTTATATTGTGCGCGTAGAGACCCTGCGGCGGCTGTGTTCAAGAGAAGCAAATGTCTCGGTGAGAGAACGATCTCCTATCATTTTTAGAGCTCTTTTTTCAATTCTATCCAGAAGACACAAGTCCGTTATTGGGGCTCCGAAAGGTAATTTCTAACCCAACAAAGAAGAGATTCATTAATACCAAAAGCACGTATTTTCGATAAGAGAGCTTGATGCCAAACTCTATCAAATGCCTTTGAAATATCAAGTGCAATAATCTTACTTTCTCCAAAACGATGTAAAGATTTATTCCACTGTTCGGTGAGATAAACCATGACATCACCAGTGGACCTATTGCAACGAAAGCCATACTGCCGGTCATTAAGAAGCTTCCGTTCTTCAAGATATTTCTTAAGCTGAAAATTGATCAGCGTTTCCATGACCTTGGAAAGAAGGGACGTAAGTGCAATTGGACGATAGTTAGAGGGGGAGGAGGATTCACTTTTTTTGGGGACAGGCTGGACAAATGCAGTTTTCCATCCACTCGGAAAGAGACCAGCAGAATAGGACAGATGGAAAAGTTTAAGCAGTGGTTTTGCCAGCGTTGAAGAACACCTCTTCAGAACAATAGCGGGGATACTATCCGGGCCACCGGATTTGTGAATGTCAAGATCTTTTAGTACTCTAGCAACTGAACGAGTGCGTAAGAAGATTCGTCCCATAAAATAGTTTACGCTTTCAAGTACAGGAGGAGTCAAGTCACTCATTGGCAGCATCGAATTAACAGCAAACTGTGCTGCACGCAAATTGGCTTTATCAATCGAGCTTACAAAAGGAGTGTCATTGGAACCGAGCGTAGGAACTGACGATGACGTAGTGTTGCGCACATTTTTTACAAATGACCAGAAACTTTTACTACCTTTGAAAAGCAGAGGGTAGCTTTTTGCCTTAAGGGTGGGTCTTCATGACAATAGAATTTAAAATTCATGTAAACGTATTTCAATGTGGTAGTGCGATATTCTTTTCTCTTTATTATTGTTTTTGATACGCTCAACTACTCTTGTTCTCTTTTCAAAATGGGTTTGTTGTTTTGTCATCCTTTCGATTTGAATGGGAATGATGAGTTCTATGCTTTCTGTTTATGGAAGGGTGAAGGGATATTTTTCAATTTTGTTTTCAAAACACATAAGTAGGTATAGCTAAAATGTGAGTCATTTTTTTTCTCTTTTCGTTTAGTTGTTTTTTCTTCACTTTCACTTGCTGTTGCTGGAACTGGAAAAAAAATAACAAAAAAATGTGAACTCGTTTGTGACTCGATCGAGATCTTGATGAAGGTCAGGACACATCAAATGAACATGCATAAATATACGTTACACATGTAGGTAGGTAGGTACATTGAAATAGTTTTTTTTTAGGAAGCTTTATGTAAGATAAGTGTGAGGTAGGTCAATATAACTATTTGACCTGTTTGAAAATTACTTTAGGGTTTATTGCAAAGGGGTGAATTTTGGAGTTTACAAGTAAGGATGTTGGAAGAATAATAGGTAACTTGTTCATTTGTAATGTGCGAAATTTGAGATTTGCTTTCGATTTTTGTTGTTGTCAGATTTCAAACAACAGCACAACACTGTATATTTTTGTTTTGCAATTGAAACATTGTCACTTCATTGTCACGTGGGAAAACCTACCTACCTATGTACATTTTGTTTTCAGAATAAAAATAAAAATGACCAAACAGAAAAGTCGTGCAGCATTTACATTCCTAGCTATGTATATAGGTATGCCCTATGATCATTTTTTGATGTTTGGAATCAGGGAGGCATAGGTATGTTAATAAACATGCGAAATCGCCCAACTCTGAGTTTTTAGAACTTTTATCATCTTGGATGTATGTAGGTTCCTACCTCTAGGTGTAATATAACCTAATCTATATACCTATGTAGATAGGTACCTATATAAATACAAATTAATTGGTGTCTGTTTGTACGCGGATAACTCGGCTGAATAATTATCCGACTTGCTTGGGAGTTCTTTGTTGGATTTTTATTGAACCAGGTTCACACAATGGAGCCGAAAGTTTTAAATTTTAAAAAATTGAAAAAATCTTAAAAACCCAAAATTGCGGAAAGAAGTTCACCAAAACAGCTAGTTTTATATACAGGGTGAGTCATGAGCAATGCGACAAAATGCTAGGGCGTGTAGGTTGCGTTGAGACAAGAAAAAAATCGTATGGGAGAGGGGGGTCTATTCCCCTCCGTTTAGCCGGGAGGGGCAATTTTCGAAAAAACTGACTTAAAATGGGAAAAAAAATATTTAAAATCAACGGCTTCATTCACAATGTTGTGCGATACGTTTTTGAAAAGCCAATAACTTTTTCTTTCATTCTGTGTTTAAATAAATCTATTCTAAGAAATAGTTTTAGTTCATTTTTTTCAAAATTTTACGTAATTAAGTGCTAATTTTAATTTCAAAATTCAATGCTGTTATTAATTTTATGTCTAAATAAGAAAACCGGATGCAAAAATTTTATGTCGTTCTCAAGAAATTAAAAAAAAAAACCAAAACCACCTTTTTCTAAGAAAAACATTTATTTTTATTTTTACGTTACAAGATAAGTGTAAAGTAGGTCAATATAACTATTTGACCTGTTTGAAAATTACTTTAGGGTTTATTGCAAAGGGGTGAATTTTGAAAACTTTCAAAATTGCGAAAACTAGATCCAAAAATGTGATTTTCAGAAATTAGGTGCTTCCCCCCATTTTTCCAAATTTAAATTTTTTAAAAACTCTACAAGGTTGTGGTACCCTAATACGAAGTTTTTTCTCTTTTTATTTTGAAAAAAAATCGAAACTGTGGATAGAAAGCTCAAAAAACATGTTCCCGAAAGTGTGAAGTTAGCCTCCCTTTTTTCAAATTTGAATTTTTGACAAATGAACCAGGTTGTGCTACATTTGTGCTGGTTTGTGTTGATCTTTTTTTTTTTTTTACTTAAAAATTGTAGGTTTTAGACAGCGAAAACTTTTGCACTAATTTAGCAATTTTACCTTCCTGGGAGCTCCCTTTTTCGAATTTTCAAATTTAAAAACCAGTGCTAGATTGTGCTAGGACTCTCCTAAATTGTGCCAAAGTTTTGTTTCGAAAAAAAAAATGTCATATGGGTCACATAGCACCTGACAAAACCGTTACATATGGCATCTGACCCGCCGGCGGTCACAGTTATTTTCCTGTAAATTTTTTTTCTGAGGCTCTTTGTGAACAAGTTACTTTTTAACATTCACAGATTTTGATTGAAGTATATTAGTTATTTGGCAAACAACAATTCAATCATTCAAATTGCATTTTTTTTAATTATTTTCCATTTATTTTTCCAACAAAATCAACCCCAAATAATTTGGAAAATAATGGGTAAAATCTGAAAATTTTCATTTCTGATTTATTTTTACCTAATGCTTTTATTTAGGTGCCAGTGAAGAAAAATGAGTATTTTCATTGCAGGCTAGGTACCTACGTAGATCGTCATCATGATACCCTTTCCCTCGGCACATGCCAAAGGCCACGCAAAGACATTTCAGTCACACACATTCTTATTTGCAATTACCTACCACTCCATGTCCGTCAACACGCGAAATAAAAAAAAAAATCGCTTCTAAATAAAAATAGGAACATAGATATACAATTGCAATATACACATTCCCTCTTCCCACTATCTCACAATTTACTAATCGTGTCCAACCACACCACCAAAAAGGAGGTCATCTTCAATATTTTTGTTTCTTTCCGTTGTAGGATAACAGAAGAGGAGGTATCTCCAATTTAGGTTTAATCGCAAACAAAAATTGAAGTGCCCAAGCCCAAGTGCCTACGTCAATTATTCTGATACAGAAACATAGATCTCAATTTCTTCTTCCTTTTGACACCTCAACCTTGAAGATTCGATAAGATTAACTCATTTTATAGACGATTCCCTGAGACTCTATTTCTATATAATTAACGAATAAAATCTTTTTCAGCATTATTCCCACATCCATAAGTTTCCTTCCAAAACCAAGTAGAAAAAAAAACAAAAATATCATATACCTACTTGGACGACAGCGACGACGACGATACCTACGAATCGTACGTACACCAGCGTTGCCGAAGTTAACCAATCGTGCTTTTTTGACACGACAATTTTTTCTTGTGACACAGTGGCACGAAACATTTCAATATCGCACACTTTATCATTGCCTAAATCTTACTTTAATATTGATGGAAAATTATATAATAAATTACAGAAATAAAGTTTTATTTTTTTAACAGAAGATTTATAGTTTTTTCATGGCAAGCAGTTTTTAAAATGTGACACGGCATTTTCTTTTCTCGGTGGCAACGCTGATGTACACCATTCACCATACCATTTGTGTTTTGTGTATCACCACAAAAAAAAAGTTGATTCTAAAGAGAGTGCGAACAGCGAAAATATAATATTCTCTTTCGACGGAAGTTTCGTGAACTAAATATCGTTGTGTGCGTATTTTGATTAACAAAATCGTTAAAAAGATGCTTTTTCAAAATTAAATATAAAATTGTTTATGCGTGTGATATTGTTTTCTTCACTTGGAACTTTAGCAAAAAATATTGAAATAAAATACAAAAATAATAATAAAGTTGTACATGGCATTTCAACCTGGGAAAACTACCATGTGTATAGATACTTTGAATTGTAAATTTTTACGTCTAAACAATATAAAATTGCAAAAAAATTTACAGCACATTTTACAAAAATAATAAGAGATTCGAATAAATTAAAAACAAAAAATATTAAGAATAAAACATGCCAGCCCCAACGGGGGAAAGAAAAAAGTAGTATTGTTTGTGTATATATAAGTTTTTCAGACGTTTAAAGTGGAAAAAAATAATTTTTTGTTTTGTTTCAAATAAAGTATCTACTTTCTGTTATAAAAAAAAAATATTGTTTGGCTCCGTTGAAAATTTAAGAAACTGCGCCAATAAACGAGCTTTAAATTAGTGTGAACTTACGTCCACTTTGTAGCTCAAATAATTTTTTTTTTTTTTTTTTTTAATCCTACATAAAGCATACATTCATTGACAGTTGAAAAACATTAACAACAAAATAAAAAAACAAATCACACGAGAGCCCCTTGAGGGGATGCATAAATCAGCCAAAATAAAGGGGAAAAAATGTGTAGTTCCTTCCCTAAAAAGCACAAACTTTTGTAAAACATAAAATTGAGGACATATGTTTTAAGATATGTTCATGGACTAAATAATAAATTTTATTTCATCAAAATATCTTTTCAAATGTAGGAGATATATTAAGTTTTGTGCACGTAGTACCCTACATTTACGAGGAAGACCCACCCTTAATTTCTGGTCGTGCAAAAATTTAATGCGTCGAATATGTCCGTTACAAGTCTTTCTAGCTTGTTTGAACTTATTCCGGTTTTCCTCAGTAGGGTTGGCTTTATAAATCCGGAAACTTACATCTTTGATCCTAATAACCTCTTTACAGCTCGAATCAAACCATGAGTTTACTTTAGGTTTGCATGATCTGTGCTAGAATCCACGTCACTATCGAGGAAGCATAGTGTCTAGTTTTTGATTTTCCCTTTCATTTTTGGTATGAAGGGGTTAATTGAAGCAAAAAATAGAATGATTTAAGTGAAAGAATGAGTTTATACCACTGAAAATGCATCTAAACGCTTCAAATATACCCTATTTCCTTTATCTACCCACATCCCACTATCCAAATTCCCATGATCTGTTTATCAATGAAACATCAAAACAATTCTCATCTTATACTTATGATAACTCTGATGGAAGTATGTTTCGTTTTTGTATATATTATTGTTCAATAAAACAAACCATGAAATAAAAAAAAACGTTCAATTTAAACTCCATCACAAACTAATCGACCTTTAAGCCTCAATAGAATTCTTCCTCTAACTATTAAGTATATCTATCCGCTTCAAATCGCCCTAAAATAGAGAAAATGATCTTTTAAGCACATCCGAAGAAATTTAAACAGTCAAACAAAAAAAGAAGAAAACAAAAACTAAACTAAACTCCCGCTCTAATAATTATGCAACACCGGAAACTGTGAAACAGTTTCTTCCCATTCTTTACTCAAGATATTCATCCCACAAAATTTATGAATGAAGTTAAACGCTGATCATTAAAGGATCATCATGCCTCATAATCTAATTATAATTTGTTTTCGGTCGACGCATTTAAGGAACCCGCGTTGTGGAACTCTAAAATATAAACCATTCAGAGCAACATTGCGTGTTGACCTATACGACTTTTTTCTTCTCTAATTTTTGGGCCATAAGTTCGGCGACTATGGTCACCACCCTCTCCAGACTGATACTCAGGTCTTCCAAACCCAAAATTTGGGTCTCTTCAAAATTCTATAATTGTTCGGTATCATCTGAGAGCGAGGTTAAATCATTTAGAATTGTGTTGCATGCTGTTGCCGCTTCCCAGCAAACAAAGCAGAACCAAAAAAAAACATCCGAAAGTGTCCTTAATGAGTGTGTGATGTCGTTTGAAGAGTTTCACAGTTTTCTGTCGAAACAGGTAGTTCGATCGAAGCCATCATATTAAAATATAAGAATCCATTATACCAAAGGGAGTTCGTATAATTTGTCGATATTTCTTTCAGATCTATCAATCGAAGGAAAAACTACCAAGGAATTTATCAATTCACGAAAGCTGACACGAATCATCTGCGATACAATCATATGAATAACATAAAAAGATTGTCTTTCAATATTCATTCATCCATCAAATTGATATCGTTGGTGTATCTTATTCTTGGAAAGGTTTAACTTTCGCTGGAAACGGAAAGGGTTTTGTGTTTTGTCAATTAATGCATTAAGTGGCAGCTACTGTATACGGATAAAACATAAAAGCGATAAACTGGTATTTTTTAATACAACTTTTGGATTGAACACATAATAATCTTTAAATTGATTGGAAATGGAAAAAATAAACATGTTGCAGTATATGCGAGACGTTTAAAAAATAATGAATCTTTTATGTTAGTGGGACCACCGGAGTTCTTGTAGCAATTTATAACAATTGATTTTTTTTATTTCTGAGGTGTGGATATTATTTTTTTTTTAAAAGCAGGTGAATTTTAAACAGTAAAGCCCCATATAGTATTAAAATATAATTTAAAATAGAATATGAGTTTATCTAAACTTTAACAAATTGAGGTAATAGAATGAAGCAAAGACGAAATATGTCCGAATGCAAGAAATACGGAAAACATGTATCTATCAGATGATGGAAGAAATAATTTGCACCGGCTGCTGATGCAAACCACTAACCAGTTAACTCCGGAACTGTTCATATCAGTTGTAGGGCGCAACTTTATTTAAAATTATCATACAAAGGAGAAATGCTTGATATTCGTTCACCAAAGCTCAGAGCTTGTAAGAAATGTCCATGCTGGAGGCAAATGACCGATTCCAGAAGGAATTCTATATGATAAGTTTTGAGAAAGAAGCCAAGAGGTTGGTTTTAGCGATGAATCAAAACAAGAATATCAAATATATACTTTCTACAAGAAAGGACTTCTTATAATAATTGTAAGACGACTTTCTGTAAATAAAGGATCCGTTAAAAACACCAGCCAGTGCTTTGAATATAATCCCGTGTGACGACCGGCGCCGCCGCGCAAAGATAAGGACAACGGACAGCGTAACTGAAGGCCCACGCACGTGGAAGAGAACCTCAAACATACGTGGGAAACTGGAGACATCTATAGACTACAGCTAGTATAGCTAGCTAGCGCCGGGTGGAAGAATCTTATTGCTTGAGGCTCTGATATGGCCCACACTGGACTTTGGCGCCACATTAGGTAAGTACCTAAGTCAGAAGTTAACCAGAGTTTTCTTACTTGCTCAATAGGGCAAGTATTTAAGTATTATTACGATCATAGAGAAGTCCAAAAAAGTAGGTTTCGTCATGCCGGCCATCGGTCTGTCTGTGCGGATGTGCGTATGTCCGTACGGTTTGACGGATTTTCATGAAACTTCGTCTCTAGCACTTTTTTGTGATTCCCTAGAGGAGGAACTGGATTTTTGTTTTAGCCCGGCTATTACGGGTACCTCCCATATAACGATTTTAGTTTTTCCAAATTTACTCAAAAACGGCCCTAACGATTTTGATGAAACTTCGTGAACGTTATATTTGATCTGTTGTTAAAATAACTGCATTTCAGGTTTTCGACCAAAAATTCACATAACGGAGAATTGGTGTTAACGGTTTTTACAAAATTTGGCCACAAATTAATGACGGCTTACCCGATTATTTAAATTTGGTATGGCACTTAAATTAGACAATTGACATAAGATGGCATTATAAGTTTTTGGCTAAACAACGGTTTTATGATAGCTACCATAGAACTTAATCTCTCTTTAGGGCAATTTTTCATTTTTCGATATCTTTTGCCTTTTTACATAGTTAAATATATTGAATTTTTCGTAATCCCATAGCTTACGACAAGAGCAAGTTCGTGCGATCGAGTCGTGCATTTTATTTTAAATGTGCAAGAAACTACAGAAACTCGTTCCATTTGATATGTTCAGACGCATTTGCGCATAAGAAAGATACAGATAGACCGAGAGCCCGCAGCAGATTTTGGGTGTGTAAAAGTCCCGAAGAATAATCGTGGAAATAGAAAGGTTTTGCTTTGGTGAACACAAAAATGTAAGTCTGGCTGTAGAAAGTGGGGGCGAACGTGAGTAATATTGCATCAATATTTAGATTTTTCAACTTTTTGGTCAAATAGATCCACCTGGAACAAACTCATAATCATTAATTAAAGAACTCTAATAACGAAAGTATGAGTTCTAGAAGTCTTAAGTGGGGAAAAGTACCCGCCAGAAGCGCCCGAAATACCAAAAATATTGACTTTTTGGATTTTGCTTTTTCCCGCCCAATTTTTTTTACTCAATCCCGCTCAATTTTTTTTTTTTCTAAATCCAAGATATGGATGCTCTGACCACGAATATACAAGCCCCAGTCATTTTAAGTGTTACAAAGTGCCCAAAGTACCCTTCTGGGGCTTATATATTCGTGGTCGGAACATCCATATCTTGGATTTAGAAAAAAAAAAATTGGGCGGAAAAAGCAATATCCAAAAAAATCGATTTTTTGGGTACTTTTGGTGCGTCTGGCAGGCACTTTGCCCCACTTAAAACATCTGGGACTCATATTTTCTTCATCATGGCTCTTTATTTAATGATTATGAGTTTGTTTAGGCCAAATAAGAAACCAAAAAGTTTAACAATGACATTTTCTATGTAATATTACTCACGTTTGCCCCCAGTTCCTATAGCCCAACTTGAATTTTTGTGTTCACCAAGATCTTTCTACTTCCACCAACATTTTTCGGGTATCTTACACACCCTTAATCTGCTGCGGGCTCTTAGACTATAGGAGAAAAATGTTGTTTGAGCAAAGGGTTGTACGAGCCGACTATAACATTTGGTTTCCTTTTTCTGCTGAAAGTTTTTTTTTTTATTTCGTAATGCAACAGTTTGATGAATGATGAACATGTCATTAAAATTCAATTAATCGTCATTTGAACGCATCAACATGAAAATTGTCATTCGCTCCTCGATACGACTAGCACCAGTAATTTTTTTATTTAATTAACTTTGTGCACAAAGCACAATCCGAAGAGTTCGGAAGTATTTTATGAATGGCACTATATGTTTTTTTTAATCTCTTTCCTGAAAAGCTACTTACCGTAAATACAGGGTGTTTTTTTTCAAGGTATAGAACTTTAAGTTGGCATTTCTTTAAGACGGCGACCGATTTAACAGTTGTCAAGTGATGTATTCTCGGTTTGGTTTGGCAATTCATCATGAATAGACTCATGGCTACGTCAACAAACAAAACTGCCGCATTTGGAGTGAAGCTAATCCTCAAGTGTATGTCGTCACTCCGTTACATCTAGAAAAACTGACTGTTTGGCGCGCTTTATGGGCTGGTGGAATCATTGATCCGTACTTCTTCAAAAACGATGATGGCCACAACGTTACAGTCAATGGTGATCGGTATAGAGCCATGATTACTAACGTTTTCATTCCTGAATTTAACAATCCTGATGTCCAGGAGCTGTGGTGGCAATCGATTACACAATCGATTTATCGAAAGACACGTTTGGTGACCGCCTAATTTCACGTTTTGGACCTGTGAATTGGCCTCCAAGATCTTGTGATTTAACACCGCTAGACTATTTTCTGTGGGGTTATGTAAAGTCATTGGTCTATGCGGATGAGCCACAAACGCTTGACCATTTGGAAGACAACATTCGCCGTGTTATTGCCGATATACGGCCACAAATGTTGGAAAAAGTAATCGAAAATTGGACTGGACGTCTACGTCTTGACGTCTACGTATTGACTACATCCGAGCCAGCCCTGGCAGTCATTTGCCAGAAATCATATTTAAAATGTAGTGCCACAAGATTATCTTTCGAATAAATAAAAAATCATGTCAATCGAATATTCCATCGTTGTTTTATTGCAATTTAAAGTTCTATACCTCTAAAAAAAAACACCCTTTACAATATGCCTTCACTGAGCAACCTATGTTACATTTCATGTTTTTTTTTTCTACTTTTAAACTCTTGTTTGACAATTTAACTTAGCTTGCTAATATAATATTACAAAACACTACTACCCGCCATTAATATGGTTTTTGTTGCTGTCATAATATTACCCAAACTAATTACCATAATAATGGATTTCACGTGAACGTTTATTCGGATTTTTTTTTTGTGTGTGGCAAGCTTTTTTGCGATTTTCCGAATTATTCACATTTTCACGTCATATGTCGTCAGTCGAGCTGCTAAGTGGATATAATGAGCTCTCATTAGTAACAAATATGGAAAGTGCTTAATAATAATAATTCGCAATTATATCCTATCTGATCCTTTTTTAATAACCCCACATCCTGACCTGAACTCTCTGACATCCAATTCGATGCTGGCATATTATTTATGAATAATTCGAAATGAGAATAATGTTCCAGTTGATGAGATAGTTTTTACCAATTTATTTCATAAATACCTATGGATGGACTATGGAGACCGGGAAATATAAAGTGATGGTGGAAGGGGGATGCGATTAAATGTCAAATGGTAAATTTAATTAAATGGCCATGTCCTGAGTTCAGCATTGTTGTTGTGATTTGACTCTGATCGATTTTACGCGCCAGAAATATTGCTGTGAAATGTTCCATTATATACGAGAATAATAAATATAATATTTCACAATGTGAATGCGACCGATGATGGCAGTTGTTCTGTGCGGAAGCTCATGAAATATGAGGAATTGCAATGGAATGACGTCAGCGAATAAATATGCACTTTGGGATGTGTTAAAAAATTCATTCAATTCGTTTGCTATATTTGTTTTCAAAGTGTTGCCTGATGGTAAAACAATGAAGTAAAACACAGCACTATGACTGATAAATCTTGTATTCCTTAATGGAGATGCAATTTCATAAAATTTACAAATCCATTTCATACAATCGCTCAATGGCTGCAATGAGTAATTGTGATTTATGAGTTTTTAAATTGGTGATATCCTTCAATCAATATTTTTTTTTTACATACATAGATAACCTATCTTTAAAATTGAAAAATATTAACAAATATTAATATTTTGTTCTTTTTTAAATAAAATAGTAAACTTAAATTTTATTTACAATGCGTTTCGATTTAATTACAAACCATCATCAGGTAACAAACGGCATTTTGTTTTCGTCGAGATATTAGAATTACTTAACAAAATCAATTAAGTTTGTTTCTTACTATACTCTGTCACGAAAATTCGGTCCTACCCTAAGCCATCCAGCAACCTGCCTGTTTAGGTTTTCAGCGAAGACAGACATATCAGAGCTAACAGCCTGGTGGGGGGAATGGGCCACTTAACTTGGGTGAGGTATCCAAGGATCTCCTTGCCTTCCATATGTAGTTGGTAACTAAGGAATTTACTCCCAATCAAAACAATTTCAAACCTTATAACATAAATCACCGTACCAATATCTCACCTTTTCCATGGGCCGAAAAAACGGATGAAGAGAGCTACATGATTTCCGCAGGAACCACGTCTTTAGCCGTGTAGGCGGGTTGTGTCTACGGCGGACATCATTTTTTTCCTTAAACCGAATCGATCTCACGAGGAAACTGGTTCTTCCCTAAGCCACCCAGCACTCTGCCTGTTTAGGTTTTTGGCGAAGACAGACATATCGGAGCTAACAGCCTGGCATAAAGCCTGGTGGGGGGTATGGGCCAATTCCCTTGGCTGAGGTACCCGAGGATCTCTTATTTTCCTATGGTAAATGGTAATAAAGGGATCACCTCCCAACACAATTCCACACCTTAATACACCATAGTCACCAAAATGATATCCAAACCTCCACATAATGAAAGCTCATGAGTTTATGGTATCAAAGCGGCGTACCAAGCGCTATTTGGGTTTTTTATTCTAATAGAATAGCCGCCATTCCTACCTACCTATACTCTGTTTATTTGGTATTCGCACAATATAGGCAAGATAATATTTTCCTTTCACTCTGATTATTCTTAATGCCAATAAACTATCTCTATTTTAAAGCTCTTTTGCAGGATTTTTGTGTGAGCATTAAACATTGCCGGTGGAAAAGGTAAGGTAACGACGAGTGTTGGATCCATGGGATCCCGGGGTTGTAGAAATCTGAGTTAATTTCTCAGGAACTAGGAGCAGGAGAAAAAATACGTTCTGAAGATCCAACCCCAACACGATCTACACGTCATGCACAGGGCTCACCAGCCGGTCATGAAAGGGAAAACCACATAACATTGTGATGAAATGATAAAAAATACGAAATATGCCTAGGATGATAAAACCAATAATGTTGACGACTCCACCCCCCTTCCCCCGCAAACGTAAAACGGACAACGCATTTGCGCGAACTTTGAACAGGCTGCGCAAAACTAAACATCTCTTGCCGAGAACCTCGCCAGTTTCCAAGCTGATATAACAGCCATGCAGGAGATGCGATGGAATGGACCGGGCCTAAGAGTAACAGAGAACTGTAATTTTTATTATGGGAAATGCCACCTCGATGGGAGATCACGCTTGTTCGGATGCGGATTCGCTGTCAGAGGAAGACTAAGGCAAAACGTCTAAAGCTTTCGTGAATTCTTGAGGAATATGTGGTTCCATTCGCGCACCATTTATTGGAGAGAACTTCTTGCTGAAGTAGGACAATTCAAGACCACACGTTGGCGTTGATAATGAGCGTTACTACTTAAAAGAAGGGTTAATCTTTGTGATGACTTCATCTGCTCTGGATATAGGAATGGGGTAATTTGGACGATAGAGACTGACTGACAGACACTATAACAGAATTTCCAGAGAAAATGTCATTCGCTGTAGTAGTAGAGTATCATGGGGGACATAGGGGACGATTTTGTGGTTTTGCGGGACTATATTATTAGTTCTCGCAATGAGGAATTACAACTGCATTTGGGGACCGGTCCCCCTCAACGGGAACGGTTGGCCACCTTACCCGGGAGTGCTACCTATATAGGGAGTAATTAAAATATCCTAAATTACGCGTTACAACATCAGCCAGTTTCCGAGATCAGGCAAAATAAACAGACAGAATGTACATATTTATAATTTTATATTCATCTTGTAAAAAGCTGTTATTTTGGAATTACAAACAGACTTCCTATTTATTTACGTGTAAGTATAGATTAATTGTCTGCTTAACGAATGGATTAGTTAACTATAAAACAACTGTTATATTTCAGTTAATGTTCACATCAATTTCGAAAAGTAACTTCACATAAACAATTAATCAATCATTCCTTCTCCCAGAAGTGTTGATAAATAATGAATCTTTGAGTGACCAAAAAAAGTAATAAAATAAAAAGGATGTATCCCAGTCCTATACGTAAAATAATTATTAACGGTTCAACCTTCCCAATCAACTTCAAATCCGACAAATAACCAATAACAAGGATTCCATCATGTAAAAAGGCTCACCTTCGAGTGACGAATAGTCACCACAATTTTGTTCAAAGCATAATTCCAGCCTTAATTGCTTTTCTATTCAATCCAAATGTTCTACCAATAATAACAATTACCTACTATGGAACAAAAGTGTAACATGTTGTGTGTAGGATCGACTAGCTACCAGACCAGATGATATAGGGTCCAAATCATCACCGCCTGTTGTATCCCTTTTTTTATCCCATAAATGCCACTGTTATGCCGAGCATGAGTGCACACTTTCCCTGTTCCCGTCTCAAATGAGCGCCCAAATACAAATAATTCAATAGTAATCGAATAGAAATTAACAGTGTTCTTTTGTACCGCAATGAGACGACATCCTGCGGTGGTAAACCAATGTAATAATGTGGTTTCTGTCTTCATTGAGGGTGTGCAATGTGCATGCTCATACACAAACTGCACAGGACCTCAGGCGATGTGGTGGTTTTCAAATTATTGTCAGCTATATACAAAAAAATAATTTGATTATTTCATTCAAGTTCAAAAGAATGAAACTGTTTGGGCTTAAAATTTTCATAAAAACAAAACTCACTATTATCTTCCTGCGGGATACCTTACAGGAATTCGAAGCGTGCGCATGTGCATTTAGGTTACTAAATTTCTGTAGCATTCCTCAATTCCCAGATAAGTTAAGGGCGAAACAACGAATATTATTGCCAGTCATGTCATATTAAAAGAGTCCGAATATAATTTACGATAGGGCTTGAGTGATTATGGTCAGCTCATGATGGAAGGAAAACACAGGAAAAATACCTTCTTGATGAATGAAAACAGGACTTAAGAACCGGTAGTATTTATGAGACACGTCGAAGAAACAAGCAGAAACACTCGGAGAAAGGTTAAGGCAAGTGGTAATTAAACAACACCTGTCCTTTACAGCCACTAGATCATTTTGAAACAAGATACACTGCATATACCTGGACTAGAGTAGAGGTGCACCGCGAATGGTATAGTTTGACTTTGTTTTTGTTAGTTCGGTATGTTATCCTTGTAATTAGAAGAATAGGGCGTTTGATGATAGCAGTAAATGAATTATGTGCCTCATTAAAGTCTTAAAAGTGAGAAACTCGCTTTATATGAGATCAAATAAGAATTTTCTGCCTTTTGTTTTTTGTTGATACTTTTGAGGTGTTTAGGTAAAGATAACTCAGTAGTTTCCTCAATGGTGTGTATTTCTAATAATAATTGGAAACCTACATATTCATTTAAAAATGACATTACACAAATGGTAAATTGATAAAGGTTTGTTGAGAGTAATTTGAGAACAATTAAAAAGATACCCATTTTTATATTTATATGACTTATGTCCAGTTTCACCAAAATACACCTAAAAGCATTTTAGTAAACGGAGTAATAAAATTTATTGGCATTAGCTTAAAATGGTTTGCACCAACATAAGGAGGTGAGTTTTTAAAAATGAGGAAACTTGATGCCAACCCCGGATTTTTATTCACCACTCATGGCTCTCTTTCATTAGAGTAAGCGAGAGGAGCGCATATCAATCGAAAAATTTCAACGTTCTCTTTGTCTTGCATTTTTAAGACGCATTTAAAATTTATTTGGAACAAAACCGGACTTTAGTTTAATGGCCCTTTTCAAAATGAAAATGGTTGGTGAAATTGAATAATGTCATTTTAAGATTTAACAACCCAATAAATATTTAAAAGTGTTTGGAGAAACTGGCCATAGAAAAGTTTTTAAACACTTTTAAGCCTAGTACGCTGCTGATGATGTGCAACGAAAAATCCCGCATACAAAAATGACACACGAAATTTTCCGTTATCTTCTTTTCGTTTTGTGCCTGTAGTAAGCAGCGAGGTACGCAGCTACTCGACGGAATAGTGGTGATACGGTATAGTCTCCATTACTCTCCACTCTTTTCGAACACAATTTACCGGCATTACTTGCTCGTGAAATTTTGAAGTTTCTATTTTGTTCGTGTTATTTTATGGTTATAATAATATTATAGAATATGTTCCTGTTCTCTTTTTGTTATTTTAGTGTCTATTTTTTTTTACAAATGGTAAAACTCTACATACAAATTTGACCGACACCGTTTAGTTAACATTTCGTCTGTGTTGGAATTCGTAATTAGCACATCTTCTCTTCTCAAGTTTGCCTCTGCAAAATAAAAAAAAATATGTTAAAACTGTATTGGCTCATCATCCCTCACAACGGCTTTTAAATGTTGAAATATTAAAATGCTATTTCGATGTGTTACAACAATTATTTATTTTTGTAGGAATATTTACCTTTTATTAACAAATTGTTCCCAAAAAAAAAAAAAACTTTTCAAAGTTTTGTAATTTTTTTTTTCAGAAAGTAAATACACTTTAAAAAAATAAATAATAACGTATTTGCTCTTGAAAACAATAAAAACAAATAAAAAAAAACAATATTTAACACTAGACCCAATAAGTAGCGCAAGTTCTTACTTTAATTAAATGATTTTTAATGTTTCTATCGTTTTTTTAAATACAATCGAAAATTAAAAATGTATGTAACATCTGTTTAGAAATATAGTGCTGACGACCTAGTTTGGCATTTTTTCTATCCGACAGCATGTGAAGCATGTAAATCGGTTCAGTGATTGCTGAAATACAGACGGATTAAGATTGGTCTTTTAAAAGGCTTAACTTCGGGTAAAATTTCAAATTTTAAATTTAACCTTTCCGGTTCGGATTTAAGGTAAATTTAATTTGTTTTGGTGCTTGTCTCTGATGAGCATATTTTTCTCCACAACAATAACAACGCCATCTGTACGTCATCATTTCCAAAATTAAAAATGAGTTAAAAGAAAAGCTTAATTTGATCTTATTACTTATAAATGTTCAGAATCCAAAAACATAGAACCAAAAAGCTTTTCCCAACAATCACCAACCAACTGGACAATATGCACCTTTTATTTATTATTTTAATTCTTTAAATAAATAGTTTTGAAAAAATTAATTTTCAAAATCAAAATTAAAAAATAAAAAAAAATATTTTCAAATTATTTTTTTTTAATTTTATGTAATTAAGTGGGATTTTTGTTTTCCAAACTTAATGATCTTATTAATTTTTAGTCAAAAACGAAAAACCGGAAACCGAAATGTTTTGTACTTTTTGAGCAAAGTGAAAATAACGAAAACCAGCTCTAACGAGGTTGGAATTTTATTGTTTTTAATGGGCCTCCACATACGAAACTAATTCATCCGGAGGAAACCCGGTTTTCTTGGAGACCGAAGTAAAGTGGGCAGTATGAAACATACTAAACACTTTTAGAAACCCGGTTTTCCCCGGATGAATTAGTCTCCTCTGTGGGGCCCCGAATGTACATAGCAATTAACCTTCCTTTTGCTTTTCTATTCGTTGTTTTCATTGATTTTTATGTATTATCAATCAAAAAACGTGTAGAATAGCATTTATCACTTTAATATTAATTGAATAACATAAAACTCCAGGCACTTAAGAAAGAACTAAAACTAAAAAAGAAAAGGGTTTCTTAGAAGAGGTGGTTTTGTTATTTTTAATTTTCTCAAAAAGTACAAACCATTTAAAAATCCGTTTTTTCGTTTTTTTTTTTAACTAAAAATTAATAAGAACATTGAAATTTGAAATCAAAAATTACTCTAAATACATACAATTAAAAAAAAATCAGTTTAAAATTAAAAAAACAAAATACTTTTTATTCAAAATTTTGAGTTTGAAAATTAATTTTTGAAAAACTATTCAGTAAAACAACTTTATTTAAAAAGAAGATAAAAGAACATATTTCTGACTTTTCACAAAGGTTTAACATTGGCATTTTAGGTTTTACCGTTGTGATAAGTGATGTTTTCTGTTTTAAATCACTTTTTAAGAAAACTGTCCCTCCGTCTAATCGGGGGAAATACGAGTCATGACTGTTTTCTTGTCTTAAATAGAACCCTTCCTACTCGCCCTAGCTTCTTGGTGTATCTTATACCAATCACCCTGTACATAATTGTCATGCTGTCAAAACAATTAAAAAACATCCCTCAAATAATTCATAAGTATATTATTCTTATATGAAAAATTGATTAACTTTACTTCCTGTTTTAAGTCAAATTACCATTTCCATCTCTCTTATTTGTGATGAAATAAATTCTTTTAAATTGCATGTTTCGTGTTCCAACCAAAACCAACTTCCATTGCTTTAAATTCAAAAAGGTAAAAAAAAAACATGAAAAGAAACCGAAAATACATTAACGAACATTTTTCTCGCTTTGACACTTAGAAAACGGGTACGTGGAAGGATAAAAGAGAATCTCGATTAGCAGCCGCATAGAAAACCAACCTTATACCCTCAACCTCTATACCTACTTAGTCTATAAAAACAAGAGCTATCATCCTAATCCTATACCCCCATTATAACTATATATGTAGGTACGTTGTTGAGTTGAAATTATTCCCCAAGGACTGGTTGTTTTGTCACTTTATGTGTCAGCATTATCACACCATTTCCAAATTATAAATGTGCGATAAAGTTGCCTGATATAAACCACCCACTTTCGACAAATCAACCCCAGCAGGTATGATATAGTATATGCGACTCTACAAATAAACACCAGCTATATATGTATATTTGTATTTATAATCCATTTTACTTTTCAAGCTCCTCCATTTAAATGCGAGGGTGATAATAATCCTAACAGCTTGTCAGCGACGTCAACAATAAAAAAAAAAACGGTCCGGGGTCTCATCACATAGCCATAAAAAGTCCGTCGCTTATGAATACATTATTCTAAATCCGAGCTTCTATATGATGACGATGAGATACTTTGGTATACACAACGGGTGGTAGAATGGGTAGCAAAACACCCTTCATTTATCTGACAGAAAATTAAAACGAAATCAACTTGCTTACCTTCCACTTAAAATGTTTACTCGTCTAATTGCAGGAGGGTGTACAAACCATCAGGGTTGCTCTTGCTCCCCACCAGCAGATTCTGTCTCTGGTAACAAATATACAAACAAAAAAACCGAACTCAAACTCATAACAGAGATGAAAACGCCCGAATTCCGAATACACCAGGCGGTTAACTTGCGCACGAACCACAGCGGGGGTTGATGCGCCATTTTGACGTTTTTATGTACAATTCACCTTCAAAAATTCATTGCACTCTCACTTTGGGTAACAATATCTATACAACTCGTCGTAGCTACATGGAGAACACTTCAGTCAGACTCCTAAATTCCGGTCTGTACTTTTTTGGAAAAAATAAAATTAAATGCAAACACTTTTTGTACTAATACCTATGATAGGAAAGGAACGTCGGGAAATCTCCTGTTGGTTAAGGATTTTGTGGTAGCAGAGGAGAGCTTTTAAAACTCAACTTTGTGTCACTTTTTTATGCAGATAAGCAATGTCGTAATGTTAGGGGATGATGATGGAATGGAATGGGGTGGAATGGGTATAGCGTTTTTAATATCAGGAAAATGTATGCAAATTGAGTTCTTTTTGAATATTTAAAAAGCGTGTACCCCCAGCGGTGCTATTTAGGAAAAGAGAAAACTTTTTTGACAAAATATTATATATATAGAAGTACCTACATTAAAGGTACATAGGTATATGTTAAAATGTAGATATACCTACTAAAAGAAACATTTTATACTTGTCAAGTTGTCAAGGGAATGGGAGAAAAGTTTTGTTTTTATTTTGCTTTTTAAAATTTTTGAAAACTTTCTTAAAAGGTTTCCTCCTCCAAGCGTGTAAAAAGTAAAGCGATCATTTATGTATTTTGGAAAGATGTTTTTTAAAAAGATATAAGAGTAAAATTTTAATAGGTATAGAGGTGTCGTGGAATTTTTTAATATGAGTAAAACAAGCTGTGACATGAGAAACGAAATAACTTTAAAAAATTATAGGAAATAGGACACAAACGAAAATATTTTTCTCTCTATAAAAAACTGTTTTATTTATGTTAGCTGTATGTCAGTGGCGTGAGGTGGACTATTCCAAATGGTTACTCCAATAAAAAAAATATTGTTTAAAGTAATTTTTAAAAGGAAAACAATTTAGCGTCTCCCGTAGGAGCCATAGTTTCTCTGCGATATCAAGTGACCCATCCATCTACCTACCTTACCTACCATCAATTCACATTCTTTCTTGTCGTCTTTAAGGCGTAAAAAAGAACAAAAAATCTTATTATTATTATTATAAACAAAATCTCCAGTCATTAAAAAATTCACTTTGAAACCTGTCTCACAGGAACCGTTTATTTTTCGTGCATAAAAGCAGATTATGGGCTATGGCAGATAATAAATTATCTCCGTGCCAAATTGCATTTAGATCCATTCAGCCGTTCTGGCGTGTTTGAGTAACACACATGAATCCATACAATATTTCGCATTTATAATATTGGTAAGATATAGTAAGATATGATAGTATGAAAAAAATAATGTGGCAAGTAGGTGTTTTACAGCGAATTTTTCCTGTCTTTTGGGATAATCTAAAGATTGACTGAAAATATCGATATATGGATGTATGTTTCCTATGTTCTCCAAAACGGTTGAACCGATTTGATGAAATTTTTATCCGAACTAAAGATTAGGCCAAAACGTGATCATGTGAAGTTTGGTAATAGGATCAACAGAAAAAAAAAACAAAATATAACGGCATACGTGACACCGCAACTTTAATGTCAAAATAAACGTTTTTCTCATTAAATCAGTTGTTTTTACTTTTTTACAAAACTTGTTTGCCTTTAAACATTTTGTACAAAAAACTTTATAAAATTAAAATCCGATCACTGTGTAGGGAGATATACTCAAACAATAAATAGATCACTTTGGCGGCTATGTTACAAAATGGCGGCGAAACGCCTTAATTATAAAAGTGGCTTCCAGGATAAATTTCATTCTTATCATGTCGAAAACCAATTTCAATTATCAAAAAAAGGTTTCTCCAAAAAAACACACTTTCACCTCCCTGATCTTCGGAACGGCATCGTTTGTTAAGCTCATTAAATTTCGATTTAACAGTATTATACTATAATGGGGTATAAACATCCGTGTCGAATTTAATGCTTCTTAAAAACAATGCTGTCTTCTGTCGGCCAAGCAAAATATACCACCTTTGCCACTTTCAATAAATGGTACTTGCATCGAAGAAACCGAAAAGATTTGCGTTCTCGGTATGTGTATTACAGATCACTTACTGTGGAATGATCACATATTTGAATTCGCAGAAAACTGCTTAGGTTTCCTAAAGAGATGCAAGCAATTTTTCTCCACTTCTGATCTGGCTAGTAATAAAAAATAATAAAGTGTAAGACTGGGTCGCACGAACTTGCTCAAGTTAAGAAATAAATAAAATTAAATTTAAGAAAAATACATTTTATATATTTTTTTAATAAAAATAAAAAATACGAATAAAATCATATGAATTGTTTTTAAAAGTGCTAAAACTACTTTTTAGGAAGATTCAAACGAAAATCAAAGTATGCAGGAATTTTTTTAAATAAATCGATATTTACTTAATAATTTTTATAAAACTTCTTTTATACGAATTTAAAAAACGCCGATTTAAAGTGCTAAATAGTTTGCATTTCATGCATAAAAAGAAAATGTTTTTAGTAATGCCGTTTTCCAAATGTTGAATTTACAAAAAAAAAAAATTGAAAAATTCATTAAAACTAAAACTAAGCTTTTTTGCAAAATGTTGGTATATATTTATTAAATCATCTATTTCTTTCTAAACAATTTTTTTAAACAAAAATCGATTAACCCGTTCACGAGAGAGCTCAAGAAGAAAATACGTTTCATTGTTTTTTTTTTTTTGCAAATTAACAAAAGAAAATTGGATAAAAACCATCTCTAATTTGTTTGAAGAAAATCGTTGGAGCCGTTTTCGAGATAATTAAGCTTTTCAATAACCGTTTTATGGCAGGTACCGTTATTTTTTGAACTACAAAAAAAATACAATTTCTCCTCTAAGGAATGGTCTATAAACCCTACATACCAAATTTTAAGTAAATCGGAAAAGCCGTTTAGGCTGTAGGTGCTGATACATACAGACTGACATACAGACAGACAGAATTTCCGGACCTACTTTTTTCGGCATTGCTATGTTTGATTGTTATCTCAATTTTTTTTTGCACGAATACGTAAGTTGCCTTATAGTACCTATAATCGCAAGTAAAAAAGAACCCTAAGACTTATTGGTGACAAATCCGTTACTGAAACTTTTGTTTCACCGCCGAAATGTTTCTTGTCTAACATTATTTTATCGCTTCTCCTATAAACAGTGTTCCTGCCCTTACAATATTCCGCCGTAATTCCCGCTTAGCTATGAATGCTCATCAGTTCACCCTTGAGCCCAACCTCGTACGTACGGAAAGAATCAGTGTGCTTAACAGTACACAGATTCTTTATTTAGCCCAATAACACTTTTGTTGAATGCCTTGCCTCACACGACTTTTCCCTCTCATTTCAATTATCAGATATTCAAGACCAATGTGCATCGGCATCTCCTTTTAAATCCTCTCCACATTTCCTAAACGCTAGTGCTGTGTATCAACATTAAATGGGTAGTCATAACCCCTTGAGTGCGTGCTAATTATAAAAAAATGTGTCTTGCCTTTTAACTCAAGAATAATTGCTGCAAGTGTAGAAAAAAAAGTTTGTATAGTAACGACATCCTACGAGCAGTATTTGAAACTCTCAAGTGATTGTTTCATGTATAAACTCAATGGTTGAAGGTTCCAAAAATCTCGAAATTCTAACTAATGTGAAAGCTCAATATGTTCTTGTTCGTCCACCGCTAACAACGGTTCACAATTATACAAAGCACAAAAAGTATAAAAAAAAATTTAAGATATCTTGGATGAAGATCCAAGGATGAAGATCAGGAGTATCCTTGATCGAATAAAAAAGAAGAAACGAAGAATCTTTCACATCAAAAATATCATAAAAAAAAGAAAAAATGGGTAGTTGTTCAGTCAATTAAAAATTTTATTACTCAAAAGAATCTTTTACAATTTCGGCTCAAAAATTTTAACTTAAAAATACTATATAGTTAAATTTCCAAATTTCTTGGATTTGGAGCGTTTAATTTTCTTTGCAGAATCAGCACATTTAGTAGTGATTGTTGCTCTTACAAGTTGTGGGCTTACTTTAAACTTGGAACAAATGAATTGCGTTATATCACTTGTCTTCAACGGATCAAGTTGACTTTTGATTGGTCTTTCACGTCCTCGGAAAGCGGGTGATTGATTTCCAGTGAGTGAGTGTGTTGCCAAAATGTGTTCACCAAAGATCGAGTTACAAAGGCCTCTTGTTGCACCAGCTGCATCTTTCCATTTTATTGCTTCGAAGTCCTTACGTTTAATTTGGGTTCGGTTTAGTCCAATTTCCACTATTTCCGATTGTGAATCTTCTGATATCGGGGACTGCCTATGATTGATCTCCAAATCACTGTCTTCAGAGCTCGTTTTTCGTTCGGTAGAAGATATTATAGAATCTTCTTCAGAAGAAGACAATTCCGAATGACTTTCTGATAAAGTCTCTGATAGGACGTCGTATCGTTTATTCCGTTTTATAATGCTAAATTTGTAATCGAATTTCTTGTACTGTTCTTGAAGCTCCTTCAATTTTTCCATAACTTTATTCATTAGATTTGCGTATTCCTTTTGGCGCAACTCAATTCGTCCAATTAATTTTAACATGTAACTTTCTTCTTCATCGTCTTCATCTTGAGTGTTAGTTGTAACACTTTGGTTAACATCTCGTTGAAAATTGGTTTCTTCTTTGAAGTCCGTCAGTTTATATTTAAATGATTGGCGTAACTTATGCGATGAGGGTTTATTTTTTGGTTCAATTACAATTGTTAGCGAAAGCTCCTGCATGTTGTATTCGATTTCTTCAAGTGTTTTTTTAACATCATAGCCAAAATATTCATCGAGTGGGTTCAGGTTTTTAGATGGTTCTGTTTTAAGACTCATTTCGGTTCTATTATTGATTTCTTTATTTAAAAACTTAAATTTTTTGTTACCCAACAGATCGTGGTTTAAAATAGACTGTGAAAATTGTTTTGCAAACAAGGATATTTATTGTAATCCTAAATAGATATTTCAACTTGCTAGCTACCTGCGATGTCATTAAGGTATTCGCGGATTCAATATTTATTTTATTACCTACTATGGATTTAAGCAATTAGTAAAATAACTCATTAATCGAGCAAGAAAAAAATATGAGGTAATCTCTGTCGGTGGATCTTTTTAAGAAGAGATCATTAGAATACTTTGTGATTAAGTTGTAAATCAAGTCATAAAAAATAAACTACACAAAATATTCCTTAAGTGGATTTTATTTTATATGTAACCCAGTTGCTTAAAAATTTTTTAATTATAGTAATTATTACATTCTTAAATCTTAAAATGACACTGGCAGGAGCCTTTTTCAACAGCATTCTTATTATTCTAAATAGTACCTGATATGCAGAAAAATTTTATAGCTACGGTGTCCAGTAACAAAAATGGTACTAACAACTTATCTGTCTCTAATGATTCACAGTATACAATTTGTATCTTTATTCTAATAGTCAAAAAGCCCGCAGCAGATTTTGGGTGTGTAATATTGTAACAAAAAATATTGGTAGAAATGGAAAGGTTTTACTTTTGGTAAACAAAAATATGTAAGTTTGTCTGTGTAAAACAATGGACATCGGCGGAGACAAAGTCAATTTATAAAGGTCGGTTTCCATTTGAGAGGTGCAGGGAACTAACTTCACGGGGAAGAGTTGCACGCAGATCTCGAGAGCAAACTAGCAAGTGGACACAGTCCTTAGAGTACCTCGCGGAAAGTTGGCTTTTACTCTCGATATTTGATGTTTTTGCGATTTACTCGCAAGTGGACACTGGCATGGATCACTCTAGAGAACAGCTCGCAGAATTCAAACACGGTTCGTTTTTGGCGAGTAGATATCCGAGAGTCAACATGGAAAATAAGTGGACATCGCCGGAGCTTATGTGGGTGTCCATTTGAGAGTAAAAATGCTGCGAGCAGCTCTAGTGCCAATATTTAAGCAAGTGCAACCTTTCATACTAGTACACATTTTTGACCCTCACTCTTCCAATATTTATAAAAAAATACACTATCAAGTGGACACGGTTATTAAAGTACTCTCAAGAAAAACGGTCTAGAAATTCAACCAGATAACTTAAAAAAATTTCAAAAATATTACACTCAAATGGATAGGCACCCGATAGTAACTCTCGAGAGTTAACTACCGAAAGTACTCTAAAATGGACAGGCATCTTAAGTCCATTCCATGTCTAGTTGAGAGTGAGAATGCTGTGAGTGACCATAGTGTCAAAATTGTTGAAATAGCTCGCGAGGCTCTCGCTGGCGAACATATAAGTAATAAGTCTGACTACTTCCAACGTTGCAACTAATAACTAGCAGAAGAAGTCATAAATAAAAGAATTCAAGAGTACGCCGTCGTTTCACAAGAAAAAATCATTCTGCGTATGACGTATATATATACGGTGGACCCAAAATTTAAGTATTATACAAGAAATCTAATATCAAGTGGACACGTGAAAGTGAAAGTACTTGCAAAAAATAAACTCTCGGAATTCTACAAAGAATTCGCGATATTAAAATCTCGAAAATATTACTCTCAAAAGGACAGCCACCAGAGACTTACTCTCGAGAGCTATTTAATCAAAGTACTCTCAAATCACGGTTGGAAAAGTCAATACAATTGTACTTTTTTCGATACAATTGAATGTGCTCAAGTACGAAAGTATACACTTTCATAAAATTCAGTACAATTTTCCTCAACCACTGAATTAGATGAATTTAGGTGGTATTGAAACAATTTTTGTCTTTATTGTTATCCGTCTGTCTCTATCTTACTTCGTGTTATACTCTTTCTTTCGTTAATTGTGTTCATGATTTTGTGACTCTGTCTAAAGTTGTGTTATTGCAAATCAAAACTAAACTCTGGTGGTTGTTCTTGTTTTATAAATGTTTATCATACCTATACAACTATTGCGGCAGCAAATGTAAGAATTAGGCCTTGTTTTTTAGTTCAAGATTATTCCATCAGAGTTAGATTAACCTCGAGTTATCGCTGATTGAAACACGGTTTTAAGTCAGTTTGAGATCCCGAATTCACTCAGAATTAACTCACCTATTTAGTTGGATTAATTTTGAGTTATCTCCGGACCTCAAAACTAACTGAAAACCCTGTTTTCTTCACAGTTAACTCGGGGTTTATCTAACACTGGTATAATCTCGAACTGAAAAACGGGGTCTTAATATGTACAAGTCGTCTACAAACTGAGACTTTCTCAGCATTAATTTAATGATTTGCTCAAAATGTTCAAAATGCTGGTTCTGTTTTTCGGAGAACTACAACTAGCCCTGTGTGTACTAAATAACTAAACAGTTGTTAACTGTTGTGTCAGGTGGCAAAATGGTATATATTTATAAGTACATTTTTCAAATTTCAAGAAGAAACATTTTTAAAGTTCAAACTGTTATAAACAATTATAATTTTCCTTTAAAAAATTAAAAAAACAAATTAAAATTAAAAAATAAAACAACGAAAAAAATTGTTGAAAAAGTACAATTCGAAACACTTATATTTTAACTTTTGATACACTTCATAAGATTCATTTTCCATGCCTGTCTCAAATGGACAGACACCCAAACATGTTGGAATTCTACAAGCTGATCTCCAATAGTTATCGAGACATATTTCCACTTGCATGTGACTCTGAAAAATTTCAAATATCGAGTTCGAGAGTTCGAGACCTACTCACAACTCTCTTACTAAAAAATTAACGACCATTTTTAGTCTATATAAATATCTTTAAGTATTATGTATTCACACACTGATGATAAATAAAAACCATTATTATGTTAAAATAATAAAATAAAATCGCACTGCAAAAAACAAAAAAATATTTATATTTAATAAAAGTATTTCTCAATAATGTTACTCATTCTTAATCAAAGAATTACGTTTATATTCGAATTATGTAAAAATTATTAATTCTTTAGCTACTCAAATCATTACTGTCAGTATGAAGACAGCCAGAAACGTAGGTGGCGGTCTTGTCTGCGTCGCGTCGTCTGCATGGCGACCAACACGGCCTCAGCAAAATGTCGATCGCATGCTATATTCTTGAGGTTGTGATCCTCTGAACGCAAAACGCGTTACCACGGCAATTTAGATAAGAGCAACACATGAATTTTAACACCTCCAGCTTTCTATGGCACAAGCGCAATTTATGCCTTCTGTTAAGCAAAACATTGGAAACGAATTTACAGGCGATGGATGGACAAAGGCCAAACCAACAATGGCTACGTTACATGACGTTCTCTATACGAGCACCAAAGCACCAGTTACTCAGCCGGTTTTACCTCGAACGATGCAGAGATGTATTATGAAAATTACTTCATCACACACATGTAAATCCTTGAGGACTCTGCTCTTCATGAATCGACACATACAAACAATGGTTAGAGGTCTGTTTTTTACACTGAAGCCTATCAGATTTTTGTTTTGTTTATTTTGTTCTTAAAATTGGTACAGCAAATTTGTTATCTTAATTTTTGCAGCATTTCTTGATTCATCGTTTTAGATTAGTGGCAGTGTTGTCTGTTGTGTATACTATATTGTAAGATTGTGTTCCACGTTATTGGACTCAGCTTAAATGGAGCCTATTGAACCATAACAACCGATGGCGTTGGGTCAAACTTATTCATTAGTTATAAATAAAATTCTTTTGTTTCTTGTTTGTTATTTAGCACAGTTTATTTCGCATTCAATAGATAAGAAGAGAATTAAAAGGTTTGCACGATCGTAGGTCGCACAAACTTGATCTTATGGCAGTTTGTCAAAAAGCTTAGTATGTATTATTGTCGATTTCAATTAAATTATTGTTGTTATATTGTACTATTTGTACTAAAATGTCAGTTTTTATTTCTGACCATTCTGTTAATTTTCATTGAATGTGTTTAAACAACAACAACAACTTAAAGGCGCTACCACCAATTTTAAACGAATTTTATTTACTCGTTTACGAATATTATTATTCGTTTCTTTCTATCTTTGGCTGGAGATATAGCTATTTCAAGGATTGCCAATTCCTTTCATCAGTCTCCTTTTAGTGGTATTGAGCTTTAATCCAATTTTATTATGAAAAACTTTTTTACATGTACCTCGTGAGATTCTGAAGGCGTGGGTTCGAATCTCACGAGGTGCATGTGAAAAAGTTTTTCATAATAAAATTGGATTAAAGCTCAATACCACTAAAAGGAGACTGATGAAAGGAATTGGCAATCCTTGAAATAGCTATATCTCCAGCCAAAGATAGAAAGAAACGAATAATAATATTCGTAAACGAGTAAATAAAATTCGTTTAAAATTGGTGGTAGCGCCTTTAAGTTGTTGTTGTTGTTCAAACACATTCGATTTCAATTAAAGTGAAAAAAATGATCGATTAATTGAAAATTCCTATTAAGAACTGATAAAATGTTGGTATATCTAAAATCCTAGCTTAGAATCAGGGGAAGAGTGTTCTCTCCTTGTCTACTTATTTGAACTAATGATCATATCCCCACTTCTATAGGCGTGTTTTATTGGTAAATGTTTAGTCACTTTAGCAAAATTTTGTATGGGATACGAAAAGTGGCGATAAGTTGGTCAGTATAATTAAAGTGAACATAAAAGTGAAGATAAAATCTTGGAATGCCTGGAAATTTTCGGTGCGAAATATAATGTCAATACATTTTGTGCTTAAAGGTTGGTAGCACCGATGGCAGCTAAAGATATTTACTCCATTTTCAATGATTATTAATGGTTGTGTTCATTGTGTTTTCTTTTAGGGCCGCGTTTTGCGGAAGAAGTAAGAAGCTTTCAACCTACGAAAGTTGCAAAAAAGTTTTGATGATTTTGAACTTTTTGCTGAAAATCAAATAAAAATTGGTTAAAGCAGATTTTTAAAATAAAATTATATAATTTGGAATTTAATTTGGTACTATTCAAGCTAAATTATGATTATTTATCTGGTTTTTATTTATTTGCAGTGGAAGGTGGGTCACAAGATGACAAACTCGGCATATACAAATAGCCATACTTTGCAGACACATCCATAAAATTATTTGAAATTTCGGCTTGGCATATAGTCAAGAATACCAACTTTGATATAAAATAAAAAAGTGGGTACAAAAGTGAATATAGCGTTTTATTGGTTCTTTCCAGTGCTGACTAACTAAAAATTACCAACAAAACAGGACTTATATTAGATAGTAGAACGAATTATCATAGGTATTGGGATAAGAATAGGGATTTTAAATTACGAGGCGACGCGACGGTGTCACTGAGCCATAGGGAAAGCATACTCAATATTTTTTATTATGATTTAAAGCAAAATACTCTCAACCAACTGCTTGACTGGATGAATACAAAATACTGCTATGCAACTGGAGCTGGAGCTGAAATAGCTGTAAAAAAGTGTCGTACGTCTCGTTTTTTGCATTCCCACAATGCTGCTACACATATAGCTTTCTCACAATTTATGTATATCTATACGGGATATAAACCTGACCATAAAACGAACCATTCCTCTTCACAAGGAAAATAATATAAAATTCCCAAGCTAAGTCTCCCATCCATTTAAGGAACTTTTCTGACTTTCTCCGATGAGATCAACATCTGAGAGTTATCCTAGACAATAATCTACATTAAAGTAGTAATATACAAGAAAGAGTTCGTCTTCTCTTGCAAAAAAAGCTCTGAGAAACAAACGGGGGGTTATCTGAATATAGTGTACTCAGTAGTCATCATACCGACACTCACTTACGGCGCGCGGCGTAAAAGAATGTGAGACTGTTTCGGATAAAGTTACATATTATCAAGCTGATCCAGCGGTCAGCCAGCATGTGTATCAGCTGAAGTCTCCGTCTGACATCTCCAGCTGCAATAGACACACTTCGATAAATTGCTATTCAATAAACAAAAAAAAGCGGCTGCGAGCACAGCCATTCGTCTCAAAGCCAATTCTTAATGATAACTCAATATGTCATACCATGATTCTCAATTTAAAGGGAACTTATTTCACATGGGAACTGACTTCACCAATAGTGGGAACTGATTACACTTTATTTTGGTACATACATTTGTGGGTGGGAAATTATTTCACTGCAGGGAACTAACTTCACGGGAACTAACTTCACATGGGAACTAACTTCACCACTAGTGGGAATTAATTTCATTTTTTTTTTGTGGGAATTACTTTGGGAATTACTTTGAGTGGAAAATAACTTAACTTTTTGGTTGGAAATTATTTCAATCTTTTGGGTGAAGTTACACTTTTCATACAAAATGCACATATTTCATACCCAAAATTGCACCCACCCAAACTCGCACCTTCCCCAAATCCTATACCGCAAGCAGGGGCCCAAGCAGGGGGTTGCAGGGGAACAGCAAGCCTCCCTTTACCAATATCAACTGTTGTAGATACCGGGAACTAAAGTAACCGAATTTTTTCAGCTTTATATCTCCTGTAATATAAAAATTGTAGATTTTAATTAACTTCACACAATCTTCAGATGAATTTAGTTTTCAACTTTAGTGGGAATTTACTTCACCAAAGAAAAGTGAAATTAGTTCACACTAGTGGTGAAGTTAGTTCCCATGTGAAGTTAGTTCCCGTGAAGTTAGTTCCCTGGGAACTCCAAGAGTATCATAGTCATGAAAAGTGCATCTCACCTTAGTCGTTCGGATTTGACGAAAAATTGTTTGTCCCTTCCAATCCTGTAAAACTAACAACGCACACAGACAAATTGGTTAAGAGTGTCAGTCGCTAGGTCGTGGTTCTTCGTAGGCACAAATTTATTTTATTTTTTCCACCGATAATGAATTATTTATTCGTCCCCTAAAAGTTGTCCTTGGGAATTATTAGTGGGCTTTGGTTAAGTATAGTTTAGTATAGGCTTTGAACTACAAAGACAGCTGCATCGTTATTCATGTTGGCATGTTATGATGGCAGTTCCTGAATAACCTGGTTTTCCATGAGCTGTAGCTCCAAATATTTCTCCAGACAGTTCCCGATACATATATTTGATCTCCGATATTTCTCCTATAGTTTCGACATAGGAATATTGAGCAAGTTTTGAAAGTCTAAAGATATCACTAATTGACTTCTCCTACCTCAATTTCGCTTTGTTCCTTTCTTCTGAAACTTGATGAAACTTTCAATATATGTAAACAGAAGGCGATTCTGCTGAAAAATTGCCTCTTTCAGTATTATTTTGTAATTTCAAAATGGTTTCAGAACTTTAAACACTTTAAACACTGTTAAAAAAAAAAATATTTCTAACCGATGTCCATTAGATTGTTTTGAAGATACGACTTTGAAAATGGATTATCGTTATCTGTGCTTGAACGCATATAGGTATGGTAAATTAACATTAAAATTCTTATCAATCTGACAAGTTTTGAATCTTTTAATATAAAGTGTAACACAAACAATAATCCAAAAAGAAACGAAAAAGGTTTTTGAAAGCTAATAACTTTCAGGGACAATGTCAATAATAATATCCTAAGAAAACCATCTAAGAATACTTTTGATCAAAGTTGCTGGTACCAAATAATCTCTATAACTGCCATAGAAACTCGATGGTATATCGATGTTTGCATCGATAACACCAATTTTCTTTTATTTTGAAATCCATAAGTGAATTGCTTTTGGACCGTTTAAGATTCAAAAAAATTTCACTTATCTAAGCGCATCAAACCTTGAGCACTCTGATTCTCTCGCCACTAATCAGGCAATAAATTCTGATAGTGTCGGCAGAACAATATGTTCGAATCATTAGCATTCTACTAATTTAAATTAATTGAAACATAAAACATGAAATTGCTTTCAATATCAAAGGTGTTAGTTCTTATATTATATTGATTAATCAGTGAGCCATTCAAAGGCTAGCGATATGGGACATCATACTATAATAAGCCGAAAGGGGTAAACAAAAATCCGTCAATCCATATCAGTATCTAACTGCTCCACATTAGCATGCCCAACAATATAACATACAAGGGACTTAAGTTGATGTTTCTATTTCGATTCACACATTGGGAAACCTTTTGTCTTTCCGACTGTGAAATGGACATTCGATGGGATCGGGTCAAATTGAAATCGAAGACCATTCAATGGGCATCGATAAAACTACTCGTGTAGTTATCCCATTCAAGAATTTCAATCAACTCGATGGTGGTGGTATAGGTATCTATGGAATATTTAAGCCTTAGGCCTTAGGAGCGGTGAACATTTCCGGCTCTAGAGAAATAATTCTATTAAATATGAACACGGGAAAAGGGTTGAGCTGTGCGATCAGCTTGAATAGCAGGCAAGCGTGTAGGCGCGTTGTTAGATATCTATGCACTGGTGAGTCAAAAAACATTAATTTAATCTAATTAGGTGGAAACAGATCGCACTCCACAAATAATTCTTAGTAGATTTTCGTCTATCATCTCGTACGTGAAAATACATTTTTTGTTCTTTGACAGCTTAAGCGGGTATTAAAGATGGTTCATTAAAATTTCAGTTGAAACATTAAATTTCATCAGTGAGGAAGCCACAACGTTAAATTAGAAACTCAGCAATGACTACATTAGTAAAATAATTTTTGTGCTACTACTTTCTTTTTATTGCTTTAATGTGACGAGTTTTAATTGTGCGTTAACAAAAGTTTGGGTTAAGGCGTGTCATGACTATTTTCTTTGTTACTTTATTATAATGTGTAAATTTGTTATTTATGTATGACCTGCAAAAAATTACCCAACTTTGGTAAATTGTTTTGGCACGAACATTTTTTTCACTAAAGTGTAGTTTGAAAAGTTTTAAAAACATTAATATATACCTGCCATACCCATAACATTGTCAAACCGAAAAAGGGTTGCCAGAGTAACTTTAAAAACAATATAAAAACACCCCAAGAACGAAGTTAAAATTCTCCTGGGGGATTTTAACGCTCAAATCGGAAAAGAAGACATTTTTTGTAGTGCCTTCATAACACCACCTCCGAAAACGGACTACGACTTGTTGACTTCCTAGCGGAGAAGAAACACTCCTTTAGCATAATGGATGTGCGGACCTTTAGATCTGCGAATATCGACACGGATCACTACCTGGTCGCTTCCAAGCTACGGCTGCGTATATCCAACGAAGCTATAAGTCGAACATATATCATCTTAAGGGGAAGATTCAACGTTGAAAAATTGCAAGATGATGAGATCGGTAGAGCCTTATGCTGACAAAATCTCCCTGGAGCTCGCGAGAAGACCTACTACTGATGATATAAATCCAAATTCCTACTGGCAACAAAACAATGGCAAAATGCTATACCAGAAATGCTGCAACTGAGGTGCTAGGATTTTCACAAACACCACCGAGAAATCCTTGGTTGGAATGTGCTCAGGCAAACAAAACCAAAACCGATGCCTACAGATTGTAGGAGAATCACGTCAGCTATACGTTAATAGTAGAAGGGAAGTAAACGCATACTCAGGAAGAAGAAAAAACAGCACCAGCAGCGTGAAGTCGAGGAGCTGCAGAGATGATTTAACAGAAAACATATAGGTGTGAAACTCTGAGAAAAGGAACAACCAGATTCACCCGTCGCCTGTAAAGATAGAGAAGGCAACATTGTAGTAGAAACCCAGTCGTAAGATCATAATATGTGAAATAAACTAGATCTTAATGTAAATAATTATTTCAATACCTAAACATGAACCCTAAATAAATCGAAATATAAATCTAAATCTTTATCTTAATTTAATTTTTCAAAATCACTTAATAGTGCTTTGTCTCTTGTAAATCTCCTTAGTGAACACACCCCTTTTATTGAACGCTTTCATTTCAAATGTCATTTTAGATGTCTACAATTAATTTTTCAACGATGTTTGCAATTAATATTTGTATTTTGTTACCTAATTTATTTCCAAACAAAATCTTTTAATTCTAAATAGTTATAGAATTTCGAACGAAATGCTGCCGTGATGTTTTAGTTTTTAAAACCTCTTGTCAGGTTAATCGCACTTTGTAAATCTATTTGACCGGTAAAAACACTACTTACAGCCCGATTCTCCCCCTTATGAGGAGTCAGAAGTCACAAGCCTTTGTGATTATTTATTGTGAGAATTGTTGTGATTCAATAACACTTATCGAATTCTCCCCCAATCCTCACAAGGAAAGTCACAAGTAAACTCACCGCGTCATGGTGAATTTATTTCTTCGACTTGAAACAGATGACTATGACAGAACATGAAAAAGTTTGTAATATATTCGTGCAAAATTTTTGTGAAAAGTAAATAATACAACAAAACAAACAAATTTTATAGAAATAAAGTTAAAAATAATTTATTCGAAAAATATCATGGACCTTCAAAGTACATTTACCTACGCACCTATAAAAATGTAATCAATTGAAAACTTTTTGTTGGTAATAAATAAAAGTTCAAAAATGCTTAAACACTTCTTTTTGTTTGAATAATATTTAATTGTAATAAAATTTTGCATCAACATCAATTAACAATGCAAAATTCCTTTAATTTGTTTTCAATTAATAAAAGAAGAAAAAACAATTGAAATTTGTGAGCTGTGACCTGCTCTGTAGCAGATCACAATATCGATTGTTTTTATGATTCTCATAAGTTGGGACTGTGGGGAGAATCCGAAAAAGTCCCAAAATAATTTTCACCTCTTCTTATGACCTGTGAGGTATCAGTGATGTTGGGGAGAATCGGGCTGTTAGTCTTGATCTCTTGAAGTCTTACAGTCCGATTCTCCCCAACATCACTGATGGAAATAAATTCACCATGACGCGGTGAGTTTACTTGTGACTTTTCTTGTGAGGAAAGTCTTTAAATTTAATTTAATTACATATTCTTAAAAAAATAATAATAATGTTATTATTGTAGTTTTTCATTGATAACACCTGAAAATCGAACTGTCAATTTTGTTTATTACACAAGTCGGCATGGTGGGCGGTGAGATGCCGCAGAAGGTAGCTTGTAGAAACTGTTTTCATAGTTTCAAGAAACACAGATTTGTTTTAGAGACTTAATCGTCTATAACTTTTTTTTTAACAGATGTATGTAATATGGAAGTGCTTGAAAATTATAGCCCACTTCTTTTTTAGGGCTTCTGCCTGATCTGAAAAAAAAAATACAACCAATAGACATTTGAACCAAATCTTGTACAGCAGGTACTCTAATCAATATCAAGTTTAATATCTCTACAGTATTTTAATTTTTCTTTTTCAATCTAAACAACAATTTTACCTCAACAATCAAATACCAAAGGTTACATCCTAAGTACAAGTTAGCTACATAAAGATAACCAACACGAAACTTGTCTTTTGGAATCTCTTTCGTTTTGACCTAAAAGACTTTTAAAGGAGTTCATATATTATATTTCTTCCACGTTAATAGAATATGTAATTTTGAGTTTTCCTGTGTTTGTAAAGGGGAGGTTATAAAGAGCTGGGAGCTATTATTTTGTATCGGATGGCTATTAAGAACCGGAAGGGAGTGTGGATTTTTATATAAACGGAGGCTAAATATCGGGAGTTATTTTATCCTCGTTTAAACGGAAGTTTGATGCCGTGTATGCAAATTTTTCAAATAATTTCAGTGTTTCAGTCAAAGGTTCATTGCATTGAATAAGTTTGGTCAGTTTATTTCGAAACCATTAAAGTAAACTAACATTCCATATATAATTAACAAAAAAGAAGATATATGAATACTTGGCTGTTGACCTATCGTATTGATTTTCACGTTCTGAATATAGGTGGTTCGGACTTGAGAGTTCAGATAGAGTTAAAATTGAATGTGCTCGATAATTGCAGTGCAGTATTATGATTGTTTACGCTTGCTTACCTTAAACTTTTCCAAACAACTTGCATGCGAATCCTTCGGTTATATGGAAATCCAAGAGTAAAAGTCGATCATACAACAGAGGAGCATGTCGATGTCAAAAAGATGCAAAAATACGCTCGCTTAAAAGGAGAAGCAGACCTGAGAACTTGCCAAACCCCATAGAGCCTGAGCCTAGGTGAAGAGGTTAAGTGGAAATATTGTCGTCTCATTCGAGATCATTAACATTGACAGATGTTATATGTTTGAAAAAAAAATAAATTATGCAAAAATTTATAAGACTAAGGAATGTCTTCAATCTTTCAAGCTTTATGTCTGCGCATAATAATTAAAAATTGACGTTCCACGCATTGCCAACATCATGCATATAACGTTAGCATTCACGAAATACATTTTATTATCTTGTCTTGAATTTGTTTCTCGGTTTTGTCGGTATAGATATAGGTACAGCTCGCACCGATAAGAAATAAAAAAAAAGAAACAAATCCATTCCTACATCCAAAGTATGAATCCCGCCTATCCCCTTCTTACCATAGTTCAATCGTATACGCACCGCATCCCCAAAACACCAGACATTGTGACTGAACCTCTCTTGGCGAACCAAAAGACCACCACCAACACCTGGACCAAAGCCCCAAATTACAATAAAAAAATATCCGAACAAAAAAAAAAAAAAATTTAAATCGAAATCGAGGAGACAAAAAGAACTCTGAATAAAAACGATCCAAAACTGCTGCCCTCGGATAATGGTCGTGTTTTGTGGACAATCAAATAAAATAACTGATCGTAGTTTGTGATAAGTTAATTTCCTTTTTATGTGTTCTGCTCAAGCGCTTTATCTCGCTCCAGATCAAAAAGAGGAGAGAAAACATTGCGCCCCTGTCGCAGCGGCCGGCCGGTGAACAACGACGAACAGGGAAGTAAGTGACGCCGCGATCGTCCCACTACATGAGCAACGGAGACTAACACCTCTCCATAGCGAGCAGGAAGGTAGATATACCCAACGCACCTTAAAGCGCACAAAGCTTACGCAGTCAAAAAAATGTGGGCACTTATGGGCGTATACTTTATTTGGGGTCCAGCAGGACGGATTTATTGACTCGGATTGAATTAAAAAGTCGTAAAATTTGTTATTAAATCAATTTAGAGTTCCAAATTGATTTCGTTGGAGGCTAATGAGGAAGTTTTAAGCTCCAGATTTGGGAACAATGCAACACCTTTTTATGTTGTATTTGCGGCACCCGATCAGTCGATGAATGTTGACGATTCAATCAATTCTAGATTTTTCTTCCATCTTCAGTAGGGTACGGGGAGATCTTCTAGGTAATATGTTAAATATTATACATTTCTGTTAGTTTACAAAATTGTGGTGGCAAACTTTTTTTAATTTTAATGCATTATAATTAGAAATTAACATTTACATTTTCAAATAGCCATAATTTGAACACTTACGATGCTCAAGATTAAACTTTAGATATGGACGAAGGATATGAAGGACACACCACGTCTCCCAAGATGACTTGCTTTAATATAACACGAGGATATTTAACTGGGGACTTTAAAAATATTTTTATTTTTGTCCCACAACGTCTATTAACATGCATTCACGGACTCGACAAAAACATTTTTAGGCAGGGAAAGAAGGGTGCGAGTGAATTCCTGTAGTCTTTGGACATTACGTTTCTCTTCAAGTTAATTAAGATCATCTACTATGCCCCATACAAATTGATTTAGTAAACGCCTCTACTTCTATATTCTTCTGTATAAAAAAGGACTTCTTAACTTTCCAATGAATAATATTTGATTCATAAAATCAAATTTGTTTCTTGTTTTCAGCGTCCATTTAATAAAAAAATTCAAAGTGATTTTTTTATGAATCGGTTGGTTTCACCTGATTTTACGTCATAACAGTTGACTTCTTATAGTAGGTAGGCCTTTTGTTTCTAAGCCTACCTTCATCTTCTTCTTCTTCTTCTTCTTCTTCTTCTTTTTCCTCTTCTTCTATGCTATGCTATGATCTCAATTGGGACTTCTTTACTTCACTTACTGATCTGCTTGTAGGATTCGTCGGGAACGCTGTATGAAACTGTCTTTTGGATGGGGTTCTCACAATCTCTCCTACGTACATGACAATACCTACCAGCTGAGTTTGTCGTGCTGTATTCTTAATGCTGAGGCTTCTTCAAATCTTTTTACTTATGATTCGATCTAGCTTTGTTACTCCGGCTGCCATGCGAAAGCGTCTTCATTTCAGTTACCGTCATTTTCACTCATGATGGCTCCATCGTCTGCAAAGAACAACAGATTCACTTTAGCTTCTCCCACCTTATCTTCAAGTATAAATAGTGAAGGACTGATATAAAAAGCTTCCTTGGTGAACACCAACTTCGATTGGGAAATTCATGATCATCCGCACGTAGACTTCTGGAACTCCTCGGTGCCTCAATACTTTTAGTCAAACAGTTTGGTTTCTAGTCTTTTATGACCCATTTATCGGTTGGAGCAACTTTCCAGTTTGTGTTTTGCCACAAACTTAACGATTATCAGTTTTTCATTTTGTGTTACACAAAATTGTATCTAACTGCGCCGACATCAAATATCAAATCTTTGAATATAGTTTTCTGGAAGTGCGAATTAGAAAATATTGTAGTTCATGTAATCTCTTCGCAAAAAAAATTGCGGAAGAGGGGTCATACTGTAACAGGGTAGGACGTTCAATCAAAGGAAGTAAAGCTTTACATGCATTTATCAGTCCCTTTTCTTTGGTTTCCAGCCATTTCCGGTAGCCATAGTTGTCATTTTTTGCCGAGTGACATACATGCAATAACTTGACAAAAATTCAGACGCACAGAAAAAATTTCTCGAAATCGGTCGCCAGGTCGTTAGAATCGGTTGGAAGAATTCATTCATTCTCAATATTTCTATTGGTTTGAAGAGTTTTTACTCTGAATCAGTTTTACAACAACTGGTTTGAGATATTTACATAAGGATTTGCTTATCAATCAAATAAGAAGTATAAATAGATTACAGAAAGCTGTCAAAAATATGAAGAAAACACAAACATCAAAATATTATTGGCTTTAATGAATTAACTTTTAGCTTAAACGAAACCTGTTGAATACTTGTGTAAGTTGGAATAATCTTTTTTCGTTTGGGATGACAAGAGAGAGTTTTGGTCATAGTTGAAATCACTCACAGTTCACTCGTACTTCCCTTGCCTGAATAACCCGCTTTTTCCCATAATGTTTGTGTGGTTGTTTTTAGAAGACTGTGGAAAAAGTCCTTTTTGAAATAAATGCCAAAGGTACTCCATACATTCAGCGTTGCTATATGGTATTTTCACTTTGCAGACGAAATGGGATGAACCTTCTAGGACCGTATCTTATTTGTATCAACAACAATACCTATATTATTCACTGATTGTCGTTTGAAAAATATACTTAGATATTGTAGTTAGAAACAAATTTATGAGCAAAAGGTGCATATTATGGAGTCTCATAATAGTAAATGTCAATTTTTGTTTCCAATCATTTTTAGGTAATCATCTTTTAAGTACATTTTAATATTCGAATAATAAGATGTCAATAAAAACTCATCAACTTTTCTGTTTCACCATCAGACAGGTGATAAAGTTTGGTCCCCTAAACAGGAACACTTTGGCAATGTGCCTAAACGCAATGAAATTAATTTCAACCTAAGAAACACCTTCAAATGCCAAACTCTTAAGGACTAAAGGGCACGACAGAGAATGACAAACTAAATGGACTCCGGCGGGTGATGATGAAACGAAGCAATGAATGTGAACGAACGACCCAGAGCAATTTATTTTATCGCCTGAATCGAACTTGTTACTTGTTTGCAAGGCACACTTACAGGACGAAGCCATAAAAACGCTGTTCATTGATAAACAGTCGTTTTCGCATATCACAGGCCAGCTAATTCAAGCTTGGATCGCAGTCCCAACTTTTGCATTATAGATATTTTTTTTGTTTCTGGTTTGTTGCCTCTTTTGCGTGGTGGAATCATTTGGGACACGTTTTCGTAAATTTATAAATAAATTGTTGTCCTGGTATTGACGCTAATTTGCGGATTAGTTGCCTTGGAGTGCCGATGATGGTGGACGAAGAAAAAATTCAACAACAAGAAGAAGACCGGACACTGTTAACAACTGTTTTATGGTATTAAAAAAGAGATTTCTTTTTCTTTGCTGGCGGTGGTATTTATATGAGGTAAAGAGTCTGCAATTGTATTTGATACCTATATACACAAGTCGTTTAGATAAGGAAGCCGTTTGTGATGTCTAATTTGAGTTTTATGCAGATGATGATGGGTAAAACGATTTGAGACATGCGAATAAAATGCCAAGTTAATGTATCCTCTGCTTATAAGAATTAAATTTGTGTTGTTTTTTTTTTCTTCTCTTCCTCTTCATAGTGGCATCATGCGAAATCGTAATCAAAATGTATTCCTTTGGAAAAAGCCTCTAGGAGGAGGTGAAACCAATTCCGGAAGGTGCTATTTAATTTACTTTTTATGAATGTTAGTTTGTGACAAGTACAAACTATTGAAACCGTACATCTGTTTCTATAATTTTAAGTTGTGTACATTAAAGTATAATGCTATAGGTTGTCAATTGCCATTTATAATTTAACAAGTAGTGGTTATTAAAATCAAAAGCCTATAACAGTGAGAAGAGAATATTGATGTTCCCATATAATAAACCATGTTTATTATCAGCGAACCAGACTTTTAATTTTAGTCCTTTTGCTCATTGCGAAATTGCAATTGAATTTCATATTAGATAAGGATTAACATCAGAAAATTATAATCTAACATTGTGCCGCCAGCATCAAATGTAAATAGCATGAATGCCCAAAAACCCATTAAAACGGACCGATGTGCTTAGTTTCCCCTGCGCTTCGAGGTAGTAAAAGACGCTCTAACTTGCGATAAAAAAACCAGCTTTATAATCCAATGATAAATCACTCTTGCACTTGTCAATAAAGCGAAAAAACAGCCAAAATTCCGGGAAAGCTGAAGTTTGGTACATAACTTCTTAATGGTGTTCTAAGGAAACTGTGAAAAGTCCCCATCGATATGAGCGCCGCTAACGATTTTACAGCAGTCAAAAGCCCCCCAAAACCGTTTTTCCTCAATAACTCCCTAAATAGCACTGCTAGAAAAAAATAGTTAACAGCATACTTGTAGCTTAGAGAATTTTTTACAAAAAATTTATTAATAATTTTTTTCCTAAAACTTAACTGTTTTTATGGGAAACTCCCCTGGCCTGGCGTTGCTCTTCCTCACTTTACCTATCGCCAACAAACCTCACAATATTACTTGCTGGGTCTATCTAAAGACTGCCTGCAAATTTCATTAATATCGGTCCAGCCTTTTTGGAATCAATAGCGGAAATACATACACACATTGATTACAAGGTGATTCACATAAGGTGTGCCAAAAAGATAGAGCGAGTAGGTTGGGTCGACACAAGAAAAAAAACTTATAGAAGGGGGGGTCTATCTCCCCCGTTTAGGCAGAAGGGGCAAAAGTCAGGAAATATTTTTTATACCCCTATGTGTGCTTAACAAAGCCCCATGCAAAAACTGAGGGAGAATATAACGGCACACGTGACATGGGCTAGCGCCCCCACTATTATTAAATTTCGTTCTTCTAATGACCTTCTCTATTAAAATTGTGTAAGAAAAGTGTACAGTAAAATTGTTTGCCTTTCAGGTAATATTTTTGGATATATAGTGACTGGACTAATAAAATACTATATATAGGTGTACAACAGGTCCAAAATTATAGATTTTAAATTATTGTATACATATTAACTTGATTATATGTACTAATATACTTATATATGTACAATTGTATATATTTTAAAATAAGTTAAGATAAGGTTCGTAGGCATGCGGGCATTTTAATTCGTTAAAATTCTAAAAAGCATATCTTACACATCTTTATATCATTCTAAGCTATAGCTAAAATTAATTTATGAACTTGCTTTTTCGTAAAAAGCAAATCTTACATAACATTTTATCTGTCTTATCTATCTGTAGATATCTAAAATACATTTTCGATAACGACTCTCGATATAGACTTTGATCGGAAACACATAAAATATCTAAATTATTGTTTAGCTACAACCAAAATAAATACAAATAATTTATGCGTAATAAGTATTTAACTTTATTGTCCGCATCATATTGCAAAGTAAACCTGTTTCGTTTGAAAACTTAAAAAAATAAATCGTTTGCCTTGATTGTTTAACAGCCTTAAGATTAAGAGCCTACTAAACCATTTCGTACTAAAATACAAGACAAATGATCACAAAAAAAAAACAACTATAAACATTCTTAAAATTGTATTATTTTATTTTATTTGAACTCTTAAATTAATTCTTATTTAAATGCAAATAATAAATTTAAGGTTTTGCATGACTTTTAATATGAGATGTGTTTTGTTTTAAATCTTTCTTTTAAACACACAAATATTTTATGTTTTAATTGAGATTAAAAAGGTATTTAAGAAATTAGCATTAATTTAAAGTTGTAGCTGTAGAAATAGATATATGTACAAAAAAAATAATTAATAATGCTAATACCATTTTGGTCTAATACCCTCATATTTTAGCATTCAATCAATTTATTTGTGCCAGCAAACCTACAAACCTTCCAGCAAATGGTCGATCACCAATTTGTTGATAAATTTTGACGAAGAAAAAAAACATGCTGGTAGATTCGTTTTTGCTTGTCAAACATTATTTGATTGTGATTTTAGAAATCTGATATTAATATCACAAAAAACATGTTATTCTCTGAATAAGTTAACTTCATTACTAAACTTGAATAAGCTATGCAACTGAGCTATTAAGTCAATTTGTTTTTGTAACCAAAACTGTAACTATTAAAAATATAAATACATATTTGTGTTTTGTGCGTCCATTATAGTTGTTAACAGTGTTGGGTGTGGGTTTCGATTTTGATATAAAATAGAGGAACCTTAAGGGTTAGTGAAAACATGGTGAACTGAATGACCGTGTTTAGACTGGGAAATTTGAGTCTGGCGTGGTGAGTACTCTCGTGATTACACAGGTTCTCAATTGAGGACGCCTTACTTCAAGCGGGTGGTATTTTTGTGAAGTGATACAGTTGTACGACGCGATTTTTTTGCATTTTATAGAAGAATATAACATCCATAAAATATTATTAATGCTTCTAGTTATTTGTTTTATTTTCCAATAATTAATTTTTTATCACTCTGCATTTAGCTTAGTTATGAAAATACTGCGATGTTAACACATCGGCAATCAAGCAGATAATGAACAAAGTAAGAAAAAACTTGAATTTCGAATCGGAACAGTACTCACGCTTCCGATCTTTATAATTTGAAGCTGCATCACGAGATGAGTACTCACCCCTCACCTCTCTTCTCACGCCTATGAACACTCGTGAGTCTGGTCTCAAATTTTCCAGTCTAAACAAGGTCTATAGTCTTCTTGTTAAATATCTTTTGTAGTTAGCTGTTGAAAAAGGTTAACAATTATAAAAAACAACTTCTATCCAGCTGACAGCAGTATCCATAGTTGCCCCTAATGGATTGATATAGCAATATTGGATTATACCATGGAGGGGAATTGCATATCAGATACAAAAATGTAGAGATTACGAACCGATAATAATAAAAATAATAAATAATGTGTGTGAAGTGAAGGACATCACTTTTGGTCAAAAATTATAGTTTATTATACCATTCGATCGGCATATACTATACAACTCTTCCTTTTGGTCAATTAAAATAATAAAACCGTTCATGTTTTCGAGAATTTACTGTCTAAAGTGATCCTTAATCATAGAATACACGATACAATTATCGTACCGACATGAATCGCACCAAAATCGTTCGCGATATCGCAAAAGAGCACACACATTATACAACTAGCGTACGATTTCATTAAAATAACAGCTGGTTTTGCCTCGATAGCATTCGACCATACGATATCGCATTGTCAGTACAGCGGATGCTTTCATTGTGCACACATGATACAATAATCGTATTCAACTCAACTTACGAACGATAATCGCATTGTTAGTACAGCGGATGTTTTCATTGTGCACTCATGATACAATAATCGTATTCGACCCAATTGATGTATGATGATTGTATCGTGTATTCCATGCTAAACACAATCAGTCAAACGACGTCAGTCATCGTACACATATAATCTCTCATCAGGCAAAATCAAAAGTGTTTTGATATTTTCGTCAAACAAATTCTCGCATACAACCTTTTTTTTACAAATACTCTTTAATAGATTGATGTCAAATGACTGACCGTGTAAGGATCTCTTAAAACTGTATTGACCGAAATGGCTGTTGTAAATAGGTTGTTTAAGACGCTCACACAATACGACTGTTTTATCTGGAGTTAGTCTAAACAAGAGACTTTTTTTGTTGTTTTTTTTGGATCGAGAACCCAAATGTTGTTGTGAAATTGATTTTGTTGCAAAAAGTAGTACTCACTTATTTCAATTATTTTGGCTTACATTGGCAACATTGAATTATCAAGACGCGCAACAAAACCAGCAAAGTGTTTGTCACCCCCAGCTCACACTTTGCCAAACGATAAGAATCATATTCGCTAAACTTTCCACTCGAATCAACAACATGACATCCGTGTTATTGTTTCAACGTCGCGTCTCGTATCGTTCGGTCGGTCTTTCATAATAATCCACATAACAGAGTGTCCTTAAATGATAAATATACGGTACCTGTGTTACATTTACTTACCTAACCTCGCACGGATGGACGGACCATCTAAAGCCTTTGCCCTTGCTCTACCAACACGAGCCATTTTGCCAACTCTATATTCGTGTGAAAAGTCCTGGTTTTTTTTATTTAAGTGTGGTAACTCATGGTCGCCTCTTAGTTGTTTAATTTATTTTGCTTTGCCATTTTAGCTGAACGTTTGTTTTATAAAATAATTGCATTCGCTTTATAGTTGTCGTAATTATACAAGCGAACGTTATTTTTTGTTAATAATGCTAAGCGCTTTCATGGTAAATTCAGTTGCGTTGTGTGTTATGTGTGGTTTGGCTTAAGTTTCAGCCTTGAAATGTCCTTTTGTCATGCAATATTATGGTTCGAATAGTTTTGCAAAACCACAGGAGAGTATTAAAAAGCACATAGTTTAACACAAAATAACAATTAAGCAAAAAATTTAAATTAGATCACACAATGTATGATGATTTACAGTGAACATGCTTTTGTTTTGTTTTGTTTTTTCTTTTTTTTGTAATGTAAGCTGACTGTTTCATTTCATCATTTGACTCCAGTTTAAATAATAACTGTTTCATTTCATCATTTGACTCCAGTTTAAATAATAAATGAAAAACTGTGAATTCAAAATTTGAAGGCGATATATCTATTAATGGTTTTTTTCCTGCTTTTCCTTACAAAATGCACCACTGTGTCCCGCTGCACATGCACAACGGTCCGTTATGTATAAAAGAGTGGAAAAATGTCGGATAAATATGTTTTCATGTTGCATTTATTCATTTTGATAAAGCTTGGGATATAAAAATAAAGTAATGATTCACTTTTTTATATGATGATTTTGATGTCATGAAAATAGAATAATTTACTTAATTGGACATGCTTGACATTTGGACTAACCGAATTGCTTTTTAATGCCCAGTTTCTACAAAATATTGTGAAATATTAAAATGGCATTTTTCAATTGCACTAACGAATTTTTGTTTTAAAAGGGCCAATAAACTTAAGTCCCATTTTGTTCCAAATAAATTTTAAAAAACGTTGAAATTTTTCGATTGATATGCTCTCCTCTCGTTTACTCTAAGGAAAGAGACGCAAGTCTGGTGAATAAAAATCCGGGGTTGGCACCAATTTTCCTCGTTTTTAAAAATTCGCCTCCTAATGTTGGTGCACACTATTTTAAGTTAAAATGCCAATAAATTTTATTACTCCGTTAACTAAAATGCTTTTAGGTGTATTTTGGTGCAACTGGGCAAGAACTTAAAGTTCAGGTTTGGCAAGATGCTGTTTACTTTTTTCACTCGAGGAAATATGAAAAATGCAACAAGAGCAAAGTTATGGATGGAAATAGCAGATGTTATGCCCTTCTATTTTATATAATTTTTTAAGAACTTGAGATAATTTGCTTCGAGATTTGGGTATGATTCTAGGCAATAGAAAATAAAACAAGATCATTCTCTTAAAGCCACTACAACTTTACGAACATACCCCCATCGAGATACAAAAAATTATCATTGGTACCAACAATAACAAACATTTTGATCTATATTCGAATGAAAGTCGAAAATCTATCGGCAGCGAGACTTAACTTCTCTTTTTATCTTCGGCAGTGATCCGCAGTTAGATTTTTGTATGGAAAATCCTATTTCACTACCGATAGCTTTTCCGAAAAAACACGGGTAGGTACAGTTAATTTTTTCTACTTTTTAACTGCTTCTGCAACTCTTTTAAAAATCCGTAAAACATTTTGAATAATAATGATTAATATAAAAGCGTGAGACGTGAGAGAACTCCGACATTCAATCTTACCTTCACTTCACATTTGCGATCAACATTCAACCTTTTTGTCATAGCCATATATAGTGCATACTCACATGCGAATATGATGAAAACAGTGTTGGTGTTAGGCATAAGGACTATTATACCATTACTGTGGTGTGTTGAATGCACGCAAAGTCAATTACTTGCATTGTATGTTTAAAAAACGCCCGCTCAAATGATTGCGACACGAAAGTATTTATAAGATTCCGTTTTTCCGTTTTGCAGTTATGAAATGCCCGTTAGTCGTTACCGTCATCGGCGTAGTCGGGTGATTGTTATTATCCTTTACATGCCGTAGAGCTCAAGTGGACGAAAATATTTTGTTGGAGGGGAGGCGGGGGGACTTCCGTCGAGTATTAGTTGGAATTTAAATGCTTTGAAAGCACCATTCATGCACGTAAGGATAAAAACAAAAAAACATGGTTAAGGTTTTCATGCGAAGGGAGCATATTATATTTCAGGCTGATTTTGCGTTTTGTTATCGACGGTTTTAAAGTACAATTTTGTAATTGCACCTATTGGACTCATAGTGGTATAACGGTATAATTGATTGCCCTATTTTGAGCTGATTTGAAAAGTTGACATGCCATTTAATAGAGAAAGACTGACTGACTTTGTATGTTGTATGATGAAATTAGGTAAGAGAGAATAATAGTTTAAGGCTAACTTGATGCCTTATGAGTTTTGGACAATAATAAATAATTATTTTATTGATGGGAGATTGGTTGCTTGCAACATTTATTTGAGTCACTTCACCAGATCCATTTACAAAAATAAATTGTATCTTACAGAATGATCCTCCCCAACATCAAGAGTCATATAAGAAGAGGTGAAATTGATTTTGTGACTTTTTCAGATTCTCCCCCATAGTCCCAACTTGTGAGAGTCATAAAGCAGGCACAGCTTTAAAATATCAATTGTTTTTTTTTTCCTTTTTTGTAAGTGCAAACAAATTGAAAGGAATTCTTTATTTTTTATTTTTGTTTTGACGATGCATTCACCACACGTCATATTTGCTACCTAATCTAATTTCTGAAATGTTGAATACGTAGTAATTTATAATTTTTTTCTATAAAATTTGTAACTTAGATTAAATTATTTACTTTTCACAAAAAAATTGCAAATAAATTCCAAACATTTTCTTGTCCTGTCATGATCAGCTGTTTTAAGTCGAAGGCAAAAATTCACCATAACGCGGTGAGTTTACTTGTGAATTTTCTTGTGAGGATTCGGGGAGAATGCTATTAATGTTATCGTTTCACAACAATTCTCGCAATAAACAGTCAAAAGAACTTGTCACTTGTGACTCCTCACAAGGGGAAGAATCGGGCTGTTAAACTGAGAATTGACAATCATACACCCAACGACCCAACACAATTTTCTTTCACAAATCGTTAGGAAAATCGAGTTTATGGTGAAGCCGCCATTTTGGATTTACCGAAAAATTAGTTTATACTAAAAAAAACTCGAAAATCACGCACTTCAGAAAATATCGATTTTACCCAACATCGATGTCTTTCGCACCATTTTTTAATAATAGAATAAAAAAAAACAGTAATATATTGCTTGACATATAATAAAATAATATGAATATTAAGGAAGAAAATAACATTAAGTGACAACAGCAGAACCCTCAATGGCCAGAATAACGATCAGCACAGCACTTAACCGTCAGAAATAGAAACATCTTAGAAAGTTGTTTTATCTTGCTTGGAGAAAAAGGTTATCAACTCGAAGAAACAGAAAAGAGCAGCCAGTCAAACTACAAAGGAACTTCAAAAATTGTTCTATTCAAAGAAGGCTAAAAGACCGTATTCCATTTCACTTATTGATACATATTTATCTATTATTCGGTGATAGTGAAACTGTAAAACTAAAAAAACTTTTTTTGAAAAGAAAGTAAACTCAACTGCCTTTTTGGCGTCTGGAATAATATACAGGGTGATTCACATAAGGTGTGCCAATAAGAAAGACCGTGGTAGGGAACACATCCATACCAAATTTCAATTTGTTAGAAATTATTTTGTTCCGGGGTAATGTTTGTTAAATGAAATCACACTGGTTTTCATAATAAAATGCAAATATTTGAATTTGGAGTTAATAAAATTATTCATTTTTCTTTTGCTGATAAAAAATCACATTTTCTGGACAAACTAAAGGAGAATTAGTTTTTATCAAATAATAATGTGTGAAATTTGTCTTCAAATAGCTAGCAGCACGATCTCGATACTTATGCCCCAATTAAACAGCGATTATGTTTATTTAGGAACTATATCTAATGAGCAAAGATATTTTGATAATTTAAAGCACCATAAAATATGAAATTAAATTGAAATTTAATTGAAAAATAACCTCGGGTGGTGTTGGTGTGGATAGGAAGGACCCTGTCTAGTATTCCCAATGCACCACTTACAGATTTTGTCCAATACAAACAATATCGGTTTCATCAAACAAAACGTTTTGATACTCTTTGCATTTTGGCAAATCTAATATTTGTGGCACGTTCTACTTAAACTTCTTAGATAAAATAAAATATTTCCTAAAGGCATTTCTCAAAAAAAAAAAAAAAATAAATGATTAAACTTTATTTGAAATACAAATATCACAGTCACTCTTTTAATCTCTATATATGAAACACACATTCAATGAGATGAGATTTATGGCTTAAAAAAAAAGGTGAACCATTCCGCCAAAGCTAAAGTAGTGTCGACGGCTTTTGGGCACACCACAAAGGTGTTATTGCCACAAAGACAACAGTCCAGCGCGATGGGAACAGGTGAGGGAATGCATCATCCGTTTGACATTTAATGTGGCGCTCAATTGTGTTTTCGTATATGGAAATTAACCTTCCATCCTGAGTTTGTTATTTGTAGCGGCAATTAAATAGAATTTACGACTTTGAATTTTATCGTAAAACTAGGGACAAACAACAATTTGGAGAAATAATAAAAATCTATATAATAATATAATATCTCTTTCTTAATTTTTATGGATTTTTAATAGAAAATGTTGGAAATCAATTACTATAGCTCTTTTTTGTTGTTTTGTTTTATTGGATTTTAATCGAATGTAGGAGGATTCTCTTGCTTGATAGATATGTATACTACTTCAGTAGATTTTAATGGAATGAATTTGGATAAAACAACGATAGCAGTTGAATTCTTCATTTACTGCGTATTAAGTATATTTGGAAAAAGACGATAAATTTTAAATAAATAATAAATTTTTCAAAGAGGTTTCTGTATATGATGACATACGATCAGTTAGGCTTCTAACTTTAGCTTATCCTCAATGAATTAACATTGAATAATTTGTTTGAAAGAAAAAAAAGGAACAAAATTGAGTGATCAAATAGCAAGTATATATAGTTTTCATCACATTTTTAGGAGGACAGATGTACTAGAATTAATCGAAGAATTATGTTTCTTGTTTCTATTTAGATATTCAAAGTCATTATATAAACGTGTTATGTAAACCTTATTGTATGAATATGTATCTATTGATTTTGGAGTATCTGCTTCAATGAACTCAATATTGAAATCGAATATTGAAATCGAATCAAAGTGCAAAAATTCATACATTCATGCAAAAATTTTAGTGTCAAATTATTAAAAAGTTATAGTCAACACTATCTTAAACTTGTCTATTTAAGATAGAAATGATAACAGCTTTCATGTTTTTTAAGAGTTTTTATACAAATTCTTATTAATGTATGTAGGTATCTATACATATACCTAGAGTATGCACTTGATTTCTATATTGATTCTTAATATCACCGCATAAAATGAAAATATGTTGTTTCCTTAAAACCATTTGTCAATATTGAAAACATTCAAAAATTAAAATCGTTGAACAGGTTGCCACCTTTAAAAAAATCTCTTGAAATAAACAGAAATGAAACAATCCGAATCCGGGAATCTTAACAAAAGTTTAGTAAAATTCTTACTCTTTAATCCAAATTATAAAAGGTTTCTTCAACAAAAAAACGGATCCAAAAATACCCTGGTTGTTTTCTATCTAAGATCACCCCAAGGTATTTGGCATGATCAGAGAATTTCAGTAGAGTTCCTTCAATTGATGGTATTCTAAATGCAAGTATTTTTCTTTCCTATAGTAACTAGGTGAAATTATATTTCTAAGTGCTTACCTTAGCAAGCGGACCCAAAAATTTTCAGGCTCAATTCGTTGACAGCATTAGTGTAAAATTTCACTGAGAAATTGGGTTTTTTATTTCTGAGCATATGAAGATCTCGGAGAACTTAGAAATATAAACTGGGCTACTGTATTCAAGAATTTACACTTCATTGCAGGCTGTATTTACTCTTTCGCCAACAAAATAGAAACTAAATGAGAGAAAACATTCATTATAACACAAACTCGTATGATTCACATGCATATCTCATTCTCACTTTTTGAAACTTCCTATATTCTCCTCGTTCTTTTTCCAATCGGTTGGTGTGTTTTTCCAAATTCTTTAAGTCTACGAAATATCGCAAGCCACTCATGCCAGTGGTGAAATTCCAACGATAGATGGCCACGAGTAAAATTTAGTAATGCTAGTACTGTTAAATATGTTCATAGTATATTCAAGTTTTAAGACTACCAAATACCCCACGCCACTCAAGCCAGTGGTTAAGTTCCACCGATATACAGCCACGGGAGAATTAAGTTGTGCATTACTACTAAAATATATACAAAGCTTCGGCTTGTAATGTACGGCAACAAGCAAGGCCGTAACCAAGGGGGGGTTCACAGGGGTTCAATTTGAAAATCATAAGTCCATACTTTCCTCTTTGTGCATTTTAATTCCATCGATCCTTGGCAAATATGAACAAAATTACAACGAAGAAAACTTCAAATTTTATAGATCTTTTTTGGATTGGGACACTTTAGAAGCTGAGTTTACGTTATGGAAGACAAAATGCCATAGACAAAAAGATACAGAGCGTTCAAAGAGTGCAATAACAGCTCTCGGGAAATGCAATAAGGATCTGTTTCCTAACATCCACAAGCTTCTTAAAATTTTGGCGACACTACCGGTTTCAACGTGTACACCGGAAAGAACATTTTCGACAATGAAACGCCTAAAAACTTACCTTAGAAATTCTACCGGCGAAGAAAGACTAACAGGATTGGCATTAATGTCAATTCGTTGACAAATTGAGATTGACACTGAGGAAGTTTTAGACATATTTGCAGCACAAAAGGCCAGAAGATTAAATTCAATTTTATAAAAATTATATACTTACATGTTATTTAATACTTTTTTTATAATAAAATCTTAAAGAGTGATGATAAATGTACCTACCTAATAAATAATAACTTAAAATTATTTTAAAAAAATATTGGAAAAATCTTTTAGTTTTTCAAATTTGTTTGAGAGTTTCCTTGAAAAAATAAGTATGCAATTGTATTTTATTAGCAGTACTCTACCTAGGAAAAAATATTGAAAATCGTTAAAGCAGTTTTTTTTTAAACCGTTTTCTTTTTTAATTTTTGAAAAATATTTTGCAATTTTTTGAGTATTTCAATACATCGAAATATGTAGTTCATCTGAAAAAAAAATCTGAAAAAATTCGATATTCGTGTTTCCAACATATTCAAAAAATCTAAAAAGTTATGTATATGAATTTGATCATAAAAACCTTCCTACATTTTAAATTTAATTGAAATCGGTTTTGTTGTTAGCGAGAAATTCTGATTTTAAAAAATCGGTTCTATGGGAGGTACTGTTTTAAGATAAATCTTGACTGTTTTATCAAAATCGTTAAGGCCATTTTAGAAAAATTAAGTTTTAACTAACTGTTATATGACATTTACCATTGTTTTAGAGCTAAAATTCCAATTTCAACAATGCCTAGGGCGAGACTACAAAATAAACACTCTGAACCAAGTTTGCAAATCAGCCTATCCATTTAGGCTGCAGATCTGCAAACAGACAGTCGGACGAACAGAATTTTTCAACACACTTTTGTCCACTTCCCTATCATCGCAATATCATATTTATTTGTTATCTCAATTTTTTTTTTTGACGAATCCATAACTTGCCTTATAAATAGAATAGTATCATTATCGCAATTAAATCGTGTTTGGTGGATTTTGCGTTAATGGGCTGTACTAATTTTATTTATTACATCTACAGAAAGGTACAGATTGATTGGTGTATGGAATAAGTATAACCCCCCCCCCCCCCCCGAAATAATTGTCTGGCTACGGGCTTGGCAACAAGAATCAAGCAGAGTATTCTCACATTTTTAATTAAGTACCAAATATTTAAATACAAATCTATTTTTAAATACAAACATAAAAACATTTGATTTGACATTTAAATCTGAGTGAGATTTAATTTGGATTTCCCACTTCACTATTTTGAGTTAGGGTTAGTTCCAGCATGATATATGGAATATAGAATAGAAATAAAAATAAAATATCTAGATATAAAAAAAAACTACTTTTTGCGACAAATGAAAAATTACATTATTTTAAAGTTGTTTGCAGCCGTGAATTACCTAGAAGTTTTTTTTAGTAATTAATATTCGTTTAAGTTCTGCTGCATAGGAAATACAAAAATCTGAAATTCAAATTTAAATTCGGTACATCTTGCAAGTAAACACTTAACAAATTCCTCTATAAAATCTCATACCTTCTCGTTATAGTATTATACCTTACCTGTGATATACTGCAATCACACAAACGAAGATATACCTGGAGTCCATCCTTTGCCTTTCACCACTGCACCGGCCATATGGGATCATCACCACCAAAGACACTGAAGATAACAAATTTAGAAACAAGCAAATTAAAAGGTTTGTTCATTTAGAACGATCGTTAAAGTGGGGAATCCAGGGCACTGGCATAGCACCTCGAGTATAAGCAGACCGGTTGGCCCCATCGCTATAACCTGAAATTATTTAGTATATATGGACCGTTGTCGGATCGTTTAGTCACTCATTTGAAGAAGATTTACACTGATAGCCAGCTTCCTTTGGCTATGCAATACCGAAAGCGATGCAACGACAACCGCCGGTCACCATCGAAGCCATAAGGCCAAGTCATGATGATGCTCTTGATGGAAACTGAAAAACTTCCAGGGCACTTAAGAGCCTCTTTGGCTAGGTGTTTACGTTTTTTTCTATACGTTTTTGTTACAAATTTAATTGCCCTCAACACACGCTCAAAACCCATTCACACAACGTTTAATCACTTGGCAATGCATTCAATAAACCAGACGAAGTGTCCCGGGCCATATCTGACATAATTGAGCAATAGAATGAGAATTTAGTTAAATGCTGCACATAAATTAGCCCCAGAGTGGGAAGATGAACGATTGGAGCGAGTGATGATGTCCGCGCTCGCTCGCGCGACCTGTGTGATCGGTGTCGCCTTTTAGGATGTTCGAGGAGACTTCATTGACCGCTTGGATCGACTTCGACTGCCCAGCCGCATAGCCGCCGCACCACCCGATATCGTGCAACAAGCCAACACCATACTAAGAGGGATTTTTATTTAAATTTTAAATTCATTTTACATGTAAGTCTGATATGAATTGGGGTAATAATTTTGGTCCTGATCGTTTGGTCGGCTAATTTGATAAAAGGTGATACACAGTGAGGCATGTGTTTCGAGATATATGGTTGTGGACTTTATCTTGTTTATCGAAGTATCTTTTTTTTTTTTTAGTTTTTGGTTGTAGCGCAAGAGGGATACATAATGGAAAATCGCTCGTTTTAAGATATTTGATAAATATACGAAATTGATAAATAAATTCTACTCTAAATGTGTAGGCAGGTTTCGTCAGAGAACTTGGAAAGAAGACCAATTAACGCCTGGCGTTTTGTACCTTATCAGTTTTTGAGATCTTATAAAAAAGGGTTTATGTATGAGAGATAGAAATGAAACATGGGACATATTATGAAGTGAACAAGGGAAGAATATAGTGTGCTTATATTGTTTAATGGATTGTGTATCTAAGTATATAAAAAATAATCAACACTAATAATTGTTATTATCATAGGAATTGTGTTATGTTGACACCTCATGCTAATAGGATGAAAATGTGACTCAAAAGGTAAAGTATTTGATATTCAAGACATTTTATTTATTTGAATATAATATGGAGATTTGATTTTACTACAAAAGGCGTGAAAATCTTTAATTTTTATCGAAATATGCTCTCTATATCTTTGCGCGATTGTTTGACAAGCGAGAATAATATCATAGGCCTTATTAATGATTTTTTAAAGAAAGCATTATCTATCTTATCAAGTATTATACCATACAGACGAGTTCGTGAAAGCAATATCTATATCTTCGCTTTTAAGTGGTTCCATGGTTTTTGTCTGAAAATAGAAGTGAATTACAAACCAATATTGCATTTTTTCAATTTAATCGAAAAACACATTTTTTTCCTCAACCCTGAACTATTATATTTTTCAGCCAATCCTAACTAGGGCTAGCCATGTCTACATGAATAAAAATGACAGCTAAAAATACTGTAATTTGCAAAAGTAATTATGTTCCGACGCTGGTTACAAATGGGACCACTGCGGTTAGTTCATACGAAAAAGCTACGTTGTTTGCAGCTTAGTTCGCCGCTAACTCGAGGCTGACATAAAGTAAAAATGAATTTGGGCCTGCTGAAAGTAAGAGCGTTTTTATGGATATACCACAGATATGACCTCTCCCGATTCCCACAAAAAATTAAAGCATTTCTTTAGCTGGCCATACACGATAAATCCATGGAGCCAAAATGGCTCTGAACCGATCCAAATTCATCATTGTGCTTCAAGTGGTACTTGGCTTCAAGTGGCTCCGCAGGCTTAGTTCGGTTTTTGGGAAAGTTGAAATTCCAACGAGTAGGAGCCAAAAATGACAGTTGAAAATGACGAAAAAATCGATGTTTTGCCACACATATATGTATATATGAATGTGAAATTTTTGTGTTATATAATAATAATGATTATGATAATGTTTGTCCCCTTAAATTAACGGAGTTCAAAATAGGCTTGACAGAGATGGCTCCGTCGTGGTCGTGGTCACTCATTTTGGACTGGAGCCACTTTATCTAGGTCCAAATGGCTCCACCACGTACGTTCAGCTCACATTAGTGGTAAAATTATTTCCCGTGAATATCTTTACCAGGCGATATAACTTCACCTGTAGTTGGAAATAGTTTCTTCGCGTACGCAAAATTGTTCTCTACCGCTTCTGGGCATACCCTATGCACTCATCTGGTAGGAGCTTTTTTCAAGTTTTTTTTTTAAATAGTACCTTGGGTGCCCACTTGAACCAAGCCTTAGGGTATATATGTTCAGGAGCAGTAGAGATTTTGCGTACGCGAGATTAGGTGCCTTTAGTAGACAGTTCCTAGAACAAACTCCAGTTTGTATGAAGAAGACTTTGGGAGCCATTAAAAATTGTCGAACAAATCAAGAAGTCATTTAGGTACATTTAGAAAAAAGAGTATAACTAAAGCAGAAACATACTTAAACTAAAAAAAATTTAAACTTCTTTTCATCGCAATTGTGTTTATATTATAATTAAGTACGTTGAATTAAAATCAATATTAACACATTCTTTCTTTAAGTAGTTGCATTTTTAAGTTTAAGATAAAACGGACTTAAATAAATTGTATAGAAGTCATTTTAACTCCGTGCGTTCTTACATTAAGTATGTACTTTTTGGGTAAAAGAAGAAAGACGGAGTTAAATTGAGTATGTGATGCTTAGAAGGATCGCGTTCTTATATTCAATCTAAAAATGCTTAAAATTTGACTTCCATTGTTCTCAAGGTGTAACTGTACCAAGTATAGTGAATATATGTCCAACGCCCAATTGTCGTAGGAAGTATTTTCACACGAAAGTTAATATAATTCCCAGAGATAGAGAAATTATATTTCATCTTTAGTGGAAATTTATCACCAAACAAATTGAAATCATTTCCTGTTAATTGTGAAGTTTGTTCCCTGCACCTCAATTAACAGGTCTAATCGCCTGGCAACAAGGTTTTTATTGACTAATCACACTTTTACGTCAATTATTTTCAAGGTAATAAAAACATTGGAAATCTATCAACTTAAAAAACATTTTCTTTCGAAGTAATTGGATTCGGATACATCTCGGCAGCCATAGTGTTCGGATTTTTTTTGTAAAGATTTTTGTGCTAAATTTTTAAAGTCAAAAAAATAGTCCTAGAGATATTTGAGATGCAAATAAAAAAAGGCAAGGAATGTGTTTCTATCAAAATAACTTTTATTTTTTGAATGCATGCCGTTATATACAGTTTTTTTTTTCATCAAATTCACGATTTTGCAAATCAAATTTCACGTTTTTCGCAAATAAAATTCAGGTTTTTACAGAACAGATTCACGTTTTTGAAAAACAAATTTACGTTTTTGCAAAACAGATTCACGTTTTTACAAATCAAATTTACGTTTTTGCAAAACAAAATCAGGTTTTTGAAAATCAAATTCACAATTAAAGAAAAGTAGTATAATTATAGTAAAGGAAAACGTGCTCTCAGCTGGATTTGACGGTACGGCATTAATTTAGTTAGACAATTGCCATAAGACGGCATTTTAAGTTTTTGGCTAAACAACGGTATTATTATAGCTACCGTACAACTTGATTTCTCGTTTAGGCCATTTTTCGATATCTTTTGCCTTTTTACATAATTAAATACATTGGCGCAAAGTTAAAGTCAAAATAACACGATCCTAAAATGTATTTAACACTATGTTAACGTTTTTTCAACTTATAGACCGATAGAGCTAACTCTTTGATAAAAACATACTTTAAAACCAGGAAATCTCAATTTTATCTTTTTAGATCCAACTCTAATTTTTTGACAGATAAACCCTCTCAAAAGAGAACGAAACTACACACAAACACTGTTTAAATCCAACAACAAAATCTCTCAATGGAAGTTATTACTGGAAATTCCATAAATTGTTTGTAATATGATACAAACTTATTACCTGGTGATAATGTTAAGTTAATGTTTGTTAGGATTAACTTAAATGATTTAAAAGGAGGCGACTATAATTTTGCGCCATTGAATTTTTATGTAGTTCCATAGTTTGCTACAAGAGCAAATTCGTGCTACAGAGTCGTACGTTTTATTTTTTTTTGTTGATCGGATAGCTACCAAACCTTACATGATCATCTAAGGCAGGGTTAATTTAAAGATTGCCTGCAAATTTCCCTGAGTGAACTCCTAAACAACTACGCTGATTTCGATAAAACTTTCAGACATTCGAAACCAATGTTCATCGGTATTATAATGTAATCTTCTATTATCTATTACTATTTGGTTCCCCTGAACGCTAGTATTATTTTTAATCAATAACTTTAAGGGTATATTTGTTCTTATATAATAACCTTTAGAGTTTGCTCAAATTATAAAAAAAATAGCAGCTTGCGTTTAACCCTCCGATTTGTTAGTAGGAAAAATAAATGCCACTATCTAAATTTAGAGGAAAGAACCGTAAAATATCTAAACACGATGTCGACTTTTCCAGAACCTAAGTATAAGTACATACATATCTACCTCCTGTGGTAGCTTCTCTTTAAAGACATTTTAAAGTTACTTTATTTGTTGAAGAATCTAGTTCCTCTTCGGCTTTAAGGTCACTTTTTTATAAGCAATGAAACAAAATTACTTCATTTACTTTTCCTGACGTTTCGACAGGGATTGCTGTCTTCCTCAGGGGATCTTTATTATACGAAGAAACATATTTATAAACACAGTAATTAGTATATATATATAAAAAGCAAAATGTTATTGACTTACTTTAAGTTAATAAAAAATAATTTAAAAAGAAATTTGAACTTGTTTAATTTGGAAAAACAAAAAGAAATTTTAAAGCAAAATTAAAAATGAAAATTAAAAACAAACTATTGAAATTTAATCACTTCTTCTAATGAAGATCAGTCAACTAATGTCTACTGGTGATTAATTAGATTTTAACGGAAAAATTCAAAATTTAAAGTTGACGTGCAGACACAAGAGACCAATAAACGGCAGATATGTTTTGTGTGTCCTGTTTCCTATTCATGTTGTTTTCGTTTTTTAAGATGTGAAGTGTTTCCAACGTATATACCTTTTGGACACATGTCGCTCCGTTTGCAAAATTTCTACTTCATCGAAATTTGGTTGATGGTTCGTTGCAACACAATGACTCGCCAGTGCTGTCTTCCCGGAACTTTTCGATTTAATATCCGATTTGAGGTTCGCCATTTTTTGTCGCAAGAGCTGTTTGGTTGTGCCAACATAGCAGAGGTCATAATTTTCTTCTTCTTTGCCCATACAAATAATTTTATAAACTACGTCCGTTCTATTTTTATTTTCAATTTCGGGTTTAAGTCGCGTGAAAACAGAGGAGATCATCTGTTATTCAACTGGTACCAAAAAGAGACTGCATCAGGAAGATTTATCAATTTTCGATCGAACCAAGCAAAACATATTATAATTAATACCGCTTCCAACTTAATTGGTAAAGTCTTCACTCTAAGTGACCAAAAGTTTTATTCCGACAATGAACACTTGATGACAAAGATTTTGGCCAACAATGGATATCCATAAGAATTAATAAGAAGTCTCATACAAGACCATAAAAATAAACAACCAACAGATAACAAATCTATAACTGAAAATGCCAGCGTCCTGAAAATGCCAGCGTCTAAAAAAGCATTGTTTATGTTCCAACTTTGGCTCAAAACTTTAAACAAGTTGTCAAAGACCGTTGCAAAAATGTAAAATTAGTATTTAATTCACACTGTACACTGGCCTCTGTTTTCACGTGACTTAAACCCAAAATTGAAAATCAACCAAACAGCTCTTGCGACAAAGAATGGCGAACCACAAATCGGATATTAAATCGAAAAGTTCCGGGAAGACAGCACTAGCGAGTCATTGTGTTGCAACCAACCAATAGCCAAATTTCGATGATTTCATTGCTTTATAAAAGTGACCTTAACAGCCGAAGAGGAACTAGATTCTTCAACAAATAAAGTAACAAATCTAACTTGGTCAAATACTCTTTTAATTTAATTATATCGAAAGTATTTTGAATTATATTCCACTGTATTTTTCTTATATATTTCCATATGTTAAAGAGAAAAACGTAAGCTTATTCAAAAATGAAATTTAGAAAAACATAAAACTTATTCATAAATTTACTTAAGTTTATGCTAACGTGTTCTAATTCAATTAACATTTTTTTGTTCAATTTATCAATTTCCAAAAGCTAGTTTTAATGTTTTAATTTCTTATAAAAATACTATTCCCAAACAAATTTAAAAGAACACGGAATATTTCTCTATTAAATGTAATAATAATAATTTGTGAATTAAGTGTAGGGATTAAATTTACGTTACAACAATGTTAATGTAACTTTTGTGCCAACAAAACATTAGCTTAGCTTTATTTATTTTTAAATGACATTAAATCTCTATCAGAACTTTATTTCATTAAAACCCAACTTCTTAACTACTTCCATGAAATTCTTTAATAAAAATTAAGTCTTACAGCGAATTCCTTAAAAGTTATAAAACCCAAACGGAAACATTCGCTACCCTAATGACGCGATCATATGCGCATAAACAACCCTTTCGCACTCCCTTAGCTGGGGCAACTTTTCCTTGATAAAGGTGCTGCATGACTTTGTATACAGAAAAAAAAAAGCCAATTTGTATCCATTAGGCGCTATCGGGGTAACGCTAAAAAGGCATTCATAAAATTTCTACTGATTAACATTTTTCCACACGCAATAAGGATTAGAAGGAATGTGAAATAGTCCTTTTAAGGTACCTGACGAAACCTTGAACAGAATGCTGAATTAATTTCATAGTATCGTTTAAAGCTATGAACACAAACGTTACTTAGATATCCGAACATTATACCTATACGGATAAATGTGAAAAGTTGTTCATTTTGAAGCTACAAGGGGGGTTTCTAGTGTAATTTGCATATCTGGATGTGGAAGCTAAGTGGCAACCGTTTGGAGTTTGTGTAGTTTGACCATTTATTTTAGTAATTTTTATGAGCATGGTAATTAGCGCTTGCATTTTGTTTTTGTATAATATTAAGAATTAGAATTATTTTTAACTTAACTCTTATCGTGATTGGCGTGGAAACCTTACGCATGTTAGAGTATGAAAATAAAAGCACTTATCTGGACAAAATTTTGGAAACGAAGAAGTAATTTATTTTTGTTTGACACGGTGTTTTTTTTTTTTTTTGAGGTCACTCTGGTAAACACAAGATATATAGGAAAGTTGACGAATTTAACAGCCAGAAATGTAATTATGAGGTTATAAATACCTTCACTTTCTCAGAGTATTTTTCTGCAACCAAATTGTTTATTGCTCTAACATCTCAGTCGTTATTTATTTTTCTGTTTCATGTATTTATTTCCAAATTATTTCGTAGGACTTTGATTCTTGATATTTAACTCGAAAATAGATATTGGGTTGTATATGAAATTCAATTAATATCCTAAAAGAAAACTAGAATTTCATTATTGCGAATACACAAATGTTACATGATTAATAACAAAGATAAAAAGAATAGGACCTAAATGACTTCCTTGCGGTAATCCAGAATTGGCAGTAAAAAGTTTGAAAATTCATTTTAGAATTCAACCTGGTAGGAACTATTTCGAAGATAGGAATAGGTACATATATCCAATCAAAAAATCCAGCAGAGAATGCCTTAAGTTAAAAAATTATAATATCGTGTGAAAGTTGGTCATAATGGTTTAGAAAAGGCGTCATAAATACAATCTAATTCCTGCCCGTTTTCCAAAGCATTGGAGCACTTGTGTAGAAAGGTTAGAAGGTTCGTTAACCGTTGGCCGCCTCTGCATTAATCCGTGTTGCTGAATACATATAATATTTTTGCATATAAACGTCATACTATGGGCCCTGTTCTGTTAAAAGTTCATGTGAATATTTGTATTCTGCTGCCCGAAATACAGATTGTTCCTAAAAGCTTACAAATTTTGATCAAAAATAAATTTTGACTCAAAAGATAGAAAACTTTTTAAAATAAATAGTGGACAATTTAGTGAAATATTCACGTAAATCGAAAGATTCGTTCGGATCGCATAGGACTGTATTACAAACCACTTGCTCAAATAGCTTTGGAATACAAGAGAGTTTGGCAATTGGTCTGTAGTTCTTTATATGATCCTTGTTACCCTTTATAAAAACATACACTTAAAAAAATTTCCAAATTAAAGGATAGCTTGAAGAACAGAAATTGAAGAGGAGAAGCTAAAACGATCATAATACCACCACCAACTCTTTTGGGCTTATCTACTTGATATTTAACTATTCGTCAAAAATTTCCTTGTCTTAAAAGTTGTCACTGAGCATCGTCAGGGGGATAGGAAACTGGACATTGATCTATAGAGCTTGTCTATAGATGCTGTCATATACGATGCCCTAAAATCAATGGAAATATGGTGAGTATGTTGATTTGACATTCTTGTATTTTTTTGCTAGATTTGGCTGATGGTGAACTTTTCTGCACTATCTTGATGAGGCTTTATCAGATCGTTGACGAAGGGCATTAGGTGTTTACATAGAACGAGCAGAGAAGACCTTGTATGCGATGTTGAAAAGGCCGATGCCCCTGTATTTAGTACCGACAACACTTCTTCTTTAAAGTAGAAAATATTAAGTGAGAAAAAGCTCTAAAAGCATGAATTCGTGAGCTCCATAGAAAACCCCAGAAAAATCATAAAATTTTTTTTTAACTGAAGACTGGCAACTCTGATTTAAAGTGTCAGATAATCAGATGTCAGATAATCAGATGTTGGTTTGTTTATTGATGGCAAAATTGGCGAATGTCAATCGATCTCCCCAGGCGTTTTTCTTTTTTTGCTCTGAACAGAGCATGAAGCATCAGCCTTAGCTTGTTGAGTATACTCTGAGCAGAGTAAATACGCTCCGAGCGCTCTGATTTCATTTGAAAAAACCCATTAGAGCACTTCACTAACATATCAGTTGAAATCAACTCAAAATCTGTCAAATAACATAAAAACTACATGAAGTTGGCCGCGCTCTACTTCGTGCTCGTTTTACTCCATCATTTTATCCTGAGCTCATAGAGCGCGCTCCGAGCAAGCTCTGATCGAAAAAAGAAACACAAGTTGAGCGCTTCAAGTGCTCGGAGCTAAAAATGAAACACATTTTTGACAACTCAGAGCACAGCTCCGAGCTTAAAAAGAAAAACGTCTCGGGAAGCATATTGGTTATGGTGGTATATGAACGTACGCAAACAGTTTTAATGCAATTCGGGGTGTCTCGTTTCGTTTTCAGTGGTAATCTCTTGAGTTGATTGCCGTTCAAACTGTGACAGGCACCACTGTTTTTAAAATATCTCTCCCATGAGACTTCTGTGCCTTCTGTGCCTGTGACTGTGATGCGAATACCAAATGAACAGAGTATAGGTACATTTTATTTTAAAATGAGATATTCAATTTGTTTTTTTTTCACGATTACAGTGCTTTGTATGAAAAAATAATCTTAATGTAGTTATTCTTAACACCATGTGGAAGAAATTTGAAAATAATCTGATTTCATTTCAACTGATTTTAAAAAAAAGTAATTTGTAAGATGTTATCCCGAAAAATAAAAGCAAATCGTCTTTCACAAATCAACACATAAAAATCAAAAGTCTCATCATAGTGTGACACTATAGTGACATGCATATTGAATCATTCCGCGACTTCCATCTGGTCTGCACTTTGTAACTTATCTCGCGGATTTTTAAGGATGTTGTAATGACATTTGGTACATCATTATACAGAGTAGGAGTTATTCCAAGACATTTCTTGGATATCTTCTACGACAAATACGTGTGTAATGTAAATCCAATTTGTAATTTTTTTCCTCCATCATACTTTCTTTTAATGGACTCCAAGTTCTTACCAGTAGGGGTGTACATATCCTACGTATAGGGATAATCCCAACAAAGACTCGACTCGTTTCATCTACTTCCGGTGGCATTGGAATTCCTAATTTTGTAAATAGGAGGATCTCGCACTCAGTTATTCTCAGTCAATTTTTTGATTTGTTTAAAACTATGTAAGGAAGGACACCTTCTCGAGTATAAAAGGCAATGGCAAATGTAAATATTAGAATACATGTAAAACAAGGCATACGTTCCCATTGGTAATCATTATTCATGGGCTGGGATTTCTATGAATGTACGATTTGCTTATGGCACAGGATTCATGATGGTAGCTGGCCCTGTTTACAAGGATTTTAACAGGACTGTGAATTTGCAAAGAGACTGACTACTCCTACATTGTTGGCATATAAATTTCAAAAATTGCTTCTGTTGTTTTGGAGCACAAACTGGATTTGCAAAATCCAATTTACTTATCAAAAAAAAAAAACATAAACTTGAAGCAGGCGTCCAGGGGTAAGCTAAGGGCAATATTGGCACTTTGGTGGTGCGAATCAACGCTCATCAACATTTTAATATCTTTTGATTTTACAGGTCATCTGATGAGATTCCGATTGAAGAGATTCTCTAGAAAACTGATTTATTTGCAAGAATATACAGCACGTATCTATTTTGTATATAATGTAGATATTCCTGGGAGAAAGATGAAAGAAAACAAAATTGATGTGTGAAGTAACTTAAAGGTTTTGAAAAGAATGCAAAATAAAGTTTTGAAACAACAACATTTGGCCATTTGAACTTTCGTTGGAATATATAAATTTGATATAAGGGATGTATGTAAGTGCTGGACTGAACTGCACTCGAAACAAAAATTGTTTTCTTATACTTAAATTTGTGTGAATATAGGCGCTGTGAGATCACCACTTTTTTTTCTTTAATTATTATATTTTATGATAAAAGACAGCAGTACATGGCCGCTGTAAGATTTTTGCGATGATTTTAGGTGAAATCTTCTTGGACGAAGTTCATATATGTTAGAGCGCTACTGATTTTGTAGAAAGTATAGAGTGTAACATTGGCCCAATGGTTAGAGTTGTTCCCTTTTTAAGACCATTTGAAGTGTCAAGCCACCAACAGCTTTGGCAGCACTCTAAATATCCGGAACAGGATTGAATGGAGAGAGGAACGATAAAAACCACGAAACTGTGAGGCATATCTGTAAACTGTGAGCAGGGCTACCAACCGTATGATAATTATGCTACATGTATGATAATCATAGGGCTGGTATGATGTATGATTGTAAACCATTATCATACGCAAAATGTATGATAATTTTCGTATTTGGCAAAAAGCACTTAAATTTCCAATCTCCTATAAAAAATCTATTATGAAACGAAAAAAGTATTAATTTTGTTAAAATACTGAAACTTGTCATCACTTATCAATCTAGTACTTAAAACAGTTCGATAATGTCAGCATTTCAGCACTTCAGCAAACTTCTTTAAAACTGAAACTGCACCCATACTCACAGCACTATGAAATTAAATGAGTAGTTGTAGTATGTACACACCAACGCACTGCACACAAACAAATACTTCACTTTTTGCTCAGACGTTCTACATCTACATCTATTTCAACTCTTTGCATAAACTCCATAGCGTTGCCAAATACAGGACAAAATCATGCCTTACATGAAAAACAGAATATATGCGTTTTTTTCAGTAAAATTATGCCTCACATATTTTTATTTAAATTCTTGTGAAAAAAATCAAAATTTAAATACATTAATAGTGAAAATGTATAGGTATATCACAAAAAAAAAACCTCACATCATATGTGGATGCCTAGGATCATTGATAGTTATTTCAATTACAATTAACATTCTAATACAATAAAAGGTAATTTACGAAGCAGTTGAGAATGCAACACAAAAATGTAATATTTCCATGGAAAATATAGTTGGATTCGGTTCGGATGGTTGCAATAGTATGATGGGTGATAATAATTTTGTTAAATCAAGATTTGAAATAAGTTGTAAAGGAATTTATGTAGCTAAGTGTATATGCCATTCATGTGCGATTTGCGCAAGTAAAGCTGCCAAAATGTTGCCGCGTAGATGCGAGGATCTTCCTCGTGATATATATAGCTTTTTGAAAAATAGTGCTAAGAGGAAAGCAATTTTTATTAAATTTCAAAAGTTTCTGGACTTAGATCCACATTCCATACTAAGACCCGCACAAACGCGCTGGCTGTCATTGCACCAAGTTGTTCACAGGATTTTGGAGCAGTGGGAAGCACTTGTACTTTTTTTTAATGAAATCACAAAGGAAAATCTTTTAAGTGCTGATAGAGTCTTACAAAAATTGCAGGATCCATCACAAGTAAAACTTTTTTTTCTATTTTTAGACTGGGTTCTACCCAAATTCAATGCGCTTAATGCTTTTTTAAAGTCGGAAAAATGCATTATAACCACTGCTCATGAAAATATGTGTTCAGTATATAAACAACTTCTTTCCTCCTTTCTGGAAAGCCGTTACATCAACAGTTGCAACTTGAGCGACATTGATCCGAATTTGTCCTCGTATCAACTATCTGACAGCCAGATTTATTTAGGTTCATTAGTCTTAGAGAAATACAGACAATTTTAAGTAAGCACAAAAGTCCTCAATCAGAACTAAAAAGAAGAGACCTACAAATGATTTCTGATTTTAAAGACCGCTGCCGCAAAATTTTACAAGTTGCTTGTTGTCAACTTCGGCAAAGGTACGATTTTTCAGACAAAGTCTTGCAAAGCTTGCACATTTTTACCCCAAAAAACGCCATTGATTGTTCAAAGAGAACCAATTATCCATCATTACTGTTTTATATAAAACTACTGTCTCGATGCGCAGAAATTGGAATAAGCAACCAAGTTTTAGACGACGAATGGCGTATTTTACCGTATATATTAATAGAAACTGAAGCAGATGTGTTTTGGAGTAACCTTCGGGAGTACAAAAACGAAAACGACGAAAACCCTTTTCAAAATTTATCCAAATTCGTGCTTAACATACTGTGCTTGCCCCATGCTAATGCTGATTGTGAGCGAATTTTTAGTCATGTGGGCTTAATAAAAACCAAGCTCAGAAATGCTTTAAATAATAATTCAGTCACTCATATTCTTCTCGCAAAAGAACATATGAAATCTTGTGGCGGTTGCACACAATTTACTCCTAGTTCCTCAATGATTCGAAAGCTAAACATTACTATGTACGATCAGGAAAAAGATTTTCAAAATGATGACATTGTTAATTCTACTAATTTAATGTAAATAGCATTCAAATGTACTTATTATTTTTATAATTTTGTGTGTTTAAAAATAACTCAAATGTATAAGCTTTTTAATGTACACATAGTTTTTGAAATATTTTAAAGAAATATTGTATTCCTATTAAATAATATGTATCTAATACATAATACTATTATAAATAATATGTATCTAATACATAAACATAAAAAAATAAAATAAAAAAAAAACTTGCAAACATTTTGTATTTCTTCTTATTTGTGAAACTTAAGTACGATGCAGTAAGCGTCAAACATAAAATTATTAAGAATTCATAGAGTAAAAAGAAAATTGAACAACAAATATCAGAAAAATTAGTTATAATGTTTTGTTTTCTTTTTACCAAGTAACCAAATAGTAAAAATTAACAAAAAGTGAACACTAAAAAATAAAACAAATTAGATGTCATGAAATGACGCGCAGTGCCGTGCCGATTCAAACTTTTCTAGCAGCAGTGAAACTGCACTTAAGCGGCACTATACGCGGTAAAGTTGTCAGATTATTCAGATTATCAACTTTTTCGCTTCCACTGCCGCCAGTGCTGTTTACATCATACGATTGCATTCAAAGAATATTTTATGTTGTCGCGCAGTGTAGTGTAGTTTTGTTGATGTAGTTAATTGCCGCTAGGTGCCGCCTTACCTTCAAAACAAGAATATTAGTTGCGTATGATAATTTTCTCTCTGGTATGATAGAAACGAGCAAATTGTATGATTACTCGTTCACAAGAATATGGTAGCACTGACTGTGAGTAGGCACAGATTTGTGGCAGTGAGTGGATGTTTTTTTCTATTATCAGAAGCGGGATATACCAGCCAATAATTTTTCCTGTGTGCGACGACGCGACGGGTTGCATTTATTTTAGTACCTACATAGTCTCTCGGTCTTAGCTAACGTTCTACTGTGTGTATTTTTTTCGATGAAGTTACCTACTTTATGGAAACGCAATTGCCGTGTGCAATTAAAGGCTCTACCCTAATATTCTCATAATCTGCTGTGTCTTTGTGCGTACGCAACAGTTTTATTTCTAAAACAAAATTAAAATCAAAAAAAAAAAAAAAAAAACATCCCCCTTTTATCCGAATGCGTTTGTGTATTTCTCGATGAACAGTGACGTGAGCGATTAAAGTCTGTACCCTAATAGTCTCATAATCTGCCATCAGTGAAGAAAAAAAAAAAAAATAAAGCAGAATTTTTGAAATTGAAATCGTTCGTGTTGTGGCTTCTTGTGCTTTTTAAACAAAAGATGGCAAACGGTGGGGGTAAGAAAAATGTTATTGATGACTTATCAGACTCTGAAGAAAGAGCATTTGGTGGCCAACAGTCAAATGTTGGGGTTGGTGAATTGCCATTACTATCAAACGAAAATATTTCAACTGAAAATAGTACAGGTAACAATCTTGTTATAACCTTAGATGCAATAAATGAAATTTTACGTTCAACTCAACAACGTGATGCTAATGGATCTGTCGGGTTTCCCTGTTTTGACCCAGATCATTCACGGGTTGATGTTCGCCGGTGGTGTGCTGATGTTGATTTAAGGGTAGAACGGGACCAATTGAAAAATTTCGACATTATTCCAAGAGTTCAAGCTTCATTGTTAGGTAGGGCGAAATCATGGTACGATAAATACGGATACCAGCATTATGGGTGGACAGACTTACGCGCTTCCTTGGTCCATACATTTTCAAGCGGCGCAGATATCGTCGAACAACTTCGAACAGTTGCAAATGTTGAGAGTAGTGAGTTTGCATCCTACAGCGATTTTGTCATAGAAAAGGTTTCCCAAATTAATCGGTTGCCTTTCAATATACCCGAGGACAAAATTGTAAGAATCATCGTTGGTTGTATTTCTCAAATAAGTTTAAGAAATTCCCTCACATTTGTCATGCCGTCGTCTGTGCAAAGTTAAATAGATCACTTATCGTCCATAAGAGAAAGTCCTCATCGACGTCATCATAATATCAAAGACTTACGGGGAGTTAGACCTCTTGTACGTAGGAACAATGAAACAGATTTTGTGCCTAAACGTCCCCGAATGGATGAAGAACGACGATGTTTTGATTGCGGAAAATTAGGACATATAAGAGCCAAATGCCCTCAAAAAACACCTCGAGACAATAAAATGGAACCTCAATCCCTTAAGCTTAAACCACCTAATAATAATGACAAAAGCCAAAAATGTTCATTCTGTGCGAAAGTGGGTCACGAAGAGAATGCTTGTTGGGCTAAGGCACGAGCTGAGCGAAAAACAGTTAATCTTTGCCGTGAAAAAGTTACCTCAGAAATTACTACTCCAGTCATAATTAATCACCAACTATATCAATGTCTGCTAGACACAGGGTCGGATTGTTCCTTAATCAGGTCTGATATTGCTAGTAAGATATCTGCAAATAGAACAGCATCATTCCTTTCCGTACAAGGCATTGGTAAAGATCCAATTATTTTATCTGAACAAATGGATCTGCTTGTTGAGTTTGAGGAAGCTAACGTAGAAATTACTTTTCATGTTATTGAGCAGGAGTATTTAAAAAACGAAATTATTATTGGTAGGGACGTGTTGAAGGATCCTTCTCTGCTGATAATCGTTAGTGGTCATGGTTCAACATTGCGACAAATTGAACCTGCTGATTGTATGAACATTCAGGTCGCTACTGTTCCCAAAATATCGCCTTTAAATCAACAAAACTTGCAAACCATTTTAGACAAATATTCAAAAAATATTATCACTGGGTTTCCATCGGCCAAAGTTAGTACGGGATCCCTTTCCATTCGTTTATTGAAAGATGCTACCGTCCATTATCAAGCATATCAAATGTCTAAAAGTGAACGTGAGATAACTTCTAAGATAATCAAAGATCTTAAGGCATGTAACATCATAAGAGATAGTGAATCTCCTTTCGCTAGTCCGGTGGTACTCGTCAAAAAGAAAAATGGGGAAAATAGACTTTGCGTTGACTTTAGAGCTCTAAATAAAATTACCATTAGAGATCGGTACCCTTTGCCTCGGATCCAAGACCAGCTGGATAGACTTAAAGGCAACACATATTTCACTTCCTTGGATATGGCATCGGGTTTCCATCAAATCCCTATTGCTGATGATTCCATAGAAAAGACAGCTTTCGTTACACCGGATGGCCATTTTGAATATTTGCGTATGCCCTTCGGGCTCACTAATGCTCCTGCCGTTTTCCAAAGAGCAATAAACAAAGCATTGGGAGATCTTAAAAATACAGTTGCCCTAGTCTACATCGATGATGTTCTCATTCCATCTGTAACTGTGGAAGATGGACTCAGAAAACTGGATCTTGTATTACAAGCTCTGACAGTTGGTGGATTTTCCCTCAATATAAACAAATGTAAATTTTTACAAACAAAAATTGAATATCTGGGAAGAGAAATCACTTATGATGGTGTTAGACCAAGTGACAAAAAGATTGATGCTTTAGTAAGGACACCCACCCCAACTAATGTCAAACAAATATGCCAGTTTATGGGATTGGCAAATTATTTCCGAAAGTTTGTTCCCGAGTTCGCAGCAAAAACAAGTTGTATAACTTCCTTAACTAAAGTCAATGTCAAATTTGAATGGACAGATGAATGTGAAGCAGCCAGACAATATATCCTTCGACAGCTCACATCACGACCGCTTTTAATTATATTCGACCATGAACTCCCAACTGAACTACATACCGATGCTAGCTCTGTGAGATACGGCGCAGTTCTCTTCCAGCGTATCGACGGACAGCTACACGTAGTAGCGTATTTTAGTCAAGCAACAAAGGCGTATGAATCCAAATATCACAGCTATGAGTTAGAGACCCTTGCCGTGGTAAATGCGATCAAACATTTTCGTAACTATCTTTTGGGTATCCACTTTCTCTTGGTAACGGATTGCAATGCTCTTAAGGCAACTAAACAGAAAAAGGATTTGTTGCCCCGCGTCGCTAGATGGTGGATATACCTCCAAGACTTCGACTTCGAGATAGTGTATAGAAAAGGGCATACTATGGTGCATGCAGATTACCTTAGTCGCAATATACCACAAAGTTATTGCTATAATTTGAATAGTCTATCTGATACTTGGCTTCACATTGAACAAAAACAGGACGCTTTTACCAGCGAAATCAAAGATAAGATTAGGGAAGGTGATACTAATACGAAATCGCAATATATAGTTCGGAAAGGCTTGTTGTATAGAAAATTGCAAAATTGTGAAAAACTTTTCATACCTCAAAGCTGTCGGCTCTCACTAATACGAAAATTCCACGAAGACAACTGCCACATTGGGTGGGAAAAAACACTTGCTAAAATGAGAGAGCATTTTTGGATGCCGTCTATGACACGAAATGTGAGGAAGTTTGTCAATTCTTGTCTCATTTGCCTAGTTGCAAAAAGGCCCAGTGGAAAGAAACAAATGGAATTACATCCGATTGATAAGAAGCCAATACCATTTCATACTATTCATATGGATTATATGGGACCATTCCATGGAAAAACTTCGAGGATAATCGATATATTTTTATTATCGTTGATGCATTTACTAAATTTGTCCTACTTTTTCCATGTAAGACTTTACAGGCTGCGGAAACAGTTAAACACTTCCATAATTATGTAATGTTGTTTGGGGCACCGTCTAAAATCATAAGTGACAGAGGGTCAAATTTCACAAGCGAGGAATTTCGAAAACTTTGTGCCTCTCTTGGAACGGAACAGCATCTTATTGCACCAGGAGCTTGTAGAGCAAACGGACAAGCTGAAAGGTTCGTCGATACAGTTGCCAATTTACTACGAACAAATTTGGACATAAATCTAGAATGGACCACTTATGTAAGCCGCGTGCAGCTAGCACTTAACACAACCACTCATAAAACAACAGGATTATCGCCTATGAAGGTACTCATAGGGATTAACGGACGTACTCCTGAAATTGGCGCTCTTTTGTCACATTTAAATATTGAGCCGGAGTATGAAGATTTAGAGGCTATTCGAGCGCTAGCCGATGAAAGACTTCAAGAAAATAGCCATCGTATGATAGCAAGGTTTGATAAGGATAAATGCAAACCAACGAAATTAGAGATCGGTGATAAAGTCGTTTACCGTAGTAATCAAATTCGCAAATCCAAATTGAACCTTCATTATCAAGGACCGTACGAAGTTGTTGGTGTTCTTTCTAATGACCGGTATAAGATAAAAAAGGAGAGCACAAAGGCTGTTGTGATAGCAGCTAGAGAGGTTATCCGCCCAATAATTTTAAATGAAGATGAAAGCTGCCAAAATGCAGTTTTGTAAAAGGTAGTTATATTTTATATTTAGTTGTCTATTGTTTTTGTTAAAATTGTTGATGGACAAGCTCAATATTGCCTCTGATCCAAATATTGGTTAAAATAGTAAATGAAATTACGAAAGACAAGCTGAAAACTGCCTCTGATCTTAAGAAAATTCAAATGAAAGACTTGTTCATATTAATGAAAAGATTTGGGGATCTGAGCCTCTGTGTTGGTTTTCTGAAACTTGTAATACAAGAATTAGACAAGCTTATAGAGTCTCTGAGCTATTGCTTGTGTTAAGGTCTTTGAAGAACTAAACAAGCTAAGTCTGTCAGAACAATTATTGTGTTTTGTTTGTGTGATTGGTGGCTATAGACAAGCTTTAGTATGCCTCTGAGCTATGCCAGTTGGATAAATTAATTTTAATTGTATTTTGTGTGCCTGATTAATGGCTATAGACAAGCTTTAACATGCCTCTGAGCTATGCCATTTTGTTTAGAGTTTTATTTTTCAATGTTGATTTATTGGGGAAATAAAACCTTTAAATGTTTTCTAACATTTCAGAAATGGTTATAAAATTGTAATCCCTAAGTGGCCAGCGAAGAATGCCGATATACTGCACATTGAAAAATTCAACAACGCAGCTGTTTTCATTACAAAAACAAAAAAATCTAAAAGAAACAAAAAAATATAATAAAGAATTTGAAGTGAATACTTTTGTTAGAACAATGTTTTATTTCATCGAGAGCGATGAATACTGTAGGATGGCCGTGTTAGAGCGCTACTGATTTTGTAGAAAGTATAGAGTGTAACATTGGCCCAATGGTTAGAGTTGTTCCCTTTTTAAGACCATTTGAAGTGTCAAGCCACCAACAGCTTTGGCAGCACTCTAAATATCCGGAACAGGATTGAATGGAGAGAGGAACGATAAAAACCACGAAACTGTGAGGCATATCTGTAAACTGTGAGTAGGCACAGATTTGTGGCAGTGAGTGGATGTTTTTTTCTATTATATATTTTGTATTCTATATGGGTGAATATTTCAAAATATTAATATTCTGTGGTCCATAATTCTCATAATATTTAAAACATTTTTAGTTATAAAGCTTTAATAAAAGCTGTCTTACTTCTGTCATTTTAACAAAATATATTTTGTTATAAAAAAAAACCGTAATTTCAAGTTGAACACCAAAATTATCATTACCATGGTGCTCTCAGTACTCTTAAACTTATTTTGTATTAAAATAATTGTTTTATTTTCGTATGGCTACGTTCAACAATCATGTTTAAGTTTTTAAACATGATATATTTTGTATTTTTCAATTGGCGGAATTATTTTGTCATTTCTAGGACAGAAGTGTCAATTCCGATTAAAATAAGAGCTGTCATATAACATAAAAATGTTAGTTTAGTTTATTTCATCAAACAAAGTTACAAGACTTAAGTGATTACTTGATAATAATTAAATATAAAAATTATTGATTATTAATAAATCATTGGTATAACAAACAAAAATAAACATTTAAACATTTAAACATTTAAACATTTCCACCATTAAGATTAGTAGCTTTACCTACTTAAAATTAATAACAAGTTATTTTTAAATGATAATCTGCCAAGACTAAAATCGATTACATCACAGACAATGGCTCATTGGCACCATAATTTGTTCTGTGTAATGGAATCCTAAAAAACAGGCGGTTTCTGAGCGTCCTCGCAGGAACATTAAAATTGATCAAGGCCAAAATATATGAACAATCAATATGATTTTCCAATACGTCACGGATGAACATAACTTCAGAGAACTTTCTTCGAATGTTAAGCGGCAAGATACCAAACAATTTGCATCTTGATGTATAGGGAGGCATATCTATGTCCCAGTGAAGTCTTTTTACTAATACTCTTGTAAAACGTTTTTGAATTTTCTCGATTCTAATAGAATGAACCTTATACAAAGGGTTCCAAATAGTACTACAATATTCTAAGACAGATCTAACAAACGCGAAAAACAGACATTTCAAGGTAAAAGGATCACTGAACTCCTTGGAATTGCGCAAGATAAATCCCAACATTGAATTACCTTTGGGTACTAAAAAGTCTATATGTTTTATGAAATCAAGTTTTTGGTCAAAAATTACACCAAGGTCTTTTTTAAAAGTTACAGTCGAAAGAAATAAATTGTTTATTTTATAAAAGAAGTTAATTGATGAGCGATTTCGACAAAATGTCAAACTTTGACATTTTGCAATATTAAGATTTAATGAGTTAATCAGACACCAATCTGATAATTTTTGAAGATCTTCTTGTAATAAAATACAATCTTGTTCAAAAATGGCGGCTCATTGCTGAAAAACTTTTCGTAGTGCAATATAAACCAAAACCAACCATTATAAAATAAAATCAGTTTATTTTAGGAAGTGTCCATTTGTGGGTCCGAAATATTACTAATGTTTTGAAATATTCAACCATTATTCGCTATTCGCTATGTGCGAAGTGGGAATATCCGAAGCACATTGAATCACCACTTAATGTCAAAATTACCAAAAAAAAAAAAACGGCGCTGAATTGAAAATAAAAGGAAAAGCTCATGTATCTAAACATTTTTGAAGTTATTAATATTTTCATTAATCTCCTTTCTTTATTAATAATTTATGTCATTAATTTCCGTCATTCTACTTATTAATAAACAGACATTTTTTAGTTAAAAATAATTTTCGTAATAAGGTTTTTTGTGTCAACTGATTGCACATTGACCAAATAACTCAAAACTATTTACAAAAAAAATCAAAATCGTCGGACCAGTTTTTTTCTAATCGATTTTTTAAATTTTTTTTGTTTTAAAGTAAGTATGTATATGTATGTTTTGAAAACTTAGTTTGTTACATCTTAAAATCAAGTTTCATAAAAATCCGTTCTCAGTTTTTCAAAATATTGAATTAGCAAAAGAAGTTCATGAAAAATTATTTAAAACTTAACATAAATATTTAAGTAGGTACAAAATTAAAAATTAACAAAATAAGTTAAGATATCTAGGTTAGCCATTATCGATCGAAAAAGTCGTCTCGTAGGTACCGTTAAACGAATTTTTTTTTGAAAGACCTTATTAGGCTGTAAGTGCCGATAAAGACAGACAGGCAGACAGACGGACGGAATTTTCGAGCCTACTTTTTTCGTCTTCTATATCATCGTATTCGTAATGCCATGGTTAATTGCTATCTCAAAATGCGTATGGCGTATGAGTGTAATTTTTGCTAATTTTTGGATTTGAGCTGCCATTTGCTCAATAACATTCAGTCTCATGACTGTTCATATTCTCTTTATTTTCGTAAAGCTAATTTTCAATTACGTTATGATGAATTATGCTCCCTTGGTATTTCAGATATTCTTTTAAATAATATTGACTATGCAGTTACTGATTTTTTTAATCTTTTCAATAACTGCTTAGCTAAATCTATATCCCGAAAAAACTGTCGAAAATAAGCCAAGTTTCACATCCATGGTAGGTATTCAAGAACTCACATCTCTAAGGAAATAAGGCTTGGAAAACTTATATCAAAAACCTTTCCACTTTGGATCATAATGTGAATATAAATATATATCTATTTTTGGACATTTAAATAATTTTTCTAAAAGAGTATACTCTCACTACTTAATGAAATTTAAGTTTCATTGAAGCTTGAGCTAAAGAAGTTTTTATGCTCATTTAGCGACCATATACTTCGGTGAGTTTGAAACCGTCTTGATTCCTCTGTGTGTATAAACTCAATGATTGTACCTACTTATAGCGACTTTTAAAAAGCTTTAGACCCACTTTCACATGACATTATAATTTCTTTACTTTGCCTTTTGATTCTCTGCTTGATTTATTGATTGGATATATTTTATCTTCAAAATACGGCAATGAAGTTATTTGAGTCCCATTCTTTTAATACTTCCTATTAATGGTGTATGTTTACTGAGCACATTAACTCTATATTGTTAAAAAAAGCAAACTCAATGTTAGGTTTTGAACCACGATTGTACAACTGGTCTTTAGAGCCAGTTGTACAATCGTGGTTCAACGTGGTTCAATTTTTTAATAGCTTAATTTGTAAAAATCGGTGGGTTAAAAATATGAGCTGATCTCATAGATCGATCTTGGCAGATTAGAGCCAGTAGTACAATCATGGTTCAAATTCTTAAACCACTGATTTTCATTGCCAATCTGGCAAAATCGCTGGTTTGAAAATTTGAACTACGTTGAACAACGATTGTATAACGGGCCCTATGGAAATCAGTGGTTTAAAAATTTTTACCACAATTGTGCAATTGGCCCTTATAGATACAAAAAAATCACTTTCTTGCTGTAGGAAATTTAGTCAGCTTTAATTATTTTAATTACACAAAAAACGTTTCTCTTTTTCAAATCTATATTGAGCACAGATCAGAGCAAGAGCACTTTAGATCACGCTCTGAGCATGCTCTTCTCAGAGCATACTCTGCTTTGGGGCTTTGGTTTGGGATTGGGCTCACAGAGCACATTTTGCCAAAATCTGAGATAAAAAGAAATACTTACAATTTCAGAGCTAGAGCGTTATGAGCTAAATAAAATAAAACACAGTTTTCTTTTTTGGACAATTCAAGCTCCGAGTGTATATAAAATAGAATCAAAAAGGAAAAACGCCTGTAGTTTATTTGTAAAAATGTCTGCACTTATTTGTCTTCTTTCTCTATTCAACAAATAGTTTTTCTTTTGTGTATCCTCTTATTTATGTGTTTCTGTTTTCCTACAAAATTATATTTGTATTTTCCTTCTATACTGAAATAAGTTTTACACACAGAGCTCAGAATATTTTGTTTGGTTTTTAATATAAACTTCTTGTTTTTAACTAAAAAACACTCGCAAATACTTGAATGTTAAACAAGAAAAAAGATTTTAGTCAACCCCAGCCTACTCACTACTCCCACATTCCTCTCCAATGTGCAAAGAGATCGCAAGCTCTACGTACGAAATCAATCTATTGAGGCAGTGATCTACTATAACATCTTATATTTGCTATAATTGTAGTATGTAACAACCCTGTTTAAAAACAAACAACTAAACGAATCATAGTTCGAGATTGCGCTACAGGCGCTGTTTGAAAGAAGTTTTGAGCAAGTTATGAATGAGTATGACTGGGATTTTCACTGAAACGTCAGTGTCAATGTCAAACAGAAAAGTAAAATCAAACTGAATTTGTATTTTTTATCATAACTATAATAATCATTAAATATACTTTATTTTAAGTGAACAAATTATTACGAAAATACATGTATTGATTGTTTTAATTTTAATTGTTTTTAACTAAACAAAAGATTGAAAATACTCAAGAAGTAAAACAAAATTGACACACGATATCAAAGTTAGAAAGAGACAAAAATGAGACAGAGGTAGTACATCTGTAATCTGTATGTCATGATTAGGTTATTATTCGACCGACACGAGCTGATAACATACATTTTGTTACCTCTTTTCATTAATTAAAAAAACTGAAAAAGTTGACTGATAATACAATTTTGTATTTTTAAAAACAATACAAGTTTACTGCCTAAAAGCTACGAAAAACAACAAAAAAAATATGGACATGGACGCTCTAAATGATCCCGCATTAAATAGGCTCGACAGCTCACAAAAAGCAGAACTTATGAAACAAGTACGGCAGCAGCTAGCCGTAGCAAATACACAGGAACTTCTTCAGAAAATGTCTAGCAAATGTTTTGAAAAGTGCATAAACAAACCTGGCTCAGCTCTAGATTCGTCCGAACAGAAGTGTCTTGCAATGTGTATGGATCGATTCATGGACTCATGGAGCGTAGTGTCGCGTGCATATTTCACGCGATTACAGAAAGAAGCTAGTCAATGATGTAAGGACATCTGCTGTAAGTTCATCTTAATGGATTTAAATAAAGGATATCAAAGATCTTAGCATTTGTTCTTTTAACCTGTTAAATAATTTAATAAAGTTAAATTAATTATATAATGTTTTGTGTTTTCTTAAATTATATTAAGAGTCGGACAGTAAATTACGACGAATATGATGAAACTAACATGAATACTTGGGTAATCTTATCATCATTTTTGATGGTCCAATGTTTTGGATGAATACTTTTCCATTCTTAAGATAACCTACTTTTCAAAGGCGTAAAAGCTACTCAAATTTTTATCTGATTCAAAAAGGTCAAATCATGAATTAGTATACAAAGGACAACAAAGCAGCCCTTTATTTATGGTTTGTTTTCAGACCAGGCGTTATCCATTTAAGTAAACTCCGGTACCACCCGTATGCTGCAAACTTTATTAGTAAGTATTTAAAAGTTTAAAAATGGTAGATACCGGTATTCCAGTCGGCTATGTCTTTTATAGAAACATATTTCAAACCCAAGAAGATACCCAATAAAAATAAAAGACAACCTATACCTTAGGAAGTGTGTCTCTATTGCGGGGAGGTCAGACTTAAACTCTTGCTGTGGAATAAGAAACAAATGTAAATTTGGTCACGTCTCTTGAAGGGTCTTCTACTATTTGTAAGTGTACTCTTAAATCTTTTTATGTCTAAATGAGTGAAATCAACAAAACCAACAGTATCAAACCATAAGATTGGTATTTTTTTTCTAAAGAAATGTATTTCCCTTATTTATCATTTGCTTAAATTCCTTGTCGATTGAGTTAATTAAAGTACATATAAAAATTTATTAAGAAAGTAAAAGCAAAAATGAGTTTTATAAATTAAAAGTAAAATTAACTTTATTGATAGTATAGTTCCAAATTCATGCCATCGTGGATTTCATCTGAAAGTTTTCAAAAATAAGGTTTTTATTATGGAATTAAATAGGAATAGTTTTTAACTTACAATCACATAGCCTTATGGGATCTTTGTAAATTGTGTACCATTTCTTTAGAACTATTTTATCATATTTTGTTCCAGTTTGCGCTGCAATCAATTTCTTCAAATCACCAATGGTATCGTCGGGATTGCATTTCACACGCACCTAAAACAACCATTAAATAAATTTGTTTTCACAAAAAATAAAACTAAAAAAGAAAATAAATATATTTACCTTTTTTCCCAATCGATCGTTGCAAGTTATTTCAATCATGTTTTAATAAATTAAATAGCTTTTTCACAAACAAGTTATCTATAAAGCAAAATATAAATATCGAAAACGTTTGGTAGCAAAGCAAGAGCAAGACGTCAAATTAAATGTCATCAAACATATATAAGCCTGTTCGCATACAAAGAAAATTGTGGTCCATTTTTGCGGTTTTCTTCAATATACATTTATATGAAGACACTAACACCCATATTAAGTAGTTTAAAACTTAAATTCGGATTTAAACTACACTTTTTTTCGTTTATTTTTATATAAAAACCATCTTTGTTTCTTATATATGTGTTATTTTCTTTGAACAAACAATATTAAACTTGGCTAAGAAATGAGTAAAGTGAATAATTAATTTTTGGATTTAATTTACATCTAGATTTAACAAGTGAATAATATGGCGGTAAGGGTATTCATCTAACGACATAAATTCACATTTAACTTACAAAAATAACTTTCCCTCGTAAAAATTGCTTATACTACGGTGTAAACTACGATAAAAACCACTACGATACCACGCTTACCATGTTGCTCGCGTGGTATTACTTTGGTATTCCTTGACACACTGATGATTTAGACATATACCATGGTATTGATACCACCAGTGTGTCACAGGTATTACCCAATGATTTTGGTGGATAATCTATGTAAATCAGTAGTTTAAAAACATGTTGATCTACGGGTCGATCTACGCCATGCAGCTAGTCGCCTACGAGCGCCGTGTGGATCGCCGCACACCACCACCATTTAATGAAACCTTACACGGTCAGTCAAACAACGTAAGTCACGTACACATAATAATCGGTCATCATGCTAAATTTAAACTTAAAATGCAATCATGTTTTAAATAAGGATTATTGGATTCATTATTAGGCGTGTTTTATTGAACAAAATTATTTTACTTTATATAAAGAAGAGTAAAATGTCCATGCATTTCTTACTCTACTTAGATTTCCCTAGTAGGATTCTCAATAAAACACACATATTGCAGCTTAACCCTACAAGTAAGAGAGCGAATCAGTTTATTCTATTGTCTTGTCTTGTCTATGGTTTACACAACACAATAGAAAAATGATAAAACAAAACCAATTTTAATCTATCGTTCTATGGTCTTTCCGTGAAAATTTATCACTCATTTCAATGCTAGAGAATAAACTGGACACCCATAAGATATGATTTTTTCTTTGTTCTTTGCCTGTCTTAAACAAGATAGAATCTCAGAAATTTGGGCACGATTTTCTTTACGTATGAACAAGAACATTCGGAATCTCGATATGCGCCACATTTATCACCCACATGAACTAGCCGAATTCCAGCCTACTTGTTGTAAACTTTTTGACAGGTTTCCGTGTTTGGTTCAAAGATTTTTGTGTAAATAGAAAAATTTACAGCCCGCTAGGTAATTTATTTTAAAATAAACATTTTTTACTTTTTGCCTGATCATTTTTTTATAATTTGCATACCTACCAAGTTCAGCTGTTCGTTAACCTAAAAACAAGTTCAACTAAAGTACCACCAAAGGTTTAACTTTAAATTTAACTGACCTGAAAATATTTTTAAACAAAAAATTCAAATTATATGTGGTGTAATACCTACTTTAATTATTCTCATGACAACAAGTTTTCTTAACATTTTATTTATATACAAATTCTTTAATTTCTTACATTTTAAAGAATTTTCGATAGTCTATTGCTTTATTGCATCACAGTGTCTGCGAATTCTCTTAAAGAAAATCATCGGTGAAAGTTCCTCATAATGGGAAAGTCCACAAACTGTCTGTTATCGCTTATATTCCTAGTCCAACTTGTTATCTTCAGCAATGCAGTGATTGATCCACATAAGTGGAGTGCAAAATTCACCCCAGAAAAACTTCAAGTAGATATGGACACTGAAACGCAGGTTCTACTAGAACTGTTCGGTAATACCTACTGAAATTATAGAAAGAACAACAGATTTTGGTAATAATTCATTTTTACAGACGTTCCGGTAAAACAAACATCCGGAATAAAAGTTCAAAGTGACAATCCGAACCTAGCACGAACAGATACTATAATAAGAAGTGATGTGATTAATTCCAATACTGGCTACTGGTCTGGTAACATCACTATCAAGGCACTTTTTCTTGGGCAAACAAGATTTTTCGTTGAGCTAACTACCAACGAGAATGAAATTCAAACTTCACTTACAGAACTAACCGTGACAATAATACGGGCTCTACGTCCCATCGATATTGCCTTCACTGTATCAGTAGCTCTGCTGGTATCACTGCTTTATATAAACTTCGGTGCAGCCTTGGACTTAAGTGTGCTTAGTGGTCTGCTACGACGACCTGTTGGCCCAACTATTGGATTCTTCACACAATTCATCGTGATGCCATTGCTAAGTTTCGGTCTTGGGTGTCTACTATTCCCAGACTCGGTTGAAATGCAATTGGGACTGTTCTTTACGGGGGTCTCGCCAAGCGGTGGCGCATCTAACATTTGGACTGTTCTACTAGGAGGCAACATCAACCTCTCCGTTCTCATGACAACAATAAGTAATATTGCAGCATTTGGTATGATGCCACTATGGATATTCACTTTGGGACATGTGATCTTCAATCGTGGCCAGTTAGGTGTTCCATATGGAAAGATAGCAACATTTGCTATATCACTGATTGTGCCTTTATCCATTGGAGTGGCTATTCAAAAATGCTCTCCACGAATAACACGAGTTCTGGTTCGCTTGCTAAAACCAATATCCACGATGTTGATCCTTTTCATTATCATATTTGCTATTGTCACCAATTTATATTTATTTAAATTGTTTTCATGGAAAGTAAGTATTTTTTTGTGTTAATAATAAGAAAAAGATTTATATCATTGTTGTTCTCTTTCTAGATAATCATTGCTGGTCTAGGGCTTCCATGGTTGGGATATGGATTGAGTTGGGTTGTAGCTAAGTTATGCAAACAAACTCAACCCGATGCATTAACAATTGCCATTGAAACTGGCATTCAAAATACCGGAATAGCTATTTTCCTTTTACGTTTTAGTCTTCCACAGCCTCAGGCTGATTTAACAACCGTTATACCGGTTTCAGTGGCTATTATGACTCCATTTCCACTGTTAGCCTTGTATTTGTGTAAAAAATTTAACGATCGTCGTTCAGAAGCGAATTCTGGTGAATCTCAAAACATTATTTAAGAAAGCATTTATTCAATGTGTGTTTCTACTTTGAGGGCATGCTAAGCTCTTCTAACTGTCGACGCAAAGTACCAAGGAGAACTTAAGAATGTCCAAAAGAACACGCCTAATGTTTTCATATTTATTTAAAGGGTAAGGATATTTTATTACTAACTTTATATGATATTTTGTATATAGTTATTATTATACTCGTGGTGTATTTTATTCTGCATCCATTTTGATGCTTTAGAAATAGTTTTATTTAACTCAATTGTTGTAGAATCTTTTTAGTGTATTATTGTACTACGTATTTTATTGGTTGTAAGAATAAAACCATTTATAAATATATCAATACTTCTGTATTTCTTCTCCACGTAGTAAATACAGGACTTCCGGCTCTCCACTCTTGGAACTAATTGATTCTGGCTGGTTCTCAAGGATTGTAGTTGTGTTTCGGGGTAACTTGCCTACCACGGAAAAAAACTATGGTTCCGAAACACAAACAAGCGTCGCGTATTGATGATTTAAATGCTGACGATCTCAGCAGCGCTTGAGTTAATCCCGAAATCCCCTCTTGTGCTCCCATACTATAAGAAGAAACAAACAACTCAATTTATTTTTTTCAAGTTTATTTCCATCAAATGAAAATAAGCATCGAATTTTTTTTTTTTAATGATTTATCAAAAGAAATATTCCATACTGTTCATCAATAATTCAATTTTAATACAAAACAAACTAGTATCTATAATGATTTGGTTTGAATGGTCCTGTTTGTGGGACTCCGAGGTACTTTGATTGTTTGTCAGTCAATTTAGTTAGCTTAACACCCAATTTCTCCAAATGCAAACTGGCAACTTCTTCATCGAGTATTTTAGGTAACATATGTACTCCGATTTCATATTGATCGGCCTTGGTCCACAATTCAATCTGAGCGAGAACTTGATTAGTGAAGGAATTTGACATGACAAAGCTGGGATGTCCATGAGCACAACCCAAATTAACCAGACGACCCTCAGCCAACAAGATTATGTGTCTGCCATTGGACAATGTGTATCGATCTACTTGTGGCTTAATGTTGACCTTCTCCTTGGCATTCTTGTTTAACCAATCGACATCGATTTCACAATCGAAGTGACCAATGTTACAAACAATAGAATCGTCGTTCATATTGAGGAAGTGCTGACTTAGGATGATACTTTCACAGCCGGTGGTAGTGACAAAAATAGTAGCTTCCTTGCTGGCTTCATCCATGGTAGTTACTTCATAACCTTCCATAGCAGCTTGCAGAGCAATAATAGGATCAACTTCAGTGACAATAACACGTCCACCGAAAGCACGAAGTGCCTGGGCACATCCCTTGCCTACATCACCATAACCAGCTACACAGCATACTTTGCCGGCGATCATGACATCGGTAGCTCTCTTAATACCATCAATAAGAGACTCACGGCAACCGTATAAGTTGTCGAATTTGCTCTAAAAAAAACAACAACAAAAATAAATTGAAACTATAAAGTCAAGACATCTGTTGAACTTACTTTTGTAACAGAATCATTCACATTAATAGCTGGCACACCCAGACGACCTTCTTTGAACATTTTGTACAAGTTGTGAACTCCAGTGGTGGTTTCCTCACTTAATCCACGAATTTGTTTCAAAAATTGAGGATATTTTTCGTGAACTAAGTTGGTGAGGTCTCCACCATCATCGAGAATCATATTAAGTGGTTGGTTATCCTTGAACATTATTGTTTGTTCAATACACCTGGAAATAGAAACAAAAATTAGGGTCCCACTAGCTGGAAATTGCACTTAATTCATACCAAGAATATTCCTCGTCAGTTTCCCCCTTCCATGCGTAGACTGGAACTCCAGTTGCAGCAATAGCAGCTGCAGCATTATCTTGTGTGCTGAAAATGTTGCAACTAGACCATTGTACCTTTAAGAAAATAAAAAACGATGATATGGTTACCAACATTGCTGACTGAGATGTTATAAATAACAGTAAAATATTCCAGTTACTCGGAAATAACTGCTCCAAAGATTAAAATTGAAACGTAACAAAACTGACAAGCATTAAGGTAGATACTCGGTTGTGCATGTACGCTCAAGAAGGTAGAAACCATAGGATTTACATGTATATTTTTCAAGGAGAATAGGTGTTTGGTAAAATGAGAAACTGGTAAAATCTAAGTGGACATTGATCATAATAAAATAAAATTGCGATGTTAACATTTCTCGAGAACATTAGAAAGATATTAACATTCTGAAAGAAAATGTTAATCATAACGTCTCCTAGAAATGACCAAAAGTAAAACTAAACGCGAGAAATTTGTTTTAAGAGAAAGATAACAAATTACCCTGCAACGAAAGTCTTTCCACCAAGGCACTCTAATATTAAGGTACCGAAAAATTCTCTAGACTGCAACATATTCGCGGCTCAGGCATAAGGAGCGGTTTATCCGACTGTTCACTCTTAAAGTCATATATGATCCTGCTTCATCATAGTGGTTTTGTGTCGGGGTAAGTTTTCTATCACGGAAAAACATAGTTCGGAAATATCAAAGGGCACCAGAGATATGGACGATATTAATGTTTAGGACCCTAGCGAAACGAAACAAGTACAACAAATTTTAGATCTGCAAATGGAATGTTCTGAGAAGGAAATCGTGACATTTATTATAGTAGGAGCTGCAGAATAAAAGCAAAAGTTCTGGTTGGTAACGCACCCACAAAGAGAAGGGAGATTTTCTCGAGCGAATGTACTTGAAGTATGGCGTCAAGATTATTCTTAGCGACTTTAACGCAAGATTTGGAAAAAAAGACGTCTGTAGTTCGATATTAAAAAGCCACAGCTTGCATGACAAAACATTCTTTAACGGACTCAGGCAGATGGTAGACTTTACGGACCCGCACTGAGAAATATCATCGTGGCAAGCACGGAATCTTACACCTCAACATACACACAAAGTAACTTGGCGGTCTCATTATTTACAAACCGTCAAACAAATTGATAACATCGGGATAGACGCCAGACTTGGATGTCCGATCATTCTGTGGGGCAAACATAGACTCAGATTATTTCTTGTTAGTTTCTCAAGTAGGCATGCGGATGTCTAAGACGCCACAACGACGAGCTTTGCGCAAGAAGATTGAGCAAGAAACTTTGCTAACCACGTTTCAATCAATCTCTCAACAAGTACACTACCAGCAGCAAAAACAGAGGATCAGTGGAGATATTGGCTCATATGTTAAAAGATGAGTTAACTTTCTTTTCAGAAAAGTGAGTAAAAGCTTCAACTTATCTTTTTGCATATGACCAATTGTCACCATCAGAAATGGACTGGGTTTTACTAAGCGCCCACAATGAAACTCCTTGTTTGATGATGTATGCGGGTTATCGAATGCAGCGAAGAACAAAGACTGCCCAACAATGTTGCACACCAGAACTACTAAGGTTACAGGGACTTCTCAGGAATAAAAACAGAGAGCACGAGTCTATTGAGCGTTGCACCGGCGGGAGTGATGTTCCAAAATTCTACAAAGGCGTAAAAAGATCTACCCAAGGCTTTAAGGTTAAAATTTAAGCCTGTCGAGATGAGTGGAGGAATATGGTAGTAGGTACACACTGTAAGTGCTGAGAATATGGAAAAAAAATATCTGGAAACAGCGAAGATAGACAACATTGCGCTGCTAACTAACGACTAATTACATCTCTCGTTTCTAACTTGGACGACGATAATGGTCAACGTACATCCGATCTAAATAAAGTGCGGTTAGCTATTGCAAAACGTAAATCGTATAAGACTGCTGGTGCAGACGGCTTACCAGTCGAATTATTCAAAGATGCAAAAAATGTTTAGGTAGGGAGCTAAAACCTACTCGTCTATAAAATCTGGTCGGATGAAAATATGCCCGATAAATGAATGCTTTACATTGTGTACCCCATTCACAAAAAAGGAGACGCTCTGACAATGCATTTAAACAGTACATCCCTCTCTGAAAGAGCCAAGGAGTCATTATACCTTAACTATTGCGGCCCTGTTGTACGGAACAGAAGAATAGACTGTGTGAAGAACGCATTTAAATTTTAGGTGCTTTGAGAGGAAAATTATTGGGAATGTATAGAAAATGATTCAACGATGAACTTAAAGGACTATGCAGTGACGTTTTCTTGGTAAGAAGGTTGAAGATGAGATTGCTGTAAGCGTATGGACATAAACGCACCAGCCTGACGAGTCTGTGAATCTCATCCTCGAGCCGGCTAGCTAGGGACTGAGCTAGCTGGATAGTCTTGATGGTTGAGGCCGTTGCCCATTCTGGGTTGTAATCTTAAGTAAAGTAAAAACTTTACGTGTTGGAAATTAATTTAATTAGAACGATTTGTAGTAAACGGTTTTAATGGTAAAGCATTGTAGATCGAATGGACAGCAATGTTTTAAATCTTAGGATCTTCAAAACCGTCCCAATAAAAACTCACAGCACGACTATACCAACAATTGCGTGAGCAAATAGAAGACCTAAAAAGCTTGGTGTGCAAAACTTGTAGCCCAAATAAGGACTGCCTGAAAATAAAAAAGAAACCAATAGAAGTAAAAAGAAATAGATAAATGTTGATACCTAAGAATGTTCAAGTTTGAAGGTTGACGGCAAGAATATTTCAATGAGGATTCGTAAGTGGCAACATGAGGCAATTTTAAACTCTCAAATAGAAACTGATTTTATTAAGATAAGTGTACAGATTTAAAAAGAAAACCAGCATGTTCAAAAACTATTTTGGTTTATATTTCAATTCATTAAGTTATTATATTGATTTTGTGTTTATTTTAAAATAATCAAGTTGATAATAAACTAACAATATCTATAAAGGTCAAATCAGTCAACGTGCGTTCTCGAAATCATTAATTTCATCATTACTTGTAAATATTGTTCTCATCAGAAACAGAACACTTTTTTCTTTGTAAAGAGCAAATAATATTGCGACAATATTTAAAAAAATATGTTAATAGCTTGCACCCCCTGGAAAAACTATAATCTCTAACAATAACATTCTATTATCTTCATAGACGTCATAATTGTTATTTTAATGCTAAAATTTGCGTTAAGATGCTATCATTATGCTATGCTTTGCTCTGATCTCTTGAACCCAGACAAGTTGTATCTGTACTACAAGTAATACGATACATTTGATTTAGCGATTTCCTATTTTTAAAACTGTGAATACACATTCATGCAATTAATCAATCGTCTTACCTCAGCTCCTAGTTCAACTAGAGTTTCAATGAGGACAGCTGTCTGCACAGTCATATGAAGGCACCCGGCAATGCGAGCTCCTTTCAATATCTTTGATGGTCCGTACTTCTTGCGACAAGCCATTAGGCCAGGCATTTCGTTTTCAGCAATGATGATAGCCTTACGGCCCCATTCAGCCAAACCAATATCAGCTAGAAAATTTAAACGAATAGATTATTTTATTATACTGAAGAAATAATAAAACCATTTAAATTTGATTTAACCTCAAATCTTGTGTGAAAAAAAAACGATGAATTAAATATTTTGTTAAGAACTTACCAACTTTGTATTGTGGTTTCGACATGATTATGGATGTTTTTTTATAAACGATATAACTTAATAAAGAAATAAATATAATATGTAAGTACTGAAATATTAGCACAAAATTCGAAACAGCAGACGGATGAAAACAAAAGCCGACCGCATGCGAGGTAACTGGAAATAAAAGTGAAGTGAAGTGACTGATGGATGGAAAATGGAATGGAAAGATTTGTGCAAATTTCAGAAGTAGTTATCGATACATTTTTGATGTTATCGAAAAAAAAACTGAATTAGGTTCAGTTTACATCGAAAACAAATACACAATAGTCGTGTTTTGTTGGTAATTTTTATTAGTCAGCACTGGAAGGAACCAACAAAACGCTATATTCACTTTTGTATCCACTTTCTTATTTTATTTCAAAGTTGGTATTCTTGACTATATGCCAAGCCGAAGTTTCAAATAATTTTATGGATGTGTCTGCAAAGTATGGCTATTTGAATATGCCGAGTTGGTCAACTTGTACCCCACCTTCCACTACAAACAAATAAAAACCGGATAAATAATCATTATTTAGCTTGAATATTACCAAATTAAATCCCAAATTATATAATTTTATTTAAAAATCTGCTTTAACCAATTTGTGTTTGTTTTTAAGCGAAAAGTTCAAAATCATCAAACCTTTTTTGCAACTTTCGTAGCTTGAAAGCTTCTTACTCCTTCCGCAACACGCCGCCCTAAAGGAAAACACAATGAACACAACCATTAATAATCTTTGTATATGGAGTCCATGTCTTAAGCTGTCGTAGGTGCCACCAACCTTTAAGCAAAAAATGTATTGACATTATATTTCGCGCCAAAAATTTCCAGGCATTCCAAGATTTTATCTTCACTTTTATGTTCACTTTAATTACTGACCAATTTATCGCCACTTTTCGTATCACATACAAAATTTTGCTAAAGTGACTAAACACTTACCAACAAAACACGACTAATAAAGCGTTGCGCAAACCGAAACGGTGGCGGTTGCGATAGCGATACCACTGATCGCACGATAAGTAAGCGGGAAAAAACTGCTCAAACCAACGCGTTTGTTATAATAAGATAAGATAACATGTTTTGTTATTTTTAGTTTTTTTTATTTAGTTTTTTCCGGAGAAGAAGCAGAATCACGAAATCAATCTCAGTCGGGAAACTAAACAAGAATTTCATAAGATTTTTCATAAGCTGGAAACAGACTAAAAACCATTTCTTGAACAATCTCGTTGCAGTTGCGATGGTGATAAATTTATAGCTAGTGGAGACGGCGTGTTATGTAGTTAAGTAAAACACTGCACACACCGAAGCGATTTACTTTTTATATTTCAAATATAGCGTTTTTCATTTACAAAAAGATTAGCTCTTTCCTTAAAAGGATTTTATCATTTTCCATTAATGGTGTTTCATTTAAATGAAAAGAGGGGAAAAAGAGCAAATCTCAACAAGATAGAAGCGATCTCCCAAATTTGGCAGATTTGATCTAAACACTGACACATGAAAACATTATAATGGCGGATTTTCGCGTTCTTTTTTATCCTAAAACTATTGCATAGATTTGTATTGTTTAACCTTGTTGGACGATGCTTACAGGTATATTATTACACTCAAGAAAATACAAATTTTCAAGTAAACAAACAATGGTAATGAATAATGATACTTGTATAATTGAATGGAAGTGTAAAATATAAATGACGGCTTATTATTTCTTGAAGCATACAAAACACAAAGCTATCCTAATGATTGTATGATGATTGTTTGGAACGCAGGTATATTATTTACACAGCCTATGACAGTGTTTAGACTGGGAAATTTGAGTCTGGCGTGGTGAGTACTCTCGTGATTACGCAGGTCTTGTGAAGTGAGACTGCTGAGTTGTACGACGCGAGTTTTTTGCATTTTATAAAAGAAGATATCATCCATAAATTATTGTTAATGCTTGTGTTTGATTCCTTTTCTGTCCATATATAAATGGTTAAACACAAGATACAGCTTTGTTTTTAGATCTTGCAAAGTTCCAATCCGTTCAGGATCAGGAAGTGATAATAAAATACGACCATTGATGAGTGGAAACGATTGAAAATCTGTTTTCCGTCGGCTGATTTGGTCACAATAATTTTGGAAATGAAACTATTTACATTTACTTTTTCCGACGTTTCGGCAGGCAACCCCTTCTTCAGGGGTACTTTAATTTTATTTATTTATTTTATTTTAATATATTATCTTACAACACAGAAATTAAATTCTTTTATTTCCATGCCGCTGCCATCATCTTGTGTTTTAACATAAGATTGAGTTGTTTTACGCGTGCAAAGAGCTCTGAACTTAAGTCGTTTTTTTTTCGCGAAGGTATACACGGATTTGCAAAAAAAGAAACGGACTTACAAAGAAGTTACAGTTACTGTTTGGCAAAGACAGTCTGTAGACATAAAATGACAGAGTCTCTTAAAATGTTCTGTCAATTTATTTTTCTATGCTCTGATCGTGTTCGTTTTGAAATAAATTAAATTTTAAATTGAATATTGAAGCGAGGGAGCTGCTAACACGGTGTCTCCACGATCTAAATTTCATAGAGTGCAAGATAGCATTCTATTTAAATTCCTCATGGAGACCGCAAATAGTATTCTATGCAAAATTTCTTGCAATATATTGCTCAGCTCATAGCATGCTAGAGATAGTATTCTATGAGCTGTCATATTCATATTGACTTTTCTGCTTTCTTTGTAACTGGACTGAATTAGTATGAAATAGTAAGCTATCAAATGCCCACCATACATTTTATAGCATTCTAGCAATCTTTCTTTCTATGGAAAGTGACAGATGGTAATCTATGAAATCTTGCTCGTGAAGACACCGTGTTAATAATGTTATGAATTAGTTTTGTTGGGTTGAGCCTTCAGTCAAATTTGTATCAAGACCAAGTTTGTATGACATAGCGGTTAAAACTTATTGAAACGAATATATTTTTTACTAACAATTGCACAAAAATTTGCATATAGGCAGCAACATATGTATGTATTTGAGAAAAGCTAAGACCACGCTAACGATGTATTAGCTCGTGTTTGTTTGTATGGTTTTCTCTTTTAGATATCTGGAGTTTACAGATGCAGATATCTACATACATATGTATGTGAAGTAGCCATTAGTAATCGTTTATTGCTTCTAGAACATATCTCACCACTATTGTATTGTTGTTTTTATACATCTGGATTTAGCAATGTATTACATTATTATGCCTTGTTTCTTCTTGCACTTTTAAATATTTATTGGGTTGGTCAATCTTTAAATGAATTTATCTATTGCACCAGCCACTTTCAGTTAAAAAAAAAACAATAAACTTAAAAGCCCGTTTTTTCTATTATTCTTATGTATATTTACAGCCCTATTCTGGCGACCTCTCAAAAAATAAAGACCTCTCAACTCGGGGTGAATTTGATTTTGAGACTTTTTTGGTATTCTGGCGAAAACCTCTCAACTTGTTAGCATCTCAAAATCTTTAAAATTGAGATCTGCTCTTTGGCACATCACAACCTGCGTTTGTTTTTTTTTATACAAAGAAGAAGGCAAAATATGGACATGTTCATTTTTATACATCTCTTGGAAGAGAATGAAAAGTAAGAATTTTATTATTTTATATAAAGTGAATAAAGTGTTTTTATTTTTTAAACTAATTTTTAAGATTGGAGCGGAGGAGAATGCTCAAACAATTGAGAGAAATTAATGATCGATTTTCTCTTCAAGAGGAAACATTCACAAAATTTTTTCGGCTGCCCAAAACTTTGTGCTGGGACTTTATTCATGACCTAGAGCAGCACGACGAACAACCATCTTCTTTGCCATTTGTCATTCGAGTATACGAGTATCATATTTTATATTTTATTTGTTTGATTTATTATTTTGTTCTTCTATAATAGTTTATTTCAGTTCTTTATTTTCTTGCCCATGGCTCCTACCAAAAATGCGTAGGAAACAATTACACCCTTCCTGTTAGCCAACCTACTATTTCAAGAAATGTGGCCCATATCTGCAAGCTTGTGGTTAAAATTAAAGCAGGATCGATACGTTTTCCAATCGCAAATAATGATGTAATCAAAACAAAAATTGGGTTCGTATATAGTTTAATATAAAAAAACTGAAATGTTTATTAACCCTGAAAAAGAAATTTCATAGGTTTTTTAAAAAATTCAATATTAAAGGCACTATCGGAGCCGTCGACTGCACCCACATACCCCTTGTAGCTCCATAGTTTTCTTTATTTTGTTTTAAAACTGTATTTCCCACTTATCTGTTGCTGTTTTGAATTCTTTTTCATTTTAATTAGAAAACAGTCCTGCCAAAACAAAAAAATGTACCTTCCTGTGGTGAATTTTTTTGAGAGGTTTCTTAAGACCGAATTTGCAGAATACGAATTTGAGATCACCTAACAAAAAACCTCTCAAAAAATTAGTCTTAAAAATTTGAGACTTGAGACCCTCTCAGCGCCAGAATAGGGCTGTTAGTTAAATCTCTATATTTTGTATCCATGGGAAACAATATGTATCTACCTGAATCAAACAATGTTTAAAATAACAAAATGTTGTAATGAACAAAAAAAAATATTAAACCTACAGTGAAAATATCTCATATTATGAGATATCATTGTCAGAACTGAATAGACATGATATCATTTAACAACCATATTAATCAAGAGAAGCCAATCTGAATGTTCTTTTCATTTATTTTTTATTTTTGTCATAACAATCTATTGGCTACAAGTTTCGTTAGTGTATTGTTGGTGTGTATAGTCTACCTTTAGAAATTAAAATAAAATATTTAGTTGAATATATTTAAAGCGGATGTTTTGAATTAATTACATTTTGTTATTCAAAGCGTTGTTGGTTTGATTTTTCATTTTCTTTCTTTTAGAAGATTTTTGTTCCTACCTTTTAAAATTCGAAAATTTGTTCGTTTCGGTACGAGTTGACATTCTCGGGCAAGGTTTAATATAAACAACCTAAATTTGGTCCTCTTCAATGAAATTAGTGAACAAATATTTCCTCCAAAAATCCAGCTGTTATTTGCTCTTAACATGGAATCTGTCTGAATAAAGATTCAATTTTATTTAATGTGTATGGATGTAATAAAAAAAATACAAACTTGAAAAATATATGAATATTTTTTTTTTAATAAACAGATATTCGCTAAAAAAAAATCTCTAACCCAATAAAAATCACTGATTTTTTTCTGCCAACATCAAAAGTTCATGATACTTTTCTTATCTTCATTCAACTAACCAGTAGAAATTTTTAAAGCATTCTAGATCATTAGTAAAGCTAGTGTCTCCAGAGATGCTTGGCGGTATCTAGCGTCTCAGTATTTTTACCATCGATAGTGAATCTAGCAACAAGATTTGTGTTTTTAGCTAACAAGACCTTAAAATAAGAAGGTGAAAATGGGAATTATATTTATATTTATAGACTTAAAATAAATGAAACCAATTTTTAACATCCGCAATATTGAAATTAAAACGTATAAGTTCATACAAGTTCAGACCTGTTGGTCTATACTGATCATAATTATTTTTAACTACTACAGCATAATGTTCTTGATTTAAAGTTTCGTATTTAAATAATCTTGTTCGTATTCTTTTGCATTTTCAAGAGACATAGTTGGAAATTTTAAGCGTAATGTTTTAAAAACCTAAAGCTGACTTATTAACTTATTAACGTATTTAAAAATATTGATTTCGCTAAAAACAGGTCCCAGCTGATGCATATTTGGTAGTTCGGCCATCATGAGCACTTTAAGTAAACAATACTTCAATGTTATTTAAATACTCATCTTATTTTGCAAATTTATAGAATGATAAACTATGGACCTGGATCATAATAAATACAATAATCAAAATCTGTTCGAGTAGGTACATTTTTAGGCATAGTGTATAGATTTTAAATTTAACAACTAGTTTCATTTAATTGGTTGTTTATTTATTTTGACTATTCATTAAGCGTTTTATTAAGTTTCAGTTTGTTTAACATAAGATGTCAATATTACTAATAATCATTAATTCAGCATTAACTTCAAATACATGATTGCTTGTCAAATTGGTATATTTTAATGATTGGTATATTTAATGACAATTAGTTGATTTAAGCGTTCGCAGCTTTGTCGGGGTTATATCTGTTTGTGAATAAACCAAATAAGATTAGTATTTAAAATAAAGTATTTTGTTTTCTGAGCAAAACGAAACCCCAATTAGCGAAATGTATGTGATTTTCAACTAAACGACTGGGTCGATTTTATTCAAACTTGGTGGTATAATAATATAATCGCACATATGTATGTAGTAGTTGTAATAAGAATAATTGAATTTATTATTTAAAAAATATACGAGTTCAAATAAAAGTCTAGGTAATACTTTTATTTATGCTAGTGGATAAGTTCACCTAAAGCAGACGTAAATTTTAATGACGATACAGACAGTTATTATCCACTTTGATTTCTGGCTAATCTTTCACGTTTACATAAAGTTTTCCCGCTGAGAATCATTGGAATGATTTTATAAACAAAAAATTCCCATATTCAAAATTTTCTTAAATTTCTATGTAGAAAGGTCATTCAGGTAGAAAGTATAGTTGGCTCGAAAGCTGGAAAGAGAATGTAGCATCGTTTTTCATCATTATAAGTTTAATTTTTGATTTGTTTTTTGTTTATATATTTCTCAAAAGTTGTCATAATATAAAACTCTTTCATTCTAGGTTTTCAAAAACTAAGAAAATAATTTAAAAGGTTCAAAATGAAGACAGTGGAGTGTATGGTTGCTGTTTTATTTGTTGCTATTCTGAGCACATTAAATGCGGAAGGTAAGTTATGAGTCTTTTGAATATAAATTAAGTACAAACTCTTACCAATTAATTTTGAGATAATAAGTCCGGTATTAAAAGCTTTCAATTGCCCGCTGTGAAACACTGTATCGATGCATAATGCCAGTAAGGTATTATGGTATACCAACACAGTATTTCGAGGGATTTTTCTATTGCACCAACCACTTTCGATTTTAAAAGAATCAATAAATTCCAAATAAATTTTAAAGGCGTCTTTATATATAATAATACAATAAATAAAAGGACAGTTGGCATTTAAAATGCTTAAATATGTGATCGATTGATTTTCTCCTTTGGGTTTTTGGTGCAACTGGACATTAGATGTTTTTTTAAATTCAGTAAAATACTTTTACATGATTTTTTATTGGAATTTTACTTCAAATCCTTAAAGGCAATAACATACTCGCAGACAACACTGAATCTCCTAAGATCCTCGAAGGACCAGTACATTTACTCACAGTTGATGGAGGGACAGTTGTAATGAAATGTCGTGTATCTGGAGTTCCAAAACCTACAGTTGAATGGATAGTTAATGATAATAAGATTAAAAATGGAAGATTTAAAATATTACCATCAGGTGATCTAGAAATGAAACAGGTGCGTTTCTATGATTCTGGTGTCTACACTTGCAAAGCAGAGAATGATTTTGGATCAATAACGAAAAATGCCACATTGGAAGTTAAACAAAGAACTCGAATTTTTGAGATACCGCATTTAAAAGAAGTCGGTATTGGACAAACAGTAATGCTCCGTTGCAATGAAATGCATGATGATAGCCTGAGTATTGAAATTGAATGGTTGAAGGATGGCAAGCCTATTGAGTACGACAATCCAAAAAAGATTGCAAAGCTAAATGATAATTCACTGGCAGTATTCAATACAATAGGACCAGATTCGGGAGAATACACTTGCGTCGCAAAAACTGCTGTCGATAAAGATAGTGCCACAACAACATTAATCGTTCAGGATGTTCCAAGTGCTCCCATCATACAAGATGTGGTGTGTAATGGTCTTAAAGCAGAAGTCAGTTGGAAACCACAGGGAGACAATCGTTCTCCAATATTGTTCTATACAATCGAGTACAACACATCATTCACGCCTGAAATTTGGTACCTTGGTGAGGCTAGAGTGCCTTCTGTTCATTCAAAATACACGATTTTTATGAATCCATGGTCAGATTATTCATTTCATGTGATTTCTAACAACAAAATTGGACGTTCGGCTCCTTCAGCGCATAGTAAGACTTGTACGACTCAGCCGGATGTTCCATATAAAAACCCCGAAAATGTCAAAGGGGAAGGTACTGATCCAACAAACTTAGTTATTACTTGGACTCCAATGCCTGAAATCAACCACAATGCACCAAATTTCCACTACAGAGTCTTTTGGAAACGAGTTAATCCGGAAACTGACTGGGAGACCAAAGATATCTTCGATTGGCGAGAAAATAGTTTTGTAGTGAGTAATCAACCACCGTTCGTGAAATACCTTATAAAGGTAATTGCCATTAATGAAAAGGGTCAGTCTAAAGCACACGCCCAAGAAGTTGTAGGTTATTCTGGGGAAGAACAACCTCTAGAAGCACCAGCAAATTTCCAAATGATTAATGTTGAAAGTAGTACCTCAGCTTTGGTGAAATGGAATCCCGTTAGTCCCGAATCATTACGGGGACATTTCAAAGGCTATAAACTTCAAACTTGGACAACTGATGAAGGTGAAGAAGTCCTTCGAGAAGTTACAGTAGATAACAACTCAAATGAAGTTCTTTTAACTCAATTAAAACCTTATTCAAAGAACTTTGTACGACTGTTTGCATGCAACTCACGTTTATGTGGTCCTAGTGTTGTTATTAGTTTTAACACTCCTGAAGGTGTTCCTTCGCCCGTTGAAAATTTAGAAGCTTACGTTCTTGATTCATCATCTATGCTGCTAACATGGGAGAAACCACTGAAACCGAATGGGCGCCTAACTGGGTATAGGATCTACTATGAAAAGATACGGGACTCTCAATTAAGTGCAAGACTTGAGCGGCATCCAAGAATAGATGACCCACAGATGACAAGCGCTAAATTGACTGACTTAGATCCAAGTACGAGATACAGGATAACAGTCGTTGCTACAACAGCAATGGGAGATGGAAAAGGGTAATTTTTTATTTTATTATCATTCAGAGAAAATTACATCGATTAATTTTTTAAAATTTTTATTCATGCCATTTCAGGTTTTTTCTTGAGGAAAAGACATTACGACACAGTCGCAGACCAAATGTACCATCAATGCCAAATTTTAAATGGGAGCCGTTAACAAGCATTAAAATCAACTGGCAACCATTCAATGGTAATCCAACGGGAACGCATTTTTTCACGCAATATAGGTAATTTATATATTTGAAAATATTTTTTTAAATAGACGATGGAGCCATTTGGCTTGGAGTCGGTTAAACCGAGGCAAAATGGTGCCAGTCTAGTCCAATGGTAAATTTTTTTTTTAAATTTCCGATAATCCAACCGATTCATGTGAAACTACTTAAAGCCATTTGCACAAAGATGAATTTGGTTTGGCTCGGAACCGTTTTGTTTTTTGGCTGCATCGTGTATGGCCTACTTTAGAAATATAGCTTTTCTAATCGTGAACTACCCAATCTTTGTTAAGAGAGCTCTAAGGAGTGAAGGAAGAATACCTGTTTAAAAATTTTGTCTGTTTCTGATATAAGCAGTGAAATACAGTGGGTAGGTTGACTTTATATACAATTTCAGGCAATTGTATTTTCATCCTTTGTATATACTCGTATATGGGCTTAAAGTAAGTAATAGCCGTTGCTTGACTCGAACTTTTTCAAAATAGTGTTGTACTGTTACTGATGTACATTCATGGGCAAAATTATTTGCACAACGTATTTTTTACATTACATCTCTTGAATAAAACGGTATTGCTTATAAACAATGTAATATTTCACATCATTGTTTATTGATTATTAAATTTCAACATTTTCTTTAAAATATTACATTAAAAAATTATCGAAATTCTCTATATAACTGTTAAATCCATACAAAGAAAAACTGCAAAAGTATTTGCGTATCGAAAATAAGAACATAATTAACGGTGAATCGAATGCTCTTTGTGAATTTTTTTATAAATCTTGTAAAGATATTCCCCCTCAGTATAAAAAACATTTTTTGGGATTAATGATTGTATACTTAGGCCACCATTTTAAAAATAGTCTTGATAGTCTTAAAGCTAATGATCCTAAAAACCGTTAGTCCTGCAGAAAATCAGCCAATAACAAATTTGTAGAAAATTAAATTGTTAATCTTTTTTATATACACTTATTTAATGTATCTTTAAAGTTTCAAAAGTTATAAACAAATAAACATACAAATTTAGTTGTTATGTTTTTTTAGTCTAATAATTTTTTTGTTTTTCATCTAAAATAAAAAGATCTTGAATGCAGTTTTCAAACTCTGTGGCGTATGGTCATATTGGTATGCATAATATACATACATATATACAACTTAATATTGACTCTCGAAAATCCGTCAGCAATCAAGTACTTAATGCTAATGATACCCAAACTAATGTACTAAAAGTACAAAAATTATTTGATGTTAATCGATTTTATTTTATATTATTTTTTTATTTTTTGTTTATTTATTTGTAGAAAAAAAGGTGACGCAGAATGGCTAGAAACATATGAAGAAAAGAATCATGATTATCAAATTTTTCGACAATTGGATAAGGATACCATCTACGAATTTAAAGTTGTTTCAGTTGATGGAAATTACCAAACAGAAAGTAAAATCCAGGAAATAAAAATACCTTAAAAATATTTGTCGTTATAATCTAAGAGTTCTCAGAATAATTGCAATATTTGTAAGCACAATAAAATAAAAATAAAATTTAGGAAAATTTTAAGGTTCCATGTTAAGGGGCCGGTTATAGCGATCAGGAAAACGAAACAGGAAAAACTTTTCAAATCAATAATTAAATATGTTTTGATTTTATTTGAAACACAAATGCTACATTTATCGATGACAAATGACTCCCAAAATCATTTGCGATGTTAAAATTTTCAATAACGCACATATATTTTGTAAAAAATACATTTAATTATTTTCCTGATGGAATTTCCGTACGGAAAATGAAGTTCCATCAGGAAAATAGATAAATGCATTTTTTACAAAAAGTATTTGTTCAACTGAAATTCTAATCATCTACAAAAATTCTTTGAGTTATTTGCCATCGATAAGTATAACATTTGTATTTTGATTCCAATAAAAACCTAATAAATTATCGATCTGAAATTTTTTCCTGTTTCGTTTTTCTGATCGCTATAACCAGCCCCTAAATCAATTAAAATTTCTGTTTAATGTATTTTTTTAGGCAGTATTGCCAGATTCAAATCATTTTATAATAAGTTTTCCTATGGTCTTGTAACATATTCTTGGCAACTTCAATTTTTGTGTTCTCCCATAGGTTTTCTGAAACGGTTTAAGAAAAACAATTAATATCAATGTACCTAAATGCATAACTCAGCTCCGTGTAATAAATTTAAAACTGTCCCAAATTAAATAAATGGTCAAAGAATAACAGTTTTACTTTACCATTATGCCATGCATGAGAGCATGCGGAGACGTATTGAGAAAATTATTGAGACAAAAAGAAATGTTAAAAAATATCCAATTACTATTTATTTTGCTGTAAAAATAGCCAGTCGCAATAAAAAAAACACATTACACACAAATTTTAACTTATTTAACATGGAAACATAAAATTTTATCAAACGTAAGAAGGTTTCTTATCTTGGTATTCATAATCTTTGCCTAAAACATTGATTTTTATTTGCTTTTATAATTTTTAAAATATTAAAGACACCTATATTGTTAAAGTGTATGTAAAAAAGATGAGCAATTTTCAAAAAATTTAATGACCAGCAAGTTTTTTGTCCGATGAACGGTTCTCGAGATAATTAGTTACAAACCTATTCAAAATGGCGGCCTTATAACACGGATCTGGATTCCAAAAAAAAAAATTATACTCATGTCAGGAGGTACCCCTTCAACATATAAAAAATCGCACTAAAAAAAATAAATTAAGTGGCACTGACAGCTTCGAAGAACCACGGCCTAGTGACTTACAACTCTCGACCAATCCTTTTGTGTGCGTTGTTAATTCTACAGGATTTGGAGGGGACCCACAATTTTACGTCGAAACCGAACGACTAGGTGATAAGCACTTTTCATGACAATGATACTCTTGGAGGATTTGTCCTTCCTCGCTTTTATCGAAGATTTTATCGAAGCTGGAAGCTTTTCTTGAACCCAGACCTCCGGCGTGATAGTCCGACACACTAACCACTACGCCATAGGGCACTACTAAAAGAAATCGCACTGAGAGCATAAAAATTTTAAGGTTCCATGTTAAGGGGCCGGTTATAGCGATCAGGAAAACGAAACAGGAAAAACTTTTCAAATCAATAATTAAATATGTTTTGATTTTATTTGAAACACAAATGCTACATTTATCGATGACAAATGACTCCCAAAATCATTTGCGATGTTAAAATTTTCAATAACGCACATATATTTTGTAAAAAATACATTTAATTATTTTCCTGATGGAATTTCCGTACGGAAAATGAAGTTCCATCAGGAAAATAGATAAATGCATTTTTTACAAAAAGTATTTGTTCAACTGAAATTCTAATCATCTACAAAAATTCTTTGAGTTATTTGCCATCGATAAGTATAACATTTGTATTTTGATTCCAATAAAAACCTAATAAATTATCGATCTGAAATTTTTTCCTGTTTCGTTTTTCTGATCGCTATAACCAGCCCCTAAATCAATTAAAATTTCTGTTTAATGTATTTTTTTAGGCAGTATTGCCAGATTCAAATCATTTTATAATAAGTTTTCCTATGGTCTTGTAACATATTCTTGGCAACTTCAATTTTTGTGTTCTCCCATAGGTTTTCTGAAACGGTTTAAGAAAAACAATTAATATCAATGTACCTAAATGCATAACTCAGCTCCGTGTAATAAATTTAAAACTGTCCCAAATTAAATAAATGGTCAAAGAATAACAGTTTTACTTTACCATTATGCCATGCATGAGAGCATGCGGAGACGTATTGAGAAAATTATTGAGACAAAAAGAAATGTTAAAAAATATCCAATTACTATTTATTTTGCTGTAAAAATAGCCAGTCGCAATAAAAAAAACACATTACACACAAATTTTAACTTATTTAACATGGAAACATAAAATTTTATCAAACGTAAGAAGGTTTCTTATCTTGGTATTCATAATCTTTGCCTAAAACATTGATTTTTATTTGCTTTTATAATTTTTAAAATATTAAAGACACCTATATTGTTAAAGTGTATGTAAAAAAGATGAGCAATTTTCAAAAAATTTAATGACCAGCAAGTTTTTTGTCCGATGAACGGTTCTCGAGATAATTAGTTACAAACCTATTCAAAATGGCGGCCTTATAACACGGATCTGGATTCCAAAAAAAAAATTATACTCATGTCAGGAGGTACCCCTTCAACATATAAAAAATCGCACTAAAAAAAATAAATTAAGTGGCACTGACAGCTTCGAAGAACCACGGCCTAGTGACTTACAACTCTCGACCAATCATTTTGTGTGCGTTGTTAATTCTACAGGATTTGGAGGGGACCCACAATTTTACGTCGAAACCGAACGACTAGGTGATAAGCACTTTTCATGACAATGATACTCTTGGAGGATTTGTCCTTCCTCGCTTTTATCGAAGATTTTATCGAAGCTGGAAGCTTTTCTTGAACCCAGACCTCCGGCGTGATAGTCCGACACACTAACCACTACGCCATAGGGCACTACTAAAAGAAATCGCACTGAGAGCATAAAATTCACAGTTGGTTTCCCGTTTTCCTGTACTATAGTCTATAGATCAAGTAAGGCAAGGCAATGTTTGGCGAAAGTCACCAATGGAATTTCGTGAGCCATCGTACATTCATTTCAAACAATTTTACTACATTTCTGTAAACAAAAAACCATGTCTGAATTAGAAATAGCAAGTTCGCTGCAATTCCAGAAGAATCGAGTGCCAATTTGAATTACTAATTTTATGGTCGCTAAAAGTAATGAAATCCAAAACGTTTTTCCAGTTACACCAGAAACATTCCCCATCTGCTTTTATTACGAACAGCAATCATGCATGATTGTTTCATATGCACGTTTCTGTTTATAGAAACAATTGATGAGGTTGTGCAGATATAAATAAATTCAATTTGAAAACCTACTTCAAATATTTGTAACAAAGTTGCGCAATCTCAACAAAAGTTCTGAAATCACTTCCGAGATTGAATAATTTTCCATGCATAAACCATCTACAGATCGTCCCCTTTCATTTATAAAAAAAAAAAATAATAATAAAATCCAACGAGCATAGAAAAAGAAGATAGATATTAGACGATGTTCACATTGGGCGTACTCACCCGACGCATTTTGACGTCTATATGTTTTGTCCCATTCCCACTTCGTTGTTAGACCGAGACGGGATTTTGCGTCCGGATTTTTAGATTTTTTAAAATTCTCATGGATGCATTTTGACATTCGCTATTCTCACATTTGTAATTTTGTATGGGTAAGTTTTCCCTCGGAACATATAAACTTTCATCACGAATTCGATGGGGAAAGCGACGATGTAAAGATGCACAGAAGTAAAGTCGCCATTTTTTATTACATTTCACTAAGGCGGTAAACTTAAATTGCAAATCTTACCATTTGTGAGCTAATCGCCATTTTGTTCAGTTTGAAGATGATAGTGCGGACGTCATAATACGATTTATGCCCATTTACGTCAACAGCTTTCATGGAGTGTTCATGAAAACGTATGAGGGAAAGATTCTATTTTACATCAAATGTGAATTTACGTCGTTAGGTAAATACTCTTATTATAAGGTAACGATTATTTTACAGAACTGCTTAAATAAATCTATTAATTAATTTTGAATACGAAATTCTAATAAAAACTAGGCACCCTGGAATGATGAAATTTTATTGAATAAAAGTTATTTGGCAGCATTCTAGTTCTATTATTTTCTTTTTAAACCATTTAAATTCATATGGTTCAAGTACCAACTTGGCTGAATATGCAGCGAATTCCTATAAAATCGCTGAATGTTAAATGTTTGCCTTCTCGCTCGCACACAGGTGGTCGTTCATCTTCATTCCGAAATCGTCAACAAGAAAAAAAAAAACAACAACAAAAAAGACAAGACAACCGATGTGAAACAAGAAATGAGGTAATCACCGCTTCGAAGCAAAACTGGGAAAGTAAACGAAAGCGAGCGAGAGTACCGAGTGGACGTCGACGCCGGAACGGAGCATAGTTTAATAAAATTCTCGGTGTGTGTTTTGTTTGTGATTTGATTATTCTTGTTTATTTTTTCTTATGTATTTATTTTTCTGATTTCTTCTGCATCTTTTCTAAATTGCCTCAATTATTAATGTTTATAACCAGGAATTGCGAAATATAAGCTGACATAAAAAAGAAACAAGAAAAAACATAGTTTGTGTGCAACGCCGCGCCCATAAATATTTAATTACATTTTGTGTCGCGAGTTTCACCATCCTGTGTTTGATGAATAAATAATATTTTTTAATTTTATTTTTATTTTGGTTTTAGCATTAATTGCTTATTAATTTATTTTTCCCAAACCCAGAGCCAGAAACGACGGTAGGATTTATATTTGCAGGAATAAAAAAAAGGAATTTTCTGTATAATTTATTCGGAATAATTTTACCTCTCGCTTTATCTCGTGGTTTCTTGTATTCGGCTGTGTCAGCCAGGTCTCAAACCAGACAAGTGTGTACACACATACTCCAAATACGAGTTGGTCGTGCAGCATATACGTACAAGTAAAGTAATGTGAAACGTGTTCCTTTTGGGTGTGTTTGTGTTAATTAAAAAGTGCATTTTTTTATTATATCTATGTACATCAAAAAAAATATATTTAATTCAAATAAAAATAACTTCAGCATCTTTTATAATTTAAAGAAAAGCTCGAACAAGTTGTGCAGACTGCCATCATCGCATTCCTTTGCTCAAGGCGTTTTTTTGTGTGTGTTCAACGAGGATTACAAAGTGGAGGAATCATTGCAAGGTGGGTGAATAATTTGATACACTGTTTTATTATTTATTTTATGGGTACTCATGAACTCGATTCGGCAGCAGGTAAAGTTGATATAAAAAATTTTAATTTACCGAAAAAACCAAAGCCGAATTGATAACCTAAATCTTTAAAATTGAAAAATAAATCCTAAAATTAGGAAGTCATTCTGACAAAGCTTTTTTTGTCTTGTTGTTTAAAATCTTGTTGGTGATGTGATCAAAAATGTAGCTATGCTTCTAGATGGAAGCTACTTTAGTTGACGTCATTTATTAAAATTAGGCAACTCTTGCTTGACTTGAAGTTGTTGAAGAATTTGGAAGGTAAGGTGTGCTTGTCTCGCCTCTCGCTTCGAAAACAAAAGACAAACTTGGATAAGCTTTCTCTTGGTGATTTTTATACACACAAAACTTGTATTTTTTGTTAAACCAAAGCTTTGTTTGGTGCATTTCAATAAGTCAACAAGATCAAATTTATAAAAAATATGATTTGAAAAAGAATACATTATGTAGGTAGGTAGGCATTTCATTGGAATCTATCTTATTAGATTGTAGCTATTCATTATTGTGTTGCAGGGTGTTGGTCAAATGAATAACGGCAGACTTTTGATCTATTCTTTAAATTGATATTCAATTCTATTCTACGACTTACAGTGAAGCTTTTTTTAAATAGGTAATATAGGTAGCTGATTATTGTAACAGTTAACTTTTGTCGTTATTTTATTCCAAAATTATTACGATTCAAAATGCATATTGAAATCAATAAATTTTTTTTACTAAAAGCTTGAAAATCAAACAAAAAAAATATTTTGGCCAGTTTTTTAGCTAAGAAATTGTGATAAGATATTGTGATAACGATGTGGTTTCATTATTGAGCTAAAAGAGAAAAATTGTGTACCTACCTACCAATTGACATGCAGGCAAAAGACAAATTTAAAGAAAAAAAACACGGTCAGAAATTTTAGTTATAATGTAGAATGATGATGTTAGGTATCTAACTACACAAAATATTAGGAAAATGATTATGATTATAGCTATACATTCATAAAAAATTATAAATATTGTATCAAACAAATCGAAATATTAAATTATTAAAAAAATCTAAAAATCTTATCTATTAAGCGGAACATTGGCTCGCGCGGCAGCCGCACGAAGATGATTAGCCGCGAGCCAATTTCGATGGATTTTTGTGCGCGGCAAGCGTTTTGCTTGCGAGCAATTGGGATGGTGTTGAATGCTGTTCTATGTTGGTGGTTAAGAAAACAGAACAGAAACTGTTGATAACAAAAAAAAAGTCTGTTCTCGTTAATATCAGTTTATAAATTGATATTCTGTATTCGTTTGGTTCCCAAAGCAAAGTAGAATACCTAACAAAAAAATAATAAATAATTTTGTTTCCCAAGCATTGGATCATTTGCCTCGCGCGGCAGCCGCGCCGTATCACAAAATTCTCAAAAATTGGCTCGCGAACAAAATGTTTGATTTGTCACGGTCGAACATGGCTCGCGCCGCAGCCGCGCATAGTCGATACGCGGCTTTAGGAAAATGACCGCAACCTCATTTTCTTCGTTCTGCTGCAGTTGATGCGTTCGATGTTATTTTCGATTACCTTCTTACTTTTTTGTAAATTTCGGTGGTTATCTTGGCTATAATTTGCCAGAAATTAATTTTAACTGCTATAAGTAATGTTTCGTCTGTTTTCGTAGAAACGATTCCTAAGAAAACCCCATAAACTTAAAGTTCTACGGGAAGTTGATGTTAGCAAAACATAATCTAATGTGTCCTTTAAACTTTTCACAAAGAACATCTATCGTTTCACGCCGCACAATAGGGCAGCTTATATGATGGATTCGAAATAAAACCCAAAAAAATACATTCCAATGTACCATTTGCAAAAACAGTTATAATTTTTACTTGCTTTGTCACTCCGTATCATGTAATTGAAAACCATTCAATATGTGTCTTAATAAGTACTAAAATTGGCCAGTATTTGTTAAGGTATAATTTTTGATTTAATTCCTTGAAAACTAAATTTTAATATGGAACTGATAGGAACTGGTAGAAATGAAATCCGTTTTAAATAAAAGACACGACTAGGTCGCACAAACATGCTCACATAGCAAGTGAGCCATTGCTTTAGTGCTTTTTTGCTGTTGAGCCAACAACAAAAAAGCACAATTGGCCACTGGGTCGAGCGTACTTTTCTTGGATTCTTGAATGTTGTAGCCTTTCAATTTGTGTTTATGATATATTTTTTTAAATTGTTTCAATAAATTTTAAATGCAACAATTGAAAAAAATTAATAATAAAAAAAATTTAAATAAACAAATAATTAAAATTTACAATTTTCGAAATAATCGATGTTTTCCAAACAACTTAAAAAAAAAACTTTCTAATGAAATAGGATTCAAACCATCTGAAAGGTGTTTATTGGCGTATCACTTATGTCAAATTTTATCAAAATCGTTAGAGCCGTTTTTGGAAAAAATTAGCTCATGAACGTTATATGGCAGGTACCCTGCCGGTCACACTAAGAACCCTATGTACCATTTTAAGAGTTTAAAGAATATCGGCTTCAGGTGCGAATGACAGACAGACAAACAGACCGAATTTCCAGACTCACTATTTTGAGTCCGCTTTCACCGTAATGTCACGTTTGATTGTTATCTCAAAACTTATAACTTGCCTTATACCTAGTACCTAACTACCTACCTATAATCTCACTTGTAAAATTAGAAAACAAATAAATAATAAACTTTAAACATCAACCATAGTTTTTCTATTCACTATTAAGTGATTCTTGCTTAAAAAAGTTGTTTTCGGTGTAACTCATATAGCCCATTATATGAGTTGTTTCCAGTTTTTGAGGTGTCTTGCCCCACTGTGCGCCGTGTGATTATAGGTAGTTAAACTATCTATATAGGTAGCTACCTAACTTTAACCAGCTATTTTCAGAAATTGTTATTTCTAATAAAGAATAGGTATGGATTGAGTAGTTAACCGATCTATTTAACAGTCCTACATAGGTATGTGTTATTAGATTCTGAAACACATTCAATTATTATTATTGTTGTAATATTGTACTATTCGTATAGGAATGTCAGTTTTATTACTTGACCATTCTTTATTCCGTCAATTTTTATTGAATTTTTGAACAACAAATTATTGATAGTGTCAAATAGGTACCTTTACAGTGTTGTAAACATAGAAAGCTGGAGCCGAATTACGGCATCAGTGAGTATGTGAGCAACTTTCATACGCTATCGAGCTATCGAGTTAGCACACTGGAATGATGTCTTAAGAAGCATCTCGTATCGAATGATTAGTTTTTTGTACAGATTTTTTCAAGCTTTTTGCATTTTATTTTGTAGATATTGGCCATTGGATTTTTAAATAAGATACATTTGAATACATTAATTAACGTAGTGCTCTTCTGCATTTTTTTTCCTTGATGTTTTCCCAAATGTAATATCCACATTTGTTAATCGTTGTGCTCAGCATTCTTTTTTATTTTTATTATATGGTAGGCCACTCAAAATAGGATGAACTTTTCATTAATATTCAGCCTTATTGTGAACATTACCCCCAAAATAATTGACATTTCACTTTTCGCCTATTGTGAAATTGTGAATTTCCGGGCGAAATCAATTAATGTTCGAAAAATTCCCCTAATTGTCATCAATTATTCCGGGCGAAATGCGATGCGATCGACAGGTAAAATGTTCACTTATTTTTTGAAGGCGAACGAGTGAAAAAGTTGTGAATTGCAAGACATTTGTTTATTTTTCGTCAGCTCAAGTATAACAAAACGCTAATTTGTATTATTGTTTAAATCTGTAAAACATAAATGTATTGAAATATTTTCACAAACACATGAAATGTTTCAAAACATTTAACACCAAATCATTTCTCAAAATTATCTCCGAACTGTTACCTTTTAGAACTCTTCGTTTTGACTGCACTTTTGAAAACAAAACAAATAAATATAATTTGCTACTAAACACATATGTATTTATATTTAAATATCGTAAGAATTCCTTTGATTTTGTCAGGATTGATCGGAAGAGTTTACTTTTTTCATTTCATGGATCAACGAAGTAGCTCTTTTTGTGGTTTATTGTAGGTACCAACATACAAGGATGTGATTATTTAACTTTTAACAATTTACTATGATGTATTTTATTCACAAGTTGCAATATTCACAACAAATACACATGCAAAAGATTGTTTAAATAATTTAATTTTGCAAACCTTTTAAAAAAACAACAACAATTATCGCTCTTCTTTAGATCTGTCAAATCAGAAACTAGGTGTGTTCAATGTGTTCATGTATTTTTTCAAGTAAATTCTTGAACTTGAACGAGTAAAAAAGTTTCTCTCAGAGAATGCATTTATTACAAAAAAAATAAAAGAAGATATTTTAGAAAGTTGTACTTAGTAGCTATTTAATTAAAAATGTAAAATGCAAACCGAAAATTTTTCAAAATCAAGATTAATGATGTTTTTTTGTTAGAAATGAAAAACAAAACTGTCACAATACTATATATGCTATATCTCCAGCCAAAGATAGAAAGAAACGAATAATAATATTCGTAAACGAGTAAATAAAATTCGTTTAAAAATTGGTGGTAGCGCCTTTAAGTTGTTGTTGTTGTTCAAACACATTCAATGAAAATTAACAGAATGGTCAGTAATAAAAACTGACATTCTAGTACGAATAGTACAATATAACAACAATAGTCACAATTTGTTCCGGAGTAAATTAATGTTACTTTTAAGAAGTGCATAAACACGCCTCGCTTATCCGAAATGTCACTGTTGATTCGAAGTGAAAAATCGTTCGGGCGGAATTACCAATAGCTTTTAAAATTCCGGGGGAACAGATTTTCGCCAGCCGAAATTTATTCCGGGTGAACTTCAGAATAAGGCTGATTAAAAAAAAAATATTGAAAAAACCAAACAATAAACACTTTTTCTTTCTATTTATTTACCATACGTCTGCTTGGCATCTATCGAGTCGTACGTTCACTAACAAAGAAATGCCATAAATTAGTTCCGATACTCGATTCCATTCTCGATATCGTAAGCAGTAATGCCATTCGGGGGAATTTCAGTGACGTGTTGCATGGTCACTGATTCGGTAGTTCGGCCCCTGATCTTATTCGAGCTTTTTACAGATATTTACTGCACTGTACATTTGACAGCTGCCAATAATGACGCCCTTTAATTATAATTTTTTATGTTGCATATTTTTGAACATACAAAAATGTTATACGATTCTTACCTTCAATTCTACCATAAAATACCTACCTCGAATTTTCTTTGCCTTATTATGAATATGTATGATTATCTAAATTTTATTCGCTATTTGCTTTAGTTACCACTTTCAAATTTCGGAGTTTAATTATTGGATTAGGTAATGGTCGTGAATTTGTTGTAAATTTGGCGTGCAACTAAAAAAGAAAAGGATCAAATGCAATCGGAAATTAAAAAGGACAGTAATAATTGTACAAACTTTTTTTAAAATATTTTACATGTTTTAATTTTTTGAACTTTTCAATTTAAAAAAATCTACTGCGACGAAAGTTTCAAACTAAGATCTTTTCACACGATCGTCACCATTAACTAGATCGCGCTTAGAACTCCTTGGCGATGAAGAGAGAACGTTCTCTCTACCAACAACAACATCATGAAAGAGAACCTAATTACGAAATGATCGCAAACGAAAGATAGGTAGGTACCATTTATTTATTTGGTTTACCGTTGTTTGTCTATAAATCTTTGTAAATATGCAGATGTTAAAATTATTGTCACACACGATGTTGAATACCAAAAACCGTTAATTTGTGTAAACTCCAACTGCCTTACAAACAACTAAAATCAAAATCTTCAAATGTTCCTACCTACTAAAGTATTCAGATTACCGGTATTACCACTTTAATTAAAGATAACCTCTCTTTGTCAATTTAACAATGACTTCATCTTCGATTCACTAAGATTAGTTACTAAAAAACGAACGTGCGTATTTCTAACGTCTTTTATAAAACCATATCATCCGGTGTAGATAAGTAACCTTTATTATTTTCATAAAACCATATCATCCGGTGTAGATAAGTAACCTTTATTATACGTCAAAACTTTTGCTACGAACTAAGTGCACTTACGATTAAAAATATAAATTAATTAAGTACCTACATTCATAATTGCAAAGGGTGTGTTGCGATGCGTGAGTCATACAATATCTCATTTATGAATGTATCACATACTACTATGTACACATTTCCTCGAAACAATATTTCATCTGCTTAAGTTCAATAAAAAAAAAAAAAAAAATCATTCAAGTGTTCAATTGCACCCCAAAAATAATGTGATGCCCCCCACTTGATAGATCAGAACGTGTGATTAAGCAAATAATAGGAAATGAATGCTAAACTTAGTAACCAATTGATTCATTTAAACGGTGGCAGTGTGCAATGATATGTTTTGCTTCTGCAAATAGAGCGGCAAAATGTACAAATCTTACTAAAGCCGTGTATGTACCTATAGATAGAATAGGTAAAGTCAGGTCTGTAATTTTGTATACCCATATAGGTATAAGCTAATATTGCTATTTTAACAGAAATTGTATATTGTACATAAATTGTATATGTTACACTAAGTATGAGAGTATGTGGCATTCTATTCGTTCCAGCTACTGATTCAAATGAATTCAAAAAGCAAAGTGCACAAGAACTGATGAACCTCTCTGGTTATTTTTTTTTTTCAAGCAATTTCTCAACAACTATTCTTACCGAGTGTGTAAAGAAAAAAAAAAAACAAACTTATAATGAAGGAAGCAACGATCTTTGAAGTGATGTAGTTAACTTATAGATTTTTTTTTGTTCATTTCAACATACAATCCAGTTTAATTAAATAGGTACAACTTTTTTATATGATTTTTTTTTACATTAAATTGAAATAACAAAATGTTGTTCTCTGAACCTATATTAATAAGTAATAGGAGTAGGTTTCTGAGATGGATGGTGCATGATAGATTTATTTGACGTTTGCACTGGGGCGCCCTGACTGAATCTCTACATGCACTAAACCTTTTTCTGTGCACTTTTTTGCGATTTAAAACAAAAAGTTTACATTTTTTTCTTTAATAATTGCTAAATTATGATAAGCTGAGTTTTGAAAAGGAAAATTTTTACTCGAGCAGAATACTCCAATCCCTTTTTAGCTACGTGTTTGTTTTTCTATGTTCAATGTACACATTTATTGTAAAAATGAAAAAAGTAGGAAAGAAGATTAAAAATATAATAAAATCAAACAAACATTCAAATAGGTAGGTAACAATTTTGCATATAAAAGGTTTTATTTGCGAATGTGTCAATAAACAAAACCAAATAACAAGTATTCGCCCGAGTAACTAGGTATTTATTTTCTACCTTGATGCAGATATTCAAAATTAAAAACTTATCTGGTGTCAATGAACCTTATTCAAATACCTAATTAAATTCATTGATTAATTTAATATATGTAATACTCTTCGGCAACATTAGCCCAGCGGAAATATTTCTGAAGAGGTTCCTTCATGGTGTGGGCAATAATTTTCATGATAGGAAAAACCGATAAACTCCAGTTTCGACAACATTCTGTCTGGAAGAATATGTGTTTTAATTCGCACCATTTATTGAAAAGAACTTCTTGCTAAAGCTTCTTAATCGGCAACAATTATTTAGACGAAATTTAATATTGCAAAACCCATGCCATGTCTGGAACGGATTCTTAGGAAATGTCTTTTTTTTTGCCTTTTTTATCTTAAATGCCTTTTTTTGACGTTTTCTATTTTGTATTTGTATTAAATGCAACACAATGGTCCAAATAAATAAAATGACACCAAAATTCAGTTGTTCTCACACATGGAACATTCCGCAAACGACGACAACGGAGTTGACTTTTTTGAGGTCAACCCGGCAGGCCCTTATGTGAAGCGGTGAAGTGAGAGAACTATGTCCTCATTCAATATCATAACATATTCATATGCAAGTAACTTAATGCCATGTAGAGTGGATTTGTTTTGTAAAATAAAACTAGTTTGATAACAATTTCCACCAAATTATATTGAAATTAAATAATTAATTAAAACAATCATAGCACTGCTACGCAGATTCCCTGCTAGTAGTTGATGGCGCCGCTAGTTATGTTGGAACACGCGTGAAGTTGGCTACTGGCGGTCCATATCTAATACGTCAATGTCTGCATCATTTCTGTTCACTTCACAAAAACGAAAATAAAACTGACAGCTGCCGCCATTTAATAAAATTCTAGCTTCTTCCGGTATGGTTATATAACTTCGGCCATCCTGTACAAAAGGTGCTACCAAATGTATGATAAACTCCATATAAAAAATTAGTAAAACAATTATTACAAACCCTGTAATATGTGTTTTTGCAAAAAACTTGCTGTTTGAAATTCCTTATTTAAATAAAAACAATTCAAGACTCTTATAAAAATAAAACATATAAAATAACATTTCGATCTTCTTCAAAAGTCTATCATCTTAACTTTTGTATGAAAAAAAATATGTACAAACTCTGAAGAATACCCTACAGCACAGACAGAGCGCCTTAAATAAATTAATATTTTAAAAGTTTATCACCAGCAAAATGAAATGGTCAATTTCAAATTTATTTGAAATTTAAAATAAAAAATATTTTTTATTTTGAATTTCGATAAAGACATACAACTTTTATTTGGAACACAAAAACTGCAAAAATATATAAATTTTTATAAATTCTTTCAAAAATGAAATGAGAATGATATCATCATCATCATCATTAGAAACACATGCAAGGTCCCCTCTCCAATTTGATACAAATCCACAACCAAGAAGAATAGCACACAACAGTGCGGCAGTCAGCAAAGCATAGTACGCGACCAGTATAACGCTCACGCATATTGTCAATTCCTCTTGAATTTAGTAGCTTTTTTTATACCTACCGATCAGTAAAAATATTTATATACTTTTTTTTATTTATTTCTTTCGTTCACATTCACACTTTTTCATATGATTTTTTTTTGTATTTATTCCATTTGTTTATTATGTTTCTTTGGTTAAGTCCATCAGAGTGATAGGCTTTTTAGTGCTTACGTCATGTATGTTGTCATTTATGTCTAGTTTGTCATGTCACTTTTAATATTGAAAACAAGTTTTTTTTTTTTAAATAAAATTCGATGTGGAAGAAACAAGAAATATATTGCCTAATTAACAAAGCGAAATTTGTACTAAAGTATAATACCGTAAGTAGGTACTTAAATTTTAATTTTTGCTTTTATGAATGAATTGAAATAAAAATAGTTTTTAATTACTTTATTTTATAAAAGTTATTTTTGGAGCATGACCTTAAGTATTGTGAAATTGTTTATTCAGCCAAAATAGAAACATTTATTATAATGGTAATCCGAATTACGAATTTAAATACAAATTCCTCTGAAATGTCAAATTAGAATTGACATTTTTCGTCATTTATAAAAATAACATATGACGATGTTCACATTAGACTTACCCACCCGACGCATTTCGATGTCCATATGTTTTGTCCCCTTTTCACTTCGTTGTTAGAAAGAGACGTAGTTTTTCGTCCAGGTTTTTTTTTTTTTTATTCTCCTGGATGCATTCTGACATTTGTAATTTATTATTTTTTTGCTTTTTGTAACAATATTTTGAAAGTTTTCACAAAATTCGGTCACTTTTGATTGGGAATTTTAGTTAAACATGAGCATACAATGAAAATTGTAAACATCTAACCTCATTTCACATATTTTGTTTATTTTTTGTTTCGTGTGGTTTTGTGAATCCTTTGTGTTCACATTACTTTGTTTCTGAACACGGTGGACTGGACGTACGTCAAAATGCTTCGGATGAGTAGGTGGACGTACTTATGTGAACATCATCTATACTACCATATTTCGACTCATGATGATGGCATTCGGGTCATTTTGTTAAGTCTGCAGGTTGTCAAAAATGGAATGACAAAACAAAACTTTTTGAAGTCTTTTTAAATGTGACATTAGACTGAACTTTTTTTTATCACACCCGAAATTAGCACAAATAGTTTTGTTTGTTGTTATAATTGTTTTTGTATTTTTTTTGTTTTATAATACCCTTTTTACAACATCGTAAACCCGATTTCAGCAAAACCCCATTTTTGCAAGAAATCAAAAACCTGCATTAAAAACACAGGTTTTCCCATACCTTTTTGGCAAGTAACAAGTTTACAAAAACCACTGCTTTTTGCAAAAATATATCAAAAATCAGTTGAAATTAGTAAAACATTCAATAAAATTTGAAGAATAAGAAATGGAAAAGGACCGTCAATAGAAATTATTTTATCTGTGTTCAATACAACTGCTTCGAATTTATACCGAACAAAATAGAACATGTTAAAAATACAAAATAAGAAATCGGCTGTTCTGAAATGTTATGAAAGCTGCTTTATAATCCTTTCCAAAACAGTTTCCAACCGTTTGAGAAAATGTTTGGCTTGCCTTATTTATATCAGAACATCTAAAGGCTCGTGTACACCGAACCTTTAATCGGCCGAAGTACGCTCGGGCAGCTTCGCCCGAATAGATTTTCTGTCAGTTCGCGGGTTATTTTATTCTATAAAACATCAAAATAAAATTTGAAGAAAAATTTAATGTGATTGTATATTTGTTTATTTTTGTTGTTTGTTTTTGAATAGATTTCTTAAAGTGTGAGCAATATGTTGTTGTTTTTTTTTTCAAGTTTTGGTTTTGACCTCAGGGAGTCTCGTTGAACAGAACTTTTACGATTTATATTGAAATTGTCGAAATTTGAAACTGAATTTACCAAATATTCATTTAGGATTATTAAAAATGCACTAAAAATGCAAATCGGGTACATTTACAACATATCAAATATTCCACAGTTTTTGACAAAACAAATTAATTTCAAACAAAAACGGGTAAATGTGCGGTGTGGACTAATTTCGAGTTCTTGTCAAAAAACGTGTTTTTGATTCGGTGTGAAAAGGCTATAAGGCTTGAAAAAGACTAGGCCTAGGGCCTAGGGAGTAAACTCAGATCGTTCACTTAATCCTTCAAATTATAAGTTGAAATAAATATCGGAAATACGGACAAAAACGTTGATTGTGAACACTATGAATCGCGTTTCTTATTTCTTAACTTGTCTGAAAGTGAATTTTTTCGAGAACGCTTTTGTTATCGAAAGATTTTATTTTCGGAACGAAAATTAGTCTCGTGTGTGGAGGAGCAATCAGACATATACATACATACGTATAAAGTAATGTGAAGCTCTTATTGTTGAGGTCATTCCATTTTAGTCCTTTCATATCCCCAACATATACCTACATACTTAAAATTAGTGGTACTATTTGTTAATATCCATAGCCAAATTTGACCTTTAGTAAGTGACTTTGATTTTAATTTTATCTTTGTAATGAAATAAAAATAAATTCCTTTTTTAAGATAAGGCCAACCCTTCTATTACTATATCTGCAGAATTTCCATTAAAATTTACTACGGTCACAGCATACATTTTAGGTTAACAATTGCGGTTGTTGCAGACATTTATTTATTCACATTCTAGATCAAGGCAATGAGATGTCATGCAGTTTCATTCAATTTGTAGGTATAGTGGGATGTGGTTTTCACCTCCCATCTGGATAGAAATACTAAATAAATTGCTTTCTGGACTGGGTAGTTGTCATAACATATCACACGAACTATTCTAGTGTGGGTAAAGATTTGCGGCTTCAACGTTAATGTGCGTGTTATTACCTTTGTACACACGTATTTATGTTATGTACCTAGATACATAGTTTGACCCAGAAAGGGGTTACCATATTGTCGTCTAAATTATAGACTATATTATTTCCGATTTGATGTTTTAACCCCTGGTGAGTATAGGTCTGAATCTGGTTGATATCCTGCTGTCTTATACATGCATGGTGGTAGTTAAAAGAAATTCATGGTGAGAATCTTTTTCTTTGAAAAACCAAGTTATATTATGTTGAACACTTATAGTCAACAATTTATCAATATAATTTTCGTCCCCTTATATAAGTTTTTCACATAATTTAATTGATGTGAAATAACATTGAATGTAAATTATGGCTATAAGGAAAATGGTCGCAAACAGAAGATAAAGCTTTCCAAAGCAATTAAAATTCTAAGCTTGTAAAAAGGACAAAGAAACTAAACGACGAACACAGTATCGGCTGACTCAGCCCAGTATTATCAAAAGATTAATCCCGACAAGTTGAGGGTTAATTGCTTAAACAGAATGGTGTAGCTGTAGCTTGTAGCACTCTCAAAGTTGAGACAACGCCAGTCCTATAATTCGCCCAGAATGTGTAGCTGCAGCTGTAGCTGTAGTACAAGTTCACTCAACTTCAACTTTGGCGTGCGAAGCTTGCTACTTTTTGACATTTGACGAACAAAAAAAAATCAAAACAAAGCGAAATGTCTGAATGAAAGTTACGTCATTCTGTTTAGCCAGTAACTTCTGGTCTAAAGGAGTGTTCATATGATAGCGACTAACGACGCATATTCGCAAATTTTGAAATTTCATTCAAATAGCAATTTTTAATTTCCTGCAAACCAGCACTATTAATTAGTTCAAATCAAAATAAAGAAAATAAAAATGAGGTTATCTTTGACGAAAAATTTGTTCGTTCGGATTTGGATAGTATATGGGGAATTGGTAAAGGCGAAAACACTCTTGACAATTCATTACAATCACCTTGTAGTTCTTTTTTTTGTCCGTCAAGTTAAAAGTTCAAAAGTTTATTAATTATATTGAATTAACTGTCGTAAATTTGTTGTGACACTAACAAAATAGACCCTGGCAATGCTGACTTGAATGTCAAGTTAGCACTACCACCACAGAAAAAGAATAATTTTCCGGTCAAGTAAGGCTTACCATCACCCCAGAAAAAGGATTAAATGTAATCGAAAAAAAAGGAAAACGCAAATAATTTAATTTTTTTGATGCGAATTTGTCGTGCAACTTGTCGCTTGAGTTTACTTGACGGTCAAATATTTACGACGGGTTATTTATGACAAATTCACGACAAAAAAAGTGAAATTATTTGCGTTAGGTATCCTGTTTTTATTTTCGATTAGATTTGATCCTTTTTCTGATATAAGCCTTGACCGAAAAATTAGTTTTTTTTTTTTTTTTTTTTAAACTTTTGCGCTACAGTTTTTTTTTTAGATGGACATATTTACGACAAAAAAGTGACAGTTATTTCAGTTATCCTTTTTAATTTTAGATTACATTTAATCCTATATTTGGGGTGGTAGTGCTAACTTGACAGTCAAGTTAGCATTACCAGGGGTTATTTTCTAGAATGGTCGCACGACAAATTCAATTAACAATCAATCCAATCGTTAATCTTTTGAAATTTCAAAATGATAGCCAACTTGACGGACATCAAATTTGTATTTAAGATGTTACTAAATTTTATTATTAGAAAGTAATGTTATGTTTAGACGATTTGCAAAAGTTTAAAAATTTTTTCACACGTGACGTCACGAAAAAACTTGCAAATGTTGTGCATATAACATTAATTCGAACGTGCTTGCAAATGTGCAAATAGACGTGTTCACACGATTTGCAACTTTTGTCCCAAAATTTGAAAATGCATTTGCAATCAACGACTTGCAAATGATTTGCTTGCAAATGGATATGCAAATGTTGCAATCATTTGCAAGTTTTTCACACGGTTTACAGTGTATTTCCACATTTGCATGTTTTTCATTTGTTTGCACATTTGCAAGACTTTTATAATCTTCTATTAATTATTGTTGGGTGAGTGAAATAAAAAGTTGTAAATCAATAAAAAATTAAAATGTCAAATAAAAAGTGGGCAGCAATTGCTATCCTGGCTTTAGACATGATGGAAAATGACGAAGATAATGAAAACAAAGGGGAAACAAGTGCGATTCGCCGCCCAAGGCGTGTGTGGGCAAGAGATTGGTTTGATGCTTCCTAAAACAGAAGGATTTTATGCAAAATTATTGTTGGAACTGCGTGTAGATGAACCCGAGCTATATCGTCGTTTTATTCGTATGTCCGCCAGTCAATTCGATCATTTATTCGATTTAATCAAGTCACGTATCGAAAAAAAAAACACAAATATGCGATCAAGTATTCCCGCATTAGATCGGTTGCTACTCACGCTTCGCTTTTTGGCGACAATTTTCTTTCCCTTCAATACATTTTCATATTGCATACAATGAGACAATACATACTAATACAATACATTTTTAACTAATTCTTTGTGGAATGTATTAAATACGTTTTCGAATGTAACCCACAAAAGAAATTATGTCTTTCCCATTCAAAAATCAACTGCAATATATTTTCAACACACACTTTGTGGAATGCATTTAATTCGAGTTTGAGGATGCGCTCACATATTCCAAATAAATGTATTTTATATGTCGGAAAAAATAAAAAAACACTTTGCAAAACAAATAATCGCTTTTTATTAAAAAAATCATAAAATTACATTTATTTAGGTAAGTATTTGATAACAACAATAAAAAATAAATAAAAACTGGTTGCAAATGACCGAATTTGCAATGTCACGATTTCGTGCCCCTGCAAATGGCTGGAACATTTGCAAATGCTTGCAAATTATCATAAATCATTTGCATGAGTGTTCACACGATTTGCACAAAAGTTTGCTTGCAAATGATTTACACTGTCCAAAAAGGACAGTGTACCAATGCAAGCAAGAGTTGCAAATGATAATGTACTTTCATTTAATGTTGTTTTAGTCAAGAAATTAATTGAAAAAATTATTTAAATCTCGTTCTTTCGTTTGTCATTCTTATGTGAACACTCCTTAAGTCGACCGGCCGGCGAATTAAGATCGATTTTCATGTAGGTAATAATAATCAAATAATTTGATGGCAAGCCTGAAGAGAAAACAGGTTTTCGGAGAAGAAAGCGTGTTCACAATTACCCCCTTCACCCTTAGCATGTTTTTTTTTTAATTTTCGTGAAAACCCTGTTTTTTATGTCAATGTTGCATTCGATGGTTTTCAATAGGTAGTATATTCTAATATTTTGTTTAATATTTGCTTGCAGTATATTGACTAACCGAAGCCGGACTACCCGCATATTACATTTCACCCAAACTGGTCCACTAAATGAATAAGTATTTTGTTCTAATAAACAATTTTTTTTTTAATATTCCTCCAACCAAAACCAAACCCATTGGTTACAAGTTATCCACAAATACTTTTATAAGTCATTAAAGACGTTATTGAGAAAAAGAAGGTTCTAGGTATAGGTATGGCAATATATACTTCATCAGCCTAGGTACATAAAAAGAGAAGTATCCACAAACAATTTATTGTCGGATCCACTATTCCAATTTTTTTTCTTGAATGAAATTTAGACCCTCAATATATAACTTTTTTAATTAAAATCTCTTGCTTCGCAAATTATTATTTAATTTATGTAGGCACTTAATATTAAACAAAAGACCAACGTTTTCCTCTATTCTGTTATGAATAATATCAAATTACGTGTGCATTTCTTCGAATAAACTTCCCTTAACAAATGTCATTTGCTTCATCATCATCTACACCTGACTAGACAAATTTATTATGTAGGATTCTATGAAAACCGCATATGACGCATAATTCTTTCCATTTCCACCCCCAAAAAGGTGGCGTTTGTATTGAAACGTAATTTATGCTTCCTTTTATATCTCTATATACAAAAATGAAAGCAAGTCTGCCTGCATCAGTATTTTAGTCACTGTCGGTTTTTCGGCAAAAAAAAAAAAAAAATTCCGACCCTGAATGAAAAATCAATATTTATTTTCATTTCATTATAATTCCTGTAGACACAAGAGTGTGTTGGTATGGCCCGAAGGAAGATATCGATTTATATGCGTTGCAAAGCACAAGCCGACCAAACTTTCGTCCTTCAGAACGAAAATAACAAACCAGGATAACACAACGAAGATGGTTTATTGAATAAAGCTTAAAAGCTTTTTTATGAAATGTGTACAAAGTACAACACGTCTGCTTAATGTAGAAACGATAGAAAACGAACAAATAAAACCCTCTATAGAATGTGACTCGTAAATGAAATAATAAATAATGTCAAACTCAAATGGGAGGAGGGGTGGTGTGTTCTTCATTGCAAACAATAAAACGAAAGTTCATAACCCTGCGCGTATACATACATGTTTAATGACATCATCCTTAGTCGGATTTTCTTATAATAATTATAACTTTGAACGTAAGCCAACTTTTGTTTTTTCGTCTTTGAAGGATAAATAATTTGGGTGAAAGAAATATTCTTATATTATTCACAGAATGATGGTGTTTTGACATTGTCATCTGTTGAAACTTAAAAGCGCTTTCTTCTTTAAATTGTTTTGTAGAATTTTTGTTTTTAAGATTGTTTGTCATTTGTTAAGTCTTATTTATTAATTTTAATTTAACTATACTGGCAGGCGTCGACATACAACTGAAATTGTTGATTTTATTAATTTAAAATTTGATTATGTGCGAGTTTGTTGTTTTTTTTTATGTTCATTGTATTAGAAAATAATCCAATAATAAATTCAAAATCTTAATGATTAAATATTAATCTGCAAATTGCAAATTACTTAACACCCTTTTGACTGAACGCTTTCATTTCAAATGTCATTTTAGATGTCAAATGTTTTGAAAAAAGTGAATTTTATAGCAAATAAAATTCATAGAATTTCTGAACGAAATTTTTGCTGTCTTTTTGAAAATAATCACTTTATTAATATGTATATTTGATCAGTAGAAATGCTACTAAATCTTCTTCTTTCAAAACCAGGTTTTATTTTGGTGAATACCGAGGTGGAAACATAGCATTAGTTTAAAGTTTTCGAACTGTAAAACGTGACACAATTCACAACATCGGGAAGTTAAAGAAATCGTCAAATAAAAAGTTAGCTATAGTTTAACTTCAAATTCACTCTTTTGATTTGTTATCGCCACCATTCATAATTCGCAATTCTTTGGTCGCGTCTCATGTCCTTAAAAAAATCTTATGTTGAAATTAGAAAAATTCCGTTTCAGTGTCCGATAAAATATATTGTCATTTATAAGTAGGTATTTTACCACATCGCGAATCACTAACAAATTTCCAAAATGGCAGCCAAGCGTCAAAATGATAAAAAAATGGCTTCCATTCTTAGGCCCTGTTATGTGACATTTCAACTCGTCAAACTTTTTGACGTTAGAGTCGAATGTAATCATTAGGCGCTTCCTGCAAGAAAAAAAATTCAGTGGACTCACAGATTTTTTAACTGGGAGATAGAAAATCTCACCTGAGCGCTGAAATTTTTTCCGGAGATCACTGAGATTAAATTTGTTGGATTCGATTTCTCAGAACAGATGTTTTTTAAAGTTTAAAAATGAATGGGGTATCTAAAAAAAGTGCAGCGATTAGACGAGCAAATTGCTTAGCAATTTTTATTGAAATACCTATACACAAAACTAATAGAAACACAAAATTAAGAAACCTGAAAGAAATACACTCCAAAATGACAAAAATAACAAGATATTTTCTGATATTGTGTTTTGGAGAGAGAAATATGTCCCACAAGAGGATACTATTTCTGTCAAACTGACATTGAGATCTTCGTGAGATATAATTTGTTAAGACTCGCCTGTTATCATCATTCGGTAACGCTACTAAAATGGTAATGGCGAAAGGCAATTTCATCATCGTTTTCGAAGACATGAAAACCAAACAGTGACTTTTTTAGGTTGCATTGTAACTTGGAGGACATTGTGTGCCTTGGCATCGACCCAGATCTGACAATTGCCGTTCCTGTTGCAAATTCAGATTAGATAAAGAAAATAAAAAGACAGTTTTTATTTTTAAAGGTTAACTAATATTGGTTGAGGTTTGAATTTGACATAAATGAAGAGGTGTTGCTGGGGAATGTTATCGAATATATCGAAACAAAATAACAACTTTTAATCGTTTATTTTGAATGTCTTGCATTGAAAATTTACTCAACGTATTGCGTTTTTTGCATTGAATACACTTAGTGCTTCGTGTCAGTTTTTTTTTCCATTTCATGTCATTCCAGTAAAAGTGATAAATTAAACGAACAGAGCTAACAAAATGCGGCAGTTCCTGAAAATGTCAAATAATAATATTCATGGCTATACAAGCCAGAAAGAGAAAAACAAATTTTTTCTCTTATTCTTTTGATTAAAATTGCCAAACAAAATTATTTCAATTTAGATGTGAGCCTTTTTTATAATTTCGAAATTGAGGTCTCAAATTGTGTAACTCCGAGCTAGGTGGGAACATAGTATTAGTGCTCGTTGGTGAAATTTCGCAAGAAATATTTTTTTTTTTTTTTTTTTTGAAAAAAATCGTTAAATGAAGTTATATCTACTTTATCAACAAAAAGCGTTATTTACTTTAGACTTTGATAAAATTAGAAAAAGGAGGCGAGAAAGAAGGTTTTGTTTCAAAACATGAAATTTATATACAAAAAAAATAAAGTAGGTATTCCAAAATTTATCTAATAATTGAATATTATGAAGAATGAAATACTCGAATCAAACATAAATATGTAGGTACTCTATAATTTGTTTGGTCAAGGTGCCTTAAATTGTGTTCATCCCAAACCGATTACAGCAGAGATTGAATAGAGAAATGAATGAACAATTCTTGAGTGGCTCATTATTCTAAGTATAGCTATATAGGTATAGTCTTCAACAATTTGTAGTCAATTTGATTTCAAAATACATAAACAAAGAACGACATTTATCCTAGAGCTCCATCTTTTTTCCAAGTTCTATTTCAATTAAATTCATTGCCATATTCTCTGACGAATGCCTTGAGCAGACTGATTTTCTTGGCCTCTTTAATCAACGTTTGAGAGCTAGCCCAGCCCTTCGTGTTTTGCATTCATCTTTCATATTTGAGTTCACTGGCATGTATAATGGAATTAGTCGAAATTAAATTGTACCCGCATGTGCTAAGCCATTTTTGTATATATGTACAGTACATAATTATATATTTTCTTCCTGCTTAGAATTAGTATAATGACATAATAAATGCTTGCCTGCAAGCCAGCATGAGTCAGCAGAAATTATGTTTGGTATCAAAGGTCCTCTACTTCTTAATGAATTAAATGTCATGCATAGTTTGGGTGAGAATTCTATTCTATAGATGGAAGTTTTTCTATTATTGAATAAATAAAAAGTAAGTACACGCATGATGCATGCTCTTGCACAGAGTTCTTAATACAATATATTGTTAGACGAGATCCTTTAAGTTATTAAGGGTGAACACAGTTAATTTGCTTAATTAATGTTTCCCATCGTGACATAAAGTTAATACTGATTTTTTGTTAATTTATTGACACGCACATTCTAGTTCGTCGTTGATAGGAATGGAAGGGCCCATGCAAAGTACATTTTTATTTCAAAACCAAAATGCACTGTTAGGTAAAGTGGGCGCAGTACAAATGCAGTTATAGATGGGCGTACTGCTGATTAACTATGTATATATCAGCAGCTCAGCTAGAAGTATTTTTAAGTCATGTTCAAACTTTTTTCATGTCATGTTTCGACAGCTTTCGAAGCAATATTTCTGCTATAAATTTAGTAGATTTTTTCCAAATGAAAGTAATATTTACATCATGTTGGATTAAGCAAGTTAATTGCACTTGATAGCATTTTAGAGATCTTTTCTCGAATTGGTTCGCACATTATTTATGAATCCCTTATTCACTGAATTAGAAAATATTAGCTCACGAGTTGTTTTGATTTTTTTTTTAAGCCTGAAATCTTCGAAATAAATGCTATGATCTGCAACATTTTTGTCTCAGAGTCTCTTCACAATTTGTATCAATGTTCCTCTGTCTGAAACTTAAAAAGTGTTTGAAACTTTTAAGAGTTTTTAGCGAGAGTAAGTTAACAAACAAAAGTATGGGAACTAGTTTCAACAAAGTCATTGCACTGACAGTTCCAAAAAGTCGCTGAGTCGAAATGTCATCTCTTGGAAGACCCCATATATCTTCGAGTATTGAAGTGTCAGAAGTCAGAGTATATATGAGAAATATCTATTCCAATAGTATTTCAAATCTAGACAAAATACCTCTCACTGGCATAAATCAATAACGCAAACAGGAATAAATTCAATCCACGGAGAAAGTGCATTCCATTAAGTTATCTCACTCAAAACATTATCATGAGTTTCTTTTCAAATGTCATACAAAATTTATTATGAATTTAATAATTTAAGATTAAAACGTTTATAAGGTTGAATACCTGAAAAAGTTCTTTGAACCCATTTTTAACCTGTTTGTAGAAAAAAAATCGTTACTTTTGTGATGTATTCCTATTTGTGCAGCAACTACCTTTTTAATTTGAATTGAATAAAGTTTACAATTTTTCGATTTGATGAAAAGACAAGCAAACAAAAAAAAAAAAGTCAGATGCACCCAATCACCGACAATTCAACCGAAAGTAATTATATCTGAATGCTGATTTCTATCATCCGATTCTATCAACGTAGATATTCAAATGGGTTGTGTTTTCCCCGATCCCGACTAGGCTATTAGTCGACAGACGGGAATTCCATTAGAGCTCTAGTAACTAGGAATGAGAAAAATAAAACTAGTTTTCCCTTCATGAGTTGAACTGGCATAATTTATGCTGTGTAGATATGTATACATATACGAATAATATGAATGCGACTCTTCTTTGCTTCAAATGATGTTGCAATAAGGAATGTATTCCATCAGACACAAATCTAAATGTTCCCGATTTCGCCACAAATTTTATTCACGTTCTTTGGAAAATGCGTTTTACATCCCTCTATGTGTAAGTATGCGGTTTTCACAAACAGGAATAAATATTATACCGCACCACCTGGTGAGCAATCATTTCCTGTGTATAGCCTGTGACGTCCTAGCGGTGTAGTAATATATTCAGAGATAGAAGATTGTTATCCGTCGTCGGCAGAAAAAATGTCCATCTTAAAAAAAGAAGAACTAAGCTCTTGCTATCCTTCCTCTTCAGACTCGTTGCAACGGAAAAACTAATCCGTCTAGTGAAATTCATTGCAACCTTATTATTTTAATGTTTTTCATGTATTATTTTTTTTCTCAATCTTTGTTTTGTTGTGTTTTTGTTTTTATGCTTGCTTTTTCTTTGTGCGGTTGAAAATTGAGAGCAGGGATGTCGTTTCTAAGAAAAGTACTTTAGAAACTCGAAGGGGAGTCAATTATGTACTATGTTGGTAAAGAATAGCTAATGGATTTAAAAATAGGTTGTAGGTTGTCATCACTTGAAGACTGTAACTTGTTTGTGAAATGAATTCCATTATCATGACTTTTCTAAACTCTTAACTCTTAGCTCTTTTTTGAAAGTTGGCGGTGGAACAATGCATCCGTCTGTTAAGAGTTCTCTTTAACATCTCCAGTTAATAGCATGATATTCCGTGCCGAACGGCTGTTCTTGGTTCGGCTAGCTATACGTATAATATTTTTTTTCTTTGCTAAGCCGTTCTCTTTAAAATAAGTGGGGAAACGCAAAGCAATTAGATACAGAGCCATTTAAAATAAGGTAGCACGATCTTGCTCTTGTAGCAAAATACCACAAAATTTATATTTAATTTATTAAAAATAAATTTAATAATTTTTGTTTAATATAAATGAGAAGTGAATATTACCACCAAAGAAATAATTCTTAAATCGGTTTTACCGATGTTTACTTAATAATTTTTATAAAAAGTCTTTTTTTTACGAATTTGAAGTATGCCAATTTTAAGTACTAAATAGGTTGCATTTTATGCACACAATATTACTTTTTTTAGTAACAGCTGTTTTCCATATATCAAATTTACAAAAAAAAATAAATTAAAAAATTAATTAAAATTAAAACTAAGCACTTCAGTAAAATTCTGGCATTGAAATTTTATGAAATCATCAGATATTTCTAAAAAAAAATTGTGTTAAAATCGGTTGAACCGTTCAAGAAAAAAATAACGGTTATATGAGAACAAAAAATATCTGCTATAATAGCTGCTGTTACATAACAATTGGAAAACTAGCATTATCTGAACTACTGAATAAGATTTCAAGCTGTTCACAGGGACATTGTATTTTTGTGGTGGTTAATTTCGATAATACCTTTGTTTTTTTTGTTTTTTGTAGCAATCTCCATCCAGCGGCGTTTTTATTTTTAAAATATGCTACTACTGATACTGAACTGTCATCGCCAGACAGAATGAAATGAAAAAATTACAACAAATGCCAAAATTAGATTCATACATATCTTTCAAAGTTCAAAATGTCAAATGTATTGTCTCTGGTGACTGTACGAACTGAATACCCCGCAAATTTCAAAATCAGATTTGCGAGAATCTGTCAAACTGCAAACTGCCTGATAAGTGATGACATTTAGCACTGAACATTATACAAATGTCAAAATTAGATTTGTAAGAATCTTTCAAGTGAGTAAGGGCCATTTGATAGAACGACACTTAAATATTTATGTTTTGCATAAATCCTTAAGTGACAGTCTATGCAGAGAAAAAAGTTCTATATAAGAATTTATGTGGAACATATAAATACTAACTTGCGATTGTCCGCAAATAACAAAATTGGGTGTGTACAAATCTCTGAAACTACAAAGTGTCATATTTATTACTCCCTGATGACAGTTCGAAATGAATACTTCTCGAATGTCTAAATTAGAAAACAAACTGGAAGTATCAATAAATATATATGATCAAATAATACTACACTTAAAGTATTTAGTTCAATTAATAGATATGTCACGGTGAAGTAGTAAAATCAACTTTTCTCAAAAGAAAACAAAAAAAAAAAATATAATATTTACGGAATTTTCATATATTTTTAAACTCCTAGACTTCTTTCAATAGATTTTGATACGTACTTTATATCTTAACATACAGGGTGAGTCATGAGCAATGCGACAAAATGCTAGGGCGTGTAGGTTGCGTTAAGACAAGAAAAAAATCGTATGGGAGGGGGGGGTCTATTCCCCTCCGTTTAGCCGGGAGGGGCAATTTTCGAAAAAACTGACTTAAAATGGGAAACAAATTTTTTAAAATCAACGGCTTCATTCACAATGCTGTGCGATACGTTTTTGAAAAGCCAATAACTTTTTCTTTCATTCTGTATTTAAATAAATCTATTCTAAGAAATAGTTTTTGAAATATTAATTTTCAAAGTCAAAATTTTGAAAAAAAAAATTGAAAAAAAAATTTCAAATTCATTTTTTTCAAAATTTTACGTAATTAAGTGCTAATTTTAATTTCAAAATTCAATGCTGTTATTAATTTTTAGTCAAAACAGAAAACCGGATGCCAAAATGTATCTTAGTTTTTGAGAAAATAAGAAAAACTAGAAGTATTTTTTTCCAAGAAAAACACTTTTTTTTTTGGTTTTCCAAATTTGACCTGCTCAGGTCAATTATTAATAAGGGAATTATTCCTTTCTTATTTTTCATTACATACCATCCGATTTTAATCAAATAATAAAAAAAAACGAATTAACTTTTTACTTATTTTACTAGTTTTACTTTTAATTTCTTTTTTATTTCTCAAAAACTAAGATACATTTTGACATCCGGTTTTCTGTTTTTGACTAAAAATTAATAACAGCATTGAATTTTGAAATTAAAATTAGCACTTGATTACGTAAAATTTTGAAAAAAATTAATTTGAAATTTTTTTTTCAATTTTTTTTTTTCAAAATTTTGACTTTGAAAATTAATATTTCAAAAACTATTTCTTAGAATAGATTTATTTAAACACAGAATGAAAGAAAAAGTTATTGGCTTTTCAAAAACGTATCGCACAGCATTGTGAATGAAGCCGTTGATTTTAAATAATTTTTTTCCCATTTTAAGTCAGTTTTTTCGAAAATTGCCCCTCCCGGCTAAACGGAGGGGAATAGACCCCCCCTCCCATACGATTTTTTTCTTGTCTCAACGCAATCTACACGCCCTAGCATTTTGTCGCATTGCTCATGACTCACCCTGTATAGTAAAGAAATCGGTGAAAAGCATAATCAAATTCTATTCATTTTCAAATGAGGCAATACAGTCATAGCACCAACACTGAAAAATAAAAATGTTTAAATTTAACGGTCTGGCTTTGAGTTTTGAAACTTAATTTAGGATCACAAAAATAGAACCAGACAGAATCTTGTTGTGTTGTTGTATTTGATAAACTTTGAAAAACAAGTACCAAACATATTTATTTAATACTTATATCGACGACATCCCTGGTTTATAAAAAATCATGAATTCACTGCCCTTTTGGTAAAATTATTGTGGAAGAAATGAAAGAGGTCGTCTTTGGTTAACAATTTGTAATTATCTTATGTACCTCTTTCAGCAATTGGCGGTTGGGTAGGCTTCATGCATGGTCATTAATATTTCTCTACGTTATTGTCTGGTGGCTTTTTTATTGTTTGGTTAAGTGCTTTGAAATATTTATAATGTTTATTTCAATTCAAAATATGTAAACATTGTTGTAATGAAACAGAACAGAATAATGTTTTGTTGGGAATGAATAATAATAACTATGACATTATAAATATATTCTTTTGAAGGCTAATGCAGTTGGAATGGTAATGTTCTTTGACATTAGGACTTCAGTTATCAGACAAAAAGAGTATTTAACATTTTTCTAGTAAAATGCTTAAAGTTGTTTTGACTTGTTTCATTCGAAGAAATAGAGCTAGTTAGAGGGTAATTTCTTTTAAACAATTTCAACCATGCTCGTTATAGATATGTTTACAGTTTCGTTACGAAAGATTCTGTCATATACATATAGGGTGTGAATATTTACAGATTGGTCAACTGACTCTTTGAAATCGTAAATGTGCTGCTTTAGACTCATTCTAACCCTTTATTTATTATTTGTTTAATCGAGGTCAACCCGTATAAATGAAGTCATAAATTTCAATCAGCTTAAATATACCATAATTAACGACAACCTATATCATCCCTTAAAATGCAAATTCCTTCCAAATTTTAATTGCTATTGAGGGGACTATTTTTCCCGACGTATTTGGTATATCTCTGAATTCAACCCCAATTGTTAGTTACACAAAAATGTTAAAAATTTACTCCAAATAAATCTAGCAAACTTTTAACTTTAAAAAGAATCTCAATTAAACACTCGAATCAGAAAAAAAGACATTAATACGTTGCATTGATTGACATAAGAGATAAACCCCGACTGATTTCATTGTTAATTGTCAAGTAAATAAATTCATCATCAATAAAATTAATTTTATAGCACCAAAGGGCCAAGTATTCTTGCAACATCACCCTGCTGCAGCTGTTTTGATAAGATGAGATATTTTTTGTTTTGTTGTTCTTCCTTTCGATGATGCATCCGATTCGAGTTTGAAAAGTTTCAGAAAAATAAGGGAGTTTCTAAACGTAAATCATTTGAGATTATGGATAGATTGTCAGCAAAATAGAAATTTTTAATCAACTCGTGTCTATATGCGAACATCTGTAGATGCAGCTGCTCTTCAGCTCTACAACAACAAGAGTAAAAGGTTCGTTGACATAGTGTAGGTATCCGGTAAGCATCACAGGTAAACAATACGTAATTCCTTTTATGTGTGGTGCATTATCTTTAATGGGGACTGCATTAGAAAATGCTTTGTAAAAGTAAATTCTACAGAATATCATGTCCTAGTTTCTTTCATAAAAGAATTCTACTTTAGCAAGAAAAAGAGTCTTCTGTAATAAAAGGGTTTTTGTGGGATATTGATAACCGTTCAGTTGGTTATCCTTAGGTTACGTGGTTTGACTAACGAATGTTCTGACGCAAATATAAAAATTTGTCGTAATCAGTGAATTGGTTTGCCCGCGAACTAAATTTTAGTTGTAGGTTGTAGGTGCTAGTAAATTCACCATTTCAACACAGGTATTTCAAAATGTTCGACTAATAAGACCATTGCTTGAGTGCGATCGATTTGAATTGTATTTCGTTTCAACTCATCCCCTTTTATAAAAAGGTGGACCTAATGTCGAATTCCTTTCATTTTACCAGATTTGATCGAAAAAGTTGACTTTTTTCCTTCCTATGGATCTTGAATAAAAAATTTGCTTTTTTCTTTGATTGTATTTTGTATATTTCTGTAGAAGCGATTTTAATTATTCGCTATACTTCACTTTATTGACAAATTGCACAATTTACAACAAAATTCGCGCACAATATATTGTTTTCAATAATTTTAATTCTGCAAATTCCTATTAAAATAAACCACACTACACAATTAAAATGCTCATCTGACAGATTGAAAATAAAATCATTTAAGTATTTGTAAATCTTGCTACAAATCGAGATTAATGTCGAACTCCGAAAAATTGATCTGAGAAAGGAAAAAAAGCAACTTTTTTGTCTATGGATCATGATTATTTGAGATTTTTTCTCTTCAGATCAATCTTTTTCCGAAAAAAAGCAACTTTAGTCCGAAAAAAGTTAACTTTTTATTTGAAAGGAATTCGACATAAGTTCCAGCTCGGTTCAACCACGCATATAAACTAGGTAGCTCTTGCAGTCATGTTGTCCTATCGTTTCACTCTTGACAGAAAATTTAATTTGCATTTCATCGTTGAACTGGAAGGTTGTAAAAATTCGCTTATCCGTTCAGTTTTATTATTATTTTGTCTCCCTATCTTTCAGCCCATCTCTTTCCTTCTTATTGAAAATTATTCTCTCTCAATTAGAGCTCCCAAAGTTCTGACACAACATTTCGAGGAGAAATGCTGGTGTCATTGACGTACTAGATATGGACCGCCAGTCGGTTGAAATTTTCATACAAACAGCCAAGAAAAGTTGTTCCAGCTAAACACAGTCTAAAAACGCCATCATCTTTTAGTGTTAAATACGTGTACTAATTTCGCCATTAGAATTTAAATGAAAACGATGATATATTCATCCGTAAGTAACTCATGGCATAAGGAGTGGATGTGTTTTCTAAAATAAAAGTAGTTTGATAATAATTTCCACCAAAATATTTCAATAGTCAATAATTAATTAAAAAAATCATATCACTGCTACGCAGATTCCCTGCTAGTAGTTGATGGCGCCCCTAGTTATGTTGGAACACGCGTGAAGTTGGCTATTGGCGGTCCATACCTAATACGTCAATGGCTGGTGTTTTACTTTCCAACGTTTTCTCTCCCTCAAATTGTTTTTTTTTTTCATGTCGTAACTCGTATGTCTATTTTTGTGCGTGACCACGAAGTGTGCACTGATACAATTAACACTTGCGTCAATGTGGCTATTAACTAACTAAAACAGCTAACATTAGTCAAAAAAATAAAGATATTTTTTTTTTTTACAAAGTTCTGAACGAAAACTTTTGGCTATCCGTCTTAAATATTAAATATAGTCAAACATTTTTGACGTAAGTAAGCTTTTATTCAAGTTGGGTTCATGCATTTGTGCTATTTAAATGTTCTACCAATATTTATCTTAAATTTAGCTTTTAAATAAATGTATTTTAAATGTATTTGTATTATTTTCTTTCTTTGCAGGTAATTGGAAAATAAATTTTGTTTTAATAACCGTCATATATGACTTACTAAATTCCTATGTTGTACAGTGAGTAAATTCAATTAAAATTAAAACCCAAAAATTTTAGATTTTATTCATTTCAGTTTTTACTTATTTTTGATTTTTATTATGTACCAATTATTTGTGTCCGAAACAAAGTTTTTTGTTTTTAATTTTTACAAAATTTATGAATTTTAAAGCTATCAATTTTAAATCAAAAATATTAACGTCCAATTCGTTCACACCACAAGACTTCATATTAGTATCAATACTAGATGAGCCTAATTTCAAAAGTAGATGGACTTGGTTTGACAGATTCATAAAAAAGTTTATAACATTAGCATTTCGGTCACAAACTATAAAATGCAATTATTTCCACAAAATTCACTTGTAACATATAATTAACCGTCGAATTTATGCAATTAAAGTATTGAATTTGTATATAAATTAAGAAAAATTAAATATATTTTTCAAACTTTATATAGACAAATTAATTGTTGACATCTAAAATGACATTTGAAATGAAAGCGTTCACTCAAGGGGGTGTGTTCACAAAATTTGCAGGAAGATTTATAACAGATTAATTTTTCATTATGAAAGTTCGAAAATAAATTTTATGGTACATCTTGTCATTTGAAAGGAGATTACGGATACATCTGTTCAAATCACGATCAAGTTGTTGGCGACATAGTATTAAATAGATTCTTGTTTCGTTTCAGTTAGGTAAAGTTAACTGTAAGTCGATAACGCACTCATACATTCTGTTAAAAATATTGTCCAATTAATATCGTAATGATATTTAACAACTTTAATAAAGGTTCAATGGTTAATTAGAGTCCTAAAACATTGCATTCAAAAGGAAAAAAACATGTAAATCAAACAAAAGTGAATCCCATTCTGTTAGCACAAAAAAAAAAGACCGATAGATTGCTTTCAAACACTTTAAACTCGAAAAACACTTCAAATTCTAATAAGAAATGATAAAACGTTCAATGTTAGATCCCTGCACTGCTCAATGTTATAATGTAAGTAAATCATAATATGTCTATAAATGTCGATTAACGATAAATAATCTAAAATTAATATGATTTTGAAGTCCGCTTTTCAAAACATTTTGCTTTTAATCTTGAGTGGAAAATTTATATTTTGTGAGAATGTTTACACGATGATGTGTGAGAAGATTTGAAAATTTTATATTTTGATGGCCTTATTGGATAAATGTTTTTTTTTTTGTAAATTATATTCTAAACCTATAAACCATACTAAAAGGAGTGAATCTTTTACAATAAAAGGAATCTTCTAATATAATTGAGGTTTTCACAGAAACTAAGACGAGATACCAAAAACACAGTGTTCAAAGCTAAATCAATAAAAGTACCATACGATATTATATATAGGAATGAAGATACAGGTTTTCATTTCGGCAAAGAATGCAAAAGACTGCAAGGAATGCAAACAAATTATGAATTCTCAAATGATTGCATTCAATTGATTATTTAAAAATGATTGCAATCTTTTTGATATCAAATTAATGATGATTGGTTTTGAAGTCGAAGTCTCAAAGGAATTCAAAATTGTTGGAGGAGGTACATGCGTCTATGGACAGATGTCAAAAATTTATACGCCGATTTTCGTCTTGTAGTCAAATAAGCAAATCCATTCTCAGTCGAATAACGTTAAGTGAAACTATTCAGACATTTCTCCATTAACAAAACTGCTTGCAATCATTTTATTGGCATAGTCAGCAGCTTCGTCTACTGTTTGCATATAGTTATAGTACTGCCCACGTTCTGACTACTCAAACTCCTATAATCTCATTTTTAGAGTTTATTTTAACTCTCAATATCTAAAATAAGTAGGTGAAATAACGATTAAGAGTTGCTGACATGTGGATATAGTTCTTGGATCAAATCAAATGATTTAACATCCATCCTACTCTGTGTTGGTAAATATCAGCATATCTCTTGTTTAGATCTTGCTCTACCGACCTTTAACAATTTCATTTAAAAATAAAATAATTTTCCAGATAAAATATTTAATTAACATAATTAAGTAACAGATATTCACACATTTTATTAAATAAATTAAAATATCTATCGTTTACAAATACTTTAAACTCAAAAATACGCCCATCATCTCAGATTTCGATCACGTACCTCATGTCAGACGTATCGCCCAAGGAATAAAAATTATTTTCTGTAATAAATTATTTTTTAAAATAGATTCAGTTATCTATATAAATTTAAATATCTTAATTACCTTCGTCACTTTCAAAAGAATAGAACGTGTCATCATCCCTTAGAGATGAACGATTTGAGAGTCGTCTATTTGAACGCAACTGGTTCATGGTCTTCGTTTGATATGCTCCTCCAATTGGTGATCCATATTCAGAACTGGTCCTTTCGGATAAACATATTGATCCAATTGGTGATCCGTAAATAGAATTTGGACTTTGAATAGATACATTATCTAGATTTTCATGATAATCGAAATCGGTTGAAGGTGTTGCATGTTGTTCTCTTGTCGTTTTATTATCGTTGTTGTTGTTCTTGGTACAACTAGGCAACTCCATATTTACGGTCTGATTGGGAATAGGTGCAGGTCGCCTCTTACTGGAAGTTCTTGTAACTTTTTTCGGCTCGTAGTTACCTTCTTCATCGCTTGTTCCATTACGAGAATGTCGTTTCTTAGTTCCGATTTCTTTTATCTGTATTTCTTTCTTGTCCTCCTTTTCAAAACTGTCACTATCAGCACTTGATGAAATTGGCTTCTTGGTGCCATTTTCTTTTGTTTTATTTTCTTCGACTTCGAAACTACCGTCGTCATCATCACTTGGAATCAGCTGAATACGAGGTACATTTTCATAAGTTGGATTTTTCTCGAACCTTGTTATGAGCTTGTTTACTTTGCCCAGGTCACTTGGTTCGATTTCCTCACTGAAATGGCGTCGCAAAGATCCTTGCTTGACAAGAGGATGAGCTAGACGCACCATCGAATCGTTTCGTTCGGGCAAGAGACGAGGAGGTTTCCTCGATGGGAGAGGCGGTGGTGGTGGAGAGAATGACGGTGGTGGAGATGGGGCCATTGTTGGCACTCCTTCGTCATCGTCTTCTTCTTCTTCTTCGCTAGACAATTCGTCGTTTTCGTTATAGTTTGCATCCAAGCTTTCCTGACTGTTGCCGATTTGTGCCTTTTTAGGCACTGGACTTCCACGGTATGCTTTGTTGCTGTCGCTGCTAGTGTTTTCACTTCTGCTTCGAATACTTTCTATGGAAACTTTGGTGCTGACCATTGGAGATTCTTGTTTTAATCGAGTGATCCTAGAAGCGTTATCATAATCATCATCATCGTCCGTACTATCGCCGAAGCTTTTGTCCAAGCTATCTGCACTGGCTCCCATTATTCGTCTCACTGGGACGTTTTTCATTTCATCGTCAAAGTCTCTGAAGGCACCTCCTTCGCGATTTGCAAATATATCGATGCTTTTTGTCTTATAGAGTTTCTCTTCGCTAAAGACACTGTGAACTTTCCATGGTTCTGTGTTCTCAATGATTTTATTCAAACCAGCCAATGTCGATGATGAGCAACTCTTGTTTCGGAAATTCTCTGGAATCCATGAGTCGGAATCATTTGAATCCATGGAACGTTTCCTTAAATGGTGTGACCTATTTACATCGAGGTGTTGCGACGAAGACTCCGGTGATGGAGTCATTTCCAAGAAGCTTGATATGGCACTTTTATTAGGAATCCATTCAGTTTTCGGTGCTTGATATTTGATCTTTGGAATGATTTCCTTGACTACAGCTGTTGGAACAGGTGGCGCTGGTCTAGTGACTGCAATCACCAACGTCGATTCATATTCATCGGAGTCATTTTGATGAATTAGAACTTTTGGAATCTTTTCATCCTCATCGTCCTCAGATTCCATTGACTGCGAATTATTTTGATTCGTTCTCCATTCGACAGCTGCCGCATTAGGACTGTCTTCTATTTCCAGATCAGATTGTTCAACGGAATCAGACTTGTGGATTTTGCAAGACCGCTTTTCTGGACTTGTTGTTTCATCGGGCAAATCTTTTGACTTTCCGTGGAAGTTCTTCATTTTCTGCATTTGAGCGTTGACTTTTTGTAAAGCCTTGGTACGAGCTTGCTCAAGTTTCTCCAGATTGCTTGACTTTTGTTTCTGTTGGTCGCTACTCTGCGATGGATCACCAGACTCATCGGCATCATCGGAGACGGCTTTTCTGCTTCGAATATTATTAAGTTTTCTCATTAGTGTTTGAGATCGTCCTGGTGGTGGTGGTGGAGCCTCAGATGGTACACTTGAACCATCATCTTCGGAAGTAGGCTCAATCGTTCGCTTGATTTTAATGCTCTTTTTCCATTTGCTGATTCTACTTGTAATGGGAGCGTCTTTGGGAGTTTTAGTTTCTTCCTCGTCAAATGTGAACGATCGTTCCCTTAGTTTAAGTTTTCGCAAACCAGCCTTAAGTTGTTCGGACATATTTGGTTTTGTCAATTCTTCATTTTGTTCATTATCTGACTCTACAGATGTTTGTCGTTGGGGCCTTCGATTTTTCAAACGGTTAATACTCATTTTAATGCTTGAGAATTTACCTTCTGGACTTGATATAACTGTTGGGTCATTGCTTTTTTCTTGCGGTTCCGAACGACGCAAATGAATATTACTCAACTTCCAGGACTTCTTCTCGTAATCAGAAGGTTCATCGAGTGATTCCTGTGATTGAAGATTCTTCTTGGGCTTTTGTTCGGCTACACTGTCTTCTGAGGTGAATCTGTTGCGAATATTTTTAAGGTTCCAAGTGCTATCGTAATTTCCAGAGAAATCATGAGACATTCCTTCTTTCATGGTCTTCTTAAATCTAGCCATTCTTGATTCACCAACTTTGGGCTGATCATCTCCGGATTCTTCAGGAATGTCATTTTCAACAAAGCTTTCTGACATTCCTCCTTTCATTGATTTTTTAATTCTGGCAATTCGTGATGTACCAGATCTTTTATTATCGTGGTCGTCCTCTGATTCTGCTGATGTGTATTTGTCAGAAAGACCTTCGGATTTTCCTTCGTTTGCTGTTTTCTTGGATCTGGCAACTCGTGACTTGACAGCTTTATGAGCGGGAGGTTGATCGTTTTCATCCCCAGATGCTGCAGAAATGTTTTTGTCCGAAAAACCTTCTGATATTCCTTCCTTCATTGACTTCTTGAATCGTGCCATTCTCGATGGGCCACCCTTAGGTTGGCCATCACCTGATTCAACAGGAATGTGTCTATCCGAAAATCCTTCTGATATTCCTTCTTTCATTGACTTCTTGAATCTTGCAATTCGCGATGTACTAGAAGCTTGAGGTTGATCATTTTCTGATTCAGCAGGAATGTGTCTATCGGAAAATCCTTCTGATATTCCTTCTTTCATTGACTTCTTGAATTTTGCCATTCTCGATGGACCAGCTTTATGAACCTTTGGTTGAGCATCTCCTGACTCAGCAGGAATGTGTCTATCAGAAAATCCTTCTGATATTCCTTCTTTCATTGACTTCTTGAACCTTGCCATTCGCGATGTACTAGAAGCTTGAGGTTGATCATTTTCTGATTCAGCAGGAATGTGTCTATCCGAAAATCCTTCTGATATTCCTTCTTTCATGGACTTTTTGAATCTTGCCATTCGCGATGTACTAGAAGCCTGGGGTTGATCATTTTCTGATTCTGCCGGAGCGTTTTTGTCCAAAAAGCCTTCTGATATTCCATCTTTCATTGACTTCTTGAATCTCGCCATTCTTGAAGTTCCCATTTTATGTGCTGGAGGTTGATCATCCGCTGAATCCGCTGAAATACTTTCCTTCATTGATTGCTTGAACTTTGACAACCTGGAAACACCAACCCGATGGATTTTGATGTGCTCTTCTTCTGATTCAGCAGGATTGTTCTTCTCATTAAGAGTCCACAAGCTGCTTCTATTGGGTTTCCGAGGAGGTTCATCAGTGCTGTCCTCAGACATTGAACGTTGAAACTTCTTCCTCAATGTTGCTGCCTCAGAAATAGCATTCCTTCTCTTTGCCAGAAGAGGAGGACTTTCATTTCGCTGCAGATGACCCAGCTCAGACCTTATTGGACTTGGAACTCCTGATCTCAATGAATCGGCCGGGCTTATACTGTTCGATGACATTGAAAGACGACGACGAGCCTCCTTGAACTCGAAATTATAGCCATCCTCTTCAACTCGATTCTCTAAATCATCTTCCTCCAGCTTTGAATCTCGTTCGTATTGTCGTGCATAAATATCCACCTCTATCTCTGTCCTTCGAACAACAGTTTTCTTAACGAATATATTTTTAATCTTGAACTCTGAAAAGTCCTTATATGTTTTCTTGCATCTATCACTAAACCTGCTTACTTTGTTTCCACCAACTGGTTCCCGCGTATCAAATTCATCCGGACAATTCTCCTCCTCGAAATTACTTGCCGTCCTATAAGTAGATAATCCACTTTCGGATTTATCCTTGAATCCATAATTTATGTTCATCAATGATGACACTGTAGAAATCCTGGTTGGAGTGCGATCAATAAAACCAGAATGAGCTGGCAAAGATTGTGGCGATATGGGTAAACCTACCCCCATTGCTTTGTCTGGTGATTGTTGCTGCTGCTGTTGCTGTGCCAAATCCTCACGTGAACTTTTGAAAATCTTTCGTGATTTAATTTTTGGAATTTTAATCTGTGGCAACGGTGGTAGTTTATCTATCGAAAATTCGTAAATCTCGTCAATTAATTTGAATTAAATAAAACCAAAGGAAAAACAAAATGGCCGTCTTACTTTTTATGCTATCCACATCGATTTTTCTGTAGAAGCTTTTTAAATCCATTATTTTTTTTTTTCACTCAGTGTGAATTAAATTTTCATGTAGTTTCTCTTTTCAAATGAAAATTAATTCCTTTTGTATTTGTTTGTCTATTTCGAAATATTTATCACCAAAAGAGTTTGAAATATTATTTATTTATTAACATTTTAAAATAAAAATAAAATTTATATTAAAATATATTGCAAACTAAATTGTTTACATCTAATATGCGTAGATATTTGCGCTCTTCTGAGGGGTTGAAGCTAGACGTTGTTAGCTGAATTGATGAACCCATTACCTATAGGTGGCTAATTGAATTAGTGTGAATTTCTCAGGGCTTATGTGCTATGTTTTTGTTTTATATATTTTTATTTTGAATGAAGTATTGGTTTGTAACTGAGTTCTAATAGAAAATTTATTTCGATTTCAACGAAGGGTTGTAAGTGCAGCATTTTTTAAAATCTCAGACATTTTTGCAATCAAAACTTTTTTACAGGTTGGTATTATTTTTACAGGGTGGCCAAAAAACATTTTTTTCGAATAGTTTTAGTGTTTGGTATTGTATAACGGCGGCGTGTTAAATTAAAACACGTCTCCACGTCCAATACTTTTTTTTTTTTTACAGAAAAATCGTTTATCGCAAAAATTTATTTTAGCTAAAAATTGTTTTAATATTTTTGGTTTTGTTTCTAATTCGACTAATAAGTAATTTGAATAATGTATATCAAATGTGATTCAATGGGCTTCTTTATTTTCGTAAATCCAGGTTTGATTAAAGCCTCGATTTTTGGTACAGTGAAAAAATACTTGCCCTTCTGACCAAGTAATAATAGTGATATCTTTATTTTTCAAAAAAACACATGATTTTTTCAATGAAAGAAGCCGTTTTGGAAATTGCTTCTTCGATGTTCAAATATTTCTAAAATTAATTCCAACGATTTCCTTATTTTTTAAAACCCTGTTTTTCCCGTTGTTTTACTTTTGGACACCTCGTCAATCTAATATATAAGAGGGAGATTTGCCATGCTAGTCTTTCGTTCATGGACAAATTTTTCACACTAAATCGATTGTTTGTTGCACACTTTAGCTCACACTTTAGCTCACACTTTGTAGCTCACACTGTGTGCTGGGTGGTTCCATTTTGACTGAGAGCCGACCAATTATCTTTACACTAGATCTATGTGAGGCTAGGCCCGTTCAAAGGGAAGTCACACCTACTAGGTATAAATCAGTGCTTTGATGCTTTCGCAAAAAAAAAAAGAGTAAGGGAAGTTCCAGAAACTTCAAAGGTAAAAGTTGAAAAGGAGAGTGAGTGAGTGCTTTGAAAAGCTAAGGGGACCAGTTTTTGGTCTGTGCCCGCAGACTCAAAGGATGAAATTAGCTCACACTGTGTGCTAGGTGGTTCCATTGGGACTGAGAAATGGCCAAATAACTTAACACTAGATCTGCATGAGGCTAGGCCCGTTCAAAAGCAAGGCATACCTACCAGGTATAAATCAGTGCTCTGATGCTATCGCCAAAAATAGAGTAAGTGCTAGTCCGAAAAGCCGGTCCAAAAACTTCAGAAGTGAGAGTTGAAATAGAGATATTGCTTGGTTTGTTAGAGGCAACTGGTGCTGTTGAGAAAAGCGTCAAAATCATTTATCCTTTTATTCGACAGCACGTTTAGGTTCTCGAGAAACAGGCTACCGAATGACTGGAGGGTAGACCTAGCCAGGGCCGGACAGTAGAAGAGGAAATGCTCAATAGTGTCCTTCTCTAGCGGATTTCTACAACTACGGCAGTAGCTATTGAAAGTTATGCGTAGTTTGGCCGATGGCCAGTGACGATTGCAACGTGCGCATAGAAGAATATTTCGTTTGCAAGGTTCCACTCAGTCTTATTGTGAAGTTCACCCGGAATACATTTCGCCTGGCGAAAATCTGTTCCCCTGGAATTTTAAAAGCTATTGCCTGAAAGATTTTTTACATCGAATCAACAGTGACATTTCGAATAAATAAAGCGTGTTTATGCACTTCTTAAAGTAACTTCAATTTACTCCGGAACAAAGAGATCCAAAAGGTAGCAGTTCGTAGAAAATTTTGATTAATGATTTGGTGTTGTATGTTTTGAAACATTTACATTTTCGAGTGAAGTTTCACAATAGGCGGAAATGGACATTTCAATTATGCCGGGTGGATTGTCTTTCGGGCGAAATTTAAAATAAGGCTGATTATTTCAAACAATTTTCTTGACAGTTTTGTTTTTAATTCAAATTTCTTAAACACATTAGGTAGCTATAAATCCATAATGATCTTTAAAGGGTTTTCAGACCGAGCCAAGAAGGCGGTTTTCGAGAAAAAGAAACATTTTTAGTTTTCGTTTGACATTTCATTTATTTTGTCAACAACTCTGATATTTGGTATGTCCTAAAAAACACATTTTTAAGTTGACCCCGCTTTATTTTTAATTAATATAAAATGTATTAGAAAACTAATAGTTGTGAACTGCTCTGGAAATGGTTATGAAGCAGCTTTCAGAAAATTTCAGAATACAAACATTTTACATATAAAACATTTATTTTTTACTATTCTGTTGGGCACAATTCGATGCAGTCGCATTAAACACAGATAATATAATTTTTTTTTGACAGTACTCTTTCTCTTTCTTCTTCTTCACTGTTCATTGAGTGCTGAATGTTTCACTAGTTGCGTTTGTTTTGTTCATCTACTGATTTTCGACAGGTTTTATATAAAACCAGTCGTTTACAAAAACTTGTGTTTATCAAAAAAGGTTTTGGTGTTTTTTTCACGAAAACTGCGTTTCAGGTCGGTGTGGAAACCGTATTACTTTACTTTCACGCAAATAAATTAAAACATCAACAGAAAATAGAATCCAAACACAAAAATTATTATAGAACACTTAAACTTCAAACAAAAATCCCCCTTCACAAGAGAATTTTGTTTATTATTTACAATATAGATATCAATTGTTTGATAAACGATATCATTTGTCAATGAAACAAAATGTGGGTATTATGATTGTTGTTTGATAAAATTTTTATCAATTGTTTGATAAACGATATCATTTGTCAAATGATATCGTTTATCAGACAATTGATATTTGACAACCGTAATATAGGCCTGAATTTCAAAATACGCCACAATTTTTTTTATCAAACAACAATCATAATACCCACATTTTGTTTGATTGTCAAATAATATCGTTTATCAAACAATTGATATTTGACAACCGTAATAGAGGCCTGAGTTTCAAAATATGCCACAAATTTCACTGTAGTTACCATTTCGTTTCTTATCAGCCGTCAAAGCTTAAAGAATTGAATTTGATTGAAGTTAACATTCTTTTTTACAAAGTTCAGATTTCAAAATTTTCTCTGTTTCCTCAACAATTAGCTTGGATTCTTTCGCCTAAAAAATTACAACTCTGGAGTTGAAGCATCCTAGCCCTTGGGTTAAGTGCGCGAGAGATACCCGATGGTAAGAAGCTCCATGACGGAACTTTAAAGTTAATAACTAATAGCGTTTTTCGATTAAACCTCTAAGATTTGCCCTCAAAATCAAAAAAAGGGCTCTTCTAAATGAAATATGTTGGGCTGCTTTTTTCGTAGTGTGAAGACAGAGATTAAACAAGCATAGGCTGTGTGAATAATATGCTCGCGTTCCAAACGGTCATCATACAATCACTAGGATAGCTTTGTTTTTATTATGCTTAAAGCAAAAATAAGCCTTCATTTATATTTTACACTTCTATTTAATTACAATTATCATTATTCATTACCATTGTTTGTTTACATTGAACATTTGTACAAATTCGTTAAAAAATTGTACATTTATGAAAAATATGAATTTGAGTGCAATAATAAACCTATACCGGTAAAACAATACAGAGCTATCAAATAGTTTTATAATAAAAAAGAACGCGCAAGCAAAAATCCGTCATTAAAATGTTTTCATGTGTCAGTGTTTAGATCAAATTTCCCAAATTCGGGAGATCGCTTCTTTCTTGTTGAGATTTGCTCTTTTTCCCCTCTTTTCATTTAAATGAAACACCAAAATTGCAAAAAGATCAAATCTTTTGAAGGAAAGAGCATATCTTTTCGTAAATCGAAAACGCTATAAGAGTATGATCAGATGAATTGATAAACCATCAAATAAGCAACATTGACCGAAATGTGTTAAAATTAATGCGGTTCTTCTACATCATCAAATGCAAATGTTACCAAATCTAGTCAACATATGACGGTACAGTTTTAAAAAGTATGATTATAACGAAAAAAAATTAGAAGAAATAAATCAATCAAATTGGAACAGGGTTATCTATAAACTTTCAAAATTATGTTTGTATTTACTTAATAAAATTTGAATACTTTTTGTTTCTATTCAATTATATGATAATATTTTGTATCTTTTTATCAAAAAAATGCTTCCAATTCCTACCCATATGGCGTACCTTGGTTTTTTGTTGTTGTTTTTTGTCGATTGGAAAAATGTTTTCTTCTAAAGCTGTCAGTGGCAGTGAAAATACAATTTTCCATTGGAGTTTCACTATTCTTAATTTATTCTTTATTTTCTATTAGGTAGAGTGGTTCACATAAATTGTTATATCGTTGCATGTTGTATGTATCATTGTTGTTAGTTCGTTCATTGGGAATGAAAAAAAAAATAGAATAGAAATGAATGACAATCATGCGCATTGTGTGAATTACGAATTTCTCTTTCACAAAATGAACAATAGGTGAACTCTGATTATAAGTTTTTCATTTGATATTTAAAATAAATAATAATTGCTTGTTCACTGTTCAGTTCACGCTATTGTTGTCTGTTAACATATTTATTTTCTGTACTAGAACTGACTTTTTCAACTTGAATTCATATTTTTTTTTTCCATATTCGCTTTGCCTGTGCACTTATTTGAACTCAGCGAGGTGTCCCATTCAGTATTGTTTATTTTTTTAATACTAAAATTGCAATTACCTCTGATAGAAGTGTAGAAATACCATCGTTATGAATGAGTCGAATATTGTTTTTTTCTGTTTTGTCGTAATATCACCGTTTTATGGAATTTGACCTAAAACATAAAACAAATTACAGACACGACTTACACGACTGCAATGGTTTGAAAGTAAATGTTAACAAAAAATTAAATTATTCGAGCAGAAAATTTGACGGATGGATGGATGACACATTTTGCTTTTGTTGAATAAATGTACTGAATGCACTTCTAACTAAATGAAGACATAAAAAATAATAAAAAGAAAATAAATTCAAGAGTCGAGATTTAACATTCTTTTATTCTTACATTGCATTGGAAAGAAAATTAGTTTGCAGGTGATTAGATAATAGATAAACTTCAACAGAAAAAAATAACACAAAATCTAACTACAGGGTGACTTAAAATGTACCGCCTTATCAGATGATGTTATAAATTTTGGAAATAGCGGCAACTGTTTTTACTTACTAGAACGTATTAAGCATCATATTAGGTCACAAACTAATAGTTTTTTAAACCTTGTAATATGCTAAATATGTTTTATAAGAGTTTACCAAAAACAAAGACTCAACTTGGTCAAAATTTCATATATATGAAATATGTTTTAGTATGATGCTAAATCGTTTAAAATTTACTAACTAAAGATGTAAGTAAGCAACTATAAGTTTTGAGTTAATATGTGAAGAACTCGTCAAGATTGCGCAATGCTTAATTTTTGTACACTGTATGAACGTATGGTGCAACTTTTACGTCTAAGGTATCATCGGACCACATATTTTAAAGGACACCCCGTGGGTGGATAATTACTTCGACTGCTCAACGAGTTTTATTAATATTTTGAGTATGTAGTCGAATAGAACGATGCAACCGCTTACACAGCTCATGCGACAATATGGATACTTTGAACTTTTGTCAAATAAGGTCACGTTTTGGCGATTTGCACTTAAATGCAACTTCTCTCTTTGAAATTTGTTGAGGTCACGGCTTTAGAGAGAAATCTTCGTTCTGAAAATTTTAAAATAAAATATCTGACTAGATTCCAATATATAATATAAACTTGTATTGCAATTTCGGTAAAAAGAAAAACACTTTCACTTTGAAGGTATGAGTGTTTTTGGGCCACCCTGTATGTACATAGATATGTTTTTTTTAAATATTAGAATTTAAGACACTTGGGGGGATGATGACAATTGAGTTGAACGAAATAAGTTGTATACGGGTATTATTTTACATGATATTGTTCGTTCAATAAAACTTAAATTACGGCAGAAAACAAATGGGTGAATTAAATATCTACCTTAGCGTTCATAAGTAAGAAAGCAGGGTGACCTTTATTTTATCGAATGAAAGCAAGCATATTTAGACACACAATAATAACAAGCTTAATAATGACAAATGTGGTGAATATAAACTTTAAAAATTCAAAATCTTAGCCAGTGGATGATTTCTGATGCTTTAGAAGGAATTAAAAACACAGATCAGTGTTATATAATACACTGTGTTAAAACCTTATGTTAATTGCAATTACCTCTGATAGAAGTGTAAAAATGCCATCGTTATGATGAAGTTTTACCGTTATAAAGAAGCTTGATTTTCTCGAGAACGGCTCCAACGATTTTCTTAAAAAAAATAGAGATGGTTTTTAGCTTATTATTTTTTGTGAAGTCGATAAAAAATATTAACGGTATTTCCCACAGAACCGTTATTTTTTTCTTGAGCTATCTCGTGAACGGGTTAATCGATTTTAACCCACAATTTTTTTTAGATCTTAATGACTTGATAAAACTTCAATACAAACATTCTGCAAAAGTTTTTAATTTTAGTTTTAATTCGTTTTATATTTAATTTTTTTTTTGTTAAATTAATATTTTTGGAAAACGGCTTGAATGACAAATTTTATTTTTTGTACATAAGATGCAAACTGCTTAGCACTTAAAATTGGCGTACTTCAAATTCGTAAAAAAAACTTTTTTATAAAAATTACCGATTTTCGAATTATTTTTAATTTTCGCTTGAATCAATTCATATGATTTTGTTAGCATTTCGTATTTCTCTACCCGTACATCACTATCACCATCACCATTGGATTTTTCTTGTAATATTTTAATTACATAAAATTAAATTAGAAAAAATGATACAAAATCTGAAAGCCACAACAAAATATAACCACGCGAAGAGAAAATATTTACCTGTAACTCTGTTTTGTTGAAAATTTAATTCTTAAAGCTTACACTATATTTCCACCTTTAAAAGTTATTTTTTCTTAAGTGAACAAACTGGAATCATGCATTTTTAATGTCAAAGTTGTTCATGTACTTCATGTGTCCCTCATAAAAATGTATGAGACATCCCCGTCTCCTCTTTTTTGTCGTGTTACTTTCGACAGCATTTTCTTTAAACGTTAAGAAAAAAGATGATGAGAAATAGTGTTGGTATAAAAACGACACTTCCGCATCTTTTTCTTTTCTTTTCTAGTGTTGAAGTTATTTGCATCCTTTTACCTCTTTATACACCTATACCTACTTATATTCTTGAAGATTATCTTCGGCTTTAAACTTTTATTTTCTACTTTAAAAAAAAAAATATATAAAAACTTTTTTTTTTTTTTCTTTCTCGTCTACAGGAAAAGGATTTTGACTGTATATACTAGGATAAGATATTTATAAACAAGCGTCGATCCTAGACGCTTTGAAAAGGGGGATAGTTTTATTTTTTTATCCTCTCACCGGCAAGTGAAAGAATTTACTCTTGGCTGAATATTTATTAGAAGTAAGGAAGGAGTACCCCATTACATAAAAATGGGGCGGCGTTCATGTACGTTTGCCGTCCTTATGGTCGCGCTGTTAGGGACCGCACAAGCAATGAGTAAGTAAAATTAAATTTTATATTAAACATTTTTATTTGTAGGTACATATATTTGTATTTTTTTTTCTAAATTCCTTCCTGTTATTATTTTATCTATTAAAAGATAAAATTAAGTGAAAAATGATTTCTTAAGCATAATGTTTTAAATAAAAGAACCGAACGAAACGTTTTCTTTCGATCTGTCAAACATGTTACACATAATAGAAATATGTACGTTTAAATAAAAAATAAATAGAACCCAGTCAGCTGTTAAATTATTGTTCGAAAAATACGGATAGTAGCGCACTTTAGGTTTGTAAGATAAACTAATCGAAAACTTGACGAAACACAGCAGTACGCTATCAATTATCGTATTGATATTTGACAACCGTATTATGGGCCTAATTCCCTTTTTTTTAATAAGAGAGACAACCGCAACTGTTGTTGTCTTCTGTCTTAAAATAGAATAATAAATGTTAAATAAAACTGTTCAGAACAAAGTTCTCACGTTCTCAGTAAGGTTTTGTACTGTTGCGTTGGTACTACTGACTATCAGTCAATAATAAAATTAGCGACTACTTCAATTTTAAAACTGATTCTGTATTATTTGCAACTAAAAAGTGCATTTGCAAAGCAAAAGAATCGTTGTATAACAAAATATAAACTTGCATATAAAACGTCAAATTATTATTAAATGTAAGCAGAATTAATGATGTGATCTAGATTTGGACACAAATATTTTTGACAGCTACCGAGAAACATTTAAGGGATGTGTTGGGAGAGTATTTCACAAAGAAAACATCCGTTTTCAACGTCATGTTTGGAAACTGTTTATGTTCTGTTGTATTGATGTGATATATGTTTTCTTTCACACGACATTCAGCTTCAGATGTTATGTAGAACGCAGCGTTTTAATCATTAATTTAATCATCAATACTATATAGATATAGAAGGATACATAGAAGTTACTTGTTAAAAAGTAAAAGTTTTTGTAGTTGAGGTGTAAGGAAAATATAACAATATTTTATATAAAGTGAAGTAAAACGAATTCTAATTATGCTAAATCTGTACCTTGTTTTTTTTTCTAAATTAAACCACAACAACCAAATACTTCACACATATCATTCGTCGCTGCAATAAATTTTGCTACATAAATTTGCCACTGAATTAAATTTAGCCACACTTTAAACACAATTGATAAACAGTCTAAGTAAACAAAGAAATTCTAAAACTTCCTTACAAAACTGCTTAAAGCTTCGCTATTCTTAGCGTCATATGTTACACAATCTTTTTCTACTCTTTTTTTCTTATGATATGCAAAGCAATCAAGAATGATTGAAGCTTGTTGACTTTTATAGTTTAATTTGACTTGATGTATATCTAGAAATGAATGAATTCTTAACGGCAACAAATACTAGCCAAAAGATCATGAAACATTTTCTGCGTATATTTGGATATATATGTATAATTTTATCATTGCAAAAACACGAACATAATTAGACCAACTGTTAGATGGATTGAACGGGATTTAAATTGCATAGTTATTGGTTGCGTATACTTTTGACAAAAATTTGTTCGTCTGTCATTTTCATCTTTGACGATCATGGGGCATTGGCAAGTTCAGTCAATTTGTCAATTTGCAGCTGCTTGAATATTAACATTAGGGTTGTTTACTCTCGAATGGACACCATTGTATATAAATTTCTATAGTACAACCATGGAGCAGCGCCATCTAAAGAAAGTTGTTAACAGCACATTTGGAGGTTCTTACATTTACTAAGTGTCTTTTCTGTTACCCTAACAATAGTCGTCTACGAAACAAATTAATAATATATAATGTATTTTATTGGCTCTAAAATCCATATTTCCTTGACAAGAGTCGTAAACAAAACAAAAATAATATATGTTTACGACTGTTGTCAGGGTTACAGAATAGACAACTATTAAATGCACGAACCTAAAAATGTGTTTATAACACGTTTCTCAAGATGGCCAGGCGGTGATTATTCAGCATGAAAATACTATAGAAATGTATATACAATGTGGACACTACGATGTCCACTATTTTGACATGTTCAGCCTTATTGTGAAGTTCACCGGAAAACATTTCGCCTGGCGAAAATCTGTTGCCCCGTAATTTAAATTTTACATTTGTATAATTAAATAGCTAGGTACTGCAACTTTCTTAAAAATCTTTTATTATATTATGTTTTTGTAATATCTGCATTCTCTGAGAGAATATTTTCTAGTCCTTCAAGTTCGAAAAGTTACATGAAAAAAAAAATAATAATAACACCTAGTTTCTGACTTGACAGGTTTAAAGAGGAGAGTTTTAATTGTGTCGTTTGGTTCTTTTTGCAAAGGATTTGCCAATCTTTTGGGAATGTATTTGAAGATATTCGTATGTAATTAAAAATAAATGTTTATTTTTATTTTAAAAATTGCAAAGTGAAAACGAAGAGATCCAAAATGTAGCAGAGACAATTTTGAGGGATGGTAAGGCGTTCAATGTTTTGAAACATTTCATTTGAAAATATATCAATGCATTTATGTTTAACAAATTTAAACAATATCTACTACAAATCAGCTTCTTTTTATGTATTCTCACGTTGACGAAAAATAAACAAATATCTTGCAGTTCACAACTTTTTCACTCGTTCGCCTCTAAAAAATAAGTGAACATTTTAGCTGTAATGACATTTGCATTTCGCCCGAACAAAATAACCACAATTGGGGGAATTTTTCGAACATTAAACATTTTTTGGGTTAAATTCACAATAGGCGGAAAGCGAAATTTCAATTTTGTCTCTGCCGATTGGCCAGTTAAAAAAACACTTGATTACTTATAATTGCATTTTACCTCTTTTCAGCAAATTCACCGCCACGTATTATAAAACAACCTCCTACAGATGAACTTCTATTTAAAGTTGCCCAACAATCAAAAGAAAGCGACAAGCCATTTATTATTGAATGTGAAGCTGAGGGACAACCCGATCCAACGTAAGTATTTCTCCAATGTATATTTCATTTGCATATCTTCATTAACTTAATAACGAACATAATATTTCATTAAGATTAAATTCCTGATGCTCTTTCAAAATTAAAATATCTTCATCGTCTCTATGGAGTGTGTAATTATAGTTCTCCCTGTCGGGACCACCTTTTTTGTTTGTCGACAACCAACTGTTGCCTCTGTTGGCTCGGATGTGTTACATGTTACATAAAAAAAAACATTTGAGCCGCGAGCTGGCACAATTTGAAACTTGTAGACAAGTCTATTGGGAACACCACCAAGAAATTCTAAAAATATCTGGCTATTTTCGAACTGTGTCGATGTCGCCGCAGTTTTGTTCCACATTTGTAAGATAGCAAAATTCTTGCCTCAAGTGACACCGAAAAGTGGTTTTTACTTCTTCTTCTTTTTTTTTTTTTTTAAGTTCATAGGTGTGTATAGATATGTATTTCTTGACTAATTGCCATCACGAATTAGGGCTATGTTCATAAAGAATTGAGTTTTGATGTTTTTCAATTGTAAATATAACTTTGTTGAAATTGTTAGTTTTTCTGTTTGCAGTTTCGTGCTCTCAAGACGATAAATAAAAATGTAAACACATAATGGAAACGGAAATTCGTGGGTAGACGTTTGCTATTTTTAATGAATTATCTTTTACTTATTGTGTTGTTATGTTGGTTTATTTATAATAGGACTTTGTGGCTAAAAAGAAGGGCAGCATAAGTATTTTATTTTACCGGTAATCATTTCCCTCCAAAACATACACCTACACCCGTAAGAATCTGTTTAGGATCTTCACTCAAATGATGGTTTCATCGTCTGCAAGGGTAATCGGTTTGTTGTGTGAAAAAAGAACAAATTACTCAATACGCTTTCTTGGCGTAGATCGATTTTGATTGATAATTTTTGGGTGACTCCCTCAGAGCATCTTTAAAAAAATCCTTTGTAAATTTTTTCGAATCTAATTTTGACGTATTTAGTGTGAACTGCAGTCATCAGTGAATAATTATTGTACATTTTCTAGTTTTATAGTTTTGTACCAATTCAATTTTGACGCTTGCGGAATATAATGATGTGTAATATCATTTCATCAGAGGCAATGAATTGTACACTTAATAGCTTAGTACATTTGTACAAATCATATTTTGACGTTTGCGTATAGTATACTCAGTACAAACTGTCATCAAAGAATTAGTGTGAAATGCCATCAGTTATTGCATGAAATTTGCCACTAGTGTGACAGATTTGTATTAATCTAAGGCGTTTTTCTTTTTTAGCACTGAGCAGAGCTGTCAAAAATAGATCTGTGTTTCTTTTTTAGCTCCTAACGCTCAGAGCGCTCAACTTGTGTTTATTTTTTCGATCAGAGCTTGCTCTAAGCGCGATCTATGGGCTCAGGATAAAATGATGGAGTAGGTCGAGCACAAAGTAGAGCGCGGCCAACTTCATGCAGTTTTCATGTTATTTGACAGATTGTAAGTTGATTTCTATTGATATGACAGTGAAGTGCTCAAGTGTGTTTCATAAATAAATCAGAGCGCTCGGAGCGTACTCTGCTCAGAGCTCACTCGACAAGCTCAGGCTCTACTCCGTGCTCTGCTCAGAGCTAAAAAAGAAAAACGCCTCTGGTATTATCGTTTACGGAGTACTCAGTAGACATGAGAGGCATCAAATTTTACATTTTGTAGTTTGCGGAGTATCAGTGTGAATTTACACAAGAGGTTATAAATTCTAAACTTTGTACTTTTGTTCCCATCAGTTCAAATCGCCTAAGAAGCACACAGGTAAAACGGAAATCTGGGGAGAGGTGGGTACATGTCTTATGACTGATATGGCAGTTCTTGAGCAGTCGGACGCTTCATCGAATTGTATTTAAAAATGTCAACTATTTAATTTATCGACATAAAATTTTTCAATTGTACAGTCCGAGGTACAGTCAGCCTATTTTTGACAACAAATCGTTATTCTTCCTGAAACTCAATGTGTTTCTTCAATTTTCGTTTTCAATCTCTAAGAAATCTATGTTGGCATGTGGGGTTCGTCGAAAAGACAAAAAACAAATGAGTGTTTTAAGTTACTTATACTTTAGTTTAGTTTAGTTTATCGAACTCACGTCGAGAACTTTGGGTGAAACGGTGAAGTGAGACTTCGTGGTTTCCGTGGGAAAAAGAAGTATTCTTTAATAGCTTAATTAATAACCTTGTCTGTTATATGAAAACAAAACTAAGAACAAAATACAGTGAAGTTTATTAATTGATTGTAATCAACAAATCAAATTGTTTGAGTCACTGTACCCACCTATGGACGAGTATATTTAAGTCTTCCGGTTTTCTCTGCACGAAATTCATCGCATTTGATAAAATTATTTTTCATTTAAACGATTCAATCAAATGTCAAAGACGTCAAGTACGTACTTCGTCTGAACAAGTTTTAAAAACATTTTTGACATTTCCACATTATCATTTCTCCCGCTGAGTAAAATAATTCATATGTTAACGGTAGAGCTAAGATTTGTTTTTCCTTTCACATGAGCAAAAAAGAAATAAATATATAAATTAAAACTGATCAAACGTTTATACAAACCATAATTATGTTTGTTTAGCTTAATGCGACCATTGCACTGCACTAGCGCTCGTGTTAGAGATACATTTATTTTCATTTGAATGACTTCTTTAATAAGTTTTTTTACTCGTTATGACACAAAAGAACATTATTATCACGAATTAAATTAGCTTCTCTAAATTGTGATTTACGACTTCCTGATTTAGTTGAAGATTTTCAAACGTCAATTTGATACTTTTTAATTAAGTTTTTTAAGCTTTAATGGACATCATTTTCATTCATAAAAAGTTCATTCGTAAAAATGTTGAGAAGACGAATTTTTTTTACTGACACACATTTTATTAATCGTTTATTGAATTTCAAAAATTTTAAATTTTTCGGCAAGTGGCGTCCTATGTCCTTAATAAGTTGCGAAGCAAGTTTTCGTAAATTCTATCATCCCTTTGCGACAGTAATTTAGTCGATTACGGTACAATTTTTTCCAATGTTTTGATGACGTCTTGGAATGGTTAGTGACACTAACTGTGACACTGAAAATTTTAAAACACAAATAGAGCAATTGATTTCGGTAAAACAATTAGTCATCTGGCCAAGTCAAGGCACACCTATCAAATTTCATACAAAAATTTGACGTCGGAAACATTTCGTTTGTGTCGGCTCCGTTTGATGAACTAAAGGGCTACATTCACAAAACATGTTGATTCGGTTCGACTGTTTATCCGGATGTGCCAATATATTCCATATTCCCCTATTAAATTAAATTTTTTTGAAGGTTCTCATTTCAATTATTTTCAAAAAAAACTTTTGTCAGTTACTTTCTTGTAGTTAATTTAAAAATGATTGTCCCTTTTCAATTTAAAATAATTTGCAATGAAATTTTTTTTAATCAAGTATATCTAATTGTAATTGAAAGATTTTCGATTAGAGTTAAAAGTTATTGATATTAAATGCTTGAAAATAAATCAGTACGTCTGCCGATGAAACCGTCAAATGTCCTTTTATATTTTTGCTCAGTTTTTGTTCTATATATAATTTAAACGTTTAAAAACAGTGAACTTAGCACAAGTAATGCAGCTTTTAAAGTTAAAGAAAGCCAACCAGTACGTTCGACTGTCGATGTTTTTTTTTTCAATTAATAGAACTTAATGGCCGGCTATTCTTAGCCCTACAAGCTGCGTGACTCGTGCCCAATTCTTTGTTTTCAAACATATACATTTCAAATGCAAAACTGAGCAATTACTTAAAAGGGCTTTTAACTGAGCACACGGGTTCATGAATAAAGAACTTGGCAGAGTTACTGATTTATTTCTAAGAAGAACTCTATCTCTCAGTTTTTATTACAGTTACAGTTGGTTTTTACTATCTACTTTTCACCAGAAAACCGTTTGAAAGGAGTATGTCCTTATTAGATTCGAGGATTTTCCATATCAAACTGACAGTAAAAAGGTCAAGACTGAGAGGAAATACTTGTGTGCATGACATTATTTGTCCATTTGGAAACCCCGTCAAATAAATTTCCATTTAACTGTATTCACAATGACAGCCTTTTTCCATATCATCATGCGAATAAAAAACAAAACAAAATGTGGAAGCTCAGATAAAATTACTAATAACAATAATAAATTTTTTATTGATGAATATGTTCACAAAGAATTTTTACCATTAAAATCAATCTCGTGCGATGACGACATATTAATTTATTTTATTAGATCACTTTCTATATTAGTTATGTCTATGAATTGAAAGATAAGCATAAATCAAATGCGAAACAAATAACTTATATTTTTTCTCAAGTTCATTCAGCAGCAGACTTTAAATTGTTCCGACAAACTTGATGCTTTATGAATAGAAAATTGAAAAAATAAAAATAAATAAATATTTATTGGTTTTGATAATCTTTCAATTTCCATTTATAAAAGCAATGATGACGTTCATCTCAATATAAAATGTTATACCAATTGCTTTTAAATATAATTTATTTTAAAGCAGCTCGTCGCCGCAAACATTTATTTAACTGCCTGCAAACGATGACTACTAAAATAATAAAATGATGAACTCACTCGTATTTACGTTAATATTTTAATCAGGATGTTGCTTATGGAATTTGATTTATTGGAAGCGATATTGAATTTCTTACGTTCTGGGTTAAGGAATTCTTGCAATTTGAAATTAACTAGCTCGAAATCCATCATAAACAGGAAATCAAAACAAACTTTGATTCCGCTTTTACAAATTGAACGCTCCCACCATTATGCCTTCGTTCAGATTTGCATTGGTGAGGTGTGAGGCCTTTTTCAGCAGGTTATGTCATCGCACCATGTCGTTGTCGGTCGAGCTCATGGCCAATAATAATCAAGTTCGGTCAGCAGACCTTCTGTCAGTGCGGAATTATGTTTATAATACTTGTTTCTCCACAATTATTTCAAATTCAAACTGGAAGTGAATCAGAAAAAAAGTCAATATGGAAGAACTCATGATGTCATAACTTTGCAGAGAATGTTAAGTTAAATGGTAGTTTTTTTTTGAAACAGGTTTCATTGGTAAGAAATCTGCACCTAACTAATTCCTGTTCTTAGATATATTTTATTTTGTGTCGATATATTGTTAAATCTTTCAATAAGTTGGGTCATTAGTAAGTCTTTTATGAAATAAACTTTTGTATGTCAAAATAAGTAACAGTATCTAGGTATTCACGTTTTAGAAAAATACTGCCAACGCACTTTGAAATAAGAAACTAATGTTCATAGTTCGCATTTTACCGTCATTAAACATTCATAAAGATAATCGTGATTCGTTTATCGTATGTTGAACAGAAAAATGTGGCTGTCAAAAATTACTTTGACATTTTTGTCAAATTAAGTGTTTTCCAATAATGGCGGGTGGGGCTCAAATTGAATAAAACAATCTGTGTGTGAGGTATCTATGTTTTTACGAAATTCTTTGTTATTTGAAATTCCTATGTATGCTATTATGTGTGGAATATAATATCGCCCAAATGTCAATCGATGACACGATGTATCCGAGATGTCTGACTGTCGGATCTGATTTTGAGCGAAAGCATGGATTATGTTGACATTGAATACATCATCGGTTGATCGGCATAGACCGGCCACTTTGGAAAAAAAGTCAAACCGCAAAAAAAAGCCAAACGGAGTCAAATCGCACGATCTTGGTGATTATAGTTTACGTCGCCTTTGGTTGAAATAACTATGTCATCAAATAGCTCGTGCAGAATGTTAATTGTTGCGTTTCGTGTGTGTCACGTAGCGCACCGCTGTTCAATCCGGGCCAAAATAAATGGTTAAGGAATGATCTGTAGGTCTCGTCGTTGACGGTGGTGATCTCACAAACTCCAAATCATATTAAAAGAAATAGATTTATCAAGCAGTTACTTTTTTTCGTTAGAATGCATTCCCTCTCCAGGTGAATCAGCGAACAAACAGTATTGTTGATGGTCATTAACTTTGAGCTTCTGGTTCAGTTGAATCACATTTCGCCGAGTGTTTTGTGTCCGTTATGGAGAGTTTTTTTCAAATAAGTAAATGCAAACTGGACACGGTATAAGTAAAACACTAATTTTGATAATAAATTTTTATCATTAAAGCTCTGCTTCATTGTGTACATTGAAATAGTGATTTGGCATTACTGAATGAAAATAATAGAACAGATTTGACAGATGCCGTCAAATCAACATGGCTGCCACATACTGTCAACACCGATCAGAGTCTATGTTGGAAATACCTTTATATTTAAGCAGCGGGATTGTCAAAAGTCAATTTAACACGATATTTATAAAAAAATATAAAATACACAACCTTCTTTTTTAGTGAACCACGAAAATAGAAAATTTAAAACATTCTGATTGGCGGAAAATCAAAAAAAGTGAGATACAATGATGTGTGAATATCCATCGACGTTTAAAAGCGGTATAATGAAATGGTTGTATTTTAAAATTTCCTCCTAAAAATAAATAAACTTTGTCTTCATAAAATTACGCATTCTTTTGTTTCTTATTCCAACACATATCAATATACAAACAAAACAATGGCCATTATAAATATTCAACGAATATACTTCCTTCCTCTGCACCTGTTAGTACCGAACCTAATAACTTACTTCTTTAAAGAGCACGTGCTCGTAGTCGTAGGTACCATCAAAGGATCGAATTAAACAAAACAATAAATGTGCAGAACACCAAATAAGGTTTTTAAAGGTTAAGAAATTGTAATTCATTAGGCATGGACATATTCATTGATAATTATTTGTCGTCAGGTGAATGTTTTTGGGTAAATGGAGTATTTTTTTTTAAGAACCGTAATTTTAAGATTGTAACTCAGCACACGTTTGATTGATCATATTAAAATAATTTGTAGTTACTTCCGACAGTATACGTCAGTATAATATCGGTGTTTCGCCACCTGCCAATTGATGTGTGTGTCACGGCTTTGGATTGTTTGGTGCCTTTGTATAACCAAAGGTATTTTCATTTGCTTTTATGGGGTATGTTTTTTTTGAGAGAAATACATACCTACAACCTAAAAAATAAATAAGACTCTTTAAAAAATAGGTACAGCCAGGCCATGGTATTGACCATGCAATGAAAAATAATTAGAACATCGTTTAAAGGATCCTCCACCCATTTTGCCTACAAAATTTTAAATTTGGAACATTGTTGTTTATTATAAATTACAATACATTCAAACATTTTTCCACTTCCTATAAATAGAGAAAGGTAAAACAAAGTTTTTTTTTACGCGGAACGAGGGCTACAAGTTGACCTGGTCGAGTTGGCTTTATTGAAAACATAATTTTCTACAACTAGTGTTAATCTCATACATTTTTCTTCCATTATATCTAAGTTTCTGAGTAGATATAATTTGCAAAATAAACTGATCACAAATCATTTGTACCTGTAAGTTGTCAAATTTATTATCGTACAGTGCTGCCAAATTTGAAAAGCGATCTTCTATACTTATAGTTTTTCCTGTCAAATTAACTGTCAATAGAAACTGTGTGGTCAATTTGAAAACCAATCGTCTATACGAGTAGTTTTTCCTCTTTCCGCTTATCTATAACTTGCTTTAAATAAATCACGAATTATTAACTGAGTCTGTGTTCCTATCTTACTTTTCTATTGAATTTGCCTCTTTACGCAAGTGTAGATTAACTACTCGATAAAGACAAAATGGGTTAAAACAAAAAGCTTATGTTTTTATGTCCTTCAAATTCCATTATCAAGTCACACTTCTTCGAACTAATTGACATTTCCAAGGCTTTCCTTCACTATATTCATACATACGAGAAGGTTTGTGTGCGGATTAATCGATAAAATGCCACTTTCCTTTTCATCTGTTTTTGTTTCTCTTCTTCCGGACATGTCTGATGGCAATGGGTTGATGTGGCGGTTGGATGGTCTCTGATAAATGTTTTCTGAGTCACTATATATATGTATGTATTCGCCCGACTTTGCAAGGGTTAAAAACTCCTTGTCATTCATTGTTTGGTTGAATTTTTGTTGCCAACAAAATATATATAATGTTGGGGAGCCAGCAGAAAATTTAATCGATGATATGACAAACAGAAATAAGGTAAAGGAAGTTTGATTCGAAAATGACTTAAAAGTGAGGGTCTGAAAGATGACTCATCAAGTTTCCACTAAATTGCATTTTGACTGCTTTAAAAGTTAGTCATCATTGATATGTGTTGCGAAATTTTTAGTGTCTCAGACAGGGAACAGTAATACATCGAGTGGATTGTCTACCATTTTCTGAGATCAACCAGGCGAACCCCACAAGTCGATTCTTTGTGAGTGAAGCAGTAATGTGGGAAAGGTTTGGTTTCAGTCGACATCATAAAATAACGTAAGATGTTAACATGTGTAAAAAAAAAAGATTTTGGCAAGTTGGCGTTGGGTTAAACAACAAGTAAGACCATATTTTCGTCGCTACATTCTGATATAAAGTGGTGCCAAATAGCATTTTCTCTGTGTTTATAAACGTCAACAGAATATGGAATTATATTTTTTTAAATGTCTGAACAAAATAAATGTCAACTGTCAGGTACAGTTTAACGAAGCAATTTCAAGAAACATCCATAATCTACGCCCAAGACGACAAATGGAAAATTAGCACCAATATAGCATCACTATAACGTTACGATTTTTCCGCGAGAATATCGAAACAATAAGATAATTTGCCGTTCTGTAGGAGTACCTATAGCGATTAATGTCTTAGTTGACTTGTATTTTGAATCTGGTTCACACATTTCAAAGAGAATTGATATTTGAAGCCATTTACAAAAATTAAAACACCACTTTGTATTTTAATGTTTTAAAGAGGGTATTATACATTCGATTTCATCAGTGTGCTGTCTTCAAATAGCAACATTCAGTTCGAATTTTATGCAATTTTGACTTGTCACTAACATGTTTTCAATCCTTACACAATGCTGCCAAGTTTTCGTTTATTATTTAATAGTTTTTAAAAACAACTATTAATACAAATTGTGAGTGTATACCACTCCAATATAGTGAGGCAGATGTGGAATTACCTACAGTTTTAATTAGAATTAATTTTAATTCCATTAGTTGTGCGATTTTTTTTGGTATCACTGCAAATCTATCGGTTTGTTACTCGTATATACGATAACATTTCACACCTTTCCAAAAGCATTGATAAACAAATGGATTTGAAAAAAGAGCAATGGTTTCTTCATTTAATAGGCCAATCAATAGTATCACTATTCATTAATCACTACAATACAATTTCTAAGCAAATCTAGGTAAAGGCAATAAAATAAGTAACCCTGATATTTAATTACTTCATTCTACTTCATCCATGACACGAGCCTTTTACTCATATATTAAATAAAACACCGACCGTCTAGCTTTAGCTTTAGAAAATACTTAAAACAAAGCGTATTTAATTTAAAGTTAATGGCTTTTCTTGGTCTCACAAACTTGTTCATCTGGAAAAAGAACTTGGTAAAATTATTCAAAAATTATATCTGAAAAAAAAAACAAGTTTCCACCTGACATTTTTCGTTTTTTATGTTTGTTAAGTTAACCCACATTAAAAGATTATTTACAAAAACTAGATATATCATTCTAGAGAAGATTAAGTCACCATAAAAGGAGTCTGATGATCGCGTTTTTAGACCTAAGTGAAATAGCTATAATTCCTGTCCAAAAATAAAGTTGTTACACATATTAGTAATTCATTCAAACACTTCTAAAATAATTTAAGTTATTTAAGCTGCAGAAGGCATTTCTTTTAATATCACTATCAAAGTATAATGTCACGATTAATACGATTCTAGAATCTGACTTTTTTTTGCAAATCTAATAAAGTCGCCTTTACAGTACATATACATACTATTATACACTAAAGTAAAAAAAAAAAAGAAACTCATAAACCCATAACACCAACATGACCCATAGTTCGAGTATATGTAAGTAAACCACAACTGACTAGGTAAATTGAAAACCACAAAAAAATTCATTTAGGTATCGCATTCAATGAGTATAGGTAAGGTAATAAGTACCTTACTCGTACCGACTGTACCGAGTCCATTCAGAAAGCAATGGAAACGTGACGCGTGTGTGGTTTATTCAAAAAGAAGATATAATATAAGCAAAATGCATTAAAAAAAAAACGGAAATCTTCTGTAAAATAAAGCAGTCAACAACATTAAACACTCAGTTGACAAATAAATCTCTACGAAGGCAATTTCCAACCATTATTCTAATCGCTCTTGATATCTAACCAACCGTATAAGAGCTGTCAAATACTTTATACAGCTTTATGTTAAAAGTCTCTAGATGATTGAATCATTAATCATTTTTGTTGACAACTTTTGAAATTCTACGCCCAATTTTGATGCTTCATATTTATGTTGCTTTTTTAGGCAATGTTATAAAGAAAAGTCTTTTATAAAGTGAGTGAAGAACAACCACACAATTTTGTTTATATATATTTTTAAAATAAACGTAATTTCATAATTATTGTTATTTAAATATTTATTTGGATTTTGAATTTTTTTGTTTACATTACTTTTGTACCATTGACATTACACATGTAGTCCATGTATATTGTCAGTTTTGTTTTGATATTATAGCAAAGTATGTAATTGCCTAATTTTTTTTTTAAGATAGAAGTTATGAAAAGCTTTTTCTGCCTGGAGCTACGAAATAGTGTATCAAACGAACTATTGCAGTGTTTACGAAACTCAGCTGAATTTTACATGTTAATCACAACATAAACTAAAAGTGTGGTTAAATAGAGTCAGCAATCAGAAGTGAACATAAAGTTGAGATAGATCTTTAAAAGATGAAGTACAGATAACATTGCAAACAATTTAGAGACAAATATTAGTTCCATCTCTTGCTCTTGCTGCATCTATTAAATTTCTAATTTCATTTTTGTATATAAATATCAGCCCTGTTCTACTCTTCACGTGGATAGTTAATTCATCTCACCCATTCGATTCCTTTTTTTCCTACCTTTTCATTCTGCTATCCGTCGGGTGAACTAAATTATCCGAAATTAGTTTGACAGCTGTTTTCTGTTCATGTGTTCATGTGAAATTCTTAAAAACTTTGAACAAACATTTTGGTTGATTATTTTCTTAAAACCAAAAAATTGAAACAAATTGGACTAAGAGAAAACTCAAACAGGAAAATTCGAAAAAACATAAGAAAATAAAAAAAAAATGTTATTGCGCTGCCGTATGAAGTCTGAGTTGATAGATATATTATTGAATCGATTGTTGTTTTAGGGGTAAAAATGTTAATAATCTATTATTTATACCTAATCAAATATTCTAAATTAAGCAATACATTTTTTTTTACTTAGATTTTTCGAAGCAATACCTTAAAAGATAATTCAACAATTGAACAGATCCGCAACATTTTATTTGCGGATCTGAATTGTATGGAGTGAGTTCGTTCACGTGAATAAGAGAATACCACACTGTGTTACCGATATTATTGATGTAAGTCCCCATTCACACCGGATGAATAGCAGAATAGAAACAAGTGAAAATTCAAATAAAATTCCTCCCATGAATAGCAGAATAGGGGGCTGTATGTATGAGTGTAAATGAGACGGCATGACAGGTCGGGCTTAAAATTCGAAAACTTCAATTCTTTCGCATACTTGTCAGACAATTGAATTTGTCAAAAATCATTTCAATTGTTAATGGTAAATTAAAATGCATTTTATCACATTGTGGTTTGACAATAAACTTGACTTTTTCGACTATTAAGCATAGACTGTCGTGCCGGCACATTTTCCCAGTATCACGATTTTTGTTCTCTTTTTTCTTTAAATAGGTACGTAAAGTTGGCTACTAGCTGTTCATCGTTATATTTTGCATAACCCTGATTGTTGTAGATGAGTATTTTGTATGCAAGTATGATGAATAATTTGAATAAATATTTTATTTACAAGACTTACAGCATAAATGACTAACGCATCAATTAAATTTAGATAAACTTAAATTAAAGCAATTAAAAATATGACGATGATCTAATATGAAAGACGTCGTTTTAACATAATTGACGGCCTTCTGAATAATAAATTATAAAAAAAACACGTTTTCAAATAAAAAAGAAAAAAATAATATGAATCTAATTTTACGATCCTGCATTTTATATAGGCCAAGCTAGCACGTGTCAGAAAAATTAAAATTAACCCAACTCTAAAATCATTTCAAATTCCAACATCTTTTTCACTTCCATCCCTTTTTGTTATTTTTTTTTTGTTGTCACTATTAATATTATCAATTCAGAAAAATGGGGAGGACCTTTGCACTTAACACGTTTTGCAAAGGAAAACACAAATTATAAGAACACGAACCCTTTTTTATTTTGTGCAAATTAATCTATTTAAGAAAAAACGAGAGATATATTCGTGCATACCTTCAATGAAATATTTACATACTTTACATGAAATGTCTGTGATTTTGTGAAAATTTCTTCAATTATATTTGAGTAATTACTGAGTCATGTTTTAAAAAATTGAATAGAGTCATCTCATGAATGAAAGAATAGAAGATTACGACACTTTGGCATTTTCACTTTGTTGTTGTTTCACTTGTGACGTTAGCAGCTTGCACTTTTTTCCCCTTTGGTTGGGGTAAATTCATAACAAGATTCCACTATTTAATTGTTTTTCTGTTTGCGCTTACGTCACAAGTGAAAAAAACACAACAACAAAATGCTCAAAAAAAAAACCAAGTGTCGTAATCTTGTATTCTTTAATTCATGAGATGATTCCATTCAATTTTTTAAAACATGACTCAGTAATTACTCAAATATAATTGAAGAAATTTTCACAAAATCGTCTGGTGTACAGTTTTTGAATTACTTTCCATGACAGACATTTCATGTATAGTATGTAAATATTTCATTGAAGGTATGCACGAATATATCTCTGTTGATTGAGTTCACAGGTTATGTTTTAAGTACTCAAAACTATTTTGGTTGCATCCATTAGTCAATTGGTCAAAAAACCGAACAAACAACTCTGAGTATCAATATTTTGTTTATATAAAAATAATTAAATCTATCATATTCTAATTTTATCGAAATGTGTAATACACTAATGGCCATCGTCTAGGTTATTTTTTTTTTAATTTTTATTTTTTTATCACTTTACAATCTATTTTTGAAATGTGCGTTTATTATCACAACTTATTTTTATAAACGTGTTAAATGTATGCTAGAATGAAATTCAATAAATACTTATCAATTACGTGTTGAAAATAAGTGGAAGTGCAGGATGCTAAGCTTATGTGACTAAAACTCAAAACAAGATATCGTTTTCATCCAATATTATTGTTCTCCTTTTAAACATTTCGATTGTTAATTGACTCATTCCTTATCTAAACAAAGGAAGTGGTGAGGTGATGGTTTTTAATTGATTGAAAACATCCTGCATATGGTTTGTTTACATTCAAATCAAACCCCGTTTATTTATTTCAGTCTTCTCTTATTTTTTTTAAGATATAGTGGAGTAAAGTAAAGAACCAAAATGTGCATTATGTTTACGTTTCGATTTTGTTTGAATGTTTTGAATTTGAAATTACAAAAGCTTTATTTATTGAGAAATCAAAACAAATAATTTAAAAATGCACACTTCTCCAAATTGCTTAAAAGTTTAAACCAATTTTGCTGCAAATAATCCAAAAGTATATTCATATGTAGGTACTAATATTAAAAAAACACATACTTAAATTTTTTTTTTCCTTCAAATAAGAATATTGCAGTTAAGTTTCTGTTAAGGGATCATGAATTGTAATTCAATGTAAAACGCCAAAAAATTGACGTGATGTTAAAATTCTTACACTTCTTCTTCGCATTTTCCGACGATGCTATGATCTCGAGTGGGATCACAACTTTCCCACTTCTCCAATTCACCTACTTATCTACTTGTGGGGTTCGTCGGGTTGGCCTTATAAAATATCGGAAAGCTTCCCGGTTATGGATTGCTCCATGTCTGAGACCAACCGAATGCGGCTGTCGGTGCATTTATTCTTTCCAGGAATTCTTGGGACTGCCTCTCTTCCGCGATCGAGGCAGTCCCAATCGACGGGGTTCTCAGCGTCTGTCCTAAGTACGTGACAGTACCAGCTTATTTTGTCGTGCTGTATTTTATCAACGATGGTATTCTTAACGTGAAGGTTTATGCGGATCTTTTTATTTCGGATTCGATTTGGCTTTGTTACTCCTGCTGTCATGCGAACCATCTTCATCTCAGCTCCCGTCAATTTGATCTCATATTTCTTGTACTTTGTCCAACATGAACCGTATGTAAGCGCTGGACGAATTACTGCTGTGCAATGCTGTCGAACGTACTGCAAAAGCTATATTTGTATTGCTTTGGCTTCGTCCGTACTGCCGTACTGTCCGTACTGCACACTTTTTTTTTGTACTGCATTTTCATTTTTGTATTGCCATTTTTATTGCTTTTCCAAATTCGTTGTTCATAAAACCAAACATGAAAAAAAAAATTATTTGTAATGGGATATACAATGTACATGTCATTCACTTCATTTATGTTCCATTGCAGCTTCGAAAAAGATATCGCAGGATGTTGAAAGATTAGCGAGAGATATTTACACAGCTCTAAGCGACAAACCGATTTTCATGATTTTCAAGAGTTTTTCAACACAAAGGCCCACAAAATATTAAAAACATCCTGTACCAGGTAGCTATCGCTTGAAAATGTTGTATCGCGAATCTTAGAGCAATGGGTTCCGTTGAAACATTATTTCATCACATACCAGCTAGAACAGAATGCAGACTTAGCTCATAGCATTTATGCACATATGACAGATGAAATAAAATTGCAATACATTTTAAAACTAAGAAACAAAATTAATGTTGAATACCAGTCCGAAGAACCGCTTATTCACGTACTGCTTTCAACAGTAAAAATGTATTTTAAAACTATTTTATCTAACTTTGTCAAAAAAGAATTTATCGATGACGCCTCTCTGAAATCAATAGATTTTTGCAATAAAGATTGCTTTTTAGACTCAAAAGAAATCTACCTTAGCGCACAAGCTAACATTTTAGTTTGCTCTGAAGGCTTAACAGTTGAAGTTATACAAAATATAATAAAAAAGTGTAGAGATTACTACATCGAATAATGTACGCAAATAAGAAAAAGAATTGAGTTCCAAGATAAAGTTTTAGAAGCCATCCAAATAATTGATCCAAAAAATTAATCCCCAAGCCTTACCCCGCTTATACAATTGTTTCCAAATTTAATTCAAGAAGAACTTGTCGATGACCTTGATGATGTATGGAGGGCTCTTTTACATCAAAGTATGATAAGTATAGATTTGAAATTCGAAGACTATTGGAGCGCTATCTTTAATTTAAAAAACGTATTAAATGCCCCAATGTTTCCCATTTTAAAAACATTTGTTGGGTCCATTTTTTGCTTTTCGCATAGCAGTGCAAGTGCAGAGCTCATATTTTCGCAAGTAGCTTTGATAAAAGATAAAAAAAAGAAACTCTTTACTGACATCCACAGAAATTCAATATTAATGGCAAAGGAATAAATAAGGCATAGCAGCGCTATAGAGTGGGTTTCACCCAAGGAAATCTTATCAAAATACAAGAATGTAAAATTCAATAAACATTGTTTGCCTTCCAAAATTATTACTAGTTACCTGAATTTAAAATATAATTTGAGTTGAGTCTTTATAAAAAAGTATTCTCGTGCTAAAATTACATATTAAATGTGTTTAAAAATTCACAAATATTAATTGAAATTAACTGCGATATTTTTATTTTATTTTTATTAATTTATTTTTGTATAATAATTATATAGCTTCAATATACAGGGTGAGTCATGAGCAATGCGACAAAATGCTAGGGCGTGTAGGTTGCGTTGAGACAAGAAAAAAATCGTATGGGAGGGGGGGTCTATTCCCCTCCGTTTAGCCGGGAGGGGCAATTTTCGAAAAAACTGACTTAAAATGGGAAAAAAATTATTTAAAATCAACGGCTTCATTCACAATGCTGTGCGATACGTTTTTGAAAAGCCAATAACTTTTTCTTTCATTCTGTGTTTAAATAAATCTATTCTAAGAAATAGTTTTTGAAATATTAATTTTCAAAGTCAAAATTTTGAAAAAAAAAATTGAAAAAAAAATTTCAAATTCATTTTTTTCAAAATTTTACGTAATTAAGTGCTAATTTTAATTTCAAAATTCAATGCTGTTATTAATTTTAAGTCTAAATAAGAAAACCGGATGCAAAAATTTTATGTCGTTCTCAAGAAATTAAAAAAAAACCAAAACCACCTTTTTCTAAGAAAAACATTTATTTTTATTGTAACGAAGCAATTTAAGAAGCATTAATCTTAGTTTTTTTAGTTTTTTTTATTTCTTTTATTTTTACTATGTTTTTTATTGGAAGTACTTATAAAAAATTCTCGATATGATCTCCATTGTTTAGAAGGCATAGATTATATCTCCTTGTAATGGCTTTACATAAGTTTATGCTTGACAAATTTTCCTGCAATTTGACTCCAGCGACTTCAATTCGTTCCTTCAGTTGTTCCAATGATACTATTTCCACTTCGTAAACATAATTCTTCATAAATCCCCATGCATAGAAATCTAGGGGAGTTAAATCTGGTGACCTAGGCGGCCATTCCGTGGGGCCCCTTCTTCCGATCCAACGGTCCCTAAAATGATCATCCAGCCAGTTTCTCACCTGTAAGCTGTAGTGTGCTGGAGCACCATCTTGTTGGTAGATTAAAGTATCTGCTATAACCAATGGAACGCTGTCTAATAAATCGGGTAAAAGGTCTCGTAGGAATTGCAGGTATGATTCTCCATTAATAATGGAATTCAAAAACCGGGGCCCGATCACAGTGTGTCCAACAATACCAAGCCAAACATTACAACTAAAGCGGTGTTGTGATTTGTTTTGTTTTTTTTGTGTGGATTGGCGCTACTCAAATAATGTAAATTGTGGAAGTTAGTAACCCCATCCCTAGTAAACTGTGCTTCATCCGTCCAGAATATTCTTCTAAAATAGTTTTGTTCGGTTTCATTTCTAAGTAGTAATGTTCTACAAAATTCGGTTCTCAATAACTTGTCGTTTGAGGTGAGTTCCTGAACAGGCGTAAAGTGGTACGGGTGTAAATTTTCCGCCCGAAGTACTCGACATGCTCTAGATTGGGACACTCCAAGCATAGTGGATATCCTTCTTGTACTGACGGAGGGATTATTTCGGACTAAATCCACAATTCTTTCATCTAAGATTCTTGACTCATCAGAAACTGGCCTTTCGCTTCTTCGATGCTCCAGCACTCCATGATCTCTAAGACGTCGGTGGATTCTTGAAAACGTGCTATGATGGGGACACCTCCTATCGGGATATCTTTCAGCGTACAGTCTTTCGGCTTCACGACTTCGACCATTAGCTAAACCGTAGCAGAAATGCATGTCCGTTAATTCTTCTCGGGTGTATGAGCTTGACATCGTTACGTGTTAATGAGTTAATATTCAAATTTGAAATAATTACTAAGCAAAACTGCAATGCCTTTTATTTATCTTGCGTTGCAATTTTCTTTTTTTTCATTAAAAAAAATGCGGTTTTTTTGTCCCTATTGTCCCCATAACAGGTAGAACCCATGGGCTGCGGGCAGGCCAAGGCAAAAATATTGACAGGTCAGTTTTCAGAAGTTATCAATGAAAATAATATTAATCCAGGGTTATTCCAATACTATTTAATTTTATTACGTTCTCATAAAACTCCAATTAAAAAAAAAGTAAAAAAACTAAGATTAATGCTAAATAAATAAATAAATTGCTTCGTTACAATAAAAATAAATGTTTTTCTTAGAAAAAGGTGTTTTTGGTTTTTTTTTAATTTCTTGAGAACGACATAAAATTTTTGCATCCGGTTTTCTTATTTAGACTTAAAATTATTAGCACTTAATTACGTAAAATTTTGAAAAAAATGAATTTGAAATTTTTTTTTCAATTTTTTTTTTCAAAATTTTGACTTTGAAAATTAATATTTCAAAAACTATTTCTTAGAATAGATTTATTTAAACACAGAATGAAAGAAAAAGTTATTGGCTTTTCAAAAACGTATCGCACAGCATTGTGAATGAAGCCGTTGATTTTAAATAATTTTTTTCCCATTTTAAGTCAGTTTTTTCGAAAATTGCCCCTCCTGGCTAAACGGAGGGGAATAGACCCCCCCTCCCATACGATTTTTTTCTTGTCTCAACGCAACCTACACGCCCTAGCATTTTGTCGCATTGCTCATGACTCACCCTGTATATTTAGTTTTATTATAAAAAAGTTCCTATTTTATTAAAATTAAAATTAATAAAAATATTAATGTTAAAATAAGACTAAGCAATTAATTAAAAGGCTTACAGATATGTAAAGTAGATATGTTTCTAAGTATATTTTTTGTTGTAAAGCAAAATAAAAATAAATATGAATTTAAAAAAAAATTGTATGCGTATTGCTTTTGTCCAAAAATTATGCAAAATTTTTTGGACAGCACTGCTGCTGTGTAGAGCTTTCCTTTCAGCTTAGGGGGTATTTTTCGGGCACAGAAGATGGAAGAGTTCCCACGCCACGTCATTAAATGGCCTTATTATTTTTCGCAAGCGGCCATTCAATACATGCTCAACGCTCTTCATGGTGTGTGACATCAGCTGGATTGAAGAGTAATTATCGCAGTTTCGCGTATCACTCTTCCCCTTGGAGATAGTAATTTTCCCTACCATGATTTGGCATTTGTTTACCGTTAATAAGTTTAGCCATTACATTAAAATTAAAAAAAAAAAATGCGTTTAAAAAAAATGTGTTTAAAAATAAATTTGTCGACCCCAAGAATGACATCCCGGAAACTACACATATATGAAAACCCAACATAGTGTGGTAGTTCTCTAAATTGAGTGTTCTTTTTTTTACTACAAAAATGAATTGCTCGAATTCATGAGTTTTACTGAGTGTCATGGACACAAGAAACGGCATTTAGATTCTATTGCAGCGGATTTACTGGCTAAACACAATTTCGACGGTGCTGCAACTTTAACTGGAGCTGCAATTGCTGTCAAAATATTGAATACACAAAAATTCAATATTTCGAAAACAACGAGACGCCACTGCAGTGGGTGATGCAGTCGTGCCACACTTTTGCCGCGTCCGTAATTTTAAATTACAAAGAATTTAATTTAACTGAGTTTAATTGTGTTCGTTTTGATACATTTGCAAACAAATTTTTATCAGCTGATACGATCAGTTTTAGCACCAGTAAAAGCTTCAGCAGAGTAGTGTGTTCAGCCATAAGTTAAACTGCACATTAAAGTCTGCTCCTTATATGCTTAATAGAGTATTTGGCTGTAGTGCCCCGTGGCGTAGTGGATAGTGTGTCGGACTTTCACGCCGGAGGTCTGGGTTAGAGCCCAGCTTCGAGAACACACTTTGTCTTGCGAGAAAGTGACAAATCCTCCATGAGTATCAAAAAAAGTGCATCTCACCTTAGTTGTTCGGATTCGACGTAAAATTGTAGGTCCCCTCCAATCCTGTAGAACTAATAACTCACACAAAAAGATTGGTTGAAAGTTGTAAGTCACTAGGCCGTGGTTCTTGGAAGCTGTCATTTTTAAGAGTTGTTCGTCTAGGCTTGGACGTGCCTAGTCATAGGTACTAAAAGTCAACACGATCAACAGGTTTAGGATCCTTTTGTCTTTATTAACGATGGTGATTTGCGTGGACTGGACATATTAAGCTTATGTTTTGGAAAGTTACTTTTATGTAGTTCACAGCAGGTGATCACTTATCATAGTCAATAGTTTTGTTCCTAAGCTGATTCTTCCCCTCTTCGAGTCCGCATCTTCAGATGTGAGCAATCACAATAATGATTCAGCGGCGCTCTGAGTGTTTAGTAAAGTGAATTTTTTTTCTTTTAATATTGTTCTTAAAGCATATTTTGTTGAATTTCTATAAAGCAAAACATATTTATATGTACCAACTTATTCTAGAAAATTAATAACAATTTACAACAACCAGTAATGAGAAAAGTTTGAAACGTTACCATCTGGTATCCACTAATGGGGTTCATGTAACTTTACTTTCCATCCAGTTCTCCCAAAAGATGAAAAGTATACGAACTAAGTGGAGAAAAACTTTCACCAAGAAAAAAGTGTTTATACATACTTATATAAATATTTACTAGGTACATAAGTGGACCTACATAACTTTTGATTAATATTTTTTATCAAAAGAAACAAAAAATATATATTTCAATAGTATTTTCATTCGTACTTTAAGTTCGTTTTCCTCCCGAGTTCTATGCACTTTTAAATCTACAATCAAATAAAAAATTTCAATTGAAATACAAATATATGTACACATCTATAAAGGAATGCATATATAAAGAATGGTTGAACTCGTAGTGTTGTTCCTTAAAACGTCCTCCATAAATTTTTGTTTGTGTGTGTGTATAGGTATTTGTGTTTGAATCCCCAAAAGGATTTGCAATGCAAAGAAATGCATCGTTGCAGACTATGCAAGCTGCAATATAAAAGCAAATATTTTGTTCCTGCTATACACAGGGCCGGATTCGTTGACTTTTCATTTCGTTGGGAATCAGAAACCACCTGAAAAATTAATTTCAGATCATCAGCGTTGTGCTTATTTTTCATAGGGAATAAGTCGTTTATGTTAATAATGTCTTTACACCAGCAGCATTTTAGAACAAAATTATTATAAACTTAATGCAAAATGAAAAATACCATAAAAACATGACAAAATTATAATTAAAATTTATAGTTTGACTCAGGCCACATGAAATTTTGGATTCGCTCATACAGGGTGTGACAAACTATTTGTTACATAGAATTCGGCATTTTCCTTCAATGACCCATATTTTATTTTTAGTTTTGGAAGTTAAGCTCTTTTTCTAAGCCGAACAACACGAATGCTGAATGCTTTGTTCAACTCAATGCTCAGTGCGAATTTCTTGAACAGCGGCACTACATTTATCTGTAAGTTAAAATACAAACAAAATATTAAAACTTTGTCCATAACACCCTGTTATATAAACAAACTGCAATTTATTCCACCTGGGACTTGTAAAATGTTCTGTGCGCTGCGCAGATATGAACTTTGATAGTATTACCTACCCAGTGTTTCCGCAACATAGAATTTTCTGCATTTTAAGCACAACACACACTTACAGCCATTTTTATTCCCAATATGCTGCAAAAAACAAATAAGGATCAAATAATAAAAAAAAAAATAAATATTTTTTTTTTGCAAATATTTGTTTGCGGTTTCTTGTTTGTATTTCTTTATTTTTCAGTTGAATGACTCACTTTAAAATATTTTCTTTGCTCGACTTGCTGCTAGCTAGAGTGGGTGTTAAGTAGTTTTTTTCTGAGTCCTTTCCTTCATCCTTTTTCCGTTTATAGGTGAAGCTTGTTAAATATTCAACATTATTATTGTACTCATTTCTGTAACATTTTAGCAAGTAATTCAAGAGATGGGACTTATGTATAATTAATGAGGCAGACTGTTAGCAGCCAGGTGCGGTCATGGAACTCTTTAAATAATTAAGTGAATTTTGACAGGTTTATCTTCGTTCCTTGTGTTTTTTTTTTTTTTTTTTTTCTTCTTTTAGTGAAGTTGAGTGAACCCAAAATTTAATGGAATCGTAAATTATTGTTGATGGAGAATATTCGATTTGATAAATTAATTTGAAAAATACAATCGTAAGAATGCAAATAAAATATTTATCTGTACCTAACCTACCTATAATCGTACAAATTTGCAATATTATTTTATCAGGGTTTTCAATTGGGACTTACCTAAATTTTATACTTACCTAAATTTTGTTTGTGATCTTTTAATGGCAAAATGTCAGTTAAGGATTGCATTCTTTCATGCAAGCACTGATTGACTTTTGACATTGAAAAATAAATTAAAACAGTTTTAGGGTGCGTTTTGCATTGAAATACAAATTTTTTTGGCCGTATTTTCTTCTATCTCAGTCATTGAAAACTTATTTTGTTTTATTTGCTTTTTGTCGATATATTATAACTTCAGGGTCAATCATAATAGTCGAAACAGTGCGTACAGGATCGTACGAAAACATCAGAATACAAGCAAATTGTATAGGGCATCCATAATGTCAGTTTGCTCAGGTTCATTCAATTTTCGTTCACTTTCGCCTCCGTACGTGAAGAGCGCTTCACAGCGCAGTTTACGTACGTAAATTTGACAGCCAGTCAAATGCATGTGAAATTCGCTTGCGTTTGCATCCGACTATTATGCGACTCAATGAATTGACGGCACTCAAGGAAACTTGACGTATAATTATGACATTAGCTTCCTTTTGCTTTCGACTATTATAGTTGGGCCTTTCTCTTTGCGTATTCTTCGTCAAATTTTATTTTGCTCGTCTACAACAAATGCGCAAGCAGTTTCCGAGTGTGCAAATTCTGCCATACCTAAGAAAAGCCTGTTACATACGCTGCTGATATGAAACAAAAAATCCCATACAAAAATGACACAACAAAATCATAAACGAAATTTCCCTTTTTACCCGCTTAGCTGCTGCGACGAAATATCTAATGGTGAAATGGTCGGTTACTGGCTCAAGTCTCCACATGGTCTCCAATTAATTGCCCAGCTCGAGAAATTCTGACATTTTAATTTTGTTTGTGTTGTTTATCTAAAGGCACATAATAAAATCAGAGCTATTGCTCTGACTTAACGCGCTAATAGAACGCGCTGCCTGCGTTGAGTTTTCGCTTTCAACGGAGTTCAATATTGAATAGTCAGTGTGTCGGACTATCACGCCGGAGGTCTGGATTCAAGCCCTGAGTAAACCTAATGTTTTTTCAGGGACACTTCCTCTCCAAGAGTATCATTGTCATGAAAAGTGCATCTTACCTTAATCGTTCGGATTCGACAAATTGTAGATCCTCTCCAAACCTGTAGAACTAACAACGCACACAAAAGGATTGGTTGAGAGTGTAAGTCACTACGCCGTGGTTCTTCGTGGCACTAACCCACTTATATTTTTGTCTCTATAGGTAGCTCCTTTCCACCATGAAGTGAAACATTATTTTTCTCCATAATTGATTTTTTTTCCATTATAGGAAATTTGAAAAATCAAAATCTAGATTATAATGAAGTGGAACATGTTCAGCTTGATTATAGCATCATTTGCATTTTAATCTTCCTATAATTTCTTTCATTCTTGTTAACAGTTTTTCAAATGTTAAGATAAAATGTTGCTGTTGCATGCGTTGCTTGTTGCTTTTACGTGCAATTATTTTATTTAAAAAATGTAAACCTCTGTTTCAAAATAACATATTAAAATTACGTAAGTTTCAAATTATAGCAACACCAAATGAACCAATACAGCCTATTCTCTCATCTGTTGAGCTATATTTGCCCTGCTTTATTTTTTTTTTTTGAAATTCGCAGATTCGTAACTATACGAACACTGTAAATACATGTAAAGCCACAATATTTTTATCTGACCGACACGTCGTTTCCAAAGAAAAAAATTATTTTGTATTTGGCTCCTCTTGGAAGCATTTGTTTCTCAAAAATTATTCGTTTGTTTTGTGAACCACTGAATTTTTGACGAAATAGTAAGCCACCAAATGCCCACTATACATTGTTTGGCATTCTTTTTAACTCTGTTCCAGTGAAAACTGTTGGCAGCACTTACATCTTAAATAGCTCCAAATTCGAGTTTCAGGACATAAATCAACACGCATATAAGTATTATGTAGTAGTATGTATGTATGAACATGCTATCACCCAAATTCGTAGGTATTCCTTTTTAAAACAAAAACCTGCCCACAAAAGAAATCTTCTCTAACACCACTCATTTCAAGATTATTTTCCTACTTCAGCTACCGAAACATTGCTGTTGTTATAACACTTTCTCACAATAAAAAAAATACACAAAAGAAAGAATTCAAAATTTAAAGTGACTGCACGTGTTTTCTACGCCCAATCTTAAAGCCAACTTTCTCATAAATCATTTAATTCGCATGTCTGAATTGAACCAGAACTGAAAAAAAAAGAGTTAAAGGAACAACAACACTGACAAGCTGCTGCTGCCAACCGCCCTTACCCTTGAAATGTCAAAATTAGGCTCGAACGAATGCTTTGTGTCTGGTCCGTACATTATAAAGACTTAAACCATTGTTTTTTTTTTTTAACAAGCAATTCCAAAAGTATAAATTCTGTCTGATGGTCGAGATGCTATGAAAAGGGAGAATTGTCGCGTGTCAGTTGTATACGGTGCAATAATTTTCTATCCAATCCACCCCGTTTGTCTGTCTATAATATACGTTCTTTTGACTGCGCGGCTTATATTGGATATATGGGTTACCCTGTACCATACACAAGTATACATATCATTAGCATCCCCTTTACAAAATATTCACGTTAAGCTGGCGTTTATTGTATGTTTTTACGTTCGTTTTGTGTTGTCCATTGTTTTCCATTGAAATGCAACACCAAGTGAGGGTCAGTGACGACAGCAATGCCACCCTCGAGTATTTATACACTCATGCTCCTAGTTCATGTACACCTTGAGTATTTTTCAGAAAAATTACCTGAAGTTGGACATTCGGGGAGCGTTACGACATCTCGCAAGTTTAAAAAACTCGCAATCACTAAATTCTGTTTTTTAAAAACGCACTAAATAAGTACTAAATCCAAAAGAATCTGGATACACCCGAACTCGCACCCACCCCAAATCATATAGTAAGGCCAAGCAGGGGGTTGCAGGGGTTCAGCATGCCCCCATACCAATCTCACTATTTAAACGTCGTAAGATGACAATACTTTTGTGAGATTTTGATTTGCGAGATTTCGTAACCAAATGTTAAATTAAATGTTTGATATTTCAATTCACTAGATAAGAGCAAAAAAATTGTAGTGAAAAAGTAGTGGGAGAACAAATGTAATTCGAGAAATAAGGAGGCGCACTGTCAAAATATCAAAAGGGGCAACACCAAATATTTAAGCAAAATTTGATCGAAACCTCAATTTTTTTCTTCAAACCTTTCTTATTATAAATAATTTCTTGAAGATCAATTTATTTTTATTATAGAATTGAAGCTCACTTCTTGGATCGGCCATACTGTAGCAGAATTTTAATATTTCTGCTCTTTTGTTTTAATAAACAATAATAATTGTGTTGTATCTGAAACTTACAAAAATTAAAAAAAAAAAGGTTAAACCATTGAGTTTATACACATAGAGGAAAAAAACAAGTCGATAGTAATGATATCCTACGAGCAGTATTTGAAACTTACACATGATTTCTCTATTTGTAGAAACTCAATGTTTATACCCAATTTATACTCAGTCTATATTCCAGCATTGTTAGACGTCCCTGTTTAACCGGGTCGTCTCGGATTTTAAATATAAATGCAACTGCCCCCGGTATCCTTGTTTCCTGAGTTGCGGTTCAAATTTAAAAAATAATATCCAATGGGAACATCTTTCTTACTTTGTAATTATTGCTAAACAATGTTGTTGAAATTTCAATCATGCTTGAACTTGACATGATTGAACCTGACAGCTGTCATTCTAATTGAAAGTATAATGTCGAATTCCTTGGATTTTTCAGATGCGATCTAAACAATTCACTGTATGCAGTTCACTTTATTCACAGAGTGTACTATTAACAACGAAATTCACGTAAAATACATATATTGTTTTAAAATTATTTTCTTTGGGAAATCCCTATTAAAATAAACCAAACTACACAACTAAAAGGCTTGTCTGACAGAAAGAATTAAATCTGTTAAGTATGTGTGCAAATACGTGTAAATCTTGCTTTCAAATCGAGATTCAAGAAAAGTTGATTTGACGGAAAAAAAGCTATTTGTTCTTGTCCATGGATCATTCATGATTCATAATTTTCGTAAAAAAGCAACTTTAGTCCAAAAAAAGTCAACTTTTTATTTCCAAGAAATTCGACATTTGTCAATTTAATTTGAACCTGTCATTAGTTAAATCAAAACGGAAATATACAAAGACAAATGTTCCCTGAAACCAATTTTTGCGGTTTATAATGTCGAATTCCTTTCAAATAAAAAGTTGCTTATTTTCGGAAAAAGATTGATTTGAGGGGAAAAAATATAAAATAATCATGATCCATAGACAAAAAAGTTGCTTTTGATTTGATTTCAGTTATAATATTAATACTAAGCAAAAATAAAACACCCTAAATAACGAGAAGTTCCAAACAAAATTTGAATTTCACTCAAAAGGAGATTGATGTGGGTTAATTGAAAAGTGCAAGTCTGTAACATAATTTTTAACCAGAGTGTATTTTGTATTGTCATGTAACCCATAAAATGACATAGCAGGAAAATAACTTCACATTACACATTATAATAGCTACTGTAATTGTATTCTCTAGTTTTGAAATCATATAGTGTCGGTATTAAGGTTGTACCTACTATTAGCTCATACTATACACTTTTATGGTAATAAATTTCGTATTTTACAAGTTTACAAGTTTTACAAGATATTTCCCACCAATGATTCAGGTTCACATCATATGAATATTCTCGTGTAGCAAATTTGTATAGTTTTGATAAGTAAAAAAAACTATTTATTATAAATATGAATAATGAAAAAGGATTTATTTTGTAAAGTAGATTTAAATCATTATTGGCTTATCCCTAGTAGATGTTTTATTCGAAGGTAAAAATCAAAGGCAGAAGAATATGATTTAGCTGGCGGTTTATTGAGAACTAAAAGTAGTTGAAGTTAACATTAATATTCAACTGTAAGAATAAGAACAGAAGATAAGAACAAAAGAGAGAGTTATTATACGATTCATTTGCGTTGTACTTCACTTGTGAATTTAACTTTCCAACATGTATTTCAACAAGATTTCTATCAAATCTCATTTTCAAATTACCAAAACATTTTCTTCAATATGGGAAAGTTAATAATTTGATATTCGATGGAACAAAAATGCTGTCATTAAGGGTTCTCAATATCTCTTATCGCCATTTTGTCCAGTTTTAAGATAATAGTGATGTCATAATACGATTTATGCCAATTTACGTCAACAGTTTTCATGGGGCGTTCATGAAAACGTATGAGGGAAAGTTACTTTTTTTACATGGAACGCTTTTTCAACTCCTGGTTTAAAATGCAATTTTCAACCGCGGATAGTTCAAGGAAACTAAAAATCGATTGAACACGAAGAAGCCAGATGTTAATCTTTCAGTAACTTAAATTCAATAAAGATTTTTAACAAGCTATATTCTCATAATTTTGTATATTCGATTCTTTTGCAACTGAGGACATATTGGTATCAATATGGTTAGTTTCGTAAAAAGAGCTTTTTGATGACATTTTTCTCAAAAAATCACTGCCTTTTTACTTGGGAATAGGTACTATAAGGCAATTTATAATTCGTGCAAAAAAAAGTTTTTAGATAACAATCAAACATGACATTACGATGCTAGCAAAGTGGAATAAAATGGGTCTGACAATTCTGTCTGTGTGTCAGTCTGTCAGTCTGTCAGTCTGTCAGTCTGTCTGTCTGTCATTCGCACCTGCAGCCTAAACTGTTGGACCCATATCACTTAAACTCGATATACAGGATTTTAAGGGTGACAGTCAGGGTTTTTTTTTTAATTTTTGTTCTAGGCCTAAAACTAACGGTACCTGCCAAGTAACGGTTATGAAAAAACTCGTTTTTCTCGAAACCGGCTCTAACGGTTTTGATAAGATTTGACACAAGTGATATTGAACTAAAATCCTTTCAGATGGTATGAAATATATTTCTTTAGGAACAGTTTTAACGGTACCTGCCATAAAATTGTTTTTTTTTTTTTATTTTGATTTTCTCGATAACGACTGAGTGGATTTTTACAAAGTTTTATTTCTAAGAAGTCCTAGATAGCCAAACAATAATGGCGTACTTTATTTTTTAATGACGTTTCTTAAAAATATTAGATTAATTAAACAATACGATTTTGAAAAAAAGTTTAAATATATTGTAATATTAAAGTTATTTGTTTTTATTTTTTTTTTAAATTATTTCTTATTCAATTATTTGAAAAAATTTAAGAAATAATTTCATATAGTGACAGGTTCTTTTAAGCTTTTAGTAACGTGCGACCCAGTCGTGCCTTTAATTTTTCTTGCGAACCGGAAGGTGCAGTCACACTATGCGAGGAAAGTGCTCGCAGCAAGCAAAACTTTCATGGTTTGAAAACCCAGAAATGCCTCGCACGCAGATGAATACTTCAAGTTATTTGTTTGCAAGCAAACATATTATATATTTTTGCAATGCTTGCTGCAAGTACTTTCTCCGCATGGTGTGATGGCACTTAAAGGGTAGTTCTTGCTTAAGCATAAGCTAAAATGTAGCGATGGAAACTTCGCTTCTTTAAAATATAATGTTACACTTACAGTAAAGGTAATCTTCGTTGTTTTAACGAAACAAGCAATTGCAGAAAGTGTAATCATTGAGGACGAATTTTTCATTTAAGTTAGTATGTTCACATTGTGCGGTGTGTGGTTCCTTTACTCTATTATGTTCCCACTGCTTTATTTTAAAGGTGCTGAATCCTTGCATGATAGCTAACTTATTAAGAAAAAACGCGACCATTAATTGGTTTTTCCGAAATAACAGAGACGTTAGGTTTTTCGAACCAAGTTCAATATAATATAATTTCAGATAAAATTCCCGATTAAATTCGAATGCCAATCCTATTTCGTCGCTTTTCTACCTATTTAAGTGTAAAACACACCCTCCCATTGTTAACTACATGCAAAGCCAAATTTATTAGGCGTAAGCTCGCTCACCCTTATCCTAAACATAAAAGAAATAAAAAGAAATTCAAAACAGTAAGGAAATTACATGAAAAACCAATAAATAAAACTAAACCTTTATGAGTCCTCGTTTAGTGGGTCGACTTAGGAGTGGGTTGAGCTTTTTTATTTTGAACAGTGATACAACCCCCAAACCAAACCCAATTTCCCAAACGATCGTTTATAACGGCAACATTATGAGGAAAAAATCTGATTAAAAAAGTTAGGGACTCCACTATCCCTTCCTTTGCTGCCACTGTTTTTGTAGCTCTTAAATGGAGTTCAAAACACAAACAAAGGAAATATTTTTTTGTTCATATACAAACTCCTTTATCATCAAAAGGACTTAAAGGAATACCGACTTGTGTACATGGAAAACATAAGTAAATAAAGTTTTTTTTTGCTTAGACTTGGCTGTTGTACTATAGGATACCAAATTACAGTGTTTACTTTCTGAGTTTTGTTTGCTTTGTGGAAAAGGATATCATATTAAGCTTTCTTTCTTTTGATTCTTTGGAGCATAAAGTCGTCCCACAAGATGGTTTTTTTTTAATATATACTGCACCTTTTAAGGGAATCAATGATTTTTCTACGTTTCGCCAAAGCATTACTTGTGGTTATTTGATTCTGTATAAGTCTGTATTTTATTTTATTTTAGCTTTGATAAGTAAATATAATGGTTCAAGGGATGGTTAGACAATGGAAGTGATTGACAATGCAAAATAAGAACTAATTACGTCATCAAAGGGGGCAATGTTAAGTACATAAAAGCAATCCATGAAGAAAGATATTTGACATCAAAGTGAAGGATTTAAAGGTTTGATAAATAAACACCCCTTTCGGGCTCATTAAAATCATTAGATGACATTTTATTAATTTGAGACAAAGATTTTAAATTTATTCATCTTTAAAGTCGAAAAACTTTCAATTTTTGTTTTAAAAAAAAATTGGCTTTTTAATAAGCCAATAGATTTAGGACTTGGATTGATTTCCAACTCTAAAAAAAACTGTGTTGGAAATATTATTGAATTTTATTTTATTTATTTAAAAGCCTCATGTATGCTTCGCTGGGTTGCACGACCATAACTTTGACCCGTCATTCTCAAAGAAGTACTCTTCAGTGTTTTCACAAAGAACCGATAAAAGCGCCAGCCCAAAATTTATACCAAGGAGTGGCTATATTAGGATTTGCAATTTGGTGGTCCTGTGAATTTTGGTCGGACTCGTTGTTGAAACTGATTTTTTGAACAAAACTGGGGTCGACTTCTTCGAACAGGATACGCACTGTCATAAAATAATTTTATCATTTAAAATGTAGTTGAATGCTATAATTCTCCATGTTGGTTTTGATAGACAGACAAAAAATGGCAGCCAATTTAACGTATGTAGCTTTAATAATTGTTTCCACAATTGTAAGTCAAAGTAAGGAAAGCCCTTTATTCTTCTAAGTGCTATTGAAAGCACTTAACAACCGTAAGCAAAACTTATCGAAACATAACAAAACAGAACAATTCCCTAATTTTCGGCACAAAATATCAATTTCTAGTTAGACAAATACATATTTAGTTGAAGACGTACACCGTATCGTTCAATAGTTCTGCTTTAAGTTTTTGAAGTTTATATTCACTTCCCTACTTTCATAATTAAGACGCGTTTCATGAAATTTTAAAAGCCGATGCTGGTTGTCTTGTCAAGTTTTTCAAATCCGGTTGTCATTACCGTGGTGTTGAGGTGGAATAAATAAAAAAGGTTGCTTTTAACTGCAGCAAGTTCTGTCCTGTCAACGCGTCTATATGAACTGTGAATAGAACTTGGCTGGATTACACAATTTGCAGAGAAATTAAGAAAATATCAATGTATATTGTGTATGTTCTAAAGAAATAAATGTGCACGGTAAATCTTTGGTAAAAAAAACTACGGTTTATTTTTATATAAACGTCAAATGGTTATTTGAAAATGTCACATTGTAATCAGTTTACAATGTAAACAACATTAATATTTTCCCTACATATTAATTATGAAAAATAAAAATAAAAATGATTTTTCACAATCAAGAACTTTATGCAGCTTTCAAATTCTGAACAAAGTCTTCAAGCATTAAATCTTATTTGGAGTTTCGTTTATTTTAATGAGGTTTTCTAATGGCACTAATGGGTGGTTGTCACTTAACAGCACCATTTAATACTGTATCACTTTACAACTTACCGCACAGAGTTTGTAATAACAGTTAAGAAACTAGGTACATACAAATCTACTCACCAAAGTAAAACTAAAAGTGTTCTCCTTTCAATTATAACTTGAAGAAATATCAAACAAAAAGTAGTATCTACATTCTACAGGGTGATTTGTTTAAGACTTGAGGGCATATTATAAAAGTTTGAATCTTACAAGAAAATAAAATCAAATAAAGTGGATAGGAGGGGCGCATAAGAGAACTATCTTTATCCATAAAGATAAAGATTGAAAAAAAAGTTGGTTTCAATATTTGAATAAAACTATAAGCCCTTAAACCATTTAGTTTCCGAAAAATCCTGCAATTCTCTATGTTAAGGGCTAAATTATAAAGTATCTTTTTTATTATTTTTATCGAAAAACGAGAGTCACCAATATTCGCAACTGAATTGTTTTACAACTCACGTTCTCTAAATCAGGATCAAGTAAAATAATCGTATATTAAATTCACTGTTTGCTTTATAGCTTTATATGTTTTGTTGTTTTCTATCAAATAATGATAGCCCTCGTTTTCTACAAAAAGGAGGGTAGGTGTACAATATATAAGAAACTACACTTAAACTAATTACGTTTGAAAAGAAAGAGACAATCAAAATGCTGAAGTTCTTTATAATGATGGCTTTACATGGCTCTACATCTGCAGAATTGCAGAAAACAAAAAAGTGAAAGATATAAATCTAAAAAACAAACAAACATAACATCTCGACCTGTGTCATCAGTGGTCATAAGCGGTGGGATGCGTTGTGCATACGACTTCGAAGACTGAGTAAATCTGAAAGCGTGGGTTCGAATCTCACGAGGTGCATGTGAAAAAGTTTTTCTTAATAAAATTGGATTTAAGCTCAATACCACTAAAAGAAGACTGATGAAAGGAATTGGCAATCCTTGAAATAGCTATGTATATCTCCAGCCAAAGATAGAAAAAAACGAATAATAATATTCGTAAACGAGTAAATAAAATTCGTTTAAAATTGGTGGTAGCGCGTTTAAGTTGTTGTTGTTGTTCAAACACATTCAATGAAAATTAACAGAATGGTCAGTAATAAAAACTGACATTCTATAGTACAAATAGTACAATATAACAACAATAATAACTAAAACTCAACGCTAGTTAATTGAACTTTTCTTCATTATGTTGCTGTTAAATTTATTTTATTCAACCGAAGACGAAGTTCCCATAACATAGATAACTATGTTCTTCTTTAAGGCTGCGCATATAGTGGTGCGACAAAACAATGTGATGCGGGAAGCGTTTGCATGCGAAAAAATTGTTTACATTTATTCTTATATACGTACGCACAGTTAAGAGATATTTGATGCGAGTGTTACGTAGGTACATAAGAATAAATGTAAATATTTGTCTCGCATGCAAATGCTTTTCGCATCGCATCGCTTTATCGCACTACTGTAAGTGCAGCCTTAAAGTGTCTGCATTATTTTCATTCCTAAAATGTAGTTTTTTCTATTGTACTTCCTTGTTTTCCAGAAGGAGAACTGCAAAACAGAATAATATTAAAAGAAAGTCAAAAAATCCTTATCAAGATTATCTTATTCATTTTGATTTTGACGTCTTCAGTATTTCAATGTTCCTATAACTTCTTAAATCTTGCTTTACTTGAGAAATTTTTGTTCCAAATTTTCAGATAAAAATACGTATTTTTTTATTTTATTAGGAAAACTTGTTTAAGGTGGTACTCAAATCATCACACAGTCATTGCAAGATGCTAAAAATCTTACAAGTTTCAAAGTAAAATTGACATTATGCTGAATTTGCAGAAATTATAGCATCTTCCGATAGAGTTATGTTAAGCTTTACAAAAATGATTGCTTTTACAAATGTCAAAGTTGAATTGATTTAGGCCGCCAGTTGCAAATAAAATATATGTACCTAACTACGAGCAAGTTCGTGCGACGCAATCTTGCTTTACCTCGACTCTTTCTTCTCACTTTTCATATTTTTTTTTTTTGTTTTTTTGCCATTCACCAGTCACCACCCTGTATATTAAAAAATCCAATTCATACCTACTCTATTCTATAAAAAGCACTATAAACAAATATTTTTCTAAAATGCTCATATATGTACATCCTAGCTACGTCAGCCTTCATCGTTGATCCCACATAAGTACTCGTGTAGTTTGCAAAAAAAACATGCATAGACACAAGAGAATATCCATTTTAATGTCATTAGTTCAATGCTCCCATCGTTCAGCGATCCATAAAATTTAAATCCTTGTGCCCTTTTTAGCTACAGTCCTTGTATATCCCTTCCTATGGTGTAGTTGTCGGTTAATGAATTGAAATGGCGTTGAATTACCACCGCAGGCCATCACCATCATCATCGCCATGTTTTGCATCACTTCGTTGTTGGTGTTCGGTGTGAATAAATACCCGCATAGGTTGAAGTAACGAGTAATGAAACCTTCATAACCTAGGATGCGGAACGTTGGATCGCTAGTGCATGCATAATATAGGAAGTAACCTAAGGGCGATTTTCAGCTAGAGAGAATTTTCAATGATTCATATCAGGTTTTTTGTGAAAATGTGAATACAAAAAAAAAAATGCGTATTGAAATTGCAATTAGTAGGTAATTAGTTAAGATTTGCAAAAAACATTTTGCAGACAGTTTTTTTTATGTATTGTGCTGCGTGTTGATGTTGATGTAATTCAAACTTTATACCTAAGCTTATTTTGGCGAAATATCAAAAACTAATAAAACATTTTCGGGTAACTCTATAGATTCTCGTGATATGAATCCAAATCCTTAACTAGCTGCTTTGCATCTAAATAGGTAGTTATTAAATTTTTATCTGTAAACAACATTAGTTTGATGTCATACAGTTTTATTAGGTACGGTTATATTGAATCCGTACATATACTAATATATAATACTTCATTAATACAGGTACTTTAAAATCCACTTCGTTTTTAAGCAGTTGGTAAAGTTAGAGCCAAACTACTTTCTGTCATAAAAAGCACGATCCCTGGTGTGTTTACCATTTATTTTGTATTCTTTTAGTAGGTATAGCACCTTGTTTTCTTTTTTCTTAACTCGTTAATGTTTATGATTATTCGCATATACAAGATGGCCCCAAAGTCACCAAAGAAAACTCATCTGTTCATCGCCCCTTTGGAAGATGCGGCAAACGTAGCGTGACATTTCCAATAATTATAGCATCTTCCTAAAAGGTTGTAAAGACTTTTGCACCACCTTGTAGATATACATCCGGAAAAGTTCTCATGGGTTGAAACCTCTAAAAAGGCTCTGTCAAAAAGATGGCGGTCCGGCGTTATTTGTAAAAATTTACAAACAAAATCTGACCGCCACGTTCTTACTTTCCCAGTATGTATTGACCTGTTTGACAGAGTCTTAAAGTCTTTGTCGCCTATAAGGCCAACGTCTTCATTAGCTGTGTATAGTAGTGACTTAGTTTAAATTGTTTTATCTATAAGTTCTTTTGAAATAGGCTTTTATATCTTTTCAGTTTTATAACCAATATCAACAGATTTTTTATAAAAACTTTTTTCAGGTACAAACAGAACGAATGAGGAAGTGCAATATACATCTCTTGCATTATCTGCAAATAAAACTATGAACATACAGAAGTCTCAATAAGTTTAAATTTTTCAAGGATTTGAAGTGCCACACCACTTTTTCACGAAGAGAACAAACTTTTTCTTTTCTTGATTTCAACTGGGACAAAAACTTCCCACTTCACTGCTTTTTCTAACGAACGGCAACAAGCCTTTTATGAAACCTTAGCATCTTGACAAAAGAAGTTGATAATCTTCGACCTAAAGCGCTCGCCGTTGACGGTGATTGCTGGGTTAATTTCGTTCTCAAAAGGGGTGTCCTGACCAAAGGAACATTTCAAGAAAAATTGTTTAAAAACGTTTAACGTTATAACTCTCTATGTTTATTGGGCAACCCACACTCTAAAAATGATAGCTTCAACAAACGTCTGCAATGACCTGTCAAAGTTCGGAAGTCCCTATTGGAAGACCCTTTACTTCTCCTTTAATGCATCAAATTGCTAGTTCGACAAAAATACAATTCACCTCCGAGTTTTAACTGATAACTCTGTCGTCCGACCCATTAACAACTGCGTACACCACGGACCTAGTTATAGTTTTTGTTTATATGTAGCTATTTATTAAGAATATAAAATGAAAGCTCCATCTTCAAAATAACTTGGAAATGTGACAATATATATTTCCTTCTATTTATATGTAGCCAAAGTATATACATATTGGGTTCCAAAAAATACATTAAATGTTTGTCTATACTTTTAGTTGCGGTTTCGTTTGAGTGAACCATAAACCATTTAAGCCCATATTTATACAGCCCTCTCTATAGAATCCCCCATTCATCGCTATACGAGTAGGATATCAACATCGTTCTCAAATTTCAGCTTTTTCCCGTACAGCTGTTTGATATGAGTCATCATCAGAAGCCATCGTCCCCATCCCCCCATTAATGGGTTCTCTATTGTAAGGCATTTTTAGTAAAGGCATAAATTCAATGTTTGTATAACATAGTATACAATACATGGCACGGCTGTCCACAAACGACTTTGTATACAAAAAGTATACGATGTATAAGAATACAATGCCTTAGAGAGGATTTTAACTGCTCATGTTTATGTAGACTGAAAAGTTAAAAGACATGCTGCCGAATGCGGTACACTTCTGTTGTCGACATCGAAAACTTTTCCATACTCCAAATGGTACCTACATACATCAAACATGCATGTACAATATACATATCTACCTTCAGCAGGAGCTCATCCTTGATATGTGCTATGTGCTCTCATAAAATTAAAGCAAGAATAGGCATCCCTCGGAGTGAATAAAAAAATCAATAAAACTCCTCTATTTTTTTTTTTTTTTTTGAAGCCAAATACGAGTTAAATGAAATTTACAAAAAAAAACAAGCACAAGACCTGTGTTCTAAAAGAAAGAAAGCACTGAATGTACCTACTTAATGTTTGTGTATTTCCAATTTTGCCGACGGGACATGTCTATGTAAGTGAACTCAAAACTTTCATTTATTTTGTCATATTGATTTTAATTTTAGGAATGACATTTCCTCTTTTACATATAGTTAGGTTGGCGATAGTTTAATACATGATACGGAAAAGAAGTTTACTTTTTCACTCAAAACTTAAAAAACTTCCTTTACATAAAATTCATAAAATTATAAGAAAATAATTTGCATTTCGTTATGGAAACTAATTAGTTTCACATATAAGCAAAATAGTTATAACTTGTTAGATTTTTCCAGATTACCCTTGTTTTTCGGTAATCTAATAGAAAATACAAATATCGCCTTAAATCCAGCACTAGACGCCAGTTTTCACATTTGAAATGTAATACCTACCGTTTAAATACATCAATTATTACACTTGGTATATTTACTTATGAGTTGATTTTTTTATAATTCAACATACGGTGATTGACTTTAAATAATATTTAAACACCATTCCTCTTTTCTTCATTGCAATGCACAATTAAGCTTAATTCCCTGATTCCACTTTCTCACAGACTAATTAATCAATTTGATTAAACTTTCTTTCAATTAACTTGAAGCGGATACTTTACATCTTATCTTATTTTTCATTCTTCTTGATTGCAAATATCCGCACGCAGCACAATAATTAGTCTTAATTTTTAAATAAGCATAAATCCCACGGAATTTGATTCAGGTCATTTTGCAGTTCATTGTTCTTATATGCTAATTCTTTCAGTAAAAGTAATACTGTAGATATAGTTGAACCACTCCCTTTCAACGAAGGCAATTATAAACAATCTATTTGAACCGAGAACAATTTCTGTATATATATGTAATAATGTTGTTATCATTAGAACTAGTTTATGAAGCAACTTGTTTTATTGTTTTTAAATCAATTTTCGGATCGTCATAGTGATGATGATGAATCGTTGCAGCTAAAATCAACTATAAAGCACTAACATAATTAAAGTGTCTAGACTTAATGGGAAGTTACATTCAAGTGATTGATAACTCATGCATATCCTTCGAAGGGTTTGAAAATAATAAAAGTTTAAAAACCAGAAATATATCTTTTGATAATTATGATATGTTAGGTAACTGCAGCTGAAATATATAATTATCTCTGTTCCCAACACTACACATTTGCCGAACGTCAATTTGACGTTAGTTGTATTGAAATGACATTTGGCAGAAATAAGTAGTTTTGAACAGCATCTGGAACTAAATAACTAAAATTTTAATATTGCCTCAGCCTTTACTCTTTTTAATAATACAACAGGTTGTCTTAAATTCACACTTACTTGTGTTTCGTGTTCATTTGACGGATCGGAAGGGAAAGTTTCGTTCGGTTCAGACATTTCCCTTCCGATTTTTTAGCTGAACACATTACCCATAATGAACGGAAGTGCACGGAAGTAAGAAACATGCAGTCAGTCGACTGCCAAATGTTCATCCTTGAAATGCGGACTTGAGCGCAGCTTACCTCCGTAAGCAAAAGATCTTGACGAAACAAAACAATCCGCTATTACGGGCACAATATACGATTGTCTTATTCTCGCTCAACGTTCAGTTATAGAGAGAACCGTCCGCATGGTTCTATCCATTACAAAACTGCATTTAGGTACTTTGTTATGTGTTCTAAATAATAAAAAATCTAAACATAGCTACTCGCAAAACGTCCCAATTGATACTTTTTGAAAATTTTAGTAATTTCTATTTTCATCTCTTTCAGATACCGATGGGTTAAAAACGGCAAAAAATTCGACTGGCAAGCCTATGACAATCGTATGCTGCAACAACCGGGTCGCGGTACAATCGTTATCACTGCACCCAAAGATGAAGATATGGGTCAATATCAGTGTTTTGCTGAAAACGAATTCGGTATTGCCACTTCGAATTCTGTATTTGTCCGAAAAGCCGATTTGAATGCATTCAAAGATGAACCCGCTAAAACAACAGAAGCCAACGAAGGTGAACCCTTCTCATTGCAGTGTGAACCTCCAGATGGTTGGCCAAAACCAACAGTTAATTGGTTGATCCAACAATCCGATGGTGCTATCAAAAGTATTAATAACTCCCGCATGACACTTGATCCTGAAGGTACACTATGGTTCTCAAATGTGACACGTGATGATGCCTCCGATGATTTCTTCTATGCTTGTTCTGCGACTTCGGTATTCCGTAGTGAGTACAAAGTTGGTAATCGAGTTTTGTTAGATGTAAAGCAAACTGGTATCAGTTCATCGCAAAATAAACACGAACCCGTGAAGCAGTATGTTACTCGTAAGAATGAAGTTGCGTTGCGTGGGAAAAAGCTAGAAATGTATTGTATATATGGCGGGACGCCCCTCCCGCAAACGGTGTGGATGAAAAACGGACAGCCTATACATTGGAGCGATCGAATAACGCAGGGTCATTATGGAAAATCACTGGTCATTAGGCATGTGGCATTTGATGATGCTGGTTCATACACTTGTGATGTGTCAAACGGTGTCGGCAATGCTCAATCGTACTCGATAAATTTGAAGGTTTACGCGACTCCGTACTTTACAGTGGAACCGGAGATTCAGAATGCCGCTGAAGACGAAACAGTTGAATTTAAGTGTGAGGCAGCTGGTAATCCCGAACCAACAATTCAGTGGATTCACAATGGTAAACCGATCTCTCAAGCGCCAACCAATCCTCGCAGGATTGTTCAAAGTAACAGAATCATTGTGCGTGATCTAGTGAAAGGTGATACTGGCAATTACGGTTGTAACGCCACCAATTCGTGGGGATACGTGTACAAAGATGTCTACTTGAACGTTCTTGCCTTGCCCCCAGAGATCCAAGAAGCACCACGAAAGGAAGCCACAGTTGATGGAAAGAACGTTACCATGAGATGTCGAGTATTCGGTGCACCCAAGCCAAAGGTTAAGTGGATGCGCAATGGACTAGAACTGACTGGTGGACGTTATATTATTCAAACCACTGGTGATTTAGAAATATCGCAAGTAGGATTTGGTGATGCCGGTCAATATACTTGTCATGCGGCGAACAAATTTGGAAGCAAATCAGCCAATGGAAGTTTAATCGTCAAAGAGCATACTAGGATAACTCAAGAACCACAGAATTACGAAGTAGCCGCTGGACAATCGGCAACATTCCGTTGCAATGAAGCTCACGACGATACTCTTACTTTAGAAATCGAATGGTGGAAAGATGGACAGCCAATTGATTTTGAAAATCAAGTTAGATTTGTGAAAACAGTTGACAACTCTCTGACCATTTCAAAGACGATGGAACTTGATTCTGGAGAATATACTTGTGTGGCCCGAACCGAACTTGATGAAACGAGTGCAAGGGCCAATTTAATCGTCCAAGATGTGCCAAATCCACCTAGTCTTGTAGGTATTATGTGTAAGGCCAGAGAAGCTGAAATAAATTGGAAACCACAGGGAGACAATCGTTCTCCAATTTTGCACTATACTATCCAATATAACACGTCCTTTACCCCACAAACATGGGATGCAGCCTTTGAGAAAGTTCCATCGACTGATTTCAGCTACACCATTCCAATGAGTCCTTGGGCTAATTACACGTTCCGCGTGATCGCTTTCAATAAAATAGGACCATCAACTCCTTCGGAGCATAGCGATTCCTGCAGCACACAGCCCGATGTCCCATACAAGAATCCAGACAACGTCGAAGGCCAAGGAACTGAACCAACTAACTTGGTGATCAGTTGGACGCCAATGCCTGAGATCGAGCACAACGCACCCAACTTCCAATATCGTGTTTCATGGAAGCGAGACATTCCGGCTGCAAGTTGGGAAAATAAAGATATCTTTGACTGGCACCAAAACACTCATGTGGTGAACGACCAACCAACTTTTGTTAAATACCTCATAAAGGTGATTGCCATCAACCAAAAGGGTGAATCTAATGTTGCTGCTGTAGAAGTTCCAGGATATTCGGGAGAGGATCGACCATTGGAAGCACCAACAAACTTCTCAATGATCCAAGTAACCAGTAGTACATCAGCTATTCTAGGCTGGAATCCAGTAAATCCTGAGTCAATACGTGGTCATTTCAAGGGCTACAAAATACAAACATGGACCGATGAAGATGGCGAAGAATCTATGCAAGAAATCCATGTTAAGGGTGATTCTAATCAAGCGCTAGTGACTCAGTTTAAACCAGATGCGAAGAATTTCGCCAGAGTCCTTGCGTACAACTCACGATTTAATGGTCCACCAAGTGCAATAATCGATTTTAATACACCTGAAGGTGTTCCATCCCCAGTAGAGAGTCTTGATGCTTATCCTCTTGGTTCATCTGCTTTCCTATTATCATGGAAAAAACCACTGAATCCCAACGGCAAGCTTACCGGCTACAGAATCTACTATGAAGATATCAAGGGCACATTTATGGGTGACCGAAGAGAACGTGATCCACATATTTTGGATCCACGAATCACTAGAGCGAAATTAGCAGGTCTTAAACCAAATACTAAATATAGAATCTCGATTGCTGCCACCACTAAGATGGGTGAAGGAAAAGAGTAAGTTTATTTTATTAAATTTCAATATATGAGTCAATTTATGCAAGGTGCTTTCTTTAGGAATTTCATTGAAAAGAAAACGCTAGCAGGAGCTGTTCTGGAACCATCTATACCAGAGTTTAGTTGGGAGCAATTGCCTTCAGATAATGGATTTGCAAGATTCAAGGTTAACTGGGAGCCAGCTGTAGATGGTGGTCATCCAGGAACACATTTCTTTACCAAATACAGGTTAGTGGGGCGAAACAACTTTAAATAAATTTGAAACAACTTTGAAACTTTTGATTTGTTTTCCTTTTTTTAGGATCAAGGGAGAAAACGAGTGGCAACAAACTAAAGAAGAACTGAACGATGATTTCCAAATCGTTCGTGGCCTTGATCCAGATACTGTTTATGAATTCCGAGTAGTTTCAGTCGATGGACATTTCTTTAAAGAAAGTGCATCACAACAAATCGATACAAATGGCATCGATGGACCAATTATGGTGCCAAATGAGAATGTTGCCAATGCCGGGTGGTTCATTGCAATGATGCTGGCATTGGCCATTATCATCATTCTTTTCATAATCATTTGCATCATTCGAAGAAATCGTGGTGGTAAATACGATGTTCATGACCGAGAACTGGCCAATGGACGTCGTGATTATCCCGATGAAGGTGGTTTCCATGAATATTCCCAACCGTAAGTCTTTGTGTAAATTTAAATTAATTAAAAATTAATGGGAATTTATTTTGTTATAGCTTGGATAACAAAAGTGCGGGTCGACAATCAGTGAGTTCGGCGAATAAGCCAGGTGGTGGTGTCGAAAGTGATACCGATTCAATGGCTGAGTATGGTGATGGGGATACAGGTGAGTTTTAATAAAACAAGCCAATAAATATACATTTTGTGTACTTATATCTATCATTATATTATGTTTTGTCAACAACAACGAAAAATTATAAATATATTTTTATGTTTGGTTATGTGTTATGGAAATGAGGTCGCAAAATTTGAAAATGCAGTCAAAAAATAAGGCAGTTATACAGGTAAATGTTATTAAAAGGCTTGTTCGATACGCTGCAATGATTAAAATAATAATTAAAATATGAAATTATAATTAAAGTTGTGTTTGGATAATATTTATAGAGATCAAATAGATCCTTTTGCGGCTTTATCATTTGTTTCTAATACATTAAGCGTTTTAACTAACAATATTGAACAATATATTTCAACATTTGCTTCGTTTTTAAAGAATACTATCCAGTTTGAAATACTGAAACTGTTTTCCAACATTTCTTTACAGAAACTACAATTATTCATGAAAACGAGTTAATAAACTATTCCTATTTATGTATGTTGTGTGGTGTTTGAAATTTATATCGTTTGTAAATCCTCATACTAACAATTTTATTCAATATAGGTAAAACGTTTTGAAATTAATTTATTTGCATTTGTAAGAGGTTGGATTTTACGACTAAAGCTGGGCCCCTATTCTGTTTCTGTAAAAAAGTTTAGAGTCCAAAGTTGAAAGAGTAAAAAAAAAAATTACAAACAAAATTAGATGCAAAACAACAATAAACTAATCCGAGCAAATCAAGCTACCGAGGGAAAAAGAACATATTTCGTTTTTATTATTTTTAGAAAATAAAAAGTACCAATTAAAAGCCTAAAATAAACATTTTCTACACACTCTCTCAAATCTATGAGAATGGACGATGTTTAGTTTGCAGTAGTTTCCTTCGAGTTTGTTTAATTTCTTACCCCGTAAAATGACTAGCTTTTGCAGATTTTTAGATAGCAAAAAATTGAGCCGATAACAGTTTAAAGTAATAAATTTTTGCTGTCACTCTAGTCTAGGGCGTTGCGTGAAAAATACCAGAGGACTTTCTTATTCAAGTATTTTGTTTTTAACCCTTGAGCTGTTGTTGAACCATAAGTGTTCCACTTGTTGGTATTCGTTTTGAAAGTAAAGTTTTCATTTTTGCTTACCCATTCTTTTTGCTATTTAACTCGATAGGGAAGTTTTTTTCGAAGTTGTATTTCTTAACCATGAAAACAGTTAAGGTAAAACTCGTGCGATCTATATGCTTTGGTTTGTGGAATTCGTTCTGGTGATGTGTATTATAAATGTACGCTTTGAAATGTCTTCATAAGTAATAACAGGCGTGACCGTATTCTGCTAAAGACTAACTTTATCTTACACATGATTAGAAGTACATAATTAGAATTGGGGTCTTCTTGGCTACAGTTAGGTAAAACAGAGAGATACATATCAGTTTACTGAAAAAAATATGTTTGGTCCCGCAGAAAACATTTTGTTTTCCATTGGTAAAATAAATAATAAAAAAAAAACGTGGAGATACAATTAAATGTTTGCTCTAGAAATCGATTTAAATCGCATTCGTCCCAGCTTATGTGAGCGATCGAGCACCTTTGGTACATTATGTCTCTGAAGTCTGTACGGTCCCTAGCTTGCTATATCCAATTTCTTACATCAAGAGGAGATTTTATTGATTATAACAATCACTCATCGGAGAAGGCCTGCGTTTATTTTTTGTTTCTTTAGACTTGGCGTAAAATACTCTATTGGCTGGAGCATCGATGTTCATTCGGTTTATGTGTTCCAATCATCTCAAATGTTTCGACTAGATGAGCTCATAAGGTTCGTTGTTGCATCTCCTTCGCCATGTTTTGTTTTGCCTATCTACACATACCAGTTCATAAAGAGTAAACCCAAGAAGTACTTTTCCCTCCAATACCTCTAGGAATATACAATATACATATCATCCGATTTTGGAAAGGGTACATGCTTCTGCATCATACAACTGGATCGAATTAATCGAACCACACTTACTCAGCCCAAATAACAGCAAGAATTAATCTACGTTTTATTTCTGCGTTAATGTTATTTGTTGAGTTTACAGAAAAGTCCAAAGTTAGATAAATTCACTGAACACCTTAAATTTATGCCTATCAATGTTCAAAACCAAGTTGGATAAGAGGGATTCTACTTTTGTTGATGAGATCATATACTTCGTATTTTCCTCGTTCATTGTTTCCACTTCTGACTCGAAATTTACAAAGGCACTAATTGCTGGCGTGATTCTTTTCATGATTTCGAAGTAGTCGTCAAATATAAGATGTTGTGTGGATTTGATAAAGATATTACCTGATGTTTTGGCCTCTGCGTTGCATACTACTTTCTCAAGTACAATTTTAAAATAAATATCACCTTGTTTCTCGCCTTTTGTATTCACCCTTTATACATTCATTTACAGAAAAGTATGTTTTTCCAAAATTAAACCTTTTTAAAGTAAAACTTCTTTTGCGTGGCTAAAAAATAAAATAATGTAACGAAATTGGTCGGTCGCCGTTCGGTTTTTCTCTTTGGTATGGTTCTGGTGTTGCTTGCAGTTGACGAGATTCACTATCAAAAGAAGCACACAACACATAAACACTAGGCACAAGTGCCCAAGCAAAAACAAAAACATAGAGAATGAAAAGTGTTTGGCGCAGATATGGCAAAATACTACTTCTCTTGAAAAACTACATTTTTTACTTCTGATACAAAATTGAGTAACTAACTCAATTTTGTTAATAGTTAAATGTAGTTTACGTAATAAAATAAATTACATTTAGCGCTAACTAGCAAAATATAGATTGGGTATTCAGTTCAACTGTCAAATTAAAAAGCAAAAAAACTAAAAAATCAGCGCAATGCTTTTTTATTGTGAAATCAATCCGAAATGTTGAAATTCTTCTACGGTACTAATGCAACTATGTATCAGCCTGTCGGAATTACCAGAAAACTTTTGCTAGTTTTAAAGTCGTACATATGTGCTGGTGTCATGTTGCAGCAGTAGTTTTCTACTTGTTACTTGCTTTCAATTGTATTTATAATTGTATTTCAAAAAATCAGGGCCAACATCATTTTAGAAATTCGTATATGTTCACAAATAAAATTTTCAATTTTTGTGCTAACAAAAGAAATTTGACTAGTAAAATTGACAAAAAAAAAAGCTAACTCACAAAAGTCAAAAACGGTGTTCTATTTGATAAAATCGGCAATAAGGCATCACCAATCACTAAGCCAACATTTATTGCTATCTGCAGTTACTTGTTTTGTTTCTTTGTACAAAACTCTTTATACAAAGTTCAACTCTTATAAAATTCTATTTTGATTCGGACTTACAAACTCAAATATTTATATAGAAATAATAATTCTAATGCAGATGTTATTGACAGTGAAGTTCAAAAACCCATTATAATACCATTTATCCTAATAAACATACATAGGTGCTGCAAATCATAAAATTTTAATACAGGTTGGCTCAAAGAATACTCAAATGATATAGATTTGTTACATCCTTGAACATTTATGTAATTTTTGTTTAATATTTGTTACCGCTTTATAATTGTTTTGGCGAGAGTTTCGGATGAACATTCGAAATATATATCTGAAAATCATACACTATGTTGAGCTGTGGAGCTCACAAAAATTTGTTGAAGACATTTATGCAAATGACGTTACACTGAGGACACGTGGAGCTCAACTGTGTATTGGTGGAAACCCGGTCTCCAAATATTGGGACCGTTCTCGGTGTTGCTGCCCTTGGTTCAACATGAAAAATTGTGGATCATGGAATTGTATCGTTCATCACTTACAGTAACATCATCTGCGACATCTTGAGCCCCAGCAACAATATACGTCGGAAAAAGCACTCCGAGGCCTTCTCTAACTTCTTATCTTTTACGTGTTGTTCCAGTCTCATTAAGGCAATTGGGTAAACACTTTTTGGTTTAGTTGGCCAAAATTCACTTTGCGTCAAAATCGGAGAACGAAATTTTGCAAGAAAAAAAGTCATAGGTATTCCCCGATCTATCGATCGAGTAAAACATTTTCCGTCACCTTGTATATACTTGTATAATCTAATCATCTATGTACACTTTACACATAAGCGTCGTCTAATCTAACTGAATGAGCTCATTAGGTATTAATGTATTTCATTTCTTTAATAAAACTCGTCGCACCTCACTATTCCCTCAAGGTTTATTTTGTATTCGTCGAACTCATTTCCATTAACACAACCAAAACATATTTCAGCCTTAACAGTATTAAATTATCACAGAATTATATCGTGTCTTCTATGGACGAACACATAAGACTAAGTAGTTTAAAAACATTTGCAAGTTTACTTTTCTAATTTATGAATGTATTTTTGAATTATTTCTTTTTTGTTTGTTTTGTTAATATAATTATGGATTTTTCTATTAGGCATGAACGAAGATGGCTCATTTATTGGCCAATATGGACGAAAAGGACTATGATTCCTCCTGTAAAATCCTGTACTTCATATAAATAATTTGACTTTATTTTAAGAAGAAAAAAAAATCAAAAACAAGTTTTGAAAAAAAATATCAACAGTAGTATAAGTCGAAAAAAAAACGAAATCAAATTTTGTATTTTAATATAAAAATACATACTTCGAAATTGTTATCTTCTGTTTACTACATTCCGACATTGGATGTCTCGTTAATATCATCAAGTTTTTCTGTTTTATCTGAGAGGTAGAGTTTATGTTTTTTTTTTCTCATTTACTTTAATTAATTTTTTGTTGTAATAATCTGGTTGTGATTTTATTTTTAATACTTAAATATAGTTTATATGTTGGTTATGGGGTTTTTAATTTAATTAATCATATATGTATTTTTATTGTACATACCTACTTAAGAATGCATAAATGTACATTTATTTATGTTCTATATTTCTGAAAATTTGATATTTAATTTTGTGTTTAAAATTGGTTAAGTATGTAAATAACCAACAATATTTGTCTACAATCATCTTTAGAAAGCTAAACAACAAACCAAACCAATAAATCAGTGATACTGGATTACTCGAAAGATGTTCGAATTGAAAACATTTTGTCTTTACTACAGACATTTTAATGAAAACTTTTTCTTCCTATAAATCCTATATCACATTTTAATGCAAAATTAACATAACGGTACATTCAACAAACTATAGGGTTATGCTATCTGTAAAGTGCACTTAGCTGCCAATTTTGTGGAATATATTTGAAATCAATTTTGTATTTAACGTGTTTTTTCAAGAATTTTAACTCAAATATAGTGGAGTTATAATGTTGATACATAAAACGAGCGTTAAGGAAATGTGGAGAGGATTTAAAAGGAGATGCCGATGCACATTGGTCTTGAATAACTGAACAATAAAATGAGAGGGAAAAATCGTGTGAGGCAAGGCATTCTATAAAACGTGTTGTTCGGCTAAATAAAAAATCTCTGTATTTAACAGTACGTCCAAAGTTAGGCTTAAGGGAGAACTGATGAGCATTCATAGTAGCTAAGCGGGTATTACGGCGGAATATTTTAAGGGGAGGAATGCATCTGGCTATTTCAATTGAACACTGTTTATAGAAGAACCGATAAAATAATATTAGACAAGAAACATTTCGGCGGTGTTCTAAGGAAACAAAAGTTTCCGTACGGATCTGTCTCCAATAATTTTTAGGGCTCTTTTTTGGATTCTGTCTAAATGAGTTATAGGAGCACCTGCCCAAATATAAGAGTTGTATACAAGCTTTGGGCGAATGAATGTATCAGATCAGAAGGGGAAAACGATTTTTTGCATCTTTTTAGAAAACCATGAGACGTGACCAGCGAATTGCGAATTGTGAATGGTCGCGGATTTTGACATTTTATTCACATGAGAAGTCGCCGGCAGCCACGAAAAGAATACACGCAAACGTATAAATTTGAGGTTAAACTCGTGTGAATTTTTCATTCGCCGATTTGTGGAACGCGTCCTGATTTTGTCGAACTGTCGTTCGACAGTTCGCTGAATGATGTTGTTGGTTGCGGAGAAAATATTAAAATGAACAATTTTATAATTTAAACTAGTTTATGTAGTATTTTGTGTTAATATATATATATATATATTTGATCGTTTATTCTTTATTAACTTTATTGATAAGTGAAAATTAAAATAAATGGATAATTGTTCCTGAATTGCCTTAAACCATTTATTTGCATTCGCTGGTCGCAGCTCATGTGCCAGGCACTTTACTCTAAACCCGTGGTTTAAAAAATAAATTCGATCATGGTGAAACAAATTAAAAAAAATATTCGTGTAAAAGTTAGCAGGATTAATTAGTCGCAAATCGCAATGCTGACGCATTTTTGAAAATTATCATGCTAGACTTGAGTGTTTCAGGATTGATGGTGGTCATTTGCAGAAAATGGTTTCCAAAATTTCCAATCCGCACTTTTCTTTATTAGTAATAAAGATATAGGCGCAAATTTTTAAACATCATATTTTGTAGATAATAGTTATAGTTATAATAGTCAACATTGGAAAGGATCTATTGTTTGCTACTTTTGAAATGTATCTATGTGTATCCACAATTAATTTTTTACATCAAGCTATGTTGTTGTTTGATTTTCTGACAACCGAATTTATGCAATTATAATTTGCTAGGTTCTTGTACAAAAAAAAATAAAGATGTATATGAGGACTTTGTCATTCGCCAGCATTTTGCAATTAAAAAAGAAATGCTTTCCAAAACCCAGAAGAATTCTAACATTTTGAAAATTTATAATAATATACATCCTATTGGCTTGAATACACTATGTTTTACAGTATAGGATTTATGACCACCAAGTTAGCATAATGGATCTACATTGATCTAAGTAAGATGGGAACAATTATACATAAACTGCCAACCCAGCAACCTACTTTACATGAAATCTATTTTTAGGATCATTTATCATTTTATAAAAATAGGTTGTGTTTTTCACTGTAAAAATTATCAACAAAGAAACTATAGGGAGATTAAGAAATAAATATCGATATGAATATCGATATGATTGAATGTTTAAAAGAGACGAGCCTTCAGTTTCAAACCAAATTCATAATAAGGAGTCATCAAAATCACTTTCAGAAGTCTCCCAATAGTTAATAATTTTTATACATAAGCTTTAACACTTTTTTTAAAAACCAACATTATCTTTTTTCTACATTGGTGATGGTTTTTAAATATATAATCCTCTGACTGACATTTCGCTTGTAACTTAACACTTTGTTTCGGTTTCCAATCCGTTAAAACTAACATATGATGTTTTAACCTTTTTTGAAGAGTTTTATTGTAAAATTATTATCTTGTAATAAACTACGTTATAGAAATTAAGCTTTGTCTTGTAACCATTATTGTTATTTAAAACTAAATTTCATCTATTTCAATTCTTACTAACTTAAACTAAGTGGTATGGAAAACGACAAAATTACTTTCAATATTAAAAAAAACATTTCTTTTATTCTTTTAAAGGACAATTTACCGAAGACGGCTCGTTTATAGGTCAGTACGTTCCAGGAAAGCTTCAACCACCAGTGAGTCCTCAGCCCACCCCTCATCAGCAAGCGCCATCCACACAAGGTTCCAATGCTGTAGCTACTTATGTTTAAGTTTCCATTTTTCCAAATCCTTTCTTTCTCTCTCCTCACACAAACACACACACAAAGTAATAAATAGAATGGGAATATTTTTAAAATATTTCATTTAAAAAAGAAATAAACAAAACAAAACCCTTTTTTCTATAAATATTTAAGGAAACAAAAAATAAATAAACAATTTATATTAATATATTTAGCATAAATATAATGAAGCCTTTCTCGTGTAAGTTCGATGTTACTATATAATTTCAAATTTTCTAATATATACAAGAATCTCATTTTGTGTTTCTTTAATATATATTTACTTATTTTTTTTTTTTATTAAATCGAATATATATATTTTTTTATTTAATCAAATTTATTAGTTTTTAACTAAAAAAATATCATTTTGAAAGTTAGCTTTTGATTGTTTTGTCTTCGGTTTGCAGCTATAAAACTAATTTGTTGTTTTAACAATAATATTTATAATAAAATTTATGCAATACATTTCAAATCAAATTTTACAATTTTCTTTTTCATTCATACTGTTTTTGATTTTCTTATTTAGGCTTGGAAATAAAAACTTCTATAAAAAGCACACAACTAAATTACACAAACAAAAATATATATTTCATTACAAAAACAATGGAAATAACAATTTATGTGTTCAATGAGCATAAAACCAATGTTGTATTTTTTCTTCTCCTATACTCATTTAACTATATTATTCAATATATAGAATAAATAAAACCAAATTAATCAAAACTGCAACAAAACATATAAACAAAAAATGAGTTGTTATACTACTTAAGATTTAAGTTAATTAAGTTTTTTTTTACTTGAATTCATTAAGCTGTGTAAATTTTACAGATTCAATTCTGAAAATAAAACGAGTAAAAATAATAAACAAATAATATAATAAAAAAAACGTCCATAAAAAGTATTTTGTTAAAGTAAATCTGATTTTTGTAGTTTATATAATAAAATACAAAAAGAAATTCAAGATAATATTCAATTGTAATACACTTTTGTGAATAGCATCTGTATTCTTTTTATTTATTAAGAATAATTTATGTCAAGCAGCTTTTTTTTTTTAACTTGTACGTAGTATAATATTTCAAATATTATTTTTTTAAAAAGAAATATTATAAGTTTAATTAAAAAGAAAATAAATTAAATCACATACTTTTTATTTTATTGTTTTATTTTTGTTATCGTTTTTTTTTATTTGAACTTTATTTACGTAGAGCGCAGCTGTCCAAGAATCTTTAAAAAGTTTATAATGAATCGCTAGATCGTTTTCTCCTAAATAAATGATTTTATTTGATTGTGAAAATAATTTATTTGTAAATATCACCTCATGGTCATTTTTAATTTTTCTTTCCCCACTATTCCACACATGTGATCTTTTTTTGGTATCTGAGAGCAACTAAAAGCTGATGTCATCGTCTGCTTTGATGGGGATCTCAAGCATCATTATGACGTAAAATACTAGTCGCTCTTGTTTGTTTAAGATGATATTTTTAAAGTGACGGCTTACCCAGAGTTTGCATCAACTTTGCTTTTGGTCGGCAGACATACTCAATCAACCCACCCCGTTACCTAGCTATAGCTGCATTTTTCTATTTAAGCTCTGAAACTCTGACAACCATGAGCTCGGAATATAATGATGGACTAGGCCAACATGAAACTGAGGACGACAAACCTCATGTAGTTTTACTTTTTATTTATCAGCTTGTGATATGGTTTCTAAACAAATGTCAGTGAAGTATTCAAGTGTGTTTAATAAATAAATCAGAACGCTTGGTATACTCAACATACTCACTGCTAAGTGCTCTCCTTTGTGTTCAAAAAGGAAAACGACTCAAGCCGGTTGTGGGCGGGCGCTACCTTAACCTTTCTCTTTGCTTCGTATATTTCTTGGAATTGATTCGAAGACGAAGCTCTCCATCCGCTTCATGTATTCCAACCAACTCAGTCTGTGTATTTTGAGCTTTGTCACTCGTTTTTGTTTTTTCTTATAACATTTTATTTAACATTGTTTAACGTGAAACCTACAAAAATCAGCATATATCTCTTTCAGCTAAAAGAGATTATGAAAATATTATAGTTATGTTATGCGCTTAAACTTTGTGACAATTATTGGTTATTCTTTATCAGATGCGTATTCATATTTTTTTTCCGTTAGAAGCATTGAATCCATCAGTGGCCCGTGAGGAAACCTGTGATAATTGTCATGTTATTTCTACTTAAGTTGATGAAGCATTTAGTTCCCAAGTAAGAGTTTAGCCTGTGTCATCTTAGGAAGTCCTTTCCAGTTTGCTATTCTCTTGTACTCCTCTTCTATTTTGATTTTATTTCTTATCACATTCTCGCCCAAGGTTCTGGTCCCATGAATATTTTATATATTTAACTTAAAGGGGGGTGACATTCTAAAAAGATTAAAAAAAAGTGCTTCTGCCTAAAGTGTTTCATTTGTGTTTTGTTTTTCTTTGATTCTGTGGGAATTTGGGTTCAGTTTTATATAAAAAAAATAATTATTAATAAAAAAATACTTATTTTTTCCAAATATGTAATACCTAATCAGCTAACACTAATTTATTGTTATGGGTTGATAAATAGAAACAAACTTCACAGCGAATATTGTATGTGATGCATTTTTTTCAAAATAAAATAAGAACGGCGTTGATTTAAAAATTCAACAAACAAATTTGGTCAAATTAAATAAAAATATTACAAAAAATTGATAAATTAAAAAAAATGCTATTTTTATATAATTAAAAGAAACAAAAAAAAAAACAATAGAAAATATTCCAAACAAACTTTGTAGTTATAAGCTTATAGTTGTTGCATATTTAAAGGACAACATTTAAAAAAAATATTAAGCTTTATTTAATCTTCGATAGTTAACCCAAACCAAAATGGCTCGACTGCAGCTTGCATTACAAATATGTGTTTATTTAAAATTAAAAAAAAGTCCAAATATTTCTTATTAAAAATCCATTACATAACTTAGAATTTAAATAAAAGCTTTGTGTTCATTTAAAAGAAATATTATTTGCTTACACTTACATACATTCTATTTTTCACACGCAATTACAGGGTCATTTAGTAAAATTTATTTAAAAATAAATGCAAAAAACAAATGAAAAATATATTTATAAATTTTATTAATAAATAAAGAAAGCTCTTCACTAAAAAAAAAATCACGTGTAAAAAATTAAAATGTAAGTAAATATTGATAATGAAAAGTGCTTGCTTATTATATTACGAATGGATTGTGAAAAATTTCATTAAAGGATCTGATTATTTTATTGAAGGAAATGTTAAAAAAAAAAATAGTGAAGAGGTTTAAATAAAACAAAAAATATATATGTGAATATACGCTTTAAGTGAATCTGTCTACTCATTTAACTATTAGCTACTTATATAAATTTTGATTGCTGTTATGTTATGTGTATGATGTTTTTGCCTTTCTTAATTAAATTAATTAATTTTAATGTATCTTCATGATTTACAAAGTATTCTTAAAGTGTTATTTTATGAACATAGCTACATAATTTGCGGAATGAATTTGAATGCCCAGCCTTTTGTCATCTGCCAACCGTGAAGAAAAAGTCGGAATCAATATTATGTCATGGACGTTGTTTTGGAATTTTTATTTTTCATACCTCTTTATATAATTTATGAAATTCCGGTTTACACATTGCTCATAAAAACAATACTATTTGTTTGCCAAATTGATAGGAATTTATACAATTTTAAAGAAAATTAAATTCCCAGAGGAATAACAAAACATTCACTGCCGTATTCCGCTCTATTGGAACTAAGCAAAATATTTTATATTTTTTTTTTTTTTCTTTAAATTAAGAGGCACAAGGTCTAATTGTATTGTAATTTGATATCAGAAGAGTTCAAATTCATCAGCATTACAAGTTCTTCTATAACAACTTTTTAAAATGTAAGCCCAACAAAATAAATATTCACAACTTTTACATGTTTTTTTTATTAATTTCTTAACAAAACAAAATTAGGTTTTAAAAATAAACTATTGCATTTTCAAAATTAAACAGTTATATATAAATATAAAAATAAAACGATTATGAAATATAAATATATATGTATGTCTGTATGTAGTTATATATAAAAAATAATAAATAAATTAACACCTTCAGCTTGAATTATAAATTATACACAATGTTTATACAAATAGGTATATAATATTATACTGTACAATATCTTTTCATTTTACATTGTAGAATAAGAAATTTAAAACAATTAATAATAAATATATACTTATTTATGTTTCTTTGATAACAAAGAATCTAAAATAAAACAAAGTTTAAAGGTGATAGAATCATAAATATGTAAATCATTTTTGATGTTGAAAGAGATCATTTATTACATAATATGAATGATTAAAATGATGTATTGATGAATGGAATAAATAAAACTGGACACACTTTGAAAAAATACATTTAGCTTGTTTTTATGATGTTTCAGGACCAGCGTAGCGGGCGAGGGCCCGATAGTTATAAATAAATGTAAGAATTTGGTATGCCAACTTTGTTTTAAACCGTAGGTATGGAAAAAAAAACCTTACATTTTTTTACTTGCCTCATTCAAATAACATTTTGGTTTTGTTTTTCACGAATGCACATTGGTTATTGTTTACCAAAACTAGGTGGCATAAAATGTATCACCGATAAAAAAATGTATCGAAGGATGTTTTAATTTGTTAAATAGCTGCAACTATTTGATATTTGTAAAGCAAAAATAATGCAGAATACAATCATCAAGTCTTGGAACGCTCAAAATCACGAAACGCTGCAAACTACGAGAAAAATAATGGTGGATTTACATGTCTCTGCACCTGCAGACTGCAGAAAATTAAAGGGAGAAAGAAGAAACGCAATGGAAAACTTTGCTTGTTTGATAGAGAGGGAAGACGAAAGTGAAGAGATCTTCTTCTTCATACATAAATTATGGGTAAAGATTATAGGTAAAGATGAACGTGTTCATCTTTATTGTGGCAACCTCGTCTGCAGTATAATCTACTAATGCCTATTTAATGTAGCACCAAGCCATTTTAAATATTTTTTTGGATATCAAGTTTGAAACTTGAATATTTTCGGGAAATATTTACGTAAAAGGAAATAAACATATTTATGAAATACAATATAATATTTTCAATAAAATTTTAACTGACAAAGTTTAATATAACCACTTTATGAAAACAAAATGCGAAAGAATTTTTCTTACAACATTGTATTGCGTACCAGCATCAATCATTTTGACAGCAACTTGTTATAGGAAATCAATTCAGATGGTATCTGTGTACTCTTTTCGTCTTTATGGTTCAAGATGTACATCTGTCTCTTTTTAGTTTTCTGCAGTTCTGCAGGTGCAGACACATGTAAATCCACCATAAAGGAGGCAGATTATGCGGCTTATTTTAAGTTGCTATAATTTGAGTCTCGCAGAGTTTTGAAAAAAATTAAGTATACAACACTTTTTATTTAATAATTCGAAAAACTGTTGTACTTAACTGGAGCATTAAAATTCAGACGAAGATGATATAATCAAGATGAACTGAACATGTCTATCTTGGTTTTGATTTTTTGAGTTTCCTAAAAACTTGATTTATCAAAATTTTTGTATACATCTGTATCTTCTTGCAAATACGTGTTAAACCAAAATTATGGTGTAAATTCGATACACACAAGGCGATCGTTGCAGTAACAGATTGTGAACCCCCCTAATTGTAAACTTAGCACATGAGTCAAATATGGTCAAATAACACAAATTGTGCTAAAAAAATTTCCATGTAAATTTATTATTCTATTAATGTGAACGCAGTGCAAGCAAAATGCAAATTAATAATCCAGCTATTTCTATTTCAACATAGATGGCTGTTCAATTTTTCGTTAAATAACACAACGAACCTTTGTAAACGTCAAGTTAAGATATCCGTGAAAAAAATCAAATTTTTGGTCATATGACATTTGTGTGGTGGTTGGTCGATAAGAAGTGAAAAAATTCCTTAAAGTTGCATTTTGTGGAATTTTCTACATATTTTTTAATCTAAAAAAAGCAAATTTAATAAAATATATTTCATTTTAAAAACATCTTAACCAAATACCAACAAAATCCATTAACGAAAATGACTGGTTTTATGTTCAATATCGATGGTGGTTACCTTGAAGGGCTTTGTCGTGGATTTAAGTGTGGAATTTTAAAACAAGCTGATTATTTAAATTTGGTGCAATGCGAGACATTAGAAGGTAAATATATATATTTTATAAAATAATTTAATTCTCTACTTAAAAACAATAAATAACCATTTAAATCCCTTTAACGAAACGGAGTGCCGAATATTGATGCTTGCTGCTGGTCATGTGACAGACAAGTGCTAAAAGAAAATCCACCAACACCCATTGAAAATACAACAATAATTATGTATTTATTTGTGATAACTTTTTAATCACCTTGTGATCGAATAACTTTTTTTGTTTGTTAAAATGATTCCACGGGAAGACTAAATATCAATTTCTCTAAAATAATTTAATGAATTCCCTGTTTCAATTTTTTTAAGGTCATCAATCTCAATAAGTAATAAATTGACTGGATTTTTCATGTTTTTGGTAATATTGATAAACCTTAAAAACATTCCCTTGTTTAACATTTTACACACCACATCATTACATTTGTATTGCTCTCTCTGAAGATGATGTGCTTATTATATCTAGTTAGTATATGTACTGTACATGTACTAAATTATAGGTCAGCATCAAATTGAGGGTCGAGAAGTCAAAATATATTGAAATATATGGGCATTCAACTTGCTAAAATATTCTTTTGCTCTCTGTTAAGAGGATGTTAAAAAAGATTCAAACGATCTAATGTTTCTCCTTTTTCGCTACAAAATGACATGTACATACTGTGTTTTCTTTAAAAGAGTTGATTCCATGATGTTCTTCTTCTCCTATCAACTGCCTTGCAATAAGAGGGTTTTCTTCAAAACAATTATAATGTTTTCAATAACTAAAATTGTATTGCCAATCTGTTCTCATTTAGGTAGTTTATGTTTTAACAAAATTCACTGACTGTATTGGTGTTATGATGAATACATATTCTTTGCACTCAAGAGATAGACTTAAAAATACATTTTTTGAATCATTTCCCAGCTGAAAATCCTGACGCTGTTTTATTGGTTTTGGATGATAGGTCCTCTCCTGCCTACTGAGCTGAATTAAATTTCAGTATTTTGTTTATTTTTGTTATTTTAAATATTTTATGCTCAAACTCTGAAATAGAGTAAGAAAATTTATTCTTATTGTACCACATAATTTTCACATAAACACAAAGTTTTTAAAAAGTCATTAAAAAGTTTTCAAAATATTAAATTGACAAAAAATATTTTTTTTTGTTTATTAAATAAAAAAAAGAATGTCATGGACGAAATTATTGCGCCATTATCATTCAGCTATCTCTAAGCCTTTATATGAATATCAAATTTGGTTAATATCCGTTAAGTCATTTTAAACTCAATCTAAATCGTTACCCGCTGGCTCCACGACCAAGATTTCATAGGTTAACATCTATAGATTACCATCAGTTATAGCGTTTTTTATTTCAATTTGAAAGATTTGGCATCAATATCAAGAAGTGCTCTTTTAAATGAAACATCATGGGCTATTTTTTCCTAGAAATTAATCACGCATACGATGTGTAATTTATGTGCCCGCGTTCTAAATTATCATGATTAAGTCACTAGGATAGTTTTGCTTGATGTCCGCTTCGATAAATAGATTAGAAGGCATTGAAAAACTAACACAGTTGTCTTTGAAAATAACATACAATAACAATAATGAAGAATTTCTGGAACATCCATGTGAAACTACAACAATAATTAGTAGAGCCCACGATGCTGTACGTTTATTTGTAAAACACGGATACACGGAGTCCGTGTTGTTATTATTTACCAAAAAAACTATCGTGTTCTTAAAACACGTGTTTTTATTTGCTTATCAAGAGTATCATTGTCATGAAAAGTGCATCTCACCTTAGTCGTTCGGATTCGACATAAAATTGTAGGTCCCCTCCAATCCTGTAGAACTAATAATGCACACAAAAGAATTAGTTGAGGGTTGTAAGTTACTAGGCCGTGGTTCTTCGGAGCTGTACTAAATTTATTAATTTTTTTTATAATATAAAACCGGAACATATTTAGGTACCTATATACATCCATAAAAAGTACATATCAGTTTTGCCTCCTTTATGGTGCATTAATAATTAGATAAATTACGACTGTACGATCATGCTTTGACTTTTGTTGTATAGTATTTTTAGCACATATTGACGTTTTAAAAGAAAATTATATATATGTAATTTTTGTTTATGCTTTCAACTTAAAAAATTAACCACAAAACCGAATCAGACATTTTAAAGTTTGACGTTACAGCAAGTGCAAGCCGTCATCGGAGGAATCAGTGGAGATTTTTTGAACCAACAACAAATTCCTCCGATTTCTCCGTTTTTGGTTCACGTCTATTATCATTTGTTTGTTTACTTATGTCGTTTTCGGGTGGTGATCCCGAAGAGCTCTCCGATCCAGGATCCCAAGCGAACAAGTAAACACAGCTGTTTTGATTCTGAAATATGTGTGTGACTGCAGTTGTGCAACGTCAACCCAAATTCTATCTACTTTTTGCATTTTTGTAAACATGGACGCGTCGCAACTAATTTGCCAAACTCTTTAGTAAAAATGAACATATCCATTAAACTATTTATTATATCTTTAACTTCAATAAATATGTTTACTTTACTAAATTTGTAAAAAATATAAAATTCGCAAGGCGAACAATTGACAAATTAAATTTGATTCTGAATTGAAATTCAGAAGACAAAACTCTTCTTTTCAGAAGGCTTCCGGACGCTCCCGGACGCTTTTAGGCGACCAACCGAAAATATCAATTGTTTTTGGATAAAAAGTCAATCTTAAGATCAAATCTCCCAAATTTGCGAGATCGCATCATTAGATTTCCCCCTTTTTTTCATTTACATAAATAAAACGTCAAAAAGATCAAATATTTTGAAGAAAAGAAGAATGCTGTAATATGAAAATGACAGCCTATAGAATAATAATATCTCTTGCATGCTATGTGCTGAGTGTAAGCAATTTTATTTGCGGTCTCGGTGAGCAATTATAGTTTCGCGTTTATCTCACCTTAGTCGTTCGAATTAAACGGAAACTTTCAAGTCTTTTTCGTCTTTGCCATCATTGTTCACCATCATCGTTAATATAAAAGATCAAAGTTTTTGAAATAAAAATCGTTAATCAAATTAACAATTAGTGATTAAAAACTTAATCGCGATCAAAATTGACATTTTTAATCTTGTTTTATTTAATCGCGATTAACTTTATCGATTGATAGTTAATTAATGTCATATTCAAGTAGACGTTCGGAGGGCCCTCCGAGTGAAAAAAAAGCTTCCTAAACCGGTCGATTGGCTGTTCGGAGTGGTGTTTGGGAGTGCTAATTTGTCTTCCTGAATTGAATTGGGAGTGTTGGGAGTGCTGCCACAATTTACTACCACATATATATTGTTTACATGGCCATTAGGGAACGATACGCGCAGAGTTTTTGTTGTTTTTTTTAACAATTAGGGATCTAAAATAATAAGTGAAAATAACAATAAGTACTGAAAAAATACTTTTTAATTCGTTTTTGCTTCGTTTGAGGTTACAAAATTCAAATGTAAACAATCTTTGGCCAACTACTACTAATGATCCATTGGATTCATAATTCCCTCCTCTTCGGAGTGAAACCACTCGAATATCACATAGGATTAATGGTATTGATCAATTGATGCCATCACTAAGTTAGTAATAAAAGTAAGCAACTCGATAAAAACATTGTATTTCCACTTTCAGATTTGAAACTCCACCTTCAGGGCACTGATTATGGTTCTTTTCTTGCAAACGAACCATCACCCCTCTCCGTGTCTGTTATCGATGACAAACTGCGTGAAAAACTTGTTATTGAGTTCCAGCATTTGCGCAATCATGCTGTAGAACCTTTAGCTAGTTTCTTGGATTTCATCACTTATGGTTATATGATTGACAACATAATTCTACTGATCACTGGAACCCTTCATCAAAGACCAATTTCTGAATTGATCCCAAAATGCCACCCACTGGGTAGTTTCGAACAGATGGAAGCGATTCACGTTGCTGCCACTCCAGCTGAACTCTACAATGCTGTTTTGGTTGATACTCCCTTGGCCCCATTCTTCGTCGATTGTATTTCTGAGCAGGACTTGGATGAGATGAATATCGAAATCATTCGTAACACATTGTTCAAGGCTTACCTTGAGGCCTTCTATGAATTCTGCAAAAAGATCGGTGGATCTACATCAGATGTTATGTGTGAAATCTTGGCTGTAAGTTTAAATCAAAATAGTTTATTTAAAATGTATTTAAAAAAATAAATGGTCTCCAGTTTGAAGCTGATCGTCGTGCCATCATTATCACAATCAATTCTTTCGGAACTGAATTGTCGAAGGACGATCGTGCCAAGTTATATCCACGTTGTGGTAAAATGAATCCAGATGGTCTTGCCGCTTTAGCCAGAGCTGATGACCCCGATCAGGTTAAAGCTGTTGCCGAGTATTACGCAGAATATGCTGCCCTCTTTGATGGTTCAGGACAAAATCCAGGTGACAAAACTCTTGAGGATAAGTTTTTCGAACACGAAGTCAAATTGAACGTGTATGCGTTCTTGCAACAGTTCCACTTTGGTGTGTTCTACGCTTATTTGAAGCTTAAAGAACAAGAATGTCGGAACATCGTTTGGATTGCCGAGTGTGTCGCACAAAAACATCGTACGAAGATCGACAACTACATTCCAATCTTTTAAATGAGTTCACTTCATTCAAAACAAAAAAAAAACTAAATACACAAACAAATATATAATATAAAAAGTAAAAAAACTTATTGGAATTTGTTGTCTTTTATTGTGTGAATAATTGAATATATTAAATTAAAATGAACAAAAAAAAAATAAAAATACAATGAAATTATATGCATACACACACACACACACACACTTGTTTCATGAGTCCCGACATTCCTTTATATCCACCAAACCGGGATTGGAATAACATAAATTAAAAAATAAAATAAATATTAAAAGAAATGTTAAAGAAATTTAATATTGTTTAATTGAATTAAAATCAAAGTATTATTTGAGCAAACTCAGATTAATTATTATAAAATGTTATGTTATTGTTTTATTTTATTTTTTGTCTTTTATAAAAGTATTTGTTTTTTTTTCCTTTGTAAATATTCTAGAATGTTCATATTATATATACAAACCATGTAAACTATCAAGATGAATAATCTAAAATTATGTTATTATATTAACTAACTGTTGGTTAAGCCAAAAACACGTTTTGTTTACTTTTCTGTTCTGATTCTCTTGGTGTTGTAAAAATAAAAATTTCGTTTAATTGGCGAATTGTCTGCATTTTGACTTAAACAAATTAGAAAGTACCCAACTATGCTTTAAGCGAAATTGAATAATCAGCCCTATCATGGTATTCGTTCGGAGAAACCTACGATCGGAGAAAAGTTCCGATCGTCACATTTATTTTGTTCATGTTAACAGAAATAAAAACGCATTTAAAATGATCCTGCGGATACTTTACCTTAACAGATGATGACTGATGTGTCTTTCCTTACTAATCCTGTCAGGTGGGGAACATACTAGATGTAAGCGTCTGAATCGCGCAGATGCTTTTTTTCTAACAAATTGTGCATCTAGATCTGTAGACGCTCTCGCTATGCCAATCTATATTAAAGAAATCAAGTATTTTTGTTGTAATTTTCCAGCAATTTAATATACATATAGCATCGCAAAACGCAGTTTGACGTTTAAATGAGTTTGAACAAAGCGAACACGAATTCTTCTCGTATAGTTTTCCACGTTTTGTAATAGAAATAATCAAATTTGGTTTGTTGAGAGAAAAAGAAAAACACCAAATTATCAGGCATGTTTTAATGAAAGTTGCTTAGGACCCGTTGTAACCGGGGCTCATTTATTTTTATCTTCCAAACTCCGCTTTTGAACTGAGGTTTAGGTCTGGTGCAAGGTATGATATAATCAGCCCGAATAGCATTCCACCCAGAAAAATAGAAATTTCACTTTCTGGCTATTGTAAATAAATATTAAATGTTCGAAAAATTCCCTATTGTGATCTTTTTTTGTGGCAAAGACCAAATATCATCACAGCTTAAATATTTACTTATTTTTTTAAAGCAAACGAGTGAATAAGTTGTGAAAAGTAAGATATTTGCAACATATTAAAATTTGAAATTCCGGGGGAACAGATTTTCGCCAGGCGAAATATTTTCCGGGCGAACTTCACAATGAGGCTGAATAGTTCATGATTAAACCCTAGTTGAACTAAACTAAATTCGCTGAAATCGTTGCCTTCGTGAAAAACTCTAATCTTATGTGGTTTTTCATTGGAAACTTCAGATATTGCTCTGAGATTTCAGATTTTTGCTGCCGAATGAAACGGAAAAATATTTTTTTGTGTGTATCATTTTATAAATTGGCAAGAGGGAGACGAACTGAGTTCGCACTAACTTGATAAGTGGGCAGTTTCACACATTGTTGTGTATGTTAAAGCAAATGAACAAATCTCACTTCAAATCGAGATATAGAGATTTTGATCTAGACAAAATCTAGATTTAATTTTGTTTCACCAATGAAACGTCAATTCTAAAAAAGATGGGAAAAAATATATCTTTATCAATAAAAAGCAATACACAAAAATTTGGCATCACTTTTATTTCAAATGTCAAAAATAAAAAATATTGTGCACTGTTGGCAACTTCTACTAGTAAAACGACAAATGAGACAAAAAGCAAAATCGGATAAATTAATTCTGATTAGAAAATCAGGTGTATGAGCGAGCAAGTATCAGTAACACTCAAATTCTTTATTTTTGTGGTAAAAAAGTGAAGTTCAAAGAAAATCATTTGATTTTCTCTTGCGATTAAAAGCAAGAATTAACCATTTGAGGCTAAATGCACAAAAAAAAATTATTGTTGTCTGCATGATAAAGTCCTGCAGGAAATAGCAATAACATTTTTTATTTTAAAAACATCTGTGCAAATCCAATTGTGCTCGCGCTGCCTCCTCTTATTAGTCATCCAGCTAGAAGATACAAAAGAAAAAAACTTTCAAATATTTCTTGCGAGAAAAAACTAAGAATTTAAAGTGTTTTCAGTATTTTAGTTGTGTATGTTTTTTAAATCTTCTTTTCAATCAGTGAAAAAGAAACTTATTTTAAATCAACAAAAAAGTCAAAAATCCCCTTCCCACATTATCTGGGTGAGAAGATGGCGATGGAAATTGGCACTCAGATGAATGGTCATCATACGGCAATTGGTGCAAAGAAAAAGGATGCTGCCGAAAAGGAGAACTTATGGTAAGCTAAAGACAATAGTGTAACCCCTAAACAAAGAGAAAACTTGACAACACATCATCTTGTCCCTGAAATTGAACTTCTTTTTTTTTATATATTGTTTAGTTGAAGTTTTTTTTTCTCATTGAATTTACATTTTGGTTTGCATATGAATGAATTTGCATGACTTCATTTATAAGGCAAAGACCCTCCCAATCGTGAGTGGTTTTAGTAATACAAAGACGAAGAAAAGTGTGTGGCAAAGGTAACTGTCAATTTTGTGACAACACACCTAACCTTTGCCAAAAAAGGTAAACTATTGGTGTTGCCAATTTGATCCAATATGTTTATAAAATATTAAATTTTGATTATGCAAAGTGTCGTAACAAATCAAAGGTTATTAATAATCTGTGTGTTGGTTGGTAGTCTCTCAAAATGCTTAGATGCATCAGTTTATGGATGAACACTATGTGGATTTTAAGTGGTAAAGGCTCCTTGGAGATAGAGGTATATCCATCTGGAAACATAAGGCTATAATTTTTTTTCAGAGTTCAAATCCGCATACTAAGGTTCGAAATGTTGAGGAGAGTTTGAACCTAATTATCTCGAAGACCGTTAGTCTGACAAAAAACTTGCCCACCACGAATTTGTAGCAAATAAAATTTCTCATCTTTTTTATATACATTTTTTTAATGTATCTTTAATATTTAAAAAAGTTATAAGCAATTAAAAATCTATGTTTTACTTTTTTAGTATTCGGAGTCGCGGAACTTTTTTGTTTTTTATATAACATAAAAAAGTCAAGGTTAAATTGGTAGACAATTTTATAACAAACAAATCTTTAATTTTACTTTTTTTTTGGTCTCTTCTGAAAAAAAGTAAGAGCATTTCAAACAGAAAATGGTAGGTACCTACAAGATTTCTTTGTTATTTTCATACAAATTATTCATTGTATTTTATTCTGAAAAACTTATTCGGACAACAAAATTTCTCAAATTTGCATAGGTACCCAAATTATTTTTTTTAATTTTTTCAAAAACAATTGTTTAAAAAATCGATTTTTTTTTAAATCGATTTTGGAGAAATTTTGTTCTAAAATACATTGCAATATATTAAAATTAATAGTGTTTAATTAATATTAAATTGAAAAATTCTGGGTTGAAAGAAATTAATTTTCCAAATATTTTTTTTTTTTTTGCATTCATTTTATTGATTTTTGTGAGCATAATTTAGCTATGCAATTTCTTCTGTTAAATATTTGCTTTCTTTTTTCTTCTTTTATTTTTAAGTTGATGTCCATAACGACAAAATTAAATGCAATTTAAACTTGAAAATCAAATGAGCGTTATCGTTGTTGATTTTGCATATATTAGATTTAGTAGCGTACCAGTTTACTAGCGTCAGCCGTAACCGCAACCTTACCAGTTGTAAAGAACCTTAATGTATTATAAACTACTCATGTGAGCGCTTAACCGTATTGCACTTAAATTGTATAAGGCAGCTGGTGCAAATGGCTTACCAGCCGAATTGTCCAAAGCTTCAGGAGGTGTTTTGGTTTGGAGCAAGCACCAACCTTTTGTCAACGATCTGATTAACCCCTATCAGTGTGGTGTGGTTTTAGGCAAAGCAAGTTAACCGCCGATCAAATTTTAAAACTTTATCGATTTTAAAGTCGCAAATGATAGCGTAGATATAGACTATACAGCGCCACTGGTCCACTCGTGCAAAATTTCGATAGATAAGTCGGTAAAAACAAAAAAGGTGTAATGTAAGGAGGTACGTTATCATGGAACCTTTTCAACGTCATTTTTAAAAGCAAACCAAGGATCAAACGTAATTAAACAAATCCCTCACTCGAAGAACCAAGCTATCATTGTATACGACACTGATCATCATTGTCTTTCTCTTTGGTGCATTAACATGGAAAGATAAGATGAAAAAAGTGCTTATTCGCATTAAATGAATCCTTCTATGCTTTGCCGCACAGATTCTAGACGTGGCTTTAGAAGCACGTCTGTCGAGACGACTTCTTAAAAACGCAATATTTCATATTTGTGACCCTTTAATTAGTATTTTATTTCAAAGGTCCGAACTGTATTAACTATTATTTCTGCCCCTAGTTGCAATGAAATACCTATGCTTATTGGTATATTTTTGAAAAAGTTTTATTTATTTTTTATTTATTTATAACTTCCAAATAACGTGGTAAATTATCTTAAATATATTTCAGGTCAGCAATTTTGAGTGAGGTTCAAAAGCAGGGCAGCACGAAACTTCCATCGAACAAATCAGTTTTAGTATTAGGTGACAATTCCACCGGTAAAACAACACTTATTGCTAAACTGCAAGGTGTTGAAGATCCTAAAAAAGGTTCTGGTCTCGAATATGCTTACATTGATGTCAAGGACGAGTACAGAGATGGTACCTAGATTTTTGTATATTTATCCACGTAATAAAATAAATAATCTATCAATTTTGTTTGCTCCCCATAAGATATGACACGATTAGGAGTTTGGGTTCTGGATGGCGATCCAGGTCATGTAAATCTTTTGAAGTATGCCTTAAATGAAAATAACTATGCACACACCTTAGTGATACTCACAGTATCAATGACAGCACCATGGTCATGGATGGAGCAACTTAATCACTGGATAAAAGTGCTTGCAGAACATATCGAAAGCCTAAAGCTCGATCGGGAAGAGAGCGCGGATGCTCGTCAACGTCTGATTACTTCATGGCAAAGTTATTGCGAAGTTGGTGATGATTTAGATCCTGGCTCCCCGATAAAACGGTCTGTTCGCAATAATTCTGTAGATGATGATGATTTATTGCCTTTAACAGAAGGAGCGCTTTTAGAGAATCTTGGCCTGGATATGGTTGTAGTTGTCACAAAAGTATACCTAAACTCAAAAATTATATATATATTCTGAGCAATGTATTTATAAAAAGTTTCTTTTTCTTCAATAGACCGACTATATGACGACATTAGAAAAAGAATACGACTATAGGGATGAGCATTTCGATTTTATACAACAGTGGATACGTAGATTTTGTCTACAGCATGGAACTTCTCTGTTTTATACCAGCGTTAAGGAAGACAAGAACTGTGATCTGCTCTATAAATATTTAACTCATAGAATTTACGACTTACCATTCCGAACACCTGCGCTTGTTGTTGAAAAAGATGCTGTTTTAATGTAAAACATACAAAATAATGAAAGTAATAAGTTTAATTAATATTGTTTAATTTTTACAGTCCTGCTGGATGGGATAATTTAAAGAAAATAAGTATTTTGTACGAGAATATGCATTCATGCAAAGCCGAGGATTACTATACGGATATTATTATTGCCCCACCATCTCGGAAGGTAAGTTTTTTTTGTAAATAATGGATAGGATCCTGTTCTTCGGAAAAGTATCCTTCTTTTTTTTCAAGCAAAATTCTGCCTGAAGATCAATCCTATATTTTCCAATAGGTACATTAAAAGACATTGTTTTTAATATTGAATTTAAACGCAGTGCTCCATGGCGTATAAGTTAGTGTTGGATTCTCACGGCAGAGGTTTTGAACCTCTGTAGGTGTTTTTGATTAAAGACACTTCCTCTTGCGAAGAAATGACAAAAGTATAATTTTTTTCTGATTTTGATAGAGAATTGTAGTCAATGTGTGTTCTCGTCATAAGTTCATAGTGATTCGCAGAATTCCGAATTAGTTTGTGTGCTTTAATTCTTGAGAATGAAGTTGGTAAAAATAAGAAACAAAATTGTTTCATTGCTATCGATTCACACGATTCTAAAATGTTCATTTTGTTTTAGATTTTCAAGTTTGTTGGTTGCTAGTGTTTTTTATCGAAGAGATGGCAAAAAACTACTTTTCTTGAAAAATACATTCGTTACTTCTGATACCAAACTGCGGTAGTTAGATAGTTAAATGTAGTTTACGTAAAGTAAACGCTTTTAATTGTCAAATTGTAGATTGGGTTTTGATGCTCTTCTGTCAATATAAATAGCCAAAAATCAGCGCAATGCTTTTTTATGTGAAAATAATCTGATCAAATTTAGTTTTACGGCGGAAAATACTTAAATTGACAGCAGCGCACTTAAAATTTTAACAGTTGGCGCCACGTGCACTACATCTATTTGCACTTACGTTAACTACATTAACTACCACATTTACGTAACCGATTTACAAAATAATGTTTTCACGAAAAGTAGCATTTTTGGCATTTTGACTACACGAATTTAATCGCGTTGTAGTCTATATAGACTACCTCCCGTAAACTGCTCTGCCAGCTCTGGTTGTTTGGTTATGGTTGGTTAATTTTCTTCTTCCCGTTCCCGAAAAAAAACTTTTTTGAGGAGAACTTTAGTGAAGCAAGAGCATCATTGCATTATTAACTTGCAATAGGGGATGTTGATTATGCTTTTTCCGACTGACAAAATCCCAGGATGCCTAAATCCCGAGTCTAAATCTGGAATACGTAATCCCGACTGACTAAATCTCGACCTTAAATCCCTACAATCAAAATCCCGAGTACGAAATCCCGACTATCGAAATCCTGACTGACAAAATCTCTACCAAATTCCTAATATAATAGTTTAAAAACCCGAATAGTTCAATACCAAAAAAGTAATAATTTGTTTATAATTTCGAGGGAAAAGAAAGTATTATTTTAAATAAAAAGTTCATGATTTTTATTTCGTGGCTATGTGTACTGTTCGTGTTTTTTTACTACCTTGGAGGTGCTTCAGTTATACTTTTTTTTAAAGAGTTCAGAAAACGTACGGCATCAAAGAATTTTTTTTATAAAAAAAATAATAATAAAGTTTTATCAAACTTTTTTAGAACTTTTTTTTTTGTATGTAATATGTATCTCATTTTCTTCTTATATATAAAAATCGATGTAGTATGTAATCTTCAATATGGACTCCAAAACGGCTCGACCGATTTGATTAGCTCAGATGGGCCTCTAAAGTTTGTAGCGATCGAATCAACAAAAAATACAGAATGAGGCCGATTGTAATTTGTAAGAACGCTAGCAGCATAAGACTGTCGGCATTTTTGGGTATTTAAACATTTATAAAAAATGTTCAAAGTATCCTTTTTTATTTTTAACCTTTATACCTTTATGTCAGTCATTCGACATCAATCTGTAATATAGTGTTTGTAAAAATAAGTCTGTATGCGTGCATTTATTTGACGAAAAATCAAAACCCTTTTGATTTTGCCTGATGATTGATTGTATGTGTAAAGGTCGCTTAAAATTTTGTGAAACTAATTCAGTTTCAAAGAACTGAATCGTGAGAGGGTACTCTAGTGTAGCATACGGCTGTATACTGTGTGATTCACATAAGGTGCGCCAAAAAGATAAAGCGAGTAGGATGGATTGATGAAAGAAAAAAAATCGTATAGGAGGGGAGAAAAATAATTATTAATAAACAACACTGAAACCTAGAAAGAACATAAAAGAATAGATTTCGGGCTTTGCAAAAAAGAGTACAACATGGCATTGTAAGTTGTACCGTTGTTTTTTAATATTTGTTTTACTGTTATAAGTCAATTTCTTAGAAAATTCCCCCTCCCGCCTAAACTAGGGAAAAAAGACTATTTTTGTCGAGCTGCAACTGAATCTACTCCCTCTATTTTTTGAACACACCTTATGTGATCTTTTCCAATTTCTGTGGAGCATGTTGTGAAAAGTTTGTGTTTTGAACCTCTCTATGAAATTATCTAATGACATATCAATATACCTAAATTAAAAATCCTCCGCCTTTTACCAAAAAATAATTATTATAATCGAACAAGACTATCCCATTTGACATGGGTTAATGAATTATTTTATGACATGGGTTAATGAGTAATTTTACTTACTACACAGTTTGTTTGTTTGTTTTTTTGTCGTAGCAGGTAGCTCGAAGCTACCTAAAATCTTCATGGATGGTTAGAATAAATACCCTTGTTTTTAAAAAGGATTATGCTTTTTCCGACTGACAAAATCCCAGGATGCCTAAATCCCGAGTCTAAATCTGGAATACGTAATCCCGACTGACTAAATCTCGACCTTAAATCCCTACAATCAAAATCCCGAGTACGAAATCCTGACTATCGAAATCCTGACTGACAAAATCTCTACCAAATTCCTAATATAATAGTTTAAAAACCCGAATAGTTCAATACCAAAAAAGTAATAATTTGTTAATAATTTCGAGGGAAAAGAAAGTATTATTTTAAATAAAAAGTTCATGATTTTTATTTCGTGGCTATGTGTACTGTTCGTGTTTTTTTACTACCTTGGAGGTGCTTCAGTTATACTTTTTTTTAAAGAGTTCAGAAAACGTACGGCATCAAAGAATTTTTTTTATAAAAAAAATAATAATAAAGTTTTATCCAACTTTTTTAGAACTTTTTTTTTGTATGTAATATGTATCTCATTTTCTTCTTATATATAAAAATCGATGTAGTATGTAATCTTCAATATGGACTCCAAAACGGCTCGACCGATTTGATTAGCTCAGATGGGCCTCTAAAGTTTGTAGCGATCGAATCAACAAAAAATACAGAATGAGGCCGATTGTAATTTGTAAGAACGCTAGCAGCATAAGACTGTCGGCATTTTTGGGTATTTAAACATTTATAAAAAATGTTCAAAGTATCCTTTTTTATTTTTAACCTTTATACCTTTATGTCAGTCATTCGACATCAATCTGTAATATAGTGTTTGTAAAAATAAGTCTGTATGCGTGCATTTATTTGACGAAAAATCAAAACCCTTTTGATTTTGCCTGATGATTGATTGTATGTGTAAAGGTCGCTTAAAATTTTGTGAAACTAATTCAGTTTCAAAGAACTGAATCGTGAGAGGGTACTCTAGTGTAGCATACGGCTGTATACTGTGTGATTCACATAAGGTGCGCCAAAAAGATAAAGCCAGTAGGATGGATTGATGAAAGAAAAAAAATCGTATAGGAGGGGAGAAAAATAATTATTAATAAACAACACTGAAACCTAGAAAGAACATAAAAGAATAGATTTCGGGCTTTGCAAGAAAGAGTACAACATGGCATTGTAAGTTGTACCGTTGTTTTTTAATATTTGTTTTACTGTTATAAGTCAATTTCTTAGAAAATTCCCCCTCCCGCCTAAACTAGGGAAAAAAGACTATTTTTGTCGAGCTGCAACTGAATCTACTCCCTCTATTTTTTGAACACACCTTATGTGATCTTTTCCAATTTCTGTGGAGCATGTTGTGAAAAGTTTGTGTTTTGAACCTCTCTATGAAATTATCTAATGACATATCAATATACCTAAATTAAAAATCCTCCGCCTTTTACCAAAAAATAATTATTATAATCGAACAAGACTATCCCATTTGACATGGGTTAATGAATTATTTTATGACATGGGTTAATGAGTAATTTTACTTACTACACAGTTTGTTTGTTTGTTTTTTTGTCGTAGCAGGTAGCTGGAAGCTACCTAAAATCTTCATGGATGGTTAGAATAAATACCCTTGTTTTTAAAAAGGATTTCGCAGTCTTTTTTAAACCACCTACTGTTTCATTTTGAAAAAAAAAAAAAATATGGAAAAACAATTGAAGACAATCGATAATTATTTCGGCCATGATATTAGAAAAGCACTCGAAAAAATCGAATGCGACCTGGACGAGCTTTCGCTGACTATTGTAATGGAACCATATAATGCAAAATTATACCACAAATTACATCAAGTATTTACATATAAACTGGAGGATGAAACCAATTTTCAAAAGGACAATCAAGATGAAAAATCGCTAAACGGCATGTTAAAAGTAATTGAACGAATCGTGGGGCGCCAAAAAGGATACAAATCTCTAATGAAGAAAGTAACGGACAAACTGAAAGAGATCCAACAAAAGTACGCAGAATATAATTGCAAATTCAGCATTATAAAACGGACAACAATTGGACAGTACATCAGTGACTTCAGATAGTCAATCGGAATCGTCTTGTTGTGAAGAAAATTCTACATCCTCCTCGATATCTTCTACGAAACGAAAATGGAGCTCTGAAGACAGTGATTTGAACATCGATCATAGATCAAAAAGTATTTCAGCAGATGTACAATCGGAAATGGTTGAAATTGAAACAAACGGAACACAAATTAAACGTAAGGACTTTGAAGCATTAAAATGGAAAGATGCAGCTGGTGCAACACGATGTCTTTGTAACTCAATTTTTGGTGAACACATTTTGGCTACACACTCACTTACTAGAAATAAATCAACCGCCGTTCGTTGACTTGCAGGACCAATCAAAAGTCAACTTGATCCGATGAAGATAGATGATATAACTCAATTCATTTGCTCCAAATTTAAAGTCAGCCCGCATCTTGTAAGAGTGACAATAAATGTGCTGATACAAAAAAAAAAAAAAACTAAACGAACAAAAGACAAATTGAAGAAAGTTTCAGTTTCAAAATAGTATTTTGTAGCAAGTATTTCTGTGTAATAATTTTAAATGTTTCTTCATTTCATTCATTAACCCAATACATAACATACGAATAATTATTAAGTATTTTTAAAGTGTAATATCTTGATATCCTCTTTCGTTTATCGTTAAACGTTTTGGTTTCTATAGGGATTGGTAGTCTACTTCTTTATAAGAAAAGTTTGTGGTCTGCGTCGGAATTGAAATCATTAAATTTATTTGAAATCATTGCAATCACAAAATATTTAAATCATTAAATACTGCTTTAAATCACATGAAATCATCTGAAGTCATTTGAAACTATGCCAAACAAGTTGTGGAATAAAAAACGACTCATACTACCGCTAATATAGGGCTTTTTAGGTAACAACGATATATCTCTTTCTCGTTCTCACAGAATTGTCAAAAACAGCAGTATGACGAACAGCTGATTTTTTTTTATCATTGTTGAAAAATTGATTGAAAACAAAAGCGGGAATTTTAAAGATTTGTGAGCGAAAATTGTGAAAATTGTTGGTTTTTCTAATTAAAATAAATTTTTAAGCCACGGAAATCACAAATTTCACACAAAAAAGAATACCGCATTTAAAAATTATTTCCAAATTGTTTTCTTCAAGATCTCGAGTTTGACAGTTTGAAAAAAGCGCGATACATATTTCAATCTGTCTTCATCATAGTGTGAGCTTTGACAAGATGGTAAAACTCCCTATTGAGAATACATTTCGGTAAGACAACGCAGGTCATATTATAATACATATAATATCTGATGAAACAGAAAAGCAAGCCAGAGCTCAACCATTATAGTATATAGTGCGCTCTTATAAAACAGATTGCTCATGCCCGTTCAGTTTTCGTTTACTTTTGCCTCCGTATATAAAGAAGAGGGCTGATTAGCGTAGTTTTTGTACTTACATTTGACAGTCAAGTCGGCCAAATACTTGTGAAATTTGCTTGCGTTCGCATCCGACTACAAGAAACTTAACGTTGATGTATGGCATTGCGCACGTTCGGGTGCACAGCAAAAGAGCTATCTGGATACTTCCGTATCGTATGAGTTTGCGAACGACCAAAACCGGATAGGTGTCAAAAGACACACAAACACATATTCGTAGTCAGCTGTTTGCCAATCCTCCCTTGGCTTCGTGAGTATACTAAACATTTTAGGATACTTTCAGATTAATTTCCCCGCCGCAGCTATATGGTCGATCAGTTGTGTTTTAACATGGAATTACAACAACAGTAAAGTATGCGAACTACAATAGTTGTGCACGCGAACGCAAGCATTATCATCCGTTTGCTTTCAACTATGATGGTTCTTTAAGTCTTACTAGAAAAAGTACAAGCAAAATGCCGGCATTTGTTTGAACCACACACAATGATGACAAGTCAGTGATGCTGACTGCGACCTTGATCACAAACTTCCCCGAAAAAGAATTAGAAGACCATTTCAATCCAATTTAAACCAAAGCTTTTGATAATAACTGACATGATATAATACATCAACAAGACAAGGCGAATAAATTTGTTGAATTTTTTGATTGAAAAAGAGACAATTTTTAAGTAAAATTAAAACTTTATTATTAAGAAGAAATAATAACACAGAAATACTTTCTTAAATATATAACTAGTTAAATTTACGATGTTAAACTTTTTTCATTTTTCTACCGCTTTTCTTTGCAGCATCAGCACATTTCATAGTGATTGTCGTTCTTACAAATTGCGGGCTTACTTTAAACTTGGAACAAATGAATTGCGTTATATCACCTGTTTTCATCGGATCAAGTTTACTTTTTATTGGCCTTGCACGTCCACGAAAAGCGGGTGATTGATTTCCACTGAATGAGTGTGTTGCCAAAATGTGTTCACCAAAAATCGTGTTACAAAGGCTTCTTGTTGCACCAGATGCATTTTTCCATTTTAATGCTTCAAAGTCCTTCCGCTTAATTTGTGTTCCGTTTGTTCCAATTTCAACCATTTCCGACTGTAGATCTAATGAAATCCTTTTTGATCTATGATTGATGTTTAAATTACTTTCTTCAGAGCTCCATTTTCGTTTCATAGAAGGTACAGAATTTTCTTCACAACAAGACGATTCCGAATGGCTATCTGAAGTCACTGATGTACTGTCCAATTGTTTATTCCGTTTTATAATGCTGAATTTGCAATTATATTCTGCGTATTGTTGTTGGAGCTCTTTCAGTTTGTCCGTTACTTTGTTCATTAGAATTTTGTATCCTTTTTGGCGCGTCACGATTCGTTCAATTAGTTTTAACATGCCGTCTAGCGATTTGTCGTCTTGGCTGTCCTTTTGAAAATTGGTTTCGTCCTCCAGTTTGTATGTAAAAACTTGACGTAATTTGTGGGACAATTTATTATGTGGTTCCATTACAATAGTCAGCGAAAGCTCGTCTAGGTCGCACTCGATTTCTTCGAGTGTTTTTCTAATGTCATAACCGAAATAATCATCGATTGTTTTTAATTCTTCTATGTTAAGTTTCTCCATATTTGTTGAGATTTCAAAATAGATTGATGATGGTTCAAAAAAGATTGTAAAATCTTTGCAAATGCTGGCTTAAAATATGCACTAGGTTTTTTTTTACATATTTGCCAGTTAGTGTAACGGTACGGTTAACGGATTATAAATGCTTTTTAAACGAATCTAATTTTGCAAGGTTTTGTTTGTGAAAATTGTTTATTAAATATTGTTTTTATTCATTTTTTTCTTTACAAAATGTAATCTTCGTTACAAATATAAACATAATGAGCTAATTTTTAATTAAATAAATAAATACATAATAATAAATATAATTAGATTATATTTCAATTGAACAAAAAACTAATAAGAGCTATCACATGGCGTTTGAACTTTGATTTGACTACAATGTCACTTCATTTTGACTCTGTAAACAAAAACAAAATAGGCAAGTTTGTTTTAGTTGAACAGTCACAGCATGAGCTAGCTTCCTCACTCTAGTAAGCCAGACTAATCAAACTATCTGAACACTACAGGAGAGATTCACAAAGGGAATAAGGGCCATTTGCTCATACGATATTTAAACATCTATGTTCTACATAAGTCCTTAAGTAGTCCTTTTTCCTTTGCATAAACTTAAGGGTTTATGTAGAACATAAATGCTTAAGTATCGTTTCAGCAAACGGGTCTAAATAGATCTCTAGTCTTTTTATAAGTCAATGAATTTTTTGGAAAAAAATATACTAAATAATGAAATAAAGTGCACAACTGGGTTGCACGAATTTGCCTTTGTGGCAAGTTGACTGCGGATAACATAAATCGATTTTTGTTTAATAAATATAATTAAAAAACAAAAAATATTTACAAATTTAAAGTACGCAATTTTTAAGTGCTAAATAGATTGCATAAAGCTTTTTTACATTAAATTTACAATTTTGTAACATAAATTCACTTTTGTAAAAAATGGAATTCACGTTTTTGCAAATCAAATTTATGCGTTTAAAGAAGAGCAGTAATATTTAAAAAGAAAGTCATAAATATTCATTAGGTACCTAATGCAATAAAAACAAATTTTATTTAAAAATACTTAAATAATACTTAAAAAAATACTTTGCAAAAATGTGAATTCTATTTCCAAAAATATGAATTAAGTGTATGAGTTAATTAATTGCAAAGGAATAATTTTATATTGCAAAATTGTTTATTTAATGTATAAAAAATGTACAGAAAATAAAAAAGCCGTTTTCCAAATATTGAATTTACAAAAAAAAAAAAAAAAAATTATTATTAAATTTAAAATTAAGAACTTTTGGCAATATGTTGGTATTAAGATTTTTTCATATCATTTCATATCAGAGATGGCAGAGTAGTTTACGTGCGGTAATCTACTTGATTATTTTCGCGTAGTTAATCGGGTAAATTATACTTACACACCCAATTTGTTTCATTTTCTACTAACATTTATCACGTGTCTTCCACATAAATATGAAATGCAAATTTTTAATAATTTAAAAATCGCGCAATCCTTTTCTTTTCGAAAACAATTCGATTTATACCAGTAATAAATAACCAATAAACGACGAAACGAAAAATAACACTTTTTTTATCGGAAAATGTTCAATTTGACGGTAGAACTGAACATTCAATCTTTTTTTTGACAGTTAGCGCTACGTGTACTACATTTTATTGTGTTAACTTCATAAACTACATTAACTACCTCAGTTACGTAGCAGACGTAACAAATGTAGTTAATCAAAAAAAAAGTGGCACTTTTGCCATCTCTGGCTAAAATCGATTAACGTTTAAAAGCTCAAGAAAAAATAACGGGGGAATAGAGGCAGCAGTTTATTTAGTTTTTTTTTTTGCTTCTACTATAGAAAAAACAATTACAAAAAAACTATATCTGCTTTTTTTCTATTAAAATCGAGAAAAATGAGCTTTTTCACAACGGTTTTAGAACAGGTACCGTTATATTTTGAGAACGAAAAAATACCAATTTCTCCTCTAAAACTCTTCCTCTGAAAACCTTGCATACCAAATATGAAGCAAATCGGTTAAGATGTTATGGTGTTTAGGTGCTAGAATGACTTACAGACAGATTTCCTAGACCCACTATTTTCGACTTCTCTAACATCGTAATGCCATGTTTTTTAACTAATTTTGTTACTAACTTTTTATGCATGCAAAAAAATGGAACACTTAAAAGTTCAGAACAACAGATATATAGATGTACTTTTAAACGGTGCCTCCCATCATAGAATCGTTTTTTCTTCTTATACCGACTATCTTGTAAACGTATTTACCGTTTTTGATGAAATTTGATATTCAGATAGTCCTGCAAAGCCTGATAAATATTCGACAAAAAAATTCAAAAAAAGCATTAAAAAAAAAAGTGTTTTTATTAAAAAAACTGGTCAAATTAATTTCTTAGTAGTTAGCAAAAAGGTTACTTGCCACATGTGCAAGTTTTTACGACCGAGTCAAATGTATACTTGATAAACGTTTAGCTTTGATTGTTTATTCATTATCTTAACTCGCCTCAGTAAGAAAACTATTTCCTCACGTTTCAAAATAGAAACACAGAATTGGCTTCGTCAGGATGCATATCAAGGTAACTTCAGGGCTCAACGAACAAGGCTTATTTTATGTGTGCCTAACTAATACCATTGAGTTTATACACATAGAGGAATCAAGATGGTTTGAAACTCACCAAATTAGATGTCGCTAAATAAGCATATCGAGTAATTATTATTTCCCTAGTTCTCTTTAACGAAAAATAACCGAACAAAATTCTTCTGCATATATTTGTATTTGTTTTTCTTTATTTCTCTTGCCTTTTAACTCAATAATAATTCCTACAAGAGTAATAAAAAAACAAATCGATAGTAACGACATCCTACGAGCAAAGTTTGAAACTTACACATGATTTCTCTATGTGTATAAACTCAATGCTAATACAAACTTGCCTATTTAATTTACCGTTTACGATGTCAAAACGAATGAAGACACATTGCAGTCAAATTAAAGTCAAACCATGTGATTTGTTTTATTAGTTTTTTTTTTGTTTAATTTAAAGCAAAATAAATATTGTATTAAATGTTGTGTACGTTTAATTAAAAATGTGTTCGTAATAATGTTAATAAGAAAATGCAATTTTAAAAAGTCAAAAATTAAAACAATAATCTTAAAATTGCTGAAAAAATTTCAACCAAAAGCGCGGCGAAAAAATAGATTCTGTTTATTGTTTAAATTTAATTTGTAATTTTAAACCTTTTGCAATTGACTAATTTTCCAATTAGGAATTAAAAAAATTGTGTAAGTATATAGGCTATTAATTATGAGTTGGATTAAGAGAAATCATTGTTTTCAACAGGACTACGCAACACAACTATTTTATGATCTATGTTTGAAAAGTGTTTCCGTCGTTTAGAAACAAAAAATTTATATTAAACAAGATAATTCCATGTTTGCTACTTACATTGGGCTAATGAGTTCTTTTACTAAATTGGTTATACTTATAAATAAACATTGCATTCGCAAATTGCTTTATGACGTCACAGGTAGCAGAAAGCTTCTGACAAAGATTTCACAGTCTGTTTTGTGAACCTCCAAGTGTGTTATTTAAAAAATAAATAAAAATATGGAGAACCATTGTGGTGTTTTTCAATACACATTCAACTGTTCAAAATAAACTGTAGAGTTATAAAAGAATATTTAATCATATATGCATTGATTTTTCATAATAATAATTAATTTCTAGAATGTGTCATTCGTGAATAGTTTTTCTTTGTGTTATAGTTTTCGTATTAATAAATATAATTTTATGTTTGTAAAAGATGGCGTATTTATTATTCAAGATACAATAATTTGGCGACGAGTGAAGAAGATCTTAAAGATTCAAGATTTCAACATTTAGCATTCAATACTTGAATTTCATTAGCTATCAATTTTCAAATTTTTCAAATTCAAAATGGATGCCACACAGCTTCAACAAATTCTGCAAGCTTTTCAAGATCAACAGGCAAAGATTACTCAACTGGTTGCACAATTGCAAGCGCCTTCAACTCATTCAAATATTCATCCGTTTGAAAATTACGATGCTGAAAAAGAAAAATTTTCGAATTATCTAGAACGTTTCGAAAACTATTGCAACATGAAAAATGTTACAGAAGAAGCTAAAAAAGCACAACTTTTATGCGTTTCTATAGGTTCATTGCACTACAATAACCTAGCTGCGTTTCTTGGTCCAGAAAAACCTGTCAAAAACTTAAAACTGCAGGATCTTATCGATAATTTCAAGAAGATGTTGATTCCGAAAAAAAATGTAGTAGTTTCTCAACATTATTTCCTTAACGTTTTTCAAAAAGAGGATCAGAATGTTGCTGATTTTGTTTCATCGCTACAGAGAAACATTGCCAATTGTGAATTCAGTGTTACATGTCAGTGCATGAAAACTGTGTCCGTGTCTGAGATTTTTCTCCGCGCTCAGTTCATCCGTGGCCTAAGAGATGATTGGCTACGTGAGCAAATTTTGCAGTCAGACAAGACAACATTCGATGATATTCTTCTCAAAGCAACTGCTCTCGAAGCTTCAAGAATCGAAAGCAAAGAATTTAGACAAATTTCAAGAACTTCCAGTACAGATGTCAATAAAATGTCCACCTCAAGAAACAAGACACACATGAAGAGTCAATCAAGTTCAAGATCAAGGTTTCCTTCAAATAACACTCAGAAGTCATACGGTCGTTCCAGTTCAAAATCTCAAAACATCAATTACAAAGCTCTGGGAATAGAAAACTGTTGCTTAAGATGCGGACGAAACAATCACAAGGTTTCAAATTGCCGGACGGACAAATCTCAACTCAGGTGTAGCTCTTGCAAAAGAGACGGCCATGTTTCTAAGGTATGTCTTTCAACTCTTTTATCGCAAAATAGAAACTCTTACTCCAACCATCCGACAAATGCCATCAATGCCGAAGATTGTTCAAGTAATTCAACCGAACAATATGGACTATACAAGATTGAATCTATCGAAAATGAAATAGTAGATTTATTCGAAGTTAAAAACTGCGACAAGTATCTCATAGATGTGACACTAAACAATAAGACACAGAAGTTCGAAGTCGACTCAGGAGCAAAATACTCACTTCTAGCACAAACTGATTTTCGACGTCTTAATCTACACTTACCGTTGGACAAATCTCAAGTTTCGTTTCGATCTTACTCAGGCAATATTATCAATCCCTTGGGAAAATTATCCCTCAATGTTGCTTACGGGGGGAAAGAAATTATTGGTGAGTTACATATTGTTCCAGATGGCCATGATGCTCTACTAGGTAGACAATGGATAAGAGGTCTAGGTATCGAGCTTAAGAAAATTGATTCTAATACGTCAAATTCGTCATCTGCTTTTCAAATTCAACACAACTGCTCAATCGATGATATTTTTAAACAATTTTCTTCCATTTTTGAAGAGAAGGTAGGTTGTGTTCCAAATTTTCAAGTTTCACTTCAACTCAGGGAAGGAACCAAACCAATTTTTACTCGAGAAAGAAATGTGCCATATGCTCTACAAGAACGAGTCGACAAAGAACTCAACTCTCTCGAAAAAGACGGAATTATCACGCTAGTTTCCGCAAGTGATTGGGGTTCCCCACTGGTGGTCATACCGAAACCCGATGGCGGAGTACGTCTATGTGTCGACTACAAGTGTGGTGTTAATGAACGCCTAGTACAAGCTAATCATCCAATAAGACGAATTGATGACGTTTTACATAGCCTCCGGAACTCTCGATATTTTTGCAAATTAGATCTGTACAAAGCCTACCTACATTTGAAAGTCGATGAAGAAAGTAGCAAAATTCAAACAATTTCAACACACAGAGGCACTTATCGAATGAATCGCCTCAGTTTTGGTATAAAAACCGCACCATCAGATTTCAACAGAATACTATGTCAAATTCTTAAAGGACTTCAAGGCGTAGAAGCTTACTTCGACGACATAATTGTGCATGGTCCTTCACGCCATGAATGTCTTCAAAATCTTGTTGCATGTCTAAACAAGCTCAATAAATATGACCTGCACGTCAATAAGAAGAAATGTTCATTTTTATTGGAAAAGATTGAATATTTGGGACATGTAATCGAGTTCAACAAAATTTGCAAATCTCCAGAGAAAATACGCGCTATACAGGATATGCGTCCTCCTTCGAATCCAGATGAAGTTCAACAATTTCTTGGACTTGTTACATACTACTCTCGGTTCATTCCAGATTTTTCAACTAAGTCTCATGCTCTTCGTTGTCTTCTTAAGAAAGGACAAAAATGGTTTTGGTCTTCAAAATGTGAATCAGCTTTCCTGAAATTGAAAACGGAACTATGCAGCGAACGAGTACTTATGCCATTCAATCCTAACTTACCAGTCGTACTAACTACAGATGCCAGTCCTTATGGAATAGCTGCTGTGTTGAGTCACACTCTAAACGGACTTGAAAAACCGATTGCATATGCTTCTCGTTCTCTAACGAAATCTGAACAAAATTATAGCCAGTTAGATCGTGAAGCCCTTGCGATAATTTTTGGTGTCACTCATTTTTACAAATATCTTTTCGGTAGACATTTCCTACTTGTCACAGATAATCAACCCTTATCAAGAATTTTACATCCTCACAAAGCCTTACCCCAGATGACCTCAGCTCGACTTCTCAGATATGCTTCCTTTTTATCCGGGTTCAATTACTCTGTCAAATTCAAACCAGGCGAAGCGAACCAGAATGTTGACTGTTTGTCTCGTGCACCAGTTCAACATATTAAAATTTCAACTGACCAAATAATTGGTGATGAAGTAAACACTTTGTATGCTGAAACAATATTCCAAATTTCAAGCAAAGAAATCACAGCTCAAATCATCAAAGAAGAAACAGAAAAAGATGCTGAGCTTCAAAAAATTACAAATGACTTACAAAACAATTCAACAGATTCGGACTTAACACTCAAAGATGGTATTATTTTTCGAAAAGACAGAATACTTATTCCAAACTCCCTGCGTTCAACAATTCTTTCGGAACTTCATGAAACTCACTTGGGTATCACTAAGATGAAACAACTTGCCCGACGATACGTATATTGGCATAATATTGATAAAGACATCGAGCGGTTAGTAAGAAATTGCGAAAACTGTGCAGTCAATAGATCAAATCCACCAAAAGCTCCAGTGCACCCGTGGGATCCGCCTCAAGACAACTGGGAACGAGTGCATATTGACTACGCTGGACCGTTTCAAAATCATTATTTTCTTGTTTGCATAGATGCCAAATCAAAATGGGCCGAAATAAGGGTAACCAAAGACGTGCCCTCAAGTTCAAGTACCATTCAAAAGCTTTCAAATATATTCTCATTTCATGGATATCCTCAAGTCATGGTATCCGACAATGCTTCAATTTTCAAAAGTGAACAATTCTATTCTTTTTGTTCAAGTCACGGAATATTTCAAAAATTTATTGCACCTGAACATCCTGCAACAAACGGACTTGCCGAAAGAAATATTCAAACCCTCAAACATCGACTAAAAGCTCTCGCAAACGATAGGAATCCAATTCAAGACAAAATATATAACATACTTCTACGTTATCATGCCACACCTCTTTCATGTGGAAAATCACCTGCTGAACTTTACCTACATAGGAAACTCAGGATACGCATTGATGCTATTTTTCCATACCATCCGCAACCCTCTAAACTGGTATCTAAACCGTCACGTTTATTACAAGTGGGGGAGAGGGTTCAAGTAAAAATTCTCAACAAATGGCAGTTTGGAGAAGTAAAGAAGAAACTTGGTAAGCGGCACTACCTTATTAATCTTGACATTGGTCGTATAATCAAACGACACATCAACCAACTTCAATTTACACTGGTAAAAAAGAAATCCGTGTCATTTGGACCTACCCAGAGTTTCGATGTTCCAAGACCAAGCAAACCTTATCAGGTTCCTGACGGACCTATTCTTCCTCAACCCGTTCCTCAACCGAATTCAGTTCCATATACTGACAGTCATCAACCTTTAGCTCAACAAGAAATCAGAAGATCAGTCAGGAACAGACGCCCTCCTGCCCGATTTCGTACTTGAGATGTATATCTTTTAATAAGTGGGGAAGACTGTGGTGTTTTTCAATACACATTCAACTGTTCAAAATAAACTGTAGAGTTATAAAAGAATATTTAATCATATATGCATTGATTTTTCATAATAATAATTAATTTCTAGAATGTGTCATTCGTGAATAGTTTTTCTTTGTGTTATAGTTTTCGTATTAATAAATATAATTTTATGTTTGTAAAAGATGGCGTATTTATTATTCAAGATACAATAACCATAAGAGCATAGAAGAATTGAAAGAAATCAATTTATATTTCGGTCATGATGTTAGAAAAACACTCAAAGAAATCGAAAACAACATGAAAGAGCTTTCACTAACTATTGTAATGGAACCACACAATAAAAAAATGTCTCATAAATTACGTCAAGTATTTATATACAAAATGACGGGTGACATAAATTTTCAAAAAGACATTCAAGACGACAAATCGCTAGAAAAATTGATTGAACGAATCGAATTGCGCCAACAAAAATACGAAATTCTAATGAACAAAGTTACAAACAAACTAAATGAGCTCCAACAACAGTACAAAGAATTTTATTACAAATTCAGCATTATAAAACAGAATAAACGATTGGACATACCAGTGACTTCTGATAGTCATTCAGAGTCGTCGTTTTGTGAAGAAGTTCCTATAATATCTTCTACGAAACGAAAAAGGAGTAGTTCTGAAGACAGAATTCGAAGAAAGTTTGATGTTCTTTTCTTTTCGGGAAAAACCCTTTCATCCGAGAGGCAATGAAACAGTTTCAGAAGCGTCGGGAGTGCCAGGCGCAATTTTTTTAATTCCGCTCCCAAAAACGTACAATATTATAAAAATTTAGTTTAAATTTTCTTAGGGTGAAATAGCTCTATTCAATTTAAATAAATTTCACATTCTGGATGCTATAATTTAAAAACAATAGTTTTAAAATAAAAAAATAGGATAATATATGTATATATAGTAAATATAGTATTTTAAATTAATTTAATAAAGCCAAGTTTTCAAAAAAATCGTGAAAATGTTTATTATCTTCCATAGAATTACTAGTTGTGTATGTGTTTGTTGAATTTTACCCAGAGTCGACCCAGGTTTACCTCAACTCGCCCCAGCAAAAACCTAGAGCTACTTCAGGCCGAATTAAGAGAGACCCCAGGTCTGAAAAAACACAGAACTTGTTCAACTGGACGAGTTGAGGTTTTTCGAAAAACGGTTCAGGGTGAATTCAGAGCGACTTCAGAGTTCAACGAACACAATTACTACTATTGCAATTTAGGAAACAAATTCCATTTAAAAACACTTTTAAAAATTCAAAATATAGAATTATTAACAAAATTAGTATACAATAATAAGGATGTAATTATAATTGAGCTGAATAAATCTCTTAGACATGTAATTTGGTTAAGATTTGTTGAGTAATTGAGTAGTTAACAAGAAAGTCAAAATAACACTAAACATAAGTCAAAAAACACTAACATACTAAACTAATGTTTATATAAAAGATACCTTTACATTCTGATAGACTCTGAGTCTGGCAAACTAATAGACACAAACACATACAGAATAGCTAGCAAGACCAAAATTTAACTTAATTGCAAAATGTTGGCACATACATATTCATAATACATATTTATTTTTCATTTCTGTTTTGCTGATCTAGATTGAAACAAATTAGAATATAGCTATGTTTATAAAAAAGTATTAATTAAATTTTTTTTTTATCCGGGTTCCTAGACCTTACTTTCTAATAAAAGAACTTTCTCTTGTAGCAAGTTGCCACAAAATTAAATGTTTATTAATTTTTTTCAATATAAATGAGAAATACGAAAAATATCATATGAGCTGTTTTCAAAAGTGCTAAAACTACTTTTTATAAAGATTCAAGCCAAAATCAAACACAGATTTCCAATCTTTTCCACTTATCAGTTAAAATCAAAGTATGCAGAAAATTTTCGTGCCTGAATATAAATTTACCAAAAAAATGATTCCAAAATCGTTAGAACGGATTTTAAATAAATCTGTGTTTACTTAATAATTTTTATACATTTTTGTTTACGAATTTGAAGTAAGCCAATTTATGCACCAAAAATTGAAATATTGACTAAGTAGGTAGGTAACTAAGTAGGTACCTAATTTTGCAAAATTTTGATATTGAAATCTTATCAATTCATCTAGTCTAGATCTAAAAAAAATGTTGGATTAAAACCTTTCAATATTTTGAAGAAAATCGTTAAAGGCGTTTTCGAGAAAATTAAGCATCTCTATAATGTAATGTTATTGTACTATTCAGACTAGAATGTCTGTTTTATTACTTGACCATTCTTTATAACGGTTATATTTCAAGTATCGATATTTTTTGAGCTAAAAAATAATCAATTTCTCCTTTAAGCAATAGTCTACAAATATCTAGGTATCATTTCAACTCGACTGATGGAAATCATTAAATCCACTTTTACTCTCAGATTTATATCTTAACCATTTCTTTATGCGTTTGTCTTTTTTAGCTCTGAGCAGAGCACGGAGTAAAGGCGCTTGTATTATTCTTTCTTTATTTATTTTACTTTTTGGTAAAAACTTGAAGATGCCGAAATTTAATGACGTTTATAAAAGTAAACAAAAATATTTTAATAAAAATTAAACAAAAATCGAAATGTATGAAAAATTTGTGATCGGTAAGAACTTATAAAAGGTGATTTGCTGTTCGGAGTGACGTTTGGGAGTGCTTATTTGCCTTCCTGAATTGAATTGAAAGTGTTGGGAGTGCTGTCACAATTTACTACTCGGTCTCGGACTCAGTCATATGGTCAAAGTTATTATGGAAAGATACGCACAGTTTTTTTGTTTTTTTCTAACAACTAAGGAATTAAAATAATAAGTGGATATAACAACAAGTACTGAAAAAATACTTTTTAATTCGTTTTTGCTTCGTTTGAGGTTACAAAAATCGAATGTAAACAATCTTTGGTCAATGTCACACAATGGAGAAAGGGGAGCGTTTTTAATGATCCATTGGATTCATAATTCCCTCCTCTTCGGAGTTAAATCACTCGAATACGACATAAGTAGCTGACGGTAAATTTAAAAAAATCCGTAAGCTTTGAATTGAGAGCGGAACGAAACGGTATAATCAAGACATCAGTCACTTACGGAAATTACTTACATAACAAAGAAATAAAATTAATAATGACACAAATTCTATACACGGTTTCTCCACGAGCAAGATTTCATAGATTTTCATCTATCAATTTCCATAGAAAGAAAGATTGCTAGAATGTATAAAATGTATGGTGTGCATTTGATTTATTTTCATACTATTTCAGTCCAATTACAAAGAAAACAGAAAAGTCAATATGAAAAATACAGCTCATAGAATACTATCTCTAGCATGCTATGAACTGAGCAATACATTGCAAAAAAATTTTCATAGAATACTATTTGCGGTCTTCATAGGCAATTTTAATAGAATGCTATCTTGCATTTTATGAAATCTAGATCGTGGAAACACCGTGATACACTAATAGGAAAATTAATCGAAAAATATTCAACCAAGTAGAAGACTTACTTACTTAAGTTACTTACTTAAGTTTCTTACAGTTTATTGAATGGGACATAAGTTTTCTAACTTATGTTAGCATTTTTAACTGTAAGTTCAGCTATAGCGTAAACGTGACTTACAACAAGTCACGTTTGTAAGACTTGCGTAAGCTGTAAGTAAAATTCACATGTGTTCTGGAATTGGAATAACACACGATCCAAACGACGACACCATATTTTATTGTTTTATTGTACACACTACGTAATAAACAAAAGCAATTCAAACAACATTTAAAATTCAAACCCTAGCGCATGTATTTACAATAAAATATCCTTATCAAATAGCCGAGATAAAGAATATACAAACAAATATTTTGGTTTAAAGATCTATTTTGTTTTTCATAAACATTGAAACCATTTTGTTTGCAGACTGTATCGAATCGAGAAGCTGAAGTGCAAACAGAAGACGAACAAACTTTCCTGCAAAGGCAACAGCAAATTCTTCAACAAGGCCAGGGTCAAATCCGAGGGGAGTCGCCACTACGTTCTCAAGGTGGTAATAAAAATGTTACACGGACACCAGGCTCTGCAAGTCAAAGTTCACCCATTAAGGTAATATTTTATAAATTTACCGACCATTTTTAAAAATAAAATATATTTTCTATTACATTATTATACTAGATTGATCCTAAACTTAATCCTTCAACACCTGGCGGTGAGGGCGTACTTGCAAATTTCTTTAATTCTCTACTGCACAAAAAATCAGGTTCGCCTGCAACTCCACCTGGTTCACTTAGTTCACCTCGCACAGCTAATGGCACAGATGTCTCAATTACTCCTGAAAAGTTTTCAGTACGCACCGATGCAGCTGCGGAACTAGATAGACTGTCAAGGAGTGTGAAAAAAGATATTGATTTTACGCAAACAGATTGTTAAAAAATAACCGCCAGAATAGCAATTGACGGTTAATTATAGCAATATTCACAAATCCAACTTAAAGATGTAATCCCAATTGTTTCAATAAGAGGCAGTTCTCAGCGCCTGCGCAGATATATAGTTTCAGCTTACAAAATAATTAACTTATTAATTTTTATTATAATAAAAATAACAAAGAAAAAAAGATGTTATTATAATCAAATTACGGTAACTTTCTATTGTATATTTATGCCCAAATGAAACGAGATTAAAATTCAGTAAGATACAATATAAATTTTTATTAAAAAATATAAATATTATAAAAACAAATGCCAAAAAAAGACAGAAAATGTCTGGTAAAAACATATGGAACAGAACCAGCATTATAGTTGGCCTAAGGCAAGGACCAATACAAAACCGGGAAGCTTTCTGATGTTTTCTGCGGTCAATATTCAATTCGAGGAAAATTGCATTGTCGGAAAAGAAATCTTAGAATTTGAGTAATATATAGAGATGGTTCTGCTGTTTTTTTTTTAATGTAGGTAGATACTTATCTTGGGAAATCTTTCAAAAAAAAAGTCGGTAGTAACGATATCCTACGAGAAGTATTTGAAACTTGCTTTTGAAAAAAATGATTTCTATGTATAACCTCAATATGGTAGTATTCTTAACAGACTTTGGTGCCAGTGATACAAATATTTGAACCAATTTCAGCATTTTTTATCTTCCAAACATGGTTACTTAACTGATGTTTAGCTATGATTCAAGATTTCTATACCCAGACGCAGGTCGAAAAAGAGATATCAAATTGCCAGTTTTGTTTCTAGATCTTGGAAAATTTCAATCCGTTCCGAATCAGAAGGGATAGTAAAATACAGCTTTTATCCCTTCTGTTCTGATCCGGATCAGATTTGCGTCACGAAATCCACGCAAACAACAAAACACAAGATCCAGCTTTGTTTCTAGATCTTGCAAAATTCCAATCCGTTCCGGATCAGAAGGGATAATAAAATAAGGCTTATAGTGCAGAACCCGCCATGAATCACATAAATATCCGGCGATATCTATGAGTTAAAAACTTGAACCACGTTTCTAAAACTGCCGCAACAACGAAAATTACCAAACTAAAACTGCCGCAAGAACGAAAATTACCAAAAATACGTGAACAATTACTGGTTTCGTACACGAAAAATTCGATTTTTTTATGAAACTTGATACCATACCAACATACAATGGTGTTATATAGAAGCCTACAAAAGTAGTTTTCGACTTTTCGTTACGCTGTCTGTGCATGTGGGTCTATTCACCGAGCTATGCTTAAACGGTCTAACGAGGGCTTATAGAAGAGTAATTTCTTTCTTATCCTCTAAATGCACTGGTGGTCAAGTGGTACCTCCCGGAATGTTTGTATATCCCCTACTGTTAAATACGTGTGAATAGAGACGCTATACATATATGTTGACACAGGCAAAGACAACTATCAGTGCCCCATATTTTAAACGTATTATAGGCGCACTGGATGGCACGGGCACAAACAGAAATTCTTGGGCAGCTTGTTATTCAAAATTATTTTCAATTAGAAGGGAACAAATCGAAAACGAAATGATTTTGCAGAAAGTTCAGGCTGAATGCAGCCTGAAGTAAAATGCACTGAACGCACTCTATTCTACGCTGTTGTCAAAAGAACGTCAAACAGCCAGATGAGTAAAAAAAAAACCTTTGTCAAATAAATTCATTCGTAACATTTGATATGGTTAATCAATTTACTATTTATATGCATTCTATCTTATATTTATAATAATTAAAATAGTTAAAACCGTTGATCAATATAAAAAGAATAAATTTCGCAATATACGTATTCAAGTAAGTATCAACGTTTGGGAATAATTGATTATTTTACATTTATTTTAAGCTTGTATCTTCAAGAACTTGGAAATATTGTATTCCAATAATATTTATTTTAATTTTTTGAACAATAATCTTGTAGGTATATAAATTTCGAATATATAGGACGAACATAATTGAGTAATCATGTTGTTTACGGTTGTTTAATAGACGCTCGATACTTTGCAGTTTAAGTGCTGCACCTAGTATCTGCACAAAAACTTATCCAAAAATAGATAACAAATTATTTGTTCTCGAAGAAAGTATTAAAGAAATAATTAGAAATAATGCAAATGGATAAAATTAGGCATTTTCTTGATTTAATACATTTTGTTAGTACCGAAACAATTATAAAAAAAACCCTGGGGTAGAATATCTAATTCTTAAATGTCTTATCGTTCGTTGCCAAAAGCATTTTTACAAATATACGCAGTAGGTTTTGAGGGAACTCAAACTGTCTTATATATTTATGTACTATGTTTATTTTTATTATCCTAAAGGAAAAATGCAACGCAGTTAGATAATTTTATGATTTCATTAAAAGAAATATGTTGCATGTATCAATCCTGTACTATTAAGTAGGTACCTACATATAAAAATTCATAACTAACGACTGTAAATCAAAAGGCAGCGCATGGTTTTTGATTTTAAACATTTCAAACCTTCTAAAATATGTATTGTTATCTTTATTCATAAAATCCAGCAATCTTGGTGTTTCTTTTCCGCAAATGATTCATTTTCGGGGCCGTCACCAAATCTTTCAATACCTATTTGTTTTGGCTTGCCCACCCATATCTATGATTAAGCGATTTTCGTTCTCATATCAGATCTTGTGGTTCTCTATAAAATGTTTTTTCAAAACAAACCAACACAATATGCAGTCTTTAGGTATTGCGATGTGTTTCTATATTGATTCTTATACTCTGGATTGTATATGTGGTTAGTTTACACGAAACAAATCCACATAAGTCACTGATAGTCGTATTATATTCCGCTTAGGGCTATATTTTACCCGTTCAACGATCATCTTGTCTGAGATCAGTTTAATTTTATTAACAACAATGAGAAATCTACACTTACGTTTGATCGTTTACATTATTGTTTTCCGCCATGATTCTCTTTCAACTCCATAAACCCTATGTTTACAAACAAAAGAGCTTTAATAATTATGTTTACCCACCAAAAACACGCTTCATTAATACGTGCGATACGTAACCATGGTAAATCTACAGAAAACATAAATGTCTTCTTTTTTTCAATTGTTAGCTTTTCTTTAAAAATTATTTTTTGTTTTATTTCCCAGGTGCTTTTAACATTTGAATACTAAAATCATTTGTTTGAAGAATTTATTGTGCGAAACACCATACCTTTCCAGTTCGTTGCGTCTTCAGACATGCCCGTCAAAGATGATATAGTACCTCCGCCACCGGCAAACTCAAAACAAACAGGTGTTACAAAAACATTACTATACAATGGTTCGAAATTTCAAGGATTCCAAAAATCACAAGGAAATTCGTACGATGTAGAGGTGGTTTTGCAGGTATGTTATAAAAAATTGATTAAAAAAAAAGAAATATCTTTATGAAACAGGAGCCGATTAATTAAGTCCACGTTCTATTTATATAATGTTTCTACGATAGACATAAAACAAATTGATATCCACTAATAACAAACAAAAAGATAATATCGTATTCATGGTTGATTTAAGACAGAACTATTTTTCTTTACCAATAAAAACAAAAATTCCAGTATTTCTAATGCTATCAATTAATTAAAGGGTTCTCTAACCATATCAAATAACTTAAGCTGATCTAAGATATAAAATTTATTTGGAGCATGGTAGTTTAGTTTGACCCACCAACTTTAAAACAATTACCAACATATAAATAATGGTCTGCAATGCGATAGAATGAGATGGAAGCTAACTCTAAAATAGTGTTGTTCGGCTTAGTCAAACTGCTAAATGGAAACACTGTCCGACAGGCCATAAAGAGATCCTATACAAGTATCGGGTTTTTCAATAAGAGCGCTACAAAAGTTTTTTTTTAAGTAAAACAAAAACGGTTTGGATAACAAACGAAGCCATTCAGCCAGAAATGAGCCTCATCATAAATTGGACGTAGCGCTCTTAACGTTGAGGCCACTGACTCCGAATTTCGGTAGTAAATTTTAATAATTTCGACTCGTTGGCTCGTATGTCTTTCCATCATGAAATGGCAAACCTTACTGAAGAGAAATGTCAAAAGAGCGGCAAGAAATATGGCGTCGTTTGCTGTCCCTGTCGCTCTACTTTTGTAGCGTCCCTGTTGAAAAGCCCTTTATTAGGGCAACAACATATTCACACACTACATAACAGCCCGGATAGACTTTCATAGATCAGGCAGGCACACAGAGGAGCTAACATAGATAATCTTTGGGCAGGCAGGAGGTAAGACTGTCAAGATAACCAATCACGATACAGTTTATCGACATCGAACATTTTTACCAAATGAAATTTGGTGTTGGTGCTGGATTCTTTTTAGAAACCCTTAGACTAACCAACTCAAATAGACCTAAAATCCCATCATTTAGTGATTTAAACAAGACGAATCGGCATAAAGTAGAAGTTCCATAACAGAATAAAATAACTTCTACAGCTTAATGGGAGCAGATTTGACTAGTCACAGGTTTCATTATGGGGCATTGCCATATGAAATATCATTTAATGGCTATGAGCTATGACAATACCACAAGACATCGTATGTGAATGTGCAACAAAAACAAAGAAACACTTTATTTTATATGACTGCAACTGTCATCAGTATACGTTAACATTATCTAAGTAAATTTTACCTGGAAGAAACTTATTTTGCTGCCAGCTCACTCGAAGAATTAGCTACTTTTCCTATAAAAAGCAGCATCATGAGTAAGCCCTAAATGGAGGATATCACAATAGGCTGCGTTAATCTGAGATAAATATAACAAATCTGACTCCTGCATCACAACCAGAAAAATATAATCTGACTTCAACAAACAAAAGGCAGTAAGAATACAATTGAATAAGACATCTCAGTTTCATATCATTTGCTTTACTACCCAAAATAACATGCTTGTATATTATTGAACTAAAACAAAATTTAGCGCAAACAACTTGTGCAGATGTGACCAGCGTGACAATTTTGAAAAATTAGGGACATCCAAAATCCTTGATTTCTGTTGGTTATAGTGGTATTATTTTGTTTTTATATATTGTCTTACAATAAAAAAAACATATAATGGGTTATTGGGTGGTGATCGTTTGGTTGCAGTTTGTAAAGGCTCATATCAATATTAATAATATTTATATTCATTATAATTTTCAACAGCATGTAGACATGGAAAACTCATTTTTATGTGGGTACCTTAAAATAAACGGACTAACGTTTGAATTCCCAACATTAACCACATTTTTTGATGGAGAAATAATTTCAAAAAAATATCCTTTTCTAACGAGAAAGTGGGAAGCTAACGCAGATGTTGATAGAGGTCATTGGGTAAGTTGTTTAAAAATAAATAATTTGATTAAATTTTATTTGAACAAATTTATAGGGCAAATTTAATGCTTTTGCTGACTACAAAGATATATTTTATTCTGACAATTTTGATTATGAAGCTTTGGAGAAGAGCGATTATGTTTTCATGCGATGGAAGGAACATTTTTTGGTATGTTTTCAAATCGTTTGTTACTCTCAATGTCCGAATTCCAGTAAATTGAATTATTGAATATTGAAGATTATTATTTATTTTTTTACTTAATTGCCAATCTTATAATATTTAACTACTTTTCAATTTAAATTTGTACTGGCATTTGATTTTCTACTACAGAAGCAACAACAAAATGTCTTCAATTTAAATTCTTGATACTCATAGACATAAACAAAAAACATTCTTTCAGGTACCAGATCACACAATCAAAGATATAAATGGTGCTTCGTTTGCAGGATTTTATTATATATGTTTTACAAAATCAAAGGGAAAAATGGAAGGTTATTATTACCATAAATCATCAGAATTATATCAGTCCATCGAATTAAATCATGTGCCCGAAAGTTGTATTGAAATTTACGAGTTTAGATAAATGTTAACTTCGATTTAGTTTACATAGCGTTGTAGCTTAAATTTATTGGTTAAATTTTAGTCATTTAAAATGGGCGACAACGTTGAAAACAATTAAAAGCAAATCTATATCAATATTAACAATTTGCATTGTTACACGTAGTGAGCAAGAGATGCTCCTCGCCAATTGTTTACTTGTAAATAAGATACCAAACAAATTATAATAAAACAAATAATATATTTTTCATCACCACTGGATTTTTGTCTCTAATCTAACTTGAATATATTTTTATTCAAATGATCTGAAAGTAAGTATGTTGAGTTTTTAAAAGCATTTCATAAGATAAAGTTCTTTTTCTATAAGTGGCTTTTAAAAACCTGGAAACGAAAGTAAAAAAACAACAATAAAGACAAAACTTAAGAAACAAGAAGTTCTGTGCTCTAATATTTTTCGGCCTTATGAACAAAAATAGTTCTGCAACGAATAACATGACATGAACGGATTTGATGTTGAAAGCCCATAGCATTGACACATTATATTATAGAAACTGCAATATATTTATGTATATTAGGTGCACTCACGACCGCACACAGAAAAAGGATGACACCTGAAAAGAAAACGCATACTTAAGTTCTAACTACGCCTTTATTACACCTTCGATAACGGACACAAGTTGATTGACTTTTCTGCAAGTAGGAACACTATGCACAAAAAAAAATCATAAGAAACTCAGCTCTAATGCTTTAAAAGATTTGTTCCTTTTGCGTTTTTGATGTTTCATTAAAATGTAAAGAGGGGAAAAATATAAAATCTAGACAACAAGATGCGATCTCCTAAACTTGTGAGATTTGATCTGAATGCACTCAAGACATAAAAATTATTTAAATTTTTTTAAAACCATTATTGTTGCTGTATGCTATGTTTTTAAACAGCTAGGCTAGATTTTTAAAACCTATTAATCTAATTCTCAATGCGTACACAAAACAAAGCTAACCAAGTGATTTCATGAGGCTCATTTATCAGGTATATAATTCACACAGCCTATGTGTGATTATCCTCTGTGCCACACTACGAAAGAATCAGAGAAACATTTTTCATTTGAAAGAGCACTTTTTGATTTTGAGAGCAAATCTTTAAAACTTAAATAAAAAACGCTAAAACTTTCAACCCGAATGAACATAGGTACTTAAATTCCGAACCGGCTAAATTTTCCTTTACTTAATCGTGGATATTGTTAACTCCGGACCAAAAGGATTATATAAGATCGAACTGAAGCACATTTGCCTGAATTTACCAAAAGTTCTGTTGCTCCGTTCGTCCTATCCGTGCACATTCATTCATCTTCACTCTGCAGTTGTTTTTAAATGAGTGAACTGTGAAACAACTGGAGAACTTCATTTATTTGAACTGCTGCGAGGGCACATATTTTTCTAACCGTCTCCAGAAACAGCAATGTGGCAGTTTGAAGGCAAAATGAAAGGAGGAGCTACATGCGCGCATATCATAATGATGATGGTCCATGCGGGACCGGAAGCTCAACACGAAGATTGAAATATGGCTATTGCACGTCATATAACAATGCTAGAAGCCTAGAACTATTTATAATGCGCATGAGCTAGCATCTTCGTAACTAACTTCGTAAAGCCCTAACTACATTTTCATTTTTCGGAAATAAAAAAAAAACACCAAACCTCATTCCGCAATATAGAACAAAAAATACCAAAAAAAAATGTCCAAGCTAAGTTGTGCTTTATTTTTTGTATATAAAATAAAATAATAATACATCATAAAAACAATACCCTGACTTTAAATTTGTCATAAACACTATATACAAACATTTTGTATATAGGTCTTTACCAAGTTAGCGACTGTAACTGTCAAAATTAAACGGACGTTTCGTCATGTTTACACAAACATGATGAATGAACATTTTTTGATACGTATGCGGCTTCAATATGCTACCACCTTAAGACTCTTACAAAAGTAGTAGATTAGAAAGCACTCAACCATAGAAAAGAAAGCATTCAGTGCTGATTGACACCATGTGCGCTGCGTGAAATCTTTCTGACAGCTGCTGCATAGGGCTTTTTAGGTAACAACGATATATCTCTTTCTCGTTCTCACAGAATTGTCAAAAACAGCAGTATGATGAACAGCTGATTTTTTTTTTTATCATTGTTGAAAAATTGATTGAAAACAAAAGCGGGAACTTTAAAGATTTGTGCGCGAAAATTGTGAAAATTGTTGGTTTTGCTAATTAAAATAAATTTTTAAGCCACGGAAATCACAAATTTCACACAAAAAATAATACCGCATTTAAAAATTATTTCCAAATTGTTTTCTTCAAGATCTTGAGTTTGACAGTTTGAAAAAAGCGCGATACATATTTCAATCTGTCTTCATCATAGTGTGAGCTTTGACAAGATGGTAAAACTCCCTATTGGCAAAGGCTGCTGGCTGAACTGAAGGAAATATTTTTTATTTTTGTTGTTTGATTAATTTTTGTATTTAATAATTAATAAAAGAAACGAATATTTATAAACTTAATAATGTTGTGCCCTGAAGTATGGAAATTTGCTACAAGTAAAAATAACACTTCTTTCCAAACTGGAAACTGTGATACCAAAGCAAAACAAATGCTGGACAAAACAATTAGAAATAATTTCTTTAACCAAATGGTATTTATTTATAAACATAAAAAATAACAAAACATTATTAAGTTTTAAATTCAATACACAATTTTATTTGTATTGCATTTAATAAGCAAACGAAAGATGCAGCATGATAAAGCGAACATATAAAATCTGCTATCCTCTTTCAAAATCTAAAAATAAATCTGCAATATTAGCTATATAGGTTCATTTTCTCATAATGCGTCTTTTCTTTGCTTAAACATTTTAGTTGGTTGATTTCTTTGTTTAAACCAAGGGTCTATTTTTCTTGAATCATAACAAACATTTATATTTTTTTAAAGGTCTCCATAGTTTTACCAAATTGCGAAACAATACCGGTTGCTGTTCAAGAACTAATTGATTCTGCTGACTATTACTTGATAAAAAACTTTAATCTGTTTGACCTTGTTCGCAAAGACTTTGTAGAAGCCTTTATTAAAAGAGGTAAGTGAAATTTTAAAATGGAAAAAAAATAAGTAAAATATATAATCTTGTTGTTTCAAGGAAGGCTGACCGGCAACTCGGCGGAAACTGTGGCTATTAATGATTTTGGTCAATCATTCTTCATTACTCCAGATGGAAAATTGAATCTTTTAATTTGCAAAGATATTTATCAAATCCTCGGCGTAGAAGGACGGCCAGTTGGAAAATCTAAGGAACGTTTTGGTGAGTTTTTTTTATTTATAGATTGGATACGTACCTTTCTATTTTTTGTTTGTTAGATCTAAATTATTAACAAATGTGTAGAAGGTATGTTTCAACTGAAGTATGCTTCTTGTGATAATTGACGATTTCTACCTTATCCATAACTGTGAACTCTTCAAAATTGTTTACCTTTATTTAAACACAGCCTTCTGTCCTTCATTTGGCTTGTTTCAGTTTTTTTTAAACTATTTTTCTCCTTGTGTAGCAATTACATACCTATAAACTTGGATTTCTTGTGAAATGTGGTGTTGAGGTAGCTGATCTGCTGTACCAATGAAAAGAAAATCCAGCCAAATTTCAATGAAAAATAAAACAACAAAGGCAAACTAAACAAAAATAGACAAAGGAAAGCGGACGAGTAAGTCCGACTGTTGTGTCTCTTGTCCAATTTTCAATACCAAGAAAAGAGATAAGTAACTGTTATAATAATAATAGGGTTTTCATAAATGTAAAACTACAGCAGCCCTGGACGAATTTTGTATGCAAATATAAACAAAAATCGTTCATGAATGTTATAGTTTTACATTTATGAAAACGCCCAATATTTACTATGTGTGTGTTGCACGACACTAGTTAGAAGGAGTAAGATAGGAAAGAATTGTTTTGGTACAATGGGTAGAGATCTAGTTGATTTTTATTTTTCATTGCAAACCTCATGGGCGACGTCCATCATAAGCTTGGAGAGGTAATGCTAAAATGCTATGTATACGTCTGATTAATAAACTGGCAACCTCTGATGTTATAGCCAAGCATTCCTTCTATTGTACCACTGCCGCCCATGTTAATAAAATTATTCAACACTTCCTGGCATTGGTTAAATAGTTTGCCACGATTTGAGTCAAACACTTGGGGGTTGATGCTCTTTTTAGTTACAATAGGTGGCATTTTCGAAGAATTATTCTAAAAACCTTTGACGACATCGATTTATATTTTAATTTTTAATGAACGTTCGGAGACAATATAAACAAAACACAAAAGCCATTCACCATACAAATTTGTTTTCGTTTTTAGATCAAGTTTCAACACTAAAAATAGTTTTGGAGATTTGATCTGCAGCCCTTCACGCATGTAAAAATTTCCCCATGCATTAAATCGACGTATTTTTTTTTTTTTTTTGATTCAAAGAAAGGTCGGGAATTATTATTATGAGTGAATTATTTTGATGAGGAGAAAAATTCTGCAGGATTTATAATTCTTGTAACCACCGGTTTTTTTTTACCAAATCGCCCAAGAAATACTAAAGCTTATCCAAAACACTTCTAACATGGCATAAGTAGAACGCTTTATTCAAAAATAAATTGTATGTTGTTTTATTTTGCTTAGCCTTGATGAAGCACTAAAATATCTGATATTTTTCAGATACGTTTTTGTACTTTTATACAACAAAGTCATATAAATGCCAAAATACAAGCAACCGCTACCATTGGAGGAAATAGCATTAAAAGCCTCTGTGGCATGGCTAGTCAATTTCGGAAGACAATTTATGAAAAGTATTAGAATAATTTCCAAGCACGATGCTCATAAAGCTACGGAAATCTTAAAGCATTGCCTCCAAACAGCACACGACTTATTCGAGTACAATGTGCCACATTATTTATTTGATCGCTTAGGACAAGAAGTATTTCTTACAACGCCAAAGCTGATAGATGATGTCAAAGGCTGTATGCGATCATTTTCATCTATAAGCGAATATCTAAGTCAAGTGAATGTTGCTGTTGGATTAGCAGAAGTAGTAATTTCGCCATACCTTCGTTATTTAGATTTTCCGCAAGTGCCAAAAATGATGAGGCATATGTTTTACACAAAACTTTGCAGTATGACAGGAATAGAGTATTTGAATTTAAGTTCAATGTCCGGTGGATGGAAGACCTCTGATATGGAACCCATTATTTTAAATGGGCTAGCTGTTATGAAGAACTTAAGGACCCTTGTACTAAATTATGACTGCACAGATAAGATACTGGAGCTTTTGGAGACAGCTTGTCCTCGTTTGCACACATTAGATGTATGCTCCTCGAAATCAATTACAAATAATAGTGTTAAGTATCTTAGTAGTTTGACAAGTTTGCGTGTCCTGCACCTATACAGAACTTCCCTTAACCTAGAAGGATACACTAGATTGTTAATTAAAATGCCCTTTCTTCAGGACGTTGGAAGATTAGATGACATTGGACGTTGTTTGGAATATGTTGATATGACTTACCAAGGATACAAAGTCAGCGAACGTCCTAAATTGCAGTTGAGAATTTTTTCAAGTCGTTTCGTTGTAACCAAACATTTGCAGATACTTGCTGAACTTTGTCCTGAAATAACAACTGTCCTTTTGTTTCACAATCCTCTTTTAAACGATCTAATGGGATTGATAAGTATCAACAAACTTTCGGTGCTTAAACTTCTATCTTGTGATTTTTTTGGTGACCAAGTGCGTGATGTACTTCAAGTTAAAGGTTGCAACCTAACACATTTACACTTTGAACATGTCGACCAGCTTGACATGAATGCTTTATTGTACATAAGTCAATACTGCCCAGATCTTAAAATTCTCACTTTCTATAATTGTGAACTAATTGAAAGTACATCTTTGTATACACGAAAACTAGAAATACCACCTCTTATGAACTTAGAACAGTTAACAATTACAGCTTCTTGTTTTGACCAACACATGGAATTCCTCATGTCAAATTGTTTAAAAATCAAAACCATACATATTGGCACAATGGCACCAACCAGTGACGCTCTCATCGATACAATACTTTCTAAAAATCCAATGCAGTATTTGGAGTCACTTAATATTGTCTTTTCTAATGGACTATCAATACGAAGTGCTTACAAACTGTTGGAAGTATGTCCTAATCTAAAAATGCTCGGCGAACTTGGTAGCTGGTCCATGATCAATGAATTTGAATTGGAATGTTTTAAAATGTTTATCTCAACAAAAAACTTCGATCTGGATATTCAAACTTTTTCAAAATATAGCGGAGAACCGCACGATTCTGCTGTGTGATTTAATACATTATGTAATATGTAAGTTTGTTTTTGTTTTATGTGCTGAGGAATTGAATAAATAAACAAAATATATTATGACCATGTCGTTTTCTATTGGGTGTTAAGAGCTCCGGACATTGATCGTTATACCTAAAGAAGTGGTGTTTCTGATGAAAATATAAATAAAAGAAACAACCTGAGATCTGATGAGAATCTAAAACTGAAAAATATTATGTTAGGTAATGTTTCCTAGTTCAACTTTTTCTAGTTTCACCGAAATTAAGGCATCTTATATATACAAATTTGATAGCTTCATCAAAAATCCTGTCCCAAAAATTCACAGAACAAAAGTGCGACACAGAACAGCAGCACACTTTTAGTTTCGAATTCAATATTTCACTTTTGATTTATACTAACGATCGATTTCATTGATATATCTAATCTGGGTGTCTAAACGACCCGATGAGATACACCGGTTCCAAACTGGAGAGAAAAGACATCTTTGGTGGAATAATCAGTAAGGTAAGCACAACCTCCGACAACGAAAGTTGGATGATTGGCTTTGCTGCGTGTCGATACATGAGGAGCCAACATCGTCTACTACCTCTACTACCTTGTTGTACGACCGTGGATATCCCGATAAACAAAAAAGAAGGACAATCACAAGTTATCGCCAGATGGTTTTCCTGTAAAGTCTGTACTAGCCTCCTGTGAAGCCATCTAAGCTACCACATATCCAAATCCTGGGGAATCCCGTAAGATGATAATTGATTATTACATTTTTGATCGTCACTTGTGATCACATTGAGTTTTAAGTCTGCGTTCGTAGTAGAATTATTGCAGTGGGTGGGAATCGAATTCCGCGGACAAAAATATTGCACAATGGAACATGGATGACACAGACAAACAATCGTCCTTCCGACCTGTAGGTAGTAGAAGTAGGTATTTATTAAGAGGCTTAAGCCCAATGTTCAAAGAAGCAGACAATGCCTTGGTAAGGTGCAACCCCCAACTCATCTGCAAATTATGGGTCTGTCAGAATTGCGCCAACTGAACAGGCATTCAATTCCTTAACGCCCCTTTTCATATCAGTGTGGTTTTAGGCATGACAAAACTCAGTATTGTGAACAATGTGTATGTTTTACCTATATTCGATAAAGATATTATTATTATAAAGACAGCATTTGTGAAGCAATTATGTTTCCATCGTTGTAATTTTACAAGATTAGGACCCCGTAGCTTAAAATCGATACCTAAACTACCTACTACCTTTTTATCGATTTCCAAAATGCGAATGGCAGCATTTATAGTGACGAACTAAACAGAGCTATTAAGTTTAAGCATCCCTTACAAAATCATTCATTTGTGAACGATAAAGATGGAGAACGAGTACTGCTCCATCAAGGTCGCCAAGAGCAGTGTTGTTGCCAGAGAACTGATGTCATCTCCATTGGATGCCACCTCTTTCTTTATTACCCACGAAGTTATCACATCGTTCATTGCGAAAACGGTGAACTGCGTTGTTTTAATCGCAATAAGCAATCTCCAAGTGCATTCGCTATTCACTTAGTCCAAAATCTTCTTATATGAGGTTGTGCGTTGATTGGAATTTCAACTATTGTTCAAGTATGATTCCCAAGGTGTTAATGCGATCGATACAACTACAGCGTTTCTTAATCCTAACGTGTGGTTCGTAACTGAAAACTGTTTTGTTGTGTTTTAAAAGAAGGATAGCGGTCCTTATTTGTTTATTTGTTGGGGGCAGTCATCAAAATCCATTACAATACGCGCTCCTTGCATAAGCTCTTTCTGCAGCTCGTTTCGCAGTCCTCGCATGTTTGTCCACATTTTCCTTTCTATCACATCTCACACAGCGCTGTATTGTCCTATGAGTTGATAGTATAGATAGACTGTAAAGTGTATAGAACAACACAAATTATTCAAGGCACATACAATATTAATTTATTTTATTTTCATTTACTTGAATAACAATGTTGTTTATGTAATTGACATTCTTTATTTTTAGAAATTACAATCGACCTAAAAAAGAACGATTTTCTTAACCAACCCAAATTATATGATCGCATCAAAAACGCACTATCGAATCCTGAAATCGAACAATTTAATTTTCAATTTACTTGGGAGCCAATCGATTCAAGTATTTGTCCTTCATCTATTGCAAAGTTCTTTAACGATTGCGGATATCAAGTTGAACAACATAGTATTCAAGTACAATCAAAAAGAACGAAAAGTCTGAGAATACCAAATGATATACTTTGTAGCGGTCATTTTGATTCTTATCAAGCACATCAAGTTGCTGAATATTTTGCCTTTATTATGCTTGAATGCGACATGAATGCTGGTGAAGAATTGAATTCGTATCGACCAGTATCCAGTTTGAATTTGAATAATGATAGTGCAAAAGAATGTTTAATTTTACAGTGCAAGGGACACATCAGTTCTGATTTTATTGCAAATCTCTTGGAAATATTACGGTAAGTAATATTATGTATAAATTATCATTCATGACGTTTGACGGTTGAACCTTGTAAATAACCGTTTTACAATAATTTTAATAATTTAAAAAAAAATATCCATATATTAAACATACATCTATTTGCAGACTTTCATTAGATTCCGAATCTGTAATACTAGCCATCAATGGCAATGAGAAGTTGCAATTCAAAGGAATCAAAGGACATTCATTGATTATATTAAACAATAAAAAGTACTTTTTCTTTTCAACATAAATATATTTTTTTATTACGTACCAGAGGAAACCTACAACAAGTATTACTATCTAAAAATCTTCAACTTCAAACAATATAAGGAAAAATCTATGCTATGGCTTTTAGAAAACATATCCGATAACGGACTTAGCGGTTCGCAGAATAAATCAACCATCAAGATTGACCGCATTGAGATACTTGAAAAATATTTTGTTCGTTTGAACTTTCCGAAAATCTAACATTGGCTTTGGCCACTATCTTGTTACAGCCAAGTTACGAATGCGTATATCTAACCCCCAGCATAAAGGAGGATTTGTCGGTACAAAATTAAAAACTAAAAATTTGCTATAGCAAGAAGTCCAATGGCATGATGTGCAATGTAGAACTATTCGCTGCCGATGAGGATCATTTGGCTTACACAATGGTGGTAGTAGTAAATGAAAGTAAAGAAAATTGCATCGAAAAATTCAACACTTCAGCGAAATTAAATTAAATTGCATCAAATCTGTTTGTTATGCAAGGGTAGATTTTATTTGCGCATCGCATGCAGTAGGACTACGTAAGGAAACTTTATGTACATTGAATCGACACTTTGCAGTAATAAAAATAAATTTATTGGCACTGACAGCTCCGAAGAACCACGGCCTAGTGACATACAACTCTCAACCAATCTTTTTGTGTGCGTTATTAGTTTTACAGGATTGGAGGGGACCTACAATTTTACGTCAAATCCGAACGACTAAGGTGAGATGCACTTTTCATGACAATGATATACTTTTGGAGGATTTGTCACCTCCTTGCAAGAGGCAGTGTCCTGAAAAAAACAAGGTGTTCTCGAAGCTAGGCTCGAACCCAGATCTCCGGCTTTATTGTCCGACACACTAACCACTACGCACTACTTTGCAGAAATGCTTTTAGGAATTCAGCCTATATAAGACCCTGATCATCCCAGTCCGGCAGAAATTTCCCCTTTTTACTTCGAGCAGACAAGAGTGCTTCGTTCAATTTTGTATGGGTAATGTGTGGCTAAGAAGTTTCAAGAAGATAATTATGGGTTGTACGGTGACATCGATCTAGCCAGGGAAATAAGTGTTAAGTATTTAAATATATACCACAATTTCAAAAGAAACTCCAAACATTTAAAAAGTAGAATATATTCAAGACTTACTACAATATAATAACAAAAGTATATAAACAATGTGTTATTTTTATAAATTTTATGGATTATAAATTAATGAGAAGGGTATTTGAAGGATTTGGTCTTTCAGTTTCAAGATGTTCTCGTTGTAACTTAAGATTTTCCATACTTTCTAAGTCATTAGGGTTGGCTTCAGAAGAAATATGTTTTCTTTTCAGCTCATCAATGTTTTCTTCATGAGATGTATTAGCTTCACGTGTTGATTGTCTTTCAATGTTGTTTGACGTCGTTCCAGAAAGTACTCCAGTTGAAGTTGAAGGTTGTTGTTCAGCATTCATATCTAAAAATATTATTTTTTTTTTAAGCATACAAATTTACAATACAGTGGAAAAACATACGAGCATCAAGTACTTCATGGTTTTGTTCCAAATGTTTTGTATAACCATACATTCCAAAATAGAAAACTATTGGTAAAACACCAAACAAGGAACTGGCAATAATGAACAATGTAAAACTGTACTCGCGGTGGCAGCAATTTAAATCCTTTGACCAGTGAGATCGTGATTTGTTCATCTAAAACAAACATTAGTGTCAAACATCAGAAATATTTTTTATTGTTGCTGTTTTTATCTTAACTGCATCTTGTATGTCGAAACAAATTTGTCCCTTTTTGGCTTCTTCCATTTTTTTGTAAAGATAATTTAATTTTTCATATTTATCACCACACTCATTGCACGGATTCGTGTGGGAACTATTTAAGCAGTTTGAGAAGTCTTTGTCTAAATCTAGAATTTTCATCGTTTCATTTGATGGCACCTTTTGTTCAGGATCTAAACAATCTAAAAAATAAATAAAAACTATGTACATAAAATAAGAAACCAATATTCTTTTCAATAAGTACACAAATGTAGGTACAATATAGTCGACATGCAAAAGCAATGACTGCTGAATTTGTTGTTGTTACTGAATTATAGGACAGCCTAAGGCTTATTTCACACCTAATATTACAAACTTTCAATATTCATCTGGTTTGTATTCGGTGATCCTACGAAAGAAGCAGTCGCCCACTGTTTTCACCATGGAGAAAAAAAACAACAAATAAGATGCAAAACTGAAACCATGATTACTTTGTGTGGCCTAGACCCGAAATGAAACCTTTAGGGAGCATCGTTGTTACATAGTTTCTATTCAGGCCGAACCGAATGAAACCGAATTTGTGTGAAGCGAGCCTGGATCATTCGATTTGGTCTGTATTTTGTATGTGTTGGGTTCCACCTGATAAGTGCGAGCTGATCAGGCCGAATAGAAAACGTGTTTCATCAAGATGAGAAGTGCCAGCGGAATGGCCTGCAACGTTAAGAACTCCAGTTTGCATCTCAATGAGCTAAGTCAGGTTGTTTAACTTGAAATGTTAAGAGTAGCTCGGGATCTTAACAAGCAAAAAAGAAGCTTACTTTTTAGCAAGAAAAGAGAGTACGAAAATTGAGCACGAATGTTGAGTTTATGTATGGTCATTTTGATTTGTTATATCGAATACGAGTTCTCCAACCCCAGATAGAAATAAAATAGCAAAGCGGTATCAATATATTTTTGATATCAATGCATATCGGAATCAAAACAACTTGAATTTTTTTTTTAAATACAATAATTTTATCTATTGCTTATTTTTTCAATTCAAAAACATCTTTTTTTCGTGGAATTCTTAAAAAAAATCTACCTAAGAGCGTAAGGCTGGATTAGAGTGAGAATATTGTAAAAAAAACACTTTTCTAGACTTTTTAATGGCAAAGATAGCCTAAATTCTCCTGAAAGTTATAATACACCATTCAATTTTGACGATTATGTTAGAGGGTTTCAAAATTAAGCCTCGTAAAAAAGGAAATGCTCTTAATCGTGTCGAAAATTTCTCCTAAAAGTCGCTGGTTAGCTTGGAGCTGGAGCGTATAGACAGATTCAGCAACGTACCAGCTTGACGGATTTCGCTTTATGGTGTACGCAGTTGAGGAAGTTTCTACCTAAGGAAGTAAGGACGCGCGCACAAATTTCAATTTTTAATTTTAGAATAAATAATAGAACTTAGAACTTACCATCACACAATCCCTTGTTCCAGACATCTATTAAAGTGTTCTGCATGTTATATACAATATTCAAGCGATTGTTGTTGATAAGTGTACTCGAACAATTAGCATTTAGTCTTTTATACGCAATAGTTGCATTTTCATGATGCTTGTAACAATCAATGCAAGATTTTGCAGGAAAAGAAAATCTTACCATGCAATCAACGAATTTTCCTTGTACATCTGCCACTTCATGCAAGATTTTAATACACTTATGAAATTTTAAAGAATATTATTTACAGTTCAAAATAGTAATTCTTTTAAATACCGTTTTATTTTTCGCTTCTGTTGTTCCGTTGAATAAAGCTCCAAGAACTAATATTAGAAAATAATTTTGGACAAACATTCCAATTTGTATGAAAAGACTTGAGGTCTTATTTATTAGTGATCGACCAGAAAGGCAGAAATGCAGAGTAATATTACAGATGCTCTACGATATTTTCTTTAATTATAATAAAATTAATGAATATTTGAAAAACTTATAATTTCTGTCCACAAGATGAATGACCAATGTGTACGAAAATGAAATGTCAAAAAGTTAAGGTGTGAAAGAGTACGTGACAAATTTACATCTCGCCATCTCTATTCAACACCAATTTTTTTCGCTGTTCGAAAAATATAAAGGGACTAGTTCAAGAATACAAGTTTGTGCGCTATTACACCATGTGTGCTATTACACCTTGATTCCAGAGCACAGGTCATCAACTTGTAATCCTCCGTCTCCTCCCGTAGAAAAAAAAATGTACACCCGCTTTTTTATACTTATTATAGCAAAATGCAAAATTGTAAGAATGTATAGCCTAGCCAAATTTGACAGTCCCATTTGAAATGCACGGGCACGCATACAGAAGTCGTGTTTTGTTGGTAATTTTTAGTTAGTCAGCACTGGAAAGAACCAATGAAACGTTATATTCACTTTTGTATCCACTTTTTTATTTTTTTTTTTCAAAGTTGGTATTCTTGACTTTATGCCAATGTGCCTTCTTCCTCAAAACGCGGCCCTAAAGGAAAACACAATGAAAACATCCATTAATATTTATTGTATATGGAGTCCATGTCTTAAGCTGTCATAGGTGCCACCAACCTTTAAGCACAAAATGTATTGACATTATATTTCGCGCCAAAAACTTCCAGGCATTCCAAGATTTTATCTTCACTTTTATGTTCACTTTAATTACTGACTAATTTATCGCCACTTTTCGTATCCCATACAAAATTTTGCTAAAGTGACTAAACACTTACCAATAAAACACGCCTAGAGTTAAATCTCTGCAGTTTTGAAAGTTTGTAGGCAAAAGTGGGTGGAGCCTCCTGAGTTGATGTTCTATTTATTTATTATTCTATGTTCCAGAGTCATGACTCTATCACCGAATTTCTCTTTGGTTTCTATTCCGTGTGTCGTGTCGCTATTACACCTTGATTTTTAGAGTCGTGACTCTTTTGATAGTCTTCTTTTCCATAAATTTCGCACAAGAGCGTTTTATACACAAAGCATGTATGTGCAGTCTACAAGAAGCGAAAAGGAATGAAACGAAATACAAAAATTACGAACACCAGAAAATACACGCAAAAAAAGAGTCACAAAAAACTCGGCCCACACCATCTCATCTTTTCGATTTTTTTCTCTCGTTCGCACTTCAAAAGTGTCATGACTTCAGAATCATGGTGTAATAGCACACCTATGTAATAGCTCACTAATGGGTAACAAACAAACCTTGAAATACGCAGTTTTGGAAACGAACAGATCGAAACAAAAATTCAAGGGAATGTCAAATGTCAAACCGGCCGGTTTAGTACATTTTCGAAACTATTTAATAAATTTGATATAAATATTCGAAAGGTAAACAAAGACGTTTGGAAACAAAAATATAAAAATTAATTGAAATGTGTGGTATATTTTGCTCATTTTGTTATGATGGACATAAATCTCATGTTATAGATGAAGTATTACATATTACATAAACATAATACAGTTTTATAAAAAACATATATTTTACTGTAGAAACTTGCTAAACTCTTGCAAAATCGAGGTCCCGACAGCAACAACGTGTTATTAAAGAATAATATTTTATTTGGAGGTTTTGTTTTGTGGCAACAAGGGCTATGTGTAACAAAACAGCCAATTTGCCATAAAAATTGGGTATTGTTACTTAATGGTGATATTTTTAATAAGAGCACTCAGGATGATTCCTCGGATACTAACTGGCTCGTTGGCAAACTATCTTCCTGTACAAATGATGATGATATTTTGAATCTGTTCAAGTCTCTTAAGGGACCATACAGCATTATTTTGTATAATTGTGAAAATGATAGCATATATTTCGCTAGAGATCCATTAGGACGCAATTCTCTTATCCTCGAAAGTGAATCAAAATGTCTAAGAATTCTAAGCAATTCGTGTAATAATTAACAATTATGTTTGAAAAGTATATTTTAATACATTTTTTCTTTGCAGTTATTGGAGATTTAGACTCTAAAGAAGTTTGCATTGAACTTCCCCCTTTTGGCGTGTACAAAATCAATGTTCAAAACCCTGAGTTCATCTTATTATATCCATGGAGATTGTCGATTAGAAACGAGATTCAATCTAGTTTACAAGTACTAAATTCAATAATGCCAGTCAGAACGGCTATTCAAAATATAAATCCCGTTTGGCTTTTTCCATCCAATATCAGAAAAGTAAGTTATCTAAATTGTTTACTATTCCCATTTGCAGAGTGCATACCTACCTACCTATTTCCAAATTATCTAAACAAAAAAACCTCGACCGATCCCACAAAAAACTTAAACTATAAAAAAAATTGTGTGATTTGCTATTTAACGCCGAGTCCGAATGGTTAAGATAACTAGTTTTTTTTGAACACAGAATATACGATTGCATAATTTGTCACTTTCCTGCCAGCAAGAGGTAGTTCTCCTAAAACAATCTTAGTTGCTGAGTTGTTTTACGAATATAACGGAGACATTTTCCTCAAATTTACTTAAATACTTCCTGTATTCCTAAATACTTCCTTCAAATGGTTCCCACAGTAGGTCAATCAACAAGCCCTTCTTCCAGCTTGCTTCTTTGATTGCTGCCTCCAGTTACGCACACAAAATTAGTGGAGAACGTTCACTTTCAGAAAAAGATTCGAAATCGTCGAGCTGGTACATTGCTGTCCATACGCTTTAAGTATTACAACCATCTCAGCCATACATCGGCTGAGATGGTCATCATCATTTCTCATCTCGAAAAAACAGTAATTGGGAATTAATTTTTCGTTGGATCTCTGTACTGATGATGTTAATAGATATTCATTGTAAAATTTTGTTCGAGTGAACGATGCTGAGGTCTCCTTTATTTTATTAATGAGACATACTATTTCGAGGTTCTATTCATCATTCAATCAAATTTTACATAAGACACACATCTCCCACTGCTTTGAATAAGTTCAGTTGGTAGGCTACCCGCACCAGCAGCCTTCTGCGATTCAAATTAAAAAACCGCTAACCGTAATTCGTGTTAATAGGGTGCACGGCAGTTTTGGTCATCATCGTATATAAGCTGAATGGTATGTTCTGCCTTGCAGTGGATTTTTGACTATCTCCGCCGTGAACTTGGTGAACTGTTAGAAGAACTAACTAGAAACAATCATTAATAAATCTGTGATTTTATGGTAGGCCTCGTTATATTTCTTTTTTTAGGATTATTTCGACTTCTACCAACTATGCCACTCTCAATCAAACCTTGAAACTATTTATGATTACTTGTTGGATAACAAAGCAGTACGTGATTCCATTCAGACGTTCCTCGAATTATTAAAGAATTCTGTTAAGGAGCGTGTTACGTTCACACCAAATTACTGCAACAAATGCATTGAAAACTTAACACCACAATGTAATCATTCTAAAATCGCAATATTGTTCTCGGGAGGGATTGATTGTACTATTTTAGCAATTCTCGCTAACGAATTTGTAAATGATGAGGATTCAATTGATTTAATAAATGTTGCTTTTGAACCATTCAAAGTACAAGGTGACATCAACTGGGATGTACCAGATCGATGTTCTGCAAAAGAGTCTTTCGAAGAATTGAAACGGTTATGTCCTTCAAGGTAAATTGAATTTTTTGATGTTTTTTTTTTTCATTTTAATGTAGACAATGATAATTCTAGAAAATGGAATTTAATTGAAGTGAATGTAACAAGAAAAGAATTGAATGATAAACTTCAATCCCACATCAAACATCTTATTTATCCCCTTAATACAGTTCTTGATGAATCTCTAGGATGCGCCTTTTGGTTTGCATCACGAGGTGAAGGATATTGCAATGGAACGTATAATAAATCAACTGCCAGAGTAAGCAATGTGAGTGCATTTGTTATAATTATATATAAAACTTTTTCTATTTAGGTGGTTTTAATAGGTAGTGGAGCTGATGAATTATTTGGAGGCTACACTAGACATAGAAATGCATTCACGCGATGTGTTGGTTCACACGAAGAAAAACTTTCATATCTTTCCTACGAATTGAACTTGGACTGGGAGCGCCTTCCTTCGAGGAATTTAGGGAGAGATGATAGAGTCATAGCTGACAATGGTAAGACTTCTCGTGCACCTTTTATTCAAGAGGATATTACGCAGTTTGTTCAAAATTTAAAACCTGAACAACGTTGTTGTTTTACATTAGAACAAGGTTTAGGTGATAAATTATTCCTTAGGCTTGGTGGTTATCAATTAGGCTTACGAAGTTCGGTAAAGCTAAAAAAACGAGCAATACAATTCGGTTCGAGAATTGCGAATAAAAATCAAAATGCAAAAGATTTATCTTTAAATATTCAGTAGATTTAATTTTATAATATACATTTATATTTGTTTTTAGTTTAATAAATACATAAACTCTAAAAAATTAAATATTATCAACAAGCATTTCAACTAAATGAATTTATATGTATAAACAAAAAAAAAAAACACTATAAAAGCAAGTTCATACACAATTTTGCTTAAATAGAGAAAATCTTAAGTCTATAACATTTTATACAGAACTATATTAGTTAAGGCTAGGCTAATATTAGAGTAAGATTAGTTTGTATTCCTACGTTAGATGACTTTGTTTTTCTTCGGAAGCATTAAAAATTTCCGCAGAGAAAATATCAAAATCAAAGTCAGAAAACTGAGTTTGTGTGCCAAGTTCCATGTTTGCGCAAAGTTCTATGTCCTCACAGAAATCATCATCAATGTAAAAGTCTTCAGTGGATTTGGATACATGCTGTAAAAAAAAGAGTATACAAATTTTACATACATTTTTTTTTTTTTTTTTTTTTTATAATGCACACGCGCTCAAGGGGTTTGTTATAGCCCTTTTAATGATAAGTCCCAGCGCGAGCGATAGGAATTTAGGGAGGAAGGGAAAGGAGGTGTCGATGAACATTGATCTTGAATGTCTGCAGATCAAAATGGCAAGGAAAAATTGTGCCAGGCAATTCATTCCACATTCGTGTTGTACGGCTAAAAAAAGAATCTCTATATTTCACGGTACGACCGAAATTGGGCTCAAGTGTAAACTGATGAGCGTTCCTAGCAAGACGAGTGTTACGGGAGAAATGTTTAAGGGGTGGAACGCAGCTGGCTACCTCAAGTGAACATTTTTTATAAAAGAACCTGTAAAATAAAGAAAGACAAGAAACATTTCGACGATGTTCGAGTGATGGAAATGTTTCCTCAATGTTTCTCTCTCCTATCAATTTTAACGCCTTTTTCTGAACTCTGTCGAGCAGGTGAAGAAAAGTTTGAGAAGCACCTGCCCAGAGATGGGAATTATACTCGAGTTTAGGGCATATAAACGCCTTGTAAATTGTAGCCAGATCAGAAGGGGTGAAAAACTTCTTGAATCTATTAAGAAAGCCTAAGCATCTTGCAGCATTCTTAGCAATCTCAAGTATATGATCATTCCAACGAAGGTTGTCACTGATACACATACCGAGTACTGAAAGCTTTTCGGCCTCCTCGATGCAAGTACCATTCATGGATAATGGCATAGGGGGTATGTTTAACTTTAACGACAAAAGACAGCATTGAGTTTTCGACGCATTAAACTCCACACGATTTCTGATACCCCAATTCACAATGCTGTTTAAATCGGAGTTTAATGAGCTTATCATACGGTGTCGTTGTAATAACACGTCCGAAGGCGAAGGCCGTGAATTATCAAACGTATATGAAAAGCTGAGGGTTGAGTCGTCAGCAAAACAATTTAATGGATTAGAAGTCACAGACAAGAGATCATTTATAAAAATGAGAAAGAGAGTCGGAGACAGAACGGAGCCCTGGGGCACACCAGCATTTATTTTGTGGAGATCAGACTTGAAACCGTCTAATACAACTTGTATTGAACGGTCCAGAAGATAGCTTCTAATCCAACGAATAAGAGTATCATCGATACCAAATGCACGCATTTTCGATAAAAGAGCTTCATGCCAAACTCTATCAAACGCCTTTGAAATATCTTATAATCTTGCTTTCGCCAAAGCGATGCACAGATTTGTTCCACTGTTCGGTGAGATATGCCATCAGATCACCAGTGGAACGATTGCTACGAAAGCCGTATTGCCGGTCATTTAAAAGCTTCCGATCTTCGAGATATTTCTTGAGCTGACGATTTATCAGCGTTTCCATGACCTTGGAAAGAAGGGACGTAAGTGCAATTGGTCGGTAGGAGGAGGGGGAGGAGGAATCACCTTTTTTAGGGACGGGCTGGACAAATGCTGTTTTCCATTTACTAGGAAAGATACCTGAACGATAGGAGCTATGGAAAAGCTTACGCAATGGTTTTGCCAGCGATGAAGAACACCTCTTCAGAAGTATAGGGGGTATACCATCCGGGCCAGCGGATTTGTGTATATCAAGATCTTGAAGAACTCTTGCTACTGTACGAGTGCGGAAAAATACCTGTCCCATAGAAAAATTAACGTTCTCAAGTACAGGAGGGGCATTGTTGCTTGCAGGCAACGTAGAACTTGCAGCAAAATGGGTTGCGAGCATATTCGCCTTCTCGGAAGAGCTGGCAATTGGATTATTGTCGACGATGAGCTTTGGAACTGATGATGACGTTGAGTTCTTGACGTTTTTTACAAATGACCAGAAGTTTTTACTGCCTTTGGGACATTGCAGAATTTTTTGCCGTAATTTCTGGTCATGTAAAAATTTCGTTTTGTGTATAACGGAGTTGCACGAGTTCCTAACTTGTTTATGTTTCTTCCGATTTTCCTCAGATGGGTTGGCTTTATAGGATCGGAAGCTTACTTCTTTCAACCTGATAGCTTCTTTACACTCTTCGGTAAACCAAGACTTTTCTTTTGGTTTGATACATTTTGTTCTGTGAGGGACAAAAGTTCTCATTCCAAGAAAAATCACTTCTGTAATCATTTCAGCACTGGCATCAATGTCATTATCGAGGAAGCATAATGACCAGTTAAAGTTGCGAAAGAAATTATTCAGACCGTCCCAGTTGGCTTTCTCGTATTGCCAAACGGTCCTAGTGGGAATTTTTTCTTTAACTGGATGATTGGAGATCGAGAAATTAGCTGAAATGACACAATGGTCCGAGGTGCCAAATGGAGAAGTTACTTTAATAGTATATTTATCAGGGTGGGAAGTAAAGAACAAGTCAAGAGTATGGGCGGAATGCCCATCGGAATGCCCATCAACATCGTTATACTCAGCAAAGATCTCGGTATACCTTCCTTCGAGTGTTGTCTGGTCAGAATAGCGGAGCCAACTTGAATTGTGTACATTGAAGTCGCCCGTAATCACGACTTCAGTGTGAGGACTATGGGAAATAATTCGGGAAATTGAATCTGACAGAACATCTAACTCATCACAAGTAGACATGCTGTCAAGATTCGGACTCCTGTAAATAAAACAGTAATGAATGATATGCTTGCGGACAGTGAATTTGAGCCACAGGAAATTAAAGTTCGTATTAGAACAATGCCCATATTGGGGAAGGCTCTGGCAAGCAATATCATTTCTAACATAAACGACAAGACCATGGTGGGAAAAAAGTAATGGCACTAAGTTATATCCAACCAAACAAAATTCTGATAAATCAGTATTCTGTCCAACCTGGGTTTCACTTAATGCCAAAACAGCTGGCCTGTATTGCACAGTATGGGCGTACACAGAAAAGAAATTCTTCCTAAGCCCACGAACATTTGAATAGACAACACAAAAATCACTTACCATTCTGAAAAACAAAACACAAAAAAATCGACTTTGACGTACCTAAGTTCAACTGAGCAGTGTAGGCCCATATCAAATCAATGATAAACATTCATACATCGTGCTAAATGCGAAAGAATTAAAAAAATATCAAATTTGGGATCAATAGTTGTGTTCGTTGAGTCCTTGGGTCGCCCTGAAGTCGCCCCAAAGCGTTTTTTGAAAAACCTCAACTCGCCCGTGGCAACAAATTCTCTGTTTTTTGAGACCGGGGGTCGCCCTCAACTCGCCCTGAAGTAGTAGGTATTTTGCTGGGGCGAGTTGAGGTAAATAATTTGACATGGTGTGTTGTCAAACAAATATTTACAATTGAATAATTTTGTTTGAAAAAAAAATTGTGCGAAATTGAAGCGGGCTTAATCAAGTTAGAACAGGCGGGAGAAAGTTGTTAGTGAGGAATGGTCCTTCATTGACTTTAGGCCAAAAGAAAAAAAACTATTGAAAACTGTTAGCATTTAAGTTGTGTATAAAGTTAACACAATTTAGCGACCTCATCACATTGCAATCACTGTTTAAAGCTCAACCTATAACTTATATGGGTGTGTCCTTATCACAAGTAATGATAAAAATAAAAATAGATGAAATTTCAATCTTACCTGAACATGATGATTCCGGTTCAAAGGTGTAAGCAACAATTCTGAAAAGGTTTCATTTGCATCATCTCCATTATTCGAAGGAACTAAAAATAAATAAAAAAATAAAATGTACGAATAAATACGAATATAAAAGTTCATCTTTACCAATATCATCAACAACAAACAATTTGTGGCCGCAGTTCAAACACGTAAGTTTACCAACTTTTATTTTGAAGTCTTTGTTCTTGTCATGGAAGACTTTTGTATTGAAGGCTGAATTGTATGTTTTATTTGCTGTGTTGTCTTCAGCTTCATTACCTGTGGATGTCTTTGTTTTTCTTAGACGTTTAAATATTTCTGATCCATATATTGAATGTCTTGCTGTTAACGCCTTAGTCGTTGGATTTTTTTGCCTTATATAATAACTTCCAATGTCCGAAGCTCTCCTATCTAACTTTTTGAAATTCAAAGTTAACATTGGGCTCTGTTTTGACTGTTCTTGGGATTCTGTAATACGCTCTGAATCTATTTGCGCTTTAATTATTTCAACGGCATCTTTTTCCTTAATGTCATCGTCTTTAACACTTTTATTTTGAAGAATCACATCTAGTTTTGAAATATTTTTTTCATTTTCAGCATCACTTTTTGAACTTTCATAACTCGAATGGACATTATTTTTTTCATCGAAGCGCGATGTAACTGATTGAATTGTCTTTTTTGGTTTCGGTGAACTTGAATCACTTAACATCGATTTCGAAAACGATTCAAATTTATTTACAGCATCTTTGACAGATATACGTCTTTGACTCTTAACACCTTGATCACATTTTTGTTTCTCTCGATGCCAAAGCGAACTTTCGAAATCAGCTGTCTGATGATTTCGACAAAAGAATTCATTGATACTATTTTCATTCACTATTCCAGACTCGGTTTGTTGGTCCAACTTCTTTTCGGTCATCTTCGCTGGTTTCGAAGAAGTTGTATTGTAGTTAACAAGATTTTCAACCGGTGACTGTGTTTTAGCCGGAGTATGGACTAACGGTTTAGGATTTTGTGTCGATACTAGATTAAAAAACCTAATGTATTCAGAAATTTGCGATAAATTCTTTTGCACCTGATCGAGGGAACTATTTTTGGCAGGTGATTGTGAATCCCCATCTTCATCGGTCTTTTTCGAAGTTGGTCGAATTCGAATGTTTACATTGTAGAGCTTACTTGTTGACGTATTTTCAGACGATTTATTTTCGACAATCTTTATCTGATTAATAGCAGCATCGCCATCATTTGAATTTATTTCCAAATGAACTATTGGCGATATTGACTGATTCGACAGCCATGCGGTTTTTCTAAGTTTATTGCTTCGAGCTATTGGTGTTTCAGGGATAGAGACTCCTCCAATTTCGAAACCGTATTGAGGACTATTGGGAGAGGATGTCTGCGAAACCAACATTTCAGATGGTTCGTTTGATTTATTGGTTTGAGAATAAACAAACAATTGTCTGGCAGACAAACGATTGTCTTTGAAAACATGTTTTCTCTTTTTAATAGTGCTGGTGCGTTCACTGATCATTGGACCGAACCCTTTGTTGCACAATAAGCTCGATATACCTTCTGAGGGGTGTTTTTTTAATATTTGTTTTTCTCCTTCGTAAGATGAATCTATTTTGTCGTTGGATTCAAGTGATAACTCGTTAAGAGCTTCGTTAAGTATAATTGTATCTGCAAACCGTTTTTCAGCTAACATATGCAAACCTGACTGAAGCACTCCTTCAAATGATTTTTGTCGTTTTTCTCTGAGAATCGGAAGTTGTGCATTTTGCAAGTAAATTAATTTCGTCATTTCATCGTAGTCAAAGTCCGCATAAGGTGTAGAACAATTTATCATTTCCCAAAGCATTAAGCAAATTCCGTAAACGTCGCTTTGTATTTTTGGGAATACAAATGGGGTTCGGTTGGAAAGTAATTCAGGAGCTTGGTAGTTATGCTTTGAAAACATTTGTCTGTATTCTATGTTGTAAGGACGTAATTTTGGTGGCAGCTCGTTTGTGCTTGTAAGCAGCTCGTTTTCTTGAAAAAAAAAAAAAATAAGTAATGTAGTAGTTAAGGAAACATTTTATAAGTGCTTACCATATTTTCCCCTCTGATAGACCTCCATAAGCTCATCTCTTAAATCTCCATTAAGAGTTGTCGTTAGTTCAAATGATGTAAGCTTAACAGCCTTCGACAAGTGGCACATTACAACACTGTGTGTAGAAATATTTGAATGAATCAAACCGTGTTTGTGCAAATAAGTGACTGCATTATTTATTTGCAGAGTGTAGAGTAGACAAATTGTGATTGGAATACATCCTCCCTACAAAATAAAATTAACTTTTGTCGTTAACAATTTTTGAAAAAATAATTTTACCTCTTGATGAATATAGTGATGCAAAGAGAAGTCTACTGGCTCTAATATTAAAGAATCTAAAGCACATTTATTGTCCACAGTTATGCCCATCAAGAGAGCTATATCTGGGTGTCGAATTTTTCTGTAAAGTTAAATAATTGTTACACATTTTGTTGTAATTGATTTCACGAAAATCACCTTAAAATCTCATAATTCAATTGGAGGGTGTTATCAGCAAAAGGCGATTGTTTTGGTTTAAATTGTGTAACGGGAATGCAGTGAAATGTTCCCAAATGTAGAGTTCCATTTAAGGTCTCAAATACTTCCCTAGGGCTCTTTTCGGAGACTTCATTCGTGTTGCAAACTATTATTTCCGAAAAATGCTAAAACATAGAATTTCTGTTATTTTGTTTCATTTATTTAATATCGATGTAATATTCTTTATCAAAGCCTACTTTACTATGATATTTATTTCTCAATTCCCACATTAGAACAAATTACTCTTATCAAATTGGTCTGATGCATAGAGTTTTATATACACAGTTGTTACCATAAACTTACCATATCGGTTGTTGTTTTTTTAACAATATTTCTTTCTATACTGTTGCTAATATTTCGGCTCCAGACTTCCAGGGACTCCAACTCTTGAAGTATATTGCGGTCTTTGGAGTTGTTCTGATCATCTGTTGCTTTCGTACCTTAAAATAAAAAAAAAAACTATTGAAATTGAATTTATTATTGAACTCTGGCTATAACGCTTACCAGTTGTGCCATCTAAATCCGTAATAAGCACGTTTCCCCTCTGAAATTGATTATTGCTAAAAGATACTGAAATCCTTGACAAACCAAGTCTGCCGTTTTCATTGAGAAATTGAAAGTTATCATCAACATACTGTTGACAGCTTGAAGTAGAATTAGGTGCCACAATTCTAAAATCACTTTCAAGACGATTTTCTTCCGCTTCTTCGTCAATCTTTTCATTCAATGGCAAAGCGTATTCGACCTCTTCACCGTGCTTATTAATCACCGTTTGATAGGGTGGATTTTTGCTCAATCTGCGATCACTTGGTATTGATGGTTCTGGGATTCTGTCTTCATCCGCTTCAAAGGGTTTAAAGTTTGCTCTTAATGCATCTAAGCTTTTTAGATTCCTTGGGCTTTCATAAACCCAATCGTCGTTACTTTTAGTAGACTTTTCAAGTTCCTGATGATGATGAGATCTTATTGGTGTGTGAACATTAGCAAAAGGATTTGAATTATCTTTGAAAAACTGTACGGGCGGACTGAGGAAGTTTTTATTGATATTTATTATATCAGGACTTTGATCAAATTGATCAATCAGTTCAGCAATAACGTTCTCATATATTTGCGAGTCATTCTTTTTATTTACAGATGAACGTCTTTTTGTTTTAGCAATATCAGTTGTTTGAAATGAATGGTGGACTGATGTCTTCTCATAAATATTTTTGGCAGGAGATGAACTAAAATCGTTTTGTTTCTGGTCCAGGGTATTTATAAGAATTTCTTCATATAATAGACCGTTATCTGTGTCTGTATGGTTTTTAGATTGAAGATTCACTATATCATTTCCTGTGTATCTTTTTTCAAAAAACTGTTCACTTTGACCCCTACGCTCGATTAGTTTTTTGCTCTGTTTACGACTTAAACGAACTGATCCTCCAAATTGTTGCCTGTGTCGCCATTCATTAAATTTTGATAAAGCCTTAACGTATGATTCGTCTCGTGGTGGCTGGCCGCTGTTTCCGGAAAGTGGTGGTTCACTCTGTCGTCTTTTGCAGGAATTTGATGAGTCCAGTTCCCTGTTCAGAAGAAGGTATCAAAAGTACAAGAAATAAACGACAAATAAATAATCTGAGAATAAAAAATAAAAAAATCGAGTTGCCCATTCTTGCACTGTTGGCCGCACAAATACAACAAATCCGCAAATTAAATTAAATTGATCTTAGCTTGTGGCTTGAGGGGTGTACTGTGAATTGCAAATGTAAATTTAATTATATAGCAACCAGGTACCTAGCCTAGTATTTGATAATACAATAATACAAAAAACCTTCCAATTTGAATTAAAATTGTTTGATAACTTTGTGTATTTTTGTGTTTCACTTTTCAAAACCGGTGTTTTTATTTTTCAAAAAATCTTTTTTTTCGATTTTTCTTGCACTGTTTATAAGGCTAACATAATTTCCCGTGTTGCCGTTTCTGTCGGAAGTACTGTTAATAAGCTTTTTCTGAATAAAAAATTAGTACCAATATTTTCTGAAAATAAATATTTTGTCTCCAGTTAATTCAATTTTTTTAACTCATTTAGTCTAGCTCCAGCTTTCAACTCATTAGCTAAACATGTGTTGGAATTTCATTTCAACTCGATCTTTCGACGCTTTTTATAAACGAGGTTGTTAATTTTCTGTCTGCGTTCCTGTCTGTTAGGTGCTGTATATACATATAAGCTTCTGCTCCCTAACGGTAAGGCTGATTGGAAAAGCTTGTTAATGATTTTGATTGATGGTCTTTAAGATAGTTTAATTCAAATTCCCAAGAAAATTGTCTTAACGGTACCTGCCATATAACGGTTCTTTCAATCTTAAGTTAATTTTTCCCCTTAACGAGTCAACAGAAATCTTCACTTAATTTCATATTAAAGAAAGCCTCAAAAGCCAGAATGATATGGAAAACCTGGGTTGGGTACAAAATCACGAATTACAAAATTCTGAATTAGAAATTCCCGACTTATAGAATCTCGAATAACAAAATCCCGAGCTACAGAATCCTGTACTACGAAATACCGAATTACAAAATCCCGAATCACAGAATTTCGAATAAATCCTGAATTTTCGCATTCGGTACTTTGTACTTCCGTTAATTATTTGAAAAATGTTTGTTTGGAAATTTAATATTTTAAAATTTCAAGTATTTGTTTTTCTGGGAAAATTTTTAGGTTTCTAAAATTAACTTGACCGGATTTACGATTTTGGTAACACAAAACATACCTTGATTTGTTATTCTGTTTATTTTATGTATGCATACAATTAATTTAAGACGATTCCGGAGACGGTACAATCATGAATTGTACGCAATCTACCTTGAAGCAGATATCGTGACAAAAATTAGGCTCGGTAGACTCCGGTGGGCAGGGCACCTACTCGGAAAGTTCTTTGTGGTACATTCTATGGCAGACGATAGCGTGGTAGACCATGCTTGCACTGGAGAGATGGCGTAGACCAGGATGCCCGGAGCCTTGGGGTGCGAAACTGGATAGCGTCGGCTCGAGACTGGGATAGGTGGAGAGACTTGTTGAAGGAGGCCAGGACCGGACCCCGGTTGTCGAGCCGATGATGATGATGATACAATTAATTTCAAAAAATAAGAAATCATACCATAAAATATATGTAAATGCCTAAAATATATTTAAATAATAGTCTAGGAAAATTACACAAAATATGCAACAAAAAAAATATTTGGGATAGAAAATGGCATTTAAAGTTTTTAGCTAAACAACATAAAAGTAAAATGCGGCGATACATAAAATATAATTTCATAAATAAAAAGTTTTGTAGTCCCATATAGTTTTGCTACAAAAGCAAGTTCGTGTGACCCAGTCGATCTGGTGGAATAGATTTAGGACGGCAGAACCACCAAAAATAAAACAAAAAGCGCCAAACTAGTAAAAAGTGCAGTGTTGTCAATAAACTGACTTTGTAACAATTTTTTCTCGAAATCGGTTGGTGGTACTATAAAATATGTTAGAAAATTATATAAGCTACAATTTTTACCTTAACACTTTTTGCAAAAAAAATCCTAGTTTCCGAGAAAATATGAAAAAAATAAATTTCCAAACCTTCAACCCCTCAAAAAAAAAAAAATTAGCTCCTGGCCAATTCATGGGTACTTTTTATGATTTGCTTAAAGACATCAAAACAAAGGTCTTCAGCAAATTCCAGCTTTGTTTCTCAGTAAAACTCTAATTTTACTGAGCTATAATGGCTTTACATTTTTTTTAAGTTTTTTTAAAAACGTGTATTTTTATAACTCAATCTGGATTCAAGTAATGTAGCGTAACAAACAATTGTTTCCTCAAAAAACTGGGCCTTTGATGAATTTTAATTTTTTGTATATGTTCTGTGTTTTAACTACCTAGCATAAAAAAGTAATTGGTTGGAGAGCTACATCATTTAAGAGCAAGTACATGCGACACAATATTTCCTTTTATTTTTTAAAAGCCTATGAATATTATTTTATGTACATGGAATTTATAAAGAAATGTTGCACAGTTTTTTTTTACTCAAATCACAGTTTTTTAAAACTTTTTGTAATTTTAAGAATCTTATTTTAAAAATAAACAATAGGTACAATAAAAACAAAATACACACAAAAACATTTTTTACACAGTAAATTGTCTAATTAAATAACTTTATTGAATTATGAAAAACGAAATTAGTCATAGTAGGTAAATTATACAAAAGTAGGCTTATTCAAAGAAAACACTCACTCCTCCCAAGAAACCGAAAACCATGTGGAAAACATTAAAAAAAATAATAACTCATAAATCAAGAATAAACCGCGAAATATCAATAGTAAAGTTTTTTGGATATTTTCTTAGATTAGAGAGGAACTTATGTATAACACTGCTTACACTGATTTCGATTAAAAATGCCGTTAAATTAAAACGATTAACTTTTAAGTATATGTCACTAAAGAAGTATATGTCACTAAAGAGGAGTGCGCTGCCTATATTTTCATTGACTTCACAAAGAATGATCGTAACAAATTTAATGGCAATAGGTACATCATTGTCGAAAAAATACAATCGATCATAATCAGACAAGATCCGCCGTGATATTATAAAAGTATTTTTGTAACCAGTTAAAAAAATAATGATTTTTTTGCCTACCAAAGTATAATTACACGAGCGAGAACCGCAACTATCAAAAATAAATCAACTATGTAATAAAAAATGTGTACTAGCCCAGTTATGACTATCATGAGGGTCTAATTTATGCTAGAATGATTTTAGAAGAGGAGATACGCATGAAAAACCACCGCCACCATAAAATTGACCATAATGCATGTAGAGTTGATATAACACACCACACAGTCACTGACCTGATTGGACTCGATTTAAAATTACTGTTTGAATTTAATTTAAAACAAGGAATATCTTTTTCTATATCACATTACCGTTTAATCCATTTTATTAGGCCCATTGTCAATTACACTATGTTGTCAATATTTAAAATATGTATTTAAGTAGTTATTTGTACTTAATTTGTTATCACAATTATTTTATTTCTTAAATGGAATATTATTTTGGGTACACAGTTTAAAATACACTCTGTCATGAATTACTTCACTTCACTTGTATACTGATATTTAACGACTGCTTTAAACTTATCCAAGCATGCAAAGGAAATTGACGGGAGTGGATTAATGGGAAGTTGAGCCTGTTGTTATAAATTCGAGGGCTCTTTTTACATATGATATATTGATATATTTAAGATTATATAGATTATATGTAATTATGTACCTAATCGTTAACAAAATGAGTGTTATAGTTTTTAAACAATACGATAGTTGGGATGGGGAAGTAAAAATAAGATTTCACAATTTACTTTTGCTTTTTAAACTATATGTAATACGGAAGCTCTAGCTATACCTAAACAATTTAACGATTTTCTTCAAAGTTTGTATGGTCGTGTAGGACCTTGCAATTTTATGCGTAGGTAATTTTTCACTTTATGCTTAAAAATTATAAATACTTGAAAAAAAATAATAGAGCATTAAACTATGGAAACAAAATTTGTACTTAATTATATAAGATTTAAAAAAAAAATATGAACTTGTTTTTTAAATTGTTTTTTTTTCAAAGCTTTGAAAAAAGGAATCAACAAAAAATATTTCTGGCTTTCCAAAAATGTTATGTCAAAGTTTCTTTCAAAACTTATATTTCGAAAGCATCATTAAATAGCTTACAACAATGACTCAAAAGTTCACGTAATCCATAATTAGTTCTATGTGAAACAAATAACAAAAGCCTAGCAATCTAAGTGCTTGGGAAGGACCATAAAAATTTAGAAAGCAAAGCTGGAGTCAAATATAACTTCATTAGACATCCCAAACAAACATTATACTATACATCTCTCGTCGAGATTCACGATATTTCGCATTCTTAATAAAAGGTATTTTAAACAATAAGGAAAGTATAGTAAAGTGTGTGTCTTATCTGTGAACGTTGTTTCAACTTCTGTTAAAATGCAAATGTGTTGCTTTTTGTTGTTGCTTCAACGAAACACAAATATTGAAAAATAAAATAAAACTCTTGTTTTTCGGTATTCTCCTTTGTTATTTGTTAACATCGCTGTTTACTTCATAGCAATTTGAGAGAATTTTATAACTCTAACAAGACTTTGACAGGTTTTAAATAACGTGCTACGAAAGATTACCAAACATAGCTATAATTAACAAAGATAGCTAGGTATAACTCCTGCTAAAAATAGTGATGGTGTTCACACGTTGTTGTTGTCTAATTCACCAACTCCTCAAAAATCTGTTAACTTCAGTTATTTATTTTTAGTAGTTAGGCTTAAAATAAATAGTAGGTATTAAAAATGTCGTTTAAAGTTTCCTCTTATTAAAAATTTTACTAGACAAATCTAGTGAAGTAAGAAATTTACAATAAAACGATCCAGTATAACATCGGCTATAAGTTTGTGTACCAACGTTTGCAGATAAGAAAGAGAACTATTAGAAGTAAGAGTTAACTCGCTATAAAGTAGTTAATGTTTTTGTAGTTCATGCAAATTTTACTCCATTTTTTCCAATTAGACGCCCCTCTTATATGATAAAATGTTGATAATGGTTAATCCCACTTCTCTACGAAGAAAAACTTGTCGTATGTATCTAAGAATTATTGTGTTCTCCTAGATGATTTTCAGCTTGCTGAATTCGTAGAAAGGTGATATAATTGCTAAACTGAAATCCTGCTAAATTTGTAAATAAAACCATTGAGCTTATACACATAGAGAAATCATGTGTATGTTTCAAACTTTGCTCGTAGGATGTTGTTACTATCGACTTGTTTTTTGTTAACTCTTGTAGCAAATTATTCTTGAGTTAAAAGGCAAGAGAAATAAAGAAAAACAAATACAAATGTATGCAGAAGAATTAAGTTCGGTTCAGTTTGAGTGTTTTTGGTTACAGGTCATTAGGGCTATAATAATTACTCGATATGTTAATTTAGCGACATTTACTTCGGTGAGTTTGAAACCATCTTGATTCCTCTATGTGTATAAACTCAATTATAAAACATAAAATTATGAAAAAAATGAGCATTATTTGATTAAAAACATGCTATAAATGAAATTGTAATGCTAAATTTAGAATGAAATATGCTAAATAAATGCTAAACTAGGGGCGCCATCAACTACTAGCAGGGAATCTGCGTAGCAGTAATATGATTTCTTTAATTAATTATTTACTGTTGAAATATTTTGGTGGAAATTGTTATCAAACTACTTTTGTTTTACAAAACACATCCACTCCTTATGCCATGAGTTACTTACAGATGAATATATTATCGTTTTCATTTAAATTCTAATGGCGAAATCAGTACACTTATTTAACACTAAAAGATGATGGCGTTTTTACACTGTTTTTAGCTGGAACAACTTTTCTTGGCTGTTTGTATGAAAATTTCAACCGAATGGAGGTCCATATCTAGTACGTCAATGGATTTCTATATTTTAACCAACACAATTAATCACCCTGTAACAGTGCCCTACAGAAATTCTGGTGAAACACACTCACTTTGCAAAATATCACCAACAGTTCATATTCGAATGCATTCAACTGTCAAATAAACAACAAAAACGGGACATCAAACTCCAAACAAACAGCCTCAGCCTAAGAAAGAATTAAACAAAATTCAGTAACTGTAATTTATAGAAGAAAATATTGAGCCAAACAAAATTCATCATGAGCGTGGTAAAAACTATTTGGCTATTACAGACAAAACAAATAAACAAAAATATTCTTTTAAGGCAAATAATAGCGAATGGGATGATACACTTTTAGTTAAGGCATACGAAGGCTCCCTCAAATTGGCTCAAGAAGAGTTGGCACGCCGTATAGCACGAGCAACAAATGGAAAAAAAACTCCATCGAAGAACCAAGATGAAGCTGCCACCACTGCTACAGCTGAACCCACAGCTTGTACGTCTAATTCCAAGCAATCCGAAGAGGCAAATCCAAGTTTCACTATTGGTGACTATGCTAGAGCCACCTACAATGATGGAGTCGATTATGAAGGTAAAATCATAGCCATGGATGAAGAACAAGGAACATGTACTATTCGTTATATTGGTTACGAAAATGAGCAAGAAGTACAAATTTGTGATTTGGTTCCCTCTTGGGGGAAAAAAAATCGTCGTATGCAATTCAATCGAGCCAAACAAGAATTGGAGACAAACGAGGCAGCACCAAGTGGATACGATAGCAAGAAAAATAAAACACAATTACCAGTTGGTCTTAATGGATTCCCAATTGGGGCTATTCCTCCTCCTCCACCGATGCCCCCAATGCTAGGACAAGGACAATGCGAAAACTCGGAACAACTTTCTGCCATGTTGATGTCATGGTATATGAGCGGGTATTATACAGGAATATATCAAGGCATGCAAATGTCTAAGACAAATTCCAAACAGAAGAAATAGTTGCAAACAAAATCGCCGCCTTTAAGTACTATTTTATTTTTTATTACATTGTATAACCACAAATTAATTATAAAACAATAAAAAGTATATAAATATAAAATAAAATTCAAGTTCCATTTGCGTTGTTCCATAATGTGTGTCTTTGTACCAGTTTTTCATCGATGGGCTTTATGCTTTCGAATGCATGCCTTAAATCTTCGGCAGTGACCTGCTTAGCATGTGGGCTTTGGGGAGTTATATTCCGTATTTGGTTCATGGCTGCTTCCTTACAGGCGAGTCGAATTTGGTCACCTTTAAGAAATAAGTGGGTTTTATTTTCTGTTTAATTCAATAGTTTGATAAATTCATATTATAAATGTTCTTCATTGAAGCGAATTTTCTGTTGAGCACAGCATGACTTTTTGCAAAATTAGTCGATCTAGAATAGTGGTGGTAAAACTGTTCTAGTTCTCTATCCGTCATAAAGTTCTTTTAAAAAAGAGTTGTGCTGGAAAATAAATCCGCTTATAAACACTTATTTACAGTAAAAATATTGATGAACTGTTGAACTTAACGCAGCAACAAATTTGGGTGAGCGAAACTGAGAAAAAGTAAGCCAAAGAACTTGCTAGCTTACTACACTTCTGATTATTCATCCGTCTCTAACAAAACTGACTTGTAAATATGCCTCATTCAAATATTATTATAGCTTTATAAAAAGGTAATAAATTACACAATTAATACTAATTTTTTGGCACTAGCTATCAGTGCTAGCTACCTTTCTCCCAATAAGGTTATATTATTTGCGAGGAAGTTTGGAAAAAATTGAACCTTCCATCTGCAGAAACGCACAGAGAGACCGACGGACGGCATGACAAAACCTACTTTTTTAAGGTTCTTCTTCTATATGAAGGTAATGTCAGGTTTGATAAGAACCTCGATTTATTTTCACAACCAATAATTGCCCTATTGAGCAAGTAAAACATAAAAATCACATAAGTTTACCTGTAAATCCTTCACTTAATTTAGTTAATTCATTCAATACATCAACTGCGTATGTTTTTGAGTTTTGAAGAAAATACTTAATCATGCTGTACCTCTCATCACTTGATGGAAGATTAATCAAAATTTTCTTTTCAAACCGCCGAAGAAACGCCAAATCAATATCCCTAAAAACAGTTTATAAATTATTGCATAGAAATTTAGATAGTTCATAAAATTGATTCTACCATGGTATATTTGTACTTGCAAGTACAAATATAGAAGAATTATTATCTTCTAAGCCATCAAGAAGTTGCAAGAATTCATTTTTGAAACGCTTAGAAGCTTCGTGTTCTGAAGCACGATCACGTCCAGACGTTAAAGCATCAACCTCATCTAGGAATATTACAGAAGGTGCACACATTTTTGCATAGTGAAACAGGACCTGAAGAATAAAAAATCAAGTTCAATGACATTAACGTTTTAAATTAAATTTTACCAAACCTTTATTATTTTTTCGGATTCCCCTCGCCACTTTGATGTTATACAGCTAGACGTTACATTGAAAAATGTTATCTGACCATGAGTTTCCGAACAAAGAACTCTTGCTAGTAAGGTTTTCCCTCCACCTAAATACAAAAGTTAAATTATAAAGTATTTTATTGTATTTTAATTTTGTATCTTTCCTGGTGGTCCATGCAACAAAAGAGATTTCCACGGTTTGAGTTTATCTGAAAAAAGTCCAGGATATCTAAGCGGCATTATAACTGCCTCCTTAATTATATCTACAGCTTTACTATTTCCAAATACATCTTTCCATCGAAAACCAAGATCCTTGTTAACAATAGTTCTTCAAAAATAAAATAAAATCTGTTTTAAAGATTCAAATATTGTTGTTAGAAAACTTGTGAATCCTACATTTTAACAAATTGTTCAAAATCCTTCCAACCGTCCACTGCCAAATCATTATCTAAATTTGCCAATTCAAATTTAACGCCGAATTCCATTGGATTTACCGTAATTTCATGGCTGCTTTTGGGTATTTGAGTGATTTGCATACTTTCATTAAATGATTCGCTTTTCTGTGGTGATTCTTCTTTTTTCCCTCTATTTGTCGGTAGATGTTTCCTTGTGGTATTATTAAACTGCATTTTAATAGTTGTTGATGTTTTCTTAAGAATCTTCGGATTCTTTCCAAATTTAACTTGATAAAAGCTCGTATATTCCAAATAAATTGAATCCAAGTCGACATTATCACAAATTTCGTAGTCATTTTGTAGTCGAGCCTCGTTCTTCAGGCACTCACAGCTATCATGAAATCCATTGTCTCTGAGATAACTTTCAATTAAATATAAAATGTTGCGGCGCCTTTTTGCTGCTGAACGGACTTCCTCCTTGCAAACATTGAATTTAATAATATAAAAAACAATTATTACATCTTGTCCAATTAATTATTTAAATGGGTACATACCTCTTTTGACATTTTTTTATTGTGTATTTTATATTTTAAAGAAATAAACAAATGAATTTAAAATTAAATAATTTAAAGTGTGTATTGTTTGCTAGTTCGGCATTTATTGATTTATTAAGCAACTTAAGAGACAACCCTTTTGCTTTCGTTACCCAGCAACATTGTTTTTTTAAGAATTGATAGTGGTTGTTTTGTCATATCTGTGAATAGCTAATAAATCAAACAACACTAAAAGACAATAAATGAACTCAAGCAGTTTTTCTGGACATTTAATGGGCCTTCAATAATATACAGAACAAAGTTGTAAAAGCTTTGCTATCCCTTAATGAGGCCAACACTATTATTGAATTGATAATGTTTGTTTCCAAAAACAGACAAATCAACTGCTCCCCCTCCAAAGTGGGGTAATCTTACCGCTACTCTAGGTACTCTTGTGAACGAAACTCTCACATAGTAAAAGCATAGTGGAGCTGTGCAGATAAATAAGCACTGCTAGCGACAGGAAAATTACTATTCTTTCTAACAATTAAATATATAACGCTTTATTGTTTGTAGTCAACCCGCAACAGACAATAAGAACCACCCTAACATCAGGAATAGAAGCTATACTAAAACTTAGACCCTTTGATCTCTTTGTACAAGAATCAGTAATAGTGCTTTTCTTACTTATTCCATTTCCGCACCCCAAGTCTCTCAAAGTCGTCTTTTGCTTGGTTACGCCGCTCTTCTATGATTTCCAATGGGCTGCCTTCGAAGAAACTATATGGTATATGGTGGCACGTTTTCCCCTCAAACTATCGGCGACGTTGAATATGTATACTTCGGGGCTAGATCAATGTCGGCCTATAAATTGTTTATTATACTCACTTTCTTTTTAGTCCAAACAAAAAGCGATATGATCTTTGATCACAATCACATTGATTTACAAGACAATTTACTTCATCTTTTTTATCTAGTGTAATTAAAGCCACAAGTTTCAGGTTAAGGTTTGTAACTTTTATTAAAACAGATAGATTTCAATACAAAACAATTATTATAATTTTAGCTTATTGTTAATTATAATAAATTAATTATGAAGGCACATTTTTATATTGTTAAAAAAACATTAAAACAGTATTAATGGGTGTTAGACGACCAAATAACAAAATAAAATCGATTAAATTTTGTAAGCTTTTCATCATCATCATAACCATAGAAAATGTATTTATGCAACATTTCTGAATTTCGTAAACAAATTGTAAAGCACCCTTAGTGTAGATTTCAAATCCATGTTAACGACATCTAAACAAGAAAAAAAGAATCGATAATATTCAAAGAATATATACTAATTTAATATTACCTTCCGGTCTAGCTTTTGGTTTTGGCAAACCAACATCTTGCATAAGGTCAAAAGAGAATCCAACATTGTGTACCATTTGATCGACATCACGTGGCGTCAAATGAAATTCATAAAGTGGAACAAAAAATCCACCCAAGAGTCCCATCAATAGACACAAATATACACCATCTCGAAAATCGGTATTCAAATCATTAACTTCGAAATTCAATTTAGACAAATGCTTATTCACGAATGTGATTAATGATTTTTTGACAACAGCTAGTTTTTCAGGTGCAGAATCGAATAGGGTGTCGAAGGCGTCTTTTTCACAACGCATACCCACATCATCGTATTCGGAAGTGATTTGTTCTTGGAATTTCCTGTTAAAAAATGATTTGAATAAATCTGTTTTCATTTAATTTATTTAAAGAGAAAACTTACTGTGCATTAAGAACTCCACCATTTTTTTGCGCTATGACAACAGTGACGAAAACATTTTCTGGCAAGCGAATAGGAGCACGAAAATGGCGAACTAGTGCAACTAACAAGTGTAGAATCGCAACTAGGTTTTTGGAGTGTACACTTTCAACAGACCATTTTGGAACTTTTTGATGGAAACCCAGCGTCTATAGCAAAAGTAATATTTTTAACAAAAGACTTTACATTTTTATTTAGACATCATTACAACACACGTGCCTAAACTTTTTTCCCTTTTCTAAACAATTAAATTTAGACAGATAAAATGATTGACTTACATGATTAACTGCTCTTAAAACAATGCTGAGCTTCTGACGTTGACCCTCTTCCGATTGGGTAACTTCTAAAACATCTAGTTTTCTGCCGGTCAATTTCTCCCAAAGTTTGTGAAGAACCTTGAATTAATTTTAAGATATTAAATGTTATGATACAATTTATATGTTTACATTTGATAAGAGAAGGCATAATATAGGGTTTAATAACTTTCTATGAGGAATATTCACGAACTATGGTAACAAATTTAAATATCGACACAAGTGTTTTTCCCTAGCATACGTTTTGCTTACTCCTCCTTCTTTAATCTTTAAGCAATAATCTTAGTCATCAAGAAGAAATTACATGGAACAAGGGCAGTGAATATTGGGATGTGAGTGGCTTTGCCATTGGAAAAAAATACTGGAAGATGTCTCTTGCAACGCTCATATAACAGAATGCCTAATGAAAATCCGCATAAGGGCTTAATTAGATAGCATCAATCTGATTTGGTTTACGCAAAAATTTCGCAGAGAAAAAGGAAGATACCTTTAAAGCTAGCTTACAAGATCCTAATATAAATATACCACAGCAGTCCTAGTTATAATGAACTAATTGTCTTAGGAGACTTCAACGACAAACTTGGAAAGGATAACATCTACGTTTGGAATATTCAAAAATATACTAGTCTTGATGAAAGTACCTCGGATAAAGGTGATACGACTTCGCGGTCGGTAGAAACATCGACCTAGTTTTCGTTCCAGAAAATTTTCCTCACACCATCAACTAGGATTGACAACATTGCGATCGATGGAAGGGACTCGAAACATTCCGAAAACCAAAAATTAGCTCCAAAATGTTCAGCACCAAAAAGCTGCAATTACAAAAGGTCGACAGAACCTACATCATATCGCTCTCATTCTAGCATAAAACACAGTGCTGGCCTAAAATGTATCAGGACAATGGCATCTATGCCAATGAACCCTCAAAAACGGAAGTAACCAATCATGTTCATTCACCAAACAAAAAAAAAACGCAAGCTTCGATTACAAATGGCAGCTTCTGCACACCACCAGCAGAAAAAAAGAAAAAACACGGCATTCTAAGGAAAACGAAAAAGGGCACCAAACAAGAGGGATTAAAGACATGGAAAAATCTTACAGCTGGAATGATTTGTAAATTTTGGAAAAAGGTAAAGAGACTATGGCCCCCATTATGATTAGCGAATCGAACGTTCGCCTAAATGCGAACAAAGAAGAAATCCAAGATGTATTAATATTATAAAAGCGAGATTCGACGTTCCAATAGAGAAGCACCTCCTTTCGTCAAACGTTTCCCTTTTGAGGTGAAAATATCAATTTAAGTCGCGAAATAAATGATTTCAAAAACGTTCGCTTTTAGTCGAACGTTCAATTCGCTAATCATAATAGGGGTTATATCACGACTCAACATAATCAATAAAGCATTCCAAATGGACTAATACAGACACCAATCAACAAATAGAAGAAAGAAATATGGTCCCACTCTAGCATGCTCAATGAAACTCTTGTTTGCACTAATTATAGGGGAGCATTTCATAAACAACCTTAGTAAAGGTAAAGGTTTTAAGCCAGGAAAGTCTTTTATCGACCAAATATTTGCACTAAGACACTCACTGGAAAAGACCTTAAACAATTAAGTCCAAACACACCACTTTTTCATCTATATCAATGCAATGTTAATGATATCTCTTCTAGAGATGTTGTTTACAGAACCATATCTAAACTTGGGATGCAAATGCGCGCAGTTCTTTAAGGTCGTAAATAACCTCACCGATCCCTTAAAATATATCAACAAAGGATTTAGGCAAGGAGACCGCTTCAAAATAGTTTTGGAAGTCATCGTCATCGAAACTCGGGTGTTAACCTACGAAGCAACATCACGGAAGTCCAAAAGTGACAATTGAAGTGTTAAATGTTCAGTGAAAAAATCTGTTTAAAATTCAAATAAATATGGCATATCAAAATTACTGTGAAATTTTAAATACTAGGTGGTAACACTGGTACTATTTCAACGAAGCTTGAAACGATTGATCTACTGTCTTTCTCTATGGTGTGGAGAGACGTGGACATTGCCAAGATCAGTGGACCGATTAGGGAATACGAAGCGAGTCATTTTCAATTCGATATCTTATTTTCGACTCGCCTCACTTTGTTTAATTATTGAATACGAAGCGAATCCTTCCAATCGTTCCACTCAACAGCAGATACAGCATATTTTTCATATTTTTTTTTACACTAATTTGCAAAAAAAAAGCTATCGAAAATATAAAACGAAAGAGACAAAAGCGAAAACAACAATACATTTTCGCCACCAAAAACGACTCGCTTGGTATTCCCTAATCGGCCCACAGAGCATTTAACGAAAAATGATTGATTTTCAGTCCAGTATGTATGTATGTTTGGTAACGAAGATTCAACGACTAGATTTACGGATTGAAACGGATCAGTTATAATCTTCGTTCACATTATTTAATAACATGATTTGTTATTGATAATAATGTGGAAATTTGGTAAAGATGCATTGCCTTGCTAACGATAGCTCTACACATTTCGTGATACACATGATATATAAGAGAGATTATAAGAGAAGGGGACATTTTGAACCGCATACTATCCTTTATCAGTCAACCTACGTTTAGCGATCAAGAAAACGAATGTTCTGATTTTATTTGAAACACTAATGCTACATTTACAGATGACAAATGAGTCACAGAATTATTTGCATTGATAAAATCATATTCCATCAGGAAAATAAATAAGTGCATGTTCTACAATAAGTATTTGTTCAACTGAAAATTTTATCATCTCAAAAAATTCTTTGAGTTATTTGCCATCGATAAGTGAAAAATGTGTGTTTTTGAATCAATCGAATGAAAACATAATAAATTATTATCGATCTAAAAAGGTTAATAGTTTCGTTTTACTGATCGCTATAACTGGACCCTTACGGGACTCTTAAAAGTCGAGGACTCATTTTTAGACTAGTAAAAAGACTGAGCCATTGACTATTATGACATGAAATGATAATGTATTTTAAGACAAACCCCTCCCAACTAAACTAAACTTAACAATCAAGGAAGCAGCAATGCTGCCAGTTTCATAACATACCTGTCCATCGTACATGTCTTCATCAAGTTTCTGAACAATAATTCGTTGTTCAGCAAGTTCATCATTAATCCAATCGATCAAAATTTGTTGTAGTTTTATAAGCTCAGGATCTCTTGCGGATTGTGGATCAATAACAGCCCTTTGTTCAAAATCACCTAATATTATAATAATTGTTTTTATATTCTAGTAGCACAAAAGAAAAATCAAATATTTACGTATAATATAATCCTCCGGAGGAATATCGCATTGATTAGGGTTACCAGGAGAATCGATGGCATATTTTCCTTCTTCCTGGACTTCTTGGACTGAAAAAAAAAAAAAATTTTTGGTATTATTTAGTTATTGTTATAAAGAAAAGAATACAAATCCTGATTCCTTATTAGCAAGTTTGAACTTTTTAAAGATTGCAGCATCATCAATGGAGGAAAATAGAATTATGTATATAAATTTGCAAGAAGTAATCAGTTAGCTTAAGTTTAGGTAGTCAGGATGGTCAATAATAGGTTCATTGTTGTGATACCACTTGAAAATGCGAGAAAGTACCTCATTAATTAACCTTGTTAGATCTTCTAAAAAAGAGATACAGACAGTAAATGTTATTCAGATTACCGGTGGTATCTTTGAAGAAAAATTCTATTATGTTTAATTAATGTCTTTTAGAAGAGAGCAGGGTATAAAGAAGGTGCGAGATGGTCTCATTCTCAAGTATACATATTTCCGTAGAAATAGTTTGAGAAAACGATGGGTGTGTCAATGTTCACCTTTTTGCGTAAAATTGGTGATTATATATTTCCATTTCTAGTTCATCGGTTTTGCAGTTCCATGGAAAGAATCTGTGCTACGGTGAGTTTACAAGTTTGTGGAAATAATTGTGAGTGATTTAAGGGCTGCCTATCTTCTTTAATCCAATAATTTCTGCTTGGAAAAAGCTCTTAAAAATTCTCATCGTCTGAAATGGATGAATGAGAAAACTGCGTTAATTACCGTTTTAATAAATCAAATACTATGAAAATCGAACGCTATTATTTTTTATTGATTTATACAAATAACCTGATACAGGATCTTGTATGCTTCGCATTTACGGTACGCATCGTAAAGGTTAATATATAATTATCATAAAAAAAAACGGCAAATTAGACAAATCCACAATCAAAGTATGCAATAGGAAAGCTATTTAAATCTTTTGCATTTGATGACATTTCTTAAATATTAGAAAAAGTGTGGTACCTGTAAGAGGACATTGAAGCAATCATAAATAAATGGAGATTATCTGCAACATGGCAACTTCAGCAATGCAATTTCTTAAATAGAATAATTATTCTGTCGCAGGATATGTTCTCAGATTTAGCATGAAAATTTCAATTATTTTGCATAGGAATTTTGGCATTAGCTCAAAAAAATGAGATTTTAACTTTTCGCATACCATACTTTAGTTAAAAATATTCTGTGCGTGAATGGTTTTAAGATTTACCAGTGCTTGGCATTCTGTAAGATTGTGTATAGGTAGATGTTTCTTTGCTTTCTTCGTCTACAGAGAGGATCTAATGCTTTTACTTTGAATACGTTATTAGCTTAGCGCAGTGCAGAGCAAACCAAGCAGCTGTAAAATGTCAAGTTGAAGCAGACAAAAGCAACTGCAGAAAATCTTGCTCTAAACGGATCTGCTCTAGAAAAACAGAATGAACAGCAAATGAAGAAAATCAAGGTAAATAATCTTACAGCAGAAAATCATAGAGCTTGCTCACTGAACGGCTAGGTAGCTTTTAAAAACAAAACAACATTTGAATTGAAACATCAAACTTTAATAATCGACCTAAGTCAATAAGGACACTTTCGATGCATATCATACACATATAACAGGCAAAGTGCACGTAATTAATGTCATTCCATGATCTTTCTAAATAACAGTCAAGCGAATTAAGAATGTATCTTAGAGACATTTACAATTGAAATACAATAGGCGTGAACAAACAAACGGAGGAAACGGAGGAATCGGAGGAATTTTTGTTGGTTTAACACAACAAACCAATAACACATCCGATTCCTCTGATTCCTCCGTTTTATTGGTTCTGGTCTAATGTCAGAAGCTTCTTCTACTTGTTGTGGGTAACAAAAACTGCTGCCAGCGGATGTGACTCACTTAATACCTTGAAACCCCAAAGTAGCACACTGTCACACTTCCAACTGAACAAAATACAACCCACACTTCGTCTATGCACTTTTTAAGAAATAGAATTATTAATAAATTTCGAATGAAGTAGGTACAATTCCAAATATCATATGAAATGTTAACGCCCTTATTAGGTAAACAAAATCTTTATACATACATATTTATTTAATTGTTCATTATATAAAATTGAATGTTTTTATTGAAAATGTTACCTTCCTTGATGCGCTTCTTTCTGCCCAGTGTTCCAATTTTATCCCAAAAGCTTTCTTCTTTTTCTCCACTTTTAATCGAATTTGGAGCTCGAGGAGATTTCGGTCGAGGAATTGTTGACATTTTTTTTCGATTTCACTAAATAGATTGTGGAATTTTATCGCTTATTTGTTTATATTTTGCGCTGATGCTGATGTCATGAATTCTATTTCTATTCTTCTCTAGATTTTTTTTTTTTCATGAAGCAGGTGTGAAAAGAACGGCTATACAAGAGCGAATACGAAAATGCAAACAGAAAAGGATGAAAATAAAAAGCACGATAAACAGAAATGCAAAGTATGCTCACTCAATCGCCATTTTGTCGATTTCTCAGATGATAGTGACGTCACTTTCATCTTTGACTTTTATTTTATGTCTTATAATATTATTATAATATTAAGGATTTGAATCGATTAGTTTTAAGTGATAATAACTACGAGCAAAGAAAAAATAATAAAAACAGTTAAATGGAATGAAATACTTTTTTCGGTTTTAGACATAAACAGATGATAGTGACGTCACGTAATGAAGTCAGCATACCTGGTATCTGTTTATCGTGAAAAATAGTATTACTCATTATCAGAGCTACCATTTAGACAGAATTTGGAAATCTTTTTATATTGGACAATTTTTTTTTTAAAGAATCGAAATCTACACTGCTTGAAGAATTAATTTACTTTTTAAGCCTAGTATGCAGCTGAAGTGAAACGAAATTTTTCGTTGTCTCCAAAAACACAGACGAAATGATAACGAAAAGGTATCGGACAAATTGTTATGTAGAGTTTCGCCATTTGCAAACAAAATATGTTTGAAAACACACGAAGAAAATTAACTTTTGGTATGATTTATATCCTCGCTACCTACGCCATTTCTGTTTCTATGCATTAGCTGGTTTTACTAGCAGTATTTTATTTGTTTTTAGAATTTCGTAAGATCTAGAAAAAAAAACTGAATCTTGTGTTGTTGTTTTCTGGATGTATTTCGCGATGGAAATCCAATCCGGATCAGATCAGAGGGGATAATAAAATACAGTTATTATACAAAATGCTGTATTTTATAAATAACTAAAGAGAACCTTACACGGTCAGTCAGAGGACATCAGTCATCTACACATATAATCAGTCATCAGGCAAAATCAAAAGGGTTTTGATTTTTCGCCAAACAAATGCATGCATACAGACTTATTTTTACAAACACTATATTGCAGATTGATTTGAAATGACTGACCGTGTAAAAGTCGCTTAAAACGAGGGACTTCTAATTTTACGTACTCCAACCAACCAACAAAAATTGAAACTTGCTCAAAAATGAAAAAAAGTGCTTTTCTTGGCACCATGGAAATCCACATTAATATTCATCCGACGCCACGGTAACACTAATCTTCAAAAGTCAAAAACTAATAATTGCCAGGGCTACCATTACGTTCTGACAAAAGGGTATTAATAAAATAAAGACAAATAAGAAAAGAACGATGTTTAGATATTTTACTCCAACTTTTAAACAGTGTTCGCTTTAGCATTAAAACCGCTTTTAGGTAAAGAATAAGTTAGAACACAATAAAGCTATGAAACATCCAAATTAATATTGTAAATGTGAAAGGAAGTTTGTTACGCTTTCACACATAAACCACTAAACCCATTTTTGAAATTCTTTCACCAATAAAAAGCTATTCAGCGTTTGTATAGATATAAATAAAAGAAGTAGTATTCTGTGGTTTTTAAATAGGACTGACAGGAGTATTTGGCGCATAGACAAAATAGCTACCTAGCTAGACGAACGACCAGAACCCCACTTGCTGGACAAATCCACCCCACTATTTGAAAAAAAAAATTAAGTATGTTTACCATTAAGAACAATTGGATCATATTCCTTCGTCTCAAAGCCATAATTTATAACAATTAAGATTTGTTGATCAACCATCGCATAAGCCTAAGGTGGATGAAGTGTCTAATCACTGAAGAGCTTTGTATCTTCTGTGACTGAAAAGCTGCTAATGTGCGTCTTAGCGCTAATTACACCTAGAGTGATGGACAATAATGTACAAATAGTATAAGATTAAATCAACTGCAAATGAGATTAAGATAGTACTATTGACATGAGTAACGATGTCTGAAGCCTCCTGGTTTTGCATTGTTCGAAATCTGAATCCAACTGAATGCTGGTGTATTTCCTTTTGCTTCTTACGTGGGTTTTAAGACTTTCGTCTCTTTTTTAACAGTTGTATTTTCATAATATGTTTTCGAAACTGACTAATCTTCAATCTTGACTAATCTTCTTCAGTCTTGTAATCCCTGAGACTCATAGAAGATAAAACGCTTTGCGTGCTCTTTCAACTGAGTGCAACCTTGAGAGAAGCCACTCAACGGCAAAACGCTGCATATCGTTTAAAAGGAAAACTCAACACACCTTTCACGTGATTCTGACACTGTTTACTTAAATATTTAAAATTCCAAAATAATTTTTTCCAGACCAAATTAACAAACAAATTATACTACTTTTAACATAAAAAAGAGAACACAACTTTATTTAATGTATTCATTTGATGTATATTAAAAAATATATTATATATACATGATCATATTTTACATTTTTATTTATAGTAAGTAGTAAACTTGTTGCTTTGGTGGTAGAAATAATCCAAGCTGATAAAAATGATTAATTTTTAAAAGACAGAAATCATTTCAAATGATCCCTATACATACTTTGGCAATCGACAAGTTAATAAAACTACCACCCGGTTTACGCAAAGCAATTATTGTTAATGAACTGTTATGTCGAAAGTACGATGATGAAAATAATAAAAAAATAAATATTAATTCATTAAATACGAGTTTTGTGTTGATTGTTAAAATAAATACTAAGGATAGGTTAGCTTTTAAAAAAATGTTCAATCCATAAATCGGAGAATGAACTTAATTTAAAAAAAAATCACGAAATGCTGCAGCTGTTCCTTGTACTATGACTCTGAGTTGGTGTCTTACAACGATTCTTACTTTTTGAATGCGTTAGCGTATTGAAACACTGATTCGTTGTAAGTGCATATGACTTGAGAGTCGATTTGACGGACGGTGGCAGAGGTAGTGCCTCGATTGCATAAACACTCGTTCGTCGGACAATGGTCCTACAGCAAAGCTCTTCAAGTGAAAGAACTGTAAAAAATAAAATTAAATTAAAATTTGAATCAATCAATTTTTATTAAATAATTAACCTTTATTAGTTCGCCAAATTCTTTCCATTCCATTTCTATGAAGAGCCATTCGGGCTAATTCGCAAAACGATTCTCTTATGTTAAAATCACAGAGTGGCGATATTTCAAAACACGACATATTATTCCGAGAGGCATACAACTCAGCATGTTTGGCAGCAACTTGCCGTTTAAATGCTAAATGCAATCGATTTCCGACTAGTACTTTTGGTATTCCAGGAGCGTGCTAAAATATTTTTATTAGTTCTATTTTAAATAATATTTATAGGCTATCAAACCTCATCAACTTCTTTTAACCATCTATCGATCCCATCAAAGCTCCATTTATTTGTTATATCATACACAAAAATAATTCCTTGTGCTCCTCGTGAATAAGATCTTATGATTGTGCAAAAACGTCCCTGACCAGATGTATCCCAGAGTTGCAATTTAACTCGTTTACCCTCAAGTAAAATAGTTGTGGTTTTATATGCTACACAAAGTTTATATATAATTTATTATAAAAGATGTTAACAAATAAATTATTAATATTTACCGCTTCCACTGCAAAATGGGCTCTCTGATGATGCATCTTCCAGTCCGGATAAGATTTCATGTTTACCCACATCGCTATCTCCAACAAGCAAAACTTTTAACAAATAATCATAGTCCTTTGCCATTTTAATATAATTATTGTTTTATCTAAAAAAATTGTTTATTTTAATAATTTACAGTTATGTTCGGTGTTATTATGAGACCACATGATTTTAGTATGTGTACTTTTAAAGATATTCAAAAAGAATCAAACATATTTCAACTTAAGTACAGTTCAGAGCCTAAGCTATATGTAGGTTAACTGCAGTATGTTATGATACGAAAAACTATTGCATATCGCATAATCCAGACAATATGCATAACATTTTGTAACGTATAACATTTATTAGTACGATGTAGTTGTTGTTTTTCTTTCATAGGGGGGAAATGAGGTAAACCAAAAATTTGTTCTTTTGGGCTAAATTCATAAACCGCTGGTTCCATTATATTTTTGTTTGTATTTTTAAAAGTTATACTTAGAGGGTGGCTTTATGCATATCTCTTTTTTTTAATTTACTAATTTCATAAGGTGAAATGAACCAATAATTTTTTCGTGAGGGCTAAACTTATAAATTAAGGATACATGGGGTAAACACAAAAAGACGCACGCAAGCAATTTGTTTAGAATTTATAATAATACATATATCGTCTATAAGACCGTTTATTTATTTATTTAGCAACAAACGGGGAAGGGGATAGGACTTCCTCCCGTCTCCAGTTGTTTGTTTAACTTTATTAGCTTAATACAAGCAAACACTTAGAAACTAACAATAATAACTTAATAACTAAAAATTCTTAAATCTAAAGAAAGCTAGGTAGGGTTGGAGGGTCTATAGAGGGAGGTTTTTAAGGAATCTTTGCTATGGTGAAAGTCGAAAAAGCTTTGCATGGTATTGGTTAACCGTAGCATGCGGGTTATGGGTTCGTTACTTCCATAGCTAGTGCGATGGAAGTTTATTTTAAAAAGTTGTATTGAACCAAGATTATTGGGACTGGTCTGGAGGGAGATTTTTTGGAGGAGCGCGGGGCTATCGATATTTCCAGCTAATAGCTGTTGAAAAAGACAATGTCAGCCACTTGACGACGTTTTTCAAGTGATTGCATATCAATTAGCCTTAGGCGGTTTTCGTAGGGAGGGAGGTTGTATCAAGGCCGCGGAGTGCAAAACGTAGAAATCTTTGTTGAACAGCTTCAAAACGACGGGAGTGAGAGATGTAGTATGGTACTGAGACTTGTCTAGCATATTCAAGAAGGGGCCTTACAAATGTAACACAGAGAGTTTTAGTTACATAAAGATCGGAGAATTCTTTTGACCAACGTTTTGCAAAACCACCAAGCGCGGAGTTAGCTCTGTTTATAAAGAAGTCTAAGTGAGACCGAAAATTCAATTCTTTGTCACAGATAACTCCGAGATCGCGTATGGAATCAACTGGGGAGACGGATACATTGTTGATAAAATACGTTCTGGGAGGGAGAGGAATACGCTTTCGTGAAAAGGTTATTGCTTGGCACTTGCTCACACATTCAGTTCGAAAAAAAATTTCAGACACCAAGTTGAAAACCGATTAAGATCATTTTGAAGAAGACAGGAGTCAGAAGGGGAGGAAATACGCCTATAGGGTTTCAAAAAGCTTCGGAATACAGGAGAGTTTGGCGATTGGACGGTAGTTGGAAATTTCTTTCTTCAGGCCTTTTTTATGAATAGGGACTATAAACGAATTTTTCCAGAGAGAAGGAAAAATTCCTTGTGAAATTAAAAGCTGAAATAAGTCTGTCAGGGGCTTAACAAAATGAGAACATTTTTTAAGTATTATAGCAGGAATCCCATCTGGACCCGCAGAATAATCCTCTTTCAGATTATTAATTTTAGCCTCGACAGTTTCCGACGAAATTATAAAAGAGGTTAAGGATGTTTGCGTGCATTTGCTAAGATAAGAAAAAAATATTCGGAATCGGGCTTAAAGGTTAAATAGACAAAATGCCAGCCGTGCTAGAGATTCCGGAGCAAACACCGGGAAGGTCACCTAGTACAATATAAAATCCCCATCAAGGGTTTCTTTATCTCAAAAAAGTCTTCTATTTCCTGCATACGACTTGTGTGATTGAAAACTTACTTACTTTACTTTAGATGGCGCTCACAATGAAGTCCCTTTCCAGCACCCCGCAGTTTCTACTCTTGTGAGCGCAATCTGTTGTGGGTCTTTTTTGTTGCTTATACCACTAGGATGTCCATTCCATAAGTTTCAAGTTCCCCAGTCGTAGTATTTTCAGTTTTTTCACTAGATCAACGTCAATGTCTTCTATATATAGTATTTCATTACATAAAGAACCAAAAATCACTCAAAAAATCTTCCTCTAAAAGCACACAGCAAATTTGCATCTGAATCTTTTAAGGTTCATGCATCTGTCCCATACTGTCAGATGTTCTTCTTTTTTATGACAAGGTACCATTCATCGGGCAAACTTTCATCCGATCAAACAGATGCTTACCAAAACACATCTCGCCGCTTTGCACAGTTTGACTCGTTGTCCTATACGGTTTAAGGTCCTCATTATGAACAGTGAATCGAACGTTTGGCAAATTCAAGATATCGTAATATATGTATAAGAAAATCGAACTTCGATGTTCGAATAGAGAAACATATCTTTTCACCAAATCTTACCTTTTAAGGTGAAAATAAAAACATGAGTTGCAAAATAACTGAATTCAAAAACATTCGAATTAAGTCAAAAGTTTGATTCGCTTGGCAATCGTTAACTGCACTTTATTAAGATCGGGTAGGTTAGTCATCATATTCAAATTTTAATGGAAATATTTGCTCAGCGGGCATCCGTTCTGTTCTTGAAGCCTTGAATAGATCTTTCCACCTTTCGGTAAGACTTTGAAACATCACCCATGACGGTACAATTTTCAATAAACTCGACCACCCGTTGCTCTTAAACTATTTTCTTCCTAAGAAGCCGGCGTGGATATACCTATTAGCGTAATTTTATTAAATATGTCTTTGATGCGCATTGTGATCTCGCACGCAGGTAAATTATAAAACCCCAAAACTTCTTTGCTTGACCTTGTAACAAAAACATACACAAGCCTATCAAAAGTAGATGTCACACGATTTCATACTTTTTATGCCTATAATTTGTATGTTGTTCTTTTTGAATACAATTCTTTTGATTCAAAATAAACGTTTACTTTTCCGTAAACATGTTTTCCCATCACAACTTTTTTAATTCCATCGACTTTTTAAACAACCAGCATAATAAAATAAATAATTTTAGAATTAATCAAAAAATAACGTCGATAAATTTCGTATTCGCAAATTTTTTATAGTGCCCTGGGTAACTCTAATTAAATTTCTCCTAAAGGGTTTTATAATCACTTTAACTAGTTCGTATGTTGTTGACATGTATTTTGATATTTTTAAATGCACAAAGTTATTCATGACATCATTTATTCAACTACCAACATTCTAGGCATTATAAATTAAAAAACGCAGTACATAGACAGGTGCATTGTACAATGAGCATTGAACATTGCCAAAACACGGCAAATTTGTCCTAATAGTAGAGCACTACAATCATTGTTCAGGTTCGCATGTTCGTTCTCAGCCAAGAACAGTGTTGTTGTTAAATCTAAATATAAATGTATGAAAGTATTTAACATGATTAAAGTTAACTACCAACACTAACAACTAGTGTTTAATCAAAGAGAGCCCCACGCAAATAATGCTAATACAAAATGTAAAACAAAAAACTAAAAACATTAAAAATGTAAATTTGACTTACCTTCTTCCAGCTTTTGATTTGTCACCGAGTTTTTAATTGTTTCAATATTAAAAATAGGTTGCTTCGGAACAAAAATTAAGTTCTTATTTATTTATATTATTTGACCAATAATTTATACTCAAATGTTTTGAAATAAACAACATTCCCATATTTTTTAGGGCGTAATATTTTACTACGACGGTACCCGAAAAACTATTTAAATTATATAGTTAAATTAAGTAGGTAGATACTGTATTTTTTGGCTTATTAACAAACAAAATTAATAATCTTTTTTTATAATATCAAAATATATCTATACAAAAGGTGATTTGAAACAAATTAAATTCGTGCACTTTTTCGCAATACAAAATAAAAATTCTCACTTTTTTATAAATGTCAATTCAAGTGAATGTTAAGTGAAGTGAGATGCATTTTGTTTGGTTGTGTAGTAAAAATGATGGGCGTGTTTAGAAATACATCGTTAGATGTAATACTTTTTAGTACTAAACGATAAGTGCTATTTCAGCAAAAGAATTACGATACAAAAATAAAAGCTTAACCTTTATGGTGGATTTACATGTCTCTGCACCTGCAGAACTGCAGAAAACTAAAGGGAGAAGGAAGCAACGCAATGGAAAACTTTGCTTGTTTGATAGAGAGGGAAGATGAAAGTGCAGAGATCTTCATACATAAATTATGGGTAAAGATTATAGATAAAAACTAGAAATTATAGGTAAAGATGAAGATGTTCATCTTTATTACAACAACTTCGTCTGCATCCATAATTTACTATTGCCTATTTAATGTAGCACCAAGCAATTTTAAATAGTTTTTGGGGTATTAAGTTTGAAACGTGAATATTTTCGTGAAATAAACACATAAAAGGAAATGAACCTATTTATGAACTACAATAACATATTTTCCATCAAATTTTAATTGATAATGTGTAATATAACCACTTTCTGAAAACAAGATGTGAAAGAATTTTTCTTACAACATTGTGTACTATCATTAATCATTTTGACAGCAACTTGTTATCGGAAATCAAACCAGAAGGTATCTATGTAGTCTTTTCGTCTTTAGGGTTTAAGATGTACATCTGACAAGGGTCGCTAACAGTCGATGGACATTATGGCTACTTTAAATGGACACAATGTCTGTTGACTTTAAGACCAATAGGAAATAGTCATAAGGTCCATCGACAAAATAGTCATAAAGGTTCATAGACCTCGAAATCGGATCAATATTGTTTGGCAAAATTGATTAGGTATTTCTTCATTTCGACTTAATTATCAATTTTCGTTTTGTTTTTTATCAATTCGCAATTAACATTTGGCCGTTTTAGGGCTAGTTGTACAATAGTGGTTCAAGGTGGTTCAATTTTTTTAACCACTAATTTCTAAAGATTATCTGCCAAAATCGGTGAGTAAAAAACTTGAACCACAATTGTACACCTTGTCCTTATAATTCGCTTTTATAAAAACGCTTTCAACCTTTCATTTTGACAGATTTTCTATGGAAGTAAGTGTTTCTAAATTTGAACCAAGATTGTACAACTGGCCATTAGGCACAGTTCTACAATCGTGGTTTAGTGTGGTTTAAATTTGTTTAGCCACTGATAACCATAGCTAATCTGTAAAAATCGGCGAATTAAAAACTTGAACCATGACACAGACAAAACATAGACAAAATTTGCACCGAAATGTTCGTAAAGTGTGGATATTAATAGCTGTTTATAAATTTGATTATAAGTAGGGCCCCATGCCTCAAAATTTCGTAAGACAGATTTTAACTATTATTATACAAATATCATTTGAAGTCGATGCGGTATAGATTTTAAATGGAATTCCGATACATCACTGGTCACAGCCATTCACAAACCCACACATTCAGTGATAGCTCCAAATGAAACAAAACGGAAACACGAACAGAAATGTGTAAAAAGAGGACAACAGTCTTGAAGGTGAACGAAAAAAAATGGCTGCTAGAGCTACTTGTCATTTATGCAGCTCTTTTGTCTGACGAGTTTTTCATTCGATTCGTTTTTCTGTTATTGAAGAAGCAAGATTTCTTTTTTGAAGTACTTATTTTTAATTATTATTTTTTAAATACAAACATCTAATAAATTAAATTTTTCTTAATTACAGTGCGGCTCAGCACAAAGTGCAGTATTCCGGATTTTAATTTCGGATACTGAAAATCTTACCATTTATAATTGCGTATCGTCTCTGTTGTGTGTCCATTAATATCAAAAACACATTTTTTTTTCTTTCACAAAACTTTATTTGCGTTTTCTAAATTAATTTTATAATTAAAAGTAAGTGCTTTTATGATTTTTAAAGAATAACCTATTTCAATTAATAAAAAAAAAATTAAATACAATTTCGTTTTCTGAAATGAGAAAAAATTGTTCGCATGGTAGAAAAAAATAAAACAAAAAGAAATAAAGTCGAACAACATTAAATATATTTGTCCCCTTCTTTTCAATTAAACTTATACAAACTGTTTCGTTCTCTTGCCATTTTATTGTAGAAAAAAATATCTTTGAAAAAAGTGGCACACGGAAAACAAAAAAGAAAACGGGAGTACTTCAACATAATTTTTTTTTTCTTTTCCAATAAATTTATTCTTCAAAATTCTTGCTATAAAGAAAACTTAAAATAAATAAATCAAAAAAATGGAAAAGCTACGCGTGATGAAAGACAGCAGAAGCTCTGAGATTATCATCGGAGGAAAATACAGAGTTATCCGGAAAATCGGTGAGTAATTTATGATTATTCTCATTTCTCATACAACGTTTTGTCTTGCAAAACTAGAGACGACGTACATTTTCAATAGAACTGCCATATGATTTCTGATTTCCTAATAATTTTGTGTTAATATAATGCAAAAATTTATTTCAATTTTCTATTAGAATATTAAACTGCAGCTGGAACTGATATCTAATCTATGCATTTGGTTTGTAGGGCGAAACTTGTTTTTGCAGGGCAGTAGCAAGTGCATACAGCCATTTTTTTCTACTTGAATCTAACGGGCTACTGACAAATTCTGGTTGCAATTGCCACTTTGAGTTGCATTGCAATTGCAAGTTGTGGCAGGTTCCCGCCCCTTACGTCGATACTGAGCTGTTAAAACAAATCAGAGTCGTCTTTAATTCAATTAAAAAAAAACGAATCAAGGTTAGGCACGGGTTTCTGATTGGGAAACATTTATATTCAGACAGCAGCAGCTGCTGCTGAAAACATCCAAAAGCTGGGAACATTTGCTTAAGATTTCAGAATATGAAGGAATTATATACCAAACGAAAATTTCCCTAAAAAAATAATAAACATCAAGTCGAAAGGGAAAAGTTACTTATCAAGGTTTTGATTGTGCGTACGTTCGTATCCACAGGTTTATTATTTTTTTTTGTTGTGGTTTTGTTTGGCAAGTGGGTATCTATAGAAAAGTTTCTTTTTTTTTTGTTAGTCGAATCTGAGCCCTTTTGATTCTTTTCATTGTAATTTTTTTTATTTCATCATTCTTTTGATTAATGAACTCAACTCAATATGGAAAACTTTTTGAGATACATATAGGTACGGTTAACTTATACAAAGTAGATGGTTATAATAAAAGTTAACAGGTACGTTTTAGATCGGGAAGAGCTGAGGTAGATTGGGCTTAGTACTAAAATTTTTTCCATATTGAGCTAATTAGTACCTAGGTACCTACCTTCCAACCAAACTAAATTAACATTCGATTGTGCAACAATATAACTATAACCTACTGTCTACCATCAAATTTAATGAAATAGGAAGTAGGTATGTATGTCGGTGGATTATATTGATTTTTTTTTAAATATGTTAGCTAAATTGAGACATTATATATATATACTACATGAATATCTATATATGTATTTATAATAAATGATTATTTGCATGCATTTTGTTTTTAATCCATTAAATCTTAAGACCTTGAACAAACAAAAAAAAAAAGAAATGGCAATACGTGAGATCAATGATTGTAAATTTTTACTTAAAGCTAGGTAGGTACCTACCTATTGAAATATTAAAAAAAATCATAGTTATGGCTTGGTTTGTTGCACGTTTTTTTTTATTTATAAAAAAAGTTTATTTCGATTTAAAGTACCTATATAGTATCAAAAACCTATAAATTTTGATGATGACATTATGAGTTAGTCCACAAAATAGGTTTTCAAGTATGAAATCAATACTTAATCATAACAAAATTATAAACATTGTAAGTAAAACTGTTTATCGGTGCACTGATATGCTAGCATTTTTTATAATATTGTTTATTTTATTCCACTCGGACAAGAGCTTATGAGTTGAATGAAATTAAAAAGTGCTTTTTGTCAGGCAGACAAAATTGACTTAATTTATCGATAGAAACCGTGATTAACATACCAGAATCCAACGAAAAAGAGAAGAGTATGTTGTAACTTATTAACACCCACGACAAAAACAAATAAAATGATAATTTAGTAATGCAATTTAAGTAACGATTAGAAGGTCAACATAATCGTTCAACCAAGAAATCCACTGTCCACGTCGTATCACAAAAAACGGTATACCTACGTTCGTTGCGGTGCGTTTAATGTGGTCAGATGTAGATTTTCAACGTGGGCAAGATTTGGCGGTAGGTAAATGCGTGCGGTGCAACATCTCCGCATTGCAGGAGATGCTTGGCTTGAAAATCAAATAGATTTGAATTTGACCGCAGTATCGTAATCGGAAGTAGAAGAGTGTAATGTGTTGTGGAACAAAAGCTTTCTTCACTTCGATGAACAAATGAATATAGACATGGACTAATGGGATGCAATAGCTTAAATTTCAAGTAATACTCTCATCTGTTATAAACTTTTTTCTACTGATAAAATCTTACGTGCCGAAATTAAAACCAACGCCAAGTATGACAAGTTACCTATTGTTTATACAATCTGCATAAAGTATCCATATTTCCCGCAAATAAAACCTAGACCTTCCTATGCAATCGTAAAACTAGTCACTAATGATTGAAGTGAAGTAGGATATCACTGCTAATTACTCTACTGTTAAAGAGTGTTTCCTGCTAAATTCAGTCTAATTTTAGCCTAACCATGGTAAAATACCTGAAAGTAAAATAAAAAAATTGTGGGTCATTGTACCCTCGACAGAAGTGAAACTTTATTATTATTTTATCAAAAAAAAAATTCTTTGATTTTGTAAGTTCAACTGAAACACTTTCAAGATAACTAATGGTGGATTTACATGTCTCTGCATCTGCAGAACTGCAGAAAACTAAAGGGAGAAAGAAGAAACGCAATGGAAAACTTTTCTTGTTTGATAGAGAGGGACGACGAAAGTGCAGAGTTCTTCATACATAAATTATGGATAAAGATTATATATTAAAGTAAAGATGAACATGTTCATCTTTATTATGGCAACTTCGTTTGCATCTATAATTTACTAATGCCTATTTAAACAAGCCATTTTAAACAATTTTTGGTATGTTAAGTTTGAAACTTGTATGTTCGTGAAATAAATTCTACAATAATATATTTTTAATCAAATTTTAATTGATAATGTGTAATATAACAACTTTCTGAAAACAAAGTGCGAAAGAATTTTTCTTACAACATTGTGGTGCGGACGATCATTAATCAGTTTGACAGCAACTTGTTATAGGAAGTCATATAAGATGGTAGTTGTGTACTCTTTTCGTCTTTAGGGTTTAAGATGTATATCTTTCTCTTTTTAGTTTTCTGCAGTTCTGCAGGTGCAGAGACATGTAAATCCACCATAAAGCAGATTAGAGATAAGTCCCAACCCACAAAATCACTACCTCGAACATCCCGATTATAAAATCCCGAGCAGTATGCCTACCTATCTAGGTACGAAATGAAAATCCCGAATTTGTTACGTCCCTTATCTTAGCGGACGAAAGTTAGCGGGATTGAATAATGCATATTTTAAAAATTTGATGCACTTTGATGCGGAAAAATTAGTTTTGTAGCATTTTTATTTTTTTTGTTATGACATTTTCTGCTAAAATAAAAAAAGTTAGCGGACAAATTTTTAATTTTTTTTTAAAAATCCCAATGATTTATATGTCAAACATTTTATGCAAATTAGATGCAGTTTAATGCGCAAAGATGAAATTACGACCTCCAATAAATACAAACTGTGTAATGGACCTTTTCTATTAACTAATTGTTTTGTTAACAACAAGAGTCAAGATTGCCACGCTCGGTAAGGATCCTCAAGAACCATTTTTATTTGAAAGAAATTGACAGTTTTTGTAGAAAAAATGTATCTATACCGTCACGCGTCTAATAAATGTGTAATTAACAAACCCCTTACTTTCCTTGTCAAGATGACAGAATACAGCCAGCACTTTACAATGTTAAGTAATATTCCTTCGTTTCTTTATTGATCCATATCCAAGATTGTATAGAAAACCCCAAAAGATCTCAGATCTCAGACCAGACGTATTCTTAGTTGAAATCTCACAACAACGAATTTCATGTCATTGCATATTTTCAATCCTATCAACTTCGATAAAATAAAGTAAAGTAAATAGTCTATAAAGCATCTAGCTTCAAGAATCAATAACGAATAACGAAGATTGTACGCGTAGTAAAATGTGTCATCAACATTTCTTTTTCACCAACCAAAAAAAAAAATTCTTAGACAAGACTGGCTCAAGATACTCAAAAGAAGACTAACTGTTGGTTTGTAGTTAGTAAAAAATTATTTTCAAAAAAAAGGGGGATCTACGGTAGCAAATCTCATACTCTCAAATTTTCAATTTCACAATTTACTTCCGAACATTTTTCAAACACTTAAAATTTTGAATTTCACTCATTTAAACCGAAACACTTAACAAACACATTCCGGACGTCTATGGACATTCAATTTTGAATTCACACATTAATAAAACCAAAAACTTAAATTTTAAACAACACGAAAGCATGATACTTATCAACCGTACCAACGGTTCCCCGAAAAATTCGTATGAAACTTCAAATCCGTTTTGAAACTTTGACAAATTCAAAGCATCAAAAGCTTTGATAAATTCAAAGCCTTGGCAAATTAGTTTTTTTTTTTAAATATCGTTGTTGTGTTAATGTTTAAATTCGTGCTATTTGAATTGGAAAAACTCTTTGTATCCACTCACAGCACCTGCAATATTTACAGATGTCATCCATTCTTGAACAGAACTTTCAAAACTGTTTGCCGAAGATTCAAAATTCCATCTTATGACATCTTGTTAGACATTTATGTGAACATTTCATTTCACTGAATGGGCCAAAGTATTCGCGGTATTACTTTTAAGTTATAGATTTTCTCTTATAGCAGAAATGAAGATAATCAAACCTCCCAAAAAGATGAAGAAAGCTTCGGAACCAAAGCGTTAAGATGTGATAAAATGTTAATCTTTTCAAATGAGGAATGTATCGTTCTTATCAATAAAAGAACTGGTTTGCGCTTTTTACATTTTTCAAATCATTTTGCTCGAAGTGCATGTTCATTTGCAATATAAAGCAGATGCAAATCATTATATAAACACTGTTAAAAACAAAGGCGGTAGTTATCACTGGTGCTGTTTCTAGTGCTAGTTTAATCTGTTTCGTATAAAATGTAATAAAAAAAAATAATAGATGCAACTTTTTATTTTGCGATACAATATTAAAAGAATTTATGCTCTGTAATGTTTTATAAATATAAGCAACCGTAAACAATATATAAACAACTAATTGAAAAAGCATTGTTTACACAATTAAATTACGATCTCCAATAAATTTAAACTGTGTAATGGACTCTTTCTACTAACTCCTTTTGTGGTTAACAATAAGAGTCAAGATTGTCACATTCTGTCGGGTTTCATTTTGTTATATTTTTTTTAATAATGTTATCGGTAAAGATCTCAAGAAAAACATTTATTTAAAAGCAATTGACAGTTTTTGTTGAGAAAATCCCAATGATTTTTATTTAGAATTTGATGCGAATTAGATGCACTTTAATATAATGACAAGTTTTGTATTTCTTTCTGAATCTTTTCACCGATATGAAGTTAGCACATTATTTTTCGCTGTTGGTAAAAGCAGTGGACTAAACTAGATTATAAAGATCTTCCATATTCTGAATACTTATAATAAAATTTAAATCCCATTCTGGATGGATACAGATCGAATTATTAAATAAAAAATTTTAAGAACTATTTATTCACTTTCAAACATCCGGGCAGACGGCAAAGCCATGCCTAAACGATTTGTGTAAATGCATTATGTAAAATATTGTAAACTTTTAAATGTAAAAATAAATCGAACCTATCTATCTATCTATCTATCTATCACTTTCAAACATAAAAGGAAAATAATTATACAACATGTTAAATTGGTCACCAGAAATTACTGGCTTTTAAATACCCAATCAGGTCTTAATTCATATAATAAAGTTTGTTTTGTGTAAACCTACAATTTCTGGTATAATAACACGTAGTTACTTTTTCCCATTCCCATTTCTTTTTATGTTGTAAATTTAGTCCAACAAATAAAAACCATTAAAACCTAACTTAGTAGATCATTTTATTCTTTAACGACTTAACATTTCTCTGTTGATCTTTTTATACTTATTTGTTTTTTTTTTTGTTAAATTCTTTGTATTTCAGGCAGCGGTTCATTCGGTGACATCTACCTTGGCATGAGCATACAATGCGGTGAAGAGGTAGCTATTAAAATAGAAAGTGCCAATGCCCGGCATCCACAATTGCTATACGAATATAAATTATATCGGGTTTTGAGTGGTGGTGTTGGTATACCTCGAATTCGGTACTATGGCCACGAGAAAAGCTTTAACACCTTGGTAATGGATTTATTGGGACCATCCCTGGAAGATCTCTTCAATTTTTGCACACGTCACTTTACAATTAAAACCGTACTCATGCTGGTTGACCAGATGATCGGACGCCTGGAATTCATACATTTGAAATGTTTCATTCATCGTGATATTAAGCCCGACAACTTCCTAATGGGCATTGGTCGACACTGTAACAAATTGTTCTTGATCGATTTTGGTTTAGCTAAAAAATACCGCGATCCTCGCACTCGTATACATATTCCCTATCGTGAGGATAAGAATTTAACAGGAACTGCGCGTTACGCATCGATTAATGCTCATCTTGGTATCGAACAATCTAGACGCGATGATATGGAATCCTTAGGATATGTTATGATGTATTTTAATCGTGGTGTCTTGCCATGGCAGGGCATGAAAGCAACCAACAAAAAGCAGAAATACGAAAAAATTTCCGAAAAAAAGATGTCAACTCCGATAGAGGTCTTATGCAAGGGTTTCCCAGCTGAATTTTCAATGTATTTGAATTATTGTCGTAGTTTGAGATTTGAAGAACAACCAGATTACATGTATTTGCGTCAGTTGTTTAGGTAAGTACATTATTTTGATTTCTAAATACAAACAAAAAATAACAATATTGAATATATCATCAGAATACAAGTCAAACAAAACTCGCAAAAATTCAATAGAATATTAATTTGTTGACTTTAGTTTCCAAAGCATTTTCATTCGTTGGCAGAAAATTGAAAAGTGAACGAACAACTTGCCGTGTTCTGTCCAATAATACTGTTGAACAATTGAAACATGAAATGTAATTATTTGTGCTACCACTGCAAGATAATAGAAGGTCTTTTCACATTCTCCGATAGTTTTGCCGCATATTGCAAAAATAATAACTTACCGACTTGGATCAGAACAGAAAAGTTGATTATTAAAATCAACTTGTTGAATGTTTGAATCGACCCGTGGTACAGGCAAGTTAGGCACTTAAAGTGAATGGGCCTGCACAGAAACAGACTGAAATCTTCTACCAAGTTTGAAGAGGAAGAACGAGGTGGAAAACTAATACACACAACTTTTTTATTTTTGGGTCTGCAAAGCATGTGCGTCATCAGAGAAAGCAATACCTTATACAACCAAAAGTGGTTCATGTATAAATTTTTTCTCCGAGTCTATTCATCCTGTGTGTGCTTGAAGCAAAAGGTGAAACCGGTTTTCTATCCGAAGTAATTAGTCTAGTGTGTGCAGGCCCAATACGATGAACTTCTCATGTAGAACTTACTCATTTATCGATTCGAGCAACAAGTTTGCATTTTGGAAAATATAAGACTCAGATTTTTTGTTGTGTTGACAAAATTATGGCTGGCTGAACTGACTCGATGATTCAATCAGTTCTATCGGGAATCCCGTGAGAAACATTTTGAACGCGGAATTTTTCCCTAATTACATACGGTTCTCAGTACAGATTTGTCGAATATGGGAACAATTTTGTGAGAATAAAGATTTTTGATAACCCAAATTGATTTGCATTGTTTTTCATCTAGGTTAACTAGTAATCAAACTATTTATTTCTTAATGCAACGTGATCAATTATTTAATATAAGTAATGGTCATTTATTACACGTGCATTATTTTACATGTTTAGTAAAAACCTACTCGTATGCACGCGTATTTTTTTTTACAACACGTGACATGTACACACGTGTAATCAAATATACGTCTTTAATCTATATAAGGAGTAGATTTCTTATATCGACAGTATTTTTTAACCCGTACACTTTGGCTCAACTGTTATGACTGTTATGTTTTTAATTAAGTTATCGCTGAGTTATTTTAAGTCGTACAAAAAATTCGAATTTCATTTAAGCTTATTGATATGGAAACTTGTTTTGTATTCAAACTTGTTTAAATTGTAGAAAAATTCTTTGTTTTTATATGCCACTGTTTATTAAGTAAAATTCCATTTTTAATGTGTATGTTTATGTAGGAAGTAGTAATGGCGGCTTCGAACAGACTAACTCAGCGAAACAGAGTTGCCGGTAATAACGCCATAAGTTCATAACTCATGTCCTGAATTTATTGTCAAGTGTAGGATAATGCAAACATGATAATGCATATAATTACATTATGTATTTTTACGCGTTTATTTTAAAATTTGTCATAGCAGCGGAGATATGCATATGGGTGAAATTTCAAAATATTAATATTGCGGACCCAAAAATGGAAATAAACTGATTTGTTTTTATAATGGTAGGTTTTGCTTCATGTTGCACTAGGAAAAGCTTTTCAGCAGTGTTCCGCCATTTTAACAATTTATAACAGCTTTAATTTTAATCGGAAATGGAAATGTAACACAGCCTAAAAAAATTACTAGCAGGTTGTTAATAGGTGCCCACCAGCTTTTCTCACTTTGGCTATAAACGTTTAAATGGATCTCTAAAATCGAATAATTTCCATTTGGAATAATTGAAATTTGGAAAACGGAAACCCATCATCGTTGCAAAATGCACTCGAGTTCTTCGAGTGCATTTTTATGCGTCGAACCTAAAGATAATCTTCGTGTATCCAGTACATTATTTCGAAAGGCGTATCGCTTAAGATTTGTTTGCAGTTTTTCATCGACTCACAAAGATGTGACTATTAGAAATTGTATAAGTCTCTCGCTATATTAGCTTTGTTAATGAACTTTGGGGAACTAATCTTAGGAGCATTTTGTCTTCCTCTTCGTGCACTCTGCTTTTTTTTTCTTAAAACGTCTTTTTACCACTCGGAAGAATGCCTTTATGATCTAAATAATTATATCTTTTTGTAAGATATCACGACGTACTCCACTACCATGTTTCTTTGTTCTATTGTTCAGCGAATCAATCATTAAACGCTGTTTTCTATTCATTTAAAATTAACCTATTATTCTGAAATTATGCTATTTTTTTCTTTTTCTTTCAAGAATTCTGTTCCGTACCCTAAATCACCAATATGATTATATCTATGATTGGACAATGCTTAAGCAGAAGACTCATCAGGGTCCAGCGAATGCAGCTATACCACAAGGAACAGCAGAACCTCGCAACGAACGGGATAAGGAGAAAGAGAAACAAAGCGGAAAAACAATGCTTTCCGATTAAATTAGATTAAAAAAAATGCAATTTATTTCTTTAAAACGTTATCTAATTGAAAAAAAAACACAAAAATAGTAATTTTAAAATAATTGAAAGGAAATCTAATATTACAAAAAAAAAAATTATAATGATAATAATTTCGCGCCGAGTAAAGTAAACAAACCACAAACCTTACCACACGACATTTCTGCAAAATTAATTTGCACATCAGGTTTTTTTTTTACGTCGTCACTTCTCTCTCTTTGAAACATGTAACCCACAAGCAACATTGATTTATTGTTATATTGAAAAATGTAAATTAATTCTCACAAAATTCTTTTTTTATTTTTAAAGATTTTTGGCTGAAGATCAAACCCGAAATTGGAATAGGTATAATATAATAACATATAAATAAAAAAAAATTAAAAAACATCTAAACAACACTGCAGTCCTTAGAACTGTATTTTTTTTTGTTCTTGTTGAATCGAACGAGCTACTTTCAATTAGGAATAAGTTTGCGCAACTTTATTTCATACAGGTTTTTCTTTTAATAATTGTTTTTTTCTTTTTTTTTACAAAACTGCTCATACATAAATAATTTTAATTATTATAGTTTTATAAATGAATTTTCGTTTGTTTCATTACGATACTCTTTTTTTTCTTTTATCTATATTTTACTAAACAACCTTTGTTTATTATTTTTTTAGGTTTAAACATTACACATAAATACTTTTGTTTTCATCATAAATCCTTTAAGAAAAATTATGTGTAATTGATGCAGTAACAATAAATAATTTTGTATGTAAGAAACCATAATCATTTCGTAGAGTAATATATATATTAATTAAACGAAAAAAGTCTACAATATAAAACAAACAAAAAATAAATTTCTAAATGCATACATTACTTATGAACCTGTATCCGATTATTGGTTTATTGATAAGTGAATAAAGCATATTAAAAACAAAATAAAATGGGGCAGACCCCTTTGAAAACTAAAAAAAACTTAATTTTATGTGTTATCTTGCAATTGTATGGTTACATTTTCTGATGAGACACTGAGAACAGCGTAGAAAAGGCAACAAAATACGACGTTTCATTACAAACACGAAGAAAGAGAGGCAGGGCTAAACAGTCCTGCAACAAACTTTTGCCAAGATACATTGAGTTAGTCCAATCCAAAACCGATTCTTAAATGAAGTGATAAAATTGTAGTGTTATTCGATATCAGAAGAATAATGTGCCGCTAAGGTAGTTTAACTTTAGGAAAAATTACGATGGTAGAGAAACAAATAAATGGATTCGAAAACTGTCTAGCTTTCTGTACGTATTATCACGTTTATTATTAGTTGCAGCGTTGCAGACCTTTACGGTTCTTCGGATTCGTATTCAAACCAAAATGTGAGTTTGAAAAAAAGAAATAAATCGTTAAGCTGTAGCCAAATCCATGGAGCTTCAAGCAAAGATAAAGTTCTATATCTGACTGACGAAAACCAGGAGGGTGGGCCAAGGTCGCACTGCACCGTAATCGGCAGTAACTTCAAAGTGTGGTGAGAGTAGGTGGTGGCTTCAGGTCAAAGATAAAAGGCGGTTTTGGGGCAGGTATCTTTTCCCAGCCACTTAACGCATCCAACTCATTCCAGCTTCCGAACTTCGCAATCATTTTCCAAGCAGAACCGTTGGAAGTCAAATAAGCATGTAAAATACTAAATCAAGATTCAAATCAAAACCGAAATACATACCGCTATATTAATAGACAGAGTGATGCTGCCATCAAAGGGATCGATGCCACCACCATATCCTCTTATCTTGTTCAAAAATGGCTGAACGAACTTTACTCTGTGGCCCGGGTAGGGAATACGAAGCGTCGTTTTCAATTCGATATCTCATTTTCGACTCGCCTCACTTTGTTTAATTATTGAATATGAAGTGAATCCTTCCAATCATTCCACTGAATTGACAGCTACAGCATATTTTTCCCTAATCGGGCCACTGGGTTTTAGGCCATAGTGGAATTAAGGGAAAGTATTCCGCTGAGGGCTGTAAAGGGCAGTTTATTGTCTCATTCAGCCACAAAGTCCTTCTTAATAAAGTTTCGATGTAACGCTGTGTACTCTACGAACACGATGAAAATTTATTACATCACAAACCCCGAACAAAGAAATAAAATGTCATACTGAAGCCTCTTACTTCTTATTTAGGAATCGGCTCACACAAATATTAAAATCTAAATTTTTAACAAAATACATATTATGAATGGGTTTATCTTGCTATCTATCAAGGTCACGTTTCAATAAATTGAATTAATAAATTGTGGACTTCGAAACAAATGATATTTGTTTTGCGTTGTCTTCCTTTAATTTTTTTTTAAAGTGCGGTCTAGCTGCGGGGTCATGATTCACCTCACATACGACGAGTTAAGCTGAGCGTCGCGAGCATGACCTCGCCTCTGCTGTGTCATTCTTCCCCTATAAGTAAAATTCTAACTGTTCTTTCTTCTAATTTGTCAGGATTGTACCCGTCTCTTAACATCCCCTTATTCAATTAATCCTGTTGCTATACGAAACTCTCCTCATTTTAAACGGCTATTTTTTCAACCAGAAATCTATCATATTTTTGAAGAGTAAAAAAAAAACAATAACCAATAAGTTTTATTTTTATAAGCGCTTGTTTCACAATATCTAAGTAAGTTTCAATTAAGCTACTCGGAACTTTTTTTGACAGAAAACAACAAAACAATACACAGCAAACAACGAATTTAACTGCTGAGTTTTTTACTTAAAACTTACTCAGAGACTGCGAAACAAACCCTAAATGAAAAAAACTTTTTTTACTTTATACTTCTGTTTATTTAGGCGATACTATATGCTTGACTAACTTAAGTTCCGGCAGTCGTTTATCTTTGTTTATTACCTCAATATTTTTCATGTATTTTCTTATTTCATTCGGCACTCGAATTGCTCCATTTTCTAATTGATTGTTCTCAAATAAAGTTATCAAAAGTCGAGGTATAGCTCCAGCAGTTCCATTTACCGTATGTGCAAATTTTATTTCATTTTTAGCTGTACGATATCGTATATTCAGTCTTTTTGCTTGATAATCAGTACAATTACTGCAACTTGAGATCTCTCCCCACATTTGTCGTCCAGGCATCCATGATTCGATATCATACTTTTGATATGCAGGAGCTCCTAATTCAGATGGTGGCATTTCCAACAGCTTAAAATGAATGCCAAGCTTTTCAAATAAATTTATTTCAATATTTTTAAATGATTCCAGCATTTCTTCTGATTTTTCTTCAGAACACACAGAAAACATTTCTACCTTTGTAAACTGATGTACCCTAAAACAGATTATATTTGCTTTAATTTAGTGAAATGAAATAAAGCCTTAATTTGGTTGTTACCTATACATGCCCTTTTCTTCTTGTAACCCTGAAGTTTCAGCGCGATAACATCTGCTTACTGATGTAACTTTTATTGGAAGCTCGTCTTCGTTCAAGACTTTATTTGAAAAGTATCCAGCTAGTGCCATTTCAGATGTTCCAGATAAACATTTTCCCGAGTTTAATTTGTAAACCTACATGCAAAAGATTCAGTAGTTGAAATAAATATTTAATTTTTTAGATAAATTTGTAACAAAAAAAAAAAAAAAAAGAAAACGAGTTTGAATAATACTTGCGTTCGCTCGCCAGAAGTCTGCATGCCACATCCCTCAATCACCATCTTTGGCAGAATATCTGGAACTGAGATCAACCGAAAATCTACAGACTTTAGTTTTGTCAAGAAGTATTGTGTGAGTGCATGTTCCATTTCAGCAGCAGCTCCCATCAGGTAGTAGCTTTTGTGACCGGTAAAATTACCCAGGTGATCCATTCGCAGTAGATTTGCCTTGGATGCCAATTCAGAAAAGTCTTTCGGCTTGAATGCGAAATCAGTTTGTTTATTGTATGTTGATAATTCTTTAGGATCATCGCCATAGTTCAAAATTCTTGGATGTGTTTTATTTGGTAGCCTGAGCAGTTCTTCTTGCAGGGATTTTTGCAAGTTCTGAATTTCTATTTGATTTAACGGAGGTGTGTTTAACTTTTCTATGATCAACCGGATTAAAGGTACGTTGTTGCGGTATTTCCTGAGTATAGCATTCTTTTCATACTCATCCAGTTCGCTCTGCAGAGTTGCATCATTTTGCGTTGCCGGATTTATCTCGAGTTGGTTTAAGTAATCGAGGTTTCTTGAATGGGGTTTCAAAAGCGAATGAAAAGAGTGAAAACATTCGAATACTTTGAATTTTCGAACAGTAAACATCGTCCAAAATATTTATTTTTAAAGTTATTTTTTAAATAAAATTTGCAGCCAGGTTTTGTAAACAAGTTTCTAATGACATTTCGTTGACAGCTACGCTTGACAGTTGCAATTTAACGTGTTCAAAGTGGAAATCCTCCGAGATTCCATTAAGCTCTGATTCACTGTTCTTCAGGAAGCCGCTGTACAAATATTTTAATAGCCCTGTTACTTTTAAGGTGGCAAAGTACCAATGAGTACATTACTAGCGATTCTAAATGGAACGCTTAGCTAGTAGCAATCTATAACTTATTTGTATAATTTAGTATGCCGCTGAAGTGAAACGAAAAATCCCATACAAAAATGACAGTGAAAAGATAAACGAAATTTTCCGCCCTTCTTTCCGCTTATAGCCTAGTATGCAGCTGAAGTGAAACGAAAAATTCCATACAAAAATGACACAGTAAAATCATAAACGAAATTTTCCGTCCTTCTTTCTGTTTTGTTTAAGGCTCAAGTCTCCACTATTCTCTACATTCTTTTCGCATACAAATTAATTGACCGGTACATTAATTGCTCGCGAAATTTTGACGTTTCTATTTTGTTCGTGTTTTTTTCTTGTGGTTTTTATTATTATTAAATGGAGTTCTGTTCTTCTTATTTTTTTTATTTTTTTTTGTAACATTTTTTTTACAAATTGTGGAACATACAAATTTTTCCTGTACAGTTTCGTTTACATTTCGTCTGAGTTTTCGGAGATGACGGAAAATTTCGTTTCACTTCAGCTGCATACTAGGCTTTACGTACGCTATGGAACAAACTTTACGCACTGTTTCGACTATCATAGTTGAGCCTTTAAATCAGTTGGTGATTGCATTCATTTAAATGCAGAGGTCGCCATTTTAAGAAAATTGCTGTCAAATTGATCGATTCTTTGTTTAAGGATATTTTCGTAACCTGTGGTTCGATTTTAATGTTTAAACATTCATTTTACTCGTTTTTCTCAACCAAATAAGTTAAGTCAATAATTTGTTTGCTAATTTACGTAATTTATGAGATATAAGCTATCCGTATCCCGTTTCTCGGTCATATTATGTTTTTTTATTAATTAATTAAAAAAAACTATTTCGTTGTTTTCCCAACGTTGGCTCCTATCCTATAGGATAAATTTTATCCTAGCATGTCGAAAATCACAAAAAAAGAACATGTTTCGGTTGCCTGACCGGACTATAATTGCTAGCTGAGACTTTTAACAAAATCATAATTTAGTAGTCATTAAAGACAAAAAATAGGTTTTAACCTGGAAATGATAGATAATAAGCTGAACATTCATATAGGTACAAACTTTAAATTGGTGTTCTAAAAGTTGTCTGCAAAATCTCATATAATTTCATTTCTGTAACACATTACGTTATTTAAGGTCAAAGGTCATAAAATCCGTTTTTTTTCGCAATTAAGCATTGGAAAAAAGTTAAAGGAAAAACGAAAAGTGAACAATTTTAAATATAAAATAAAACATAATTGTCAATAAAAATAAAAAAAAATTGAAAATTAACAAAAATAAAATTGTTTGCATTGGTTCATAATTCCCAGCTCATTGAAGACCTTCTCTCTCACTTATGTGGGCTTTTTGTCCCTGCGTCGACAAAATATTCCTTCATGCTTAATCATTTCAGATCTGAATAAATACAAATTGATACTTCGGACTTACAAGATTCTATTGGCTTCAAATATAGATACTTACATAGTTATGTTGTTTACTAACAACTAACCTGGACAAACTAGCCAACTAGTTTACTCTCTTTACATTTCAATAAAATTTCAGAGTGAAATTAAAGAGTTTCCGCTCTTTCGATTTCATTAAAATTGCAGGTTTAATCTGCAAGGGGAGTTCTGGCTGCGTCGTATCTAGGTAATTATCTTATATATGCACATGCACTTGTACTAAGCGATGATCCACTCGAACACATTTTCTATGTTGGCAAACCTTCTTTCATATACTTATGCTTGCTTTCAGCTCCTTAAGAAAAGAATCTGATAGTTAAAAGAAAAAATCAACTAGGTTCTCAGTTCTCAGTACTTGCATACCTTTTTTTTCCAAAAATAACGCTTGTTGGAATTATAAAAATAGTTTCGACAGACAATTTTGTATCTTTTCATCGGAGCATAAGAACTGTTAAGTAAAATTTCATCAACGCCTAGGTTTGCAACCATCATCATATGCTTCTAGCACCACTGCAAGATTTTTGTATTCTTATTAGATCTAACAAATTATAATATAAAGTTCATTAAGACGCTTTAACTAGATATTAAAATTATATATTTTTTTATTCTTTTCTATCGCCTACAATTTATTTAATTTTATCAAACCAAATAAACAACACAAAACACAAGTTTCTGTTAATAAATCTAGAAACAGAAAACAATAATTTAATTAATTTCCTCTCCTTTTAAAAACAATTAATTATGTTTCCATATTTGAAAACAATACAATGTGAATTAATTAAGACAAAACATTATATTCAATTTAAAATAAATTAAATTTTGTAATACAAATTGTAGATTAGTGGGTTTAATGGTAATAATATATGTAGTTTTCAGTGTTTCTAGGCGTCCCTATTTGGTATTAAGTAGATAATTGGGTGCGTGGGTTAGACATCATTAGGCAAGGGTATATGCTGCTGCACACTCATGACCTTGGTGGCTTTATAAGCTTGCTTGACGGTGGAGGTATCTTACAGAAACCAGCCGCATCAAAGACCGGAAGTAGTTCGCGGACACGCCCAGGAATGCTTCCATCTAACATTCTAAAATAAAAAAAAAAAAAAAACATTTAATTGAGATAAATGGTTTTGTTTGAATAAAATTGGCATTACCTTCGTTTGTATTCAATTTTTGCGCCTTTTAAAGGAATATTTGCTTCGGTCGGGAAAAATGTTGCGTCATAGAAATTCAAACCATTCTGTAACAAAATATTGTACTCATCCATTGAAGCCAACGTTACACGGATGACTGCGGGTGCCGTTTCTCGTTTATGACGTTCGACTTTCTCACCAACACCGACTTCAGTTTTAGGTGTGGCATTTGCTATTAAGAATATAAAAAAAAATGGTAATTTAAAACTTACAAAAGTGTTAAAATCATTTGCAGCGACACTTGCCTTCGGGATCTTTTTCAGGTGGTGTCGACGATGAATGATGGACATGTATCCGAACAACTTCGACTACGGAATCAAAGCGATACAGAGAATGTCTAATATCCTCGACGGGTAGATCTTCAGGAACATCCAAAACGTATAATGTAAACGTTTTTCGTGGTCGACAAGGAATGGCTATCTAAGAAAAAATTAAAATTATATGCAAGAAAAAGTAGTGAATGAAGAAAAAAATATTGTTATTATGTAGGTGGTTGATATTATTGCTTTGAGTTAATGCCATTCGATGCGTAACACTATATACAAAAAGGTTTGATAAAGTAAAATTTTATTAAGTAGTTGAATTTAAAATTTCGAGAAGTGGGTGTGTGTATACTTACAGTTTCATAAATTATTTACTGATATACATAATTACAATACATTTGTTATGAAACTTATTTCAGGCTCTCCGAAAATCGGGAATTGTTCTGCAAAACGTAATATAAGTTTCTGCGGGGCTTCTGGTGCCTTTATTGCGCTTATAACATACTTTTTCATTAGATAAATTATATATTTACATACTTCACATATACTCAGCCTTATATATTAAAATGCTCAATAGTAATGCACCGAACAAGCATTTATGCAACCTCTATTAATTTGACATTAGCTTACAATGCCTCTTTATTATTATTATTATTATTATTATTATTATTATTATTATTATTATTATTATTAGTGTGTTTATATGAATAAACCATTATTTACCATAAAAATAAAAACAGAAGATTTATTTTTTAAAGAAAAATGTAATTCAAACTTTGTATCTCCTTTTGTGACGATGGAATTTCTAATAGATTTAATACATGCATTCTTTTATTATTTTCGATCTCTGTAAACAATTTGCGAATGCATTTTTTTTTCATCTTTTTTAGATTTTGCATTTCATTGGTCAAAAAAATCAAAACCTAGATTACGTCAAGATCAAAATTTTGAAATCTCGATTTGAAGTGAGATTTCTCTGAGCATCCGGTTTTCTGTTTTTGACCAAAAATCATTAAGATCATTGAATTTATAAAACAAAATCTTTATTTGATTACATATAATTTAAAAAAATTTTTTTCATATTTGAAACAAAAGTTTTTATTTTTGAAAATTTTTACTTTGAGAACTAATTTTTCCAAAACTGTTTTTTAAAACAACTTTATTAAATTATAAAGGGTTTTTCAATAAGAGGCCTTATTTTGATATTCAAGGACCCAATCAGCAAAGACACGACGTTGTTGATGAAAAATGACAGCTTCAAAGGTGACAGACCGATATAGCGGGCTATTCAAAATAACACCTCTTATTTAAAACAAAAAAAAGATATTTCTGATTTTGAAAATTTTTACTTTGAGAACTAATTTTTCCAAAACAACTTTATTTAATAATAAAAAAAAAGAAGAGGTTTCTGACTTTACAAAAAGGTGTAGCATGATGGTATTAGAAGTGTTTTTGTCTGTTTCACGTCATTTTTTTTAGAAAAATTGCCTCTCCTTTTCAACCGATTTATATGTATACATATATATAAACACAAACAAAACGAAAAAATGTGACTTTTGACTTCAGATAAAAACATAGCATAAGCGGGGAATTCAGCTGGTTGGGATTTAATCTATTTAGCATGGACTGTTTATGAAAAAGATTTTATCTTTAACAGATGTTCAATCAAGTTTTACCACTCTAATCATAAATGCTGAATCTTCTGAATAAAAAGAAATCGGGGCCAACATTTCAATAAAATATTGTTTTCTATCTTTGAATTAGAAGTTGTAAATAGAGTGAGAGATGATCATGACCGTGCAACTACTTCCTGCTGCGAAATTTATATTTTGGTTTGCCTTAAAGATAAAATAAAATTTATGTTAAATTAGAAACTATCATAGATTGAATTAAGTTAATAATAATAATACATATTTCTATATATTATATTATTTATGTTTATCTAAATAAACCGTTATACAAAATGAACATTTATTTAAAACTTTTATTTTTCAATAAATGTACGTGTTTAAGAAATAAAATATGACTAGGTATAAATCTTGTTTTTTTGTGGGGTAGGTAATAATAATCAATAAACCTTTGGAAGTGTTTTTGTTGTTGTTGTACAAATCATTTTATTTTAAAACTCATAATTGCTACCTTCACCAATCACAAGAGTGTAAGTATATATATGCAAATGAAATATGTTTGCATACTTTTTTATTTAAATAAAATCAAACGAAATTTTGCGGTTAATGGTGGATTTTTTATTTATTTATTTAGTAAAACACTAGAAAAATAACGAAACTTTTCTTTTGCTTAATATACTTACACTTTTCGAATAAGAACTCTTATCGAGACATCATGGAAAATAAAAAGAAAATGCTTTATTAAATTATACAATTTTGAGGATTTATGAAAAAAAAATTACAAAGTTTGTGCTGAAAACAAATATGTAATAAAAAATAAAATATCACTTTATTTGGCATGCTAAATAATCTTAACTTTATACTTATGACGATGTTCACATTGGACGAACTCATACGACGCATTTTGACGTACACATCCAGTCCGCCGTGTTCAGAAACAAAATATTGTGAACACAAACCACACAAAACAAAAAAAAACAAAACATGTGAAATGAGCCTAGATGTTTACAATATTCTTTATAGGCTCATGCTTAATTGCAATTTCCAATCAAAAGTGACCAAATATTGCGAAAACTTTCAAGATGTTGATGCAAAAAGCGAAAAAATAAAAAAAAAATACAAATGTCAGATTAGCAAATGTCAAAATGCATTGATGAGAATTTTTAAAAAATCTAAAAATCAGGACGCAAAATCCCGTCTCTTTCTAACAACGAAGTGGAAATGGGACAAAACATATAGACGTCAAAATGCGTCGGGTGAGTACGTCCAATGTGAACATCGTCTATCGTGGGATCTTTGTTAATAAATTTGCTACTTTTAGTATGTAGAGAATATTTAGTATAATAATGATATTTATAGAAGTCATAGGTTGAGGAGGGGATGGGCTAATATTTAAAGTAATGGTAGAAGGAAGAACATCACCATTCAAATCCTATATGGGATGTAATATACATATAAGTCAAACCGCCAATTTGAATAGGTATACTATTTTTCAAATTAATTAGTAGGAGCCAGTTATAGCTACCATTAAAAATCATAATTGAAAAATGTCTTTTTCATGTCAAAAGTAAAAAAAAATAAAATAAACTCGGAAAATAATTATACAAAAAAGAAACATTAATTACATTAAATTTGACAGATTTTGGTCTTCCAGTTATCCCATTTTCTCAAATCTCTTACAAAAGTACGCTTACAGCTCACTCAATGTACTGATGGACAGTAAAATGTTTTCTAGCTTACGTATATGTAAAAATGTTAACTGTACCGAATCAGATTTATCCTACTGTGTAAGCTTTTATAAGAAATAAACTAAACTAAACTAAACTGTAAGTTCAGCCGAAGTGTAAATATTAATAAAAATTAAGTTTGTAGGACTTGTAATGTGAGCTGTAAGTAAAGCTAACATGTGTAATCCTAGCCTCACAATTTTACATTAAGTTTGGTCGAAATGTTTAGTTTTGTGAATTTCTATGACTATATTTTAGAATTTACACATGTCATATTGCCTGTCATTTATTATGTCTGTATAGCCAAATCAACGTTGAGAGTTTAATGACATTGTGTAGAAATGATAAAATTGTTTTATAAAAGTAGGTCTCGAGGAAGTAGACCCACATTTTGGTAGAAAAATCAGTAACGAGTCCCATTTCTGGATGAATATGTTCGTCAACAAGACAAAAATATCTTATTTGACTGTCACATTCCACACGAGATCCACCGCATTGCAATGCATCCATATAAAAAATCACATGTTTGCAATTAATTTTTGACTGGTGGCATGAGATAAGAAGTATAATTCTTTAAGAAAAGCGTTGACCAGGACATCATCTAAGTACTTTGACTTTTATATAAGAAATCCCAGTTAATTTTGAAAAAAATGGATCGTTCAACCAGCAAAAAGCCTTCAAGTTGAAAAAGACAGAAAAACAGTTAAAAAACTTAAAGCAGTAAACTGACTCTAAACCAGTCAAAAGCAGGATCGGGGAACACCCAACAGAGATGGCGCACAAAAGTGAAAAACGAGCTCAATCAACTTGCGGTGTGTAATTGGAGGTGTCTAGCTAGGAGCAGAGCCAGCTGAGCTGGAATGCCCATGATGTTAGAGGTCGTAGTCCATCCTGGGCTGAAAGCGCCATCTAACGTAAGTATAAACCAGTCAAAGAAAATATCAGTTCAATGACTGAGACTTCACAGTGCAAGGTTACAAATGACACTTTACGCCATCGATTTCTGACTATGGTTATCTCACTCAGAGGCAATATCATGCTATTTGACTTGTTTAAAATTTTTCTTCTGTGGTTTTCTTAAGTCGCAAGCCTATTAAAGTAAACCATCCTGAAAGCCAACATAATCAATGCCATTAGCCATATTAAGCTTGATTTGTGCGCAAAAATTATTTATGCAAAATTTGAAGTTTGGTTTTCCTTTTTCATTTTACTCGAATAGAAACACTGGCGCAAATTTGTATACAATTAAGCATCATACTAGAACACATAAATATGTTTTAGAATGATGCTAAATCGTTTAAAAATGTGAGCCACAATTTTAAGGTTTTATTAAAACTTTTGTCAAATCTTTCTTACGCCAAACAGAGTTTTCCTACCAAAAGCCTAATAAATGCACGCTATTGGTTTTCTTTTTTTACACGATTAATTATAATTTGTGCAATTAAACCTATGAAAACTAGAAATACATATTTGCGAAATTCGCTCCTATTTAAATGCGAAAACAACTAAATTTCTAAATTTTCCTAATCTTTCGAAAATCTTTATCTGTTTATTCTCATATTTTGCAGCGATTACTTATGTATCTTCTAATTTTAGTGCAAATAAATTAATAATAAATGCATTCTATGAAGTAGATGTAGGCTTTAATTTAGTAAAATGTATAATTATTTAAAATTTATATTAAAATAATGTCAATTTTGAAGTTATACTTTTCGATAAAATCTGGCTCCGGTGACCTTATGAAATCCTTTCTTGAATATTGACTGATAATCTTCGGGATGCGAAAACTTAAAAAGGATACCAGTCGCAGTTTTAGTTAGACTAAAACATCCTTTAAAAGTCATCTTTTCACAGATCATAGCAGCACGTTCCATAGACAGTTCATACGATGGTGTCAACAAAAACGCTCCTATACATGGACATGACCGATATAACACACAATGTTTTTTTTTGTTTTTAATTTAATAATTTAAAAATCGGTGTAAAAATCCTTGCAATCCTTAGATACTTACCTTTAGCCAAGAAATTATCATTCATTGAAACTTCAGAGTCGGTATCCTCGTCTCGTTTATCTGTCCATTTCGGTTCGGAGGACAATTTGTGCGCAGCCATTTTACTAATCAAGCTCGATTGTGGACGACTACGTGGAAATTCGTTTTTTTCCAGTTCAATATCCGAGGTATTTCCGCCCAAGTACGACATTTCTTTTATATCACTCACGATATATATATATATTTTATATCTTTGAAATCCAAGTCAAAAAGGATAAACGCCCGAAATGAAAAGCAGACCGCACACTACAAACTCTACTATCGTTGATCAACCGTTATAGCGATCTAAGAATTTTTTAAAAATTCACTCAGCTTTTATAGAAGACAGAAAAAATATCCGTTACAAAACTATATGTGAACAAGCTTAAGATACATTTACTTAGTTGCGATCTTAACAACTCTCAAGATGAGACACAATATACAATACAAGTACAAATGTCAACGCGATGTGTATGCTCTTCTTTTTTTTTTACGTTTAGCAAAAATCGTTACAAATAAATGTACGGATACAGAAACATATTATGAACGTGGATTGTTTTCGCTTGATTTGTTTTATGACTTCTCACGACATAAATAAAATTAGCTATAAGATGATGCTACCTAATAAAAAAAAAATATACGCAATTTAATTCCAAAATGAGAATTTAATAAAAAAAAAATCTACTGGAGTAAATTGGCTTCACCACTTATTGTATTGCCATAAAAAAAATATCAAAAAAATAAATATAAAATATTGTATATGCAAGGTCAAATAAATAGACTACATCCGTTCTACTCCTACAACTTTGTATAAAATTAAAGTGGTTATTCTTTTCGCAGACTTAAATTAAGTACAACGAGTTCATTGGGAGCAGATAGAGTCGCACACCTATCCCCTTTACCGATGTTCTAGTTCAAATATATACGTATGCTGCTATGGTACATATAGAAACAATTTAATTCTTATATAGGTTATTGGGACATTTAAAAGTGCATTGGCTTCCACAAAATTAAAAGATCCTTATCTTAGAAAGACTTCGAAAGTCATGACTAGAGTGCAATGACTTCTCTTGCCACACCTTTGAAGGCACTAGACTTTATTTTTATTGAAAACTAGATTTTTCTTCAATATTTGAGCTTAAATGTATCTCGGTTGACTGGCTCTCAGTTTGAATAAGAAATCTTTAAGAAACCAAATAACAATTTTGAATTGAAAGTGAAAATAAAAATAAAATGTTATTATGGTTTCTATGTGAAAATTCTAGCATGCTAGCATCATATTTGCTTTGAAATATATTTTTTTTACCAAGTCTTACCAAGTCATACAAAGATCAAAATACGATTCCAAAATCGTTGAAATGTTCTTAATATGAGAATCTTAAGACAGTGTTAAGTTATTTTTAAAAGTGCATCAAGTTCATGTGGGAATAAAGATGATGATTGAACCGTTTAGACTATACGTAGTTAGTCTGATACTAATAAATGTGCATATGGATCAATTGCAGACAAATCAATGGTGTGTTTATTATTGATTTAAATGTACACATATTTTCCCATTCGTTACAAACTATAAATAAATAGTATTACTATAGCAGTACCAATTAAGCGAAATGTGTAGGTATTGTGTTGAAAACCGACTCTGGGTACATCAAACCCAGCTTTAAAATTTAAAGTTTTTTACGAAAAAGTTTTTTTAGATTGATGTCAAATGACTAACCGTGTAAAGGTTTAGACTGGGTTTAAGCAAAATGTAAATAGGATAAACTCGAGTTTTTTTTTAACTACTTAGACAGTGTACCACCTCAAAACTCAGCTTTATGAAGAAGGTACTCCATTTGGTATGAATGAAAAACGTGAGTAGCTCCTCAACGATGGAGCATCTACATTTTGGATGAGCACCGCCTCAAGGTAGAGTACTACACCTTCTCTTGGTATGAATAAACCGTAGCACGTACTCTATCGAGTGGAGGTGAGGAGTTACTACTAACTCGTGAGTTAGCTTCTTGCTTGCTCAAGGTTCAAAAATAGGCAAGTTCAGGATTAGTAAAAAAAAAATTGAGAATAATATAATCAAACATGGCATAACGATGATAAAGAAAAAAAAGTAGGTTTGTATGTCTGGTCTGGATCGTCACTAAATGGGAGAACCGATTTGTTTCAAATTTTATAGTTTGGTATTTTAGTTTAAAATCACTTTATATTATATTGTATATTTCATACATATATAATATATATTTTTAACATATTATATGCCCGAAAGTCAGGTTCGTGCACATGAATTGCTCATGGGGAGGGGTTTGCATTTTGTCCGTGGTTTAGAGTTCATTAATTTTTTATAAATAAAAGTTTAATTTTGCATGAATCACGCATTTATAAGTATAGGTAGGCATACAGTATCCCAAAAAATATAAAGATTAACACCGATTTACAGCCTATAACTATTTCCCCAGTCAAACAAAAAGTCGACGTAAATGTAGACAAAAGAAATAGAAATTAGTGTCAGCGTGTAGGCCTATTTAATACCTATTATCTCTATTGGACGCCATCCATTTTAGATAGCCATTTTAACAATTAAAAACGACGTCAAAAAAAGTAATGCAATTACTTCTACATATTTCTCTTTTTGACACCTACGTTGATTTGTTGGTGCACTAACGCGGAGTTACAGATAGTTAGTATGTGCATTAATTTTTGCAAACTTCCAAGTTGACCTTCAGTTAATTAGAAATTATTTTTAATAAGGAACACAAAACACCAAAGAGTAAGTAAAAATTACATTATAACACGCTTATAACCTTCAATCCGCCATTTTAATTTGGATTTTTTGAGGTGCTCCCATGGTCGAACTTTGTCTGCTTTTGTAAAATTTGTTTAGGAATGAATAAATTTCATTTTAAAAACCTTCTCTGTCCATTTTTTTTCTGTTTCGTTTTTTTCTGTTTTTCACAGGCAAAACTGACAGAACGTTAAGTATTCGATTGAAGTTTGAAAAATGAAAACCCATCTTCGTTGCAAATGTCGAGTACTCGGAGTGCATTTTTAGGCGTCGGCGCTAAAGTTGAACTTCGTTTATCCAGAAGTCGCGCGAATCTTCATGCATAAGCATAATTGAAGAGCATGGTGCAAATAGTTCACTTTTCATTGAAAATGTTCATTCTGTTGATGAAAGGTATATACCTACTTCAGTATGCTTATTATTCCCATAGAGGGGGTTAGAACCCCCAAATCCCCCTCTTCCCTGTGCAAGGGCCTATCACCTGCTAAGCAGGTGAAAATAAAAATACTTGTTTGAAAAATCGACTCTAAGGATTTTTACCAAATATCATATACATATGTGCAATAAAGTAGTTTAACTGTACATAGGTACCGGTCATATTAAAGCATTTTTAAATTTCTATTTCTTCCATAACGGCTTAAGCGGTCAGAAATTTTTTAACCTAATAAATTATGATGGCATGTTTTTTTTTAATTATAGGTACCTATTTTTTTTGTCTTTAATAATTTATCAAAAAACTATTTTTTTATTCAAATATTTTAATAAAATTAATTTTTAAAGTAACTCAACTAGTTTTCAAAATTTGCGGACCGAATTTTTTTTTTGAAAATATTTTTTCAAGAGTTATTAACGAAAGAAAAAATGATTTATTTAAAAACCCCAACGATTATATTTTTTTATTCATAAAATCATACTTATGTATTTATCGAACAAAATTGTTTTCTACATGCCTGTTTTGAAAACATACGAACATGCATGTTTTGAAAATATGATTTTATAATTTGAGTCATTACTCTAATCACAGTGTAATAGCGCTAGCTTCACAGAATATTTCTTTAAAGAAGAAATCGTAAAAAGATGCGCGCCTCAAGAGTCTATTTATAATAACCCACCAACTTTAATTCTCTGAACATAGTCTCGTTCAGGTGTTTGTTTTTCAACAAAAAAGTCAGAACCTGTCAGTTTGACTTTTGTTGGTAAAAAACCAGAAAAACAAATTTGGTTGATATTTTTGTTTTGAGTTGGGTCGGGTTTCCCGAAAGTTAATTTTAAAAATTAAAAATGAGTTGATAAATCAGCACTATTACAAATTAATTTATTTCTTCTTTAATAACAGGCTAATCAAATATTTTAATAAAAACAAAATAAATAATAAATAAAAAACCACCGCCGCCGTATGATAACGATAAGTAAAACCGAGTAACAAAGTATTTTCATTCCGGCCTTGTTTATCTTTTGGTGTTGCAATAAAAAGTCCCCTTTTGACCTGACTAAAAACGTCTGACTAATATTTTATAATTTTTGGTGATAATACATATATACATACATAAACTAAATATATTTAATAGCTTTTCTTAAATTTATAAAATTGCATAATTTTATTTTAATAAAATGGATAAAGAAAGGTAAGTTAACGGTTTAATGTTAATGGGAATACAACACTATAAATCTATTCTTCAATAGATTTTCACTACTTTTGCTAGATCCAAATGAGATCTATTTTGAAGATTTCTCTGTCGATCTTTTATCTGATCAAAACAAACCCAACCAAATAAGTGATGCAACTGACGTAGAGGTAGAAGATTCAATTCCGATCCAAGGCCGGTTAAAAATGTGTTCCAAATCGTTGTTATTTGAACCAAAGAAAAAACAAATACCATTAATTAAAGTATATTATAATAAGTGCTCAGAAATTGATACTAACCTTGAAGATTCTCAACATAATTTATTGAAAATAAGGTAAATTTTTTGTTTGACTAGTTTGTTTTTAATTATAAATGTATTGATCTCTTCAGATGCAGTCAGTACGTCGAACTTTTGGAAAACTATGTAATAGCTCCATACAAATTCATAACCTGCGATAGGACTTTTCATTTTAAATTTCATTATGTTCAAGTTTCCGATAATATAGTTCCTCTGTGTCAACAGCTTCAGAGAGCAGTTAGCCTTCCTGCTTTTGAGCAGAGCAGTATGGTAAGATTATAAATATCTAAAACTTTATACTACACATAATCAGCAAGTATTAATGTGTCATTCATACCAATTTAGGTCAACCAAATCCTTGATTGAATTAAAAATTGACACAGTTTGACTTTCTAAATTTATATCAACATAAATACATAAACATATTTATGTTATAAGAAGTTTTAAGTAATTTTCGACAGCCATTTTCTTTGATAAGTTTGATAACTTTTGATTAGTAATTTCTTGATAAAGTTCAAAAAACTAAATAATTGTTGTGAGCCTTTTTTCATAATGTATTTTAAATTATTTATTTGGTATGGCATTTTTTGTGACCAAGACCAAGGCAAACCCTCACATCTGACGAAGATAGCAGAACAGTTTAACATTCACCAGGAAACTGCAAAGCCGATAAATTTGCAGAAATAGAATAATAACACAAATTTTAACAGACAAGGTTAACATTGACCAATCAATATGTGAAAACTTATGCTAAAATAAAATGCCATAAAGAGAACCAACATAAGATGGGTTTAAACATGGCCACTGACTTTGCAAATTTGACCAAAACTTGATCAAACTCATCACATGTCTGTTGTCTCTAAGTAGATTAATAATTTGTAATTGGTCTCGTACCTGGGGCCTATAACAGAACGTGACAAGTACTTGTAGGACAACCAAAATCCGAAAACTTGTAAAAAATCCTGTAAACAAAAATGACAAGTCTGTGAACCCATCGACAAGTGTAACGATGCAATATGACAAGTGGAAAATTGTTAAATTTCCTCGTTTCTGTAACAGAACGTGACAAAAATCAAGAAATATTTTTCCAACTATATCTGATTTTGGACAAGTGAATTGAATATTGTCATACGCTTACAAGTGCACTTTTTCTTAAAAAAGGACAGAATAATTTTAGAATTCAAATAATATTTAACTAAAAATATATTTTTCATTCCGACCTCGACGAAAAAAAAAAAAAAAAAAAATAAACAAACCCTCCGAAAAAACATTTTTGTACCCTCTGTTTTGTAAATAAGACATTCTTCTTGACCTTCGCAATTTGTCTCATTCTCTCTACGCTGTACACTTGTCAAACAGTGTGGACAAGTTGAGGGAAATTTATTATTCAGACAAGTTTAACGATTTGCGTTGTGTTATAAAATACAATGGTCCTTGTCGGACAAGGAAAGTTGGACCAGTGAATTTAGACTTATCAACTTGTCACGTTGTGTTATAGGCCCCTGTGGTCACTACCTTATAGGAATACAAGCCACAATACTTGCGTTTTCTCGAACGTTTTCTGTAAAAGTTGCATAGAAAGAGAAGGAGACTATTTCTCATCTTAGCTCATGCCATGCCCTCTATTCAAGCCATAAATAACATATAAAAACATTTTTTTTTTCAAGAATCCTAGTCATCTGACGAACACAGAGATTTAAGTTAACATTGCTTGATTATAACCTCCAACTGATTTAATGAAAAGAGGTTCTTCTCGTGTTTTTCATGTCTGTGGACCTATTTTTTGGTCTAAAGTGGGTCAGCCGTTTTCGTGACAACCAATCTAACATAATCGGTTTGTATTCACTGTCATTGTGACCTAATTTTCTTAAAAAAACAGGGACCAACAATCCCAATTGAAATAATTGCACACCACACTGTTACTTTAATTGATCGGGACTTTAATTGATCGGCGATCGGCGTTGCGTTGAGAAATGAAGTTTTAATCAGAGAGCTCATGCACAATTGGCAACTTGTACGGATAGTTATGTAGGCCGTCGTAAAGAATATGCCTAAGTTAACGATCGAAAAGTAAAGGGCACATTTTTGTACATAACGAAACCGCACGCACCGTAAGGATAGAAAAATTGAAACTTTTACTGGCTTAATCGTCTTGTCCTATTCGCGGCTTGTCTAAAATTAACAAATGTACCTATATAAAAATTGATTTCCGACCTGCGACCCACCCAAGAATTTTAAAAATGAAAGTTATGTTGTGCGGCCGCAACACACATCCAAAAGTCCTTTTTAATGAAGCTCGTTCTTAACTTTATTTGTATCGTAAAAATAACAAATTATGCATAATTAAATGCTTATGATAAGGATATCTTTCAGATAGGAGCTATAGTATACTCAAGGCAAAAGAGAATTAAATTCGATCCACTTTGGTTAAATAGCATTTACGAAACCATCGTAACTGAGTATAATATCAATGAAATCAATCCCCTCGTTTTAAATCCTGGTCGAATTTTGCTTACAAATGCATATATTTACCTGCAACATTATAACAATATACAATCTGTAAGTATTTTATCTTTTAACCATATTTCATAGTGTAACTCTAACATTTTGATTTTTAGGAACCTGTGATAAGAATAAAATTAGACAGTGTAACAAGTTTTACGAAAAGACGATTTCTGTTAAGGCACATAGTAAGGATTACAGAAAGAACATAATTATTCTATCGTTTTTGTTTTAACCCAAATTTAATTCATTTTAGGGATTAGAAATTTATTGGAATACCAATCATCATCTATATGTTTCATTTATGAATGAAATAGACCGCAATAATTTTATATCGTTGGTTGAAGAGCAATCCGATTTTAAACCACCAAACGTTGAGCAACTTAGCATGACTTTAAAATGGCAGAATCGTCTTATATCAAATTATGAGTATTTACTATACTTAAATGGGTGAGTAAATAACATATTCATATACATAAACGATAATTTCTTAAAAGAGAAAATGGATGTTGATTTTTGTTATTTTTAGATTAGCAGATAGATCATTTAAAGATTTGACTCAATATCCTGTGTTTCCTTGGGTAATAACTGACTTCACATCAGAAGTACTAAATTTAAATGATGTTAATGTCTATCGTGACTTAAAGAAGCCTATAGGAGCACTTAATGAAGAACGTTTACAACGTCTACGAGAAAGATATGCAGATATGGATGATCCAAAGTATGTTACATTCTTATGTTTTTAAATATTTCATAATTTGAATGTTGTTTATTTTTGTTAAATTAAATGCTTGCTTTAAAATTTAAAACAAATCCTTAACTTAATATGAGATTATGTCGTTGGAGTGATTTAAAAAACACGCAACTGGTGTCCCGTAGTTCACATATATTTTCTCTTTTTATAAATAACATTGAATATAAAATACCTAGTGATGTTACTTTTGAGTAGGGTGATCTACAAAGAAGAGAATGTAGTCACACTTTAGTTGTGTTCGTTGAATTTTACCCAGGGTCGACCCAGGTTTTCTTGACAGTCCTAAGAGCTGTCAAAAAAAACTGTTTTTTTTTTGGTTTCATTAAACGCACAAGGGTAGGTTTTGTGTTGCTGACTATTATACAATATACATTGCAGTACTACTTTGCATTGCATCAAGCATGTTTGTGATGCAAAGCTTGCTTTTTTTGTGCATCGCATGCGGTAGAACTGCGTTAAGAAACGTTATTCATTGCATTACTAGAGAAATGTTACGGAATGCTTGACGTCGCAGTTTTGCGTTTATATTCAGTTTTTTTTCACATGAGGTACATTATATACGGTACACAGATAGGTTACTGCAAAGTTTGAATCGGCCCAGTTTTTGAATTCTGCCAAGCCAAAAAGGATAATTATTGCGTGATTGATGCTATTCATTGTGTGTTTATGTAATTATGTATGTGTGTAAATAAATTTGATCAATATTAAAATTAAAAATAAAATCCATATAAAATTCCAGATATTTATATGGTTCTCATTACTCGACTCCAGGATTCATCTTATTTTACTTAGTAAGTACTTTTATATAATAACCGTTGCCATAGTTAAGAAATCATATATATTTTTTGATCACTATAGGTTCGACAATACCCACATTTAATGTTGTGTCTGCAAAATGGTAGATTTGATCATCCCGATAGAATGTTCAATAGCGTTCAAGATACTTTTAACAATTGTATAACAAACATGGCTGACTTTAAGGTATAGTTCTTTCGATTACAATAGTATGTATTAAAAAATATTAAAAAAACTATTTAACTCTAAACTTATTTTAAGGAACTCATACCAGAATTTTACGATACATCGCAAGGTGGAGATTTCCTTTTAAATTCATACAAAATCAATTTTGGTCAACGAAGTACAGGAGCTTCTGTTAGTCATGTTCAATTGCCACCGTGGGCTAAAAATTCACCATCAAATTTTATATCAATATTAAGGTAGTTTTATTCTTATTTTGTTGACACATAAATAATTATAACACGTTGTTTGTTTATTTTTTAGGGAAGCGTTAGAATCGGAGTATGTTTCAGAGAATTTACATCATTGGATTGATCTTATTTTTGGCTATAAACAAAAAGGACCAGAAGCAGTTTTAGCTGATAATGGTTAGTTAGTACACTAAAGAATATTTATTCTTTCTTTACCGGCACTACATAATGTGGAAAGCTTTGGTTCAATTTTTTCCTCCCATTTTCACACATTCAAATAAATGATTTTTCACTCACTCGAACATTATAAAACCATATTAATTGTAATATTGCCTTGGGTTGACCCAGATTGTAAACAAAAAGTCGAATCCTAATAAGAAAAATTACAAAAAAAAAGAAAGTCTCGAATAGACTCTTTCGTTCTAGCAATGTATTTTTCTTCTACTTCATTTTAATTTCTTATTAATAATGAAGAATTGCATTATAAACACCTTCTATTTTAGTTTTCTACCACTTAAGTTATGAGGGTTCAGTAGATCTAGATTCAGTTAATGATCCTATTGACCGTCACGCTCTCGAAATACAAATATCCGAGTTTGGCCAGATACCAACTCAGTTGTTCGACAAACCTCACGTGTCTCGAAACTCTAAAATCCAAATCAAAGTTAAAAAAGATCTCGATAAAGGTGAGTTATGAAAATTATTAAATTAGTCCCATCTCTAAAAAAAAAAGTATATTTGTTTTAGAAAACCAACCCCATTTAGAACTTAAATATTCTTATTCTGGGCACAAGGAATCGGTAACATCAATTCTAGTTGATGGCGATACGATCATATCAACAGGGAAGGATGGCCTTTTAAAGTGCTATTCACTCGAGGATAAACGGCAAACAAGGTATCTTCATTAAATTAAGGTATCTGTTATATCAAATAATTTAAAAACATTTTAAGGAGTGTTTCGTTTGGAAAGCTACCAATTAGTTCTTGTGTTAAAATGACGGAGTCGAATCTTTTTGCCGTCGGCTCATGGGATAATAACATGTGAGTATATAAATATATATATTTTTTAAATGTTAAAATTTTTTATTTTTTTAGAAATTTATACAAATGTGATTATGGAAAAGTGTCTGACGTGATACCTGCACATGAAGACTCTGTATCTTGTCTTAGCCTCGATGAGGAATTGGGTATACTTATATCTGGTAGTTGGGATTGCAGCGTCAAGTAAATATATATAAATTTGTCAATTTATATCACTTGTAATAATTGCACTTTTCCTTTAGAGTTTGGAAAGGTTTCAAAGACAAAATGTTCAGACTTTCCAGTTCAATGATAGCTTTCCACGAATTCGATTCTTATGTGACGTGTGTTTGCTCTAAGAAAACTAATGATACATTTCAAGTTTTCATAGGAACTAAAAGTGGAAACATATGGATTTGGAAATTCGGCTTACAAATGATTGCATCAGCCCTTTACAGTCAATCCGAGCCAGTTCTTTTTCAAAAGCATCAAGGAGAAGTTTTTGGCATTTGTCTTAATAAAAATCAGACCAAACTTGGATCTTGCAGTGCAGATGGATTGATTCAAGTTACAGATATCAAGACTGGTATGAATCTCTTTAAGAAAAAACTTGACTCAATACCAATGTCGTTAAGTTGGAATGAAGATGATTATTTGATTAATGTAAATAATGATGGATTTATATATATATGGGATTTAGTTAAAGTAAAATTGTATTTACATGTTCAAATATTCAAAGGTATGTAAAAAGTGTATTATTTGATTGAACATTAAAATTAAATTATATTTTATTTAGGTCCAATTACAGTTGTTGCATCATCAAAAAAACTCGATGGTTATATTATAACTGCCGGAAAAGATGTTAACGAGTATAAAATAAAATGCTGGGTGATATCAACATAATTTATTTTTTTCTAGGGTATTTAAAGTCAAATATACATACTTATATATACATACAATTAAAATATTTATGGTTAAAATTATTAAAGTCTTTAATACTTGAAAACGAAAACATGTTCGAAAAGACTTTTTTACAGAGCAAACAAGGTTTTCAAAATTTATTTCCGTCGGTACCCATTGCAAAACTGCTGCTAGAACAACGCCATTCACAAAGTGTAAATGATGAGCAAAAATGCACCCAATTTAAGAAACTCATTTCAATTTGCATTGATCAAAACTATTCGCAATTCAATCGAACATTTTCTAATCAAAAGTCTGGACATAAACCTTTTGCAGGTTTATGGATCATCTCGATCATACGCTTTTCGGTTCAAAAAGCTCATATTTAAATAATATTTTCTTCTGGGCCAGATGTTGATGATATCTTCTGTCTATGGACAGGGAAGGGACCCAAAGAAACCTTTCTCGTTTTCTGGACACTGTTTTAAATAAATTGGAGTCGAATATCATTTTCAATCTGGAGTATGGCTCTGAATATATAATTTTTCTAAATTTGTATTTGTCAATTTCGTCTAATAAATTCGATTTCGACATTTATAGAAAGGAAACCTGCGCGGATAATGCCATCCTATTTTTATCCGCTCACCCCTAAGGTGTAAAAATGTCATCGTTTCGCTCCTTGAAGTTCCTCTTGTTGCCAATCTAATTTTTAAAAAGAACTTAATAAAATAAAGGTTATAGCGGTGAAAAATGGTTACAATATTCAAAAATCACCGTCTCCTTCAAGCGAAATCAAGAAAAATGCTCTGCAGTCAATTTTCCCGACAGTAAACGATGATGATGAAAAAAAAATGGCGAACGATTCCTTATGTTCCTACTTTTTCCGAAAAACTTTCACTCCCCCTATCCAAAGCCAACATCAAACTTGCGTTTTTTAATAACTTTACTCTCAAAAAAACCCTTTGTAATAACAAGTGGTCGTTTACTCTAGTTTCTTATTTATCCTTTTAATTAACCATACCATCATGTAACTCTGTAGAAGTGAGAACAGTTTTTCCAATGTCAAAATTTAATCGCACATCAAATTCATAAAATGTGATTTAGGTGCGTTTAGTAACTTAATTTTTTAGGAAACTTCTTCAAATTTGTTTTTAATGATTCCAATTTGGAAATAATATTTGAATGCTTTTGTTTGTGTAAGGGAATAGCAGGCCCCGAGGAATTTTGTCTAGGCCCGGAGCCCGGAGATGCAATAAAATACCTGGGGTCTCCGTGCGAAAATACCCCTTTTGGTAACCCTAATGAGAAAAGAGTCTTGTGTTATTTGCTCTTTATAACTAGGAGTTACCAGGTGCGTTGCTGCCGCAGACAAAAATAAGGAAGGGTGCATTGTGTTTGAATGTATGTATAGTTATTATACACAACATCATCTAACTAGTCAGTGAAAGTCCGGTCGGAATCAGTCCAGCAGTTTCTGATCGGTTCATATAAATGGATATTCGAATATTCGAAAAAAGCTACCCAGTGCCATCTAGGGAGTAATTAAAATAGCCTAAGCTACGCGATAGCACATCAGCTATCTGCCACCGAAAGTCCTTTCAAAATCGATCTAGCCGTTTTAAACAGACAGACAGACAGACACAAATTTTGAAAATATGATTTTGCCTGTTTATATTTGGGGTTGCGAGAGAACTTTTCGATCTTCAGAGTAGAAAAGTAGTGTTGATTATGAATACTGTATATAGAGGCAAAGAGGCTGCCGCACGACTTGATAAGCGGAGCAGCGAAACTGCTTGGCCTGGACTGCACCCAGAAAGCGAAGCGAACCGCACAGATTCAATCTTAATACTAATCTGCTTATTAAAACTGTGAAACATCGGTTTCAAAAATATGATCGTTAACAAAGTTAAGTGGGAGCTACTTAGTTGCTATTGTTATGTAAAATGTTAAAAAAAAGCGCTGAGAACTACGTCCAAAAGGCGTTATCACGTTCCTTTACAAACGTGGAGTAACATTAGTTGACATGGAAGAATCCAAACTGGGAGGCTTTCTGACGTTTTCTGAGTTTAAACCAGCGAACACTACAAGATCCTTAAAGTGGTCAGTTGTGATTCCATTTGAGATCATTAACTTCGTCATTAAAGAAGAAGAATAAGTTCAAACTGCTGAATTACATACCTTGATCCCTTGAAATACAATTTTTTCTGGACTTTCTTCATATTCTTATTATGATACGCACTGTGAAGTAAATTCAAAAACACAAAAGTTTTGTCAAATATAAAAATGTATGTTATTAAAATAATGCGATGTACAGTATTATTTCTATCACTTAAATGCTTTATGATGACAAGTTTAACTAAAAGTATTGACTAATAGTATACTAGGTGCTTAAACTTAAATTAATTATACTAATGAAGGTACATTTTACTGTCTTGTATTGGCTGGCTTATCAAAAGATTGAGGAGGTAGATACTGATTTCTTAAAATGGAAAAAAAAAAAAATAATAAATACAAATCATTTTGTTAAAAAAAAAATATATATATATAACTTACGATGGAGGTTTATAATCGTAGCCGTTTACTGCATGATTGGCATTAAGCTCATCTGAATAACTGTAGTCTTGCCCACTTTGGCCACTACCTCTTTGAGGTGCAGTTGATCCTGGGAATCCCGAACTTTGTACATTGTAAGGTGCTTGAAGTTCACTGGATATCAACGAATTTTGTTGCGAGTCTAAGACTGAACCTAAGCCGGACCCTAATCCTGATCCAGAACCAAAGCTTGATCCAGAACCTAAGCTTGATCCAGAACCAATGCTTGATCCGGAACCTAAACTTGATCCGGAACCTAAACTTGATCCGGAACCAAAGCTAGATCCAGAACCTAAACTTGATCCAGAACCAAAGCTTGATCCAGAACCTAAGCTTGATCCTGAACCAAAGCTTGATCCTGAACCAAAGCTTGATCCAGAACCTAAGCTTGATCCAGAACCAAAGCTTGATCCTGAACTTAAGCTAGACCCAGAACCTAAGCTTGATCCGGAACTTAAGCTTGAACCGGAACCTAGGCTTGGTGCAGAACCTAAACTTGATCCAGAACCCAAGCTTGATCCAGAACCGAAGCTTGATACTGACGATCCGGAGCCTGTTACTGAATCTAAGACTGATCCATGGCTTAAGCTTGATCCTGAACCAGAACCAAAACCAGATCCAGATGCAGAGCTTGGTCCTGAACTTAAGCTAGAGCCATAACCAGAGCTGGAACCAGAACCCAAGCCTGAATTAGAACCGAAGCTTGAGCTTGATCCTGAACCAAAACCAGAGCCTGAGCTTGATCCCGAACCGTATCCGGAGCCAGATCCTAAACTTGATCCTGAACCTAAGCTAGATCCATAGTTAGAACTTGAACCGGAACCTAAGCTTGAACTAGCGCCGAAGCTGGAGCCTGATCCGTAACTTGAACCAGAGCCTAAGTTAGCTCCTAAAATTCCTGTAATTTGTTGTCCGTAGGGTGTTTTTGATGGACTAGCTCCTCCTAAAGCTAAACCTTGCTGTCCGAAGGTTGATTGAGATGTTTCATCACCTCCAAATCTTGAAGCTAATCCTCCCAATGCAGAAACTACTGGCTTCTTTTCAACAGTACTAACAGTTATCGGCTTGATAAAGAAGTCATCAGTGTTAAATTTTTGATTTAAAAATTGAAACTTAGTTTCTTTGATTGGTATTTGTGTTGCGAATGCTTCTGGCATATCAATATCCAGTTCAGTCATTGGATGGTAACCAAGTTCATCAGCAGTATACCTTTGAAAAAAAAAAGAATACATAAACATATATTTTTTTAAATATTTTAATGCAAACAAAGTAATTACCTTGTCTTGTAACGTTTTCCATCAACTCCGGTGAATGAATACTGTCCACTTACTACAAATGTTTTACCATCTTTCAACTTTCCTGCTTGTTGTATATCAATTCCATTTTGTGTTTTAAGTCTAAAATTAAAAACAATATGTTATGTGAGTTTAAATTAAACTATGATTTCTTTTATATAACAATTTAAATTCTATAATGTGCAGAGCAGTTTTAACTGGCCTTAAATTGATCTAGAAAAATAAAATTTAACACTTTTTAAAATTTTCTTTGAAGCAAAATGAAACTTTTGTTTCTTGTTCCTTTTTGAAACTGAAAGTGATTGGTGCAATACAAAGTCTTCATTTTAAGATTTAGCAACTGTATAATTTTTGTTTTTCTTCTCTAGTTAATTGTGGTTCGCCGAGGCTGCAAAAGTTTAATATTAACTCAATTGGAACCTAATAGCGACCTCACCGAATGAAACTCCATAGGTATGAAACGAGCCTAACAAAGTAGATTGCATTCATTTAAAAGGAACCATTATGACCAGGCTTGTTTCACACTTATGGGGTTTCATTAGACTAGGTCGCTATGTGTGAAACAATCCTTACGTTGGACCTTCAGTACCTCAGGTAGGTATAAATTATTTCTAATAAATCAGCAATTATTGATTACGAAAGAATTATTAACGGACAGCTGGTCAGTTCCAACTTAAGCCAAAACAAGAAAGTTTCAATAAGTTTGGCTTGCTGACGTAAACTGCGTTGCCGTTCAAAATTTTAGGGATGAAACATGACAGCTGTGTTATGTTTTTTTACTTCCCCGCAATTCCGCTCATTTCGGGAAATGCGTTCATTTGACAGATTCGTTCGGTTTTAACATTAGTTCGTTCACTTTAGCTTTCGCACGTAAAGAGCTCTCCATAGCGCAGCTTGCGAATAAAAGTACATTTGACAGCCGTTTCAATATATAGGACAATTTTGTCTTGCGTTTGCAACCGACCATTATGGGCAACTCAAGGAATTTACGGCACTTAAAGAAACTTGACGTAGAATTAAGGAATTATATTCCATTATTGCGTTCGACTATTTAATTAATTGAGTCGACCATAATGGGCAGATGCAAACGAAAGCAAATTTCACATGTATTTGGCTGGCTGTCAAATGTACATATACATACGTAAATTGCGCTATGGAGCGCTCTTTACGTACGGAGGCGAAAGTGAACGAAAATTGAACGAACCTGAGCGATCTGACATTATGGGCGTACTATATAATTTTCTTGTATTCGGATATTTTCGTACGATCCCGTATGCACTGTTCCGACTATTATGGTTGAGCCTTAACTCGTCAGTAACTTTAACGCAACGTGTTATTCATCAAACTTGTCTGCCGAAAAATGTATCTTAATAATAAGTTTACATTTCTGTTCATTTGGAGAAAAAGAACTGCGGAAAGAGAAAAACAAAGATATAAATCTTTAATGCTTAGTACAAAAGGAGTACACAGAGATGGTTATCATTTGAGCTTCCTGGGGGTCAATTCCCGATCTGTGAAGATTTGAAATGATAAATTTTATCACGCCTTAGCGTTAAATTCGATTCCCGATTTGTGAAAAAATGAAAATAAACTTCAAAAACTTTTCGTAATGATAAATATCTTATCACAGTCAAATCGTTCTGTGAAGAGCAGTGAAAACGCGCTGACAGACAAAAATGCAAATAAAAATATAATAGATTGTATTTGATTTTCGTTTTATAATGATACCTTAGCTCGAGTAAATTTGATTTAATTATGCTTCGTTCTCAATTTTTTTTCTCAAACTTTGATTTTAAAACATATTCCAAATTAATTTTTTGTTTAAATCTGCTTAAATGAAAGTGGTTTTCTCCGATTGAATGTTGTTCCTTGGGTGTATCATTTAGTACTTTTTAGTACACACATTGACAGCTGTTTATCATAATAAGTTCGAGAATCGCATTTTGCGAGTTCATGAAGTGATAAAATGAAAAGTCGCTGTGAAAAGTCACAGTTTCACAGATCGGGAAATGACCCCCTGTACAATTCGTCTGACCTAATGATTTGTACTCGTCTGCTGCATATTATAATCCATAATCTATATAATACATTACATATCAACTTTTTTAAAGATGCTTCATATGTTATACGGTACTTATAACAAAAAAATTAATTTTTAAAATGTGTATCTGTTTGTTCCGGCTATTCTCGGAAACGGCTGGACCGTTGGTTGATACCACTGGTAGATAACTGTGGAAATTCAGTTTTTTGCAAATTTCTCGAAAACTATGAATTTTATGCAAAAAAATGTTAAGATAAAAATTGTAGCTTATATGATTTTCTACAAAAATGTCTTAAAATGTCTTGTGACTTTTCATCGTACCATCAACAAATTTCGAGAAAAAAGTGTTTAAATGTTACAAAGTTTTCCCATTGAGCTTAGTCCAAAAAAAAATGCTTCACTTGGGACACACGAACTTGCTTTTGTTGCGAACTAGGCCGTTAACACCAAATATTCGTTATGTGCATCTTTAGCCAAAATCTTGAAATGCAGTTATATTGAAAACATTGCAAGTATAACGTACAATCAAAACATTTATGCAAAAAAATGTTAAGATAAAAATTGTAGCTTATATGATTTTCTACAAAAATGTCTTAAAATGTCTTGTGACTTTTCATCGTACCATCAACAAATTTCGAGAAAAAAGTGTTTAAATGTTACAAAGTTTTCCCATTGAGCTTAGTCCAAAAAAAATGCTTCACTTGGGACACACGAACTTGCTTTTGTTGCGAACTAGGCCGTTAACACCAAATATTCGTTATGTGCATCTTTAGCCAAAATCTTGAAATGCAGTTATATTGAAAACATTGCAAGTATAACGTACAGAAGTTTCATCCAAATCTTATGAGCCGTATTCGTATTTTTTTTTGTTTGAATGCAATCATCAATCTTATACAGTGAAAAAGTCGAAAAAACCGATTTAATTGTTTCCGATTTTCCACAACCAAAGTAGCATTATATCTAGTATAAGCGTTCCAGCTTCCTACATTGCCTATATATGGATAATCCAGGGCTGAGATAGCAGATGCTGTAAGGAGTAACTTTGGATATTTCAATTACCCATATAGATCGAATCTCTCAAACTACATTATCAAGAGCGCATCGTGTTAAAATTTCATTTAGATCACTGCTCTTTCTTTAAATGAAACACTCTTTTTAAATAATGAATGTTTCAGATTTGTTTCCGAACGGATATTTCTAAACATCTCGATAAATTTGAATATTTTCGTAAAGTTATTACCAAAAAAATTTAAATAAAAATAAATAAACCATTAAAACGTTTCATTGAGCTCTAAAACAAATTGCCTAAGGTAATGAATCAACAATCTTGAAAAATCACAAACCAACAAAAAAGTTTTTTGCATAAAACCGTTTATTTTTATTGCCGGCAGTACAACACTCCTACAATTTTAATGTATTGTTTTTCTGAATACACAAATAAATAACAATAACGTGTCTTTGAATTTATAATAGGCTCATAATTAAAACAAAAGAAATAAAAACAATGTATTTCTAATAGACATGCTGAGAGCTATTTTTTTTTATTGATTTATAAGCAGTCTATCTAAACCGATGACTGCATTATTTTATTTTAAATAGATTGAAAATATAAATATTTATAAATTTAAAGCGAGTAACTGATTTTAAGAGTTATAAATCACTTGATATAATTTCCGAGTAACAGTGACCAAAACAAATTTTAAAAGTTCTCAATGAATATTGATAGTTAAACAAAAAATAAATAATTTTGTGACAAATTAAAAATTATAAGATTAATATGAGCAAAACTAAAAGCTGGTCATGGAAACAAAGTTAATTTAAATTTTTAGTATCTGATCGAATGCCACTCCCTTACGCGCTTTTGCCGAAACTAGATATTCACGTTTTATTTTATATTTCTTAATTAGTATACATGCTACAGGATATATGTACATACATATACACAACTTATCTACTACATATTATACTGTGTGCTACTTAAGGTTCAATAAAACATGTTTTTAATGTTGTTAAGATTTAGAATATTAACTTAGCTTGTTTAGAGACATTTGAAATTTAATCAAGAACTAGGCGTTGATTTTATTTATTACGTTAATATGTTTCTTCTGAAAAAATTACCGACATTATATAAATTTTGAAGTGCTTAATTGTATAATTGCATAATCTAAAAAAGAATATGCTAAGCTCATTAATTCTGAGTATGTTATGTTAATGAATGCATCATAGTTGCGGAACGAAACTTCATTCGCACATATGTATGAATTTACAAAAACAGATTCTGATAATGTTTTGGGTAAAACAATAAAAAACCTTTTAAAAACAATTGACCGAAATAAATGTTTTTGTTCATTATACTACCATGTACAAAGTTCATTACACATGAGGAGAATAAAGTCTTAATTATATCTGTGACGTTTACTTTTCAAATCTCCCCAATTCAGCCCAACTATACGACAATTAGACGTTAATTGTACTGAAACGGCATTAAGTTTGGCAGAAAGCAAAAAGAACGCACTTTATAACAATCAAAAGCCAGCGAACACAAATGTCATGTTTCGGCATCAAGATTTTTTTAGTGTTCTCAATTACTTATGTTTTCCATAATAGGCATTAAGGCTCAACTATAATGCGCATGAATAAGCATGAGCTGCTGCTAAAATCGCATGTGTAAATGAGTGAATATACACAGTTATATGGCGTTCGTTGGCTGTAATTGACATTGGAATTGGACATATGCGCATTTCGTTAAGTTTCGTTAAGCATAAGCTACGCATGTGCTGTGCGATCTGAATCGCTCTTACATATGTATGTACATTTGACAGCTATGGGCATTTGACAATCCGGAAAACAATTTTAATTGCATTACCAAACCAGACAACGAATTTGCATTAAATTATTTAATTCATAAATATATCTATAAATTTATCAATATATGTTATAGATTTTCAATAAAACTAAAAGAAATTGAAAACTTATTATTTTCACAGATTGTCATATCATTATAGTTTTTCATAATGTTTGTATATACATCACGAAACAGTTCGTTTTATTCTGACTTGCTAACTCATGCGCATTATAGTTCTACCTTAAGTAAACGGAAGGAACTGCCAATTATATTAAAAGGACTAATGTATACTTAACGAAACAGCATAAAAATCCCGGCTTTCGCGAAAAACTGACAACCGGCATCACAACAACAAGTTTTTGTAGCAATCTGCTATTAGCTTTCTTCAATAAAGTTCTGGAACCTGTAACATGAAACATACAATTTAACAATTTTACAAGCAATTGCCATGTTCTTGAAATATCCACCAAATAATTTTCCATCAAAGCCGTTAAAGAATTACAGCAAAATATTTGAAAAATTGATGCAGGTACGTTATCATTCGTTCAATAAAAAAAAATTATGTATAGATATTTATGAAAGTCTAATGAAGAGTTAAACTCTTTGATGTTTTACCTCTAAAATACAACAAAAGCTCATTTGCATCGTCTACTAGTAGTGCATGAGAAAAAATAGTATAACCAGAATATGTTAAAGCAGATTAAAATGTAAAACATTGAATTTAATAGTCAAAGAATTTATAAATATTCAATAAGAGCGATTGAATCAGTTAAAATCTTGATTTATCTTAAACCGAGGGCATTCAAAACAGAAAATCATAACTAATTCTAAAAGGGCATCGAATAATAAATATTCAAATCAAGGATTTTAGATAACCATGACCTAATACTTGTAAACTTGTAATTATTAAGTTTACAGAATTTGTAATTCGATAGTTATGCGGACATGGACATATTCATGGGTTGCTCTAAGAAAATGCATTGGAAACTTTCAATAGTTATCTTTTATGTTTTCTAAGGGCAGAATTATGTTTAGGGTGGTGCCAAATTTAAAGTTGATTTAAGTATTTAAGTGAGCTCTAAATAAATCATCTTAAAGCTAACGTAGCCTCAAGTTTTAAAGTCAAGATTTTTTAGTCAAGTGAATAAATTAAAATGATTTATTTGTTTTTCAAAACAATACAAACCGTCATTGCAACAGCTGAGAGCAAACAAAATAAATTTAGCTATAGAGCTATGATTAGTGAAATGAGCATTTTTCATAGTTATTGATGAAAACACATTAACTCGCCTTTAAAGTTTGTTTATATAAACAAGTGTTTAGCGATTGATTATTAGTAAGTGTATCGCACTTAATTGCTTGTAGAGACTAATAGCGTTTTCATTTGGTAGTCCAGAATCGTTCGGAACTACTCTGGATTATTCTGTTTACGTTCATTTGGCACTAAATGAAAGTTCGAGTACTGAAAAGAATCGAACGAAAGAGAAGTTCCATGATTAACATCTTGTCACCCTTCTCATCACCAACATCATCCTCAAATTAAAATAAATGCGTTTGAAGTTTCACACATACAATGATATGCAAATTGCAGTATCACAAAAGTATCTTTGTGCGTTCATTTGGTATGCGGAATCGGATAGTTCTGCTTATCAATTCCGGACTATCAAATAAAAACGATATAATTCACCATTTGGTTACAAAATAAACGTCAAATCACAGTTACCTGCATTTGACTCCATTTAAAAAAAATATGACACATAAATATTATGGGGCATTTATATCTACGCCTTACAATATATAGAAACGCATATAACATTCATTCTGTTAAATTGCTTATTATAGTTCATAACTTTATTAATGTTTAACTTACTTAATGCTTGACCTGCTTTAACCAGTGAACCTAAAAACCTCAAACCCTAAAACACTATTAAACTATATCATGTAAAGAAATTAAGCGTTTTTATTAAGAACATAAATCTAACGTCCAAAATAGAGAATATATTTATTAATAAATTTAATAATTCATAACATAAATACAAAAATACAGCATACAAAAATAATAATTAATTTATCTATGATTAATCGTATATCTCATTACGTATTCAAACATGTCATAATCTTTGTATCGCTATGTCGATTAAAATATTCTTTCACATTTGTTTATACATTTCTACATAATAGCCAAATAATAGAGCTAATTTAAAAAATATTTTGACAAAATTAATATGTATTTCCGGTTAAAAACATAAATGTCATCCATCACTTTTTTGTCTGATTCAAGTTTTTTTCTTTAATATAAATTTCATTCACGGAATTAATTCTTCACATACCTAAGCTTCCGGTTTTATTTTTTTTTTTAATTGAGGTTTTTTACTGCTTGATCGATTTTTATAATTTAATTCAATTCATTTTATTTTATATCTAGCGGAAACGGCGACTAAAGTGCAACAAATTTTGAAGTTTAATTTGGACTTGCTTACTTAACCGATGCATTTTGACGTCTATATGTTTCGCCTCTTTCCTACTTCGTTATGAGAAAGAAACGGGCCATTCAACCAGTATTTTCAGATTTTTTAAAATTCCCAGGTATTACTTTTGACATTTGCTATCATTTAATATTTCGTAAGTTTTCACATATTTGATCATATCAGTTTTGATTGGGAATTTCAATTTATCAATGATATAAATTGTACGCAACGAGGCTCATTTTACATATATTTTATGTGTGTGTGTGTGTGTACTCTCCTTTGTGTCTAAATAAGACGGGCTGGACTTGTGTCCAAATAAATCCGTTGAGTTAGTCCAATGTGAACATTGCCTCAAATGTAAGTAGACTCACTAATTTTACTGTCAATTCGAAGACAATCTATCGCAAAATGATAGAAATAATAATGTTAACGTATAGCATTACTATTGTGTTCATTACAGATTTCTGTTACAAGACAAATTACAAAATACAAAACATTCGATAGCTAAAAAACTTACATATGTAAAAGTCGAACGACACTGAGAGAATCATTGAATTGTTTTCATGTTTGTTTTGATTTTTCATTTGTTTTGCCTTTTAGTTAGTTAGTTTATAGTTTTAATGACATATATATAATTACAATTACTAATAAATGAAAGTTAAATAAATGTTTGATTTCCTTAAAATCGCGTTCTCTTATTCGGTTTCTATGTTTAAGTGCTCTTTTATTTCGAAAAGTCCATAACCAGGCTGGAAATCGAAATAAACTTTTCCTTTCATATTTTGATTTTCTTTTTTTTTTGTTACGCATACGCCACAGTGACCTATGATATTTTGTTATATAAACATTAGTTATGACTTCTAACAATGCCCACAGACCGTATTCTGCACCGGGTCTTAAAATAAGGAATGGCACAATTAAGTTTTAACTGCTTTAAATAAAATAAAAAAACATGTCTTTCGATCTGTTGTTGATTATTATCAGTCTTAATCTAAAAATTGACATTTCCAGAGTAAAAAAACTGGTCTTTTAAAAAAAACCATAAGAAATTGCAATTCGTACAAAAACTATCATTTTATGTTACTTTTACTATAAAGGTTAGTCATCGTTTTTTTTTTATATTTATCTATTGATAATACAAAACCTGACTAAATAAAATAGATAAGGTCTCTACATCCAACACACGCCGACACAATTAAAATTCAAACCAAAACAAAATAAAAACGAAAAATGATATCGCTATATAACTTTGCATTTAAATTAATTTTATTCATTTGTTTGTTTTCTAATGATCGTAAGGTAGGAGGAGTTGTATGTAATTTCTTTTTATAAAATGTTTTCACAAAATATATATGTATATGTCTAGAAATTAGAAAAAAAATCTAAACATGCTAATTCATATTGTTTAAGAAAAATAACTTGTGGCTGAGTAAATATAAAGAAAATAAAATTGCTAATTTTAAGAATAAATTATGAAAAAGTTTTAAAAGGCAACTATACTAAACGATAACAAATCTATGATAATTATAAGTTGATTAGGTTGACGAAATTGTATTTAGATATGGGATTTTTTGTGACATTAAGCCTTTATAAATAATATTTGTGTTGAATTTATGTGACAAGTAAAATTTAATGATTTGGTTTGCGGCTACACATATTGATGGCTTTTGAAAAGACACTTAGTTAATCCATTTTATATTTGATTCATTTCATTTTAAATGTTTGAATATCACAAGGATTACGATCAAAGGTGCCAGAAGGCAGATTATTGATAAAAATGGGAAAAACAGACTCGGTGCCAAAACGGAGCCTTGAGGCACACAACTATTTATTTTCCATATGTCAGTCTTAAAACTATCCAACAATTCTTGTATTGAGGATTCCGAAAAGTTAATTTTAAATAGAAAAAAACTCCTAATAATCTTAAAATACTATTCACCTTCAAAAATAGAGTTTCCCCACATAAAAAGAAAATGGTCATCATTAAAGTAGAATTACAATAAACTTACTGGTATTTGAATTTTTTTCCAGCGTTATAATTTTCCAAAAGCTCTGTTTTTGCATTCGTATTTTCTCCATTGAATATCACTGGTGGTTTATCATCATCAACATCCTCAGTCAATGTGTAAACATCGTTCGGTGAATATTTGAACAAATCAACATTGTTCTTTGTAATTTCGTTAAAAGCTGCACTCGCCAAAGCTATTAGACTTGTAAAAATTATCTGAAATAAAAAAATTAAACACACATAAATTCAATAATCCTTAAAACTCTAATTTAAAAATTAGTCGTACGACGTACAAAAAAGCGTGGCAATGTGAAACACCAAACACTTTACTTTGAAATTCAAATTTATGTCTATCCAATTAATTTTAATGTTCTGTTTTCCTATTATTTTATTTTATTTCTTATATGCCAGCCAAATAGACACCAATTCGTGATAATTATGCAAATTGAAACAGAAAATATTAAATCTTTTCTAATAAATCAAAAAGTATATCCATGAATGAATGTTGAGTGATAAAATTTCGTATTTCCTTGTTGATCAAGTTGAACGTGATTTCTTAAAAAAAATGCTGTCTGATGATGTTTTAAGTTTAATTGAAATGCAGATGAATGCAAAAAAAAAACTGCACAGTTTCTACATTTTAATTTTGATCTTTATTTTATCTTCGGTATAAATCAATTAGTACAAAAAATTAAAATAATTTTTATATTAAATTAATTAATGTCGATCTTTTATACTTAAGCTATATATAGCACAAATATTTAAGTGATGTTTTAATTAAAAAGTAATTTAAAATCTGGATTGATATGAGAATTGAAATAATATGCATGAATAATTAAATGAAAGTAAAATTAACAACTTAAGTTGTTTCATTATCTAAGGCGTTTTGATCGATTACTCTATGTGCAGGAAATTCTCCTAAACCTGCATTTTGTGTACAAAATCTTTATGCCTGCATTCGTAATATATTTTCACTATGTTTTCACTGATCGAGAATTGAACGTATTCACTATCTTCGATTCTGGAGATTTATCACACAAATTATGTTTGTAAATCCATACAAGATTAAAAAATAATCTGTTCAATAATCTGTAAACAAACACATCATTTTTGTAAACGTTTTCATTTTAGGTGTCAGGAATAACTTTGCATTTTTTTATTTAATTAAGTTTTATTTCTGTATTCATCTGACGACAAAAAACAGAGGTAAACGACATAAAGGACGTGTCTTTAGGTCGAGGTAGACGAGCTGTCAAAATTTTCATGGGGAACCTACAAAGTAAATAAAATAAATTAAGAAAGAAGGGCATTTGTTGAGATTTCACAAAAGCGGGGAAATAAAATTTGCTTCAAAATACATTTCAGATCATTTTATATATCGTCAGAAGAAAGAAACGAGAAGGGAAAGAAAAATTGCAGAGGATGTTTATATTCGACAAAGTCAACCAATGCATTTTAACGTAAGGCCACGCTTGTGTATTTAAACACAAAAGGCGCAAAATTATAGTCAATATAACACGGTCCTAAAAAGAATTTAATACTTTGCTAACGTTTTCACAACCTATAGACAGATAAAGCTAACTCTTTAATGAAGCATACTTTAAAACCAGGAAATCTCCATTTTATGTTTTTAGATCCGAGTCTAATTTTCTGACAGAAAAACTGAACACTCTCTAGAAATAGAACGAAACTACACACAAACACTATTTAATTCCAACAACAAAATCTCTCACTGGAAGATATTACTGGAAAGTGTATAAATTGTTTATTATATGATACAAACTTATCACCTGGTGATAATGTTAAGTTGATGTTAGTTAGGATTAACTTAACTGATTTAAAACGAGGCGACTATAGTTTTGCGCCAAAGTGTTGTGAATACAGAGTGTTGACAAAGCAACAATGAATCTTAATGCTTTCAAATTTATTCATAAAACTAAGTTTAATTAAAATTCCACATAAAAACTGACCAAATTTGGGAAAACTTCCAAAATATTGATTCAAAAGGTAAAAAACAAAATAAATCACAAATGTTATAACTGCAATTGTTAAAATGTATCCATGAGAATTAAAAACTATGCCCGTCCGTCGATTATGGGTAACTTGCTTATTTTTTTCAGATCGGAGAGGAACGTTTTGTTCATATCTGACATTGCCTTCCGTTTGCTTCCTGCTAAAATAGTTAGCACTTTAAATGTCAACTATAATGAATAAAAGCATAAGGAAGCTAAAGTCAGAGCAGAACGCATGATTCCTTTCCTTTCCGATCTGTCAAATGAACAATGAACAGAACACGTTATCCTACGGACATAGAATAATAAATAAATAGAACATTAACTCAGGAGGCTCCACCCACTTTTAGCTACAAACTTTCAAAACTGCAAAGTTTTGACTCTGTATGCGTGCCCGTGTATTTTAAATGGGATTGTTAAATTAGGCTTAAAAATACATTCTTAAAACTTTGTTTTTTGCTGTTCTCACCGTATTCACGTATAGAAACGCGCGTGTGATTTTTTTGTGTGGGAGGAGACGGAGGATTAAAGTTATAACGGAAGAAGTCAGCCAATATTTCATATGTCAGTTGTCAAATTTTTATCCGTAAAATACGTCCGTAAGCAAAACTTATTGAAAGGAATATTAAATTTCAAAGAACATGTATTTATTGACACCATGGTTATTATTTAATGTATTATAGATAACCGATTAATTTTAAAAACGTTTACATAAGTAACAAGTAAAGGCTCAACCATAATAGTCGGAACACTGCGTACGGGACCGTACGTATCCGAATACAAGTAAATTATATAGTGTGCCCATAATGTCGGATTTTCTCAGGTTCGTTCAACTAACGTAAATTTGACAGCCAGTCAAATGCATGTGAAATTTGCTTGCGTTTGACCATTAGTCAATGAATTGACGGCACTTAAGAAAACTTGACGTACAATTATGACATTAGTTTGCTTTTGCTTTCGATTATTATAGTTGGGACTTAAGATATGGGTTTAAAGAGCCAACTAGGCGAAATTAAACGAAAGTTAATGTCAGAAATGAACGAAACGTTCCCATCCGATCTATAAACTGAACACGTTACCCATAAACGATAAATCCATCTGTCAGAACAACAATTTTTTTTTTTTGTGAATAGAATTTATTAAATTGAAATTAAAATAAAATCAAATGATAAATGAATCAAATTCTTCAAAGAGAAATTATTTTATACAGCCGCAGCGAAGTATCCTTCGGAACCAAATATTCTCTGATTTCATATATGTAAATCATATTATGAATTTATCAAAAATATCACTAAAAGTTCACTTGTTATTTCTGCAAAGCAAAATAAAAGTGTGCCTTCGGAAAAATACTTCGGTGCAAAAATCCTTCAATTCGTATAAAATAAGAAGATAATGTTCCATTTCCATTCCGACGGTTCCTTAGCTAAGGCTGATATACTCGAGCAATAACAAGTTAATGAAAAAAAAGCTGTCAAATTTTCGTACGTAAAATGCAGAAAGTAAAAACTGTCCAAACTTGACGACACAAACAAAAACTCACTCTCACTTAAAACTCAACTTGTATAGTTTTCATTCTTGAATATAATGTTCCTTAAATATTTCACTTTGTTACACTTTTTTAATAAAGATTAAACTTACAATTTTATGCATTTCGTATAGTTCGCACTTAAACTCGCTTTATTTTAAATTAAAAAAAAATATTCTGTTTTTAGAAAAAACTAATGAGCAACGATTCGAAGTGAACAGCTCAAGTTCTTTAAAACAAATAGTATATTCAACACATAAGATCATTTCTTTTATATTTATTTTTACACTGTATTAATTGATCAATGCCCCCACCTTAATTATCATAAACTTTGATTTCAATGATATACAAAAAAAAAAAAATATAGGTAAAAAACCAAAAACCTGATAGTAACTAAATATTATAGTTTATTATTAGATATAGCACTATTCTATGCAAAACAGAATACATCTTCACAGAATATATATACCATGAGAGTGGTAAAATAAAATAAAAAGAGATGGAGTTTCCAGTTTGTATATTATGCCGAAAAACGCGTAGAACCAACAGAACTACAACTTAAATCATTGTTGACACTTTCGTTAGTGTCCCTTTCGTTGGTGGTCATGTTTTTGATCGATTCGTCATTGCCGGTGGCATAGCTGGTTCTTATAATATTAATTAATATAATCACAATTTAAATAAATATTAATTAAATATGAGGGAATAGTAGACATTTGAGCATAATATGTTCGTTTAAACCATTTCAGTATGTAATACAAAAGCTGTATTATAGTTTCAAGTTTAATAAAATAAAAACAAAAATAAACTATTTAAGCTTTTCAGTTCATATTCTGCAGATATTATAAGATTGATAATTACTTCTACCCCATTTGGATCATAGGACGTAGAACCAATTCATTCACTTTCTCTTTCTAATCGGACAGCGCAGCTCGTAATGAAACCTTCAACTGTTCATAACTTTAGGGGTCACATTACCGATATCCTTGGAGAAATAACATCTTCCCAAACCCTTATTAAAAAAATGCAAAACTGATGAGCTTAACTTGATAACAACAATCCATGTTTGTACAATAATTGAACAATAATTGAATTAATCGTCCTTGTTGATTGTCGTATTTTCAAATGCCCACTTCAATTTATTTAATAGTATACCCAAAAGATTCACCATCGGGAGCTCAATACATCAAACCACAACTATCAGGGAGTACGGAGTGAGCTTCAGTGCGTTAACACTATGGTCCGGAATTCCGTCAACCACCACAACAACGAACAATTCCTTAAGTAACTAAGGACAATAAAGCCTGGACCCGATGCCTTTAAGAACATTAACAGACTCATTAGATGCAAGCCATCAGTACCCGAAACACTTTACACCAACAATGTAGAAGTTACAGCAGCACAGGAAAAAGTTGAAGCATTTGCTTACCATTTTTAAGGTAACTTCACCCCCAAACCATCTACTGATCCAGTTTTCTTAGATGAAGTTGAAGCCTCCATTCAACAGACTCATCTACCCACACAGTCGTTGAAACTTTCAGCGAGACCAATCCTGCTAGTGATCCAACTGAGAGCCCTAATTTCTTGCAGAAATAATCAGCAGTACCAAGCCAAATAAGTCAGCCGGAACAGATGAAGTCTTTAACTTCATCTTAAAGAGGCTCCTGCAAATAGTCTTTGTCTTCTTAGCCATCAACATGAACAACTTCATCAACTACAGCTACTTTCCTCAAAAATGGAAAACTGCCAAGATAGTTCCTATTCCCAAGAAAGGAGCTAGGAACATTATCTCCAACTACAGGCCAATATCGCTCCTCCACAACCTGAGTAAGCTTTTGGAAGAACTGGTCCTTAGAAAACTCAAGGAATTCTGTATCCAAAACAACATCATCCCCGACATGCAGATTGGATTTCGGGAGCACCATTCCACACTGCATCCCCTCGTGAAGTTTCAACACGCGACATTACCACAGCCCTAAACAACCACGGAGTCACAGTCGTTGTCTGGATGTCGAGAAAGGTTTTGACAGCTCTTATCCATAAACTTCACCTACTACGGTTTCCTCACCAGTTAATCAAGATTACGAAACTTTTTCGTTCAACTGGAGAACTGCAAGTCCACAGTGAAGAGCATCAAAGCTGGAGTAGCCCAAGGATCAACACTTGGACAATTTCTCTACAATATCATGACGGCCGACCAACCGATCCCTATGCTCGATGATTGTGAGAACCTTCTTTTTTCCGATGACTCATTGACATACGCCACGTCTCTCTCACCGAATATAGCTCTTTAGAGGGTCGAAGCACACTACGAGCTATCAGAAGTTCCTCCAAATCGGAACTCCATTGCTTCAGAAGACCAGTTAGCAGAAGCCTAGTCTTAACACTCCCAGATGGAACATCAATAGCAGCCAAGCGAAGTGATAAGTACTTAGGAATTCAATTCAACGAGCTTCTTAGGTTCAACCCACATCCTCAGACTGACCTCCAAAAAGCCTTTTTTGCCTTTCATCGACTGCACCCACTGATGAAGAGAAGAAACGGACTAAGCCAACAAACGAAAATCCTTATATATAAGCAGCTGCTAAGACCAGTTATTAGCTATAGCTTTCCTGTCTGGTACACAGTTTCCAAGACAGCTATGAAGGCGTTAACACTTTTTGAAACGAAAATGCTGCGAATCTGCACAGGACTCTTCTTTGACCGTGAAAGGCGTAAACACTTTAAAAACGAGTTCCTATACTCTGAAGCGAAAATGATCCCTCTGGACAAGTACCTACTGCTTTCAGCTAAGAAGTTAGTAGAAAGTATCGCCAATCACCCCAATCAATTGATGCGAATGATGACCATCCAACCGCGATATCCCGATACAAGGTACCTTAGTCCAATGGAAACCCTGGATGAATATATTATCCCTACCCCCACCGACGAAGCTGTGCCTTTCTACGCTGAGCTTATCACCGGGGCTGAATGTCTACCCAACCTCACCGAACGACACCACTTGACAACTGGGACTGAACACCCCGAGGACTAAACAGTCAAACTTATTTTTAATTTTAATTATCTTCAATAAATGTATTTTCACAATTTGTATTTGTTACAAAAACAAATCAATGTATACTGTTAGGTCCCCTATGAGCCAACAAATCTTATATATATCATGTAAATGAGTTATTCTTAAGTTCTAAATAATCTTAAGTCAATTGCAAATACTATAATTTTCAATAAAAACAAACTTCAAAATAGTAAACCATCTAGTTGATGGCGGCCCTAGTTATGTTTGAACACGCATGAAGACATGAAGTTGGCTATTGGCGGTCCATACGTTGGCTATTGGCGGTCCATACGTCAATGGAGTAAACCATTTTATATAAATTTCTATAGTACCATCATGGAGCAGCGCCATCACCGAAACATGTGAATAACACATTTGGAGGTTCTAACATTTACTAAGCGTCTATTCTGTTACCCTAACAACAGTCGTAAACAAAAAATTTTTATTTATTTTATTGGTTTTCAAATTCCTTTCCTCGCCAAAAGTCGTAAACAAAACAAAAAATTATATATATTTTTACGGCTGTTGTCAGGGTAACATAATAGACATTTAGTAAATTCTAGAACCTTCAAATGTGCTATTCACAAATATCTTCAGATGGCCAGGTGGTGATTATTATTCATCATGAAAGTACCATTGTATATAGATTTATGTAGTATTTTCATGCTGAATAATCACCGCCCGGCCATCTTGAGAAACGTGTGATAAACACATTTTTAGGTTCGTGCATTTAATAGTTGTCTATTCTGTAACCCTGACAACAGTCGTAAACATATATTATTTTTGTTTTGTTTACGACTCTTGTCAAGGAAATATGGATTTTAGAGCCAATAAAATACATTATATATTATTAATTTGTTTCGTAGACGACTATTGTTAGGGTAACAGAATAGACACTTAGTAAATGTAAGAACCTCCAAATGTGTAGTTAACAACTTTCTTTAGATGGCGCTGCTCCATGGTTGTACTATAGAAATTTATATACAATGAAAGTACTATGGAAATGCAATAAATAATACAAAAGAAACTTTAAAGCAATCAAATTCCAATGGATATTCTTATAAAATAAAAAATTAAAATGTTTCAATTCTTTGGTAAAATAATACATAATTCGAAAATGAGTTTCTACTTGCCATTGATCACTGCGTTACTTAATATGAAATTTCACTTTGTGACAGTAAAAGTTCTTGCTTTTTATAAACTTTTTGAATTAGTATTATTTATTATTTATATATTCAAATTTTATCACCCACATTTGCATGCATACAAAGAAAAATATTGTATTTTTTTATAACAAATATTAAAATGCTTTGAATATATTTCTGTTAAGTGTTTACATTTGATTGTATCCTCATAAATATCATTACTTTCTGATTATAGTATAATTTGTGCAAAAATTCTTTTTTTTAAATTATGTATCTATCCCATGATCGGCGAAACGGATTATTAATTTACAATTTTGTTTGTATTAAAGTTATTCAATAGTAGGTAAAGCGCTGCTAATTTAGCACGTGGTTAGTTGTTTGAACTCAGCATGATGAGCATTTTCGATGGTTTTGTAGTTTCATTTTTGCTGAATAAAAATGTATTTTGGAATATTATGTAAATTAATAATAATCATTTGTGTTTTTTTTTATAATGTTAATATATTATAAGATCATTAATGTTTACATAATTTAGTAATGGAGGCTATATCTTGTATATACACAATACACAAACCCAGTGAACTCTTATCATGTTCTTGTATTTCGAATCAATTCTTTATGAATTAAATGCCCTTCTATTGAACTTGTAAGTTCATATTCATGCGCTTTTTATGTGTGTTCTTGAAATTATTATAATCAAGTATAACCGCAAAATCTTTTTGAAACAGAGCAGACACTATGGGTTTTGTGGTTTATAGTTTATTTCTAATTTATTAAGAATATTAAGGTATATGAGATGCGATGACGTACATAGTACGTGTGTGTCATGTCTGTCATCAAGAAAAATTAATATTTCAAGTAATAAAACCATAAAAGAAATAAAAAAAAATAACTTAAGATAGTAACTTGTTTTTTTTGTTGTATTAACTTGAAATACAAGACTTATTTCTAAGAAATATAAAAAGACTACTAAGTTATTTTAGATCTTCTTCTGCTTGGTGAAGCCACTGTAAATATTTAATACGGATTTTCCCTCGATCGCTCTCGTCAACTTAATGTAAATGGGCCAACCACCGGAGCCATTCAATATGTGTCCTGCTAACTAGATCAATGTCTTTAAATTTTTTAGATCAATGTGTTTAAATCTTCTATTCCCCACTTCATCCACAAATATTTAACTGAAAATCAATCGAACGATTTTCGCTCAAAAATTCGGACTTGGCATTGTTGGCAATATCCATGTCTCTGCATCATAGAAAGGACTAGACTGTAGACCTCTAAAACTGCTTCAGCTTGAATGATGACGAGCGCATCCTGAAAATTAGACTGTTCTTTCAATCACATCATTGTCATTGCCCATTGGCATTGGCCATCACATGACCTTTGTAAGATGTTGCTTAACAACGAGTTACCTCTTTGTCTTCCAAGATAAAGAGGTTGAAGAGGTCGCATTAAAATAACCTTAGTAATTCAATACTTCCCCTTGTTTATTATAGATGATTAGTATTTTCCAAATATTTCACTAGAAAAAAGTTTTAGTCTTGGACAAAGAAGAGGTTTCGTGATTATTTTGAATTTTTCCATGAGTGATTTACCTACTCCCGAATGAAAAAATGGTTTGTTGAAATGTGTTTTGTTCTTCTTATCTATGAAATTATGCATTTTTTGCGAGTCTGACACCTGCTGATCTGTTCACTGGAGTTTTGATTAATTCAGTTAGCAAAAGATGCTATAGCTATCTCGGCTTCAGTAGTAAAGGTTGCATTTATTGCCTGCCTTTGACTAGGCCACAAAATAGCACCTCCTGCTGAAGTTTTGACAACACTAGAAGTTGAAAGTCCAATATTTTTGCATCCACTACATCAAAAGAAAACACCTGTATCCTTACAGATATTCTTTTACAGCTTTCTTGTCCAAATTCTTTCTCTTTTGAGCTCCACAATTCATACAGACTTCCTCACTAACGACTTTTGAGTTCTGTTAAGAAATGTATTTCAGTATTTGTGAGCTCCACCTCTATCCTTATTGCTTCAGGATAATTGGCGTCTGTACTTGAATACTTCTTGCCATATCTCTACTATGGTCCGGTTTTGTCGTTCGCTTCCCTCATTCTGTTCAAACTTTCTGCCGTTGGCACTTAGCATTTCTTTTATTGAATGACGCATTATTTTTGCATGTGCGATAACTTCTTTTAAAACGGTCTCCACATCTGATTTGTGTTCTATGGCAAATATCCGCATTTCTGAAAAACTGTCTTTTACCAATAAACAGATACTTATCAGATCTTATGGTGCTGTTGTTTCCTTCTTGTTCAACATTGGGCTTTACCATAAATGCAACCTTGACAAAAATTCTTTTCCAACTTGCCTTTGATTACTAATTCTTTGATCTGAATTCTCAAGCATTTGTTTGAAATGTCTTTTATCTCGATGTCCTCAACTCTCATGAAAAAGTTCAGGTGAAGTATTTTTTTAAATTATCAGAGTATTTTTTACACTGTATTTAAATGAAGAATCTTTTTTTGTTTGAAACAAAATAAAGGGCTTTCTAATAGGCACGAGAAGATTTTGACGGTAGGTGTTTGTCAAGTGTGTTGTTTTGGCGGCGCGGTGGTGCCGTCTGTCAAATATATGTTTCTTACCACAGACTTTTTGTCATATTGATGACAAATTGCAATGGCAAGTTACGATTGAGTATATCAATGGCCGCCACAAACTGTCAAAATCTCCCCGTCCCTATTAGAAAACACTTTATTTTTTTTGGTTTCGAAAAATAATTTCGCAGCGTTTACTGATGAATGATTTGTTTGTAACTACAAATTTATTGGAAAAAACCCGGTAGTGATTTATCCTACTTATTTTATTTTACCAAGAAGATAAATATTTTATATACATTTATTAAAAACTAACAACTTTCAAAATTCTCTATTATCAAACCACTGCCACTCCTGATCATTGCTTTGGTCTACCATATAAGTCAGGCATCTTTTATGAAACCTATACATACATATGTATTAAGAAAACAAATTAATAGGATGTCTATTTAAAAAAAAAAAAACTTACCATCTCAAACATGCCACAATTTTAAAGTCCTTTCGAAAGCATTGTGGTCTTAATAAATTAAAATAAGTGTATCCAACTTTGTTAGAAACAATTGAATTTGTACTTTTTAGACAAAAGTAAAACTTTTCATCACAAGAACAATGTGATCTTGTAAAATATCCTTCATTCCTAAGACTAAATTTTACTGATCCTGAAGGTATTGTTAGACGACATTTGTCATGTGTCCGGCAGCAACTGTCTGTTTGTGCAAAGTACCCCAAAACTTCATTATCTTCAGCTAAATTTCCGACGCCACACCAAACTGTACCTGTGAAATAAACATTTAAATATGCACTTTATTTAATAAAAATAGAAATAAACCGTTTTATAAACTAAACATTTTTAATCAAATTTTAACTGTTCGATATTAGCTGACATAAGAGGATCTGTCAAAAGTGTGTGAATTTAAAAATGGACAAAAAGTGAAATTCATCCTACCCGATCTGACAGCTCATTATACACAATTATTTGACAGGTCTTTAGACCTTAAAAGAAATTAAAAACAATTTTTTGTTGTGGTCATTAAAATTACCAAATGGATGTGTCACTTCTGAAGCAGCTGAATATTGACAGCCAAACGAAGACAAATTTGGCAGCCACATGGGGTTCTATCACATTTGACAGGTCGTTTGACTTTTATAAATTTAGATGAAAAACATATTTGGTAATGATAATGACAAATATCTACAAACCTGGGAATACTGCATTCAACTGGGAGATTGTTTTTGATTGGAACATTTGCGGTGAGGTTATGTCAAGTCCTTGCTGTGTCGTTTTATCAGAAAAATTACTTCTACTTTGCAACAGAAGAAATGAAGAAAATTCTAAATTTAAATATTTAATTATGTTTTGCTTTTGATTAAATATTCTTTATATCTTTATAAATATTATTACCTGTCTGAATTGGAACCGATGGCATGGGCGATCCAGGATACGCTTCATCATAAATTGCTTCTACAAATACCTGTAAAATATTGATATCTTTTAACAAAAGAATCGTTACTTTTCAAATTTTTTAAGGATATTCATTAGAAAACAAAACAAAAGATCTTTTTGAATATTGGCCCAATTATGATTTCAACTGTTATAAAACAAAACAAGAACATAGAATTATACGAGATTGTGTTTGTGTCTTCACTAATTTATTTACAAAGGTTCGTGAATGAGAATAATTAAATAGCTCCGTCTGCCGTCGAGAAAAAAAAGCTTAATACATGATTTAGTCTACTTTTAGGCGTTTGTATTTATGGTTTTGTATACGCGAGGTCTTAAAACAGTGAGTTCCCATGTTGTCATCGTATTACAAAATTTTCTAAATCGTCGATTTATTCTTTATCTTTGGAATTTTTACCCAAATTCGGGTGATACGTTCTCGCACTTTTGACGGATATTTTCATTGGGAGTTTCCACAGGCTTTCAGAGCATGTTGTCATGTTGCGGTCAATTCGGTCGGTTCAAAATAACTTAAACAAAATATTATGCGGCCAAAGTTGTATCAAACTTCTTGTTGGATCCAAATGTTCGTAAGTCCTTATTCGTCAATTTGCACGAGTAAAGACAAAGAGTTGTGTTCATCGTGATTTTATAGTCACACGTCACAGAGGTCATGTTATTCTCGGAACGACCTGTGCATCCCGCCGGGCGCCTCTTCTATCACTTGTTATTTCAATCGTATATTGTTGGTGAAGGACGTGGAAAATCTGTACAGAAATTTATGTTGCGCCAAATCCACTGATGAATTATTTTGAAAAAAAAACAGTCATACATAAGTAAGTATTCAGCGAGTTTTGAACCATTTCAGAGGTTTTTATTCGTCACTCGAGAAGTAAACAGGAAAGAAGAAATATATTCATTCCGTTTTCTTTGTTTATTATTTTGATAATGGAAAACCAATTGCCCTTTATTTTAAAAGATTTTTAAGTTAATTTGGAACAAACTGAGAATTTTTTTATATGCATAAAATTAGCATTTTTTTAATTGACTAATGGAAATTTTTGGAGCAGTAAAATATGATTCTAAGATTCAACAACCTAAAAAAAATTTGTAATTGTTTGGACCAACTGAAGATAAACCTTTTTGAATTAAAATAAAAAGTGAAATCGAGAAAGTAAACACCCTCTTGTCAGTGCAACATCTTTCTGTGATAATCGCTTTTTGTAGGAGAAAATTTACATTAAGATTTTTTTTTGGACTTACCTCATTTGGTGTATTCGGGTCAAATATCATTTGACTCGTTACCATCCATTGTAATAAGCCGCTTTTTGGTAAAATTATTAATCCCAAGAAAAAATTATTAATGTTTCCGATCAAATTTAAAATTTTCATTTTGTTTTTGTATCTTGGTTATAAGTAAAACACAACATTTGCATTGCTGTCGTCCTAAGACTTATACGATATCACCTTCGAAAACACTGTATTACACTTTCTAATACAACAAATATTTTCTATTATTGCTATACGAATAAACTTATCAGACAACCATCAGACACATATCTACAATGTTCCAAGAACACAGTCGATTATAGACTAAAGTCAAGATCAAAGATCAGAAGATACACCTGCTGATCATTGGGTGAAATGTTCCCAGTCGGTCTTGAAAATATTTACAATAAATATGAGGAATTTCACGGGTGTAAAGTTGGTCTGTTATTCATTAATTATTAATTAAACTATGAGCTTGCCACTCCTTATCTATTTTTGGTGTTAATAGTGGTTTTGTTATTGTATAAATATTTATATTCAAATTTTGTTTGTTAAGAGAGTAGGTATGAATTTATGTGGTGAGCAATAAGAAAAAGGGGATAGGTAAGGTAGTCATCGAGAGTGAAAGATATATCTATTAATGCAGTGAGAGTTTTCGATTTATTTTCAAGAAATTTGAACCCAACTTTTTGCAGGAATTGAAGGTACCTAACAGTGTATTTTCATCTTTAAGCGACATTTACACTGTCAGTCATTTGACACTAATCTATAATATAGTGTTTGTAAAAATAAGTCTGTAAAAACCCTTTTGATTTTGCCTGATGACTGATTATACATACATTGTATATACATTTCTATAGTATTTTCATGCTGAATAATCACCGCCTGGCCATCTTGAGAAACGTGTTATAAACACATTTTTAGGTTCGTGCATTTAATAGTTGTCTATTATGTTACCCTGACAACAGTCGTAAACATATATTATTTTTGTTTTGTTTACGACTCTTGTCAAGGAAATATGGATTTTAGAGCCAATAAAATACATTATATATTATTAATTTGTTTCGTAGACGACTATTGTTAGGGTAACAGAATAGACACTTAGTAAATGTAAGAACCTCCAAATGTGAAGTTAACAACTTTGTTTAGATGGCGCTGCTCCATGGTTGTACTATAGAAATTTATATACAATGATACATATGTGTAGATGACTGACGTCCTCTGACTGACCGTGTAAAAGTCGCTTTAGAATCGATGGATCAGTAAAATTATAAGAGAAATAGAGCAGTTGAGTAAATAATTTTGGTTTTAAAGAGTATGAAAACAACGGCAAAGCTACTTTTCTTATAAGAAAAAATAGTTTTTTTAACTTTATCTCTCAAATATTGTAGTTGAAACCCTTTTTTTATCAAGGATGATATTTAATGATCTAATGAAACTTGTGAATTACAGATTTGCAGGTTCTTACATCTTCAGTCGTAGGAAAACATTATATGACTTTACTTGCTCTTTAGGTACTATAAGGCAAGTCTTGGATTCGTACAAGAAAAAAACGTTTTGAGATAACAATTAAAAATGACATTACAGAAGAAGAAAAAAGTGAGTCGGGAAATTCTGTCTGTCTGTCTGTATCGGCACCTACAGCCTTAACAGGCGAGCCGATTTACTTTAAATTTGGTTGGTATGGTTTTTAGGGTAACCTGTTGAGGAATTTTTTCTTGAGGTCACTGTAAGATTAAAAATAGCGATACATGCCATATAACGGTTATCGAAAATTGTATTTTTCTCGAAAACGACTCGAACGATTTCAACATAATTTTACATGTGTAATAAGTGAAATAGTGAAAATAAAACTTTCAAGAAAATTCGTTTAGCAATACCTGCCATATAACCGTATTTTTTAGTTTTGACTATCTCGATAGCGGCTCAAGCGATTTGGACGAAATTCAATACTGAAATTGTCTTAGCTATTTAAAATAACATGGCATAAGATTGTTAAGTTTTAAAAAAAAATTGAAAAACTGTTTTCGTGAATTCAATATTTACAAAACCATTTTTATTGAAATTTTTGTAATATCGCACTATTCTATATTAGGAGAGTATTCTATAATTGGTACACTTTTTCTATGTCTATAAACTATATACTCTACGATATAAAATTCATGTTTTTTTTGAAAATAACTGATGATTTTCAACTAACTAACAAATTATTTCCCCACGGTGGCGGTGGTAGACTGATAATATTGCACTAGTGTGAAGAAGTTTTAACGCATATTTTTGCAATTTAATCATACTAATTCGCATATATTTTCCACAGATTCAATTGCTTCTACAATAGGAAATAGTTTGAAATCTGCACTAAATATAACCCAAAACTATTTTGTTGATTGGAAAATAAACAATAATGCCTCCAAGACCCAGGCCATTTTTTTTACTCGGAAAAGAAAAGCCTGCTTCTTATCAAGTTCAAGAAACTTTGTTAATGGTTTAAGAATTAATTGGAAATCAAGTGCCAAATCCTTAGGGGTAACTCTGGTTACAAAATTAACATTTTGGTCTACATGTACAGGAAACCATCAAAAAGATTAAAATACTATATTCTTTCATCAACCGGAAATCGAAGATGAGTGAAGAAAATAAGCTTTTGATATACAAAGCTATTTTTCAGGCAATAATGTTTTATGGCTCGCCTGCTTGGGGTAATTGGGCAATGAAACACAAACGTAGATTACAAATATCGCAAAATAAAACTCTTAAAGTGATGCTCAATCTTCCTTGGTGTTTTTCAGCAATTGAATTGCACAATTTAGCAAATATTGAAATGGTATCCAATAGAATTTCAAAATTAAATGAACGCTACAATGCTTCTTGTATATCTTCTGACTATGTCCTGATATCAAATCTTGCTAGTTAGATATACAAACCTACACCCAATAATCTATTTATTTATTAATTTTTGTTATATTACTTATTTATTTATCGGTCAAATTATAATTTATGTGTGTGTATGTTACTGAATTTATTTATTTATTTATTCATTAATTTGTATTTATCTTTTTTATTTAAGTTCCTAATCACTTGTTGTTGTTGTTTTGTTATGCCTCCAATATATTCCGAAAGGAAAAAACTTTGTTTTATTGTTTTAGGACCAATATATTTCGACACTAAGTGTCATCTTCAGGGTCTAGTATGAGTTATCACAAATTTATATTTAACAAACTTTCAGTGTCTGAAAGTATACTAGATACTACATACTAGACCCTGAAGATGACACTTAGTGTCGAAATATATTGGTCCTAAAACAATAAAACAAAGTTTTTTCCTTTCGGAATATATTGGAGGCATAACAAAACAACAACAACATCATCAAACTGTATTCCGGCAAAACAAAATCCATTAATAATTCCTAATCACTGTTCAATTTAAGACTGATTTATGTTTATATAGTTTTATATATTTATTTATTTTTATTTGTTCATTTATTTATATACCTTATTTTTTATTTGTTTATTTATTTATTTATTATTTGTTTATTTATTTACTTATTTGTTTATTTAGCTATTTATTCATTTATTTATTTATTTATTTATTTATTTATTTAACTATTCAATTAAGTACTGATTTATGTTCATGTACCCAGTATTTATTTATTTATTTGTTTGCATTTGTTAAATTATTTATATATTTCAAATTAGCTTTTTATGGCCTTTAGTCCATGAAAAAATGGCGTTTCGTGCGGATGCTCACTTTGCACTCATCAGTTGACGACGAGTGACCACCTTGTCAGTACGCAAATAAATGATATTTTGACTACAATAAAAAAAAATATATATATATAATCATACTAATATCAATTCTAAGATTTTATCCAAATACGGATGACAGCTATTGCTTCCCATCTTTAAGTTCATAATCTTCGAGTTTTAGATATGTCCTTTCTTCGTGTGTTTTGATCTCGTTTCGCTACAAAACTGATATCTTTTATCCATTTCCATACAACTATCGACCTTAAATACTGCAGCAGCAAGATCTCCTTTCTTCAGACTTTCAATCTTATAAATCGAATTTAAATTTACGATTTTTAAAATTTTAAATAAAAGACAACGAATAAGCCAATTTTATGTTATGTACATGCAATACTAGAAATTTTGTATTTTTTTGCAATTTATTTCAATTTTATTGTTTGTCTATAGCATTTCTTTGAAAAAAATTTAAACAAGAAATAAACAATTATTGTAAAAAAAAATTAATAGATATCAATAAATTTTGTGATCTTTTTTTTTTTTTGTTTGTTTTATTGTTATTACAGGATTTAAATAGAAACTACAACTTTTACACACGTTTTAAACAGTTATAAATAAATATATATGTATATTTATATTAACATATATTTATGCCATATATTCAAATGTATATATATATACATATTCATATATATATGTATATATATTTATATATACCTAATATAAAAAGTATATAATCATCTGAATCTAATGTTTTTTTTTTTAATCATTTTCGTCTAAACACAATAGATGAGGAAAATTGGTTCTTAATATTTATACAAATAAAATTAATAGTAGTAAATATATATATATATATATAGTGTTGTATTTATCCAGTTAAATAACTATAACGCCTCATTTTTAAAAACCTCCTAAAATAATTAATATTTTTGTTTGCTCTGTCGTGGGTGTTATAAGTGTATTTATGTTTTGCTATTTTGTTAAATATTTGTTAATATAATTTTTATAGTTTTTTTTTTTGTGGTTTTAAATAGGTTTGTTTTAGTGTTTTTTTTTTTCGTTTCTATTGAGAATTTTCTTCTGTTTTGTTTTTCCTAACTAGATGCTGTTTTTTAAGATATTTTATTTTTTTTATATTCCAAAAGTAAAAATAAATTATATTTTATGTATAAACAATTGATATATATTTAAGGGATAAATATATATAATATACAAAATAAAAAAGCAAATTAAACAAAAATAAATGTCATCTTTATATTACAATGTCTACGTGTTACACAATTATTAACTGTTTTTGTTTTTTTTTTTTGTTTAAATAATTTGGATTGAATAAATTATTCTCGTCTATTGAATAACACAACAGCCCTTTTTTTTGTTCTTTTTATCGTCAATGACTACGTGACTAGCTGATGTCGGACCTGGAACCACCTTGTTCGACACTTGTGTCTGAGTGGTGCTTCCATTTTTGTCGGACACACCGTTTGCTGGTGATGCTGTTGTAGTTGTTGTTGTCGTCGTCGCTGGCCGTAATTGTGGTGAATGTGTACCATTTTGTGCTGACTGCGATTGTGCAACCTTTTTAATATAAAAAAAAACCAGAGTTGTAATTGAGGAAAATAAAATTTTATGCAAATTTTTTGTATATTTAATTTGTTTGTCACCTGTATTTTTGTCGCTCCATCTACTACAGCCGTTCCATTTTCAACTGCATGACTTTCTTTTTGTGCACTTCCATTTGAAATTGCATGGTTAATATCACCGGTTGGTGTAATTGGTTTACCACCTGGGAATAGAAAATTAATATGATAATTAAATCTTAGTGTTAAGTTAAGTAAACCGATAAAAAAGAAAAGTATATAAAGAAAGATGTGTGATGACATGATTATTGATTACACATTTGTGAAGAAAATTGTTGTTCTATTAGTGCAAGGGTATTTAAAAATATTATATTGCATCTACAACTCTACCCAACACAACATAAAAATGATCTATTGTTTTTTATAATTTTATTTTATAACACATTATTTGAATGTAGTTTTTTTTTTTTTATTTTGTATACAGTCGATCATTATCAAATTAAAAAAAATTGTTCTTGTTGATTCTCACATTTTTTTTTTAAATAATTTATGAATACATTAAATACGTTTCGCTTATACATCTTTAAGTGGTTTGCCTACTTATTATTGATTTAATAATTGTTTTTTTTAATAATTGTGGAAAGATTTTGCTTGCCAATTATGTGGGTTATTAGACATTGGCTCTTAAGGCTTTGCTTCTTTGCGAACATAATTTTGTGATTGCGAATGGGAGTTCCGAGCGGAAGTCTTTTTTGCACTCACATATGTTCAAAAAGATGCAAGCCTCAACAGGCAACGTCTAATATCCCATTATGAGTTGAAGCATAGGAATAAAATCAATAAATATAATAAAATGGAGTGAGGAGACTCTTTTCAATTTATTTACAAACTTTTGCATTGCTAGTTTCATAATGAATTAAACCTACGTGTATCTGTGTCCCCGAAATTTAAAAATAAATAAAATGTCACATCATCGCTGGGTAGGGAAACTAACAATTTCGAGGATCTCGGGAAGAAGGGATCGAGTAGACCACTGGATAGTTTAGCAAACAAAAATTAAATCATTATTCACAACTTTCGTAGATGGCGCTCCTCCATGAAAGTACTATAGAAATGTATATACAATGGTAGAACTATAATGCGCAAAAGCTAGCATGGCCTACTGTCAAAATTAAACGAACTGTTCCGTCATGTTTATACAAAACATGATGAATGCACATTGCACATATAATGAACATGTGAAACATGTGAAAATCACTTGTTTTTAGTTTCTTTTAACTGTCTTAAAAATACATAATTTATTGTTAAATTTATTGATTTATTTATAAAATGGATAATTTAATACAAATGCGTTATCTTTTTTTTGGTAAATTGCAATTTAATTCTTTTTCGGATTGTCAAATGCCCACAGCTGTCAAATTAACATATGTATGTAAGATCGGTTCAGATAGCACAGCTCATGAGGAACTCATTTTTAACGAAACTCAACAAAATGCTCATATGTCCATTATAGCCAACGCCATATGACCCTGATTAGACCAGTAATTTTTTCGTACGTTTCGTCATACGTCTTTTTGATATTTTGGGTGAGGGGTGTTCGTACGTTTCGTCATACGTCTTTTTGATATTTTGGGTGAGGGGTGTAGAAACGAAGGAGGAAAGAAGCAACGAAAGCACGTATGAAAATTTTAAGACTTTTTATTGCAATTGTTTTGATATAATTTTGTTGTAAATGTGAACAACAATTGAAAAGAAACTATTAGGACCAGTGGTTCAAGTTTTTAACCCACCGATTTTGACAAATTAGCTATGGAAATCAGTGGTTTAAAAATTTGAACCTCGTTGAACCACGATTGTACAACTGGCCCTTAGCAATGATATTTAACAATAATATTTGTTTTTTTTTTCAAAAAAAAAAAAACTACCACAACCTGCACAACTTCGCTCTCCGGCGTCAAACCTTGCATTCTGGCGTCAAAATGACGAATGGCAACGGGCAAATATCAACGAACCGTCAAATTCACCATAGAACGTACCTGTCAGAAAGACGAAACACGTCACGTCCGAAAAAAGGACTGGTGTAATCAGGGTCTATGACTGTGTGTATTCGCTCATTTACACATGCGATTTTGACAGTAGCTCATGGTTACTCATGCGCATTATAGTTGGGTCTTAACTTTCTGCAAGTAAATAAGGGTAAAATTAATTAACTCACTGCACCAAGAATACGTCAGTGTCAAATCACTTTAAGGCATAACATTAGGCGTTTCCCACATAATTTAATATCACTGAGTAATTAATGTCAATTTGACAGAGGCAGAACCATTTCGTGTGACATATTTCTCCGTGCAAATTAAACACTGTCAAGAGCTTGGTGTTGTCCTTTGTCACATCGGTTTGTTACCTATTAGACATTTATTTTTGAGTTTTATTACTTTTGTATTTTCAAATTGAAAATGAAAGTCATCTAAGAACAAACCAATAAAATTCTATTCGATACTCGAAAATTCAAAACGCGAGTATCGATTCCGATTCTTTATAAATAACTTGTTTATTATCGTAATACTTTATTTGATTGTTTTATAAAATTTTAGGTAGTCTTAATACTACACAATTTGGAATAAAGTCGCCATTATAAGTAAAGATACAAACATACATGTATCTAAAGAAACAGAGATGAGGGGGTGTGTTGTGTATACCACTGCAAAAAAAACTTGCCGATTTACATTTCTTCGAATAAAATGACGAACAAAATAAGATGGTAAAAACTTGTATAAGACTAATCTCAGTCCGAAAATATTCAATGGTAGTGACTGTTTAGGTAACTTTTCCAGAATTAATTTATACAAGGACGGAACTTGTTGTCGCTCAACGATTCAAGGGAAAACAGATAATTTCTGTAAATATTGCAGTTACCGGAAATAAATTTAATTTGACTCTTTAGTGAATGACTGGAGTATAACTACTTTACTTCCCCTAGTTATAGTTCATGGGTACAAAAAATAAATGATTGCTTTCTGGATCTTTAATTCTTTCTGTTTCATCTGATAGATGTGTATTCACATTCATGATGTACATTTCAAGATTTTTGCTTACTAAATCTGAAGTTGTTTGTATTTTATATATCATCTGTGACTTCTACTTATGTTTTAAAATCCAATCTGATGCTATTTTGGAGTTTCTACAATAATCATAACGAAAGTATGTTTATTCACTCTCAACAGTTATATATTTTTATTTTATTACTAGAAAAAAGTTTTTTTTTATAATTAAGTACATATGTAAATGTATGTACAAACATAATTAACGTAAACATTAACTGAACTGACCTACAAATTCATACTCCGTGTCTAAAGAATTAAATCATGACCTAAAATGCTAAATGATAATTGAATAGTAAATCACTGGACTAATGAAAAGCACGTGATATAAATAATTACTGGGGTTACGCATGAAAATCATATAATTTGATAACGTAAGAACGTACTTATTCTATACACACTCCCCGTCATTTGAATAGAACCATATTTAGTGTATTAAATGTAATTCAATGTGCATGCAAAAATATTAAACAATGTGTCATTCGAGATTTAACAAACAAGACAATCTTACTTCTTCGAAGCTTTAACTGTGTTTTCACTTTTGGGAGTATCTATACTTTATTTAGGCGGGTACGTTCAGAGATGCTAAAATCAAAAGCCAAGGGAAGTAGTTTTTATTTCAAAAATTTTTTTATTGTGGAAACAACTGATTTAGAACTGAATAGTGCAATTTTGATGAACAAAATTTAAACCGTAAATTAAGAAATGTTATAATAAAAAGGATATGGGGGTTTCCAGTATAAGAATATTATAGGATTATAGACTTAAAACCTAACATTTTATTTATTGTCATTTTTTAATTCATCATAATGGTCAACAAGACACAAATATAATAGGTAATCAACGTATAACTATGCAGATAAAGAAGAGTGTTGCTTGTATGATTAAGTAACATCATTGTATATACATTTCTATAGTATTTTCATGCTGAATAATCACAGCTTGGCCATCTTAAGAAACTTGTGAATAACACATTTTTAGGTTCGTGCATTTACTAGTTGTCTATTCTGTAACCCTGATAACAGTCGTAAACATATATGATTTTTATTTTGCTTACGACTCTTGTCAAGGAAATATGGATTTTAGAGCCAATAAAATACATTAAATATTATTAATTTGTTTTGTTGACGACTTTTGGTAGGGTAACAGAATAGACACTTAGTAAATGTAAGAACCTCCAAATGTGCGGTTCACAACTTTCTTTAGATGGCGCTGCTCCATGGTTGTACTATAGAAATTTATATACAATGGTAACATTAAGTATGACTATCCGCAAAATAATTTGTAGTAAAGTGAAAAATATATGGTTGTAGATTGTAAACTCAATTCAAGTTTTATTGAAGTGAAGTGAAATTGAATTTTATTTTAATTAATGTGTACACTTCCATTTTGTGTGAACGTTTTCATTCTAGATGTCAACAATTACATAATTGTCAATAATTTTCTAGTTTTTTATTTTTGTTTTCTTGTAATATAGTGTTCTATTAACCTTGCTACAAAACACGCCCAAATTCTAACAAATTCCTCTTTAAAAAATATTTGGTAAGACTCACGCTAGTCTCAAAGTCATGTCTCAAATTTTACAATACCCTTTTTCCTCTTTTCTACCCATAGCCCAAGCCCACAAGAGCATTTTGTATGCAAAGCATGCAAGTGCACTCTTTCAGAAACGAACAAGAATGAAGCGAGATAGAAAAATAACGAACAAGAGAAAGGAGACGGCAAAAAGAATCACACAAAATTCGGACCGAGGCTCACCCGTCGGCAGATTTTCTGTCTCATTGTTTTTCTCTTTCTCATTTGGACCGGTAAAAACACTACCAGATCTTGTTCTCCCAAAACAGTGATTTATTTGGTAAAAACGTAGCATTACCACACAGTAAATTTTGTTAATCCTCAACATTAAATAACAATTTCTTTTAAAACTCTATCTCCATGCGTATTTTGTGAACACACCCTTTTGTGTGAATGCTTTCATTTTAAACGTCATTTAATTATTATTAATTTTCAGTTGTAGTTTTTTTAAGGAAATGGAAAACTTTTTTAAACTTATGGTTTCTTTGACTAACGAGTTATCAAACATTATAAACATTTATGAGTTTAAAACATTATACTTAATTAAAATATCTTTAATTAGGAATGTGAAAATGTACCGGAAACTTTTAACATACTTCAAGATCTTATATCGAAAATATAACTTTTTATTTCCTAGGTCTGAGTTGTATTTTCATCGAGAATCTGTTTTATTCAAAGTTAAATAATAAACCATTTATAGTAAAGCTTACCTATTCAATCAAAATTAACAAGCATGTTGTTAATAAAATATGTAACATATTTCTAAATCCAACTAAAAAAAAGTAATATATACAAAGCGGAGTAACAAATTTACAAAAAAAGTAAATTAAAGTACATGAATATTATATTTTTTTTATTGAGTATAAATTTTAAGATTATTATAAATTGTGACTGAATAATATTATATTTAATTACTACACATAGGAAACATTATTATTGCTTTTAATTTCTTAGGAATAAATATTTATATAATAGTTGACATATGATATTGGTTTTCTTAATGTTTATTGGTATAATGGCAAGTGCAAGAGGAAATTGTAAAAAAAAATTATTTTTTAAACATACCTTTTATCATATTTACAATTTCATCAGCCTCTCTCGATAAATCACCACCAGGTCTGAATGGATTATCCCAACCAGAATCGGTACTGAAAAGAAACAAGGAAATACATTATTGTTTTATATTTTTTAATTGAATGTTGTAGGGCCTATAAACTAAAATGAAAAAAATTATTTATAATTTGTTTGACTTTGATTTATTTTGAAAACGACTTCAGCGCTTTTAGTAAGGTATACGTAACTGACACTTGACAGTTATCATGAATATTTTTGTATATTACCGAACTTTCGTTGCAGTTTGGAGATGGGTGTCCTCACGGTATTTACGGAAAAGAAAAGAAATTTATGGAGGCCTTGGCATGACAAGTTCCATTCGACCGTGGGTGTCTTAAATTGACAAATATCTTGCGGACACATCCGTAAAATTATTCAAAAAATTTTAACCAGCAATTGAGGAAAATTTTAACCAGCAATTGACGAATAATGAACTACAAAAAATTAAACGTAACTCATATTCTATTCATATTCATAGTCTATTAAGGTATTCAATTCTAATGATAACAATTTTAAATTAAAATATTTTTCTTGTCTATGGCCTTTAGTTACAACAAAAAAAAGTACTTTATATAAATAAAGATTATCTCTTTGCCCATACGATATTGGCTGCAGAAACGATGATCCTTACAAATTTATCCATGTAATACAGTTCGATTAAATACATGCAAACATTAATACAAAAGCAAATGATGATGTCATTATTAATTAATAATAAGCCAATAGCATTTCTAAATTCATTGAACTGATCTGGAAAACCAATGTTGTTTATCAGGAATTATTATATGTATATTTACCAAAAGTGTACAACGAAACCATATATATTTATAATTAAAAAATCTAATGTTCAGTGTTGATCAAACCGATAAAGTAGAGGGAAAAAACAAAGGAAACATGTATTAACTCCACATACATTCCAATAATTTCAACCAATTTGCCCTTCGCATTCAAGCAAATGCGTAGATCGATAATGACCGAAATAACTCAATAAGAATATTGATGGATTACATCTGGATGATTCATGTTTTCAACATGGCAATTAAACATATTTTATATGTTTTGTACTCTCAAGAATGGATAAATGAAAGACCGACAAATAACAAAATATTTTTATTTTTTCAAATCACAAATTGTTTATCAAAAGAATTAAAACTTTAATATTTTTCCTATACAAAGCGCACGCTGGGTATCTGATAGTAAGACTCCCTACTATTTGAAAGAGTAAAACTCCCTAAAAAATAATTTGTCTCCAAATGAAATTCTTTAATTGCAATATTTCGACGGTATATTATATTATACATATAGGTAGGTAGGTTTTGTAGTTTGTAGTTAATAAACATAAAATTTCTTAACGCAATGTTTCTGTGTTTTGAAGTTGTGTTAATCATTTTATAAACCTATTTGACCGATGGAAACACTACTAAATCCTCTTCTCTCAAAACAGTGTTTTATTTTTAATGGAAACATAGTTAACAGGTAGTCCAAATACGTGTTTTGTTTTAAATAATATTTTAACTGACAGCCAGACTTTTAAGGCTCAACCATAATGTGAACGACCATACATGCACTACTGTCGAATTTGTTTGTTTAAATGAACCAAAACAATATGCCTTTGGACACACGCGCCCATCGTTATATTTCGTTAACCAATAATTAAGCTGTGGCCCGATTGGGGAATACGAAGCGAGTCGTTTTCACTTTGTTTAATTATTGAATACGAAGCGAATCCTTCCAATCGTTCCAATCAATTGACAGCTAAAGCATTTTTTTTAAGTCGAAATCATCGAGGCCGGGAGTAGGTGCAATTTTTTGTCATTTACTTCGAAATAAAATCAAAATATTATTAAAAAAGACATGTGTATTGTGTTGTGTGTTGTTTAATTTTCTCTACTATTTATGAGAAAAGTAACTTCAGTATTAGTTTTATTGGCTCTTTCATGTTCTCATTGCTTGTGGATGCTGTCGTGTGTTGCTGTTTTTGTTACCAGCACATTGTTTATGAAATAATTTATTGCTTATCTCTTTAGTTTTAGAACCAAAAAATATATTTAACTAACTCACATTTTTATTTATTTTGTAATGCAACACAAAACATTGACAAAGAAACATACACTAATTCGCTAAAAAAAAACTATCGAAAATGCCAAACTACATTTTCGCCACCAAAAACGACTTGCTTCGTATTCCCTAATCGGCCCACAGTATTTCATTCGGAATGCCTCTGACACATATCAATTTGACAGCTGTGGTATTTGACAGAATAAATAGTCGATTTCATTATAGTTGTTCACCATGTTTTTGTAATGTATAACAAAATTGTTCTTTAGTTTTTATACTAGCACTTGTTGGTCATGCCCATTATAGTTAGTAAGCAGAATGCAGATAATACGAAAACAATTGAATACCTTAACTAACAAATATCACCTCAGCCAGGGTTGACAGGATCGCTACAATGAAGGCCAAACGAGGCGCCCCTTAATCGTATTACATGAATAAAAAGATAAGCCGCGTTCCTTTTTCGCATAAAAAATAATACTGTACAATCTTCGTCTTCTTCTTCAATAATATACAACAATTCTTAAATTATAAAAGCAATATGGAATATCCTGCCAAACATTTTATTTTTTAATTTAAATCTTAAACTTAATGTAAATTTATTATTTTTGTTATATTGTACTATTCTTAGGTACTACAATGTAAATTTGTTTGTTCATTTAATTTTACTATTTTAAATCACTTAAGGCCAGCTGTACAATCGTGGTTCAGCCTTGGCTTTGTATTATAAGTTTTTAACTCGTCGATTTCCACAGTTAATTCACCATAATCGGTGGGCTAAACACTTTAGTCCCGCTTGTACAACTTCCCTTTAAAAAACCTGAGCTAGACTAAACTCTCTTAAAATATAACTTAATATTTTAATATACCTAAACATATAACTTTTATGAACAAGGATTTCATTTCAATAAATAATTGACAAGGTGCTCACTCATCGTCAACTAATAAATGAAAAGTGAGCATCCACTAAATTAATGCTAAATCTTCTAATTAGTTGAATTTATTTTTATTTATTATTTAATATTTTCTATGTGTAGTACATAGAATTTGTACTATAACAAAGAAAAATTAAATAATTTTTCTATAGGGTTAAAAATGGGGTTAATTTCAATGAATTTCATGAGAGGGAAGTTTTTTTCAGTAGATGATAGCTATTGTTGTTACTGTACTAGCTGATGTAACATACACGTGCAATGTCGACAAAGTTATACGCTAGTAAAAAAGACGTACATTGAAAAAAAAAACGTGATTCCAATAATCTCAAAGGGAGGTAATGTCCACGTGTATCTGCCTTTTCTGGGTAAAAATGGTTAAATTATGTATGAGAAACTTATTTCCCTTTAAGGTTATAATAAAGTATAAAAATGCGTTTGAAAACAGCAATCAAAAAGTTGTGCAAATACTCCAGTCCTGCAAAGTTTGCAACTACACAAGTTGATTGGTTGAGAGTGAAATGTTTTATTTTTAATTCTGGAGAATTTAAAGCAGAGCATGAAAAGGTTCAAGTTCAATACTCTGAGCAGAGCACAATTCGAGCGCTCTGATTTGTGATATTTCCCAAGTGTTTTACTTGAAGATTTCACTGTCGTATGGTGAGAAATTACTTCATAAGTTGTCATTAACTTCATTAATTAATTTAATAAATCAATGGCCAATCTCATCTCTTTCCTATTTACTTCACACAAAAAAAGAAAAAATATATTTTTTGAGCTAAAAAAACGCCAAATAAAGAATCGGCGAGATCCGCGTATGCTCAGAAATATAAACACAATTTGCTGTCAAAAAAATTAGAATAGTTTTTTGTTCGAACATCATGTTATACGCATATATCGAACATCCTGTTATATACAATGAAATAAATTGACTAAAAAAATTGACAGTCTGTACTCTGTTTGGCGAAATGAGAAATCGTGTTTTAATGTCATGCTCCTCCTTAGTTCAGATGACAGAGCAAATTTGTTGAGTCCTTTCAAATGCCTCCGACATCTGACCTTATCGAAAAGAAGATTTGGCAGTCTCATCGTCATCATCAATTAACTAATAACAAAATTGATCATTGCGATCGACGCCAAGCATGCCTCTACTATTTTAGATGTCCAAATGTTCCGACTTCCGAAGTATCAACATAGACTCGAATCACTACAAGCCATCTGAAGTGCCGCCACTATTGAACTGCTTTACCTCAACGAACTGCTTTGTTCGCAGAATAGTCCCGACTGGCGCATATACAGCTAAAAATCTTAGCCTCTCAAGAAATGCCCCAGACATAAAACTAGAGGAACTGAGAGAGTAGTCCGGTACATTTAAGGGCAAAACTCCGACCAAGAGAAGAAAAGAGGGAATTCTCATTTAAGTGGTCGAGTTTATTAAGGCTTTTAGCGCTAAAAGTGATGTTTGAAAGTTCAATTCAAGTGTACACAAATCGACCCAATGGCGAAAAACCAATAACAGAAGTTTAAAAAGCCAGAAGTTCCAGATTAGTGGACACCACCTTTAATCCATTTTAAAACTGCATAATGTCGTATCTCAGCATTCCGGCCAAACTCGTCCGCTTCTGTAGAATGACAACGGAATACCTCGCTGCTCCGCCAAATTCGATAAGAATACCATTAAACGTCCTAATTCTATGCGGCTGAGAAAACTTTAAGGCTAGGTAACGCTTATTCCTGCAACCTGATCGTAAATCGTACTTGAATTGAAGCAACGCTGAGGTCAACACAAACGTACAATATTTCAAAAGTCCGTTTAACTATATACTTGCTTAAATTGAGAAAGATATTATCAGGAAAATATTCAATCAGATGGGCAGCTAAAGAGCTATTGAAATTTAATGCATGAGCACAAAACGAGAGAGGAACAACAATATCGTTGACTCCGCCAAAATGCCAAAAAATCACTTGCCAACTGCTGTTTAATCAGGCTTAGAAAGCAGTTAAGCTGTTAGCATCTCTCTTAGAGACACAAAGATACTTTAAACGAGTTTAAAGTTTAAAGCAAAAGCATGTAAATTGTGAACTTGTCAGAGGAAGACCCCCAACAGATGGCATGTACAAATGAAAAACGAAAAATGTATGCCTTGATGATAAGGATTTGTTTTATTATGTCGATATTCACTGGAAGACCCATACCAATATTAACCGAATCTGTAAAAATCTTTCAAAATATTGATTCGAAAGGGCACGACCATCGAATGTCAAAATAGCAAATTTGAAAATTAATAAGTTGGTTGCCCAATAGAACTTTTAACAAATTTTTCAAACCAAGAAAATCACCCCAATTGGAGGCAATTGAAGGCCAACAGAATTTATGAGAATATAGCCGCCTAGTAAAAAGCCCTATAGGGTATTATTATTATTATTATTATTAGGTAATAACGATATATCACTTTCTCATTCGCACAGCAGTGTCAAAATCAGCAGTTCATGGATGACAGCTGAAATTTTTTGTTCATCATTGTTAAAAAATCGATTGAATACAAGAGCGGAAATGTAAATGTTGTGAGCGAAAATTGTGAATAGTGTATTATTAAACTTAGTCACGGAAATTTCAAATTTCGCAGGAAAAAATTAACGCGTTTTAAAATTATTTACAAAATACTTTTTACAAGATGTTGGGTTTGACGGTCTGAAAAAAGCGCGATACATACCAATTTTAATCGGTCATCCGTGATGTGTGAGCTGTCATTTATTTTTTGACAACATGGCAAAATTCCCTATATGTGAGCACCGTCAATGATGTCACTATTTTTGAAAAATGACAACCTGTCATTCATTATTAGCACACTAATACTAATAAGCGTTGGCTCCCATAAAGAAGCATTTAACTCTAAATAACCTATACAATAATAGGTGTGTTTTATTGAAAATTTAACTAGAAAAATCTAAGAAAAGTAGAGTATGAAATGTTAAATAAAACGATCCATAACATCGGCTATATATAAGTTTGCATACCAACATTCACAGATAAGACAAAGCACTATTGTGAATGATCTATAGCCAATAAGAATTACTATAGGGATAAAACAAGAAATTAAACTTACTCACTAAAGTAATTGTTGTATTTGTAGTGTAGATATGCAATTTTTTTATAAAGTAAAATACATTTTTCAATAAAACACGCCACTACAGCTTTCTAATATTATTAAGTATATATTAATTAATGTAATAATCCTAAGAATTCCATAATTCAATACATTTTCTACCTAAGTCATTTTAATCATGAAGAAGTATGTATATAACAAAACAATAACCAACAAGAACTCAAGTCGCACTTCATCGTGTGTCACTTTCATGATCCAAAGAAAAAAAAAGAAATAATGAAAAGAACCCTCAACAACCTTCCACAATGCATTAACCAGTGCATAATACTAAAGCACTAAAGCAGGTCAACCGTTCTTATAGTGAGATTCTCTTATTAGCTAAAAATAATATAGCAAGACGGTAAACCGTTTTCCCAACAAAAAATCCATTAAAATTCGTTCTGAAAACACTTAAATATTAATGTGAATTTCCATTCTCACTCAACCATGCACTTTTAAAAGGTAGTCGTACCATTAATTCAGTCTAATTAATTCATCTATTTTTTTTTCTTTATATTCAAAATCCTTTTTTAAGATTTTGCAACGAAAACAAAGGTTCAAGTTGAAATCCCATATTGCTGCGGTCTGATGATTCGATGTGCAAAAAGGTTAACTTCAAAAAAACCATTCCATACATTCAAAATCGCCTTGAACAACACCTTGACACTCTCGCTGGGCTGATGTCACGCATGGTGAGTAATATTTTTTTTTTGTTTTGTCTTCCATATAAACGGAATAAACAGAGTGCGGCATTTTACCCCATTTAAAAAAATACACAAGGGAAAAAAAGGATAACAGCACAAAAAAAAAAAAAGAAAAAATCGCTGCAGGATTCATTTAAAATGCACAGTGGAGTCTTTTAGTATCGATTGAGTTAAAACATTAAGCACTTATTTAGAAAAAAAAACCAATATTTACCTTTCACATTGATCCCGAGGAACTTGTACGACATAATACAAAGTGCCTCCATGGCTTTGTGATGTTTTGACAGCCTCTGTTACCATTTTTAATGTTTTTTTTTTTTTTTTTTTTTGATTTTATTTTAAATTGTTTTAACTATTAAAATTTATGTTTAAAAAATTTTAAATTTCCTAAAGAGACAAAATTTACAAAAGAGATAAAATTATGAATATTAAAAATTGACACTGAACTTTTATTTAACCTCCTCACTTCTACGTTGGCAAAAATTTAATTTTGATAGAAAAACTTGTTTTTTTTAATGACATCTATTTTAATTGATCAATTAATTGAATTAGGCAAACAAAATTAAACTGCTTTGAACACGCAAAATTCATCACACATATAAAATATGAATCCAAAAATATTTAATCACTTTTAAATAGATGATATCCGCTAAAATTAAAACCCACTTGAAGGGAGATTTTAGTTAAAAAACAAAAAAATTACAATGAATATATATTCTTCCAACACAAAACGTAATTTGAATCTCTGTTTTTGTATTTGCGTTTCCGTAATGGTCGTGGTCGTAGTTCAAGGTTAAACACTCTGTACACATATATTTATATATTCGTAAGATAAACACATCACATTCAGAATTCGATCAATAAAAAAAAATTCAACTCAACTCCAAAGTATTGGTCAATTCATTTCTATTCTATCGCACTTGAATATCTCACGAATATATCTATTTCATTTGGAAAAAAGAAAATCCTAAAAATATACATGATGCACTATGGAGAGATATGCGACGATGCAAATTGTATCTATAAATCCAAAGGCGTAGTTAGGCACCATCATATTATTTTGTTTTTAACTTGTAAACAACATTCACTTTAGATAATTCGATATTATGCTTTTGTGATAAGAAGAGAGGCCTATACAAACTCGATCAAGCCCCCTTACACCCCCCACTTTTAATTGCAAACAAATTTATATGACCTTAATCATAATTTATTCCATAAGAAAATACACTCAGGACTATGACATACCAAAACGTATATTTTGATGAGTCATAGATAAAATATCTATTCTATATTCACATTAATTATAAAAAAAAGGATTGCTTGAGTTGGGAAATATAAATGAAGGAATATGGTGGCAGCGAAACCCCGCATGAAATGGGTTATTAGGTCAGAACACTTGCACTCCCGTTTTTACGAAGCTTGCACTATCATACACTTGGGTACACTATATATGACGAAGCCGACCGCCCAAGTAACTTTTGTCGATTAATTCGGGAAATGCACACACAAAAAAGAAAAGCTCTCAAAGTATTTCAAGAGGGAGGAAAATTCTGTCACTAAAAAGTGTTTGTTTATTATTTTATATGCATAAATATGTGTGTTCACTGTTCACATATATATTTTTATAAATTTGATTTATAAGAAAAGTGAAATTTTTTAAAAATATACTTTATAATTTTTTTTTTAATTTTCCGAATATTTTTTTCTATTTGAATGTTTTCATTTTCGTTCGAACTATTTTAAGGCGCGTACTCGACTGAAAGCTTTTTTCATCAAATATCTCAAACGAAGTATATACACTCTCTGCGGCAAAAAAAATTTTGCCGTCCATCGTTGTGTCGTCGTCGTTGAATGTGAGTTTTGTTTTTAGTACGCCTGTGCAGGCTAGAGCAGTGGAATTTCTATGAAGTCATCCCTCAGTTACACCGGCAGTTGAGGCAGCATCATCTCCTCCATAATAATGGAGACCTAGAGATACTCGATATATTACAATAGTTCATGTTAAAGATACTCTTTTAATTTTGTATATATACCTACCTATACTTTGGTTTCGCATATCGGGTGTATCTATATAGATACATCTATGAGAGTTTAGGGTGCTCTTTTTTTTTTTTTTTTTTTAAATTGTTTATTTTATAAAAACTTAAGAGATACCTACGTATCTATGCATAGTTTCTTGAAGTATTTTAAAGTTTTTTTTTCTTACATAGCAAAGATTTTTTTTTTAACCATTTAGTAGATTTTCATTCGACAGATGCATTCTATTTCTAAATGAATAAATTCTTTAGGCAAACTGAATTAAACATCTTTCTAGACAGTTTGGGATGTGTAAAATGTTTTTGTTTGTTGTAGATACTATCCGAGAACTGAATCTATATTGTTGCAAGTTTAGGTACTTATATGAAATGCATTTTAAATGGAATCTTAACAAGCTGAGAAGATTGAATTTAATGGGTATATACGTATAATGCTAACTAGGTGGGAATGTAGGTCTCTCAGCCCTGGACTATCCATATAGGAAATGTGGCAGCAGCTTTTGGGGGGCGGCAAATTTTCAACGCTTACACTAGATATAGGTAATGCTACTTTGGTTTTGGAAAATGCATCGGAAGCAATTAATTCGGTCTTTTCGACAGTGAAACAAGAACAGGAGAAGTGATATTATGCTCGGAAGAGACCACTTTGGAGTCAACACATACAATGTTATTTGATTTACAGGAAAAATGCCGCAAATATGAACAAATCTTTGAAATTTTCGGTGTTCTTATTGAAAGCAAAACATTTACAAGAAGAATTCAGGCAAGATTTAAAGTGTTCAACTAATAATCCACTTATCCATTTCAAAGCTTATCTTGATTGCGAAAAACAGAATTCAAAAGGGCTAACGGCAATCGAATCTTTCGAGTTAATTTTTTTAAACGGTCTTAATATAGTGTCTCAAATATTGATATTGCATATATGTACATAGAATGTTTCTCTCTATGCTTAACACAAATTGCAGTGGTTACGGTGAGAGATCGTTTTCTTGTTTGAAGCGGATTAAAACCATTTGTCAATCTCGCTTAAATACTTTCACTTTGGCATTATTATCGATAGAGGAGAAAATCTTACAATCAATAGACAGCGATTATTCATAGTTTTGCGGTTTGCCTAGGACGGCAAAATGTCTTAGTCCGGCCCTGAGGTCTCTTTAGTTTGTTTGGACTGGACGGTCATGGTATGTCTCAAGGATTAATTTGAAAATGACATTGTATGTATAGGCTCTGTATCTGTATAAAAACAAAGTTAGATATTGGTTTTGTGTAAATACAAAATCAATATCACGGAGAAGCTGAAAAATTAAATATCTTAAACGGATTGACGGTTTTTCTTCAATCTTCACATGTTGTACAATTGTTGATATACCTTCGAACTCGAATTCATGTTTTAGGCAAGCTATTCTGTAATGGTTTTAGTTTTTCGGAAATGGCCTTTACTCATAGTTCCGTCATGGGGTTTCCGGAACCATCCGATTACATTTGCGTATCTGTAGAGTTTATCACTGAACTGTGAATAGTTCTGCTATACAAATTACTTTGTTTCAAAATTCCCTATTCTCGTTTCATCGGCTATTCAATAGATTTATGTTTTAACTTCATTTCAGCAGTAGAAATTGCTGGTCATCAAACATTTCCACTCCCTAATGCTAGTCTAGAACATCTTCAATGTAATAATAAAAATAATGTAATAAAAGAGAGAGCGGTCGTGGGACGTGGATAAATTTCTTAGTTACATGGTTTCACTGCTAGTAGTTATGTTGACATATGTGCTACTAGCAGTCCATGTATAGGTACTATACAGGGTGAGTCATGAGCAATGCGACAAAATACTAGGGCGTGTAGGTTGCGTTGAGACAAGAAAAAAATCGTATGGGAGGGGGGGGTCTATTCCCCTCCGTTTAGCCGGGAGGGGCAATTTTCGAAAAAACTGACTTAAAATGGGAAAAAAATTATTTAAAATCAACGGCTTCATTCACAATGCTGTGCGATACGTTTTTGAAAAGCCAATAACTTTTTCTTTCATTCTGTGTTTAAATAAATCTATTCTAAGAAATAGTTTTTGAAATATTAATTTTCAAAGTCAAAATTTTGAAAAAAAAATTGAAAAAAAAATTTCAAATTCATTTTTTTCAAAATTTTACGTAATTAAGTGCTAATTTTAATTTCAAAATTCAATGCTGTTATTAATTTTAAGTCTAAATAAGAAAACCGGATGCAAAAATTTTATGTCGTTCTCAAGAAATTAAAAAAAAACCAAAACCACCTTTTTCTAAGAAAAACATTTATTTTTATTGTAACGAAGCAATTTAAGAAGCATTAATCTTAGTTTTTTTAGTTTTTTTTATTCCTTTTATTTTAACTATGTTTTTTTATTGGAAGTACTTATAAAAAATTCTCGATATGATCTCCATTGTTTAGAAGGCATAGATTATATCTCCTTGTAATGGCTTCACATAAGTTTATGCTTGACAAATTTTCCTGCAATTTGACTCCAGCGACTTCAATTCGTTCCTTCAGTTGTTCCAATGATACTATTTCCACTTCGTAAACATAATTCTTCATAAATCCCCATGCATAGAAATCTAGGGGAGTTAAATCTGGTGACCAAGGCGGCCATTCCGTGGGGCCCCTTCTTCCGATCCAACGGTCACTAAAATGATCATCCAGCCAGTTTCTCACCTGTAAGCTGTAGTGTGCTGGAGCACCATCTTGTTGGTAGATTAAAGTATCTGATATAACCAATGGAACGCTGTCTAATAAATCGGGTAAAAGGTCTCGTAGGAATTGCAGGTCTCCATTAATAATGGAATTCAAAAACCGGGGCCCGATCACAGTGTGTCCAACAATACCAAGCCAAACATTACAACTAAAGCGGTGTTGTGATTTGTTTTGTTTTTTTTTTGTGTGGATTGGCGCTACTCCAATAATGTAAATTGTGGAAGTTAGTAACCCCATCCCTAGTAAACTGTGCTTCCAATTAAAAAAAAAAGTAAAAAAACTAAGATTAATGCTAAATAAATAAATAAATTGCTTCGTTACAATAAAAATAAATGTTTTTCTTAGAAAAAGGTGGTTTTGGTTTTTTTTTAATTTCTTGAGAACGACATAAAATTTGTGCATCCGGTTTTCTTATTTAGACTTAAAATTAATAACAGCATTGAATTTTGAAATTAAAATTAGCACTTAATTACGTAAAATTTTGAAAAAAATGAATTTGAAATTTTTTTTTCAATTTTTTTTTTCAAAATTTTGACTTTGAAAATTAATATTTCAAAAACTATTTCTTAGAATAGATTTATTTAAACACAGAATGAAAGAAAAAGTTATTGGCTTTTCAAAAACGTATCGCACAGCATTGTGAATGAAGCCGTTGATTTTAAATAATTGTTTTCCCATTTTAAGTCAGTTTTTTCGAAAATTGCCCCTCCCGGCTAAACGGAGGGGAATAGACCCCCCCTCTCATACGATTTTTTTCTTGTCTCAACGTAACCTACACGTCCTAGCATTTTGTCGCATTGCTCATGACTCACCCTGTATATCAATTTAACGCTTTTTCGTTACGAAAACTTTCAAATAACTCTAAACGAACTTCGTTCCATAAAGATAATGGCCGAGGACTCTATTGGGATGGAAACTGCAATAAACACGTATGAAGAATAAGATAAGACGAAATCAAATCGGGGTCAACGGATTTGTGCATTGTAAGAAAACAAATTGCAAATTTACGAGTGCGAAAGAAGATTTGTCTCATAGGTACATATATTTTAATTGTGAGAACCACATAGGTGTGTGTTTGGAGAAAATTGTCGCGTAGGGCCCAAGACCGAAAATCAATTTTGTGTATTTCGTACAATTAACCAAAAATGTAAATAGCCCAGTCAACAAATGATTCTTAGAGGAAATATCGAGGGCAGAAAAATTAAGTTTGCAGTTTGCAGTTTTGTTTATTTGTAGTTTCTGAGATATTGGCTTCAGAAAACAGCTATACAAAAATTTAATTTACCTCACGTTATTGATTAACTTCCCTTGTGGACTTCTTTACCGTGTATTTGAGAAACAAACCTTTGTGATAAAGTTGTAGAGTATTAAATATCCTTCAAATAGGATCAATCGTCTTCGAGTTATTAGATAACATCTTCAAAAATTACCTTGAATGACCCTTCCTGCAACCTTTTGCGACCAACCTATGTATAAGACCTGATACTTTTAGTATGTTTACCTCCTATAACTTATCAAAAAAAAAAGCTGCTCAGTAAATTGCTAAATTTGGTTTGTCGAATATGACCTTTACCTACTGGTTTTACTACATTGTTTGAACCTAATCCGGTTTTCCTCAATTGGGGCGGTTTTAAAAAACGGAATATATATTCAGCCTCATCGCGAATAAATTCTCCTACGGATCTTTTCCCCCGTTTGATACTTTCCAATCATAAACAATTTTCGAAAAAAAAGAGAAAATTCCAAGGAAAAAAAAATAAAAATCGCAAATAATTTTTCCGAAGGAAAATTGATGACATTTCCATAGAAAAAAAAAAATTGTTTATTTTGTTGGAAGATTTGAAAATTTTATATTTTAAAACCACTATTTAAATTTTCTTGAAATAGTAGTTTTATGTAAAAATTATAAGGTTCTTAAAATTGGCATAGCTACTCAAAATTATTCTTAAAATTATTAAAAAAAAATTTAGTAAGAAAAATCTGTAAAAATAACTGTAAAATAATAAAAAAAAAATTGTAAAATATATCTTCAATATATAAAAACAAATGTCAAAACACATTTTTTTCGAAAATCTTAGAACTTTATGAAATAAATTTAATTATTTCATATAAAAAATATAGGTCATTATTGAATTGGTTTCTCAAAACACTTGGCCGTGGACAGTAACTACCACAAAAGCAACGGCCCAACTATGTACATAACTCGATTCTACAATTAAAATATTCGAATTCGCAAAATCGGAACTCTGTCATTCTATAAGAACGCTCTATTTTTTTTTGTAATTGTTAATATTTACTTAATGTTTTTAACTAATCAATAATACATTTTTAACGTAAGGAATCACTTAAAAGTGCAAACACAAAAGCTTCTCAATTCAATGTTATTGGTCAACACAATAACGAAACCCACCGATTTGTCAAAAAAAATTAAAAGATCAACACATAAATTTATCTTCTGAAAGCGCTATTTTTATTGCAAAACTAAAAAGAAAACATTTAACTCTGTAATCGCTTTATTATACTTGCATTTTTAATCATTCTTTTTGCAATAAGCACCATTAAACCTACCTTCATGTTATGTACAATGTATTGCATTTATAACATACTTTCTTGTTCCAATTTGTTTCCCATTGGAAAAGAATCTGATCAAACTCAACAACAACAATATTCACGATGATTAATTTATATTTTTATTCAAAAACTTTTAAATTTAAAATGTTTCACAAATTTTTCAATTCATCTGTCAAATAGAATGCGAGACTCGTTCGAAAATCGAAAATGTTGTGGGACATTTTTGGGATTTATTTTATTCGATAGGGCTTTTTAGGTAACCACGATATATTTCTTTCTCGTTCGCAGAGCAGTGTCAAAATCAGCAGTACGCGGATGACAGCTGAACATTTTTGTTATCATTGTTGAAAAATTGATTAAAAACAATAGCGGAAATATTAATGTTGTGCTCGAAAATTATTAATAATGTATTATTAAACTATTTAGTCATGTAAATCTCAAATTTAACAGGAAAAAAGAGATTATTTACGAAATTCTTTTACAAGATTTCGAGTTTGATAGTTTGAAAAAAGCGCGATACATAATTTCAATCTGTCATCGGCGTAGTGTGAGCTGTCATTTATTTTTTGACAATATGGTAAAATTCCCTATTCTCATTTCATACATAGTGCCAGTTGAAAGTAGAATCGGAAATGATTTGCTAATAGAATCAAAAGTAGAATCGAGTTACATAGTTGGGCCCCAAGTCTGTGCGACTGCTTCGTCAACTCTTTTATTTTTTAGATGTTATCCACATCTTGAATCTAATTTGTTCACTTATTTCAACTTTGGAGGTTCGTACATAAATTATTCCCAAAGAACCATTATGGAAAAACGGAACTATAAGTCAACTATTAATTACAGCAATTATATCAACTTGTTAATGTAACAGCTAAACGTTCATAATAATTTGCAATCTATTAATACCCAACATTGTTGATATGATGACTGTGTTAACTTTTTCATTTTCTTTTGCATCTTTTACTTAAAATAACTGTATAGATACGAACGTAAAGTTATTTAAATACACCGACACTTGTCGATAAGAATTACGATTTGCTAAACAAACTACCCAGGCCTACCTGATGAAATATAAATTAATTCATTATTCAACCTGATATCTATTTTGTATCGCACACAAATAACAACAAGTAATCACTTAAGCAGCGTCAATCCTAACAAACCTTTAGTAAGTAAACTACTATAGCTAACAGTTGTCAAAAAAACGTGACAATTTCCATTGCATCAGATTTTATAATTTTAGTTTTCATATACATTAACGTTAAGTATGTAAATAGAAAATAAAAACACGTTGCTCATTTTCTATTCAAACTTTGTACAACAATAGCGAAATTATTACATTTGTGTAGACTGTGCACAGTAAACACAATGTAATGTAATAGTATATATAATCTAATAAATGTACAAACGTTTAAATTTTGATATAGTATTTGGGTGAAATTTACTTTGATTAGTCGTATCTATAGGTTGCTTGCTTGCTTTCGCTGTGGGACATTTATTGACATTTAAGACTGCATTTGATTTGATTTTTTTTTTTATTTTAGGCCCAATTTATTCATTCTGAAATCGCAAAAAAAAGTTTCACATCAAACACAGTTATTCATAACTTTCTTAAATTAGGTGAGGATTATGGTCAAATTGCTAACCATGGGAAGAATTAAAAAAACTACAGTCAAGTTCGACTGATATCCGATGACTTGTGTTGTGTTCAACTTAAATTAAGTCCACAATTAACTTGCCTGTTTCGAGCAGACAAGTAAATACATTTTAAAAGCTAACCCACCAAATATTGTCTACAAAAAAGATCAAAAAAATCAACCTTTGAATGCAGCTCATAAGACAGTGAAAAGATTTATTTGGTGTTAAAAAAAAACAATTATGTCGAAAAAGTATTTGAGATTGAGGTAAAGAATGACTCGCAACTTCGGTGGGGGGTATCAACAATCCTTGGGTTTTTTCAGCAAATTAACAGACGGATATTGCTAATTTGTACCTGGAAAAATCAATTTAAAAATTTACATTGAGGTGTTGGAGGATCGGACGATCAAGAAAGCTTAAGAGTTAACCGAAACTCCCTTCATATTCCAGTAAGATAACGTGCCTATACACATCTCTCGAAGGCTGGAAACTGGGAAACTGGTTCGAGGTAAAACACTTTACAACTTTCGACTGGCCATCTCGAAGTCCCAGTATGAATTCTATTAAGAATCTCTGGGGGAATAGGCCTTGCGTTTTTATGCAAATATAGAAACCAATTTGACAACTTAAAAGAGTATCGAGCCTTAAAACTGAACGATTACCATGGCAGGCTTAAAGAACCTTGCTGATTCGATTCCAAGGCAAATACTGACGTTAATAGCAAACGGTGAATCCACATATAATAAAATTTACCATTTTTTTCAGATTTTGCAGTTTCAATAAAAACAAACAAACTGTATCTATAACTATAATAATTACTAGATATATGTCTCTTCTCGTACTGTCCTTCCTTAAGTTCCTTAACCCAAATGTAACAGGCTAAAACAATATTACAGTATGGTATGTAGGTATATTTTACCTACCCAAGCTTCCATAGAGAAAAAAGTTTCCATACAACGATTACAGTTTTGTTTTTACTGGATAATAGAACTTTCCTTGAAAAATAAATGAGAAATTTCATGCAGGTATAATGATATTTAAGCGCAGGTATATTGCCGATTGTTTGAAACAAAAATAATCCTTTGTATATTGAAGCATGAACAAAAAGATAAAAGCTATTTTGATAACAATCTATTGATTTGAAGCCTATTAAAATTGATTGAGTCGGATACCAGAACGTGATTAACCACAAAGTTAACAAACAACAATATTATTTGAGAATTATTGATTTACTGTTTCGTGCAGACAAATTTCTTAGATTCTTTTCTTAGTTTTTCTTGCCAGCAAATAAAGTTTAAGAACGTTTTGTTGATTTAAGATAATAAAGGAAAGGAAATGTCATTTAAATAGTGAAATACGAAGCGTTTGTTACAAAAAAATAATTTTTAAGCATTTGTTTTTAAAAACCATTTCAGGAAAACATCCTTTGTAAGCAAAGCTTCTTGAAAGCAAAGAAAGTATCAATGGACAAAAAGATAACCCCATGTTCTTTGTTTGGGGTTCCAATTCCAAACCATATCAGCATTGGTTTCAGAGTTTGTTGAATATCATATGAACATAATAACTATTTTGAGTTTAATGCTATGTTTCCACCAAAAATAAAACCCTGTTTTGAGAGAAGAAGATTTAGTTTCGTTTCTACCGCTCAAAAAGATTAACAAAGTAACTTGACAAGAGGTTTTAAAACTAAAAACACAGCAACATTTCGGTCAGAAATTTTATATTTATAACTATAAAATGCACTTGTTTTACAAAAATCACTTAGAATTTATAATATTCCGTCGAAATAATGCAATTTAAGTGTTTTAATTAGAGAAAAATTAACAAAAGGCAAAAATATTAACAAAATTCATTTTTGACATCTAAAATGACATTTGAAATGAAAGCGTTTAGTCCTAAAAGGGTGTGTTTTAAGTAATTTGCAAGAGACGTCATTGTGATTGCCCGTGCATCTATTGGATAATTAATCTAAAGATTGTGTTCTGGGCATTTGATATTATGGATTTTAAAAAAGAACTGATCCGTGAATTTATCTGAGATGGTGTAGAAATCCGGACACAGAGACCTTTCTATACAAGAAATTCGGACACAGAGACCTTTCTATACAATTGAATTTATCTCTTCATTTTCTTTTATTGGGCGATTGTCCTAATTCAATGCTTCACAGATATAACTTCGCCCTATAGTGGGAATTTGAACATTCGAGTCCAAAACTAATGGTGCTTGATTGATCGAGCAGAACAGGATCCAACTTGCTTAACGTAACTGGAAGCGGAAAAGAGCTGGCCGGAGGCATGATGTTTAAGGCCGTTGTCAATCCTGGGCTGTAAGCGCCATGTGAAGTAGGTATAAGTAAGTAAGATTGATCGAGGTTGTCACTGCCTGATATAAGGGTAAAACCTGAGGTTGTCGAAAAAGCTTGTATTAAAATACTCTTCACATAAGATATAGGAAACTGGTTCATATACCTAAAAGACTTTCTAAAGTTAGTACTTGATTGGTATGGTGCAACTATTGACACGTTCTGTTAAACGTAAAATGTTTGTTCGAAGCAAGATGAAATGCAAATTACAATGTAGGTCTGCTGGCTAGCTGTTCCACTCAAAATAAAACGTAGACAAAAAATCATCTTTTGCTAACTTTATCGAATATAAAAAAAAAATATTTCCTCACCGGTCAGTATCCCTTCGGCTTGCAAACATTTTAAAGATTCAACTTCAAAAGCAAAAAAGCATTACCTTTTCATAGAAATCACTTCTTTAGAACCAGCCATATGGGCATGGAATAGAATATTAAGTTTTGAGGGAACAAAACTTTCTACTTAATTTTTTTTTTTTTATTTTGTATGAAATCCTAGGTAAAGTAAACAAAACAGATTGCTTCCTCGTTTCCTTGGATTTACTACAAAATTCACAAACTTTGAACTCGTTAATCATTTGCATGGACAAGCTGATGTATATACATATATAAACTATCTATATAAATATAGTACGTTCTTTCATTTAAATGCAGTCTATGACCTCATTTCAACACCACATATGTTTGTGTTTATTTTCATATCCGTTTGTATCATTTATTTTTTTTCTTCATCTATTTTAAAACTTGGGTTGTTACATCACAGCACACCAGTGTTTGCGAATGCAGAAGAGTAGATACCCTTCCTACACCGCAAGTTGAATGAACTTATGTGCCGCAAAACAAAGGCGAAGATACATTACACCATAAAATATAAAAAGAGTTAGTAGGACACATGTACTGAAAGTAAAAAAAAAAATAATAACAAAAAGCAGCAAATCCACCCGCCCATCATCACACTCTTAGAACGTCTCGAATCCAATGAAACGCAACATAAAACGTCGATGAGAACAAGTCTTTTGTGGAGGAAGGAGATCCGTCAATGTATGTAAAGCGATATAGTGTAACGTAAAATGGGTTCATAATTTGAGTACCTATATCTATTAATTCCAGAATGCACTGTACTGTGTTTGTCATCTGCAGTGCATAGCGATTATGTTCAGCTTTAGCTTTAGGCAAAGCATGAAAATGACGATGCATTTTCCAACATAATGCACATTTACGCTCGATGAGATTGGGATGGGGACGGGGAAGATGTGGCCACATCATATACAACAGACAATAGATACTTTAGTTATAGGTACATCACAAGAGTATGTTGTGTTGTTAAGTACAAAGCTTTCTCCCCCTACGGAGCTGCTCTTTCAATTACATGCAACCTCGATAATTTTTGTTTTGTCGAGTCTAAGGAAAAAAAAATAAGAACGGATACGGATCCACTTCTGTGTGACACAAAGATGCATGCATGACAGGCAGGACGAATTGTGCAGATACCTTCACAACAAAAGATACTAAATTATCCTTAAAAATAAAAAAACAAACTGAACTATTGAATGTGTATTTTTGGTATGCAAGTATGTATCTGAAAAGTGGGACAATTCTGTTTAACATCGTTTATTTTTTTGTTTTGTATATTCTTCATCCATCAAAACACTTTCAAGAATGAAGTCGACGAACGGAAATCAAATGAAGGACAGTGCATTGTAAAATTATTTGTTAAGTACTAAAAAGATTGCTGTATATACAATCTTGAGTTGTCCTTGTCAAAGACGTTTCCTTTCGAAGTTGATTAATATAATTTTCTTATTGTGTGTAATATAGATCAGGGTATTTTATCTTTGTGTCAGATTATAGATCCAATTTAGTTTTTTATTGGATTGGGTATTCGAAAAAAAGTTGTGTTCTGGTCCCATTTAAAAATTTGAAAAGCCGTATCCAATTTGTTAATTGTCAGCAACAAACTTTCACAAACATATAATGACTGTTCTATTTTTGAGTTCCTCAGGGTAGACATATTGGACCACTTTTGTTTATATTCTTTTTATAAATGATAACATTTTTTATAATTAATGATTTTATTTCCATAAGGATAACCTACCATTTTTACACCTAAATGTACAACTGCTATTCAACCTCAACCAAAACAAAAACAATTTTTGTTTGACCCTATAATTTGAGCCCCCACTGTAAGCGCTGGAATAAACTTTGCTGTGCTTATGTGCTGAAAATTTTTATCTAACAAAAAAAAAATATTAAGACATAAAATGTAGGAAATTTACTAATTTACAATTCTTTTAATTTCAAACTAGTTTGAGAAATCAGATCTTCCCAAAAAAAAACTGGTTTGGGACACCCAATTTTCAAAACGGTGTTTCGAGCAGTAAACGTTTACAAGATAAGTGCACCTCAGTTCGATAAGTGCACCTCAAATTCTACAAAAATTAAATGGCTATTTTTCAAAACTTAAACATGATAGCGAAGTCGAAACAATTGAATCTGGAAATTCTGTCTGTGTGTCTGTCTGTCAGTCTGTCTAGATTCTGTCATTCGCACCTGCAGCTATCGGTTCAGGTTGGGCCGATATCATTTAAACTTGGTATATATGGTTTTTTAGAATACAATGCTTATTTTGTAATGTTCACTATTTTTCAAAACTAATTTGCCCGACCATTTTCAAAATTTGTCTTTCTACATTTTTTCCCAAATATTTTATGGAGGAAACAACAAATATTTCAGGACTAGAAGTTTAGGAATTATTGCTTCTGTTTCGTGGTTGTCACTTTTTTAAAATTGTTAAAAAATTAAATATTTCATTTTGCCTGATTGCAGTGCAGTTAAAATTCTCTAAAAAAAATCTTGTACCTATTCTTAGAATCGATAGAAATATTTTATCGCAGAGTCAGAACTTTAAAACCTTGTTTAAACTATAATTTTTAATTGTCTAAAATGACGATTTTTTTTATTGCGTTATGTTTTTTGCTGTTTATTCAACCAAACGTCAGTTGATACGGATGAAACTATAGATACTTTTTGAATTAAAAATGAAGTTTACATTAAAAACTATCAATATGATTTTCTCGTATGAAGATTAGTTTTTTTTCATGAGTCCAAACTAAAAAATTGTTTCAGGGGGAGCCCGTTTAGTTATTTGTTTAGTTGGCATCACTTTATTAAAAAAAAAAACACTTCAACGAATAACTTTTTTCGTAAACATTTAATACCCATAATACCCATTAAGGTTTTCAATCAACCATTGAAAACCTTTTCAAGATAGGTATATAAAAATATAGAAAACTACATTCCCATAAAACAACAAACAAGATAAAGCTTAAATTACCATTATACCAAATGTCTTCTTTTTTTTTAAGAGGCCTTGTTATTCTTTAATTAAAATATATATCTTCAAAAGTTAAAGTAGTACGACCATAAGTTTTTTTATCGAAAAATAATATTCAACAGCGTATTTTTTCAATAAAGTGATGCCAAATAAAAAACTCAATTAAATGAATCCGGCTCCGGTGCAATCATTTTTAAGTTTGAATTGAAAAAAAAAACAAGTCGTCTTAACTGGTTGTTTTTGTGTTCCTTTTTTTGTGGCCGCATATTTTATTGCATTGGTTTTCAATAGTTATTTTATGCAAAACCACCTTTAAATTTTGTTTATGATCTGTCATCTGTTAATGTCAAAACGTCGCTTGTCGGTCGGTCGGCCGAGGTTAACATTAACCTCGTGGTTGACCTAAGAGTAAAGTTTGGAAATTATTGATAAAAAACGAAAGAAAAAATGAACGCTACCATTTTCATCGACGAAAGTAATAGAATTAGAATCCAATATTACCTTTGGCACCAAATTACTTTTTGTGGATGCAATGGAGTCTGTCGAATAACAATAATTTATGTTGGTTATTAACAAAGCCATTAAGAAAATATGATTTTTCCACAAACTTAAGGATTTTCTTCAAACTTAAATTTGAGTCCTACTTTCGAAATTTAATAATATAAAACCGCAAATACAACTCATTTTCTCGGCTCTTTTGCGAAAATGTCAAGACTAAAAAAACATACGGTAATCTTCTATAATTAAGCAAACTATGTCGAGCAGAGCAAGTCTAATCGCTCTTTTTTTTTTGCACAAAAAAAATGAAATCATTACTTGCAACTAAAACAAGGTCACAATGATGTCAAGTGATGATGGCATTGTGTGATAAAAGCTGCAAAAAAAAAACAACTCAATTATACTATTTACCCCCACGTAACATAAATCTACATCGTAAATAAAATAAAATGAGAACATATTCATTCGTATAACTATTTGTATTTATACAGACATTTACATTGTATTCATTAGACCAAGGAATCAAGCTTAACATTAAAAAAAAATATTTAAAAATAATGGTTTTGCAAGTTATTAACTACCTATTTATTTCATACATACATATAGGGTATAGGGTCTTCCAATTCGAGGTTTCATTTTGAATTACGTTCTTATAGTAGGGGAGCCCACGATGCTAATGGGATTTGATGCATTTTGAAGATTAGATATTAGAAAGAAAAAAATGTTATGGGAGTTTTCCTATTCACCGCTAGGGGAGCGTCTACAGGCTGTCAAAAATGTAAAAAAAAAAACAGTGGTATGGACTTACTCGAGCGCGTCAGATATTGATAATTGATACACCCCAAGGGTCGGTTATATGTTAATCTGCCGGTTCGCGTGGTGGGTGTGGTTATTCTGACGTGTTGAAAAAAGGTAAAAAAAAAAATTTACTCGAGCGCGTCAGATTTTCATAGGGGATGTTAAGTGAACCCAAAAGAAGCTACCATTTCAAAGACTGACGTTTCGGACGTGACGCAAGCTAGTGGTGGCCATTTGAAAATGCAAAAAAATCGCCATTTTGAAATACTCAAGCGCGTCAGATTATCATACAGATGGTTCAGCTTGATGTCCTAGGCGTGCTGACCCTTAATCTGACGATTATATGGAGGGGTTATCTTAATGTGACGGTTAAACAAAAAATCACGAACAAAAAAAAACAAAACATTATTTTTTTTTCTCCGAATGTAGAAATAAAATACACGAAAAAGAAAGAGTATGGAAAAAAATCCTCTTTGCATTTTATCTATAACTAATTCCAATAGGTACGCCATTCATAAATTAAGAAACAAAATTATAACAGGAATGTAGTGTTGTCATGATTCTTTTTTTTTTTTTGTTTTTTTTTTTTTTTTAATCACTGAAAGTAACAAATATATATGTAGACATAAAATAGCATACAATACAAGAAATGCATTTCTTTTAATTGTAAGTAAATGTTTTTCAGAAAAATAGCCAAATAACATACAAATTTTAAAAATTAAAAACAAAGTACATTTTTATAGTATTATCACACAGCTGCGCGCTCAAAACTTTAATGCCAATTTTTTGACTTCGGCTTGTGCAAATCGGTTTAGGTTTTTTTGTTACCCTTGAATTATTTCCTTCAAAATACAACTAAATTCAACCGCGCTCGAGAATGTCGAGTTAACTTTTTTTTGCAAGATTGTGACCCTCCCACTCCCCTGCGTCAAGCTCAAATTGTCAGATTAAAGAATAAAATTGCAAGTCTGCAGAATTTATTTCATTAATTCTGCAGACGGAATAAAATTGCAAGTGTATACTATTTTTTCAAAAAACTATGAGCATGAAAAATATAAACACAGTTTTTCAGTACAGTTTCCAACAAACTCAAACAGGTTTTCTCAAAAACAGCTTAAACAGTATGAATGTACCCATTTTTGTTTATATTTCTAAACATACGGAAATTTTGGAAATCTTTTAAATAAAAACTGGGCCATGACAGAGATAGCTAGAATAATCTGTCACTGTCTAAGATGTTATGTGTTGATTATTTTAATGAACGCGTTCAGCAAAATTCTCGGCGCAAATTTATGAGATTTGACGATGACGGTTATGTTGCATTAATTAACAGCTTGATACATTAAATAGAATTATTAAAATACATTATATTAAATGTACTTTATGTGAAACTTTCTGCTCTTTATTCAATGACCAATAATTGACAACTGAACTCGAGGCACTACTTTAGTATGTTGTCAATCTTAGGAAAAATACTAATGCCCTGATTGCACTTGTTCATGTGTTCCTGGCTCTATCAGCCACAAGGATTCCGATCTCCTGTCAATGTCAATGACAATGGAAAAAAACGTAAATAAAATGGGACACGTATTCACAGATAGAAAACACAAACATTTCTAAGACCTCGGAAAGAGGGGTTCGAGTCGAACTTGGTATCAATTACTCATAATATAAAATCGGCTATTAAATCATTAAATAATGTATTGCCTTTGATTATAAAAGGTATATATTATTTGCCCAGTTTATATCTTCGAGATCTCAGTGAAATTTCTCACTTTTGCTGTCAAAAAACTGAACCTGAAATTTTATTGGAATCGCTTGCTCAGGTGAACGCTTAGAAATATAAACTCGCCTATAAATAAATGAATGACACTTACCTCTGTTGTCTGTCGTATGAAGTAGGTGATGCCGTTACAGCTGTCATGATGTCGTTTTCAAAATCACTTGGCTCGGTGCTAAATGTGTCTGATATTAGGAGGTAACTGTTATCCTTAAAGTGGGAATAGCTTTCGGGCGGACTAACTTGCTGTGGTTGACTACTTTGGTAAATTGAAACTCGGACTTTGGAACGTTCTAATCTGAAATGATAAATTAAAAAAAAATGATATGTTAAATGAAAGATATAATATTTATTAAATAGTTACTATCTTTTTGTGAATTTTTAAATTAAATTTTAAATTAAAGTTTAATGATTTTTAGGTTTTACTTTCTCAAATCACCTAAGGCTATAGAACCCTAAGATTCTTTTCTAAAATACTCTAAAACTATATTTTTTATTATAGAGATATTTTAAAAGTTTTAAAAAAAAGTAAAAAAAAAAAATGCTGAAAGTCAGGATTTTCGGGGTCGAGATTTTTGCCGCAGTCGGGATTTTGAGACGATCCCTTATTATTATGATTGATGTCAAATACAGATACAGAATGATGGTAACTTTATTTATCTGCATCTTCTTTTTATCTTCGTATTTCAAGAAAAGTAAAGCGGACTGATAATCAAATGTGAGAGATTGAGACAATATATGTACGTTGTGCTTGATTATTTTGAGTTATTATAATTTGAGCTTCACGGAATCAAGATTTAAATTATGTTGCTAATATCAATACCTATTGTAAACATGAAATTTATTATTTACAAGTTTTTATAATGAAAGTCCCAAAGTGTCAAACTCATAAGATGAACCATTTCAAAATGTTGTCTAATGCTGCAGCAACGCCTAAACTAACAAGTTATAGGAACATTCAAAGAAGCAGATGCTATAATCGAAATTAGATTTGTCTCAATTATAATCTTGATTTTAATCTAGAATCCCGATGTACCAAGAACTTCTACATTTTGATTTGTTCTCTTTATCTAATTAGTCCAATGTTGTATTTTATATCAATATTTTTTGCAAAAGACGAACTGAACACTCTATTCGTTTGGGTTCGTGTTGTAAATCGGTGATGAAATTCTTCAATATTATGTAATGGAATTTTCCTCATAGAAAATAAAAACAAAGCTTGCTTCTTTAAAAGATGGGAACAGAATAGAATTTATTAGAATATATTTTCATGACATATTTTTTCTCTATAATAAAAAAATCTAAGCCTACTAGATATTATTATTTAAATAAAGTTTCAGTTGTATCCAACATTCCCACTAAAATTTCATTTAACATAATTAGAAAATACCCATTAACTTAGAAAACTTAGCATTTTTGATATTAGTTAGTGATTTTGTAAATATGTCAGCGATCATATCATCTGTGTCAATTGATTTCAGGTTTATTTGTTGGTTAACTATCGTCTCTCGAACAAAATGATGACGCACTTGTATATGTTTTGTACGTTGGCGATATGCTTCGTTAAAAGCGAGATCAACAGCTCCACGGTTATCACAAAAAATGTCTGTTGGCTTGATATTCTTCTTGAATAGTTCTTCTTCAAGTCCTCTTAACCACAAAGCTTCTTGTACTGATGCGCCCATCGCCATATACTCAGCTTCACATGTTGATAATGCTGTCGTTGCTTGTTTTTTAGATCCCCAAGATATGGCTCCGCCTTGTCTAAGAAACAAATATCCGGTTACTGATTTTCGTTCATCTGGATCGTTCGCGAAATCGGCATCACAATAACCTTCTATATGTGAATGTCCTGACTTTTTATAATTTAGTTTATGTTCAATTGTTCCTTTCAAATACCTCAATACGCGCTTAGCAGCGTTCCAATGTTCCATGCCTGGATTGTTGTTAAATCGACTTAACAAATTTACTGCATAGCAAATATCAGGACGTGTTAACTGCGCTGCGAACAACAAACTTCCTATCAACTCCTGATATGGGACTTTGGACATTTCTTCCTTTTCTTTTGAATTTGATGGGCTCTGTTCTTTATTCAGCTTTACATTACAATCCATAGGTGTAGTTACGGAATTGCAAGATTCCATTCCAAACCGTTCTAGCATCTTTAAAATGTACTGTTTCTGATTAATAGATAAACTCTGCTTGTAATCATATTCTAAATGTAGCCCCAAAAATGATTTAGCTGCTCCAAGCTCTTTCAGTTTGAAATTTTCCTTCAGATGATCAACCAATCTATTTTTTTCAGACACATTTTTCCAAAGAATGAAAATGTCATCAACATACACCATCAAAATAAGAATCTCTTCTGGGCTATTATTAAGAACGTAAATACACTGATCCGTTTTCATCTGCTTGAATCCGAAAATCTGAAGTACCTCGCTCAATTTCTTGTTCCACATTCTTGAAGACTGCTTCAGTCCGTAAATCGGTTTATGCAATTTTAAAACTTTACCTTTTGGAATTTCCATACCATCTGGAGCGTCCAAGTAAATTTCCTCCTCAAGATCACCCTGCAAAAATGCTGTCACTGCATCTAAATGATCAATCCGCAAGTCCAAACTTAATGCCATTGATAACAGATATCGCAAAGAACTGTAGCGGATGACTGGTGAATATGTCTCTTGATAATCTACGCCATAACGTTGTGCACAGCCTCTGGCAACAAGTCTTGCTTTGTATCTGGATATTTCACCATCTTCGTTTCGCTTTTTTTTAAAAATCCATTTAGTTGTAAGCGCCTTTTTGTCTTTAGGTAAATCTGATATGCTCCATGTTTTATTTTCGATAAGTGACTTATATTCTTCTCTTGTAGCATCTTTCCAATTTGTAGAGTTAACACCATTCATGGCTTGGTAATAGTCTTCTGGATCATCACAGTTATCATTGCCATTAACAAAATAGGTCACATAGTCACACATATCTTTAGGTTTTCGGATTCTATTTGATCGACGAGGAACATTTTCATTTTCTGTAGAATCTGTATTTATCGCCACATCCTCACATTCAGTTTCCGGTGGTAGAACATTTTCTTTCTCTATATGTTTTTCTTCCGTTGTAACCGTCGAACAGGTTGGAACAATATTTTCATCTAAATTTGTTCTTTCGTCATCTAATTCTAGCCTTGAATTGTCATGATCAAGATTTTCATATAAAGATTTTCCCACTAAATCTGGATCATCTGTAGAACTTTGTTTTAAATGTTCAGATACATTTTTCGTGTTCGGTGGAAAATACATCTCATTCTCCAAAAACTTTACATCACGGCTGATGTATAATTTTCTATGAATCGGGTCATAGAGTCTATATGCCTTGCTGTTTGAACAGTAACCTAGCATAATACATTTGGTTGACTTCAAATCCCATTTTTTACGCTTCTCTTTAGGCTTTAAGACCATTGCAATACATCCAAACACACGTAAATGAGTCAAATTTAGTTTGACACCGCTCCAAATTTCTTCTGGTAATTTATCTCCAATTTTCTTTCGCGGGATTCTGTTTAATAAATAAGCAGCTGTACATATGGCTTCCGCCCAGTAAAACTTCTTTAGATTAGCATCTGCCATTAAAGTGCGAGCCATTTCAACTAAGCTCCTATTCATACGCTCGGCTTTACCATTTTGTTGTGGGGTGTACGGTGCCGATGTTTGGTGTACAATTCCACTCTCTCCGCAAACTCTACGCATCTCTGTGTTGCAAAATTCCAAACCATTGTCCGTTCTCAGAGTTTTTATTGTTTTACCGGTTTGATTTTCAACAAAGTTCTTAAATAATTTAAAACAATCAACCACTTCGGATTTGTGTTTTATAATATAAACAAACACTTTATTCGAGAAATCGTCCAGGAATAATAAGTAATATTTTGCGTCTCCAATTGATAAACGCTCCATAGGACCACAGACGTCAGAATGCACCAGCTCCAATATTCCTTTTGATACACTTGATGATGTCGGAAAAGAAGTTCTCGATTGCTTTCCATATATGCATGAAATACATTGCTTTTGATCTATATCCTTTGTAGACTCAACTCCATGCCATTTATCCTGACTCAATTTTCTTAGATCAGCATCATTAGTGTGTCCTAATCGTTTGTGCCATAGCTCCTTGTTTATAGCTTGAAAACTTGTATGCTCACACCCAATATCCAACTTGTACATGCAATCAAATACGCTCGCTGTTGCCACTAGCTTACCTTGATTGAAAACTTCGCATTTCGCGTTATAAAATTTAACTGTTAATCCATTTTTAGTCATCTGACTAACAGATAATAGATTAGCACAAATTTCTGGCACAAACAAAACATTTTTAAGCGTAACCTCTTCGGATTTCTGTCCAACATATACTCGTACTGGAATATCTCCTTTTCCACAAACTCGCAATCTGGTGTTATTAGCAACTGTAACAAACTCCTCTGTTGTAAACTCTGTGAATGTTGAAAACATGTCTTTGCTTTTTGACATGTGGGAAGACGCACCTGAATCAATATACCAGCTGATTCCATTTACATCAAAACGAGCTACAAATGAAGTCAATAGCCATCCTGATCCCATACTAACAGCATTTGAATTTGGTTTAGACTTGCAAAATTTCGATATGTGGCCTTCCTTATTGCATTTATAGCATACGATGCGTTTGACTTCACCTACTCGACGATCCTTTCTTTCCGATTTCTTTCCCTTACTGCTATACAGAGCTGCAGCACTTCCGCCGCTTGCACCTGCATCTTGATTGTTGTAACTGTCGAAGTCTTGAAGTAATTTCGTTTTTATTTTGTCTCCAGTGATGGCTATGCCACTACTTTCAATAGCCATTATCATTGGCTTGAAATGATCTGGCAAACCACTTAGCAACAAACTTCCTATCCATTCTTCGCTTACATTGAATCCTATGTGCTTAAGCTTCTGTGCAGTATCAATAATGGAATCTACATACTCACCAATATTCGAACAATTTGCCAATTGTGTTGTAGTTAGTTTTCGCAGTAAACCACACCGCCTTGTTAATCCTGAGTCATTATACGTTGATTCCAGTTTCGTCCAAATTTCTTTTGCAGTTGATATTCCCTGAATATGCGCGTATAAATTTGAAGAAATGTAAAGGATTAATCTCGACATGGCCTTTTCATTGATGTTCGCGTCTGTTTCGGTTCCAAGAATTGATTTCCAATATCCCTGCAACTTGAGGGCATGCTCGACTGTAAATTTCCATTTATGGAAATTTTCGCGTCCTTTTAACTTTTCTAAATTTTCTGAAAATTTGTCCATTATATAATTTTCTTTAATTTCCTTATTTTGAATTCAGTCCTGGGCCCATAACCTGTTGTAAATCGGTGATGAAATTCTTCAATATTATGTAATGGAATTTTCCTCATAGAAAATAAAAACAAAGCTTGCTTCTTTAAAAGATGGGAACAGAATAGAATTTATTAGAATATATTTTCATGACATATTTTTTCTCTATAATAAAAAAATCTAAGCCTACTAGATATTATTATTTAAATAAAGTTTCAGTTGTATCCAACAGTTCGCACTACATCGGAGAGCATTTTTAAAAACAGTGGTGCCTGTCGCAGTTTATACGGCGATCAATTTGAGAGATTGCCACTGTAAACGTAACAGACACCAAGTATTGCATTGAAATCGTGAATAAAGATTACATTGAAACCACCATGACCGATTAGCTTCACAGTTAAAAATTGATCATAATTTGTAACCTTGGTAAGAATAAGACAGACGCTGTTAAAAACGGAACGCTGTTGGTAATCCTATCGATATTTTTGTGAGATTTGCGGTAATTTGTTATGCTTACTACGGCAATCCTGTTGTAAGAACTTTATATATAATTGTCAGGTTGAAAGGCAAATATCCTATATTGTCTGTGGGACGATTACCAAATGAAGAAAGTATATAGATTCCTAACGTAAAGGTCGCGCCATACTTGTGACTTTGTGGAATAATTCGTTAGGGATTTTGGCGCAAATTTGTTTCCAACGTCAACTGGTCAAACACTTGGACGTTAACCCACTCGTCTCAAAGATGATGAAACAGCAAGTGACAATAGCGGCTAAAAAGTCTGATGCGTACCGATGAGAAAAGTGCCAATACTGGAAAAAGATGTCGCGGATCAGATATGCATCGACCGGATGAGAAGCGAGGGTTGCAAAACTATGTTCAAAGAGTTGTATGCCGTATTTTGGTGATATTATAGGAGGTGGGGTTGCTCCATAAAAGTGCAACTGGTTGCGCAACAATAGACATTTTGAAGGATTTTTTCTTCTATCCTTGGCTCCCTTCGGCGATTTTCACTGGCAGGGGAAATCATCAGATTTGACTAGTTTATAATCTGGAAGGCCTTATAAGGAAAATATATCCGATATAAGAATTTAAGAACTTATAAGCCGAATTTATACCAAAACGATTGAAAATGCAGTAAAGAAATCTTATGTGATTTTTTATTGGAAACTTCAGTGTTTCTTTGAGATTTCAGATTTTCGTTCCAAAATGAAACGCAAAAAGATACCCTTTATATCACTGTAGAACATTATAATATATATCTATACTTAGGGAGCAAACAAGACTATTGCAATTTCCTTCTTCAAGGCTAAGGAGATGCATTCCTCAGATAGTAATTAATGAATGAATCATATCGTGATAAATATTGATTAAATCTTTTTCTATTTATCCTATTTTCTTTAACTCATTTTTGTTCTAATAAAAATTGAAGAATTTAACCTTGCATTTCTATCTAATTAAACATTAATCTAATATAACATTAATTCATTTTCTAAATTCCTTAGTTTTTCTGTTAAAACCAAAATGCAAATAAATACAAATTGCTTTAATTAAAAATAAAAGAAAATCAATTTGACTAGAAAATTTATTATTTTTATTTTGCATTTTGTTTATTCAAAAATGCTCTAGCATTTTTCTTTGGCAGGCGTACGAATTTCAGAATTTCCATTGTTTATTTATCAATTGGATATTGGCCAATGTTTATTGAAATATATTTACGTAAATCAAAAATCAAAAGATAAATGAATAAAACTGATTTTGACTGACTGCCGTTTGCCATTTCCGACAACCCCAGATGCTTTTATAGAAAATTTCAAAAATTCGCTTGAAATTTCATCTAAAAAAAAATATGGACGTATAGCATTTTAATTTGCCTCAGTTCCGGCACTCATTTTTCACTTATCACATTCCACTTAATTCTTCCATTTGGTATAGATACTATTGGATTTATATTCTCTTGTAGAATATAAAGAACTACCATGCGGAAGGAAAAAAAAATTACAAACAATAGGAAATTCTGTGTAAAGAACTTTAAAGATACATTTTGTATCTAATGGCGTACGAATAGAGAGCAAGATCACGAAAGTAACAAGGAATTATTGTTATTCTGCTGAGCTAACTTGTGATGGCATTTTATAGGTCAATGACATGAATTCACCTGGTCGACCAGCTAAGTGTGCGTTCCGTGATAGAACAATGGAAAGAAAACTTAAATTACTACCAGAGCTCAATTTTAAAGCAGCACACGCATAATTTACTTAGTATACACTGTTAAGAGTTCATCTAGATGACGTGTGTGTTTGATGCTTGATTGCTTTCGTTGGAAGTCGGTGATGGAAGCGAGATTCAGCAGAATACTGAAGAGTATTTTTGATCTTAATGGCTGATCGCACTGTTTCTGCTGTCATATTTATTTAGCAAAACGACGGAAATAGTTTAAAAAAGTAGATGTAGTTACATGGTGATGGGAAGAAGCTTTGAATACAAGTAGCTACAGCAAGAACTTCTTTAACCTTTTTTTTTTTAATGATAACAAATCTTTATATAAAAAGATGAAACCTTTGGACAAGAATATTTAGTGTAAATACGCTAAACAATGTTTGAGTGTTCAGTTCATGCTTCATTGCTTTTGATTGTTAAGATAAGATTTGTTTTGTGAGAATTTTTCACAAGAATAATACCATTTCATGAGAAAGATGTTGATGTCAAGATGAAATGAAAGATCGTGATCTGGAGTAAGAATGAAGACGAAAATTAATTGAATTGGATAACGAAAACATGTAATTTTAAGATATTCTGAACTTTCATTATACCTATTTATGTGTGTGTCGGTGGGGATTTACATTTTCAATTTAGAGATTTCTGTGAGTTAAGTTGGCCAGTATTTTTGCTTTCAATGTGAGGTAAATGAAAGATATACAAACACTTATCCTTTAGGTGACATATGTCAAGCTTGTTACTTACTGGTAGAACCAGTGATGGCCGAACTGTCACTTTTTAGAAAAACTACGTTTGCTACATTTGTTACGTCGTTTATATTGTTAATGTAGTATATGAAACAAATTGTAGTAGACGTAGTTTCAACTGTGAAATTATCTGTCAGCTGTCATTTTATTGTCATTTTGAAGTTGGATGTTTGGATTTTAATGTTTGGTGATTTATTTAAGTATTCTATTGCATCGAAATCAAAGTAGAAAGCGTGCGTAAGACGGCACACGTTTGGTAATATCGATGCAAGTACCTGTCTTTTGAAAACATCTGGTTAGTACGTCCCTATCACAGACTTGGCTTAAATGCGCTTTTTAATAATTGCCCATATATGCATAGAAAGGAGAAGGAGGAAGATAATAAAAAAGTATTCTACGCGGGCTCTTCGATAAATTTTTAGAGCAATCGCAATGTCTCAAGTTATAGTATCAAGAACCTAATATGCGACATAATGTCCGGAAAAGGAATAAAAGCTTCCGTGTATTTGTAATAAAAAAGACGAGTTTTCCACATTTCGAGATCTATACGAGAGCATTGGCTGTCACTGAATGGTTGTAACCTGCAATCAATTCGATCACCAAACTTTAGAGCTTTCACATGTAACGGTTGGTAGAAAATCTAATATATTATATTTATTTCATGGATTTTAATAAGCCGATTATTATGTCCATGCATGACATGTGTACTGTCACTGTGTAGTTCAACGTTGAAAATGGAAACAATAATATCATATCACACCATAACCATATCATCTTTTCAGAAACAAATTCATCTCAGAGAAGCACGTAGGTATTTAATAAACAAACATAAAACTCCGTTTACTTTTTTAAATATTAATTTATTTCTTTAGAACACAAAAGATTAAAATGCAACACCGAAGACCGAAGCAATGCATTGCATTTTTAAAATTTAAAATGATTAAATTGTTGTACAAATTGCAATAAATTTTTTAAAAATAGCTTTGCGTATGCCGTCATTGTTAAATTCAAGAAAACTTTAATAAATCTTTTCTTTGGCAAATTGACTTACTGCATTTCGATTGAAAAGTATATACACCATCAGCTGCAGACAACAAGTTGCACATCAAAGACACGATAACAATGGGATTGTCAAGACAACCCATCTCATCACTTATTAACGCATTCAACCGCTTCAATTAAGGTACAAATGAGTTAGCATTTTGTAGGTACATTGCTTTCACAGACTTTCTATATCAATGCATTGTCTGGGATGGTGTGGTGTTGAAAGTTTATGTTGGAATTACTTACCGTAAGTTTTTTATTGTTTGTTGAACTTTAATTGACTTTACAAGAGATTTCAAAATAAAAATTTAATTTATTCGTAGTGGGTGGAAACTGAAATTAAATATGTTTAAAGATTTCTCTTATAACAGCTAAGTGGTTATTGTTGTCGCAGAATTTCTAAAGCGTCTCCTTCCGTAGAAAACAAAATTTACACGTGCTTTACTATACGTGAATACGTGTGAACAGCTAAATGCAAGAATGTATGGTCTAGCCAAATTTTATCAGTCCCATTTGAAATGCACGGATCCAGAGTTAAATCTCTGCAGTTTTGGAAGTTTGTACGTAAAAGTGAATGGAGCCTCCTGAGTTGATGTTCTATTTATTTGTTATTCTATGGCCAGTGGGCACAATATTTTTTATTAACAAAGCTTATATGAGTTTCTTTTGCATCTGAACTTTATTTATGTGTGTTTTGCATTCACATCATTTTTTCTGCGATTATATACATATAAGGCAAGCTTTGCATTTAAAAAAAAAGTTTTGAGATTAAAATCAAACAGTACATTACAATGATAAAGATGACAACAAAAAATAGGTGCGGCAACTCTTTCCGTCTGTCGGAGTCCCAGGCGTGTTTTTGATTTCTATCATCGGTCTAAAAATAACGGTACATGCCATATAAACCTTGCATATATGTAGTTAAATTTTTCTCGAAAAAAATCCGATCAATTTTGATAAAATTTTACATGAGTTATTTGATGCGAACGACAATGTTTAATTGGAACTTTTTTGTCATACAAATTTGCCATAAAAGCATTTTTATATCAAATATCTTTTAAATGAACGCATAGATTTTAACAAAATTTAATATTTTAAGAGTTCTTCTAAGCCTGATTAATACTTCAAACAACATTTTTTAAACTAAGGTATTTCCCAGTTTTTAGCAGTAAAATGTACAGATCAATGATCAATTGTACAGAATACCATTAACAGGTAAGTATGCAAAGAAGCGTATTAAAACGCCCGCAACCTATTTGCAATATAGGTTTTATACCGCGTGTCACCATTGTATATAAATTTCTATAGTACAACCATGGAGCAGCGCCATTTAAAGAAAGTTGTGAACTGCACTTTTGGAGGTTCTTACATTTACTAAGTGTCTATTCTGTTACCCTAACAATAGTCGTCTATGAAACAAATTAATAATATATAATGTATTTTATTGGCTCTAAAATCCATATTTCCTGGACAAGAGTCGTAAACAAAACAAAAATCATATATGTTTACGACTGTTTTTAGGGTTACAGAATAGACAACTAGTAAATGCACGAACCTAAAAATGTGTTTTTCACAAGTTTCTTGAGATGGCCAGGCGGTGATTATTCAGCATGAAAATACTATAGAAATGTATATACAATGGTGTCACTTAAACGAAACTCTTGGTTCGATGACTAATGGCAACATGAACATGCAACAAAACAGTAAACTTATAAAAAGGGATTCTGTTGTGTAAGGGGAAACTAGAGCTACAATCGAAATTGCTGCACAAAGGAAACCTGTTAAAAACGCGCGATCAAAAGCATGCAGAATTAAATTTTACGACAAGGATACGAGAACATTTTAATCTTAAGGCTCGTACGATTGTCTGCATCAAGGACAAAAAAAAACAAACAGTATCATGGTCGGTGTTAACAGTATACACTCAGAAAAAATATCTGCGTAGTTTTTAAATCGCACTCGTTTTAACTTACATTACGAGAACGATTAAACTAATATTTTAACTAAGAACGCTTTTGAATTAAAATGAATTAAAACGAGTTTTTAGAGTAGACATTTTTTTGTTTTTCATTAAAACAACTCAATTTATTATTAAAACAATTTTATATTCACCTACATACATATGTGCCATTTTATCAAATTTGTTTTTAAAATTGCAACATTTTGGTTTGAAATATTTCGTGTTTAGTTCTAAATTTTAAGGATTATACTTTGATTCATAGTTGTTTTGTTTGATTAGTTTACTTTGTTTTTTGGCTCAGTGTATGGAAAGACCATTTTGGCACTGATTGACACTATTATGGTGAACGAAATGACACAGTTAAACATAGCAATTCAAAACCTCAGAAACAATCAAATTGCTGGAGCTAGTGGCTAACCAACCGAGCTCTTTAAGACCACCGAAGATGATTTGATTTGTGGTAAGAAGTTTGCATCATGTATCTTATTTGTACTCATTATAAAGGCAGTCTCCTGTATATTTTTTTTTTTTGTTAACACTATCAGATCCTGTTCATAAGGAGCTTAGAGCAAGCTTCAGCTTATGAACAAAGATTTGCCAACACATTATATGTGTTCCACTGGCTCATCACTTAGTGCTGGTGTTAGTTGGTAGTAATGTAAAACAAATGACTACAATAACACAAGCACTATAATAAAGGGTTATCCAATAAGAGGTGTTATTTTGAATAGCCCGCTATATCGGTAGCTGTCACTTTTGAAGCTGTCATTTTTTGACATTTGACAAACTACGCCATTAATAAAAATGGAACGATACACGCTTCAACAACGCATTGAAATTATTAAAATTTACTGGTGAAAATTTGGCAGAGACGGTTCGTAAAACTAAAACATTTTTGGCTCGTCGTGAAGCACCTTGTCGGACCGCAATACAGAAATTGGTGGACAAATTCAAGCTGTTGGGACAATTTAGTGATGTGAAGAATAAAACCCGTGCACGTCGCTCAAGAACAACTGAGAATATTGCTGTTGTAGCCCAAAGTGTTAAAGAAAACCCAGGCTTGTCCATTCCTCGTCGTTCTTTAGAATTAGGCATTCCACAAACGTCACTACACCGTATTTTGCATAAAGACTGGGGTCTTAAGGCTTATAAAATTCAGTTAACACAAGAACTCAAGCCGGCTGATCATCAACAACGTCATGTCTTTGCTGATTGGGCAAATTAAAATAATCTATATTTAGCGAACACACTCGGTAAAATGGATTTAAAGTTGTCCTTAGACCCACAGCCTTATGGAACTTCAAGTTTTGTTAACTTAACACATTTGTGAACTAAGCCATCGATATAATGTATGTTTGTTACTCAATCACAGCATCAGACGCCTAAACGGATCTGGATGAGGTACAAATAGATTATGTGTAGGTACTCTGATGAAATAGCAGATAGGCTACTTTCTAAATCAGGTACGGTGCTCGTGAGAAACTTTTTTTTTTGCAAAGTTTGAAATTGTGTTCCACAGAAGCATTTACATACCTAGCATGAAACAACTCAGATCAAAAATTAAATTAAATAATAAAATGTTGGCTTTAATAAAAGAAATATCGTAATATTCTTTAACTAACATACCTCCCATCCAGAACTATTCATAATATACCTATACACACTACACAGAAGCACTATAGCATACATATAGTAGTAGAATAGTTACATATATACTTTTAAATATCTTGTAGTTAGAAACAACAGCTGATTGTCAGATTGTATAATTAAAAAGAGAGTGCCCAACTATGGGTTATAGATTTATCTCTGTTTCAAGGCAATGTTTTTAATTCTTGAGCAATAAAAATGACAACATTTTAACTTGTTATCTCCTCAATTGTTCAAATCAAAATAATAGCAATATTTGTTTTATAAAGTAGATAAAGATACAATAATATTATAGAATGAATTAAAAAAAAAAATCAAGAACCATTATCTTCAAAGTTACAGCTGATTATAAATATTAAACATTTACTGATAGACGTTTCTTATTCAATATGTTTGCTACTTCACATTTATAAAAGTAATAAAAGTACACCATTTATTTAAGTGACAAATTACCAACTGTTGGCTTTTAAAAAAAAAAAAACCTTTAATTTATGATAATTAATTGCGTTGACAGAATTCTTACCATAAAAGGTGTGAATCAATATATATAGCAAGTGCGTGTTATGCAATTAACTTGGCACACAATCATTTGACCCAGAACAAGAAAAAAAAAACGGGCATCCAGATTCAATCATTTAAAAGTCAATTAGTCTTTATCAAAATTGAGTTAAAATTTACGAGTTAAATAAAAAAAAAATGTGAAAAGAAAATGAAACAAAAAAAATAATAATAAACAATCATCATGACATCATTTACATTTCATCGAGTGCCGAACGAACGCATCGCCAGCAAATCAATAATCGAATTTATATTGAATTGAAGACAATTAAATTACCCCACATCATTGACACCAACTATATTGTGAAATATACAGAGTATCTGTACTCTGTAGGTTAGAAACATAAAAATGTAGGAACATCTACCTACAAATTTTATTTGTCACCATTGATTTAAAATTCTGATTTAAGTATTAACTCCCAATTGCCTAATGTAAAGCTTATAGAGTACCAACTCAAGGTTAACATCGACTACTTAACATTTAACTTAACCTCGAGTTGACATTTTGTTTTAAATTTCACAGCTTAGGAGGGTAACTTGTAAAAAAAAAAAATTATTTTTATAGAACACAACCAGTGCATGACTTAATATACTTTGATGTAACTATGCCGCCACTAACCATTTATCAAAAGGGATTTAATTTAATTTTTTTTTGTTTTGTGCCATTTTATGTCGGACTTAACCGAAACAAAATTATATACTTTGTCTCATTAGCCACCAGCACTATACCACTTGACTAACTGAGAGATGACGCCATCGCGTCACAAGTCACTAAGTCAATTAAATTAAACTGGTTGTTCCAGTTGTTTGTTTTGTATTTTTTCGGTGTTGTGATGAGATGTGTTTCTAAATATGCAAGGTCACATTTATTTTGTGTTCTTATCATTGAATTTACAAAAATTTGAAGACCTTTTTGGTCAAAAGAAAACATTAAAAAATGTTGTTGTCTTTCTTATTTAAATTTGAGTGCGATTTTAATTTTAGCACAGTAATTATTGTTATAACGTAATACCTGTCTACCTTTAGTAATAATGTTAATTACTTTTTTGAAAATAAAAACAAAAAATGAAGCTGGTTTGGTTTCTTTTATCCGTGAGATAGTTTTTTTTTTGTGTTGGATTTATTTATTTTTTTAATGAACTCATTACGCAATGATTCTACTTTACGTGTTATTTTCGTATTAATTTATATATATATTTTTTAACGAGAGAAGTCGTCATAGAAATGGCGGATGCTATTCTTCATTTATATCTATGAATGTATCTACATTATAGACAACAACAGCACTGACAGTAATTAAATTTATTTGAGTAACATTTGAGTTATATAATTACGATGGTATGGTGCATTAATTACGTACAAATAAGTGAAAGTTAAGAGCTGCATGGATGAGAGATTTTTATATGAAAGGGTTTATGTATAGAAAACCATTAATCAAATCATGGACCATAGAAACTTTCGATTTTTTAGGGAGTTTTAGTGAAAACATATTCAACACATGATTTACCATCAAGCTACTAAAATAAAGTAACATTTGGTAACATTGGCATTTGGTCAAATTTCACTGCCAACTGCCAATAAATTTTTGACTTTCATTCAAGTATCGAACACAATTTAGTTGTCATACGTATTCTTCGATGTTGATTCCATTGAGTTTATACACATAGAGGAATCACCGAAGTAGATGTCGCTATATAAGTATATCGAGTAATTATTATTGCAAAAATTCCCTGCAACGAAAATTCCTCAAGCAGAACCGAACAAAATTCTTCTGCATACATTTGTATTTGTTTTTCTTTATTTCTCTTGTCTTTTAACTCAAGAATAATTGCTGTAAGAGTAAAAAAAAATTCGATAATAACGACACCTTACGAGCAAAGTTTGAAACTTCCACATGATTTCTCTATGTGTATATACTCAATGATGATACTAATGACGTATTAGATATGGACCACCAGTAGCCAACTTCACGCGTGTTCCAACATAACTAGGGGCGCCATCAACTACTAGCAGGGAATCTGTGTAGCAGTGCTACGCTTGTTTTAATTAATCATTTAATTTTAATATATTAAGGTGGAAATAGTAATCAAACTAGTTTTATTTTACAAAACAAATCCACTCTACATGGCATTGAGTTACTTATATTAAATTAAATTTTAAACTCGAAATTAGTACACGTATTTAACACTAAAAGATGATGGCGTATTTTGGCCGCTTTTAGCTGGAACGACATTTTTTGGCTGTTTGTATGAAAATTTTAACCGACTGGCGGTCCATATCTAGTACGTCAATGGATGATACCTTCATGTTCCTACCTCGATTGGGTATGTTTGTAAAGTGCTTAAAGCCACAATGTAATTTTGTTAGTGTGAACACAATGGATGCACGAAACAAAATAAGTGAAATGAGCCTAGATGTTTACAATATTCTTTATAGGCTCATGCTAAATTGTAATTTCCAATCAAAAGTGACCAAATTTAGCGAAAACTTTCAAGATGTTGGTGCAAAAAGCGAAAAAATAAAAAAAATTACAAATGTCAGAATAGCGAATGTCAAAATACATCCATGACAATTTTAAAAAATCTAAAAATCCGGACGCAAAATCTCGTCTCTTTCTAACAACGAAGTGAGAATGGGACAAAACATATAGACGTCAAAATGCGTCGGGTGAGTACGTCCAATGTGAACATCGTCTAATATTTGGCATTTCTGCCAAAAGATGTGCCCTTTTTGCATTTGCAATGTTTTCTTAATTTCCCTAACACGAAAGATGCATATTTGATACAAAACATGTAAGTATGTAACTGCAGTCTCTTTTGTCAAATCTGAAATCTAAGTTATTTTCTGTTTTGGATTTCTGCTCCAAGTATGCTCTTTGTCACTTTGTGCTGTTTAAAATTTGTAACAATTTTAATTTGACATTTGCGAACTGACAAATGATGAATTTGTTGACAGATTCTAACACATCAAATTTCGACAAATGCAGACTATTCAGTGCGAATTGTTATCAGCAAGCAACAAGTTTGGCAAATTTGTACAAATTCAGTTTTTATATTTGCGGATTATGCAGTGCAGTTTTATCTTAGGCCCTGATTACACCAGTCCTTTGGTTAAAATTATTTGAGTTTCTAAATGTAGCAATATTCATCAGCCATCCTGTATCTGAAACTCTTGGCAGGATTTGTATTAGTCGAATCCGGCCCGGGATCCACACTTGTAGTTGCGAATTAATATGTTGTAAAACTCCGTTGAATGCTCATGAATCAAGTATGTTATACAGGATTTGGTAAGCTACATTTAAAAAAGATTGGTATGCTTAGAAAGTTCTCGCAGGACAAAAGATCGCTTTCTTTCAAGAATTAGAGTCTGAAGTGAACTATGAAACTGATAGTCCAGTTTCTTCGGGCATAATAATTCCTACCATCCATTCGGTTGATGATTATAATAAGCATGTGTTCTTTCGAAACATCATCTCCATATTTGAAAAGTTCTGCTAAGTAAGCCATTGTTGTTCGTAACCTTGTTCGTAACTTTTTTTATAATTAAGCCTACCTCTTCAATACTGGGTGAACTAGATCTTCATTGACTGCAAGTTGGTTGAAAATTTCATCCACCATACTATTCAGCAGAAGTGAAATATGCTACTTGAATAAACCTAAAATTTCTTGGGCTTTGTTGACTTAAGGTTGGACTTCAGGTTACCTACTCGAATTTAATAGTAAACAAACCAAATGATCTTAAAAAATTACCATCCCAAAAACAACGTCATCCCGAGAATAAGATCAATGCAAACCCTGTTTTCATTATTAAGTGTTTTTATTCTTCACTTTTATTTAAATCAATGTCGATCAAGTAATTTTTGGTAGTTTTCTGATTTGTTAAGTTGATGTTTTTATATAAAAGTTTAACTGTGATTTGTTGAGCTATCTTTTAACTCAACAGTGATTAAAGCAAAGCTATACTCTAGAAAATTTCATATCTTGAACGTTATTGACCTTTTTGCAAATTCTTGTTGATACAGGAACAACATTTTTTCTTTATTTTCCTTTTCTATCTTAAGGCGTGGGACTTCATTCTTCTTTATACCTGAAATATTTTCTTATGTCAATGAAAAATGCCGCGTGTGTTTTTATGTCTTTACAAACAAGATTTAACTATTCCTATATCAACCTGTCCTATGTAAACAGAAGCCAGTTGGTTGACCGTTCTAGCATAAATTAAATATTATCTACTGAAATTCTATCTACCATCAAACAAACAAAAACTTTAAAAAAATGTGAATGAGAAAAAGAAAAAAAGGAAAAGACGGATTATAAGAATAAGTTGATGGCAACGTATTTTTATAGAGATTCACATGTTTTGTTTTATTTATTTTTCTTAAATTAATCTTTTTGATTTATCGCCGTTCGAACCGATTAATCAATTTTTATTTGAATACTAATTTTATTTTCTGTTTAATTTAAACATCAAGCAAATAGATTTCGTCTATAAATGCAAAATTATATGTTTTGTTTGTTTTAAGGTCAAAAGCCCACTTGTAGATTTATAATACCATCATCTTTAGGCTAAAAAAAAAACAATTTTGAATAAATCCCTATTTATATAGATATCCGTATTTAATCATCATCATCTAACTTACCGAAAATAAGGTAAGAGTTTGTTGCCCTAAAAATTTACAGTGAGCATCAAAAGTTAGCACACATGAAGGGTTTTGATAAAGAAATAAATCTATGGTTAGCAATAAAATTGTAAACGTCACTTGTTAGAAAATCTTGCTAATAAACGTAGAGCTCTTGTAGCATTTTTTTTTTTTCAATATAATTAGAATTTATCGAAAAATAATAAATCATCATAACTAAACACAAACAATTTAAGTAATTTATTAGTTCTTCTAAATGCGGAAAAATAATACAACATGAATGGTTCGTTTAGTAAAACACAAATAATTTTATTAATTTAATTTTTTAATGAATAAATTGAGAAAATAGAAAATACTTGTGTTATAAGTAGTTACGAATAGGTACATATGTATAATATGTACATATACCTAGACCTAAATACATATACATATTTAATATGTAGTATATGGGAGCATGGAATTTTCAAACAAAAGAATATGCTTCTTCATGAAAACTATACGTGTGAACACATTTTGGATCGGCCAATATGCCAATAATAATGTTCAGATATTCTATGCATTTAATTTTTTTGAAAACAATCCCCGCGTTATTTAAGCAATCTATAGATAGTGAAGTGAGAAATTTCAAAAAAAAAACCATCGACGTTTGTGTATTTTAAATATGGTACTTCTGAACTGTCAGACAGAATTCAATGAAAAAAAAAAAGAACGTGGACGCAATAAAATATTCCATGTTGGATGTAGATTCATCTGTGAATATTAATTGTAAAGTGAAATAAAAAAACACGAATTAATGTAATTAGTTTAGCCAGGCCAATTAAATTTATGAATTGTGTAGTTTAAGAATCTAAAATGTAAAAATGAAAAATCTCAATAAAAATTTACCACTACTACAAAAAAAAAAGAACGATTTAGGTATAAAAGATGTTTTTTCAAAGAGTACTTCGAACGAGGAAGTATCAACAATTTATTTATTGAATGGCAGATTCCACTTATTTATTTTTTTTATTTATTTATTTATTTATTTATTTATTTATTTATTTATTCATTATCCTCTTTAAAAAAAATAAAGCGATAAATACAGCTGTTAAATGTCACATTAAAAGAAAAGAAATACTTATCGTGGTGGGGTGACAGTGTTTCTTTTTTCAAAATTTTACAGAAAAAAAAATTATACAAAATAGAAATAAGTAATAAAATTTAAAAATTCATATTTTTGTAATGTAACAATAAATTATTATGCAGGATAGTTTAGCAAAACTTCAATCTCATCATGATCAACATTTAAAAGCCATGATTTAACTTTGTTCAAGAATTTGTTTTTAATTCTTATAAGTTTAGTATTAAGCGGAAGACGATTAAAAAGTTTACATGATACAACAGCGTATGAGTTTCTGTAGTGGGTGGTACGAAAGGCTGGAATTTCAACAAGATGGCGTTCTCTGCTACGAAAATTACAAGTACGGAATATATAACCACCTTTCATGAAAAATATCTTAGAGACTTCACTAAAAATATCTTTCCCAAAAAAACGCTGGTAATATTGGCGACTAAATCAAGCCAATGTAGGTACTTTTCTGGAAAAACAATCGAATTTTTAATTTACGAAAGAATAGAAGCAACTGTGCTCTTTATCATTTTTTGCATGTTTTCCATAGGGACCTGCATTAGATTGTCCAGTTCTCCAACAAGTGTGTAGGAAAACTTGATAGTCTCTATTTCTTCTGAATTCTGATAGCTATAAGGGTGGCCTTAAGTTATTGGATAGTTCCGGGAACTTACGAAGGTAAGGTGGAACCTCGGGTGTAATCAACAAATAGCCGCAAGGAAGGCCGTACACTTTTTTTTCGTCCAGCTTTTAGATACGATTGAAAATGTTGGACAAAAGTACAAAAAGTATGAGAGTAAATTGAAAGCAACTAAAATAAGGATGCTTTACGTGACATGCCAACAGAAGTTGTTAAGCTTAATCAAATTAGAAGTCATCAGAAAATCCAAGGAAATCTTACTGTTTAAACAGAATGGTGTAGCTAAAGGTGTAGCTTGTAGCACTGTCCAAGTAGAGACAACGCCAATTCTAAAATACGCTCAGAATGTGTAGCTGTAGCTGAATCTGTAGATGTAGCTGTAGCTGTATCTGTAGCTGTAGCTGTAGCTGTAGCTGAAGCTAAATTACATGTTTGCTCAACTTGAACTTCGCGTATGCTGCTTGCTATTTTTTGACATTTGACAAACAAAAAATACAAAACAAAGCGCAATGCCTGAATGAAAATAGACGTTCTGTGCTACACCATTTTGGACGAACTTACTACTTTACTAAGTTACATTTTGACAGTGGCTTTGACAGCGCTTCAAGTTCAAGCTACAGCTGCTAGCTACACCACTCTGTTCAGTCAGCTTACGTTAAAAACCCCTTCGTAAACTAAATACAGCTCGATCAACGTATGTATTATTTATATAAAGAGTTCCAATCGTCAATCAAACATGAACAATTTAAAACTAAGAGGGTTTTCGAAGTTTCCTGAAGTTCACCCATCGCGGCGGGGCGCGAAACCATTCTTAAACAGAATGGTGTAACTGCAGCGGCAGCATGCACCCTAAGTTTCGTCAAATCTTTTTATTGAAACCAAACTGATTGTTTGCAATTAAAAGAGTGATTTTACGCACTTGGTTTTTATTCACACCACTTATTATATATCACTACCTTTATATCCAAAAAGAAACTGTTAAATTTAGTGTGTGCATTTATTTTATTCGCTCACTGTATTAAAGAGAAAAAAAACAAACAAATACAAGTTTTTTCATGGCTAGATAATTCGTTCTCCGCTTTTTGTCGCAATAATTGTGAAAATTTTGTTGAAAAAAGAATAAAAGTCATCGACTTCTGGCTTCACCTTGATCGAGAATCTTAAAAATAGGCATTGCCAAAAAGGGTTTATTATTTTTGTTTGTAAAGAAGTCCTTTGACATTTTGTATCAGATAAATGAGCATTTTTCCATGGTTGTTCATTGTATACGATTTATCCTACCTCTGCAATAATTTATCCTTATGTCGCCTGAGGTTGGTGGCACCTGACTAGGTTGTTTAGAACACAAAGAAATATCTTTAGCCAGAAAAATATATTCGAAAGATTTTTGGCAATAAGCCAGTTAGACTAGACACAACATAAATTCAACTGGTCAACTGAATTTGGCTTTAACTTAAAAAGTAAATCGAAGGTCGTCTTGGTATTTTTGTTTTTATTATTGTAGGTAGGTATAGAAATTTTTTTTAACATAGCACCAGACCAGAGTAATAAAAACAAAAATGCATGCCATAATAAAATAATTTTAAACGAAGCTCTTAAAAGGTTTTAAGATATGAACCAACTTACACCTATAAAGCTAATATTCAGCAAGTACTTCGTGTAACTGGTATAACACTTAAAAATATATTGGTATATTTCGAAATCATTCAATTTTGTTATAGAAGTTGGTCACAAGTGTATACATACATAGATGGGATTAAAAGGGACAGTGCTTCCATTATAATTATTAATGACAATTTTTGTATGTGTTGCAAAAAATGTATTTTTGATTACAAATGGTAGTTCTCAAAAATATTAAATTGTAGTTGAATAATATTATGTCCGTCTCCCAGATATCATATATCATCAATATTTTTCAACATTTCCTTTTGCCTCAATAATTTCCTGTATACTTATCGACATGCTCTCAATGCAAGTTTTATCGCATTTTCTTACTGCCAGTGGTGCCAGAACAGTTTTTCAATAAGTTTTACCTTTTTGTTTGGCAATTCGCCTTATTTTTATGATCAGCCATAGGTTTTTTACAGGGTTCTACAGGCAGGGTTGATTTGGGAACCATTATTTCATTCCCCAAAATCCAACTAATAAATGCTTTACAAACAACTACAATTCATGCATAATGCTTCTCGTCATATAGCTAAGAATGAAACTTGAATGGAAAAAATAAAAGTTTTTCCTTGGTCAGATATGAACTATGTATTATACTGTAACGTGTTCTATAAGATTTTCTCCGTTCTATGTTTGTTTTACGGTGCGTAAACTCACAATTGTGATTCCAACTTAAAGTGACAGCCGCAAACGCCGCTGTTCAACGAAGTTAACGAAATGTCATTTTTTTTAGCTAGAAAGCTCCAGAAGGCTCTGACTGGCATTGTACTAGAAGATTCTAAAGCGGAGTGCTGAATGGTGCAGCCACTATAAATACGAGCGCACCATGCGGCAAGAAGTCAGTTTGAATTTGAAATTAGTCTGAATTTAAAATAAAGAAAGTAAAAAGGAAATAAAGAGTGTTTTGAAATATTAAGTGGAATTAAAAGTGAAAAGACGTAAAGTGAGTTGTATTAAAACGGACATAAGTTTTATTTAATAAAACGAACCTAGATAAAACATAACAATACTATATATAGAAAACCTATGGGAGATCACAAACAGGGAAATTGCAAAAAGTGTCACAACAAAGGCAAATTACTATCAACATAAACATATATTTTCAATGATTTCATAAAGAAACTTAAAATTTTATTAAATTTTATCACTGTCCCTATTATCTTGACAACCCACTGTAAGTTCGTGTAACGATTAGTAACAAATAAAATGATTCTATGTACATTCATATCAGATAGTTACGTCGTCAGTGACTGACCGATTGATTTCAGTAAAAATAAAGCTACCTTAAATAGAAATCTACTTTAACAAAGGTTCTTTTCGTATTTAAAAGAAACCAAATATTTAAACGCAATACAAATATTAATTAAAAACAGTGCAATCGTCTATAATAAACCTAACCGCAAAAGCAAATTATAAAATAATTGAAATTAATATTCAATTACAAAATAAATCAAAAGATGACGTGTTAGGTAATGATTGATACAAAATACTTTTAGAAGGTATGATTAGTTAGAACAGGTTCTTTTCAATAACTCGCATCTACTTACGTTTACGATACATGCATGATAATTCAGAAAAAAAATTAAGTGTACAGTGCATGGTATAGACTTGTTGTTTTTTTGCATTTTTATGGTTCGTTGAACATGGTCAAATCTAAAATTGAAAATATGAAGCTGTGTTTTAAATTTGAATCCCTTCGCAAGTGTAATATGTTTATTGTTAAATGTAAACTGATGACGTTCACACCGAACAAAGTCAAACAATTCGTTTTGGAGCTTATCCGCCTTATTTATTACATTTCACTAATAAATCGGTTTAACCTCGGAGTAGTTAAAACTAGTCGTAGCACTTACTTACAGCCTTATTTATAAACTCATTTTTACGATTGAGTAAATTTACGCTGCTTTTTATATGCCTCTACTAGAGAAATCCTTATTTATATAAAAAATTATGTTGGGTAGAGCCCGAGTAAGTTAAAATGACCTCATAGGCAGGGGTGCCACTTTGCTGCTAGTGCAGTAGATCTACTGCACTTTTAGCCAAAAAAAAATCTAACACAAAAAGAAATCTACTGCCCTTTTTTTCAATAAAATTTGCCGAATGTTTCCATACAGAGTTCAGACTTTTTCTTGAATTTGCCTCATTTCGTGTCACTTATGTCTTTATTTTCCAAATTCCAACTAGAGGGTATCTATCTTTTGTGTCTGTGCATCTCTATTTCAAAAAGATTTTTTGGGATTTGAAGAACGTTGTTTCGCAATTTTGCCACAAATAGTTGAACTTCGCGATTTTTTTTCAAAAACAAAAATCTACTGCTGAAAATTCCAATCTACTGCAGTTTTTTTAAATATATACTTTGGGGGTGGAAACGCTGTCATAGCTTGATTAGAGCCTGCATAAGCACATATTTTCATCTAAATATCAGTTTAACACCAAATTATCGAAACGTAATTATAAAATAAAAATCCAAAACATTTACAGAGTTCTTTTACATTAAAACTGCATGGTGAAAATTGCATGGTTACGTTGATGATAGATGGGAAGCTTTTTTTAGATTTTACGTTACGTTACATTACATAAGCACCAAGTAACTAATATGGATTAAATTTGTTTTATAAGTTTACGCGATAGCAAGTAAAGGCTGAGTAAATGATTTGACGTTGCGTAGCTAATAAACCGTTCAATGCCATAAAGAATTTGTTATAGGTATCCATATTATAAAAAAGAAATAAAATAAATAATGATACAAATTCTATATATTAATTTAAAAAGTATTTTTTATAATAAGAATATTTAACCAAGTAGAAGACTATCAGTTTATTTTAAGTGGACTTTTCTGAATTATTTTTCAAAATTAAAGTGTTCAGCGGCCTACAGCCCAAGAAAAGCACCGGGCGAAACGCAATGTTTTCTTGGGTATCCATTAGTTAAAACGTCCCATCTAAAACTCTGGTTATAATAAACGTCGATGTAACCATGTGATGTTCACTGAGAAATAGAATAAATTAAATAATCTGTTACAGTGTTATGGTATGGGATCGAGTGGAATAGAACTATACTAAAAAAAAAGTCATATTGGGTTATATGGGTTGTTTAGAAATACTCGAACGTATTTTTTCTTAACTAAAATTTTCTCTGAATGTTTCAAATTGCCATGTCAAAAAGACGTTTAGATAGTTATACTAACGACCATATTATTCAGTAGTTTAAAACTTAAATCCGGATCTATTCTTATTGTTTTTTCCCTAACATATCTTTGTTTCTTACATATGTTATTTTCTGTGAACAAACAATATGAAACTAGGCTTAGAAATGAGGAAAGTGAATAATGAGTTTTTGGATTTCATTTTACATCTGGATTTTACGAGCGAATAAAATGGCCTTAAAACTACGGCTTCAAACCTCCTATGAACCTATTTTTGGTTACTTCGCTTCTAATCCTCGTTTTTATTTTTTATAAATTATCTTTTATAAGATTAGAGGCTTTTTAAAGTAAGAGTAACATTATTCCGTCATTAAAACAAGTTTATTAATAAGGGTGTATATGTGTTTTATTTCTTTTTTTTTTTGTGACGTAATACTCTACAATTTTATATAGTGTTTAGACTACTTTGTGCCTTAACACGAGAAATTTGTACGTGAAAATAAATAGGTTGAATAATTCCAATAACACCGTAGTAAATTTGGAAAAATCAACAAATACCATTTTAGAGCAAGAAAGAATACTGAGAATCGAACTCATAATTTGTGTCGCAGTTAGTAATCTCCGGAAAAAATCTCAGCGCTCAGCTGAGATTTTTATCCAACTTAAATAATCTCTGAGCGCTCAGAGATATTTCCCGTTGGACACGCTAATATTAAATATCCACGGAAACCAATACATTTCTTGACACTTTTTTAGTTTGACATATTTGCACAAACTTAATTTTGACGTTTTCTGGTCGTTATCGCAAGTTATTCTTTTTTATTCAGTGAGTACCTGATCGAACAGAGAGCAGTAGCCGCAGCAATAGCATGTAGTACTTTTAAAGTCGAGACAACGCCAATCCAATATAATACAGCCTCAACTAGTAGCTGCAACAGCAGCTGTAGCTATAGCATACATTGATGCAGTACAAGTTCAATCAACTACAACTTTCTTGTATGCTGCTTGCTGCTTTTTGACATTTGATATGCAATAGGCAATAGGTATGCCTGAAGAAAAAATGACGTATGCTTGTGGAAGAGTTTGTTTGTTATAGAGCTACTTTTTGACTGAAGATTTAAAAAAAAAAATTGTCAGTTTGACTATGTTGTTCTCAAACATTGTTGTCAAAAATGACATTGTTGACAAAAATGTTTCTTCTGTCACTCCAGTAAAAGAAGCCAACTTGTACTAGAAGGAACAAAAATGTTTCTGCTGTCACTCCAGTAAAAAATGCGAACTTGTATTCGAAGGAAAACTATCAGCTTTCTTTTGCCTTCACTTCTTTCAGTGCAGAAGTTAAATTCAGAAAAATTCAAATGACAGTAACACGTATTAAAAACCAACAACAAACGGAAATGTCAAATAATATATAAATTAATCCAATAACCAAACACTAGTTGAATTACCCTACATTGCCAAAAACGCAAATAGGCACAGCACAGCTACAACAACGTAATTTACACAAATAATTTAGCGACAATATGGCAACTCTATATTCGCCGAACCCTCTTGTGGATTAAAATTCAACATGCACACACAAAATGCTCCAAATGCAAATTATATTGACGTAAATAGAAAGAATTCGCTTCGTTTCTGAATGAAGATAAATTCGACAATAAATTCTTAATCTTTTGAGGTAAAATACCAGAAAGTAAAAACAATTTAATTTATTATTGTCCTCGTTCAACGGAAATAATAAATTAGTTTGGGAGTTTTGTTTTCTTCCCACCCATAGCCATAGGAAAAAAAAATCTTACTTACTAGGTAGGTATATTCCAATCCAATTTGTATAAATTAACCTTTTTCGCACTTCCTAATCTTTTCTCACAAACTCTTCGAACGCACTTTTTTATTTTTTCTTTAATCCACTTTTATGTAATTATTTTCTTTTGATTCGAGTAAAAAAAAAACTTTTATCCAATATAGATATTTGGTTGGAGGGATTTTCTTTTATGAAAGCAAGACAATTGCAACAAGGTGTTCGTTTTATTATTTCCGGAACAAAAAAAAATAAAACAAATACGGTCAATTGATTTTGAAATGTCAAAGGACACGCGCGAACAATCACAGGACAAACGAATATCAGAGAACTAGAACTTATAGAAAAACAACAGTTTTACTTTTCAAAAACAATTCATTTTCACATTCCTACTACTGAGTATGTTTTTATTTTCGGTTTCGTTATATGTATCTTTTTTTTTTCTTTTATTAGCTACTATGACATCACCCTGGAATGGAGGAAACAGGAATCGAAAAGATCTGTGTTAGTTTAATGTTTTTGTGGAATTGGAATCGGAATTGCACACACCACAACTCTATGGAACGAATATTGCCAAAAGTATAAAAATTGACGACAATTGAAATGGCGAACAGAACAGCGGAGACGCAGATTATACTGAACGAAGAAGAAAAAAGTTGAAAACCACGACAAATTGGAATCATGCGCGTTGGAATAGGCTAGGCGATGACAATGATGACAGCATAAACGTTACGATGAACGGTACAAAGAGCACTCTGCGGCGAGAATAAAAATGCAAACACAACAACTGTCAGATATTTTGGCCGTGCCGTGCCGTCGCGCCACTATACCTCGCCATCGTGCATAATGTATGTATCTATCACTGGAAGTCATTCCGGTGAGGCGAGAGATGAGACGGCAGACGTTTTGTCTAACTGGAGTGAAGAACAAGTTTATAACAAACACATTTAGTTTCTCTGTAAATGTATAAGTTAATCTCACGTAAACGAAAATTGTTTATTTTACTTCTCTTTTGCAAAAATGGATTAAAAAGATAAAAGATTAGAAAAAAAAAGAGTTCCTATATTTAAGAGAGATATTACTGAAAATTAAGAGTTTGTTTTTGTTTGATTGTATTTGTTTATTACTAATTCTCTTAAATAACTGTTACCCCAACCCGATTACTTGAGCCCAGGAAACAACAGACTTAATGCAATTGAATTTAAGAGAGACATTACTTCATTATGTGCAAATGTAATCTGTAACCAACCCCTAAATCCCAATTGGAACATATGACCAAATGGTTGCGATTATTATAGGGTAAGTTTGATGAAGTTGTCGTAAGATGTTCCATGAAACTTTAACAAAATAATGACTTTCATCAACAAAAATGTTTGAATTTATTTATTTACACTAAAACTTAACATAATGAAAGCGTACAAAAAATAATAAAAAAAGAAAATAAAGAGGTGTTTGTTTCGCAAAAGAACACTAGTATAGTTTAACCTTATTTACCTACTCTGATTAATATCTGTGACATTCATTAAAAAAATTAAAAAAATCCGTATAGTTATCCGATATCTGCGTGTTGTGCTTAACACAGAATCGAAATATCTATCGTAATATTTGAAAAATCTAATATTTGCTGTACAGAAACATTAAATATACAGATATGTCGCAAATTTAAAGTTGTACCAAAAATATGTTAAATTTTATTTTGTTCAAATCAACAGGATTCGAGATAATCGTTAAAATTATTTAAATCTCCAAAGTTTTGACAGTTTTTTGCCAATAACTTTTTTTTGGAGAAATATCTGTGATACAAAATTGTAGAAAATATTTTTCCTCAAAAACCTAAAAGTAAATTATTATACGACCAACAGAAGTTGAGAAAATTGGATTAACGCCTTTTTCAAAATGGCGTAAAACGCAGACATTTGTGAACTTTATGACTCTCCAGATAGTACTCTTTAAAACAAAAATATAATCTCGACTACAAGTATTTTTTGTAATTTTTTAAACTAATTTTACTGGACTATAATAATGAGGAATTCAAAGAATAAACTAAATCAGTATGCTCTTTTATGGATATTTGTTGTTTGGTTATATTTACCCAAAGTGGCGGCGATAAAAAACTGGAGGCCTTGTATTAAAATTAATTTTTAAAGAGTTGATATGACATATGTATATGAAAATAACATGAAATAAATAGAAATACTTTCGATAGGATATGAAACAGCTAGGTGGTTTCTTAGTTCTTAAGTGGAATTGATCCGTCGAATGTATACTTGTTGTTTTCTAGCGATTCTCCAGAGCGAAGTTTTATAAAATTTAAATCTAACTTTTGTCATCAATTTTTTTTTGTTTTTTCTAGTTTAAAATACATTTTTATAATACTTAGATAATAATTACATATAGTCCAGTCGGAAGGTAGAAAAAAATGGGGTTTGGTGAAAAAGGGTCGGATGCCGATGAAATTTTGGGAAGTTGTTCAAGAATGGTTATTTAACATTTTTTCATGTTTTGGACCTTGAAGGAGACCCTGAGCTTAAGGAGGGGGGGGGGGACAAAATGTTCGACCATTTTTTGGTCTTTCCTGTCACGTCGTTACCGAGATATGGCGCTCCAAAAAAGGGTAATTTTTTTATTTTAATTTTTTTTTTCAAATCAAAATTTGAGAAATTACCCTTTTTTTGGAGCGATTTATCTTTGTAACAAAGTGACATACAAACATACTTGCATAATCAATATTCTAGCCAATTAAACGCTCTACAAAACATATACCTGTAAAGTTATGGTGGATTTACATGTCTCTGCACCTGCAGAACTGCAGAAAAAAAAGAGAAAGATGTCCATCTTAAACCCTATAAAGACGAAAAGAGTATACACAGATACCATCTCATTTGACTTCCTATAACAAGTTGCTGTCAAAATGATTAATGCACATTATCAGTTAAATTTTATTTAAAATATGTTATTGCAGTTCATAAATAGGAAAAAAAAAGAAAATGAATAAAAATAATAACCGCACAACTATTAATAGTTGTTAATTCTCCAACCTTTGTCGTAATTTTTTGCCTAATTTTGCCTTTTTTTGCCTAATTTTCCTGGAGTTATATAAAATTAAAAAAATTATTATAAATTATTTCACTTACTCTTCTGGCAATTCGATTCCACTGTCATCTAATGATGAATTTATTCTACTGCAAGCCGAATTGATGTTGTTGTTATATGTTGACTGCATACCGCTGTTGATTGCATTTTCAATTGAAAATCCAAACTCACGTTCGGCATGTTCTGGTAGAGGAGTTGGAGTCTCAAAAACTAATGTTTCTACCATGGAACCTTTTGATGAGCCAAAAGATACTCTGAAATATAAATTAAAAAAGAAAAACGTTGAATAGCTATATATAATATGCTATATAAGAATATATTTTTTCAATTGATGGATTAATGCGGATAGAAAGCTATGACAATCATCCAGACTGCTTTAGTGTCGCTCGTCTATTAATATCGCATGTTTATTCGAAAATACATTATTTGAACTCACTTGACCGGGAATCAAACTATTGCATTGTAGAAATGTATTTCATACGTGAATTTTAGTAAAGTGGTTGATCATTTTTTAATTAAAGTGTTTTATTTCAAATTATTTTTGAAGAGATTTTTGTAAATACTACAACTCAAAGTACTTGCCTAAGTCAGCATTCAAAATTACAGTAGTTTCTACAAGCACAAAATAAAACTTAAAAACATTATTCCTCGCTACGACTTGGCGAGAAACACATCATAACATTTATGAAATGTTATGATTTTATGGTTCATTGCAGAATAAAAATTGTTCAAAGTTAAAAGTAGTTCTGATTGTATATTGCTATCGATCGTTTAAGTGGCATGTTTCCTGGCAAAATTTAACTCAATTAAAAGCCAAACATACTTCATAATGCATTTCTTTTATATCTTAATTCAAAAAGATTATTTATGTGTTTTATTTTTTTATTTCGGAACAAAAGCCCTATTTAAAATATCGTTTATTAAGTGGATGACTAAAGACTTTGAGTGTGTTGTAAATTATCATAAATCTTTATACACGGACTTCTAGATAACAAAACCATATGCCGCCAGAAAGATATTCAAGTTCTCAATTATGTGGGAACATACAAATTTTACTTTTTTTTAAAAGTAACGAGTAAAATATAAAACATTTGATGATGCCGTTACTATATTTAAGGGCTAATTTAATTGTAAAATGAGTTTTCATATGTGCATACAATTAATTCGATGGTGTTTAGTGTAACACAGATGTATCGAGTCTAAGGTCACACATTATAATAGTTTTGACCCAATTTAAAATATTAAAGTACGGGCTACAAATATGGTGTTTAATTAACAAACAAACAAAACCGCCAATTTGTTTGTTTATGTCATATCAGAAGAGTATAACATTTTTGTTTGTTTCCAATTATTCTATACAGAAAAATCTTTGCTGTGATTGTTATTAATTTTAAGTGGATAAAAGAAAAAAAAAGACTTTTAAAAGAAAAATTATTAATAAAAAAAAAACAAAATGATTATGATTTAATTGGAACAATAACTTTTTTTTCTGTACCTATGGATCAAGAATTTTCAAAATCCTAAAGAAAAAAATATAAATTTCTTTGTAGAGTTTGACAAAAATATGGATCGTATAGGTTTTTTACTTATATTCCAGTCATTTTAGGGTTTAACCTAGAAATTTGAGATAATAAGCTGGAAACTCGTATACACCTTCTTAATGGCGTTCTAAAAGTTGTCTAGAAAGTCAACAAAAATCTCTTGTCTGTTCTTTTCTTACACTGCTTCGGCTTTATTACTCCATCAACATGTTTCTATGTGCCTTTGCAGTTCATAGCACATATTTCGCTCCCTGGGATGCCACTTTGTTGCATAGAATTCCACATGGTTTGTGCATCACACTCTTCATTATTAAGTCTTTTGATGGTTTGGCATATTAATACTTTGCCTTTTGCTTTGTCCATATTTTACCACTTCTTTTTCTCGTTTCCATAAAATATTCTTTCACCTGGAGACTTTTCAATTATTCACACGTAACTTCATAAATCTGGCTACTAAATATAAATGCTAGTCAATTTGAGTTTTAAACGATAAGACCACATCATGCTATAGATAAATCTTCACAGGAGAATTGCTAATTCCGTATTTCAAGTCACCATGGAGAGTCCCATATAATCTTCGTTAGATATCACTACACTATTCACGACATGCCCGTTCAAATCTCTGCCCACAATCAAAAGTTGGTTTCAAAAGTGTATTATGGTTTTTTCATTATAATGATACAAAATTCAAACAAATTCTTAAAAATCGTTGGCCAGTTTTTACATATTTTTCAGATCTTCTGAAATTCCGAAAGTTAATGTTAAAGTCAAAAAAATCAAGTGAACTTGATGATTTAAATAAACAGTAATAGAAAGAAATAGAAAGAGAAACTAATTTGAAAAGAGCTATTTCAGAAACACAAGTTGTAAAATTGAATCAACACGTTTATGGCAAATCAATATTAATAGCGTTTAAAGAAGACAGAAGACAAACGATCATCATACAAAATTATATTTTACACCTCCATTCAATTACAAGTATCATTATTCATTACCATTGTCTGTTTGCTTGAACATTTGTAAAAATTCGTTAAAAAAATTTAAGATTTATGAAAAAAAATTATGAATTTGAGTGCAATAATATACCTACCATCCAAAAATGGAAAACAATACAGAGCTATCAAATAGTTTTAGAATAAAAAAAAACGCACAACCAAAAATCCGCCATTAAAATGTTTTAATGTGTCAGTCATTGACGTACTAGATATGGACCAGTTGAAATTTTCATATAAAAGGAGAAAAAAAGATGTTCCAACTAAAAGCGGTCTAAAATCGCCATCATCTTGTAGTGTTAAATACGTTTACTAATAATGCCCTAGTTATGTTGGAACATGCGTGAAGTTGGCTATATTGGCGGTCCATGTCTAATACGTCAATGGTGTCAGTGTTTAGATCGAATCTCCCAAATTCGGGAGATCGCTTCTTTCTTGTTGAGATTTGCTCTTTTTCCCCTCTTTTCATTTAAATGAAACACCAAAATTGCAAAAAGATCAAATGTTTTGAAGGAAAGGGAAAATCTTTTCGTAAATGAAAAACGCTATAAGGCGACTTATTAAACAACATTTTTATTTAAAAGCAAATAAAAGAAAATTGATGTTGTTTTAAAGTCTTGGCAAGTATAAACTTTTCACTCAAATATGTACATACCAATATACCAATTAGCCAAAAGCCTGTCTTTAGTCTTCATGTGTGCAAATACAATCATCTAAAGATTAATTTGCGTCTTATAGGATGTAAATTATTGAATAATGATATATGATTAGTTATCTTGGTATTATGTTTGCTAAGTTGTTAAAGTGAATGACCAACTAATTGGATATACAATATTAGTTCATATACCTTCTGAGATCACTTATGTTAGTTTCTGACTAATTTTCTGACTTGGTTGGAATAATTTATAGTTTTAATCCAACAGGCTTTATATAGCTTTGTTGTCAAACAAAGATACTATAATCATACATAATTATAGTTACCTACATTATGTATTATATTTGGCAGCTTTATATCTTTGTCTCATTTTCGTAAACAAGAACTGATTCATCATTCAAATAAAGTCAACGATCTTTTTAAATGGTTTATGATTTTATTCCCACACATATAATTTTTTGTATGATTAGGTACACAGGTAGACTACACCATAATTTGTGTTTTACATTGTTTAATACAGACATGGTTTACAAATATTTTTCTTATCTTGATATAATAAATAAAAGACACGACTTGGTCGGACAAACTTGCTCTTGTGTACGATTACTAACCTTTGGATAAGGATACTAAGCAAGTAACTTTAATAAATAATCGGAAGATAAAATAGTTTCTATAGCGTTTTTATGGCATGTACCCCTAATAAGGTGATTTTGAAAAAAAATGTCTAAAGAAAAACTTCATTATTGGAAAAAAATCAGTCACACTAAATTTTACCAAAATCGATAGTGTATTTTACGAGAAAAATTGGATTGTCTTTAAGGCTTATTTGCCAGGTACCGTTAATATGAAAACTTATTCTGTAAAAATGAAAAACACAACCTTTTGCTACAAGTCCATTGTACGAAATTTTATAAAAATCGATTTTATTTTTTAAGAGAAAATGGAATTGTCTAAAACGCTTGTATGGCAGGTACCGTTTAAAAACTAGTTGTAAAAAAAGTTTTTTATTGAAAAACATTACCGTTTACAAAAAACCAGTCATGTTAAATTTTATTAAAATCAATCGTATTTTTTCGAGAAAAATTGAATTATCTGTTAAGTTTATATGGCAGGGACCGTTATTTTCAGACCTAGGAGAAAAATCGAAAATACGCCTGGGCATATTACTCTAAAAATCAGAGCACCAAGTTTGAAGAAAATTGGCACAACCGTTTGGCTGTAGGTGTCAAAACATCCAGACTGACAAACGGATAGATAGACAGACAGAATTTTTTCGTGTTCCCTATCATCGTAATGTCATGTTTGATTGTTATCTCATATTTTTTTTTTTACGAATATAGTACCTATAATCGCAAGTAAAAATTGATATGTATATTATGTGGAAGAAAATTTCACAAATGTATTTCTTTTATTTATGGCCCTACCTGCTTTTGTGCAATTTTATCCAATTTCTCCAAATGAAGATAAGATATGTTAATAAAACTAACCTACCTACTGTCTGATTTATTTCTTTAGTCACTTTTATGAGGTACGAAATCATTTAATCATTCATGGGATGTTTGAGAAAAATATGTAAACAAAAATAAAAATACAAATTTCATTGGACTTTTGCATGACATAAGCATCAAAAGTACCTCCCTACTTTTAAGACGTTTTCTGCATACTAAACAAACTGATACCGGCATATAAAACTTCGAGTTATGTATAATTCGAGAATACCAAATTGTAATATACATAGGTACATTTTAATTAAAAAAAAATAAAACAATTTGTCTTTTTAAATGTTTGTTATTGTCATACAGACCCTAAATATATAGGTAGGTACTCAAGCATCAGCGAGGCACTTAATGCCAAAGCCCTCCTTCTATGTCTCCTTATTTTGCAAATGATGGTTCTTAAGCGACTTTTACACGGTCAGTCATTTGACATCAATCTGTAACATTGTGTTTGTAAATATAAGTCTGTATGCGTGCATTTGTTTGACGAAAAATCAAAACCCTTTTGATTTTGCCTGATGACTGATTATATGTGTAGATGACTGACGTCCTCTGACTGACCGTTAAGATTTTTTTTCTTATTCATACCTACCGCTAGGAAAGGAAACACACTTCATAAAAAAAAGTATATCCCTTAAATGTATGAGAATCAACAAGAACAAACTAATACCGAAAATAGAATTTTGACGTATAAATAAATTTACCGGCCGCTTGACGTCAATCTGTCAGGCTGTTTCGCTATAGGTCGATTTTTTTTACTTGCTCTCCTGGTTTTGTTTTAAAAAACGAGTTTTTAATCAAACATGGCAGTACGATGATTGAGAAGTCCGTGGGTCTGTCGCTGCTGATATGCCTGTTTTTAAGCAGACTTGTAAACAACGCTTCTGTGGCTAAGGTTTTGCGATATTCCGAAGTCTTTTTGGAATGTAAACGAGCACTTGGGTGCAATCTACATCAGATCTTATTCATATAAGAACATAACTCTGATTTATTTGCCCGCCGCGGGGTGCCAAAGACTGCACCTAAAAAGCTTTCTACATATGTATTATGTAAAGTACCCGAAGTAGATTTGGAAAGGAGGACAATTTTGGTTCGACGGAAGACACAATGGACACTCTCGGTGATGGACTCAGGCTGGTCTGGTAGACTTTTCGGTGCGGAGCGAAATGCCATCATATGAAAAAGAAAACAAAAGAGCAAAAACGAGTTTAAAAACAAGAACAAGAACAAGAACAAAAACAAGAACAAGAACAAGAATAAGATCACGAAAAAGAACAAGAACAAGAACAAGAACAAAAAACAAGAACAAGAACAAGAACAAGAACAAGAACAAGAACAAGAACAAGAACAAGAACAAGAACAAGAACAAGAACAAGAACAAGAACAAGAACAAGAACAAGAACAAGAACAAGAACAAGAACAAGAACAAGAACAAGAACAAGAACAAGAACAAGAACAAGAACAAGAACAAGAACAAGAACAAGAACAAGAACAAGAACAAGAACAAGAACAAGAACAAGGACAAAAATAAGAAAAAGAACAAGAACAAGAACAACAACAGGAACAAGAACAGGAATCTCACCAAGGCAACAACAAGAACCAGAAGAACAAGAAGTTTTCATTCTGGATTGCAAAAGTTCAAATTCAAATTTTTTTGAAAATTTCGGTTTGAATACTTTGCTTTGAAAAAGCGTTGTAAACATTCGCTACAACTTTCTCTTAAGTAGTGATTTCTGGCTAATTGCCTGATTTAACACTTTCGATTTTGCCTGCTCTCATCAATTTTCTAAGAAATGTGAAATGTTTATTCGTACTCATATAAATGAGTTATGAACAAAATTGTACCTTTATTCCTTCTGCTGGCATCAAATGAATTCTATTTGCATAATGTATCGCTTTGAAGTGCATTCCACTTATCTATTTATCGCTTCCATTTAAAACTATTATCTTCTCGATAAATATTTGTTTACAATACGACTAAGATCCCATAATTACCCAATAATTTTTCGAAAGAATACAAAAATATCATATTCATCTTCAGTCGCAGTTTATCTTTACATCCAAAAACAAAACTCATTAGCACGACCAGAAATAAAATGCAATCCATTAAGACGGATTATTGATGTTATATCTCACCAAAAACGAATCTCTCTGAAAAACGGCGCGGCGCAAATAAAATACAACACACAACAACTTGCGGCATGAATTTATTATTTTTATCCCAAATAGACTGCAGGTCATACACAAAAATATAAATTAACCAAACACCCATAAACTGCTGAAAATCTATATTTACCAAAGTCTCTATGACCCACCACCATCATAACCCAGACTTCAACTGCACAGATACATTTTAGGTTTTAAGTGAAAAAAAAAAATAAATTGAAAAATAAACAGAAATCAAATTAGGAAAATCGCAAAACTGTTCAAAAGAAGAGAAACATTATTTCAGTCGATGTGCACACAAAAAAGCCGCATAATAAAAATGCACTTTTTCTATTTAAAAAAAAAAAGAAAAACCTATCCAAGCCTCATCAATTCAATTTCCCGTTTTTAAAGAGGGTAGGTGCAGATACTTTCTGATCTGATGCACCACAGACAGATAAACAAGACACTCCCGCGCAATAGAATTTTTATAGAACGAAATTTCGAAAGAAAAGATAGCTCAACAAGCCCCATTATACGATGACGAAGAATTATTAGAGCAATGAGAACGGGCCCAGATATATAGAGCTGAGGCTCATACAATTGGGGATCCATCGGCATTTAATTAAATAATTAAACTTTCCGCCATGACATTCATTGGTTGGATGTTATTTTGAAGAGGATCCGGGCTGCAGATACAATTTGAGTGTCACAGTCAATTGTTTTGTTCCTTCTGATTGGACAATGGACATAATTTACCCAGCAAATTTTCTACGCGAGTATATTAAGTATTTTCAATTTGAGCATGGTTGAATGACCTAGGTGAATGAATTCAACGTCGCTGAGTGTGGTATTTTTGGTGAGTGAAGGAGTCAATGTATTTGGAAATGGAAGCCCATGTCGGTAGCCAGTGCCCAGTTTTATGACTTGCCGCCACCGACAACGAAGAATAGCGGCGGCGTCGTTCGTTGTCGGCAATGAGTGTCATTAAATTGCTTCTGTGTTTTTGGTTTGAATTAAATTGCTATCCCGTGACTTTCCTGTTGCAAAATATTTACGGGACAGGCGTTTTTGACGTCATCCAATATATTTTGTGTGCTTAAAACACACAAGACACCACAAATCTTGTCTAGGTGGAGATTAGACTTATATATCTATACACAGAAACGAAGAAGAACTTTTTCGTTTCCTGGGCAGAAGATATATATTTTATTCTATATTTAGCATTCCAGCCACATTTGCGAAATCAAATTCAATGTTTTGTTAATTATAATTTAATATGTACCTCTATACACATTATACCCAGTGATGGACGAGTATCTTCTGGTTTTTGCAGAGGTGAATATTGCAATTGGCCAACGTCCAATTGCAATATTCTAAAGGTGGGTCGGTGTATACGGGGTATCTTGGGGGTATAAAGAGATCAGCGATTTATGTATAAGTATATGGAGTTGAATATTTTGCATTCTTTGGAACTTTTATATATTTTTGTCTTTTGTATTTTTTCATTTAATTTTTAATTTATAACATTTTCCAATGCGTTTTAAATTTATTTAAAAATATTTAATTGCATTTGGCCATGGAAATTGTTGTCGAAAGCAGCTTACAAACAATGGGGTTGGTAATGAATGCAATATTGAGTTTTTGCATGCTGTTGCACTTCGCTAATAATATCTACTATTTGTTTGAAAATATTAAAACGTTACAATGTAGCAATGTTAAGTCCGTCAATGCGGGGAAGTCAATATGGTGTTGACGTAAAAGAAAATGAACAAACTGTGTTTACAATTTGAAAGGAATTTCATCTTGATAAATCCGTCAAATAAAACAAAGAACAACAAATATGTCAATATAATTCAAAAGAAATCGTGTTTATACAATTAAGACTATATGGGCATGTTTATTCTGTTTTCGGAATTTTGTCGGCAGATTTAACTCTTGCAAATGGCGCGGAAATGTCTTTTGATGTTTTCTTTCTACTTTTTGACGAAATAATTTGTCAGTGAATTTGGCATAACGTAACCGAACACATCTGACACAATATGACAGATGATATGACAGAAGATATGACAGAATATGTCAAAATAGAATATCACAGAAGAGATCTCTTCTGCTCGTCCCGATGAGAATGTCTTTTTTCTTTTTTAGCTCTGAGCAGAGCACAGAGTAGAGCCTGGGCTTGTCGATTGAGCTCTGAACAGAGTAAGCCCTGAGCGGTCTACTCTATCATTTTATCCTGAGCTCATAGAGCGCGCTCCTAGCGCTCGGTGTTAAAAATGAAATACACATGACACATCTATTTTTGACAGCTCAGTGCTCTGCTCAGAGCTAAAAAAGGAAAACGCATATCGCTGTTGCTCAAGATGTCACGAATGAGCCGTCAACTTAGCCCAGACGTCACGCAACTGTCCTGATCTGATAAGAACCGATTCGTAAAAACACAAAGTTTGCGATTTTGAAGCACTAACAAATAACGTATCAATCACGAAAAGCCATTGCCATCATCGCATTCCCTTAAAGTTACTAAGCAGACTTTCTTGACATTGAAGGCAGTTTTAAATGTTTGTAGATTTTTTAATTCTTCAAGATCTTTTGAAAAACTCAAATTTGCCACCCATATTGTTTATAGATTCACCAGACAAGAAATTACATTTAACCACAGGTCATCAACTTGTACTCTTACGTCTAATCCCGTAGAAACAAATTTTTACATGCGCTTTTCTATACGTGAATACGTGTGAATAGCTAAATGCAAATTTGTAAGAATGTATGGTCTAGTCAAATTTGACAGTCCCATTTGAAATGCACGGGCACGCATACAGAGTTTAATCTCTGCAGTTTTTAATGTTTGTATGCAAAAGTGGGTGAAGCCTCCTGAGATGACGTTCTATTTATTTATTATTCTATGCATTTAACACAATTAACACTCTCAAGAAAGGTTCACCTCACCACTATTGTGGATATGGGTTGTGAAAGAAGTTTTGATATTGCTTAGTAATAGCTATGCCGACGACCTATAGTTATTCTGACAATAGAGAAATTCCTCGAAACTTTCAGTTGTCTTCTCAAGAAAGGGGCGAAATGTGGCTAAGGAATCAACCCCAAAAAAACAGTACTAGCTCTTATCAAGATAAAAGAACCATTTTACAATTCAATCTACCAGCAATTGACGTCCGTAAACTATACGATAGCGCCATACTTCAGAATCATATACTCGTCATAAAATCTTATTAACGATACTTGCCAGAAAACCGAATTCTCTTAAACGGCTTCATCGACTTTAACTAAATTTCATACTTGAAAACAGATGTTTTTCTAAAAAAACATACGATCGATTTTAATAAAATTTTGTATCACTGATTTGTTGCTATAACGGTGTGATTTTTTTCGTAAAAAATTTGTTATCAGCTTATTAACAGTAGGTACCTGCCATAAAAGTGTTACAAACATATCTATTTTTCTCGAAAAAATCAGATAAATTTTGATAAAATTTAATATAATGAGTGATTTTCATTGAAATATTTTTTTCGGAAAAAGGTTATTAACAATACCTGCCATTGTATTGTAATGTTAATTCTAACATTTTTTTATATCGACTACATCTTAAATGGCAACACCAATTATGACGAAATTTATTATTTTAAAAGCTCTGCTAAGATATTTCCAACTTTTTAGCAGTAAGATAGTTTGCACAACAGCAAGTTCGTGCGACTCAGTCGTGTCTTTATTTTTTTTTTTTTTGTAAAACTTACAGAAATGCTCGGATTTATACATAGTTCCCTAACCTTTTTTAACTACCTGGAGTGAATGAAAGACAATATTTTTTGACAATTTTGTGTCCATACTTTTAAAAGATTCATTTTTCTTTAATTTTCATTTTAAGGGTTTTGACAGACTCTTTCAACAGCAGAAGGTAATATCAATGTCTTATGCATATTTCTACACTTAGTTCAGTATCATGAATATGAACATATGAACAACTATATTAGGGTTACTATATTAGGGTTAATCACTAAAATTTAAGTGATTAGTATACCTTACCCATTCTTCAAAACAAATCAAAAGATTTTCGGAATCAAGTATACTGCATATGTAAGACTAACTGTTACCGGGTGCATTGCTGCCGCAGAAAAAAAAGAGAGAAATCATTGATTTTGACAGAGTTATTATAATCTTAATTAGTCCAACATTTTGACTAAAGGTCTTAAGCTCATATATAAGAGTTCTCGAAACAGCATCAGCTATCCACCAATAAAAGTCCCGTCAAAATCGGTCCATCCGTTTCCCGTTGTCGGAAAAGCTACCACAGTGCCATCTTTGGGATTATTTACTTTATAAGTTACTTCACACAACATCAGCTATCTGTCTGTAAAAGTCCCGTTAAAATTGGTCCAGTAGTTTCTGATCGGTTCGTATATACGAATATGCGAAAAAAGCGACCCGAGCGCCACACAGGGAGTAATTAAAATAACCTATGTTACCCGCTACAACATTAGCTATCGGTCAGTGAAAGTCCGGTCAAAATCGTTCCAGACGTTCTCGAGTTTAGCCGGAACAAACAGACAAAAATTTTAAAAATGTATGTTAGTTATTAGTGCTGTATGCTTTCATATGCATCTTGTAAAAAACCGTTATTTTAACATTACAAACAGACACTTCATTTTTATTTATGTGTATAGATGTATAGATAGAGAATTAAAGTGAGTATTTCCAAAGGTTGAATATACATACTTATCATCTTATCAACTTATTTTGAGATTAATATGGCGAAACATACACGCGTACCAACAGTGAAGTGAGATGTCTTAGTCCAAACTTAAAATTACAAGATCATTAAAAAAGGAAGAAGAAATTATCAAAACATAACGGCTTTATAAGGAACGCATCATAATGTGCCTTGTCATAAAGCGTTCTCTGAACTTCTTATTAAAATTCCAAAACACAAGTAGGTAATTAAATAAAATTATTATAACAACAAAGGTATATGAATATATATATTTATTTTCGTTTACATTTCATTTGTTACATAAATTCTAAGGAAATTAAAAAACAACGTGTACCTACTAAAGCGATCATAAAAACAAACTTCCCTGTAATTTTTTTGGTCCATTCATGAATTTTTTTGAGGTAAATTATGAGAGACATGAAACTATCTCTACATGTAATCATTAAATTCATCTTAAAAATAACTTTAAAGCCAATTAGAATATGATAAACCTACCTTGAAGAACAAAAAAAAATAACACTGAATTTAAGTAACATAATTAAAAATAAAAAAAAAAAGAGAGAAGATACAACTGCTCCAGCTCCAGCTAGACTAAAGGAAGATAATAATTAATTTAATGATTTATTTTACAATCTCATGTTGTCATCGTTAAATGTGTTTGAAAATCATTTTAATTTTAATTACATCTTTTGAGTGAATCACCAATGACTTTTTTTAATGCTGGAGAACCTCATTCGCCACACCTCAGGCTAAAATGAGGTGAGCTAAGCCACGCAAAATGTCTTAAAATTTAAATAGACTTTTAAGAACGTATATAAACCCTCAAACGTTATTTATGATAATATTATTATGCGCTTTGAGGCTAGATACAGATTTATTTGTGTGTCTATGGAATAGTTAAGAAAGAATTGTATTTATGCAAAATAGCTTTGCAAAAAACCTATAAAATACTAGACTAACTTGATCAATATACAAACATATATAGCTCGAACTTTTTAAATTATAGACAAGTCGGTCATGGCCAATTTTTGCGATGTAAAAGTAAGTGTTACATTTCAATTATGCAGTTGAGGTTCAATTTGAATGCGGGACAGTTTTTCAATTGAAGTTGAACATAGCCTAGATCAGGGATGGCGAACCTTTGTGAAGCCTCGTGCGATTTTTAAAAAAATAAATAATTTGAAGTGCATTTGGCGTGCCAACAAACGCTTTTCTTATGAATACTAGGAAACAAAAATAATTTTACAGTGTGCAGCATTTTATGTCTACACATATTTGACATATAAATTAGTTTTCGAGACTATAAGACTCAGTCTATTCAGCTCTGGTTAAATTTAACCATTTGCTGATAACAATAGAAACACATACAAAATCTATGATTAAAAACTGAACCAATGGTTACAAATAACCAGAACTGGAAAGACTGGACAGTTTTTGATTTTATTTAATAAAAGAAAAAAACATTTCTGATTAACAAAAAAAAAAAAAAACAAAAAAAAAACAGAAAACAATCAAATAACTTCTGTTGTTGCAACCTTGATGTTGTTGCAACCTTGATGCCTTCATGTTGTTCATTTTTTGAAAATGAGGACTAACACGCTATAAAATATTGTTAAGATAGCAAACACCAGATTTTTTAAACAGCTGTATGTTTCGGACATCGAATCCCAAGTTTAAATTAATATGGAACTGGCATTCTTCGTCGGCTTTGCCTGATAGTCTTTCTTTCTCGATTTATTCCAACTCTTTCCTTGGTTCGACCAATTTTTGAGACCACATCGAACTAAACTGGAATTCGTTCAGCTGCATTTCAATATCTTCAATGCCCAACCAAGCGAATCGGGACAAGAATAGCTGATCAAATGATGTCATATCAGGATACATAATAAACTTAAGCGTTTCCAATATCTCTTTAAATTGAGAGAACATTGACTGAAATTATTCGACTGCTGAATTAATTATTGACAAAAACTCTTCAGTCGATTTTGCTGGTTGTTCATGTAAATTCAATTCGTCGTTAAATTTTTTGTAGTTTGAAAAATAATTGTACTTTCTGAAAATTATTCGACTGCTGGAATTAATTACTGACAAAAACTCTTCAGTCAATTTTGCTGGTTGTTCATGTAAATTCAATTCGTCGTAACATTTTTTAGAGTTTAATATAATTTGTAGATTATAAGGGGCAACCCATAAAATAATACTTAATACAATATTTAAAACACACGTTTCTATGAGAAGCAACCCACAGGCACCACTTTGTAGTAGTGGTCGCTTCACATAAGAACTGATGTATTTAATATTGCACTCGGGTGGAAAGACAACTCAAAGCACGTCTGTATGACGTAACGCGTTTTATGGTTGGACGTTGGGCCTTTGGACAAAAAAAAAAACAATACAAAATAGAGGGCACGGACTCGGTCTCTGGGTCTCTGGGCCTCACAAACATTGCTCTTGTGGCAAGTTATACCTGAGGATTTGAAAAAAAACACAGATAAATTAATCTTATGTAATTTTATTAAAAGTTCTTAGCCCATATCTTAAAAAGATTTAATCCAAAATCAAAGTATGCACAAAATTTTCTTTACTAAATATGAGTTTATGAAAAAAAAATTCAAAATCGTTGGATCGGCTTTCGAAAAAATCGATTTTAAGTATGCACGTTTTTTTAACTCAATTTGATTGACCTTAAAACTAAATTTCGTTAAAAATTCGTCAAGAGGTTTTTGAAATGTTGAATTCACAAAAACAGTTTTTTTTTTAATTATTTAGAACTTAACAAAAAAAAAATTCATAAAAATTATTATGCTATCTTATTAACAATAGATACGACAATTTTATTATTGAATTTAGTTCAAATCGCTTCAGGCGCTATCGAGATAGTCGAAATTTAACCTACACTTAATTACATATATGAAATTTGGTTAAAATCATCAGAGCCGTTTTCGAGAAAAATATGGTTTTCGATAACCGTTGTATGTGTAGACAGCTGTCGGTGTAGACAGCAGATGCTGCCACCCAAAGTTGTATTCGGATTTCTCAGTTGACACGCCATAAAATTTCGCTGCGTGCCACGAGTGGCACACCACGTGCCAATGGTTCGCCATGCCTGGCCTAGATATTAGCAATTGTAATACAAATTTTACATGTAGATCTGGTACATTACTATAGTACTACATTGAATAAATCAACAATGAGAAAGTTCCATCATAAAGACCAAGACATCACGAAACGCATGGCTTGATTCGTTTTGTGCAGTGGGTTATCAATAACTTGAACATCTCAAGTTGCAAATTCTAATAGGGAAGACCTCTGGGCAAGAAGCATAAACTCTGAATTTGCAAAAAATCTCCAAACTATATACTTAATAACAATCATATCTGATTCCTAAAAACTATCGGCCTCAGCACCCAGGAATAGAGTTATGTCTTTTCGAATGGTTCGAACTAAATTTTCATTGATGAAATTCAGCAATATTGTACCATCATGAGCCTGTTTGCTGTTAAGACTGGGAAATTTGAGACCGGACTCACGAGAGTTCGTGAGGGGGGAGTACTGTCGTGAGGCAGCTTTAAATTATAAATATCGGAAGTGTGAGTACTGCTCCAATTCCAAATTCACGTTTTCTAACTTTTTGTTCTTTATCTCCTTGACTGGCGATGTGTTAACATCGCAGTATTTTCATAATTAAGCTAAATGGAGAGTGATAGAAAATTAATTCTTGGAATAGGAAACAAACAGAAGCATTAATAACAATTTATGGAGGTTATCTACTTTTATAAAATCAAAGACAATCGCGTCGTACAACTGTCTCACTTCAAAAAAATTCCATCCGCTCAAGTGAGGCGTCCTCAAATAATTTGTGTGTAATCAAGAGAGTACTCACCACACCAGCCTCAAATTACCAGTCTTAACAACCGCATGTATTTCGTAAAGAAAACGACAATTTGTATAACTTGGTTTTATTCATTTGCAATGAAAACCCGCAATTTAATCGTAATTGCATATATCGAATTTTAATGTTATTCTTTAAAAACATTGAGTGACATGTTTCAGCATCATGTTATAGACACAGTATATTTTCCAAGATAGAGAAACGGTGGAATATTGTGTTCCACCTTGATTCGAATGAAAAACTTTTCGACCAAGTTACAGAACATGGGTTCAGAGCGCTTAACTTATATTTCTTTTTTTGTTCGGAGCTTGCTCGGAGCGCGCTCTATGAGCTCAGGATAAAATTATGGAGTAGATCGAGCACGAAGTAGAGCGCGGACAACTTCATGTAGTTTTCATGTTATTTGACAGATTGTGAGTTGATTTCTACTGATTTAATATTAAATCAGAGTGCTGGAAGCTCTGTGTAAAGGCTACATAAAATTGTCACAGACTTACAGCTGGGTTCCAGAAATCGAGTCAAATGAAACCGAAACCGAAATTGCAAATCGAATGAATTTATATTCAGTGTTCCGCATTTCAACCGTTTCGACTGTTTTTTTTGTTCAATATACTATAGGTTTATATATCATATTACCGTCTTAACATTTGTATTTTTTTTTTTTGATGGCATTGCAAATTGTGGAGACAGTACCTACTAGCCGCAGTTTTGCGTTTGCTTCGCTAAAATCTGAAAAAAAAAACTAAATTTTCGCGGTTTTTCGATTTTTTACAAATTTGTCTTCGGCGTCCGAGGTCTGCAAAAAATCAGAAACATCGGATTTCACGCACACTATACCCCATACTCTCTGGCAAAAATCTTACATGGCCAAAACCTACGATTGGATTAATTTTACAGATTCAGAGTCAAAGGATCTTTTTTGAAGACTACTTTATTTCTTTGACCAGAAATCACATTCAGATTGCAGATGTAGTTTATTTAGCTTCTTTTCTAGTTATTTATTTTTTGATTGGTTATGAAATAATCAGACATGTATTACTTTTCCAAGTTATTATATAAAAACGTAACATAAAAAAAAATCAAGTTGTAGCTCACAATAGCAACAGGTACAGTACAGAACCTATACAAACTCCATTTTTAAACTAAATGTTAATAGTTCCTCCCCAGTAACAAAAATAATAATTCACATCATATAAGGTGTAATTTCGCTTCCCTTGATGTTTCATGTTTTACCGCACCTTCAACTTAAATTGCTTACAATGTATAAATTAAACTGCGCAACATTTCCACATCATAATATCCCTTTCTTGACGAAGGCTTCCTTTCAAATTCTCAACCTAATTTGATTTTCCCTTAAAACACTCATAGAGAAAATGTCAACATAAGAAGAAAAAACAAAATGAGCGCACCTAGACAAAGACTGTATTGTATAGACTTTCCTATATAAAACTATATATAGTGTGTCTCACTTACTTTAAACAAGGCTAAAGTCAATATTAAGAGTGACGTAAATGTTTCAAGTCATAAAAACAGTGACGTTGTAGACGTTACTTAGTTCTTTGTTTGAACATGAGTGTCTGAATGGTTGAATAGGCGATAGAAAATTTGCATTGTATTATGTAAATTCTCAAGATTGTATAGATAAGTAATGTATATGATGTCAATGATATGTATAGATATGTCAATTTGTATATTCTTACAAACTATTAATAAAAGAACATGTTCACAAATATATTTATTAAAGGGTTTTTGAAGAACTTCAGTTACTTTTTAAATTTTCTTAAAATGAAAAGAACTATTTCAACCAACACAAAGTTTTCTTGGGAGAAGAATAAAGTGTAGAAAATGGAAAAAGATATGTATTACCATTAAGGCTTGTAAAAGAATGCAATCTTTAATGAATGCAATCAAGACTTCTTGATTTTACATTGAGACTTCAACTTCAAAATAAGCAATCACCATTAATTTGAAACCATAAATGATCCTTACATTCCATTGCATTCTTTGCATTCCTTTTGCCATTTAGCATTCCTTTCCAGCAAAATAAAAATTCACATTTAGTACGTATGCAATGCAAAAGAATGCAACATAATATAAGGACCGCAGAGGAATGCTTCGACTGTAAAGGAATGCTGGACTTCAAAGAAATGCTTGGACTGCAAAGGAATGCTGCAAAAGGAATGGAAAGAATGCAAGGAATGCATGTGCATAATTTTTTAAATGACTGCATTCAAATTATTGCTGCAAAATGAAACAGGAAACAAATATTGCAATTATTTTGATTTCAAATGAATGGTGACAAGGCCGTAGCCAGACAATTATTTCGGGGGGGGGGGGGGGGGGTTTATACTTATTCCATACACCAATCAATTTGTACCTTTCTGTAGATGTAATAAATAAAATTAGTACAGCCCATTCACCCAAAATCCACCAAACACGACTTTTAGTTGCGATAATGATACTATTCTATGTATAAGGCAAGTTATGGATTCGTAAAAAAAAAAAAAATTGAGATAACAAATAAACATGATATTGCGATGATAGGGAAGTAGACAAAAGTGTGTTGGAAAATTCTGTTCGTCCGACTGCCTGTTTGCAGATCTGCAGCCTAAATGGATAGGCTGATTTGCAAACTTGGTTCAGAGTGTTTATTTAGTAGTCTCGCACTAGGAGTTGTTGAAATTGGAATTTTAGCTCTAAAACAATGGTAAATGTCATATAACAGTTTGTTAAAACTTAATTTTTCTAAAAATGGCCTTTACGATTTTGATAAAACAGTCTAGATTTATCTTAAAACAGTACCTCCCATAGAACCGATTTTTTAAAATCAGAATTTCTCGCTAACAACAAAATCGATTTCAATTAAATTTAAAATTTAGGAAGGTTTTTATTTCCAAATTCATATACATAACTTTTTAGATTTTTTGAATATGTTGGAAACGCGAATATCGAATTTTTTCAGATTTTTTTCCAGATGAACTACAGATTTCGATGTATTGAAATACTCAAAAAGTTGCAAAATATTTTTCAAAAATTAGAAAAGAAAACGGTTTAAAAAAAAACTGCTTTAACGATTTTCAATATTTTTTTCTAGGTAGAGTACTGCTAATAAAATACAATTGCATACTTAGTTTTTCAAGAAAACTCTCAAACAAATTTGAAAAGCTAAAAGATTTTTCCAATATTTTTTTTTAAATAATTTTAAGTTATTATTTATTAGGTAGGTACATTTATCATCACTCTTTAAGATTTTATTATAAAAAAAAGTATTAAAATAAAATGTAAGTATATCATTTTTATAAAATTAAATTTAATCTTCTGACCTTCTGTGCTGCAAATATGTCTAAAGGCAGAACCATTATAGAAGAATTAGTACGTACGGTGCCGTACAAAATTGGCGAGAACAAGGAATTTGTATAGTGCGCACATAATGTCGGATTGCTCAGTTTCGTCAAGTTTTCATTCACTTTTGCCTCCGTACGTTAAGAGCGCTCCAGAGCGCAGTTTTCGTACGTAAATCTGACAGCCAGCCAAATACATGTGAAATTGGCTTGCGTGTGCGTTCGACCATTATGGTCGACTGAAGGTAATGGCGGCACTTAAGGAAACTTGACGTAGAACTATGACATTAGCTTTCGTTTGCTTACGACTATTATGGTGTTGGCTCTTAAAACTTCCCCAGTGTCAATCTCAATTTGTCGATGAATTGACATTAATGCCAATCCTGTTAGTCTTTCGTCGCCGGTAGAATTTCTAAGGTAAGTTTTTAGACGTTTCATTGTCGAAAATGTTCTTTCCGGTGTACACGTTGAAACCGGTACTGTCGCCAAAATTTTGAGAAGCTTGTGGATGTTAGGAAACAGATCCTTATTGCATTCCCCAAGAGCTGTTATTGCACTCTTTGACCGCTCTGTATCTTTTTGTCTATGGCATTTTGTCTTCCATAACGTAAACTCAGCTTCTAAAGTGTCCCAATCCAAAAAAGATCTATAAAATTTGAAGTTTTCTTCGTTGTAATTTTGTTCATATTTGCCAAGGATCGATGGAATTAAAATGCACAAAGATGAAAGTATGGACTTATGATTTTCAAATCTTATTTTAAGCTGACTTAAAAAATCATCTAAAAGAGGAATCATTATACTTATCCTAAAATAGGTTTCAGGATCCGTTGTGCTCAAGTTTTGTCTGTGCTGTTGCTTTGACACAATTCGTGGAATTTGGAGTTTTTCATCCACAACACATATTAAGTTGTTGCTCATTCCTTTTTCCTATTGCTGGTAAGAGAATAGAAACGCATGGAATGAACCGGCTAAAATGTTGCAAGTTACAATTGCAACTATTTAAGTGGAATAACGAAGTTGAAAACTAATGCGCACAAGGACACCATTAGTTTATTTGGAAGGGAAATAAGAATATACGTTTATACTATACATATTGTTTCATGTAGATGCATACACATACCTATCTAGGTATACTAAATTTCCTTGAGGCGTTTAGTTATTCATCATGTGCAATCGAAGCAAAAGTAACCTGGCATCCTGAGGCTGTGTTGTTTGAGGTTGTATTTAAAAACTATTAGAGTTACCTTGCTAAATTCATCGAAAATTATATTGGTACCTAACTACGTAGGCTTTAAACTAAAATCGGAATGTTTTGAACAATCACTAATTATTTGAGCACAAATTTCATACTTATGCGGAAAAGGTTGATTTACAGATGCATTTCTAAAAAAATTCGGGGGGGGGGGGGGGGTTTGAACCCCTGTGAACCCCCCTGGTTACGGCCTTGAATGGTGATTGTGAATTTTTAAGTTGAAGTCTCAAATGAATCAATGAATGCAATATTTAAATTGAATTCAATGAATGATTTTTAAAGATTGCATTCAAAAGAGATTGCAATCTTTCACAAGCCTGACAACAGTATATTAGTATGTTTTCGTCATCATTTTCTTCATATGTTTTTGTATTAAGACTACACAACAAAGTTTATCAAAGAATGAGAACCAAAAAGGACTAACTAAACTTTCAATTTTAATGGCATGCCAAATAGTAACAAGTATTAACTGATTTAAATTTATCAAATGCTAACAAGTCTATAAAGAATTTTAGAAATCAATGGTGATGATAACATCAACCACTGCTTAAACGAAAGGTGGATGAAGTAAAATGCCACTTAAGTATAAAGAAAAGATCAACACTGATATTACTCGTCTAGCGGTTTAATAATTGATAATGTTTAGACCACCATGTATTGATGATAGAGGAGTCAACGTTCTGGGTCGTTAAGGACTCGACCTTTACTCGAAACATATTACCTCGTTGAGGCCAAAGTAATGCTACGGTTGTTCAAAACAAAGCCAAATTCAACGCCAGACGGTTTCAGTTGCAAGAGATCGCAAGATTATTTTCTAATAAAGTCTCTTGCAACCTCTTAAATAAAACCTCTTATATCCGAACCCCCTGATTTGATTAAAAAAAAATCCGGAAAGTACATACAAGGAGCGGCATAAGGTAGAAAAGATGCAGAGATGCTACGGCTTTTACAGGAGTGTAAATAAAGCCAGATAAGTACCATCTGAACGATCCACAAAAAAGGAGATCGCTTACTCTGCAACAACTACAGAGGCATTATAGCCTTTTAAGCAAGTTCGCTGAGGTCAATTTCCACTTGTGTGCGCCTTCTATTGGGGGGTTTTAAAATGCTTCGTACATCGTACACCATCAGGATTACACTTGTCTATACGTGCCACGGGACCCAGCCATCTCAACCGCTGTATTTTCAGCTTCTTGACCCTTTTAATAACGCTGTATAGCCCGTACAGCTCGTCATTGAATCTTCATCTTCATACTCCTTCGATATAAACAGAACCAAAAATCTCTCGAAGAATCTTTCTCTCAAAGTATCCAAGTAACCTCTCATCCCAGTCTTTTAACGCCTATGCTTCTGCCACATACAGCAGTACAGTGATGGTCAAGGTCTTATATAACCTTTCCTTGGTTCTATGAAAGAGGGCCTTACTACTTAAATGCTTTCTCAGCCCGCCCAAAAAAACAGCGATTAACAAGAGTAATTTTTTGGTTGATCCCTGCACTGATGTCATTCATGGTCATAATGTATGGTACAGATGCATGGACATTTCTAAAGATGAGAATGCTTTACATTGTTTTGAGAGAAAGATTCTCCAGATGATTTTTTGTCCTGAATGCCATAGATTGAGAATAAGAAAGGAACTGTACTGGTTATACAGCGACACCAAACTTGTCACAAAAAAGAAAAGCCAACTACTAAAGTGCCTGCGCTACCTTCAGCGAATGGACACTAATGCTCCACCCCAGAGATTGATTGTTGAATTGGCAAAGCTTTCGCAGATAAGGTTCTTAGAACTTCATATATAGTAACAGAGTATTGGTTACCAAGCCTGGGTTCTTCTCATGTAGGTTTCATCCCAAATAAAAGTTTTATTTATTGCTGCATTTATTTATACCACAAATGTTTAGCCCTGCGTTTTTTTTTTCTTTTAGGTTACTAAGACAGGAGTTCTCTAGTTCTCCCTTGAAACAGGAACACTTTGAACCTATAGCCGAAATGATCGTTCATTTTGTCTACAATGATTTTTTTTTTCTAATGAAGTCTCCCTTTCACTTTTATAATATAAGAAGGGGTAACCTTCAAAAAACTAACATAACCTCTTCATTTAAGTTATAAAACTCCCCCTCTTTCCATCTTAAGAGGCAACATTTCAACATAAATGTCAGACAACATCAATAATCACAATGTCCCACATTATTATAATATGAAATGATGATCTGCTCCACTTACTCTCTGATGATAACACATCAACATTTTCAACAAAGATAATGACTTTTTCTATTTTAGTTTAAAAAAAAAAAAAAAGTTTAAACAAAAAAAAATGTGTAACCTTAAAATAGAATATAATGTGAACAGAAGGGTAGGTACAGAAACTAATAATTGCCTAGAATCTTATAGATACATTTCAAAGGAATAAAACAAAAACAAAAAATGCATAATGCAATAGATATACTTGAAGAATGTTGTGGTAACCAGGTAGTAATTGAATTGCTGACTATAAAGATGCTCTGAAAAGATATATGAAGAACAGCTGGTTTATAAATATTTATCATGGTTCTTTTTTCTGCCTCTTTTGGTCTGGTGAGTTGCAAACAAGACTAATTAATTTGTCAGAACAAACGGTAGAAAAAAAAATATAAATATAAAAAAATATATCACGAAAGCATCATTCATAAAGAGGTCACGAAGCATCACACTTGAAAGGGAGGCGATAAAGGTTACATGGCTTGAGGGTGTTTGAAGAGTTCGTGACTTGGGTGGAGCCGGTGACTTGTCATACAGAGAAAAAAAATATGTCCTTATTCATTAAATTTTTCACTTTGATTTGAAATGTGAGTTGTGAATGTACATATATTACTTTTTTGTATGAAAGTTTTCACTTTCACAAAAAGCCCTTGATTGCGAAAAAAGTTTTTAATGCATAGTTGCTCTGTTGTCTTTTAAGGTTTGTCATATATAAACCGAGAATGCAGTCAAAATTAATACAAAAGTTGGTTTTCCTTCTTTTTTTTCGAAGATATTAACAATCTCGAATTGGACCACAACTCTCCCAGCACTACACAGCTTTAATTATAGGATCCACCTGTAGCGTTCGCCGAAAACAATGGCAAGTCTCCTGGATTTCCACATTTCCAACCGAATGCTGGCACACGAGAGAGTAGGTTGAGCAATGTGGCCATTAATGGCACTCCACCTTTCTTCAAGGTGGCAGCGGTAGAATTCACCCAAGTGAAATTCACGCCGCCGAGCCGGTAACGTCAGGCTGAACTACTTAGTGAACACTTTATAAGAGATACATACTACAACATATTCGAAGCTCAGGCCTATCCATACACTATACCGAGCTGTTTTATCCGACTATCCATTCTAAGAGTCTGGCCCTTCAGTATGGAGGTTGTGCGTCTGAGTAACTTTCCTACCAGGGTAAAAACTATTGGTCCCGAAACCCCAATAAGCCCGGATATAGATGATTTAATTGTTTATTAGTGGAGAACATATGCCAAGTGCTACCGAGCGATATAGCTATCGAGGAAGTGCAATGAGCATGAAATCGTCTAAAATCTACCACGGACATAGCTTCAAAAAGTCTTGGAATTTCGTAGTGTTTGCGAGCGTCTGGCAAAAATCCGCATCTTAGTAAAATGTAAGACCATAACGTTGATCTGTTTTTATTTCTCCTACGTTAAGAAGGATGATACAAACAAGGACGCGTTGTATAACACGTCGTACGATGTGTACCTGAAGTACGAGATCAAGATTATTCTTGGAGAACCCAACGCTAGATTTGGAAAGGAGGACGTCAATGATGATGGTGCTCGCAACTAAGAACGAGGCAAGCCGACGTAATGGGCCAGTTATAGCGATCAGGAAAAACCATCAGGAAAAGTAGAAACAAATGAGAACATGATTTTTTTCCTGATGTGTTTATAACGATCAGGAAAAATGTGTCAGTGGACAGGCACACGAAAAACTTTTCCTGACAGAAATCTGTCAGTGGAACAAGTGAAATTGAACTCAAGTAATTGTAATGATTTGTTTCATTTTTTTAAAAATGGCAGTCAGCTGATACGAAAAATGAGATTCAATCAGGAAAATAAAACAAATAATTTTTATTAACAAATATTTGTTAAATTGAACATTTTTTTGACACAAAAAATTCTCTGAGTTAATTGTAATCAATAAGTTTAACATTTTTGTTTAAAATCAGATGAATTCATGGCTAATTATCGACTTTCCTGATTCATTTTCCTGATCGCTATAACCGGCCCCTAAGAGGGGAAATATGGCAGTAGATAAACAGTCAGTGCTTAGGATCTGGAACGAATATTTTTTAAACTGCCAACTGCAATTACTCAATTAGTACCATTTAACTTGAACGACTCTACGATGGACAATATTTGCATCCACCCAAACTTAACAGCACTAGATCAAGTGCTGTTAACGAATACCAAACTAAAATCGTTTAAGGATGCTGGCGCTGTGTGGATGTATGATGCACCAACTCATATGTAAAATCTGGTAGCATAAATGTATGCCCAATGAACTCAACCTGTGCACATTGTGCTTAACCAAGATATACAGAATAGAAAGGTAATATATTCCCGCACATTGTTTTGTGTATGTTCTGCGCATGTACGTCATCTGAATTATTGTCGTTTGACAGCTGCGCTTCCTTTCTTTCATTTCGCTTATGAATAATATCGCGTGTGTTGTGTTTTGAAAAAGAAAAAATTTGTGAAACAAAAACTATGGCGGTTTGTTCAGTTTTCGGTTGTGATACCAATAATAATAAAAAAAGTAAACAATATAAAAATAAAGTAAATAATGTGCCTGTGAAACTATTTCGTTTTCCGAAAGATTTGGAATTGGCAAAAGTTTGGCAGAATAAATGTGGCAGAAAAGATAAAATTAATGTGCAAACGACCTACATTTGCTCAAAGCATTTCACTCGGGACAAATATATTCGCAACTTGCAACATGAACTTTTGGAATATTCACCAAAAAGTTGCAAAAAACTGAAATCCGATGCCATTCCTACAGAAAATCTTCCATTCGCCAGTTTTTCAAACAAGGAGAATATCGACCAAAACAACAAGCGAAGTGATCGATTAGAAAAACGACAGCGACGTTTAGAGGTAGAAGCTTTGCTGAAAAGTCCTGCTGTTGAAGAAGACCAATCAATTATTGATGCCATTGTTCCCGAAGACGATTATCAGCACCACCTTGACCCCATCACGTAAGCATAAAATGAAGAGCATAATATTTACTGTATTAAATTACATTTCGAAATCCTTAGCCCTGAAGCTGCTGCTGCTGTTGCACTAAAGAAAACTATTTCAGAACTTCAAGAAAAAATAATTTCGCTTGAGGAAGAAAAAATGTCTCAGAATTCCAAAATCACGGACCTATTGAAGAAAAACTATAATCTTAAACAAGAATGCAGTGCAACAAGTTCCATCTTTACTCCCACGCAGAAAAAAAAAAACTTGGAAAAAGGAATGCACGGCTAAAGTGGAGTATAGATGATATGTCCAAGTGTATAGCAATCCATGCCAGTGGTCCAAAAGCCTACCGATTCCTACTGCAAAAAGGCTACCCCTTTCCTGCTGTGATCACATTAAAAAAATGGGCATCCAAAATAGATAAATAACATAATAAACAATGTTTGGAAGAAAAAAGATCAACTTAAAAGAAAATTAAATAAAATCTGTTCTTAAAGTTATACCTAACGTGTTATACTTTTTTTTATTAAATATGATAATTTACGCAGAAATACATAAATGGGTAAGTTAAAGGTGTCGCAGTTATTCGTTGAGAGATGAAAACTTATTGCAATCTGCATCTTTTGTCACAAACATTTATTTACTTTTATATTAAAGTCTACACTCACTTCAAGAAATAGAATTCGAGTGACGTCACACAAAAGAGGGAGATAGGATAACGACATGCGCAATATACTACCTTGTTTTCTGTATATCTTGGTGCTTAACTATGAAAATATTACGATGTTAACACATCGCGAGTCAAGCAGATAATAAACGAAATGGGAAAAAATTCGAATTTGGAATTGGAACAGTACTCACGAGTCCGATGTTTATAATTTGAAACCGCCTCACGACAGTATCGCTTTCACCTACGAACTTTAGTGAGTATATACTCAAGTTTCCCAGTTTAAAAAGGTTCTAAGAGCCAGTTGTACAATCGTGGATCAAGTTTTTAAACCGGGGATTTCCATAGCTAATCTGCCAAAATCGGTGAATTAAAAACTTGTTCCTACCACGATTGCACAAACTGGCCCTAAGTAATCATATATTTTTTAAGGGCGTGTTTCACAATTTATAAATATGTTTCAGTTAAGCATCTTAGGATTATATTATTACCCTCAAATTAAGGCTGATGGAAACACGTTTTTCAGACAGTTTGAGACTCCGAGTTTGGCTGAGTTAACTCGAGATTTTAAACTGAGCTAAATCTAACTCTGGAATAAGCTCGAACTGAAAAACTGGTCCTTAGTGGGACAATAAATTTCACCTGAGTGATAAGATTTTTCCTCGATACCACTGAGACAAAAATTTGTTGGATTCGTTTATCCGTTTTCTTTCTTGGCGTAAATCAATATTTGTTTGACGTTTTAAATTTACTTTCGAACCTCAAAATCAAAGGTCGTGAAGAAACAAGCAAAACGTTTTGCATTTTTACTTGAAAAATACAAAAATGATAAAAACACAAAAATGAAAGAAACTTGAATGATACATACCGAGATGACAAAAAACAATACATGTCGGATTGCTCAGTTTCGGCAAGTTTTCGTTCACTTTTGCCTCCGTACGTAAAGAGCGCTCCAGAGCGCAGTTTACCTATGTAAATCTGACAGCCAGCCAAATACATGTGAAATTGGCTTGCGTGTGCGTTCGACCATTATGGTCGACTGAAGGTAATGGCGGCACTTAAGGAAACTTGACGTAGAACTATGACATTAGCTTTCGTTTGCTTACGACTATTATGGTTGGCCCTTAAGGCCCAACTATAATAGGCATAAGTAAGCATCGAGCTACTGTCAAAATCGCACGTGTAAATGAGCAAATATACACAGTCATATGCCATTGGCTATTATAATGGACCTAACCTTATCGGAAGATGCTTAATTTTGGCAAGTGTCAATTCTAATTTAACATTTGCAAAAAAATATAGCATCACCCCATAATATAAAAAAACAAATGGTTAAGTTTTCGTCCACTGAATCACTGCATTTTTTTATCGGAGCATTACGCTGAAAAATCTTGATTTTACGAATTGTTGACATTTTTACTCGGCGATACTTGTTTCAGTTTGACCACCGTCTGTTTCCTTTTTTCCAGAGTACAATTTTGTAGTCAGTTATGAGCTCGAGCGGAATTAAGCCCAAACCCTCTATTTAGTCTCGTTTAGTCCGATAATACTGATGTTTCGCCGTAAAATTTCACGGTCCAAGTTTGTACATATTCCACATCGTTTTCGTTGTAATTTATTCGTGAAGGACGACTTGATCTATTGGGACTTGAAAGTGTTTATCCGAGACACCTAAGCCCATGACATTAGTCATTTTGCGATAAAAATCTCTGCAATTTTTCATTCAAAATATTTCTATATCAATAAATTAAATCCTTAACAAAAGCGTATCAACCCTCTCTTGTACAAAGATAATACATTCTTAGTCTAAAATCTAAATTCTATTGTACTAACGGCCGTCCTTTTTTTCTCATAAGACTATTTTTAGCATAAACTCGAGCTGGTTCTCAACCCTCATACTAAAATATACCCATACGAAAATCGGAAATCCTTTCAAAAATAATATTTATACATGTCTGCCACGCTTTGCCCCAGATATCAATCTTATAGATACACATGAAACACTCCTTTTAAGCTCTATCTTGTTGAGAGGCACAATTTATGTGCACATATTATAAAATCGATTAATTTCGGACTTTTTGATGTCAGCTGTATATATGCTCCAGATAGCAATTAATTTATATACAAAACCATCCAAAGGAATAAGGATTAAATTCTTTTTTTTTAATTAATATTTTTTTTTTTATTATTTCATTTTGCACGACCCCATTACTTGACTTGACCATTTAAAATTATTGATTTGTTTATTGTGTAAGCCACCCATGAAATTGGACTTAAAGAAGCTCGACCGGCGGAAGTTCTTTTGTGAAATCAATTTGTATGTGACAAAAAAAAGTATGGACATTTCAACAGACGTGTCATTTGAAACTTTCCTTCCAGAACGCTGAACCTTAAGAGATATATGTATAACACTGCTTGATGTTTATCTCTCCTCCAAAAGCGCACCAAGGGCAAACTTCCGTTTAGCCTATTTTGGACTTCATTGAGCGGGTCTCATACTAAACCAAACCAACCTATACGAAGAAGAAAAATGTTGCCAAGCCCATTTTTGGTGGAAAATTAAAACCTAATCAAAGGGAAAGACTAAAGTAATGATGATGAAAATGATTGAGATTGAGACCATCAGAGCCGCCTTCCCTTTTTCGTATAAAAAAAAAATTAAAATACGTACATAGAGGGAAAGTTGATATAGTGAGACGTGCCTAAGTGAATTTAAGTGAATGAACTGTTTTTGATTCTAGATGTGTGCAGTGTTTATGTGATAATTATTTAACTATAAGAAGAGTTAGACAATTAGGTATAAAGAAAATAAAAAGGGAAATTCTATTAAATAGGGAAAGCAACTATCGGTTTATCTGTGGTACTTAATTTAAAATTCATTAGGAAGTGAAACTTTCTATTATATGCGATAGCCCTTTGAAATCAGATTCACAGATATAAATCAATTTAATTTTATAACATTTCTAAGTATAAATTTAAAAAAAAAAAGATTCGTTAATAAAAATAAATAGGTAGCAATTCTTTTTCAATTGTGAGAGTTTTAAATTTTTTTTTCCATTTTTAAGACATAGAGCAAATGAATTGACCGAGTTTTAGTTTCTATGTGTCTAGCTTTTGCGTTTTAAATTAGCTATAGCACTGAACTGATGACAGTTGCATGGCAATTGTTTATTTACTATAATCAGGCAAGGCATTATGATTTATTGCAAACGCATATGTATCAGCTGCTTTATTATAGCTGAAGCCGGTTGTATTTGTTGACTCCCCCATTGGCGTTGTTCTGCTTCACTTATTTTTATTGTCAACCCTTGTTATATGGTGAGCATTATATTTGTTTTTTGATAAAATGCTCTCCCCTCAATATAGAGATGTACATTATTTAGTTTAGCAGCTTATTTTGTGACTGGTAGATAAACTTACTTTATATAATATTCTATATTGAAGGGAAGGCTTGATTTTATTGCTTTTATATATGTACGTTGTTTCTTTTTTCGAAGAGGAGATGATCTCAAATAAAGAGCAATTTTTACCTCGTATAAATTGTGCGATGATTCGCATATACATACGTTCTTAAAATCGGTCTCTATGTATTTCATACTAAATCTCAGAATTTAATATCGAATGTAATTTTTTTTCATTTTTGAAAAGACTGCGTTTTCTTAAACTTTTGGCGGAATAGACATATTTTTCTCATACATATATGTAGTTTTCTTTTAAGATTATTAACTAGTTTAAGATTTATCTTGTATCAATATTAAAGTTTTATAAAGCCTTATACATATATGTACTACAAATTTAGAGATCAAAGCTTGCAAAAAGTTTCACTGACATCGATTAAGCAAAAATATCATGCGATGCGATGGGTCAAATTTTGTATGCTTTAAGTCGTGTCAGTCTTAAATTCTTTTCAGTATAGCCTCTTTAAATTTCTCTCCTTAAAACCATGGACATGTAACACATTTCAAAACTATAAGCTCTACTGTATTAGATGTATTTCTTGTAAGCCAGCCAAATTATGTTAAAAACTATGAACAACTGAATGTTCTTAGCTTCTCTATAGATACAATCTCATAGTTGCTTTTTATGACCTTAACTTAACTTCCCATTCAACTAGAAAAAAAATTCTTTCAGAGATTTTAAGTCTGTAAATATGCAATCACTTGGCCTCTGCCGTAACTAACTCCAACTGAGATAATTAAATAAAACAACCTATTTGCAAAAAACATTTTTACCAAAATAAACGGCGATGGTTCTCCTCGACTTCTCTAAAGCGTTTGACTCTGTCCCGCACAAATTGCTACTGAAAAAGTTAAAATCTATGATTTCCTTTCAACACATGCTGGTGTACTACAAGGATCAATCTGACCCCCACTTCTCTTTACCCTTTTTAGTAATGATTTACCTTTATATATACCTATTTGGGCGAAACGCATTCAATGATGTAAAGGCCACTAACCTTTGTTTTCGTGAAAATCTTTCACTTATACATCACAAACCAAAAACAATAATTTGTTATTGTTTTAATTTTTTTAATTTAATCCTCAATTACTGTAAAATACACATATAAGCGGATAATGTTCAAATTTATTTCAGTGACCGGATTGGTATAGTTGAGGATGCAACCGCAAGAATCAATAAAGATCTGATACGTGTTGTGGAGTGATCTAATCAGAATCTTTTGAAACTTTATTCAAGTAAATGCCTTTCCCCAGTTATTGTTGTAAGTCTGTATCTATAATATGCCCTTAGACAAATTCCTTGATTTCCAAGCAGTTGTATTTTTAGTTAAGTTGATCGAGAATACAACTCCAGGGTATTTGCATGAAAAACTTATTTTCTTAACACTACAAAGAAGTGAAATTTTAATTGCATATCGATTTGACGACAGAAACTCTAAGCGACAGTTTTTTGTGCACACAGTGGGTGCCTTCCTACCTTCCTACCTTTCTACCTTCCTACCTTCCTACCTTCCTACCTTCCTACCTTCCTACCTTCCTACCTTCCTACCTTCCTACCTTCCTACCTTCCTACCTTCCTACCTCTTCCTACCTTCCTACCTTCCTTCCTTCCTACCTTCCGACCTTCCTACCTTCCTACCTTCCTACCGTCCAACCTTACTACCTTCCTACCTTCCTACCTTCCTACCTTCCTACCTTCCTACCTTCCTACCTTCCTACCTTCCTACCTTCCTACCTTCCTACCTTCCTACCTTCCTACCTTCCTACCTTCCTACCTTCCTACCTTCCTACCTTCCTACCTTCCTACCTTCCTACCTTCCTACCTTCCTACCTTCCTACCTTCCTACCTTCCTACCTTCCTAACTTCCTACCTTCCTACCTTCCTACCTTCCTACCTTCCTACCTTCCTACCTTCCTACCTTCCTACCTTCCTTACTTCCTACCTTCCTACCGTCCAACCTTCGTACCTTCGTACCTTCGTACCTTCCTACCTTCCTACCTTCCTACCTTCCTACCTTCCTACCTTCCTACCTTCCTACCTTCCTACCTTCCTACCTTCCTTCCTTCCTACCTTCCTACCTTCCTACCTTCCTACCTTCCTACCTTCCTACCTTCCTACCTTCCTACCTTCCTACCTTCCTACCTTCCTACCTTCCTACCTTCCTACCTTCCTACCTTCCTACCTTCCTACCTTCCTACCTTCCTACCTTCCTACCTTCCTACCTTCCTACCTTCCTACCTTCCTACCTTCCTACCTTCCTACCTTCCTACCTTCCTACCTTCCTACCTTCCTACCTTCCTACCTTCCTACCTTCCTACCTTCCTACCTTCCTACCTTCCTACCTTCCTACCTTCCTACCTTCCTACCTTCCTACCTTCCTACCTTCCTACCTTCCCACCTTTCTATCTTCTACCTTCCAACCTTTCTACCTTCCAACCTTTCTACCTTCCAACCTTCCTACCTTCCAACCTTCCTACCTTCCTACCTTCCTACCATCCTACTTATCACAAAAAAAAAGCGATTAGAATGAGTTAATATACGTTTTATTCCCGCTCTAATGTTTAACGCCGAGCTTACACTTACTTAAATAAATCAACTAGCGGCTTAAGAAGCTGATATAAAATGCTAGATAGAATTTTGTAGGCATTTCTGCATTTACACTAAATTCTTGATAATTGTATTACTATCCACTTAACATTAAATTGTATCCACTCCGCTGCTATTGTAGGCAAAACTCAAAAGATGTATTATATCCTACATGTTCAAATGTATACGAGTATGTTCATAGATAAATAATCTGCAATAATTGTCTTTGTTTTTGAGCTCCTATGATAACCAATAATTATTATCCAGCCTTTGTATAATTAATTTTGTTGCTGATTTATTTGAATCCGAAAAATTCGCCGATAAAGCAATTTGCGACTCAATGACCTTTGGCTTAAATGCCATTGCCATGGTTGTTCGTTTGTCTTTAAAATATTTATAAACTTTTATTTATTTGCTTTTTTGTAGCTTTCCAATTGAACGTGAGTAATAGCTCGTGATACAATTTTAAATGAAAAAGCATTCCTGCCGTCAATTTGGCTTAAATTGTCTGCGAAATTAATGATTTCGTTAGAATAAAAGTGATAAATTGATTATATTTCATTTTAATGTTGCGAATAGTTGTTGGTTTCAGATTAAGATGTCTAGCTGTTTGAAGAACTAATTTATTTTTGATTTTGTGGGTTAGTAAATTATTTTTAATTCACACATTAGTATAAGTGTGCTATAATAATTAAACTAAGCGCTGATGGTGTTATCTGAGGTGGAACTAGATAATTATGGGTTACTCCCAAAAAAACGAACATGTTCAGTGTTTTGATTTTTAGGATGATGGAAACGTTTAACATTTTAATTTTATAGCAATTAATTAAACAAGACAATTTTGTTATTGGCAATGAAAAGAACTAATTTTTTTTACACTACAAATAATTTGAATAATTTCATTGCTTTGTTTCCACAATACTGATTTTCAGTTTTTCAATTTAGTATACTCATCTTTTTTTCCTATACAAATTTGCTTAGTAAGGCAGATAACTACTATAACTTTTGCAATGATTTGATATTTGTGAAGCAAACAGATCAGAATACATTTCGACAAGCCATTGAACACTTATCTATAACAGGTACCTACACCAATCCATCTTGTAAAAACGTTCGTACAGAATAATTCGTGAGTTTCACAGAACAGCCCCAAAAGAATTGGAACAACAAATGACAGAAGAAGTAATGGCAGATCCCTTTGTCCTCACTACGCTAATATGGTAGTTGTGGAAGAAAATTCATCTTTAACGCGAAGATGTGTCACACAATTGGCCGAAAATTAAACCAGGTTGGGGGTCGTGAGATTTTATTTTTAAAAATTAAATAATTAATTAATGAACCATGCAAAAGAAATAAGGACAACGAACTTCGGACCTGCACGTGGAATGTCTTATCACTATACAGACCACGTGCAGATGAACTAATAGCGGAGGTCCTAGATCCTAGAATCTTACAAAGCGGATATCACCGCCATCCAAGTAGTGCGAAGAGATGGGCTGTGCAAAAGAAAGATGAAGGACTGTGATATTTACTACGGAGACAGCTACCACGAACAAAAACAGCGTCTTTTCGGATATGGATTCGTCGTTAGAGGCAGACTTCGGCAAGAAGTCTTGAGTTTCAATCATGTGAACGAGCGCCTTATGACAGTTCGCATCAAGTCTTAATTCACCAGATTTAGTATTACATCTATGCGCGCACGCCCCCACAGAAGAGTAAGATGAGGACACCAAGAACGAGTTATACGAGCTGCTGGACAAACCATATGAGCAATGACCTAGTTATGACATTAAAATTGTCCTAGATGATTTTAACGCTAAACTAGGAAGAGAAGACGTCTTTGGTGGGGAAAAAACAGCCACCTCCAGTAATGTACTCAGACTAATCGACTGCTGCAAGGTTAAACATTGTGGTAGCTCTAGCTAGTAGGTATGCAGTTACTTCATCTTGATATTTACAAGGGGTCTTGGCGACATCCTGATCAATTGACCGTCGACCAGATTGACCGCATTGCGATTGACTCAAGGTATCTAGTATCACAGATGTCCGATTTCGGTCGTCTACAATCGCAAGAGATCACCAAGTCCTTTTCCGATTCGAGTCAGTCGCAACCTCTTAACTAGTCCTATGCCGCCACCTTCAAGCATCTAAAACCAGTGAAAACATTGCCAGGAAAGCAATTAAAGATGCTGCCTCTGCTTTGTTTGATTTGACGAAGAATGTCGGCAAGTATGTGATGTTAAGAAGAAAAAAGAAGAAGCATGAGAAGCGCGCTATCGAGGAAATAGAAGGAAGTCATAACAGGGATGAAGATCGGAAGTTTTACCAAAAGGTAAAAAGATCATCACAAAGCTATACAAAGCCCGAACCGAATCCTGCAAGGAACATCAGTGGAACATCATAGTGGAATCGCAGTCGGTGCTGAAGATATGGAATGATTATTTCTGCAAATTATACAACGGCGATGATAAACCGAATTCCGCTCTTATGCTCGGCCGAGCTGTGAAAAGCAGCTGGCGATGAATAAGTTAGGGGTATGCACTAGCTCATCTGCAAAATATGGTCGGAGGAAAGCATGTCCGATAAATGGAACCTCAGCATAGTTTGCCCGATCTTGAAGAAAGGCAAGAAAGGCGACCCCCTGAACTCTACCAACTACCATCGTCCAATTACTTGCGTACGCCGACGATACTGACATAATAGAAAGAACAAAGCGTGATGTCAGTGGTGCTTTCATGAGCATTGAAAAGGAAACAAGGAAGATGGGTTTAACGGTGAATCAGGACAAAACCAAATATATGCTGTCAACAAAAAAGGACACCCAACACCGACGTCTTGTACAAAACGTCACCTAAGACCAGATATAACTTTGAGATGAATAACACAAGTGCTGAGATTCAACCAACAATTACTCTTGCCAATCGCTGTTTCTTTGAGCTAAGAAGGCAACTGAAGAGCAAAGCCCTCTCTCAAGCAACTAAAGTGTCCCTTTATAAAAAACTTATCATCCCGGTCCGTGCGAAACTGCAGGCAGCTAGCTAGAAACCGAACTGTAGCGCCATTTTAAGTAAGTTGGCATATACTATTTATACAGTAAATTAATTGTGCAGAATAGTACTTTAGTTGAAAGAATATCGTTTAAAAAGGCAATTATTCCAGAACGAAAATCGTGTTTAAAAATTAAACTTGGAACCAAATCCGAAAGTAAGAAATGTCCTCTAAAACGATGAGAATCAACAAGTATGAACATTTTTAATATATTTGTTCATGTTTCTCTGCATTTGATAATTTGCTGCGATACAAAACTAAGGTGTTTTCAAATTTTTCCAATAACGAAATTCAATCTTTGTCAAATTATTCTAAAAACATTCCAGAAAGAGCAGATGAATACCTACCTAATCCATAAAAATTTAGATTACCTGTATAAATTATTTATCTCCGAAGAAAATAATCTAATATTATTTCAAAGCCAATTATAAGAAAATATCCAACTTGGCACTCGGAAATAAGGAAACTATTTTCACAGTCTAGTTCTGATGTTTTTCAATTGAAAAAAAAAAAACAAATTGAAATAAAAAGCATCAGAAACACTCCAGAAGCTCTTCTACTTTTATGGAAGTGTTTTTAAATTGAAACATGAACTGAACATGACACAGTTGTTAACAAATCATTCAACACGTGTTTGAGTAGGTTTTTTTTTTTTCTTTTTACTAAATTATGTATGTATGTAGATTATATGATTTCTACGAAATTGAGTATTGACACATTTTTTTTAGTTGAAAAGAATAATAAAAAAAAGTGTTCATGTACAGAGCATGATGGCGATGGCATAATGTTTTTGATGGCAGGATATGTGTCATTCGTGAAACGTGAATGGCATAATTTATGTTTCTTTAGTGACGTTAATATGACGTTATATGGCTACTTTAGTATTTATACACGGAGATAGTTATACCATTTTAGCTTGAATGCTTTTAAGAGATTCAAGTATAGAAGGTATATGTACTTATAAGTGAATAATAGCCCTACCCAAACTACATATTTCTGCCTAATTGTATGTCATTTTTTTTTATTTATAGTTGATATGACATTAAGTTGGGCATGGAATGGAGGTTTGGTTTTGCTAATTTTTGGAACAGGGCTAATATATAGATATCAAATATAATAGGGAATTTTAACATATTGTCAAAAAAAATATTACGCGGATGACAGATTGAAATTATGTATCGCGCTTTTTTCAAATTGTTAAACTCAAAAAGAATTTTGTAAATAATCTCTTATTTTCCTGTGAAATTTGAGATTTACGTGACTAAAAGGTTTAATAATACACCATTAACAATTTTCGCGCATAACATTAATATTTCCGCTCTTGTTTTCAATCAATTTTTCAACAATTATAAAAAAATGTTCAGCTGTCATCCACGTACTGCTGATTTTGACACTGTTCTGCGAAGGAGAACGAGATATGTCGTTGTTACATAAAAAGCCCTTTGTGAGCATAGGGAATCTCCTTGGTTTTCTCAATGCAACTATAGATGGTTATAAACCACTTTAAATTTTATCAGTACCTCATTTCCATGGGCCTCACCCTGAGCCATCCAACACCCTGCCTAGATGGGCCTTTTAGCGAAGACAGTCATATCAAAGCTTATTTAGCTTTGGCTGGTGGGGGGAATGGGCGGCTTTGGTGAGGTATCCGATGGAAGTTCGTAACAAAGGGACTAACTCCCAAGTTAGAAAACTTTAAACATTAAAATAGCAACTTATTCGCATCCTTCTCAAACTGACAAAATGGATCAAGAGAACTTTGTGAATTCCCGCCGAAACCATACTCATAGCAGTGCAGGCAGACAATGGTAACATCTATATATCTTCCTCTAAAATTTGACGACCTCATGGGCAGCCCGACCTACCCTTAGCCATCCAGTGCCTACATATAGCGAAGCACATATAGCGAAACCAGGTTCAATGAAACAACTCCCCAAGATTGGGGCTTGATTGAATTATGGAATTAATCACCAAATTCAGAATTTAAATAAGTCCCAAAAATGGCATGAAACAAGTCCCAAAAATTGCCAAATCATTTTGTAAAAAAACGAAGTATGTATGGTTGGCATATGCTGTCATCCTGCAAACCCCTTGCAAGGCTCACTAAAGATATTGGCAGGGACGCGAGTTTGAAAATATGCAAAATTGTTTAATTAAAGTTTTTAAATCAAACATTTCGCATACACCCAAATTCGCACCCACCCCAAATTCTAGCGAGTCCAGGCAGGGGGGTTTGCAGAGGGTAGCATGCCCCCAAACATACCTCAATTTATGCTTTAACATATCTACATGACATTGGGGACATCTTTCATAATTTAATTTGGGGACATATTTCGTTATGAAATACACCCTCAATGAAGAGATATGAACTGAGTCCCCAAAAACCCACAAAATAAGTCCCCAATTTTTCCAAATTTTGGGGTTTATTTCATATGACTGAACCCCCCATTTTCATACAATTGTTTGGGGGTTATTTCATTTCTTTTTAGGGGGATTATTTTTTGAGAAGTTATTTCACGGAGCAGCCATAGCGGAGCTAACTGCCGGACGGTGTTTTTATCACTTTGTTTTAGGACAGTGAAGTGTCTTGTATGGTTTGATCATATATGATACTTACACTGAAATTTAGTGATGTGTATCAAATATGATACATTTGACAGTAAATCTAAGGTCTTCTTCTAATTCGAGTAATGTTTTTACAATACTGTGGGGGTTCGTGTCTCTCAGTCAAATGCGTTCCACTAAGGTGGGATGGTCATAAATCAGTTGGATAATTCCATCATACTTCATACCCAGTCTTTTTACTTAAAGTTCACTGATTTTTTTTTTTCAAAAAAAAAAGTTTTAAAGTTTAAACAAAAACAACTGCATTAACTCACCTTTTTAACGTGACACTCTTCGTGGCACCTATTTTGCTTAGTTTGACTTTCTTAAGATGCTTACGTCTATCACCATCACTTATACCGCCAGTCTCCGTATCCTCATCACAGGTATCTCCAACTTCTTCCTCTTCAATACAATCATGACAACTGCTACTGCCGCCCCCCTTCAAACTGCTGCTAATACTATTATTATTCCCGTTAATATTGCTTCTTATCGCTGTCTTATTGCTATTGTGGTTACTGCCATGCAGACAAATTGCGGCGGTGGCGGCTGACGTGTCGGCAACGGTAATAGAGCTTAACATTTTACCATTTGCACAAATCTTTTCGCTTGCATCGAGTAATTTTGTGTTCTCATCACAGTTGTCAAGGCTGTGACATCCATCATCGTCAATGTCATCACTAGCAATGCTGCTATTCATTGATGGGGTGTTCTTTTCAATTATCGCAGATAGAAGTGCATTATCGCTTTGATTTAGTTTATTACTAAGATTTAAATTTAAATTTAAATTTCGACCTCCCATCATCATTGTTGGTGATGAGTTTTGTTGTTGTTGTTGTTGTTGTGATTGATAGTAGCTGGTGGGTGTGGTTGATCTTTTAACAATTGAAACAGGTGTCCTTTGGACTTGTAGGCTTTGTATTGCACCAACAGTATCAACATGCAAAGAAGGGGGCGATACTGTCATAGCGGTTGTCGTCGTTGTTTTTGTTGTTGTCGTCTCTGATGGCTTCTCTTCTACTGGTAACATATAAGAGAGCATAGCGAACGAAACACTCCTCCTAACAAAATCTCAAAGACCACACAATATTCGAGAGTTAAGTTAACTTATAATTATTAAAAAAAAAAAAAACGATTTTGAGATTAGGTGGACTTCGATTTTATCACTTTTTCTGCATCTTAAAGAATGCCCTTACGTATTAACCATGCATACGCAGGAAAAGATGCCGATACAATATTTAAAAACAAAACACTTTTTCAGTTATAAATTTAAAAAAATAAAGAAAACACGATATTCAACACGCACACAGTAAAATTGCCATGCAATATTTTTCAACAGACGAAAAAAAAGATACTTTTCACAATTGATTTTGTATACACTTATTGATTTTCCCTTTTTATGTATCTTTTAATCAAATTAAGCACTTTTTCGTGAAACAAATTGCATTTATCGGTGTTGCGATGTACCTTCCACCTCTGCCTATGCAACCGGAACCGTCTCTATTACCTATCACATTAAACAAAATAACTATAATTACGAAACAAAAGGGGAAGCGCACAGTAGGTAATTTAGTTAGCGGACAAATCTATTTGCACAAAATATAAAATGACGTCTATCTCAGACAAAGTGTCAGAAAGTTAACTGGTGGTAGCTACCTACGTAGGTAAAAAATACGAATGCAATTATTTTTGCCACATTTGACAAGCAATGAACTTTGAAAGAATTATTTTTTTTTTTTTTTGTTGTTTGTTCCTTTCGAAAACAAATAAATGGAAATTAAATTGCACTCAAGTGGACTACAAATCGCGTCGCGGAGACCGACGAAAATGTATGAAGTAAATAAAATAATTTATAATTTTTTTTTTTTATCTCGAACCTTGTGTACGGTTTGGTTTACGGTGTACCGAGCTGTGTGCTGTTTTTGCCGTGGTTCGCCCTCGATATAGTTTTGTATATGCGGCGAATAGATTTGACGCGGCGCGCACCACACCGGAATTCACTTCGTTCGTTTTTCGTGATACGTTTTGTCGTTTTGTTTCCTCTACTCTTGCTTGTTGGTATGGAAGAGAGAATACCTATCTACTAATAATTTTTAGATGAATAGGTATAGCAAAGGGAGGGATTCTCTCACAGCTCTCAGTATCAAAGGTTATATTTCTATGAAGAACTCTTTTGCTTTTGCAGTCGTTGTTGATTTAGCTGTTTTAAAATATTGTAATTTACGAACACACCCGCGTTATAATTTTAAATTGTGAATTTGTTTGTTTTGGTGGATGACTCTTAACTTTTGCTGCTCCCCTAAACATTCACATAACCAAGAATTTGATTAAGCGCTATAAATTACGTATATCTTTCTGTTTGCATAACTATCTTGCGGATATTACAACCGATTTTAATTTAGTTTGCTAGTTTTAGACGTTGACTCATTAAGAGAACCAATTCAATACATTTCATTTATATTTGTTCAAGTGGCCATAGAAAACAATATTTTTACTTTGTTTATATGCCACATGCGCACAACACAACCATGAACAAACCACCGGGTAGGGTATACAAATTTTTTTGCGTTTTAACCAAAATTCTTTCAAATTTACTGTAAAAAAATAATACAAATAATTTTAGATGTGAGAGAAACACAAGTTGTTTTTGTTTCTCTTTGGTTTTGAAGGGTGTTTTGAATTTTATGAATTATTTTGAGTTAATTGTTAATAAGTAAAGTAGAGAGAAAAGGAATATTCTCTTTAGATGTGTTTTTATTTTGTAGGGGAATTTGAGCGATGGGAATGAGAAATGACATTCACTAGGAGGTAATCGCATTTTTTAAGATATGAAACCTGTTTCAACAGTGGAGTTTAAAATTAAGCTCCCGGAAATTACGCCAGAATTAAAAATTTTTTCACTAATAAGCTTAATTTTGCCAGTTAGGTTAAGAAAAAGAGCCAGAAAAAAATAAAAATTGAAGAGTTCCCAATAATTTTTGATAGAAATTGAAAAAAAAAAACCGAACGGGGGCCAACTTCACGCAGCCTCCCTTTTTTCACGAAAAAGAGTTCTGATAGAATATATCAGTTCTTAATGAAAAGTTCTGGAGTTATCGATGTGTTTTGTAAATAGTTCTGGGAAACAAAAGTTTACAAAAAAGTTACCAAAAGGGGGGCTAACTTTACGCTTTCTTTTGTTTTAAATTATTTAACATACTGGAGTTCTGGAAATTTTTGTTGAGAGTTCTAGGTAACCCCTCCTCGAGTTCTTCAGAAAACTACTATGATATGTTTTTGTCCGACCTATATTTAAAAAGTTATAAGTAAAGAAAGAACCAAATGGGGGCTAACTTCACACTTTCTTTTGTTTCAAAAAAAGTCAACTGTTTGATATCCTCGTCTTGCTTCCACACAAAAGAAGTTTAACATACCTTTTCTAATTTTCGGAGCTTCTTATTAAAAACAGGAAAAAAAGTCAACAGAACTCCGAAGAGCTCAGATTTTTTTTTTTTTTTTGTTATTGAACCAAAAAAATCTTTATAACTTTTTAAAATTAGGTCGGACAAAAAAATGTTATTAATGGTTTCTGCAGAACTCGAATAGGGCTACCCAGAACTCTCAACAAAAATTTCCAGAACTCCAGTATATTAAACAATTTGAAACAGAAGAAATCGTGAAGTTGGCCCCCCTTTTGGTAATTTTTTTTAAGCTTTTATTGTTTCCCAGAACTATTTACAAAACGCATCGAGAACTCCAGAACTCTTCATTAAGAACTGATATATTCTATCAGAACTCTATTTGTGAATAAAGGGGGGCTGCGTGAAGTAAACCCCTCATTCGGTTTTTTTTCAATTTCTGCCCAAAATTATTGGGAACTATTGCTATATTGGGCAAGAACTCTAGAACTCTTTAAAATCTACACAGAACTCCAAAAAAAAATTATGTTTTTTAGAAAAGGGGGGGGGCTAACTTCACGGGAGTATCCTATAGGTACATCGAACGAACAGGCGGTTGCAGTAGACAGCAACAGCACGCCCCCCCCCATAGTTATCTTATTTTATGATAATAATAGTGTCAGGTATGCATAATACATGACCCTGGCCCTACAAAATAAAAAGCACCACTGGGTCGCATAAACTTGCTCTTGCTCTAGTAAGTTACCTAAGAGAACATAACATAAAAAAATGGCTATTATGGTAATTTGAAATAATTTCTTAAATTCCTTCATAAATAAATTGAAGTTACTAAAAAAATGAATAGGTCGATAAGAATAATTCATATAACATTAAAAATAAAAAAAACAAATTACATTAACATTTTTAAAAATATTTTGGGTATTATAATTTTAAAAAATTCATCAACTGGTTTTCAAAATATTGAATTTGTAAAAAAATGTATGAAAAAACAGGATACGCTATTATCATTTTGCGATATCGACTTTTTTTAAATAAAGTTTTGTTAAAATCCGTCGAGTAGTTAACGAGAAATTGAAAAAACCTTTACATGGTACCCCTAAAACTATTTTCTAAGAAATACTGCTTAAAGCATCTGAGTTGCCTTCAATGCCGTAGGAATAACACATGTCAACTTTAATCAAAATTAGTTTTCGAGAAAACAAACTTTTTCTTAACGGTTTTTTAGGCATATACATAACTCAAATTACAAATTTAATGAGAGACTGACAGACAGAATTTCCTGACCCAATTTTGTTCACAAATCCATAACTTGCCTATAAATAGTGCATACCTATAATTGCAAGTAATTTTAAGCGCATGATTGGGTCGCACAAACTGACTCTTATGTCTTGTGGCAAGTTACGTTGTTTCAATCGTTGTAAAAATAAAAAAAAAAATCTGTACGTATTTTTATTTTAAGTTTTCATGGTTACAGACATTTTTCAAAGCAGGTTTTCGTTTTCAGCCTTTTTTTTATTTCAGGTAATGAAAAACATTTTTGAAAAAAGCGCCTGAAATTTCTGGAAGGAAAAGTTTGGCTTTTATCTGGGAGAAAACGCCTTCAGATATTATTATGAAGCATGAATATAAGGAATTTTTTTGGCTTTTACTTAAATATAAAATGTAAATATTCTTACAACTTAGTAGTGGTAAAAAAAGGTTTATAAAACTTAAAATTAAAAAAAAATAATATTAAGAAGTGTTGAAATAACAATTGCGTTACAACAGTAACTGCATAAATCTTTCGGCGAATTTTAGTTGTTACTATATAGAAAGGTGTCTTAAATTTATTCAAAACTTGGACCATTTCTCTACACCATCATGACGTCCGACCAACAAAAAATCATCAGTTTCTTGTTTACTCATTAAGATTCTAAATTTAATTCTAAATCAGTACTTTATATTAAATTCTTATTTTATTTTTCTGATTAAAATCTTTCTCTTTATATTTTTTTTATTAAATTTTGTATGTTATGTCAACGGCAGATGGCGTATTCTTAAGTAAAAAATTTTTACCAAATTTAATTGAAAAAATAAAAAATATATCTATGAATCTATATCTATGTATCTATAAATCCAACCGATGCGAATTGAAAGAAAATTTTTAATTTTTATCTACCCAATTACTCAGTTATACATCCATTGATAACGACTAAACCGATTTCATTTAAATTTGGTTATGTACTTAAGTTAATTATTTAACACAAAATGGCATAAAAGTTTTTGGCCAATCAAACGTTTAAAAATATACAGACACCATACAACTTGATCTAAAGTTTAGGTCATTTCCTGATATTTTTTGCCATTGAACATAATTTAAGTGTTTGTTTCACAATCTCATATTTCACAAGAGCACACTGTGACACATTTTTATTTAAATATCGCTAATAATCGTTTAATAAAAATCAAACAAGCATGGGTTAATATAATACATCATCGAGCGTGTAGGAATGTTATGTGATAAAATACATAGGTACATTGGACCAAGCCTTTTTTTCCCAATCATTTGTATCTATTTTTATATTTTCCCTAGGTTAACATTTTTACAAAATGTTTCGTTCCTATTATTAACATATTTGTTCTTCTTCGTAGTTAACGTTCACATAATTAAGGCGGATGAAACACTTATTATTTCCTCACGTAGTAATTAAGCCGATGAACTGAATTGATGTCAAGAACATTGGGAGCATCACATAATAAATATGTACAATTAAATATGAATTTTAATAATAGCATTCAACTTGGTCAGGTCAGGCTTGTGTTAGACGTTCTCTTACATGATTTAAAAAAAAAACTGCAGATAAACTTCGAACAGACTTAACACACGATACCGGATATTGTCAACAGGAGGAAAAAAATAAATGTATGAAGTATGATCAATGTATCGAATTCCACAGTCATTGTCCAATGGGTCCCTTTCTATTTCAGATATACTTCGATAGCAATAGCAATACCCTTTCTAGAAACGTTGGGATACGGCTGAGTGCATGATTAGTTTTTATTTTCTCTTTTGTAGATGTTGATGTGTATACTACATCTGTCAATCGAGAAATCACTAGTGGATTTCTATGCGATCATTGATCTTTACGCCAACGACGACAGAAGATATAGAACTGATACTGTTGCAAAGTATTACATTGCATCCTACAGGTTTTTCGATTTCCGCAGAGGGACAAACTACACAATCGTATATACATACTACTCAGCACCGAGATTGATGCAAGAACAAGATATTCTTATAGGAAGTAAATGTATCTGATTAGTGTTGGATGTCTTTCTGACTTGCATCAGAAGTTCTTTGATCTAATGGTTTAGTGTTGTAGTGAACGGATTAATTATTATCTATCGGAAGTCGGAATTTTATGAAGTTTAATTATGCTCTAATTGAAAGAGTCAAGGTGGTAATATGTGGTATAAGAGTCACATTACAATTTAATCCGGAAGTTAAACATCACACGCATATATACTATGTTAAAGGTATAGGTTTTTCTTTTATATCAAAATACCATTTAGGTATATAAAAGAAAAATGTATATTTAAAATCGAAATTGTCAGATTTTTTTTTTAATTAAAAAATGAAACCTACATAATTTCATTTTAAAAGAAGCGCCAACGGAGTAGATAGATATATTGCGATTATTTAGTTACCTATATAAATGCTAAAGTATTTGTAATTCCATCAACGGATATAAACGTAACGTACCAATATTTTTCAAAATGAACTTACCTATACAACAAAAATTATTTGCTGAATCTTTGGTCAAAAGCATGAATAATGAAATGAGGTTGCAAAATTTGTTTTAAATATTTTGATTACGAATTAAAAATCACAATATGGTTCGTGCATCGAGCAATGAATTTGAAAAGACCAAAATCATTGAAGTCTTGGTATAAAGCAGAATTTGTAGGTATAGAAAATTTGCACTCAAAGAAAATCTCAAAACTTTTATTTAACATGATTTCTTACAAAAGAAATTCGCTTAATAACTCCATAATCGTTTGATTATGTGCCGACAAATTTTGATCGACGCAGGTGACACGCCTTTTCAGAGAATCTTATTCCGCAGCTCCCCCGAATCAGAAATTGAAGATTTCGAACTCTTGACTGTAACATTTGGGGTTAATTGTGCTCCCTACTTGCCCGAAATTCCACTTGCGTCAAAAATTCTACAGTAGGAATTTTACGTCGACGATGTTTTGTCTGGGGCTCACACTATATTGAGTTCGCCAAACAGGCACAACATGAACTTATTTCATTGCTCGCCCCAGCTGGGTTCCCTTTACGCAAGTGGACCTCGAATTCCCTGCGTTTACTTGAGCATTTACCTCGAGAACATGTTTTGAACGAGAATTTTTTAAAACTTGATTCTAATAGCAACACAAAAACCTTGGGGTACGGTAGAATGCTAATTTCTATTTCTCAACACAACCCATTATATTGTCTAAAAGTCCCACAAAACGAGAGGTATTCTCTCAAATTGCACGACTGTTCTACCCTGCTGGATGGTTGGCTCCAGTAGTAATAGTTGCTTAAATGCTGATGCAAAAAGTCTGGTTGGAAAAAACTGATTGGGATAAACATATCAACCAAGACACTTTTACTACTTGGGTTACTTTTGCTGAATCGTTGACAGAAATACAGCGAATTGAATTATTAACTCGTTGGGTGGAATATGCTCCAACTTCCGACATTCAATTTCATGGTTTCTGTGATTTGTCTGAGAAGGCATATGCGGCGTCGTTATATATACGCGTTAAAACTAACGATGGAAATACGACCTCTCACTTGATCTGTGCAAAGTTAAAAGTTGCACCCATCAAACCAGTGTCTTTACAACGCCTTGAGTTGTGTGGGGCACTGCTTCTCTCCAGAATGATAAAATTCTATTTGCCGAATTTTCCGGTACAGTCATTTCAAACTTTTTTGTGGACAGACTTGCCCATTGTGTTAGCATGGCTTAACAAACCACCTTGTGTGTGGAAAACTTTTGTGGTAAACCGTACAAGCGAAATTCTCGGTAATGTGGGTGAGTCGACTTGGAGACACGTCAAATCTGCTGATAGTCCTGTTCCCGTGTAAGGGACTCATGATCTTTTCGGACGTGAATTCGTCGTTGGAGGCAGACTTAGGCAAGAAGTCTTTAGTTTCAACCATGTGACACCAAGAACAAGTTCTACGAGCTTCTGGACAAACCATATGAGCAATGCCCTATTTATGATATTAAAATTTTCCTAGATGATTTTAACCCAAACTAGGAAGAGAAGATGTCTTCGGTGGCATAATCGGATAAAACAGCCTGCACAACACCACCTCCAGTAACAGACTCTGGCTAATCGACTTTGCTGCGGGGCGAAACATTGTGGTAGCAAGTACGCAGTTCCCTCATCTCGATATTCAAAAGTGGACTAGGCGACAGATTGACCACATTACAATCGACTCAAGGCATTCTTCCAGGTGACCGAACGTTCCGAGGAGCCAACATTGACTCGGACCACTACTTCGTTGTGGCCAAGGTAGCTATGGATATCCAGAACAAAGCCAACCGTCGAAATACTCTCAGCCTCTTAACTAGTCCTATTTATTTACACTACCAACACAACGAAATTTCTGCTTTGACGAAGAATGTCGGCAAGAACATGCAGCCACACAACAAGCATAAAAAGTGGCGATACGAAGTAGGAATGAAGTTTGGAAGTCTTACCAAAAGGTAAACAGAACATCACAGGGCTACAAAAGGCCCGCACCGAAGCCTGCAAGTATTTATAATCAGGGGGCATAATAGTAGAATCACATTCAGTGCTGAGAATATGGAAAGATGATTTCTGCAAATTGTACAACGGCGATATGATGAATCCAATTCCGCTGCTATATGCAAATAACACCATTCCACCTAAAGGACGCAGGTCAACAATTCCATCCACCGACCTAGATGAAATATGAAAATAGCTTTATCTAAACCTAGTAAAGCTGCTTGAGCTGATGGCCTTGCGGCCGAGATGTTTAAAACAGCTGGCGATGAACTATAGTTAGGAGTATGCACCAGCTCATCTGCAAAATATGGTAGGAGGAAAGAATGCCCGATAAATGGAACCTCAGAATTGTTTGCTGAAGAAAGGTGATAATCTGGACTGCACCAACTACAGAGGCATTAGTCTCCTTAACATCGCATACAAGATCTTATCTGCATTAGTATGTGAACGTTTGACTTGAGCCATTCGTGAACAAGCACCAGTGGTGTTTTCGTGAGTATTGAGAAGGGAACCAAGAAGATGGGTTTAACGGTGAATCAGGACAAACAACACCGACGTCACCATAGGCACAAGCCGTGAAGGTAAACTGTGATCATCGTTGTATTTGATACCGACTATTCCCCGTGTTTTTTTTTTTTTGGAAAAGTTATTGCTTATATTGAATAGGGATGCCAGATCTGAAAAACATTTTTGCGGTACAAATTTCAATTTTTTTTTTTTTTTTTTTTTTTATTTGGCATAGTAATATATTTTTTTCCAAAAACAAATTGCATAATTGCCCAATTTACATAGATATGGTTATACTACCTTACTGAAGTTTATAACTTATATTGAACAAAAATGAGATTTAATTAGAATAAAGTGATAATTAGAAGGAAAAGCTATGGTAATAAAAACCTTCGTAAAAAATGAGAAAAAAAATTTACCTTAGGTACTTAAGTAAAGACACGCCTGCTCAGAGATGAGAGAAGATGGATGGTGGAGTTAGTTTTAAATTTTAATTTTTAAACATGTGATTTTTCTGTTATTTTTTTTAACAGTCTTATTTAACATTTATGTTTTATAGTAAATATAAGTTATTCGTTATACAGAATTCAATAAACCATACCAAATAAGTTATGGTTTCCTTTTTAAATTACAGGAAATATTTTAATATTGCCTTATTTGATATTGTGTCTGTTCATACTGAAAATAACTTGTTTTTGGTTTAATTCAACAACGCCTTTCTCTTTGTAGCGGCACCTAACATGTTTTCAGGATTTCTGCAATTTTCATGCATTTAATTCTTTTGAACCAAATTTTCAAAACTATTTTTAAGTCCGAAAATAAATACGACATAAGAAAACTAATGCTGACTCATCTACAAAATGTATCTGTTTGATTTGTTGGTTTTATCTGAAGTGCCAAACAGCAAATTAAAAGGTAAATTAAATTGTATTTTGACAGGTGATGTTTTGGTTACCAGTAATGTATTTTAATATAGAATTACAATAGCACCGAGTTTCCACTAAACTAATAATACCTACATAGCTGAATCTCTATCCATCAAAAAAATGTGCATTAGAAGAAAATAATTCTTTTTTATGCCGTGCAGAACAATCTATCTGCTGCAATGCAAACACATTATTAATGTTGCTTCATATCTCTTTGTGATTCAAAAAGTTTCCTTTATTTGTACTTCGCATAAGATAGGACACCGTTAAGATCAGTTATACATTACATCACAAAAAAAAACTGTTACACAAACCCCAGTTGGTGAATTTTTAGTAAAAAAAAAAAGGTTAAAAAGACCCTTACGTTTAGTCAGAGTACGTTAGTCATCTACAAATATAATTATTTATCAGGCAAATTCAGAAGGGTTTTGATTTTTCGTCAAACAAATGCACTCACACAGACTTATTTTTACAATCACTATATTACATATTGATGTCAAATGACTGACCGTGTAAAGGACGCTTTACACCATAACCCGATTTTTATATAACTCGAGTGAGATGTGAAAGCTTATATTTGAGTTGAGCACATGATTATTATATAACTCATCCACTATGACATACACATCAGAGCAAAACAAAAATAATACCTCTTTTCTCACTTTCTTTTATTTAATACTTATTTTTTATTGATGTGTGTGATGTGTACTGTTTCAAAATAAACCAAAGCGACCCTAACACGGTCAGTCAGAGGACGTCAGTCATCTACACATATAATCAGTCATCAGGCAAAATCAAAAGGGTTACTTATTTTTACAAACACTATATTACAGATTTATGTCAAATAACTGACCGCGTAAAGATCGCTTAACAGCAGAGATTTGCTGGCCAACCATTGAATGAAATAATAGAAAATGTACTCGTACCCTTTTATTCCTGCATCAAACAAAAATATTGGTTCCCCTATTTTTCTATTCGTGTACATTTAGTGTTCTATTACACCATGATTCTGGAGTCATGACTCTTTTGAAACTACATAAGTGCAAACGAGAGACAAAATTCGAAAAGATGAGATGGCAGACATGCAGCCCTGTGAATCGTGGGCCAAGTTTTCCGTGACTCTTATTCGCGTTTCTTTTCTGCTGTTCGTAATTTTTCTATCTCACTTTTTTCCTTTCCGCTTCTTAAAGAGTGCACATAAATGCTTTGTATACAAAATGCTCTTGTGTGAAGTGGATGGAAAAGAATACTTTCAAAAGAGTCATGACTCAAAAAATCCAAATGTAATAGCGATGCGAAAACAAAAAGAAATTCGGAAATAGAGTCATGACTCCAGAATCATGGTGTAATAGCACACTTACTGTAGCCGAATGTGTAAAATAACTGCAGAAATGCATCCTATTTTGCACTCGTTTGCGACATAAATGTGCAAAGGATTCAAATATTACAAATTCTCTTGTATTATGTATTTTAATGAATCCAATCTATCTTTTTATCATTTTTGAAAAAAACGAACATTGTTCATTGGTTCACACCTTGCGTGCATCATGTAATGCTCTGCATTGCAGTTCCGCCGAATGTCAGCTCGCCTTTATGAAGCTCTAGTTAAAACGTGCCCTTAAGCATGCAATCTGTTATGTTTTTGTTTCACTAATCTAGTACAATGCATCCAAACGAGAATCGAGTATCGAACAAAATATTTAACTCATTTTCTCTTTCTTGCGTGTACAAAAAGTCGCTTACTATCTACCTATCTCATTTTGCCAGCCTATCCTACTTTTATCTTTTGTTTTAAATGTCATTTTATATTTTGACGTTCATCTTTTTACAAGAACAAGAGTATAGCAGAGTGAAGACGTTAAAGTGAAAATTTGCATTCCCAATAAAAAAATATTATTAATCCGTTGCAGGAGCAAAATTAAATTTATTCATTTACCTACAAAACTAAATACAAGGTAAGCTTAATTTTTAATCTCATCAAACAAATAAGTTGTAGTTTTTTTTAATCACGAATCCATAATCTTTATACAAACATAAAATTCTGCATGAAATCATGAATCATGTTTTTAACTTTGTCTGTCCAGGAAATCAATTCTAAACAATAAATTAATAATGTTAATATCAATAATTTTCTTTTGAAAGTTCCAAATTTCTATTTTTATTCAAGTTATTCGATTATGAAACAAACATCTGTCGATTGTGCTCAATCGATTTTGAATGCATTTCAAGAAAAAAATGTTTTCTTACCTTTTATGGTCACATAAAGATCTAGTAATCCCCAATTGCAACGTTAATAATGTTTTCTCAATATGGTATTTTCTTTGCGTACCTGAAAAAAGAACCATAAACCAATGCACTTTAATAAATAAAAAAAAAAGACGCGAAAAATGTCTAACCTCTGAGTCATTCTTTTAGCTGGCGCTCAGCAGCAGCAATCACTATTCTCAAATGGAAAGTTAATTCATAAGCAATTTTTGTGGGTACTAATTAAGTCTTGGGTAACAAATTTCGTGGAAGATCTCTTTGTGAACATTTTGGGCATTTTTTTTTTCTGTGGTGAATGACGAATCGCGAACTTAAGAATGTGTTCGAATTGATATGAAAAGGTGTTTGTGGACAATGAACCCAGTACTGCCTTTAAATGACTTCAAGTTTTGTATTATGTATGACACATAAGTTGTTTATCTTTGATTAAAAGTATGTGTATGCTATTTGAGAGGTGTGCATTTAATTTTGTGTTAAATTGTCCTTAGCTTTTGAAATATTCGTGATAAGCAAAATGCTTATCGTTTAAGTCTAATTGTATGCAAATTGGCTTTTATTTTTGCTTGGGTATTCTATTTTTTTTGCCGATTGATTTTACGTTTACTTTGAAAAATTGACATAATAGGTATCTGGTTTTTGATAGTCCAGTCGATATGTTAGGCTAAAGGGTGTTTTGATATGATGAGCCCACGCAATGCTTACATGCTGCAGCTGCAGTGCACAACTGACCAGTACCTACTTAAGTACTACACCGTTGTTGATATAGAGCATACAAATACCCACTGATTGCTTCCTTGGCCTCCAATCCACGCCTGGACTTGCAAGTACGCTCTGAAAAAATAGAACTTTGGGTCATCATTAGTTGGTGGCAGCCTTGTAAGTTGACATGGTACCAGGTCTTCCAGATTGTAAATTTCAAAGGTCCCTTCAAACAATTTCACTAATAATTTATCTCGAGTGTCAGCGAGTCGAGTTGGAGTTGCCTTTGGGTCATTAAAATGGTGTCACATCCACTTATTGAATGGAGGATTAGAATATCCCGTGGGTACTACTTGAAAGAGTGAGATGAATATAGTACAGTTGCGTTTTTACCCTTAAGCAATGAGAAGCACCCTGTTATGACAATACTATCATAGTTGTCAGCAGCTGAGAAACCAGTCTCCAGAATCATTTCATCGGCGTCTTCTGCTGCCTGCTTCACTTAGATACCTCTGGTTTTCATTCTACTCTTCATGGACAAAGTTTTTTGTCTGGAAAGACCAACTTTGTTGAGGAGTGAACCAAAGAACGCCAAAAACGTTAGAATTGTTTGTCAATGTCTACAATTTATCTTAAGTTGTTTTTAATATATTTGCTTGTAAGTGGTTTAGCAAACAAGTGATTTGCTTTCTTCTAATAAATTTAAGAAATTAAATGCTCTTTGGCTTTGGTACTTGAAAAATTCAGACATTTGTTTTGAGGATGATTGATTCCATTTTGTATGCTGCATTTCAACATGAAACTTTTATCAGCTCAAGTCTTCCGCAAATGGTTATTTTGTATTTATTTTTTTAAACTAGGCCTTCTTTTTGTATTAAAATATGAATTATTATAACAGATAAACGCCAGTAAAGCGACAAGGCTCCTAAAAAGACTGTTGAAGTTTTTAGTAAATTTTGTCTTGTCTTTCTTCTTACCATTATTTGCTTAAAACGACTATCGTAATAAGGGTGATTAGTTGCTTAGTTTCTTTTATGCATGTTTCATCTATAAATAGTGACATCACTATATGAACAACAGTGCGATCTATACCTGGAGTGTGTGAGGAATATTCATAATAATCATCCTTGTGCTGATATTACCCTGATAGGTAAATAAGGCTGTTGAAACGATTGAAAAGCTTTCAGGTTGTTTCTGAAATCCCTCATGCGAGGAAGTGACAAATAAGAGTATCATTGTCATGAAAAGTGCTTCTCATCTTATGCGTTCGGATTCAACAAAAAAATTATAGGTCCCGTCCAATCCTGTAAAACTAACAACGCACACAAAAGAATTGGTTTAGAGTGCAAGTCACTATGTCGTGGTTCCTTGGAATTGTCGATGCCACTGAATTTATTTAACTTCGTTTTTTTTTCTGGAATTTCATAGCAGTTTAGTATGTTCATAGATGTTCATACTAATCATTGAACTACTCAATAAAAACTCTCCAATGAGATATGATATATAGAATGTTTAAAGTTTGACCCACTTTCCATATTAATTATTTTGCAATGCAAATATATGGAATGAGTTCAAAAGTTTAGGAGTGCATGAGTTCACATTGATAGCAGAACAAGGTTGAAAATCTCTAATAAAACAACAATCTAAAAGTTTATTGCAGTTCTTATATGTTTGAAATGTGTAAATTCAAAAATAAAAAAAAAATAAAAGTTGAAGGTTTGTTTAATGTACAAGTCGATAATAGTGTTTTTGTTGTTTTTTTCTATTATTATATATGTATATTCTGCACTTTTCAAGGTTTGACTGAACTTTGCAAAAATGTAAGGTAAATATTACATAAACATTTGGTTAGTACGCTGCTTGAGAATGAAAAAAAAAAAAACGAGAGACAAATAAAATAAAATAAAATGATTTAGTGCGAGCGATTTTCTAGAATTATTTTTTAATATAGTGTCACGAGTTCTCAAGTTCTAAAGTATATTTGTTTTTTATATACACAGTTGGTCAATAAAATAGGTGCGTTTATATTTTTGTTTTTATTAACTCGTTTATTTTAATATTTTTTCAGGATAATATTATTTTTACAATTATATTTAGAAAACTGACTTTATTATGTAAAATTAAGGTTAGTCAAAGTTTTTCAAATCAAATAATTATATATAAAACAAAGACAAAACTGTCGATTTAGTCTGGATAAAAAAATTAGTGCGTCTTTCTAAAGTATCAGTAATTTTCGTTGTAACGAATATTTTTGTGTTTTTTTTTTTTCAATTTCTGTCTTTATTGATCGAATAGCCAGATTATCCTCCGTTATTATCCAAACATTTTAGTAATCGGCGCTTGGCATTGGCTCTAAAAATTTTTGACACTTTTTCTGAGGCATGGAATAACATTTCCCCTTGACTCTAAATCAGGAAAAACAACCCTATACACTACATTTCCTCCTCGGTGTTTGACTATTTGCTCTGCATAGCGAGGGTTGCAGGTAGAACTTTCCTTTTTGTATCCTGAATCAGAGGACTACAAATTTGGTTTTATCTTATCACTCCACACTTCCACAGGGTATTACGCCTTTTCAAGGTCCGTTCCAACTTGTATTGCTAAAGGCAAATTCTTCTCGGAGCCTTATGTTGTTAAGCCTCAACAATGGTACTTTCCTGGCGGCTCTAAATGGAAAATTTACGTTCTGGTTCCTTCTGCGGAATGTGGGTGCACTGATTTCATTACCAATTTGTGGGCCTATAATTCTGACAGAAGCAAAAATATTTGTTTTTGTAAAAAGTAGTAAGCGGCGATCAATGGTAAATTGTATCTTTTTCGGCCTTCCTCTATTTTCGCGCACTAATCTGAAGTGTAGAGCATTTGTTACGAAAAGTTGAGGTCTTCCTCCGGTCTTCGCTATAAATTTGGTTGAAGATAGTAAAATGATAAAATACAACCACCTCAAAAGTTAGTACCATCTACAAAATAATTTTAAAACGAACTGCAATATTATTTGGAGCACACCTATTTTTATGACCAACTTATAAAACACCACCAATCGTATTGAATCAAAATTGAATCAACTGCTTAACACTGCACTTCAGAAACGCAATAAATTTGGTGTCATTGTCAAGAGGATAACGCGGTTTTTCACAAAAAAAATGTTTTGAGGCAGGAAAATCAACCGTTATTTAGCAACAGAACAACAGCAACCAGCAAAAATTCTTTCACACCTATTATGTATTAAATTTTTTTTACGATGTTATTTCTTGAAATGTTTTCATAAAAACTTATTAAATGAAAAATAAAAATATGTAATTGCAGCATTATAGCAATCAAACTGAAAAAAAAAACTCCATAAGTTCAAATAAAATAGAAATATGTACATAGTATGATCTTATTAAAAAAAATCGATGAAAACATATTCACAAATCATCGTCGCTGCAACTAAGTTCAATTAATTTTAATTTCCCTATTCTATATTTCTATTTATTAACGATGCAGCAACAAAATAGCCAACAAATATAGTTGTAGAAAAATAGGGGCAATTTTATCCAAAAAGCTACTTAAGAGATGCAAATTTTTTCATGTTCAATACAAGCAACTCTTGAAAAATAATATCAATAGTTCTGTGCAAAGATGTTTTGATTACATGTCTCAGAACATTTTAGAATAATTGTACAATTACCTGTAGACTTGTCAATTTTCAATTCAGTTACATTGTATATAAATTTCTATAGTACAACCATGGAGCAGCGCCATCTAAACAATGTTGTTAACTTCACATTTGGAGGTTCTTACATTTACTAAGTGTCTATTCTGTTACCCTAACAATAGTCGTCTACGAAACAAATTAATAATATATAATGTATTTTATTGGCTCTAAAATCCATATTTCCTTGACAAGAGTCGTAAACAAAACAAAAATAATATATGTTTACGACTGTTGTCAGGGTTACAGAATAGACAACTATTAAATGCACGAACCTAAAAATGTGTTTATAACACGTTTCTCAAGATGGCCAGGCGGTGATTATTCAGCATGAAAATACTATAGAAATGTATATACAATGTCAGTTAGATGAGTCCACATTACGAACTAACAAAGCTGTTGTTGTCATTATCATTAACCTCACTTTTGTTTAAAGTTCTTAAATAAAATTATGTGTTTCGTATGCATCAACAACTTAAAAGCTGACCTGCCGAAAATTGCATCATTCATTGCTACAATTAGGTTTGGATGACACTAAATGAACGCCTGCTTTATGCATTACGGCAATACCAATGTGATCAGAGAATTTAATAAAATAAAAAACAACTTAGTAAAAAATGAAAAATTGCAATAAATGATAAAATTTCTTTATAAAACTGAGCCTTTTGTTTAAGGAATTGTTGATCTGATGAATGATACATGAGATCCAATAAGAGCGTACAATGTATCCCAAAAAAGTCACTGTTTGGTGTTGATTTTGGGCTAACGAGTTCATCGGTACATATTTACCTGAGAATGAAGGTGGTTAGGCAATGACCGTCAACGGTGATCGATGATTACCAACTTCTTTTGGCCTGAATTGAATGATATGGACACCAACAGCAAGATCTTTTAATGGTAGTAGTGGTAAATAAGGATTAAACAAAGTATTATTATTGTTATTAACTATTCATCATCATCATCGGCTCGACAACCGGGGTCCGGTCCTGGCCTCCTTCAACAAGTCTCTCCACCTATCCCGGTTTCGAGCCGACGCCATCCAGTTGCGCACCCTAAGGCTCCGGGCGTCCTGGTCTACGCCATTTCTCCAGCGCAAGCATGGTCTACCACGCTGTCGTCTGCCATAGAATGTACCACAAAGAACTTTCCGAGCAGGTTCCTCTTCGCTCATGCGAGCTAGTTGCCCTGCCCACCGAAGTCTACCAAGCCTAATTTTTGCCACGATATCTGCTTCAAGGTAGATTGCGTACAATTCATGATTGTACCGTCTCCGGAATCGTCCTTCCTCACATACGGGGCCAACAATTCTCCTTAAGACTTTTCTCTCGAACGCGGCTAAGAGGTCAGAGTGCCTTTTGCTAAGCACCCAAGTCTCGGATCCATATGGGAGTACTGGCAGGACCATGGTCCTGCACAGCAGTAGTTTTGAAGTTATGGTGAGATTTCTGGATTTGAAGAGCTTTGACAGACTGTAGTAGGCTCTGTTGGATTTGAGAAGCCGCCCGCGTATTTCTTCTTCTGTAATGTTATCGGCTGCTACTATTGACCCAAGGTATTTAAAGGATTGCACCACTTCAAATTTGTGCTCCGCTACCTTGATTGTTTGACCAACTGTTATTAATTATTATTGTCATCAAAAAGAATTCTACACCAATCTACCTCTAAAACTAGTAATATACAACTATAATGTCGAGGTAGCAAAGGCTTTCTTTATGCTCTGCTGTAACTTAAAGAACGACTCTCACTTTGAATACAAACGAAGGATCATACTTTTTAATCGCTGTTTTTCTGGGCAATTAAAAACAATTGAAAAACAAATCCCATACGTGTGACGAAGAAGCTTTAACGACAAGCTTTGCAAGTAAGTAAGGTGACATTTATTTCACCAGAAGGATACGTCTTCAAAGTCTCCAATAATTGTCATGTAGGTTAGGTTAGGTTTGCGGGTTGCTGAAAAATAGCCATTAGCTGAACTCGAACGCACTTTGGTCAATGTAGACCCATTGTGATGACTATTTGAAGGTTTTTTATACGTCCATAGTTTCATCCTGGGGCGTCCAAATTTTAAGTTAGACGTAGTTTTTTTTAGCATGATATCTTTCCATGTTATGACCCGTCAAAACACCTACCAACGTCGATACTGATTATCTGTCTTTTTGCGTGGTAGCATTTGTTCTGTTTTTATCGTATTGCGGACATAGTTTTCTAGCCACCTCACAGGTATTTAGAGTAGCCCATATTGAGTTAGCTCTTGACAGTATTTTACATAATACATTATAGTTTGAGGTCGCATAGTGCAGGTTTTACAATATTTTCTGAGAGTTCTAGGCTAAGTGCTGAGCCTTTTCTCGTCAGTTCGTCAGCTTTTTCATTGTTCATGATACCGCGTGACCGAAAACCCAGTAGTTATATATTGTGTTGTGTAGCAAGAACTTTAAGCTCTTCGCGACAGCTTTTCACAAGCTTGGTTTTTATTTCAACAACAAAATTTGCTTTTATTGCTGCCTGGCTATCAATGAAAATGGTAATATCATCACGCGATAGAGCCATCATTGAAGCCACTTTGGCAGTTCGTTACTACTAGAACCTCTCTTAGGAATACACTACTGTTAATGGATAGTCTGATTGAATCTTCTATTTTCAGGGCTTCTGAGAAGCTGTATCCATTTTCAACCCATCTGTGGAGATTAATTTGGTTGTAGGTTGTAAAATTACATTCTTATCCTATTCATCTCTACTTGGAAACAAGCATTCGAATGTTTTTTTGAAATCTGTATAAGAAACAATGTAGTCAGATTCTCCATTTGTTCCTATATATATATATTCAGAACTTCAGAGTGTCCAGTCAGAGTGTCCAGTTATCCCGATAATTTCGATTGGCTAATCCTGAGAGCGATTTTTGCTGCAGATTCTTGCATATAAATGTCAAGTGGCAGAATTTTCATCAACGCTTTTATGTTCACCAAACTAAGGTTTAGTATTGGCCTCACTATCGCAGTGTACATCCATAGAATTACATTGAGTTTTCACCCCCATTTTTCTCAAAAAAATTTCCAATTCAGTTTTATATCAAGTATGATTCTGAGGCATGCTGTTCAAGTAGTTTCTCTAATGTTTTAAGCACAAACGATGTTAGACTTATTGGTCTGAAATCTTTTAGCGTAGTGTAGGTTGGTTTACCGGCTTTCTGTATGAAGACAACATTGACTTCTCTCCAAGCGTCAGGTTCACATATGTGTGTACATAATAAATCGCATGAATAGTTCTTTTAACACTTTTTAAATTGCTTCATCTCTGCATTGCCTTTATCTATGGACTTCTAGGACTGTCTGTCCTTTTTAGATTTTGAGTAGAACATACACCGTAAGACTTGTATACGTCATCGGTATTTAATCTTTTCACACTTTTCAAGTAAACAATCAAGAACTAGAGCGAAGGACAACTCGGCGCTTCCTCGGTTCCTTCAGTACCACCTGTGATGCATCTTTCCTTTCTTTTGATTAGCGCGAACATATCCTCGAGTATTACCTTTATCAGATCTCTTGGTTGTTTATTGAATGCTTCAACTGCTTTCGTAGTTTTGTTCTAAATTTAGAAATGTTATTCCGACCTTTTTAGTGGAAATCTTTTTCTGAACTTTAGCTAACTATATAATATTATTTGCATAAAAGTTCTTTCTAATTTATTTTGAATTTTTCCGCTTTTTCTTTCCCCGAATTCGATGAACGGTGTAGTTTGAAAAAAAATCCCACACACAAACTCATAATGAAATTTCGGGCCGTTATACAAGATCACCACGTTATGAAGGAGTTGCTCAATATCATCTTAACTCTCTCGAAATTAACCAAAAATTGTATCATGAAAATAACTTCACAAAAGATAAATTTCATTGTAAATGAAGACACAGGAAACACTTCACCCTTAGTTTGGGTAGAAATTGACACAGAACAAAATTTCACTGAATATCTAATGGAAGGAGTAAACAATGAACATCCAAACATAATGCTTGCATTTAATCCAGTTAATTTAGCTCGTGCTATATCAGTTTTACGTAATGGAGCAAAATATTGCAAAATTAAACTAACAAACGTTCAGTATCCATGTTTAACAATTGAAATGGAAGTGCAATCAAGTGCTTCTGACCGTTATCGGCAAATAATTCACGATGTGCCAGTAAATGTTATACCCAGAGTCGATTGGAGTTCATTTCCATTGCCCGAAGTTCCAAACTCAGATATTTTCCTTACTCTCTCATCAAATCGAACAATCCGAAGTCACATTGATAAGCTTAAAAATCATTCACCATCGATTACATTTTATGCCAAGAGTAATGGTGAAATGAGTGTAGCAGCAGAAACTGAATTGATGACCATAACAACACGTTACAGGAATTTAGACGTAAATAAAATCAAAGCGACTGGAAAAAGACGAGACTCTGGAAACTTTGAGGCTTCTTGTACTGTTAGTTCGAAGAAAATGGCAATTTTCTTTTCATCGATACAGTTCTCAACACCGGAATGGTCATGTGGCATATCAGAAGAAAATTTGGTTCATTTGCAAATTGATGTAAACAATGGATTAACAGTTCATTCAATTATTCCTGCTGTTTATGTTCAAGTTTAAATAATACATTCCATTTTCCATAATTGTAAATGCTCTTTTTCTAAAATAAACTTGATTTTTATACGCGAATTTATTAATTTAATTTCGTTTTCATGTGTAATAATATTACATGAATTCTATAATTGAAAATTTATAGTTAAAAACAATAAAAAGAATTCGACACACAGTGACAATTCATCAATGATTTTGTAGAAATTAATTCGATTCGTAAAATTTCTTCTTTTGGTCTACGGTCTGAAGTGAAAACATGTCTAAAGCAATAACCAGTCAGTCATAATTTGGTATAATAACTGCCTCTAGCTTAGCAAACTAAGTGATTCTACATGATTTTTAGATTTTGAGCAGAACATACATCGTAAGATTTGTATACGTCATCGGTATTTAATCTTTTCACACTTTTCAAGTAAATAATCAAGAACTGTAGGAAAGAGCGAAGGACAACTCGGCGCTTCCTCGGTTCCTTCAGTACCACTTGTGATGCATCTTTCCTTTCTTTTGATTAGCGCGTACATATCCTCGAGTATTACCTTTATCAGATCTCTTGGTTGTTTATTGAATGCTTCAACTGCTTTCGTAGTTTTGTTCTAAATTTAGAAATGTTATTCCTACCTTTTTAGTGGAGATCTTTTTCTGAACTTTAGCTAACTATATAATATTATTTGCATAAAAGTTCTTTCTAATTTATTTTGAATTTTTCCGCTTTTTCTTTCCCCGAATTCGATGAACGGTGTAGTTTGAAAAAAATCCCACACACAAACTCATAATGAAATTTCGGGCCGTTATACAAGATCACCACGTTATGAAGGAGTTGCTCAATATCATCTTAACTCTCTCGAAATTAACCAAAAATTGTATCATGAAAATAACTTCACAAAAGATAAATTTCATTGTAAATGAAGACACAGGAAACACTTCACCCTTAGTTTGGGTAGAAATTGACACAGAACAAAATTTCACTGAATATCTAATGGAAGGAGTAAACAATGAACATCCAAACATAATGCTTGCATTTAATCCAGTTAATTTAGCTCGTGCTATATCAGTTTTACGTAATGGAGCAAAATATTGCAAAATTAAACTAACAAACGTTCAGTATCCATGTTTAACAATTGAAATGGAAGTGCAATCAAGTGCTTCTGACCGTTATCGGCAAATAATTCACGATGTGCCAGTAAATGTTATACCCAGAGTCGATTAGAGTTCATTTCCATTGCCCGAAGTTCCAAACTCAGATATTTTCCTTTTTTTTTTTTTTTTTTTTTTTATAATAGGCACGCACTCAAGGGGTTTTTCCCTTTTTATGCCAAAGCACAGTGCGAGCGTTAGGAAAAATGGGATAGACGGAGAGGGTTAAGGATGAGGTGTCGGTTAACATTAGTCTTGAATTCCTGAACACTGCAATGACTGGGGAAGACAGAGTGTGGAAGAGAGTTCCACATTCGCGTAGTACGGCTAAAGAACGATTCTCTGAACATGACCGTACGTCCGAAGTTGGGCTCGAGGGTGAACTGATGGGCATTCCTGGAGGCGCGGGTATTACGGTTGAATATCTTAAGGGGAGGAATGCAACTGGCTATTTCACTAGAGCATAAACCATTAAAGTAACGGTAAAAGAGGGTGAGGCATGAGACATTACGTCGATGTTCAAGTGACGTAAAAGTCTCAACGATGGTACGGTCACCAATCATCTTAAATGCTCTTCTCTGGATACTGTCCAAAAGACTTAAGTACGTTACTGGAGCACCAGCCCAAATGTGGGAGTTGTACTCAAGCTTTGGCCGTATGTAAGTTTTGTAGATGGTAGCCAGATCAGAAGGGGAAAAGAAGTTCTTGCATCGTCTTAAAAAACCTAAACATCTTGCGGCATTTTTGGCGACATCGCATATGTGATCATTCCACAAGAGGTGGTCGGTGATACACATACCAAGAATCTGGAGATGTTCGGTTTCACTGTTGCAAGTGCCACACATGGACAGTGGCAAGGGGGGTATATCTCGCTTCAACGATACAAGACAGCATTGAGTTTTCAAAGCATTAAACTCTACGCGGTTTTTTATTCCCCATTGTACAATGCTGTTTAAGTCAGAGTTTAATGAGCTTATCATATTTTGCCGTTGCAGTTCCACACCCGAAAGGGAGGGATGTGAGTCTGGGAACGAATATGAAAAGCTAAGGGTACTATCGTCAGCGAAACAATGAATTGGATTAGAAGTTACAGACAAGAGATCATTTATAAAAATGAGAAAGAGGGTCGGAGACAAAACGGAGCCCTGGGGCACACCAGCATTTATTTTGTGGGTTTCAGACTTGAACCCGTCCAGTACAACTTGTATTGAACGGTTCAAAAGAAAGTTTCTAATCCAACGAAGGAGGAATTCATCAATACCGAAGGCACGCATTTTCGATAAGAGAGCCTGGTGCCAAACTCTATCAAATGCTTTTGAAATATCGAGTGCAACAATCTTACTTTCTCCAAAACGATGTTAAGATTTGTTCCACTGTTCGGTGAGATATGCCATCAAATCACCAGTGGACCTGTTGCTGCGAAAGCCGTACTGCCGGTCATTAAGAAGCTTTCGTTCTTCAAGATATTTCTTAAGCTGATAATTTATCAGCGTTTCCATGACCTTAGAAAGAAGGGACGTAAGTGCAATCGGACGATAATTGGAGGGAGAGGAGGATTCGCCTTTTTTGGGTATAGGCTGGACAAATGCTGTTTTCCAACTACTCGGAACGAGCCCAGAAGAATAGGATAGATGGAAAAGCTTACGCAATGGTTTTGCCAGCGTTGAAGAACACCTCTTCAGAACAATAGCGGGGATACCATCCGGGCCAGCGGATTTGTGTATGTTGAGATCCTTAAGGACCCTCGCCACAGCACGAGTGCGAAAGAAGATTTGTCCCATGGAATCATTAACGCGCTCAAGAACTGGCGGAGTCATGACACTCTCTGGCAGCGAAGAGTTGGCGGCGAACTGCCTAGCAAAAAGGTTAGCTTTCGCAAGAGAGCTAACCACTGGAGTATCATCATCAATGAGCGTTGGGACCGAGGAAGAGGAAGAATTCTTCATGTTTTTCACAAATGACCAAAAATTTTTACTGCCTTTGGGACATTGCAGTATTTTTTGCCTTAGTTTTTGGTCATGTAAAAATTTGGTCCGTCGAATATGGACATTGCAGGCCTTCCTGGCTTGTTTAAACTTATTCCGATTTTCCTCAGTAGGGTTGGCTTTGTAACAACGGAAACTTACCTCTTTAGCCCTGATAACCTCTTTACAGCTCATATCAAACCATGCGTTCACTTTAGGTCTGATGCTTTTAACCCTATTCGGGATAAAAGTTCTCATTCCCAAAAGAATTAAACTTGTGAGCATATCCGCACTGGAATCTACGTCACTATCGAGGAAGCATAGTGACCAGTTAAAGATCCTGAAAAAATTATTGAGGCCGTCCCAGTCGGCTTTCTCGTACTGCCAAACGGTTCTCTTAGGAGCTCTTTCTTTAACTGGGATTTTTTGGCACGAGAAATTTGCGGATATGACACAATGGTCAGATCGGCCTAGAGGCGATAATACACTTATTGCATATTTATCAGGGTCAGAGGTAAGGAACAAGTCAAGAGTGTTTTCTGCTTGGCCGTCAATGTCCGGTATTCGAGTGGGCTCGTTGACCAACTGAGCAAGGTGGTTAAACTCAGCAAAAATCTCAGCACACACTCCTTCGGGTGTTGTCTTGCTCGAATGGAGAAGCCAGGAAGAATTGTGTACATTGAAATCGCCCGTAATAACGATTTCAGTGCGAGGATACAAGGAAACAATTCTTTGAATGGAGTCGGACAGTGAGTCAAATTCGTTAGCAATTGAAACCCTGTCCAAATTTGGGCTTCTATAAAGGACTCTCTCATCAAATCGAACAATCCGAAGTCACATTGATAAGCTTAAAAATCATTCACCATCGATTACATTTTATGCCAAGAGTAATGGTGAAATGAGTGTAGCAGCAGAAACTGAATTGATGACCATAACAACACGTTACAGGAATTTAGACGTAAATAAAATCAAAGCGACTGGAAAAAGACGAGACTCTGGAAACTTTGAGGCTTCTTGTACTGTTAGTTCGAAGAAAATGGCAATTTTCTTTTCATCGATACAGTTCTCAACACCGGAATGGTCATGTGGCATATCAGAAGAAAATTTGGTTCATTTGCAAATTGATGTAAACAATGGATTAACAGTTCATTCAATTATTCCTGCTGTTTATGTTCAAGTTTAAATAATACATTCCATTTTCCATAATTGTAAATGCTCTTTTTCTAAAATAAACTTGATTTTTATACGCGAATTTATTAATTTAATTTCGTTTTCATGTGTAATAATATTACATGAATTCTATAATTGAAAATTTATAGTTAAAAACAATAAAAAGAATTCGACACACAGTGACAATTCATCAATGATTTTATAGAAATTAATTCGATTCGTAAAATGTCTTCTTTTGGTCTACGGTCTGAAGTGAAAACATGTCTAAAGCAATAACCAGTCAGTCATAATTTGGTATAATAACTGCCTCTAGCTTAGCAAACTAAGTGATTCTACATGATAGATCATTGTTGCTCTACGCATAACACAACCATCAGAGCCGATGAATAGGTAGGTTGTATAAATTTGGTTCTTGAATGAATGAATGAATATATTTAGGAGTTGTGGTGCACTGCGACCTTTAGATCTATTGTGCCCCATTTACTAGGGCGGGATGATTTACTCATTCTACAGCTCTTCCTCCATCTTAATATCTTTAAGTAATAATAGTATCTGGAGAACTTATAGAGAGGGTAATTCGCTCTCCTCTATCTGGTAACTTCCCAGATGTTTTATTCTTTTGTGCATTATCGCAAACACTTTCCTAGAAGGTGATTTGGCGTTTCTTCTTGGTAGTCACAGAATCTGCAGATTGCACTACTGGATATATCTAGGATGTTTAGGAGTCTTTCAAGTTTGCAGTGACCACTGAGGAAACCCGTTAAGATTCTAAATTTGTTTCTACTCAGGTTTATACAAGCTTTAGATCGTAACTTGGTTCTTAAGGTTTACCTGTTCTTAAACCACACTGTTTATAGATTACCATCTGTCACTTTCCGTAGAAAGAAAGTTAGCTAGAAAGCTATAAAATGTATGGTGGGCATTTGATTGCATTTGATGTCAGTCTAATTACATAGAAAACAGAAAAGTCAATATGAAAATGTTAGCTCATAGAATAGCAACATAGAAAGATGTAGCAAGAAATGTTTCATAGAATTCTATTTGCGTTCTCCATGAACAATTTTAATAGAATGTTTTCTTGCATTCTATGAAATCTTGATCGTGTTGTCCGTAAAAGTGATGAGACGTATGTACAAAAAATACGGCATGTAAAATCAAGTATGTGTTCGGTATTATAAGTGTATTTATTCCTATATAGTAAAGTAAAATTAAGAAGGCTTCCTTTTTGATGATCGGACACAATGTTGGAATTCCATTCATGGAGTATCTGCATACTCGATGATTTTGTACATGTTGCTTACCAATCCATTTCCTTTGAACGGTTCGGCCTTCAACTTGAGAATTTCGATTGGTTTCCCATTCCTCAAAATCGAGTAGATAGAAAAAGTCACTGTCATTGTTTATTTCGAATGGTTCCATCACGGTTTAAAACCTTTTACAAATTATCTTTCGATATATTCAACATCGAATTCGGTGACCTCTATAAATATTTATGAAATCTGGAATGAATAAATCACTTACTTACTAATTAGATGTTTCTACTCACCGCAAAGTTAATCAGTTTTTAGCCGTTATTGGAGTTGTTGTCGTAAAGCCTGTATTATTCAAACAGTCTTAGCATAGATGTTTTCTTAACCAAGTTTGGGATTGAAGTAGAATGGTTTTTACGACAGAGTTAGGAAGCTTGTATGTTTCCTTCAGATACTCGTCAAAGCAGGTGTCGTCCGTTTTCCCTGAGCCAGAGTATGCGCGAACAATCGCAGGCCTTGTTCTATGTAATAAGCATCGTAATAAACATTGGAGTCTTTAGTGTTCGTCGCCCCTTTCATTCCATGACATAAGTATCTGATTAATAGCTACAATCGAAGGTTTCTGCTTATTATTCAATCATCGTAAGCCAGCACCGTCAACATTATTCAAGGCAGTTATTCGTTGCTAATGTTTTTGTTAAAGTAACTGAAAAGTTACTTAAGCGCATTTCCCTACTTGGAGGACCATAAGTTTATCTCGAGTTATAACCTTATGGTCTATTTTATCTGATTCTATATGACCTTAAATTCGTAGTAGATCTTCAAGGTGTTCAGTTAGTGATTCCCGCTGATAGGAATTGTGTGACCCACCGTTGGCGTCTCGATAACAGGACAAGATTTCTGAATGAAGCATCTAGTCTTTATTATTATGTGCAATTATGTCGGGTACTCATTTCTACCCTTATATAGCCTGCAAAATTTACGATTTTGAATTTCCAATGCAATAATTTGAATTACTGGCTCAGTTTATTTTTTTGAATTTTCGGCCAGCTGTCTCTGATTTCATCCGGTTCGACATAGATGTCAACAGAATTGATTGTTAGTTGGATGGACGATCGGACGGCCTTTATGGCCCGCAGTAATCTTTAAAGCTGTCAGGGACGGCAGTAAAAGCACGTCGTTGTGTTTTAGTTATATATTGTTTGTTTTTCTATCATACTTAAATTCTTCTTTGACATCACGTTAAGATCAAAAGATCACTAGTGGCGAGACCTCGCCAAGACTAAGCAGTTTCACAGAAAGTAAATAAAATGCAAACCTTGTTGTAAGGTATTAGCAGTTAAGATGTATGTTCTCCTATCAGCAAATGGCCATTAATGATTGCAGCATTTTCGAGACGAAAAGACTTATTTTATGAATGTTTAGTATTTCCGAGAATTTTTGAGCCGTCAGGGAAAATTGTGGTTTCATAATCATTTGTCACCGCATTAGTTTTCCATTCGTCTCTATGAGAATTGGATTTGAATATTTTAGCAGCAATTCTATTTCTAAAAAAAATTACATTAATAGCCAAGGTGAGTTAAATAGTGTCCTAAACGGTTTGAGTGTTTTTGTATACATAACATTTAATTTTGTCTTAAAACATAACACTAAACTATTTCATAATAACATTCATTATTAATTTTCCACTCACTCTTTCGTAGTTCTTGGCTTTTTAAACTAAAAAGTTTTCATACTCGTAACTAGATTAAACGTCTAATATTTTTTTTTTAATAAAATTTATTGCAGCAAAATGTCTTCCCGTAAAACTGCCGGTCGTCGTGCTACCACCAAAAAACGTGCTCAACGTGCCACTTCAAATGTATTTGCCATGTTCGATCAGGCACAAATTGCCGAATTCAAAGAAGCTTTCAATATGATCGATCAAAACCGCGATGGTTTTGTCGAGAAAGAAGATTTGCATGATATGCTTGCTTCTCTTGGAAAAAACCCAACTGATGAGTACCTAGAGGCAATGATGAATGAAGCTCCAGGGCCGATTAATTTCACTATGTTCCTGACATTGTTCGGAGAACGTCTACAGGGAACCGATCCTGAGGATGTTATAAAAAATGCCTTTGGGTGTTTCGATGAGGAAAATAATGGTGTTTTGCCAGAAGATCGTCTTCGGGAGTTGCTGACTACCATGGGTGATCGATTTACTGATGAAGACGTTAGTACAAAAACACAAATTAAACATGAATCTCTTATTGAATGTTGTTCATTTTTTCTGCTCTCTTCAGGTTGATGAAATGTATCGCGAGGCACCTATTAAACACGGTCTCTTCGATTACATTGAATTTACACGAATTCTTAAACACGGTGCCAAGGACAAGGATGAGCAATAACTTCATTCTCCTGTATAATATTATTTTTGTTTGCCAGCTACTTCTTGCTGTTGTTGGACGTATATTGGTTAAAAAAAATGCATTTTTTACTTAATTTCAAAATCATTCATTTATTTATATTTTTTTTTAAATATAAATTTCTTTTGTTATTCTCGTAAACGAAAAAATATATTTGCAAGTGATGCGCACCTAAAAATAATATATTATAATATACCTATTATTAGATAAATGTTAATTGGTGCCCTATCCTCAGAGAAACAAATATCAATATTAACTTCTATTATATTTTCTAGTATTATTATGTATGTATGCAAATTGTTTAGGAAATTTGCAACTAAACAATACTAACCTCTATTTGTATACCATAAAGTTTTGTCAAATATTTTCCATTTTTTACATGAAATAAATTTCATACATGAAAAAGATTTTATAACAATTATTTGCGTTTGTTTCGTTTGTGTAAGTTATTTATGTTAGTTCTTTCAATTCAATTCAGTTTCACACCCCTTTCGACTGATCACGTGTGACATGGAAACTTGGCAAGATCAATTGTCGTTGATTAAATGTTCAAGCTATGTTGTTTACAAGTACGGTTGTAGCATTGAGTTTATACACATAGAGAAATAAAGATGGTTTCAAACTCACCGAAGTAGATGTCGCTAAATGAGCATTTCGAGTAATTATTATTGCCCTAATATCGGGAATGTAATGAATATTTCTCAAACCAAAACGAAGAAAATTTGTCTGCATACATTTTGTATTCGTTTTTCTTTTCTTGTCTTTTAACTTAAGAATAATAATTGCTACAAGAGTAAAAAAAACAAGTCGATAGTACCGCCATTCTACGAGCAGTACTTGAAACTTACACATGATTTCTCTATGTGTATAAACTCAATTGTTGTAGTCATTGTTCTATTACCAGAAGTTCATCTTGTGTTTTCAGTAAAAAACCACAAATTTCAGGCACAATCTTTGAATGAGTTTTTGATTTTAATTTGAAACCAGCAAGCAGTGTTAAGTCTCACAAGCATAATTTACCGTTAAAATAAGTTCCTTTGTAGGCTGTTCTGCTTAAACGTAAGGCCGTAGGGTTACGTTTAAGTTTAAGTTTTAAGTTTTATACGTAGTCGTAAGCCAACGGACTGTTGACAATTTGACAATTTCTGTTTGCCAAGTCGAAACATACGATTTGAGTGGACAAACCAAAATAATAACTAAACGTAGGATTTAACTTTTGAAAACTATTTTACTATAATCACACGATTTGTAAAAGTTGCGAATACTTGCACACAAGGGGTAGTATGCAAAAACTTCTATTCTCAAATCTCATTTTTTTTTAAGTAACTACCTCTGTTAAGTTTACGAAATAAAATAAAGTACACATAACGCAAACTATCAGAATGTAGATTGGGGTTCCAGTTCTATTGTCAAATAAATATTCAAAAAACTTAAAAAATCAGCGCAATATTTTTTTATTGTGAAAACAATCTGACCACTACAATATATGATAAAGAAACATAAAATCTATCAAATTTAGTTTTCGAGCGGAAAATATTCAAATTGACAGCACATGTTCTACATTTATTTACACATATGTATGTACGTTAAATACAATAATTACCACATTTACGAAACAAACTTAAATAAATAGTTGTGGGTCATGGGACCCTCGACAGAAGTGAAACTTTATTATTTTCTTATAAAAAAAATTCTTTGACGTCGTACCTTTTCTGGACCCTTTCAAAGAAGTATAACTGAAGCACCTCCAAGACAAGTCCCATCCAATCCCAACGGACAAAATCACAACCTTGAAAATCCCGAACATTACCTACCTAACTACAAAATGAAAATCCCGAAATTTTGTATGTAAAATAATTCTTTCTTTTCCCTCGAAATTACATATAAACGAAATAATTTTTTTTTGGTATCAAACTATTCGGGATTTTGTCAGTCGGGATTTTAAAATTTTGTCTGTCGGGATTTTTGTTGTCTTGTCGTGATTTCGGTAGTCGGGATTTTATCATTCGGGATGATGGGAGTCTGTATTTCGTACTCGGGATTTAGACTCGGAATTTTCGTTTTTCGAATTTGTATGAAAATTTCAACCAACTGGCGGTCCATATCTTGTACGTCAATGGGCTCAGCGATTAGGTATTGCAAGTTAATAATGCAATGATATGGTTGCTTCACCAAAGTTCTCCTCAATTAATGAAGAAGAAAATCAAACAACCACCAACCATAACCAAACAACCAGAGATGAGTTTTCGTGAGGTAGTCTAGACTACTACGTGATTATATTCGCGTAGTCAAAACGGCAAAAATGCTACCTTTGGGAAAACATAATTTTGGTATACTGAATACACACCATCTCACTCCTCCACGTCCACGTTTCTGAAAGTGCAAGCTATGGATTGGATAAGTACCATTGAGTTTATACACATAGAGAAATCATGTGGAAGTTCCAAATCTTGCTCGTAGGATGTCGTTACTATCGACTTGTTTTTTATTTACTCTTGTAGCAATTATTCTTGTGTTAAAAGGCAAGAGAAATAAAGAAAATCAAATACAAATGTATGCATTGTTCGGTTCAGTTTGAGGGATTTTCGTTACAGTGAATTACTGCAATAATAATTACTTGATATATTTATTTAGCGACATCTACTTCGGTGAGTTTGAAACTATCTTGATTCCCCTATGTGTATTACCCAAAGAAGAGAATAAAAAGGCTCACTTCCTCTCCAAACAAAAAAGATTAAGATTTTAAAGTTTTAACCTGCAAGTTAATAAGTATTCATCCTTTTAACATGATTGAATTTCTTTACTTGGCCCACAAATATATTTACATCAGAGTCTTTGTTTTGCAATGCAAAGAAAAGAAATTATAGATATATTTTAATGAAAATAAATAGAAAACAAACAAATAAAACAAAATGTTATTGTTTTGTGTTTTGGAATGTACCAAAAGCAACAAATTTCAAGTTTTAATTTCGGAAACAAATATTTTTTGTTTCTTTCTTTTTGTCACCAACACAAAACCTACCCTTATGCGTTTTTTGAGAACCAAAAAACCCAGGGGTGGAATCGCGTAAGATGATAGTTGATTGTCACATTTTTGATCATCACTTGTGATCAAATTGATTTTTCCTTCTGCGTAAGGTGATCGCATCCACCAATTCAACTCAATTCAACTTTGTTCAATTTGTCAGCGACATTTGTGAAAAACATTATTGCCGTAGTCATATTTTCAAATAAATTCATTGAAATTGTTAATTTTTTAGTGAATTAATGCAATAAATCTAAATTTAACCATTTATTTTCGATTGTTATATACTCATATGGAAAAAGAAATATTGTTTTTGATGATTTGGTGAGTAAAATTAAAAAAAAGTTGAAAATTTTATTATGTTTTGTATGCGTGTGGTAACTCTAGTCACATTGCCACAAAAATGAAAATGAAACGTCATTTTCATGAGAAGATGACTATCACAATATTTTGGTGATTGGTTTTTAGCTATCACTGTGATGATCACCTTACGCAGACAGAAAGTGTAGATTTTGACTGTCACTAATCACAACTCACCTTAGCCGATTCCACCCCAGGTTTTTTGACAGCTCTTGGGGCTGTGAAGAAAACCTGGGTCGACCCTGGCTAAATTGGTAAAATTCAACGAACACAACTATTTTTAGTGAAATTGAATTGAATACACACAAATTTTTCGCACTGACTTTTCTTAGAGCAAAATTTTTTTTTTAAATATTTTGAGTCGAACTGAAGAAAAACTTATAACTCTCAACTGTCGGAGAAAATGGAAAATCTTTGAAGAGCCATAGGTTGGTTACTATAGTGTTTACAAAGCTGTGGTTTCTTTAATGTTTTTAGAAATTTAATAAACTTTACGAATGTACTTAATTTTGTATGTTAAAAACACAAAGTATATGACCTTACTGCAAAAATTGAAAAAAGTTCCAAAATTTTCAGTTTTTCGAAATTTCAAATTTGGATTGGGACTACTCTTACTTACTGACATACAACATACTATAAAATCAGAACTATATATCACGCTTTGTGATTTTAGCATTCAGTGCCATTTGGTGACCTAATTAACGTGGTGCCCGGGGCGAACCGCCCCCCACACCCTAACCTTAGTCCACCAGTGCTTACACAAATACTTCCTCTTGATTGAATCATATGATTCAAAACGATTTTTGGCAATCTTGCATCTTCCATATTCATTTCTTTTATTATATAGTTGAAATGCATTTTTATAGCATAACTGAAACTGCGGTTGAATGAAACAGTTTTTATTTTGAACTATGCGATACGTATGTAATACGTGAATGGCTGAGCCTTTTCATCATCATCTGCATACCATCCACAGTTTCACATAAAAAAAAGATGTCATCAAAGCAGTACATCAAAGCTGAAATTTGCACTCCAAAGTAATTTATTCCTCCTCTTACTGTTTCGGTCATATCACTCATATCATTTATGAACAGAATAAACAGTACCTATAGGTAAAGCAATCAAGTAGGTATCAGTAGGTAGGTACATCCTTGTTTCACCACCCATAGAAGTTTCAAATTCATCGGATGTCAAATAGCAGTCTATAGAATTTCTCTTGTGCACAATCGAATTTATTGTTCAACTTCCCATACCAACGAATAAATAAATTTTTTTGAAAAAAGAACACTAACTTATCATTCTAGTTAATAAAAATATAAAGTAAAGCAAATTTAATTCAACTGGCCAGAGTTTCGTTTACTTAAACTCAATGCTTTAACTTAATTTTTTTTTCTTCTTCATGTAGGTAGGTATAATATTGTTGGGTTTTATCTAGGTTCGTTTTATTTAATAAAACTTATTTGCGTTCTTATACAACTCACTTTACGTCTTTTCACTTTTAATTTTTAATCTAAAACGAAAAACCGGATGCCCAAATCTCTAGCACTTTTGATAAAATAATAAAAAAAACACCTATTCTAAGAAGAAACATTTTTTAAGTTCTTACACGACTGCCTTTTGATGTACATAATATTTAATGGGAATTAAAAGAAAAATCTTTCTTTATTATTTTTTAGCATACAATAAAAATAAAGTGAAAAAGTAGCTTTTGGATAATTGGTGTGTACATTGAGAACACCTGGAAATTCGACTGCCAATTTTTTCTATTATGGCTCGATGACATTTGAGCAAGAGCATCCGGTTTTCTCATTTCGACTTATTAATAAGAAAATTAATACGAGCAATGAATTTTGAAAACAAAAATTACACTAACATACATAGGTACACATTTTTTTTTAATAAATAAAATAAAATAAATTTGTTTAAAAAAACCAACCAACGCTTTTTTTTGCATATTCTTAAATATAAACCGATCAGAAACTACTGGACCGATTTTAGCTGTTGTTTTAGGAAGTAACTTATGAAGTAAATTATACTAAACAAGGCGCTCGGGTAGCTTTTTTGAAAACTCTGAAAACTCTAAGCTAAACAGCATTTAGCAAAATGTTGGACCAATACGAATATAATTACTCTTTCAAAATCAATGTTTTCTCGCTTATTTTTTCTAAGGCAGGAACGCGCCGGGTAACAGCTAGTAGACAATAAAAATTAACTGGAATTTTTTGTAATTTTGTTGCTACTAGCTGTGTCTTCATTAATATTATTTCAGCTGCACCCACAAAAGGTCAATAAACTTTGTCCATTATCTGGTATTTTTGTTGCAATATACATACCTACCCAGAGTTTAATGCAACGACTATACCAGAGTGCTCATCACATCATATTAAATACATTGCACGAATTGTTGGCACGAACTTGCTGTTATGGAATAATATCTTTAGTTTGGAATGGATGTACATGGATGTAAAAAAGATAAACAATTTAATTTCCTACAGTTTTGTATATAACTAAATTTTTTTTCAAACAAATTTGACTGTTCGTGCAAAATTGACATTTCAGCAGAGACTTCTATCATGAAACTAAATCATAGCTACATAAGTAGAATATAATTTTTTTGTAACAACGCAGAATAATTTATGTCGTACATAAGAATTAAGTTTAACCATTGTATATACATTTCTATAGTATTCTCATGCTGAATAATCACCGCCTGGCCATCTTAAGAAACTTGTGAATAACACATTTTTAGGTTCGTGCATTTACTAGTTGTCTATTCTGTAGCCCTGACAACAGTCGTAAACATATCTGATTTTTGTTTTGTTTACGACTCTTGTCAAGGAAATGTGGATTTTAGAGCCAATAAAATACATTATATATTATTAATTTGTTTTGTTGACGACTATTGTTAAGGTAACATAATAGACACTTAGTAAATGTAAGAACCTCCAAATGTGCGGTTCACAACTTTCTTTAGATGGCGCTGCACCATGGTTGTACTATTGAAATTTATATACAATGGTTTAACCTAGTTATGTTGAAGATTTATGAAGAGAATGAGCAAACGGGCATAAGTGTTACTTATAGTTATGATGAAGAATTATGAAGAGTATGAGCAAACGGGCCTAAGTTAAGTTGAAATGAAACCATTGAACGACAAAACTAACTTAAAATTTAGTGAAATGTCAGAAATGTCATGCTTGTTTTGTTTATACTCAAACATTTCTTTACTTATCGTCTTTTCTTTTGAGAACAATGGAAATTGTATTTTTGTTCATGATAAACGAATATTAGAAGATGTTACTATGCCCTTAACTTTTGAAGATGAACTTTTAAGTCGGTAATATTATCATTTTACAATTATCTTTAATCCTTCTGCGAGGATTCTCTCAATTCTACTCAAAATTGACCATTATTTTCATTTTCTTAATTGTTACCTATCTCAATTCGACTTTGTTGTTTATTATAGCATTTACAATTTTGTTTTAACCAAAAGCATTGGAATACTTAAAGCGAAAATAAAAAATAATAATAGTTGCAACCGCACCCCCTACTATCTACTTCAAATAACGAATCAGCTGTTGTTGACTTTTCATATCAGACCAACTAATTTTTTTAGTGCGAAAATTTTCGACTAAATTCTTCACTAAATGTCAGCTAAATGTCAACTTTTGAGAGAATCTGGCTTATCAGAGCTCGTGGACTAACGTTCCCATTATTTTGCATTCAATGAATACAAAACAACATTTTAAAAGAAGAAAATTGACAAATATGAAATATTAAGCTTGAAAAAAATCAACAAAAATTTGAGCAAGTTGTCAATATCATAAATAAATTACTTTGAAATGGAAATTCAACAAGAAAAAAAAATCAGCTGTTTTTGAAGGTTGTAATTTTTGAGTAGCGGAGGAATTTGAGCCAAAAAACTTCTCCGCCTCCGTCAAAGTGACAGTTGTTCCTTAATGAGGAAACATTTGTTGGCGCACGCTTAATGGGAACGCTTCTAAAAATGCGTTTCAAAATGGCGTATTAAATTAAATAGGACGTTTAATAAATACGTTTTAAATTTTATTACGCAGTGGTTTCTGTCTTTTATTTATGTGTGTGTTTTTTTATAAAATGATTTCTGAAAATAAAAAAAAAATATTCAAAAACGTCTTTTAACTTTTTTACCAGTGAAAAATAAAAGGTATATTTTACTTAGTTTGCTCGGACTATAGTATTTACTATTTACAATGCTAATAATATAATATTTTCTACACAACTAAAAATAATTCGTCTTAACGCCTTCTACAATTTGAGAGGTTCCTTTGATGTCGCTTAGACCCTGATAAAACCAGTGCTTTTTCCGTACGTTTTGTCATACGTCTTTTTGACATTTTGGGTGAGGGGTGTAGAAACGAAGGAGGAAAGAAGTAACGAAAGCACGTATGAAAAGTTTAAGACTTTTCTGGTTGAAGTTTGACGTTTCTTTATTCAATAATTTAGAATATTAAAATATTGCAACTGTTTTTGCATTTACTAGTTGTCTATTCTGTAACCCTGACAACAGTCGTAAACATATATTATTTTTGTTTTGTTTACGACTCTTGTCAAGGAGATATGGATTTTAGAGCCAATAAAATACATTATATATTATTAATTTGTTTCGTAGACGACTATTGTTAGGGTAACAGAATAGACACTTAGTAAATGTAAGAACCTCCAAATGTGAAGTTAACAACATTGTTTAGATGGCGCTGCTCCATGGTTGTACTATAGAAATTTATATACAATGTAAAATCTGTCAAGCATGTAGTTTCCGACCGATTTTCTAGAAAAAAAGCGACCTGAGCGTGATCTAGGGAGTAAATGAAATAGCCTAAGTTAAGCGCTACAGCATTATCTATCTGCCAGTGAACGTTCCGTTAAAATCGGTCCAGCCGTTCTCGTGATTAAATAGGACAAACAGACAGACAGACAGAAAAACATTTTAAAAATGTGTGTTTTGTTATAAGGGCTGTGTATGTTTTCATATGCGGGTAGTACTGTTATTTTGACATCACAAACAGACACTCAATTTTTATTTATGTGTATAGATAGACAAAAAACATGGGTCCTTTTAAACCAAAACAATTATTTTTTAATTTTGTATAGCGTATATACCTACATAGGTACATCTTTTAAGTAACACTTTCATTCTAGTGAAGCATAACATGAAATTCCCATTTTATTTAATGAACACATAAAAAGATTTTTTCTTTCCAACTATAAATACCGGTTAGACATGAAAAGCATCCCCCTTATTTACTTGCACAGAAATATCCGAAAACATCTGATCCGAAGTTTGAGGTAGTTGCTTGGCGTACCCTCCAGAACGGAAATAATCAAATAATATATTTCACAGAGTTCTAAATGATAGATACGGACGGAAAGGACCTTTTGATATATAAATATGTGTATATACTTATACATTAAAGTTATTCAAAATGAATGTACCTTTAACAAGACTCCATTTCATTTTCTCTCTTTCTTATTTTCCTTTAAGGTATACCTACTTATTTATCAAGTTGTGAGAATCAGGTTTATGTAAGGGTGGCAATAGCAACGAAATCTTTTAAGCTCTAGCTAAATTTACAAATTTCTGTAAACGGTTAGGTTTAAAATGTTAATTGATTGTTTTTGTCGCTGATACAATAATCTAGTGTTCTTCTACTTCTCTTATAATTCATAATTTACAATACCATTGAAATGGCACTGAAATGGAAAACTTATATGCTTATTTCAATTAATTTCCTTTAAAATGTATCTGAATCTGAAATTTCCATATATCCCGACAGAAATATGTAAACAGAAATACTGACTATAGAAGACAAATCCATACCTTTGTGGATTTAATATCTGATGCTATAACTTTAATGTTCATTGCGTAGGATAAAACTTTTGCTAAAAGCATCAACCTTGTGGATAACCAAACCAGCACATAAACAAAAGACCCGACCCATTCCAATACAGTCACTCGAAAAATTCGAAATGTATTCTCAGCTAACAGGCCGAAATTGAATCCGATTACTTCAGCAGTGGGTGTTATATTTCATTCGAGTATCTGTACATTTCTATCTACATTTCCTTACATATATAGTACTCTGGTATATACTTTCTCTACATAGCACATAAACATTAATATAGCTGCCAACCCAAGAGCCCTTGGGAATGAGAAAAAAATGGAGTATCGATCCAAAGCTCTAGAGTCTGCTCCTGCGAGAACGATTTACTGGATATCAAATGACAAAATCAGACATTTATCTAGTTTTCAGGTTTTTTTTTCTTTTTCTGGAAAAATTAGTTAATTTTGGCTTACTTCCACAAGAATTTGTTTTTAATTTAAAAAATATATAAAGGAGTTTTAGATATCATAAGTACTTAATTTGGTAACGAGTATTACGAAGTGCCCTTAAAAGATTTTCGTGATAGACAAAAACTAAATGAAAAGCAAGTTTTATAGAAATTTTTTTCCATGATCAATTCATATCATAAATAGCTCAAGAAATATCTTCAAAAACGAAAATCAATTGGTGAATTGATGGCTTAAACTCCGAACAGTTTTTAAGAAGATTGGTGTTATTGTGCTTGATATTTCAAAAGTATTCCTATAGTTTGACAGCAATCTTTTTCATAGTAAATGCTTAGATTCGGTATTTATAAATCTTTTCTTTATTGAATTAGAGATAACATATTAGTTTGGTCAATTCAAGTAAATTGTACTAGATTGTTTTAAGTCTGAAATTTAGTTTTGAGTGTCTTCATAAATTTAATCAAGAATCTTACGTCTTAAATTGAAAACCTCATGAACCCCAACAGAAACTTGTCAAGTTGAAAAATTTATTTGCTGACGTGCAACAGACTGCAGAAGAAAGTACTCAAACTATTTCAAACAGAAGAGAAAATGAAATAAAATCATCATCATCATCATCGGCTCGACAACCGGGGTCCGGTCCTGGCCTCCTTCAACAAGTCTCTCCACCTATCCCGGTCTCGAGCCGACGCCATCCAGTTGCGCACCCCAAGGCTCCGGGCGTCCTGGTCTACGCCATCTCTCCAGCGCAAGCATGGTCTACCACGCTGTCGTCTGCCATAGAATGTACCACAAAGAACTTTACGAGCAGGTTCCTCTTCGCTCATGCGAGCTAGGTGCCCTGCCCACCGAAGTCTACCGAGCCTAATTTTTGTCACTATATCTGCTCCAAGGTAGATTGCGTACAATTCATGATTGTACCGTCTCCGGAATCGTCCTTCCTCACATATGGGGCCAACAATTCTCCTTAAGACTTTTCTCTCGAACGCGGCTAAGAGGTCAGAGTGCCTTTTGCTAAGCACCCAAGTCTCGGATCCATATGTGAGTACTGGCAGAACCATGGTCCTGTACAGCAGTAGTTTTGAAGTTATGGTGAGATTTCTGGATTTGAAGAGCTTTGACAGACTGTAGTAGGCTCTGTTGGATTTGAGAAGCCGCCCGCGTATTTCTTCTTCTATATTGTTATCGGCTGCTACTATTGACCCAAGGTATTTAAAGGATTGCACCACTTCAAATTCGTGCTCCGCTACCTTGATTGTTTGACCAACTGTTCCTCTCGCATTCGACGCCACCATGTACTTTGTTTTACCTTCACTAATGTGCAGCCAAAGATTTTGTGCCGCCTGCTCGATCTGGATGAAGGAATCGTGTACAGCTTGCTCGGTTCTTCCGATGATGTCGATGTCGTCTGCGTAAGCCAGTATCTGGCTGGACCTGTTGACGATGGTCCCTCTTGTTGCCGTGCCAGAGTCACGGATTGCTTTCTCCAACGCCAGGTTGAAGAGGAGGCAGGCCAAACCATCCCCTTGTCGGAGTCCATTAAAGATGTTGATTGGTCTGGATAGCAATCCGGCTATTTTTACTTGGCTTGTTACGTTGGTCATGGTCAACCTACATAGTCGTGTCAATTTATTTGGGATGCCGAATTCTCTCATGGCTTTGTAAAGTTCCACCCTGGCTATGCTATCATAGGCGGCCTTAAAGTCTATAAACAGGTGGTATGTTGGGATGTTAAATTCTAGACATTTTTCCATCGCCTGCCTAAGGGTAAAGATCTGATCAGTTGTTGATTTGCCTGGAATGAAACCACACTGATATTGTCCGATGATGGTTTTAGCGTATGGGGTTATCCGGTCTTGTAGGATAGAGGAGAGTATCTTATAGGCGGTACTCAACAACGTGATACCTCTATAGTTGCTGCACGTTGTGACATCTCCTTTCTTATGTATGGGGCATATTATACCTTTTCGCCAGTCTTCTGGCATTTCTTCACGCTCCCACACGTGCACTATAATATCATGAATTGCCTGACGTAGAGCTGGCCCACCGTGTTGAAATAATTCGGCTGGTATACCATCAGCTCCCGGGGCTTTGTTTTTCTTTAGCCGGTCTATAGCCTTCTCAACCTCTTCTATGCTTGGTGACGGCAACATAGGGTATTCGTCTTGAAGCAGTGGAGCCTCCACTTCTGCAGTGAGTTGACCATTTAGCAATTCATTAAAGTACACTTCCCATCGCTCCAGTATGCTTTGTGGATCGGTGATCAGATTTCCCTCTCCGTCCTTGCAGTATGTGCAGCGTGGTGTGTACTGCGTCATGTTTCGGATGGATTGGTAGAACTTCCGCGCCTGGTGCTGACCTCGCTCTCGGCTTTTTTCTATTTCACAGATTAAGTTCTTCTCCCAGGCTGATTTTTTCTGTCTGTGAATCCGTTTTTCTATTCTTCTGAGCTCTTTATATTCTTCTTCGCGTGCCCGCGTTCTATGAGATTGCTGCATTGCTCGGTACGCAACATTCTTACGTTCAGTCGCTAGCTTGCATTCATCATCAAACCAGTCGTTCCGATTTCTACGACTGCTGCCTAAGATGGAGTTGGCAGTACTAATGACAGTATTCTTAAGGCGTGTCCACTTCTCATCTACGCCCAGCATACTGGCCCCAGGACTTACTCTCCCTAAATCAAGCGATTCTAGGGCGAGTCCTAACGCATTACCAAAGGTGTTACTGGCATTTTCATTGCGCAGGGCAGCCGTGTTGATTCGAACTTGATCGGCGGATGCAATACGTCTTCGCAAGGCAATCCGCCCTCGGAAGACCATACCAACAAGATAGTGATCCGAGTCGATATTGGCGCCTCGGTACGTTCGTACCGTCATCAAGTTCGAGTAGTGGCGACGGTCTATCAACACGTGGTCTATTTGGTTACGAGTGACTCCATCAGGTGATACCCAGGTGGCTTTGTAGATATCTTTTCGCGGGAACCTGGTACTCGCAACGACCATGTTTTTCGATGCTGCCAATTCTAAGACTCGAAGTCCATTGTCATTAGTGTTCTCATGCAAACTATGGGTGCCTGCGTAATGCCTGAATACCGGCTCCCGACCTATTTTTGCGTTCAAATCCCCAAGGATGATTTTTACGTCATACCTTGGACAGGCATTGAGGGTCCTCTCGACTTGTTCGTAGTAAGTCTCTTTTTCTTCGTCTGAGGACTCCTCCGTAGGTCCGTGAACGTTAATGAGGCTAATGTTCGTAAATTTGCCTCGCACGCGAAGGGTGCATAGCCTTTCGCTTATAGCGTTAAAGCCGATGATGGTAGACTTCATTTTTTCGCTGACTAGGAAGCCTACCCCGAGCACATGGTGTTTTGTATGACAGCTGTAGTATACGTCATATTCTTTCTTCTGTAAAACACCATTCCCTGTCCATCTGATTTCTTGTAGTGCTGTTATGTCAGCTCTATATTTTGACAGGGCATCGGCTAGCTGCTGAGCAGCTCGAGCTCTATAGAGCGATCGTACGTTCCATAAGAAAATTCGTAAATCGTTTTGCCGTTTTCGTTGCGTTGGTTGTCGTCGTGAGATCAGTCCGTTTCCGAGGCTTGTTGTCGGGTTCGTAATTCTAAAATTTTACGGAACAGGGAATTAACCTGTTGCCAACCTGAGGAACTAGCCTGATCATATTAGCCAAACCTTTTTTAAAAGGCTTGTTACTATAGAAATAAAATACCATGAAGAATTAACGGAGTTGATTTTGGAAAAAATAAGGGCTCGAAGAAAATGGCAAGCTACGATATTCCCGGGCGATAGGACAATGAATTAAAAAGAAGAATCTATGATTTCAAAAATGATTCACTTACTACTGCGATATTTGTGTCTGATACAAAAATACGTCGAGAAGGGAATAGAGAAATTGCAGTATATGCAGTCAACAAAGTAAGAGACTGGAAGCGCAACAATGTCGTATCAGACTAAGGGCCATAGTCTTCTCATTTTCTCAGCTCAGGTTACCTTACTCTAATACGGCTAAATACCTTTAATTGCAATGGCTTCGGATGCAAAACTTAAATTGAAAGAGCACATCAAGAAAAAAGAAAAGAACTAAACTTGAAATATAGAAAAATATATCTACTTGTTACTGTGAAAAAAGGTCGAATGCTGACACCATCCAAACATACCAAAACGAAGCTCTTCGCTGTCAAGGTCGAATGCTGACACCATCCAAACGTTCCAAAACGAAGCTCTTCGCAGGAATGCTGACACCATCCAAACATTCCAAAACGAAGCTCTTCGCAGAATTGTAAACGCCCCCTGGTATGTAAGAAATAGCGATTTGCATCTTTATTCTTTATTTTATTTATCGAAACTTGTTGCATTCTGCCCTGAAATAATTTCGCCGAAGTACTCGCACTTCTAGAAATGCTGAACATCTTGAACAGAATGGTGTAGCTGTATGCTGTAGCTTGTAACGCTGTCAAAGTAGAGACAACGCTAATCCTATAATAACGCCCAGAATGTGTAGCTGAAGCTGTAGATGGAGCTGTAATAAAAGTTCACTCAACTTCAACTTTGGCGTGCGCTACGCGCTACTTTTTGACATTTGAGAAAATAAAATAAAAACAAAGAAACATTTCTGAAATAGTAGTAAAGGTAGTTTAAAACAATCCAATTTTGTGGGATTTGCCAAATCCATATTTTTTAAAACATAAAAAAGAAAGCCCAAGCTTGGAAAATTATTCATTCTGCGCTACACCATTGTGGGCGAGCTTGCTACTTTTATGACCTAATGTTGACAGTTGCTTTGACAGCGCTACAAGCTAAAGCTACAGGCTACACCATTCTGTTCAGGCAGCAAATGCTTAGTTAAGGAACTTAATTACCATGAAATTATAATTGAATTCGTGCCTCAAACGTCAAAATAAGAAAAAGCCTATTAAGCACGTTGGAGGATCATATAACAGCTTCACCAGAATTCCGATGACATCAGCCTCTATTGATCAAAATATGATTAAGTCATCTCATGTCATAAGTTACTTATAAGAAAGATGTTGTATTGAAAATTAGTTCAGTTCTAATAAAGAGTTGCAAGTAAGCAATAATGCCCAGTTTCCCCAAAATAAAACTGCATAAAACTAGTTAACGGAATAATAAATTTTTTTTAGCATTTTAAATTAAAATGGTGTGCACCTACATTTTTAAAAATGAGACTTGATTCCAATCTCGGATTTTATTCACCACACATGGGTCTCTTTCATTAGAGCAAGCGAGAGGAAAGCATATCAATCGAAAAATTTCAACGTTCTCATTGTCTGGCATGTTAAAGACGCCTTTAAAATTTATTTTTAACAAAATGGTACTTTAGTTTATTGGCTCTTTTAAAACTGAAAGTGGTTGGTGAAATGTCATTTTAAGATTTAACAATCCAATAAATATTTAAAAGTGTTTGGAGAAACTGGCCATTGGCCATACACAAGTGTTTTAAAACGCTCCCGACGGAACGGAGGAATAAACTCCTATACCTACCCTACACTCTACAGCCTTACGCTTCGGTTACACTAAACCCGTCTGATATCATGACGGAATAGCTCGGGCAATTATCTCGGACGCACGTCTGCATCATACACTAAAACCAACACCGGACGATACACAATAAACACGACAAATATACACTTATATACAAAAAAAAGTTGCATACAAAAGTTGCCTTCAAATGTAAAATGTTCACAAAAAATAAATTTTTCGCAATCTATAATAATTTTTTTGATGTTTATTTGAATTGAATATAAACAATCTGACAGAAAATACAAACAAATTCGAATTTGTCGGTTGATCGTCATTCCTAGGCCGTTATCGCTTGGTGACGGCTAAAGCGGTGTACGTGTTCTCACTTCTCATTCCTTTAAGTATGTTTGATTCATTCGGCTTCGGCTAAGTTCGGGCGACGATGTCCGATCATACTTCGGCCGATGACGGGTTTGGTGTACGCGAGCCGTTCGTTACTTCGGACGTTCGGATTGAAAGACATAGAATTTTTCTTTAGCCGAACTACACGACTGCAGAATGGTTTACCACCATTAAATTGTTTCTCTCCAGAAAGACGCTCATAGTTTTATATTGAGACTATACAACTTCAGGAGTATAGTTAAGTAAAGATTATTGCTTCAGGCGCACTACACGAACGTAAAACTAATTTTTAACATAACAATGGGAGTGAAGCATTAACTCTTCCATTTCGATGTTCAGAATCAATTTTTCTCTACACTCGGTAGATGTTCAGAACTTCTTGAATGAACGCAAATATTATCTTCAAATAGTTAATGGCTGTTTTAATAAAAATGGGTGTATTTAAATCAAAACAATTATTTCTTTATTCTTTCATTCTATTCATAAAAAGAATTCTTACCAACTATAAACTGGTTTGACATCTGAAGCATCCCTCTTATTTACTTCCATAGAAATATCATCTGAGCCGAAGTTTCAGATGATTGCGTAACGTACCTATCTAGACCTACACCCTTCGGAAATTATCAAATAATTTATTTCATAGAGTTCTAAAAGATAGATACCGACGGAAGCAACCATTTTGATATACATAGGTATAAATATGTGTATCTATTTATACATTCAAGTTTTCCAAATTGAATGTACCTTTACCAAGACTCCATGCTGTTTTCTCTCCTTCTTATTCACCTTCAAGGTATATTTATCAAGCTGTGAGAATCAGAGAATCAGGTTTGTAAGGGTAGCAACGGCAACGAAACCCTTAAAGCTCTATAGCTAAATTTGCACATTTCCTTATGGGGTTTCAAAAAAGGTTAGGTTTAAAATGTTAATTGATTGATGTTGTTGTTAATATGTATAATAATATAGGTTATTTATATTTCATCTCTTAACATTGCCAACACTACCGAGGCTAAAACTAAAAACCAATTCCAACTTAATTTTCTTAAAAAAATATCTAAAATCTGATATTCACACAAAAATACTTATTAATCAAGAAAAAATCCATACCTTTGTGGATTTTATATCTGATGCTAAAACTTTAATGTTCATTGCGTAGGATAAAAGTTTTGCTAAAAGCATCAACCTTGTGTATAACCAAACCAGCCCATTCACAGAAGACCCGCCCCATTCCAATTTAGTCACTCGAATAACCCGAAATGTATACCTATTCAGCTACCAGGCCAAAATTGAATTCTATAACTTCAGCAGAAACAGTGGGTGTTATATTTCATTCCAGTATCTGTGCATTTCTATCTACATCTCCTTACATATCTACTCTGTATATACTTTAGTGTGTAGATATTTCTATACATATCACTAGGAATATGGAAACAGACACAGCTGCCAAGCCAAGAGCTCTTGGGAATGAGGAAGAATGGAAAAAAAATCGGAATATCGATCCAATGCTCGAGTTTGTCTGCTTTTGCGAGACCGTAATTTTTTATGTTCGCACATTTTGGGTGAAAATCAGCAGGGTGTAGAAGTATGTATGTATGTACATTATTCGAGAATTCCTCTAGGAAACTTTGTAGATATGTACATCTAGTTATATAAAAGTTCAAGCTAAAAGTCATAAATATTCCAATACTAGGGTGCTGTATATTGCTCCTATGTATATTTCGCTTTTGCCATTCTACAAACCAACTTTGGATCAAGTATACACTTAGAGGCTATCGTTTGTGTCACCCCCATTAATTAAAATAAATTAACGTCCACATCCGTAGTTAACCTTGTTTGTAGAACGTATGATCTGCTATCGCTCGCTCAAAATAAATAATCTTTCTGTTATCTAATTCAAAAGTGGCGCAGATTAAAAAAAAAACCACTCAAAAGTCTACACAATTAGTGGATTTTTTTTTAACTGAGGTTGTGTAGTGCGCGTGACTGAAATTTTTAACTTAATTTATAGCAGCTAGCTCTAGCATTCACGTTTGTACATTCGACTCGTTGAGCCATCGAATTTTGAATTGCTTTCGCCTTGTGTTGTTTCATTTTTATAATAAAATACAGTTTTCGCCTTGCATTGCAGCTGATGCTGTTTTGTGTTGCATGACACAACACAACACAAGCATACTATAACGATATTGTATAGAATGTGTAGAGACGAATTACGTTATTTTGGAGAGTTTATGTTTTTGATTGTACAGTATTTTATTTAGTCAGTCGTCTTTGCTTCATATTTCATACTGAAGTTCTGAACCTCGTTTCGTTTCAAACATTTTATTTGTGCACAATGTTTATATCTTTCAGACAATTGTGATTTAGATTTTGTATTCAAGGGTCTTCTTTTCGGTTATCTATCTGACTCTTTAAAAAAGGGGTGTATTTTAATTTACATCAACATTAAAGATACATTTGTGTTATCATGGGGTTTTGTATTGTTAGGGGGTGTAAATCGCGATCAGACTTTCATAATCGTGGAACAAAATTTCATGTTATGCCAAGAAATATGGAAATAAGAGTGAAGTGGATTGAAGCAATTGGTCGTACGACAATACCAAAAAGTGGAAGTGTGTGTAGTAAACATTTTTTGCCGGAAGATTATCAGAAGTCACGTTCAGGTAAAATTTTTGTTGGATCTACATATTTTTGTTTGTTTGTTTATTTATGTACATATATAAATGGAGCTTGATAAAAAAGCTTTTTTTAATTTTATTAAATTTATGAAAAAAATTAATGTTTTTAATAAAAAATGCATGATCAAAAATATTGAATCATGCTCCTAAGTTTGAAAAAAGATAAATGCAAAAAAAGTAAGTAGTCAACTGTATTTGTTCTTGTTGATTTTTATATATTTAAATATCTATTTTCTACACTGAAAACAAAACTTACAGAATTAAAAAAAAATATCTTGCTGTCAAAATGAAAAATTCAAAATAGGTATGATCTGTGGCGTACATATAGATGTAGATGTGTGTATGCATGTTGCATGTACATTGGGCTGGGCAAGTCGAATGCCCGCACACCACATAAGCTATTTATCTTCGTCCATTTTGAATGTGCAGTACAGAGAAGATAGGGATGTATGTCTCTCATTCACACACTTTTGTTTTCCAAAAAGAACAACTCTTCCAAAAGCTACTTTAGGGTTGCCAAAGTAAGCATTTTAAAGTGGAAAAAACTAAAAGAATAACATGTAGGGTTACCTATCTACTTTTTTAAATTACATTTGTATCTTGATTTATATTTATAAAAAATTAAATACGATTTCATGTTTGCTTTAAGTTTTATCTAATGCAGTATTTTATCAAGCGTTGGAAGTTCATTGTTTGAAAAAACTGATGAACAATTTATTTGATTGCAAACTTATCTATCTTACTTCTGGCATTGTATTTACATTTCTATAGCATTTTCATGCTGAATAATCACCGCCTGGTCATCTTAAGAAACTTGTGAATAACACATTTTTAGGTTCGTTGTATATTCTGTTACCCTGACAACAGTCGTAAACATATATGATTTTTGTTTTGTTTACGACTCTTGTCAAGGAAATATGAATTTTAGAGCCAATAAAATACATTAAATATTGTTCATTTGTTTTGTTGACAACTATTTTGTTAGGGTAATGGAATTGACATTTAGTGTAGCTTTTATGCTACACCAAGCATTGCGATTATAATGTCGATTTTTATTGAACTATATTGAGCAATATTAAAAATGGGCACAAGCTCCATACAAAATTGCCCATGGTCCTTATGGTAAGTAATTTTGGCCCGATTTTTTCCATTAAATTGTAGTTTACAACGTTTTAAATAATAATAATTAACTGCCATAACATCATAAAGCCGGAAAAGGATTGCCAGAGCAACTCACAAAACAGTATAAGAACACTTAAAAAAGAAATGTATTGAATTTTTTAGTTGTTCTGGCAACCCTTTTCCGGCTTGATAATGTTATGGCAATTATACATAATTATTTTTAACGATTCAACTTACAATTTCGTGCCAAAATTACTTACCAAAGTTTTCTGAATTTTAAAGAGCTGTATCTTTGGTTTCCGGCTATTTCTGATAGCCATAATTGTCATTCATTAATGAGTGGCCCTGAAGCAAAAACTAGGGTGGAATTGACTAAGGTGATTTGTGATAAGTGACAGTCAAAATCTACAGTTTTTGTCTGCGTAAGGTGATCATCACATAGATAGAAACCAATCACAAGAATATTGTGATAGTCACATTCTTATGAAATTGACGTTTCATTCTTATTTTTGTGGCAATGTGACTAGAGTTACCACACGCATACAAAACATTATAAAATGTTTAACTTTTTTGCATCTTTAGTCACCAGATCAACAAAAACAATATGAGTATACAACAATGGAAAATAAATGATTAAATTTTGAATTATTGATCGCCTTACGCGAAAGGAAAACTCAATGTGATCACAAGCGGCAAAATCACCTGGACAAAAATTCAGACGCGCCAAAATAATGTCACAAAATCGGTCTATAGCTATCTTACTATTGCTTTATTTTGTAGGTTCTTATGATTATTTTTTGCACTTAAGTCTTGATGATTTCGAAGCCATTTCAAACTTAACAAAAGATCATAGCTTGTGCTATTTTCTGTTTGAAATGATCTAACTTTTTTTTTAGAAAAGACGAAATAAAAAAGTAAAAATGAAGATTTGTTTGTTATAAAACTGTCTACCACTTTGACCTTACTTTTTTATGTAATATGAAAAAAAAAAGTTCCGCTGTTGCGAATACTAAGCAAGTAAAACATTGATTTTATTTGCTTCTAACTTTTAAAATAATAAAGATAAATTAAAAAAGATGTAAACAAAATGAGAAATTTTATTTGCTACAAATTTGTGCTCGGCATGGTTTTTGTCAGACTAACGTTTTTCGAGATAATTAGGTTCAAACTCTCTTAAAAATTTCGCAAAAAAAATGTTTTATAAACAGGAGGCACCCTTCTACCACATAAAAAAAATCACACTGAGAGCACAAAATGCACGGTTTATTCCCCGTTTTCCCGGACTGATAGCTGTTTATAAAGTTTATTAGCTATAAAACCGTTTGAAAAAAATTTAGGTAGTGTATACATTTCTATATAAAATTTGTTTTTATTTTTCACGATACAAATGTTCCAACTTTGACTGGCTCTACAAGCCAAACCATTCATCAAAATGAAAAAAAAAAATCGATAACTAGAATTTCAAACATTTGTTAATTCAGTTAAATTAAAAGTTTCGCATTATGGAGCAAACCGAAAAATCAATTCTACAAGTACTTTTCTATAATGGGATTCTTGCAACACATTCATACATTCACTGTGAAATAATCTTGAGAACAATATTATTATTTTTGAATTAATTTCTTTAACAAAGGTTTATGTTTGTTCTTATTGATTCTGATTGTTTTAAGGCATATGATTCCCAGTTAAGGTTTGCAGAAGTCGTATACTCGTATTATTAGTTTCACAATGGAAAAAAAGTAGTGAACATCTAAATTCCATCGATAACCCTGTGGTGTAAAGGATTACCATTGTATTCATCATAATTAAAACTATACATGAAGTATTTAAATAAAAACCTGTGTTTTCTATAAAATCTACTTTTTGTCTGAATTTTTTAGAACACCTCTTACGCATATTGTGGAAGTACTTCAAACTGGTATCCTTTCTGAATTCTGAAAACATTTTTGATGTTTCATGCAACACATCAATATTTCCAACAAAGAATTATATTGGCAAAGCCTATACCAGTGAGAGATAGCAATTTAAATTGAAAAGAACTCATACATCGCTGCAATTTTGCATGTATACGTACACATTCTAAGATCTTCATAAAGCAGGTTTTTAATAATGTGAAGAGTTTATTTTTCTGCTCCTTGATAACTCGTTTTTCAATAATTCCTCTAGCACAAGATAAACGAAGTGTATCTGCCATTACAAGAATCTGCCCAGAGGCGCATTTAGTATAGTTTCGCCCCGTGCAATAAGTTTTTATTTCTACAAATTAGTAGGTACCGAAAATAATAATACATCTATTGTTCCATTGATATATTCTCAATTCTTATATTTACACTCGGGTATGTATATCTTCGACAGTTCAAGATATTTTGTTTGGGAGCCACATTTAAGCCAGTTGAACATTTTCTTTTTTAATTTTAGAAAGATTAGATTGGTATTAAAATAAAGCTAATCTTATATATAAAACTAATCTTATATATAAAACCTGTCACGGTGTTTGTAATCTATCTCCTCCGAAACGGCTCGACCGATTTTCGTCATCAGAAGCATGCATATCGGCCAGGGTGGAGAATCAGACAACATCTATTTTTCATCCCCCTAAATGTTAAGGGTGGCCAACCAATAAATTTTTTTTTTATTTTTTTGGACAAATTTTTTTTTTTAATTTTTTTATGATACAGCATGCAAAAATACATACAACCCTTAATTTTCACCCCTCTACGATCAACCCCTATTTTTTATTTGTCAATTAAAACTTTAATTTATTTTGCAAGGATTTTTTTTTTTATTTTGTCATGACTTAGAATGAAAAAATTCATATTACTCTGATCAACCCAATTTAATTTGATCTCCCGCCCTCACCGGTCGACAACTGATCAATTATCAATCGATCAGTTATCCCCGTCTGGTGTCACCACTCATTCAGCAAACATCACGGAGTAATGATGAGGACGAAGTCGGTCTACTCTCTCACTGACTATACATTTTTCACCTATTTCTTTTGGTTTTATTTGTGTATCTATCGTAGCAGTATTATTTTAATTTTTCTGTGCAACTCTGATGTTAATTTTACTATCATCGTAAATTTATCATTAATTTCCAGTGCAATAATTATTTATCTACAATTTATTAATCTGACAAAAAATAGTTTTAACTCTCAGTTAATTAATTTTTCTCATGTAAATAAACACTGAGTAAGAATTTTCTCTTAAGCGATGCATAGCTCGCAAAAAAATCAAATAACAAAATGTTGTAGTAAATTTTATGAGCTAATTTAATATAAGCTATAAGCGAAAGATAAAAAAAGGGCCCTTATGACCCTTCCCTTTTCACGGCTCACCTTCTATAGACGTCGGGACTTTTAGTATGTTAACTCCTTCAGCAGCCTGGGCAATATTTCGAAGGAACAACTTTTTTCTAACTTACGACCTTTCATTACAGTATGTATAGCTCAAAACAGTTGAGGGCATGAAAAAAAATATTTTTTAAGAAATTTGTCGCAAATTGTATGCTCTCTACAATTTTAATAATAGATGTCAGCAACACTTATTTGAGAGAAACCGAGATAATCGCGAAACACGCGGTTATTGTTACTTTTGACATTGAATAACTAATTTTTCGTAGTTCTGGGTCCGAGCCCTGAGTACATCTAATGTTTTTTCAGGGGTCCTGCTCCGGCCTCTTGCGAAGAAGTGACAAATTTTCCTAAACTATAATTGTCATGAGAAGTGCATTTCATCTTAGTCGTTCGTTTCGCAAAATATTGTACTTCCCCTTTAATCTTTGTAGAACTAACAACGCACACAAAACGATTGGGTGTATGTTACTAGGCCGTGGTTCTTCGGAGCCGTCAGTGCCATTATCCTTTGCACACAACTTTTAGTACGCCAATATGAAGCTGTATACGAGTTTCCAGGGTGACTCCTTATTTTGCCTTAAATCAGTAGGTACTATGTTAGCTTATACTATGAAAATAATGTAAAAAGAACTACAAGTGTTTTAATTAAAATTAGGTATTCGCTCTTAATTTTTTGTGCGTTTATGAAAAAAGTTTGTCCTCTGTATGTGGCTTAGATTTGGGAACACCATGCTTTTCTTTTCTTTTCTGTGCGTTTATGAAAAAAGTTTGTCCTCTGTATGTGGCTTAGATTTGGGGACACCGTGCTTTTCCCACAGACAACTATATGTGGCATGTTCTCGCGTGGGGAAACTATCCAGTTGTTTGTGTTGGCTAAAGACCGTCTAACCAAGAATATTGTACACTCTATTGCACTGAGAGATTAATTTTTTTTTTCAACTGCCTTAATTGATAGTAACAATGTAAATAATTATTTTTGATGTTTAGATAGCAATCAGAAATTATAATTCAAAATATAGTCGTTATTTTAATAAATATTAATTCATTAACCTAAATAAAGCATACTTTTATTGCTTATAAGGCTTTCGATTATAAGTACATACATCCTCACACACTTAGAGTAGATAGTTATTTTTATCGAACTAAAAAATTTTTTCCTAGGAATAATATAAATGACGAAACAATGTTTGCCGAGTCAGCTTATTTTCATTTAAAATATCAAATAATTATGTTTTTTTTTAATTAAAAGCTTTGCGAAGTCAGAAGCACTAAAATTCACAAAATTGTATGCACTTAATGTCCAAAAATAGTGGGAAGTTGCAGGGATGGCCCGTCAAGTCGACTGTTTTCGAATTTTTTTTTTAGTTATGAATAAATTTAAGTAAATAACGAAACATCTTAAACGTACATAGTGCAACCAGTAATAACAAATTAAAAGTTGTAAGTAACGAACTAGGTGATACGAAGTTCACCGGGTCAGCTAGTGAATTTATAAAAGTTTCTATTAAAAAAATAACTCAATTTGAGCTAAATTCACGAAATATTATGTAATTGCGTTTTCAATTATGGAAAACGATTTCAATGATTATTGAAATAACAAAAGTGTTAATTGAGAAGTGGGCAATTTAGACATCTCCAAAACTATTTTTGGCAGGAGTTATATATATTTCATGGCCGCCACTGCCAATCATGTTTAATCAAAAAACAAGTTATTGAATTTTTGACGACACACATTTGTTGTTGTTTCATTCTGGTTTTTTTCTATTTTCCCATTCAATTTAAATACCCACAATTCATTGAACGAATAAGGAAAGGAATTTTGGTTTGTTGGCATTTAAATCACATAATACTCTTGGAAGGAAGATCTGTCACTTCCTAGCAATAGCAAGGATAAAAATTTCCTCAACGAAATTTCTTGCAGACCTCGATTCTGACAAGGTCCTTTTCAATTACTTTTCGACAATAACATAATGAATATACAAACAATAAATAAAATACTATTTAAAATTATTAGACGTTCACGATTTCCAAACGGTTCATATTATAAAATGCCAAACCTCAAACTCTCGCAGTTCGGTTTGGCGTAATATGGAATTTAAATAAAATCCAGAAATATGAATTAGACGATGTTATATTTTTATTTCATAGATTCTTGATTTCTTTTTAAATATAAATATTTTTTCTTCTAGGATGTTCAGAGAGTCTTTTGAAAACTGCCGTTCCTTCTCAGAAATTAATACCAACCTATGATATTGATGATGATGAAGAATTAATTGGTGATAAAGAAAAAGATTATGTTACTGATGGCGAAGACAAATACGTGAGTACTGTAGATATAATATAATTTATTGAACGTAAACTAATTTAAAATAAAATCATCAATTAAAACGATAGGTGATTATTCTACAAAAAGTGGAATAAAATGTTCATAACTTCGGCAAAATATTTTTGAAAGATTTAAGTCGTACAAATTAGTTCTATAGTTATATGTTAGAATGTCCTCTAGCATTATCTTATACCAAATTAACTCTGAAAGGGCTTCTAAAATAGGTATTTATAGCTTCAATATCGCCATTAAAAAGTTACGTTAAATCATCGATTTAAGATTGCATAGCAAAACCCGTTAAAATGTATAATCTTCCAAAAAATTCTCCGAACTTTGAATAGAATTTTAGTCCATTTGTTCATAAAATTGGCAGGGTACTGAGCCCAGGGGACTGAGTTTATTTTTACATTTTTGAACCAAAAAACATAAAATCGTTTAATTTGAAAGAATAAAAAAACAGAAAATATATAATGGTTTTACTTCGCCTGTAATATAATACTAACAAATATGCCTATACTTACAAATATACAAAAATTATATGTTAGTACTCACCAGGGGACAATCCACGACCTCTCGCACAAATGTAATTTTTAAAAGTGACATAACAAACAAACGTGAGATGTAAACCCAATTTTGTTTCAACGAGACTCAATACTTAATATTCCTTGAGATGGGACTGCAATGGTCTCAAATTATTGTCGCGAACATCGAAAATTTCATCGTTTGTAGAATCCATATAAATAGTTCAATATTGTGAAAAGTATGTAAATTGTAAATGCTGGAAACACAAATCTATTTTTATAGCTTCCTTCAAACTTTGGTGTTATATTTTTGGACAATGTAGATTAATCAATTACAATAACATTATTGTGAATGTTCAACTTACAACATTTATAATTCCCTTCAATTAAAACTTTTAAAATAAATATTTTTTAAGACTTTAAAATTTCCACTGAATGCACATTTTGTGTTTAATAACTTTTGTAAGTCGGAGTGATTATGTTAATAAGTTTTTTTTTTCTATTTAAAACAATTGTTACATTTTGTAGAACTAAAAATATTTTTATAGTTATTTAGAAATCATTTGTTTCAAAATAAAACTCATTTAATGCTTTTACAATCGGTTCTGGTATTCCTTACTTCTACTTACATTTCTGGTACCAATTGCTGCGATACTAAATGATAATGTAATAAATGCAGCATATTTCTCAAATTTCCTATAGTCTAAACTGTTTCCTTCTTATTTTTATATTTTAGAGGTTATAGTTATATCTACATATCTATACTTTGACATACTAAAGCTTTCGTGCTTATTACTTGACTATCCGATATATCTATTGAATTCCGAACCCACAACCAAAAGCTTTTAGATAAAGGAGGTTTAATATAATATATCACATTCAAATTGGAGAACTTCTGGTGCTTATTTTCACCATTTCGAAGAAAATATTATTATCTTTCTGTTTCTTGTATCCACTTCTCACTTTAAATTAATTAATAAATAGTAATAAATATAATATACATTTATGACCAACATTGTATATAGTACAAGATCAGGGTAAAGAACATACATATATATAACATATAATACTTGCCACCATCAAATAACAGATGAGGTTAGATATATGTCTTATACCGGATCTTAGACTAAAAACTAAAATGCAACTAATTATCTTTTCTTAAAAAGAATGACCTTTGGAAATTCATACGCACAAATTATATATATTTTAACTCGTTTATGCTTAACGAGTTTAGTTTTATGTTTGTCATTCATTTCGCTGAAATTTGCCATTTTTTTTTTCTAAACATTTTGTCTTACTTAAGTACTTGTTTTTTATTCAAGGTTTTTTAAACGGGTATTCATATATTTGACTTATTTTGAGAAGTTTCGCAGTTGGATGCGAAAATAAAATGCTAAACAAGCAAAATAAATTAGTGTGTCATATATGACACTAAAAAAAGCTTGATGGCGAACTTGGTTGTTGCTTTGCTATCACGTTAATTATAGAAACGTAAGAATTTAATAATTAAATAAAGATTTATCTTACGCAGTGCAAAATAAAACGGGATATTCTTGAGTTGAATGTATAACTCCATATATAAAAACCGTAGGTACTTAATGAACAAAAGCTATAATTACAAAAGCAGAATCTCTTCGAAATCTAGACATCGTTTTGTCAAAAGGCGTTGTTTGATGGTGATATCTCTTCGGATTTATATAGAGACTTGGTCCTTCAAATTCAGGTTTTTACGTTTATGTATCTTCGATAACGTCAAACAACCAACACTGCCTCGGATATAAACGGATTAAAAGTTTACGACCCTTGATAATGCCATATTATTCAATTCAATTAATTCCGAAAATTAAATCTTAATTCTTGTTCATCATTCGTTGACATCATTAAGGCCATTCTTGAATGAAATTTGGAAATGTGAAGCTTGACATGAACTATATTTTGACAGATACAAAGTATTTAGTTAATCTTATACGGGAAATCATTTGAGATCCTTTTTCCCAACAGAAAACACAAATTCCCAAAATTTCCGGAACCTTATTTTTTTTTAATCCATTCTTGAGCGCATTACCATTTGAGGCTGAACAGCTATGTAAAGAACATTATTTTAAAAAGGAAATGTCAAAATAACGAAAACTGTCTTATGATAAATTATGTCATACACTGAGATTGAACGATTTTTTAATCTAATGCTAATTTAAATTTGAATGGTACCATACTATGTTTCCACTAAAAATTAAACAATAATTTGAGAGAAGAATATTTAGAAGCGTTTTCACCGGCCAAATAGATTTATAAAATGAATAACTTGACAAGAGGTTTCACAACTTCAAAACAAACATTTGGTTCAGAAATTTGATATTTATTAACTTTAAAATGCAATTATTTCACTAAATTCACTAATAATCTTTAATATACCGTCGAAACAATTTAATTTAAGTACTTTAATTGGAGAAAATTTTAACAAAAATAAAAAATATTTACAAAATTTACTGTTAAATTCATTATTGACTCTAAAATGACATTTGAAATGAAAGCGTTCAGTCCTAAATAGCGTTTTCATTGGGTAGTATGCAGAACTGTCCGATTCCGGACACCAAATGAACGCGCAAAGATACTTTTGTGATTCTGCAATTTGCATATAATTGTATGTGTGAAACTTCAAATGCATTTTTTTTTTGTCGCTGATAACAAGTTATGTATGCAACTTTAAAATATGAGAAGTATCCATTGATGTTCTATATTGAATTTATTTAGAATAATTTATTTATTTCAAGATGCAAAATAATTTTTCCCCATCACTCTTCCAAAAAAAAAAAAAAAATAACGACATTTAACGATTTGAATATTTAAATCTGTGCAAAGAGATTACATATGTATATAAATCTGTTCGAATCGCAATTAAATGCTTGTGAAAACATAGAATTCGAGTGGATAATATGGACATAGATGTTAACTATTGGATGTATAAAATGCAGATTTAATTGTTGGATTTAAAAGTGAATAATATGGCGGTTACTGTTAAAAATCAATATCAATATAAATTAAGACAGGATTACATAAGCAAGTTTTCCAAACATGATTTTCAGAAAGGCAGCAACTGCTTGTGTATCGTACGACATGTCCATGAGCTTTACTCATGCGTTCTATGGTTTGAGCTAAATACAACTAATCTTATTGAAAGAAAGACATATTTAACATAATTTAAATGTACATATTAGTAAAACTAAACAAAAGAATAATGTTCGAAAGAACAGAACGATATGTTCAGTTCCAATTAAGATTAAGACGTGAAAGAATTAAGTCAATAAAAGTTTTATAGTGGTTTTTTAATAGGTATTATTTTTCGACTCTTAAAATACTTGTGTTTTCATTTCATAAAGTTGGAATTAAGATTTATACTTAGCCTACGAATCAGCTTGGATAATTGAAATAAGATAACGTGAAGACATATTAAGCTGCGATCACGTAATACCCATCAAAGCTTAGTTCTCTAACATCAGCCTTGTTCGCACATACGAAAACACCAGCAAAGAAGAAATAAGAAAGCCAAAATAAATTTATGCCGTTGAGATTGACATCATTAAGAACAAAGCAAATGTAGTTTACCAGTGTTATGACAGGCATATTATGTAGGTCACTTGGCACATTCTAAGTTGAACTCAGCTGAGTCATTGCAATGTTTCGAAACAATAAATGTATTAATCTTACGACGTAAATTCACCTTTGATGTAGAAAACGTTTTCGTGAGCATGAAAGCTGTTGTCGTAAATTGGCATAAATCGTATTATGACGTCACTATTATTTTCAAACTGGACAAAATGGCGATTGGGTGTATTGAGTGAACTACTTTGAGTTTTTATTTATCATTGGTTTTTAAATATTTTTTTTTTATTTACACTTTCTTCATTTTTTTGGAAAGGTATAAGATTTGGAATTTAATTTTCCCGCCTTCGTGAAATGTCAATAAAAATGCTTCATAGTGTAAATGTGCTCAAACAAATTTTGACAGCTAGTTTACGGCGCGCGATAGGAAAATACATCGATTTCGTTGTTAAACATCGTCGTTAGATGATTTATGTAAGTGAACCAATCGATTTTCAATGCTCTCTCCCATCGAGTCTTATTATTTGAGAAACAAAGGAAATATTCGCTTGAATTGAACTACGTTATATAAAGATTGTAAAGTATAATGAGAATTAAACTACACCAGCAATCAAGCGTAAGCAAGTGAGTCTGATGATACTTCGAAACGTGCATTCCAAAAGAGGCGAGTTTCTCCAGTAGTTTTCTTAACAAAAACTAATGCAGCAGATAATGGTCATGGAAAGGAAAAACAGAAACAGAAAAACTGCGCCTAAACCAGATGGGGGAGATACAATTCGATTTTATTGTTCTTCCTTTGACCAGAGTTCAAACCAAACTACGAATATTTTAAACTGTTTTTTTTTTTTTGTTTCTTAGGCCGTGTGCCAATTGCTTAAAATTGTTGTTTAATTTGATCCCAGTTAAATTGTATCCCTTTTTATTGGGGTGAATAAAATTTAAGATTTTTTCTGTGTCAAGAGCCTATCCAGAAACGTTCAGATACCTTTAGTATGTTAGTAAATAGTTGACTATTGTTAAAAAATTTATTTAATTAATATTTGTCTTTCCTTTGATACAAAATTGCTACGAATTTCATTCAAGTGTGTCTCAGTATTTATATAAATGCATGTCAAATAAATGCAAAACAAATGTCAAACAAATGACCAGATTAATTTTTGATTTCTGTATTCACCTCGGCTCAGCAGTGTCAAAATTTAGCCATGTGATCAAATTCAACAGCACTTTTAACGCAAATGACACAGGGCCTTATACATAAAAAAAAGGTCACAAATGATCAGTTAAGAAAATGTACATCTAATGTAGTATTAAAAAGTTAGAATTGTTAAAGGGGCCGGTTATAGCGATCAGGAAAATGAATCAGGAAAAATGTTCAAGTTGATAATTAGCCATGAATTCATCTGATTTAAAAAAAAACTGTTACACTTATCGATTACAAATAACTCAGAGATTTTTTTGTGCCAAAAATTTAAATTTTGTTCAATTTAACAAATATTTGTTGTAAAAAATGCATTTATTTATTTTCATGTTTCGTATCAGTTGACTGCCATTTTTAAAAAAATGAAACAAATCGATCCAATTATTTGAGTTCAATTTTTATTTGTTCCACTGAAAGATTTCTGTCAGGAAAAGTTTTTCGTGTGCATTTCAATCAGGAAAACAGCCTGTCTACTGACACATTTTTACTGATCGCTAAAAACGCACATCAGGAAAAAATTCCTTTTCTCATTTATTTCTACTTTTACTGATTGTTTTTCCTGATCGCTTTAACCGGCCCCAAAGAGAAGATGTTCATTAAGAGCGCCTCTGAAAACCCTATAAGTACAAGGGGATTAATTTCAACAAGACGTACATTTTCGCTCAAGGAAGAAACGACTTAAAAATAACTTTATTCATTTTGGAATATCATTTTTATCTTCTGCAGTTTTCAGTAAATAACAATTCGGATGGTTTTTGTGAGCAATATCTATTTTATAATAATTATTACAAATTATTTGTTATTTGATTTGATTCACTGGTGTGCCAAATTTTTTGAAATGAATCAAATGTTTGAATTATGATCGATTTATAAAATGAGTCCACTTGATTGATGATGGGTCATGGCCATATGGGTGTTTGCTGCCTGCCATTTGAAATGAGAAATTACTGCTTGTTTTTCTCTTTCTTGTTCTCCATAGTATGGGTTTCTTGAGTATAATGCATTATATTTATATTTCTTGATGATTGATAGTGTGGTTCCTTTTGGAATTTTCCTTTAACGAATGAAGATGAACAGAGGACACTTTTTTCAAAGTTTCATTTAGGAATTCTTAATATATCACAGTCTTGTAATATATTGTCTTTAGCTGATACAACTCCGGTAAAGTAAAGTACATCAAAGTACAACTATTGTGTCATAGTTTAAAAATTATGCTCGAATAAAATTGGTTTCTGAACTGTGAAAACCATTGTATATACATTTCTATAGTATTTTCATGTTGAATAATCACCACCTGGCCATCTTAAGAAACTTGTGAAAAACACATTTTTAGGTTCGTGCATTTGCTAGTTGTCTATTCTGTAACCCTGACAACAGTCGTAAACATATAGGATTATTGTTTTGTTTACGACTCTTGACAAGGAAATATGGATTTTAGAGCCAATAAAATACATTATATATTATTAATTTGTTTCGTAGACGACTATTGTTAGGGTAACAGAATAGACACTTAGTAAATGTAAGAACCTCCAAAAGTGCAGTTCACAACTTTCTTTAGATGGCGCTGCTCCATGGTTGTACCTACTATAGAAATTTATATACAATGGTGAAAACGTTCTTCGAAGCAAACAGCCTTAAAATGGCGATAGATAAAGAGTTCCTGTCTTGTTATCAACGGTATAATATGTATTTTAGCTTCAGGTTCATTTTGAGAGAAACATTGATTTGTTGGTATGTGAAAAAATGTACAGGATAAATAACATTATGCAAATTTTGAAAAACCGACAATGCTTTAAAATAAATAAAAGTAATGTTGAACCAAAAGGTTGTGCAGGATAGCACTTAGTAATAATTTTAACGACTAAAAGTAAAATTATTTAAAATAGTAAAAAAGCACTTAAATCCAACGTAGTTAATCCACGTGATCTTCATAAAAATTACATCCCAGGGTAGTGATAGAAAAACAACCAACTTTATTAAAGGTTATGGTGATCACGATGATCAACAAAATTTCTGCATTCACTTGATACATCCGAATTTCAAAATAGAAGAATACTTTTGAAAGCTCAGACTTTACGTCTTATCTGTTATAGAATCATTGAATCAATTAAAAAAAAATCTCGTCTTTATTGACCCCGAAATCTATAAATTATATCGAATGATAATCTTTTTGTGCTGTATATCTTAAGTGCTATATAAAAAGATATAGAGAGCAACGTTGAATTGGGGCCTTGTATAAACAAGGAAAAAGATGGTTTTGAAAATAAGCTATAAAAAAACAGGTTATCATAGCCGCATTGAGATATCACATTATTATATTAAACTTCTTATAAGGGGTATTAAATCACTGGGATGATGACTAAAGGTAAAACTATAATGCGCATGAGCTAGCATGGCCTACTGTCAAAATAAAGCGAACTGTTTCGTCATGTTTATACAAACATGATGAATGCACATAATGAACATGTAAGGAAACATGAGAAAATTACTTGTTTTTAGTTTCTTTTCATTGTGTTAAAAATGCATAATTTAATGTTCAATTTATTGATTTATTTATGAAATATGTAGATAATTTAATGCAAATTGTTTTTTTTTTTTTTTTTTGATAAAATGCAATTAAATTTTTTTTCGGATTGTCAAGTGCCCACAACTGTCAAATTTGCATATGTAAGAGTGGTTCAGATCGCACAGCTCATGCGGAGCTCATATTTAACGAAACTCAACGAAATGCGCATATGTCCATTATAGCCAACGCCATATTATGACTGTGTGTATATTCGCTCACTTACAAACTCGATTTTGACAGTACCTCATGCTTACTACTGCGCATTATAGTTGGGCCTTAACCCTTAGCCAAACGTAGACTGTGTCCCTTGACGTAGTGGTATAGAATAATAAATAAATAGAACATCATCTCAGGAGGCTCCACCCACTTTTGTCTACAAACATTAAAAACTGCAGAGATTAAACTCTGTATGCGTGCCCGTGCTATAGTAAAGTGAATAATTAATTTTTGGATTTAATTTTACATCTGGATTTAACGAGTGAATAATATGACCGTAAGACACTACAATTTTCAAGCATCGGCTGATCTGCTAATTTATAAAAACTTCTCTATCTCTGTGAATTATTTCCGCTAGTAAAGATAAGATAAGTTAATCGAAATTCTAAAAATATATAAAGACCACAATATCCGCTTAGGTATACATGAACGTTAAAGTATGGAAACAGATGTGTATAAACATTTGTGCGTGTATAAAAGTTAAATTAAATATGATAAGAATTTTGAACTACCTATAAGACACACATACCAAAACGTTTCGCGAAGTCCTGTTTTTTCAGCATTCAAATTCTTTATCGCTGTAGGTATACTTTTCCTTCCATTTTTTTGAATTCACCCAAAGACAGTCTAATCTTCTTCAATTTAACGTTTCTATTAGAGGTCTTACATATTGGGTGGTTTGCGAAAAGCTTTATTTCTGTCTCAAATCTCATTTTTCTAAGCTAGTGCCGGGCTTTGTATGCAAAATAATTTAACTTTACATACAAAAGCTGGGATAAGAATTAATGATTCCTTTGGCGGCTGTTACAGTGGTTCGAAATTACGACATCAGTTGGGAGCTTCATTAATTCCATTAAGTTCTTAAGTTCTCGTTATCGTTGTCACTTCTGTTTCACTCATCTTTAGCTTGGACAGCATGTTGGGTAGCTTCAAAGTATTCCTCTTCAATTGTCTCGGTTTCTCCGTCTAGGTATTTGTTGAGTTTCTTCCTTCTTGTCGTTTTTACTTGTTTCTTTATGCTTGTGGTACATTTCTCTTTATAAAATGCCTTGATTTAAGAATTATAACTTCCGGTACTGCGAAGACTGCTTTGTTAATCTTTCCTTTATCAAAGAGGATTGAGTAGAAAATCCATTTTATTTTACTGGATATTAAGAAAAAAAAACTTCCCTTTTTTTTGGATTGTATGATTAATTTTATAGCGCTGGGTATTAAATCTTAAACCCTTGTTCATTCCTTTATGTTTGTTGTGATTTTTGTTTGAATAAGTATACTTTGTGTTTGTTTTGGTTTAAATAATAAGTCTTTACCGTACATTAAACGATACAACAATAAAAATCATTTTGAGACAAAATCAATATCTAAAGTATTTAAATTTTAGTTTATAGATATGCGTTTCGCTAAACTTCACTTTTACTATGTCGCTTGTGGGTTTAGCTCTTAGAATTTAAGTCAAAATACGTACCAAGCAACATGTTACATTACATTACATATTATTCTACTCCGTAGATAAATCTACGAAGTAGAGACACATATAAGCACTAGCAGCTTAGGCCATCGGCCAACATGTAAAATTTGAATTTGAGGGTTATGTTAACGTGACGTGACGAAGGTAGTGAATTATAGATTTTTTCTATTAAATAAAAAAATGCAATTTGAACCGAATTATTTCAGTGATCATTGAAATCGATTTGCATCATTCAAATCATATAAGTTATAATTTTAAGTGAATTTAGTTCAAATTTAATTAATGTTTTTTAATACAAAAAAAATCTATAATTCATTACCTTCACTTTAATACTCATTAACACCAACATTGTCTAAAAAAAAACTTCACAATTTTCTATTTAAGAAAAATATTATAACCGCAAGTAAAAATGTAGAAAGAGCACGACTGGGTCGCGTGGAAAGGAGCGCAGGCGAGATGGGCGCGTGTGGTGCGAAACGCCACCGCGTCACACGGTGAACTGAATTTAAAATAAAGAAGACATCCGCCTGATTCTCAACGGAGTGCAAATATAAATGTACACTCCTTTCTGAGGGGTGAGCGAAATCAAGGTAAACAAATAGGTATCATTAAATCATTAAACTAATGATTTAATGATACCTACAAAAATTTCAAAATCATTGGACTGGTTTTTAAATATTTGTTCGAAAACTTTTTTCTTAAAAAAGTGAGTGCAGGTTTTTTAAACTTAATTTATTATACATAAAATATGAAAGAAAAATATCTCTTATGTGCCTTGCACATGAGACGCGACCAGCGAATTGTGAATCGTCGCAGATTTTGACATTATATTCGGATGAGTCGCCGGCAGCCGCGAATAAACTCGTGTGAATTTTTCATTCGCCGATGTGTGGAACGCGTCCTGATTTTGTGTATTGTGAATTCTCGTTTGACAGTTAGGTGAATGATGTTGTTTGTCGCGGAGAAAATATTAATATGAACAATTTTCTAATTTAAACTAATTTATGTGATGTTTTTTGTTAATATTTATATATATTAGATCTTTTATTAACTTTATCAATAAGTGAAAAATAAAATAAATCAATATTTGCTCCTGAAATTGCCTTAAACCATATATTCGCGTTCGCTGGTCGCAGCTCATGTGCACGGCACTTCACTCACTAAAAAGTAAGCGAAAACTTTTTATGTAAATTCTTGAGAAATATTAAGTTTGAATTTCTTGTGAAAATAAATTAATCTTTCTCTTGTGGAAAGATTACCGAAGGCTTGACGAAAAAACATAATCGGCCTTTTGTCAAGTTCACCCCGAATACATTTCGTCAGGCGAAAGTCCGCCGAAGTAGTATGCTTTTGAATACCTATTTACTATTGTATGTTTCACGACAGAGTAAAACGAGGGTATGATATCTAGAGTAAAACGAGGGTAAATCGAGGGTGAAAAATAGGTGTTTAATGATAGCTACCATACAACTTGATCGCACATTAGATCACTTTTTCGTACTTCTTCTTCTTCTTCTTTTGGCTTTCAGCACAATACACTTGATTTTTTTAGAGAAATTGTCGGTTTTGTAATCAAGTTGTAAATCTTTTGTACTTTATCTGTGGTTTATTAAAAATTTTATCACAAACAGTGACTTCAATCTCAAATTTCTTTAAAAAAAATTGTAGCGTGTGCGCCATCTTACGGCTTTTATTGCATCTCTGAGACAATTAGTCATTGTAAACATAAGTTTTGAATTTAGTACTGTGGATATTTTTCTAAAATTACAAGTTTGTGGTGATTTTTGTTAATTATACTGGTTTCTGAAATTTCTTTCTCGAAAAAGTCCTACACGTGGACGTGCTCAATAAGGTTGATGTCTTGACAGTGTGCGCTTCTGGCGAATATGGTGCAACTTGTATTTTACCTTGTATAGTAGTCACTCTCTAACTTACATTGCGAATGTTTCAGGTCGTTGTACTGTACCTCAAGCTGAAATCTGCAACCCATTTTTTTCACCGCTGATCCTTGAAATTTCTTTTAAAATCTTCAGATATTTTGTATTTGTCCATTATTGTTTCAATAAAATAAAGATTGCCCACACCATTGCACCGATAGCTCTCCAAACCATAAAACTTCCATCTCCATGTTTCAGGGTAAGCCTTACTTTTTTTACCTCGAATGCTGTTTTCACTTTTACCCTCGCTTTTCGCCACAAAAATCTCCGTCCGTTAAATTAAAAAATGCAGTCTTTGTTGACGAGACTAAATTCGACATTTTAAAAACACTCGTTATTGTTAAACTCTGAAAACATTTTTAAATAAGTTGACTAAATAATAAAATATAAAATTGCTATACATATTAAAATATAAAGTTTATCCGCCTTGAAATTGTTGTTACCTTAAACAGCTTTCATATTTTTCGCGAAATTATTTCGCGTCTACACTTCAACTTTAATTCTTCAAATTTAATGCTAAAAGCAATTATTTATAACAGCTTCACAAAAAATACTCCTTGTAAAATTTCAGAAAACTGGTTTCATAAAACAAATTGTTATTTAAAATTTAAATTTTTAAACCAGAAAGGCGTTTCAATTGAAAAATATGTATGTACATACATAGCTATGAATTTAAACTTGTTTCCAGTCTTCCCCTTAAATTAAATAAATTGCGAATCACGAACCCACGACTTCTAATTAAGAAGCCAATGCGTCATTCTCTATTTACTCGAAAGCTGCCAGAAGTAGATAATGTACCTACTATGAGCTGAACAGTGAGCACAAATTTAAATTAATTGAGTTTTGACGTCATACATTGCAACCTAAATTAACAGTTAAATTGTATTTTAATATTTTTCAATTAAATATATTTCCGTTAAGATAAATAACTTCATTTAAATTTGATAAAATTTAAAAGAATTAATGTAGATCTTAAATAGCAAAGTAGTACCTACAAAGACAAACTGTCGTTAACTGTCAGAATTCAGTAACTATCTATCCTGCTATTTTCATTATCCTACTATTTATATTTTTAGTCATTATCATTAGTTTTATCACTAGAAAATAGGAAGAATGGCACAGCTAATAAACACGATTCAAAACAAGTGTCACCTTAATGACCCAAAAATATTGCTTCATTATTTAGATCCTTGTAATGACTCGTCACTGTTTGACACATCGAGTCATTATAGGGAAATTTACCATATTGTCAAAAAATAAATGACAGCTCACACTACGCGGATGGCAGATTGAAATTATGTATCGCTCTTTTTTCAAACTGTCAAACTTAAAATCTTGTAAAAGAATTTCGTAAATAATCTCTTTTTTCCTGTGAAATTTGAGATTTACGTGACTAAATGGTTTAATAATACACAATTAACAATTTTCGCGCACAACATTAATATTTCCGCTATTGTTTAAAATCAATTTTTCAACAATGATTAAAAAAATGTTCAGCTGTCATCCGCGTACTGCTGATTTTGACACTGCTCTGCAAACGAGAAAGATATATATCGTTGTTACCTAAACGTAATATTTTTTGAAAAAAAGTAATTCATCATATTGAATTCATTAAAGTTTAAGAAAAATTATCTAAGACTTACCAAAAATATTTAAGATAAATATTCGTATAATGTCTTATATATGAATTTGCTAGGGCAGTTTATGAACAATATGTAGTTTTAAGATCGCTAGAGCGAAAGTTTGGTTTCCGTTATCTGATACACATTTGATACCTTATTACACGTATAAAATTTGGTTGTAATCGTCAGAGACATTCTCGAGAAAAATAAGCTTTTCAATAACGGTTATACATCATCTTAAAAGTACTACGTACCAAACCGAGTTTAAGCTGTACGTGTCGATACAGACAGACAGACTTCTTCTATCATCGTATTTTTTTATTGTTATTTCAATTTTTTTCACAAACCAAAGACTTGCCTTACCAATAGCAAGTAAAAAATGGCATGCAAAAATTTTGAAAAATTAGCTGTCATTAAACTGTCTCGCACTGCTGGCTATGAGTGATAGTTAAAGCACTGAAAATACACTGCAAGTCATAAGGATAGAAGCAGGCATATTTGAGAAATAAAAGTGATGTTACTACCTTTATATGCAAAATTTACAACAAAAATATAGAGTATGGAGGTCAATAAAGTAGTGCATTCAAACTTAATAGAGAACTTGTAAATTTTTAGAAACCTGGATTAATAGAATTCAGAAAGCTATCTTTAAATTAAGTCAAAAATAAATGAATTAAAATCGCGTCATAAGTATAGAAGCAGTGCAAAAATCAACGTTTTTTATTAAGTGGTAACATCTTTTTCGACATTGATGGATAATTTTGCGGAATAAGCACATTGAGTCGTATGTTTTTAGAAAAACGGGAAGAAAAAACATTAGAAAAGCGTCTTACGTCTAAGAAAAAAACGCCCCTAAATAATGTCAGAAAAAAGCATAGGATGTGTTTTGCCAAAGAGAACATGTAGTGAAATGTTCAAAAATGGTAAGCTCAAACTTCACTGTCGAAAATATTTATTTCTGACGAAAAAAAGTATATTTTGGATGGGCTGAATGTTAAAAACAATTTTTTTCACTATCTAAGAAAACAGGAGCGATTTCTGGTCAAAAATCAGAACAGAGAAGGAAGCATAGTGGTGGAGATGCAAAATCCTACTATAGAACCATTGAAATGATGATACAAAACACAAAAATCAATGGAAACAGCTACAAATCCTTGCTTGAATGAATGTTTCCGAAAATGTATAATATTTTTGGTAAACCTCATGGATTTTTCAACACGACAAAACCCTTATTATTGACCTTTCGAGTAGCAGAAGCATTCATTAAGAGCCAAATCGTACATTTTTTTGTTTCACCACCGTACACTATTGACCTCGAAGCAATAGAAAAAGTATGTGACTGGCTCACACAATAAGTTTATGAAGAATGGAGATTAAACAGTAGCAAGGAAGGGTAAATTCTTTCCATTTAAATGGCCTGGAGTAAAATTTTCCTGAACTACTTGGCTTCGATGAATAATCCGCTTAAATGATGGAATTTTTGAAGTTATTCTAAACTCTGATTATTGAAAATAATCAATTTAATATGAATAAATTAAATAAAGAACAACTGTAGCATATCTGTTTCGTTCTATTTTTTAAGTGCTTCTATTCTTATGACGCGTTTAAATCATACAAAATGATGGGTTTAACGATTATTTTCTCTCTACTATACCGTTAGAATTCGTCTTGAAGTTCTAATGCAGTATTTTGTATTCAACATTTTATATTCCTTCTTGTGCACTAAAATTTTGTATTCAGTCTGTCATAATATGAGAGAAATTTGAGTTCTACTTCTCGAAAATGCGTGCTTCTATCCTTATGACTTGCAGTGCAGCAGAGGAATAAAGGAGTCGACAAAAGAAAATGTTTTACATTTAGTTTGGCATATCGTGTTGAATATTCTATTAATGAAATTAAAAATGTTAATTTTGCATTTGATGTGCTTCGGGTGTTTCCCACATCAATTATTATATTAAATAAAAATAAATCTATTAATGAACACAAAATATGTAAATGGACGCAATTAATGTAGAAGAAGACCACCGAAAAAAAAAATCAATCATTCAATGACTTTCTGGTCCTGTCTGACCATGAAATCACCTTATTTAAAAAAAAATTATTAAATATCTCAAATGCTCGCAAATCCATTTTTGGTTTAAAAATATGTTGGCTCCATGTGATAGTTTGTCGAAATTTGTTTATCAATGAATAAAATGAAATCAAAATTATTATTTTAACATTTAGGACCAGTTTTTCATTACACGGTGTCTCCACGAGCAATTTTCATAGATTATACCATCTGTCACTTTCCATATAGAAAGAATTTTAGATAGAATGCTATAAAATGTATGGTGGGAAGAAAAGTCAGTATGAAAATGACAGCTCATAGGTAATAAATGTAGAATACTATCTTTAGCATGCTATGAGCTGAGCTACATATGGAAAAGAAATGTTTCATAGAATACCTATTTGCGGTCTCCTTCTTTTCTTATGCTGGCTCAACTAGAGTGTTGTCCTCCTAGGCCTCCTTTAATATGCCCCTCCAGCCGGCTCGATCCCTAGCCTGCCGTCTCCAATTTTGCACTCCAAGTAGTCGGAGATCTCCCTCTACCTGGTCGCTCCATCGAAGATGAGGTCTAACTTGGCTTCTGACTCCCTCTGGTTTGGCGTTGAAGACTTTACGTGCTGGAGCGTTGATGTCCATTCGCTCTACATGGCCAAGCCATCTAAGTCGTTGTTGACGAATCTTTCTGGCTAGGCTTATGTCGTTGTACAGCCCGTATAGTTCGTCGTTGTATCTTCTTCGCCAAACGTTGCTTTCTCTGTTTACGCGGACAGGACCATAAATCGTACGCAGGACTTTTCTCTCGAAAACTCCAAGTGACCTTTCATCCGATTGGGAGAGGGTCCATGCTTCTGCACCATACAGCAGGACCGGCATGATGAGTGTTCTGTATAGTGTCTCCTTGGTTTTTCTCGATAGGGCTTTATTCCTCAATTGCTATTATTCAGGCCAAAAAAACAGCGATTAGCAAGAGTTATTCTACGTTTGATTTCAGCGCTGATGTTATTGCCTGAGTTTACAGCAGTGCCCAGGTAGACAAATTCACTAACTACCTCGAAATTATACCTATCAATGGTTACATTTTGACCAAGTCGGTGGTGGGATTGGACTTTCGTTGATGAGAGCATATACTTCGTCTTATCCTCGTTTATTTTCAGTCCCATTCTGTTTGCTGCTGACTCCATAGACGTGAAAGCGCCGGTTACTGCTCTTTTTGATCGTCCTATCACGTCAATGTCGTCCGCAAACCCAAGTAGTTGTGTCGATTTATTAAAGATGGTGCCCGATGTACTGGCCTGAGTATTCCGTATTACATTTTCGAGAACAATATTAAAACAGCTGCATGACAGTGCATCTCCTTGTCTTAACCCTCTGGTGGTGTCGAAGGTTTCAGTAGAGTCCCTACCAATTTTGACGGAGCAGCGAGCATTTTCTAACGTCATCCTGATTAGTCGTATCAGTTTGGCAGGAATTCTAAAGTTGAACATGGCACGATAAAGTTCAGTTCTGTCAACGCCTTTAAAAGGCTTATGCCTCTATAGTTGGCGCAGAGTAGGCGGTCTCCTTTTTTGTGGATCGGGCTGATGGTACTGAGATTCCACTCATTGGGCATACTTTCTTCCGACCATATATTGCAGATGAGTTGGTGTATGCTCCTGACCATGTCATCTCCAGCGAATTTAAAAAGTTCCGCTTCTAGACCATCGGATCCAGCTGTTTTTCTCCTTTTTAGTCTGTCAATGGCTACTTTGATTTCATTTTGGCCTGGCGGATCTATCTCATGGTTGTCATCCAGATTAACAAGTACAAGTTGGTTCTGGGCGGGATCTTGTCTGTTATCGCCATTTAACAACTGGTTAAAGTAGTCTTTCCAGATGGCTAACATAGCTTGTGTTTCTACTATGATGTTTCCATCCTCATCTTTGCAGGGGCCGGGGCGACTTATGAAACCTGATGTTGATTGCTTCACTCTTCTATAGAAGTTTCTCACCTCTTTCCTGCAAAAACATCTCTGCATCTCCTTGACTTCACGTTGTTGGTGTTCTTTTTTCTTTCTCCTAAGTAGGCGTTTTTCGTCGCGTTTTTTCTGGACGCTCTAGTATCTCTCTGGAGCCATGACTTGTATGCCTCCGTTTTTGCTTTGTTTGCCTGAGCACATTCGGAGTCGAACCATGGGTTTCTGGGGGGAGGCTGTGAGAAACCCAATACCTCTGATACAGCACTCTTTATGGCTTGTTGACATAGCTGCCATTGGTCTTCCGGGTTCATATCAACAGTCGAAGGATTTCTCTCAAGCTCATGAGATATGTATATATGCGGTCTCCATGAGTGCTATTTTGCATTCTGTGAAATCTTGAAGTCAGTTAAACCGTCAGTTAGAAGTACTAAGTTAACTGCCACTTTAACAAACTGATAATAAATAATAATGGATGATATTTAGGGTCAGTCTTTTCAGCTCTAGTTAAGTTTAATCATTGATTATTTCAGCTGGTAGCCATAGATTCTGTCTTTTGAACAAAACCTTAACCAGAGAATCTATGGTTACCATAGATTACGTTAACCAGCTGATATTCCGTGGTTAGTGTCATTATTCCAGTCCGTTAACAGAGATTTGGTCTTTTCAGCAAAATTTTAACCAGAGAATCTATAGTTAACAGAGATTTCGTTAAACAGTCAATTTTGCGATTATTTTTTTTCACATTTATGTTGAATGATAAATAATATAATAGATACTTATTGATCATTACTACTAATCGTAAAGAATAAAATTAAAAAAAATGATGATCTACCATCTTAATAAATTCCACCCCTATATTTTATGTATATATTTTTGTTTTCCTTTGTTCGTAAATGAATCAATTCAATTTATCCATGTACATCGAAACAAGACAGGCTGTTATCAATTATTGACAAAATCTTCGATCTCTTTCTCTCGCATTGAAAAAAGTATAAACAAACTTAACCAGAGATTCCGTTTCACAACTGGACCGCTGGAAAACTGGAACTATCTTTGGTTTGTTAACCGGTTTTCCTCAGTAGGGTTGGCTTTATAAATCCGGAAACTTACATCTTTGATCCTAATAGCTTCTGTACAGCTCGAATCAACCATGAGTTTTCTTTAGGTTTGATAGATTTTACCCTATTCGGGATAAAATGTCTCATTCCTAAAAGAATTAAGTTTGTAACCATATCTGCGCTGTAATCCACGTCACTATCGAGGAAGCATAGTGACCAGTTAAAGTTCCTGAAGAAGTCGTTGAGACCGTTCCAGTTGGCTTTCTCATATTGCCATACGGTTCTCGTAGGGTTTTTCTCTTTAACTGGGTTTTTTTGGCATGAGAAAATAGCAGATATGACACAATGGTTTGATGTGCCTAGAGGCGATAATACACCAATTGCATATTTATTAGGATCATAGTGCCAGAAGTGTCAATTCTTATCATCAATAAGGAGACTGATGATAGGAATTGGCACTCCTTAAAATAGTGATAGCTCCAGCCAAAAATGGAAAAACGAATAATAAAATTCGTAAAAACGAGTAAATAAAATTCGTTTAAAAATTTGTGGTAGCACCTTAAAGTTGTTGTTGTTGTTCAAAACATTCGATATAATTTAACAAAACTCGGTAATAAATACATATTTGATTTGAAATGCATATAAATTAGTTAGAAATATCGATAAGGGAGAATCACTTTCGAGGGAGAATAATTTTCGCCCCTGTTTGCAAATATATGATAGTCTAAGGGCCAGTCTTTTCAGCTCTGGTTAAGTTTAATCATTGATTATTTCAGCTGGTAACCATAGATTCTGTCTTTTCAACAAAATCTTAACCAGAGAATCTATGGTTAACATAGATAACGTTAACCATCTAATTTTCCGTGGTTAGTGTCATTATTCCAGTCGGTTAACAGAGATTTGGTCTTTTCAGCAAAATTTTAACCAGAGAATCTATGGTTAACAGAGATTTCGTTAACCAGTCAATTTTGCTTGGTTAACCACAGAAATTCTATGGTAAGCGATTATTTTTTTCACATTTGTGTTGAATGATAAATAATATACAGATACTTATTGATCATTACTACTAATCGTTACGAATAAAATTAAAAAAAATGATGATCTACCATCTTAATAAATTCCACCCCTATATTTTTTGTATATTTTTTTGTTTTCCTTTGTTCGTGAATGAATCAATTCAGTTTATCCATGTACATTGAAACGAGACAGGCTGTTATCAATTATTGACAAAATCTTCGATCTCTTTCTCTCGCATTCAAAAAAGTATAAACAAACTTAACCAGAGATTCCGTTTCACAACCGGACCACTGGAAAACTGGAACTATCTCTGGTTTGGTAACCAAAGTAGATAAAATGGTGAAAAGACGAACTGTGGTTAACCGACTTTCGAAACAACTGGTTAAGAAAATTCTATGTTGAACAAACCAGAGATTTAACCAGAGCTGAAAAGATTGGCCCTAAAGCGGACATCACTGTCGTTAATTAGTTGCACAGTTCTCTTTTCTTTCTGCTTTATATTTTGTGAAACTACAAAGTAGTGATACCTAGTTGTCAACTCTCAAACCAGAGAATGTCAAAAATTAATTTTATAATTTTATGCTGTTTGATGGCAGTTCGCACTAAATATTCAGCAAAACGTCAAAATTGAATTAATACAAATCTCTCAAAATACATTGTCAAATTTACTTATTAGATTCAATTTGCACTGAATTCGTCAAAATTAGATTCGTCAACAGCCTAAACAAAAAATCAAAAAAAAAAAAAATTACTTCGTTTTCACGTTACAAGAGACTGCTCGTATATGGATATGTGCAACCATTGTATATAAACTTCTATAGTACAATCATGGAGCAGCGCCGTCTAAAGAAACTTGTGAACCGCAATTTGGAGTTTCTTACATTTACTAAGTGTCTATTCTGTTACCCTAACAATAGTCGTCAACAAAACAAATTAACAATATTTAATGTATTTTATTGGCTTTAAAATCAATATTTCCTTGACAAGAGTCGTAAACAAAACAAAAATCATATATGTTTACAACTATTGTCAGGGTTACAGAATAGACAACTAGTAAATGCACGAACCTAAAAATGTGTTATTCACATGTTTCTTAAGATGGCCAGGCGGTGATTATTCAGCATGAAAATACTATAGAAATGTATATACAATGGTGCAACTCAAATCGAATCTCCCAATCATCAAGAATTCAATTTTCGTTTAGATATTTTTGATCTAGAATTATTTTTTTTTAGCCAATGAATCATGGTTCATGAAGAATGTAAAAATAGCAATTCATCTCCGTATTTACCGCACTCTCACTCAAATTCGTTGCCTCGCTTAGGGTGTGGCAAGTCTTCGCGTCAGGCAGGAAGCTTTATGACAACAGACAACAGAATAATGGAATAAAGAATTTCGGAAACACAATTTGTGATTTACAGAATTTAAGTTGAAAAAACAACGACCCGTTTTTGTTTCGAGAAAATAAATAGTTTATTTCAGGGATTAGTTTAACAATAACAAGTAAAAAAATTGATTTATCAAACATCGATGGTAAAAGTAAAGTCATTTAGTGGTTTTCTTTTAACAATCAATTATTTTATTAATTCCAAAAACCTCATAAATATTTAATTAGTTTGTTTTTTTCTTTAAAATTACATTTCTCATCTATGTATTTAAAATAACAATTTTCAAAAACAATCCGAAGGGTCGTCATATAAGCATTATTTTAAACTCACATTAAACTTCTTAAAAATTTCAATTTTAAAAAAATCAATTTATTTTGATTGCTTCCTTATTTTCAAAACAAAGTTTTCAAAATTAATTAAAAACATAATTTATGTGATGTTGCCATAAAATTTTCCTAAACCTATTTTTCACTTTGTCAGATTGCCAAAATAATGGTATACTAGTACAAACATATTATATATTCTGTATCCAATATACCGAAAACTCTTGCAAACATTTCCTGTACAATCTGTTAAACTTTCATCAATCATGATTCTGGGTATGAGAAACTAGGTACCCTCAACACTGAAGCCCAAATACTTAATTTTTTCGAAACAGCGCATGTACCAATTTTAAATAAAACCTAGAAAAATAACAATTTTTCATGTTTTATTTTTTTATTTATGAGAACAGAAAAATATAAATTTATTTATAAATATAAATTAGATCAAGGCATACATACATACCTAAAATTGGACATCAGATGGCAAAATTACGAACAATCAATAAATTTATTCATGAAGTCGAAAATAACCATAAAAAAGTCTCCACTCAACCTCAAAATAAATAAAGAAAATGTTGAGAAATTGTGTGCGGGATAGAAACAAAGACAGCACATTTTATATACTATATGGAGACTCATTTAAGCTGTTATACAAGGCTCTATATACAGCTAGCAAGTGTATAGTGTTTTGCTCACCACCAATTTTCAAACAAGGCATAATGCCAACAACCTCGCATAGTCGCTGTAGTGCTGAAAGCTTGTGTGCGCCATAAAATTGGACGACGGGCACTCAGCTCCCTGCAAAGCAACGACATCGACAACCGACATGAAATGAACAAACGTTTCGATGGAAAACTAGTGTGATTCGTCTGGCCCCACTGCCATTCGAAGTAGAAGCAGAAGCAGTAGAAACCATGCCAATTCGAAATCATGCTGTGTATCCAGATACAGCCAAACCTATAATCTACCTACAGAAAGCAAATGTATATTAAGTATCTTCGTGTAGCCGTCCGTATATATGTACGTAGAAAAGTACTTGCATATAAGATATAACTTGGCTTGCTGAACTCGTGCTGACTTTCGTTTTGAGTGGCTGACGTTGTTATTTTTTTCTGTCGTTCATTTTTTTTTATTTTTATTATTGCTGTGTTGAATTATAACGACGTAGTTTTGCTTGTTGAGAATGTTGGCCGAGCCACTTCGGTAATTATGGCATTGATTATTATACAAAAAAAAAAACTCAACTGGTTTGACCTGAAAGTTTTATAGATACTTTTACATACCTTATTTGGAAAGTTTATACAAAACGAAATTTATTCAAATTTGGTTCACACGGTTTAGAAATTTCGCATTTAAGAAAAGTTTTTATCTTTCGTAACCTTTTTGAATAACTTTCTATTTGTAAAACGGTAATTCTCTCTATTTTTATGAAAATATGGGCGTGGTCAAAATAAATAAAAAATGTTCTATTATTTATTACTGAAAAAATACTTAGGGCCTTTTATACATACTCCAATTCTAGTACTTTTTTATTTTCGAATATTTCAAGTTTTCAACAGCTAAGATGTTAAATTAGTGCAAGTATAAGCCTGAAAATAGTGCCTTCACATTACGAACATGCGTGCGTTGAAGTCCCATACAATCAAGAAAATCTTATAAAAGTGTTTTTTTTTTTCAATTGCACTAAGCGTTATTATTGGCACCCCAGCATCACTTAAAGAGTCTGATGATCGGCCTGACTGTCGCCATTAAATTTCTAAAAATTTCCTTTCAAAAAAAATGTTCCTGCACACAGGTTGTTGTTGGATCATTTAAACACTTTTCTCATTAATAAACAAATAATAACTTCCCGCTCTTGGTTATCTTATCTCTCTCTTTATTTGTAAATCGTAATGAAATACCTTATACATTTGAGTTATTTGAGCCGACAGCACTGACTTGAAATGTGAAAACACCGTATTGTGAGATTGTTCTTTGGAAAGGGAACATTTACAAAACCTCACAGCCCTATTAATAAAAAATTCGCTTCTTTACTCATGAGTTATCTAAAACACAGATTCAGAACTTATCCGTTTCACAACTTTTCTTATTAATAAACCCCCCTATTAATAAACACCAAATAGCAATAAATATCAATGAGTTATCGCTAACACACCATATAAATATAACTCGTAATTTCAATTAATAAATGTGTCAGACCCTTAAACGATGAAATAAAAACTAAATACATTTTAAATTTAACTCACCGAATACAGCAGGATAACGAAAGTATAACTTTATAACACGAATTTCTGTAAATGTTCTCTCTCCAAAAACCATTCTTACAATACGCTCTCTTTTCTCATAATTTTAGTACGATATTACAAATAAAAAAAGAGAAAATAAAAATAAAAATGGGAACGGAACGAAAAATTATTATTTGTTTAATAATAAGAAAAGTTATTAAACGGATAAGTTATGGATCTCTGTGTTTAGTTAACTCATGAATAAGCAAATAGGGGTTTTTTATTAATAGGACTGACTGAATCAGTATTTCTCCTTTTGTTAACTTTTCTCATTAATAAACAAATAATAACTCCCGCTCTTTGTTATCTTATCTCTCTCTTAATTTGCAAAATCGTACTAAAATGCCTTATATATTTGGGTTATTTTATGCGACAGCACTGACTTGAAATGTGAAAAGAGAGCGTATTGTGAGAATGTTCTCTGGAAAGGAATCATTTACAGAAATTCATATCATATTGTTATTCAGCCGATTTTGTTGAGTTAAAGTTATTTCGTATTTATTTCATAATTTTAACGTAACACACATTTATTAATAGAAATTACGAGTTATGCGGTGTGTTAGCGTTAACTCATTGTTGTTTCGTGTTTATTAATTGGGGGTTTAGTGTATAAAGTTATTATTTCCTCATTATGCCAAATTCGGTAAGTTAAAGTTATTTTGCATCTATTTCATCATTTGAAAGTAACACACATTTATTAAAAGAAAATTTGAGTTATGCTGTGTGTTTGCGTTAACTCATTGCTATTTCGTGTTTATTAATAGGTGTTTTTGTTTAGCATTTCCTCAAACATAAACGCTATTATTCGTTGTTTTTGTTCGTTCTGATATTAAGTAAGCAAACAATGTGCTAAAAGCTCATTTTGGTGCTTGTCTCTGCTCATATCAGTTTTTCTAAAAAATCTCAATAAATGGCTTTAATGGTTTTGTTCCGGAAGTGCAACTTATAGGCGGGGTCGTTTGCTTAAAAATTGCAATAAATGGGAACAATCGAGTCTATACTAGTCTATATTGTCAACATGATCATGTGGTTTAACGTATTAAACAAAAGCAACTCTTTATAATTGCTCCTGTTCTTAATCATATTAGATATGATAAGTTAAAAATAAAATTAATTAATCGGGAAGAATTTTAATTGAATTTTCACTTGTTTCTAGTCTGCTATTCATGCGGTGTGGACTTACATCAGATAAGGTATTCTCTTATTCATGTGAACGTATTCATTCCATACAATTCATGGACAAACGTGCCATTGTTGCCATTGTTCGATTGTTGATTTATCAATGGTGGTTTGAATATTGGCTTCAAGAGTTGCTATTCGGCATTAAAAGTAATCGACTGAATATGCCGCCAGCGTGTCAACCGCGAACCGCTCCAAATAGTCAATTTTAATGGATGTAATGGGAATTCGTTACTGGCTTTAGGATTGTCTTCGCTTCCTACACGTCAATTTTCCTTGTCTTGTTAATAGTTTTTAATGACAGATTGAATTTTCCTGTGAAATAAGAGATTTAGGTGACTAAAAAGTTTAATAATACACTATTCAATTTATCAAAAATGTTCAGCTGTCATCCGCGTACTGCTGATTTTGAAACCGCTCTGCGAACGAGAAAGAGATATATCGTTTCTAAAAAGCACTATTTGGAAACGTTGTTCTGGCGTAAAACGATTCATGATGAATTGCCAAACCTTACTGAACAGAAATGTGAACACAGTCTGACATTATCAACTGTCAAACCAAAGACAACAACCATCGAAACTTCCCACGCAGCTAAAAAAACACTTTGATTGGCACGTTTGTCCATGCGGCTTTGAAGGAAATTAAAATCTTAAAAATATAATCTCAAAAACTAGTAGCAAAATGAACCAATATCTTTTTGCAAAGTCAGGTGGTATGAATTTAAAATTGCTTAACTTAAAGAAAAAAGAAACGTATTAACTCTTTATTGCTAGTTTATACAAGTTTATTGTTTAAAGATTTTTGTAGTGAGTTATAAATTTATTAAAACTCGCTCCCTAAATCTTTCAAATTAAAACGTCAACATAATTGTCTCTGCTTTATCATAAATCATTATAATCTTACAGTTTGATTTTTAATGTTTCTCATAAATCCAGATTTGTTTTTAATTGCAAAAAGCGCTTTCATTCCTTGAGTGAGCTCGAAATTTTGTTTTCGTTTTCAAGAAATAGCTATTCACTTTTATGATATGAGAATGAGAGTGACATCATTCTGTCTATACAAGCTTAACGTGTGTCACTACAATCTCCAACCAAGTGAAACATATGTTTCATTTCAAATTGGGAGGGAAGACAAATTTCTCGTTATTTTGATGATACAACTCACATCTGCTGAATGAATAGGAAACAGCAGAAAGAAGATGCCCTTCTTTGATAAGGAGAATAAAAACAAGACACCCTAGAAGAAAGTTAGTCTTATAACAATAAAAAAAAACTCGCTTAAAGTCACACAAAGATAACAGATTAACTGAATCCGAAATTGAAAAAACTTGTATGTTCACACAAAAAAAACCGGAGATAAACGAAACCGCATAACCGATTCAAAATAAAATTTATTTAAATTATGTTGTTTTTAGAAAATAATAAAAAATTATACTTAAACGATTACCTTTTAATATAAATATTAAAAATAACACATTTAGATTTTGTAAAGTCTCTTACTACGCAGAAATAGAAGCTTGGAACAATATTGAAAGGTCCAAAAAGTGTTAAATATTAAGTGTTAAATGTTAAATAAAATATATTAAAGTGTTAAATATTTGGTTGTTAAATCCTAACTAGCACCAACTATTTACAGTTGAAAAAAAAGACTAATAAATCTAAAGGTCCATTTTGTTCCAAACAAATTTTAAAGGCAACCTAACTGCAGTATGTTATCATACAAACTACCTTTCAAATTCTAATGAATTAATTAATTCTTGACCCGTGTCAAATCTTTCACTCAAATTCCCTTCCTTATCCGTTCAACGAATTGCTGGCATTTAAATTGACTGGGAAAAATAGAAAGAAATAGCCGTCTTCTCAGTGGATCGATAATCACAAATTGAATTGAGGTATTATATACCTACAATGGTAGAATTGCGTCGTGTGATGACCATCTGTGGAGGAGGCACAGGTTCGATTCCCGGTTTCGGTATACAAAATTCAATAACGTGTTTTTCGATTAAACATGAGATTGCAAATGGCCGAGCAACACTAATTTAAAAAGGAGTCTGATGATTGGCGGTGGCGGCCATGAAATAGCTATAACTCCTGTCAAAAAATAGTGTTGGTGTACACAGGTTGTTGTTGTCTAATGCGACCACTTCTTAATATGTTATTTGAATTATGGAGAGCAAGCTACTCAGCCTAACATGTCATCATACAAACCACCTTTCAAATTTTAAAATCGTTTTTTAAATGAAAGGACAGTTGGTATTCAAAATTTAAAATATAAGAAAGAGAACGTTGAAAGTGTTCCATTAAGTTATCCTTTCCATTTAATCCAACAATGAAAGATCTCAAGAGGGCTACGAAATATCGAATTACAAGATTTTTATGAAAATATGAAAAAAGCGGACAAAATTCACGAAGCCATTAAAGAAAAAATAAAATAAATTTTTTTTTTTACCATTTAAAAAGTTCTCTTGTTTTCTCCAAGGCATTCAATGCTATTTTTCATCACCAACATGTTTTACTTAACGCGGGCTTACTCATTATACAAGCGTCATTGACTGCACCACACCAGTCGCTAGTAAAGGTTTGCGTCACATCATTGTATATAAAAACAAAAGTAAAATTACAACTCGAAACTATTGAATTTATTTGACTTGAGAATTTGGATATTTTATGTATAATGAAGGAATAAAGTTAATTGTTTGGAAAGGGAGGTTCTGACAACAATAATGCGATAGACAATCATAAATATATTATAAAATTGAAAATGCTTGAGAGAGAGCCGATATTATTTTCGTATCCTTAGTAACTGTATTAAAGAATTTATACTTCCAACAAAAATGATGTTTTCGTACCATAGCAACTGTATTTATTGATTCGTCATCGTCAACAAAATATAATATGATATACACATCATCTCATTCACTCTCTGTGAAATGTCCTATAGGTACATTGTTCTCGTTCTGTTTTCAATCGGTTGGTCTGCTTTATTTTCCAAATTCTTTAAGTCTAAGAAATATCCTAAGCTACTCAAGTCAGAGGTCTAATTTCACCGATAGATGGCCACGGGGAAAATTGAGCTATGCGGTTACTATTAAAATATATATACAAAGATCACATAAATTTAAATTTCCCTCAGCATTTCCATTTGGACAGCGGGTGAAATGTCAAATTAGTACAGGAAAACGTGAAATTAAGTGTGCATTTTGTGATCTCAGTGGGATTTTTTTATTGTGATAGAGCGGTGTCTCCTGAGTATACAATTTTTTTTTTGGAATCCAGATCCTCGTACCAAGGGCCGCCTTTTTGAAAATTGTTTTAACCTTAATATTTCGAAAACCGTTAGTCTGACAAAAAGCTTACCAAACACAAATTTTTATAGAAAATAACGTTTCTCATCTTTTTTATTTACACTTTTTTAATATATCTTTAATATTTTAAAAGTGATAACCACGTATTCGGAGTCGAAAACTTTTTTGTTTTTCATATTACATAAAAAGTGTTAAGGTCAAAGTAGTAGACAATTTTATAACAAACAATTCTTGGTTTTTACTTTTTTTTTAAATAATTGTTTTTAAATAATTTTTTTTCTGATTTAAGTCAATGTTTAAGAAAATTGTCCCTCCCGCCTAAACAGGGGAAATAGACCACCCCTCACATACGATTTTTTTCTTGTCTTTACTCCACCTACACGCTTAAGCTTTTTGGTGCATCTTATACCAATCACTCTGTATATACCAATAATTTGTCTTTTTTTTTAGACTAAGTTTACCTGTACTACTGAAAGCAATTCACATTTAGGCCGACGACAAAAGAAAAACTTTAATTAAGTTTCAAAGTAAAGTTTAAAGAGATTTTGAATACATTTCAAGGTAAAGAAATCTTCTTCTTCTTCTTCTTTTCCGACGATGATAATATCTTATGGGACCACAAATTTCCCACTTTACCGCGCTCCACCCTATCGATAGGATTGTGGGGTTCGCCGAAACAGGTGCATGAATTATTAAAAAAAACCTGAATTGATCATCTAATTAAATTTCCAATATTCCAAAATTTAATCATACAATGTATGTAGGTATTAGAAATTTGAGACTGATTTACATCTAGATAGTATATCACATCAACAAAAATAATGAGATGTACATATATTAATACCGAAAAATAATTGGATAGGAAATTTAATCCCTTTTGTTAATAATACATAAAAAGGACAGTGGGGTGGAAATAATTTGTTTAAGATATCTTTACCCTAAAAATTTTACACTTGGTGTATTTAGAAATCGACTTTTTTTAAAAAAGCTAAAATCGTAAAAACTGAAGTAGGTCTGATTTATTGGATAAATTTGCATCTTCAAAAAACTTGTGCATGCGAAAAACTGAGACCTGAGAAATTTTACGATTTTGTTCGCTTTTAGCTGAGTCACAAAAAATAAAGTTGTAAAACAGGTCTCCTTTTTTTAACGAAACCCAAAACTTCTAATTACACTTTACAAAAAAAAAACTCCACGCTCCAGTTGAAATGATTGCAACCGTAATATTAGCTTTTTTGTCAAAACAGTTATATGATTGTAAGCTGAGCTAGAAAAATCTTTAAAATTGCGTAATGATATTGTGATTTTAGCTGAAAACGTTATCTGACGAACCCACAAGCTAGCACCCGGGCGAAACGCAATTTTTCTTGGCCGCTTAACACTTTAATTTTAAATACTAATTCAGAAAGTCCAGTTAAAATCAAATGATGCTAAGTTTCCTAGTAGATAATTTTTTTTTCAATGAATTGTCATATCTTCTACTTTACTTTACATACAACATAAGTATATATAATTCTACTGTAACGTGTGTATAGTGTATGTCACTGAACTCCTCCTAAACGGCTGGACCGATTTGAATGAATTTTTTTTTGTATGCGTTTGGGTGACATCCTGGATGGTTAAGATTCACAAATCAGTCCGGCAGATGGCGCTGCAGTCGGTATCTAGGTTATTTATCAATACTGCAATTAGACGGCTGGATCGACTTGAATTCATTTTTGTGTATGCATTCAAGCAGGGGTCTGGAAAATTTAAATTCTTAAATCAGCACGGTAAGTGGCGTTGCTATTTTGTGTGCATACTAGTTGATCGGTTTTTTGGATTATTTATCTATACTATTACCACTTAATGAATGTTTGCTCTATTATCTGTGGTAATACATTGCATTTTTCTGCATTCCTTAGTTGGACGATACGTTACAGTAATAGGTTTTCAAATTAGTTTTTTTTTGAAATCAGATTGTAAGGAATTGTCTTTGAATGTATTATATTAAATATACCTCTTAGGCCGACTTGCACGAAACCATGGATAACCACTGATTTATCCATGCATAGGCACTATAGCCATCGATACAAATATAAACTCGTTGCAAAATCTTAAATATTTATCCACTCATTTTTCTCTGGATAACTTTTTACATCCGTCAAATAGAATTTGACAAGAAGTTCCTATCGGTGAAATTCGCATTAGTGTGTGTAGCAAATGTTGTTGTTGTTTTGTGGAGGTTTTCTGTTTCGTTCCTATTTTTATTTTTTTATCTTTGGTTAGCTGTGTTTTCATTCGTTCAACGTTAAATCGAAAAATACACATTTATCTATTTAATCCTAGATAGCTTACTGCGATTTTAGAAATCTATCCTTTGTTTTCGTGCAGTGGCAGTGGAATGCATGAGGCCTTCAACCGAGAATTGGAACGTGAACGTGAATATTAATTCATGATCTACATGAATTAAACCAATCAGTTTAAAGAAACGGTTAATTATTTTTCCTGGATTCCCCTGGTGAGTGAATGAGTGAAGAAGTTCTCATACCGAAGATTTCAATGATCCCAACAGATAATCCCTTTCAGCCCTAATAATAAAACACGCTTATCTGGTCTCTAACTCACGACTTAACTACACCATGTAATAAGAGATCACTCACGATTTAAAATTTCTTTTAATAAAACAAAATAAATCATAATATATTTTTTGTAGAAAATAAAAAAAAAATGAAAAAAATGCATTTGTCATTATTATAACAACGAATTGCTCAATTTAAAAGACTTCACTTTTAGATTCCCGATGAAAACAAAACGAAATACATAACTTTTCAATCCTACACCATCGCTAAACCACCTACTTGGGTGGTGTAACTTTGAGTTTAAATAAATTCAATTTCTCATTTGTCTTGAATTTGCCATGACTATTAGCAAATCACAAGGTCGATCCTTGAAAGTTTGTAGTTTGAATTTAGAAAATGCATGTTTTTCTCACGATAACAATTAATTATACGCGCCTGATAACACGTATATTACAAATGGTGGTATGAGTTCGAGCGCAAAACATGAAGCGAAATTCATAACTTAAAAATATAGCAACTATATTGCTGAAACGCTATTTAATTGAAATCGATGATTTTTTTTAAATTTTCCTTAATACTTATAATAAACTTTTTTAAAGTAAAATAATTTGTTTGTATAATGAATACAAAAAACTACGTAAATAAAGATAAATTCGTTGACTGTTAGGCGGTACGAAGCATGGATAAATCCCGGGTCCGCTAGCTAGTACATAAAATTTGTATCAAAATTTAATTTCTTTGTTACTCGACATACCTACCTACTACAGCCAACAGTATAACGAAAAATACGTTGTTTCAACGAATGTCCAGTAAAACGAATGATTGAAATTTCCGACACACTGAAGGCAGGTTTTATTATAGGTTCATATCTATCGACTATCACGTCGAATCCTTATTAATTTCAAGGTAAACAAAATGGTGATAAAATTTCGTTTTTCCTACGTTTACTTAAGTTATAGGTATCTTCTAATCTGCTCCATACGGCGTATACACAGTATACTGTATACATTTACATTCCAACTGACAAAATAATTTACGGTGCCTAATAATCTTATACTGCTTGCTGTTTTCCAGATGCATCAGGTGTGTTTGTCAGCTTAACTCTCAAACCAGCAAACACGACTAAAAAAATAAACAACAAACAGACAATTTACCTTCTGCATAGATGCATACAAAAGATATACGAATCCCATATTGAGGCATAGGAGTTATCAATTTAACTATATTTTAATGGCCATTATTTATTATTTAAGGGAACTTTATACATTAGTGATGCTGGTAATCTCATGTTTAAATAAAATATAATAAAATACTTATTTGAATATTTCGCTTTGTATCTAAGCGTCTTGCCACCACTTTTTTCTTAAACATTCTTTGCACTACGGCATTCTACAACTGAAGCAGTGAAGTCGCAAGCTAAGTTTGTGTTTATCAATGTACATGATGTTTCCACGTTCAATACAAGTACCTAGTATTGAATTTTTTGAATGCTGCAATAGTCATAATAAATGCTGGTGTACCTCAACGTTGCGTTTTGTCTCCGTTTCTCTTCCTGATTTTTATTAATGGTGTTTTTTTTTTGATACTTCAAATCCGTTTAATTGTTTCGCTGACGACAGCCCCTTTTTATAGTCAATTCCTCAGATTCAAAACCCAGTTGTTAAACTTCGGTTGTTAAACTGAAGCGGCAGATCATCTCCACACGAAAAAAAATGAGACAAAATATGAATTATTTTGTATTGTCGTTACTCGATATTTAGAAAAATTGGAGGTCATATCATGTTTTTTAATTTTTATTAATTAACTTAATAAAGCATTAATATTTTTTTTAATCTAGAACATGAATTGAGTAATCAATATTTTGTTGGTTCTAAAAAAATTTGAGTTGCAACAATATTTTATTTATTTTTTTATTTTTGGTTTTACTAATTTTGAGACAGTACGATATAATTATGAGCCAACATACATTTCAATTCAGTCTTTTTGATTTGCTTGCTATACCAGTATACGGTATACTGGTATAGCAAGCAAATCAAAAAGACTGAATAACTGTATACGTTCAACATCGAAACGGTAAGAAACTATCATTTTTTTTCTTTCGACAGGTGGGAATCTTCAAAAGACACTTGATAACATTCGGTATCAAGTAGTGTGGTGATACAGCGTGTTTTCTAACCACTTCTGTATGAAGGTCACGAATCACGATGTAAATCGCTATTTCTTATATACCATGGGGCGTTTACTATTCCACGAAGGACTATGTTTTGGAACGTTTGGATGGTGTCAGCGTTTGTTTTCTTTGTACAGAGTTGGATTCCATACGTCCAAACAGGTGTTATTACCTGCTAACATTAATTTGTTTTCAATGAATAGAGTAAAGGTTTATCTCAGTACATTTTTCTATATTTCCAGTTAAGTTCTTCTCTTTTTTTCTTGATGTGCTCTTTCCAAGGTGTTTGGCCGTATTGGAGTAAGGTACTTCTTTACTATTAATAAAAAATGGAACATTATTATTAATCTTTTTATAAGTAAAGTTTATATGCGTTGATTTTTCGTTTATTAAATCTGATACGCCATTGTTGCGTCCAGTCTCTGAATTTGTCGACTGCATATTGCAGTTTTTCTGTTGCCTTCACAAGGCATTTATCAGACACTAATATTGGAATATCATCTGCAAAAGTGGCAATGATCGCATTGTTGTCCACTGGAATATCCCTTGTAGATAACAAATACAGGGTTGGTCCTAAGACACTTCCTTGTGGTACACCGGCTTCGATTTTCTTAAGTTCCGAATACTCTTGTTTGTACCGTACGGTCGGTTAAATATGATTTGAGTATTTCATAGTACTGCCTGGGAAGGTACTGCCTAAGCGTAAATCGATTGGATTTCCTAGTAGTATGAGTTACCTCGATTCAACGGCTAGTGAGGTACCTATAATATGCAATTTGTTTGCAAAATATTTCCAATCTGTTTATTCCTTGGATGCTCCTTCTATTCAGGAGATGCCCTCTGTTGATAGAATTGTTGACATGGGCTCGCTTGTACTTAGTGTCATTGAAATAGAAGAAGCGCTATCCACATTGGATGCTGGTAAGAGTGAAGGGCCTGACGGGATTCCTGCTATTCTTTTAAAAAATTGTGCTATTGCATTGGCTGAACCATTATGCAAAATTTTTAATCTTTCACTTTCAGAGGGCCAATTTCTGGACGAATGGAAAATTTCATTTCTGTCTCCTATTTTTAAATTGGGGCAAAAGCATCTCATTAATAACTATAGGCCAATATGTAAAATTTCAGCTATACCGAATGTGTTTGAGAAATTGGTTTGTAATAAGCTAACACAATTGGTTCGGGTACACATATCAGTTTCTCAACATGGTTTTGTGGCGGGAAAATCAACCGCCACTAACTTAGTTTTAATGACCAATGTCATTATACCAAATATGGAAAACAGGTGGCAAACGGATATCGTTTTTACAGATTTCGCGAAAGCATTCGATAGAATAAATCATCATGTTTTACTTCATAAATTTTTTTCTCTAGGCATTCACTCTTATTTACTAAAGTGGTTAAAATCATATTTAACGGGCAGATTTCAAATAGTAAAGATTCATAATTCATTTTCCGATAAAATTTCTGTTCCGTCAGGAGTCCCGCAAGGAAGTCATTTAGGGCCATTATTGTTTTTATTATTTTATTTTATTATTTGTAAATGATATACCTGGTATTATTTATTAATTATTTAATATTTTCAATACATAGTATATAGAATTTGTATTATAACAAAAAACATTATTTATAACTATAACCAGGCCACGGGTAAACACTTCCAGCTTAATGATTGCAATCGTAATCTTGTTGGATATAGTTCACTTAAGCTTTTTGTCAAAAAAGTTATGTAAGTTGAACTGAAATAAGCGGAAATTTGCGTATTGACAAGCATCGTCGTCAACTGATGAGTGCAAAGTGAGCATCCGCACGAAACGTCATTTTTTCATGGACTAAAGGCCATAAAAAGCTAATTTGAATCTATACCTGGTATCTTCAAAAGTTCAGATTGTCTTCTTTTTGCGGACGATCTAAAGCTATTTCGTAAAATTGGCTGTGAATCGGATTGTGTTCTTCTTCTAGAAGATCTGATGAGACTTGATTGGTGGTGTCAACGGAATCACCTTCTTCTTAACATTTCTAAGTGTCAAGTATTATCGTGTTTTCGAGTTCATAGTAGTTTGTTCGATTATGACATCAACAACATCAAAGCGTGTTAGAAGGAAAAAAGATTTAGGAGTATTTTTAGATACAAACTTGTCATTTTTACCCCACTATGATTATATGATAAACAAAGCCAACCAAATGCTTGGTTTTATCAAAAGAAACCCCAGAGAATTTTCGGATCCTTATACATTAAAATCTTTATATAATTCTCTAGTAAGGTCAGTTCTAGAGTATTGTAGCATTGTTTGGAACCCGTATTACCAAAACTCAATGGATAGGATTTAAAAAGTTCAAATAAATTTTACTAGGTATGCTTTTTCAAATTAAATTGGAGGATTCCAAGGCCTTCATATAGCAGTAGATGTTTACTGTTTGGCATGCAATCTCTCAAAGATCGCAGAGTGTACTATTCAGTCATGTTTATTAGAGACATTTTAACATTTCATATTGATTGTCCTCCTTTGCTAACACTAATTACTGGAGGAAATGCACTATCAAGAACCACACGTTGTCGGTTTTTAATTTATGAGCAGTTCCATCGTAGCAATTATGGGTGGAATGAACCGGAATCTCCCGTTGCATCAGGGAGGCAAATTTAATTTGTAATATAGTTGATTTTAATTCAAATTGTTCAAGAGAATCATTTAAATTCCTTGTTTTGTCTAATTTAATAGTAATGTAATTCATATTAATAATAAAGATGTTAAAATTTAATGCTAAGCTAAAACACATATTTTTTGATTAAATTTTGTATTATGCACCCACCAACACTTAAGTTATGTATGTAGGTATTTATCTTAGTCTAAAAGAAGCTATGTTTTCTAATTGATGAAATAAACTAAAACTGAAAACTGAAAACTGAAAACCTTGTCAAAGGCTTGAGCAACTTCTAGAAAAAGAGCGGATTATACTCGTTTTTCTTCAAGTGCTTTTTCAACAACATCCGTAATTCGATGTACTTGGTCTATCGTGGAATGAAGGAACTATCATGAGCATAAAATCGTCTTTTTTTGACAGAGTTTTGAATGTATCTTCTTTCTGTATGATTATACCAGCTCAATAGGGAATTTTACCATGCTGTCAAAAAATAAATGACAGCTCACACTACGCGGATGACAGATTGAAATTATGTATCACGCTTTTTTTAAACTGTAAAACTCAAAATCTTGTAAAAGTATTTTGTAAATATTCTCTTATTTTCTTGTGAAATTTGAGATTTACGTGACTAAAAAGTTTAATAATACCCTATTCACAATTTTCGCGCGCAACATCAAAATTTCCGCTGTTGTTTTCAATCAATTTGTTAACAATGATAAAACAAAATTTCAGCTGTCATCCGCGTACTGCTGATTTTGACACTGATCTGCGAATGAGGAAGAGATATATCTTTGTTACCTAAAAAGCCCTATGGATCGTGCTGTCTTTCGTTCACGATAGTATTTTCGAAGTAACGAATTTCCCCGGGTGCACTTCTAATTTAATAAAGCCTTTGTTATTTTTAATGTAATCCATAATGCATCTTTGTTTTCATCACCCCATACACATTAATTTATAGCTTGTTGCAAGGATTTAGAATCTTGAAGGCAGCAAGAAACAATTGGTTAACTTTCGAGTTCGTCGCCTTTCAAGTCAAGGGATAAAAACAAAAAAAACTCCAACAGCTTCCTTGGGTTATATGTATACAAAAACTTTAATTGCGAATTTTCCAGTTATTTCTGTAGGATACCTTAATTTTGTTTTTGGTTAAATGATCATCCAGATGGCCATATTATATTCCTCGATCGATCATTCAATATACGCTATACCCAGCACGCAAAGATCTTCAATGTGTGTTGTCAATTAGGTTAAACGGTAATTATAGCAGTTTGTAAGCTTGTAGATTATCAGCCTTATTGTAAAGTTCGCCCAAAAGGATTTCCACCAGAAAAAAATTAAATTCCACTTTCCGCCTATTGTGAATTTCACCCGAAAAATGTTTAATGTTCGAAGAATTCCCCCTATTTTGTTCACTTATTCCGGACGAAATACAAACGTCATTCCAGTTAAACAATTTTGATTTCTTTTTTTAAATTTTGCTCTTTTAAATAAAACAAGAAAACATTTCTTTTAGACAAATAGCTATATTTTGTTACAAAAACAAGTTTTTATTATTTTATTAAATGTTGAATGCCTTGGATTTTACTATAGTTGATCGGAAAAGATGATTTTTTGTTTTTTTTTTTTAGATCTTTTTTAAATTTTTTTGTATGATTGCATTGTGTATACAATTACCTATACTTTATAGAAATGATTAAAACAATTCACTATAATTCACAAATTGCTTTCTAATAACAAAATGCACTCCCGGTAAATTCAAACTACAAATTAGGTGTGTTCAATTATACTTAATAATGAACCATCTCGAACTTGAAAACATTTTCTTATGGGATGCAAACATTACAAAAAAAAAAATTATAAAAGATAGTTTAGAAAGTTTAATTATAAAAAACTATTTTTGAAAAATCATGATAAATGATAATTTTTTGGTCAGAAATGGAAAAAACATTACACTTTGTTCGGGAATAAATTGAAGGTTCTTTAAGAAGTGCATAAAAACGCCTCTTTTATTCAAAATGTCACTGTTGATTCGAAGTGAAAATTCGTTTGGGCAAATCAATAATAGTTTTTGTATCTGGATGAACTTCACAATAAGGCTGTATAACTTTCCCTCCACTGAAACTGATTTATTAATTAAGTATAAGGTCGCCGCTGATAAGTTTAAGGCTGAAAATCGGAGAATCGAGAGCCATTTATGCTAGATGTCTTTTTCCAAGAACTTAGAAAACATCTCGTCTGGTCCAATAATTTTTCCTTTTTCGGAGTTTTTCATCTCCGCAGGAACTTCTTTGACTAATGCACTTCTTCGAAGTTGCGTCCGGCTGTTGCGTCCGGCTGTTGGGAATTCACAAGAAATTTGGCTTGAGCCGTGTCAATGAATCTACTGAATATTTTTTCTTCTTTTTTTAGCGATATTTTTTTTTAAAGTTCCACCCTTATTTATCCATTTAAGTGTTAGTTATTTTTCCATTGCACTTCCAGAAGTATCCAACAGGAAGTAAAATAGAAAATAAAAATCAAATTCGCCACTTAAGCAAAACGTCAGAAATCGGCTTATTGATTTGGGTCAGCAACCATTGCCGAGATTCAGCTAATTCAAACTTCCAGGGAGTGAGTAAGATGAGTCGCATTTCATTGAAAAGCGATTCAGCTAACAAATGCAAGTGTTCCAGTCAGTGGGTCAAATGAAACGTCAGAGAACTCGCCTAAGGGGCCGGTTATAGCGATCAGGAAAAAACCATCAGGAAATGTAGAAACAAATGAGAAAATTAATTTTTTCCTGATGTGCGTTTATAGCGATCAGTAAAAATGTTGGCTGATTGAAATGCACACGAAAAACGATTTGTTTCATTTTTTTTTTAAATGGCAGTCAGCTGATACGAAAAATGAGGATATTCAATCAGGAAAATAAATAAATGCATTTTTTACAACAAATATTTGTTAAATTGAACATTTTTTGGCACAAGAAATTCTCTGAGTTATTTGTAATCGATAAGTGTAACATTTTTGTTTTAAATCAGATGAATTCATGGCTAATTATCGACTTGAACATTTTTCCTGATTCATTTTACTGATCGCTATAACCGGCCCCTAACATTTAGGCCGTGATTTGGGGTACATTTGGGTAAATTTATCATTTTGGATAAGTAGGTTATGTGTTATTTTCACAACAAACTGTTTCCCATATATTTTTGTATTAGTATTGAAAATAAAAAAACAAGAATTGAATCTCTTTATTGATACTTTAAGAAAACGTGCCGTGCCGCAAAATGTGAAAATATTGTTGTAAAAATGTTATTTACTTATTAAATCTTAACTAGTGCATATTAATGTACGTAATTTAATATGTATATATATATATGCATAAAGTAACGAAAATTATTTTTAATCAAATATTTTGTCACATAAAAAGTGAGGTTATGGATATTCTTGATATTCTTTGTTTCATGGCTTTTTGGGTGTTCGAAACTATATTCGAACTATCTCATCTCGCCGAAATAGCTTTATCGCTTTTGCAAAAGAAGTGAGATGTGAAAGTGAGTAAGGCGAGTGATCTCGCTGAATAGCTGAATCTCGGCTCAGGTGTAGGAGTTTCTTCCGATATCTGCCCTTAAATTTGGGAATATGAATTTTATAGAATTACCAAAACGAATTTAGTATATGTATGTGTATTTGCACCGAAGCTATAATAACTGGCAAAAATGTGCCGTACTTGATAATTTATGAAACTTTTCGCAATGCAGATGGACAAGCTGCTTGTTTTTGAATTTGCATAATATCGACAAAAACACACATAATATATAAAATTCAACAAATACATTTTTTGTTTTTTAATACAAAATACTGCATAAATAACTTTTACAGACAGCATACACATTTTCGCTCCCTGTTTCGATGTCAAACAAAATGCTCCACGTTTGAAGGTAAAAGTTAATTAACTCGTCCCAGTTCTCGGCTCCAGCTCCAACTAGAGTTGCGTGATGTTGCTGTGTTCGCAAAGTTGAATTTGTGTGTATTTGGTATTTTTATAGATATTCCCAGCTTCAGCTCTATTAAGTTAACGAAGTTATTATTTGCAATTATTTATCTTATGATTGCTTGTTATAACTTTTTGAATTGTACCAGGGTTCATATGGTATGAAGCAAATATACCAAATACACTCCCTATGGCAAATTGTTATTTGTTCTTTTCTTCTTCACTTAAGGTACATTTTTAAAAGTTTTGAACAAATAATAATTTACGTCTTTATTGATTCGGAATGTCTTATCATGGAGTCGATTCTGACATCCTATCCAATAATAATATTTAAAATCAAGAAAACATGAAATTTTTTGTGGAAAAATAGATTAAAAAAATCTAACAAAAAAAAAAATGATTCAATTCTTTATGAAACAAGGTAATATACATAGATTATGACTAAATCTCAAAATCTAATTAAAAAAAAATGTGTGTAAACAAACTGACATTTTGGGAAAATATTAATGTTCTTTTTTAATGTCCGTTGTTGTGTCGAAATTTTAATATATTTTAAAGAAAAACATCAGTGATAACTTGAAAAAATCGCAGCCGAAGTAAGTTGGTGTACAGCAAGGGAGTGTCTTGAATCCTTTTCTCTTTATTTTACTCCTTGACTATCTATTTGAAGATAAGTTGATGGAACCAAAAATGCATCAGTTTATCTTTGCTGACGATGGAGCCTTCATAACCGAATGATGTTTTACTTCGGATATTTTTTTTAACTAAACAGTGTTTTCAAAGTTCAATATTTTATAAACTGGATCTACATATAATCAATAGCGAATTATGATGACATTTCAAGTGAAAAAAAGTAAGAAAATCTATGGAAACCTTCATATCAAAAATACCAACGTGAACAAATCACGCCCCACTCAGCTATAATATTGTCATGTTTCATTTAAAAGTCCGCAAACGTCAACATGTTAAACAAATTCGATATATCTATAATCCGAATTTCCCACCAGTCTAATTTTGGCGTTATCGCTGAACACATTTATGATCATTTTTTAATCGAATTGAAAAATTGAGGCTTACAAAGTTTTTCAGGTTTATCTTCTAAATTTGACAGGTCTGCTGAATCGTTTTCCATACAGGTTTTGACAGCTCCCTTCTGTTGATGTAAAAAATCCAGTTTATTGGGATTATCAATGCTTTAGCGGTCGTATATACCTTTTATTTCATTTAAAAACGAATTCGTGATGTATTATGTACTTTTGTTTATTGTATTATGTACTATTGTTTAGCTTTAGATCTATAGAAACTGGTTGTACTAACAAAAATACTCGATATCTAACAAATATAATTTGTCATGCAAAACAAAAGACTATTGTCTATCGTGACAAAATACGTTTTGTAACAAAGGAACCCAATAGATAACATTTTTTTGTTAAAATAATGTTCAAGCTTGTGAGTGGATATTCAAAATTTAATTATTTTTTTTTTTTTTGAGTGATGAAATATATACCTAAATGTCTGTTTTATTTTATGCATAAACTGTAAACTAAGCTTTGTTATTACAAAATATATAAGATAAACTATAATAAATTTTAACAAAATTACTTATGACATCAACATTCAATATCTACAAATTATTTCACGGAACAAACAAACGTAATGTATTTTTATGTTAAAAGTATTTTCTTTTTTTATTAAATTCTAAAGAATTCTTTCTGTTGTTAGATTTCACAGTCCTTGACTGTCGTACAACCTTACAATATCTTGCCATCTTTGACCCTTGTCACATTTGACAGCTCGTAAAAAATTATTTCTTATCGTAAGCCAGATTATGGCTGACCCTCGTGTTCGAAGATTCATAAAAGAATTTTATAAAATCTTAAATTTCATAATATAAAAGATCTTTCGTGGTAGAGATCTTATATGAATTTAAAATAATAGCAGAATTCATAATAATAAAACTTACAAAAACAAAATGAACCCAGTTATTATATAGGTATCTACATACATATATAATTTTTTTTTCTTCGAAGCACGTATCTTTTTAATTCTATTTTTGTTTGTTTCGAAATAAATGTCTAATTTTGTTAAACCTGTATTGCTATATTATTTATTTTTTCTTCACTGAATGTGTGTTTTTCAAAAATAATTGAAAAACTCGAAAAGAAAAATAGTAAAATAGAAAAGTAAAAGGGGAAAATATTGTATTATGTATATGTAAAATGTACATTGTACATAATATAAATATACATACATAAAAGAAAACAAATAGTTGTATAGGTTCAGGTGTAACATCCATATCAGGTGTAACACCCATATTAATACACAATTTGAAAACGAATTCGGACTATACAGGGTGAGTCATGAGCAATGCGACAAAATGCTAGGGCGTGTAGGTTGCGTTGAGACAAGAAAAAAATCGTATGGGAGGGGGGGTCTATTCCCCTCCGTTTAGCCGGGAGGGGCAATTTTCGAAAAAACTGACTTAAAATGGGAAAAAATTATTAAAAATCAACGGCTTCATTCACAATGCTGTGCGATACGTTTTTGAAAAGCCAATAACTTTTTCTTTCATTCTGTGTTTAAATAAATCTATTCTAAGAAATATTTTTTGAAATATTAATTTTCAAAGTCAAAATTTTGAAAAAAAAAATTGAAAAAAAAAATTCAAATTCATTTTTTTCAAAATTTTACGTAATTAAGTGCTAATTTTAATTTCAAAATTCAATGCTGTTATTAATTTTAAGTCTAAATAAGAAAACCGGATGCAAAAATTTTATGTCGTTCTCAAGAAATTAAAAAAAAAACCAAAACCACCTTTTTCTAAGAAAAACATTTATTTTTATTGTAACGAAGCAATTTAAGAAGCATTAATCTTATTTTTTTTAGTTTTTTTTATTCCTTTTATTTTTACTATGTTTTTTATTGGAAGTACTTATAAAAAATTCTCGATATGATCTCCATTGTTAAGAAGGCATAGATTATATCTCCTTGTAATGGCTTCACATAAGTTTATGCTTGACAAATTTTCCTGCAATTTGACTCCAGCGACTTCAATTCGTTCCTTCAGTTGTTCCAATGATACTATTTCCACTTCGTAAACATAATTCTTCATAAATCCCCATGCATAGAAATCTAGGGGAGTTAAATCTGGTGACCTAGGCGGCCATTCCGTGGGGCCCCTTCTTCCGATCCAACGGTCACTAAAATGATCATCCAGCCAGTTTCTCACCTGTAAGCTGTAGTGTGCTGGAGCACCATCTTGTTGGTAGATTAAAGTATCTGCTATAACCAATGGAACGCTGTCTAATAAATCGGGTAAAAGGTCTCGTAGGAATTACAGGTATGATTCTCCATTAATAATGTAATTCAAAAACCGGGGCCCGATCACAGTGTGTCCAACAATACCAAGCCAAACATTACAACTAAAGCGGTGTTGTGATTTGTTTTGTTTTTTTTTTGTGTGGATTGGCGCTACTCCAATAATGTAAATTGTGGAAGTTAGTAACCCCATCCCTAGTAAACTGTGCTTCATCCGTCCAGAAGATTCTGCTAAAATAGTTTTGTTCGGTTTCATTTCTAAGTAGTAATGTTCTACAAAATTCGGTTCTCAATAACTTGTCGTTTGAGGTGAGTTCCTGAACAGGCGTAAAGTGGTACGGGTGTAAATTTTCCGCCCGAAGTACTCGACATGCTCTAGATTGGGACACTCCAAGCATAGTGGATATCCTTCTTGTACTGACGGAGGGATTATTTCGGACTAAATCCAGAATTCTTTCATCTAAGATTCTTGACTCATCAGAAACTGGCCTTTCGCTTCTTCGATGCTCCAGCACTCCATGATCTCTTAGACGTCGGTGGATTCTTGGAAACGTGCTATGATGGGGACACCTCCTATCGGGATATCTTTCAGCGTACAGTCTTTCGGCTTCACGACTTCGACCATTAGCTAAACCGTAGCAGAAATGCATGTCCGTTAATTCTTCTCGGGTGTATGAGCTTGACATCGTTACGTGTTAATGAGTTAATATTCAAATTTGAAATAATTACTAAGCAAAACTGCAATGCCTTTTATTTATCTTGCGTTGCAATTTTCTTTTTTTTTTCATTAAAAAAAATGCGGTTTTATTGTCCCTATTGTCCCCATAACAGGTAGAACCCATGGGCTGCGGGCAGGCCAAGGCAAAAATATTGACAGGTCAGTTTTCAGAAGTTATCAATGAAAATAATATTTATCCAGGGTTATTCCAATACTATTTAATTTTATTACGTTCTCATAAAACTCCAATTAAAAAAAAAGTAAAAAAAACTAAGATTAATGCTAAATAAATAAATAAATTGCTTCGTTACAATAAAAATAAATGTTTTTCTTAGAAAAAGGTGGTTTTGTTTTTTTTTTAATTTCTTGAGAACGACATAAAATTTTTGCATCCGGTTTTCTTATTTAGACTTAAAATTAATAACAGCATTGAATTTTGAAATTAAAATTAGCACTTAATTACGTAAAATTTTGAAAAAAATGAATTTGAAATTTTTTTTTCAATTTTTTTTTTCAAAATTTTGACTTTGAAAATTAATATTTCAAAAACTATTTCTTAGAATAGATTTATTTAAACACAGAATGAAAGAAAAAGTTATTGGTTTTTCAAAAACGTATCGCACAGCATTGTGAATGAAGCCGTTGATTTTAAATAATTTTTTTCCCATTTTAAGTCAGTTTTTTTCGAAAATTGCCCCTCCCGGCTAAACGGAGGGGAATAGACCCCCCTCCCATACGATTTTTTTCTTGTCTCAACGCAACCTACACGCCCTAGCATTTTGTCGCATTGCTCATGACTCACCCTGTATAACAAAAGTTATGAAAAGAAGTAACAACTGTCTTCATAAGTGCATCCTTATAAAACTTCTCCGAACTAATGCTTCCCTATTTAAGAAGTTTTGTCCCTGCTAGAGTCAAATGTTGTTGAGTGGGAGGGTATGTTCGCGGATTTAATCGCAAAAGTTGACGTAAAAATGTATAACCAACATCTATCCAGAGCAAACTCTTCTACCTCGAGGAATATATACAAGTATTTGAACCACCAACTCCTATCTGAGATGAACTATTTTAGCAAAGAATATTCCCGCGAAGTTATAAGTACTATCTTTAGAGCACGAGTAGAAATCATAAATCTTAACTTTATGCCACACCGAGATGATTTACCCAAAATTTGTAACTTGTGTCACAGAAGAGATAACGAAGATATTTATCACTTTGTAGCAGTTTGTCCAATTATACAGGAAATTCGTCGGCTGTATTTCCAAGAAAGTTTTCTTTCCTTACAACAAACTTACGCTATTTTAAATGGAGCCCTTGGTTGGCTTAACCTCTACAAATATTGTCAGCATGTCCTAAATTATCGTAACAGTTTCTAAAAAGTCAGATTTTTGCAAGTTATAGCAGTTTAAATTTGTTTTGAATTTAATGTTGTAAATCATCTTATAATCTAAAATTCATTCTTTTTCTATATTTAACATTTATTTAAAATTATTTAAATTTATAAACCTTTTTTTTATGTTTCAAATCATTAAAATTGTTGTGTAACTTTTTATATTAAATACATATATAAAATAATCATTTAAATTTTTAATTTTACTTTTATGCTTCAAATCATTAAAATTGTCATATAGGTTTTTTGTATTAAATTAACCAATTTATATAATAACGGTATTAAACTGAGTTTACAAACAAAATTAATATTAAAATCAAAAAAATAATTTATTTATTACGAAATTTAATGTTAAAATATTCATTTCATTAAATTTTCTTTTTATTTTATCTCAAATGTCATATCAGGCAGACGGCACGATTGCCATGTCATTAGTCTTAAGAAAAAACTTTTTGTATAATCTATTGATAAAAACAAAGAATATATCTATCTATCTATAGGTTCCATTTTAATAAAAAAGAATGGCGGATGAAATTTAATTATTTATACTAACTTACTTTCATCAGTTTGTGCTACAGAGAGCGAGGGGTACTCCAGCGCCTCACGTACGTAATATGTTTCTCCAGCCGGCTCCATCTTTGCCTTACAAAAGCCAATTTAGTTCTTTAATTTGGCGGAGATTTTTGTTAACCTGGGGCCTATTACACAACGTGACAAAAGTACTTGTATAGGACAAGTAAAATTTGACAATTTGTAAAAAATCGTGTAAAATGACAAGTCTATGCACACCTCGACAAGAGTCACGATGCAATATGACAAGTGGGAAATTGTTTTATTCCCTCATTTCTGTAACAGAGCGTGACAAGTATTAAGAAATACATAAGTGAATTGAACATTGTCACATTTTCTCTCATTTTTTTAGAAAAAGCTGAGAATTCAACAATATTTTACTAAAAACATATTTTTCATTCTGACTTCGAACATTGTATATATTTTTTAATAGTAAAGTTATAACTAAATTTCCCACGTGGCCATCTAGCGGCCAAATTAGTGAATTGGTTCTGGGGACTTTTTAGACTTATAAGAAATGTGAAAACAAAACAGACCAAGCAATTGGTTTTTGCGAATGTATTGTTATCATATATTTCTTTGTTGTTGTCAGAACTTCTACATTACCGTCTCTCTCCAAGCAATTATCTTCAATTCTTTTATTTTTCATGAAATACCCACACCAACTTAAGTCGATGTATACGAAAATTCAAAAATTAAGAGAGAATGAGATAATGTGTAGTGTATCATACGATTTTGCGTTATAATGAACATTTTCTCTCATTTGGTTTATATTTTGTTGACGAATGAGTAAATACAGCTGCTATGGTACGAAAATATATCATTTTTGTTGTTGTAAGTGTAAATTCTTGAATACAGTTACTAAGGATACGAAATATTATCGGTTCTCAAACAATTTCAATCTCTCTTGTCTATCGCATTATTGTTGTCAGAACCTCCATTTCAAAGCAATTATCTTCATTCTTTCATTATACATGAAATGTCCCAAGCCCAAGTCAAATAAAATCGATGCTAGCTCCGGGAACGGTGGAACTAGACCCCAATAATTTGAATTCTCTTATTTTGCTTAATCTAGCAATCTTCGGGTTCTCCTCAGTTTTTCTCATTCTCTCTTCGTTGAACACTTGTCAAACAGTGTATACAAGTCGAGGGAAATTTATTATTCTGACAAGTTGAACGATTTACGGTGTGTAAGAGAATAAATTAGTCCTTGTGGGATAAAGTAAGTTGAACTATAGTGAATTTAGACTTATCAACTTGTCACGTTGTGTTAAAAGCCCTGATCACTCTATCGGCGATGGGGGTACTGCCTTAATTTCTCGGCCCTCAGGCTTGTCATAAAATACCCTACAGGCTGGAGCGTCAATGTTCATTTGCTCAATAAGCGTCTCCGTACAGCTCGTAAGGTTGATATATCTATATGCAGTACTGACCATAAATCGTACGTATGACATTATAGTGAAAATAAAAACTAATGATGAAATAATGATAGCAAAATTGACAACATATGTCACTCTCTTGTTAATAAGTACCTTTAATAAATAAGTCACCCTTAATCTCTAGTCACGTATGATACAGTATAAACCAATAGTTTCTCCAACATCACTTATAAATATGCATTCGGTTGTGAAATCTTAAAATGTCATTCTGCTATTGCACCAATTACTTTCAGGACCAATAAACTAAATTCCCATTTCGTCTTATGACTCTGGGACTTTAGAAAATACTGTTGGAATTCAACATTCAAAATATTAGACAGAGGCAAAGTGTTCGATTGATTAGTTGTCCTTTCATTTACTCTAATGAAAAATCCTATTATCTAAAAATCCTATTATCCACATCCACCATCCAAAATCCATATCCAGGGCCAGGGTTATTATTACAAATTTTTCTTTTTATTTAAAATTTTAACGCCTTACATTAACCGACCGGACCTACCTATATCAGATCTCGTAATTGTCGATCGAACGCATTTTTAAAATCTACAAATACAAACACAGCATTCACTTATAGCTTAAAGAATCACAGGGTTTTCCCATTCATTCGTACACTCTGGATTCCATCTGCGTTTGATTTGCTCGAAATAAAACCTGAACTGGTCATTAGATAGCCAAATTATTTTTCACAAGACTATCTCTGAACTATCTCCATAATGTGTAACACTTCCTCTGGTAAATTGGGACAAGGTTGTGTTCCCTCCACTGAATGGGCATTTGGTCACTGCTGATAAGTTTAGAGATGAGAAGTGTGAGCAATCTTAATCCGATGCCACCCATCTTTTTGCAGAACTCAGAGACTATACCGTCTAATATCACTACGCTGCTTTGTCTTATTCGACTGTGATGTCGGGCACTTCTTCATATAGTTTGGTGCGGCTGTTGAAAAGTATCGTCTGGGAAACTGTTTATTTAAAAACATTTCGCAATATTCTTGCCACCTGTTAAAAATAATGTCCTTTTGTACGTTTGTTAACATTGGTTCGGCACGTCGTCGTAGTTCCTGAAGAGCCTGGTTTGTATCAACAGCCGGACAGACATTTCTTCCAACTATGCCGATACGTAGTCTTCATACTCTCAGCTTTAATTTGGACACACTTACTTTTTGTTCGCTTTTTTCTTTAAATAATGTGTAGATCACTTCAAGGCCTGCTCTTTCATCTATGTTATGAGATGGTCACGTTGACTTTGAATGTAGATTTTTTCTATAGCCATCACTGCTTTGTTTTGTTTGTCTCGTTGATGGTATACTTAAGGTAGAACCATAATAGAAGAATTAGTACGTACTGTGCCGTACGAAATTAGCGAGAACAAGGAATTTGTATAGTGCGCACATAATGTCGGATTGCTCAGTTTCGGCAAGTTTTCGTTCACTTTTACCTCCGTACGTAAAGACCGCTCCAGAGCGCAGTTTACGTACGTAAATCTGAAAGCCAGCCAAATACATGTGAAATTGGCTTGCGTGTGCGTTCGACCATTAAGGTCGACTGAAGGTAATGGCGGCACTTAAGGAAACTTGACGTAGAACTATGACATCAGCTTTCGTTTGCTTACGACTATTATGGTTGGCCCTTTAGGCTTGTTTCACACTTATGTATGTAGTTTCATTACGTTAGGTCGCTATTGGACTTTTGCAGTGTCGTTCACACACATGGGGTTTGTCTTAGGTCTGTATTTGGCGAACTACTATTAACTAAAAAAAGAAAACAACAAACTTAATTAATCATGAAAAAACTAAAACGAACCAAATAAGAACCTTGCAAGTGTAGGTAGGTAGGTAAGATGGCGGTTTCGCAGAACAACTGTTCCGAAGAAACCCAATTAGCGCGGAAAAGCGCCGTTTTGATACCATAACTCGTTTGACCTAATTTTTTGTGATATAGTGGTAGTGGCTGTTAAGCTAAGGGGATCAGTTTTTGGTCTGTGCCCGCAGTCACAAGGGAAGAACCTAGCTCACACTGTGTGCTGGGTGGTTCCATTTGGACTGAGAGTCGACCAATTAACTTTACACTAGATCTATATGAGGCTAGGCCCGTTCAAAGGCGGTACACCTGCCAGCATCAAAAATCAGTGTTTTGATGCTTTCGCCGCAAAATAGAGTAAGTGCTAGTCCGAAAAGCTAGTCCTAAAGGTAAGTTCCAGAAACTTAAAAGGTGAAAGTTGAAGCAGAGGGGAATAGAAACCCAATAGCGACCTAGTCTAATGAAACCCCATAAGTGTTAATCCAGCCTAGTGTTCTTTCGTGGTTTTTAGCAGTGATTTCGCTTTCTAATTATTTCTAATATTTTTTATGCTAGAGATAAAAGCTTCCCCCTAAGATTTGTCTACAGACTTGATTTTCGGGTTCTATGTTTGTTTGCTTCCCCTCTTCGTCTCCATTATAAGACGGTGCTGCTGTGCTATCGCTTCTTCCAGTATCACCTTGCAATATTTTACATGTGGTTTCATTAAACTGTTAACCAAATGGTGTCCTTCTGTTTTTAAGGACATAGTAAAATCCATCTTTTTTAATTGCTGCTACTTTTAAATAGGTTTGTTTCTTATATGTATATGTATTTCCTGAATTGAACGAACAATATTAAACTAGGCTTACAAATGAGTAAAATTAATAATTCATATCTGGATTAAACGAGTGAATAATATGGCCGTAATAGTTACAATATATTTTTCCATGCATGTTATTTGGTTTTTTGATTGTAAAGATTCTTAACGTATTTGTTACTTTTGATTAAATTTGTTTTTGAATTCTTTACAGTTGTAAATCTTCAAAAGATACTTGATAATACTTTTCATCGCTTTTGGACCATCATCTGATGACACATGGTTCTTCTTATAGTATCCTAACATTGTTTCGTACTTTTCAGACGGTCTCTATATCACTAATATGCATCGCTGATTTTGTAATACAATTTTTAACCATTTCTATTTAAATATCACTATTTTTTTAAAACCAAGGGCCTTTATTATTTAACGTATGACTTTGTTTTGGAATGTTTTAGTGGTATCAGCATTATTTGATTCTTTGTACAACTTAAATTTGGACTCCATACGTCCAAACAGTTTTTATTACTTCATATAACATTATTTTGTTCTGGATGGGTAGGTCAGAGTTTTTTCCCAGTAAACAGTATTTTATTTCAAGTTTATTGGAATGAAAAGTATAACGCCATTGTTTGTACCCCATTTTTGCGTCCAGTCTTTTGGACAACTGCATATATTGGAATTTGTCCATTGATTTCACAATGTATTCATCTGGCACTAAAAGCAATATCATCTGCAAATCTGACAATTATAGCATTGTTTTTGTTATCCACTGCAGTAAAGGTACCTATAGTTTATAATAATGACAAGGTTGGCCCTAGGAAACTTCCTTGTGGTACACCGTATTAGATTTTCATAAATTCCGAATAATCTTGTTTGTAACGTACATATTTTGATTTTATTTGATTTGAGTATTTCATAGAACTGCCTAGGTAGTTCACTGTGTAGTTTATAGGTACTCAAGTCCCAAATGCAAAGCCTTGTGAAAGGCTTGAACAACATCTAGAAATATATGTTATAGTGGAAGGCAGGTGGGTACTTGTTTTTCCTCAAGTACTTTTTCAACTACATCCGCAATTTGATGTATGTTTACTTGGTCTATTGCGGAATGTTTTTCTTAATAGGTACACACTGATACTTTGCTTAGCCTATTTAGGAGATGTTTTGTTTTTAAAAATTAAATTGAAAAGTCGAATCGCAGAAATCTTCAATGTAGGTAGGTACCTAATTGACCGCAAACCTTTTAAAAACTCCGAAAAATTGATGAAACCACTTTTATATTTCTATTCAACTCATTCATATATACCTACATTACATATTATATACTGTTTATACATAGGTATGTATTGTTTATCCCAGACCCAATCCCTTCTTACATTAACCTTTAGCAATCAAACAACTTTGTTGCTTGGTTTCCTGTTCCTCTACCAATATTTTCTCCTTATCTTTCAAAGCGCCAATCATAAAGTGGCATTGACATATTTCGAGATAAGCTTCTTATCTTCAACAGAATTAAATGTCAGTCCATTTAACTGACATGGACTTAATGAATGTACCCACCTATGTATGTATATAAATTCCAATGATGTCAGATAGATGCTGCTTATAAAAATGTATCTAACGTGGCACAACCATCAGAAGGTATAAATCCAAAAATAAAATAAAAGTTTATATATCAGAATATACCTATAAATTCGAATTTTAGTACCTTCCTTTTTGACAGCTAAGAGTATCTAGGTAATATACAACTTTTTATCTCAAAAGATATTAAATTATTTTTAATACCCACGCAATAAAACAACTTCGCTCCGATCTCGCTTATTTTCCTTTGAACTATCTATCTACCTACAACTTTGGCACTTATCCAGATATGTACATAGCAACGTAGATACCTTTTTGGTATATTTTTATGTCTCCCATGCCGATGAAAAGAAATTTCATTAAAAAGATCCTTTCAAGCGTTCGTTCACGTTTCTCCTTATATATCCCCCATTTATTGTGCTGCTATGCAACAATAAAAATACAACGAAGTAAATGCTTTTTACTCATGCCAGCCATAATCTGCCTCGCTGTCGCTGCTGTGAATTATATTATGTAGTAACGAAACGAGAATACTTGAAAGTCGTTTAGTTCGAAAGCCATAATACCATACCAACCTATCTACCTACTTGCTTTGTCGACATCCGCTTGTATACTTTCCACATTTTTGTAGAGATTTTTTTTTTGTTTGCTTTGTTTCTATAATCTTTATCTCTACCCAGCGAAGCGACCATGGAAAAAGCAAACAGGGCAAACTGGTTCTACAAAATATATAACTTTCCCCTTGGGTATTTTTCTGTCACAACTGGTTTTTAGATACGGATTATCTGTAATGTTGTTATTGATTATTAACCTTATCTAGGTATAACAAACCTAGGCTTACATTATAAAGATTATGAAAATCAATAGCCTTGGGTAATCCACCCGTATCTTTTCTTGGTCAAAATGTATCTATAATTAATAAAGTTATGATATGAATCTAACTACCTACTTCAAACCTGGCATTTTAATTACTTTATAATTACCTAAGCCCTATTAAACATACCTATCCATATCCATACTTTGGCATTTTAGATACTTTTGTCGAGTTATTCGAGAAGGGGCAAGTCATTAAAATATGGGGGTTGGCTAGCAGTTTGACGCCAACCATATAAAATGCCATTTTGTGTGTTTGTTTTTTTTTTTTCTTTTGTAGAGTTTACTTTGTAGAGTCTTACACCTCCCTTGTTTTCAGGTCGCACCTATATTTAAAAAAAAATGTGGGTTTCTGTTGCTTTTTCTGCTTTGTTGTTTGCTGTATTTTGTTGGCCTCATCAGTCTCCACTTTTGTGTACACAATTTTATCTACTCTACACCACCAGGGTTATATTGCGCCGATGGTGGAGTGGTTTTCATACACAAACTCACACATTTCACAGCAACAGCACATCGAACCGACGAACGTTGCTATTGCTATCGGTTGTGTTCATCTGGCAACCGGAGCTGATTTCGAGTTTGTGTTCAACTTTGTCCGAAGATTGTTGTTGTGAAAAGACACTAGCGTTGAAAAAGAGCGAAAATTCAGATACAGATACATTTTTTTTTAAATGAATTTGTTTTGCAAATGAGCACAATTTTGTTTGTAATATAAATATTTGTTGATATATTGTTTTGTCATGGATGTAAATTATGCCGCTATGTCTACAATGTGCGTTCGAGTAAAGTAATTTAAAACTTGTGTGTATAGTGCATGTAGGTACTTTATCCGTTGGATATTTAGGTTTTTTCGTGTGACATTTAAAATTAAAGAGTGCCGATTTATATTTAGATGATTTACCTGAGCACCCAATGTGCTACAGTCTATCCTGGGAAAATTTTCATTAATTCAAATCGGGAAATGAAAGTAAGTATTAAAGTGGAGAATTTTATTTTGTAAGTGATAGAATTATTGCGTATCTTTCACTTTGTCTAGTGTTGTGATGAAAATATGTTAGGTAGGTACCTCCCTATCTATCTACTTATCAATTACTTTTGATTTCTTAGATAAATCAAATAAAATCTTATTAAAACGTACATACATAGGTACCTACCTACCTACCTATACCTATCTATAGTAGATAATAATTGCACATGTTTATTTGAGTCCGGTAGAATCGAGTGATTGTTATTTGGTTAATTTATTGTAGAAAGGTAGACATTATATTGTGTCTCTTTCTATTGTACATTTGTGTTCATAGTTTGTTTTGAAAACAAATTGTCATAGGTAGGTAAATACTCACATGCATAAATTAAATTTTGTTTTCCATGCTTTTTTGTCTCTTTATTTGATTATCTACAAAAACTAAGATGAATTGTTTTACTCAAGAATAAGAATGTTTCAATTAAGAACTGTCAATGTTTTGTAATTTACTTTTACATACCTATCTGGATTTATGAAAAAATAGGTTAATAACAAAAATTACCTACATTATATTTTAAAGACTTTCCAACAGGAGCGGACTTAGAGTAGGGTTGAAAGTTGTTTTGACTTAGGCGCTAACGGCAGAGGGGCGCCCTTTGTAACTTAAAACATTTTGATTTTTGAACTCGTCTTTTGTTATTCTCACATCGGAAAATGCTGGAAATTGAAACAAAACTTCCGTCGGGAAAAGAAACGAATTATAGTTGTTTTATTAATTGCATTAATTTTTACTGATCGCTAAGCCCAATATTCTTCACAACAAAACTTACTCTGTTTAACTATTTCGTTTCTTTCACATTGACAATTCTATTTGGTTTTACTTTGATATTTCTAGTCAGTCATATAATCAAATTTCGAGAAATACTTCAAAACTACTAATCTGTTGATACCTTTTTAGTATCTACTAAATTTAATTTTTGTCAGTACTTTTTATTTTATTTGTCTGTTCCATTACTCATGGTCATGAGTTATCTAACATTCAGATTCAGTATAAACGACAACCGCCAGTACTGCTCAAGTTGATGTGAATAAAACCACGAAATTGAACGAAGCAGATCCGATTCTGAGGTCGCAGATATATTAACAGGTTCAATGACACTGTTCCCATACAAAATTTAATTTTTAGACTCCTAAGTCCACAATGAAAAATGACTTGGATTTTGTATCAAAAATGATGCATAGGACGTTCAACCAGTTACGAATTTTAAGATGTGTATCAAAAATGATACATTGGACAGTAAACGTGTTAAACTGTGTTAAACTAACCCGCATATAGTGCATTCAAACTAAACCTGAAAAAGACAAATAAAAAAAAAAATCGTGTAGTTCCATTTTTTCCGGGAATTGATTGGGGAGGTTCCCTTGTACTCACTGTAGAAAAATTATACAAATCTCCATCCATAACCTACTCCGTAAATATTTTTACACTACTATGTACTTCTTATTAGGTACTAAAACTATAAACAATACAACCTTACTCCTTACTGCAGTACGTTTATTTTTTCTTATTACATACCCAGCCTATTGTCCTTTTTTTTGGAGGACATCTTGTATTTCTACCATTCTAGATAAAAATATGAATGTTTTTTTTAGCATTTTACGCAGGAAGTTAACAAGATAAATTCACATTATCAAAAGTGCTGGACCAAGATTTGTCGCATTCTTCGAGTAGACAAATGGATTTATGGTAAGAATGCGATAACAAGGTGTTATGTATAGTTGAAATGTGATAAGTTTCTTTTCAAACGTCAATTTTTATCCTTTGTTACTATGCAAAACATCATTAATTATCTCAAAAGAACACTAAACAACACAAACATTTTTTTAAACTACGACCAAACTATGTTGTAGGCATTGACGTACTAGACATGGACTGCTAGTAGCCAACTTCATGCGTGTTACAACTTAACTGCCAGCGCTTGGTCTTTACTGCGGTTAAGTATGGCGACAAAGAAATTAGAAGAAGATATTCCCGAAATTAAAACAAAATGTTTGATGCTTTTGATGAAAAAAAATCCGTATAATATTATATCAGTGGTAATGAGATAATAAGTACACCATATTACCGCTGATGTAAAAACCAAGCGCATACCAGCGCATTTATTTGGAACAAGTTTAAGACAGCGTTTGTATGGAAATTTCAACCGACTGGCGGTCCATGGTATATAATATGTCAGTGTACGTAGGCATGTTCGCTTGTAATGATTTTTTTTTTATTTTTTGTATTTGTATTAAATCCAAAATTAAACCCATCATTATGGTTCACCTAACCTAACCTAACCTAGACAAGATAATAATTTAACTTTATTTAATTTTGGAAAATAAGCTACAATTGAATCCATCGAAGTGTAAATGCTTGCCTGTACATAAGAATTCTTTAGATACGTCTTCATTGCTTTTGATAATGCTCGGAAATGAAACTATTGAATATGTCAAAACGGTTAGGAACTTGGGAGTAACGTTTAACAGTTTCCTTATATAGGGTGACCACATAAACCGCATCATTGGTTGTGTTTATAGAACTCTAAAACAATTTTATAACTCAGCAGCATATACACCACTAAACACGCGTTTACTTCTTTTGAAAGTACTGATTGTTCCTCTTTTAACAAATGGCGTTATTGTATACGAAAAACTAGATGCAGCCTCTACAAGAAACATGGTTGCCAGTTTATAAGCGGGAGCTCAAATCTATGTTAATGACAGTATTATAGAACAGAGAAAAACCTTTTAACATTTCCTTCTTCATATCCTTTTCTACTCCCTTCCTTCTTCTTCTTTGATTTTGATTTTTTTCTTTGGTAAATTTAAAAGTTATTATTTAACTGCTTTGTACAATTTTAAATTTAGTAAATAAATGAACTAAAAATGAAAAAAAAACCCTCCACATATTGAACACCATTAACAACATGAACAGGAAACAGGACATACAAAATATTTAATTGTTCTCTCGCTTCATCAAAAAAATAAATTATTTTAAAGTCGACTTAAGTTGTTAAAACAGAAGTAGGTACCAACTATATAATTTTAAATTAATGAAATTTAAATTTAAAATCATTTACATATTTGCTTAGTTTTTATTATTTTTTTGGTTTTTTTATTTTCTTTTAAAGTAAGTTTTGTTTTGTTCAAAGTATTTATATTTTCTTTTTGTTTCAATCCCTAAAGAAGCCAAAAGCCCTTGCCGAAACGTAAGGAAACCCCAATGTAATTAGTTTCATTACATCTTATAATGACCAAAAAAAGCCAAAGGAAGATATTTTCATCCATTTAACAAATGGAATTCATTAATATAATAATAATTTAATCTAATTTGAGGTTAAATTTTTTTACTTAGTTTTGCAATAAAAGATTTGCATGTCATTCAATAATTTCGGCAATATTGTTTTTTCTTTGTTTACTTTGATCTAGTTTTGTTTCTAATAATTGTCTTTTTATTTGTCATTAAAAATAAAATCTTCTCAAATTTAAGTTCAATACCTCCAGTAATCTGAAATGTTCTCTGCGTAGTTTTTTTTTCTGTTTTGATTATTGTCTTGTCATACCGTCCTGTGTATTGCTGTACATGAGTGAGTCGAACTAGAGATGAAATGCATAATAAATAAAAATTGAAAATTACAACCGTTTCTTTTTTTAAAGTTCGAATTATCAGTTAGTTGTTGTTTTCATTACATCCAAGAAAACCCTGTGAACAATTAAAGCTTGTATAAAAGGTTGAATAACAATAATTACAACTTAAGTGTATCAAAATAAACTAAGTTAAAACTGTAGTTAAAGGTTTCAAAGAGTTGAAATGAAACTCCATAAGTGTTACACTCTATACACAACCTGCCACAGAAATTTTGGACTAACCTCATTTTACAACCGATTACACCTGCATCATGTATCCAAGGGTTTATAAATAAAACCAGATAGGGACCAATTTGTAAAAAAAAAACAAATTCGTAGTGAAAAATTATATTTTTTATTTGGATCGCCTCGGGCATTAAAATATGTAAATCCGCCACTGATCTCCAAGAAATGAGAAAAACTTTAAACAAATGTGTTAATGTTGACCGGCAATGAGAAAGTAAAAATGTATGGAATGTTTTTTATGTCAAATTATACGAACATTTCTCTTTTTTATTTATTTTAAACTTGCTTTTAAAGTGGTTTCCTAATTCTGAACTGAAACATATTTTCAACTGAAGCCGATTAAATTACACCATCTTTTTTAAGAGCTATAAAAGCAAATCAAATAAAACTCCTGATCAAGTTAAAATTGTAGAATAAATAAACATGAGCTCAACAACAAACAATTTTTATTTACTAACAAAAAAAAAAAAAAAATTCTGACCCAAATTCTAACTTTCTAACATAAAACACTATATCTAAACATAGTTCCAGAAAAATATCCCTAACTTGAAATCGAAAAAAATTTAACAACGAACAGAAGAGAATACCTTTGAACTTTTTTTTTTTCCTTGTAATTTATTATTCTCTATTTTTATCTGGTTATAAATATTCAGTATTATTTGTTATTGATTTCAATTTTCGTATTGAAATTGAAAGGTTTAAGCACCTCATTAATTTATTATACAGGATGTTCCTGAAGTTCCAGACTTAGTAATGGAAGTGTACCAATTATGGAATACGCTCCTAATATGGAATATAGTGCGATATTATAAAAACCACGTTATGTATGTACGCATTTGTTAATTTCAGTTAAATCTCCCTTGTCATGCACATATTCACTGTTGGTATTCTTTTGGTTGGCAACACATTATATATTGTTAGTTAATTTTACTTATATTTTGTAATGGGTTAACTTTGAACAAGTTTTTTTTTCATGAGTCACTAGGTAAAAGTTTAACATTTAGGAAAACATAAAGTAATTAATTAATCCCAGTTATAGAATCAGTGACTTTTTACTTAGTTCAGCGAACCCCTTTGTTCCCAATATGGAATACCAGAGTGTTCGTAGTGTGGAATAGGATATCACTTAAGTAACATAGTATTCCATATTGGTAACAAGGCAATTCCTAAACAATATAGAAATAAAAAATTAAAAAGAACAGGGAAAAGCATATAAAAGACAAATAAAAATAAAAATTTTGAACTTCAAATTAAATTTCTACCTATGTTATGGGGATTTCCATACAAATTCCTGAATGGTCCATATTGGGGTCACCGTTTTTTTTTGTGTGTTTTTAACTTTTTGTTTACTTAAAGAATTGTACGATTTTTTGTTTAATTTTAATTTTGTTTTACAATTAATTTGTACTATTTTCATAAATACCTAATTAAAAGAGTAAATAAAATTTTAATATTTTAGTTTTAAAAATGAGTTTATATTTTGGGATTCCATAATCGGCATAGGAAAAACTAAATTCTTTAAATAAATTCTTAGACTCTTCTTTAAAAAAAAAAGATAGCTTAAATTTGTTATAAATACAAAGTCGGGAACACGCTGTATATTTGTTATAAAAATCATCACAAAATTAAAAATTCTCAGTACCAAGACTGTGGTTTTTGGAAATACATAATGGTCTGGTTTTTTATATATTGAAATACATCTGATTCAACATTTGATCTTTTTCGGGTCGGTCTAATAAGAAGAAGAATCAAACTTCAAAGCATACAAAACTACCGACGCCACTGTGATGCAGGTCCTGCCTGAGATAAATTACCGCCTTATGATCACCATTAGTCTCCCTGATTTTTAATTTGTTTATTTTTTTTCTAATTTAGTCGAGTTATTTGCGGGTATGTTATGACATCAATTAGAACCAAAGATAATGTGCCGTTGATATATGTCAACTGAAAATATTTTCGCAATTGTAAGTACTAAATAATTTAATATGTATCAATAATATGTAGGTATACAGGATTTTTGTTGCTTATAAATAAGTCTGACTGCGCTGGACTTATTTTTGATATAATGCTTTTTAAAAAGAAATTCAAATTGATGAGTTAATCCCTGACAAACCTTAACCTTTGCGTGCTTACAAGCTTATTTTCATAATGAAAGCTAAAATACAAGACATTTAATTTAAAAGTAATGCAAACTTAAGTTAAAAGTAATGGAAACTTTCAATTACTAATGGTAATTTAAACTTAAATTACTGTACAAAATAGAAATTAAATCTTACATAGACTTATAAAGTAAAAAAAAGTAAAAGTGGCTTAAAATTAAAAAAAAAATCAAATAACGGCAATTTTAATATTTTAACGCTTTATCTTTTTGTTAAGCTAGACATCTGAAATGCTTTAAATGCCTGCTACATTTGAGGAAATTTAAAATAACAAAAATCATTTTTTCTAAGACGAACTTTTTTTAAATTTGTCTACGACTGTACTTTTATGAAAATTACCTAATGAATAAAAAAATTTACTATGCATCATAGATCAGATTATTATCTCTTGAAACATCTACACACATATCCCTGTATTTTAACATCATACACTAAAACGAATTTCCCATAAAGATCCCAACATTTTTTCTTTATATAAAAATTTGTTTTCCAGTTGAATATTCCAGCTGTACCTAGGTTATCTATTTAACTAATTCTAATATGAGTCTAGATTACACAACATGGGCTCTAAGTTCTAGCACAACGGCTGCGCCTTTTCGGAATGGCGGTCGATTTTCAATTTTTTTTGTTGAGTTTCGGCGCTTTCAAACACACATTTGTTTAAATTACTGACATATATTTTTAAAAGAACTGCAAACCCACCTGTAGAACCACACAAATTATTTGATTACCGAATAGGTAATTCGAATGTAAGAAAAGGATGTTTAAACTTGTTTTTGTTTGTTTGTTGCACATCTTATCGTATATGGCATTGTTATGGTAGTACCTAATTTCAAACATAGTGAATACATACATGCGAGAATACATGCTGGAAATTTGTTACAAAAAGTGTGAAAAAGTGAGAGATATAAAATTTATTTAATTTATAAAATTTATTTAATTTGTTTGAGTTTTAGTAATAAATCCTTGTCCTTCTTGGTTTTTAAATCGCATTTTCAAATTATTTCCATTTTATGTATAAAACATATTGGTTGTTTTGTACATACTAACATTCCTATTTATAAAAGCATTATAGCGAAAGCATAGTCCTTATTGTTATTATGCCTCTGTAAGCAAAAACCTTATTTATAAAACTTTTGGACGTGTAATAGAGGCATAGTAAGCTATTACGTATTGGGTGGATTGAATAGTGCTGAAATAGCGATGATTTGGTATTGAAATGTCACATTAAAGAACACAATAATTATGAAAACAAAATCATTATTTTTTTAGTTTTTATTAAACAGTTCAGCTTGGAATAATAAAATATAAATATACTACTTCAACAACTCGCAAATGCTACTCAATAAACAAAAAAACAAATATAGTTCCATAGACCATACGGCATCATGGACTCATACATACAGTTGCTCCCAAAATTAAACAAGCACATATATTACATAACTTACATACTTTACTATATTTTAATGATTAGAATGTTTTTTTTGAATGAATTTATTACATAAAATATAACTACTAAATGATAATAAATTTCCCTTTTTTGGTCCTTTTTTGTTGCAAGTGCATTGTAACTAAAATGCCTGGGGGATTTGTTTTATAAATATAGAATTTCTTATGGTTTTTGTTGTTGCAAGCGCATTGTTACTAAATTAGCTTGGGGAATTTTTATAAATAAGGAATTTCCCATGGTCGAATATTGGACGGATAATAGCTTATTCACTATGTGGCATATACTCAGACGTACAGATGGAGAATAGGGAATTCTAATAAATATGGATGTAAGTACATAGTTCACCAAGTTCAAAAAGTCTTCAATCCAAAATTGTGTGCCACAAAAAATGCACTAAAAAAGTAAATAGTTAAGTGCATACCAACTTAACTAGCGTCATTATTTATTTTACTGAAATGCATAGTATTTTGAAAGGTAATTTTCAATAAACCTTCAAATGTGCTAAATTTTTATTGGCGAGTACTGGCACCACTGAATCAGCATGTGTACCCACCAAAAAAAACCAATGGCAAATGACCTGTCATTAATATAATCAGTATTATTTTATTTACCAAATGTGCTGTCATTTTATGATAAGTCAAACATTTTTGTGTTCATTTGCATATGACTTTCTGTTGAATTTTTGTGTATAAAATTGACTTTTATAAAATTTGGAAAACAAAATATTTCCAATAAATTTGTCAAAAAATGGTATTCACGATGGTGAATCAACTAACTTATAATTCAGACTCTCGCCGATACTAAGCGACGAACGAGTACTTTACTTTTATTAAAACAATCTTAAATAAAATAAAACAACATTTTTGTTTTAATATTTCTGTGTTATGGAAATGCAATCATTATTCATTATTAATTTTTTTTTTATAAATGAATGCAAAGAACACATTTGCATTCACGAATACATCATAAGAGTTCAAAAGAAAGAATCAATAACGATTTAATTCAACCTAATTCATTCATTATAATGTGTTCACTATAATGTGTTATAAAATCTTGAATAAAACTGAATGCATTGAATGTTTTTTAAGTAAAATATTCCTCGATGGATGTATTTTTACAATTATAAATTTTTAATACATGCGTTGATATAAAATGATAGAAACCCAATGTATTTTTTATTTCTCTTACGCTTCTCTTATAAAGGGTGTCCCGAAAATCACAAAAAATAATTTTGAAAGTAAACATGAATTTTTTCATTAAAAATATAAATTATGTATGAACAGCGTATTGGGTAAATGTGGCCTTCACATATTTGCCCTCATAGCACCGTCCTCATGTGGTAAATTTAACCTGATAATTTTACATGAATTTAGATGAATTGCTTTTGTGTTGGCATTGATCTAACTCTACAAAAAAAAACCGTGAAGAAACACAGTTCAACAGTTTAAATATTTGCATTATCTGGAATATATTCGGATCAAAGAAACGGGAAATGTTCCACCCGGAAAGCATTTCAATATCAACTCATTCTATAATGGAGTAGTTTTTTCGAGCTCTACAACTGTACTGTCATATCGCTATAGCGTCCATCATTACATTGCTGCCTGCAAAATAATGTTATCAAATTCAAATCATGTGTAGATTTTAGGACACCCTTTATAAGCTCTTAAGTTCAATACCTGCGTTGCGTTCCTAGCAAATTAAAAAAGATAAACATTAAATATTTGTATGATGGTGCTTTACAGTCAAATTTATAGATGGGTGAACAAATATTACCCTTACTTTTTCAGATTTAAAAAATAAACTGCGGTCATTGCTTTTATGTGAATTATTAACTGTGGGAGCCTGTAATATTTTAACAAAGCCACTTTTCAACACATTTCAATAAAAAGGAAATGGGAAGACATCAAGTGCAAAAAAACCGGGCAAGTAAATTATACATAAAAAGGCTTAGATCCGAAATATTAAACAAACGGTAAGTTTTATTAATATACATACATAAAATCTTTTCTGATGAAAACTACTATAATATTCATCATTTAGTTATTTTTACACAAAAATAATTTCTATTTGTTAATGTAGATGGAATGCTGTTAGAAAAAAACGAGAGGAAGCTAAGGAAAAAATTCCAGAGCAATCTCAACAGTTCCAAGAAGATAAAAATATGGAAGTTAATGAAATAAAAACAATTTCTGGAAGCCCGAAATCTTTGGTAATACATACAATATTAAAGAACAAAATAAACCGCTTTTCGAAGTATCCTTTTAAAAATTTTGTTTGTGAAAAATTAAATTCTTTTGTTTTTTTTTGTTCTTTTTGTTTTCGACAAATTTGGGTTCGCAGGAACTAAAGTCCCATAACTCTAATCCCAAATTTATAATAACCAAAAGGTTTAAATTGAAAATGTTCATTAAAAATGTAGTTACCTAATTTATTTACTCGACTTGATTGCTTGGCAATATTTCGACCCATCTGGGTAGCTCTAAAAAAAAAAAATTGGAATAAAATGCTCATAATTTCGGCAACAATTTTTTGGAAGCTTTAAGTAGTACAAATTAGTTCTTGTTATATGTTAGAATGTCCTCTAACATTATTGGAAGCAGCCAGTAAAAATAAAAAATAACAATTTTATTTTAATCTAAAAAAAAAGTTGGTCAGGGAACTGATATTTTGTTACCAGGGGACTGATAAAATATAATTATATCTTATAAATTATCACTTATTCAAATCAATATATGGCTTTTTATTTGAATTGCAGAAATAACTGATCGATATCAGCATGATATATCGTGATAAGATAGCATTATCTTGTACCTAATTGACTCTGAAAGTGCTTCTAAAATAGGTTTTTATAGCTTCAATATCACCGTTAAAAATTATGTTTTATCATCGATAGCAAAACCTTCGGTAAAACCCGTTAAAATGTTCTGAAAATTTCTCAGACCTCTGGATAGAATTTAAATCCCTTTTTTGTCATGAAATTGCCAGGGGACTGAGCCCAAGTGACTGAATTTTGTTTACATTTTTTAACCAAGAAAGATAAAAACGTTTAATTTGAAATAGTAATAAACTGAAAATATGTTATGGTTTTACTTAGCACAAAAATACTTATGTACTAAAATTACATGTAAGTACTCACCAGGGGACTGATAAATAAAAGGGACAATCCACGACCTCTCGCACAAATGTATTTTTTAAAAGTGACATAACAAACAGACGCGATATGTAATGTAAACCCAATTTTTTTTTCAGCGAAACACGATACAATATTCCCTGAGATGGGACTTAGATCTATTAAGAAGTTATCAATATTTTTGGAGTTTTCAATCTTTCAGGGGACTGATTAGAAATGCGAAGGACAAAGTTTAGTGACTTTTTCATGACAATTCTGTGTTATTTGAGATTACAATGTAGATTTTTTTAGTGTGGGAGCAGAAATAGAAGAACGGCAATGATTTTTTGATGTTAAAACAGGGTTCTGACATTCCAAGGGGACTGAGAATTAGACCCTTTGAAGAATTTTTTGAGCACAGCTTTGATTTAGATAGGTTTCGATCAGATTTATATTTATAAGAAAAAATCAGAATAAATGAGTGCAATGGTTTTAAATTATTGTCGCAGACATCGAAAATTTCATCGTTTGTGTAGAATCACCCATTCATCAAAGTTTGAATATACCTAAAGTAAGCTGCATTAAATACACAAAGTTAATATTTGGGATGAACCATGGGGTTTTGGTTACGACAAATTTTCTTCACAGAATTTAAATTGAATTAGAATTTTTTTCTTAACAAGAAGGCAAAATGATAACCTTGGACACATTTAAATTTGTTTGAAGAAAAACAAATTTTTTAATGACATAAATATAACATGCTAGTGTAAATAATTCGCTCATGAACTGCATGCATAAATAACTTTTTATTTTCCCCTTGCCAGCAAAAAAAAAAAAAAACATTCTAGCGAATTGAAACTTTTTTGTCTGCAAGCGAAGAGTTAAAAATGTATTTATGTATGAGCGAAAATTTCAAATTTATTTATGCCATACAAATCATTCTGTCAAGCTGACAAATCATTTTAATTTCAAATTATTTTTTTATGAATACATGCATTGAAAATAACTTAACGAGTTTACTGTTGATTTATTATGATTAATGTCAGCTTTCAAAAGCAAATTAATAAACTAAATGCGCCTGCGGCCTGAGATCGCAAGGATAACAATTTTTTCTATTATTCGTATTATTTCTTTTGAAAATCTTAGTCTTGCAGTAATACAAATTATACTGTAATAAGATTGTAGTTGTAGCATAACTTCAAACAATATTATATATCGCTTATATACCTCAGAGCTGGTTTGCACCAAAATACTGTTAAAATCATTTTAGTTATTCAGAGTAATAAAATGTATGGGCATTTTAAATTTATATTGCTTGCAAAACATTCAGGGACTAAATTTTAAATTTTAAATGTATCCTTTCAAAACATTTAAATTGTCTATACTTGTTTATTTACTAAATTTATATTTATGTAGGTATCTATTTAATTTAAGGTTTAATGCCCTGTTCATTAAAAATGTTTTAGAATTTTAAATTCAGGATGTACACTGCCGGTCATCTTTTGTCGCAGCTTACTATAAAACTATCTCCATATTTATGACAATAACACAATAAGGGTTCTCATCTAACGACGGAAATTTTCGCTTGATGTTAAAACGAAACTTTATATCATACATTTTCATGAACGCCCCATGAAAACTGTTCACGTAAATTGGCATAAATCATTTTATGACGTCACTATCATCTTAAAACTGGACAAAATGGCGATGAAAGATATTGAGTGAGCTACTTTTGTTTATCATTTGTTTTTATATATTTTTTTTTCATTCTCACTTTCTTAATTTTTGGAACATTTGTAAAACTATTTCCTACTGCAAAACGCTCTTAAAGGGTAAAATTTGCAATTAAATTTTCCCGCCTTCGTGAAATGTCAACAAAAATGGCTACTTTACTTCTTTTCATCTTTACATCGTCACGAAAGTTTATAACTATAAGTATATAGTTTCCGTCGTTTTACGTCGTTAAATGAGTACCCTTAAGTTTGTTTCTTATGTACTGAAAGAGTGTTTTTAGGAAAAAGGTCGGAGGTCCATGAAATTTCCAGATGTTGTTTTGGGATAGTTAATTAAGATTTTCTCAAGTTTTGGACCTTGAGGACCCTGTGCGCCAAAAGAGGGAAGGGGGAAAAACTGCAAAGATTTCGGCTTTTTACGAATTTTCCTCTATATTTTTTGTTTTCTTCATTTTTTTTTTTCAGATACGTTTTTTCTTCTCTTAGATCTTTTTTATCTTACATTCTATATGGTAAAATGTTTAGGTATGTTTTGTAGAACGTTAAATTCGATACAATATTGATTATACAATCATGTTTGTATGTCACGTCGTCGTTACCAAGATATGGCGCTCCAAACAAGGGGTAATTTTTCAAACTTTGATATGAAAAAAAAATTGCTTGCGAAATTTAAAAAAAGTACCCTTACTTTGGAGCGCCATATCTCTGTAACGAAGTAACATACAAACATGTTCGAATAATCAATATTGTAGCAAATTTAACGCTCTACAAAAAATAAGTAAACATTTTAACGTAAAATGAAAGATAAAAAAGATATAAGAGTAGAAAAAACGTGAAAATTGGAATTTGAAAAACAATTTTTTTTTTTTGAAGCGCCATATCTCGGTAACGAAGTGACATACAAACAAGCTTTCATAGTCAATATTGTAGAAAATTTAACGTTGTCCAAAACATACCTGAACAGTTTTACCGTAGAACGTAAGATAAAAACGTTATACGAGACGAAAAAGGTGAAAATTAGCATTTTTCTTAATTTTTTTTAGCTCTATATCTTGGTAACGACGTGACATACAAACATTTGAATAATCAATATTGTAGCTAATTTTACTTTCTACAAAACCGAAACATACGCTTACGAAAAAAAAACTCTTAGCCTGAAAACTAACCGTTATTCTTAAAAATTTACTCATTGACAAGAATAAGCTAACATTTTGGTTGATTTGAATAGGTTCAACATTTTTGATTCGTTCTTGTGTTTTTAATTGTGTGAATTTTAGGAAGTCCAAAATATGTAAAGATTAAGGGAGACATTCTGTTATAGAACTGATTTGAAAATATATTTTTTGATCGACTGGTGGTAGGCTAAAGGTCTAATTTTAGAAACATCTTCAATTATAAGACTAACGGGACATGATATTTAGAAAACTTGAATATCAGTGTTTAGTTTAGTTTATACTTTATTTATAATTTATTGATTTTGATTAAAATTTTTGAAAATTTGTTCAGCAATATACATTTTTAAAAATGTCTAATGCTTGATTGATGATATGTTTAAAAGCTTTTCATAAATCCTCATCATTCTTTGCGTTTTCTTTTCTTAAAATTTGCATATTATTAAATTAAGCAAAATTTGCTGGTATCTACATACATATATGTTTAAATGAAATAAAATAAAATTAATTAAATAATTAAACATGTACATAAACCAAACAATGCTTAAATGAAACAAATAAATATGTTCTGAAGACAATCTTTGCAGTAAAAAAAAAACAAGATGAACAGTGAAATGAAAACAAAAATAAAAGAACAAATTCATACCAATAAATGACACGGAACAGGGGGGTTTCACGATTCTCATGCATGCATGATATTGACAAGCATGGATGATTGAATGATGGATGAACGTTTTGACAGCTGAAATTCGTTCGTGTTCACATTTTTTTCTCAAGCATGGCGTCAAGCTCCAGTTTTCAAATAAAATATACATGACGGCATTTCGGTAGCTGCTTTAGTTATTTATGAAATTTTAAAGTAATAAGAAATCAAGGAATTCTATATTTATAATAACAGCTATAAATCCGAATCGTAGGTTAGGTAGGTACTAAAGTATATGACCAAATGTTTTGTTATACAAGCAAGTCTCGTTGAAAAAGTGCCAAAATTTCTTACATAAATGTACCTATATGAAATCGGTTTAAAAACAGTCCAAGTGAGAAAATGTGGCAAGTTTCGTTTTTACTATAGAGTCAATATACACAATGGTTTAACAAACCAGCAAAACACCAAAATATTTTGAAACCCATCATATCATATGCTTGACATATCGATTCAAAAAAAAAAAAAAAAAAAGGCCTAAAGGCCCAACTATAATAGTCGAAAGCAAAAGGAAGCTAATGTGACAATTTTACGTCAAGTTTCCTTAAGTGCCGTCAATTAATTGAGTCAACCATAATGGTCGGATGCAAACGCAAGCAAATTTCACATGTTTTTGGCTGGCTGTCAAATTTACGTACGTAAACTGCGCTATGGAGCGCTCTTTACGTACGGAGGCGAAAGTGAACGAACATTGAACGAACCTGAACAATCGACATTTTGGGCGTATTATATAAGTTGCTTGTATTCGGATATTTTCGTACGGTCCCGTACGCACTGTTCCGACTATTATGGTTGAGCCTTAAGAGGCTTGCTTGCTACGCATGCATAAGAATTTAAACCTATATCTACATATTCTTCAGTGATAATAGCGCTGCCTGGTTTACAATTTGAGAATACTATTGAAAATACTGACCCTAAGTGTCAGTATCCTTATAACCTATATATATATGATGAAATGATTGATGACAATACCTAACCTACCATATGATGAAATGGTTGATGAAAAATTATTGCTCATTTATGTTTGTTTTTTTTTTTCAATTGATATGAAAAATAAATATTAATAAATAGCTTATATGTACCTATAATCATACTTTTTTCTTCACAGAATCCAAAATTACATAACCAAAATATGTGCTACATTTATATTAGGGACAATTTATATAAAATTAAATTTTTAAACGCTTCGAAAGTTAAATATTTCAAATGCAATAATGCAATATGTTGAATAATATGAAAAATTGCATAGAAAAAAGAAGATTATCCGTTTCTCGAAAAAGCAAAAAAGTGCAAATGGCATTTTGTTCATCAATTTCGTCAAGTGGTAACACATATATTGCTTGCCTTATCATATAAAAAACAAAATAAAACATCAAGATGTTCAAAGTGCCCATTAGCACAAATAGCTGCAATTGCTAAATATTTATTTTATGCTTGCCAAGAATTTCACCATGCATTATTGAAACTAATTTCTTTGGCAGATAAACAAAACTTGGGCGAATGACAAAACTCGATTAGAAATGAAACCATTGAACCAAAGGAGTATAATGTGATCATCAGATTAACTTTTGAAATATTCATATGCATTGATATGTACATATATATGTATATATAAACGAAAGAAGGTCGAAATTCGAAATTGCTTCTTTCAAGCTGCTTTAAAAAACAAACAATACAACTACCATAGCAAATAGAGATAAGAAATAAAATGGAAAAAAAGATAATTAAAATGATGAAAATTATTTGCCTGGTGTGGTGGTTAATTTGATTTCTATGTAAATTTTCATTAAATAAAATTTATGCTTTATAATGTTTTTTTTTTAATTGTATTTGTACCTATGTACATATGTATAGTTTTTGGTTAAAAAAATACGAGTGATATAATTATCCTTGTGTTGGTTTTTCGAAAATGTGTTTCTATTGAAATTAGTTGAAATTTAAATATTGGAAGTTAACCGATATTTTGTCGTTTTTTAACAATGTTTTTTTTTTTAATGAGGAAAAAGTTTTTTTCCTATCTAGCACAGATAATAAATATACAAATATCTCATGCCTATAGGTTCTTCCTGTAGGTTCCCATCTCTATATTTCCTTAAATAATTAACAAATCTAATTTATTTGTATCTTTAATAATTTTATGCAGAAGATAAAAAAAAACAATTTTTTTTATTCTAGAATAATAATTAATTTTCTTGAATTAGTTTTATAAAATATTAGTTTTCAATAACTGCCTACTACAATTTGTATTAATAATAGTACTTTTCTTTTTATTTTCAGTATTCAACGATGGATTTTAATAATGAATCTGATGTTCTTGAAGAATTTACGGAGACAATTAACAATCTAGAATTGGAGAAAGAAAAAGGTAACTTTAAAATAAATATAAATTTTAATGTAACGAGTTATTCAACAAGGTTTCATTTTAAATCCTTAAAAAAATGTTTTTTTGTATGATAATTTATTTTAATTTAAAACTACCTCAAATCTGTTAGGTTAAAAATGAAGTATGAACATTTGATGATTTAAGTAGCTATCTTGTTATACAGTACCAATCTCTGGTGTAAGTACTAAATTATTTAGTTGAAGTGTAGAATACATCTTGAAAAGGATCCTCTACGAAATCATTTTAAAAGGATAAATCTTCATTCTCAGTTAGAAAAATTAAAACCCTACTATACATTTATTTTGCTATCTCTGGATTATGGGTAGTTACGAGAACGTAAAACAACTCGGCACATTATATCTTAGACATTATTGAAAATAATGGTGTTTATATATGACCTTTTTTTTAAACTGAATAGAAAAGATTTCAGTTTTTATGGGAGAACAAACAAATACCTTCTATTTATACATACATACAACGTTGGCTAATCGTCGGTGAATGTAGAATAATTAAATCTTCCTTATATTCTAACAGTCAGCGACATTGTTATCTCCCAACAAGTATGATAATTGATCCGGAAATCTACCTATATAATATGTAAAGCCTTCAATGAAGGGTGTGGCCGGCTAAAATAACTCCCTCAATGAAATAACCTTCTAAACTGAGAGTTATAATAACTTAAAACATAAATAACATTAAAGGGTTTATATTACCTATGATTACATACTGTAGTTAGGCTGCATATAGCTTACGCTCCATGATTCAGTGTTATTTGAGAAGTAAGTGAGTGAATTAATCAACAAAAAAACTAACCAACACCAAGACTATTTATAGCATGAATTATATAGCTATTTAATTGCTTTGCGAAGCGAATCATCCAATTCAAATTTTTCCACCACTGGTTCTCGTAAGTTATTATTCTGTTTTTTTTTTCTTTTTGCCTGTTCTTAATAATGATGTTATGTTCCTGTAGTAAATGCCTTATATAAGTTAGTATATTTTATATAGCACCTAAAAATGTGCTATGCTATGATTTATTAATTTTGAACATAAATTGGTTCACCCTACACCCACATACAATTTTGAGTTATGCCTTAACACCTATTGAAGTGGGACTTAACACAATTTTTTTTTAAATTCCTATTTTTTTTCAAAAACTATTGGTGGATGGATAAAATTTAATGTGTAACGGCCATATTATTCAGTAGTTTAAAACTTAAATCCGGATTTAAACTATTCTTTTTTCCGTTTATTTTTATATAAAAACCTTTTTTTCTGATTGTTTCTTCCTTTAGATATCTTTGTTTCTTATATATGTGTTATTTTCTGTGAACAAACAATATTAAACTTGGCGATGAAATGAGTGAAGTCAATAATTAATTTTTGGATTTAATTTACGTCTAGATTTAACGAGTGAATAATATGGCCGTAATTATCAAATAGAGTTTTTGCCTGAACAGAATAATGTAGCTTGTAGCTGTAACTTGTAGTTCTGTCAAAGCAAATGTCCACATGTAGCTCGTGAAAGTAGCAAGCTCGGTGTAGCGAAGAATGAATATTTTTCCAAGCTAGGTCATTCTTTTTTATGTTTTTATAATTTAGGTTCTTTAAATCCCACAAAATTAGATTGTTTTTAACCACCTCTATAAATTCCTCGACTACTATTTCCGGCATTTTTCTTTGTTTTTATTTTTTTTTTCTCAAATGTCAAAAAGTAGCGCGTAGCGCACGCCAAAGTTGAAGTTGAGTGAATTTGTACTACAGCTACAGCTACAGCTACACATTCTGAGCGTTATTATAGGATTGGCGTTGTCTCTACTTTGACAGCGCTACAAGTTACAGTTACAGCTACACCCATTGACGTATTAGGTATGGACCGCCAGTAGTCAACTTCACGCGTGTTCCAACATAACTAGGGGCGCCATAAACTACTAGCAGGGAATCTGCGTAGCAGTGATATGATTTTTTTAATTAATTATTTACTATTGAAATATTTTGGTGGAAATTATTATCAAACTACTTTTATTTTACAAAACACATCCACTCCTTATGCCATGAGTTATTTACAGATGAATATATTATCGTTTTCATTTAAATTCTAATGGCGAAATTAGTACACGTATTTAACACTAAAAGATGATGGCGTTTTTAGACTATTTATAGCTGGAACAACTTTTCTTGGTTGTTTGTATGAATATTTTAACCGACTGGCTAGTAAGTCAATGGCTACACCATTCTGTTCAAGCAGTTACTATGCATGTATAGGCTATCGTTGCTTTTTAATATTTGTTCTTATATTTTAAGTTTTTTTTTATAGAAATTCCCCTTCTTCTTTTTGAAACTTCGAATTCCTTGGAAATAAAAAGTTGACTTTTTTCGGACTAAGGAAGCTTTTTTCCGAAAATCATCCATGGACAAGAAAAAGTTGTTTTTTTCCCTTCAGGTCAACTTTTCCTGAATCTCGATTTGATATTTGAAAATCTCTATTAAAATAAACCACACTACATAATTAAAAAGGCTCGCGTCTGACAGAAAGAATCAAATCTGTTAAGTATGTGGTGCATACGTATTTGCTCCACATACTTAACAGATTTAATTCCTTCTGTCAGACGCGAGCCTTTTTAATTATGTAGTGTGGTTTATTTTAATAGAGATTTTCAAAATAAAAATAAGGAAAACAATATATTGGACATGAATTTTCATGTGAATAGTGGCATTTGTGAATAAATTGAGTTACAGTGAATTTACATTTACAATTTTTTACATCGCATCTATAAAATATACACAATACAATCACAAAAAAAGCAACCTACATTATACATATCTACTTAATTTATACACAGAGCACGCCATTTTAGTTTGAAATTTTGAAAATCTTTCAAAAGTTCAGATATCATCTTCCACACGATATCATCAATTATTATTATAATAAATTTATTATACCTCGATTTATATCCAGCTTCAGCATGCTTGTTGTGTGTATCCATTATTCAAGTCCACAGAGAGTAGATAGAGATAGGTACACACCGAGCTATGTATACGTAGGTAAAGCTATAGATAGATGTTAATTATTATGGATTTTGTTGCATGTTCCATGAAGTTTTCTAGTTTTACTGGATAAGCAGGAATATAATTATATAATGAGATTTATAGTCAGGCCTAAATTACAGTATGAGTTTCATCATTTATAGGGGAATAAAATGTTATTAAATAAATTGCATGACTGGATCGCACGAATTAATTCTTGTTTGAAAACCTAAGGACTTAAAACAGGAAAATTGTGATGAAATTACGCAGAGAAAAGTCTTCAATCAGTACACATTTTGGGAGAAACAATCGAAATTGCTTTTTTTTTTTAAATTAATTATGAACATCGATTTTTATAATATAACATAATTTTTTTTTAAATAAACTTTTACAAAATGATAAGTATTAGTACCTACTAAGGAGATACTAAGGTATTCCAATTTTAAGATATTAGTTTTTTTTTTTTTTATACTAAGTTTTTATTTCAATTTTCTTATAACTACTTACTTGTTAGACAAAAACCTTAACAACTAGCTTACATATAAACTTAACTACCTTACTGGCCTTATGCGAGCGCTCTAAATTATACCATAACCAACTTAAAATTATTGCCTTTCGACGTACACAGCTTAAATATTATAGAAATTCATCTATTACTTAAAAATAAGAAAATTAGGAAAAAAACTCATTATATCTATCATTTTTCAATTTTTAATAAAACTTAAAACTACTTAAAATAATTTAAGACTAAAACAGCCATAGCAACGGTTTTTTTTAGTGCTACCATGATTGTTTTCAACTAACCTAGCCTACTTTTAAAGCTTAGGACACGCCTAAACAAACGAAGGCAATAAACTCAACTAGTCAACTTTAATTATTATTTATTTTTCAACTTTTATTAGTTATTATACACATCATTCAACCACCAGAACTGGCCGATTTTGTTCCAATCTATCCTTCTGGTCCCTTTTGGACACAGCCCTACTGAACCGAAGGCGCTCTGCTCCGCTTTCTGCGACGACGTCACGACCATAAAGGAGTCGCCTATCCACAGTTTTTCGGCCGACATAGGTAGGTCAGCGGTACCGCCGAACTATTCCGCATCAGCCCTCGACTGTCTAAAAACAGGAAAGCGTCGGGTGGGATAAATCCACTTAGACGCACACTCTCGTAGTATTCATCTTTGGGGTAGTAAGCCCCAAAAATCAAGCCATTAGTTGAAGTCATCGCTCTTGAAATGTGACCCCAAATTAGCTTGATTAGAAAATTATCTATTCTGTCTATGTTAGCCCTGTTATATAGAACATCGTTGGAATAATATTTTATGCACTCCGACTCTGGTGTTCTGTGTAATCCAAGGCAGCGTCTAAGACACTGTCTCTCAAATACCCGAATCTTTTCCATTTGAGATGGCGCAACGTTGAACCACACAGGACATCCATAGGCAATCATCGGCCTGATTAAAGCCATGTAAGAAATCACCTTTACCATGATATCAAGACGGCTGCTGTAAAACAGCCGTCTTGTCAGGGCAAAGGCTCACTAGATAACTTCAACTTTTGGACCTGTTCTGTACGCTATTAGATCATCGGCATACGTAATTGCATGAGTTAGACTACTTATGAGATGGCTAGTGTAAATGTTGAAAAAAATCGGCGAGTTAACCGCTCCGTGCTGCAGACTATTTTTTATTTCAAATATTTTGGTAGACGTTTCTACCACTTTAAAGTTTAAAGACTTTAAACGTTATTTATTTATATAAAGCTAAAAAGAAAATTCTGACTAAGGAATGTTCTAAAAATTTTACAAAACAAATTTAAAATCGGTTTAGCTTAAAGGCTGTTTATATTAAAACAACCTTACACCCAGGATTGCTGGACCACATTTGATAATTTTCAAATTGCTTTAGCGAGACTCCAACCCATGATTTCTTTGTATTAAACTTTAATGTTTCATGCGTGAGTCAATTATATCCGACACGTAAAGTTCTTGGCAAGCAGTTTCTGATTCTTGAATTTTGTTGGGAAAAATAATGTCCAACATTATGCGCAAGGTCGATTAGGAAATTGTATATGTGTTTAGTGCCAAAAAATGATTTCTATTATCCTGTGTTGTACCTCTTCGAATTTAAGATTTATCGATTTATTGCAGTTAATTTCTTAAAAGAGCAAATATACGTGAAAATTGGTCTTCTCTTCGGTTATGTCTTTGGATAAATTCTAATTTAAAATACTTTCAACAAGGAACAAATACAAACCTAAAGCCGATGTGAGTCATGCTTCCACAAAAAATCAACACAATTTGCTTTGTCATTGGAGTTTCCTTTAAATTCTACACAAATTTGCTTTTAAATACTTAATTGGCTTTAAACTATAAAGTATTTTGTTTGTTAAAACTTAACTATTGAAAGCTTTCTCTGTAAGTTACTCGTACTTACAGTCATTGGGAAGATTTTTAAATCTGCTTGATTCTTTAACTTACTATGAATGTTTTATTGTCAAAAAGATGAAAACCAGGTATAAATTTAATGTAGTGAATCAAATGTGATACATTGAAAAGTGAAGTCTGAAGAAACTAGCCTACTTTTTTTAATTTTACCTATCCTATACAAATTATATAAATAGTTTGTGTAATTATATACATATGTATATAACTATAGTTAGAGTTGGTACCCAATATAAATAAATACAAACCATTAGAGTTTCAATTTCATCCAATATCTTAATTGACATATTTAATTCTAGTTTCGTAGGTAATCGTAATGACTGATGAAATTGATTTTGTGATTGATAGTCGATAAATATTGTTGATTAATTGATGTTGTTAAAAGATAAATCAAATGATTTATTGATTGCTAAAGAAAGATATTTATTGCTGGCGTCATTGTTATATTTAATGAAAATAAAAGCAATTCAGGGCATTCGCATAGTCTGACACCATAAGGAAAGCGAAATTAGAACACATCAGTAAATTAGTTATGCTTCTTCTTTGATTTTATGTTCTTATGTTGTTAATATGTTTGGAATTCTCGAAAATGCCTTATTCTTAATACTCAAATAATCAAATACTAATACAATATTTTTTTTTTCTATTCAAGACTTGCCAGCGCTAACTTGCGTCGACCTGTTTCCAGATCCACCACACCAGACTGCAGAATCTGAAAAACCTGACGAAGCGGGCAGTCTTGCTGATGAAGATGAATTCCAAGGTTTTAAATCGTGCGAAATTAAGTCAGAAGAAAATCAGACTGAAAACACAAGTGATAGCATTAAGCAGCCTAATACAGATTCAAACAGCGAACAATCGATTCATCCAATAGAATCACCTCACGAACAACCCCCAGAAGAACAAAGTAAAAGTTCTGCTATAAGCAGTGGCAGCATTGCTAGTGCATCACATTCGCCAGCATATTTTTCATCTGCTGAAAGTGTGGCTTCATGCGGATCTGTTTCGAAAAAATCCAAAAAGCGTTATTGTCGTCAATGTGATGAACATTTTCGAAAAACACGGGAACTACACGAACATTTAAAGCAGCATGTTAGTATGCCTGAGATTCGAATAGAAAAACTCAGTGATGACCATGAGAAAGTGAAAGAATATATGAATTCACTACGTTCGAAAGAAAGTTCTCCCAATCCGAGTCTCAAATTAAAATTAAAACTACTGAGTTCGCAAAATTTCGAAGTTGTTCCGTCTGAGAAAACTGACAAACCAGTAGGTGAAGAAGCTCGTCTACGAGTTTTGAAAGCTTCAGATATTAGATGTAAACCGGAATTGAATGAAAACAATCCTCTTGATCCGTTTGTCCAGAAAATGAGTCCAAAAGTGCCAAACTCGTTTCTAACTCCAGAAAATAAATATTTTGAATGTCCCACCTTTGATGGACTCGATAGTTTTGTCGGTGATATGAATAATCATAATGAAGCTACAGATGATCTGTTGAAAAAATTATTAGAGTCCAACAAGGAACTACAGCCATTCGCTAGAGAAGGAGATTGGCCTGCAAATGCCAATGAGTTTATATCAATAGACAGTCTGGCACCGCGTTGCAATGTATGTAATATGAACTTTTCGCATCCGAAATATCTCTTGGAGCATAAACAAATCACTGGACATGACCTCCATAACAGAATCAACGAAAATCATTCTCTTCCGGCTTCACATCCTGATTTCAGGCATCATGGACAAGGCAATTTTATGCATGGTGTGCCGCAGCATCCTTCTCAAAATATGGCACCTTTGTATCAGCTTGCTCAAATGAGAGGCAACTTCCCCGGCTATGGGCCAAGAATTAATGTGAGGCAAGTAATGCAACATCATCCTCAGCCGTCTCCGCCACCTAGTTTTCATCCTTCACAGTGCATAATGACGCGCACCCCACCACCACTCTACCGTGTAAACGGAAATCCTGTAAACTACCCTCCAGCTCATTTTATAGATAAACGACCTGAGCTATTCGGTCCTGCATCAGTGGTTGGACCTGGACAGCAATTTCCAACTAACCAGCAGCAGCAACAACATCAACAGCAGCAACAACATCAACAGCAGCAACATCAACAACAGCAACAGTATCAGCAACAACAACAGCTTCAGCAACAACAGCATCAGCAGCAACAACAACATCAACAACAACAACATCAGCAACAACAACAGCATCAACAGCAATTGCATCAGCAACAGCAACAGCGTCAGCAACAGCACCAACAACAGCATCAGCAACAGCATCAGCAACAGCATCAGCAACAGCATCAGCAACAACAACAGCAACAACAACAGCATCAGCACCAGCAACAACAACAGCATCAGCAACAACAGCATCAGCAACAACAACAACAACAACAACAACAACATCAGCAACAGCAACAGCACCATCAAAACCCACAGCAAAACACAGATATGATGCGTCAGCCTATCTTTTTAAAATCACGTCTGCAGAAAGCAATACGAGGACGAACACAGGGCCTTACAAATGAAAGCCCTCTATCTCCAGGAATTCTTACTGAACAAACAGCAATCAGGCCGAGATTCCTGGGTCCAACAACAACACCGCAAATGCCTGGTCAGATGCAATTTCATAGAGCACCCTGCCCACCTCAACCCAGGCATCAGGGTGAGCCACCGGTTAAAAGGGTAAAAATGGAACAGGGACCTCAGTTCACATCCGCCTTGTCTTCCTCACCAAATGGTATAATTTCTCCTGGTGTAAGTAAATCTCCGGGCATGCCGATAATCCAGAGTGTTCATAGTGGAGTCAGCAACTTCCCACCAATCAACGAAAAACCAAAATTAGCACCACCCAGTGATCGAACAAGTCCAACAGGTAAAGGTGTTGTTAAGAACCCAAAAGACGTCGCCAATATACTCGCAACTAGAGGAATTACCGTGACCCACAAAGGAAAATCATCCATCTTGCCATCAGCCAACAAAGGTGCAAACCCAGCAACTGCTGCACAAGAAGCTGTTCAAAAGTTACAAGCAAATAATTCAGTTAGTATTATTTCTAAGAAGAAACCCATCGAAATAAATGTAACAAGAATGCCTGCTCCAGTCTCTGACGGCAGCGGCCGCATACCAACTAAATTTCTCTCCTGTCCTGTTATTACTTGTAAAGAAAAATTCCTCACCGTTGAAGGTGTGAATCGTCACGCCTATCGGTGGCACGGTATCCCAATGCCTAATGGTGATAAAACTCAGAAGCGCACTGCTGTTCGATGCAGAACGTGTAACCATCTGTGTGCTACACCCGAAATTCTTCAGGATCACATTCGACGAGAACATGAAACAACCATCAATGAAATTGGTATACCTATTGTGGATTTGCGAAACGACGAAGTCAAAAGAAAACTCGCCGGATTGGGCATTTTCAATTATGTACCATTAACAGCTGCTGGAGCAAGCACAAGTTCATTAGCGTTTCCGGTTGTATCAGTGCAAGGAGCCTCGAATGCAAGCATTTGCAATCTTTTAGGATTAGGTGCGAGTTCGGTGCTTTCGCTGGGACCTATCAAATCAATTGCGATAAGAAAGACGAATAATGAAAGCAAATAAATACTCAAAACAAACAAATGAACGTAATTTGTAAACTATTATTATTAAATAATATAAGTTTTTTCTATTTATAAAAAAATAAAAGTTACTTATAAAATATTACAATTGTATACTAATGGTTTTTATTGATTGCGAAATAGTTTAAATTAATTAAATAAACTTGAATCCAAAAAACAATCAAAACAAAACTAAAAACTGGAACTGGCATTTAGGAAAAACTGCTATCGTTACAAATTCAAGAACAATGAGCTGAGTTCCAAATCTCGTTTTTGGAATCATTATCCTTTTTGGCGCGAGTCGTTGATGCCCTATAATATGCAGTGATATATTTTTTTAATTAAATATTGATAAGTATTAAATATAATCATATGTTCAAATAAAATTTATATTTTGAAATTGATAATTTAAATTCCATCACAACGAAAAAAGGAAGATTTTTATTCTGCTAGTTACTATTAGGTACTTTACTTAAGGTGGCGTTACAGTCCGGGATGAGCATAGGGCCTCAACCCCAACCAATATGCTTCTTCTAGCCGGGTCGGTGTTTAGCTAGCTGTCTCTTGTTTCGCACGCCAAGCTGGGCAAAGTCAAAACTACCTTGTCTTTACCCACAGAGTCTATATGGACTTAGCTAAGTCCCGATAACTATCGTCAGTTAGCTAAGTACATGGACTTGTGTTGTTGTATTTACGGGTTGTTATATAACAACTAGTGTCGTAATACGTCGTAACCTCAGTAAAAAAAACGCAGGTCATTTTGAAAAAAAAAAAATGCGAAAAGGGAGGAAACACAGTCACTAAACGAACGCGATCGTGAGGTTAGGAGAATTTCTCCAAAATAGCCGAGGATTAAAACAAGTTCTTGGCGAAAGAGTAAGGCTCTTCCAGTTCCTACGAAAAATAAAAAAATCACTCTGCCATCCACATCCGGCAGTCAGCCTGTGGCGAAAACTTTGAATGAGATCGTCAGGGACGACCTTCAAATTGCGCTGGCGGACGAGCTTTCCTCTACAGGGAAACCAGCCCTCGAAGCGTGGAACGCTATTGAGGCTTGACTGCAGGGTATGGTGGTAGAACACATTTTAGGGGGCAAGGGAGGGCCCTCCATCCTTCAGCTCTGCTGAGACGTAAAGAGTATATAGGGTGATCAAATGCAAGGATCAGTTGTAGAAGGAATTCCTTGGCAATTACGTCACTAAGATTAGTGGCGCATGGAAAGGCATGAAGCGCAGGCTTATCCAACCCAGGGACATTCCCAGACGACCAAAGACTCGCATTTGGGTACGCTTAATGGAAAAGATGGATGGTGAGAGCTTTCTCAAAGTCCTAAAATGCCAAAACCCAGGGGCCAATGCCAACCTCATACTGGGATGCCAATGCCAGGCACACGGTATGGGGCAGTTCAGAAATCAACGAAAGAGGTGAGTCTTTAATTGATTTTATTATTTCTAACAAAATGTCTATTTGTAACAAAGGTAATACCTTCCATAGCTATACCCTGGTTAGAAGTATTCTTTACTAATTGCTTCCAGTTTGACTACGTTCCTAAGTCGTGGTGACAGGTCAAAGTTATTTTCATTTCGAAGGTGGGGAGACGGGGCATAAAGCCCCAAAAGACTTTAATCCCATCAGACTCACTTCCTTCGTCATAAAAACACTAGAAAGACTAAAGAGTAATTGACATACACATTAGAGGTATTTTAGATAGAAATCCTCCTTCGAAATCACAGCACGCTTACCTTAAGGGAAGGCCCACGGAAACGGCCATTCACGAGGTAGTGCTTACCATTGTAAAAACAATCTACTACAAAGAGTATACCCTTGCAACCTTGATCAGATGATCTTGCTAGCCAAGGATCAGCCATTCTCGCATCTCAGGCGGAATCAGTAGACTTTCCGTTGGGTGAAGGGCAGAATATATGACAATTTCCTTTCCAGAATCAACAAAAATATGGCAAGGTATGTCAAGTTGTAAAATATCTTGGAAGATATGGCCAACCTATGACAAAAACAGATCGAATGATTTAATAATACCAAACAGAATATACACTGCCAGGATCGTGGCAATTATTACTGGTCATTGGACAAATAGGAGAACACGCATACCTTTCAATAGCTTTACTGACGTACCCGTAGAAGCCCGATAGATACCTAGTTTATATGCATGGTTGAAGCGAGCTTGAACTTAGGTTCACTCATTTGTAAACGGGGATGAGTTGGAACGAAATGGAATTCGACTCGATCGCACTCGAGTTGAAATGGTGAATACACAATTATTTCTGCATGTGATAAATTGCATATTAACGAATGAATATTTGTTGTTGAAAAGTATGCGCATAACTTGTAAAAGCAATACAAATAATTTTTCTCGAAAATTCAATCTTTTGGTCTTAATGTCTACAAAGCAATGCAGGTATTCTCCTGTCAATTCAACTTTTTCGCACTTAACTCAACTCCTCAAGCATTCAACTAGTTGGCTGAAATACCTGGGTTGGAATTTCGTTTCAAATCAAACTCGATCTTTCGACCCTGCATATAAACTAGGTAAGAGAAAAAAACTATTGAACACTTTCTCTGCTAATATCAGGCCTTCGCTAGGTCTCGCCTTCCAGCATTCGGAAGCCTGTTTCTCGATAACCTAAACGTGATGTCGAACAAAAGGATAAATGATTTTACCTCTTTTCTCAACAGCACCAGTTGGCTCTATCAAACCAAGCAATATCTCTATTTCAACTCTTACTTTTGAAGTTTTTGTTTTTTCGCAGAAGTATATATGGACTTGCAAAAAAATATGGCTATTATTTCAAATAAATATGGCTATTATTTTAAACAATTTCAATTTTTTAATATATCTTTCTGGTCTATCGCATTGTTGTCAAAACAATTCTTTAATTTCATGATGAAATATTCCAAGTCAAATAAATTCAATGCTAGCTCCCCGAACGGTGAGCTAGCGACCTTTACACGGTCAGAAAAATCAATGATGGCTGGATTATATGTAATAGATGACTGACGTCCTCTGACTGATCGTGTAAAGGTCGACATCGACATGAATAACTACCTGTGAAACCTATGAAATTTCCATAGAATAATAAATGAATACAACATTATCTCAGGAGGCTCTCACCACTTTTGCCAAAAAATTTTCAAAACTGCAGGGATTTAACTCTGTATGCCTGCCCGTGCATTTCAAATGGAACTATGATATTTTTGGCTAGACTATTCATTCTTAAAAGTTTGCATTTAGCTGTTCACACGTATTCACGTATAACATTTTTTTCTACGGGAGGAGACGGAGTAGTACAAGTTGATTGTCTGAGGAAATGTCGTAACGACGCACGCCACACCTGGACATTAATGTCTTGCTTGTGTTTCAAGCATTAAAAAAAGTATATATCTTTTTTAAGCCCATCTAGCTGCTTGATAAAAATTACAGTAGTTTTGAGTTCTGTCATAATTCATAAACGCATAAAACTATACAAAACAAACAAAGCTTTTCCATATTTTTACTTTTTCATCATTACAAAATCTTTTCATTTCAAATAAAATAAAATAAAAAAAAAAACTAAAATACACAATGACTGCTCCATTAGAAAATCTTGAAACTCAACTCGAAATGTTTATTGAAAACGTTCGTCAAATTAATATTATTGTAAGTAATTTCCAACCACAAGGCCAGAATGTCTTAAACCAAAAAATGTAAGTTAAAATAATAATGCGTCTTAGATCCAATGAAAAACATAACTATTATATTCTTTTATAATAGTCAAAGCCTAGTAACTGGATTACAAGAAATCGACAAACTAAAAAATCAAGTACAAGATGTTATGGTTCCATTTGAGGTCTTCGATTACATCGATCAGGATAGAAATCCACAATTGTACACAAAAGATTGTGTGGAAAAAGCATTGGCCAAGAATGAAGAAGTCAAAGGCAAAATCGATGCGTACCGCAAGTTCAAGTCAAATATACTTCTTGAGCTCTTCAAAACATTTCCCAACGAGCTTAACATGTATCGAGCTATAAGACCAGATTCTTGAATAAAAGAAAAATAATTTTAGTATAAATATCACAAAAAGACGAGGTAAATAAAAAAATAAATAACGTCTTTAATGGTTTATTAGGTAGAATATATTATTTACAAACTTTGATGTATCGTTAAAATAAAACATAATTTCATAACGATAATATTGTTTTCCTTGGAAGTTTCTTTTAAACAAATTCTTGGACCATCATTATCATTTTACTAATTTCTTCAAAGAGATATGAAGGATTTTAAATGTACTATGAGCATGGATCAATTCTGGAAAGAAGATGAGGAAACAATAAATCTAAACGTTGCTTCTTCATGTTTATTTCATAGTTGTATCAACATACAAAAGTAGGTATATACAAATCTTGTTTATGGCAGAATAACTTGCCAGCGCATAATTAATGCTTTGGAAAGGTATGGATACAAAAATATCAAGAACTCAGTTTAGTGTGCAATATTAACATCATCCTCTTCCACAGCTTCTAATGTATCTACGTTTCCGTTGTCTACTGCTGATTCCAACTTTAACAAACTGTTTTCCAAAGATGCTAGAAAAGAGCTATCTTTGTATTCGGGAAAACTCCGAAATTGACAAAATAAAGAAAGCATTTGGCTGGGCGAAAAGTCTCCAAACTCCGTATATAAATTTATATTTGGATAGTAGTCAGTGGTGCTCATTTCCGAGCATCTTGTTGAATATTTTGGCAGGAACTCAGATGATTCACTAGGTAACACTTTTTTAGGTTTTTCAGAATCCGCTGCCTCGATTATTAGCCGTAAACCACAGCCAGGAACAAATTTTTCCAAATTTGGAATAACCCGATTTCGTCGACTTATGCAATTTTGTTTAACAAAATACCAAAGCGCTTGAATATCTTCCGCGGCGCACAAATCATATAAATTCTGTCTCGGAACGATTTTAACCAGATACAACTCATCCGGATCGATTAAGAGCACCTTTTCTAGCTTGCTGCTTTTTTTCGATTTGTATTCACTTTGTTCTGGCAGGAAGTACTCTCTTGGGACTTTTGTAATGAAATGGTGTTCGAATAGTATTTGGAAGAGCATTGTGGATGACCTATATAACATGTATCCTATTTCGTTGCTGCAAGTTAATTGTACGTAGACCGCAGGTGGTACAATCAAGAACATTTCACATCGTCCATATGAAAACAGGCTGTTTTGGAAGACTATTGAATTAATCAAGTGTTTGAAAAACATATACGAACCAGCGGCTCCGTATACAACCATATTTGTTTCTTCGGAACATGATCGTTTTGGTACACCTTGAAAGAGATTGGCAACACGTGTGCCATCATCAATTTTATCTTGATAAACAATTTTCCAAAGATTTATTAAGTCGCCTCTCTTAAACGTACACGATTGATTGTTTTGTGTGCATAAATCCAACAGCATTTTTTCATTATGTTTGGTTTGGTCTATTAATATTATGTTTTCGAAGATTTTCCAATTAACAAATTTTTGTGTCATCAGCCCGATACCCGGATTGAACTCCAGCAAAGTGTCTTTTTTAGTTATGTGAGGTTTTATAGCATCAGCTATGATATCGGCGCCTTTTGGATTAGTTAGATAGAATTCTTCCGGTGTTTTTAGCCGCTTTTTATGGATTTTAAGAGGTAACATTTTAGATAGGTCATTGTCTTGGTTATTTATTAATTTTTCTTTGGTTTTGGTTTTTATAAATCTTTTTGAATGACAAAATTTTGAAAGACTTTTAATACTTCTTTTAAACATTTTTGAAGCAGAACTAGAATTTCTGTAGACTGCAGAGATCCAGAAACAGAAACAAAAAATACAAAACCAGCTGTTAGTTTAGTTTTGTTCCCGTACTACAGTTTTCTATGAATTTTCAAGAACTCAGAATGGGTTGGTTTCCCTTCACAGGAAATTTGTTATCTTTCAGTGCTATTGCTCGCCTTCACGTGCAAATCTTTTGTGGTTCGCATAGTCTAGTGTGGTGTGATTGTCATTACATTACATGTTAAAACACAACTACTTATCAACATTATGTTTGCGTAGGTACACCAAAATTTACAGTATACTCGTGCAGACAAGGGAGGTTTAGCAAACTGCTACGAATATGTGTTTTGTAGGCTTTAGATATCTATCCGGTTTTAAATCGTTCACAAACAACAGTATACTAAATTAATTCAGATAGCTTATTTCGTATGCACGTGAACTTGCCAAGTGGCACAAGTGGACCGAAAATTTTAAAACCTCTGTTCAGTTTTGAGTGAATTGTTCTAACCTACTGTGGGTAGAAAAGATCAAGATAATTTATTATTCTGTCTGAGTTTTATCTGTGAAAGTTGGTACATAAGTAGCACGTGGTAAACAAATAGTTCCAATTTTAAAAACGAAAACCTTATAGGCGATGTTATACTGAATATAATTTCTTATCTTCACCTATAATCTCTACCCATAATTTATGTATAAAGATCTCTGCACTTTCGTCTGCACTTTTTCATTGCGTTTCTTCTTTCTCCCTTTAGATTTCTGCAGTTCCGCAGGTGCAGAGACATGTAAATCCACCATTAACCTTCTTTGCAAACACACGACACATATTTGAAAAATCAGTCAATGTAAATCATTAGCTAATCAACCTTTACACGGTCAGTCAGAGGACGTCAGTCATCTAGACATATAATCAGTCATCAGGCAAAAGGGTTTGATTTTTCCTCAAACAAATGCACGCATACAGACTTATTTTTACAAACACTATGTTACAGATTGATGTCAAACGACTGATCATACATATCCTTTGCTTATAGACGAAGTATTCATTCACAAAAATGTTGAGGAACTCGGAAAGAGGAGTACGTGTCGATATGGATGTTCATGCGTGATAGAAATCAAACAGTTCCACACTTTTGCTTCTACTCTCCAGACCACAGATGTCGCTAGATTTCCTTAAATTTGACAGATACTAAACTGTCGCCAAGAAAAGTGTCAGCTGATAAATGACATTTCGTAGTCTCGTTATAACCTATTCGCACGTGCAATTTTGCATTTAGCTGCACTTTTCATCAAATAAAGAAAAATTCCATTTCAGCTTTTGTTATTTATATTTTCATCTTCAATAATCAATTAATGAATAAAATAATGAATAATAATTTCTTTAAATACGCTCTGTACGGTTTGTCGACGGTAGTAGCTTCGGAAATTACATATCGTTACATCCGCCGGTGGATGGAACGTTGCGCTGAAGTACGTGCATCCCAAACCGATAGGGAAATCGCCGATGTTATATGGATAAATGAGCATACATCAGATTGTGCCGTAAAAAATGGTCAGAATTCTCCAAAATTCTTTCATGACGGTGAAAAATGCAAAAATATGTTCTGCTATCCTCGTAATATCCGAAAAATCATTACCCTAATCGACAACGCGAAAAATTCAATCGATCTCTCTATGTACATATTTACGTCGCATGAATTGGCTCTAGCATTCCAACGGGCACTTAAACGAGGTCTTCAAATTCGTATTATAGGTGACCAAGAAATGGTATATTCATCTGGCTCACGAATTACAGAACTAACAAAATCCGGTGAGTAGAATTATATTGAAGGTATCTTATTTGGTTATTCTGTCATAGACAAAAACACGTTTCTTTGCGAAAATTTGTATTGAAATGTAACACGTGCATCGGTTGGTGGTGCAGTTTCAATTCAACATGATGTACCTACATGATTTTAATATTTAATGACGAATATATTAGCAATATATCAAATTAAAAAAAATGATTTAAAATCCAGACAAAAGTTTATGTCATAAAGTTTAATAAAGTCGAAACAGGTGCTGCATTAAGCTCAGGGCTTACGTCATTCTTGCGTAATGCATTCGCGTTGATCAGCTTGGAGATACAAATTTATCAAAAACTACACTCCTATCTATATGTACGTTGTTGTTCAGATCATATGTTATTTGCAATTTCAAAGATTAAAGCTATTTTTAAATTATTTCTATTAAGCTTTATGATAGGTAGGTACCTACATTATATTTTTCTTGCAATTTGCAGCTATATTCGGCCTTGGAATTGTTTAATTTCATAATTTAAAACAGCTTTTTGTTTGTTTTTGGAATTTGGAAGTATCGTCAGCCTTGAGTTCTATCATTCGAATGTATTTCATATTTATAGCAATTTTTTTCAAAAAAATGTTGCATATCATGAAAAAAAAAAACACTTGATTGTGATGTTTTATTATTTTTCTTATTTTATAATTCTTACATGAGGTTTGTAAAATTTAATTGGCTAGACATTTTTGTTTTACCTGTACATTTGTTTCGTTTAGCAGAGATAACAACCATATTGATTGTTACCCATGCTAAACGAAAATCTTTTTTTTATAACAGTTTGATTATTGAAGATTAGTCATTGCTTATTTAAATTGCGATTGTATTTCCATACAAATTGTTTCATTAATTTTAAGCGAAGATATTTAAAAAAGTGTAATAGGTATAATCATTGAGTTTATACACTTGTAGCAATTATTCTTGAGTTAAAATGCAAGAGAAATAAAGAAAAATAAATAGAAATGTATGCAGAAGAATTTTGTTCTGTTGGGTTTGATTGATTTTCGTTGCAGGGAATTAGGGCAATAATAATTACTCAATACGACTTTTGTCAAGGAAACACGGATTTGAGAAGCAATTAATTGTTTTAAATATTGTAATTTGTTTTGTTTACGACTATTGTAAGGGTAACAAGATACGGCACAGGAACTGTCGATGAATACCACACGAGATGGCAAAAAAAGAAAACAAAAAACTTAAATTTTTGAAATTAATTTTCTTTAGCTTCCTTGATGTAAAAATGTAGGCGATGTGATGGTTTGAGTTTTCATTGGATAAACATCCTGGCACGAAGCACCAAGCAGTACATAACACGGTGTCTCCACGATCTAGATTTCATAGAATACAAGATAACATTCTATTAAAATTGCCTATGGAGACCGCAAATAGTATTCTATGAAAAATTTCTTGCAATATATTGCTCAGCTCATAACATGTTATAGATAGTATTCATTTTCATATTGACTTTTCTGTTTTCTTTGTATTTGGACTGAAATAGTAGGAAATATTAAGCTATCAAATGCTCACCATACATTTTATAGCATTCTAGCAATCTTTCTTTCTATGAAAAGTGACAGATGGTAATCTATGAAATCTTGTTCGTGGAGACAGCGTGTAACTTTAGGAAATCTGCAAGACTCATATGATTTACGATCAGCAGGTGACCAGATCTCATTTGTTGTGTTCGTTGAGCCCTGCGGTCGCCCTGAAGTCGCGCCAAAGAGTATTTTTTGAAAAACCTCAACTCGCCCTGGGTAACAAATTCTCTGTTTTTTGAGACCTGGGGTCGCCCTCAACTCGCCCTGAAGTAGATCTAAGGATTTTGCTGGGGCGAGTTGAGGTAAACAAATTGACATGTGTGTTGTCAAACATCTGTTTAAATTGAATACCTATTTTATTTTGCTTTTGCAATACAAAGAAAATAAATTATAGATTTATTTTATACGAGTTACATGTTATACTTTTTTTTTTTAATTTTATTTTTGAATTTGACTATAATACTACCTAATCGACCAAAATAATTAAAAAAAACTTGAACAAATATTTTTGTCCACTTAGCTTGTTATACGCGAAACACTGTACGTCGCTACAATGCAGAACTAGCCTAAGTCTATTTTTTGAAATTTGGAAAAATCAAAACAATTTAAGAGCTTTTCGATGAAAAATATGATTTTTTATCTTTCCTGCTCATAATTTGTATTTATAGCCTATTGGCATTTGATGTTCCATTCAAATATTTTCTCCGGAAGGAGCAACAACAGCATTTTAACATGTGTGAGGTTAAAATATTATTGTTTTTGATTGAGAATTAGGATACCTATATAAATTTAATTTAAAAGAATTTTCTTTTTATATAAGAGCGATAATTTTTCATAAACTTTACTGGAATTAAATTTTCTGCTGTCTTATACCATGACTAATAATAAACCATACCACCAAATCAAAACATTGGTTTTGATTTGCTTATTGGATGTGGCTTATACAGGGTGAGTCATGAGCAATGCGACAAAATGCTAGGGCGTGTAGGTTTCGTTGAGACAAGAAAAAAATCGTATGGGAGGGGGGGTCTATTCCCCTCCGTTTAGCCGGGAGGGGCAATTTTCGAAAAAACTGACTTAAAATGGGGAAAAAATTATTTAAAATCAACGGCTTCATTTACAATGCTGTGCGATACGTTTTTGAAAAGCCAATAACTTTTTCTTTCATTCTGTGTTTAAATAAATCTATTCTAAGAAATAGTTTTTGAAATATTAATTTTCAAAGTCAAAATTTTGAAAAAAAAAATTGAAAAAAAAATTTAAAATTCATTTTTTTCAAAATTTTACGTAATTAAGTGCTAATTTTAATTTCAAAATTCAATGCTGTTATTAATTTTTAGTCAAAAACAGAAAACCGGATGCCAAAATGTATCTTAGTTTTTGAGAAAATAAGAAAAACTAGAAGTATTTTTTTCCAAGAAAAACACTTTTTTTTTTTTGGTTTTCCAAATTTGACCTGCTCAGGTCAATTATTAATAAGGGAATTATTCCTTTCTTATTTTTCATTACATACCATCCGATTTTAATCAAATAATAAAAAAAAACGAATTAACTTTTTACTTATTTTACTAGTTTTACTTTTAATTTTTTTTTATTTCTCAAAAACTAAGATACATTTTGGCATCCGGTTTTCTGTTTTTGACTAAAAATTAATAACAGCATTGAATTTTGAAATTAAAATTAGCACTTAATTACGTAAAATTTTGAAAAAAATGAATTTGAAATTTTTTTTTCAATTTTTTTTTTCAAAATTTTGACTTTGAAAATTAATATTTCAAAAACTATTTCTTAGAATAGATTTATTTAAACACAGAATGAAAGAAAAAGTAATTGGCTTTTCAAAAACGTATCGCACAGCATTGTAAATGAAGCCGTTGATTTTAAATAATTTTGTCCCCATTTTAAGTCAGTTTTATCGAAAATTGCCCCTCCCGGCTAAACGGAGGGGAATAGACCCCCCCCCTCCCATACGACTTTTTTCTTGTCTCAACGCAACCTACACGTCCTAGCATTTTGTCGCATTGCTCATGACTCACCCTGTATATACACTCAGTTACAAAAAAAGTGGCGCAGTCATACTTTTTGATGTGTTGTTATCATTTTGACAACCTTATCCAAGGTATGCCCAGGCGAATTAAAGCTTTATTAGATGTTTGTGGAGGCAATACCCACTATTGAAGAAACAAGGACTAGTTAAAAAAAAAAAAAAAAAATGTAAAAAATGTAAAATTGAAGTTTATGCCCATTTTCCTTATTTTATGGTTTATTTCTAAGTTCTTCCTATTTTTTCGTTTTTTATTACATGAATGACTTACTTTTATGTTAATAAACACCAGAAAAACGTTTATTTGTTTAAGTTACTTCAAAATGTTGCAAAATTTCAAGGTGCGCCACTTTTTTTGTAACTCAGTGTATGTAGGCGTTTTTGCTTTGTTTGTTTCTGTCTAATTTCATGTGGGTCTAGCCTTACCAGGAAACCGCTGAAAAATAATAAAATTATAAAGGAAATTTAATTTTATAACTAATTGGGCGCTATAGTAATTTGTATTATTTGTATACCTATTATGACACCAGTATAATTATGAAATGAACTTCTAATTTTTTATGAAAAACCATGACCTATTCGAATGAGAGATAAAACGATATTGAAGACCTACTTAAACGTCATTATTACAATTGGGCTAAATGTTTTTTTTTTTATTTGAACTTATTGATGTGATACATTTAAATCTTCTGCACCAACATCAGGCGGTGAGCTTTATACTGATTCCAGATTTTTATTCACCACTAATAGAAGATTTCAATAGAGTAAAAATGAAACCAAAATACATATATCCATTGAAATCTTGCAACGCTCTTTTTCTTATATTTTTTAGTTTGCATATCAACTGTCCTTTCATTAAGAAGACACTTTTAAAGCTTATTTGGAAAAAATAGTAGTTAACTACTTTTTTTTTTTAAACTGAAAGTCGTTTGCCCAATATGAAAATGTTTGCGTTTAAATAAAAAAATATGGAAGTCATTTTCAAAATTGGAGGGAATTCGTATTTAAAACGCCTTAACAAATTATTGTTATTAAAATATATAAATTAAAAAATAATCAATCATTCTGTCTTTCAGGTATTCCCGTTCGTTTTCCTAACGCTAAAAATATGCTTATGCATCACAAGTTTTGTATACTTGACGGTCCGGTTCGTTCGCGTGCGCTTTCGAAATTATCAAAAGAAAAAACCAAGGGAATCCTCTTCACTGGTTCACTTAACTGGACTCATCAGGTATGTCGAATACATTCTTTATATAAACATTTCTAAAAGTTTTTGTTTTTTTTTCTTTTTTTAGGGATTCAATGCTAATTTTGAAAATATGATAATCACTTCGAATACAAACTTAATCGAAAAGTTCGAACAAGAGTATGAACGAATGTGGTTGTCATTCAACGGTCGAGATCTCAACGAGTAAATAGCTTCTAAAATGTGAGTTCAACCTTTTTATGTGATTGATGATTACTACTTAAGATAAGATCTGGAGGCAAAAATGTCACACCAACGACTGAATTATTATAATTTTGCTTTTATTTCATTACACATAACTCATTATGTTATCTAAAAAGTATTTTTCAATACTTTCTTAAAAATTTAAAGGGTTCTAACAATAAAAAAGGGTAAGAAATATTTAGTCACTTATTAACTTAGTTGCGGCAGTACTTAGTTGTTTTTGTTTAAGATTATTGTTTTGTTCTCGGTGGATAATTCAATTATTTTCATATATAGCTAACAATAGTTCAAAGGAATCGAAGTAACCAAAATATGCAGCAACAAAGTTCTCAACTGAGTGATCTTTAATTTATTCCCCTTCTATATTTTTTAAATCGAATATATAACAACATAAACGACACATTTTTTAAGAAAAGCCCTATATTTTTGATGATACGGCCGTCTTTACAATGTTTACTTTAAAATCTGATTAGACGTACTAGGTACCTCTAACCAAGGGGGTTTTCATAAATGTAAAACTACGGCAGGCATGCAGGATTTTTGTATACAAATATGAACAAAAATCGTGTAGGCCTGCTGTAGTTTTACATTTATAAAAACGTCCCAAATCAAAATTGTCACTTCGTCAAAAATAAAAGAGTTTTTGGAAAAAAAATTAATTAACGCTTATGTTGTTTTTTTTAACAATCAATCATTCACATATTAGCTAGTCTATACAAACTCACTCTAATGCCCTTCATAATATAACTAACATTTAAAACTGTTACCGAAGCATTCAATATTTATATATTTTGTATATTAAAACCTCAGTATATGATTTGAATAAAATCTATTTGTTAAGATTGTTCAAGTAAAGTTAAGAAAGTTCTAATAACAACAAAACTCAGTTGTTTATCTTTTACTTATTAAAGTGAAATCATGATTATTGTGTTCATACTTCATTCTTATTCATAGACAAAATTTCACAAAAAAATGTTTTTATTGCAAAAAATTGTCAAAGAACTTTTATTAAAAATATTTAATAAAAATTGGACCATTGAGTTTGTAAATACAAATATTTTATTGTTTTAATATTATCGTAACATATGTAGTTTGTTTCGCAGACATTTATTGTGGTCAGGTTATTCATCGTAATGTTTTTTTTCTTTGACTTTTATCCTAAAATATCTCTTCTTCTTCTTTTAACTTACAGTCTAGGGTGAAACTGTACATCATTTAACATGTTCATAATCCAACAGGTTCTAATTTGGCCTCGATTTTTGAGGTATTCTTGGTCACGCTACCATTTGTAGAATAATAATTCTTGATAGATCCATATAACCGAACAACCGTTAACTAGTCGTTGAACCTTCTTAGATGGAACAATTTTTCGATCAAAGCGACTAATGAATTGCACATCCGATTTAGATAGCCTCCACACTATAGAAAAGGACTGAGATGATCAGGTTTTTACACAGTTAGATGTAGTTTATATCTTCAAGTGATGGGTTTGTTTCTCGATTGCTGTATTAGATCAAGGAATCAGCACTGGTGGACACTGTAAACAAAATTATTTCTTTATTATAGTTGCTCATCTTTGTTTTTGCTGGATTGTAACATTTCTTTTACTTTCATTTGCCACTAGCTCCACTGCAACTGCTTGTTCCTAGTGCTTGAGGTTTTTTTTTCTATCATCTCTACTAAAGGAGATGGCATAGCATTACTGGGTTGAAAGGCGATGTATAGGAACATTTGGTTAGGTACTCCATTTGCTACATACATGCAAACTTTTGCAAAATCAGGAAGGTCTTAAGCAAAATTTAGATCGACGAGTGGTATGACACAAGCACTTTAACCTTACTTACCTAGTTGGGTGTCAAAATACTTCTAGTTACTCTCACAAAGTTGTTTAAAACTACATATATTCTGCCTGGTGTTGTAAAAAGATTTCCTTTCTGGTAGTTTGACACTGCAAGTGAGATCTTTTATACGCATTTGTTCGCAAAGCTGCAGCCGTTATGGCTAGTTTCTTACTTCCACGATATTTATTTAAACGCATTCATTAACATCTATAACAAAGATATGATTGACCTCATAGGTATTGCAACCAATATTTACTTAATTAAGTTTTGATGGCGCTTACAGCCCAGGGAGGACTGAGGACTACGGCCTCAATCAACAAGACTTTTTAGACAGTTCTGTTCGTGGCGAACCACCTCCAGATAAGTCGTTTGTGATTTGTGTTCGCCATGTGTCCTAAAGCTTTTCTCTGCTGCGTATACAGTTGTGGTTAGATTCGAAGTTTCGTCGGGATGGTGCGCTGATGTCCTTACTCTCAACGCACGTTTCCAGCGATATATTGCATCCATGTCAGCCTCTGTATTTTCCCCTTTTTGATCAGGCCAAAATGTCAGTACATTTCGCAAAATCGTTGAATCTTTACTTTATTGAATAGCTTCTGGCAGTTAACACTGGTAAATACGGTCAGAAAACTAGAAATATAACATAAGAAACGGACTACATAGTGTATTTCGGATTTTTAAAACTCAGAGGTACTGTTTGCTCCAATCTCAACATCGTAGGTAGATAATTGTGAAACACTGTTATATATATTTTAAGAAAAACAAACAGCTTTTATTTTAAAAATAATAAGTGAAGAGAAAAGATTTCAATTTTGTTTGTAAATATAAATTCAAATTCAAATTTAGACTTCTATTTAAATAACGGATTCTGGAAAAGATGCTTCAACAATATCTCAAGAACAATAGTATTTTAATGAGTTGAAAACAAAGTATTTAAGATTTGGTTAACGAACTTATAAGTAAACACTTAACGCTTTACACCAGAAGTGGGTGTTTGAACTCCATTTATATATACATATTTATACAGAAAAAGGGTATTAACGTACCTTTAAAATTGATTTTTCAAACAATTGCAAAGCTGATTAAACTAAGGTAAAAAAAAACTGATTGATAAATAAAGTATTTTAAGCGTAGGGTTATAAGAAGTTGCATTTTTCTTTTCTTTTTTTTTTAATTGGTGCGTGTTTGGGTTGTATATATTTATTGGTTTTTTCAGTGGCCCATATGGCATGTTGCTAATTGTTCATAATTTCCAAGGACATTGTGTCCATTTGCAGACCTCATGTCATCCCACCAATGCATCCACCGAGAGCAGTCAAAAGACTTGAAATAATAAGAATGCATTTTTTTGACTTCTTGCTGTTTTAAAAGTTTTTCAAAAATCTTTTACACGGTGTCTCCACGATCTAGATTTCATAGAATGCAATATAGCATTCTATTAAAATTGCCTATAGAGACCGCAAATAGTATTCTATAAAAATTTCTTGCAATATATTGCTCAGCTCATAGCATGCTCGAGATAGTATTCTATGAGCTGTCATTTTCATATTGACTTTTCTGTTTTCTTTGTAATTGGACTGAAATGAATTTTATTGCATTCCAGCAATCTTTCTTTCTATGGAAAGTGACAGATGGTAATCTATAAAACCTTGCTCGTGGAGACACACTATTACATTAGGCTTCAAATTTTTAAAATACTCAGGCCGTTTTATATACATACATATACATAGGCACAATATTGTAGAAAGAAATTGTGTAGAAAGAAAAGTGCATTATCGAACACAATGTTAATGTAGCAACATAATATATGTGTTTGCGTTTTGGAAAGTTTTGCTTTTGTAGGGCGCGTTAAAGAACATTTAACGAATGCAGTTTGTACGCAGATGACGTTTTCGAAAACGGCAGTCAAAAGACTTTTTAATATTTTCAATGAAAAATGTATGACTGCAAAAAATGTAAAAGCTTTATTTACTCCTAAAAACTTGATCGTGCAGACCATACGTGAGGCATGACTATCGTCGAAACGATATCGTCTCGTGATAAATTTGAAACGGTATTACTTTCCAACTCAATATTGACTATGGTTTGGAACCCCAAACATCAAACTTGAAAAACTGTAATCTGAGTTATCAAAACATTTCCAAGTTTATATAAAGGCATACAAATTTAGCTAAGGAGTCACAGTCCCTCAATGCGTATATAGTGATATTTTACTGCAGTTGACACATTTTTCTTTCTTATTTTAGTCCAGCTTGTTACACACCATAGAGAAAAATATTAAAGATAATCAACATGTCTGATGAATCCTCTTTTTCTAGTATCAAGAAAACAGTTTGGGTTCTCTTACTACTTATCCGTGAACACCCACCTGGGCTCAAATTCAGCAATATTTTTAAAAGTACCCCTTCTTTCTAGAAAGTGACAAAAACCTCCTAAAGCAATATATATTTTGTTTCTTGATAAAGTACATCTCATCTTAGCCGTGCGGATTAGACGGCAAATTGTAGATCAAATCCAGTCTTTAGCCTGCAGTTTATTACTTCTTTATGTAAATTAAAAAGTGTTACAAATAAAGAACTATTCAGAAATACAACTAATTAATTTTGTATAAACATAAATATAAACTTGCGTCAAACTTCTAGTTTGTTTAGTTATTTATATTACCAAATTCGAACTATCTTCTACGTAACTTACTTAATAAAATGAAATCATAATATAAATGTGTACATAGGAATTAGTAATGCAAGTAATCCTTAAATATTTTATTTTTAATCAAAAAAAAAAAGTAAAATCTGAAACATTTTAACTTGATTATAAAAAAAAACTTATAAAATCGTATATAGTTATAGTTACAATAAATCTTATGACTTATATAAACATATTTGTTAGTTTTATAACTTTTTTAGCTGTTGATGCTCATCCATCAGCATATCGTGGTATTTTTATTATGAATCAACAAAGATAGGTACCTAATAACAAATATTTTTATAAAACGTATTTTTAATCTATAGAGAAAAAAGATAAAAAGATAAAAACACCTCATGAATATACACACAAAAACTTTAACTACCTAAGTATATTTCAAAAAACAGTGGATGGATTTACATGAAATTAAGTTTGAATTAAGTGCTAAGTTTCTGCATACTTACTTACTTTTTTTTTTTTTTAAACAGCGCTCCTGTTTTAATTGCACACAACATCAAACCGAACTGTCATCAGAGAATGTACATTGTGCACTGTACACATATGTTTAGTTTAAGATTCGCCATTATATAATATACATTGACGTATTAGATATGGACCGCCAGTATCCAACTTCACGCATGTTCCAAGATAACTAGGGGCGCCATGAACTAGTTGCAGGGAATCTGCGTAGCAGTGCTATGTTTATTTTAAATAATTATTTAATTTTGATATATTTTGGTGGAAATTGTTATCAAACTACTTTTATTTTACATAACAAATCCACCCACATGTTATTGACTTACTTTCATATAAATATGAAATTTTATGGCGAAATTAGTACACGTATTTAACACTACTAGATGATGGCGATTTTAGACCGCTTTTAGCTGGAACAGCTTTTTTTCTCCGTTTTTATGAACATTTTAACCGTCAATGATAATATACATAGATCGTTTAACAATCGCTATATGAGTTGTCTGAACACAAAAATAGTGACTCTGTTGAAGGAACGTTTGCATCAAAAGCTAAAAAATCACGGGATGCAGATACGGGAGTTTGAATTAACAATTTTCACGCGACGTTTTTTCAGCTTCAAGGATTATTTATGACTCTGTGTATACAATTAGCGATGGCAACAAATCACTCATATAAAATTTTATCAAAATTTATCGTATTTTTTCGAGAAAAATGGAATTATGTATCGGTAACGCTTATATGGTAAGAATACCGTTATTTTAAGACGTATGATAATGATAAATAAAAAAAAGTCGGGGCATATTATTCTAAAAATAGGTGCTTTTTATACCAATTTAAAAAAAAAACTATTTGCTAGCCGTTAAGGCTGTAAGTGTCGATAGACGATACATATAGTCAGACAGAGAGACAGACAGAATTTCCGGACTTATTTATTCGTCTTCTCTATCATTGTAATGTCTTGCTTGATTATAATCTCACTGTTTTTTTTCACGATAGTGAATTTCGAACTTGAACGAACCCAAAGCTCTCTCAGTCTTAACTTATTTAATCCTTTTAAAGTACAACTAAAACAATTAACTTTAAATTTTCCTAGATAGAATTCGCATCACAGTCCTCCCCCATTAATTTTTCCGATTTACGCGTTAAGCGTTAACATAAAACACCGTTTGAAGACATTTGTAGGAGTCAAAGTTAATCCTGTACTGAAAAACTGGTAAACTTAAAGTTCATTTTAGTCAGTTTGTTATACTTCTTTCACGTCTAAGTTCAGAGGTGCGCTAATGCATTTAAAATGGGACTAAATTCTCACACATTTTAAAACGTTTGCAAATAAATGTTCACAGATTGGAACAACAAAGAAACAAAATTTTCGGTTCTGAAAAGACAGGTATGAGTCGATTATATTTGTGAGTTAGACGATACAAATTATAGAAGCCAGACAAACCCATATAATTTTTATTTGGAATTTAAACAATTGTCAATTTGCAGATATATACATATAATTAAATATCGTAAAAGGGGTGATCAGATCACCCTATAGATAGGGGTCCTTAGATTTTAGTGACCAAACGCCGTCGTAATGACAGTGTAAAGATGACATCAGTTCAAAAACATTAAATCACATACCTTTGAAATAGTTATGAATTTTGAAGACATTTTTTTATCACCTTTTCGGATATTTCGAGAATACAGATCTAACATTTTCTTTAAGTGTACAACCTTATGGTTTTACTTAGCAAGTCATTAAGATGAAGTTGAATAATCGAACAGTTGAATATTAAAAATGGCGATAAATTTGAAAAGAAGCCTTTTGTTGGAAAACCATAATAAAGTTAGTATGTAGCTTTAGGTACATATAATCGTGTGTACCTATACGTTGTTCACCAATCTATACCTCTCTTAAAAGTAAATTAAAAAGCAAGTCATTCACCTGTAATATAATTAAATTTAATTTTTTCAACAGAATACAATAAAAACGAACTATTATTGGATGAATATGCAAAATTTTATTGTCAAAAAACACTATTTTCCAAGTATGTACTTATTGAAATCACTTTTTGTTTCAGTGTACCTTGTTAAAGTAAAATTTTGGAAAACGAATCCTTTATAGACACGTACAGCGTACACACTTAAAAATAATACCAAAAATACAAAAAAAAAAAGACCAATCAAAGGAACACCTTTGTGTTAATTTGAAGTGTTGAAAAATGGGAGTGTTTTTATTTATGGGGGAATTTTCAGGTGAGTTCATTTTCGTCGGTGGTTTCTTTTATAACAAAAAGGGATATGATTAATATGACCACATTAATGAGCTAATAAGGTGTTTTGAAGAATTTATTGACCTATGGTAGCTGCAGAAGCGATCATGTTGGCACTTGTCAAGGTAACAATATTTCAATTAGATTTTAGTTTTTTTTTTTGTTTAATCTTCTGTTGATAAAGATGGAATGAAAAATGTTCTATTCAATTTTAATGTCAATAAATAGGAAAATAAACAAAGGGGGAGAAAATAATAGGTTTTGTTTGTGTGTGTGTTTTTTTTTAAAACTGTTTTCATATTGCAGTTGTATGGTTGTTAAGAATCTTAATCTATCAACGTCAAGTTGTTTTATTGATTCATGTTGTGCGTTGTGTCTATCTAGGTCATGTATTTTATGTGCATAAGACGTTTTTTTTTACGTGTGAATAATATGGTAACTGTCATGATCATTGGCAACTTTTTTTTTAATTATTCTGAAATTTCATTGAAATTTAAACAAATGAAAATATTATATATGTATGAAATCAAATAAAAGGTTTTCAATAAACAGCTCGTTTTTAGTGTATCCCAAAGCTAAATGACTTGCTTTTTACTTTAAAGAGAAATAAGGTACCTAGTTATATAGACTGGTAAACAAATCATGAAGATTTAAATGGAAGTTAACATTAAGGTGCTTGAGTATATACATAAGGGTACATATATGTACGTACATACATTAGTACCAACTAATTACAATCTTCCTACAAAAGGTTTCTTTTTAAATTTTGAGCCATATTTAACATTTAACTGCCATTGCAATGCTTTTTGCTCAGTAAAACCAGGAGTTATACATTTAAATAAAATATAAGATCAGTTATCGCCGAAACACAGCTTTTCCGAAAAGTTTATGAATAAAAAACCTAAAAATTCATACCTAACTGTTTTAGGGTTATTCAACTAAAAATGTGATTTAACATTTTTGTACATTTACGTTAAAAAAAACTAAAAACGATTTTTGCATTAGTCAAAGTCAACAGATACATTTTGACGTCTGTGTTGTCTGTGTGTTTTGTCTCCTTCTTACTTCGTTGTAAGATAGAGACGGAAAACTGCGCCACAATTCTTAACTATTTTTTCTTAAATTCTAATGTCCAATATGCACCTCCAACTCGTTCACACAGTTTTAAATTCATTAAAACTAGTTTTATGCTAAAAAAAAAGTGATAAATCAAAGTTTATTTTGTTATTTTACAACAGTTTTTTTATTTACTATTTTTAATTAATTATTTACTTAATTCTTCGTTACAAATATAATAATGGTGTTTTTTTACGTCTTACTTCTCAAAATGTCAAGTTATTTTTAAACGGTTTCCTTACAGATGAAGTTTTAAATTTGCAACTATGTATGTATTCGAATCGGGCGTTAAAATCATTTTAGTTAACGGAGTAATAAAATTAATTGGCATTTTAACTTAAAATGAGTTGTACCAACATTATGAGGGTTGGATTTTAAATAAATGAGGTAACTTGGTGCCAACCACGGATTTTTATTCACTACAGTTAAATATCTTCATAAACGAGAGGAGATCATATCAATCAAACAATCTCAACGTTCTCTTTGTCTTGCATTGTAAGACGTCCTTAAAATTTGTTTGGAACAAAATGTGAGTTTACTTTATTGACCTTTTTAAAACAGTTGGTGCAATTAAAAAATGCAATTTTAAAATTTAACAACCCAATAAATAAATAAATTAAACTAAATTCTTCTGATATACATACACAAATTGATTTGTTTGTTCGTTCTTTATGCGCGGCCATACCGTTCATCCGATTGCGATGAAACTTTATTAGCTTATTGCTTGGAATGGTCGATGATTCGTGCATACTAAAATTTCTTTAGAGTAGGTGGCGCGCATTTAGTGCAGTCCGCGTTGCCATAACGTTCATTCGATTGCAATAAAACTTTGTCCACTTATTTCTTGCACTTCATAAACGGTTATACGGCATTAGTATAATTCACTAAAAGTTGGTAGTTTGCCAGCTGCTCTCCTATACAAGCAAAAACTTAGGTACATTAAAGTACAAAAATATTATTCGATTTGTATGTATTTCCAATCATCGACGAAAAGAAGGATTTGACAATTTTTTTTATTTACGCTGGCAATAGTTTTTAGAAAGATTCTTACGGTGAAAAATTTTAGAAAATTTGCCACGTTCCTGCTAAAAATATTTTTTTTTGCATTTCCTATTGATCTACGAACTCAGTTTCTAAAACAAAAATTAATTGAGAGTCAAATAAAAATCGAACAAATTAAAACTTCAAATACTTAAGATTTTTAATTCATCTTTGCTTGATTGATTTTATTTTGTTTTTGCTTTCAAATATGACTGCGCAGCAATATGAAGAGGAGAATGAAATTGAAAGGATTCACATTCAGGTATCACAAACTATTCGCATTCTGCATCTCAAAATCCCAGGACGGTGAGTATTGAATTAATCCTGTAGTTGTTTTATTTTTACTCTCCTGGTTAAATTTTCGCAACTGTTTTTTTGTTTGTTAAAAGATTTCTGCATTTCTTCGATTTCCCGGTGCTCTGGTCATTACAATTTTTCCGAGTAGGTGCTTCTTATCTCATCTACCATCAATCTTCATATTTTCCTTTGCTATCATTACAAAATGACTTTCTGATAATAAAACAACTTTGGATCATCGTTGAATAGGTTAAACGGGGGGAATAGGACACTCTCTACCATATTTTATTTTATTTTTCTAGACCCAACCTATATTGTCCGTCAAATTGAAATTTCAAAAGTTTAACTATTGGATTGATTTTCGTGAATTTTTTGTAAATTTTTCGTGCGAATATTTTTGAAAATAACTCCTGGTAATGTTAACTTGACAGTCATGTTAATATTACCAGCCCAGAAAAAGGATTAAAAAGAATAACGGAAACAATTGTCGATTTTTTGTCTTAAATTAGTGATGGAACTAAAATATTTGTGGAAATTTTTTTTTAAATATTATTTTTAAGTCAAGCTTACCACCCCAGATAAACGAACAAATTTAATCGAAAATAATAAAAAAAAAATAATAATAATAATCTCGTTTTTTGTCGTAAATTTGTCGTGCAACTAAAAAATTTGTCGAGCTAAAAAACCCTTATTAGTACAAACTTGACTGTCAAGTTAACAAAATAATCCCTCACACATCCGCTCATTTACAAGCTCTAGCTTTTTGTCACAACTCATGGAAATCACCCTATATGATTATAAGAAATATTGTTTAAAAATATAAATAATTCCATTCTTCAAAAGGTTTCTGATTTTAAATAATATAAAGAAAAAAATCGTCAAAATCGAAGCTGTTCTTGAAAAGACTTCATTACTGCACTATTCGTAATGTTAGTGAAAACTTTATTTTGATAATAGAAAATTGTTCGTTACACATCTTTTTTTTTTACGAACTATACTTTTGTCAGTGTATGTATATATTTTTTGTCCGCGTTGACAAGTTTTTTTTTAATTAAAAATTTTAAGAAAAAATTCCTAAATGTGTGTTTGCCAGCAGCATTAGTTTAAATTATTGTGGGTTATTTAAATATTTACCAACCCAAGAGATCTGGCTTTACTTTTTTATATCGTTGTTAAAAATAGTGTTGCTAGGGGTCTATGTAGAAGTTTGATGGTAAATATTATGACAACTTGTGCTTATAAAGTATAAGTAATAAAGATTGTTATATAGTATCTACAAACATTATGTTGTGAAAACACTAAAATGTCAATCTTAATTTTTTTTTTAAACAAATAGGCATAGATACAAAAAAAAAGTAAATTCCTTTTTTAATTTCAATTTAAACTTCGCATTTTTACCTCACTTACTGACAGCTGGTTTCATATTTATCTAGTTTTAATGAGATCCATAAAATATAAGATACAAAAAAGGGAATTCAATGAAAATGGCCATAATAATAAATGTGAACTATGCACCCATCTAAACTCTTATGTTTATATAGAGGATGACTACCCTCATGATATACAAAACAATGCATGTCGTCTTTTTTTTGTTGAAAATATTAGCTTTTCAATTAAACATTAGAATTGATATCTTAATTTACGTATTACGTTTGGTATATGAATCAATTATAACAAACGAAAAAAATATCTTTATCGCAACATGATTTCTAGGGGCGCTCTTGTAAAAGCAATAAAAGAAACATAAAATACATATTATGTAGGTACATACATTTTACATTCTTTTTTTTTTATGATTCACCGCCCTACAAGAACTTTGAAGAATTTAAAACGCCCAATATACTCATACTATAAATTGAAAAATAAGTTTTATGGGATTTTAAGTGTAACTAAATTTTTACTACCACCAAACAAAGTTATCCAATCAGTAATGGACACTTAAAGTGTTAAGGTTGCAAAACCTATTATGTTTATAGAACATTTTATTACCCTATCGATGCTCAATATGAATAGAAGTCTGTTTGAGGTTATATGCTTTATTTTCAGACTCATTTAAGAAACCCAAATCGAGTAATAGTGGGGGTCAAAGAATTTCTTTCATATTGTGTTGTACTGGTATTCCAATTTGATTATTGCAAAAGAAATACTTAGTCAATTTTGATTCATCCAGGTAAGCCACTGCTTCATTAGTCGTTATAAGACATACGAGGTTCTTAAACAGTTGCATACATCCATTAGAGTTTTTCACATACACCCAAGTTGATTATAACTTCGTTATGGACTTATTTCCTTTGGAGTTATGTTCCTATTACAAAAACCATTGAAAGATCAGGACTAATCTATGAAAGATCGACAAATAACTTTTATCTTAATTTAATAACGCTTTGATGAAATGTTGAAAAATAATCATGCCTATTACTGAATTCGCAAAATTTCACTCCCCGGGAGTCGAGTCGGTTGGATCCGCAGTGGATCCGCATTTGCATAAAATTCTATTATTGAATCCGATGAATGAGCTGCATTATCGATCCGCGAACTACTTTTCCATTTTTGAAACATCATTATCGTGGATGTCAAAAGTTGACATTGGGCGCGTTCAAGTGCACACGAGAAAAGCAATCTAAGGTTCTTTAGTATCGTAAAATATCTTATATCGCAAATTAAACCTTTTTTAATTATTTAAAAGATCAATCTTAATCCGTCAGTGTTTCAGTAATCACTGGACCGATCTACAAGGTAAATTTGCTCTTGGATAGAAGAAATGTCAAATTAGGTCATGGGGACTATATTTCTGGATTTCCACGGTTTGGCAATAAAAAACGGCACCAAAGTTGTACTTCCGGAACTCGAAATAATAAAGCAAAAAATAATTATTTTGAGTAAAATAATTTTTTTACCGCAAAATGAGCCTTTTTTAACGATTTTAACGGGCAATCTTAATCCGTCTGTGTTACAGCAATCACTGGACCGATTTTCAAGGTTCATTTGATGTTGCATAGAGGAAATGTCGATCTAGGTCGAGGGGACTATATTTCTGGACATATGTCCACGCTAGAAAACGACACCAAAGTTGCAATTCCTAAAAAAAAGCATATGATGTTTTTGAAAACGGCCATTATTGTCAATTATTCATTAGATTTACTGTAAAAAAAAATTTATGCGTTTCAACAATCCAAACATTTTTATTTCTGTTTTAAAAAATTCAGATTTGTTAACTATCTGCTTTTCTTGAATTTTTTTTGCATAAAAATCATTTTCATCCGCACCAATTTTAATCCGGATTTGCTTTTCCAACATTTGTAAGGAACGCGGATGTGGTGCGGATGCGGTGCGGATGCCTTTCGTTTTCAGTAATGCCAATTTTACGAACAACCTTACCGACATTTATTCCCTCGTGTGGCTTGCGGATTCGCTAATAGCAAATCTACCAAAAGTGAGTAAGACTCCCTCCGCAACTAATTCGTCGGATTCCCTAAAAAGGCTGAATAATTTTTAAGATTATCAGTTCAAGAAAATTGGTTCTTTTCAGTCTCGGAACATTTTTTTTTATATTTAAGACGGTTTTCATTTCGCGGTTAGAATGACTATGAAGTCGCTAATTAGTTTTGTCTCATTTATTTGCATTGTTCCAGTATTTAATTTTCCAGTATGTTATACTTTAAGCGACTGTATTTTAAAATTTTTCTGTTGCAATATACCCCTCAATTAATAAAAACCAAATAGCATGTGTGTCTAGTTAGCATTACCACTTTCAAACTTCAAAAGTTTAACTATTGGATTAATTGTCGTGAATTTGTTGTAAATTTGTCGTACATGTATTTATAACTAAAAAAATTGTCGCGCCAATTAAAAAAAAAAAAACCTTGGTAATGCTTACTTGACTGTCAAGTTAGCACTACCACCCCAGAAAAAGGATTAAATATAATCGAAAATTAAAAAGGATAATGGTAATAATTGTCGCTTTTTTTGTCATAAATAACTTATGCAGCTAAAAAATTTGTGGCGCATTTTTTTTTGTGAACCAAAAACTTTTTTTTGTTTGGTCAAGTAAGGCTTACCACCCTAGAAAAAGGATCAAATCTAATCGAATTTAAAAAAGGATAAAGCAAATAATTTAAGTTTTTTTGTCGTGAGAATTACGAACACACGTACATTGGAATTTTATATATAAAGATTTGGGGTTATCGGGAATCTATTTTCCTTCGCAATTTTTCCTATATTCGAAAAATCGGCAATGAGAACTTTATACAATTAGGGAAAAAATTCCGAGAGAATAATGTTTTCCACAAAGTTCCCGATAGGGTAGATTATTGAACTAATACAAAAATATTAAATAGGTACATATTTAAAATAAAAATAATAATGCTGGTTTGCACCAATCACTTTTCCAGTATTCTAATTTTTAAATGGTATTTTGAACAATATATTATTGTAATTTTAAAAGATCCATAAACTAATTAAGTTTCAAATAAATGTTTAAAGCTTATTTCAATATAAAATTACCGTTTATATTAAAATTCCAAATTAAAAACAAATAAAACGCTGTTTTTAGTGAGTATACGAATATTCTCTTCACTCAATAACTTTAACAGGCCGACTCCACGAGCTATAATTTCTCTCAGAATGTGTATCCTGCAATGAAATATTCAATGGAGTCGCGTTGTTTCTCGTTATGTTGAGATATCAGATATCCCTCTCTAAGATTTCGTCTTGACGAAGATGTCTGATATAAATTTGACAGATGAGTTTTTTTTTCCTTTTGTCATCTACCTAGAGATGACAATTTTATTTCATTATTTTTTGTATCTCATGCTGGTCGTTGCTCTTCGTTCTCTTGCGTTTCGGTTGATTTTTTGTTGTTTTGTACATTTCAAGTAAAAAAGTTGATTGACATAGAAATATATATTTATGGAAATGCATTTAATAATCATTTCATTAAGTAGGAACCTGTACATTGTACACACCTAGCTGAATAAAAATTAAAATTACACAAACATCATTTCTTTAAAAATAAAATATACTATATGAGTGTGTAGTAACTAAAACATTAATTTATCTATCTAAATTATTAACTAACAAAATAAAAAACATTATTTCTAAGGAAAGCAAAAAAAATATCGAAAGAAATTTGTCGTTTATCCGCAATGTTGACACGTCAACTTCTCTTTCATCAATGAAATGTCAAGACATGAATTGCCCAGCAAAGAAAAAAGAAATGCTCTGGTATAGATATCAGAGATTTAACTATGCGATACAGATATCAAGTGGAGTCGGTGTGTAACGTAGGTAAGCTTACCTACCCTATAGTGTTGAATAAAACTCAGGAATGGTATAAAGTTTTCTTATCATTAAAAACTTACTGCCTGAAGTTGATACAACATGTATGTATACATTTGCCACGTCGATAATTGTCATTATCGACTCCACAGACTAAAAATGAGTTAAATGCATTTAATCCTTTTTAAAATCATTGCCATTTGATACTTCTCTTTTCATCGATATCATAGTAAATAATTGTCACAGGAAGTGATCAACAAATGGTGTTTGATTTACAAAGGTGTCAAAAGAAAGAATTTCATTAGTCTTCTATTCCCATCGAATGATATTCTAAAAATCGTTAATCTAATCTAATATTTCTCTGTCAAATATCTTTTCAATAACAATTATATAAGCAAAATTTTATTTTTGAAAAGATTTCAAAATACTTTTGTTATTTCCTAAAAAAAAAGGGGAAATAGCATACGAAAAATAAATACAAATTTAAACAAGAACAAAAAAAACTGCGGCGACGACATTTTTTTTTCTCACACATCTATTACACCTGAAGTGCCACAAAAACCCACTAAAATGCCGACAGACGCTCATACATAGGATCTTTTTTTCTAAAAGGTACATCTACCTAAATCAAGAAAAAAACCCGATAACATGTGTGTCGAACCTGAAAAAATCATCGTCGCGGCGGCGGCAATGAACGATCATGTTACAGCGATACTAGATATAGGTTTATCTTTTTTGTCCTCTGATATGCTATTAGTATATCCTGGTTTCTCAATAAATTTTTCCCAATTTCTTTTCCTTTATCTATATAGTTTCTATAAAGAAAAAAAAACTCATATAGTCTCACACGCACAGAATCTCACATTTAGTTCGATCAGGGAAAATCACTTCACCAATATAGGGGGTCATTCAAATGAGCTCTGAAGCGTTTGATAGCTTCTCCATAATGAGCTTAGAAAAAAAACAACAACAATTTTCCCCCTTAATTTAATTAAGTTGGGATACCAAATCAATGATATATATGAATAGTAAATTGATCAAGAAATGACATCTATTTTGTCTAAACGAATAAAGAATATAATTTACAATCTAAATTATTTGTAAATTTGGTTTGACAATTCTCAGCTTGTGGTGATTGTATTCGTTTAATTTAAATTTATATAATCAAAATAGAAATAGAAAAATGATTAATGAAATATTGTTCTTGATTATTAGAATTGAGTTCAACAAGTTCTCTTTTGTTTATAGTTATTACCAACTAAGATACTTTGAACATACACATGTTCAACTTGTATACGCACAAGTTGATATTTTTATATTTTGTTGTAGGATGTATTTAGGATGATTGCACCATGGGTGGTAAATGGATAAAATCATAATATTATTTTTTAAATTGTTTTTATTTTCATAATGCAGTTGGTAAAATTAATAGGTGTGTTTTTTTTTTGCACGAGTAAGTATAAGTAGACTCTTCAAAAATAATCAAGTATATCTATACCAAAAACATAAATGGAGGATTTTGCCATTTGTTTTTACTTGAGATTTTCATTGTTTAAAACATGATATTACGATGATAGTGAAGTCGGAAATAGCGGGTCTGAAGATTCTGTCTATGTTTCTGTTTTTCTGTGAGCCTGTCATTCTGTGCCGAATTCTTTTAAACTTTGTATGAGCGAACTGATCGAAAGCGAAGAGAAATGTTTTAGATAAATCTAGAACTATCAACGTGTTCTTTTAATATCTGACGAACAATAAATATGTTAGCAAAATCGCGGCGAGAGCTTAAGTTTTGTAAGTTTAAGAGTTTAAGAAGGTCTTCACATGAAGGAAGGTTGTAAGGACCATTTCAATCCAAGCCCCGTAAAGCAATGGGAAGAAATATTTGCCAGATTACTTCCATCCGTTCAATGTTAAGTTAAGGCAACCAGGGGGTCAATTCCCGATCTAAAAAACTGTAAAGCGATAAAAAATTTATCATTTCACTTTTCACAGCGACTTTTCATTTTATCACTTGATGAACTCGCATAATGCGATTCTCGAACTTTTTATGATAAACAGCTGTCAATGTGTGCACTAAAAAGTACTAAATGATACACCCAGAGGAAAAACAACGTTTAATCAGAGAAAACCACTTTGATTTAAGAAAAAAAAAATTAGCTTTGAACACGAATGTCTTAAAATCAAAGTTTGAGAAAAACAACATTGAGAATGTAAGAAAATTGAATCAAATTTACTCGAGCCATTATAAAACGAAAATTAAATACAATCTAATAAATTTTAATTTGCCTTTTTGTCTCTCAGTGTAAGGTCTGTCAACGTGTTTTCACTGCTCTTCACAGAACTATCAAGAGAATTCTATTGTATAGTTAGTTTGACAACTATAGCTATTATTTATATCGGAAATGAAAAAACGCCATAAAAAAACTTTTTGGATTTTTTGCTTTTCACAAAAAGTAGACGCAGACGACGCCAGATTTGTAATTTTTAACCTAAAAGAAAAAGCGCCAAAATGTAGCATTCGATGATTTATGTTATGTTGTTTTATTGTAAGTGCTTTACATGTTTTTTTTTTTCCAATATCAAAAGTATTGTAGCAAAACTATAGCCATGATCAAAAGTAATTTTTATTTTTGTACCTATTCGATTAAAAAATTAGGCCCAAATGAATTTTTGAAATCATGCCCGAAATATTACTTGAAGAAATTACTTCGGAAAATAAATACACGTTCAAAATGTAACTTAAAACCGATTCCAATACTGGTGCAAGTACTTTATCAATAATTAATTTTAATATTTTGTATGTATCTACGTATACTTAAATGTGCTTTGTTCTTTTGATCTTTGTAAATACATTCAAATCAGAGAAGTGATTGAATTAATAAAAACCAAAATCTTGTATACTGAAATTTCGATCAAAATTCCGGAAAGTAGGTAGTTTGTCGAATAATCATAAATTTACATTTTAGTGCACCTAAGGGTTTTGTAAGGTCAACGGAGCGGGGGATGGGGCAAATTTCACTTTTTAACTACTAGTTTTATTCCTTATTTTCAAATCGAGGAGATAGGTATAGAAAATAATAATATCTAATAATTTCTATTTTTACTTCTTGGCTCTATTTAAAAAAAAATTGCGCAGTTTCCATATGAATTCTGGCAAGTTTTCCTTTTGAAATTATGGTGTTTGCGCCATCATTTATGTTTAAACTCAAAAACAGCAATCATCATGACTTGTTAATTCAACAATTAAATCAACTCCGTCAGCAAGAAGCTGGTAATTGAAGTATATAAACATAATTTTTTAAGGTAATTAGAATTTATTCCAATGCATCAATACTTTGTTTGTAAGCACATGTCCAAAAATAGTTTTGCAAATTAGATGGAAAATACTCCATATATATGAACCCCTTTAATGGACTTTCACATTAAAAATCCCAAAATAAGAACCTAATTGTTTGATTAAGAACATCTGAATTAAGTTTGCTTAATTTTTAAAAATAATAAAATTTAACAAACTTCCGTGTATGCACAGCCAATTTTTTAAACACACATGTGATAAGTTAATGGGTATACTGTGTACTACATACATTAAAATTCAAACAAAAATATTCCATTGCAATGAAATGTTAACAATTTGGCGGTTATGGTCGTTAAAAGCAATAAATAGAGAGAAAAATGCAATAATACAAGATTACGATGAGAGGGTGCAATTAGCTACAGCGTAAATGGCTGGGCTGATTTTTTTTTTTTTAATTTGGAACTAATTATTTTCAGGAGGATAAGCTATTTCAAATTGATGTTGATGAGTAACTTAAATTAAAAAAGATGTAAATATTTATAAACTATAACATTGAAAAAATGGTATTAAAAATTTGTCCCTTTAAGTTAGTTGTTTCAGATGATAACCTTTATTATGTTCTTTGATACTCCAGCAAGTTTATTTTGAAAACAAAACATTTTTTTTAAATGTTGACTTTGAAATTTTGTTTCTCAAAAATCATTTGCTAAATAAGTCAATTAATTAAAGAACAGAATTTCAACTTAAAAAAAAAGATAGGCAGTTGATTTTCAGTCTGTGTGTTTCAGCAACCATATCCCGAACGGCTGAATCGATTTCGTTCAAATTTGTTATGTAAAAAGTACCTTTTTGTTCAAAAAATAAAGGTTTTTTTTACCCGAAAACAGCTCTAACGATTTTCTTGAAAAAAAAATTGAAATTGAAAATGATTTTTGGCTAATTGTTTATTTTTGTTGTTGTTATTTTAAAATTGTTTTTTAGTCGAACCTATTAACGGTTCCCCCCAAAGAAGCGTTATTTTTTTGGTCAAGTTTCTCGTGAACGGCTTTTTGGATCTTAACACATGTTTACTTGCGATTATAGGTACTTGTGAATTTGTGTAAAAAAAATGTTTTGAGATAACAATCAAACATGACATTACGATGATAGCGAAGTCCAAAAAAGTGAGTCTGGAAATTCTGTCTGTGTGTCCGTCTGTCAGTCTGTCAGTCTGTCAGTCTGTCAGTCTGTCAGTCTGTCATTAGCACCTGCAGCCTAAACGGATGGCCCGATATCCTTTAAACTTGGTATGTAGAGTGTATATGATGACCGTCAGATGAGTTTTTGGAATTTTTGTTCTAGGTCTAAAACTAACGGTACCTGCCATATGATGGTTATGAAAAAGCTTGTTTTTCTCGAAAACGGCTCTAATGATTTTATTTAAACTTGACATTAGTGATATGGCCTCAAAGGCCTTTTAGATAAATTAAACCGTTATTCTTAGAAAACAGTTTAAAAGGTACCTGCCATATAAAGTTTTTTTTTTTTTGAATTTTCACTTTCTCCGTAAGCACGCTGCGGATCTTTACCAAATTTTATTAATAGAAGGGCCAAGATAGCGGAACGATAGTGGAGTACTTAATTTTAACTTTTCAAAAAAAAAAATCGTATTAATTAAAGACAATTTTATTTTGAAAATTAAACACATATGTATTTTGAAAACCAATTGATAAACTTTTTTTAAAATTTTGTTTTCGCATGAATATTAAGTAAGTTGATAAAATTGACATCTTGAAAATTTTTCATAAAAATATTGAAAAAAAGTTCTTTGAAAAACATCGATATTTTCAAAAACTAGTTTTACGATTTTGGTAAAAAGAAAACTCTAAAATCAAAATATATTGTAATATTTAATAATAACTGGCTTTCCACGATTTTCTCGAAACACTCTTGTTAATTATAGATTGATTTTTAAAGTTATTTAATTTTATTTTTTTTGCAAAAATAAAATTAAGAAATAATTTCGTGGAAAACTCTTTTAAGCTCTTGGTAACTTGTTACAAGAGTAAGTTTTTGCCTTTTATTTTTTGAAAGACTTAAATCAATTGATCAAATCTATATTCCAACATTTTGAAAAAGTGTTCAGTTTTAATTTTAATAATTTTTTTGATTTATGTTTTTTTTTTTTTAAATCAATATTTGGAAAACTAGTTGATAAAGGTACTTTTTTATTTTTTAAATATTATAATAAGCACTTGAAATTGACCTGCTTCAAATTTGTAAAAAACTTTTTTTTTTACAATGATTAGAAACCGCTCTTACGATTTTAAAGTTATTAAAATTGTCTGCATACATTGATTTTGGCTTCAGTCTTCATGAAAAATATACCACCCTAGTTTTGGCGTTTTTAATAAATATTCTTATAATTTGTTTCCGTCGTTTATATTTTTTTTATTAATTTATTTATTGTTTTGCTAAGTCCGAAGGCAACTTGCCACAATAATATTACATTTTTGTAAGTACAGTTTCGGCCTTTTCCGTTCCTGAACATCCTATAATTGTTTTTCTTCTGAAATAAAGAAGCTTTTGCTCGACCTGATTTCTACAGTTCAAGGCGGATTCAGATATGTTTAAATTTATTTAATTACAATCATAAAATTCAGAATTAAAACAGACATGATAAGAAAATATTTTGCTTTACATTTTTAAAATTAAAAAGTGACAATTTCATTAAAGATGTAAAATCTCATTTTCAAGGTAATCATCTGCACTATAAAATGCAACATAATGACTTTGGTTATTATCTCTACTGAGAAAAAAAAATATATTTATCTGTCAGTAAAACCATAACTCCAATTTTAAATGTTGATAAAAATCCTTCCTCGCTAATCGCACATAAGGCAGTTTATGTTCCTTTTTCCGTGTAGGATCGTAAAATCATATTCTTAATCATTATGTGACAAATACAGGAAAGAAACTTGTTGAGATATTTAATTTTTATTACTACCAAAAAAAAAATAATATGAAACATTCGCTTAAGATGGCATTTTCATGAGATCATACTATTAAATCTGAAACTGGAAAAGTGCTTGACCTTAAATAATCGTATTGTATAACTTTGCACGATATTTAAAATCGAATAAAAGGCAGTTGTTTATATAGTTGTAATAAAATTCTTAGCTGTGAAAGATACAATCAATTTTCAGATAATAAAATCAATAAGATAAAAGAATCAAATTAATTGTTCCTTATGAAATACTTCTATTTTTTTTTCACAACAATTCACAACTAATTTGATACAAACCTATAAAGAACATAATTCTTTTTAAAAATCAGAGATTATTTTTTTCAATTTTAATTTAACAAAACTTGAGTACGAACTTGAATCAAACATTTCAAGTTCTAATATTTGTAGTTGAATTTCATTGTGACACTATCTCACGGTAGTTAAAAATCACGCATATGAAATTTAACAAAAAAACCAATTGGTTTCAGTAGCCCCAATTATTGAGCTTCTTATAAAAATCATTTAAATCATTCTATGACAATGTCAAATTGATTTCTTTCAGTTCTATTCTGTTTGTTGTTTTGCCGACTATATAAAGTTTGCTTTAAGGCGTAAGTGTATCTATTTGATTAAACAGAATTTGTATAGATGAATCGAATTACTAGATCCTATATGGAATGTAGAGTGATTTAAGTTGTTAAGTACAATTAAAGCATCTTGTTTACTTTTTCAAATCATATCCTGAACTAATTTTGTGTTATTGTTTTCTTATGGTGTGCTACTTACTATCTACTTGTTACCACTTATATGTACGTACATGACAATACATTGAAAAAAAAATTCATTTACGTTTAGCCACTTAGTCATATACATATATAACCCAAAATTCCGATATTTAACCCATTGTTTTATAGATTTTATAACTTAACCTTGTTGCTTTTAGACCCGTCTTCCTTTAACTTTGTATATAGAACATCGTGGGAAAAATATTTTAAGTATACCGACTGCGTCGATCTGGTTCAACCTAAGACAAACCCATAGAAACTGTCAATCAAACACGCGAATCTTTTCTATTTCCGATGGTTAACGTTGATATCCAAATATAAACATAGGGCTCTTAGAAATTACCTCGGAAGAAATTACCCCGATTTTTTTATTTGGAAAAAATGCCTGAAATTTTTTTCCGATACAATGGAAAATGGAAATTAAGTCAGACATTTTTTTTAACTTTATTAACGAGAAAACAAAATTAACAGTTAACAAAAAACGCAAGAACCATTCTTAAACAAAAAACTTGAATAATATCTACCACCATTTCTCTACAATATAGACATGCAAACTTTTGCGAACGCCAGAATTTAAAAATCTTATAATTGAATTCAATAAAAGATTGCAATTGTTGACTTTACTCTAAAACATAAACTTTAAAATTTGCAATAACCATTTAATTTTTTTCCTATTAATTGAATGCAATCATTTGAGAATTCATGCATTCTTTCCATTCTTTTGCATTCTTTTATATTCCTCGCATTCTTTTCCATTCTGTGTATTTTCTTGCATTCTTGTGTATTCCTTACATTCTTTTGAATTCTTTTCATTTTTTTGGATTATTTTGCATTCTTTCGCATTCATTTGTAATCTTTTGAGTATCCTAAAAATTCAAAGAAATCCAAAGAACGGTAACGAATAAAAGGAATGCAAAAATATGCAAAGAACGCAAAGGAATGCATTGAATACAAAAAAAAATGCCAGGAATGCAAAAAAATAGAAAGAATGGAATAATTGTCAAATGATTGCATTCAATTGATTGGTGGAATGGCGAGAAAATGATTCCAATGACTGTCAAATGATTCGGGATTGTGAATTTTGAAATTGGAGTCTCAAAGTGAAGGCAATGAATGTAATCTTTTTTATTGAATTCATTAAAAATTTCATTTTTACTGGGCAGATATATGTACACAAGCTCCTACTTTTACTTAACAGTAAATTGGATCCGTTTCTCTTGGCGATAAAGGTTTTTTTCAAGCTTTCTTTATTGAAGTAGGATCTGCTCGTGGTGCAGTTATGTGAGTGAATGTTAGAATATCTAATTTCGTAGATATATATAATATAATATTTTAACTATTTGTCTGTAAGGCATATTGCCTTTTATATGCAGCAGATGTTACACAACACAAGTTAAAAGGAGTAAAAAAAATGGAAAGAATTGTTAAGGTACAATGGATAAAGAAGCTAGTTAATTTGTATTTTTTCATTCCATACCTCATGGGCGACGTCCAGCATAAGCTGGGAAGTATGCTGAAAAGAAAAAAATGCTTTGTACCCAAGATTTCTGATGATCGGTTTGGCCCCGTAAAATAGATATAATTTCTGGCAAAAATAGATATAATTTCTGGCAAAAATAGATATAATTTCTGGCAAAAATAGTGTTTGTGCACACAGTATTCAAACTTTTATCTTCTTTTTTTTTCGTTTTAGACTCGTTACTACTCGTTATTTAGGTAACGAGTAGTTATTCGTATACCTTCCGTCTTATTTTTTTGAATTTGTAAAATAGCCTCAAATTTCCATCCTTTTTTTTAATAAAATTTCTTGTTTTAGATCGCAGACTTATTTTCCCAAGGATATCAATGTCTCCAAAACATCAGATTAAAAAATTAGACATTTTACGAGCGTTTGTCATTAGGGATATACTTTGTAAAATGTAATTTCGCTGTGTTTCAATATTGCATGCTTATACAAAATATAACCATAATGAGATGTCATAAAATATTTACAACGGGTACTTAAAATACGTGTTTTGTTTCTCATTAAAACGAAATCTACAAAGAAAATCATAAACATAAGGTTCATGGGATTTGTCTTAAAAAAAAAGGCTGTCATATTCCTTTTAACAAATTTCAATGATACAAAATTGTATTCTTTTTCACCTCAATGATTTTCTTTTCTCTTTAAAAATATCACAGTAGGAAAAACATGCAAAAAAAAACACAAAAATGCAGGACATCTGTTTTGTTTTCAAGTTGAAATAGGATTTTCTAGGATTACCAGTGGTCTCCTAATTACCCGCATAATATAGAACCTACTCTCATAGATACGAACTTGTATCGGTATTTTCTTTTTCTACTTTGCAACTTGCATTGCAACATATATAATTTTCACTTAATGCTTTTGGACAATAGTGTTGTGCTGCACACATGAGTGATTGATTACCACATGCGGCGGTAGTAAATAGAAGCGGCCTTATGCACTTCCCATTCGTTATCCCTTGAGAATGCATTATGATATGAATAATAAATATAGGGGAAATATAGATATAATACATTTTGCAAGTCATTAGCCACTCGTATTATGGATCCAATGTGTCGTCATTATATGTTTGCTATCAAATTTGATTGATAGACCTAAAAGTTTGTATTTTGAAAGTTTAAAAAGCCGCATTGATATAAAGAACCTTTCCATGTAAATTTGATTTGTTTTTTTTTAAGGCCAAATAAGAGCCAAAAGATCCATAAATTCTTTATAGGCACCTTTCGATGAAACTTAAATGTAACCGAAAAAAAAAAACATCAATGAGTAGGTCAATCCCCTGTTTAAAAGCATTCAAACCAATTAATAGTTCCAGCAATAAATTATGTGCGACTAAAATATTTTGCACGCCCCAAAAGTATATCATCACACACCAAAACATTTGATCACCCTCCTCAAGGTTATTTTCGACTGCATAAGAGAGACCTAAACAAATGGTCCATGGGAATGGAAACAATGAAAACGAGGGAACCAGAAAAAAAAATAGTTAATCGATTTTGAATTCGTCTATTTATCCGGGTTTATGGAAGTACCAGAGGGCATTGAATCGATTTTAATTAAGTGTTTGATATGTGATTAGGGTGAATATGTCCCGGATGAGGAAATGCGTGTCATAGGTTTTCTAACAATGATGTTACAACTTATCATAAATCCTGTGACACCGAAAGTTACCAGTGTCCTTGTAATATAATTATAAAAAATGTTTTCTTTTCATATATATATTTTTTCTTTTTGTTATAAAAAAGAGGGTAGACTAAATTTCAGAACTAAGACGGGGGTATAGGTAAGGAACCTATGGATTTTTTTTCTCTGATATTCTATTCTTTTGAATTTGTATGAATCAGTTAATGAGATTTTCATAAAAAATCGATATGCTGTCAAAAGAAATAATCTGGACTGACAAGGAATTGTTTGTTAAGCTAATATTTGCAAAATATGTTGGAACACTGAAAGAAAAACAACATTATCAAACAAAATCAGGATTTACGTGCTTACGGAATTGGCAATGGAAAACCCAGATTTTCCTGCAACATGAAATGTGCGTGCACGAACCAAAAACCAAGGTAATTGTCTAATGGTTAGCAAAAAAATCCCAATCTAAGACAGTGCGTTGTTCCTCATTTGTATTTTTTTCTGATATCTCAATTCGCATTGTAAATTTGAAATTTCCTTTGAAAGACCGCATACATACCTTTTTCATTTTTTGTTTTATTGAGTTAAAAGTATGTAGGTCATGAGTCTTCTGATGAATCCATTGTATTCATGAAGTGCATTTTATTTAAATTTTCCGTACTCAGGAACACTGTAGGTAGGTAGGTAAGAATGGCGGTTTATTCTAGAACTAGAATAAACCAAATTTGCGTTAGGTGCGCCGCCGTTTTGATGCCAATAACTCATGAGACCTATTAAGTATATGGGTTTAGTTTGGGTAATCGTGTTTACTAGGGTGTGTCCATATAATGACATCCAGCCCAAGACGGAACAAGAGACCCTCGGATCCTGAGAAAGACCGTTCGTATCCCAGCCAGTTGGTAAGTGCGGCAGTGGGCTCCGCTATGTCTGGCTTCGCTTAGTGCCTATCTGGACATGGTACTGGATGGCTGAGGGCATGTTGGTCCCCATTTAGGGTGTCCGATTTTAGAGAACGATGTGGTCTACGAAGCCACCAAAGTCTGCCTGCACGTCTTTGATACTAGTTGCGAAGGGAGTTCATACGGTTCTTTGATCTGTTTGTCAGTCTGAGAAGAATTTGAACGCGTTTTTTATTTAAGGTTCGAGTAAATATGTTACTTGGGAGTTAGTCCCTTGTTTTCGAGCTCCATAAGAAAACAAGAGATCTTTGGATGCCTCACCAATGGCTAGTGGCTCATTCCGCCCACCAGGTTTTATACCAAGGCTGTTAGCTCCGATTATGGCTGTCTTCGCTAAGAAACCCTTATAGGCAGGTTGCTGGCTAGGGCCAGTTCGCCTGTGAGATCAATCAATTTGAGAGAAAAACACGGCTAAAGATATGGCTTCTGCGAGAATCATGTTATTCTCTGGATCCATTTTGTTGTCCACTGGAAAATTAGAGATATTTATATAATCTATTGCGTTTATAACCATTTAGTTCTATTAAGGAATCCAAGAAGATTTCTATGCTCACTATTGAAAGTTCGCTAAGGTCAGCAACAAAGAACAGACCGAAGAATTGGCATCTTCGACTAGCCAAGGCAGGGCCATAGCAGAGATAATGAGTGACTGTTTCCCTTTCCCTTTCATCTCCGCAGCTACGGCAGTGAGTATTGTGTGGAATGCCCATTTTTGCCGCATGCTCTCCTATCGGTCAGTGACCCGTTCTGACTGCAATAATTCTGGATATGTCTGGCCGAGTTCTACACATTAGCTCACTACTACGGGATTTCTCATATATCCCGGAACACTGTAGTTTCCCTTAAATTGTGCAAAATAAGAAACTAGGTCTGTTTTCTTCATGACTTTATTTTTGGTGGCCGGCTAAAATAAGATTAGCCAAAATTTTTATGGAAAGTGGCGGATGTTCTTTTCGAGATCGCATCTTTCTTGTTGAAATTTAATCTTTGCCCCTTCTTTTCTATTTGAATGAAACATCAAAAACGCAAAAAGAGCAAATTTTTTGAAGTAAAGAGCAAATTTTTTAGGTAATATAAAAAACGCTAATAGATTCACTAGACTAAAGCATGGTATTGTTTTGGTAATTCATTTATTAAGGGTCATTCATCCGATCCTCTAAACTCCTACTGTAATTCTAAAGAAATTTTCGTTGCACAGAAGAAGTTAATTTAAAAGAACAAAATTTAACCACGATAAATCTAAGGACCATTTAGATTTATTTTTGTACATTTGCACACCAACCTTCAAAAAGTTTTAACACACGTCCAAGAGGTGACTAAATATATCATTGGATTTTCCAACATATTTAGAACAAAATTACAGTGAGTCAGATTTTATAGACGACAAAAATTATTATTCATCCGATTTTTCCAGATATATAGGTTCATTCCAACTTATGAGCCTGTTACTGGAAAATTTGAGTCTCGCATTGTGATTATACTTTTCTGATTGCATACAAATTTTTTGAGGACGCATCACTTGAAGCGGGTGTAATTTTTATGTAGTGAGACAGTTGTACGATGCGATTTTTTTTCATTTATAAAAGAAAAAAGATAACCTCCATAAATAATTATTAATGCTTCTGTTTGTTTCCTTCTCCAAGAATTCATTTTCTATCACTCTTCATTTTGCTTAATTATAAAAAATACTACAGGAAATAACGTGACTTTGGAATTGAAACAGTACCTACTCATGATTCCGATGTTTATAATTTTAACATTGACTAACTAGATACCGCCAGTCGGTTAAAATGTTTATACAAACGGCCAAAAAAAGTTCTTCCAGCCAAAAGCAGCATCATCCCGTAGTGTTAAATACGGGTTGGGTACGAAATCCGGACTGGCAAAATCCCGACGACAAAATCCTGACAGAGAATCCCGACTGCCAAAATCGCGACTGGCAAAATCCCAACTGGCGAAATCCCGACTGACTAACTACTTTTTTTTTGTAAAGGCAATTTAAAACTGAATTTCATGTAGGTATCATTTTTACCGGTTATTTTTCATGTATTTAACTTGTTATCTGGGGTAGCATTTATGATATTCAATATTTTTTCGTCAAAATCCTTTCTGTTGTCAGTCCCGCTCACGCAACTTCGTTGCTCTGGTTAAGGTATATCCAGTCGTCTGGAGGGCGCTTAATTCCAAAGTTTCCAAATTCAACAATACCTGGGTTGCCTGTTTCGCTTCTTATTTTCTTCCTTTTCAATTCCTATTTCAAATAATTAGTGTAAAAGCAAAAACAAAAATTCGAAAACGTGCTAAAAGTGCTGAAAATTGGGATTTTTTATTCGTATCATTCGGATTTTGTCAGTCAGGATCTAGGCAGTAGGAATTTTGGCAGTCGGTATTTTACCAGTCGGGATTTTGGCAGTCGGGGTTTTTCAATCTGTCCAGTCGGGATTGCGTTAAAATTTAAATGAAAACGATGACCTATCAATGCCATGTGGTGTTGATTTGTTTTGTAAAATTAATCAAATGTAAACAATTAATTAAACTCCCCGCTAGGAGATGATGCCGCCACTAGTTATGGTGAAACACGCGTGAAGTTTGCTACTGGCGTTCCATATGTAGTACGTCAATAAAATCTTTGTGATTTTTTAATTATTATAGCATCGTCTAACCGTTGACATACAAGAAAGGCTGAAAAGTACAAATCGATATCAATTGAAAAACATACGCTTATAATGACAGCGTGAAATGCATTATATGCATTTTATGTACAAAAATATCAATTCATAAGACAGTGCGGTATTGCGTGAATGAAATGTTGGATAAACTTTAAGAAAAAAGCGGAACAAGCTGCAGGAAGTAGGTAGTGACTTAAAAAAAAAAACCTATACTCGAACAGTAAATAAGCACAAAGAATGATCTCTTTTGGATATACACTGCAAGTCATAAGGATAGAAGCAGGCATATTTGAGTAGTAAAACTGATGTAACTACCGTTATATGCAAATTATACAAAAAAAGAGTATGAAGGTCAGTAAAGTAGTGCATTCAAAACTAAATAGAGAACTTGTCAATTTTTAGAAACCTGGGTTAATAGAATTCAAAAGGCTGTCTTTAAATTAAGTCAAAAATAAATGAATTAAAATCGCGTCATAAGAATAGAAGCAGTGCCATAATCAACGTTTTTTATTAAGTGGTAACATCTTTTTCGACATTGATGGATCATTTTGCAGAGTAAGCATATTAAGTCGTATGTTTTAAGAAAAAATGTGAAGAAATTTTTTTTTTACATTAGAGGAATGAGTGAACTAACAAAAGAATAACAGAATCGCATCGAAATCAGCACTATCAGCAGCAAATATCAAGGATAAGGCTATCGTTGAAGCAAATTTACTAACGGTTCTCCATGTTATCCGCAGAGCTAAACATTTGAAGCGTCTTACGCCCAAGAAAAAACGCCCTTAAATAATTTCAGAAAAAAGCATAGGATGTGTTTTGCCAAAGAGAACATGACGTGAAATGTAAGCTCAAACTACAATGTCGAAAATATTTATTTCTGACGAAAAAAAGTATATTTTGGATGAGCTGAATGTTTAGAACTATTTTGTTCACTATCTAAAAAAACAGGAGCGATTTCTGAACAAAAGTCAGAACAGGAAGCATAGTGGTGGAGATGCAAAATGCTACTATAGAACTATTGACATGATTACACAAAACACAAAAATTAATGGAAACAGCTACAACTCCTTGCTTGAATGCATTTTTCCAAAAATGTATGATATTTTTGGGTAAACCTCATAAATTTTTCAACACGAAAAAACCCTTATTTCTCAACTCCCGATCAGCAAAACCATTTATTAAGAGCCAAATCGTACATTTGTTTGTTTCACCACCGTACACTATTGATCTCGAAGCAATGGAAAAAGTATGTGACTGGCTCACACAATAAGTTTATGAAGAATGGAGATTAAACGGTAGCAAGGAAAAGTAAATTATTTCCATTTAAATGGCCTGGAATTAGATTTTCCTGAACTATCTGGCTTCGATGAATAATTCGCTTAAATTATGGAATTTTCAAAGTTATTTTTAACTGTGATTATTAAAAATAATCTATTTAATATGAATAAATTAAAAACTAAATAAAGAACAATTGAAGCATATCTGTTTCGTTCTATTTTGTAAGTGCTTCTATTCTTATGACGCGTTTCAATCACACAAAATGATGTGTATATGGATTATATTCTCTCTACTATACCGTTGGAATTCGTCTTAAAGTTCTCCTTGTGCACTAAAATTTTGTATTCAGTCTGTCATAATATGAAAGAAATTTGGGTTCTACTTCTCGAAAATGAGTGCTTCTATCCTTATGACTTGCAGTGTAACATGACTGGCAATCTCTAAATGACGATGACGACTGACGATAGAAGAACAGCTTTGAAGTTGGAAGAAACATTTTGTGTACGAATTAACATGTATAAGTTTTTTTAGGGGTGTTGACGTCAGCCTTTTAACAAGTGCTGATTTAAGAAACGCGATCTATCTCTGAAAAGGAGACAAAGCAACTGGACGTGATGCATTGTCGGATTACATATATAAATATAAATTAATGGCAATAACCTACATATGGGCTCCGCATCTCTAAGGAATCTGCGGGCCAAGAATTAATTACCTTACAAAGGGAGACCTTGACTGTGTATATGAGTGTATGACTCACAGTTTGTATAATCCGATTTATCAACGTACAAGTCGAACTGATACGTTCATACAACTGTATGGTATTTTTTATTTGATTACTGGATTTTCATTAGGCTAATGTCTAGTTGCACCTAAAACTATACTGAATTTAAATAATTCAAGAGATGACCTGAGATTTTAAAACCATAAATTCGCAGGAGGGCTTAATTTTTTTAACTATTTTATTTTATTGCTTTGTAAATTCAATATGTACTTAAAAAAACGACTAAAATAACATAAATAAAAATAAAGTGTCTGTTTGTATGTCAAAATAACAACGGCACTTAAGTCCTTTGCACATGAGCTGCGACCAGCGAAAGTGAATAAATGTTTTAAAATGCAATTTCAGAAGCAAATATTGATTTATTTTTATTTTTACTTTACTTTTTATTTGCTAAAAAACAAAAAATCTATTACATTCAAATATTAACACAAAACTCCATATAAATTAGTTTAAATTAGAAAATTGTTCATTTTAATATTATCTACGCGACCAATAACATCATTCAGCGAACTGTCAAACAAGAATTCGAAATCTAAAATATCAGGGGTGGAATCGGCTAAGGTGATTTGTGATAAGTGACAGTCAAAATCTACACTTTCTGTCTGCGTAAGGTGATCATCACAGTGATAGCTAAAAACCAATCACCAAAATATTGTGATAGTCACCTTCTCCTGAAATTGACGTTTCATTTTCATTTTTGTGGCGATGTGACTAGAGTTACCACACGCATACAAAACATTATAAAATTTTCAACTTTTTTTCAATTTTAGTCACCAAATCATCAAAAACAATATTTCTTTTACCATATGAGTATACAACAATCGAAAATAAATGGTTGAATTTAGAATTATTGCATTAAAAAATTAATAATTTCAATGAATTTACTTGAAAATATGACTACGGCAACAATGTTTTTCACATATGTCACTGACAAATTGAACAAAGTTGAATTGAGTTGAATTGGTGGATGTGATCACCTTACGCAGAAGGAAAAATCAATTTTATCACAAGTGATGATCAAAAATGTGACAATCATCTATCATCTTACGCGATTCCACCCCAGGACGCACACCATACATCGGCGAATGAAAACTTCGTACTAGTTTAACCTAAAATGTATCTGTTTGGTTGTTAACGATTTCCATCAGCTGCCGGCGAACTCATGTGAATAAAATGTCAAAATCCGCGACCATTCACAATTCGCTGGTCGCGTCTCATGTGAAGGTCACTTTATAACAAAAAAATACATTTTTAAAATTTTTATCTGTAAAGACTGTCTGTCTGTTTGTCCTGGCTAATATCGAAAACGGTTGGACCGATTTTGACGGGTTTTTCACGGTGCCGTGAACAAAGCCCATACGAACTAACGCCATGATGGTGTTAGTTCACTTTCAAATGCGAACTAAAGCCACAATCCAAATATGGCTTCAATTCACTTTCAAATTTAAACTAAAACCATCACTGAAATGCGAACTAACGCCATATGGTGGTAATTCACATTCGATTGTGAACTTATACCATATTACAAGTTTCTTGAAGTATTTTACTTTACAACTCTCGAATGCAAAACTACTATTGAACTAAAAAAAGTAGTTTCAGTTTATGGCATAGGTATAAACAGTGGGTTAGGTATGCGGGGGCATGCTCCCCTTCTGCAACCCCCCTGCCTGGGATTGTTATAGGATTTGGGGTGGGTGCGTGTTTGGGCGTATTCAAAGTATCTTTTGTATTTATTCTTTATTTAGTTTTGAATCGAAATTCAAGATTTTCATTTTGTACTATTCGAAATTTTTGCAATTAATTTTTACATTCAAATGAAAATCAATATCACTTTCTAAAACGAACTTACACCATATGGTCTCAGTTCAATTTCAAAATTGAATGTAAGCCATAATGGGATTGTGGCTCTAATTCCCATTTGAAAGTGATTTAACATCATTATATCGTTAGTTCGTATGGGGTTCGTTCACGGCACCGTTTTTCACTGGCCGATAGTAATGTTGTCGGGCGTAACTGAGACTATTTTAATTTCATGATATATAATATGATATCATAATTGTCGTGGGAAATAACATACAAAAGTGCGAATTTACTTCACCAAACAAAAGTGAAATGAGTTCTAGTAGTGAAGTAAGTTCCGATGAAAAGTTAGTTGTTTGGAGTCATAATCCTGAAAACACAAAATCCGGAAAACCCGAAATCGCGAATACAAAACATACCGAAAACCCAAAGCCAGAACAATTATATGTATAAATCGAAAAATGTTCCCAAATTTTGCCAATGGGGAGGTTTTAGTAAAACTCCCCGTTCTTTGTCGATTATTCAATAGCATTGTCTATTTGTTTTTCCATATGTCTATACCTAATATCACGTTAAGCTTATTGTCCTAAATGACTATAATGATGGTCCTATAACTTAAGCTGTGCTCAGTAGTCTTGGTATGTATGTGCCCTTTGTATGTATAACAAGTGCTATTCTACTTTGATACATCACATGCTAATCTATAATCTTATCAGTTATCAGATAAGGCGCTATTTCGTTTTTCCCTATTTGAAGAAATAATGGAAAGATACCGCCTAATCCCACTGACCTAAAAGTCGGAAAGAAACAAATTGTGCATTCTAGAAGAATTAAACAAAAACCTAATTTTTATTTTAAGCACAATTCAATTCTAAGTTGAGCTTGTTTGTAAGTTTGAGCTGTAAGCACTTCACGAGAAATTAAAATTTTATTAAAAACACACCTATATACATTTTTGCATGCATTTATTTATTTTATATTTAATTAACAGTACATTAAATAAACATGAAAAAGTATTTTTATTGACCCCAGATAATATTTAGCAATGTTAAAAATATAATTTTGTTGTTTGTTATACCATTAAATTAATAATTAAAAAATAATTTTTTAACAGTAATATTTAAAAACCAAAAAAAGTTTTTGAATTTTGTGTATAGTTAAATTTATCGTACTTTGAGGCATTTTGCAAGCTTGTGTTGTGATTACTTCGCGAAATTTTTATTAAAAACAAAGCTTTTTAATGTAATCCTAAAGACATTGTACATATTTCATTATATATGTATTGAATGGTACTTTGAACAAACCTGAAATAATTTTTTTTGAAGCATAATTAAATTATTTGTTTGCCAGCATAAATTTATATTTGCATAATGAACTTAAATAAGAAAAATTTTGAGCCTTTAAAAAAATTAATTAAACATTTTTTTTCTTTTATTTTTTTTTTGTCAAAGACATTTTTTTAAAGGTAAAATTAACAGAATTAAATACAAATTTTTTGAGCCAAATTCAAACAAATTAATTAAAAAAATTATTTTCTTATTTTTTTTTTAAACAAAAATTTTTTTAAGGTAAAATTAACAGAATTAAACACAAATTTTTTTCATTAAATTTTTTAACAACAACAACTTAAAGATGCTACCAATTGTTTACGAATTTAATTATTCGTTTCTATTTTTGTTGGAGATAAAATTTTTTTCACAGTCTTATAATCAATTTTATTCTGCGTAATTTAAGCACTTTTTGAGGCTTGTGCTTTAGTTTTTGTTTCTTAACTTTTTTGTGTAATTCAAAAAATTTGTCAAAATTTTTTGTTTTCAATTTTTTTTGGGTAGTTTTAAAAACAGAGTTTTCTGAAGTAATCACCCTTATTGCGATATTCGTTCAACGCCATATGAAAACACGAAAAAATGATTTGGCATTAGGACGTAAGGCGTTAAACGTTGTGGAATGCATTTTATAAGTGACATTTGTCGTTATAGAGTAATTTTTTGTATTACGATAGTCGTTTTTAAATCAAAAACGTCTTTAAAAACGGCAAATTTTGTCGTTCAAGAATTTGCAAACGACAGAGCCAAAATTACTCCCAAAATGTAAGTTCGAATTTTTTGTTTTTGTCTTTATAGTTGTAACAAGTTTCTTATTGGTCTCACGGAACAAAAAGAACGATGAATTCGCTAAAAATTTAAACAAAAGGGAGTTTTTGAAGTTGAAAAATTTTAAAATATCGCCATATACCAATTATAAAAAAGCTTGTTTTTTCTTGAAAACTGCTCTAGATTTCGATAAAATTTGACATGAGTGATCTTAGAAAATTGTTTTATAGGTACCTGCTAACGGTTTTTTTTTAATGTCGAGTTTCTTGTTAAGGACTCAACATATTCTAGTACGAATAGTACAATATAACAACAATAATAACTTAAATAGTCTGGTATGTTACCTATCTTCCAACCTCTCCCCCTTTGATATATGCTTCGAATTGTAGTCTATCAAATTAAGGTTAGGAGAAAATGGAGGCGGAACAAAACAACATACTTAGAGGCGCTTAGAAAAATGTTGAAGCTCCAAATGCGTTTGAAAACAAACAAACATAACATCTCGACCTGTGTCGTCAGTGGTCATAAGCGGTGGAATGCGTAGTGCATACGACTTCGAAGACTGAGTAAATCTGAAGGCGTGGGTTCGAATCTCACGGTGTGCATGTGAAAAAGTTTTTCATAATAAAATTGGATTAAAGCTCAATACCACTAAAAAAGGAGACTGATGAAAGGAATTGGCAATCCTTGAAATAGCTATATCTCTAGCCAAAGATAGAAAGAAACGAATAATAATATTCGTAAACGAGTAAATAAAATTCGTTTAAAAATTGGTGGCAGTGCCTTTAAGTTGTTGTTGTTGTTTAAACTTATTCAATGAAAATTAACAGAATGGTCAGTAATAAAAACTGACATTCTAGTACGAATAGTACAGTATAACAACAATATTAACGAAATTTTATTTATAACGAAGCGTGTTTTATTTTTTTAAAACTGAATGTACGATTTTGGTAAAAAATTTACTGTGATACCTTTATTAAACTTGACGCTACACCACGATTTCTTTGGAAAACTCTGGGTTGTTAGAAATGCACTTGAAATTATATTTTTTTAATCAATTAAGAGGATTTAATAAATTATTTCAGATGAAAAAATTGAGCGAAAAATTACAACATTCAAGAGAACCCTCCATAAAACCAGTCGCGCGTTTTTTTTAATAACCTCTTAGGTAATTTGTCACAAGAGCAAATTTACGCGACACAGATGTGCTTTTTATTTTTTTCCTTCTTGTCATCGCCTCTTCACAGCTGCTCATTTACAAAAAAATATATTTCAAAAATAATTTTGAATAAAAAAGCGAGCTGTCCTGAGAAAACAAACTTGTTATGAATATTAAAACTTTTAAGTTTTTGTGTCTGTATTGTCATTTTTTTAATTATATAAAGCAAAAATGTTCAAAACTAATAGAATATAACTCTTCGATTTAAAATTTTCCATATAATTTGATGTGTCAAAATCAGCTCTCTCAATGGATCGTATGTGGAATCTAAGAGCGAAATAAAAATGGCGTTTATGATACGCAATACCGTTTCTAAAGGCAGAACCATAATAGAAGAATTAGTACGTACGGTGCCGTACGAAACTAGCGAGAACAAGGAATTTGTATAGTGCGCACATAGTGTCGGATTGCTCTGTTTCGGCAAGTTTTCGTTCACTTTTGCCTCCGTACGTAAAGAGCGCTTCAGAGCGCAGTTTACGTACGTAAATCTGACAGCCAGCCAAATACATGTGAAATTGACTTGCGTGTGCGTTCGACCATTATGGTCGACTGAAGGTAATGGCGGCACTTAAGGAAACTTGACGTAGAACTATGACACTAGCTTTCGTTTGCTTACGACTATTATGGTTGGCCCTTAAAGCGACACGACTTAAATAACGACAATTGGCGTTTAAGTGAAACGCCTATCGCAATAAGGGTGAATAACTTCTTAATAGTACAAGCATTTTAAATTATTTATTTTCCAAACTTAAGTATGTTAAAACCTAAGTGAACCAACCTCCATTTCTTTTTTTTCTTTTTTTTTTAATTGATTTTGTCAGCATTTTTTATAAGCTTTTTCTGTAATCTTATTTAATATACAATTTTGTTATTTAAGAACAAACAATTCTTAACAATTTGGTGTGTTAAATATGTCTACTATACATATGTCTCTAAGTTACTTACATCAGAAGATAGGTATAGCCACAAAAAATTACGATAAATATAGGTTTTTTTTAAAACCTACAAGTGAGGATTTTTCTGAAAAGTTGCGTTGTAATATAAGGTGTAGTATATTATTTAGAAATTTGTATGGAGCGATGGTTTTGTTGCTTGGGCTACTAATGATGGTCCGATAACTTAAGCTGTGCTCAGTAATCTTGGTATGTACCCTTAGTTTGTATCAAGTGCTATTCTACTTTGATACATGCTAATCTATAATCTTATCAGTAATCAGATAAGGCGCTATTTCGTGTTTCCCTATTTGAAGAAATAATGGAAAGATACCGCCTAATCCCACTGACCTAAATGTCTGAAAGAAACAAATTGTGCATTCTATAGTCTTTTATCTACCTGATGAACGGATAGTTGCTGCAATATAACTTTCTTCCATTGATCCCTTTGTAGTGTTATCTCTCTATTATTATAATCTGGAAAGTTTGTTCTAACAACCAAGTTAGGTCTTTTATTTCATAAAAGGTATTATTTTTTGCAAACATATGTATACCTATATGTACACCTATACTATTTTATGCAAACATAAATTTTGTTAAAACATATTTATCTTGTTTTATCAACGCTAATATTTTTTGAAAAAAAAAACTAACTAGCAGAAAGAAAATTTCCACGAAATTAATGATAATTTTAACAATTTAGAAGCTAAACATTCAAATTATCAGGTCCAAAGGTTTTATGATAATTTTATGTAAAATTTATTTCTTTTAAATAATAAAAGATAACAAAATATTAGAAAAAAAAAAAAGCCAAGCTTATCATTAATTTATACAAAAATTACCTCAACTCAATCATTCTTTACTCACTTGCCTCCGAGCAATAGGCAAATATTTTGTTTTGTTGATGAAATTATGTAAAGCGAGTAAAAATAGATTCACTGGTTGTTGTTTTTTTTTTTGTGTAAACAAGTGTAGAATAATATCCTCAGGGTTACTTTTACTTATCAAAAAATATAAATCTAATTATATGTGCGCATAATAACGCGTTCTCTTCCTTAATTTCATCCTTCAAATATAGAAAGGACCAACACCACTTAATGGGGTAAACATGAGTTCTTTCGAGTACCTTACTTACCTACCTACCTAATATTCAGGGAGAGCAACAAGTTGTATCAGGAAATATACCTACATTCTGAAGAAAACTTAAATCGTTTTCTTTCGTGCGTAGAAGCTATCGTTTCAAATATCGCAGTTGCTTTTAAGAAAAGATACAAAAGTATTTTAGGTATATAAACACGCAGACAAAACCTCACAGGCAGAAAAACTCGTCTTCCTTTTTTTTTTTATTCTGTTGTTAAAAACAATGCAGCATGCGCGTTTAAGGATCGGCAGATGTTCACTTAACAACTTATACCAGACTACCAGAGGTCCTCATTATTATTAGTGTGTAGATACTTTTGAAGCAATGTTTTTTGTTTGTATGAATGTATGCCGCCTATGGATGGAAGATTTACGTACTTACCTTTATGCAAAAACAATTTTTTTTCTTCTCTCACTGTAGTAATTTGCACTTACAGCTTGCACAAAAGCAGCTTACAGAGGTTAAAATGAAAATTGCAAACAGATACGATTTTAAGAATTTTACCTGAGTACAGTTTTGTTTTTGAGTTTGGCTAGGTAGCTATTCAAAAAAAAAAAAAAAAACCCAACGTTTTATACGAAAATAACAAACTTCCAGCATGGGTATTATCATGCATCATTAGTTTGCAATTGTTTTTCAAAAAAAAAAAAGTACCTATGTAGCTATGTATTTTTTTTTACTGATAAATAGGTGTGAAATAGGATCTTCCATTGATATGTTTGGTTTGCAATTTGTTAGCTCAGTTTACACTATTTTACTAAAAAAAAAAAAAATTAAATGGAGGTATTGGTAGGTTCCTATATTCACAAAAAAAAAGGTAAACAATGGAGTAAGAGGGAAGTTAAAAATGTTTCCCAGAATGTGTGTGTATCGGTATAGAATGATGAGCATGAAATATTACGCCTGTCCACTCAGGTGACAATTTCCAGAGTCCAGAAGTTGTAAGGTGAATGGACATGAAAATACAACTCTTACATTTCACTGAGGTATTTTTTTTTGTCAATAGAATTTATACTTAAAAGGTAAAAGGTATGTTTTCAATAACAAACACCTATTCTGTCAGTGATGGATTTTTAAAAATCATTTTCTAATATGTAACAATGTTGATTGATAGAATGCAATATATTTAACTAATTTCGCATAAAGAAAATGAAATTTTTTTAACAAAAAGTTTCGATTTCTTCAAAATTTTTATTGAATTCGTTACAAAACACTTTTGGTCTGTTGATAAATTAACCTACATATTTGACATTTCTTGTAACATTTTAGAAGTACCTATCTATCCAGAATAAAAAGAAAGGTTTTAAATGGGGAAATATTCCCACGCTTTGTTTTTGGTGCATTGCAACTATCGAATTCTCACAATGAACTATCTTACGTAATCCAGTACATATAAGGAATTTTTCACTTTAATTATGTGTGCTCTATTCCCATACAAATGTGATGTCATTTGAATTCACAGCAAAATGGGATAGAACAACAATACCTTTATAATATTAATTTCTATTTTATTCTTCTATATTTGGTGTAGCTATATCGGTATTCTCATACGTTTAACTACACCTTTTCCAGATTTTGCAAATTCTTCCTAAATATCAACTTTTTCAGTTCGGATTTTTCACTGCTATTTGATCTAATACCGTTATCCTATAGACATAGGTTACATACTATACTCATGTGTAAGTCGAACTTACTTCTTCTAAAAATATCAACAATTCCTGATTGGTTGATTCAAATATGAAATATGCAACGTTGTTTGTTTTAAACAAAACAAAAAATTCATTTAGTGGCACCGAAATTTCCGAAGAACCACGGCCTAATGACTTACACTCTTAACTCGTTAGTTCTAGAAAATTGGAGGGGACCTACAATTCTTTGCCAAATTTGAACGATTAAGGTGAGATGACAAATGATATTCTTGGAGAATGTGTCAGTTCCCCGTAGAAGGCCAGTACCCCTGAAAAACTAAATTAGGTGTATTCAGGGCTCGAACCCAGACCTCCGGCGTGATAGTCGGACACACAAACCACTACTACACGGGGCTTTACTTGTTTCCAACACAAACATCTTGAATTTTAGAATTTAATGTTTGTTTTTGCGTAAAATATGTTTATACTTAGGCAACAATAAAATCATTGTTAATCTACAACTATAAATCATGCTTGAAACAGGAGCATGCATCTTTGATTCAAACATGTTTGTAGTTTTTAGAAATAAAATATCAAAAACTCCACATTGCACATACAAATACGAGTGTTTGACACAAAAACTACTAGAAACTGATTTAATATACAAGCGAAGGCAGACCTTTTTATAAACTTCTGTCAAAAAGTGTTGAACATAAATTTATGTATTTTAATTATGCAAACCTTTTCCCAAAATCTCCATTATTATAAAAAAAAGAAAAAAATATATTTACAAAGAAAACGATCACATCACAGAACGTTCATAGAAAGGTACCTGAAAGTATATTTTTCATTATAACAATTTGTTAATTTTTAATTAAATTATTAATACAAACCAATATTTGATTTTATTTATGTGGCTATCGTACGGTACATTTATCATTCACTTAAGTGCATTTTTGAAAATTTACTATTGGCCATGTTTTTGTATCAAATACTCCAATGTGCGTTCGTTGATTGATTCCAAACAGATACGTATTTGATATCACAATTTTCAGGTGATTGATTTTCAGGTAACCGCGAAACATTTTTAAATCACACAAGCTTTTTTGCTTGGTGTTCTTAAGATGGCAGAAACAATTATGAACACTTTTCCTTTCGACGACGCTTCAGGTTTCTTTTCGATTGTTGTCGACACTATAGATTAAGTTTATACTAAAGCTGATTGTGGTTGGGCCTTAAGAGTTGCTTTGTTTCTTTAAAAAAAATTTCACGGATTTGGGTTGTCTGTCAGCTTTGTGAGGAAGAGAGGGGAAATTAATAATTCCACTTTCACGCGTAAGAATTTTGAATGTAACGTTACTTATAAGCCAGGCACCAGGCAGTGGCATAAAATAAAATGACCTTTAACATTGCAGAAAAGTACCTACAACAGAATATTTATTAATTCAAAAGTCTTCACATACTTGAATATGATGGATAATTGATTCCGGAATCTCTTACATAAATTTTCAGGGAAATAACTATAAAAATCTCCGAATATACAAATCTCTTGTACGGCTTTACACTTTTTCTATGTTTATATAACGTTCATACGACTAAAAATGCAAAAATATTTACAAGATTGACGTTATTTTTTTTTTATCAAAATTTGCAGAACAAATCTTTGCAACCAATTTTCAAAATTTTGATTGCAGATTTCGTTGCACTTTTTTTTCTTTTTTTCTGCAAATTACGTATTCAAATGTTTTATGACAAATTACCCAAAATTTGATAAAGTAATTGTGAAACTCTTTGGGAAGATTTTCTAGAAAATAGAGCCATTTTCTAATTTCAAAATTTGTTTGCACTGTTTGCATATGCAAATAGAGAGTTAAAAATAACAGTAAAAACCTATTCTGAAAAAAAAAAAACATCCTGGAAATATCTTTCTCAAACTTAAAAAAAGGGACCCCGTCGCTATTATTTTGGCAGTCCACTTTAAAAAAAAAATACTACAAAAGAACTGAAAATAAAAACAATCATGCCAAGAAAAGTGTGAAAAATTTAAAACTTATTTAATTTTATGCTTTTTTAATATCATAAACTATTTTAATGACAATTTGTTACCTGAAGACAACATAAATTCTTAAGTAATAGTTTTTGCGGTACCATATATTTACTAATTAAAAATGTTAATTTTGAAACCATACCATAGCAGTACATATATACATATGTATACTTTTATAGTAAGTTCCGAAACCAGAAAATAAGAATACTCATCCACATTCGTTTTAACATTTCAAAATTAATGTTCCAAAATAATAGTTTTTTAAGTGGTTTCCCAACATAAATTCTTTTGTTTATTACACCGCACTTACCATCTACCTTAGTTTGTTAAGAAAGGCCTGGATGATTAATCGGCACAACTTTCATGCTCGAGTTTTAATTGCAACCCAATTAACACCTCATTTTTTTTTTATTATTTTCTTTCAGCCCCCATAGAAGCAATACATTTATCAAACACACACAATATGTTCTGAGGTAAGTGAATTAAATAAAAAAATAATATAAATTTCTTTTCGCTACGAAACGAATATATTTTAATAAAAGCAGCCTGTAAGATACGCCACTAAACTATGTACCGACCTGCATAATAATAATGCATCAACATGGTTTTAGATAAATATTTCAAATTGATGTTTTCTTGTTATCATTTGGATGTTTCACCCCAATTTAATGCAATTTAAAAAGAGAATTAAGGGCACGACTACGTCGCACGTTTTCACACTTATGGTTGATAGTTTTATTTGGAAAACTATAATATTGATAAATAAATAAATAATTAAAGTTAACTGTCATAATTTTTACCATACAATCAATTAAAATAATTTAACAGGCTGTTGCAGTTTCTCCTCAAATACAAAAATATTCAAAGAAAGCAAAGAACCCCAGATAAAAAAGTAAATTTGATAAAAAAAATTGCCTGCAACTAAATTTGCATGTTCAATAGTTGGCTGCAAACAAAATGATCGCAACAAATAAATTCAGATACATTCAAACACTTAGGATGAAATTTAGCTGCAAATACGTACGCAGAAAATTTTCTGCAAATGTTATATGTTTTTTTTTTCGAAAAAACGGGTACCATGCAAATGCTAATAAATGAAAGTTATAGACGACAAACAAACAAAATCGCAGCCACCAATTTTTGTTAATTTTTAATTCTATTTTTTTAACGAATCCATAAATGACCCTTACACGAGTATAACTATATCGCAAACAGAAAAGAACCCTGATGCATTTAATTGCTTATTTTTTTCCAAATTCGTTTCACTTTATGGATGACGTGTTTACTGTATCAAATCAGACGCCAGATGTCGGAGCCAGAGGACTGTCGTCTTCAACCACAATCTGCAATTTTTTTTTTATGAAGATGCTATAACATTATTTTGCGGCTACTCATCTTTGACCTATTGGGAAGAAACTAACCGCTGATGTTTGGAAGTTCCTGTGGTATGCAACATTTTATGAAAATAAACCGAAGTAATTTACGTGTAGTGAAATTAAATCAAGGTAAAATTTTCAAAAACATAAAATTTGAAACTACTGTACTGGAACATATTTGATTCTGTAAAGTTATTTTAAAAAGATTTAGTTTTTCCGCTTAAACAGATTTGCCACTAAGTACGCACGGAGTACAAAATATTTTTCTATGAAATTTTAATAAGTACGACACTCCGTGTCACTTGATTACGGACAGGCAGTTTTCTATTTTCATTTTGCGATATATTTCAAACCCCTCGGTATTTTGGAAAAAAACCAAAGCACAATGAATGAAGGATATTTTAGGTTTATGTTGCAAAAAAAAAATAGGATTATGTTGATAATTGCAATATTTATGCGACGCTTTTCCCAAAAAGGTCATAAAATGTACCTTACTTTTTTTTATTTCACTTGATAAGGACAGTAGACAAATTTACCTGTTTCAAGATTATAAAACAATTAAACAGTTAAATTTTTGTTTTTAGAAATAAATGTTAGTTTTATTCCAAGAATTGCAATAGTTTTTAGTTATGGGTACTAACTCCTGATCGCTGAATCACTTCAAGTAGCCTGCTGTGTAGAGATTCATAGAGTTTTGTCAAATAACCAAGCGAAATTTCACACCAGGCTTGTTTTATGGCTTCAATTATCTCTTCCGTTTCATAATACTGCCTTTCTCCTTCGTAGACTTTTCTTGAAAGCCAACCCCACACGTTTTCCATGATGTTCAGGTCGGGTGAATATGGTGGCCATGCAAGTAGGTTTACATTTTGGTTCTGAATACAGGCTGGTATGTATCGGTGCATTGTCTTGTTGGAAAGTCCATCGATCTCCACCAAATATTTCAGAAAACTGCGAAAAAGCTCTCTCCAGTATCGATTTATAAGTATGATTGCCGTTATTTTAGTGCTTTGGAAATCCAGCTCCACAGTTCCGTAATAGCGTATATTGCTCCCCATACCATTACACCACCTCCTTTGCTGTGCCGCCTTTGGAGATGCATTTCTTCTTTTCTCAAATCATGAAAATAAAAGCTGTATCCATCAGGTCTCGATTCCACCTAATGTGACTTGTTGAAAATTCAAGCCGTTGGCTTTTACGCGCGGCATTCAATGGTGGTTTAATCTTCATTTTTTGATGGCGAATATGGTCGGCCTTCTGTATCGCCCGAAAAGCAGTCGATCTACTAGCTTTAACTCCAGTTTCTGCCTTGATTTTACTTACGGAGAGCCTTGAATATAAAGCTGTTCTCAGTATCGCCCGCCTTTCCTTACATGTTAGTGATCTTCTGATTCTTCCTTTGCGGTTCTTTCAATACCTTTCCGGGTCCTTAAAATAATTGTTGACAACACACTTGCTTCTTTCAATCTTCTTGGCTATAAAACGGATGGATTTCTCTAGTTTAGTTAATTAATAAAATCCATTATTGATATTTTTAATTTAGGAGGAAACAGAAGCGGTAGATGATCCATTTGGACCAAAATTCTCACCAAACACTGATGATGGGTGGTATGCGAAATGCTTCATCTCAGTCTCAAATCTCTTTATCTCTTTTTTGGAACTTTCGTATGCAAAAAAAATCTTAAATCTCATTCTAACGCCATAAAGCTATCAAAATGTTGCGACTGGAAATTAGTTGTCTCAGCAAGTAACAGGTGTTTTTTTTCGAGGTATAGAACTTTAAGTTGGTATTACTTTTCAAAACGGCGACCGATTTAACAGCTGTCAAGTGATTTATTCTCAGTTTGGTTTGGCAAATTATCATGAAAAGACTCACGCCTGAACAACGCTTGCATATTGTGTCGAATGGGCCCGAAACGAGATGGCCGTTGTTCAAACAAACAAATGGCTACGTCAACAAACAAAACTGCCGCATTTGGAGTGAAGCTATCCTCAAGTGTATGTCGAAACACCGTTACATCTAGAAAAACTGACTGTTTGGTGCGCTTTATGGGCTGGTGGAATCATTGGTCCGTACTTCTTTAAAAACGATGATGGCCACAACGTTACAGTCAAATGTTAATCGGTATAGAGCCATGATTACTAACTTTTTTATTCCTGAATTGAACTATCATGATGTCCAGGAGATGTGGTTCCAACAAGACGGCGCAACATGTCACAAAGCTCGTGCCACAATCGATTTATTGAAAGACACGTTTGGTGACCGCCTAATTTCACTTTTTGGACCTGTGAATTTTCCTCCAAGATCTTGTGATTTAACACCGTTAGACTATTTTCTGTGGGGTTATGTAAAGTCATTGGTCTATGCGGATAAGCCACAAACGCTTGACCATTTGAAAGACAACATTAGCAGTGTTATTGCCGATATACGGCCACAAATGTTGGAAAAAGTCATCGAAAATTGGACGTCCAGATTGGACTACATCCGAGCCAGCCGTGGCAGTCAAATGCCAAAAATCATATTTAAAATGTAATGCCACAAGATTATCTTTCGAATAAATAAAAAATAATGTCAATCGAATATTCCATCCTTGTTTTATTGCAATTTAAAGTTCTATACCTCTAAAAAAAACACCTTTTTCAATGGTTGAATAAACTAGACTATAAAAAAATTTAAAACTTTTAGATTAACTTAACTCAAATTGAAGCTATTACATATTTTTTAATTGAATTGTTATTATAGGCATAAAAAGACAAGTTATGCTTTAGTGCAAAATGTTAAGGAATACAAGTACCAAGACAACTAGGTACTTGTCTCCTTTGTTATTTTTTTAATTGAGTTTTCTCGTGAAGGGCTGAATCGATTTAAATGGAACACATTTTTTTGGACGGCAAAACAATATGCAACCATTTTTTGAAAAAGAGATGAACTTATTTTTGTTTCTTTAACTTTATATGTAAACTACTTACCATATAAGTTTTGTATTATTATTAAATTTTTTTTTAAGACCGCTCTTACGATTTAATTTTTTTTATTGTTTGTTTAACTTATATTTATCTGAGAAAATTTACTGCGTATTTTGGTTTGGATGAAATATGAATTTAGCATTTTAAATAAATAAATAAGTTTTTTTTTATTCTCAGTCCTTATCTAAATTGCCGCAAGATCAAGTTTGTGCGACCTAGTCGTTCCTTAAATTTTTTTTATTCCATCGGAAATTCTTCTAGAGCGTTTTTTATACTTTTTTTCACATTAAGGATTTGACATTTAGATTTGGAATTTTGAAATAAGAACTCTAATGTTTTAAATAAAGTTAAGAAAACATCTACATATATTATATCCTCTGCTACTTTTGAGGGCTATCAATAATAAACTGTTTTCATTTGATGAATACGTTTTTGCAACAGAATGTTTTTTTTTTATTTGAGACTGTGACTGTTTAGTGAGACACATCTTTTGCATACTAAATTAAGATTTATCTCATTGCAAACGCTTAATCTCATTGGCGCAAAATTATAGTCCATTTAACTCGAAGCTTAATCAAATTTAGTTTGACACTAGTCTAAAATTACATTTTTGGCAATTATAGACAAGTCAAACCACACTTTATCCTTAAAGACTTGCATCAAAATTAAAATCATGAAAACCCTATTTTAATTTTGATAGTGTCACACTTGCTTTTCTCTGAATCCTGTCAATTAGTCATTTTCTATAAACAAAAAAAAAAAAATTTGCAAAAACGACATGAAATTGAAATTGTATACCCTTTATTTAGCATTCTTTGCAAAGATTAACTTTTTAAAGATATAGCTATATTTCTAAGTTCTTAAAAAATTAATTTTAATTTCAAAGAGGGAGAAAATTGAAATCAAACAGAAAATTGTCATTTTATTGACACATTCCGGGCTGGTGACATTTGACGACAGATAGAAAGGTGTGTTTGCTTTGTTTTCTCAGCGAACTGTCACTGTTTAAGGCGTGTTCAACACAAATAAGTTAGAGAAATGATTTAAACCCCACACTAGTTGTCAGTACCTCAGAAAGAGTCTATAATTACTTTAAAGTAAGAGAACTGTTTCAAAGTTAAAATTAAGTTAAGAAGTGTGGCGTTAATTGCTTAAACTTAGGCTGACTATAATTTTGCGACATTATCTGTAGCTCTTTCCTAAAGCTCAGTCTCGTGAGATAGAGATAGATCTTTTATTCGTATTCCACCCCCGATGTGTTATTGTAGGTCACCTTAAATAATTTGCAAGCGATGCTCAACACTAAGTTGAATGATTATTTGCTAAATACATTTTTAATTGCGATTATAAGTTGCCATAAGGCAAGTTATGCATTCGTAAAAAAAAGTACGTGGAAATTTAAGCTATTTTTTTTTTGAAAATGCTTATTAGCGGTACCTAACAATCCTGACATACATGAACATATCTGGAGTGCTGGTAATATAACTGCATTTCAGGTTTTTAGCTAAACAACCGTTTAATGGTAACTACCATACAACTTTACCTTTCTTTTTGGCCATTTTTTGATATTTTCGCTATTTCGATGATTTAATAATTAAAAACTTTTATTATCTTACAGTTTGCTAGGAGATCAAGTTCGTGTATTTTATTTTCTGTTGCCTTCACAATGTTTTTATCATACAGAAATATCGCAATCATTGACGTACTAGATATGGACCGCCAGTCGGTTGAAATTTTCATACAAACAGCCAAGAAAAGTTGTTCCAGCTAAAAACAGTCTAAAAACGCCATCATCTTTTAGTGTTAAATACGTGTACTAATCTCGCCATTAGAATTTAAATGAAAACAATAATATATTCATCTGTAAGTAACTCATGGCATAAGGAGTGGATGTGTTTTGTAAAATAAAAGTCGTTTGATAATAATTTCCACCAAAATTTTTCAATAGTAAATAATTAATTAAAGAAATCATATCACTGCTACGCAGATTCCCTGCTAGTAGTTGATGGCGCCCCTAGTTATGTTGGAACACGCGTGAAGTTGGCTACTGGCGGCCCATACCTAATAGGTCAATGATCGCAATATTATCTGCAAATGTGACATGTTGTCTACTGTAATATTCCTTATAAACATATAACAGGTTCAAACCTTATCAAAAAGACTTAAGCAACATCTATAAATATAGCTTACTAAATTCAAATGCTTTGTATATCCTCGATTGTTTATTTTTAAGGCCCCTATTACGAATCGAACGTTTGACTCAAAGCGAACTTTCGAAAATCTTCCATAATCCATAATCTTCTTGATTTTGGGAGTTCTTCTTTTTTTTCTATCCATTATTTATAAACATTTACTAAATAGATTCATCCGAGACTACTTTGTTCTAAAGCCTATATGGCCGATTAAATGAAATAGCTATATTTAATGTATTTGTTTTTATTTACCTTCAAACAATAATAAAATAAAATACGGTTTTATTTAAAAAAAAAAAAAACTTCAACCCATAGTCTAGTCAGGTTTTACTTTCGTTTACAAAAACAAATAAAAATTTTGTACCTGCTGTAAAAAAAAAAAAATCAAGGTCGATCTTCTTAAACCAAACTTCATTCTTTCTAGCAATGAAGTTCAACCCACATTAAGTGGTTTTCCATGAATAGAGCTTCAAAAGTAATAAAGCCATTTAGATTCCCTTTAACACTTAAATTATGCAAAAGACATTTATCCAAAAAAAAAAAAATTAAAATCTAAAGCACATACCGAAATTCAAATAAAAAAAATATCACGTCTCTCTATAAACATACACGATATAATATTTGACGCATTAGAATGTTTATTTATATTTCAATCCGAGGGCCCCTCATCTGTAAAACAATAAATTAGTAGCAGATGATCATTGTAATGTAGTTAAAGATATAGTTTGTCCAAGATCTCAACTATGTCACTTTATTTAAGTGTTTTTTTTTTTATTTAAGTCGGATGGTTTAAAAGTGTTTTCGAGAAGAGAATGTATCTTTAAATGACCCAAATATTTAACTTGAAAGTCCTGCTGCATCATTGTAAGACAGAGAAAGAATGGAATTCAAAGTATAAGAAAATAAAAGAAAACCCACATATTCGCCCCATTTAATCGTCAAAGAATATCTTGTTACCAAGTTGACTAAAGGTTCTTGCATCAGACATGGACTATGTACCAACATCACTTCCTTATCTTTTTTTTTTTTTTATTTTTACGTCTGGATTGACGACGCGAAATTTACGGTTAATTGGAATGAAGCCAAAATAACAATTTTCTTTCCCAAGCGCGTATAGAACTTATGCCATACTGCTACTAGATGGAAAAATGGAAAACAATAAACCATACACTTTTCACATTAGTGTCACTGAACTCGAAAAAAGAAAAACTATAATTTCTTACTATTAGGCGGAAGAAGAAAATTTTCAAAACTGACATCGAATCAAAAACTAAAGCGACGACAACACGACGTGTCAAAAATTAGAATTTTTGAGTGGTGCTAAAAAGTAATCATCACAATTCGTATCTAAAGATTTTTTTGGCGCGAATATAAACAATATGCCAGGCTAGGCATGTGTCAAGCACGCAAATAGAGATTCTACGATTCATTTAAAGAAAAAAAATCATAGAGATGATTATGATTCAAGGTTGAGGTATTGTTACCTCATAAAGTACTTTTGGTTGTATCTTTTTTGTTTGTGTTAATTATTAAGACATTTCAAACCAACAATTCACCGCAATGAGTATGTGGTTATAGGATTTTAGTAGAAGTACGTTGAGCTTTTAATAAACAATTACTTAACAGGAAAACATTTAAAAAATGAATGGAATTTGTTAATTCTTCACTGAACAGAAAACATTGGATGGATTTGTTTGTATTTATTAGAAAATATATTAAACAAAAAAACTTAACACATCTGTTAAATGTTAAAATTAACACAATGATTTATAATATCTACAGATTTTTTTAATAGTTTTTTTTTTTATATGTATTTTTGAATGGGTGAAGAAAAACTTCCTGCATACTAAATTGCAACTAAACATACATATTTAAATAGGTATTTAAAAATGTCTAAAGCTATCATTAAAGTTAGATTGATGTTTTAGAAAAAAAAAATATACCAGACAAAAATAAATACAAAACAATGAGACAGACAAATTTCTCCCTATGGAAAGTTAGCTTATTTTAAGATTTTTTAACGATTAAAGTGGATTAAGTAAAAAATATAAATTAATAAAAAAAAATAATTAAACTCGTTAATCCTTTTTTTTTAAATAACTATTTTACAATATACAATTTTGAGTTCTAACTTTAAAAAATTTTTGTTTTTTCTGACATCAATAGTCAAATCATTTCAATCTAGAAATAAAAAAGTGTTCGCGTTGTTTGTCGATTTCAAAGCAGCTTTTGATTTAGTAAATAGTAATGCTCTAATATACAAACTTACACAGTTAGGTGTTTCAACCAGATTTCTACATGTCATCAAAAATATGTATACAGATAAAGCAGCTATCGTTTGGGATGGATCACATTTTCCTGAATGGTTTAATACTGATTCAGGTGTCAAACAGGGATGTCCTCTTAGTGCACTTTTATTTGCACTGTTTATAAACGACATTGTTAACCACCTTCCTGGAGGAATCAGAATGGCAGGTATCCAAATCAATGTGTTGCTTTATGCTGATGACTTGGTCATATTGTCAGAATCGAAAGAAAGGCTGTCTATGTTTTGTGGAAAATGGGGACATGAAATCAACACTGAAAAGTCAAAAAATATGATTTTCCCGCGATCTAATCGGACTGAAGTTGGAAACAACTGGAAGTACAATGGAAGGAGTTTAAAAGTGACAAAGGAATATAAATATCTTGGAGTGGACCTTAACCCAACGCTGAATTTTAATAAGCACCTCGTCGGAAAAGCCAAGGCGTCTCAAAGTCTTATAAACTTAACATGGAGAAAACCTACACATTTGTGTCAAATACCATATCTTCAATTCAGTTGTGAAGTCAACTCTGTGTTATGCAGCTCAAGTTTGGCAAATGGAAGAGTATGAAGAAGTTGAGAAACTTCAGAAAAATTTCATCAACAAAATCTTTAATTTGCCAATCAACACACCGAATTATGCGATTTACTTAGAAACAGGCCTACCAAAGATTTACCAGCACTCTGAAACTACAAGCTGATTATCTCATTAAAGGTTTTCGAGATGGACAAGGACTGGTGGTATGATAAATGGCAACAGATCGCCACTGCATGTGGTGAAGATTTGCAAATTGATCCAAACAACATTCTTGGTGTGAAAGAAAAACATGAAAAACTTAACTGAATTATAATCTGAGTAACAATAATTATTTCCATGATTATCTTAAGCCCAAAGACATTTCTTTAACCTTCAAAGCAAGAAGCGAAGTATTATGTCTCAACGGACGACCTCGCAATGGGTTTTAACCAGTTCTGCACACTATGTAATACAAGATCCAAAGAAAACTTCTTTCACTTTATAAGCATATGTCCAATTTTTGGAAGGTCGCGTATTTTGAAAAATTTACTCTCTCAATGCAGGAGACAATACAAATATTGGATGGACCGGACTGGCAAAACTTTTCTAACTATCTGAAGAAAATTTGCAGATTTAGAATATGATTAATCTACATTGGGTATAACTACATACATACATACATACATACATACATTAAAAATAAAAATCAAAAATATCAAATGAAAACTGAAAATTCAAATAACAGTATCTTTAAAATCAAGAAATTAAAGTTGTTAGTTGAGCTGACGGCAAAGCCAAAGCTTTCAAATTAAAAAAAAAAAAACAATGTAAATGTATCAAAAATTATAAATAAATGAATTACTTACTACTTACTTTAAGTTTAGAACGTCATAACATAACAAACAAAAAAATAAGTCAAAACAACCAAATCCATCTGGCACCATCCAAATTAACGCAAATTTTACAAAACAAAAATTATTCAGATATTTGTTGGGGTGTCATAATATTTTATGAATTCTACGTTATGTTTTCACCAAATTAAATTTTGTAAAAATCAAATTACAATGTATTCATGAATTTAATATTAATTTTTTTTATAAAGGGTTATCCAATAAGAGGTGTTATTTTGAATAGCCCGCTATATCACTTTTGACATTTGACAAGTAGAAACTACGCCATTAATTAAAATGGAACGATACACGCTTCAACAACGCATTGAAATTCACTATAAAAATGGTGAAAATTTGGCAGAGACGGTTCGTAAAACTAAAACATTTTTGGGTCGTCGTGAAGCACCTTGTCGGACCGCAATACAGAAATTGGTGGACAAATTCGAGCTGTTGGGACAAGTTAGTGATGTGAAGAATAAAACCCGTGCACGTCGCTCAAGAACAACTGAGAATATTGCTGTTGTAGCCCAAAGTGTTGAAGAAAACCCAGGTTTGTCCATTCCTCGTCGTTCTTTGGAATTAGGCATTCCACAAACGTCATTACACCGTATTTTGCATAAAGACTTGGGTCTTAAGGCTTATAAAGTTCAGTTAACACAAGAACTCAAGCCGTCGTGTCTTTGCTGATTGGGTCCTTGAATATCAAAATAACACCTCTTATTGAAAAACCCTTTATTAAGAGTTGTATCTTTTTTTATATCATACTTATTTCGTGTTTGAATGTAACCCGAGCTCGAATTCATATAATTTTCCCTATGATACATCATACCAGAAATTTCATATATAGCGAGCGGTCGTTAATAATATCTCGTTCGATCGTGTTTATTTCTCGTAATCTTTACTCTGCATATCTACCAATCCCTCTGACCTTCACATCAAATTTTATTTCCAACAAATCAGTTTTGTTCTTATAAAGTTTTCATTTTCCATCGAGTAAATTGTTCAATATATTGCATTTCGTCTCTAAATATAAACCTTGGGGTCCACTAATGTCTTCCTATATAGAATCTTATCGCTTAAAATTATTCGAAACTGTTTGAATGATCATTGAACAATTTTAACCTCCAAAGGTTATCTTCAATATTGTATACAGTATTCATTCATGTTTAGCCTTCAAATTCGGTTCATAACCACAATATTAAAAAAAAAGAAAAAAAGAAACAGCTTACAAACTTGTCTCCACTCAAGTAATGCTGAATGAAGCACAAAGCAGTCCTGTCAAACATCACTTCCTGCGGATCAACTGTCCATATTGACACAAGACCAAAGTGTTGCGCAAACATGATACTTATGTTGAATAATGTTAAGAAATAAAACGTCAAAAGTAGATACTAGGGCACTTCAGCCTGTGAACTAAATTTGTTTACATTTGAGGTAAAAACAACATCATCGGTGTGTGTGACGTAGGGAATTCCATGTGTGGGCATAACATAGAATTGTTTGTTTAGATTAAGTTAATTGGATTTTGAAATGAGGTCAACATTTTCGTGTGTTTGGAAGTTTGCTGTGTGGTTTGCGAATAGATGGGGAGAAGGATGGATTAATAATCAGTGGTTGTTTTTGGCTTTTGTCTGAAAATTTTATTTTTCATTTTTATTTTATATGCATGCATTCTCTTGGCATTGAAATGTTTAAGTTAGCAAAGTATCTTCTTACCATCACGCACACGAGATTGTGTAAACAATATTCTTGAAAGAATAAGAGGATTGAAATTCATTGTCAGCAGAAACAGTATCGTCTGAAATTTTATTTTTATTTTTATTTTTTTGCCCAAGGAGTTCGATTGAAAGAAGATCATGGCACTCATGCGTCCACTGAATAGGTAGGTATTCGTTTTAAGATTTCATAAGCAAACCTAAGTGATGCGGCGAAAAAAGATCATCCGTAATGTTTTGTTTATTTTATTTGGTTGGTAGGTTGACAGAAAATATAGGTCATGGTGAATTGGGAGTAGAAAGAGAGTAAAAAACTGATTATTGAATTTTATAGTTGTTTTATTGTTTATAAAGTAGATAGGTACATACATATTTATTGTTCATTGGTTTTAAAGACACATGTTGGAAAGAATATTAGACTTAGGTAATACAAGACATTTTGTATAGATTTAAACTCAATTATATAAGTAATGTTTTTTCTTTTTTTCTTTAATATACAAAAATATTGTTTATTCTTTTGGAATAGGTATCCAAGAGTTATGATTAGATTCAAAACCAAGCCATTTTACAAACAATTTATCTTTCTTTCTTTGGAGTACTTTTTCGATTAGATATGTATCGGGAAACTTTGTTTTTTGCAGTTCTAGCTCATAGAATCCACCTTTGATTGGATGACCTTGATAGTCTTCTAACAGGTGTGTAATTGGATTTGTGCGTTGAGTTTTTATTATTTTAAAAATTTCTGTTGTCCAGTTTGGTGTGTATCCTTTATCAAATACATGCTTATATTTACTAATTCTGACAAAGTCTCCAACCTTGAATTTCGGATTTATACGAATTTTAATGTGATTATATATTTTAGAAAGCAATTGCTGCTCATTTGTCGTGTTGACTTGAGAAGGTTTCATTTTTATTGTACGATGTTTTGAATTATTATAAGTTTCAGTAAGTGAATCTATCATATCAATCCAGTGATACGAACCATTGATACTGAATTCTTTCCACATAAGAGTCTTTAAGGTACGATTAAATCGTTCAACAATCGAAGCTTTGAGAACACTAAATGTAGAGTAATGATTTATTTTATATTTTTGAATAAGCCTTTGAAAGGTTGAATTGAAAAATTCTTTTCCATCATCTGTTTGTAAATTCTTTGGGATTCGGCCTTTATTAAATATATTTTGCATTGCTACAGAAATATTCGTTCCTGTTTTATTTTTTATAGGGGCTGTCCAAGCATATTTAGAAAATGTATCGATAACCGTTAGAAGATAGTTAAAATTTTCGTTTTCTGATGAATAGACTCCCATTTCGACTAGATCAGCTTGCCATAAATCATCTAGACCCTTAATAATGACTCGTCTTTTTGGAAAGTTCCTTCGAGCAGGCTTATGTAGCTCCTCAACAACGTCTCTTTTGCTCATTTTTATATAGACTAATTAAAACAACAAAGTAATAGGTCTTTTATACATTTTTATTCATTTAAAATGTTCTTATAGTAATACATTATTCTATTGATTTTAACAAGTTTTAACTTGATAAGTTGGCATGCACAAGAATTTGGTCCATTTTCACAGATATTTGGTGATAAATTTGTTTCACAGTTGAGGAAATGAGTTTCATTTGTAGGTAAAATCCAGCTGTTTCTTGCGAATCTTCTTATAAACGAAACACTTTCGATAATTTCACAATTGTGTCTTTCAAGTATAATGTGTTGATTACATTCTTGAAAAGCTTCAATTTCATCCACAATTGTATTAATGTTACGAAGAGACATGGTTTTAATTGACATGAGAATGTTGACTAAATTTAAAAAAAGTTGTAGGTGAAACTATTCAATTACCCTTTTATAGAGCGACGTCAATGTTTGTATTCTTTTAAAGTTATTTCTAAAAATATGGCATGCACATGTATCCGGTCCTTCTTGACATGAATTAACAGACCATGGACAGTTCAGGAAATGACATCCGTAATTAGATAATGTGGAAGGTACGTTGACAAATTTTTGCGAGAAGTCTATACAGTACATAAGCTCCTCATAATGTTCGTTTAGTATAAAACTCCGATTTTCGTTAAAAAATTTAACAATTTCATCCATCATCAATTTATAGTTAATGTGAGACATGATAAATGAATGAATGACTTGTTACGTTGATAATCAAGCAGTTACTAAAGCATTTTTCTTTTTTAAGTTTTCAACAGATGTTGTTATGTAGTAGGGAATTTCGAAGTTGTAAGTTTATCGATTTCAATTCTAAAGTGTTGCCTCATTTCGTCAATTTGTTCGTCAACATAGTTTTTGGTAGCAGCGTCTCTTTGTTCTTGTGGGTCGTGAACATTTTTTAATTGTTTTCCGTTTAAGCTGTAATCTTCGCTTTCTGTTTTCTGAAAACCTTCACCAGATGGCCCTATTGGTCCTTGCTCTCCTTGCTGTCCCCTTGGTCCTCTGGGAGCTGCTCTTTTTGAAAAACGTCCGAATTTGTCAACACTCATTTTTTTTTTGTCTATTCAATAATATTAGCCTCTTTTAATTCTTCAATGATTGAAACAATCTCATTAGAATGATTGTTATGACCGGCTTGATGTGAAGCAATCAGAAGTCTCATTCGATCTATGAGCTCATTAGGATTATCCCAAAATATATAGTCTTTTTTCATTTTTGATAGTTGCATTAATCCACTCCCTGTAGGTGTATGCGATGATAAAGTATTAGGAATATTGGTAGCATTTCCAGCCAATTTACTTATTATTTGTTTATATTTATATCCACGATTGCCACGTATTTGATTCTTCGAATCGTGGGCAATTCTGTATGCATTGGTATCATTTAATATGATCTGATAGTTTTTTAAATCTTCGTTGGTATAAATCGCTTTATTAGGGGTTTTCTTAAATATTAACTCGTATAAACCGTTCGTTCCTTCAAAATTTTTGTTTTTAATTTCTATGTTTTCCCCGAGAATTTTTAACTCTGCGTTACCGATATGCCACTTTCCATTTTTTAAATGTATACCATACGTTTTATCAAGGGTTGTTGAATTATTTACAAATAAATCTATGTACTTTTTGGGTATATCATGAAATTTTTCCTGTGATAATTGTTCCGCAAAACGACGATGACCATGACTAAGGCCAAAGCGTTTCTTTGTCCTCTTAGGGGTAGTGCTTTCAGTTAAAATAAGAGAATTGTTATCATTTATAGAAGTATTGGGTGTGTTAAATTCATCTTTAGTATATTTTGTCTTCATAGGAGTTTCAAAATCAAAATATTCTTGTTGTTCTTCTAAGTCATGTTTTATTCTCTTTGCTGGACTTTCATCGACGTAATTATAATTTCGATCTTTCTGCTTGATGTTTGATTTTGTCACTAACTCTCTTAGTGGTTTAGTAATAGGTTTAAGAGATTCTTCAATTTGAGTTTCGTAGGCTTCTTTTCCAGTCTTGAGAGCTCTGTATTTCTTACGTAGAGCATCGGTCGTTTTAATTAGCTCCTTTGTTAGTTTAAAATCTATGTTCATCATATTGATGTGGTATTACTTTTTTTTGGTTTTACAGAGACAAAATAATTTTTTTATACCTTGAACAAATCTTTCAATAGGTTTTAGACTGAGTTTAATATTAAGGTTACTGGTATTTACGGAAGTAAACTGAGAATCGTATTGGTTTGAACCGCTTCTTACTATTACTTTCTGCTCACTGAACTGTTTTGTACTGCTCTTGCAGAACATAACTATGCGTATGATATTAAAGTTATAATTGTATGTGTTTTATAGATTAAGAAACCAATCGTTTTTAATTGTTTCTAAACCACTTTTTACTGCTTTTTAACTGCTTCTAAACCGTTTTTTACTGCTTTTTAACTGATATTAACCGCTTTTTAACTGTTTTTAACCGCATTTAAATTACGTCATTCTAATTTAACCGCTTCGTACTTCATTTTACTGCTCTTATAGAATATAACTATGCATATCATATTGAAGTCTTAATTGTATGTGTTTTATAACTTAAGAAAACAATCGAATCCTTTTCTATAACGACCTTCATTTAAAGAGGTGTCCTTGTCAATTACTAAAAACCCATAATTGGTGTTCCAACATTCTGCACATACCTTTTGAAATGTGCTGAATGTCATATCCGAATTGACGTGATCATTATAAATGTGTTTCAAGTTCATATCATCCTGTTTGAAGACAATGAGAAAATTTGCATTGTCCCGAATTAAATGTTTAGGTATTCTTGTATACGTTTGACATAAATAAAAGCTGTCTATTTGATGATGTCGCCCCATACTAAAGTACGCCCGTATGGTGTCCTGCTTTTCACAGGCAATGTCATCAAAGATAAATATAGAATTGGGTTTAGCCTCTGACGGTGGAACAACATCACTATTGTTGGAAAAGGTAAAAAAACCCATATTTTTTATTGGTATTACGGCTTTTCGTAGAAACTCATATTTTGGCTGATGAAGAGATTTAGAATATATATAGATATTTTCAAATTTTAATCCATTCGGGTGTTGTAGCAAACTCATCATAACATTTGTTTTTCCACAATTTGAGGGCCCCGTAATTAATCCTCTTATACTATCTGGAAACAGTGTACCATGTTTTTTTGTTTTAATATTTTTAGTCAAATCCATGTTTTTTATTGACAACTGATGTTGTTGTTTAATGAACCGCATAATGATACAAACTAGATGATTTCCTATAAATGTGAAGTTTATATTTGAAAGTGTCATAACGTTACTATCCGTCTTAAAGAATTGTACACTATCAGTATCAGCATCACACTTATCATATTATGAAATGATTGATTTTTCAAAAAAGTTAAACAGTCATCAAAGTATCGTGAAGGGAGACGGTTTATTAAATTCTATAATAAACAAGCTACCCCTTGAACTACATTTACCTGGTTATCAATATTGTGGACCTGGAACAAAACTCCAAAAACGTTTAGCAAGAGGAGATCCAGGAATAAATTTACTTGATCAAGCGTGCAAACAGCATGATATTTCTTATTCGAAATTAAAAAAATCATCTGATCGACATATAGCCGATAAAATTTTATCTGAAAAAGCGTGGCAACGAGTTAAGTCCAAGGACGCCAGTATAGCTGAGAGAGCAAATGCACTATTGGTGACTAATCTTATGAAGGGAAAAATCAAATTAGGTATGGGGTGTTCAAATAAAAAAGAAGATAAGAAGTCCGTAAAAGGAGCGACTAAGCAACTTTCTTTTAAAAGATCTATAAAAAATATTGAGAAAGTACTAAAACAAAAGAAACCTTTCAACCTCGAAAAGGCAATCAAAACAGCATTATCAACTGCTAAGAAAACATTCAAGAATAACAACAATAAAATTAAGACACCTAGAGTAATTTCTTTACCCAAAATTGGTGGAGTAATTCCATTTCTTATTCCTCTATTTGCTGGACTTTCAGCTCTTGGAGCGTTATCTGGAGGAGCGGCCGGAATAGCTAAAGCTGTCAACAACATTAGTATGGCCAAAAAAGATCTAGAAGAGAAAAAACGACACAATCTAAAAATGGAATCAATTGCAGTTGGACATGGTTTACATCTTAGACCATATAGAAAAGGGCTTGGTCTTTTTTTTAATCCACAGACAAAAAACTCCTAAGTTCGCTACCCAATCGTGCATTAAATGAAATAGATTTGAGAAATTTCGCAAAGAACTTGATTCCACATTTTCGAGGAGTTTACATGCGCGATAATTTACCAAAGACTAAACCTTTGAGAAACGAGTGCGGAATTGTAAATCTTGATTCTTCAAATGGTCCTGGAACACACTGGGTAGCGTATTCTAAAAAAGGCGCTCAGATTGAATATTTTGATAGCTTTGGTAATCTTCAACCCCCAATTGAAATTATCAACTATTTGGGAGCCAAAATTAGATTTAATTATACTAAATATCAAAATTATGACTCTTTCTATTGTGGTCATTTATGTTTAAGATTTTTATGTGACTGTTATTTTCTATAAATAAAACGTTTTAAATAAAATGAATTCATTGTCTTTTTGTTACCATGGCGATGACACTTACATTAAGTGGGAGAACCTCTCATCTTACAACTGAATATTTTCCACCTCTGAACTTAGATCAGGACTACGTTTGTGGCTTGATTGATTTTCAAACATACAATTCTATACCTAATGTTGATGAGCGAAACAATATGTTTCATGTAGGAGAACACATAATTGAAATACCAACAGGGGCGTACGAAATCGATGATATAGCTGCATATATTTCTGACGACTTATTAATATCAAAAAATTCTACTACAACCGTTAAAATACAAGCAAATAACAATACATTAGTAACTGAGATCGAAAGTAATGAAAAAATATATTTCGATAGGAAAAGAAGTATTGGAAAATTACTGGGTTTCAGTAAACGTGTCCTTGGGGCCGATGAATCACACTTATCAGATTTACCTGTTGATGTAAACAAGGTAAATGTAGTACGTATTGAGTGTAATATAATTACTGGCTCTTATCTAAACAATACTCCTGTGCATACAATACATGAATTTTCACCAGAAGCAGGAGTTGGGTATAAAATAATAGAAGTTCCAAAAAATGTCATCTATTTGCCAGTGAATGTCAAGCACATAAGTACTCTAACGTTGAAACTCGTAGACCAAGACGGAGACTTGATTAATTTTAGAGGAGAAAGAATAACTGTTCGATTGCATTTAACCCCTAAATCCACACACAATGCTGATCTATAATTATATATCTGGCCACAAAATTGACCGTGCAATTAGTCACACTACAACAGCAAAACTGACAAGACCAAACCTCTCCCCTGAAAACAAATCTTATCTCAAAGCATTAGGATTTAAATTAAAATAAACAATATGAAAGATATATTGAATATAACTCATGGACCTAGCTACGACAATAGCATATCTAAGGTTGAGTACCACAGTTATTCACCATTTGTTCAGTCCTACAATCCAAGTGATGAAATTCGTATTCTCATACAACAACAAGACTTGAGCATTTTACCCAGTGATAGTGATATTTACATACAAGGTGAGGTGAAAAAACTAGATGGAACAGTTTCGTCAACAGTAGAATTATCTAATAATGCCATGGCTAGCCTTTTTGAGGCAATACATTATGAAATTAATGGTGTGGAAATCGATAGCAATAAAAACGTCGGCATTACGACATCATTAAAAAACTATATATCTTTGAACGCTAATGAAAGTAAAAGTTTAGGAAATGCGGCATGGACGGGAAACAATAGTATATCACCTGTAAAGGGTACTTTTAACTTTTGTATTCCGTTAAAGAATTTATTGGGATTTGCTGAAGACTACAAAAAGATTATAACAAATGCAAGACATGAATTAATTCTGATTCGAACTCGAAGTAACGAGAACGCTTATATTTCGAATGATGCAGATGAATTAAAACTTACAATTTCGAAACTGCAATGGAGGGTTCCACATATTACTTTATCCGATTCAAATAAGCTTACGTTATTCAAACAAATACAATCAAAACCAATTCAAATTCATTTTCGAAGTTGGGAAATGTATGAATATCCAACACTATCTACCACCACTGATCATTTATGGAATGTTAAAACTTCAAACCATCTTGAAAAACCCAGATATGTTATAATTGCCTTACAAACCGATCGTAAAAACCAACGCGATAAAGATTCTAGCAAATTTGATCATTGTGAAGTGACTAATGTAAAGGTGCATTTAAACTCAGAGTCTTACCCTCGAGAAGATTTGAATCTTAAATTTGAGCTTGACCGTTATGCCATCCTCTATGATATGTACAGTAAATTTCAACAATCCTACTATCAAAAACAATCAGAACCACTTTTGTCTCGACAAGAATTTAAAGATATCGCTCCAATTATGGTAATTGATTGTTCTCGGCAAAATGAGACTATAAAATCCGGACCTGTCGATGTAAAAATCGAACTCAAAACTTCAAATGCAGTACCACCTTCAACAACTATGTATTGTCTTATTCTTCATGATCGTATAATTGAACACAACCCCTTAACTGGAGAAGTTCACAAATTTACATAAATTGAGTTGCATGATATATTAACCTCATAGCAGAAAGTGAATTTGTCGAGAACACATCGTAAATATGAACACGTATATTGTCGACTTTCAGGGATTCCGAAGTTTCAACAAAGAGTTTATTATGAAGGAAGTAACAGTATTTCATGATGGACATTATCACCTTTTCATTGGTACTCCTCCTCCTCCTGATTTTAGTCGGCTACCCACATCACTTAAAAAACAAACTCACTGGATATACCACAACTGCTATGGATTAACCTGGAACAGTGGATACACAGATTTTCACCAAGTCAAGTTATTTATACAAAGACAAATTCAAAATGCCGTTGTTTATGTTAAGGGATCTGAAAAAAAACATTATCTAAAAGAACTTCTTCAAAATGATAGCGTAGAAGTCATCAATTTGGAAGATATCCATAACTGCCCCAACTTTAAGGAATTAAAACGAATTTATCCTGATCCACTAAAATATCCGAATCAAAGAAAATTTCGTTCTCTTGAAAATGTTAATATTTTAAGTAAATTCATAAGTGAAGCAAACACCAATTAGCATACCTATACAAATTTCACTATTTTAAATAAAACAAAATATATATTTTATGTTCAAAATTTTTTTTTTTTATTTGTTATTATTTGTCATTTTATATAGAAGAAGAAGAATTGGTGCCCCGAAAATGTTTTCTCTGATATCCATAAGGTATGGAACTATGGTCTTCGAGAAAACGGCGTTTTTCTGCTCTTGGTTTGTAGGTCTTAACTTCTGGCATAGTTACTACTTGATGATCATGTGTTCGTCGAATATTGTTTGTTTTTATGATTATACCTTCGCTTGTAGAATTATTTAATACTGCTTCCTTAATTGAATTAAAATTTATTTTTTGTGATGACTCATAGTTAAGAAAGATACCCTTAACTTTGCAGACTATGTTTTCATTATTATTATCCCTAGTGCTAAAGACTTTATATGCGTAATTTTTAGGGCCTCCGCTTACAAATTCAGTTATATAACTTCCATTGCCATAGCTTTCTAGTTCATCAGTCATGTCACCGATAAATTCTCCTGTAGAAGGTTCAAATTCTTCATCACGGCTCACGTAGACAACGGAATCAGTATCATAATAAAGAACTCTTTCACCTAATTTTTCCAGGTAGTTGTATAATTTTAGGCGAGCTAGAGTAGTTGTATACGCGGCAACAGAAACATTTACTGTAGACAGAGAGTCAGCTGCTTCTTCTTTCATTTCAAAACTAACGACGATGTTTTCTTCATTAACTGGTAGAATATGCAAGACTTCTATAGAAGGATGTGTTAGCAGTTGAAACAAATCAGATGGGTTGTTTAAAATACAAGTTTGTTCTTGATTTTCACGTTGTCCAAATTTTCCCCAAAACGAATTCAAAATTAGCTTTGCTAAAGATCTTTTACCAGGATTGTTACAAATTTCTGATACTTCCAGTTTAATGTTCTCTTTATTAAGAAAATCAGCAATATATTTTTCTTTTTCTTGGTTCGATGTACATTTACTTGGCCAACCTGATGATTCTTGTTTTATTTTTAGAAATGTATTCATCATTGAGGTGAAAAGACCTTCAGTATTTGTACTTGGATCGTACTGGATTACGTCATATTCCCATATTTCAGTAATAGAAAGTAACTTGTAGCCTTTTTCAATTGCTTTAACAACTTCATCAATTACCCAGGTTCCAAGTAATGATCTCTCCTCATCAGAATGTGTGCACATTTGTTGTTGGTTTTTTTCATAGCTGCAACTTCTGCACAACGAAAACATAAGCTTATTGTTTTGCTTGATTGGTAGGACGGGGTGAAGTAGATACTCGGGTGGAAGAATTTTACACTTGACAAGTCCATTTATACCCTCCAATTTTATATCAGTGCAGGTGATATTGACGTGAACTTTTGGATGCCCTATGGGGAATTTTCCATTTTTACAAACCCATGGGTAAAGAGAACAAACATCTATGTACTTGATTTTTTCACCTTCTCTACATTTATAATAATTGTATGAATTTCCAGTTCTTCCACCATAAAAAGCATCACGTGGATTCAATGGAGAATTTTGTATCAGTGTATGCGTTTTTAAAAAATTCATATCTTCCTCACTTAATGATTTCATCAGTCTTTGAAACTCACAAGACCACATTTCAATGACTTCGTAATTAAATTTTCTTAACCGTTCAGTTTTGAATTGTGTTCTCTCATATCTGTTATTTAAGGTATCGTTATTGTTTTCGTATAGAGGTTGATCACGATTGTGTTTCAAACAGAGGGGGTGACCATGATAGTAACAACCATGGAATTCAAATATTTGCCGGCTTTCCTCACAAAAACCATCAACTCTCACTCCATTGACAACTGCTTCTTTTCCTTTATATGCATGCTTAATATAAATTTTTCGCTTTTTTTCCTCCCAAATCATCCACTTGATTGCTTCTGTAGATTGATTATCTACACACCTGTAGCCATTTTTAGGTATTAACCCAATAGTGTTTGGTTGAAGAAAGTTACGACGAAAGACAAGATTACATGCTGATGCTATTGTAGTTGCTTCCAAAAACGGTTCCACATTGCTCTGATTAAGAAATAATTTTCTAAATTTTAAACAAGCCTCGGTCAAAATTTTAACATCACTAATACAATATTCCACAAGTTCATGCTGCATGTCAAAACGATCGTTTTTATGTTTTGCAAACCATTTAATGAAGACAGCACGTTCTTCCCTCCACATTGTGTCTGGACTGTAATATTCAATAGCAGGTAGCTTTCCGATGTAATTTTCATTTTCTTTGGTATTGAAGAAATGAGGAAAATAGCCTTTTTTTAAAACAGGCGATAGGTCAAACGCTTTTGGAAGTTTTGACAATGCCATGGGAAAGTAGTTTAATGAGTCTATGAATCTGACATTTTCTATTTGCATTAATATTATTTTTGTTCCTCGCATTATCAATTTTGGACTCAGTTTTGTTTTTTGCAATATGTACTTCAATATAAATTGGTGATCATACGCTTGACCATTATGAGCTATCACAACAACATTTTTAAAATGTTGCCGAACGTTTAGTATGTGCCTCACAAATTCCTCTACTACATCCTCTTTCCCTTCTCTTATAACGTGCAGTGAAAATTTACATTGTTGACAAAAGTACAAATTTGGAACATCTAAACACTGATCACACTTGTGTTGAAATACACATAAATTCGGTTCGTGAATTTTTATTGCTGAGTTAATTGTTCCTTCATCTTTTTCACCAATCATTATTTTTTCTCCGATTACTTTCTCTTGCCGACTCTCCAAATCATAGAATATATATAAACATTTTTCACAATTAGGAGTTTTATTATCCGGAATAATATAGCATAAATGGTCCTTGGGTACATGTTTATGACAGAGTTTACAGAAGTATTCATCACAAATATGTTCTCGACCTGCTCTGTGTGTTTTTAAGCATAAAAGGCATCTTTTCATCTGTTCACATATGGAATTTTTTCCTGACGAGCCGCCCACTTTGTGATTGTCAAAACATTGCCTCCCTCTAAAGTTTCGATTACAATCTTCACATAATATCTCGTTTGGGGTCTTGCTGCAGCCTGGTTCAAGTGTACATTGAGGACATGATTTTGCACATTTATGATTTCTTTTCGTATTGAATGGTATGTGACAAGTTTCACAATAATAGCTACAGCAAAATGCTGCAGTCAATGATAATATTACATTAAAATGGTTATCATGATACAATAAATTTATCTTTTTCTCTCCATAAGTACAAGAAGTACCTTCAAAAATAACATTTTTCCCTTTCGTTCCGTATTCGTAGACTGTAATCTTGTACTCTTTTAAATGGTTCTGAAGTGCTCTCAGCTCTGGAATTCCACATCCTTCAGATGGTATACTGAGTTGTACATCATTGATAAGCTTTAAGGTTCTTTGAGTTTGAATCTTATTAATGTCTCGTCTAACCTTTCTAAAATCAACTTCATTGTCAGCATATGATTTTGCTACGACCAAGGCACGAGGTAAACATAAATTATCTATGTTGTTAATAGGTATTATACCTTTTTTTCTAATGCATTCTGCTTCAAATGTGTTAAATGCTCCAGAACGAGTTTTTCCTGCTCCTGATGGTAGCTTAACAGATGTTACTGACAAGCAAAAATCATCTGTGCTTAGACCTTCTGAGTTACTCTGAAATATCTTGCTTATCATGTCCCATACATCGCTAAATTTTAGCTCGGAACAATCGCGAAATGTTATCCAGCCATTTCCCCGTTCGGCAAAACTCTTTCCACCAAAAGTGATGCCAACCTTATCTGTAGAGTTAAGATCTACTAAGGCGTACTTAAGCATATCATTTATAGCTTCCTTTGTCCACGAAATAGGCTCTTCATTTACTGGAACTGTTTTTATTTTAAATTCCAATTTTCGTCCTCTTAAGTTGAATCGATGAACGCGAGTCTCAAAATCCCTCAACACCTCGATTCGCTAAAAAATAAATTTCAGAAACAAGAAAAGCAAAATCTGAATAACTATCGACACGAGTTGAAGAAAAAAGTGAAATAAAAACTCAAATATTTGTTATTTCATTTGAAATACTTTATTTATAGCCGTAAAAGGCATGTTTTTGAGAATTTAAAATATCTACCTCATTATTGAAAGTAGCAAAATTTGCGGCAGCAGCTTGTTCCATTTGATGGAACTCAATTGCAAATGACTGCCCCATAGGTTCCAACAGCTCCATGAAACAACCCTCCAGATCTTTGAGCTCATCCTTCGATATCTTCTCGGTAAAACGTTTCGGAAGATAAACTTTGCAGTCCGAGAGCTCCAATAGAATTTGTTGGCCAAACTGGGTAGAAACTTTTTCAGCCTTACTTATGGCGTACTTCTTCTTCAGCTCCAACATCTTCAGGCTTTTGGTAAGCTTCTGGTCCTGGTTCTTGCCAATGGAGTTTAGTTTGCTCAGGAACATCTTTTTTTTGATTTTTTTATTGAGTGCAGGGTTTGAAAATAAATTTAAAACTGATACCATAGCTACAAAACAGTCTGGTTTTTATACTTTCAAAAACTTATCCCCCCTTAAAATATTATCGAGGGTTTACTTTTCTTCATGTGAAGTCGCAACATCCGTTAATTAAACCCACCCAAGACGTAACTAAAAGACGAACCATAGGTTTTTTAATTAAGTTCTTAAACAAATACAATATCCTACCATGTTTGTTCTTTATCCTAACTGTAACTGTATCAATTTATTCTCCATTCAAAACGAAAATTTAATATGAAACTCACTCTCTCACATTAATAATATAGGTATAGTTTTGAACAACTCTTGTTTATTCAGGTTTAAAATATTAAATCGCAACTCCTTTGAAATCGCAACCTCATACCAATCAAAATTTAATTATCCAACAATAATACTCCTTAGACACAACAAAGATTAATCCAATTAATTTGTATCAGTCATAAAAAAAAATACAAAACCTCTATCAACAATCATAGTAATATCAATTGCATTTTGCAACACAGTTATATCAGAAAACTTTAATTTCATCATTCACTGTGCATGCATCTTTATAAGGTTTATTTAACTCATAATAAACACCTACATCTCAATATCTTTTTCTTCTACCCTTTCAACAAATGTTGTCTTTGAAAACGAACCATACCCCCCCCCCCCCCCATCTATGATCCCATATCCATTCAAACAAAAATATTCACTAACAACGCTTCCATAACTGCTAAGACAAATTTAATATACTTCTTAGCAAAACGATCGGGAGCATCCAATAATCAAAACGCTGTACTAACATAATAAAAAAAGAAAACAACAGATCATACATTTATTAAAAATCAATAAAAAAAACCTTCGACCACTGGTCATCAACTAACATACATCGAACTGACAGCATTTCTTATCTTAAGATATTCATAATAAAAAAATCACCCATCTAAAAATTTCCAGACGATAGTGAATTTCAATGCTCTTATTCTTTCAAGAATATTGTTTACACAATCTCGTGTGCGTGATGGTAAGAAGATACTTTGCTAACTTAAACATTTCAATGCCAAGAGAATGCATGCATATAAAATAAAAATGAAAAATAAAATTTTCAGACAAAAGCCAAAAACAACCACTGATTATTAATCCATCCTTCTCCCCATCTATTCGCAAACCACACAGCAAACTTCCAAACACACGAAAATGTTGACCTCATTTCAAAATCCAATTAACTTAATCTAAACAAACAATTCTATGTTATGCCCACACATGGAATTCCCTACGTCACACACACCGATGATGTTGTTTTTACCTCAAATGTAAACAAATTTAGTTCACAGGCTGAAGTGCCCTAGTATCTACTGTCAAATCAAAATTTATCAAAAAAAAAGAACCAATACCTTCCATGCTGATAAGAATAAACGCATTTTAGTTTTATCTCGGTTCTCTACTTTTTTTTTTATTGATAACTAAATATTGAACATTTTACTTTCAAAAAAAAAAAAGAACGAATAAATGTTTCAGTTACCACGTTTCCTTTTCAGTTTGTTTGTTAATTTTATTTAAATTTATTTTCCATGTAAGCCTCGAATATAAAATGAGATAAGGAAAAAGAGTGCACTAAACTGTAGCTCACGATCTTTTTTTTTTTTTTTTTTTATTATTTTACTATACGATCAAAATAGGTAGACCCATCATACAAAAAAAAAAATATCTGTTGATTCACGTCACGAGTCTTTTAGTTTTCTAACTCTCTTCAGGTAAACGAAAGTGTAATGTAAGAAAAAAAAAAGAACCTATTGTCAACTTTGTAAATATTGGTTTGACGAATTTAATAAAAAGTAAATTTAAAAAAAAAAAACAAATAAGAGAAGATTAAAAAAGCCACTCACCTCCAGTATCATTGTATGGAATGGAAAACTCCCGGCTGCCAGACCAACCATCATGTATCACTTGGATTTTTGATAAATGAATCTAGATGAACGACAGAAGGTGACAAGTGAAAATTATTTCAAAACAGACAACAAACTCAATTTATCACCAAGGCTCCTAAAAAAAAAGGTTAAGTCACTTGTAGCTTGATCATTATACTCTAAGATAAGAGACAAGTGTACCTTTAACCGTCATTTGTTTTATTACGGATGTACATATAATAATATTTGCGGTTAGATTTGCGTCATTGTTTGCTGAACTTACGCTTTTTTTTATTATAGGCTTTGTTTATTAGGACGCACAATGGCTTGGTTGATTTTTTTTTTTGGAATGGGAATCCAAGTTTGTTTTATTGTGCAACATTTAACGTACCTGTTTTATATAGTATTTGTCTTTACTTTTATAAATCTAATGCTTGTTTTGTTTTTATATGAAAACCGTCAAACCAGAAGGTTCTAGGTAGGTATTGAAATAGAGGTTTGATGAAACTAAGATGAGCAAAGAGTCAAAGACCAATTACGGCTAAGATGAGAAGTTGATGTTGTTGAATTTATTTTCGATTATAGCGTATATGCAAGTTTGAAGGTTTAAGGTATTTGTTTTGATATTTGGGTATAGCGGGTAAGACACTAAATAAGTATTCTCATAGCAGAGCTCAACACACTTATTAGAATTGGGTGATTTTGGATCTGCTCATGGAAACAATCACGTATGGGGGACTCCTTTGATTGTTTTTTCCATGAGCATTTTGAAGAATTCGATCTCCAAAATTCTGGAATTCTTGCTTACTTTGGAAAGTTTTAGTTTCAGATACGAGATCTTCATTTTTAGCAACAGTTCATACCTATACTCCCCACCAGTCCTAGGCAAAAGAATTATATTTTGATCAAGTAAGGCTTACCACCCCAGAAGAAGGATCAAATCTAATCGAAAATAAATAAATTCTAACGAAATTTTCATTATTGGCAATAGAAAAATTTCTATGGAATTTATATGGCAGGTACCGTTAATAAGATGAATTGGAAAAAAAATTTCTAACGATAAACGATAAAATTATTGGCAAAAAACCAGTCATACAAAATTTTATCAAAATCGATCATATTTTTTAAAAGAAAAATTGGTTTATCTTTAAGGCTTATTTGCCTGATCAAAAAAAGCGTATTGAAATTTATATGGCAGCAGGTACCGTTATATTTAGACCCAGAATAAAAATCAAAAATACACCTGGGCATATTACTCTATAGGGGTACAGAGTATCTACCAAGTTTGAAAAAAATCAGCCTAACCGTTTAGGCTGTAGGTGTCAATACATCCAGATTGACAGACGGGCAGATAGACAGAATTGTCGGACCTACATTTTTCGTGTTTTCTATAATTGTAATGGCATGTTTGATTGTTATCTCAAAACTTTTTGCTTGCACGAATTCATAAATTGTCTTTAAGTACCTCTATAATCGCAAGTAAAAATTGTCGCGCTAGTTTTCTTCAAAATAACCCCAGCAAAGTCGCGCGACTAATTATTTCGTTGCACGACAAATGTACGACAATTAATTCAATTATTAAACTTTTGAAATTCCGAAGTGGTAATGCTAACTTGAAGGACATGTTTTTTTTTGCCTTCAATTCGAGGTCACCCTGTAAAATAAAATATCAAACTTCATTTCACGTCCTCGTCGTTCTTTCTGACTTAAAATGTGTTTTAAGGAAAATTAATGTTCACCCTTTTAAGTAGTTTTCGTTTGAATTACTATTGCTAAAATATTGCACCGGTTTTGGTTTGAAATTAATTAATTTTATCTATTTAGATGTAGTGATGCAATTACATCAATGTAGGTACAACCCAAACATATAGTTTCAACATTGACAAAATGAAACAGCTATACAGGGTGTTTTTTTTCTACATAATCCTTAATATCCATGCTACTGGATGCAATCTCGAACTAAGTCATTTTTCAAACAAATTTTGTAAGCAAACTTTAACACATCATATTTAAAAAAAAAATTTAGGACACTACCCACGGTAAGTTATTTAAAAACTTGGCCCATTTTATTAAGTTTTCAAATTAGTTCAACACTTGCCACTTGCTGCTTCCATAATCATGTTACCAACATTTAAACCAATTTCGAGCAAATAAAATTTAAATTAATTTTTAAATCGGAACGTATTACACCTAGTTGATATAGGACTCCAAAAAACCATCTTTTTAAATAATGTTCAGGCTGCTTAAGTAGTTTACATACTCAAATTCCTGATCCATGGGAGGTTATCCGGAGGAAGGCGAAAAGTATAATACAATTCAATACAAACTTTATCATTTTTAAAATGTTTCAAAAACAGAAGCAGTATCCCCTGTTTTTTAAATTTTAAATTTCAACTTATTGTTGATGCTCATAAATTATTCTTTATTCAAGCATCAAATTTTGTCCTTCATTTTACAAAGCGTTTCCAAATGTTTGATAACTAAACCACTACCTATTCTTAAAGGTCATATAATATTATTTCTTTTATTTTCATCATAATAGATTGTAATTTTTATCGCACAAGATTATAAAATACCAAAAACTACCCTTCATACATGTTCGATTATTTGACCTTTCAACTATTTTAATCGCATAATGTCGAAATTTAAGTAGTAAACCCCATAACGACTGCTCTCATTCATTTATAGAAAAGACGATTCATTAAACATTTTTGCCACTCATATTTTTTATAGCCCAATTTTGTTTGCCCAAAAGATAATTTTTTTTTATATTTTTACGTGATTATGATTACATTTTCAAATGAATTTCAAGAATTATTATTGAATTTCAATTTTTTTTTAATCGCTTAAAATCAGAAGGCAATAAAAAAAAAAAACAACTAAAATGTTCTACTTCAAAAGACAAATACAAATAAAACTGTAAAAACTGCTTTCACAAACATTCCATATATAAAAAAAAAACGTTTGTTACATGCGAACGCATAAAATATTTTTAGGGCGCTTAGTTTATTACCAACTTTACCACAGATACTTATTCAGCTTGGTTTTGTATATTATTTCATTCATACAACATGAATAGACAAGCCTTTTAAAACAGATCCATGACTTCATACGTGTATCTCTAAAGTTAAAAAAAAAATAGTTTTAAATTATACCAAGTATCTAACAAGTTTAAAATACATGTTACCTGCTTAGCGACAGGAGTACAAATTGTATCTAATATAAAAATGAAATGTTTAATCAGATGATTCGATTGACTTGAGTACACACACTTTTTTTTTTATTTTTATTTTCTTGAGGTACCTACTTAAACTTAACACGCATGATAGATAAACTGACAGCAAGAAGCTATATGGGTACACCTACCTCCTACATACGAATAGGTTTTACCTAATATAAAGTGCGTGTGCGTTAATGTTTTTTAGTCTTTGCAGATACTTAAATTTTTCTTTAAATTTCTTTCATGTGCGAACGTCAATGTCACACACATGAATTATTAATTAGACAACACGTAATACGAAAATGCTAAAAATGTACCTGTTGTCTAGATATATAAGTTTGTTGGTGCAGAGCTTTTCTGTGATTTGGCAATCATCATCTACGGTCTTCAACAAAAATGGTTCAAACGATTTTTCAATCTAATTTAAATATTAAATAAATAAAAAAAAAATACATATCTATTTGAATGTTAATGAGGAAGTAGTATAGTAGACTTTAATACATGATCTTTTATTTTAATCTTCCCGGTTCTTGGTCACAAAAAGATACATACATATATATACAAGTTATTAGAAATGTTTAGTTATGTATTAACAGACATATTCAATTAAAAGCTTGTCAATGTCAATCAAGACCCTATGCGATATCTTGTAATCTTGCTTCTAATATAGATTACAGTGGCAACACCCATTTCATTTTTTATAGGACTGGAAATTTATTAATTGTTGTTTAACCGAGTTTCCAAATTGTTACCTAATCTTGAAATCCATTAAGTATAGCGAACATTTTTGTTCTTTAGTCTTTTATAACGAATAAAGATCCAGTTTAATAAAAAAGATACAAAAACGTTTATTATTTTTTTTTTTTTTTTGAGAATTCTTTTATTTTAGGTGTCAAAATTCTTAACATATTTTGCAACCCGAAAACCTTGAGAATAAAATAAAAATATTTACATTTGTTAACGAGTTTACACCTGAAGAAAAACCTGTTGATCAAAAAATTTTAAATGATCGAACGAACGTTATTTGAGGTTTAAAAATTAAATAAGTTACACAAGAATTTTTGGGAGGAGGTAGGCTTGCTGCCGTGTCCCATGTTTATTTTTTTTTTTAATTTAGAATATAAATTTTAAGAGAAGACCGTTTGTTTGATATTTGTATGAAGGGACAGAACAGGTTGTTTCGTGAATATAAAAACTTGAAGATTAAGCGAGTTTTTTTTTATAGAAAGTTAATTTATTGGAAACTTTTTTTTTATATTTTTATTACGGAGATCGTGTTTCATTATGAGTTTTGTGAATTGGCGAATTATAAAAGAAACTTGCTAAAGCAAACCGTTGGTGTATCTTTTCATTAATAAAAATCAAATAGAATAAACTTATTTGCTGATTGCGGAAAAAAAGATTTATAAATTGAAAGAAAAAAAATGCATGGATAGTGCGAATTCGTTTGTTTTTGTAATTAGAGAACGAACAACGCTTTGAATTATAACTTTCCGGGCTTTAAGTGCCGCGTAAACACACAATATTATTTTGTAATAGAATGGAAACAAAGTAACTGGCTACTACATAGCTATTAGAAAAAGAAATATTAGAGGAAGCATTCGCACTTGTTAGAGGGCAAATTCTTATTGGTTTTTAAGTATTCGAAACTTGGAATAATTACTACAAGTGTTAACAAAAAACAAGTCGATAGTAACGACATCCAATGAGCAAAGTTTGGAATTTACACATGATTTCTTTATTTGTATTAACTATAAACTCAATGGCGCAAAATTATAGTCCATTTAATTCGAAGCTAAATCACTTTTAGTTTGACACTAGTCTAAAATTACATTTTTGGCAATTATAGACAAGTTAAACTACACTTTATCTTTAAAGACTTGCATCAAAATTAAAATCATGAAAACCCTATTTTAATTTTGATAGTGTTACACTTGCTTCTCTCTGACTGCTGTCAAATTGTCATTTTCTATAAACCAACAAAAAAATTTTTTTTTTCGGAGGACGAAGATTTTGAATTGTTTGACGACATGAAACTGAAATGGTATACCCTTTATTTCGTAAAGCGGCATTACAGCATTCTTTGCAAAGATCAACTATTTAACGATGTTTCTAAGTTCTTAAAAAAATTAAATTAATTTTAAATTCAAAGAGGGAGAAAATTGAAATTAAACAGAAAATTATCATTTTATTGACACATTCCTGGCTGACGACATTTTACGACAGATAGAAAGGTGTGTTTGCTTTGATTTCTCAGCGAACTGTCACTGTTTAAGGCGTGTTCTGCAGAAATTAGTAAGAGAAGTGTTTTAAACCCCACACTAGTTGTCAGTACTTCAGAAAGAGTCTATAATTACTTTAAAGTTAGAGAACTGTTTCAAAGTTAAAATGAAGTTAAGAAGTGTGGCGTTAGTTCCTTTAACTTAGGCTGACTATAATTTTGCGCCAATGGTATTGCGTAGGAATATTGCATAGTTTAAGAGCCGCACTATGTATGTATATATGGCTACTTCCTGCTCCATATACTGTGAAACCAAAAAATAAGAATATCCTAACAAACACGAATATATTAAAGATTAATTTATTGCTTTGTGAGACAGTTCCCACTAAATATTCCGCAAATGTCAAAATTAGATTTTCAAAATCTGTCAACCTAACAGGGTGATCGGTATAAGATTCAGGTGACAGGTCGATTATTAGGGGTGCCGTGAAATAAGGCCGTACGCACTTTATTATATGCGTATAACATTCTGGATATTTTAAAATAATAAAAGGAAGGTAAATAATATATTTTAATATTCATTTAATTAGATAAAAGTTCAGTCATGTCACGTAAGAACTAAAAAATGCGATTTCTCGGAAGAGGTGGTTTTGGTTATTTTTAATTTTCTCAAAAAGTACACAAAATTTAAGCATCCAGTTTTCTGTTTTGGACTAAAAATTACCAAAAGCATTGAATTTTGAAAACAAAAATTAAGTAGGTAGGTGCTCTTAGCTAATTAACATTTTGAAAAACAAAATTTAAACATTCCACAAAAACAACTTTATTAAAAAAAAAAAAATGAAACAAGGCATTTCTAGTTTCAAAAAAAGTTTTAGTATGGCATTGTTAGGTTTTTCGTTGTTTTTTCTTTTTCTTTTTCTGTTTTAAGTCAATTTTTTTAGAAAATCGCCTACCCTGTCTAAACAGGGAGAAATAGACCACACCTCCCTTCCATATGACACTGCATAGTGTCAAATTTATTATTTGCTGATGACAGTAGATATTTACACACTGAATAATCGACATATTTGTACAGTGTCGAATTACAAAATAATTAATTGGTTACAAAATTGAATTTGTAAGAATCTGTAAAACAAAAATGCCAAATTTATTGCCCCTCATGACAATATGCACTGAATAGGTTCTACACAAATGTCTAAATTGTATATTTGTACAAAAATCACAGCGACAAAGAGCAAAAATGAACAAAAAAACAGTACAAAAATACTTAAATATATGTATGTGTTCTAACACTTTGATAACACTTCCGTAATCACCAAAAACCTAAATATCTTTAAGAATAATTGATACAGATTTTTCTTTCATTTAAGAACACATGAAAAATGCAAAAAACAAACAAACCTGTAAATGTCAAATTTTATCTTAGAAAGTTAAATATACCATAAATATTTCAGAAACGTTAAAAGCAAAAAAAGTTTATTTGTGTATATGTGTAAATTTTCCAAAAACGCTTTAATTTTAATGAAAAACGTGTTAGTATGTTTTTGGATAAACCTAACAACTTATAAGGAGTTGTAAACCAACTACACTTTGTTTGTTATTTAATTTTGATTAAGGAGTTCCCTACACAATTACACATAAGCTATCTTTTTTTTAACTACAAAATCTATCTTTATATTAAAGGACTAGAACTAGAATATGAAAAACTCATTTTCATAATTGAAATTGACTTGAACATAAATATCGTGCCAAAAAGTTTGTTAAAAATACGTGATGGGATGGACAGACAATTAAATTATTTATTTTCATTAATAGCTTCCATAGCATAAGAATATATCACTCAAGACACAACCTATGTGATTAGGTAATGGAGATGAAATGATCGGTAATTTGTCAGCGGTTTGTTTAAATGTTGGCAGATTTTCTCTGCATTTATTTTTTTTTTTTTTTTATAAAATAAAATTATTTTAAGTAAAATTTTTACCCTCAGAAACTCAAAAGTTATATTTTACAATATTAATTTTTTTAATGATTGGATAATTTGGTTAATTTTGACAACGGACGGCAAATGAAGTCTTTAAGTCGAAACTATATTTAAACTAATGTCTAGACATTTGTGATTGGTGAGGGTGATAGTTATGTGGGTTGAACATGGTTTCAAAAGTACGAAGTTCAATTTTGTTACAAAATTTCAATTATAAAAATAATAAACAAAATGAAGAAAATATTTGTACACGCAGTCAAGGGGTTTTGACTTTTTAAATTTAAATTATGCTATTTTAATTTTTTATAGTCTGTATAATATGCCAATCGCAATTAAGATTTACACATACAAGCGATGATAATATCTCGACTATGTTCATAATTCTTTATTCCTGTGCCCAAAAAGCCAAACTCTCCATACCAAGCGCTAATTTTCGGTTTATTAAACCACCTACTTTAACATGCTCAATAATTTAATCTACCAAACTGCAAAGTGTCAAATTTATTACTTGATTACACACTGATTAAGTTATGACAGGTCACCCTTTGTAATCGATTAACATCAAAATCGGATTTGTATACAAGTCTGTCAAACTGCAAAATGTCAAATTAATTAATTGGTGATGACTCACACTAAATACTCCACAAATGTCAAAATTGTATTCGTACAAATCTGTCAAACCGCACAAAGTGTCAAATTTATTGCTTTCTGATGACAGCAAGCACTGAATATTCCACAAGCATCTAAGTAAAATTCGCTCAAATCTGCCAAACCTCGAATTGGCAAGAACTGAGGAAAAAATCAAAACAATTAAATAGATTTCATGTTTAACACAAGACTGTTAAAATGTGTGGAAAACTTTGATCAAATTTCTCAATTCATCAAAAACGCATCTTACGTGTTGACAATTGATTTAGATTTTTGTTTTCATTCAAGAAAACATAAAAGATGCAAAAACAACTTATGTTATTTTGGATGTAAAACACAAAAAAATTAATGTTTAATTGAAAACATAATCAAACATAAACGCAAAATCGTATGAATTTTTATTGAAAGTGCTAAATTAACTTTTTATGAAGATTCAAGTCAAAATCAATGTGTGTAGAAAAATTTGTTTTTTTATTTAAATTTTCCACAAATTTATCTAATTTAAAAAAATATTTGAAAAATTAATTAAAATTAATATTTTTCAAAATTTTGGACCCTAGAATTGATCAAACTATTCAGGTTTTTGTAAAAAAAAATTTGGGTTAAAATTTATTAAGCTGTTCACGAGAAAGCTCAACAAAAAAAAATTTTAATCACAAAAGAAAAAAGGTTTTTTTTTAAATCCTTGGAGCTGTTTTTGAGATTTTCCTATAACCGGACGCGGGCAGCAACTTTTATAACCGCCTTTAACATTTCTCTCTCTTAAGCGGACAAAAAACATTTGGATAACGCTTTGAGCAATGCGTCTACTGTACAGTGTACATTCTGTACATGCATAATATATTTTGCTATATTTTGTTTTCGTTTTCTTCGCGCTTTGCAAAAAAAGCAAACAAATGCAATTTGTCCGCCTAGCCTACTGCCGGTACGATTTTACAAAAAAAGAAAACAATGAAAAAAAAAACAGTAGGTCGTTGAGTCGACTATCCGTTTATAAAGGCCCAACTATAATGCGCATGAGTAAGCATGAGCTACTGTCAAAATCGCATGTGTAAATGAGCGAATACACTCAGTCATATGGCGTTGGCTATATTGAAATAATTACCAAAAAATTACTACGAATTTGCATTAAATTATCAATTTCATAAATAAATCAATAAATTTAACAACAAATTGTGCATTTTTAACACAATTAAAAGAAAATAAAATCAAGGTACTTTCACATGTTTCACATTTTCATTATGTGCATTCATAATGTTTGTATAAACATGACGAAGCAGTTCGTTTGATTTTGATAGAATGTCATGCTTGCTCATGCGCATTATAGTTCTACCTTAAATATTGATGCGTTTTTCGTTGCGTTTTTGATAGGAAAAGGAATAAGGATATGTGTGTGTAGTTTACTTTGTATTGTATTCTGAATAACACCGACACATTCTTATAATTATTTGTTCGTTATTTGATTGAAGAACGTTGGGATGGGAAAAATTAAGCATTCGTAAATATTAAAAAAAAATTAACTTTAATTCAAGAAAATAATATGTACACATAATTAAACAAGCATATTTTGTCCTTTGTGTTTATTTCATAAAAGATATCAATTTATTGTTTTTTCCCCTTAAATGGACACCTGTTTCAAGCGGACAAATTGCTTGCCACCGTCAGTGTCCGCTTAATAGAGAGTTCACTGTAATATCTATCTAAGAACAAAATTGCAAATTCTGCATTTTTGTTAACCAAAAAATTATCTATCTTTTCAGAACCAGTGTAATTTTCATCAACAAGAGCAAGTTTTGTGTTGTCTGTGTTGGTTTTCAACCACTGTTAAACTGTGCTCTCACTGATGTGCCAATAACCTTAGTTACCCGCGTAGCTTTCCAATCACTACCTCAAGAAAAAATACTGTGCCTTTTAAATTAATCTTGTATTCTAGGTTTAAGGGTCGCTGAATGCAAAAGTCAAAACTATTAATCATTTTAACTCAAAGAGATGTCAGAAAAAAAAATCAGGTTAAATATTCTTTTATGGCGACAGTTTTTTTTTATAAAATTTCTATAATGTCATTGTAAATTTAATAATTCTTTAAGTATTTAAAGCATTAATTATAATCTCGCATACCTTGTAAATAAATATAAAGCAGCAATCTTGAATTAAATGATAAAGATTGATGATAACATTTGTTATCAAAACTTAAAATGCATAAATGCATGTGTTACAACTTAAGAAAAGAATTTTTTTTAAGTTAATGAAACGCATTTAAGTTTTACTATAATGTACCTACAATAGTGTTAACTAGATTGCAGGTTGTAGAGACATATGTAATTACGTAAGGCGCCCTAGTGCACCCCGCTGTCAGTAGCGCCGTCTAAGTAATTAAACTGCATAGATACAATTTACTATTTATATCTCTATAATTATGACAACAAAGTGTGCTAGATAAAAGTATAAACAACTTAGTTAGTAAATGTTGTAATAAATACTTAATTCAAAGAAATTGCAATGTAAAATGTATTTCAATTTATATTTGATTGCGCGCCAAGCTTGCATTCATGAAATTTTACCTGGAAGCTTTATAATTTTATTCAAACAAACTTCTGTTGATATTGCATACGTCAACTATCGTGTGAATAAATATTATCGTCCACGTTTAAGCAATTTCGCTGACATGTGAAATTGTGTCAGCAATTTTTTTTTTTAAATAATCACATGGATTCGTGTATAGGTAATCGATTTATCTGAGTGACATTTGCTTAGAAAAAAAAGTGCCAGTTATCAGTGTTATCAGCGCAAACATTAATTATTTATTTATATATTTTTTTTTGCAAAAATTAAGTCGTAGTAAATTAATGACAAGTTTTCAGGGCCAACAGATTGTATATTTCTAACACAACACACACACTCCAACTACAAAGTTTCTAAATTACTTATCACTTCAAAAAATCATGTGTGTTTATCAAAGGATTTTCACATTTTGTTTTTATTTACGGAAGAATAACTGAGGCCTTTGCAACAATCTGAATAAGAATGTCTAAGAATTCTTATCAAAACTCTTGAAGTTCATATCGTAAATTAACAGTAAATTTTGCGAAAATTTGATAAAAAAAAAATTACTTTGTAGATATTAATTTTTTTGTGGCGTATAATTAAATATTGTGCGTTGTTAGAAATTTTTGTCGGTACCTTTAGCATTCGAAGTAGATGAGGTAAGATGTTGAAATTAAAACAAGAATGACGTTGAACTTATTAGGTAGGTATATATTTATAAATGTTAGATGTGTTACACGATGATACAAAAAAAAAATTGAAGACCTTCTGAAATAAGTTATATAAAAAGGCTTTTCAAAAGAAAAGGTCTATATTTTTGTAAGTTCAACTGCTTGGAATTACCTGAGGTGTTTTCTTAGAAAATCCTACTTGATAGCTTAGTTATGTGACACATTGACAATATTTAAAGACAAGGGTCGTTTTTGTTTGTGTCGACGACGACGGCTACGTTTTAGATAAAAATGTTAAATTTGGTTCATTTTGATTATGAAATCTAATGTGAAAATGATTTAAGGGATAAAAAAAGGTTAACAAATTTAAGACTAAATGTTATAGTTACATAAGATATTGTTTGATCTTTTTCAAAGTTGGACATATCTTTGGAAAAAAAAAGTATGTAAGTGGGAACGAGTATTTTCATCGGTTAAACAAAGTAAAAACAATTTTCTTTGTTTGCATTTTATCCGAAATTAAGATTTATTGCTAAAATTTGTTCATATGCTGTTTTACAAATATTCTAGTTGTGTTTAAAATCACATACCTATTTAGATTTGTTTATGATTGGATCCTATGTCATTGATAGTTTGAAAATAGAATCTCATACCATATTTACCCGAAGTTCACCAAAGAATGCTCTTTTTTCCGTTAGAATTAGTTGTTTTTGTAAAAACTTTTTTTTCGACTTCCAAGCACTTTTGTTTTTAAATGTTGAAATATTTTTGGTATAAAAAGAATGATACTAACCGGCGATTTAACTATAGTGGAAGAAAACAACCTTCACGGGAAATAATATTACAAGAAAACTTAACCTCTTGTGAAGATTAATTTCTTTTAATTAATAATTTAAATGTTCACTTTAAAATCACTTTTAAATTCAAAAGGAATATATTTAAAATTGATTTTGAAGTGTGCTTCTTTTAAATTTAAAGTTAGCCATTTTAAGTTGAGTTTTAAACTAAACAATGAAAAACACTTGATTTTACTTTGAACGTTTTAACAGTGAATGCATTAAAAACAAACTGAAAAACATTACCTATATTTTGAAGTGTTTTACTTTAAATAACAAAATTAAATTTATCGGATTTAATTTGAAAGTATTCAAATAGGTCAAGTTGCAAATCATACATATTTACTTTTAAATTTAAAGTTATTTGTTTTGAAGTTCAAAGTGTTTTTTCTTGAGTGTATTAGCAAGTAAAAATTTGACTTTACAAAACGCTTGATTAGAAATTGGAAAATGTCGCAAATTAGTAACATATACCTACCTATTAAATATAAATATACTTTCACTTAAATAATTGTATTACCTAAATGTATTTATTTATGATATAAAACAAATTAGCGACACAAAAATTGTGTACTAAAAAAGTTATAAATAAAATAGTTGTTTTGAATACAATAAAGCACATACAAGTATTGCCATACAGTGAAGAAAAATAGGCAAATAAATTGTGTACTTTTCGACAGAAGATACGAAAGATGCAAAAATGTTTCTTTCCTATTGATTTCCGTTTATGAAATATTTGTTGCTTTCTTTTTTTCCTTAAAACTCGCGCTTTTCTGAAACTTTTAATTTTTTTTTTTTTATCTATTTTCGTTTCACTTCTTCTACACTTTCTTTCGTCTTTGAAATCTTCGTTACGCATCTCAAACTGTTTTTTTTGCACAACTTTCGTAGCTACCACTTCCCAAAAATCGCAGAGTTCAATTAATTTTATGATATGCGGAACTGTGAGGTTGTAAGTTGGAAAATATCACTTATTTTGTTAACATAAATGCATCGTAGTTTAATCGTAAAAAAAACTAAAAAAGAAAAATATGAATGCCTACCTCCAAATATTGAAACAATGGTAAACCACTTACAAATTTTCTGCTATTTCAAAAGGTTTTTAAACTATCTCTAATACACTTTCTCATTCTTCTCGTGTTAATATTAGCAACCCAATTTGTTCACCATCATTTTCTTCGAAAAATAAGTTGATATTGCTTATTATTTTAGTAGATATTCACAAAACAATCCCAAATATCAATATTTTTTTTTTCTTTTGGCAGCACTTTAGTATTAGCGAATACACTAGCTCGCTAATCCTAATACCGTCGCAACTATAAGGTTCGCTTAAACATTAGTAAGTAGTTCAATTCGCTAATCATAATGTGGGCTTTATAGCACCTAAATCGCATGTAAAACACCATTGATTCAAAGGCCTTTCGTTTTAATTAAATGGCGGTTGTAGTAAAAATCTTAGTTTAGATCTGTAGGTATAGAGGAGCAGTGGGAAAAGTGTGACCCCATTCGAGATTATAGAATCGTCGGACGTCGGATAAAAAGAAGAAAAGGGCGATTCCATTATTGCGGGTACAACATTAAGACACTTTGAGGGTTTCTTTTTAATATAATAAAAAACATTTTTAATGAAGTTAGTATTTAAAGGGCTACATTTTATGCAGTTCTTTTTTTATTTGTTTATAAAAGTTCAAATAATACGTACGAAAAGCAATGAGAAATGTTTAAAGCACTATCGCGGGTGCAAAAAAAATATCCCATGTTTTCAGACCCTTGTACAAAAAGCACTAAATTTGTTAATTGCGTGAAACATTTTTGTACATGTTACGTTTTTATTTTGAAAATTGATAAACGAATGAACCACTTGGTAATGAAATATTTTAATTAAAAGAGTATTTGTAACTTTATTTGTTGAAGAATCTAGTTCCTCTTCGGCTGTTAAGGTCACTTTTCATAAGCAATGAAACAAAATTACTTCATTTACTTTTCCCGACGTTTCGACAGGGATTGCTGTATTCCTCAGGGGATCTTTATTATACGAAGAAACATATTTATAAACACAGTAATAAATATATATATATATATATATAAAGCAAAATGTTATTGACTTACTTTAAGTTAATAAAAAAAAAATTATTTAAAAAGAAATTTGAACTTGTTTAATTAGGAAAACAAAAAAGAATTTTAAGCAAAATTCAAAATAAAAATTAAAAACAAACTTTTGAAATTTAAGCACTTCTTCTAATGAAGATCAGTCAACTAAAGTCTACTGGTGATTAATTAGATTTTAACGGAAAAATTCAAAATTTAAAGTTGACGTGCAGACACAAGAGAAAAATAAACGGCAGATATGTTTTGTGTGTCCTCTTTCCTATACATGTTGTTGTCGTTTTTTAAGATGTGAAGTGTTTCCAACGTATACCTTTTGGACACATGTCGCTCCGTTTGCAAAATTTCTACTTCATCGAAATTTGGTTGATGGTTGGTTGCAACACAATGACTCGCCAGTGCTGTCTTCCCGGAACTTATCAATTTAATATCCGATTTGTGGTTCGACATTCTTTGTCGCAAGAGCTGTTTGGTTGTGCCAACATAGCAGAGGTCACAATTTTCTTCCTCTTTGCCCATACAATTAATTTTATAAACTACGTCCGTTCTATTTTCATTTTCAATTTTGGGTTTAAGTCGCGTGAAAACAGAGGCTAGTATACAATGTGACTTAAATGCTAATTTCACATTTTTGCAACGGTCTTTGACAACTTGTTTAAAGTTTTGAGCCAAAGTTGGAACATAAACAATGCTTGTGCAGTTGTTGGTACTTTCAAATGTAGATTTGTTATCTGTTGGATGTTTGTTTTAATGGTGTTGCATGAGACTTCTTATTAGTTCGTATGAATATCCATTGTTGGCCAAAATCTTTGTCATCAAGTGTTCATTGTCGGAATGAAACTTATGGTCACTTAGAGTGAAGACTTTACTAATTAAGTTGGAAGCGGTATTAATTATAATATGTTTTGCTTGGTTCGATCGAAAACTAATTAATCTTCCTGATGCAGTCTCTTTTTGGTACCAGTTGAATAACAGATGATTTTTTTTATCGTTCTCTTGTGTCTGCACGTCAACTTTAAATTTTGAATTTTTTCCGTTAAAATCTAATAAATCACAAGTAGACATTAAATGATTGATCTTCATTAGAAGAAGTGCTTAAATTTCAATAGTTTGTTTTTAATTTTTATTTTTAATTTTGCTTTATAATTTATTTTTGTTTTCCAAATTAAACAAGATCAAATTTCTTTTTAAATTATTTTTTTTTTTTAACTTAAAGTAAGTCAATAACATTTTACTTTTTATGTATATATACTAATTACTGGGTTTATAAATATGTTTCTTCGTATACTAAAGATCCCCTGAGGAAGACAGCAATCCCTGTCGAAACGTCGGGAAAAGTAAATGAAGTAATTTTGTTTCATTGCTTATAAAAAGTGACCTTAACAGCCGAAGAGGAACTAGATTCTTCAACAAATAATGAAATATTTTAGAAAATAGCAATAAACAATAATTTATCCACTTCCGAATTCACTTGCTTAATCGCGGGTGTAACATCATAATTATCGCGGGTGCAACGCGTCCAAATTAGGTAACTTTAAAAGTCATTATGGGTACTGAAACGAACGATATAAATGATAAAACAATTTTTCATACTAAGCTAGTATAAATATGTCAATATATGACTAAATTAATAATTTTAAAATGTATGTTTTTTGAGCAAATTTTTTCTAAAACATTGATTTTCAGTTTTCACCAAATTAACGAATATTTGGAATATTTGTTTTTCTAATCGCGGAAGAAATTTAAATTTTGGCTGATGTGAAAAACGGGTAAGAAGTTTTTCTTTGTAGTGGCTTCAGAATAAAGTAGGAAAAAAATTATTTTGAAATTGATGTCGAAAATAGTCCCCAGAGGAATCGCCCAAAACATTTTTTTTTAAACAAACCAAAATATCTGGAAAACGATTTGGCAGCCATAGCATTGTAAACTTAGATATTTCCAAGTTCTTAGCAGTAAGGGAGCAGGAAGTTCATGCAACCCAGTCGTAACTTAAGACCTTTTTGTATAGTATAATTTATTTAATCTAAATTACATAAGAAAAGATACATTATTTATTTTATTTTAAATATTTGTGTTTCTTATCTTTTCAGAATTCTACATTTTTTCGTCTAAAGATGAAAAAATATAAACTCGGAAAAGGTATGTAATTACTCGTTATTCTTTAAAAAAAAAACTTACCTTTTCGAAAACATAATATTTAGAAAAATCAAAACAATCTTTCGAGACGGAATAATTTCAAATGTTGTTTTATACAAAATGTATATAGAAAGGTTTAAAATATTTACACGCAAGTGATCAAAATGCAGATAAGATTAACAGTTCTCCAGATAGTTTCACTCGTTCTTTTGATAAGTTATCTGTTTTCAATGTCCGAATGTAACACTCGAAACTATCATGTCCTAAACAAATATTATAATAATGTATTGAATGACAAAAATCAATTTTTTTTTATTATCTCAGATCCAGTGTTAACGAAATTGACATCTTATGAAATTCAATACATTTGAAGTTCGAAGACCTTTTACAACTAACTAAATTAAAGGCCCTGTAAAACCCTATGTAAGAGATATAGATACAATGATAAAGTAACTTACAAGAATATGAACTTAGGGATATATAGGAAACATAATTTCCACCTCGAAAGTGTTAAGCTTCCATTTTTATTTCTTTTTCTGACCAAATCTCTTTTAACTTAATAAATCCGCGTTGACATGTAAAATTTTATTTCCAAACATAAAACAAATAAGAGCGGCAGTAAAAAAAAATTGTGCACATGAAATAACTCATCATAAAAGTAAATCGTGCGTTATTTCTTTCATTTGAAATGTTGCGTCATTGCGTTAAGTAGTAAAACTTAGAATTCACGCAATAAATTTGCTTCCTCTAAGCAAATGGTTCCGCATTAAAATACAAATGAAACTTAATTCACACCTTTTTATGCCTAAAGTTAACATCTTCTTTCGTCTGAATGCCAAAGAATTACTTAACATAAAGAACAACTACAAAAATGTTTGCAAATTAAGTGATAATTTTGTATTTAAACTGCGAAACTCACGATTTCGTCGAAAAGAAAAAAAAAAATCAAAACAAATATCACAAAACGAAATATCCATAACGATCAGTTTTTTTTTATTTATGATCTTTTTAAAGAATCCATCCAACCGATAAATAGTTCTCTTACCAGGAGAGTATATTACTCGCACCTATTCTTAAAAAAAAAAAAAAAATATATATATATATATTTTTATCTCATAAAAAAAATATATATATATATATTTTTATCTCATAAAAAAAATCTCAGTAGGGAGGAATATCTTATTGTAAGAGTAAGCGATACTCGATACTAATTCGGAGGAATGCTATCTACGAAGAAAGCCGCAGGGATATTCTGGAAGTAATAAAAAAAGGAAAGTCATTAAAACATTTCTCCTGCTGCTTCTCTTTACTCAAACTCAAAGCAAAGATTTCACTTTCATATTTTTTTTTTTAGAAATTCCTGGAATTCGATGATAGGCATGGCATCACTTAGGAAGACAAGTGCATGAGTTGAAAGATTAAGTTGAAATATATGACAGTATTGTTTAATACTTTTTGTTATTTCAAGTGCAGCCGACACTTGACTTGTTTTTTTAATGATAAGTATTGCAGTTGCATTTGTTTTGTAAATTTTTTGTAACATCGCAACAGTCCTTAATTTTTCCATTGTAGATTAGGTTTTTGTAATTTTTATTGCACATCTTTGTCGTTTAAGAAAACTGGAAAAAAAACTTGATTTTTCAGAAAAGTTATTTTAAGTTTCTGAATTCGAAAATATAACTATTAAAAAAAAAATGCATAAGATTTTTTCAAAATCATTTTTGGCATTAAGCTCTTTTTTCGAAAATACATGCTTTCGGTATTGATGAAAATCTAGTTCGTTGGATTAGAAATTACCTTTCGGACCGTTCAATACAAGTAGTATTGGATGGTTTCAAGTCTGAAATCTTCTATATAAATGCTGGTGTGCCCCAGGGCTCCGTTTTGTCTCCGACTCTCTTCTTGATTTTTATTAATGATCTTTTGTCTGAAACTTCTAATCCACTAAATTGTTTCGCTGACGACAGCACACTCAGCTTTTCATATTCCTTTCCAGATTCACAACCCAGCTCTTGTTGTGGAACTGGAGCGGCAGCATATGATAAGCTCATTAAATTCCGATATTGACAGCATTGTTCAATGGGGAATTAACAAACGCGTGGAATTTAATGCTTCTAAAACTCAATGTTGTCTTTTGTCGTTAAAGCGTAACATACTCCTTATGCCACTATCTTTGATTGGCACTTGTATAGAGGAAACTGAAAAGCTTTCAATTCTCGGTATGTGTGTTACCAACCACCTTCTGTGGAATGATCACATATTTGATGTCGCAAAAAACGTTGCGAAACGCTTGGTTTCCCAACTTCGGACGAACAGTTAGGTACAGAGACTTTTTTTAGCCGCACTACACGAATGTGGAATGCTTTACCCGGCTCTGTTTCCCCCCCCCCCATTTTATTCTTCAAGCATTCAAAACCAATGTGCATCGGTATCTCCCTTCAACCCCTATCCAATTTTCCCAAACGCTAAAAAATAAAAATAAATGTAAACGGGCATTTATTTTTATTTTTGATTTCATGTCCAGTATTTTGATTCCATCTTTTTCAAATTCAGGTAATCCCCGGAATATATTAAATGAAAATGAAAACTCCTCGTTTGATTGCTTAAGTGATTGTTACGAAATTCCGCCGCAGCTATTTGCTAAACAAAAGGATTCTTTTGAAGAAACCAAAAGAAATCGAGAAAAGAAACGCAATTTAATTATAAAATTTGTTAATTTTATTTAATGAGAGCTCCGGTTCCCGAGAGGTTTTATTTTTATTTTATTAGGTTCTCTCAAAAAGAAATTAATTTCAACCAAATGAAATGTGGCAAGTATGAAAAAAAGAAAAGATAAGAGAGATTTTTCGTCGGACGCACTTCTTTTTATGTCATTCCAAAGTTTCCAAATTTAATTGCAATTTGCCATCACTTCTCTTTCTTCGTTATTTTCTCCTCCTCGTGGTGTTACGTCAAATTTCAGAATTACCTTTCATTTCGCCATCAATGCCCTAAACCACATGTTCATTCGCCCAAGTGTCATAAATTCGACGACTTAATTTATTTCAACGATTCGTCGCAACATCTGACATTCGTAACAGTATAATATAATATGTAAGTCTAGAATCTATTCAATGTTTTTGTTTCCTGGGCTAATACGAAATTTGACTTCGTCTTCGATCCTCTCTGCTTAGCTCACAAGGAAAATCTAATTTCTTTGCAGTACAGTTTTATGTGGTGACGTGTAAAAAGCCGAATGAAATAACACCAAATTGGTTTTATTGCGCTTTCGAAAAAGAAATAAGAGCAAAATTGAAGTCTGACGTTATTTCAATTTATATAATGAAATAAGACCAACTTGGAGTTAGTTCTTGAGTTTTTTCCAATGTTTTTTTCAAATCCGAATACATGATCGATGCCAGTTTTTCTTGGTATCTTAAATGTCACTTTTCAAAATTTTAAACGATGGTTAAACTTTAACCTTGATGTCCTAAATTCTGATCATTCGTTGGCGTGATAAACTATGACGAAATCAACGCTTAAAATTATGATTGTTAATTATAAGTAATCGCCTAAGTCAAAAGTTTCACTTGGGGTTTATACTTCAAATTCAGACGGATTCAGACGTAAAATAAATATAGATTTTGAATATAACCAAACATACAAATGTTCAAAGTACAATTTGAAATAAATTAATGTTTATAATTCAGGTGTTAACGCATATTGAGTATAGGAAACTTTATGTTGCGTAAGCCAAAATTAAATTGACAAAGCTGTTAATTCAATCTGTAAAAATATTTGATAACACCGAAGATAACACACACAAAATTTAGATAATACAAGAAAAAATGAAAAAAAAGAAAGAAATAGCAAACGTAAGTTATAAAATATTTGCGTAAAATAAAATTCGCCATGAAATAGTGTTTTAAAGAGTGACACGTGGTTAGGTAGATTTGTATTTTATATCACAATATGGTATTAGTTGGTCAAACAGTAGGTAACTCATACAAAAGCATTCGTATATCTTTTCTTTAAATATACAAAAAAAAAAGTTTAATTTACCAACTATTCAGCTGATAAAATAATTATTATATTGGCGCCAAAAGTCAAACATCAAATACAACTGTCTCCCTCATTGTAAAAATTTTTTTGATGCGTATAATTTTTGTTTAGTACGCCAGATTTTTCATTTCCGTTTGGGTTTGCTGCCAAAATTGATCTCATAACATACTTTTCATTTTAAATGTATTTTAATATCAAATATAAGATCGAGAGATCACCAAATTGAATGCGTATAAATCCTTAATTAATTCACAATATTACACATGTTCAAGGACAAAACTCTTTAAGAACCACATAAATCACTTCCGCGGTTCTATTTATACTTTAAGTTTAAGCCAATTGTGATTTAAATATTTCAATCGAGCTTTATGGTTCAGTCGTAGGAAGAATTGTAGGTACTCGTACACTCTAGGTATACGTACTCGATCTAAATTTTTTTTTTTTTCGTCTTGTGTTTATAAAATGATCGAATTTTTTTTTTCGGGACCACCTTGCGTGCTAGACTTCTTTTTGTTGTCTAAAAATATATTCGATCTTTTTTTTTTTTGTGTGTTTGGTTCCTTCCCATATTTTTATTTATTCTCGAGTTTTTTTTTTGTATATGAAGACGTAAATGAAAACCATTATTGTTGGTACCTTGGGAAGGCAATTTGGCAAAGAGTAAAGAATGTAAAACCCAACTGCGTAGAATTATAATAATATTTAGAAATACTAAAACGAAATGCGGTGGCAAATCATAAATCTATTTAAATAAATTTTTAAACTATAAGAAATTCTTTTTGCCAAGCACCTACATATTTATATTTATAGAAAATCGTATGATTATGCGTATATGATGGAATAGGGTAAAGCACACAGTCATTGTGATTTTTACTTGCGATTATGAATACTCTAATATACATATATTAAGGCATAAAGAAATGAAAAAAAGTGCGTAATCATCTGATTTATACCTGATTTTTGTTTGCGCTGCCCACAAGATATACAGTCACATAAACAGAGATGACAAAGTGCGTGCATTCATAAAAAAAAAGGAAATTAAGATAACAATCAAACAGCAAATTATCAGATTAGACAAGGCAGTCGTCTGGATTCATCGTCACTTTTACCCTATGCTATATGTATATACATAGTTTATTTAAACTTTTAACTTTGTATTCTTAGATTGATGTAACTGAACGAATAATTTTGATCGATTAATTCTAAACCTTTACAATTAAAGCGGATTTGTTAAAATTTATTTTTTATTGCCGGCGGTTATGTTTTTAATTGAAATTCTCTGTTTCGACTACCTATGCCGATTTTATTCAAACTTGGTATAAAGTATGCGAGTAATATGCGTGGGTCGTATTTTTAATATTTATTGTAAATCATAAAATAACGTAAAAAAGCGCGACTGGGTCGCACGAACTTGCTCTTGCGGAAAGTTACCTTATAGGATTCTAAGTATAAACAAAATACATATACTAAAAAATAGTATAAAATTTTATTGAAAGTTCTTAATAAATTCCTTATAAAGATTCAAACCAAAATCGATGTATGCAAAAAAGTTCTTTATTAAGAGTTTACAAAAAAAAAAAACTAAATCAGTTTTCTAAAAAAATCGATTTTTTTTAAAATCATTTTTCGAAAATATTTTGTGAAAAAAGCGAGTATGCAAGTTTTTTGAACATAATTTATATTACCTTAAAGTTATTTTTTTTTTGAATCCGTCCGCAGGATCTTAAAATATTCACTAAAAACAGTCTTTAAAAATTATTTAATACATAATAAAAAAAAAATAAAATAACAAAAATGTTGATGCCATGTTATTTAAAATAGCTACGACAAGTTAAGTATTTAATTTCATTCAAATCGCTTCAGCCGTTCTCGAGAAAGTCGAAATTTAAAAACACCGTTATATGGGCAGATACCATTAATCGAAGTTCCTTTAAATTTTGGTTTTCACTATTTCATAGACCTTTTACACCTTATAACACATGTGAAATTTTATTGATATTCTTAGAGCCGTTTCCGAGAAAAATATGTTTTTAATAACGGTTTTTATACGGCAGGCAAGTAAAAGAAATTCCATCTTGTGTTAAATGTGTATAACTTAAATGCTATACCAAATTTAAATGAAATGATTAAGAAACTATTAGAATGTAAGGAAAGATTAACAAATTTGTATTGGAATGCATGTTTTTGGAACTATACCTAAAATTTTCTAACAAGACAATACCCCAATTCACACTTCCAGGGTAGCAAGAAGCTAAAATCAGTCGAAAAATGGAGAGCTTTTGCCCTTGGTCGCCCTATTCACTGAACTTAAACATTGTCCAACACGTTTCAAAAATCTAATGAATCTATGAATCAGTTCGAAGATAACTTTAATCAAAGCATTTGTGACGGCTGTGAAAAGATTTCACTTAATAACCTATTTAAATATAACTTTATGAATCAGTTCCAAACAGTTTTGTTGAGCTAATTTCAAAAAATGGCCTACATACTCATAAAAAATTTTTTAACAACACAATTAATGAATGTATAATAACCAAATAATTCAAACGTCTTTTTCATTTTATTTTATTTTTTCCCTTTTTTAAAGATTTTTTCAAGTGACCTCAATTAAGTGACCCATCTTTTTATTCCGTTTTTCTACAGTTCCTTAACTGAAACTGTGAAATTTCGATGGATTTTACGAGTCAAGCCCAGAATTTCATGGATTTTTTTTGGAAAATATGTACGTACCCACACAGATAATAAATATTTCTGAAAAAAACCGTTGCAAAAATAGTGGCCTTAATCAAGTGACCGGCAGTGTACACAGCACTGTAAATATAAGAATATAACGTTCATAAAGTTTATAGCCAGACTAGAAAAACAACAACAATTAGGGAATTGTCAAAAATCGAAAGAATTATTTGCTGATCTTTGTTTGTTTGTGAAAAGGTTAAATTAATAATCAGCCTTATTATGGAATCCGACGAATTAGTTGCGGAGGGAGTCTTACCCACTTTCGGTAGATTTGCTATTAGCGAATCCGCAAGCCATACGCGGGGATAAATGTCGGTAACGTTGTTCGTAAAATTGGTATTACTGAAAACGAAAGGCATCCGCACCACATCCGCACTCCATACAAATGTTGGAAAAGCAAATCCGCAGTAAAATTGGTGCGGATGAAAGTGATTTTTATGAAAATAAATTCAAGAAGAAGCAGGTAGTTAACAAATCTTAATTTTTTGAAACAGAAATAAAAATGTTTGCATCGCCGAAACGCATAAAGTTTTTTTTTGCAGTATTTCTAGTAATTTATTGACAATGGTCGTTTTCGAAACCATCATCTGCGTTTTTTTAGGAAGTGCAACTTTGGTGTCGTTTTTTAGCCAAACCGTGGACATCTTCCTAGAAATATAGTCCCTACGACCTAGTTTGACTATTCCTCTATCCAAAAGCAAATGAACCTTGAAAATCGATTCAGTGATTGCTGAAACACAGACAGATTAAGATTGGTCGTTAAAATCAATAAAAATGGCTTATTTTGCGGTAGAAAAATTTTTTTTGGTCAAAATAATTATTTTTTGTCCTATTATTTAGAGTTCCGGAAGTACAACTTTGGTGTCGTTTTTTCGCCAAACCGTGGAAATCTGTCCAAAAATATGTCCCCATCACCAAGTTTGACATTTCCTCTATTCAAGAGCATATTTACCTTGTAAATTGGTCCAGTGATTGCTGAAACACTGACGGATTAAGATTGGTCGTTAAAATCATTAAAAATGGTTTAATTTGCGATATTAGATATTTTACGATACTAAAGTATCTTAGATTGCTTTTCTCATGTGCACTTGAACGCGCCCAATATCAACTATTGACATCCACGATAATGCAGTTTCAAAAATGGAAAAGTAGTTCGCGGATCGATAATGCAGCTCATTCATCGGATTCAATAATATAACTTTATGCAAATGCGGATCCACTGCGGATCCAACCGACTCGACTCCCGGGGAGTGAAATTTTGCGGATTCAGTAATAGGCATGAATAATTTTGTAAAAAGAACCGGTGAAGCGATTCGATTTGTATTCATTATTTGACGTGAAAAGAACCGGTGAAACAATTTGATTTGTATTCATTATTTTACGTGAATTGATATTTCAACATTTCATATAACTTTTTTTTTTTATTTAATTTTCGCATTTTGAAAGTTTTTTTTTCACTCTCAAAAAAAGTTTTACAGGTCCTTAAAGACCTTAATACATTTTTAGCACTTTAAATGGTGCGTGCTGCTGGCTTTTAAGACTTTAGACTTCCGGATTAATTCATCACTCGAAATAATAATAAGACTAATATAGTTTTCATTAGTAAATGACGTATTTTAGTAGTTCGGTCTTAGACTATTACAAGCTTTAGCAATTCATGAACAAGATTTCTATTTACCATTCACCAACTATAGCTTATGAATTGACTGTTTTTAATTCATAGTTTCTCAACTAGCTTGTGAATTAATTTTTATTTTAATAAAAACAAAATAAACAAATCCAAACTCTGATTTTATTATAAAACAAGGATTTGAATAACATGTGCTAGTGTTATCAAAACAAGATTTTTTTTTTTAGAAAAACTGTTTATCTCTTGCACAAAAAAAAAAATCGGCAGCATTTGTCTAAAAAAATCAAGGACGCACGAGCGCACTTTTATCGTCATCAATACGAAAAGCTCTCTTTATGTAATCGTTTTAAATTAGTAGCCTATTTTCGTTTTTAGATTACCATAACATTTCTTCTCTATTTTGAATTATGTATTACGTAGATTTTTAAAATAAATCGACTCGCACGCAGCATTCTTAATATTGAAATTTTGTCTATTTAATTAAATCGTATGAAATGAAATGCTTTCGATCGCATTATGCCGGATTTAGAGAGTAGATGCCAGGTGCGTAGCTATTTGAGGGATTCAAATCGATTGTTCCGTATTCGCACTGGGAACTTGAATATTTGTATTTTTTGGCATAAACTATTGGAATAGTTTACAAGTTTAAGATGTACATTTGATCAATCAATCAAGCTGATTTCAAAGCATTGATTTATTAGCGCATATAGACCGAATTAATTACTCATAATTTGTTTATTTCTTATTTTTAATATTCAACTCTTCAATTATGCTTTTTTCCATATCGATTCGGTCCTTAATTTAAAATTCCATTTTATTGTAAACTGCAAGTAGTCAGCGTATATGAAATCAATTTTCTAGTCTTATAATTACAATGTAAAATCTATGAGCGCCAATGGTACAATGAATGAGCGCCAATGCTAAATTGTTTCGTTTGTTAGTGTTTGGGGCCTGGGGTTCGATTCTTGAACTAGCAATGATTTTAATTCATGCCTTCCACAGATGGACGTTATGTAAATATGATTAGAATTAATTAATCAATTCAGTCTCAATTCAATGCCAGGACTATTTTTTCAAACTTAACAGTATAAAACTGATCCCTTTTTTTTTGTAAAGTAAAGTAAATTCCCACTAAGGAGATATAATTTCTCTTTTTTGTTCACTTTTCGTCACCTACGATAGGTGACGAAGATAACTTCACTTCTTAGTACAGTTACTTATATGATATCTTTCTTTATTCGATAGCTTTTAATTGCTTCCGGAAATTACGACAGAATTTTCTCTAGAAAAACAAAAAGAAATTCTGCATACATATTTCTGGCGTTTTTTCCCTTTTTCACGTACTTTCCCCTGAAATGGAAAATATGCCAGAAAAAAATATCGGGCTTTTTATTTAAACTCGCGCCCAGCCCAAATCCTAGACCCAAAGTTTGCAGGGGCAGCATGCCCTCCATAAACAAGCCCGTGTGCAGGGGGGTTTCTAACCCCCTCTATGGGAATAATAAGCATACTGAGGTATATACCTTTCCTCAACAGAATGAAAAGTGAACTATTTGCACCATGCTCTTCAATTATGCTTGATGATTCTCTTAACTTCTGTATAAACGAAGTTCAACTTTAGCGTCGACGCCTAAAAATGCACTCCGAGCACTCGACATTTGCAACGAAGATGGGTTTCCTTTTTTTAAATTTCAATCAAATACTTAACGTTCTGTCAATTTTGCCTGTGAAAAAACGAAAAAAACGAATTGTCTTTTTAAATACAAAATGGACAGAGAAGGTTTTTAAATTAAAATTTATTCATTCCTAAATAACTTTTACAAAAGCAGACAAAGTTCGACCATGGGAGCACCTCGAAAAATCCAATTAAAAATGGCGGATTGAAGGTTCTAAGCGTGTAATTTTTACTTACTCTTTGGTGTTTTGTGTTCCTTATTAAAAAAAATTTCTAACTAACTGAAGGTCAACTTGAGGAATTTACAAAAATTAATGCACATACTAACTACCTGTAACTCCTCGTTAGTGCACCAAGAAATCATCAATGTAAATGTCAAAAAAAGAAAGAGAAGTAATTGCCAGTGTGTAGGCATACCTATTTAAGACCCATCCGAAGGACATCACCCTGATTTTTGAGAGCCATTCGAACGGTTAAAGCCAATGTGAGAAAAAGCGATGCACATACACCACGGTTAATTTTTTCCCAGTCAATCAATAAAATCTGGGTTGAAGTCAGAATGTAGGCCTATTGAAGGCCTATTCGCTGAAACTTATTTCAGAGAACCATTTTAGAGAACCATATTAACGATTATAGCCACAGTCCTACAGGCTGATACTAAACTCGATTTTTGTCCTTGACTGGGAAAATAGTTACAGGGTGTATTTGCATTACATTTTTTGACATCGATTTTAATCGTTAAAATCGCTCTCTAAAATGGATGACGTCCAATAGCGCTAATAGGTATTAAATAGGCCTACACGCTGACACTAATTTCTACTTCTTTTGTCGACACTTATGTCGACTTTTTGTTTGACTGGGGAAAAAGTTATAGGGTGTAAATCGGTTTTAATCGTGATGTTGAAATCGATCGAAGTAAAGATGTTTTCTTATTTTTTTTAATGGCAATTATCCATATGTTTTGGGATAGGTATATACCTACTGTACGCCTACCTATACATATAAATGCGTGCTTTATGTAAAATTAAACTTTTATTTATGAAAAAATTAAAAATTTCTTGTGGTGTTTAATGAACTTTATAAACATGAACAAAAAACCCCTCCCCATGAGCAATTCCTGCACACGGGCCTGTCCATAAGCACCTCAATTTTGTTTTGGCCATGTCTAATTCACAACACTATTACCGAAAAAAGTGAGATAGATATGAATGAGAGAGGCATGTTGCAATCCATTTGCTAAGATTCGTTATAGAATTTGAGATGGGTTCAAGTTTGGGTATTTGCAAAGTTACGTTTTCCAGTTTCTTCTCCAAGAAGTTATCTACACACATAAATGGAAATGGAGTGTCAAAATGACAGTATTTTACTCCACGCATATGAAAGCATACACAGTCCTTATAACAAAACACACACTTTTAAAATGTTTGTCTGTCTGTCTGTTTGTCCTGGCTAATCTCGAGAACGGCTCTACCGATTTTGACGGGACTTTCACTGGCAGATAGATATTGCTGTAGCGCGGAACTTAGGCTGTTTCATTTACTATCCCTGTAGATGGCGCTCAGGTCGCTTTTTTCTAGAAAAATCGTTTTATGCCCGGTCAGAAACTATGCTTGACAGATTTTGACGGGACTTGCCACTTACAGATAGCTGATGTTGTAGGGAGTGACTTAGGTTAATTTAATTACCCTCTAGATGGCGTTTTTTCGCATTATCATATATGAACCGATCAGAAACTACTGGGCCGATTTTAGCGGGACTTTCACTGACAAATAGATGTTGTTGTAGGAAGTAAATTATCCCAAAGATGGCGCTGGGGTAGCTTTTTTGAAAACTTTTATATGTATATGAGCTAAAAAGCTTTTGAAAAAATGTTGGACCAATATGATTATAGTTACTTTTTTCGAAATCAATGTTTTCTCCCTTATTTGTTTCTGCGGCAGCAACGCGCCGGGTAACAGCTAGTTTGTAATAAATTAGGCCAATAAATATTGATATTCTCGTTCAAATTCAATTTTGCTTTCTGACATTTATGACTTATTTCTTGATTTTTTTTTTCAATTTTTAGCCAGATTCTGTCTTTTAAATAAAATAACTCCTTGAAATAATAAGTATGGGTAATAATTTCGTTCGATTAAAGAATAATTTTAAAAGCTCTAAAATCAAGAGTAGATATTTCCGACAAAAAAGTTGTATTATTTCCAATATTTTATGAAAAATTAATTCTCCTTTAAAAAGTAAAATTATTTTCCACCATAAATGAAGTTGTTTTCCATGACTTTGTTTCCCTGGACCTAAAAAATTAAGATCCAGAAATTCTTTCTGTATGTCTATCTGTCATTCTGGTCTCTGGATGTATCGACACGTACATCCTAAAAGGTTGGTCCGATCTTATTCAAACTTACTGCTTATAAGTGATTTTTGATATGGTTGATCCTAAAGCAACGGTATACCTTTCGTATAGCTATATATATCTAAATCAAAAGTATGTAATCCGATTTTTCTCAAAAAATACGATTGATTTTGATAAAATTTCGTATTAGTGATTTATTGCCAATGGTGATATTTTTCTTGTATAGGCTTTTAGATTTAACGCTTTCACAAGTCGCACATAAATAAATCCAAGTTTTATGCCTGTTCCTGTTCTGCCAAGTTGTTGCGTGACTCTCACTCGCGATATTGGTTCATCACGATATCGCACATTTATACCCATCTCAACTCATTAAGAGATTTTTTTTTTATTTATCATTCTTCAATAAGCTTCCTTCTAAAGTTGTGATCTACTAAATCAGCAATCTTTAAGACAAAAAAAATTTATATGCCTGCCACCATTTATCTAATCGTTTTCTAGCGAAATCGCCGAAAAACCGTCAAACTACCTACAAATTCGATGAAGAAGATAACTATAAACTTACTAGGTATAATAAAAAAGTAAAAAAAAAAGGAAATTTTTTCTTACATAAAAAAAACTACATAAAATTCTTGGAAATTTATTTAATAGCTTTATGTTTCTAGGTCAGCGCATATGAATAGCATGAATGGTATTGAGAGACAAATGAGCCGCAAACCGATTTATACAATACGACGAGTACCTACCTACATAGTAGGTATATGCGGCGGGTGTTTTTTTTTTGTATAGCTTCCGATGTGTTTTGTTTTTATTTCTCTGCCATCGAAGAACACAAAAATATTTGAATACAATTTTGTTTAGGGTTTTCTAAGCATTGCCATATGTGAGTGCAAAATGATCACCATCCGCAGGTATCAGAACTTTAATAAGTAAGGCTCACAACGTCGTCGCAGACACTTGCTCTTGGGGCAAGCTACTTTGGTGATAAAAATTGTGAAATATCGACTTAAGTTTTTGATGATATGGTTACCAAATGATTTAAAATTACAAAAAACATCTTAAAGTTTGGTTTTAGATTGCCTAAAACATTGACATTCCCTTAAAATTAGTATAATAACAATAAGCATACTAAAACTGAAAAACTAGGTATAATTAGTGCCGAACGAACTGGATCGTGTGGCAATTTGCCTGTAAACTTAACATAAAAAATAAATTTAATAAATAAATTAAAATACAAAAATAAGAACAAAACATGTTTTGTTAAAAGTGGTAAAACTATACTTTTTATAAAGATTCAAGTTAATATCAAAGTATGACTAAAATGAAGTTGCATAGATATAAGTTTGACAAACAAAATAATTCCAAAATTTTTTATTTTATTTTTTCAAATTTAGAGTACGTCAATTTAAATGCTCTAAAGATTTTGACTAAATTTAACATGATTGATATAGATTTAAAAACCTTTCTGATTATTTAAAGCCAAACTGTTTTTCCAATAAACTTTCAACGGTACCTGCCATACCTGACATTTTTTTTTAATATTGATTTTCTGACAGATCGTAGATCTTTTATTTAAGGGTTACCAAACAGTCAGAATCAGAAGTTTGAAAGTATTCAAAGAAGTTTAGGTCTGGCAATATTGTTTAAAGAATTGTATAATCCATATTTATACAAGCATAACAAATAAAAAGATTTTCTGTTGTCAATTTGACATATAAAATTGTTGATTTTTAATTAAGTTAAATTTTGATTCGGAACCTATAAACTTAGTTCATAAAAAAGAATCTGTTTTTAAAGAAATTATATTCTTATCAACTGGAAATCCTTTAAAACCAAAGGTTGGGTTTAACAATCTTAGTATTCCATCAGAATGTGGAATACACAAACTCAATATAAACATCACTAGTTTTTACTTGCAATTATAGGTACTATAAGGCAAGTTTTATATTCATAAAAAAAAGTTTTGAGATAACAATCAAACATGACATTGCGATGATAGAGAACACGAAAAAAGCAGGTCCGACAATTCTGTCTGTTTGTCTGTCTGTCTATCTGTCCATCTATCAATCTAGATGTATCGACACCTACAGCCTAAACGGTTGAGCCGATATTCTTCAAACTTGGTACTCTGTATTTTTAGAGAAATATGCCCAGGCGTATTTTTTATTTTTATTCTAGGTCTGAAAATAACGGTACCTGCCATAAAAACGTAACGGATAATTCAATTTTTCTCGAAAAAAATACAATCGATTTTGATAAAATTCAACATGACTGATTTTTTGAAAACGGTGATGTTTTTCGATAATTTTTTTTTTACAACTAGATTTTTAACGGTGCCTGCCATACACGATCGATTTTTATAAAATTTCGTACAATTAATTTGTAGCCAAAGGTTGTGTTTTTAATTTTTTCAGAATAAGTTTACATATTAACGGTACCTGGCAAAGACAGATTTTGATAAAATTTAGTTTGACTGATTTTTTTTTCCAATAATGAAGTTTTTCGTTAGAAATTTATTTTCAAAATCACCTTATTAACGGTACCTGCCATAAAAACGCTATAGAAAATATTTTTACATCCGATTATTTATTGCTAAGCCAAAGGTTAGTAATCTTACATGAGAGCAAGTTTGTCCGACCCAGTCCTGCCTTTTATTTTTTTATCGAATAACAGACAAAAACGTTGCCAGCTGTCAGAATATACAACTTGCTTAAACTGACATGAACAATTCTGAACAGATTCTTTTTGACCTCGAATCACCCCTTGATAAATTAAAATTACCCCTTGATAAAAATTTGACAAAAAAAATTAAGTTCCACAGATAATTTTTCTTATGAAATTTATTGTCTAATAAATTTATAAAAATTGCAAACTAAATTTTAGTTTATAGAATCTTAACATAAAGTGATTCCTTTTTCGTAACCTTTTAATTAAAAACAACGATTAAAATTAGATCACGATTTTTTTTAATTACGTCAGAGATTAAAATTTGAAAATTACAGGGACAGAAAAATGCAATTATACAAAAACAGAGTAGAAGTAGCTACGAAAAAATTTGACTTGTGTGTTTTTTTTTTTGCAATAAAATATATACCTAACCTAAAGTAAAAAATACATACACCACTTTAGAAAACCATGTGTATTCTGGTGGAGAGGTGCAATTAAAGTAGCTTGATGTAAAATCAGTTTGAAACTAGTTTCGGACTGGGTGACTTGTAATCTTGCTTCTCGGTCATGAACGATTTTAGTTACATGGTCTGGTCGCGTATAATAGTTCAATGATTTTCGAAAGTTTTGAACATTTCCGCCATCAGAATTTTCTGCAATTACAAATAATCATTGAAATGTTTGACACTTGTTACTGACGAAATACTATAACAATATGTCTTTCAATGTAATAAGGAACGTTATTTAGAGCTACATGCATTTTTTTTTTTAAATTTAAATAAACTATATTTAAAAATGAAACTTTTCACACAGAATCACTTGAAAAAGTTGTGCTGTTCAATAAGTTGCTCGAGAAACAACCGAAAAGAAATGCGATTTATGGGCACATAACAAACCAATCTTGACAAAAAAAAAAGATCAAACATAAATAACAATTCAACTTTTCACAAGGACTAGCTTGACAATATTATCATAAGGGTTTGCCGCGTAAAATTAACAACTTCAGTGTTTCGCGTATCTTTCCACACATTCTGACATTTATTGACGAAAACATTCCTCACTTTTCCGAAAATAGGTCCTAAATTAGACCCTTGCACTGAGCTTTTTGGCATTTAATTACCATCTTCAAAATCGATATCTTTAATAATAGCACCAAATATTGTCTGTTGTATTCCCATTCAAATTTCATACGGTAACACATGGTGGTGCTATACTGACTTTTGAATCAAGTGACAAAAAGTAACTGTACCTTTGTCTTTACAATTCATATAAAAAATTACACCCACTGTAATACATACGCAGAGGTAAATATTGATTAGATTTTAATTCGTCGGCTGATAAAAAAATCACAGATGACAAGATGAAGATTAAGCTTTTTTATTTTTTTTTGTCGTGAAAAAAGAAAGTTAAGTATTTTATCTTTAAATTAATTTTATTTTCAAAAGTTAGTGATAAGTGATAAACTATTTTAGGGTTAATTAATAATTGTATATTGGTATTGTAATGATTCAATTTTTAATTGATTAATATATCTATATACATACATACGTGAGTTGATAAATATCTTTTTTTTCGTAATTTTCAAGTGCCATAAATTATGAACAAATAATAATATTATGAGTGTACGGCTTTATTTTGTGTGTTGTATTACGACACCCGAATCATTGTTAGAAATTTTAATAATGAAATTTTGCGTAAATGCGTACGATGAAACAAAGAAAGAAAAGTAACATAGGTACTCAATATTGTTAACACTATGAAGTTTGTAATATTCTCCGATTTTTATGAAATCGCAAATCATATTGCATTTATAAGAATAGATAAAATGATACGCCAAAATTTTACATTATTTTTTTTTTTTTTTTTATTTGATTCTAGGTATGCAGCTTTGTTTGAACTAGCAAGGAGGCTAACATATTAAAAGTCCCCGATCCTAGGTTGCCCGCAAAAAATTGCGGGTAGACTTTAAATCTTCCTTTTCTCAGTTTTTCTCTTATAACTTAGAAACCCTTTAATCATACAAAAAAAATATTAATTAAAGCTGACAAAATTTTCTACAATTCGGTTTCACAGTTTCGATTAAACCTTGAACTACGTTCAATTTTTGGTTTAAGTTAACCGAAACCAATCTGCCGTTTAAACTACAGTTCAGCTTCTGCAACAAATCCCCCGGGTGACATTTCAATTAAAATTTATTTACAACATTGCAGAACATTATTTCTTTTTTAGAAAATATTTTTTACTAAAAAAAATTGCGTTTTCAAAATGTATTTGATTTGTGAAAAAGATTTTAAAGGTTAGCGACGAGAAAAACTTTATACTTATTGCGAATATAATCCAGTGAAATGGTAGTTTCACGTTACAAAAAATATACAAATGGATTTTTTTTTTAATTCTATGTTTTTAGGGTCGCCGAATCCCAATCTTAAGTAATCCAACAAAATTTCCTGGTGCGTTTTGAGATATCCGCGGAAAACCGCGGAATTTTCGCACTTTTAACATTTTGGAAATTATGCGCCTTAACTGAAATCTTACCCACTACAAAATGAAAGACCATTAAATTTCCCACAACATTCACACATATACATATTGTTTAATTCTCAGGCGTACCGTTAGCTCGTTGGAGCGCGTGGAAATTTCAACATAATTTTCCATTTCTGTAAAAAAAACAATTTGTTTTTACATATGATTTTCAAACGGTTTGTTTTGTTTGTTTTTTTACAGAAATGGAAAATTATGTTGAAATTTCAACACACTCTAACAGGCTAACGGTTCGTCTGAAAAATAAACAATATGCATGAATTTTGTAGGAAATTTAATGTTTTTAATTTTGTTGTGGTAAAATTTCAGTAAAGACGAGTAGTTTCCGAGATGTAAGCAAAAAACCGAAACCGCGGTTTTTCGTGGATATCTCAAAATGCACCAGGAAATTTTGTTGGATTTTTTCAGATTCAGATTCAGCGACCCAAAAAACATAGAATTCGAAAAAAAAATCCATTTGTATATTTTTTGTAACATGAAGGCGATTTTAACTACGTTTTTGCTGGACTAAATATGAGAAGAGCAGAAAAAAACGAAACAAAAGAAATCTCAAACGTTTGTCAACAATAAAAATATTTGTTGCTTGTTTCGCGTGTTCTTTGCCTCAAAGAGAGTAAGGGAAGACAAGGAAAGATAGTTGAATACGAAAAATGCTGCCAGCTTCTCTTATTAAAATCTTGTTAAACGACGTTCAACTGAACTGAATAACAGATTTCACTGTGAAATCGGACGATTTGAACGAAAAATGTAAACTCCGTTTAACGTTCAGCTGAACTAAAGTTTAAACGTTCACTGTGCAACTAGGGGTAAGGCTTATATCTATTATCACGTAAGGAAATCCCACAAAACAAAATCCTGCAGCATAAAATCCCGCATTATAATATCTCTCGTAGCGAAATCCCGCAAAAAAAAATCCTACTTCACTACGGATAGCTTTTTTAAAAAAAAACACGTAATATTTCATAGGATTTTTCATTGAACTAACTCATGCATTGAAATTCCCGTTAGTTGTAAACCATTACTTGCACGAAGTTTTTTAAAGTAAGAAATCTTCCAGTGCCTCTTCTGTCAAGAAGTGTTCCAGTCTTTCCTTGGTGAGCGTATACGCTAGTGCTTGATCATGTCAGGAAATCTGCGCAAAATCATTGACGAATTATTTCTAAAAAAAAAAACTGACAGCTGCCTTTGTTGGCAGAAATTTTAGCATCTTCCACTTCCGATAGGGTGATACATTTTGTGTCTTTCTGTACTCCACCCTTATTTTCTCTAAACCAAATATGGAATCTTAATGACTGAATTAAGCAACCTGAGTTTGATTTTTGTAATTTTAAATCATTCACTTCTAATATGCATAACTCATTTCCACCACTTCACAAAAACATTTCATGAATTGCTTTTAAATACTGAATAAGTATGTAAGAATAACCTAAGCGTTGAGAAGATTTGCCGGATGCTTTAGCCTGTAGCGTGTCTCTTCATTAATCATTTTAGTGCGTTTTAATCAACATTAGAGACAAGCAAAGCGGCAATTCAACTTTGTCTGATTTCTTGTTCCCCAAGTCATGGTGTGAAATATGATGATGATGATGTAGACCTCTATATACCTACCTACACCAATCAACCCTAACCACAGAAAATATTTATAGGATACTGACCTTTATTTTGAAACAACGAACAAACGACTGACATGACGCGTCGGTGCCGCGGCCGGCGCGCTGCCTGGCCCATGCCTACTCTCTTCTCCTATTCCTTCCTGCCGTAAATCGTCGTCACTATTTGCAAGATGTGTTCTCATCGCTTTAACCAAAACACAAAAACGCTGGGGAAGTGCTTTTTCAATTCAAGGTCAGGTCATTGAATTCCACGAAAGTGACTGCTTCTATAAGTTTACATATATATGTACATAGGTGGCTGTAGGTTATATAAAGCTTTTATAAATGAGAAACTGCGTCTTGCTGTTTTAGTTTATACACAGGTCGAGTTTGTATCTATGAACTCCCTCTCAATGAGAGGGAAAACACTTTATTATCAATGTAACCTTTTTATATCCAAAAAAGCTTTGTTAGCCGGGCCGGCCGGTGCGCGTGACATGACATGAGTTTTGCTTTATATGGGTTCATATCTATGTACACAAATAACATCCCTTGTTTCGGAATTATTTTTGTAGAAAGAGGAACTAAATTCTACCGTCTGCGTTTTCAGTTGAATTATATTCCCAAAAAATTTCAAGGCTAAACGAGGGTGGGTCTTTTTTTGTTGATGCTGACTGTCCCGCAAAAAAAAAAGGAAAAATCCGAAAAGTTTAGTTTGTTTAGGTACATATACAAAAAGAAATATCCCGCATTATGCGTCTGGGAAAATCTAGGTTCTTGAACGGATAATGTGTACCAACAAGGTAAGGCAGTAGGGGAATGTGACATGACGCCCGGAGAAGCCAACGCCACTGTTACACTTGAAATAAGTTCGAAAGTGAAGTCTTATGTATGTCTCGATATCTATTATCGAGCTTTTGTATCTTGGTTATAACAATTTTATTATGCCAGAAGAGGTTTTTATTGCGCTAAAAGTTTTGTATCTAAGGCTCAGGACGGAAATGGGATGGTTGGTTGGTATAATAAATTATTTTTAATATGACATTTAGTTTTGAGTTTTATTAGTTTTATGCACAAACAAATTCTGTTCGCACAAAGGATACATAAACTAGAAGTGTTTATGTTTTGACTTTTGACATTGACATGATGTTTATTGGTTTTGAATTCGAATTTTTTTTCCTACACAGTCTTACGCTAAGGTTGTGACCGACATGTCTCTTTATCATCTAATTATCTATCTGTTTATTACAACATAAATGCCTGAACACAATGATGCATCAGCAGCAGCAGCAGCAGCAAGCAGCACTGGAAAAGTTAAAGGAACGATAAACTTATAACGTGGATAAAAAGAGCAGCTCCAGCTGCAACACAATTCACTCACCTTAAACTTTTGACTATGCTGCATGCTGCTTTTTGACATTTGTCAAACAAAAAATTAAAAACAAAAAGCTAACTACATATATACTGCAGCATTGTGAATGGGCCTGCAACTTTTTGAATTTAGCTTTGACAGTGTTGCTTGCTGTTGCTGAACTATTTTGTACAGGAACTAAGTCGAATTATATTGTGTTTTTTTTTTTTTAATTTTTCTCTTATGGTTTGACAGTTGAGAATGTCAAACTGTGCTGACAATGCTGTTCAGCAGTTTGGTAATTCATCATAAATCGTTGCGCCTGCGAAGTTCATGAAACACTTCTGTTCATTTTACGGTTAACATAATCGCCTAGTGAGCAATCAATTCGTGTAGTTATTGATCGTTTTCGCTCTAATTTAACTCTTCTCAATTCAAAATAACGCCTCTAAATTACCTTTGAACCGAGGTTGAACTTATGAGTTGGAAACGAAATGGAATTCAACTCGATCGCACTCGAGCAGTGGTGTTAATTCGAAAATTAAACGAAATACCTGGGATGAAATTTTGAATAAACAAATATTTCTACATGTGATCAAATGCATATTAACGAATGAATATTTGTTGTTGAAAAGTATGCGCGTAAATTGTAAAAGCAATACAAATATTTTTTCTCGAAAATTAAATCTTTTTGCCTTAACGCCTACAAAGTAATTCAAGTATTCTCATGTCATTTCAACTTTTTCGCACTTAACTCAACTCCTCAAGCTTTCGACTATAGTTTGCTGAAACACCTGTGTTGGAATTTCGTTTCAACTAAAACTCGATCTTTCGACCCTGCATATAAACAAGGTAAATCATTTTTATGGGGCTATGTTAAATCATTGGTTTATGCCGACAAACCAGGAACTCTTAAAGCATTAAAAGGCGATATTCAAGTCAAGCCACTGTTGACGCCATACCGCCAGATTTATTGGAGAAAAAGTAGTAAAATATTAGACTGATCGAATGGACTATATGTAACTCGTATAGCCGCGGCGGACATATGCCATATTTAAAAAAACAAATGCCATAAAACACACTGGAAACGGGTGTAAGTTTCTGTGGACCAATTTAATGTTGAGTCATTTCCAGTATCAGTCCATTCCAGAAAGTCTGGAAAGACACTAAAAGACAAAGTGCCTTTAGTTCTCATCTCTTATTTTTTTGTATCTAAGTTCCATCTCTGAAGTCAGTTCTGACTGCTGCTTAAGCAACATAGTTGCTGTTAAGCGTATGGCAGGTTTTTTTATTCATCCTTATCAGTTTTTTAATTGCTCAATAGGGTAAGTATTGGTTCTGTCTAAAATAAAGGACACGACTGGGTCGCAGTATTAATTGGATGCAGTATTAATGAGGCCTAGCAGAGTTTTTAGAATAATACATTTCATAAAAATCGGTGTGTGTTTAAGAAAAAGTCGATATCACAAATACGATTCTAAGCCAAGAACCGTAAATAAGCTTTTTACAAACAAATAATTTCAATGAAAAACAACACCTATGGCAACAAGTACTCTTATAAAATTTTATCAAAATCGATCTTATTTTTTTGAGAAAAAATAAATTACTTATATCCTGTAACGATTTTGATAATACTTTGTGTAGATATGTTATATTTGTAGTGCTCTTATTATAACTGCATTTCATGTTTTTGACTAAAAATTAACAAAACGGAGATTTGATGTTTTTTACAAATTTGACCATAAATTGCTAACGGATTAACCTATTATTAGTATGACATTTTAATTCGACATTTAACACAAGATAAAAATTCGTTTAATGATAGATACTAATTAATTAATAGTTGCGTATAGTTTGATACAAAAGCCTCTACAAAAGCAAGTTCGTGCGACCGAGCCGTGCATTTCATTGAGCAATTTGAATTTGCCGCCCGTGCCGTTTGTATGAGAAAGGGTTGCCAACGAAGAAAAAAAAAAACGCCATGACAGCTGACAGTGTAGGATTAATTAAAATTCATTTTTAAACAAAATTATTCAGCGATGAGGCTGATTTTTTTTGTCTGCTTAGTTAAACTTCAAAATTGTCGACTTTAGGGCTCAAATAATCAGAAAGTGATTAATAAGAAACAAAACTTGCTTTTTGGTGAAGAATTTGTGTTAGAAGAATCACCGAACCGATCTTTTATGAAAATTTTGTTGGCCAATCACTATATCGCATTAGAATAAATTAGGTCTTTGTGTCTTATAATAGGATTATACCTATGGATGTAAACTATTATTTTGATCTTTATTTACTGATTATAAAAATAAAAAAACACAAATTTCGAGTCTATCCCTGCATGGTCTCCTCTACAATCATTGATTAAAAGGAAAATTATCGAAAATATTTTTGTCAAAATTATTTATACAAACACACAATTGTCATGTAGCATTTTTCCATAAATTTCATGTATTTTAACTTTGCTTTACTAAATCCCGTCTTAATTGTAAGTTCTGAAAAAAAAAAAAATTAATGGCAGAAACATTTGAAGTGAAAGTCGAAGTGTCAATTTTTTTATATTTAAATTTGTATTTTACCTGTCATAATTTTAAAGTGACAAATACAATTTTTAAATGCTTGTTATTACGATATGTATATGTTTACCTAACATGTGAACCCCTTATACAGAAAATAAAAATTGTTTAGTAATCAAATTACGATTAACCACAACCGATTCCACCCCCTGTACCAAAAGTTTTGTAACCATACTATACACATACAAAATCAATCACATTACCTACTATACGTCCTTTACAATTCCATTTCATCCTTATCCCTTATTATAAAGTTTCTCCCTTCAAGGGGAAAGTTTTACTGAGATTAAAAGAAGAAAGCCAATAATGTGCCAACACATTGTGACGTAATTTATGAACAATATACGTGATGTTTTATTACTTTATTAAGTTTGAAATATTATTTATACTAAATCCTTAGAAAAGTTTTAACAACTTTTTGCATACAAAACTTTGTTTTAGCAGAAATTGTTCAAAAAATCATTTTCTAAAACAGGTTAAATTCTTTCACATTGCAGAATGATGACATCTCGTAATATACTAATAGAAATAATTATATACATATATTTCTAGGACCCCTTTTAAGAATTATCGAGAATGTAAATGTTTTTCTATTTACCATAGGTACACAATTTTTTTCGTTTACGAATGTCTACTATATTATATCTAATATTTGTGCGAAAAGTGATTTTGGATTCAAGCCTAGTATGCAGCTGAAGTGAAACGAAATTTTCCGTCGTCTCCAAAAACACAGACGAAATGATAAAACACACAAAAAACAAAAAACAAATAAAAAGAACAGAAATCTATTTAGAATAATAATAACCAAAAAAAAAAAAAAAACACGAACAAAATACAAACGTCAAAATTTCGCGAGCAATCAATTTCTCGGTCAATCAAATTGTGTGCGAAAAGAGTATAGAGAGTAGTGGAGACTTGAACCGGTTATCAACTTTTTGTATGGGATTTTTCGTTTCACTTCAGCTGCATACTAGGCTTCAAACTCAAATTGTAAAAAGAAAAAAATAGGTGCACTAAAAGTCAGTTCAGAAATTTAAGTTGACGCCTATTGAGTTCAAATATGTTTAAAACTTTGGGGAATTTGATAAATCGTAAAAAATGTACATATATGTTTCCCCAAAAATGTCAGGAAATTCCGTCGTGAGGTGATCTCGATAACGAATTTTGCCGGCGTTTCCTAATCAAATGTACCAGACCAGTCCTCCAATTATTGTAATTACTACAATTATTATTATCAACATCCATAGCTGGTTCTCAGTACAGCAATGTATGTTTTTTTCTTTATTATAAATTACTACAGTATTTAGGCAAAATTTTATGTTAAACAATCAAATAAATATTAATTATATTTTTTTATCGCTCAAGAAACAACATTTCCGTTTTTTAACAAAATATTTTATTTTCAACTTACCTCTAGAGTTTACTCTTTACTGATAAGGGTTGATTTTCCTCGAAATTAATTAAAAAAATAAAAAAATATGTAATTTAAAATTAAAAAAAAACCTACCGCTAAAGTTTTTATCAAAAATATCTTGTTCTATTCATATAAAAATACAACAAAAAAAAACATCAAATTATAAGGCAGGATTATCTTTTTTTTTCTTTTAAAATCCTGCGAAAAAGTAAATCTTGCGTATTATCGGACGAAAATCCTGTAAAACGAAGAATCCAGATTGAGTGAGGTCAGTTAACTTTTGTCGTTCCTTTGACGATGTTCACATTGGACGTACTCATCCGACGCATTTTGACGTCTATATATGTTTTATTCCCTTCCCACTTCGTTGTAAGAAAGAGACGGGATTTTGCGTCCGGATTTTTAGATTTTTTAAAATTGTTATGGATGCATTTTGACATTTGCTATTCTGACATTTGGGTATTTATTATTTTTTCGCTTTTTGCACCAATATTTTGAAAGTTTTCACAAAATTCGGTCACTTTTGATTGAAAATTTCAATTTAACATGAGCATATAAAGAAAATTGTAAACATCTAGGCTCATATCACGGTTGTTGCACTAGGTCGTTGATTATTAAATTATAAGTAGAATCTACTTTATAACAAGTTTTTAGTTTACGTACCTATTGTGTAGTTAAAGCAATGTTGGCTAAATTATAAAAATCGGTTTCCTTTAGCATATTTTAAAATTTCTCACAATTCGATTTTAAAATATTTTGTTGATTTTATAATCCAATGCAAGTGTTTTTTTTTTCATCCAACCTCCCTTTCTCGTTCTATCATAAGATCAGACGACAGCTACACGAGTAGCCTGAACAGCCAAACCAAAATATTTACTTTTGATTTCTATTTCTAGCCTATATGTACAATTTGCGCGGCTAAATTTGCTTCCTATGTATATTTTGTCATCACACCTAAACGTTTCAATTCGATCAAATCAAACACTAACAAAATAATGTGATCACCCACCCACCAAACATCCGAGAAATTTCCACCCCACCGAACACCTTTGTGCTGTTCTAGGTTCTATTTTTTATGCGTATCTTAAAACAGAAGTCAGAACCGAACAGCAAGACACGTGTTTAGTGTTTGGCATATACATATCTAAACAATATTTTTAAATCGTATTGATGTACCTATGTATACTTTCTTATAACTTTATATTTATATAATATGGCTTTGTATTATCAAAATATTGCGTGTTCGTTTTATTTTACGGCTGCAAGAAATTCCATAGCATTGAGCGATTGAGCATTTTTAATCCCACACACACCTCCTTTAGGTTCTCTACATTATTTAAATGATTGCATTGCACGTTTCGTAAGAAGGCTTGCCAGGTATCAATAAAGTAAAGAACTTAACAAAAAGGGTTCCTAAATTAGAAACTTTAAACACAAACAGTATTAATATCAAGTAAGTAAATATTTAATTTTTTTAGAAAAATATGCTTAAACCATGTTAACTAGTTCCGAAAAAAATTGAACCTTATGCTATTGCCATCAATGTTCAAATGACAGAAAAGTTTTGAAAATGTTGCATATTGAAATTGTATAGGTAGGTACTTACTTTCTACGTAGATGGTACCTACCTACTTTTATTTTGTAATTAATAGTGATTTTGGCAATAAAAGAAGAACAAATAAAGGAGTATCCAATTCGAGCTGTATATATTGGCAGTCCTGTATATTTTTAGGCTGTCAGTTATATCACTTGTTTTAAGTTGAAAATCTTAGTTCTCCTCATTTTACAAAATGGATTAGATGGAGTAGATGCTATATTTGCAAAGAACAGTTTCTTCCCAGATCATGCAAATATACATTTCCGACACGCTCGATGTGTCAACAAACAGAATTGCTGCATGTAATGTGAGAAAAATCCTCCTGTGTGATTGGAAAGGAACATCTTTTGCACTCCCAAAAAGTAAGTGTGTGATGTGCGTGGTGATAATTATTTGATTTTTTTTTTTTTTTGAAAACAATGCAGCTTAAACTGTTAAAGCCAACGGTGAGTGGGAGTGCTATAAGTGTTTTGTATTCCAAGCCGTTTACTCCTACGAAAAAGTCACCTAACATTTGTTTGTTTTGGAAATTAAAATGTTTCTCTTAAAATTGCCAATATAAGAGAAAACCCATAAAAGTTACATTGAATAGTACTGCAGTAATTTTTACGAGAGGTCTTTTTTCCTCACATCTTTATTGATAAAGTTTTGCCCACTTCCTCTTATCTAATGCATATCATCTTCGTCTCAAATGTGTTCAAGTAATTCTGTAACGTTAAGTGCATCGATAAACCTTGTGATCCGTTAATAATTTGCAAAAATGTAGTTTTTATTACATCAGAAACATTTCTACATCATAAGTTTTTTCAATTCGTTCGCATTCGAGTTAAGATTCATTAGCTCGTTTTCAGCTTTAACCAGTTGAAAATTTCCGTTTTTATTATTTTACAAGGCTCTTAGGTACTAGTTACAAATGAATTTTTAAATTTACAACTTTCTGAAATATTTTTGCCTCTTCCTCCAAGGAGGGAAAAATAAACCCTCTATATTTAAAATTGCATTTTGTTTCCCTACGATAATCTGATATAATTTCTCAGTGCTTTCTTACTTCATTGGTGAAACTTTAAGCCTCGTCGGCAAACGACTTGTCTACTTATGTTTAAAAAGTCTTATATTATCGTTCTTGGAATAATATTATCTACACTTCGTTAATAGCTATGTAACTTTCGCATTTCGAAAGTAGTTGTTTTTTTTTAGCAAAAACTAACATTTTGTTTTTATCTTTTGACAAATTTCTTTTTGTCCGAAAGCTGCATCAAATTTAAGGCTTTCTTAAATTAAATAATTAAGGCTGGATTTAAAGCCAGTAGATCGATTGTTTTTGCGTGATACAGAAGGCCAACCATATTTGCAATGTACAAATGAAGAAAAAAAAAACACAATTGAATGCGGCACGTAAAAGTCAGCGGCTTAATTTTGCAATCGACTGTGGCATATTGTATTCTTTTCTGATGAAAAAAAATTAATTTGAACGGATTTGATGGATACAGCTGTTATTTACATGACTTGAGACTACAGAGTTCGTGTGACACTTTCTTTTCGGATTTTACAATACTATTCCGGGTCCTTCGAATAGTTGAGTACAACAATGGTGTCTCTTTCAATCTATGAAACGGATAAATTTTAAAATTTGGCCTTCTTCCCGATAAGCTCAAATTTGGCCTTAAATAATCAACTTAATCATATTTTTTTTAATAATAGGTATAAACATTCATTGTGCAATCAGTTTTTTCCAAATTAGGGTTTGAAAAATATTGTAAAATAAAAACACAAAACTGACTGTTCTTAATCAAGTGACACGGACTGTAAGTATGGAAGGCCTTTAGTTAATTCGGTAAGTTCTTGTTATTGGCAAACAAAAAATATAAAAAAAAAAAAATTTGCACTCGAGTTGCTCAGTAAATAATATGTCCTATTTTCAAGAAAACTAATCCATGTAGGTAGGTAGGTAGATATTTCCAATTGGAATAATAAATACCTACGTAATTGCCTTTACGTTGTTTAATTTTTTTTTATCTATGGGTTAATTAACTCGGAAATAAGACTCAAAATTGCAGTTTATTTTTTATTAATAAGGCTGCAAATGTTTAAATTTGTCCTAATGTCGTTTTTTTTAAGTAAAGACCAAATTCTGAAATTTCTCAACACCTTACATTTATGGTGATGTGGGGGGCTAGATGGCACCTACGTTTAGTTAATTAGGAAATCGATGATGACAAATTTGTCTATGGCTATATGGGATTTTGAGACTAAAATAGAAGCAACATTAGGTGTATAGTAGGTCTAGGTACCTATGTCAACCTATTTTTATTCATTCATAAGCTCTTAATTATATGATACGTTTAATAATATTTTCTGCCAATCGAAAACAACGTGTCGTGAAAAGCGCGGCAAAAAAAACTTGTCTGATAAAAATTATAAGCTTTAAAAAAACGCACACTTCGGAAAAGCATCTTTCATTAGGCAATATAATATCTCAGAGTTTGGCAAGCCTGCTTGCAAATATGAAACCAGTCAAACCATTTGGAAAAGCAACACACAAAAACGAATATACCTACATACATAGCTGTACTATAGGTAAAGTGGCTGTTGCTAAAAATCCGTATTTCAAATTCAAAAATAAAAAAAAATCATCAATACAATACAACAAAATTGAATGTAAACTTTTGAGTTTGCTTAATTGTGTGACAGTGTGAGAACCATATCAATATATCATCACAAGAACTCAAGAGAAATACAGTAAACAAAAAAAACTCAACTCGAGCTCCCAGGAACGCAAAAACAAAAAGAGATAGTAATAGCAATTTGTAGAAAGTAGTACCTGAATAGTGCAATTCCTCAATTGTCTATTTAATGAAAATTGATTAAAAAACAATCCATGTTGATACAATTAAACGTTTCCTTTCATCAAGGAGCGGTTTCAACTCTTAACAACTTTGTTTTATAATACTTTATAGAAAAAGCCGGTTACGCCTAGTATAAGGCGAGACAGAGATGCGAACGAATTGTTGTGAGTGAATTAAATCTGATATGAGAATGTGTTGAGGATTTGTATTTTTTGTGTCTCTCTTTTATTTTATGTTCTTTGATTGTGTTTCGTCGTATCGTCGTGTTATCTTTTTTTTATTTGTTCTTTTTATAGTTTCCCCATGAGTGCGAAGAAAATGTCACCGCATACTTTTTAAATTACAAGAAGAAACAATAACAAAACGACAACTCTGTGTCTGACTGCATTGCACTGATCCGTTAACATTTTTTAACCTAGTATGAGTGTGTGGTGTACGGTGTAATAATGTTTACATTTTATTTTGCCGGATTCATTTAGGAGGTTTTTCTTGAGTGAAAGGTATTTGAGTATTTTACTAATGCCAATCAATGTTGCCGTTGTACTATATTTTGTGTAACTGAATATCACGAAACCTTTGTTTGATAACTTTTTCGTTGAATGTGATTTTTTCTTAAAATGTTATGTTGATTGATGCATCTAGTAGATTATTGTACCTACATGTGTCCAAAATACTTTTTTGAAAAAGAAAATTAAAAATAATTCGAAGTATATATAAAGGTACCTACCTACCTACTTAACGATACAAAGGCTTGTTATGACAAATTAAATAGTACCTACCTAGGTATAGGAGTTTATCAAAACGTCATAAACATTGACAGGTGACAATTCTACAAATTTGACAAACTTTTTGTGATAAATTTTCATTTCATAAAATATTTACAGGTGACCTACCTCACTACCTGCCTATCCATAAAATTGTCTGTCAAAACAACGACCGATTATGAAGAAATTTTGGTCACAACTTTGTAATTTATGAAATACAGGGTGATTCATCACAGATGCAAAAACAAGAAGAGCAAAACGGCAAGAAAAAAAATCAAAGACAACATGACGATAATGTAAAATAGGGCGTTTTCATAAATGTAAAACTTTAGCAGGCATACTCGAATTAGTATACTAATATGAAAAAAATCGTGCATTTATGAAAACGCCCATAGTTTTTTAAAGCTAAAATTCTATTCTTAAATTAAACATTTAACTTAATGGGGCATATTCATAGATGTTTACTAAGTTCCTTTTATGTTACTCTTAAGGAAGTCCAAGGTTTAAGCTATTCATACATAAATTTAAACCTATGCTTAGGGCTTAACCTGTGGTCTAACTTTAAAAACAGAAAATATTGTGTTTAAGTCGCTATTATAGCGATCGAATGTCAAATATTTTATTTTTATTTGTTTTTGTTGCTTATATTTTTCATGCAATGTTAGGTTTCTACCCTTTTTTCTGGCAAACGCACTTAACGGTCAATGAGTCTAAATAGCTATTGCCTTAAATATTCATTGGCTTGTTTTCGGTAGAGCGATGATCTTTTAGCACAAAATTTTTATGAGTATTTTTAGAGAAGTTTTTGTCCCCTTACCTCTCTCATGGAAAAAAAGTGGTTGTAGCCGTTCCAAACACCACCTCCATTTTTTTCCCTACCGTAAAAGGGCCTTTAGGGATCAATTCTTCGACCTCATATTCTCCTTCTTGATTTCCATTTCAATTATCTCATAACCATTCGTGCAAATATATGCTATGCTCAATTGCTTAATAGTTGCTCCCTTCGGCTCATCGAAGACTGTGCGAACACCATTAATACCACATTTCATCGTCGTCTAGTATAAAATGCCTTTTTTTCAAAGTCAAATCTAATATTTTTTGTGTTTAAATTGAATTTTTACAAAGTTTTGCAATATAACTTATAAAACATGTGCAATTTGTTTTACCAATAATTAAAGCTCATATTAAAATTTCTTACCAAAAAGTGTCGTAGAAATAAAAAAAGTGTGTATTCTTGCCACAAGGAAAATGTACCACAGTTGCCACATAAATGATTGGCACTGGCATCGGAGATTGAAAAGCTTTGCGTTCACAGTGTGTGAACCACTTCTTCTTAAGTTCACTAATTCATAGTTGCGAAAAAAGCAGCAAAATGCCCAGGTTTCCTTGAAAGATGTTACCAATTCCCTTCCTTCTAATCGGGCTACAATTTATAAGTACATTCGCCCAAAGCTTGAATACATATCTGAAGAGGTGCCCCCTTTACTCATATGATGTATTGTGTATAATACAAAAAAAGAGCGATAAAACTGATTAGAGACAGAATTATTAATGAAACTATTGTTTCGTTAGAAGGCTGCCGAAATATCTCCTGTTAATAAACATTATTTTATAGCTTGTTCTATTAACAATATTCCATTAGGATCTGTTCACCCTTGAGACTAGCTTCGGACGAACTGTAAAATACAGAGATGCTTTCATTAGGCGAACAACGCGTTTGTCGAATGCCTTGACCAACACAATTTTTTCCCCTCATTGTGATGTACAAGTATTAAAAACCAATGCGCATCGGCATCTCCTTTTAAATCCTCTCCTATTCGCTTGTGTGCGCTAATTATAAAAAATAAATTAACGGATTAATGTTTTCAATGTTTTCTTGCATACCATGAGTCTTATTAGCAAATATTTAAAAAAATAAACCTGAATTAACTTAAAATTACCCTTTTTTATTAAAAAAAAAATTAAACTAGTTGACCGATGACTAATAATTGTACCAAATATATTTCAAGCGTACCTAGCCTAAGTGCGAGTGAAGTGCTAACCACAGCCTAATGTATGGCACCTGTTTCCCAACCTCGTTCCCAACCCAATACTTGTGTTGTGATTTTAGTCACCAAACAAAAAACATCCAATATTTTAATATTAAACTGATGCCAGTGTATGTAAGTATTTTAATAATTTGGCATTTCGTAACATTTCGCAATACCAAAATAAGTACCTACACATACTCTCTTAAAAATAATTATTACAATTTCGCATTTTTAAGTAACTGGCTATTATACATATGTATTCTTTTGTATCTAAAAAATTGCATTAAAATTCGCAATTAATTCCAAGGATTTCAATTAATTGCATTAACGGTCATTAGGTTGATTTTTTTTACCAGAATACTCGTATCATCATCATCTGAACCTGATTGTATTTGCAATGACCGACATTGACTTCTTCTAGTAACCAAACCACTATAAAAAGTCAAATAAAAATAAAATAGATAGGGTAAAGGTAGCAATATTCAGTCACCTAACATTGTTTTATTTCACTAAATAACAGAATCCTCCGGTGAAATAACTTGACTTATGTTATGTATTTTGTAATTAATATATCAAATGCTTTAAACCAATTCTAACAAAAATTATTTTTGTAAAATAAGTGCTTTTTCGCAAATACCTGGTCACCAAAATTTATTGCAGGGCCATTTTCACCTGCTGCCTTGGCGTAGTGGTTAATGTACCTATAAGTATCTTGGTTTAAACACTTCCTAGAAAAGTGACACTCTATTCATATCTTGCGAGGAAGTGAGAAGTTCTTCAAGAGTATAATTTGTCGTGATAAAGTGCATCTCATCTCTGATACGATTCATCAGAAAAATCATATACAATTGAAAATAAAATCTCGATTGATCTTCATTTCATCAAAATCCCATACAATTTATTGGAATAAAGAGGGAGTTTAACAATTAAATCGTAAATCCTGACCAACCGTAATAATACTTAAAACGTTTAAACTATAAGAATTGTTTTGTAAGCTTATAACACAACATACTTATTACATTCATTGTGAATTATTTGCATAATTATACCTTCAAAACAGAAAAAAGCCGTAATGTTTAGGTGGACGAATTTACAATGATTGTACAGACTGGATGTTTCAAGCCTCGTGCAGGTCATTCCAAGTTTGTATTTTTTTATTAATGAGTGTATTTGCGAACCGTGGTAAAATTTTTAGAAGACTTCTAGCAACGATGATGGTATCTTTTATGTATCCATTAATCTGTTTATAAATCACAATATCACGTTTTGCATCAAATGCCGCATCTTACCACATCGTTGTGCATTTGTAATGATTAGACTCTTTGTTTCAATCCTTAAGAAACATTGTTGGCCACTTGGTTTTTTTATATAAAAAGGAATTTCTTAGTCTACATAGTTTTATATTTTTTTTGTATTAATATTTCGCCGTCCATTTTGCAGATTATTTCATTAGCCAATATTAATATTTAAAAAGTCGAAAAATAAATTCCCGTTGGCTATTTTGGTCATATAACAAAGAAATAAAATTAGTAGTGATAGAAATTCTATATACTAATAAGAAAATAAATTGAAAAATATTCAACCAACATCATTATATTTTAAGTAAATTTTTCTGAATTATAATTCAAAATTAAAGCGTAAAGCGGTCTATAGTCCAAGATTGCGCTGACCAAAATACAGCAAATTGGTTGGAAGAAAAGGCAGCGAAATTAATCGCTTGGAAGGGAATTGAGTTGACATCGTGCTTGGGATATAAAATCCCAAGGATGCACACGATAACCATGTTCCTTCCAAGAAGCACTAGGCAAGAGGACCAAAAATCGCTAGCACTTATCAAAGCGCGAAATGAAGGCCTCAATATAGCCGCTTGGTAAATTCTAAGCAGCAAAGTGGAAGGCAAAGGTCAGTTGCTAGTGGTTGGTATTGATGACCAGTCAGCAGAAGCCATTCGCAAAGCAGGTAACGAACTGCATTACAAGTTTGGCAAAGCAACTGTCGCAGGCTTAAGAAAGGTGACTGGAGCTGGGTCAAGTAACCAGACCAAGCCTACAGGAAATTCGAAAGCAATAGTCCCGACAATGGCCATTTCTAAGGAAATATCAGCATTTAAAATTCTATTGGTCAACATAACAAAGAATCATAAATCAAATATAAAAATTTTTAACTTCGTTATTTAGTTCAATCAATAATTATGACGATTTTTTTTTGTTTTTTTAAATCATACACACGATTCATGAACAAAAATGTAGGCCTAATAAAATAATTTATTTAAAATCTTTAGTCAAAATATTTTTTAGATTTTCTAACAAATTGCCAAACTGACCGTATATTGATACACCTACCCTACATTTATAAAATAATAATAACAAAAATCGTATCCTCATGTGGTGTACCCGTGTACCTTTGCTGTCATGATGTCGTTGTCTCGTAGTTTAACACAAATAATATTATTATTTTTGTTTTTTCTATTACTTGTTCTTTTTTTTTATTACTTTAGCATCATCATAATAAAAAGCAAAAGTAAATAAAAAAAACTATATTTAATGAAAACCCGGTATGTTCTTTTGTACGGTATATTTGTTTTGTATGCAGGCATTGGAGGAATCACCATGCAAACACCATGCAAAATATTCATATATACAACCACAGAGAGAGGCATAATAATAGGATAGGTAGTAGATTGTAGATAGATGTAGAATGATAGGAAAAGGGAATATGTAAGAAGGGAATAGGCAACTCGTATTGAAATAAAAACTCACTCAAAAAAAGGAGCAATGTAATATAATGTATGTATATGTGTATATGTTTAGGAATTTAATTTTCCATCCAAACTTTTTCGTTATTTGCTCTCAAACTGTGTGTATGTACGAAACGAGTATTTGATTTTGATTATAAAACATTTTAAGAATGTATATGTGTGTGTGTGATCTGAGTGATAGACAATATTGTGCCGGCCCGCCAGTTGTCGCACTAAATTCTCAACTGAACGGTCGGGCAGACAGAAAACCTGCGAATAGTTCGTCTTTAGCGCGCTGGTTGTAAAGGCGTCTTTTTCTTTAAAAGCGCTTCCTTCATTCATCCGTTGAATGTTTTTCTCATCATCTGAGAGTTTAAAATAAAAATTAATATTCTGTGGGAAAATATCTTATTATTTTCAAGAAAAAGTTAAATAAAAAAATTACCATCAAACGTTCTTTATAAATCGGCGTAATATTGTCGTGAAAACTTATTCGCAAGGTTCAAAACACAACAAGAGAGTTCTAAAAAATCCGCAATTAACTGTTAATAAAAATAAAACTGTGTTTCGCAATCATTTTGGACAAAAAAATAAAACAAAAGAAAGTGTCTACCCGTGGTGTCATGCATACACCAGCAACAATAATCTGTAAACACCATCATCATTGTCAACCGCAGCCTCAGCCTCAGAATCCTTTCTACGACGAGCAATTATTAAGCGCTAAAAAACAAATTCAAAATTTTGCCGCTAGTCAAAAATTAATTAAAGCAAATAAAAATAATATTGTTCCCTTGAAGAGAATATTTTTACATACGCGAATTTTATTGCAAAAGTGTCGTCATAAAGGAGTGTGTTGGTGAAAATTGATTTATAGAAGAAAAAATAAAGAATTTGGATTTTCTTTTTGGAACGTTCTCTATTAAAGAACATTATCCTGAACATTCTATAATAAATTTCAAAAAAAAAAAAAAAACAAGTTTTTATTTAATAAAAATAAAGTGTGATACATTTTTCTTGGATTAAATCAATTAACGTTTGGGTAAGTTACCTATTCAATAATTTTTTTTATTTTTATTTCGTTGTCTTTTTTCGACCGGCTTTTCGCATATTCATTTTTTTTTCTTTTTTGCGGCAAATTAAACTTTTTATTTTGTACACTGAACTCGTTCAGTGAATCATCGCGCTCTCATGATGCAAAACTCTGATCACATAAATGAAGTGAAGTGAGGAATGCAACTTTTCCACTTTTACGAATATGTATTTGTGGACGTGGTGTGTTGTGTTGTGTCGTTGATTTGTCTATTTGTATGTACAAAAACATGAGCTATAATTGCGGTATTTACGCCCGTTTCATAAGCATGTAGGCGTGTAATTTTTACCGGCTAGGCGTTGCAGAACTTTGTGAAATAAATGAAACAGTACAACACACAACTGCAAAAAAAAAAATATATTGCACAAAATTGGGTGAGGCACTAGACAAACGACATGACAGACGATTTTCGTTTGCGAGTTGCCATATGGCGTTTTTTTTTCTAGTTTAAAATTTATGGGTGGTGAAGTATCTCAAATTTAGTAGTAGATTTTTTGATTTTTTTTAATATACTTATTTGATTGATGACAAAGTGAAATGCATTTAAAGGGCGCCTGTCGAAAATAATTTGCGTTAGTAAATTGGTACAGGGAAGTACCTGTTAAAATAAATTCTCTTGACAAGAATACAATTTATACTCATTTTATGCGAATGATAAACTTTTAATGCCACTATACTAAAGGCTTTCAAAGGGATCTCAAGGGGTTGTATCGTTATAGGTATAAGTATCTTCCCTTATCACTATACACACATTAAGGTGAATTGTAGGCCGTAGGGTAGGTAGGTGACATTCTCCACCCTACCTAGGTACCTATTTCACGATTTGATGAAAGAAAAATTTCACAACTTTCACGATACACACTAACTTGGTTTGGTTTTTCTGCGCAGTGCCACCACAGCTGCATTGACGCTAACGTAGTTTAGTATTTTGCTGGTTAAAGAGCTAGAAAAAAAAACCTATGTAGGCACCTCGAAATATCTACCTACCTACATTTATTTCTTTTCTGAGTGGGATGAGAAAATAACCTCCTAAGCTTTCTAGAGTTTAGGATAGAAAATTTCGACAAGAAGAGAATGTTGTTGCATTTTTATTGTATTAGGCTCTGCAGTGACTGTTTCTAGATAGGTACATAGGTACCTACTTCTACACATATAAAAAATATATTCAGTTACTCAGCAAAATTTTCTATGAATCGATATAAAGTGGGCGGATAATAATAAAACGATGATGGTGATGAAGATGATAAAAGACGGGCATAGGTCGGGGGTAGGTTTTGATTGAAAAAATACACAAATGGGATTTTTTTCCTCTTACGCCATCTATTTTTTTTTGTTTCATGGGCGCCGTCGTTATTATAATGGGCCTTGTCTTAAGGATTTAATTTTTCTTATTCAATCGAAGGTAGTCAAATTTTATTATTTAAGAGGTTCTTGATGTTTTTTTTTGTTTCTTTTATTTATTTAAGAGGGACATTTTTAAATATAAGTAGGTACGTAACTACTTAGGTAGGTATTTACGAGGTTATTGATTGGCCATTAATCAAATCATATTTTTGTGCATGTTGAAGGTACCTAACTATTAAATTCTATCCAGAAATTAAGAAGAGACTGGATTATGATTTTTATTTTTGTTCTTAATTTTTTTGCTCATCTGCCTGAACACCATATTCATTGGTTCATTACCATCATAATTATCTAGGTACCTACATCATTTACAAAAAAAAATTATTAATGCACAATTAAATATCTACCTAGGCACTGTGCAAAAATATAGGTTAGAATATTTTTTATTTAAAATTTTGCGGTAGTAAACAAAAAAATCTACATTTAAAAAAAAAAAAAAAAATAAAAATAAATTAATTAGTTGCCTTGTACCTATATTAAAAATATTTTTATTTTTTATAATTTTTCAGAAATCTTTAAACACCTATCGATCGTTAAGATGATTAATTTAATTGATTTATTTGATTGATATTTATCATAGATAGCTATTTATAAAATTATTCAGAATTGAACGCACCCTTTTATTTGCAACATTGCCAGCAACTTTTTTCAAATAATAAAGAAAAATAGAAAACTGAAAAAAAAACTGCAAAACTTCATAAAAATACCTACATATATTTTATCATCAAAATGGTGCAGAAAATAGTTATCATTTTAAGCTCAGAACAGTGCTCTAATCTTTTTAAAAATAAACCTGTTCCTGTTGTAGTTCTGACATATCAACGCGCTTAACTCATATTCTGTTTATTTTTTCGATCAGAGCTTTACCGGATACCACTCTAGGAACTCATACCTATTAAAATGATGTAGGTAGTAGGTACCTACCTATTCTAATTATATGACAGCGCGAGTCAAGTTTTGACAAATCTATAAAAGTTCCGAATAGAAAAATTTCATCATAATAGTTTTTATTTTTAAGTCCTCAACAAATTTGTTGCGATATCTCAACTGAGCAGGAACACCAAATAATAAAGACCACTACTCTTCAATAAAGTGCCAAACTGTAAATTATTCATTTTTTTAGTAGGTGAGCAAGAAGTTGAAAAAAATCTGTCACGTTTTTGCTGAGATCTGCGATTATTCGTACATCTTCAAAAACTTAGAAACATTTCCACATGATAAAAAACGTACCTAGATAGGTATTTAATCATTTCGATGTTTGATTATTCCACTTTGAGGACAAGTAAACGATGGGTCCAGGAGTCTTAGGCCGGCTTGTCACCATCAAAATTCCAGTTTATTTTAGTGCAAGATTATACCAGGGTTAGGTTAACCTCGATTTAAATATAATTGAAACATGTAGGTATTTCTGTCGGTTTGATATCTCAGTTAACTCACCAATTTTGCTGAGTTAATTAACGTTTCGAATTTTTTTGTTTGATAAATCCATTCTTTTGAGTAAAAACTCTCATAATTACCTAGGTACCTACCAACTTAATATTATTTCCAAGCTTAACTTTTAACCTAAATTCAAACAGACCTATGTAGCGATTTTTATAAATAAAATCACAATTTAACCGCCAAAATATCTATAAATTTATTTCCTACAATATCCACCTACATATTGTTACAAATTAATTTTTCTTTTTATCAACATCATCCGTCATCCCACGTAAATAACATAAACGTCATCATCGTATCACCCTAACACGTTGCACATTGAATTCCGCCTTCAAAACAAAACGTCTGATTTTATTCAAAACAAAAACAATATTCCTAATTGCAAAAATACACTGTACCTAATTGTCGACGTCGCCTATTATAGGTAGTCTTACTCTACACACTAATAACCACTTTAGTTCAGAATTATTAATTAAAAATTTCACACGAATTAAATATTGCAAAATTCTATTTTTAAAATAAACTATCATTAAAGCGCCACGTTTAAAAAATATTTATTTAAATACTAGGCATTTACCCTACCTACCTGCTTACAAATACAAATCGACCTTAGAAACAACAACGTTTACAGTTTTTTTTTATATTCTAGAGCCTCACTAGCGTGTTGGATGCACTCTAGAACTAGGTTATCGGAATATACCTAGTCTACTAATAATAATTATCAGACTTTAGGTATGAGGTATGACATGTGCGCCATGATTGCCAATCGGTGAATTACCCCACACACATTGAACAGTTGAATGCAAGCGAAATGGCAGAAACAAAATAAAACGAAGGAAATAATAATAATAATTTAACTACCTACCTATCTAAACAAATGAATAGATACAGATACACTACACACATGAAAAGATTTGTGCTACTAACAAAGTTGTGGACAGAAATAAATAAAAAAAATAAAACAAGTTGACGTATTTAATAGTAGAACTCTACTATACAATGGTTGATGGCGCCTTTTTGCCGCTGTCGTGCGCAGTGCATTGTATTATTGCTTAATCATTGCTCGGCCGATAGTGTAAAACAGAAATGGCAAATACCTAGTTGCCGCATTGATGTAGATATTAGTAATTCCAAAGTATAAGATATTTACTCTTAGAATCGCTTGTTTTGCAATTTTTAATCACTTTAGGATATAAAATGCGGGTTTTTCATGAATGATTTGACATTTCATTTGTACTGTCAAATGGTGTTTAGCATTGCCAGATTAGTCATAATTTGAGTTATACAAAAAATACATAGAGAAATACATACTTTGATGTGTTAAAATTATAGGACTCCAATCAAAAAAGTTGTCTATCATAAAAGTTAGTAAAGGTAATAAAAAGTAACTATTACTAAAAACCTCCGTCTACTTCGGTCTGTCGACAGATGGCGTCATAAAATCAGCAAACGAAACAAAATATAAAATAATTTTTTAATGTTCTTGAGTGGGTGTCAAAAAATACCAAGAATCCTTTCAATTCCTACTTCCGGAATGTGAGGTATTGGGAACCTATCTATGCTCTTTCCATATAGATATGTACATATGTATAATAATACCAACCACCTACCTATCGATTGATTTGACATTTTATTATGAACTAGATTATAATTACTACGTGGGTGGGTAGGCAACTGAATGGGATTGTTTATTTCATTGAAACACACAATTTGGATTTATTTTTGATTTATAGAAATTAAAAATGTTAATAAGGTTTAATTTGATAATAAAAAAAATTTCAAATATTTTAGAATAAAAAGTAATCTACCTATCTTCAAAAGGGTTTTGAATGATACATCATAGGTTTTATCATTTTCATCTAATCATCAGTAAGGCTGCATAGATTAGTGAGAAATTATAGATATTTCACGGCGGTCAAGCCGATCATCAGATTTTTTTAGTAGTGCTGGTCAATTATTCTGATACATTTTGGTTTGATCAGCGTTTGAACTTTGTAAAGCCATGTCTTCGTTCATCTCAGTGAATATGTATTAAAAAAAAATTAAATAAGTAAATACATACCTACTTCTTCGCTGAATATGACTTAAAGTCTGCAGACAATTTGAGCAGTACATTTTGGACAGTCCTTTAGTTTACATTTTTTTGAAAGTTAACTTGTTAACTTGTCTGATAATATATTGGCAAATTCTACACCTAATACCTACTCTTGACTCTGAACATTTTACTATATTTTACCTAAATGATTATTAACATCGCAATTATAAATAATAAATGGCTAATTTACAACAATAATCCTTAATTTTCCTGAAAAAATATTTCACCAAAAATTAATCTATTAAATATAAAAAAATAAATTAAGTATATTAAAAAAATTTATCTTTCTTTTTATTACAGACGTTAATAAATCGTTGAACGATCATATCTTTTCACAAACACAAACTTTTAAAAAGAAAAATACAAAATGACGCAGTTTTATCCAAGCGCTTTTAGTTCGTCATGCTCGCTACTCGAACCAGACTGGACAGATAGCGATGCATTCGGCCAAGGTTATGGCATCATAAGTGCCGATCCAGAAGAACTTTTCGAGGGTTTATGTTCGATTCCGCGCAGTATATCCGAAGATATAAGACTCCTCGAGTTAGGAGGTCCCATATTTCCAGGAAGTGATAATTCTGATTTTGATGACACAACACTACCAGAGATTCGTAATTATAATTGTATGTGGTCTGGCAAGTGTTCACCCGTTGATACATCCTGCGCATTGTCAACAACAACATCAACTGACAATAATATATCAGATGCAGCACCAATGGCAGCAATTATTGGTAACAGTCATAAAATGATTGCAACAATTATAAAAGCAGAACCCATTGATGAAACAGAAAACCATATACGAATGATAGCACGTCAAAATCAACAACAGACACAGCAAGAACAACAACAACAGTCTACAACAAATCAACAGAGCATGCAAAAGATACCGCCAGGCACGTCATTGCTATTAAATTCAAGAAAGACAACGACAGCAACGATAAACCAGCAACTACAGCAACAGACGACACAGCAACAGCAACAGATTCACAAGAAATCTAAAAACAGCAACAGTATACAAAATCCAGTGATACCGACATCGGAATTCTTACGTGATCGCGATTTAATGGCTTCATCTACATCGCCCACATTCGGTCGGCCCGATACGCCACACAGTTTAGAAGACGACGACGATGCCACAGAGTTCAAACATACATATGATTTGACAGCTTGTGTCATGGGATCAAATAATATCTCGCTATTGGAAGACAAAAATATGGCAATCAATAGATTGTGCGAACAGCTTAAAGATACTAATAAGAAAATTGAGACCAGCCATGACCAATCTGACGTTCCGTTTGCGGATATACTAAGTGTCATTGTAAAGGATAGCATCTACGATAAGAATTGTCGCATCAAAGAAGAAGATGAAGGTTTCTTCGATCGACAATACTCGTCATCGTCACAACAGAATAATAGCTCAGGCGATTGGGATTCCGATGATGCATCATCTTTTGACGAAGATGCAACTTCATTGGTATCAAAAAGAAGTGGCTGCTCATCATCTATGTCGTTCTCTTCGAATCCAATTGGAGGCAACACAGTTTATCCAATGAAGCACAGTGACCACAGCTATACAAGAAGTAAAGATGGCATCGATGACATAAGTCCAAATCTGGAAACTCCATCTGATTCGGGTGAGTTCAATAGTTTTAATAAGGCTTAGTGTAGGTATGTTTATCCAATTAGAAAATGTCAATGTCCTCTACATAACCAACCAATGTGCTTGAAAGAAAAAAAAAATAAATAAACTCTTAAAAGTGCAAAATAGTGTATCCATTTACTATTCCCGCCTAAAAAAGAACACTAGTGGGCCTTGAACCTATCCCATTTGTGCGCATATTGTGTAGTACAACTAAAACCCAGACTACTCCATCTACAAAAAAAGAAAAATCAATAGTAACACGTGTGTACAACACGACAAGTGTATAAATGCTTACGCTTGGGAAGACAAAAACTGATTCCTCCGCAAAAGAATTAACACCTTTTTCTTTGGTGTATCTGTGTGTGTGTGCGAGACGATAAAATTTTTGCTGTCGCCAGGATTGGTCTTGCGCAAATATATTTTCTCACTGTACCTATCTACTCTCTCTCAACACATAACATAACACATAAGTAGTATCGCGCCCAAGAAAAATCTAGATGCAAGGATGTCTGGTTCTGGTAATATACAAAAGCAATCTCTTTTGCGGTTGTGGATACCTACCTACTTTTGCCACCGCAGAAGGGTAATATTTATGATTCCCTTTGCCACTAGGTTCAAGGTACCAACAGTTGTCATCAAAGTTGTTCTTGTCGCCGTAAAGGTATTTTCCTGCTTGTAAGGCTTCTTCATATTTTCTCTTTGGGTGGAAACAATAAGCCTAGTTATTGGTCAACCAAGCTAGCTTTGTGCTAGGCATATTTTTTTTTTTACTTAAATGTTTGTTGTTGCTGAGCTGCCCCCTAGAGGACGATACAACACGCAAACTGAAATGTGATAGCTTAACATTCATTTTTATACTCATTGAGGTTTTTTTTATATTTTTATTTTTATTTTTATTTTTACTACGAGAAAACCCACCCAAGTCATAAAGAAATACGAATTTAGAAATAGAAGGAAATAGACTGAAATTTATTGCCTGATGTCATGTCTCGATGTCTGATGTCACACTCAGTTTTTTTTTGTTGTAAAGTAGGAAAATTGTAATTTTCTTTCTTTCTACTGTTGCCAAGTCAAACAAGGCGAATTGTTTTCTATTGGCGCCAAAAAAATCTCCCTTAAATTCGTACATAGGTGGATCCTTTTCAGTGTTCCCATTTTATATGAATAGTTTTTGGCAAAAATATAAACTGAAATTGAGAAAAGTTCATAAATTAAATATTTTGCTGTTTGGTTCCTTAAATGAAGTTGAGTTGTTCCCATAACGTGAAATGAAAGTTAGATTTTCCTTTATGATGCAGATACCAAATAAAAACTTATGGAATATTGGCTGTTTTACCAGATTGTAATGGGATTAAGGATTGTATTTTGAGATCTACCTATTAAAGTTTGATTTCTTATCAAATTAATAAGAAATTATTTGATAATTTAATAAATATTCCTTCTCATACCTATATTGATTTTTTGAAACTTTTTTTGAGCTTTTCTCTTAACAGGATTCAATGGCAATGAACTGTTTGAAGGCCACACACATTTCAGGCATTGAATCCACGTGGTGTTGTCAAGTAAATACCTATGTACATAAAAAGGAGGCGTCTTCTTTCATCCCTAACAACATACAAATTAAAGCTTTTCTCATTCTACTCGTAAAAATCATAACTCGTTAGATTTTCTTTCGCATTTGAACATTGAAACGGTTTAATGGTTTCTGTTTCAAGAAGTTAAACATTTTATGAGAAATCTTTATTGTTATCCGGAGTCTTATTAAAGGTACTAAAAAAACATGATTTTACACAGCAACAACAATGATGACGACTACGACGCCTGTTTCAATGAATTTTTATTAGCACACGTGTAGCAATCATGTTTACTCTCAAGGTCGCTACTACCATCGAGTTGTGTTGTTTCGTCGTCGGTCGTTGTTGTCATTTTGTATATTCTATATAGTGGGAGAGAAAAAAAGCTTTTTTCGCTGATTTTTTGTTTGTTTTCCCCTTCGTCTTGTTTTTTTTTTATTTCTGTCTATAAACACACAAAAAAGACCCACCGGCCACACCACGCCCTAGGTTCTTGATACTCACTCAGGATGAGGCTATATTATGTCTCACTGGAATAGAAGAGATCTCCAGATACATAATCTAACTGAATTTGATTTTGTGTATGGCCTTTTAAAAGTATGAGAGGAAATACACATTTTACATTCAAGTGAGAGTATGACTAATATTTTGTCTGGGTACTTAGAAGTCTTGTTTGGAGACTGTCAAGATGATGTTATTTTTTTTTTTTTGTTTGTTGTCATTTGGCACAGCAACAATTATTAGATACGTATACATAAAATATAATACCAGCATCAAGCGGAATTTCAAGCTGATTACTATCAATTAAGGTGGAATTATTTAAATGAGAATATACGAGCAGGCCTTTTTAAGAATGAATGGCTTAAAGCTTCCTGTTTACGTGGTCTCGGTGTAGAAGACAAACAACAAAGTACTGACAACGCCTTTTTTACTACAACCATGTTAATTTTTTGCGTAGAAAAGAGTATTTGAAAATGACTGTGTTTGAGAAGAGACATGGTGTATGGCAAAGTATGTTTGAAGGGTGATGATGATTAGGGATGTTTCAGGACTTGGCTTTTAGGCAAAATAATGTTGGAATTGTAATTTGTTTCTTACAATCTAACTCTACTTTTGGAATAGCTAGGTAGACGAAGAAAAAGATCTACTTGATGCAAACAAAAAGGATGCGATTACAAGTTGTCATTTGCAGAAATAAATGTACAAACAAAAATTTCTTTTTTCAAAAATCATGTTAAACAAGGGTCAGCTTACTTCTTGCAACCCTGAGACCGTGGTTTTTCTGACAGCTGTATTCTAATGCTTCTTCTCGTAGACTTAAGTGATACCTATCTACTACATATTTTCTTTTATTAATGTAAGCATCGAAAATGTTGGTGTGGCAAAAAAAAAAAAAACTATAACTGTTAATAAAAACCCCTTTTTCTCCATTTGTCGACTTATTTACATCAGTTTTTTTTTTTTGTGAAACGAGTTTTTGAAATTGATTAATCCATTATTCAAAATCCGGCTCTTTCGGTGATGTTGCAAATAATCTGCATGGCAACAAACAAACTAAGATGAAGGCTTAGTCTCCGATGCTCCATACTCTCGTTTGTCCGTTTCACAAACCAAAATCATTTTGATCCTTCTTTTCACTTTGCATGGATAAAACCGCTCTGCCTTTCTACCACCCAAACCACAGCCCAAAGTTTTACAAAGGGAAAGGTTTCCCTTCCATCATTCGTTAGTTGCTGACTTTCTTTTTATGTGCACGTATTTTATTCATTTAACCTGATTCTGACTGTACTTTCACACAACTGTCAATTTAAATAAAAAAAAAAGTTATAATAATCATTGGAACACAACCATCGAAGATCTCATCACGCTGAAACAAGATCAATAAAATACGTTCACATCTGCATTGAAAAAAGAACACTTCTTTGTTGGTAGGTATCTACTTGACTTCAACTTGGTTCAATTGACTTGCAACTCGTTCACTTAGTGCAAGAAAAGACTATTCAAACCGTCAAATAATTAATGCAATTAAAATCTGAAAAATTAGTAATGAAATCATTTATATATTTTTATATGGTTCTTCCTTCTGTTAAATGCTTGGCATACAGGCGTTCATATACCGCCGCACGCCGCAACCGGTTTCCTTCTTGGCCTTTTGTGGCCCGCTCATTTATATTCCATCATGCGATTTCCGTCGGATGAGGCAATGTTTGTCTGTCTGATGTGCTGGTGTTGCTGATGCATGCATGTGCACATGGTTCAGTGCAATTCTTTTGCAGTTTATCTTTTTTGCGTTTAAAGTGTCTTCGTTGTTTCGTTCACAGGCGTCCAACCTCCTCGTTGTCGTCTTGGTCGTCGCCTCTGTAAAATAAAAAAAAGCAACCTATCAACTGAATCGTGTGAAAAAAATTCGTACTAAACCGAAAAATTCACGATGATTTTGAGAGAAAAAATCAAACAGCAAACGATATAATGTGTAAAACGAGAGAACAGAAAATAAAATAAAATCAAGCGACGATTTTTTTTTATTATTTGAGCTCACATTAATTTTTTCGCCGGGTAAACATTCTCTTGTGTTTTTGTTTTTGTTTGTATTTGTATACATTTTTTTTGTATTATTGACAATTGTTGCATTTGCGCGCGAGATATTGCATGTGCACATCGTCAGATTTCATGCCGCACCAGCAGCAATTCATTTAGTTTTTTTTTGTCTTGTCTGGTTTCTTGCGCTTACACATTTATGATCTATACTCCCATTTCCCATACAAAATATAATATAAGGGAAAGACGAAGTAGAGCTTGTTCAGAAATACCACATGCTATCCGCGCAAAACCGTGACCCCACAAAGCTAGCTAAATGGGGGACAGAACGAAAACGTGTTGTATGCGACGAGAATATAGTGGACTGTGAAGATGCATTTGCGCGCTCGTTAACCCTTGTATAGCCTTCGTCAGCTAATATCTCAAGCAATACGAAAAATATGCCAAGCATTTCCAAGTCATGTGCACATGGTATACAATATTATTGTATATGGAAGCGCATATGAATCTTTTTTTTTTAGTCGAAAGCTCCGCTCTTCCGTGACACCGCACACCGCAACCACAAAAAGTATCGTGTGAAAAATGCATTTTGCTGATTAGGCAGGCGCTATTCGACTTTACCAATTCAATTAAAAAAAACAAGATGCTTGGGTGTAAGGTTTTTTTTTTAGGGAAATCCATTTGGAATTCGAATTCTAATATTTTCTTCCCGCCGAAACAGGTTGATCCTACATTCTAATGAAAATAGTTGATATGCAGTATAAATTTCGTTTTTATAGCGCTTTGATCTGTTGATTGGCAACACTGTAGCTATCTAGCGGCACGACAGTAAATTTGACAGTCGAGAGCATTGGTTCGCGTAGAGACCAGTTCTGAATAGCGACCTTTTTTCTCGAATAACTGCGAATGAAACACTATCTGATATTAAAAAAATTATTTTAATCTTTATGAATGCAAAAAGATGTATATAAAGCTTGATTTTATAGTGAATTAGTCTCTTATTTCGCAACACTGTATCTAGTAGCAGCCAATTTGACATACTAGACTAGAGTACGTTAATTTATTATTGTTCTGGATCTGTCAAAAGCGGTCTTTGGCAATTTTTACTTTTCATTAATGTCGATGTTCACATTGACGTACTCATCCGACGCATTTTGACGTATATACGTCCAGTCCGCCGTGTTTAGACACAAAGTAGTGTGAACACAATGGATGCACGAAACCACACGAAACAAAAAAAAATATGTGAAATGAGCCTAGATGTATGTTTACAATATTCTTTATAGGCTTATGCTTAATTGCAATTTCCAATCAAACGTGGCCAAATTTTGCAAAAACTTTCAAGATGTTGGTGCAAAAAACGAAAAAATAAAAAATCACAAATGTCAGAATAGCGAATGTCAAAATGTATCCATGAGAATTTTAAAAAATCTAAAAATCCGGACGCGAAATCCCATCTCTTTCTAACAACGAAGTGGCATTGGGACAAAACATATAGACGTCAAAATGCGTCGGGTAAGTACGTCCAATGTTTACTTTAAAAATAATTGTTTTATCATTTTTTGTAAAACAAAACACACGAACGTGTTATTATCTGTCCAGTAGCAAAAAAACTAAACTTGCAAAACAACCTTTACCCATCCCATCTTAAATAAGGGTCAACAAAAAAAAAAAACTTTATAAATACGATCTGGTTATTTTTTTGTTTCTAAAGAAATGTGGTAATGCTATTATACTAACTATCATCAACCATATTAGTCTTTAAGTTAACTTCTTTTCCCCTTTTTGAACGTATATATTCTCTTCATCGCCACGCAATATAGTTCTAGTAAGTGCCTCTTAGTTAACCGGTTAAGGATTTCCATCAAGATACAAACTGCCGGTCGGCAACAACGTTTCGATCGCGTTTTAATATTTTAAGATTCCAAATATCTATTATACGATTTAATACCCTCTTCACCATCGCGGTCGCGTCGTCGTCTTGTAGTCTCTCTTTTTTGAAGAACGCAGCTTAACTGGTTTTAACATTTCCATGAATTAAAGATCAAGACAATAATAATAATAAAAAAAAAGTACCCCTGGCCTGGAAGTATTGTAGACACTAAACTATATGTATAATAAAGGGCATACATAATTCTGATCACGAATTGAGTAGACACTCAATGAATAATCATATTACGTCATTTGCTAGAATCGCACCGCGACGTTATATATTTATATTTGTAAAGTATAGATATGTGCCTAACCGACGGAACTTTAAATAAAATAAACGTTGAATCTGTTGCATTCCTCCATGAGCCAGCATCACAATTGGTCATTTAGTGTGTGGCTGGCTACAGACCAGAAAAATCAGGTTTGCAGAAATAATTTAACTTGGAAAGCGAGAGGCAAAGAAAAAGAGTGTATCTCTAGACTAGTTTATCTCTATAGGCACAAGCACAAGACAAAAAAAAAAGTCTGTAGTTTCGTCTTTTGGGCGTGGGTATACTACTATCTGCTATGACTTGGATTATTGTGCCACGAAGTGGTGTTTTATGAATGAAGCTAGTTAGTTACCGTGGATTGTGCTGAAACCAAGGACAATACTCTAGTTTGACACACTATTTGTACATGTGGCCTAGGTGAGCGAAACTGACTCTCTTGGAGATAATCGTAGTAAGTCAGCTTCAGCACCCATGCTGTAGGCCTGTAGCTAAACCTGATGCTTGTTCGAATTACGATTTAAATTCCCAGCCAGCTAACAGTGATGATGATGACTGGTGCTGTTGACTACTGCAGCGCAGATGTTTTTTTTTTGTTCGTAATTTTTTTTTTTTTTAATTCCCGTTCAACTTGTTTAAAGATATACAATTACTTTAAGCTCTCTTTTCTATCTTTCTGTGTTAAAAAGCTTTTATACAGTCATTTCCCGATCGTTAAAAATGTACGATTGTTTATTTTGATTAGGAAGTTGGTACTTTGTATTTCACACGCTATACTCGTTATCAGTTTTTATCTATCAAAACCAACTGGCACAAGGCTTGAAGTAATTAAAATGACTCAAGAAGTTTTTATATACCTACATGTAGGTATATAAAAAAATAGCCCTAAGCCTGTACAAGAATGATTTGCTTTGTAATGGATTTAAAATATTGAACAATCATGTTTCAAAAAAAAAAATCAATCAATTTATCGATAAAGATTGAATAGTTTCTTTGAATCTAGCGGCATTAATGTTAGGGCTACGATAAGATTTTAGTTTTGACATGTTCTATGATAGCAGCAATGAAATAAAATAGTTTGATTATCTGGTATTTTATATTTTACTTATGATATTTTAGTTAAGTATTGTATCATTAAGAATTTTTTTTAGCTGCTTTAATGATAAATAGGAAAAAAGTAGCAGGTTCGTCCATAAGGCTTCAGTTGTACTTTTAGATGTTTCGATGTCAAAAATCATATTCGAAAGTTGAAGTTTAGTGAACTGTTGCTGCGGCTGCAGCTACTCATTTTAACTTCTTCATAGGATTGACGTTTTTTTAACTTTGGCAGTGCTGGCCATTGTGTGCAGACAGTCAATGTTAGCTTTCAAGATTTGCAAGGTTTAAGTTGTGCTTTGTGGTTCTTTAGTGGGCCCAGTTTGAACAAAGAGCTTACCCAAACGTCAATTTGTTCGGGCGAGTTTTCAAAACTCGGTGTCACGTCGCTTTAAAACAGCCAGAGTTCCTACCTTATGAAATGGCTTGTCTTACAAAGTAAAACGTGTCAACAATGTGTGCAGATACAAAAGATTAATTTGGATTGGAAACAGAATTGACAAATTCATATCACACGATCTGACAATTCACAGATGAATGCGCGGAAACAAAATATGAAATCCATTTTTAAACTGATAGCTTTGATATTGTAATGGAATCTTTCGTTTTGATTTGTAAGAAAGTTTGGAATAGAAAGACGTCAAAAGTCTCACATTGATTATTGGACGGACAGTCATTGTAGGCGACCAGTGACGCCACACTTCCATTACCTGTATTCATTGAAGAAATAATCACATCAGATGAGAGCAGCATAGTTGTTAAATGTCAAATCAAGTTTTAGATCAGACAAATATGCTTAAATCTGCAGGAAGTGCACAAAAATCTTGCTCTAAGCTGATCTGTTCTCTAGAAACTGAACAAATAGCAAATCTAGATAAGTTCACAGCAGAAAATATCTCACTGAACAGTAAAATTTTGCTCTTTTCTACTCAGAACAGTTTAGAGTAGCTCACTGAACAGAGCTATTATCAAATCTGTCATTGATGATTTGACAGCCATTAGGCGAGTTTATATTTCTAAGCGCTCACCTGAGCAAGTGATTCCAAAAATCTTCAGGCTCAGTATTTTTTCAGCAATAGTTTAAAATTTGAACGCTATTTTTCTCATACTGTCCTTTATTTGACAAAATCCGTGTTGCCACATTATTGTTTGTAATTAATGATGATAGCTTCGACTTATTCCCTATTAACATGCACAATTAACAGAAGATGTTCTAAATCTCGTTTTTAAATTAAATTCTTACTTTTCGAATAATTAAAACTATTGAACCACATGATGCGTAGTTAAACCAGTTCTCTTACAATTCCTGTTTTCTTGTATTTCATTTTCTAAACAAGTAACTCTTTCATTATCAAATGTCAATTAGATACAGTTATTTACCTAACATTCTTTTATAAGGAGTGTCATATCACACATTCTACATTCAGACTTCTTATTAGATATCTTATCTTTCTTTTTGAATAAAAAAAAAAAAATCCAAACAATATTTACGTTTTATGTAGACGTACCTCAGGAAAACTTTCAGTCAGGCACAACAAACGGAGGTCATCAACTTCAAACAGCACTTTCGCTTTCCCCTTCCTCCTTTTTTTTTTTTTTCTTTATTACCTTCTGAACTACTCGGTTGTTGTTGTGTACAAAACAAAACAGATTCAATTATCTATGACTGATTAAAAATGTCGTCTAATATACAATATTATTATATCAACAAAAAACTTCACCAAGTCGTAAAAAAAAGAAGTCTTTCCGTCATCCAGGGCTTAACAACAATAGTGTGTGCAACGTGCTTCATTAGACCATGAAACGATGTCGCCTCATTCAATAACCATAAAAAAAAACGAAACAACTTTTCAAAATATATATATTTTGTATCAATTAAATATTTTACTATGTACGATAATCTTCAGTTGATTGTGAATTAGCTGCTCGTGCAACGGTATAATGATTGATTTTTTTTCTCTTTGACAACAAAAAATAAGCTCTACAACAAAATTCCACTAATTATTTATCATTCACGCTCTAAATTTTATGATAAAATTAAGTTAAATAGATTTTTTTGTATGCAGGTGATTTTTTTTAAATGGTCTAAACTGGTATATTTGGTTCGTGTTAAAATACTTAAAATTATACTATTATTATTTGTAGTATACGTGCATCTATACCAGTTTACACTAGGTTAACCTGATTAGAAAAAAAAATTTCATTGAATAATGTAAATATTTGTAAAGATGGTTCTTATAAGTTTTATTTGGTATAAACTAGTATAAGTTATTGTAACTTAATTAGTTACAACTTATTAGCTCACACATTTATAGATAACAAAAGAAATAGCTTTATACTCTGTCTTAGATTTCGAATCCTCATTCATTACATTACAGACTGTTTACATTACAGACTATTTGTAATAGTCTAATCTGGTCTAAACTAGTATAAGATACAAAATCGACTTATTAGCAGCATTAAAAGCTATAACCTTCGTAAGATTCTTATCCGGTCTAAACAAGTATAAGATTCTGAATCGCCCGGTTGATTTTTTTGAAGAATTTTGTATAATAATTAATGTTTACATATACCAATCAACATAATTTACAAAAAAAAAAAACTGAAGTAATTATGCGTATGGCAGCTATCACAGCTTTAATGGTAATACTATTATCATAAGAACCAGATGACAACGAATCTATACTTTTTGACGGAATGCCAGATAGCAGTTTCAGGAAACTAGGTTAATTTTTATTGGCTGGCAACAGAACGAACATAAAACAATACACTATCACTTTAGAGAATGATAAGAGAGTGAACAGATCAACGTTGACGTTTTGTAGCTTTTTTTGTGGTTTCTTCTTTTTTTTTCTGTCAAATGTAAGCTACAACCGCATCTCCTCTCAAATAGACAACCCGGAGATACATTCTTTCGGGTACCTACCTCCTCCTCCTCCTCCCCCTTCGAGGTGTATAGAGCTCTAAAAATGTATTTTTTCGTCAGACAACTTGTGTCTATTTATAAGCTTCCCTCTATAAACTTTTGTTCATGTTTGTTCGTGTTATACTACTACAGGGGTTGTGGTGGTGGTGATGGCGGCGGCAATATTGTGAAGAAAATGTAAATTTACTAAATTTAGGAGAAACCAAAAACGCGCGATTTTCTCGAAAAAATTTGTATTTCTATGAAAATTTCCGTTCGCCTAATTCACTAATTCATCTTTGCGCTTTGAAATCGAAAAGTAGCAGCAGCAGCAGGCCTGTGTATAAAAATCCTGTGACTATATGTAGAACGTGCGTGAATACGATATCAACTTTGATTAAAATTAGATTTGGGAGGGGTTGTATTTAGAGATATGGTATGAATTCGCGCTTTTTCGGTAATGCGACTTTTGCGCACTAAATTTCTGGCTAGTTGCGGGTTGTTGGTTTTTTTTTTTTTTTTTTTTTGTTTTGTTGGCTGAGTGTAGGCTATTATGTTGTGCGTCTTTTACACCGCTGCTGGTTGCCGTAATGTCGGCGGCGTACAATATTATTTTGCTGCTCATACATGCTGCTGCTGTGAGACTTGATGATGTGTACAAGTACATTGCTCGAGTTCTCATTATAAGTTCAGCCAGCAGCAGCAGCAGTTTTGCTTGGTTTCTTGAACGTTTTTTTTTTTGCTGTTTCTATGCGGAAATCGATTTAAGAAATCGTTGTCGTCGTCGTTGTCGTCAACATTATAGGCCGGTAAGCTCTGTGTTGTGGCATAGAAGAGGCGGCATCAAGTAGTGTTGTATGCCTTGTGTCTTGTAATGATTTTTTTTTTACGTAACTGGGAAATACTTTGTCGTTGTTGTGGATAGTAGGTTTATTATTTTTGTTGTTGTCTTCTTCCAAGTTTGTTATATTTATTGGCAATGGCGCGCCATACAATATAAGCCTTAAAATTTATATATGTACAGATACATATATTAATATAAAAATCGTTGGAAATTTGAGTTTATGGGGGTTTTTATATTATTTTGTTGTTGTTTTTTGATGGAAAATGAGAGACTACCGTCTCTTGTAGTCTTTTCTTGTATGATAAATAGGCTTGGCATCTTGAAAGCTTCTTTTATGTGCACTTATTATATTCTATTTTGTATCTCTCGATATTAAACGAACCAAAAGGGGATGATTGTGATTCATTGTGAATTTCGAGTAGGTCGTGGTAGTTTAGTTTTGGAGAAGAATAGCAAGCATTTTTTTTTTTTTTTTTTTGGCGACAAGGGTCTGAGTCAGAATGTTCTTCTCGTAATTTCTTCTTCTAATAGATATTCCACAACCATAACTGGCGCCCGACAAGATAGTATGGTAAAGTACTACCTAGTTGTGTTTGCTTGAAGAAATTGGAAATTTTGTATTTTTATATTACAAAATATTATTGTCATTAAATTTTTTGAATTTTTTTGTGTTTTGTTTTTTTTTTTTTTTTTTTGCTTTTATTTTATATCTGCAGATGAGCTGCAGTTAAATTTGAAATATAATGTGGGAGATGAAATGGCAGACTTTTGAATTTATGAACTCAAGCATTTGGTATAGGAGGGTTGTTGAGATTACAATTGAGAAGATTTATTATCTGCAATGCAGGGAGACGTTTTTTTCAAATTAATTTATCAGCAATTTTCGTAATATTTTTTGTGCACTTCAATTCATAAAGTATTTAAAAACTGTTGGTTTGAAATATTATTTTGAATGAAATGAATAAGAAGGACTTAAACGTTGATTTGTTTGTCTTTTCTTGATCTTTTTGGATGATTAATCACGTCACATCACGTCCTAGCAAAAGGCAGGGTTCTTTAAAAAGAACTTAGGTGATGTGATAGGCTGTATTTGAATGCAGTAACTCGATTCCAGAAGGCGATCCGGTGCGGTTTTGGTGGTGGATTAAAATATTCCTATGATTTAATAGGAAAATTCAAATTCACCACCAAAATAGCGGCAGATCGCATTCTGAAATTTGCTAACAAATCTCTGACCACAAAGTCCAAAAAATCTGTTACACTAAAATACACTATGCTCTCAATTGCAAGTTAATGTTCTCGTGAACAAAAAACCAGAATTGGCTGCTTTCGAAATAGTCAAAGTTAGCAATAGCGACAATAAAAACAGATCTTGTAAGAAATATCATGTATTTCCGGACACCAAATTACACTTCAACTCCATCTGAAGTAAGGCAGAAACAAAATCTCTCCATCCGTCTTAATTCGCTACTCCATAAGCTGTTAGGTTTGTTTATTTTTAAACAGAGTTTCCAAAAATACAGTTGATTTCCATTTAGTGTTATTGGTATTCAGTTCAAACGATTGCCTCGTAATGCTATCGTCTGTCTTGTATATAAACGAAAGTATCTATTAGAACTAGAATCTAGTTCTTCATTCAAAATCTATGACCGATTAGCTTTGCATGATCTTAAAACGACTTCTGACCATCCGTTGTTTATTTATCTTTTATGAAATTCCCTAACTTCAAATTCCTTGAGAATTGATTAATCTAATCTTATTGCTTCGTTGAAAAATTTGTAGTTATGTAATTGCAATCCCAGCCGAACCTTAATTTTGTTTTTTAGATAAGAAGCTTAAGCATGATTACCCACTCTATATGATTTTATAGAATAATTCAATTCTACCCACGCCTTCCTCTTTATCCACCAAACACCTACCTACATATAGAAAGTTTTAACATGAATATCTTTTTTTTTCTTCTCTCTTTTCCAGATGAAGAAATCGATGTTGTATCAATTGGTGACAAAAAACTTCCAACAAATCCATCAGACAAAGATCGTAGAGCCCTTCAAACAAAAGTTGCTCATAAATTTTCGGCTGCTCGTATTGTTAAAACACCGGGTGGCATACGAACAATACCACCACGAAGACGTATCTCTTATGACTTACCCTATACACCAAATAGTGTTAGTCCAATTAAATCAGGTTCATCTTTAGCTGCATCTCGTTATCCATCACCAACGAGTACACCCTACAGCAGCAGCAGTCTTTGTTCATCATCATCATCATCATCGTCATCATCAAAATACCACCATCATAGTTCTTCAACATCAAGAAAACGTATTGCAGCTAACTGCAGTATACGAACAGGTGGTGGCAGCAGCAGCAGCAACAACAACAGTGTCATCATAAATGGTTCCAATTCTGATGAATTTATGCCACCTAGCAAGCGTCATCGTGGTAAAAAACAAAAGACACCCGCAAATGTGTCAATTAAACGTCATTATAGTGTAGATGAAGTTGATACTATCGAAAAACGTAATTTACACAATGATATGGAACGTCAAAGACGAATCGGTCTCAAGAACCTCTTTGAAGCGCTTAAAAAGCAAATACCCAGCATAAAGGACAAAGAACGTGCACCTAAGGTAAATATTTTAAGAGAAGCTGCTAAATTATGCGAAAATCTAACGCGTGAGGAACAACACTTGAGCGATCAAAAAGATAAACTTAGAGAACAATTAAGAAAACGTCAAGAAATTTTAAATCAACTTAGATCGAAACATAATCATGCCGCTAGAGGGTGTTGATGATAAAAAAAATACCATAAATTGATAAAGAGGGTTATTTAAAAAAAAAAAAAACATGTAAATATATATAATTTTCTTTTCTATATATCAAACAAGGAAAAGGGTAAATAATATAATCTGTGACCAAAGGGAATAAATAGGAAAGGAAACAAAAATGAAATATGTATAATAATTTTCGTTTCATAAAAAAAAAAAATGCTACTTTATATTATATAAATATATTATATACAAACATGAATATTATCTGTACATATGTGAATATGTATAAAATTAGAATATTACACTATGGTCGGGGCGATAAATCTCCTTTAGGCCGATAACTGTCGATTTTCATTAAGGATTTTTTTTTTATTTTTTTTTTTTTTCATCTTAACACATTTATTTGATTATACATTATATACATCAAGTAAATACATACAAATTAATATACATTTATATAGATTTATATATGTATTAGAGTAGACATAACAAAATGTAATTTTTTTTTTATTTGTATCTTCATATTATCGTTCTAGAATAGGTTTCAAATTATTGTATATATAACTACGATACAATTTATAAATATTATGACTCTTATATAAAAACAAAATTAATACCATGAATTGCTAAAGAGCTTAACTATACTGTCAATGAATTTTTTATATACCAACAACAAAAATGTGTGTCAAGCGATTGGTTAACCTCTGACACAATAACTAAACTACACTACAAAAAATAAGGAAACTGAATTTTATTTCTTTAGGACAATAATTGTTGAAAACATAAGATTAAAAAAAAAAAAAAAAACAATAATTGGATTAACTTACAAATATTTCATTCGAAAAGAAACTATAAAAAATATAAAGACCGGATCTCTTTAATACTGCATACCTATATTATATTGGCCTCCCACTTGGTCTGCAAAAATAAATTAAAACAAAATAATAATGGCAACGTGTAGCGCAATTTGCAATGACGAGACTGCGACGACGACGGAGAGAAAGGTCAATGATTCATTTCCAATCCAAGCATACCTTTACTCTCCTTGTTTTTTTTTTATTATTATTCTTATTCTTATATTACTTATGCCTCGCGTGCAACACTACACATTTAAATATATAAAACAAAAAAAAAAAATAACTTATTCTTCCAACATGAATTCGCCGGCCGGCAAAAATACGTATACGTAGCGCATTTTAAAGAGAAAAAAAAAATAAAAATAAACCACAAACTGGGTATATCAAGTATTTTTATATCTCTATACGCTACCAGAAGTGCATGCTTTTTTTCCTCTCCGCTTATTATGTATGCTACACGTGTATCTCATTCGAGATATTCAATATATTCAGTTTTTATTTTCTTTTCTAAGAAAGAGAGAGAGAGTTAAATTTATGCAAATATGTTTTACAAAATCAATCAATCAATCTCTTGACACTGTATGATTGATAAAATGATAAAAATTTAAAAAAAAAAACAAACAAAAACAAGGTAAACTATAAATATGGAATATTAAAACAAAAAATAGTACAAAATAGAATTAACGAATATACCTACAACGTTTCATTACAATGCAAATTTTTTTAAAATCACCTTTATCTAACAAAAAAAAAAAAAACTAAATTCTAATAAAATATGTAAAACAAAATTAACAAAATAGAAATCCACTTTTTTTTTATTGTCCACATTTATTATATACATATGTATATACAAACTTACTCTTTTCACCTTTTCTTCATATTTATATAATTGTATGAATTAAATAATTAATTGAATTTAATAAACAAAAGAAAATAAAAACGATTGACTTATATTTTTGCTCTTTATATTTTTTTTTTTAAATGTAAAGATTTTCCTTCTTTTTTTTTTGTGTAAAGTAATTATATATACATATTATTATAAAATAATATTGAATAAATAAAATAAAAAAAAACTTGCGATATACACATTTATATTTTTATTTTTTGCTTTAATTAATAAATATTTTATAATATCTATAATAATCTATGAATAAACTATATAGTTGCATCGATAATAATAATTAAAATATTATAACAAATGTGTATAAATGAAAAAATTACAGTTCCTTTTTGTATAAATATTAAACAAACATTATTAAAAAAAAAATCTATGCCATATTTTAGAATGAACATGAGCTAGATTTTTTTTTTCTTAATTCTTGAAGATAAAGTTTTTAATTACTAAGTGCATTGAATTTAATGGAAAAATAATTAATTGAAACTATAATAATTGATATAAGGAAGACAACGGTTCAAAACCAATTGTTTTATAAGGTTAGCCATCTTAGAGATGAAATTGAAGGGCTAGGACGTTTTGAAATGGTACCTTAAATAATATTTTTTTTAAAACTTAAATAATGTAAATGATTTGGATTGGTAATAGTGTTGTTATAATATCACACACACGCAGTTTTGAATACACGTGAATGCGCTTAGTAGAAACATGTGTTAATTAAATAAAACTACTTATAATAATGAACTTAAAAATTAGAAACAAAAAAAATCAGGGGTAATAATTGTTCTTATGCAGGTTTTTTTTTGTTTGTTAAACTAAAAAATTAATAAATGCTTTGAAATATATATTATAAAACAAAAAACAATATTTAACCAAATATTTACGAAATATGAAAAAAAAATATATTGTATACAAAATATTAACAAAATAACAGTTTAAATTGGTAAAACAAAAAATAAACTTTGAAGTAAATATTAAAGAAAAAACAATATTTACAAAAACAAAAAAAAAACAATTTTTGATTACAACCCTCTTCCCATTTTTTTTATTTATAATTGTAAGAATTTTTTTTATAATTTTAAGTTTATTTTAAATGTTTTTCGCTGTATTTACTTAAAGTTTATTAAAATACGTTGTTAAGTAATTATATGTTAAAACAATAAAAAAAAATAAAACAACTGTTGATAATAAATTTTAAGTTTTATTTCGTTTATTCAGTATAATATTACGAGCTTCATATTAATCTTAAACAGTAACAAGAGAAACAAGAAACATTTTAAAATAAAACAAATCACAGCATAACATGGTACGTTTACTTTTATTTTAATTGATTTAATTTTGTTTTTTATTAATGAAATATAATGTATGTAGCCCAAATATCCTGAAGACACATTTATTCACAATTTCAGTGAGTTTGGTAATTTATTGATGATTCATATTTGAAAAAAGGAAATAAATAAAAAAAAAATAAAGTAAACGTGTTTTTTTTTAATAATAAATTGTTATAAATGCTTATAAATGATTTTTCAAGAGCACACACAAACAGAAAAATTCAACCGAAATATTTTGTAATGAATTTTTTTTCTATTAAAAAAAAATAATTACCGAATAACAAAAATCAATGCAAATTCTAAAGACTTCAGACTTTTTTTTTACACACGTGTAGGTATATACAAAAATATATACAACTATTTTGATTTAAAATAGAAAAATGAAAAATATTTTTTACTTATAACAAGAAATTGTTGAAACATAAAAAAAAAAATATGTACAAAGTTTTACAAAACAATAAAAAAAAAAGAAATGGAAAAACATATAAGAAAATGATCTTCCAATTTATTTCGTAGCAGCAAACAAACAATAGAAAACAAAAAAACAAAACAATACTTGCAGAATTGTGCCTTTTGAAGAAGCGTTTGTTTTCGTTATTTATTAATTATTATCTAACCTAGAAATAATTTTCATTTCTTGGTTTTATAAAAATAAGAAAATCAATGATATTTGTTTTAATGTTAAATTTATAGAAACAAAGATAATTATATAAAAAAAAACATTAGCAATAAAATTGTGCTGTTTCTTGATAATCATTTTTCTTTAGTTATTTTTATTTTTTATTTAAATACCTCGCAGGTGATGATAAAATTAATTAAAAAAAAAAAACAAAATAAAAATAAATCAAAAAAAAGGGCTGCAAATCCGCAACAAAATTTAAATTTATTTGTCGTTTATTATTAAACTTACATTTATGTTATGAATTATAAACACATTTGTTATTACTGAGATGTTTTTTTTTATAAACTTTATATACATTATAAAAATTATTATATTATTATTATTATATATACATATTTTTTTTTTGGTTTTTATATTAATGAATTCCTAAGTGATGATGAAAATATTAAAGAAAAATAAAGTGGAAATTTTGAGAAACCGGATATTTTTGTGTAATTTTTTTTTTAAGGTAAAAGATATTTGGTGTCTTGTCGAATTTTACAAACTGTCGAAATTAAGTTTGTTTTTATGGTTGTTTTTTTGAGGAATGCTAAATAAGTATGGATCAAGATGGAATTTATCAAATTAATGAGAAAACAGCGTAAGTATATTCGAAGTCATATGTTGTCGGTGTGTAATTTCTTTTCTTGGAGTTCTATCGAGTCATTGTTCGTGTTGGTTGGGGATTGGTCTTGATCGATGCTTAATGGTGTGTTGGGCAAATAAAGTAAACCAATTTATTTACATTGCAAACAGTGTTTTTTTAATACACAACATAATTTTAACTTATTTTATATGTTCACCAATCTATTACATATACATACGTAAATATGTATGTATATAATTCAATCGAGTTTTCTCGACCTACGAAAAAATCACATGTGGATGAATTAATTAGCACTTTGTAACAACTTCACTTTATTAACAACTTCACTGTCCAATACATCTCTCATATTTGATATCATATTTGATACAGCAAAAAATGTTTAGGTACCTTACTGATTTTCAGTGTTCATATGTATGATACATGATCATACATATATGATACATGTACCATTGTATATACATTTCTATAGTATTTTCATGCTGAATAATCACCGCCTGGCCATCTTGAGAAACGTGTGATAAACACATTTTTAGGTTCGTGCATTTAATAGTTGTCTATTCTGTAACCCTGACAACAGTCGTAAACATATATTATTTTTGTTTTGTTTACGAATTTTGTCAAGGAAATATGGATTTTAGAGCCAATAAAATACATTATATATTATTAATTTGTTTCGTAGACGACTATTGTTAGGGTAACAGAATAGACACTTAGTAAATGTAAGAACCTCCAAATGTGCAGTTAACAACTTTCTTTAGATGGCGCTGCTCCATGGTTGTACTATAGAAATTTATATACAATGCATGTACTATGAAAACATAATGCACAACAAGTGCTGTTTATCAAATATAATATGAACAGTGAAGCGTGGAAAATTCTGAACGTAGGAGTGTTAAAAATGAATTTTATATCGGGATAGTGAATTTGTTGAATAATGAAAATCCTTTATAGGATTTTTTCTTTTCTACCCTTTATTGTTCCTGTCCCAATTTTTTTAGTGTGAGATCATTGGGCTGAGCTTACTCGAGATCTCAAACTGATTGGAAAAGCATGTAGCTCGAGGTTAACTTCAACCCTGGGATGATCTCGCATTGAAAAACTGTGCCTTACTATATTACATTTCAAATCAATGTGGCGTTGTTCCGAGAAACTTTTTATAATAACTATTTTATTTGAGCACGAAACTTGTGCTCTATTAAAGTATGTAATGAAGGTACTTATATGTATAATTAATAATAGTACATTCTACTCGGCCCAAGTAATAGACCTTTTCAGACGGCTCCTTCTCTATCCTTGTATTACCATCAGCATATTTAGGTTTGTCAGCTACTTGTACAATAAAAAAAAACAGCATCATATTTTATAACTATACAAGGTCTACTTTTAATTATCTTATTTATCATCAGGTCATCTTGCACCTGACGAGGTAGGTATAACAATTTCAAATTTCAAAACCACCGCTTCCAAGAATTCACAGGTACATAGTATAGTAAGTAGCTTCAACGCATTTTTCTCCCTTTCCCATAATTTTTCTTATATTTTCTTAATGAGTTCGTTTGGTATCTTAAGTTCGTCAACTTTGACTAACAAACGTTTCCGAGCTAAGTGTTTATTCTCTCATCTCTGCAACAAATTTGATATAGGTGTACCTACCTACTTTCTCTACGTGCATATTAACCTTAGAGAACCTGTGTATCTTCTTTCCTATGATGAATATGCATTTATAATTTATAAACCTATGTGACGTAGGTACCTATTTTCTTTGGTAAAATAAAGACTTACAAAAATGTCATCTTAATTTTATCTGCCATTAGATGTAATTACCATACTCCATAAAAAAAAAACTGTCATGTGTCACAAGTTATAGTTCAAATTATGTAAACCACTTAGCGCGCAGTAACGGTTTTAGTTCTTTAAGCTTCATGAAATAATTAACGAAATGAGTTAATAATCTTTATTATGGTTTTACACATCCGTATATTTCAATTTAACCACTTCCCTCTTAAATAAATGTATCGTACCGTACTGAATATATAGATATAAAAATATATTTAAATAGTTGAGTGCTTATAATTGCCGGGATATCTGTTATGTAACATATACCACTTTTTTTTGTCGCTTTTTGGGCAATCTCATTATTTGAGTATAACCAATTTTGATAAAATCAGAATAATATGGCATCGAGATCAAGATGTTTGTGAAGATAACTGACACTGTGCGTAGGTAGGTATGTATACATACCTACAAAGGTTGGCCGGTAGTTACTTATAGTGTTTATTACATTCAAACATCAAAATAAATTAAAATTCTACGAAGACGTAGACATTTGAAAAACTAATCTTTTGGAAACGCACATAAGAACTATGTAGACAGGTGATGATGTTTTCCGTGAAAAAGGATGAGATAAATAATTTCTTTCGGGTGCACTTATGCAGGTAGGTATACCTACTATTAACTCATTCATACCTTGAGTGCATTGTTCGCAAAAAGAGCAGGTGTGTATGTATGAATTGAAAGCAACATGATTTGTTAGGCTTGAAAAATATTTAGTTCAGTAAATATTTTGTATTTTCAGGTTGTTATGAGATCTATGATTTCAAGCGAAGAAATACCTATCGTTTGTTTTGTTAGAAAAAAACCTCAGCAAAGAAACAACAATTATTTAATTCCAATCAATATATTTACAGATAACTAAATCTAGGTATCTATAAGGAAGTAAAAAGAAATGTAACAACATGTGAACCCCCGGAGGCATCGAAGAATTGCGTATGTGTAAAAGAAGCTAGTAAATTGAATCCCTTATTATGATGGTCCTTCACAATTCAGCTTAAAGGTAAAATGAAAGACCAGGAAGTGGGTCAGTTATTCTTAGCCGACGATCAGCCTTGAGGATGTTACAACCCTGAAATGACAACTTCAAGTATGCCGGTTTGTTTTAACTGAAAAACAGGTGGGTAACGCATACTATTCCAAAAGTCTATTAATTCAAAAGTGATTTCAAATTACACACATCTGGGATGTAGGTTTCATTATGTATTTAAATACTCAAGGATGTATATGTAAGTTGCTGGCTCCATAGAAGAGTTGTTTGTTCAACTCAATGTTTTACATCTGACAAATTAGAATAAACTGAAAATGGATGGCTTCCTGCTAAACCCCCCCCCCCCTCCCGATTCTAAATTATACCGAAAATATTTGTTTTAATTTAGGAAATAAGTATAGAGCAAAATCATATTTTATAATTAAAAATGAAGTACGTATGGGGGGCATGCTGCCCCGTCGCAATTCATTCACGTGAATGAAATGAAATTTATAACTATGAACAATATGCAAAAAATGGGGGGGGGGCATGAGCAATTCCTGCGCACGAGCCTGAACTTTCCAACAAATTTTCGACCAAAATATTCACTGCGCAGCAGGCGTTTAAAAAAGCACCCAAGGATAAATATTGATTATGCAGATGATAAGTTTATTAAAAGTTTATCTCTGTTTATAAAAAGTTTAAAAATGTTTACATTATCACAATAAAAAATCATCAGTATAAAAATAAAAGATTTTTATATGATATTTGTCAACAAATAACAGAAAAAATATATAAAACTAATTCTCTTAAAATATAAAATTTTATTATTAACATTATCAATAAATAAATCTCTTGAAGATATTTTTGTCCTTGTTCATATAAAAATAAACGTCAAATGCGATCACGAAACATACAGTCTCCCAGATTGATAGAGCAGAAAAAATGTTTTGGAAGCTGCTTCCTCATTTAGCTCCACGAACATAAATTAAGCGTTTTTATTGCTTGATGTTTGAAACGGTTTTTTTTCCTTGGAACAAAAAAGAAATTAATTTTATCATCTGTCCCTTCGATTTATGAATCTATGTATTTCTATAAATGAGAATTTTTGAATTAATTTTACCTTTGATCCGTTTGAAGGTGCTCCTCATAGATTTATTTCTATTTTATTAAAAAAAAATAATAAAATAAGAGAAACTTAAAAAAAAAATCCAATAAAACAGAAATAGAAAACTTTTATTGAATCTAAATGGAAGGTAAAATCTTGTTTATATGAATAAAATCTTGTTTTTATAAACAAACTAAATTATAGTAATATTTTTGACTTAAGACTAATGGAACTGATTTTTTTTCGAAAATAATTTAACATCCAGTTGTCTCCACAAAAGTTTCTAATGCATTAAAGCAAAACTAATTAACTGATTTTATTAAGTAATGAATTTCTTATCTAATAATTATTCTCTGGTAAATATATAAAAAAAGAACTATAGGTATGAGTAATGAGGTGGATTGCATGTTAAGTGCACTTGTGTTAAATGTTTGAACTCAAATCATACGTCAGGAACGTAATATACGATTTATTTTCAAATTTGTAAATAATACTTTTAAGGGCGAATTCCATGTAACGGCTCTTTTCTATAATTAAAAAAAAAATTGAAGTCGCTTTTAAAATATTGTTACAACGACGCAAATCTGTGCGACCCGACCTATAGTCGTATTTATTTTTAATATTAGAAGAAAAGAATTTTGTCTTTAATATATAAGGTACCTTTTCTTTTCCAGAAACGAAAAATTTTGAGGAACACCGATTGTGTAAAAACCTTATACCGAATATATTTCGATCTGTCATCGTTTACCAGTGCTGTTGAGATTTAAAGTTTTCTAAAAATATAGCTTCTAAATACTTTCAAATAGGTTAAGTGATCCTCTATAGAATTGAGCAACATATTTATATTTATGTTTCCATTTTTAATGGAGCAACTTTAGAAATATTTCGATAGTGACAAATTATATATTATGTGCATTTAAAATTAAATGCACGACTGGGGTGCACGAAATTGCTTTTCTACCAAGTCATAGGATTAGAAAAACTAAAATTAATTCCATGCTGTAAAGGCAAAATATGAAAAAATGTAAATAATATGTAAATTTGAAATCGATGAAAAAATAATAGATTTCGCCTCTACTTCAAATTCGTTAGCTTTTTTTCAGCATCCTTTTAAGGCTGTGATGAGCTTTTGATTTAGGGTGGGGTATAAGTTTGTAGTGCCTATCAGGGTACACAAAAAGTAGTTCTAACACCAGATTGTTTGAGGTGAGCTTATGGTATTTTCTATTTATGTATTTCTCTATCTATATTGCGACGTTATTCTATTCAGATATTTTACAATGTTTTAAAGCAAGTCGGAAAATGATTTATATTTAATATTATTAATATGTACTTATTTACATTTGTAATACTAAGTATATGTTATAAATACTTAAATTATATGGTATGAGTATACCTGTTTTACTCACTTCATTAGAAGAACACTTGAAACTCTAAGCTTCACTGCAGAAATTCTGAATCAGCGGGTTTCACTGTTAAAATTCACTATAGAAAACTTTAAAAATCCTTAAACAGTAGTCCCCACCGTAGAAATCCTGAGATAACCAGGCGGAAATCCTGAGACAGCATGCTTCACTGTAGAAATCCTTCTGATACACTAAGCTTGTAGAAATCCTGAGGTGAAGGAGGCTTCACTGTAGTTATTCTTCTCTACCGATGGATTGCGACCTTGTCGTGGTGGTAGGGCTTAAACTGTTCATCATTCTACGGCATCTAAGATGTTTTGATCAGTGAACTAACTGCAGTCCGGGAGAACGGCTCACCCTAGGACGTTCACCCTTAAAGTTTGATGAAGAACCAGAGCATACCTGAATGTTTATTTATAAACATCTTCAGAGTAATGTCCGTGTTCAATAGGTAACCTATCCCAGGATTAACTGGGTAACGGCCCTACATCAGGCAAAAGTAGTTAGGGCAGGGGAATCACGAAAGTGTCCTTGACGATTATTCATTTAAACGTTTGAAAGGGAACTTTCATAACATGAGTGTTTTGTTGGTTTTTCACTGGGCTAGTGCCATTGTGATAGTAGCAAATAAGCAGGGTGGTCTTTGTAACTCAAGGAGGCCACCCGAAAAGGCGGTAGATAACTACTCTATCCCAGAACATAAACTGGGTAACGAGCGTTACTACCGTCAAAAATTGAGTAAGTCAAGTAGAATTGACAGAAGTTGAGATGTGGAACTTGAGTTTGTTTCCAGTTCAAGACATACTTGGCACATCTTCAGGGTAGGCAATCCCTGTGGCTTTGTAGGTAAAGTCAGAATGTCAAAGTTTTACAGTTGGGAGTATTTCCTCAACTAAACGACGTTTTAGGTTTGACGTACAATAAACTTAGCACGGGTGTTAGGGGCCCTAGAGTTTGTTCGAGAGGAATGTCCTTTATGGAATTTAATCATGATCATTCTCTACCCTAACAGTTCGGCTGGCCCTTTCGGGGAGCTTCGTGCTGGCTGTGGTTATCCATAGCGGAAACATTTGGCACTTCGGTGCAAGAGATGTAGATCGGTCTCGCTTCTTAACAAGGAGTGTGCACATACCTACATGTTCTCAATTTGTTACTGCGGTGTAATCTACTTCGGTAATTATACTTCAGGACGCTGGTTCACGTTTGATTGTAACCCGCAGTGGATTCGGCACCGTGGAGTTAGAAGCTTTTACCGCTTAGGTACCCACGTTAAGCTTATCATTGACTGTAGATATTCTTAGACAGCAGGTTTCAATGTAGAAATTCTGAGACAACAGGCTTCACTATAGAAATCCTGAGACAGGATGCTTTACTGTTAAAATCATCCTGACACAGTAAGCTTCGCTGTAGAAATCTTGAGACAGCAGACTTTACCGTAGAGATCCTTATAGACTGCAGGTTTCACTGTTTTGGTTGGTTTTACTGTAGAAATCCTCTTGACACACTCAAGCTTCACTGTAGAAATACAAAGATTAACTGTAGAAATTTTAGGACAGCGGGTTTCACTGTTGGTAACGAATAAATATCTCCAACTTAGAATTAAATTTTTGATTTAAAAATGTTTAATTTATTTTTGATAACGAAAAACTGGCCATTTGAAACCCTTGAATATTTCCACTTATATAGAGTATTTTAATCTAAAATTTGTTTCCTTGTTATCGACCACAAAAACAATGTCTCGCTTCGACAGGTTTTTTAATGTTCTTCTTTTCTAAACCCACTAAGAATAGATGGTTTGGATGGGGTCTGATTATTGTACCTGAAAACTATAATGCATTCACAATATTATCAAAAATACCTTTGGTACAATATAATGATATTCGTTTAAAAGGGTGTTCACAGTGCACACACACTAATTGATTAAAATGAATAATTTAAACTGCGGGTCTGAGTGGATGGACTGTGATGGCCGATCATTAATGCATTAATTTTTTTTTTCATAGAACATTCTTATGTTTCCGGTATCAAAATTAGGTATCCATTTCCATTTATTTTTCTCTAATAACAACAATGTTATTGAAATGAGGAAACTTAAATTATCTAATCTAGTTTTTTTTTATTCGAACCCGAATAAATATATTACGCTACACATCAAGGAACAATCGAATTGAAAATGCATTGACTTTATTATGAGAATGGACTTTTTTTTAAATTTATTTTTTAATGTTAATTAAAACAAGAATATAGTTGTTATCATAATTTGTCGTTTTAAAAATAATAAATTTTATTTCAACTTAATTTATATATTACGAATTTATCAGAAGCGACCAAATGTATAGGTAATCAGTTGAGGGAAAGTTTCCTTCTCCCATTTTAATAAGAGAAAAATGATGACGCGAATTGCTAAACCTACCGTTAATTACACACCACGAGGATCTTGAAATCAGGTTACTCTTTATTTGATTTAAAATCTTAAAATTAGAATCGATGAAAACTATTTTTTTATATTATTTTTTTTTTTATTATTGATGAAATTTGCTTTTTTATTTCACCAAATTTGGTTTAAGTCATTCCCTTTATTTATTTAAATCATATTTTGTTTCAAAAAGACAATTCTCACTCATTCGAGTATCAACATTTTTTTTTGTCTTGATGTTACGAATGATAAATACTTTCATGTATCTCGATGGGGTATGTTCGCAAAGTTATAATGGCTTTCAAAGTGTCTTCTTGTTTAATGCTCGATTGTCCATAAAATATATCTACCGGAATCTCGAGACAAATTATGTTATGTTTTTAAAAAAAATTGAAGGTTATTGGAAAATTGCACGTAGAAAGACATAACATCTGTCGTTTTCATCCAAAAATGTGCTCTTCTAATGTTTCCTCGAAAAAAAGGAAACATTTTCTTGTCAAACCGGAAATTTAGGTTCTTTTTTGTTTTAAGGAATTTTGCAAAGTTTTGTGCTTTGTCACTTTGTGGTTGGACATAATCGCACAAATCTAATTTTGACATTTTCTAAGCATTTATTGCGATCTGAAAATTGAAAATGCATTGATTTTATTATGAGAATGGACTTTTTTTTTTAAATTTATTTTTTAATGTAAATTAAAACAAGAAAATAGTTGTTATCATAATTTGTCGTTTTAAAAATAATAAATTTTATTTCAACTTAAATCAGATATATTACAAAGTTATCAGAAGCGACCAAATGTAATCAGTTGAGGAAAAGTTACCTTCTCCCATTTTAAAAAGGGAAAAATGAAGCCGCGAATTGCTAAGCCTACCGTTAATTTACACACCACGAGGATCGTGAAGTCATGGCTACTCTTAATTTGATTTAAGATCTTAAAATTAGAATCGATGAAAACTATTTTTTTATATTATTTTTTTTTTATTTTTTATTTCACCAATTTTGGTTTAAGTCATTCCCTATATTTATTTAAAATCATATTTTGTTTCAAAAAGACCATTCTCACTTATTCGAGTATCAACAGTTTCTTTTTGTATTGTTGGTACGAATGATACTTTCATGTATTTATCTCGATGGGGGTATGTTCTTAAAGTTATAATGGCTTTCAAAGTGTGTTCTTGTTTAATGTTCGATTGACCATAAAATATACCTACCGGAATCTCGAGACAAATTTTGTCATGTTTTTAAAGAAATTCGAAGGTTATTGGAAAATAGCACATAGAAAGACATAACATCTATCGTTTCCATCCGAAAATGTGCTCTTCTAATGTTTCCTCGAAAAAAAGGAAACATTTTCTTGTCAAACCGGAAATTTAGGTTCTTTTTTGTTTTAACGAATTTTACCCAGTTTTGTGCTTTGTCACTTTGTGGTTGGACATAATCGCACAAATCTAATTTTGACATTTTCTAAGCATTTATTGCCATCTGAAAATTATAAGTATCTTCTAGTTTAACAGATATTTACAAATTAAATTTTGACATTTGCGGAATATTCAGTGCAAACTGGCTGTCATCAGCATGTTATAAATTTGACACTTAATACTAGTCTCTCCAAACACTTGAGGTTGGTTAATTTTTGGCTTTCATTTTTAACTCACCGATTTTGGCAAATAAGTTGTTTTTCGACACAGGGCCCGTATTACGTATTACGAAACGAAGGGCAAATATAACGATAATCAAGGATTCGATAGTTGCAACAAAAGCGATTGCATAAAATGAAAATGGATCCATGAAAATGTTGGCAGATAAAAAGGAGAAATACTATTTTCTTAATGTACATCTAACTTCACATCGGGGAATAGATGTCAAAATATGATCGAAATAAATAAATGAGTATTAAATTAAAGAAGTGCGGTATATTATCTTAAAACATATTAAAATGTTTATTAATTTCTGTTTCTCGGATAGTATTTATATGCACATTGTTCCAATAAGCAATTCCGGAATTTGTTTATTTATAAGTGCAAGTGCGTTTATTATGGTTGTGTTTTTAATATTGTTAATAAATTGTTCTTTTATTATGTTTGTTTATTCGGATTCATCGAGCTACGATTTGAATCGCACTTGTACATATGTAAATTTGAAAGCTGCAGGCATTAGACAGTCCGAAAAATTAAAAGCATTTTACCCAAAAAGAATATATTTGCATTAATTTATTTGATTTATCAATAAATCAATAAACTTATCAATAAATTATGCATTTTTAACACAAAAAAAATAAACTAAAAACAAGTGATTTTCACATGTTTCACATGTTTTATAGTGATTCATCATGTTTACATATATACAAGACGAAACAGTTCGTTTATTTTGCTAGCTCATGCGCATTACAGTTCTACCTTAATAGTAAACTTTAATAAGCGGAAGCAAACGAAAGCTAATGTCAGAACTGAACGAAACGTTCACAGCCATATATGACATTTTACACGACCGTCTCCTAAGTTTATGAAAAATGATAAAAAATTAAAATAATTAATTTTACTAGTTAGTTAGGTATGTTCAAAATTGGGCTAACTTAATCCACTTGCATGAACAAGACGAAGATGATCAAAATGTATTCTTAAATTAAATATTCCAATAGAAATCACCTCAAACTTATTATAATATTTATAAACCACCCCATTAATTCGCCCACACGCTCGAATAAATTCGATTATTTCAAAAGTTTTATGAAGACCACTTTTTTATTTAAATGCCACCAAAGCAATAAATATATTTTTTAATACGTTTTTGCGTTTTAATTTGGAATTTAATTTGTATATTATAAAAGATGCGATGTTCAACTATTTTTTTTTTAATTTAAAATATTATAAAAATGCGTAATCTTACTTCTGCAAGTAGGTATATTAACAGTGTAATTAACTCTTAGTTAGTTTGTTTTATAATACAATAATTATTTTTGCTATCAAGACAAATAGTATTCGTTGAAATTAGTTTTAAAATTAAATAAGAATATTAACACAGAAGAATGTTGTTAGTGTGGAACGCATAAGCTTCAAAATTATGTAGGTACGCAATAAAATAAATAAATACAACCCCCAGGCGTAGTACCTACCAATATTCTACCGATAGAATATATTTTATTGTTGTTAATAAGATAACAAAAAATAGTGGAACCGGTCAATTTTAAAGAAGAATTTTGCTATAAAAGTTTTTTTTTAAGTAGGTAGGTATATTTTTGCGATGAATAGTAATTATTTTTTAAAACAACTTGTCTTTTATCCGATGTTTATTTGTAAGACGCATTTTCATTTCTTGATTACTGGTTATTCTTTTTATACAGGAAGCCATAAAATTGATATGTTTATGTATATTTGTAACTATGTTGGTATACCTAGATAATTTTTTTTTAATATAGGGATATGATTTATAAATTGGGAACACTGTTACTACTGGGCACAAATATCATCTGTCAAATTAGCTATTGACAACATGACAACTAATTATATTTGTGCTTAGTTTAGTTTGCTAATTTACAAAGCATAGAATTTATCTGTCCTATTTTACTTTAAACTATACATTACTTTAAAATTCAAATTCAAAGTAATTGCACAAAAAAGCTTTATACTATGCAGAGTTGAGGCTTGATGTTTGACAATTTCATGTATAGGATGCGGCTGAAATTCGCGTCACGCCATAATAACTGACGAATTCTTCGGCAAAATAGTCACAAATTGATTGCGATCCTTATGACATACATACATATATTGAAGTAAAACTGATGGTTTCAAATGTTGTATCACCTTCCCATACGGTGATACATTTTAGAACACCCTGTTTTTTTTTCCAGAAAAATGGCATATGCTTTCCAGTTTGAAAGTTTGACTTCCAATTTTGACATAAGCGAAGTATTCAGACTAACAAGTTGTGCAATTGTGGTTCATGTTTTTAACCCACCGATTTTGACAGATTATCTATGGAAATCAGTGGTTTTAAAATTTGAACCAGTCGTTTAAAAGCCCAAATACGTACTTGAAACTTGAACTGGAGCTTAACGTTAAGTAGTCGAGTTTGGAAATTAAAAGTAGCGGAACACCGGATAGACTGGACCGCGATTGTATAACTGACTCCAAACTGATGTGTTTTGTGTCCAGGTACCAGGTACATATATGTGATAATTATAAATTTGTGTATGTCTGAATCTACATTGAACTGCAGTAATACCGACGAAAACGATGCGTTAAAATTTGAACCAAGGATGAAGCTGAACCACGATTGTTTAATAGGCCTTTAGAGCCAGTCGTGCAATCGTGGTTCAAAGATGGTTAAAAATTTTAAGCCACTGATTTCCATAGATAACACAGGTATACAAAAACAATTCTTTTACTGAGGCATAAGTTTATAAAGTCACTTTAGATACATATGATTATGAAGTACTCAGGTTCAGCAAATTATTTTGTTTGAACTGACTCTGGTTCGCAGGGTTTTTTTTAAAGTATTCCACTTCCGTAAAAAGGACAGCAGCACCTTGATGGAAAGACTGTTAAAACAATACTTATTTAAGTAATTCCCTTCAAATTTCTTAAAAGCTATTTAAAGATATAGTATTACAGAATGCTCACATCCTGGAGCCATCTGCATACCAGGCCCGGGACTTATAAACGCACCATCGAAATCCCAAATGCTTTCCGAAATTTAAAATTATATCATATCTTCATATTAGTGTGTTAAAAGATCCCATTTGATTTATTAAATTTATTACTTAGAAAAGAATGAGTTCGTCACTCAATTTGCCATGAATTATAATATTATGAACAAGCTTTTACCCGGCGCGTTGCTACCGCATAAACAATTTTAGAGAACATAATATTATTGTTTATGAATTACTTATTATAATCCTGTTAGGTCAAAATTTTGCCAAAAGCTTTGTTTTTATTATTTAATTATATACATTTTGAGTCATCAGTTTCGTTAATAATAGTTTTCGAAAAAGCCACCGCAAAAACATATTTGTTGGGTGATTGAAATAGCCTTAGTAATTCCTTAAAGCATTAGCTTTCCACCAGTGAAAGTTAAGTCAAAATGTGTCCATCCGTTTCCCGTCGTCGTGTCGTTTCGGTCTTTAAATAAGAAATTTCCTAAAAGCTACCTTAGCGCCATCTAGAGGATTATTAAAATATACTAAAATACTTCCTACAACATAAGCTATCTGTCAGTAAAAGTCCCGTCAAAGTCGTGCCAGTATAGAATCTGATCAGTTCATATATACGAATATGCGAAAAAAGCGGACCGAGTGCCACCTATGGAGTAATAAAAATAGCCTATGTTTAGCGCTTCAACATTAGCTATCGACCAGTGAAAGTCCCGTCCAAATTGGTCCATGTGTATGTTTTGTCTCTTTAAAAATATTTCTTTTAGGAATTGTTTTTTTTTTTTTCATTTCCTTCTGTCTGACAGTTCGAGTTCAGTAATACCATATTTTAAATACAAAAACGCAGCAGCCGATGTGGCTGTTCCAACACATAACTACAAATTTTACTGAAGCGATTTGCATCCAGACAATCAGTTCTACATATACATACGTACGACAGACTTTAACTGACATATTTTTACTGATTGCTTCTTAGGTAAGTTAACGAAAAATTTTTCAAGTGTTGTTTGAAATGTTGAAAATAATAATATATAACTGGCCATATAACACTATCGACACGGAAAACAATTGCCAGAGAAATTCAACAAGTTACAAATACAATATCGAAAAAGAAATGTATTGATTTATTTAGTTGTTCTGGCAACCCTTTTCCGTAAAAATAATGTTTACTGGCCCTTTATTATTTTAAAAGTTTCAAACAAGACTCTAGTAAAAATGTTTTTGCCTAAATAACTTACAAAAGTTGGGTTGTTTTTTCAGAACTTTGAAGGCTGTATGCGTATCTTTGGTATACCGCCATTTCCGGTAGCTATGATTGTCATTCATTGATGAGTGATATTGAAGCAATAACTGATGGATAAAAACACAATTGTAAAGGTCCCATCATTTTAGATTTTTATAAATTTATCTGAGTATATCAAATGCCAAAACCAGATGCTCATAGATTTAAAAAAAAAAACGAATTGAGATTTTGTAAATTTAAATTTGTTCATAAAAATCCATTCCGAAGACAAGACACTATAGGAAGGTATAGATAACGAACTTGAAGCACCGGAAACTGTCAATTAACGTCTAAAACGAACTTAATTTAAGCAGATTTCCAATGCAAAACATGTCGCCACAACTTAAACAATATCTGCACTTTATACCATATAAATAACCTTAACTATAAGTATAAGAGTTTTTCGCCAAAGGTACTTATCTTCATTTAAATTAATAAAAACAAAATTTAAAAAAAGGGTCACTGGGTACTACCAACGATAACATCCCATATCCCAACCTCATTCAACCGTCAAATCTACCAATATTAAGTGCCTCATTATACATCGTCCACATCAGCCTTCAGCCAGGCACTCAGTTCATGAGAAACCTTCATAACACCGGCCGGTGGTCAGTTGTCGATGTCATCTTTGTAGTCTGTCGGATACTTCAACTTCGCAACTTTAGTTGCTTAATCAAAAAACCAAAAAATTAAATTCACACATATGACATAGCTATATATGTTGTATACCTGTAAGTTCAACAAGCCGCCACGCTGCCGATATGATGGTCGATCGAAAACGCCAAGCACGTAGGAAATTTAAAAATAAAAAAAAAAAACAAAAACAAATAAACTTTATTTGTTTATCTACTTATTCTTTTATTTATCAACATAAAACAAAAATACAAATAAAGCAAAAAAAAAAAAAAAAACTCCACGAAAACTTCGACAAGTAAAGCATTTTTTGTTTGTTGCTGGTTTTGAAGTTCAAGTTCAAGTTTTAGCACACTAGAACAGTGGGGTCTTCAACGTGACCATGAACCTTGCTTTTGATAGTGTTGATGTGAAAAAGTAGGTTTAGTCGTTTTAAATTGAACGAACAAAGCGAGGGAACAACTCATTTAAGGCATACTTTCCATTTTCATAAAGCTATACTATGGCCAAACGGCTTACTCATCAACTTCTTCATTCAGCACTTTTTTAATGTTTGTACATTCCTTTAGGTATACACTTCGTCTCTCCGTCTCCATATTTTACCCCTCGAATAAGAATTTATAATTTTAAATCACAGCATTTTCCGAAGGTACGGATATATTTACATATAAAATTGTTGAAGAATACAAATCCAAAAAAATTGGTTGGTTGATGTTCGTTGTAGCCAAAGTCCGCATGTAGGCTTAGTTAATTGGTAATTCTAAACGACTGTAGATACTTTGGGCTTAGAATCAAACTTGTACCCAAGAGACAGGTGATTGTGCGTGTGTATGGTGAATGGTTCAATGCACGCCAAAATTGTGAAGGCCAAAATAATACGACTTTTGCTTTCCACGCTATTTTGTTTTGTTTTATTCGTTGGATTCTCTGTTCAAACTTATTGTACAGGGTGTTATAAAAAACTCCCTTGAATTTTAAATAATATGTATTGGATGACAATTATATAGTTTGGAATATGCACTCTGGTATAAGAATATCTTATTTTTAACCAACAACTTGGACTATAAGAAGACAGTCGATCACAAAGCAGAGCTGGTGAAGCAATTCAGTAAGGAAATCATCATTTCAGATTCAAGGAGAAAGCCAATTTTTAGTCTGAAAAGGATTTGAAAGAAAATTCTGTACGTCGAATTGTACAAGTATCTGGAAAAATATTCTTGAAAGACATACGCTCCAGAGTGTTCAACACAGTCGAGTATCCTCTGATTAACGAATTCTTAGTTTCAAATACGCTGCTTCTTCTAATCCACGGATCCTTGTAATCCTGGAAAAAGAAATGCCTCACTCTGGGTCATGCAATTATGATAGCAGTGCGCTCTAAGTATTGTCTATACCTGCTATAATGACTGCTTCTTCCGTGTTATGTCTACAAGTTTGGCTCTAAACATCTACTGCATCTTTATCTTGAATTATAATTATCTCCTTTGAGAAAAAAAAAATATCAAACATCATATTATTATCCAAATCTTTAATCTGGTTGAACGGAAAACAACACAAGTTTTGTTTTCTTCTATTTTTTGTCTATGTGACAGATAAGAATTATTGTGCAACAAATATGAACATTTAATTTTGGTTTGTTGACATTTAAGCCCAGTTTTTCAGTGCTAGATCATCTCTGGGTTAGAGTTAAACTCGAGTTAGCCCTAGATATACGTTTTTTAGTAAACTTTAACCCCAAAGTCAACTCTGAGTTAATCCACATCAAATGGTGAGTTAACTTTGCTTTGCTTGCAGTTCGATTAAATAATAAAAATAATAAAAAAAAGAAAATGAGCCACTACTGGGATTTGAACCGCAGTCTATACTGTTACTGCGATCGATGATGGTCAAAGCACCATATCTCGGTAAGGAATTAAAAAACAAACATGTTTGTATAATCAATTATATAAAATTTAACGCTCTACAAAAAATATACAGGTGTTTTTGTGGCAGAATGCAATGGAAAATATAGTTATTCAGAAAAACCGGAAAAAGGTCGACAGGGTAGTTACTTGAGGTTTAAAACTTGCGAAACTGATGATCCGTGAATAACATCTCAAATCTTTTTGCTATCTAAAACTACCGGTCGACTGGACATTATTGTTATATATTGCGCGGTTTAGGCAAATCTTCCGAAATCACTCTGGAAACTGTAGAATCTCAGAAACAAATACACAATTGAAACACCCCATTTTAAACCCAATTTCAATGAAGTGGCATTGAAATTACGTTCAATTTCATGTTATTCTAGTATAACTAATTAATAAAACGAACAGAGCTAACAAAATGTGACAAAAATATTATTCATGGCTTTACATAAGCCAGAAGGAGAAACACATATATTTTCTTTCTTTTGATTTAAGTGTGGACACTTTTCGTAATTTCAAAATTTAGGTATCAAATTGCGCAATTTCGAGCGAGGTGGAAACATAGTAGGTACATATAATAAAAAAAATAGAATTATTATACGGAACTCAAAAGATAATCTGACCCCTTCTGTAGAACTGTAGAAGGGACATTCTATTAAACGCGGTTTCGATTCCATTGGAGATGCGGCCAAGGGCGACTAAATTGAATAAATTCACATTTTATAGATTTAGTCCTTTTTATGTTTATATTCTCGAAAAGCTAGACACTTTACATACATTTAGTTACTTTTTGGAAGTCCGATTAAATACATTGGGCAGGGTAGAGACATCAAGACACAGATTAGATAATTTTTTCTTACCATTAGGAGGGAAACTTTGCCATATAACCATTACGAAAAAGCTTATTTTTATGTGTGTAGGGTACCTGATAGTTATCTTGCCAGGGGAAATTCAGCAAGTGAAAAACATTTTCATGACAATTTTCAACTGAATAAGTTAATAATATTGGGTTAATAATATATCTGACCCTACACATACCTACAGTTTGCTCAATTTGGCCGGTAAATTCAAAGAAATTAAATTAATTTAAAAATAATATGACCTTCCGGGGAAGAGATACATTTACTTTGCGAAACTACAGCAACGTCATGGGAACAGGCCAGGGTGTACACTTTTTCATACTTAAATACTGAATTTCAGAAAAATTTGCTTCATAAGCCATGGACAATGACAATGCTATTAAAAAAATACATTTAGATACTGTGATTTATTGTATAAAATGCGAACCCTTAATATAAGAAAATAATATTATAATGATTGCCGCACACTATAACCTCTTGTAATAGAATCACCCACATACATCAGTGAATGTTCTCATTAAACACAATCATCAAAGTCAGTAGCTGAAAAAAAACCGAACGCGTTTTATTTAATTAATTAACTGATTATTAGGCGCAATTAAGGAACATAAAAAGATATGTTAAACCAACGAGTTTGTACATTAAAACAATGAACTTCAATGAACGAATGAGAAAAAAGAACATTATGCGGAGTTGCAAAAATGTCATCGTTGATATATTAAATTAAACGAAATATAATCCGTCCTGTCGCCATAATGGGCCTGTTATCGATTTTCGGCAATAAAACTTATTTCATTCCGATGTTGAAAATGTCCACGTCTTCGCACCATTAGAGAAGGAACTTTGAAGTTTCAGTGTTTTATGCATTGATCGATTCTTAACCCAAAACCAGCGATTTTTTAGTTGATCCTTTTTCTTTGATCTCCAAGCTGGTATCGTTACCAAGTTAAGAGAGTTCCAAGAGTAACCAAGTCATTAAATGCTCCGATATTACAGTTGTCAATCATTGGGTTCGGACGTAGATTTCGATGGAGTGAAGCATTCCTTCATGAAAACATATAATTCATCTTAACCTCATTTACGACTTAACCAACTATATCTGCTTCCGCTTAAATGCTTGCCGTCAAGTTGGGTGAAAGGGATTGGTGTCTGTTATTGATAATTTCGATTTTTTTCTTGGGCCTAACGGAGACATTATTTTCGTTAACAGCGTTTAAAATCCCCTTTGACTTCGATTCTATTATCACTCTCTTAGGGCCAGTTGTATACTTTAACCAGAACTAGATCTTAGTTAAATAGTCGAGTTTGGAAGATAAAACTAACTGAACTGCGGTTTAAATGTTTACACAGCTGGACCTTAGTTTCGTAATAGCAAAAAGTTATTAGAATTATAACCTATTTCAATCAGTTCTAAACTTTCGAAAGATTAAAACAGATATTTATTTAATTTTTTAAATACAAATAAAAATTAATGAATAATTTTTTCTGGGGCACCCTGTACCATTTGTAAAATATTTCTGTTATAAGAAGTTTATTAATGGTAAACCATTTTTTGATTTTGAAAAATGTCTTAACACTTAGATCATAACAAAACGAAAAATTCATTTGTATCTTTCACAATTCTTAGATTCATGTTTTGAAGTGTTTTACAGCAAGAGTGTATATCTTGGTGTATCTTCTTAGTTTAACAATGTAAATTGTTTTAATTATAAATTACATTCGAATGAAATTAATTCATTAAAGTATACATAATGTAAATTACAACATGTCGTGTTTATGAATGTAGTATAGCCTGAATATGTATTTCATTTACATAATATCTAAGTAGATGTTACACAATTGAAAAAACATCAATTGAAGAATAATGTTAATAAATACATTTGTTTATTATGAATTCAATCTTTCTATCTGGTGTCATATATCTACTTACCTAAATCAAAAACGTAATCTGGATTCGACTATGTAAACATGGTAGTATGTAAATTAGGACAAGAAGAGAGACGTTGTCAAAGAAATATTCAGGAGAGAACATTATTTGAATGCCAATCTGAATTGACAGTTCCGAAATGAAAACACTACTGTCAGAACTTTACTGTGTGACATCTGTATCGATTGACTCGAACTGTCAAAACCTACAAATTTGTATCGAAAGTCGGCGTCAAAGGAAAAACTATTTGTAATAGAAAAATGGTACGTTCGGTGTCGTACGAAATTAGCGAGTACAAGGAATTTGTATAATGCGAACATAATATCGGACTTCAAACTCAAAATATTTGTTCGCTTTTTCTTCCGTACGTATAGAGATCTCCATAGCTCAGTTTACGTACGTAAATTTGACAATCGGCCAAGTACTTGTGTTCTCAATTTATTGACGGATCTTTTAATGAAACTTGACGTATAGAATAGTGACATTAGCTTCCGTTTGCTTCCGACTATATTATGGTTATGGCCCTTAAGATGTACAGTACATACAATTTTATAAGAAAAAATATTTTTAATAGACCTTTCTGTGAATAAACTTTTTCTTATATTACCCCTATTATGATTAGCGAATCGATCCCAAGGAGCATTTCAGAGCTACAGAACATTTACTGAACGTTAACATCGTAGCTGTAATGTTTCAGGCGTATATGAAATGTTTACTCACTGTACCCAAAATGTAAACGGTTTTGGGGAATAAAATGTCGTGTTGACAGTATATGAACAAATTCTATTTGATGTACCTGATTTGTACGTTTACAAATGTAAACGTTCAAAAACACTTCGAAATAAATAACATAAAAACTAACTTAGGTACAAATCGTTTACAGAAAAATATTAAACTGTATAGGTAAATAAGTAATGCCATTTGAGATCCTGATGTTCTTGACATTATTATTATAATATGGGAGGTATAAAAATAATCAATAATATTATATTTTTTGTGCAAGTAAAGGCAAAATATGGAACGCGAGAAATATTTTCTACCAGTTTTGTAAAACAGGTTGATAAAAATAAGGGGCCTGTAAAAACTATCTTATTTTAGAAATGATTTCTTATAAAAATATTTGAGACAATTTTTTTTTCCCACAAAAATCATATTTTTCAATATTTTGTAAGATAAATTTAAAAGTCCTATTTCAATCAAATCCGTAACATGCTTTGTTTTTACTAAATATCAATAAAAATCGATTTTCAATATTTTTGGTTTTCTAGTTTGATAAAAAATGGAAACAATAATGGCCGATTTATCTCGTTTGATGATTGTTATAATAGATTTGCACTGTAAATGGTTTGTGAGTGTTAAGTTTTAACAATAGTTTTACAAAACTGCTACAAATTTTGTGTTTCGTGATATTGACGATTTTTGTTTTACAGTATGCTTACGTTTGAAGATATGCTGTGACTATTTACTGTAAAGGTTTTGTAAGAGTAAAGTTTTGATAATGGTTTTACAAAACTGCTACAAATGTAAACGTTGCGTTACGTTTTCGTTTGAAGATGTACTGTGACTATTTACTGTAAACGTTTTGTAACAGTTAAGTTTCGATAATAGCTTTACAAAAGTGCTACAAATGTAAATGTTTTGTAATATTGGTTTTACATTCACGAAATTTGGTTTACAGTACGTTTACGTTTGAAGATGTGTTGTTTCAACAACATTTTGTGTGTTACAATTTGTTTACCAATCATCCAATTAGTTAATGTAAAAATACAAAACATTTTTCCACCAACTGTATATGAATTGTAAACGACATACAATAAATTTGTAACATAAAAGGTACAAAATGCTACGTGGGGAACGTTCGATTAAAAGCGAACATTTTTTAAATCATTTATTTCGCGACTTAAATTGTTATTTCCACCTCAGAAAGGAAAAAATTGACTAAATGAATGTTTCTCTATTCGAACGTCGAAACTCGCTTTTATTATATTAATAAATTTGGATTTCATAATGGGGGCATAGTCAGCGAATCTACAAGTATTCATAGAAGTTAAAAGCCACTTATATTGCGCTACGGAATTATTCGCTTCCAATCTGTCAAATGAGCACATAAATACGCGTAAGCAAATATGAACTTATGTCAAAATTGCATGTGCAAAAACAGACAGACATATAGGTATAATAGATATATCTAGGTACGAGCAAATAGATTGCTTTTCGTTAAGTATCGTTAAGCATGAGCTACGCCTGTGAATGTGTAATTGAAATCGCTCTTACATTATGTAAATTTGACAGCTGTCGGCATTTGATAATCCGAAAAAAAAGGAACTGCATTTTACCAAAAAAGACTACCAATTGGCATTAAATTATCCTATTTATCAATAAATCAATAAATTTATCAATTATAATTTATGTATTTTTCACACAAATAAAAGAAACTAAAAAACAAATGATTTTGATAGATAGTCATGTCCTTATAGTTATTCATCATGTTTTTATAAACATGAAACAGTTTGCTTAATTTTGACAGAAGGTCATGGTAGCTCATGCGTCATTTTAGTTCTACCTTTAAGTATCACTCTTACATATATGTAAATTTGACAGCTGTGACATTTGACAGTCCGAAAGAAAAATTAAAATGGTACTTACTAGTTACTAACCCAGAAAGACTACGAATTTTGTTTATAAATAAATTTTTAAATAAATTATGCATTTTAAACACAAATAAAATAAACTGACAAAAATTGATTTTGACAGATAGCATTGTTTACAGTTAGTCATCATGTCTATGTAAACATGACAAAACAGTTCATTTAATTTTGACATTAGCTCATGCTAGTTCATGCGCATTTTAGTTCTTCATTAACACATAATGAATGGAAGTAAAAAAACATATGCTGTACTAAGCAGTTAAGTTTTCGTCCCCAAAATGCGGCAGTTGACATCCGTATTTCCATAAGCAAAATTTATCGAAACTTGCCGAAAAAAGCAATATAAAAGGGTGGGGCATAATAGGATTGTTGACTTTTTGGAACTATTTCTAGACCTTGCGGTCTTACTCCTTAAGTTTCGGACCTAAATTCTAGCAGAATTACAAAAAAAAATTAAAAAGGCTTGTTCCAAACTCAATCGTGCTTGAAATTTGAGATTTTAATAGGACGAACATAAAACAAATTCAAGAAGATAATATTTTTCTTTTGTAGTCTCAATAGTTAATTCCAAAAGATCTGTCTGAAATCGTGTCTGAAGTCCTGAATTAGCGGTTTTAGGTCATTGACACCCAAATATACATATGTACATATAGGTACGTATCTATCTATCTACTCGTATTGCAGATTCATTGACAATATAGGCAACTTAAAAATTATTTCAATTCAACATTACGTATAATATTTTCAAACCGTATTTGTAGGTATCTTTAAGTAAGGCTAGCATTGTATTATTGAAACCATACTGTGTATAAAGTTACATTTGTCTAGCGGATGCGGATATCGTATCGTCATGCTTATATGTAATGTGTGTACTTACTGTACCTACTTTTTTTTTGATTCCAGAAAAACCTGTTTTTTAAAAGCATAAGTATTTTCTATTCAGATTTCGACAGACATCAGTGTTGTAGTTTTTGACCATTGGAATCATCCCCCTTCCGGAGAAAAAATCCAAAGCTTAGTTAAACGCATTCTGTCATTGAATTAAGAAATCTGCATGCAATTATTACACATCCTACGAGTTTTTTTTTTATTTATTGCATCATGTCTCGTTCATGGTATGAATTGATGCTTAGTTTTTTGTTTGTGATTTTGAAGCACAAAAGGTAAATGATGTTCAATCCTTTTCAAGTGCAAATAAACGGAAAACAGGAAAACAGTATTAGGTACCTATACCTATACCTTGATAACAACAAGGACAAGGTAGTTGAACCCGGCCATCTCTTATATTTTATTTCTGTATACAGAACAACAATATACTAATGGTAAATAAGAGTATTTCAAGGACTTTTTTTTATGTCGCATTTATATATGAATGGTGAATAAGATTCGCGATATTCGATCCTTTTTCCTGCTTTATTATATTCACTTTACGGGGTCATGGGCAAATTATTTCTTATTCAAAGGAAATGCGGTAGAAAATAAGACGCTCACAAATGATATATGTATGGCTATAGGTAAAGTATGTAGGTACATATCTTTAGATATTTCTAAGTACCTCCCTACATTCAAAAGCAAAAAGGATTCTTGTCCCGCTTTTGTTTATAAAGACCGAAATATCTTTAGCATATAGTTATGTTGTGCTTTATGTTCAAAATAAATTCGGCGTATATTTTTAAGACAAATAAATTTGTCCTTCGTCACACTTTTTAAGCAGGTAATTTTTGGAGTGTGTGCGTGTTGGCAGGCAACATGAATACCTTTATAAAATTGTAAAGGTTTGATGAAACCGTTTTCAAGCACAGTAGTTGGTATGGAGATGTTTTTAATTAATTCTTATTCTTTTTTAATTGTTGGTTTTGTATAGCGACGTAAAAAAAATACAAGAACATGGCATAGTGCGGTATCGCAATCGCACGTTTTAGCTTTAAAATTCCTAGAAAGAGGATTTTGATTTGATAGAATTTTTTTTAGGGTTATGTTGTATTTTTAGAATGAAATTATCACTAAAGAAGCTTTTAATTTCTATGAAAAAAGTGCTATAAAAAGTTTTATGCATGCAAGTTTCTTGAACCTAGAATAAATGTATAGGTAGGTACACCTACAAAAAAAATTAATAAGTTTTTGGGTCCTGTGTCGTAGGATCATTGTATATAAATTTCAATAGTACAATCATGGAACAGCGCCATCTAAAGAAATTTGTGAACTTTTATTGGCTTTAAAATCCATATTTCCTTCACAAGAGTCGTAAACAAAACACAAATCATACATATATGTTGACGACTGTTGTCAGGCTAACAGAATAGACAACTATAAAACAACTATACGGCAACCCTGTTAGAGCTTTTGAAAGAAGATAACCTTATGGAAAGCAAAGAAGTGCGAATGAGAGACAAACATCCCTATCTTTCCTGTACTGCCAATTTTTAGTGGACAGACTATAGTAAATGCATGATCCTAAAAATGTGTTATTCACAAGTTTCTTAAGATGGCCAGGCGGTGATTATTTAGCATGAAAATACTATAGAAATGTATATACAATGTTAGGGTGTCGTGCGGTAGGTGCAATGTAATAAAATTGGTTTACCACATTAGATATCTAATGTTCGCAACCACAGTGAATTTTCTCTACACAAACAAAAAATTATTATTATTGCGGGCCTATAGGATGTTTTGTTCGATGTTTTTGTGTGGAAATCGAGAGATTGATAGTTCAATATTTATTAAAAATAAGGAGGTAGGTAGGTAGAAATTTGCACGCCCTGAAGTAGTCTACAGACGTTGCAAGAAAGTAGTAAAGAAGGTGCGCCCCTGCCCAATTTAAAGAAAGCAGAGAATAAGGATAGCATGTTTCGGGTCGGAAGTATACAAATATATCTGCATCAGCTGCTGATGCAAATCTGTGTTTTTAGAAACTGCGAGTGGGACATGCCAACATCAATAAAGGAGCAGCTATCTTCGAAATTGCCACTCAAAGAATCAGGAGTGCTCTGTGTATGTTCGCTCATCAAAGTTCATATAATATTGCATAAGGCCAACTTCTTGCGGATGAAGACAAAAATTCTTGGTATCTATGCGTATGGGCTGATATATCACACATCGTAGAGGCAACAAGATGTTCCGGAAAACTATACATGCGGATGATCATGCGTATTTACAAAGTACGATAGCAAGTCAAAATAAATCACAGGATTTTTCCCAATCAAATCAAGAAAGTGTCTTGAGTCCTTTGCTCTTTGCGGACTGAGTAACTTTTTCCAATGCAGTTCACCAAGTGATGAGTATCGGTCTGATGACAATTGTGTAAACGCGGTTAGTAATATGTGGAGATAAGATACATTGATTTCAAAATAGCTTTCTTTTGCAAGAGAACACTGCTACTGTGGCTTTGCTCAATTTTTCTTGTATATGTACTTATAATACATATATTAGCATGTTTCCAGTGTCGTGTAGGATATTATCCATGTATATTATAAGCTTTATCGAAGAAAGTCAGTAGAGTTTCATTGATTAATGAAAGGTCTTAGTTGCGAAATTTGTCTCTTCTTTTAAATAGGTAATGCCTCTGAAACCTCTTTCTTATTCTGTCACTTTAAATAGAAATATCATTCCGTCCCTTTAATGATACACTATAAATAATAGTGTATGGCAATTTTTCATGCCAACAACATCAAGTGACTTCTTTATAATTCACCCCGTATGCCTTCCTATACCGAAAATAATACTAGAGGAAATATTTGAAGAATATTCAATTCGTCTTCTGCCTTCCATGGTTAATATATATCTACCAATTCCGAGTATCAGAGTCACGAAGATCTAGAGACTAGAGAGAAATGTTAAAGGTCACGTGCCATCACTAAGTATACTTCTCTCTAATACACCGTTTTCTTAGAAAGACTTTCTCAAAGTCCCACTTCAGACATAGAATCCCTTTCCTTTCAAAAATTCTAGTTTACGGGTCTATTTAACTTAAATTCACACCATAATTATATGTATGTATACATACCAATGTAACAAATTAACTCTTTTAAAAATGATATTTCCGGAATTATTTTTTTTTTGCGGCAGCAACGTGGTTGTTACCAGCTAGTTATAAATAAATGTAACCCAAATTTTGTAAGAAAAATTGTTAATCGTTTATATTTTAAATTTATAAATAAATAAAAGGCACGACTGGGTCGCACAAACTTGCTCTTGTGTCAAGTAAACAAGAGCTTAAAAGAAACTGCCAAAAACTTATTTTATATCAAATTATTTCTTAATTTTTTTTCAAATAATTTTAAATATATAATAACAACAAAAAAATTTTAAAATCACTTTGTAACAAACGAAATTTTCCGAGAAAATTGAGGTATACCAGTAATAATTAAATATATTTAACTTTCTTTTTTTTTCAAAATCGTAGGTCCAGTTTTCGAAAAAATCGATTTTTTTCCAACATTTTTTTAAAATATTTTTTTGAAAATTTTGGAGAATGCTAATTTTTGCTAATTAATAATTTTCATCCGAAAAATACATTTCAAAAAAGATTCATGAATTGGTTTTCAAAATATTCAATTTTCAAAAAAAAAGTTTGTTTAATTAATAAATTTTTTTTTAAGAATTGTCATTAAAAAAATAAGTACGCCATTATTGTTAGGCTATCTACGTCTTTTCAGTCGTTAACGAGAAAATCAAAATTAAAAAAAACTGTTTTATGGCAGGTACTTTTAAAACTATTCCTAAAGAAATATGGTTCATGCCATCTGAAAGGCTTTTAATTTCGTATCACTTATGTCAAAAACGATTTTTTTTCATAACCGTTATATGGCAGGTACCTTTAGTTTTAGGCCTAGAACAAAAATTAAAAAAAAAAAAAAAAAACCCTGACTGTTACCCTAAAAATCAGAATTAAGTCTAACACACTGGACCATTACGTCACAGAAGGCAATACAGTTTATTACCTAAGCATTAACAAAATTTAGTAAGCAATCCCTTCTCAGTAGCTTTTTTTTCTTTTATATAAAACAATTTTAGAGAAACTTTTATAGGGTCATCAATTTTTTTCCAATCGACATTAAAAAAATCTTCTTCTACTGAAGCAACAAGAAAATTAATTTTGGTATATTCAAAAAGTTGCAGATGTTTTATGTGTGGATAAAGTGGCACAATCTCCATTTAAAACCTTCAGGAATGTCATAAAACTGTTTTAACTTATCCATTAAATAAAATATAAAATTAATTTAACAATCAATACCTTAAATGTATAACTTTGATCTCAATTTAATTTTGAAAAAAAAATAATCATTAAATTAAAAGTATAAGATGTTCAACAAAATGGGGGAATCATTAAAATTAAATTTAAACAATAAAATACACAAACTAGAAATTAAACTGATTTTCTATCCAATTTCACTATAAGTCTTTTGTCTATTTGGAATTTCTACATATATTTATATTTATGTATGTACCTGTATAGGCAAATAACGAATCGCAATATATTCTGGCTACGCCTCAATCAAATCAACCAGCACTCGGTCTCAAGCTATGTTAGATGCTAATTGGTGGCTTAATGCTTAGCAACAACATAAAATTCAAATATGCGGCTACAATATTTCCGTCTTGTCGATAGATTCAACTTGATTTGCTTTTGCCAATCATTATAAACGATTAAACTGTATATAGACAGGTTGAAAGTTGACATAATTTGCTATTGGATTTTGTATATATACTTTATTTTTTTTTTATCAAAATATACAAGATTTATTTGAATTACGTTTTATTTAGCAAATCAGTGCTAGATCATAATCGATTAGCGAAAGTTAATTAAAAGCCTATGATCGTAATTTTGTTTGCAATGTCGCATGATTGCGGTAAGGATGGATTGATGTGTGTTCATTATTTCTACGTAGGACGTATTTATGATTATTAATTAAAAATTAATTTAATTAAATTTTGCCGACATCAATGGGGGGTTTTGTAGGCAAACATCGGCAATAGACATATTTTATCATATAAAAACAATAACTGATGTTAATTTATTAGCATCTGCTATAAAGATTTCAAATTCGGTATATACTTACTCGTATACCACAACTACATAATGACATTGGATTTTTTTTTTTTTAACTTTGAAGTGGAATATTAAAATTTAAATGTTGGTAATTCATACAACATTTATATTCATATCTTACATGACATCAAATATTTTCCGAGTCAAGTATTCTTACCTAAGATTAAGATGAATCGGAGCTTAGAAAAAAACTTTAAAATTACAACTTATCAACTTGTTCTTTTTTCAGGGGCATTGAAGTGACAATTCCACCAAGTCGTTCGGATTCGAATTAAAATTGTAGGTCCCCTAGCTGCAATCCTGTAGAACTAACAACGCACACAAAAGGATTAGTTGAGAGTTGTAAATGTAAGTCACTAGGCCGTGGTTCTTCGGAGCTGTCAATGCCTTTAAATTTATTTATTTAAATTGGTTTCTTCAATAAAATTTTGTTTTTTTTTATTTTAAATTTCTATTAACGAAAAGTTAGTATTATTGAATGTTGATGAACATAAAAAAAAACTGTAATGTCCATCAAGTTATACTAGCATTATATTTATACACATAGAGAAATAATTTTTTTTGAAAAGTAAGTTCCAAATACTACAAATGTCGTTACTATCGACTTGTTTTTTTTTACTATTGTAGCAATTATTTCATATTTAAAAGGCAAGAGAAATAAAGAAAAAAAAATACAAATGTATGCAGAAGAATTTTGTTCGGTTCGGTTTGGGTGTTTTTCGTTACAGGGAATTAGGCAAAACTAATTACTCGATATGCTCATTTAGCGACATTTATTAATTCGGTGTACTTGAAACCATCTTGATTCCACTATTTGTATAAACTCAATGGTACAACTTTGAAATTCCAAAAGCTCAACCATTGGTTTATCTTTAGACCATAAATTTGTCCTGAAAGTTAAAAATGTGCCAAGAAGTCCTACCAGGGGTTATTCAAAATAAAGGTGTTATTTAAAATAAAGGTGTGTCAAAAAAAAAACTCCAATCATTTTGGGTATCTTTTTTGATAACTATACTTTGTATAGTAGCTCAAATACGTATGCGAATATTTATGATGCCACAACGCCAAGTTAGATACTGGGAAAAGATTTTACATCGGGAAGCTGAAATCTCAAGAAGAAAAGAACGCATATTTCTCAGGTAGAAAGAGAAAAAAACACTTGCAAGCATAAAAAATTATTAACAAATTTCAAAAATAGGTTTTTTTTTATAAAATAAAAATAAAAATATTTTAAATAAAAATTATGCCATCTTATAGAACTTTTCAACGAAAAAAATAATTGTAACTTGATACCTTGGGCTTACCCTTAAATAGTTTTGGCCATTTTTCGTAGTTGCCACTTTTTTTTTAATTGTTAAAAAAATTTAATTTTTTGTTCGGTTATTTGCAGTGCAGTTAAAATTATGTAAAAATGTTCATGTATTTCTAGATCCCATAGAAAGATTGTTTAAAAGAATAGGATTTTTAAACCCTTAATTGTTTAAAATCATTAAATTATTTAAAATATTGATTTTTTATTAGTATTTGTTTTTTGCATTTTTATCTACTTAAACTTCATATTTTTTTAAAACAAGAAATAAATTTACAACAAAAAAAAATTAATATGTGTTCTTATTAAAAAATTAAAAATTTAAAAAAATTAAAAAATTATTGAACGGCCCATTCCCTTTTTTTACTTTAGCAACACTTTATAAAAAAAAAAACATATTAGTAAAAAACTTTTTTTTGGTAAAAAAAAATTAATAAAAAATAATTAAAATTCATAATTTAAATATTTTTGGGTTTCAAAATCATATTCCTACATATAATCTATTTATGGGTTCTAGGAATATATTTTAAAAAGTGGCAACCTCAAAACTTAACGGTAAATCCAAAGTTTCAAGTTACAGTTTGTTGAAAATTTGCAGTTCTACTGGATGGCATACTTACATTTTTCATTAAAAATAAATGTATTCAATTTGACAAAAAAATATTTTAAAAAAATCCTATTTTTGAAACTTGTAACTGTTTATGCTTGCATAAAGTGGTTTAAACTTGAAATAAATTTGTGACAGGTTAAATTCTAAATTGACTGTACTAGTAGTGGAAAAGCATTTTTGCGAAATGATAATCAGTTTAAAATTAAAAATTTGGGCCAAGAAATAAAACTCATGGGCAAATACTTCTTCGATGACATCGAAGAACTATACCCAGTGCCCAGTAACAAAAATATTATGACGAAATGGTAAACCGTCTAATGTGCATCAGAATGGGATTACACTATTGACCTAAGTGTGTTCGAGGTAGGCTGGTATCCTATCCAGCAATTCGCGAACTTCAACCTAACCTATAGTTATATTTATCGAGACAGAAACGGCTGAATAGGTATCCTGGACTGTGAGCGCCATCTTAACTAAGTAGGTATATGTATATATGCACCTATAAATGCAGTAGCTTCTTGACTTGTCACTATTGGATTTAAATAATATTCAAGTAGACCTACTTAGTCGTTTTTAAATAGATATAAGGGTCGTTTAGTAACTGTTCTTCAGGTGTTTCACCTAATGAATAAAAATGGCGCAATATTTTTTTTTATTCGAGAAGTTATAGGTAATTCTAATGAACACAGAATTGTATGCGTATTTGTTAGAACACGCATACAATACAAAACAACATATTTGTTAGAAGGGTATTTTTCATTCATTGATCAGCAGTTACGATATATTTTTAGCAGAATTAAAGTAATTGTTGATAAACAACAAATAACGTGACCAGTCCGTGTTTTATACACAAATATTCATTCATAAATAACTAATAAATAATTTATCTATACATATGTAGGTAGAAAAGTAAATTTGCATAGAGTGAGTGCAGTTTCTGTTTAATAAAAAACAAATTAATATTCGATTGGGATTCCCGATTGCACACGTAGTAGGTGCCAGGTGCCATGTTGTTGAGCATGTCAAGACACTTAAAAGGGGATATTTTGCAAAAGTTAAGTTCTTGGAAATTTGGCAAGTTTTATTTCGTTTTAAAAGCTGCACCTTTCTCATAAAAAACAACTTAGAAATACATTACGTAGATGTCTAATGATTCATTGAAACTGTACCAAGCTATCGATGGTGTTTAATATTTCAATTAGAAACGTTATTTTCAACATTTGAATGTGCAACCGTAAAAAAATGTGAACTGGCATTTCGATAAACACCTAAGAAATAGATAATGTATATCGTATTTGTACAATCTACTATGTTTATGTGTCTATCTTTTAAGAGGAAATTGCATGCATAGTTATAAAGTAAATCAACAGCTAACGCCTTGCGGTATAATATTTTTACAATTTACGGACTTTTAAAATGCAAATTACACGCAGATACAGACATGTAATAATATGATTAGTGTCAGCACGGGGTATGGTAGGTATGTGAAATAGCTCAGTAATTGCTGTTGAAACAATAACGGTATTCGAGTGCGAATGTTTAGAAAATATAAGACTAGGTATGTATGTATATTTATTTAAAAGACTACTATTAAACTCTGTTAGTCAATAAAATAAAAAAAGGTAGGGTAGGTGTAACTCAGGAGAGTTGTAAACCAAAGGCTCATAAACAATACACTCAAGGCTAACTTCTTCTGGATGATGACGAAATTCCTTACAATTAGCTAAATTACTGTGTGCGACTTATAAATGAACAGTTTCAGTCTAGAGTTTTACATTTCTCAAAAACCGAATATAGTGTAATAAGTCACACGATATTCTCTCCGAGCTTATGTCATATCACTGAAAACCTGAACGGATAGTATAACTTTATTTAGGATTATAAGGGGAACCGTGATGAGAAGAAATTCAATAGGTTACCGATTAATCAAGAGATGACTTCATCAATCAACGAGTAAACGTACATAGGTTGGATAAAGTAGCGAGTGAACCCTAATCTTCTGTGATCAAAAATTTCCTCCAAACTTAAAAGAAAGCTCTAACCCGGTGGCTCCGCTGAATATCACCGATGAGATGACTCGCATATGGGTCTGTCATCAGATAATCGAATGGAGACCGGAAATACAATGGATTGGATCCATGATCCGTTGATAGAAATTTTGATTTTTGACAGACGACTAGAAGTGAGGCTGGATATAATTTACATTTACCCAATGCAAAAAAAACACTTGGTTGTGAATGAGATTGCGGATGAGAAGTTGGATGGGATTTTACTCTTGTGGAGACGCGGGGTAAACAACACTGAATTGTTCATCCTGCATTTATGTATGTAGATACGGAACAAAATATACGGACAAAGCTGGATTGTCTTGAGATCTTCAAAAGTACCCATGCTAATAGGCCCGGAACTAATTTTTTTTTTTGGGGTTGAAATTCAGTTTTTGAGTAAATTTTTCGAAAAAAATTCAAGAAAAAAGTGTTAAATTTTTCCAAAGTCTGATTTTAGACAACATTGCACTTTTTAGATAACACGTAGTTCTACGTCTTCAAGTAAAAGATCCTAGGTCCTAGAAAATAATTTCGTCATAAATACTATCTTTAATAAAGTAAAACATGATCAGCGCGACGCTTTCAAAAATCACTATAATACGACTCGGCGGCGTCGGAGGAGGAAAGGCAAAACTCCTGGAAAACAAATGCAACGACACACAAAATTCATTTGGCCACATATATGAAAGAAGGAGAAGAAAAAGAAGAAGAAGAAGAAGAAGAAGAAGAAGAAGAAGAAGAAGAAGAAGAAGAAAAAGAAAAATTACTTTGAATTCTTTTCAAAATTTTTAGTTTGAAAATTATTTTTTCAAAAACTATTCATTCAAACAACTTTATTTATAAAGAATGTAGAAAAATAGATTTCTGGCTTTCCAAAAAAGTATGGCATTGCATTGTAGCTTTTACCGTTGTTTTTTTTTTTTTTTTTGTTTTAAGTAATTTTTTTTAGAAAATTGTCCCTCCCGCCTAAACAGGAGGAGATAGACCCCTTCCTCCTATACGATTTTATTCTTGTATCGACCCAACGTACTTGCTCCATTTTTTTGGCACAGCTTATGTGAATCACCCTGTACCCTGCTATATATATACGAGCTTCTTACAGCGTGTCGTTGAGGACTAAAATTTCTTACAGAGTTATTTTCTTGTTTATACGGAACCAATGAAGAATATATTTAAAGATGCGCCTTGCTGAAATGAGGTGAATGAGCACCTTTTTTTATCACCATTAACACTAAAAATGAAGGACTCATTGAGGGCACCGGGGCGTATGAAAGGCATTTTTGTGTTTGTCGGACCTAAGCCTTTCTATGGACAAAGCTTTAGTCTTGCTAAAAAGGTTAATCGGTCGCTAGCTCTTTGTCTATGTGACTTTCAGGGCAGAATACGGAAAATGTTATGGAGTCACAACAATCGTCACAACAAACGATTGTGACTTGTGACCTTTCACAAAAGCAGAATCGGGGTGTTGATTCGAAAGATTTTGGGTTATGTTAAATTTGAAGGCGGCTTCACTTTTGCGACTCATTGACATTATGTAGATCTGCGACTTAAAAAAACCGCACAAGAAAACAAATTGTGGCTTTCGAATTGTGGCTGATTTATAGGATGGTCCTGAGCCCAATTCTGGTTCTGCTAATTTTGTTTCCACTAGAAAAATCACTATCACTTATAAATAAAGGTGTGAAAAAAATGTATTTGAAATTTTTTACTTGCGATTATAGGTACTATAAGACAAGTTATGCATTCGTAAAAAAAAAAGTTTCGAGATAACAATTAAACATGACATTACGATGATAGAGAAGACCAAAAAATAGGTCCGACTATTCTGTTTGTCTGTCTGTCTGTCTGTCTGGATGTATCGACACCTGCAGCCTAAACGGTTGGGCCGATTTTCTTCAAAATTGGAATAAACTATTCTTAGTGAAATATCCCCTAACGTTTTTTTTTTATTTTTGACCTAGGTATACAATAAACGGTGCCTACTGTATATATAAGCGTAACCGATAATTCTATTTTTCTCGAAAAAAATATGATCAATTTTGATAAAATTTTATATGATTTAATTTTTGGAAATGGTTTATTTATTTAATTTTAATTTATTTTTCAGAATCAGCTTATTAACGTTACCTGCCATAGAACAGTTTTTTATTATTCCGACTATCTTTTGAACGGCTAGACCGATAGTTACGAAATGTAATATTCATAAGCTACTGCTAAACTAAAATAAAATTGCAAAAAAAAAAATTGAAAAAAATAATTTTTGAAAAAAAAGTATTTTTTGAAAAAGTTTTATTTTTGCCAAAACCGATAAATCTAATTTTCTCGAAAAAAAATACTATAAACTTTGATAAGATTTCAAGTACATAATTATATTTTTATCGAAAACTATATCTTTCATATAGTTCTTTTTTTATTCCATACATTTGTTTATAAATGATTTTTTTAAAAGACAAATATTTCAAAATATAAAATACTGAAAATCTTTTCTTTATAAAAAAAGCTGGTCAATTGAATTTTCCAGTCGTAAACACGAAAGTAACTTGCCCCAAGAGAAAGTTTGTGCGACCCAGTCGTGCCCTTTATTATCGTTTGAATTCACCTTTTCGCAGAACGAGGATTAAAATTATGGTGAATGACTGGAAATACAGAGTTGTAATATAGTCTTGGTCAGTTATTGGATTTTGTAAGGCCTAAGTTAGAACGCAATATTTTTCTGGGCGGCAAAAAATCGACAGCTTTGGATTCGCCTGCACCGGCACACTTCTACGGATAGCGGCGATCTTCTCGGCCAACTTAGTGTTTCTTCGAAGTATGGTATTTGGCTGATTTTTTGCTTAATTTTTTTGTAATTTGAAACTGACCACCAACCATTTAAGAGTGGACTTTGAAGAGCGTAAAATGAGCGCAAAGCGTGTTACATTTCTACTAAGTAACGAACACTTATTTTGATAATAAAGTTGTAGGTATTGATTGGACGTGCTGGTTAATCATGTTATGTACCCATGATGATTTCAGTAATTGAATAAACAACAGACAAAGTTAAGACAATATGACCCCCACAAACTCTTTATATCGACCCGTCCATCTATGGAAAAACCCTTACTTAAAGAATTCAACAGTCACATATTTTGGACCGCTTTTCCATCCAATTAAAAAACATTTTAAAATTAATAAACTAATATACATATACATAATGTATACATAACATAGTCTATGCTTATGTAAATGTTTTATTAATATATAATTAATTCCAACATCTAGTAATTAAAAGTAAGAAAGTAAGCTTTAAATTAAACAAATAAAAATAAATTAAAGGAAACACTTCCTCTAATAGGAAATGAAAAAGTTTCCGTCAGAAATAAAACAATCTTTATTTGGATTTTCTTGGCTTATGAATATTAAGAGGTGAATAACTGGTTAGAGATTGATTGATATCAATATGACATCTCGAATAAAGTGGCGAGCGGCTTTTACAAAGAATGACGGTATGAAGTGTTCTTTTTATTAATGCACTTATCGATCTTCCACAAGCATTTTAAATACAGTTAACTCTCTCTAATGTGTGGCTAAGCATATTTCGATTTTTTTTTAATAAAATGTATATGTCTGTTTCTGTTGCATTTACGCCAGAAGAAACATAGCTTTAAATATATTGAGGATTTTGTTTTAACACTTAAGCTCCACTAACATCAAAATATTTATTGACGACAACATTTTTTTTCCGAAAACATCAGTATAAAAAGAGAATGGTATTAAAGGGGACAAAATCATCTAATCAGGGCCACATTTTAATTGCCTGAACACAATAGAGATGGTGCTGGAACTGGAGCTGCAACTGGAATAGCTGTCAAAATATTGAACACACACAAATCCAATATTACGAACACAACCCGACGCAACTGTACGGTGCTGCAAAATGATTAATGCGCTGGTACACTTTTGTTTTCATAAAATGGTTATATTACACTTTATCAAATAAAATTTGATTGAAAGTATATTATTGTAGTTCATAAATATGCTTATTTCCTTTTACGTATTTATTTCACGAAAATATTCAAGTTTAAAACTTAATATCCCAAAATTATTTAAAACGGCTTGGTGCTTCATTAAATAGGCATTAGTAAATTATGTATGCAGACGAAGTTGCTATAATGAAGATGAACAGGTTCATCTTTACCTATAATTTCTAATCTTTACCTATAATCTTTGCCCATAATTCATGTATGAACATCTCTGCACTTTCGTCTTCTCTCTCTGTCAAACAAGCTAAGTTTTCCATTGCGTTTCTTCTTTCTTCCTTTAGTTTTCTGCAGTTCTGCAGGTGCAGAGACATGTAAATCCACCATTAACCAACTTTTAACTTTCGACGTACAGCACGAATATTTTATTTTAATGTGTTAAAAAGCAATGAAGTTAATTTAAGTGAATTTAATTGTGTTTCTTTTGATAATTTGGAAATAAAATTTTAATCAGCTGATACAAAAAAAGAATTTTGACATTCGCAATTCTGACATTTGTAATTTTTTATTTTTTCGCTTTTTGCACCAACATTTTGAAAGTTTTGCAACAATATGATAATATAGAAATATGAACATGTTCCTCAACGTTCATTAAGACGCCAGAATGTCTCTACTAAAGAGGGGTTGCGACGTAGAGGGCTTATACTGTATTAATTTTCATCGACTGACAATAATGTTACATATATACGACAAACAAAAAGGATTTTAACAAATATTAGTATTCATTTTCCTTATAGACCATTTGAAATTCCTATACTACTGTTTAAATTACACTTTCAATTCCTAGAAAGACCACCACTGTATTCACTAGACCAATTTATATGTAGGTACCTATAGTTCTTCTAATATCCCGAGTTTGTTTATAGTACCTATAGATAGATACGATCAATTACGTATCTATACCTATGGTGTGTGAGGTGTATTTAAAATTATAGAAAATTATACGAGCGCCGATGATGACGACGATACGTGAAGGTGTAGCTAATTGGCCTCAAATTCGAAATTGCCTATAGGTACACTATACCTAACTATTAAAGGTTAGGTAAGGTAGGTACCTACACACAATAAGCGAAGACTTTTCCAGTGTGAAATTGTTCACCCATTAGACAATACCGGAAGAAAAAGTAGGTATAATAATTCTGGTTAGAACCTGTCATCGTAAAAGAAGAGGCCATCTACCTCGTTACTATGTGGCATTGATACAATCCAGAATAAATTAACTGAAAGTATTAAACGAACTCGTCAATGGCGGATCAAGTGTTTGGAGTATTTTTTTTATGCGACAAAAAAAAAACATAATAAGGAGCTATAATGCGTACCGACCATAAGGGTTTCTGTTCTGTAATTTTTTTTTCATTCCACGATCTAAACTCAATTTCGGTTTTATGATCCAACAGGTATGCGATTAAAATTTAAATTAAAACCATTATAGATATTTTAAAGGTTAAATGATATAGCTAAACCTTACTTGGTTAAAACTGACACTACTGTTGGGTTTACGCATAAAGTTGTGCTTTCTAATTCAAACAATGTATTCGTCATATTACCGCAATAAAAAAAAACTCTGCCTAAATTATTTATACGCAATTTTTTGCATAGGGGAAAGGGTAGTACATTGGGTATTAATACATGCTTATATTTTATTTTATTTCACACATCAATAAACTTAATACTCAGTTTGAATTTAATCAAATTCAAATAAATCTCAAAGAAAAATCTCTATGTTTTGGGAAAAGGGTGCTAAAGTGTTTCTGAACAATTCAGTAACTTATAGCATTACAGTGTTGTTTTGAATTTTAATGTTCTTTTTTCAAAGGTAAAATAATTTAATTTATATTTGTGTCTCTCTAATTTTTCTTTGGTATTAAAATACCAAGAAATTTCGAGTTATTTTTATAGGTCCAAAGATGTTAGCAGATGGGATCCCAAGAGATATGCCACAGAACTTTATTTATGACTAAATCGTATCTGGGACAACACACACAAAACTAAATTTTTTGTAATGTAATAACTTATAATGATTATTAAATTCTTTGTAGAATCGTTATTATGTCAATATAAGTATTGTATGACAATTTTATTTCAAATAGAATTTCTAAGACGGTGGTTTCTTCAATAACTTAGATTGACGAAATAATATATTGATGATCATTATTTATGAACCTTTGTCATTTTTAAAAAAAGTATCCAATGCGACTTTCTTGAGAAATTGCATATAGAATTAATACCTACATCATCAATTTTATTTTGTAGACGTTTTGCTTAAAATTTGCAAATTTTGTAAATACGACCGAGTTAAGTCAAAATCAATGAAGAAGAAATAAAGGAACGGGTTTTGTGCACACGTATAGTCTACATGATTGAGGCACGAAAATGTTTGCATTCATTTAAAGACCGCATCCTTAATGTCATTTTGTCTTGGCGCGAGCAGCAGGAGGTGGCGAGTTAGATCGCACCGCTGCTGTCAAATGCATATGTATAAATAATAGTGCCTCATTCTTTTAGCAGAACATCTCTTCCTGTATTTCTTCTTCATTGGTCAAAATAGACATAAGAGATGGCATTATTTCCCCACAAGCTGAATTTGGTACAAGTCTTTAATATACGTCATTACAAATGCTATGTGAAAAGTCCTCATCACTATCCCAGAGGGATCTCTTGATGTGTGTTACTTTTTTTCTTAGGTCAAAGGTTGCAAATTTTTGCTTTTTTTTTTTTTATTTTCTTAATTTGCGTTTTTAAACACAAGTTTTGTATTCTAAATTCAATGTTCTCAATAATGTTTGGTTATAATCAAAAAACTTTTTAAGAAAATTAAAAACATTATTTTATTTTAATTTTGTTTTGAAAACTGATTTCTCCAAAACCTGTTATTATAAAAAACTTATATAAGAAGCGATTTTCAAAATCCCGAAAAAGTTCCGAAAAACTTTTCCGATGACACCAAAAGTGTAAGAAAACGTTACATGGTAAAAGAGACAAATTTTGAAAAATAAATCTCGAAAGTACATCTCGAGCGTCCACAAATAAATTTCTTAAATTGAATTTCTAACCGAGGGGTTTGTCACGAATGAAATTACCACTTATACTTACAATCATTTGAAATCACGTTGAAATCAGATGCAATCACTATTTCAAGTGATGAAATTAAAAAGTAAAATGTCGGTTATCGAATTCAAATGATTTCTTGCAATCATCAAAAATATTTGAAATCATTTTAAGTTTTTCTGCAATCACGCAATCAAAAAATGCCACAATATAATCACGAATTAAATTAATCATAATGAAATCACTTTTATTATGATTATGAATTAATTTGTAATCATTTGAAATCAGTAAATTTATTTGAAATCAATGCAATCACAAAACATTTGAATCGATTTCAATACTTCTTGAAATCACCTGAAATCATATGATGTCATTTGAAATATTGCAATCATTGAACCACTAAACTCTCTAGTGACTCTAGTTTTTTCCGTGAAGAAAAATATTTAGTTTTTTTAACAAATGAATAAATTGGCAAACCACGGCATTAGCAACTTCTTTATTAAAAGAAAATAATTTTTCTGAATAATAAATCATTAGAAAAAACCTAGTTTAGGATTTAGCATTTCCTCGTAAGTGTACAGCTCTATTTGAACCCATGACGTATAGTGTGCGAGTCTGACACTACGTCACGACTTTTTTAAGTGTTCCGCTTTTTCTTAATTTGAAGTCGTTTTCGGGGTTATTTTCACATGATTTCAATATTGAATCATGTTTTACGCTATAAACTGATGAATTATAGTCTTCTTTTAAAATCATTGATGATTTTAAAAAGAAAACAATTTTAAATCAAAATTAAAATAATCTGTTTTTATATAGTAGTCACATACATACATATCTTGCTCTTATTTGATTTCTATTTAACATTATATATCTACCTATTGCTTCTGTGTTCGATTTCTGCTTTCAATTTTCTTAAAATTAAAAAAAGCTAAATGTAGGTACTACCTATTTGCACATTTGCCGCGTAGTTTAAAGATGCTTCTTTCCCCTAAATATTAGGTACAGTGCGAAAGTAGGTGCCTTTTAGATAAAAACACTATATTGGTGATTTGTATGATAAATCCGTAAAAATATAAAATAGTGTGAATTGTTTCATTCTTTAATGTTAGCATATTTTCGCAAACCTATAAAAAAACATAAAATAAATGCGTGCATGAGCGTGACTTGATTGCGAAATTTAATTGCTTTGGAAACCGATTTCACTTAAAAAGTTGATTTCCTGTAGGTAATGTTTTTACAATATGAGTAGGCAGGTGTATTTTCATAAAAATAAATGGTAGGTACGAATGGATTCAACAAATTTTGATTTGATTATTGTGAAAATTAATAGGCTTAAAATTTCGAGAAAGCAAGTTTAAAACAGAAACAAACTTTGAATTGATAACAAATCTGATCTTAAATGAAGCCATTAAAAACTCTTGGTACCATAGGTACCTATGTACCTATATGTATAATACAAATATATAAATGAAAGAAATTATAAAAGTAAATAATTGCACAAAATAAAAAGGGCTTTTGCATGGGCCGCGTAAACTTTTACCTAATAACTATACACCTATACGCTTTCTGTTATAGGTACCTACTTTAAATAATTTTGTTTTAATTATTATTATTTTTGAGTTCATACCTACCTACCTATTCACAATTGGTAGGTTACCTCCACGTAACTACAAAATTTAAAAAAATGATCAAAATAATCTTAACTAGGTATCTAATCTACCTAGGTATTAGGTAGGTAACTTTACCTAAATTTATATTTACACACTACCTACAAAAAATTACCTTATTTATCTTGATTTTGTATAACAACAACAATAAATTACCCAACTATCTGTTAAAATCAAAACAAAATAAGAAGTGAAGGTACTAAATCTGTAGGTAGGTACATACCTACTTACCAATTTGAATTTCATTATTGAATCATTTGTTTTGAATTATAACACATTCCACAAGAATTCTCCTCTCGATGGATTCCACAGTTCCACTCTGAATTCACATTCCACTTGGTTTTTTGTTTGACATTTCAGTCAGCTGTTCAAAAATTGAATTCGAAAGCGTGGTGGCTGCTCTCCGTCGGTTTAGCACTGATTTTACTTAATTTTTGATCAAAACCTCTTATAATTCATAAATTAAAAGTGTGAAAATAGTTTAAAATGATACGAAAAGTTCCTTTAGTTGTTATTTTGGGATCTACGGGCACAGGAAAAACAAAATTATCACTTGAATTGGCGGAGCGATTTGGTGGTGAAATTATAAGTGCAGATTCTATGCAGGTTCGCATACAGTAATGGTGTTTTTTGTTTGTTTTTGTGTGATGAATTTTAAATTATATGTTTTATTAATGTGAAAATATTGTTTATTTCGTAGAAAAACATCGTTTAGTTGGTTATTTTTACCGACTTCCCTCTCACTCTTTGTATAATAAACAGTGCTGTGACGATGGCAACTAAACTATACCTTTTGCCATGAGGTTGTGTATGTGTGTGTGTGTTCTGTGTTGTTTTTGTTTACTTTATCTTATATACAGTGAGTCAGTTCGTTTATTCTTACCGCACACACATTATTTGTGTGTCGAATAAATTAAATAATATTTGTATGGCTGTGTCTCAATACTCAAATTGTGTTAAAAGAGGGCCTATATTTTATCTAGTGGCTAAATTATCGTCACTAGAGTGTGAATATGTGTATAAACGTCGAAAAGGAGTTGGTCCATTTTTGTATGGAGCCTGGGCCCAGAGCGTAACTACATATTTAGATGAGAAAGGTACCGAACCGACCAAATAAAAGCTGGTATTGAGTTCTATAAGAATGTAACATATTTTTAAAATCGGGTTTGAAGTTGGCGAACCAAACAAATATCAGGGAATTCGGCTGTTTTCGAAAAAAATGTTCATAGCTTCTAAAGTGTAGTATCTAAAAAAAATGAATATATAAAAAAAATGAGTAAGGTATCAAATCAAAGATCACAAAAATACCTTTCAAACGACTCAATATCTTTTTCCTAAAATCAACATATTTTAATATATTTAGTTCAGACTATCTTTAAAATAATTTCGTTAGAGGTGTTTTCTTTCGAATAGGGACAAAATCCCGACTGCCAAAATCCCTACTGACAAAATCCGAATGGTACGAATAAAAAATCCCGATTTTCAGCACTTTTAGCACGTTTTCGTACCTTTTGTTTTTGCTTTTACACTAATTATTCGAAATAGAAATTGAAAAAGAAGAAAATAGCGAAACAGGCCACCCAGGTATACTGTTGAATTTAGAAACTTTGGACTCAGGCGCCCGCCAGACGCTCCCAAGCGGAGCAACGAAGTTGCGTTAGCGGGACTGACTACAGAAAGGATTTTGACGAAAAAATATTGAATACTATAAATGCTACCCCATGATATTACAAGTTAAATACATGAAAAATAACTGATAAAAACGATACCTACATGAAATTATAAAACATTTTTGCAATTAATTTATATTGAAGATTCTGTTTGTAGTTAGTCAGTCGGGATTTTGGCAGTCGGGATCCTCAGTCGGGATTTTGTCCAGTCGGAATTTTGGCTGTCGGGATTTCGTACCCAAACCCAACCCGTTTTCTTTGGCTGATATCTTGAAAAATTCAGTAATGACAATATAATTTTTTTTGCACCACTACTGTAATCTATGGTTAATAACCATTAATTTAATGTGCAATAAAAATATCTTATCTGAATCTAATGTCATCTTATTATAAGCTAAAAGAATCTTTTTAGTCCGAAAATTTGGTGGTATGCTAGGAAGACCCCCCCCCTCCTCGCGGACCCTGTGCTAATATGGAAAAGAGGGAAAACCCCCAAATATTTTCTAAACCAAGCACATTTTGAGAACCAAATTGCATATCAAAGTAAAAAAGCATTTTATTTCCTACAAATTGCCGAATTTTCTGATATTTGGTTTGCAAACTTCAAAGTCTAATATCTTAAAAATTCCAACACCGATTTTAAAAATATTTGGCATTCTTATGGCCAGTTTCTCCAAACACTTTTAAATATTTATTGGTTTGTTAAATCTTAAAATGGCATTTTTCAATTTCACCAACCACTTTCAGTTTTAAAAGAGCCAATAAACTAAAGTCCCATTTTGTTCCAAATAAATTTTAAAGGCGTCTTAAAAATGCCAGACTAAGAGAACGTTGAAATTTTTCGAGGAGAGTATATCTCTCCTCTCGCTTGCTCTAATGAAAGAGAGCCATGAGTGGTGAATAAAAATCCGGGTTGGCATCAAGTTTCCTCATTTTTAAAAATTCACCTCCTTATATTGGTGCAAACCATTTTAAGCTAAAATGCCAATAAATTTTATTACTCCGTTAACTAAAATGCTTTTAGGTGTATTTTGGTGAAACTGGGCATTATAGAGCTAAACCAGCTTTCATTTGGTATACCTATCTCATCTATGTACGCTCTGGGCCCAAAAATGGGCCTTCTCTTTAGCCTGTGTTGTGATTTTTTTAGGTAATTGGAAATCGCAGGGAGTGTGTCAAATAAGTAAATTTTCATTGAAAACCGATGTAGGTATCCAATAAAAGCATGTCAGAAGAAATAGAAGCATCCGATTGCATGATTGGATTTTGTTTGTTCCATCAGGAGTAGGTACCTATCCAAAAAATGGGGGGATGTAGTGAGGTTAGCCATACCATATTGAAAAACGTGTTGTCAAATATTTTTCTTCTTCGATTCTAAATGATAAATTGATGGGTGTTTTGTTCTCTTTTCTCAAACTTCGAATCATTAAAAATTTGCTTAACAAAATCGACATCATTTTCGTATAAAAATTGTCTTTTATAATATTGTTTTACTTTTTTCTTCTAGGTTTATTCCAAATTAGACGTTGTGACAGCTAAAGCAACCAAAGTCGAACAAGCTAGAGCAAAACATCATTTGTTAGATATAGCAAAACCAGGTGAAGCTTTTACAGTCTTAAGCTTTAGAGATGCTGCACTGCCAATAGAATCCTTTTTAATAAATCAATTAGAATTCAAACAAAGTGATAAAAAATGTGGTTGATATTAGGTAATAACGTAAAGTAAATAATTTGAAATTGAATATCCTTCCGCTAACCAACTTCAAAAAAATTATAAAAATTATATTTCAGAAATAAATTCTCCATATTTACTATTGCAGATTATACAACGGTGCCGTGAAATAAGGCCAAGTGTAATAAGGGCAATTTTTTCAAAATTTCACTTTAGTGCAATAAGGTTGGCCAATTGGGAAAAAAGGCCAATTGCTTCAAAAAGCATGTGTCTTTCAAAAAGAAAACATTAAAGCTATCTGGTCAATTTAACAGAATAAAGATCAATTGGATAAGCCTGTTTAACTGATAGCATTACTCGTTTTACACAAGTCCAGTCGCGTTCGGCGCTGAAATATGGGAAGCATAAATAGTAATTTAACGTGGTAACTTTTCATTTATCAAGCGAGAAGCTTATTGGTGGGCAGGAAAAAGGATCAAGGGCGGAGCGAAAGAAATTTTAACCACGAAAGGATCAATTTGTGGTGTGAAAATTAAAAATTCGGGCGAATTTTTAATTTTCACACCACAAATTAATCTTTTCATGGTCAAAATTTCTTTCGCTCCGCCCTTGATCCTTTTTTCTTCTGCCCACCAATAAGCTACTCGGTTAATTAAATAAGTTTGTCAGAATCGGTAATTGTACATAGACAAAACAAACAACCTTATTGGACAGAGTTCACTCTCCGAAACCTAAATAGAATCGAAATGTTCAAATGTATAGCTTTTCAAAAATGACATAATGCCGAAATCCAAAACGATGCATTCCTTCTGTTCTTTGTGTATGTGTACTCATGCGCAAACAAAGCAGTAATGTCGAATTCCTTTGAAATGAAAAGTTGACTTTTTTCGGACTAAAATTGCTTTTTTTCGGACTAAAGTTGCTTTTTTTCCGAAAATCATGATCCATAGACAAAATAAAGTTGCTTTTTTCCCCTCAGATCAACTTTTCTTGAATCTCGATTTGATAGCAAGATTCACACGTACAATTTGCACACATACTTAACAGATTTGATTCTTTCTGTCAGACGAGCCGTTTTAATTGTGTAGTTTGTTTTATTTTAATAAGATTTCTCAAATAAAATAATTTTAAAATAATCTATTGGACCTGAACCTTGCTGTTAATAGTGCAATATGTTAATAAAGTGAACTTAAATGAATTGTTTAGATCGCGTCTGTAAAATATACACCACACAATTACAGAAAAAAAACAACTTTGTTGTTTCAACATCCATAGGAAGGAAAAAAGTCAACTTTTCCGATCAAATCTGAAATAATCTAAGGAATTCGACATAAGTCTTGTGAAAGAAGGCACACTTCAGTGCATTCAGGACATGTATCTACATGTATACAATTTTAAGATTTTGTCGTATTTCACTGGAATGTATCAATAGACCGGAATTTTCAATTAAAAGTGCAATAGCACCAACGTGGTGTTATTTCACTTTTGTAAAATGAAAAAAAGCCAACCATTGAATATTGGCTTTATTACACTTTTAGAAAGCGAAATAAGGCCAACTTTCAAAAGTTGGTCTTATTTCACTTGCACCTATAACACAACTTGCCTATTTATTAAAGTTAAACAAAACGAGCAAATCTTTACTAAAAAAAAATCATAAGTTTTTAGAAAAAGCATAATAAATTTTTTAATTATTTTATTTCAAATATAAAACATCCTTTTAATCCTGGTGGACCGTTCAAGGCTATGCTCCTCTTATTAAATTCAAAACTTACTTTCCTTACATCAAAAAACAAATAATGTAGATAGAAGACTTGACGTCAAAATCAAAACTTCCAATAGTCGTCGGTGGCACCAACTATTATATTGAAAGTCTTTTATGGAACATTTTGGTTGAGAGTGATTCCCATAAAATAAATGAAACTGAAACTAGTTTCCATCCTGCAATGAAAGTAACGAAAAATGTAAGTTAAATTAAATAAATACAAAAATAATACAATATTTCGCATTTTTTTTTTTAAATTTTAATTTGCGTCATTGGTATGCAAACATATTTACATAGCGGGAGCCTATGCATCCTTTGGCAAGCATCCTGGGGGGAATCGCATAAGGTGATAATTGACACTAAAAATTATTTCCTTTGCTCTTTGTAAGAGGTACTTATCAAAATGACAATCGCTTTTTTTTGCAATAATTTTAAGCGACACCAATTGAGGAGTTGCAAAGCAACAATAAATTTTTAAAATAAATAAATTAGAACCAAGAATAGTTGATAATATGAAAAACGACGATAAAAAAAAGTGGCAGTCAATATCCTGAGCCGATTCCACCCTTTGTTTTGTTTTGGATTATTCTAAGTTTTTAAATTAATTTAGTGCTATATTATCGCTTAATTCGCTTGTATCTCATAGATCTTTTTTTCATTATATGCATGTACATACTTATTGCATATGTGTTAATAAATATACATAATTGCAAATAAAATCTAAATTCCGTTGGAATTTAATTTCGTTAAAGCTATTGGAAACTAAATTGACTTCCGAAGAACTTCACTCTATCTTAAAAAAAATCGATCCAACATCAGCCAACCGAATGCATCCAAATAATAGACGAAAAATCATAAGGTAAGATTTTGTTCCTTTTTATTAAAAAAAAACTTTTACCCAATGATAGTTATTCTTCTCTTAATTGTTCTACATCATTACATTTATGTTTTTCTTATTTATTTCGGTGTTTCAATTATTTTCTTACAACCATTTTTTAAACCATTAAACAACTTTTGATTTTTAAGATTCTTCAAAAAAATATACAAACATAATCTTAATAAAATTGATGCACTAAGGAGCTACATATTTTTTCATTTATACCAATAGTTGGATTCAGGCATTGGCAATATGATAGATGCGTTTACGCGATGGCGTCAAATTGATTCCTAACAATTTATTTTTAAATGTAATCCTTTACTCGCTCTTGTCGAAATGTAAAATTGCCACGGTATAGTTCATACAATGAATGATTAAACATGGGCATAAATTGTAACAAAAGCTTTTTTAATAGATTTTTAATCAGAATTCATTTTTGAACAACATACAAAAATTAGACATAAAAAGACCATGGGAGCACCTCGAAAGATGCATAGCAAAATTGCGGATTAAATTATATATGTGCGTATGATAATATAGAACTCCAGTCAGACGGTGTTTCGATTGTTACTTGTTATTTATGTTTAAGTGGTCGCTGAATGCAAATTTCAGCTTTGCTTCTTCGCACGGATATATGGCTTACAACGAAAATCGCAAAAAACCTCAAAATGTTTGATCTCTTTTCAGTGTTTTGTTCAAAAGTCATAGAACAATGCATTTTTCGTGCATTAAATTTACTACAAAATGCATTTTTTTAATGTTTCTTCGGTTGAACTATTTGGCCGCTAGAGTGCGGTGGAAAAATGCGAAAAATTCCGCTGTTGCGGAAACCCAAGATTTATCGTTATTTATTACATAGCTTGTAACTCAAATAAAACACTTACGCCCGACTCGATCACTTTTAAAACTTGAACTGTAACTAGGAAACAGTTTTAAAATAGTTAAATAAAAAACGAAATTTTGATTTATAACTAGTTTTTGCTTAAAACGAGTTTTAACCAAATTAGACGAATTTGGCGTCAAAGAAAATTCTCCCTCGTTTTGGGGTTGTGCTCGGCTACTTAAGTCAATACTTAATTCATTAACAACCAACTGCCTCAAATATTCACATATTTAGGGCAGAGGGGGGCAACAGGAAACATGGAGCAAATAAGACTAAAATACAAAATATGTGCTACCTTCAAACAAATAAAAGGCAAGGACTACTACTAAATTACTTCCGAGAAGAATTTGCGGAAATGCAATTCTGATACCGTTTAGCTCATGTTTGAGATCGTGAAGCTCAAAGACTTAAGGCTTAAAGATAACCCAATAGAGACATTGTCACAGCCGTATAGCACATATTTTAAATTTTTTGATAAGCAGCTTTTTTGTGTGTCATAAATTAAGAATTTCAGATTTTAAAAAATGTATATTGCTTGGAAAATTTTCGAAAATTCGAATCAAATTCAATAAATTACTCCTTTTTAAACTACTATTATGGGTTTATTCTTGAGGTCTGCACTGTATCTCCCAATTTAGTACTTGTTCTTGATTAAGTTTTCAAAATATCATGTCCCGATAGTTTTATAATTAAAGACGTTTTGACCCTTACCTCTGTAATGGCTTTTAGTCTAGCAGCATTCTGTCAAAAAATATATTTTCAAATTATTTTTATAACAGAATATTTCCCTTAATCCTTACATGTATTGGACTTCAAGAAATTCGCACAATTAAAAATATAAGACCAAAAAATTTGCTTGTTTTTGTCAATGAATTTAATAAAGTAAATTTTTAAGAATAAAAGTTAGTTTTCAGACTAAATTTTTTCCCAGAACTAAGCGTATGTTTGTACTCTTTCAGTACATATGAAAAAAATTGAGTCATTGTATTAGATATGAAGAGAGACCTAGTAAGGTGCGACAAAAGTTGAACCTATTCAAGTGACCAGCAGTGTAAATGATCACGGGCGATAAGTTCAAACAGCTTTGGGCTTGCAAATATTTTGGAAATCGGACGATAATTTGTTACCAAATTCTCACGCCTGCTTTATAAATTGTACTTACATACAAGGAAAATTTAAACTGGTTCAGAAATAATCCAGTTGATCATTTTGATCGGATTTTTGTTATAAACTAATTTTAATGTGCAATTTTTTTTATTCAAATTCGATTTTATTCTCGTAAACCACCTTTATAATAATATAATAATGATGATAATATATTTTATGGTTATGAATTGGCAAAAAATTGTTTGTTATTTGTGTGGCCAATAGTGTAATTTGCTATCAAAATTAAAGCTGTTATAAAATAAGAAAATTGCTGAAAAAAGTTTTCTAGTGCTATATGAACCAACACCTATACAATTATAAAATGAAATTAATTTTTTTTAGAAAAAGTCAGTTTTCGATTAATGTTTTAAAACATTTACCCACTTAACAACATACTTTTATGGGGCATACGCATAATCATAGACTCTGTTAAGCTGTTTTTAAGAAAAACTCAAGTTTATCCTATTTAAATTACATTGCTTAAACTTTTAAACCGAGGCTAACAAAAACTGTTTAGTTTAAAAACAATTAATTCTGAAGAAAACTGATAGATATATTCGTTCGAAAGGCCAGCTAATTTTATTCTTCCCAAGTGGCGACACTCAAGCCATTCAAAACATTCCCCAAATTTCCTCAAAATAAAGTTTTTAAAATGTGTACCAACATAATGATAATGGCCTTTCTGATAGCTTTTCTTTAACAAATTCATCCTACGAATGAAAAAATGAAACAAATTTAACCTTCAAAATTTTATTGAGTGACTGGCTGATGAAATATTTTATTAACAACACTTTTAAAACTCGAACGGACGCTTTAATCTAATCATTTGAGGAAACTATGAATGTACATAGTCCAAATAATTTTTGTTAATCAAATTAACGACATAATGAAACTTAAATAATTAATATAAAAACAAAGAAATCGTCAATGGTTCGTTTCTTTTTTTTCACTATGATTTGTTCCGGATATAAAATTTATAAAGGGCTCATATTGTCTGTCTTCTATATGTACATAGAGAATAGAGAAGCGTTGGGCTTGTAGATGAAAGTTTGTTTTAAAGACAAATCATATATTGATAAATTAATTTGAAATATAGATGTTAATCATATTAGTAAATTCACAGTTTAATAATTTTTTAATATATATACCTTACCGATTATAAGTTGATACAAAGCTTGCGAAAGATTATTTGACATAACAAATAATTTTACTAAGTTATCACAAAAATTACAACAACAAAGTAAGTGACTGCTTTTGACGATGTTCACATTGGATGTACTCACCCGACGCATTTTGACGTCTATATGTTTTGTCACATTCCTACTTCGTTGTTAGAAAGAGACGGGATTTTGCTTCCGGATTTTTAGAATTTTTTAAAATTCTCATGGATGCATTTTGACATTCGCTATTCTGACATTTGTTATTTATTATTTTTTCGCTTTTTGTACCAATATTTTGAAAGTTTTCACAAAATTCGGTCTTTTTTCATTGGAAATTTCAATTAAACAATTAGGCTCATTTCACATGTTTTGTTTTTTTTTGTTTCGTGTGGTTTCGTGCATCCATTGTGTTCACACTACTTTGTGTCTGAACACGGCGGATGTACTCCAAAAGGCGTCGAATGAGTACGTCCAATGTGAACATCGTCTTTAGTTTTCAGATTCTGACAGTTTAAAATAACATCTTGTTTTTGTCTGACTGTCAACGTCTTGCAAAAATTAATTTGTGAAAATAAAAGGCATCCTTATTAGTCATCCAAAAAGTGATGCTTTTGACGTCAAATCTTACTACCGATAAATTTTCGACTTTCATTCGAGTATCGATCATATTTTTTGTTATTAATTGTTGGTACGAATGATAAATTCTTGTATCTCGGTAGGGGTATGTTCGTAAAGTTGTAGTGGCTTTTAAAGTGTGATCTTGTTTTATGTTCGATTGCCCACAAACAACGAAATCTCGAAACAAAATATCAAATTTTTTTAAGGAATTCAGTGAAAACTAGCTGTCAACAGCAAACAATAAATTAATGTTTGACACTTACTCTTTTAACAGATTTCTGGCCCAAATATGCAAATATTATAATTAAGGCTTAACCACGATTGTTCAACAGACCGTAACAAATCCAATTTGGTCTATTTAGTGCTATCAGAGGCAATATATTTGACATTCTGTTGTTTGAAAGATCTGAAATATTGAGATTTGCAAATTGCCTATCGTTAATATGTTCTGGTTTAAAGGATATGTTTAATTTTTGGTTCCACTAAATATGGAACAGACAATAAATAACTGTGTTCCAGCATAAGATATGTTCATAACATATCTATTCTCAAACAAACCCCATCCGCTCTTATGATCATTTTTGTTGCTGCAAAATAACAAAAATGAAATTATGTCTCATAAAAATGCCAATTATCCTTGAATTATAAGACGAATTATGTTGTAAAATTCAATTATTTCGAATTGTTACTACCACATTTTCTTCGACATTTTCCGTTTTAGTTTTATTTGTGTTTTTCTCTTTGACTTACTTTTGTGATTTTTTTTTATATTTCATTCTGTCTCTGTCTGACAGTTCAGTAGTACCATATTTTAAATAAAATAACGCGGCTGCGGATGTGTTGTTTTGGGAATTTCCCACTTTACTATGTATAGATCATTGACGTACTAGATATGGACCGTCAGTCGGTTGAAATTTTCATACAAACAGCCAAGAAAAGTTGTTCCAGCTAAAAACAGTCTAAAAACGCCATCATCTTTTAGTGTTAAATACGTGTACTAATTTCGCCATTAGAATTTAAATGAAAACGATAATATATTCATCTGTAAGTAGCTCATGGCATAATGAATGGATGTGTTTTGTAAAATAAAAGTCGTTTGATAATAATTTCCACCAAAATATTTCAATAGTAAATAATTAATTAAATAAATCATACCACTGCTACGCAGATTCCCTGCTAGTAGTTGATGGCGCCCCTAGTTATGTTGGAACACGTGTGAAGTTGGCTACTGGCGGTCCATACTTAATACGTCAATGGTATAGATTGCCAAAAAACACGGGTACAGATAAGTGTAATTTACGCCTTTTGGAGAAAACAGGGCGTATAAAGAGGAATAGTCTTTTGCATTCCCTCTAAATCTATTGAATAATACTAACTGCACCCACTGGCGGACTAAGAGGCAGTGCCACCCGGGAGGTAAAGCTAGCTTACACCCCCCTTAAAAAAAAATAAGAACAAAAAAAACAAATCAAAAAACACGAATAATGGTTTTGTTTAAAGGTGCTTTCGAGCTTTTATTTCACTGGATATTTCGATTACATCATTAAATTCTATATTTTTTGTGTGCTCCTTTTCGATTGAAAGTATTGCCAGATCAGTCAATCTATTTTGGCTCATTGTTGATCTCAGGTATGTCTTAATCATTTTAGGAAGCTCCGTTCACACGATGTCACTGAGACGCAAATTGTTAAATAAATTCTCATCGCCAATGACAGATTCGGTAATGAGTCTAAAAAGTCCCACTTAACAATGAAGCTTAAAAATTCTAAGGTTCAAATTTCTGCATCTTTTAAATTAATTTTTCCATACAGCAATATTTTCGGTTGAAGAGCTAAGAAAACTGACGCAATGTCTTTCATGGCCTTAGACCGATGTTCAGTGTAAAATATATCCTGACATTCTAACATGGATCTTCGTGTATCCTCTTCCAAAGTCAAACTAGCAACTTGAACATTTTCGCTTGGTATATTTTTTTCTTTTTTTGTTCTTCCCAGCCTTTCAATTGAAATTTCTAGCTCAGTAAATTGTTCTCTTCTATAAATTATGGCCTTTTTCACGGTCTCATCACGATGTTCATGAAGAAAATTTGCCAGTGCCGGATTTTTGCAAGTATTTCTGTGCTCCATCAACTTCTTCCAAAATATCGCACCAGAATGAAAGATAACAAAAATACGTAAAGTCGCATACAGCAGATAGGAGTATGGTTGCAGCACCTCTCTTTGTATCCAAATTTTTCGTATGAGGATCACAAAGGAGCTCAAGAGTTGAAACTATCTTCATGAATATTAATTCGCATTTACATAACTACTTAGTTGTAGTTTAAATACATTGGGGCATATTCATAGACACTGTCTAAGTTGTTTTTAAGAAAAACTCGAGTTTATCCTATCTAGATTACATTGCTTAAACCAAGGCTTAGCAAAACTGTAGTTTAAAAACAACTATGAATATGCCCCATTTCTTTCGAGAGTTAAATCCAAATTAATTTACATGTGCTTTTCTTTTCTGCAATGTGCAAAATAGTAGTTTTGCTGTTGCTGTGGAACCCCCTAGAAGCCTGCCACCCGGGGCGGGGCGGACCGAGTAACTGAAGGACAAATCTGATCTGGTGAAGGAGGAATTGCCGGTGTTATGTCATCTTTGGCATATTAAGTTCCGTATAGAGGTTCTCTAGGAAGATCTTAGTCCATTTGGCAGTAAGTTACCCCTGTGGTCTGAGTTTGGGTAAGAGTATTCTTACCTCAGGAAAGTATGGCAGATTGTTCTGAACTAAGATCGATTTCCGAAATGATATCATCAATAACCTTCAGTATCTTCGTAGAGCTCCAGCCCTAACTGGATTTAAGAATCCTCAACACGATAAGGTCAACTCATAGAAGGAGCGTTTACATTATTTTCTTTTTGTAAATTGTAGTCTATTATGAACACAATTTGAATTGAAAAACAGCTAAAAATCCGAACACTGCCTATGATAAACAAAAATTGAAGCTTTTCAAACAGATCGACAAAATTCTCTTTCAAGTTTTCTTATTGAACATTTTTCAAATTCCTTGGATAATGTTTATACACGTGACATTGAAGATACGCGGATAATTTCCAGACATATAAAAATTCATAATGTTGTTTGACGCTCATTCATCTTGCAACTTTGTTAACAGAAATTAACACTTTGCATGAAATGTAACACTATGAAATTCAAGTTATAAGATACAACACTGGTTCTTCGAAGCATACCTTTGTATTTGTACATAGTTTCTTTTTTATGGTTTTCTGATGGTCATTATGTCTCTGTAAATATATTCATAGAAAAAAACTCGGGTCATAAAAAGCAGTTCGATTCAAATTTATACAACAAGTTGACAAGATACACTTGAAAAATATTCCAGAGTCAAGAGTGTGCTATTTATTATCTGTTACTGTTTTAACTTTATAACATAAAAGCAATTCAAACTGCTATATGGCAATTCAATATGATAAGCTAAAAGCTAATTATAATAATGCAAATTGGGGGCGAACAGAATTTCAAGTTTGGGTGATAATTTGATAAGTTTTCTTACCAAAAATTCATTCATTCGTCGGATACAGAATGGAAATGTTATGGTCATGACAAATATTGAAATTTTGAGTTAACATGAATGAATATTTTTTTGTATTCATAAGGGAAAGTAAAAGAAAGCAATTATTGCTATATCAGTACATAATTCAATCTGTTATAAAAACAAACGACAAATGACGTAAACTGGCGGCAATTTTTATATCTAAATTTGTATAAAAAGATTGCAAAATGGGTGAGAACTTCATATGTTTGTTTGTGGAAAGTGTATTCTGATCAAATAATATAAATTAATAAGAAGTAATTCATAGTATTAAATCAATAAAAAGGGGGATTCTTTATCGCTTTTTTACTAACAGAATTCAAAGAACTGTGTTGGTATCTTAGTGACAGAGGCGCCTGCATTCTTATCACAATTGCGACAGTGAAACTTTATGTTACGATTTTTAGAATTATTTTTTTTTTTACTAAGAATAAATCAAGTATGTCTTTTTAAATTAAAAGAAAAGCGCAAAATTTATAGTGTTATTTTTTTTCTAAACTGATAAAACTCCTCGGCTCAGCTCTCCCTAGAAATATTCATTCTTTTGATGAATACGTTTCGTCGGCGTCGTGGTAGCCAATCTAGGTTTTATTTCTACAATGAGTGAAAGTGACCCTGATGCAGTGTATAATGAATATAAGACAATATAACATGGTTGAATGCCAGTTTTTATCAGGACTATCTGAATATCAAATTTCATCAAAAACGGTGACTAAATTTACGAGATAGTCGGTAAAAAAATCGGTTCTATGAGAATTAGAGATACCGTTTAGAATATTATTCTTTAATTTTTTTTTCTGATAAAAGATTCTTCGTTATAGCAACGATCACAATGCTTTATATAGCATAGGTACCGTTGTTGTTTAAGTTAAAACAAAATTTCGATTTCTCTTCTTATAAATGTTCTAGAAACTTGACAGACCAAATTTGAAGCAAATCTATTTAGGCTGTGTCTACGTATAGATACAGACAGACTGACAGGGTGCCGTGAAATAACGCCGAGCGAAATAACCCCGAATTCCGAAATTCGGCCTTATTTCGCTTTATGAAAGCGAAATAACGACGAATTTCCATGTTCGGCGTTATTTCACTTTGCTGAAGTGAAATAACGCCGAGTCGGCCTTATTTCGCTTTTAATAATTTATAAAGACATTCAGATATAGGTTCCCTGCTTTCCTTGAAAATTTAGATTAGATGAATTAATACGGTGCCGTGAAATAACGCCGAGCGAAATAAACGATACACGTGCTATGCAAATGCGTGCAATGCTAGTGCAGTTGTAGAATTTAATAACTAAAATTTAGTGAGAATTCCGAAGGTCAGTGCTCCACATGACCATTCGACGCAAGAAGACCTTCGCGGTAAATTAACTTTACTAAGTGAAATAAAAAATGAGTGTGCAAACGTTTCGCTTAAAAAAAGTGGCATTCGCGAAAATTTTGAAGAATTTGAGAAAATAATAGTTTAAAGTTCCCGCGAATTTTAAACTATTATTTTCTCAAATTCTTCAAAAACTTCGCGAATGCCACTTCTTTTAAGCGAAACGTTTGCACACTCATTTTTTATTTCACTTAGTAAAGTTAATTAACCGCGAAGGTCTTCTTGCGTCGAATGGTCATGTGGAGAACTGACCTTCGGAATTCTCACTAAATTTTAGTTATTAAATAATACAACTGCACTAGCATTGCACGCATTTGCATAGCACCTGTATCGTTTACACAATCTAGATTTAGATATAATTTTATATAGTTGTTTTGTTTCGGGTATATATAAAAGTTCGCTTCCCTTCCTAAAACCTTCACAGATTTCATACACAAAAACTGATTCACCAAAACTAGCCATTTATCCGATGCGCATCACTCTTTATCAACTAATGAAATGATTCCACTTCAAGTTACAACCCACAAACATTGATTACGGTAAATTTCACTTCTTTTTTTAACAAGTGCAGTTGCCTTTTAAAATTCTTTTGCTTTCTCTCTGAATTCGGCTTTATTTCACAAGCAATAGTCGGCTTTATTTCACTGTATGAAAGCGAAATAACGCCGAATTTCGGAATTCGGTGTTATTTCGCTCGGCGTTATTTCACGGCACCGACTGACAGACCAACTTTTTTCGACTTCGATATTATCGTATTGAGTGTTTGATTGTTATCTCAAAATTATTTTTTGTCTGCACGAATGCGCATATTGCATATACAGTGAAAAAGCTCCCATAAGCGGGCACTCACGGTCGCCGAAATGTTGTCTGCATTTGAGAGTTGTCCGGTTAAGAGAGAGAAATAAAAAAGGCGTTTTTGATGTATGTTGACATTACACTATGAAATGGCTCCGGAAATAAATAGCAGAACTATAAAACAAATCAAAAGCGAAAGAGAACCCGCCCATATCAAATTTTCATAACATAAAAACATTTTGTTGTTCAGGAAATCCCCTTCTAAGCTCGTAACTTTGCGTATGCTCTTGGGACAAATCGCGTAAAATTAAGACAACTCAACAATCGTCGTTTCACTTTTTCTCTCTCTATCTTTTTATAAAGACAGAACAGGGATAGAATATCTGTCAAACGACGATGGTTCGATCGTTTTTGTTTTACGCGATCTGCCCCCTGATGTTTTGTATCTTTCTGCTTCTTATTTGAAAATAACTTACTTTTATTATATTACTGTGTCCGTTTATGGGAGAATTTTTTATTTGAAATGATTAAAAAAGTGTCCGCGTCTCTATACGATAGTGACCGTTTATAAGAACGCATTTTATATACACAGAACTAAAAATATCTTTCCAAGAATTTTTCTTCCAAAAGAACCGAGTATCTATAGCACACTTAGTACCATGAAGCAGTACTAGCAGTATAAGAGTTTTGTATTCTTTAGAGCGTGTACTTCGTCATATAAACAATATCGAGCATGTTTAAACGAACGTAACATTTAATTTAGCTCTGCCAAAAGTATTTTAATTTCCTGTCATACAGTCTTTATAAGTAAAATAAAAAAAAAAGTACAACTAAGTTTAAATAAAGCATACATCTACTCACCAACCACATTTTTAATTTGAAAAATAACCTTTGAACGGTGTAAATAAGTTTTAAATTTTGCTTAATTTTATTTATTTTTCATCTTTGTGAATAACTGGAAATGTCAGATTCCAAAAAAATAACGTTGAAGTCAGCAGAAAAACACTCAAACATGCCTCTCTCTTTTACAAACTCCCCTGCAACAAATTCAGCTTCATCTAAATTGTGGAACAAAATTGAATCCCGTTTAGATTCACTCACTAAAACTTTGACAGAATCTATTGTGTCACAATTAAAAGCCGAAATCAATATGATGTGTGAGTTTTTATAACAATCTATAATAGTGAAGAAAATATTGTAACTTTACTGTTTTTGATACTCTAAAAGATTTATATCTTAATGTGTCTTTGTCAAATATATTATTCGAAATAAATGAAAATGAAATGAAAAAAAATATACATATGTGAGGAGTTCATTTGTTTCCTCAAACCAAAATAGTTTAGTTTGCCGACCACATCGAGTTTCGTATTCGCCACATAAAGCTGCAGCTTTTAATAATGTGATGATAAGATATTGATATAATGGATCTCGACTTGAACAAATTGACTCAGTGTGTCAGTATGATTTTTGGTCTCAATCTGAATCTGTTTTACTGATAGTTGCTACCATTATACTTTAGTCTTGTTGTTCTTAAGCTATTTTATAGGTCAACTCTTCTTATTGAATGCTGGGTAGCTTATTACGCGCTCTATATCAAAGACCATAAGCTCTTATTTTTTTCTCAAAAAATATCTTTTTTATTGTTTAAATATTTCTACATAATTAGACTTCCTTTGCATTACATTATTCATGCAATACATTTTATACAAAGAAAAATAGAATATCTTAAGTTCCCACGCAGCTTTATCAAAGACTGTGGTTGAATTTTAGTCTCAATTTTTGTGGTTTTAAAACATGACCTCAACTTTACAATCAGGGTTGAATTTAACAATCTAAAGACTTCAGGCGTTGCTACAAAAAACAAAACCTAAATTACAAAATGGTTTTCAATTCGTTTGTCTACATTTTTTTTAAGAAAATAAAAACAATAAAAAGACTAAAAATAGTCGAATTAGATTTTATTAAGTGGAGTATTTATGAATGAAATTCAATATTTTTTTTGGGTAGGCATTTTCATTTTTCAAAAAAAAAGCTTTTTTTCAAAAAATACTTCTTTAAATTTTTTTTTAAATTGTATAAATTTTTATCAAAACATGAAATTTCGTTTTTATTAAGTAATATTTTCCCACGAAATTCTTGATGAAAACGAAATGGAAAACCTACCTGTATCCATATTCTGTAACTATCGCATCGATATTTTTAAATTAAATTTTGTCGACAAACGATGAAAATTGGAACGAAACTCATTTTATCGCTTCAATGAGATTCTGTAACTTTGACAGTCGATAATTTTATCGCTTGGAACAGATTGGTGTTATAATCCTGGAAAGTGATATAAAATGGTGTTCTGTATGGTCAAAAAGCGTTAAATTTTAAATTTTTAACGTCAAATTTTATCAACTACTATCGAGCAGGCGGAAAGAAGTATTTCATAAGCAAATAGGTACATAAGTTCTCTAGATTATTAATAAAAACTAAAACAACAATAAATAGCAATATTTTAGCAATATTTTTTTTTATTAAAAATAATTATCTTACCTTTGTGTACATACATGACAAATAGCAAATAAATCATCATGAACAAAACTTTTTAAAATTTTATATATATTTGACATTTGACATTTCAACTTATCGCCTTCCAATGGAAAATCCAGTCGAAACCAAATTGACTTACAGAAACCCTACTTTTTCCAGATGCGATATAAGAGGAATGAATCGTTTCATTTTTTAACGAGGCGAAAAGATATCGCCTGAGTCACAGAACATGGGTCCTGAACGAACTATCACATTTTAACTTAATCTAGTAATATTGTTGTTTTATTTCAGAAATAAGTTCACTGAAAGATAGATAAAATAAAAAATGTATTGTTATACCGAATTCTTTTACCAACAAAATTGATCAAAAAAATTGATTTTTTTCTCAAAAAAATTATTTTTCTCGACAGTAAATGGATATAAATTGATCTTTTTTTGTTATTGTGTGCTTGTAGTTTGATAGCCGGAATTATAAAAACTCAACTAAAGCATCGAAAATATTAAATCTTTTAGATATGCGTGCAAATACGTGTAAATGTTGCTTCCAAATCGAGATTCAAGCTACATATGTAAATCTTATTTAGTTCAAAATATTTCATTTAACCTCAAAAAAAATGACGTTTGACAGATTTTTTTCTAATTAAAATCAATTTTTCTTCTAAACCATAATTTTTTTGGTAAAAGGAATTTGACATTAGTTTCCTCAAGGAAACATGTATACATTTTCATGAATTGAAAGTCGCCCCACACTATTTGTAACAAATACAAGCCTGATATTATTAAATTCCCACCCGGCAACAATTCTTAAGGAAAATTGCGCCCGTATCTTTGTGTGTGTACACCGAAAATAATGTCTATGATATTTTTAAAATTAAATAATTTGTTGTTAAAAGAAAAAAAAATGTGTTAAACATTTCAAAGAAGCTAATTTAATTTATTACCACCGTAGTATAAAGTTTTGTGTCCTATATTATCTTAGATCAAAATTATTAAAAAACTCAAATATGACAAAATTGGTTTGCCAACTTTTCAAGTAATGTACTAATTTACTTGTAACTATACGCATTTAAATTCTTCGTTAAAAACAGTAAAAGGTCAGTAAATTCGTTTCGCAAGTTCAATATTGCGAAACTTCTTAAGAATGTAAAATGTAAAGAACGATTAGTGTCAACGAGAAGTGTCAAATTTGACAGTACGTCTTAGTTTTGACGTTTGAAAATAATTGCTTAAGTCAACAAAAGCAATTATGGTCACTTTACTCGACGATACCTTTGACTGCTTTTCGTTTGCTTTTGACACTACATTAAGTCCACTTCATCTGAAAATAGTTAGCTCTTTATTTATTATATCTAATATATTAATTCATTTTTGTCAGTGTACCCGCCTGGTTCAACTGTTTTGTTGTTTATACAAATGCAAAATAAAAGTATGACAACGCAAATTTCTTGTCAAGTACAATAACTTTGTATAGTTTTGATTGACTAAGTGAAATTAAAATGTTCGTGGCGCGAAAATAAAAACAAACTGTATGCACATGTGCTACAAAGAATATAAACAGAATCTTATCAAGAATGTAGGTCAGCTTGTTGAAGCTCAGTTTAGAAAGGTGCGCTAGCAATAACGCGCGGGAATATTTTTGTATTGACTTTAACATGCATGAAAATGATATATGAAATCGCGCAATAATTGATAATGAAAGTCAATTTAATTGTAAATCACTAACCTCTTATGACTTATCAACTTTTGCAAAGATATCAGGCCTATACTAATTATTATTATTTGTTGCTAATGATAGAGTAAAACAAGACGCACAAAGATTTATGATTAGTCGCATACTTACAAGTTTTAAGTTTGGTATTTTGCTTTTGTTTTTATTTATTCATTGTAATATTTACATTGTGTCATTAACTGATAAAGTGAAGTCCTGATCGACAGTATTATTTTGTGGTGCCATATATTTACTGACTGATACTTAAGTCAATTTGTATGACAACATTTTTGAATGAACTGATGGAAACAAGGAAGAACACGGAAGGGCGAAAGTTCGCACGAGTAAAAGTTGTGTAATTTACTTTAACTTTGTAAGTGCTTACTTTGAATCAAATTAATTACAGCGAAGTCTATTATATATGTTTTGCTGATTAGCAAAAGGTATTAGGTAATTTCGTGTCTTGAAACAAAGTTTACTAAACAAATTAATCTTGTATCTGCTATTGAAACAAAAACACAGTGTGGGGTAGAAATAAGAGTATCTATTATTTTTGGAAATATAAGTGAATGCGGAACAATATGGCGCCAGTCAAAATAGATAGACGCAAGGTTATCGCTTAAGTTTAATATTTTGCACGCGATTCACAAAATTATATGCATTTTAAAGCGTTTCAATATAAAATTAAATTAATATTGTGATTTTAAGAATTTCAAAAGTTTTATGTTACTACGTAGTAGCACAAAAAAGTTTTCATGTAGGTAAAACATAAAAAAGGTCTTGGTTTGTTTGTTGCGCAAACATTCAATTCGAATGACCTATTAATCTCCTGAATGGTTCCTAAAAAACAAATAAGAAACAATGAATGTGGGATCCGTAGCCAGAAAGTCTACTCTGTATTTCGTTCCGAAAATGAAATTTTTCGAAAACGGATAATTGGTTTGTATAGGTATTTTGTTTTTATATTACAAAAACAAAAGAAAGTAAATTTTTTATTTTTAAAATTTTAATCCTGAAACGAAATATAAAGTAGACCGCCAGCTTACAAACATGACAAATTAACATAGACTATATTCAATGGTGAACAATACATTGTGGCAAACAAATTTTTTCTTGCGGACAATTGTCTCTGGTTGAAAACTCACGGAAAAGAAAAATTTAGCTTAAAACTAAACGCCATTTTCTGTTAAATGTTAAAAGTAAATGTCATACCAAATTTAAATGAAATCAGTTCAGCCGTTACAAGTTACGGCTAAATTTGTAAAAAACCGTTTACACCAAATCCCCCCTTTGTGCATTTCTATATAAAATCGTGAAATCAGTTACATTCAGTGCTCCAGATATAAAGACAACTATATTTATATAAAGTTCGTTTCAAAATCATTGAACCCGTTTTCGAGGAAATTCGGAAAAAATAAAACCTGTATATTGAGAGGTAACCGCTATAGTATTAGTTTTTTTTTTTAATTTCTCGAAAACGCCTCATACGATATTGATGAAACTTTGTGAAAGTTATAGGTACTTGCAAGGTGCTTAATATAACTGCATGTGCGTGATTTTGGCTTAACGGAGATTTGGTGTTTACGGCCGAAACTTGGCAACATAAATTCAAAAATAGGATTATACATAATTTCATGCATTAAAATTTATGGAGTCCCACTGTTTGCAACAAGAGCAAGTTTGTGGGACACAGTCGTAATTTTGTTTTTTTTTTTCTGGGGATTAGGTTTAGTGGAAAACCACAAAACTATAAGGCGCCTTATAAATGAAAAAGTGCAGTGTTATCTAAAATCAAATACTTTGTAACAACTTAACACTTTTTGTGTATTTTTTTTTCAACTAGCTCCTTAACGGTACCTGCCATGTTTCAGACAAATCCATTTTTCTCAAAAAAAAAAATAGGATCGATTTTGATAAAATTTTGTATAATGGATTTGCAGCTAACGGTTATATTTTTCGTGTTTTCAGAATAAGTCTGCATATTAACGGTATCTACAAAATAAGCCTTAATTTCCTCATATTCCGTTTGTACTTTAAACCCTCAGATAACTTGCCAGAGCAAGTTTGTGCGACCCAGTCGTGCCCTTTATTTTTTTAATTCACCTTATTAACTGTACCTGCCATACAAACTTTATAGAAAATCCAATTTTTCTCGAAAAAAATACGATCGATTTTGATGAAAATTTATATAACTGATTTGTTGCCGTGATGTCGCGACCTTTATAATGAGTAATCATGAACAGCAACTGTTAAACTCTATTTTTACATGCGATTATTTATTTTAGTTTCTTTTTTATTATCTTAAGTCATGGGACAGTATACCTAATCTGCCAAAAGAGCAAGTTTGTCCAACCCAGAGTCGTGCCGTTTATTTAAAGTTTCAATTGATGTTTCAATAATATAAGCCACTTATATCAATTATTCTCGCAAGTAACAATAATTGAAAAATAAATTTGGTCCAAATAACATTTTTTAAATAAAATAAAATATAAATTTAGCTACAGATGTCTTAAGTGGGCAACACAATTATGGCTTTTACATGTGTGCAATGTCTATCGTCATTTAAATGTAAAATAAATATTGTTTTAAATCAATTAAAAAAAAAACATCTTTGTTATGACAAATTGTTTGAACTTCTCACTTAAATAAGAATTTTGAAAACGTGGAAAAAAAATAAAATTTCCCTTTTTTCTAAAGAAAAACACAGATGCGACAGGTTATCTATTTTTGACTCTGTTTCTTAAAAGACATTTAGTTTGATATTTTTTTTTTCTTACGAAGTTCATTGCCCTAAAGCACAAAATTTGTCGTCGTGCCTATGCTTTTTATCTCGCACCTACAAACACTTTTTTTCTTCATGGGGTTCATTTATCTAGGGAGGCAACTAAATTTAAATGTAAAAATAAATTTATAAAAAAAAAAAAAAACTTTGAACGAGACCTATTTTTTCATTGCATAGGTAGATTTGTATCTTTTGGTGACAATTTAATTAATTATTTTTAGAAAACGAAATGCAGATTCAAATTTGATTATATAGGCTTTGCTTCTTGTGTTTCTATATAACATGTGAATGACAAAAATAATCAACGAATCATTTGAAATCGATAATTTGTTGTTAAAATATACAAAATTGTATATCTTAATTGAAAATGTGAAATTTGACAAAAAAGAAAAATTACAAAAGTAATATCAAATAAATATAAATATCATAAATCAAATCATTTTTTAGATTGGCCTTTTTCGATTTATCAATAAAAGTTGCAGGTTATCATCATTGAAAAATTACTTTCCCAATGATCGCACTATACTTCGATTATATATGTACAAACAAACTGAATACCTATCGTTATCAAAATTAAACTTTTAACAGTGGATAGGATCAAAGATCACTTATAGTCAGATATTTGAAATGTTGATAGCACCAAATATTGTACTTCGGTAATCAAAAGAAAGAAAAGTTATCTAATTTTGTATTTAGGTCAATAAATCACAGTTAGTTCAATAATCCTTTTAAAATTTCAAACTCTTTAAATCTACCTTTGATTAATGCATTTAAGTATCTTCAAGCTTAAAATGTAGTAATATTTTAAAATAATATGAAAAACAAATATAAAAAGTGGGGTTAGCTTAAAAGTTAAACATAGTAGGTTAAAGGTTAAACATAGTAGGGCATAATTCAATGTAATTTAAATAAGATAAAGTCGAGTTTTTGTTAAAAACAACTTAAACATTGTCTATGAATATGCCACAGTTTGTTTAAGTCAATAAGTCCGATTAAACGTATCGTAGCCCAAAAAAAATCACTGCCTATAATCCGATTTTTGTCGAAGAGCAGTTTGCCTTTCGAGCATAATTGAAATATTATAATAATGCCTAATACAATAAGCACTGCTGCTGCTAGGCAGTAATACTGATCCTGGAACCAAGCATAAATGGTCATATCAGAGCTAGACGATTTTCGGGGTTCCGGTCCCGGTGGCGAGAAAAGTTATCATCAAATTGGCCGGAAACCAGAGAGTAGGAAGCTATGAGCTGCCGAAAAACTGGAAACAGGGCTCGTTTTATGAGCAAGATATGAAACTCACATTGACTACCATTTGGTTAACAGTTCCATGAAGCCACATGTAATGAATTCCAAGGTGATACTGTGAGAAGCGATTGCCGAGCAACACCCTCTCCTGCTGACAGAACTTGCTAACACAAACTTTGCTTTCAAAGCTTGGTCAATGATCCCAAGTTGCAAGTCGCAAGAAAAAGCAAATAAGAAGTATCCCTCACTTTTAGTAGAGAACGGAAATCAAATGTATTGTGTAGTTGCAGAAATATTTGCACCGGATGCTGATGGAAACCATACGAATATTACCAAAGACGCAACTATCAAACAGCTCAAAAAAGGAAAAATGCCTAGGAGATTTGTTAACCAAAGATAAAAAACAATGCTCACGATCAATTTCTTGTGAATGTCGACCAAATTCTCCACAGGTGGCGACAGTATTATGTGAATGCCTTTTAAATGAACATTTTTCCAGACAAAAAACGAAAAAATGCTCCGAGATCACAGTCAATGTGGCGAGCGAGGGAAAAACTTCAAAAGGGGAAAAGCGATTGAACCAGACGGGATACTCCCGGAGTTCTGGAAAAATATTGTAGACATCGAACTAAGATGGTTACAGTTCAATAAAGCTGACTCGCGCTATTGGATAGCTGTTTGCGAAAAAAATATGGTCTGATACTGATGACCAGTATACGGGTTTGTTTCGGGTAAATCACAGATGCGTGCTAGAATCAGAATGAAAAAATATCGTGATTCCTCAAGTTATTTGCAATGTGTGTTTGCTAATTTATTTTGAAAAAAGTATTCAAACGACAATCACGAGATCTTATAAGGGTGGCCCCGTGGCCCCGTGGCAAGGAGGAGTTGACAAAATCCACGTGCGGATGATGATGAATATATATCCGTGCTCACCCGCACGTGGATTTCTTCAAAACAAAAGTAAAAAGTTACCAAAATCCCGAAATACAAATTTTTATATTTCTAAATTTCGGTTTCGGGATTTTAACTATAACTTGTGAATTGATTTTTTTTTAATTCAAATTTAACTAAATAACTAATGAATTGATTTTTTATGTTTACAACTTACCACTAAGCTTGTGAAATTTTAGTTTTATTTAAATTCACCAACTATAGCTTCTGAATTCAAATTGAAAGCCAAGCTTTAGCTACAAATGAATTAAGCTTTAGCAATTCTGCTGTGAAAAGATTAAATAACTTGGATCTAAGCTCAATAGGGACGGATATTGTGATGACAAGTGACGACATTAACCATCGTGGTAAGTAAACTTTGAACTATGGGCAGATCGCGTAATAAGCAATTAAACAATTAAGAATTGAACGATTGTCGTTTCACTATTGCTCTCTGTCTATCTTCCAATAAAGCTATAGAGCCTTACCAATAATCAAATTTAGATGTGACTAAAATATTTAAGTGGACTGTAAATAATTACGCATACCAATAATCAATATAATAGTCAGCTTAACGCTATCGTCGCCTTTAATTGTATAGTTGAAAAACTCTTGTTTAACTTCACGGTTATAAGAGTATCCCCACGTTTGTTTGATAGAAACAAAAACAATTTTTCTTTTTACTCTGTGTGTTGATGAATTGTTTTCAATTATTCGGGCAGTAAAAATAAGTACCTTAAATGAAATAATAGCTAATAAATAATAATATAATTTTCTAAAATTAATTTATTTGTGTTTGATGTCATGACCCTTTTTACGAATCTGTCAAAACAAGCAAATATATATTGAAGGTGAAGGCTCCTATAAGGCCTTGAGGTGTGAAAGAGGTGGATACCTATACGAAATTATGAGAACATAACCACCCATTTCGACAGCGAATGTAATAGATTTAGTAATAGAGCGGCGGTTAGTAAAAGACGTGTTCAACTTGGTTATTGGTAAGCAAACAATTTAACTCGTCCTTAAAATTTAAACCGCGTGTTTATATAAACGCGTGGTTAGCGATTTTTTATTGGTAAAAGGCCATAAGAGAGACATCATCGTTCGATTTAAATGGCAACAATTCGTTGAACGGATAAGGAAGGGAATTTCGAGTGAAAGATTTGACACGGGTCAAGAATTAATTAATGCATTAGAATTTGAAAGGTGATTTGTATGATTACATACTGTAGTTAGGCTGTGTAGCTTGCGCATTTAATTCAATTTAAATTGAGAAGTGCTAGTCGGTGAATTATGTTGATGTCTAATTTACCCATTTCTCAATGTAAATTCAATTATGGTGCGCAAGCTGGGCAGCCTAACTGCAGTATGTAATCATACAAACCATCTTTGAAAAGCAACATTTTTTTTATGAAAAACGCCAGAAAATAGTGTTTTTTCAAAAACAATTTTTGGCAACCTTTTTATAGCGGAATTTCAGAGAATCAATTTTACTTAAGTAAACAAAGATGACTCTAATTATATATATACAACGTTGATTCATAGACTTCAGAATTCAAATGAATGAAATCAAAAAAAAAACCTCCTTTCTTATTTTCTACTGTTTAAAAGTCATTATAAAGATATATTCTATGGCTAATATCCATGGGTAAAAAAAACATGTTCTAAGATAATCCGAGTTGTTGATCATCTTCCCAAGAAAATATTTCTCCGTTCAAAGTTAAAAAAAAAAAACTTGTGGTTTTTCAATTTAATACCAAATTAATTCCAATCTTGCAACGAATCGACATTTTGGAATAAATTTGCATAAATAATTTAAATAGTGTTGTTATGATCTGATTTACATGCGCATAACATTGTGAATATTAAAAAAAATTTAATAGAAACAGGTTGATTGGGATATTTTTCTTTTATCTTTGGCTAAGCTTCAATCCGTTGACAGATGAACAGGAACACCTTTCACTCAATCAAAGCATCATTTTATGATATTGACGTAGCTATGGGATATCAATTGTATTGACCTCTCTGATGTGATGGCTCAAGAAACTTGTTTAACACTCCCCTTTATAATATATCGATGGATTGCGGTCTGGTGTCTGGTTCAATGTACTATGGGAAACAAGTTTCTATATGATTTCGTATTCTACAAATGACATTCGGTTATCAAAGAGACATCATTGACGCATTCCAGATCATGATGGCCAGCATTTAAATAAATATAATCAGCATAATGAACACATTGTTATTTTCATTAAATTTCAAACATGAAAATTAATGTTGTAAGTTTTAACCTGATTTTTTATTTTTGGTGAATTTTAAATCAAATCTTTAAGAAAATTGGCTCATAGTTTCTAAGCTTCCAATTTCGTTTTAATATAATATACCTATAGACAGCTATACCTAGATATTTATGCGGGTATTGGGTGTTAAGTTACATAGTTACAATAGGAAGCCCCGAGGCTTCAGGTTTATCATGAATCAGGTATAGATTCGTTCAATCATTGCTTAGTTTAGATTGGACTTACATGTATTTGCAACTTTTTATAGAGCGACAATTTTTTTTTATTTTTTTGATTCTAGCTCGAATTTTTTTCAATTCGAGGCTTACTCTCTAAAATGGAAAGCGTTCAATGAGAATGGAAGAAGTGGCTTTTATCGTCAAGCGAGTTGATAGGCAGACACAGCATAGAAAAGGAATGCATACTCGTTTCGTTTCCTTTGAGTTGAATTGAATGAATGAATACTTTTTAGGGGTTTGTTGCGACGATACTCGCCTCTATATTTCTATTGTGCCCTCTTCACTAGGGTGATTGGCTCATTCTACAGCTCTTCCTCCAACTTATTAATTTCTCTAAAGAATGCTAGTATTTGAATTATTTGCAGAAAGGGTAGTACTGCAGTTTGGCTGTCTGACGTTATGGCTATGTTCCGTTTCCGGTACTATCTTTCGTTATATTCATCTGCACACATATTCTTATACATATCCCTTCTATCCGTGTACTATTGAATGTTGATCGTGCTTAAATATCAGAATAAAGAGTGCTTTACCCGGAATCCAAACTGCAAAAGTTTCAGACTTCTTTGGAGAGAAGTGAGATGAAACTGTATCCAGAGACCACATTTTTGTTTGCATTTCTTGGGTAAAGCCACTATTTTGGAGAAAGAAACACTTGTTGACACAGTTGTTGATGATAATTATCAGGAAGATCATCACTGAGTATAGGCGTGGGGTGTAATTAATCCTTTTTTTTGCATGGAATCAAAGATGTCAAAAAGATGTGGTGGTAGCAAGATAGTAAAATTGGCCACGCATCATTTCACATCTGGGTTATTTCAATTGGGTGCCAAGATTTGTGATTTAACGCTATTTTACATTCTTCATAAAAATCACCAGGATTTTGACCCACTATATAAATACGATTGGCGTAAGCGAGTAATTGGACGGTTTTTTGAAAGACTGTGCCTTTGTAAAAAAACTGACTAGTTTGTTAGAAATTTTTCTATATAGCTTGTATCTTAGGCCATTATTATCGTTTGCCAAGGGAACAAAAAAGTTGGCGTAAAGCATTCGCCAACTTTTTTGTTGGCGAATGCATTGAAAAATCGCGATAATTCGTCGATATATTAACGAAAGTAAGCCAAGAAAATAAAGGTTCGCGAATCAAACGAATTTATTCGCCTTAAACCAAAGTTAAGCATTCGTCAAACCATTCGCCTCGAGGCGAACGTTCGACTCGCGAACCGCAATAAGGGTTTTAATATACTATCAAACGAAAACTTGAAATCGATGAAAAGGCGGTGAGAGGATCTTGTATGTGATGCCTCTGTTGTAATCGGTGCAGACCAGAGAATCGTCTTGGTGGATTCGAAAAACAATGCTGAGTTTGTATTTGTCGAGCGTGCTTTTCTCAGAATATATCTAGCAGTTGAGCTGGTCGTTCTCGTTACCAATTCATCACCAGCTGCTTATCCAATCAAAGTTGATGTACATTAATGAAGCGCCTTACAATGAGACTTGCAAAAGAAGGATCTGGTCCAGGAAAAATCATAAGTTCTATAGAAAGAGAGAGACTTTCTATCTAAAGAGATACCTTTCATTGACTTACCAAAAGGTTAAAAAGTATCTACAACTGCGAAATAAACTACAGTTTGGAGTTGTGAAACAGGAAAAAATGGGTAGACAAAGTGACGGGTCACTGCAAACTAAGAAGACACCTGAGTGTTATTGGGGTTGTGGGCGGTCCAATAAGCAGATTATGTAACGAACATGAGGAAACTCCGGATCATCCACTTGGAAAATGTGGGGCACTGCTACAAAAAAGACTCACATCACACGCAACTGGGACGATACTAGATAGTTGAGAGCGAACGATCTCCTCTGAGAGTGCTCCAAATATTGAAATTCATCCACGCCAGAGGAAAGAGATCATCCAGCTTTAGATGGGATCACCAAAGATCCTAAGGTAGCAGTTATATTAAACCCCACTATCAATTCATATATTCAATAAAGCGCCTTGAGTAAGGTGACGCACCTGAAAATGAATTAGAAATTCGATGACGATTTAGTTTACATAGATGAAAATCCAACAGATTCTTGCAACGAGCATTTGATGTATGGGTTGACGTTTCGGATGGAGATGGTTGTTACTGCCTAAAACCTAGTCAAAATTTCCTGAGAAATTAGTGTCCCGGTCATATAAATTATGTGCGAAAAGATAGTGGAGAGTAGTGGAGACTTGAACCGGTTATCTACCGTTTTAAGCCTAGTGAAACGAAACTTCGTCTTCTCCAAAAACATAGACAAAATGTTAACGAAACGAAAAAAAAACAAATAAAAAAAAAACGGAAATCCATTTTATAATAAATAACCACAAAAAAAACGAACAAAATACAAACGTAAAAATTTCGTTTATGATTTCACTGTGCCTTTTGTATGGGATTTTTAGTTTCACTTCGGCTGCGTAGTGCGTACTAGGCTTTGAACGCAAAATGGTCTCCACTTTCTGACCCAGAGATTTATTTGAACGGAACAGTGCTTCCCAAGTGCGAAAAAGTTAATTTAATAACTTGAATCTATGATCTTTTACAAAGTATACCTACATCTATAATCAGACAGCTAAATAATATAGAAAATACGATTTAAATATGCAATGATTCCCTTGCTTAATTTAAATAGATTTTATCTATTTAAATAGATATCATTTTAAATTAAGTTAAACGATGACAATCATAAACGATATTTCTCAATCAAAAATAACTCTGCATTACATCATTTATTAATTAACATTAAATAAGTAAAAATAAATACCTTAAAAAAACACAACGTATTTTTTTATGTATTTAGAGCTGACAAGAAACATATGCGTAAACATAACTTTTGTTATTCTAGGTACGCAATAAAAAAAAAAGTTAAAAGCCACATACTTATGTATGTACACTGTACAGTATGTACCTGTACTTCTAGCCAGGTATATTTTCATGACACCTGATATTAAAAGATAGTAAAAGACAATTGTTAAAAGCCTTTTAAAACACACCTACCTTCATTCGATGAAATGAAAACCAATAAAAAAAAACTTGAATAATAAAAGTACACACACAAAAATGTTTGTTTGATTAATTTAAGGCCAATGACTTGAAAATAAGAATGTGTTTTATAGTTGATGTTGTTGTTAAATACTTAAGAAGCTCTGTGAAACAATTACATCATATAGTTATAAGTTAAAAGATAAGCACACCATGTTGTGAAACAATAACTTTTTAAGTGTTTTGTCCGGTGGCCATAAGGCAACCAGCTGACTAAAGTTCACGGAATCGGAAAAGCGAATCGATTTTTCTTGGCTGACGATGGAGCCATCTTAAGGCCGTGTGCGAATTGCGTTAAAAATGCTGGTTAATTTGATCCCAGTTAAATTTGATCCGTTTTTATGGAGGTGAATAAAATTTTAGCATTTTGCTGTGTGAATTGCTTTAAATGGGATTTTTTAAGCATACATTTCCCATTGACATTCATTGCGTTCAAGAACCTATCTGGGACGGTATCAAACTATCTAAAAATGTTCAGATACCTTAAGTTGTTGCATCAGCAGTTTTTTACAAGGGATTACAACTGCACGAAGCTACCTAGATTGCTTTGGATACATTCGATAAAAAGGATCTAATAAAGAACGTGGGTATAGTGTATTTTATAGTGTATTAAATAATAATAATAATAATACGTCAAACAAAAAATCCAAAATGAACAATCGACTGCTAAAGTATTTTCAATCAATGTTAATCATTATTTTGCAATATCAAAGATATATAACAGGAAATTCAAATAATCAAAGAAGAAAAATTCAGGAGGTACAAAAATTTAAATATGTAAAACTGTCTTTCTACTTATAAGAAAATCACAAGATAATGGTGGTTTTATTGACGAAACGCACGGCAAAAGGACTGGTGTAAACAGGGTCAAACAAAAAAACAAAATATTTGAAATGAGCGTCGATGTTTACAATATTCTTTATAGGCTCATGTTTAATTAAAATTTCCAGTCACAAGTGATGGAATTTTATGAAAACTTCCAAGGTATTGGTTCAAAAAGCGAAAAAATTAAAAATTGCAAATGTAGTTACAAGTAGTGACAATATTATTACACACACACTACAAACATTCACTCAATCTTTATAAAATTTTAGATTTTTTTCCCCGTACGTCTCTTCAAGTTACCCCTCTCACCATCACTAATTCTATTCATCGTTTCCTACACGTGGAAATATGGACTTTGACGAACAGCTTACAACGAACATCTATCTAGCTATCTTAGATTTGCTATCTCGTGTGCAACCGAACGCACTCAGTTTTTAGTTTTTTTTAGTAAACAACCCTGTTCGGATGACATGTGTCAAACGGAGCTAATTCATTTGATTTTCATTTTTTGATCAGAGAAATTGTGTTGATGAAGTTGAAATTGAAAGCAACTATGATTTTTTTTTACAAAATAAAGGCAAGCTTTCCGGTTATGGATTGTTCCAAAAGGCCAACAGAATGCTGGTGTTGCTACATTTGTTTTCTCCGAGTTATTGTGCATGTACGTACATAATGTTTATTTTGCGACGGTGCCGGAGTGTTTTATGAAAGTGCTTTTTATACGAGGTTTTCAGCGTCGCTCCTAGTACATGCAATTTCCTCTCATACTTCTTGTACATTGTTCAACATTGGGAACCGTATCTAATTTTTTTAAAATTTTTTTATTTTTTTACGCAAATGTCAAAATTTAACCAATGCTAAAATTTTAACGAGCTCCTGAGCAGGTTAATTTTTGGCGCCTGTATTCACCTCAGCAGTGTCAAAATTTATCCATGGGATCAAATTTAACAACCATTTTAACGCAATTCGCACACGGCCTAAGTATGAAGTTCCTATACTCATGCAATGAGGAAGAAAATCATCTTCATCATCATCATCTTCTGTGATCGAAAAAGCTCCCTGGGACCAAAACGAAACCTCTGCATAACAGTTCTGCGTTCAGCGCGTAAATGCAGTTCACAATTTTGGAACCATGGACCCAAATGACGAGCCGAGCCAAATTCATCATTGGGTAGATGGCTTCAACTGGCTTCACTGGCTCGGATGAATTTTCAGAAAGTTAGAAATCCAACGAGTCGAAACCCAAAATGACAATTCAAAAGGAGGGGGGGGGGGAAATTTGATGTTTTGCCGCATACTCATATATGCAATATATTTTATTAAAATTATGTTAAAATGGATTGGCTCGATGGTGTGACCACTCAAATGGACGGAGTGCAAAACTTTTGTAAGCGATTCTAAATTTGGATTAAAGCCGTTAATGCCAAATGGCTCCTTCGTGTTTGGCCAGATTAAGAGTATATGAAAGTGAAAACATTTTTAGAATATCTTCATGTCAAAAAAAAAAAAAAAAACATCTAGACCGAGATACAGCAGCGGTTCAAATGGTATACGACCTTCCGGTACGATTGGAAAGAAGAAGAGGCATACTTTCGGACTCATGAAAAACAAAATGCCAGGACAACAAAATTCAGTTGTTGGCCTCACGTATGGAACAGTACAAACCCGGGGAGGTGGCCATTTTTTTTAGGTCGATTCAGGCGAACCCTACAATGCAGATCACTAACTGAAAGTGGGAAGTGGGAGAGGTATGCAGTCTTGATTGGGAGCACTGAAAGCTTCGAAAAAGAAGTGAAGAAAGAAAGAAATGGCATGGTCCTGGCAAGTTGGATCGTGGACTCGTATTTGTCCTGTTTTCAGTTTCCAAGCGATACATTTGCCTTATGTTATTGGTGAAAAAGCGAACGGAGTTGAACTGCATTCACCAGAAAAATTTCCATAACTGGTCGTTAAAAAAACGCAGTTTAGTTATTTTCGAACCGAGGTTTACAATATGACCGCTTCTAACGTTGCAAATCGTACCTTTTCAAATTAACATGATTCGACAAGATCGAACCTTCTACAGTATGGTTAAGTTTAAGAAACTTTCCCTTTCATAAATGTTCGTCCTAACAGAACTGCGTTATCCTCGTTCAATAATAAAATGTTATTACAGATCAGCCGTTTTCATAAACATCAAAGTATCATCGTCGTGCAGATTAGAAAACAAAAAAAATGTCTGTTAGTACTGGGACTAAATTTGTATTGCTTTTAAAAATGTCATCCTCTAAAGATTGTCATTGAATGTTCTTCTCCACCCTAAGAATTTTCCTCTCAAAGTACTCGAGTGAATTTTCATACCTCCTTGCTTTTTTGACTCCCCACTCCAAAAAATACGTAACTTCTATTGTCATGTTAACAGTATCTTTGAAGCAAATTTGACTATAAACTTTTAAATTCAAAAGAAACTTATAATTTCTATGAATCAATAAATCAAAGACAAGAAAACCAAAACGTGACATAGTTAATCTTATCTCACATCAACTGGGAACTATGGCGCCACAAATTAACTCTAGGTACGCGTATACGTGTGATAAGAACATGAATCAATTTGACTCACTTTAAAACGCCATCAGTATTAAGTAAACCTATACAAAAAGCTTGATCGTATGCGAAAAAACTGTTAATGAGAGGTAATGTAGGATTACACCATTATCACAACAAAAGAATTATTTAAATACTAAACAAATAATTTATTGTTTTGAAACAAAACAATGTACACACTAATATTTTTTTTTGTCGATTCGACATAACAATATAAGGTGTTTCAGTATTAGTTAGATCACACGTGCGTCGATGAAAAATATTATAATGCCATGCCAAAGATACCAAACTATTAAAATACATAATACAAAAATGATAATAAAAGTATGCAATAATAATTAATGCGTAGAAGGTACCTACCTGTCGCGTAATAGGTATTTTAGCCTATCGAAATTTTTACACACACCACACGATCTCGATCACTATATCACATTCCAAGCTTACTATAGGCTATTAAATAACCCTTTTAATAAGAAACGATACATTTTTTTTTATTATTTTATTATGTTTGGGCACCTATACTAATGATAAAATCAAAAAGGGTTTATAAAATTCACCCTTGCGTTTTTGAGCACGGGGTCAAATTGGTAATTTTATTTTTGAGTGTTACTTAACTTGAAAATTTTGATATTCGCCCTAGTGGAAGTTCGCAGAAGAGAAGGGCCTACGGTTTCGTGACGGTAGAAGATAATTTCCTTTAAAAAAAACTTGGTGTTCGAAGTTTGAATTCTTATGTAAATTTGGATGAGCTATAGAGACATTTTGGTTGAGGCAGATATTCTTATAGTTATAATTGTCCTGATATTCTTCAAAATGTTCTTTTTCATTTTATTTATAAATTGGGAACTCTTAAAAACAAATATCTATACATAGAACAACTTGGTTGGCTCGCATTTGTTCTTGTGGCAAGTAACCTAAGGGCTTCCCTTTTCACCATATACATATAAAATAGAGGTCGCCCAAACTTTAGTTCAATTCACAAAAAAAAAAAAAAAAATGTGTATCCGGTATTATGGAAAATAAGAAAATAAGGTTGTCTGTTTATGGAATTTGTCCACTAAAACCTCAAAACCAAATTTCATAAAAATCCATCGACGGATTTTCAAATTATTGAATGAACCAAACGGTTTTTAAAAGAATTCAAAGTAAACAAACAAAAAAGGTCTTAAGACATCTCTGAAAGAGCCAGTCTATTCGAGTTGTCTTACAGTTTTGAGTTTTGCCAATTATATGCTCAGAGGGACAGTTACATAATGTCCACCATAATCTGCTCGTTATACCCGGAATTCTCTTTGCGCATCTATCATTTGATTTACTAGTTGTCTAATTTGTTACCCTGGACAACAGTCGTAATCTCGTAGTCACATTGTATAATTATTTGTTTTGTTAGCGACTATTGTCAAGAAAACGGGTTCGGGGGTGGTTAGTAAAATTCTTGTTAATTTGTTTTGTAAAGTATTGTTAATTTGGTTTGTTTACGACGTTTGTCAGGGTAACAAAATAGACAACTACTTAGTACTTAAATGTATAATAACTTCCTTATGTGTCATTCACAAGTTTTATTAGATGGCGCTGGTTCATTATATTATTATATAATAAATTATATAAAAAAATTCCACTTGCGAACAGCTCCGATAAGCGGACACATTTTCCCGAAACAACGGACAAAAATTCGGCGACCGCGAGAGTTCGTATAATGGGAGCTTTTACTGTACATTTACAATGATCTCTAAATAAAATTTTGACAGCGCATTCCCATCAGCCACAGGGTCTCCATTTTTGACACGCGAACAAATATGAAAATTCGGAGTAGGTAGGTACATACAACATATATTACTTTTAATTATGTACGTATATTGTATGCCATTAAGGGCCAGTCTTTTCAACTCTGGTTAAATTTAAACATTTATTATTTTAGCTATTAACCGTAGGAACACATAGAAAATCTATGGTTATCAACTTAAATAACCAATGGTTACATATAACCAGAGCTTAAAAGAGTGGCCTTAAGGGTTTTAAGTCATAAAATATTTTAAAAAATTCAATTCCTATTCGTTTGAATTGTCTATGACGAGTCTATGACAAAAGAACCATCTGCAGAGTTGTCTAGAAATTATTTAATTGCATAATAAATTTTGATTCTGCTCATCATGTAAATAACTTTTGTTCAAACTCATCCTCTGATTTTCATTTGTTGATATAAATTTGTTATAGAGTCATAACATAAGCTTTGTTGTAAAGTTAAAAGTTCATTAAATGTCAGTTACTCAGTTTACCTGTAGGTGTCGAAAGCTTCAGGTATATACGAAGCCCACAAAGCCAGTGTGCTTATAATAATCGTATTGCTTTTTTTTTAAATAATCTTCCTTTTTTGCAGAACGACACACCTTACCCCATCATACATAATGTCTTTATAAGTAAATAAGAATCAATTTTTTATCTAAAGCATTGTCATTCATTAAAATATCGTACAAAGGATATAAAAACTGATCATCATGCATTGTATATGACGATGTTTCCAAACAACCTTATCGTCATCATCATTTGTTGCCACCTGATTAATGAAAATGTCGAAAGTATTTTCGAATCATTTTTTGGTATCATATGTATGTCTTAAATTTGTCTAGACTTATTAATTTATGTTCGTCGAATCCAATTACCAACTCAAGTCCAGAATATTCTTTTACCTATAGCGTCCTAACTCATCGCGATCGTTCGAATTTGAATTTGGATCCGTGAAAGTCGTTACGAGATTTTGAATGCATGTCGGTTTCTTAATTCGACAAAGAACAGCAAATTCCAAGAATAAATCAGTAAATATAAAAGCTGATGAGAATTGAAAGCGCTGCCGGAAATTCTACTCAAAAAACTAAAAAAAAAAAAACTAAAGTTGTTCTTCCATAGAACCATAATCACCAAGCCGCAAGTCAACCTCTTCGGTCACTTAATTCTTCGATTTTGCAGCTTCTTCAAGAGACTTGGGGTTTTCGCACGCTTCATTTAGCCTCTTCTTTTGTAGGTAGGTAGGTAGAAGTACCATTCAAGTCGTCGTCGTCGTCTCTCTGTTGATGTTTCGTACAGTTGACCATTGTCGAGTTGTGTAATCTTTGGCATTGGCCTATCGAGAACTGTATATCGGGCCTCGATCGGGCCACCTCACCACATCCACATTCGAATATACACTTTTATACCGGCTTCAACTCATACCTATGCGACATCAAAACCACTCACATGATCAAATACATTTTCAATTTTTTTAATTTTTTTTTTTTTTAATTTCTTGGCACGAGGACGGTCAACGACAAGTGGGGGGAGCTGCCCGTGACACCGCCATGTGCAAGTAACCGGCTTCCAATTCAATGATTAATACATATGGAGGCACTATTAAGTATTAAGATACCATCTGAGAGTAACACAGAAAAGAGCCGAGTGGATCGCGTATTTTGGGGCAATTTTGGCGCCAAAACTTGCGCGTAGGAATACATTTATTATACTCTGTGTCGGTTTGTCATTATCAGTTCTCTCGCTCAAAGTTTATATCGCCGTGCACCTCTTCACCCACGACCCCTCCACAAACCAACTTGATAAAGTAAAACACAAACATTCGGTTTGTTTATTTATGTTTGTGTTAGCGGCATGTTGGCGAAGGGCATAGTGGCGACGTCGGGGGTGGCGCTGCTGTCGCTTCAATTGAAAATACTGGTGAGAGTTTAATATTTTCTTGAGGAAATACTATTAACATGTGTCAAGTCAATGCATTGATAAAGGGTGAGGGGGTGTAAAAGGGGAACCATTGCGTGAGTAATAAAATATCATGGAAAACGATGTGTTGCGATTTGAGTGTGATTCAAATTTGAGCAGACTGTTGAGTATTAATTAATCAAGAATACACATATAGCTACCATTAGGTATTTTCATTTGTGCCTTTGAATTTCGTTTTAGTGTTGCCATTGTTGATGTTTCTTGTAACATTTTATAAGCATGACTAATCGTGATCTATCCAAGTTAAGGCATATCTGTGGTTTGGTTGATGTCGTTGTTTCTTGTGTAACCTTTTTGGGTAATGCAAAATGGGAAATATAAACAATGACGTTTTAGTACTGGCTCGTGGGAGGACTACATCAATGATCGCACACAATAGGAAGTCTATGTCTATCCCATATAAAAGTTTAATGTTTAGCTATTAATTTGATGCCTACGTAACTTAATTTGTTGTTTGTGATAAAATGAAGAAATTTAGCCAGATAGATATCCAGGAACATATTAATATCTCAACGTATTTCACACCATACCAATTTGTCTCGATTTAAAGCATGGATTAGGTATAAGATATTTTCCATTTTTAACTGTCCTCATTATACATATACCTACATAGTACAATTAATTTACCTTACCTGGTTTATGGTGAATTTTGCATGGGGACAAATCTAAGGTTATTTCACACAGATAAAAACTTTGTAAAATTATCTAGGTAAATAAATATTAACACTTCGCCTACAGGTATAGCAGGTAATAAAAATCCAACATTTGTCGCTTGTTGTTCCGGTTCGTAGTAGTTTCGATTTAGGTAGTCATGATATTAAACGCAAATTATTTTTTAAACCAAAATTGATTTGATTTGAACCGATTAATGTCAATTGGTCGCATTTCGCGCTATATAGAATAAATGGTTTAGTTCAAAAATTAAAGAAAAAAAAAGTTATGAACGCCAATGTCGTCAGTACAAATACAACAGAGCCCTTCGAGTGACTCGAGCCACTAAAAGCCATTTAATTGTTTGTTTTGGATCGTTTGATCCGTTGGGGCAGCTTTAATTGTTTAAAAAAATTTAAAATGGATTTTCTTGTAGGCCAGTAAAATTAGAAAAAAAGGCAAAATTGCGAAAACAAATTTTGGTGCAGATCCTTACTTGATGTCATTGGGTAATTCTACAAAGTTCCTGAAATTTGGAGCGGCGATAAATTTTTTACGGGCAATAGGATAAAAGTCAAAAGGCCTGTTTCTTTAAGGTGGTAAAGTACTCATGAGTAGTAATCTAGTACTACCATCTACACATGATCTTAAGCGCGAGTAGATAAGCAGAGTAGTTACGCATCTAGAAACCGCCAGATAGCAGCGTTTAAAACATTATAAACATATCTTACCATTATTATTTATCGGAAAAGCAGCCAATGATTAACAAATAAACAAAACAAAAAGTTCCAATACAAGGACGAAATGTGTGACCAAAAGGTATACGTTAAGACTGTCTACATCCATACACTAAATTATACAAATCAGTATTAGATCGCTACTAGCGAAGCGTTCATTTAGAATCGCTAGTAAAGTACTCATTAGTAGTTTGCCACCTTAAAAGGAACAATATGCTTAAATTAAATTTTATGGCAAATTTCTTTAAAACTATGGTTTTTACTTGCTCTATAGGTAGATACTATATCTAAGGCAAGTATTGGATTCGTGCAAGAAAAAGAACAATCAATAACAATAATGATGAAAGAGAAGTCGAAGAAGTTGGTTGGGCAATTCTGTCCGTCTGTCTGTCTGTCTGTCTGTCTCGGCACCTACAGCCTAAACGGGTGGGCAGATTTACATTAAATTTGATAGGTATGGTTTTGAGGGTACCTTATACGCCCAGAGTTTTTTTTTTTTAGGTCACTGTAACTTTAAAAATAAAGGTACCTGCCTTATAACGGTTATCGAAAACCTTATTTTTTTCGAAAACGGCTCTAACGATTTCAACCAAATTTCACATGTGTAATAAAGTGCAGAAGCCCTATCAAATTGTGAAAACCAAACTTTCAAGGAAATTCATTTAACGGTACCTTTCATATAACCGTATTTTTAAATTTCGACTATCTTGATAACGGCTTAAGAGATTCAAATGAAATTCAATACTGAAATTTTAAATAACCTGGCATAAAACTATTTTACAAAAATGTTTTGTTAAATTTTAAATAATTTTTGACAAACCGTTTGTGTGAATTCAATATTTCAAAAACCCGTTGACGGATTTTTATGAAATTTAGTTTTAATGTATAATAAATTAACTTAAAAGAACCTATGTACTTATTTTTTTTTTAAATAAAAGTTTTCGAAAAAATGTTTTGAAAAAATCGATTTTTTCCAAAAACGATTTAAAAAATTTTTTTTTCCTAAACTCATATTTAGTAAAGAAAATTTTCTGCATACTTTTATCTTTGTAAGATATGGTTTTAAATCTTTTAAAAAAATTTCATACGATTTTTTCGTATATTCCGTTTGTACTTTATTTTAAACCCTCAGGTAATTTGTCACAAGAGCAAGTTTGTGCTACCCAGCTGTGCCCTTTATTTTTTTAATCAAAAATGTTAAGGTAAAAATTGTAGCTTATAATTAATAATGAGCATTCTGAACAAAAAATTACTCAACGTTTTTACTTGTACCTTCAATCAATTTCGATAAAAACGTGTCAGTTATAAGGCTTATTAACAAGGGATTGTTATCTATAAATAAAACCACACGGGGCCAAATCAGAAGGAGGCGCTGGCAAGTTTCAATCGTTTTTTATTTCAACAAGTCGCACACAGAATGTGTGTGGGCTATGGGTCTACACTGTTGAAACCAAACGTATTCGGGTGCCACAAATTCCAAATCAAGCAAGCGAAAATCCTTGATGCAGTATTAATTCTAACGACTAGATCAAATTCTTGAAAAAAAAAATATAAAGAGTAATGTTCCTTATTCCTAAAATTTCGGAATACATAAACCACGCAAGAGTTCAAAGACACTTTGGCACATTCAGTGATTGATAATGCATAGAGAGCATAAACTCACTTGTTTCGAACCACACCAATTTCATATTTTAAAGACCTTAAGGAAGGGAGAAATGCTCGTCTGTTCGTCAATTAGAATTGTAAAAAAATGCAATGATTTTAAAAACACGCTCTTTAATATAATCACTAATTCAATTTTGGTATTGCACTCATTTACAGATTTCGGAATTAATTATTTGCATTGATCACCCATCATCAATGAATCATAATTCATAACCATCAAATTCTTTAAACTAAATTTAGAGGTTCTGTCCCTGCGGGGGTTAAGTCAATCCGCCTGAATCGACAGTAATCATTCGTGCAATATTTTCTAGTAATTTGTAATAAAATAATTATAGTAGGTACTCTTGAACCATTAACCATTAACCATGCAAATAAAATAAATTTAATCTTATCGCAACACTATGCAATCGTGTTCATTACCTATAAGCAGAGCTATAATAGAATTAAATCTTTTTGAATGCATTCACGGGAAATCCGAATTCAATTTTAAATCAATGAATTAAAATCACTGAATTTATAATTCGGATTTTTTAAAATATTAAATTTTATTAAAACACAAATTAACAATTCAGTCAATGAATTTAAATTTCAGTGATTAAGACAGTGAGTTCAGTGATTCAAATAACTGAATTCAAAATTAAAGGTACATAACAAACTTTGAAGTCATTTTAAATTCATTGATTTCTAATCACTGAATTTAAAATTAATGCGAATTAAACTGGTTACAATTTTACCAAATAATTTTATTCATTTACAGCTCTGTAAGTTCTATTTAACATAGTGTGCGAATTTAAATAACTTTAATTTCTTTCAACATCATTGTTTTTTTTTTTTTTTTATTTAAGCTGGCTCAACTAGAGTGTTGTCCTCCTAGGCCTCCTTTAATATGCCCCTCCAGCCGGCTCGATCCCTAGCCTGCCGTTTCCAATTTTGCACTCCAAGTAGTCGGAGATCTCCCTCTACCTGGTCGCTCCATCGAAGATGAGGTCTAACTTGGCTTCTGACTCCCTCTGGTTTGGCGTTGAAGACTTTACGTGCTGGAGCGTTGATGTCCATTCGCTCTACATGGCCAAGCCATCTTAGTCGTTGTTGACGAATCTTTCTGGCTAGGCTTATGTCGCTGTACAGCCCGTATAGTTCGTCGTTGTATCTTCTTCGCCAAACGTTGCTTTCTCTGTTTACGCGGACAGGACCATAAATCGTACGCAGGACTTTTCTCTCGAAAACTCCAAGTGACCTTTCATCCGATTGGGAGAGGGTCCATGCTTCTGCACCATACAGCAGGACCGGCATGATGAGTGTTCTGTATAGTGTCTCCTTGGTTTTTCTCGATAGGGCTTTATTCCTCAATTGCTTATTCAGGCCAAAAAAACAGCGATTAGCAAGAGTTATTCTACGTTTGATTTCAGCGCTGATGTTATTGCCTGAGTTTACAGCAGTGCCCAGGTAGACAAATTCACTAACTACCTCGAAATTATACCTATCAATGGTTACATTTTGACCAAGTCGGTGGTGGGATTGGACTTTCGTTGATGAGAGCATATACTTCGTCTTATCCTCGTTTATTTTCAGTCCCATTCTGTTTGCTGCTGACTCCATAGATGTGAAAGCGCCGGTTACTGCTCTTTGATCGTCCTATCAAGTCAATGTCGTCCGCAAACCCAAGTAGTTGTGTCGATTTATTAAAGATGGTGCCCGATGTACTGGCCTGAGTATTCCGTATTACATTTTCGAGAACAATATTTAAACAGCTGCATGACAGTGTATCTCCTTGTTTTAACCCTCTGGTGGTGTCGAAGGTTTCAGTAGAGTCCCTACCAATTTTGACGGAGCAGCGAGCATTTTCTAACGTCATCCTGATTAGTCGTATCAGTTCAACATCATTGTCCTTATAGATAATTAAATGTTGTTTTCTTACCTATTCATTTAACAATCTTTTAAATCGTCAATATTTTTACCCTCCTTATTTTAAATTAATGTCAAATTTACAATCAGAATTTATCTATCAATTTCAATTGTTTTTTTTTTTTTAATTAGTTTGTTTTTCTCATTGTCATTATTAATTCTAATTATTTATTTTCATATTTACATTTTTTTAATGACGTTAAATCTTATTGCAGGGCATTAGAGGTATATCAAAAAACTGGCGCAACATTAACATCTATATTTGATAATCAAAGAAGTGCACCTGGTGGAAACCGGCTAGGTGGTCCGTTAAGGTATCCTCATACTATTCTTTTATGGCTAAGATGTAATCAGGTAAGATTGTATTCATTTATATGTAACTAATTCAAATTATAAATTAAGTTATAACTACCTGAACTTGCGAGTGCAGAAATTGCACTTTAGTTTAATTTTAAACGAGCATTGTGAAACTTTTTATTAATCTAATTATCGAAAAGTGAAAGGACTTTCTTATTCATCCCCGATCACAAACGGCTTGCGTAGAACAATTAAATTATTAAAACAACATACATATCTCATCTAATATTTTGTAAAGCCTTCGCTAAAGCTTATCTTTATTATATTGACACTTTTGGTAAGGGTCTTATTTATGAATAGAAATTAAACAAAACAAAAACAAAACAAAACAGATTTGTTTGGATTAAAACACTTTTTTGATCACATGTTGTCAACGTTACAAAACTCCATGTAAAAGATGCGTGGAATTGAATATAATAGAAATGTAGGTGATTTTATCTAGTTTATCAGGCTCGATATGTGTACCTAGATATTCTCAGCTTAAACCCTGGAATAACACTATCGGATCAATGTTTGGATGAATAGTTTTAAGACCATTTCAATATTTATTTAATTTGACATTAATTTTTTTACATTGAGTCTTTTTTTTTTGTATTTAAACCAACAAAGTTATTCCAATTTTAGAATTACACCATTTTTATGTTTCAAAATCTTAAAACTCTTATATGCACTCTTGTTCAAATTTAATGCACACCCCTGTTATTAAGCAGAAATTTATATAAACTTGAACGTATGGAGAAAGTTAATTTCTCAGACAAGACGAAAGTAAATTTAAGTTCACAAGATCTCAAATTGAGTAGAGAAGTTGAAGAAAAAAGTCCATATATAACGAAAAACAATTTTGAAGGGGTAAAAAGAGTTCTGTGCCGAGATTTAAGTATTTTGGCGAGTAAAGCGAGATGACCCGCCTTGCTCACTTTCTCATCTCACTTCTTTGCCAAAAGCGATTCAGCTATATTTTCGAACACCCAAAACGTCATCAAACAAAGAATATCAAGAATATTAATAGCCTCATTTTTAATGTGACAAAATATTTGATCGAAAATAAGTTTCATTATTATACATATACATATTAAATTACGTATATTAATATGCACTAGTTAAGATGTAATAAATAAATAAAAAAATTACAACAATCTTTTACTGTTATGCGGCACGGCACGTTTCCTTAAGGTATCTATCAAAAAAAATGTCAATTCTGGTTTTTGTATTTTCATTACTATAGTCTGTCCACTAAAAATTGGCAGTACAGGAATGATAGGGATGTTTGTCTCTCATTCGCACTTCTTTGCTTTCCATAAGGTTACCTTCTTTCAAAAGCTCTAACAGGGTTGCCGTAAAAAGCATTTTGAATTGGAAAAAAACTGAAAAAATATGATGTAGGGTTACCTTTCTTCTTTTTTAATTAAAATTATTTTCTTAATTTTTATTTATAAAAATGAAATGAAATGTATCTTTTTCCACACCACCAAGAGGTAAGATAGTAGACGCATTTTTGAAGGGTATCCCCAGTAGGCCTAATCCCTTTTAAATAAAAAACAAACAAAAAATAAAGAATTTATTCATAAAGATTAATATAACAAGCAAAATAAATAAACAAGCATAACAAAAATAAATATAAATTCATCTATTAAATAAAAATATGTACATTTATATATAAGTAAAGGTATTTTTATCACTTGAGAAGTTACTGCTGCTGTTGCTACTCTCTTCATCTAGATTTATTATAAGGCTTTCTACAGCGTTTTCCGAAAAAACGTCCATTTCCCACATTTTCGGCTCAATAACCTGCTCGACGTGTTGGACACACCGGTGCCATTTCTCACTAATCACAAAATTAGGTACACGAAACATCAATACCGACCGTCCGCGCGCTTTAAAAATCTACGCAAATAAGAAAAAATATACACGAAATATCAACCGACCGACCGGCACGAGAATCTACGCAAATAAATTCTTTAAAGACAACAGCTTACCTACATTTTTGTAACTGCATTTTAAGATTTTCCTCACATAAAAAACACAAACATGATCAACAAAAACACTGCACGATAACACTTTTGTACTAGTAATATATGCTCATCTCAATATCTCATTATCATTTCATCAATAAAAGGTATTTTTTAAGCTCTAAAATCAAAAGTTCCTCAACAGAAACTCAATATAAAAAAATACGAACCGAGTTACCAAATTGACAAAGGTATCTCTGTTCGAATGGATGTTAAAAGAGGGTTGAAATGCATTAGCCAATCAGTGCGTATTCAACTGTACGCTAGGCAGGTCGTTGTGGGATTTATGTCGGATGCAATCGAAAAATCATTGGCGGGTAAACATTTTTTAAATGGGGTTTCTTTCAATTCAGTATGGTGCACAAATAAGGCGCGCTACTGATTTTGAAAAAGCTTCCCCATAAGGCCTGTACTGCCAATTTATAGAGGACAAACTATAGTCGTGTTTTGTTGGTAATTTTTAGTTAGTCAGCACTGGAAAGAACCAATAAAACGCTATATTAACTTTTGTATTCACTTTTTTACTTTATTTCAAAGTTGGTATTCTTGACACATGCCAAGCCGAAGTTTTAAATTATTTTATGGATGTGTCTGCAAAGTATGGCTATTTGTATATGCCGAGTTGGTCAACTTGTACCCTACCTTCCACTACAAACAAATAAAAAACGGATAAATAATCATTATTTAGCTTGAATATTACCAAATTAAATTCCAAATTATATAACTTTATTTTAAAAATCTGCTTCCAACAAAATTGTGTGGCCTTAGTTCCCTTTGAATGTGAGACACATTCCCACTTCCACCCAGAATAAGTTAAACAAGATATTGATGGAATATAAATATATTTTTGTATAGGAAAATTTACACCAAATTTAACTATATAAAAGTTGTCAACATTTTAAAGTTAATGTATTTATGTTATACATAGAATTATATAGATTAAGTTTACAAGATTTTGAAAATAATAAAAAAAAAAATCGCGCGATTTTTCTTTTGTTATTTTCAGAATCATGCAAACTCAATTTCAAAATGACCTGCTTTAAATGTCTGATTGCAATGTTGATTACAATATTGTAATTTCAAAATGAACTTCTTTGAACCTTTTATTACAAGATTCTAAAAATAATAAGAGACAAATCGTGCGATTTTTCTTTTATTATTTTCAGAAACTTAATTTTAAAATAAAATAAATCGCGCGATTTTTCTTTATTTTTGTTTTCAAAATCTTGAAAATTTTTACTTCAAAACGAACTGCTTTGAATCTTTGATTTAAAGATTCTGAAAATAATAAAAGAAAAATCGTAATTTTTGATTACAACATTCAGAAAATAATCCACGGATATTTTTTTTGTAGGTACTTACGTTTTCATCAAGATAAGCTTAAGAGTAAGTTAAAAGGGTCTAATACCTATTTAATTTAAAGCTCTTCGTTTATATTTTGTTGAAAATCAGTTCTCACTTAATGTTTCCATAAGAAAGTGGAGTATGTTCCCTCTTTGAATGGGATCCAAGTCCACTTCAACAGAGTGGATTTAGTTCCCACTAAGTGGAAACGTAGTCCCTCGGTGGACTTGGTTCCCGGGGACTTATTTCCCTGCACCCTTTCAAAACCTAATCTCAATTTCTTGTACCAAAATATCGATATTGTATGTTAAAATTAAGGTACTATTTTCTTTATATAATTCTACATCTAGCTTTCCCAGACTATGCAAATCGAAAAAAAAAACTAAACTGCGCACATTTCACGTCGTTATTCGTAATTCGTAATTTGCTGGTTTCTTCTTATTCTTTTTCTTGTATACATAATCTATTCATTTTAATTGAACACGTACTATACTTTTTCTTAAAGTGATTTACACAATTCAACTTCAGATCATGCGTGTGTATCTATAGTAAACTTCTAAGTCGAATATTTAAATTTCTATGTGGACAGAATTTCACTCTTTGTGGTGACAAATGAATACCTAGATTTCAATTTGACTATCGCTTTAACAAGAAGCCTACGAATTGACAGCCTTGGCCTTTGATTAGAATGGAATTTTTATGATTATCTAACTTCGGGCAAAAGCCTTTTGATTGTTTGAAATAAAAATGTGGGTGTGGGAAGAATGTGTAAGTTAAGTTTATATATATGGTAAAAGATATAGATTATTCAATTGATTATTATTGTTATTAAAGTAAATTTTAAATTTTTGTTTACATTATTGAGTGTGTTGAGTTTTTGAGAATCACAATGATGTAAGAAAAAATATTTGGCATTTTAATAAAATTGTTGTTGTAACTCACATATAATTTTAATTGCAATAATCTATTTTTTAGAATCAAACTTCTACATATCTGTAAAAAGGTTTATGAAATTAGTATAGAAATAGATTATTTTGTCCTTCTTACTATGAAGATTTTTTTTGATAAAATTTCTTGGCATTGTTAAATAAATAACTATAATGATGATTTAATGATGAAGTTATAGGTTTTTTTTGTATCATTATACATGCTGCGTAATTCCATGTACTTTGAAAGAAACACTATTTAGCAGGAATTATATAGATTTTCTGGATTAGGAGTCGAACCTGGAGCTCTCACACGTATTCAATCGCACTACTCAATTCTACCATTGTACCTAGGTATTATGTTAAGCTCGACTGTATTTATCCATCCACTGAGTCTGAGCAGCTATGATTAAATAAATAGTGTTGGTGTCCAGTCCACAGGTTGTTGTTGATTAATTACCCACTTCTCGCTATTACGTTTGTTTTTTCTTAAGATTGATCCATAGTTTGTAATATAAAAATAAATCATTTGTCAACCTAATTCAGAAAACTCAAATACGTTAGAACCATGTGTCCAGATAAAGTTGTACCTATTACCAAGCTTTGGACGAATGCTTGCGCAACAAACTGGGAGACATTTTCCACTTCCCATCATCTTTAATGAAACTTGTTTGTTCATATTTATCCTACAAGTACCAAGTAGGGGTTGCCAATAATCAAATATCTTCTTTTCTTTCGCTTAGCAGAGGTGTCCCCCAAGGATCAATATTATCTGCTATTCACCATAATGTACCTCCCTTCACATGGTTTCTAGTTTCTACTCATCTATGTATATGCTGAGTATGCACAGCTCCTTTATAGTTGTCCTCAGGGATTAATTCAAAATGAGGCTTGGGAAATAAATCAAGATTTAAGTAAGGTCCTGCTCTGGTCTCTATCAAATAGACTATCCTTAAATTCAACCAATACCAAATGATTGATTATTTCCAAAAGCCCTTTAGAGGTCTCGTATTTTCTTAAAATTCTGCTTAATAATACATCTATTCAGTTTGTTGAATCGGCGAGAAATCTATGGATAACATTTAACAGAACGCTTACCTGGACCAACCACATACAATTGACCACCAGAAGAGTGTATGGAGGTTTGCAAATGTTATGGACCACCCAAAGAATTACCCCAATCAAAACAAGAATGATACTTGCTAAATCACTTCTCATCCCTCTGTTACTATGTATGGCTATGAAATTTTCATTAATGGTGATTTTAGGCACAAAAGGAAGCTTAATGTTGCTTATAATATTGTTTCAAGGAATGTTTTTGGTCTTCGGAGGTATGACCATATTTTCGCATGTCACTCTAGAAAACTTATTCGCTATATCCTGCAAAAACGTATACCAACATAACTTCGTAATAGAATCCAATTTCTTCGCTCCTCTAGAATTTGTGATCTGACTGCTGTACGCTATACACTTACTTGTTTCCAGTCGTCAATTTCTTGTATATGCGATCCGGTTATGGAATTCTCTGTAGTGAAACTCATTTTAGCTCATGAATAAATAAGAAAATGTTAAAATGTGCTGCGTAGCGTTTTCGGCAACACCAAATGTGTTCCAGAAAAAAGTTGGTTTTCTTCTTTTGCTTCTTCTTTTTCTTCTTCTTCTTCTTCTTCTTCTTCTTCTTCTTCTTCTTCTTTTCTTTCTGACGAAATTAATGATTTCGGCTGGGTAAGTGGGGAAACTACAACTTAACTTGCGTCACTCTTGTACCTGTTCATATAAGTATGAAGTATGTTCCAGAATTCCTCGTTAACTCTACGATTGCATTCCATTTGATTTTTATACTCTGGATTGCATCCCAGGTTATTTAATCCGAAAAATTCTCCATTTCGAATCTCTTGTATTTTGTTCATATTTGACCGGAAAAGTTGACTTTTTTCCTTCCCATGGATGTTGACACAACGAAGTTGTTGTTTTTTTGTGATTGTATTGTGTATAGTTTATAGATACGATCTTAAAAATTCACTGTAGTTCACTTTATTCACAAATTGCACTATTATGTCGAATTCCTTTCAAATAAAAAGTTGATTTTTTTCGGAAAAAGATGGATCTGAGGGGAAAAGATCCATAGACAAAAAAGTTGATTTTTTTCTCCTTCAGATCAACTTTTCGGAGTTCGACATGAATCTCGATTTGTAGCAAGATTTACACATACTTAAAAGAATTTATTTTCATTCTGTCAGATGAGCTTTTTTATTCAAGATCCATAGAAAGGAAAAAAGTCAACTTTTTCGATCAAATCTGGCAAAATGAAAGGAATTCGACATTAAAAACGAAATTCACGTAGAATATATTGTTTTTAAAACTATTTTCTTTGGAAAATCCCTATTAAAATAAACCAAACTACACAATTAAAAGGCTCGTCTGAAAGAAAGAATCAAATCTGTTAAGTATGTGTGCAAATATACGTGTGAATCTTGCTATCAAATCGAGATTCAAGATCAAGAAGTTGATCTGAGGGGAAAAAACCAACTTTTTTATGTCAATGGATCATGATTTTCGGAAAAAAGCAACTTTAGTCCGAAAAAAAAGCGACTTTTTTCCGAAAAAAACTCAACTTTTTATTTCCAAGGAATTCGACATATGTCATTGTTTTGCAAAAAAAGCAAATTTTTTTAACAACCAGAATTTTGCAAAGTATAGAATTTTCGTTTTGAAAGCATAATTTCGACCAGCTCCCATTATTTAATACTTTCATATTGATCCAAATTTTTCAACATTTCTTGAAATTTATTGGCGAGTTTCTGCTGGGGCATACTTCCGTTTGTATGTTTTTTTTTTCATCACAAAAAAGGAATACCTACCTAATTAAGAACAATATATTTCTACTAAGAGGAACTGTACTAATTTGCTTTTCGAACTCAATTTCAATCATATGTATATACCTACTAAAGATACCCAATTCAATTGAGGAAGATATGCCTTTATCACAATACAACATGTGTAAAGCAGCTCATAAAAAAAAGACATGCAATTTGGCGTTCTTAATAAAAAGAACATCTTTAAGTGAGTCAAATAGCGTCCTTTTGCAGCATCATTTTTTTTTTCATCCCACATACCAAAACAAGTTCACTTCAATAATTCGTGAGAAAATTAATTCGTGGCAAGCGTTGTCTTTTCGCAAGAAACTTAAAACACATATCGAAGAATAAAAAAAAATACTAAAGGAATATACCTTTTTTTTCTTAATTTGTTGTATTCTCCTCTCACTTAAATAGTTAAACAAAAAAATATTTGAAGACAACTCAGCAATGTGTGTCGTTATGTACACAAGCACACATTATAAAAATGATGTGGTATATCTATATAATCCTTTTTTTTCGCAGCTCACAGAAAAAGTAAGGCGCTGCTCATAAATTTCCAGTTTTTATTCTGAAATTGTTGAACGACTCCTTTCACTTCGCATACCAAAACCTCATGGACTGCATTGAACCTGAACTCGACTGGAATGCTAATTCTTTTCTTCGTTTGATGTAATCTTTCTCTTCGTCGTCGTCGTGGGCTTTTTTTTTTAATGGATGTAGCGTTCCAGCTTCGGCTCCATTCACTTCGCATCTAACTTCATGATTTTGGTGGTGGAATTGTCTTTTAAAATTCACCGACATTAGTAGGAGATATTGGGTGAAGTTGAATCGATAGAAATTTAAGCTTTTTTGTTTGTTAAACTAAGTATTAAGTTGTCGCCGTAAATTGGAGCTTTTTAAGCATATTTCATTTGGACACTATCTTTTATTGTTTCAGTCTATAGTATGCAATAAACTACGAAAATGGATTCACGAGGTTGGGTACGAAATCCCGACTGCCAAAATCCCGACTGGATAAAATCTCGACTGAGAATCCCGACTGCCAAAATCCCAAATAAAGAACTCCTTTTTTTTTTGTAAAGGCAATTTAAAACTGAATTTTTCAATATACATTAATTGCTAAAATGTTTCATAATTTCATGTAGGTATCGTTTTTACCGGTTATTTTTCATGTATTTAACTTGTTATCTGGGGTAGCATTTATGGTAGGTATTCAATATTTGTTCGTCAAAATCCTTTCTGTAAACAGTCTCGCTCATGCGACTTCGTCGCTCCGCTTAGAGTATGTCCAGTCGTCTGGCAGGCGCCTGAGTCCAATGTTTCCATATTTTATAGCACCTGGGTGGCCCGCTTCGCGGGTTCAAGGGATTTTAACTCCCTTTCTGTAGTCAGTCCCGCTCACGCAACTTCATTGTTCCGCTTGGGGTACGTCCAGTCGTCTGGCAGGCGCCTGAGTTCAATGTTTCCATATTCCACAGCACCTGAGTGGCCTGTTTCACTTCTTATTTTCTTCCTTTTCAACTCTTATTTCAAATAATTAGTGTAAAAGCAAAAAAAAAATGGTACAAAAACGTGCTAAAAGTGCTGAAAATCGTAATTTTTTATTCGTACTATTCGATATTGTCAGTCGGGATTTTGGCAGTTGGGATTTTGTCCCTATCCCGGATTCACGAGTGTCGAGTACCTACACATGTTTGAAGACAGGTGGCGTTGCTGAGGGAAATTGACATTACCGTTATGATCTGGTATTTTGTCGAACAACACTAGACTTAATTTCTGACTGATTCATTAAAAGTATAAGTACAATTTAGCGCCAACGACAACTTCGAAGAACCACGGCACTTTCAGCCAATTCTTTCGCGTGCGATGTTAGTTCTACAGGATTGGAAGGGACCTAAAATCTTTTGTCGAATCCGGACGACTAAGGTGAGATGCACTTTCCGTGACAATAATACTCTTGGAGGAGTTGTCACTTCCTCGCAAGAGGCATCACCTCTGAAAAACCATTAGGTGTGTGTGTACTCAGGGCTCGAACCTAGACCTTCGGCGCGTGACTGTCCGACGCACTAACCACTACGCCACGGGGCAATACATTGGTAAATGCTTTATTTGGAAATCACATGTCTTACTCGAATGTGAATTAGTTCAATTCCAGCTGAGTTTAATTATTTTGTTGTAACGGGTCTTAAAGACCGAATCAATCATTATTGACACCTCTAGTTTGAGTAAGCTAACGAAAGTAAACAAAATGGAGCAATGCATTCAATGCGACTACATGGACCGGACAGTGGACATATCTTCTTAAAGAACTCCATTCTATATATAGATATTCGATTTTTGTTTGGTTCTTACATTTGTGGATGTCGATATGAAATGGAGCTTAAATGGCTATCGACTTCTTTAGCGGCAAAATATTGTCTTGATTTTATAGCTAGATCTATTTCTTCTTTAACTTTTACAAATGAAGTCCCTAAGAATCTTTCATTGAATTCAATAAAAAAATTCGATTCATTGACTTCACCTTGCAACTTCAACTTCAAAATTCGCTATCACCATTCATTTGTCATCAAAAGGAATACAATCATTTGTTTTCGCATTCATACAGCAATCAATTGAATGCATTTAATTGAGAATTCATATATTCTTTCCGTCCTTTTGGATTTTTTGCATTCTTTTGCATTCTTTGCATTATTTTCCATTCACTTGCATTCTTTGTTATCATTTGAGTTACTTTGTAAAGAATGCATAAAATACAAAATAACGGAAAGAATGCATGATTTTTTAAACGATTGCATTCAATTCATTGCTGTTAAATGAATGGGGAAAAGAATTATTGCAATTTTTTTTCATGTCAAATAAGCGGTGTCGTCAGTGCATTCTTTTCACTGAAGTCATCAAAGATTGTATTCGCAAAATAATGCATTATTTTACAACCCCTCTGTGTGACAATGCAGTTCGGCTGAACTTTGTTTGTGTGCATAGTATACACTACAATTGCATAAAGGCCTTGGACAATATTATTACAGAACAAGTTTCTAATAATATGAAAAATAAAAAGACAATATGTAAAAGATAATATGAAAAATAATAAATACAGAACAGAAACTGTGCTGAACGTTCAAATTTATCAATTAAATTCACCATATTTCGTTGTAATAATTCATTTGGTAATGACTAATGAATGAATGACAAACCCTAACAAAACGTTTTTTATTTAATTCAAACTGTTTGTAAAGTTTCATAATTAATTACATTCTGGTTAATAATTTTGACATCAGCTGTCAGTTGAAATGTTCGGCTCAACTTTTTTCAAAATCTTAGGCTTGATTTACACTGCATAGACAAAACTGATAGAAACAGGCAAAACTATATTTTTCTATGTTTTTTTTCACTTTTAAATACACACGTTTAAATGAAAAAATTCACACCCAATAATGCACAATAATTAGGCAAACGAAAACATTGCACGTCTTTACATGGAGCCATTCACATTAAATTATAGGCAAATACAAAAATGTTTTCAAAAGATAAGATTAGGCTTAAACGAACAAAGCTAACCCGGCAAAACAAAATGATTGATTGGAATATGTGAAGGATGCCTATTAGAATTATTTTCTCTCCAGTTATAGGAAATAAATAAAGTTTGACTAATGAATTCACATCAAATTATAAGCAAGTAAAAAACCAGTTTTGTTTTGCTTTATTCAACGTGGATAATGTTTAATAGGCATCTTTGCTGTATTTGTTCCGCCTTATTTGTTCCTAGTTCAGACCCCATTGCGAAGAATCTTATTCAAAACTCAGATAAAAATAAAAAGTGATTTTCATAAAATAAAAAAGCTAGAACATATATGGTGCCTATGTACTGTACACATATCAAATTAAGACAAGAAAAAAATCGTGGTGTATGAAGAGCCTTTTCCCTTGCATAAGCAGAAAAGGCATTTTACAAAAAATTGACTTAGTAGACATTTTCTTAATATTCACCAAGAAATACATGATTTATTTACTTTTTAAATAAAGTTGTTTCAATAAATGTTTAATATTGTATTATATTCGGGCATCAGAACTCACCGAAAAGTGTAAAAAAAAAAATTACAGTTTTAGATAATCTTCTTGAAGATAAGGACGGAAAAAAGTGAATTAGTTATTATTTGCTGACGATGGTAATAGCATAAGTTAAGGTCCTTAATCCTTTCAACGAGCACTTGATGTATAGGTGAATGTTTTCCAGGGAAATAAAATAGAAGAATACTAAATGCTGCCCGATTTTCTGGTCCACTCAGATTACGACATCTTTTTGAACGGGAAAATGCTTCCCCAAGTGCGAAAAATTTAAATACCTTGTAAGTTAAATCAGTGATCAATACCGAATTACTAAAGCACCTTATGATGACTACATCAACCATAGTCCAAAGCGTAAACTAGATTTTGTAAAGTAACTAGAACTCTTCCCTCGTCTGTGACTAAAAAAATTCACAATAAGCTTACATGGAAGCTTTACACTGCAGTTGTTCGTCTAGCGCTTACTGACAATATTAACAGCGTTCACAATATTATACAATGTACAAGAAGTATATGAGAGCAAATAGGAGGCAACTAAAGATGTTTCGCATTACATCAGCAGGAAAGCTTCGAAACAGAAGTGAAGAAGTGAATAACGTTAAAAATACCAGCTTGCTACATTTTCTGGTTTTAACCCGACAAAACCCCTACAAGCAGGTCAGTAGTGAAGTGGTGTAGTGAAAGAGTTTTGATCCCATTCAAATCATAAAATCTTCGGAATAGTAGAAAAAATAGAAAAAGTGTATTATATTCAAAGTTAAAAAAAAAAAACAGATCAAAACAAAAACTTATTTTTTTAGCCCTGCAAAAGTAGATTTTTACTTCTATAAAATTCCGACCTTTATTTTGATGTCTAGGTTTTTTAGGAAGTCAAAATTCAGTTTTTATTTTGCATTTTTTTCTAGAAAAATTTAAAGCACAAATTTAAGCTTAAATAATTTTCTGCTAAAGAGGTCATAATACTTTTTATCGTGCAAGAAAAACGTGTTAAATTGTGTTACAAACTTGCTCTTATAGAAAACTATAGTATTACAAAAATGTTATGCCCAGTTTTACCAATATACACCTAAAAGCATTTTAGTTAACGGAGTAATAAAATTTATTGGCATTTTAACTTAAAATAGTGAGCACCAACATAAAGAGGTGAATGTTTAAAAATGAGGAAACTTGATGCCAACCCCGGATTTTTATTCACCACACATGGGTCTCTTTTATTAGAGTAAGCGAGAGGAGAGCATATCAATCGAAAAATTTCAAGGTTCTCTTTGTCTTGCATTTTTGAGACGCTTTTAAAATTTATTTGAAACAAAATGGGACTTTAGTTTATTGGCTCTTTTAAAACTGAAAGTGGTTGGTGAAATTGAAAAATGCCATTTTAAGATTTAACAAACCAATAAATATTTAAAAGTGTTTGGAGAATCTAGCCATTAAATTATGTATCAGCGTATTTTACTTTTTATGTATGTTCTTAGACTAAAAACGTTAACCTTTATCTTGTGTTAAATGTTAAACTTAAATGCCATACCAAATTTAAATAAAATCGGTTCAGTTCTTATCAATTTATGGTCAAATTTATAAATTTTTTATACAACTTGTTTTTACGGCCCTGCCATAGAAGCATTTTAGTTCCATTTTTCTGGTAAAAAATACGATCGATTTTTATAAAATTTCGTTTAATGGATTTGTAGCCAAAGGTTGTGTTTTTCATTTTTACAGAATAAGTTTACATATTTACGGTACCTAGCAAATAAGCCTTAAAGACAATCCAATTTGTCTCGTAAAATATACGATCGATTTTGATAAAATTTAGTGTGACTGATTTTTTTCCAATAATGAAGTTTTTCGTTAGAAATTTATTTTCAAAATCACCTTATTAACGGTACCTGTCATATAAACGCTACAGAAAATCCAATTTTTCTCGAAAAAAATACGATCGATTTTGATAAAATTTTGTGTGGCTAATTTGTTGCCAATGACGGAGTTTTTTGTTTTTTTTTTCAAAATCACCTTTTTAACGGTACCTGCAATAAAAACGCTATAGAAACTATTTTTACTTCCGATTATTTTTTATAGTTTCTTGCTTAGTATTCTAAGCCAAATGTTAGAAATCTTACACAAGAGTAAGTCCGACCCAGTCGTGCCTTTTATTTATCTTATGTTTTTTTTTGTGTTAAATATATTAAATATATATTTAAATATATTTTTGAATAACAACTCACTTATAAAATATATGTTCATGTTTTAAAACGGTTCAGCGATAGTAATCTTACTCTGTTTCAAAAATTACCCCAAGCTCCCCTTGACTATGGTATGTGCTGGTTTAGACCACATTTTCTTTCAGAGCTTACTTAGCTATCATCACATTAGGTTGTATATGAATATTGTTTTTCATCGTAATACTTCTTGAATGGAAAGACATAAACGATCTTGCGATTTAAAAAAAAAAAAAAAATTCTCCGAAATTATGATGATGCTACCTAAATCAATTCTCCTCCTTTACGTCGCATATTTGTCCATGTGTAAGCCAAATATCGTTAAACAACCACTCATAGATTGGCTGCTTATAAATCTTTTTAATTTGAATAAAACTCGTTTTGGATCGCGCATGAATTTATGTGTAAGAAGAGCCAAAATGGCACCAATTTCGTTTCGGGATATTCAGAGAATTAATCGTGCTGTCGGCTGTCGGCACGGGAGCAATGGATCGATAAAGGTTCCTAAAATTGGCAATTAGACAACTTGTTTGAGATTGATTTTTAAGCTGCGATTCAATATTGATTCTATTTATTTCTATCGTCATATTTGAGACAATCGAAGCAATGAACTCTCGAGTTAAAGCGTAGAAAAAGTTGTTTTGTTGTCACTTTTTCTTTTGAGGAACAATATAATTAAATTAGCTAAATGGTTGATTAAAGATAGTGTGAGGATGATGGTTTAAATTGAAGTATTATGTATATCAGTAGAAGTGGGTTTAAATTTTATAGAAATTGTAATTTTGTTATAGTTTATAGTAACCTGCGCTTAAAAAAGTCAGTTTTAGATCGAATTAACATACATATTGTACAGAAAGCATATATTTGTAGAAAACCGATAATTCATGCATTTTTATTTTTATTTTAAGCAACTGAACTTCAAATTAAACTTAAATTGTAGATTTTTGTCAATTTTAAATGACAACAATTGTGATTTTAATTATTTAGTTGTATAAATAGCGATTCGTGTGTTTCTTGAATTCCTGGAGAATATGAGAATCGCGTAAGATTATCACATTTTTAATTTCCGTTTCCGTTTTCTTCTGCGTAAGGTGAATACATCGACTAATTCAATTCAATTCAACTTTGTTCAATTTGTTAGTGACATTTGTGTAAAACATTGTTGCCGTAGTCATATTTTCAAGTAAATTCATTGAAACTGTTAAGGTTTTAGTGAATAATTCCAATAATTCTTAATTAAACCACTTAATTTCAACTTTAGTAAGCTAATGTGGTAAAAAAAATAATGTTTATTTGATGACTAAAATTAAAAAAAAATATTTAAAATTTTAATTTATATCTTAGGTGTAAAAGTAAGTCATATTGCCACAAAAATAAAAATGAAACGTCAATTTCATGTGAAGACAATATTTTGGTTGTTAGCTATCACTGTAATTATCACCTTACACAGACCAAAAGTGTAGATAGTGACTGTCACTTATCACAAATCACCTTAGTTGATTCAACTTCTGGAAAATTCATTATAATATCTTCGGTACAAGTCGTCCTTACGTTATTTTGAGAAGTGTGAGAAGACAGAAAATTGTATGATTATGTAGGTGTCCCTTGTTTATTGAAATCTGCGGTCGATTGTGTATATCTGTGAAGATATGAAGTGATAGAAAAAATATCATTTTGATTTTAACAACAATTTACATTTTATAATTTTTTTTTCGTTTCGGCTTTTGATTTAAATTTTATAGCTGATTTATTTTTGGGGTTATGAACCCTACAATATAAGTAGATGTGTACTTTACAGTAATTCTATATACAATTTTATTAACATAATTTGTATAAACAAAGCAAAGCTAATAGGTGGGGTCGAGATGAGAAAAAAATTTTAGTAGACGGGGTATTCCCCCTCATTTAACCGGGAGGGGCAATTTTCAAAAAAAAAAACTGAAAAAAGAAAAAAAAATATTTCAAAAAGATAGAAATGCTCAGAATGACATGTTATAACTTTTCGTAAAGCCAGAAATCTATTATTTCATTTTTTTTTTTAATCAAATAGTTTTAGTGAATATTTTTTGAAAAATTAATTTTCAAACTCAAAATTTTGAAAAAAACTGAAACTAATTTTCTTTAAAATTTTATGTTATAAAGTATAATTTTTTTTCCTAAATTCAATGCTCTCATTTGTTTTTATAATATAACTTTTCCATTCTCGTTGCTAACCGTCAATATGATTGGGTAAATCGTCCAAATTTGGGGTCCCTCCCTTTCCTCCCGAGCGCTCTAAAGTTACAATTGAATAATAAAATTTTATTTATAAATTAATATTATAAATTATTTCAATCGAATTTATGTTAAAACTGTTTCAATCGAATTTATTCCATAAATTTCATTTTAATATTGCCCATAAATGTTCATTAATTAAAAACTGATTTTTGTTCCACATACGCCCGAGTGGCCCGTTTTTTCTTATATTAATATTAATATTTTAATAAACTATGCATACAAAAATTATGATAAGAATTTTTATTTTTGGTTTAAGATTTAAAACTTAACTGGTTTTAAGTATCACAATAAAAAAAAAACCTTTCATATAAACTATTGATAAATTCAAAAACAAATTAAATTCAAATATGTTTTTTTAGGAGGTACTCAATGAGCGTCTTGAGAAACGTGTCGATTCGATGATAGAACTTGGTTTGCTACAGGAAATCAGAAATTTCTACAAAGACAACTTGATTAATTCGAGGTAATACGCACTCTTTACAAGTGGCTTTAACATTTTGTTTATACATCTTTACTTGGTTCTCAGTGAAACTCTATATACAAAAGGAATACTTCAAACTATTGGATTAAAAGAATTCATGCCATATTTGGAACAATTTGATGAGGAGGACGATCAAAAAAACGAAGCTTATTTAAAATCGAATAGTTATAAAGTTCCTGGTAGATCAACTTTACAACAATTTTTGTATAAATAATATTTTTTTTTTCTCACGTCTTTAAAGGTCCAAATAGTACAGATAGTGGTAATGAACGCCCTCAGGGTTTTGACGTTTTAATAAGCTGCCTAGATAGACTTAAACTTGTTACAAATCGTTATTCAAGAAAACAAATAAAGTGGATTAATAATCGATTTTTGTCCAGCGTTGATCGACAAGTACCAGAATTATACAAACTCGATACTTCAGATGTGAGCCAATGGAACTCAGAAGTGTATTTACCGGCAGTTGATATAATTGATTCATACATTAATAATGATAAACCTAAAGTTAAACCCGAAGAAAAACTTGAACATCCTGGCAAAGGATTAGATGAAGAGGTAAATTATTTGTTTATATATTTTCTTTAAGGAAGTCTATTTTTTATTTCTATTTATAGACGACGAATTTTTGTGAAATTTGTGAAAGAGTTTTTATTGGCGAGTTTCAGTGGAAACTTCACTTAACATCTAATAAACATAAACGTAGAAAGGATGGCTTGAGAAAAAAAGAAAAATCTTCTTTAGCTCCTGAGACTGAAAAGAGTGAGAATCCAGAAAATAAAATATAATATCAAATTTTTGTATTTAATTTCCGTGTTTTTATTTAGTTGCATATAATTGAAAATTCAATAAACTTAATATAACAAATATTTATGTATTTATTATTTTTTTTTAATTTAACACATTTAGAACATGGTTATTGGATTAGGATTAAACTTCATTTCTTAATAAATGATTTATATACAAATTACACATATAACAATATGTTTTTTTTTATATTAAACAATTATAATTAATATATTGAAATATTCTAGTGGAGAAATAAGTTACCGTATTTTTTTAAATATATATTTTTATGAAGCTATTTTAATATAGGTAGGATGTATGTATATGTATATGCACTTATTTTTCACACAAAAAATATAATATTAAGATTTTCTTCATATTAAGAGCACGCAATTTATTGTAAAACTTTATTGTATTGTCATTTATTGGCTAACTTTTATTTTTTTTTTATCGCTTTGTTTATTTTAATTTTTTTTCGAGCTAATTAAAAAATATTTAACACTTTTTAGAAACTATACGTGGTTTAGTATCATTAAAGGGCATTTAAAATTACATATAATTATGTATCTTTGATTTTAATAATTTTACCAAAGAACATTTAACTTTATTTTATTAACTTATCACGAAAATATTTCCTTCGCCCGAATCACTGCACATCTTATAAACATACATACCATAAGTATGATTATAGATAAATTAAAACAATAAAATAAGTTTTATTAAATTATATCCAAAATATAAGTTCTTCCAGAGCGTTTTAAAAAGATGAGTCAGTTGGAGAAGACTGCATCCAAAGAAGCATTTAGGAAACTATAAATTAAAAAAGAAGAAGCATTTGCAAGCAATTACAAGGGCATTACTATTATTCATATATTTGCAAGAATTTTATCGAATCGATGAAAACGGACCAACAAACGGGGCTGAAGTACATAAAGTTTGTCTACATGAACATGATGATTAAACGGAAAATATTGATCCTATATTAGAACTAAAGGGTTCTACAAGAATTTAAATGAAATCGGTTCAGCCGTTATGGATTTATGGCCAAAATTTGAAAAGAACCGTTAATACCAAATTTCAGTTATGTGCATTTTTAGCCAAAAACCTGAAATGCAGTTATAAGAGGAGTGTAACTTTGACTGGTAAGCGATACAAAACCATAATCAAGGAGTTTTAAGTACTGCAAATTAATGAATTCAGAAATATACATATAGTAGATATCAACAGGGCCGTGCAGTTGTCCAGCTTGCGTGACAATTTACATTTTTGCGGATACGTTTCGTGGGCCCTCATCGCGTAGAAAATTAAAGGTTCTCTTCTATTTTAAAGTTTGCTGTTATGATTTTGTGATTTTTAATGGATAGAAATAGAAGTCGCAGTTCTGAACACTAGAGAACATCTATGAAAATTTTTAATTAAAATTAAGTAAAAATAAACATTCAATCAACGATAAACGTTTATAACAAAAAATAGTTCCATATATAAAATAAATTAAATTTTACAATAGACAAATTTTTTAACAACTTCATATTTTAACAAATTGAAAATTTAATATTTCAATTTTGTTTTGGACGTCATTTAGTCACACATTTATGTAGAACTGTGCTACTTTACTTGATGAGGCAGGAATTTTATGTAGGTAATATTATTTGTCAGTATATAACTATCTGGCTTAATAAAGATATGTTTTATAATAATCATAACCTACAAACACAACAATTATGACAAACATATACATTTTGAGTAACTATTTAGTTAGATAGTTTTAAAAGAAACAAATATTTTACGTTTTATGTTACAAAAGGTACATTTGTGAATCCGTTAATCAATGATTTTTTTTATCATTTTCATTCAGACTAAGGAATATGACAAAATATTATTGTTATTTAAAACTTATTTGCTAATATAAAATAAAAAAAAAACTAATTAATTTAACAATTTTTTAAATGCAATTTAGTACGTTTAAACGTTTAAAATTGTTTAAATTAGCATAAACACAACCATAATAAAGGAGTAGGTACATTATAATTATGTTTGGATATGAAAGATTATGTCTGTGATATTATTTGACGATATGGATTTATGTATGAATTAATAAAATGATACGTATAGGTATAGGTAGGTACATTTTTTGTTAACAGGTCAAAAACACATTTACAAATAAATTAACTTTTCTTAGTAAAGTATTAAATACACTTCTAGGTGTTTTTTTTATATAACTATTTAAAAAAAAGTTTGTATATAAACTCTGAAAGTATTTTTTTATTGATATAATTTGTCAGCAATTTTTTTTTGCTATACATGGTATTTCCGAATTAGCAGTCCATACTTGGAGTAACAATTATTATTCGCGATTTGTTTTATAGAAACAAACTCGTATAGAAATAGATAAATGGTGTCCCCGTTTGAACTAAAATGCAAGTTTATTAAAAAAACAAATACCTTATAAAATGTAAAAATAAATACACGCAATAACGAACAATTTGTCGTATTTATTTGCAAAATTTGTTTTGCTTCTTCAATTCCAAAAAAGAAAAACTAAGAAATCAAAACAAAGTTTGAAAATATAAATAACAATGATATAGTTCGCCATAACAAAAATTATCATTAATTTATTTTAGTTTATGTTATTTGTAATAATTATTTTAACATTTTAAGGCATTTTCTTAAAACGTTTTCCACTCTGACTTAAACGGAGGCGAATAAAATTTTAATTGAAAATGTCAAAATATTTAATCATTTTCCAAAGTATGAACTGCTTAGCAGGAAACACCCTTTATATTGTTAATATAGCTTAAATTTACATTCTTAACCTATATATATATGTTCTTAAAGGATATGAAGTTCTTTTTTAATTTACAGAAACAATACAAGATAATTCTTTATCATTTTTATAACAACCAAGAAACTAAAAACTAAAATTGTTATTATTGAGGAGGATTTTTTAAAAGATAGAATTTTTAATAAGGAGTACTGAGGTTAAAGGCGAATGTGGTCAATGTTTGAGTTAACAGAGATTGGTATGTTGTATAGATAGATGAGACTGGATTTTGTAATGCATAGTAGTTGGATCCTGGAGAAAACATTGATGATATTCTTCTTCCTTATTTCAGTGATTTTAAGTGTAGGTATTAGTTAAATGATATTTCGGTTGTGGATAGGATCAAATAAGTGCTCGAATCTAGACCGTAAGATTAGGAGAATTCCTTGAAGTATTGTTTCAAAGAGCCAAGTTCAAAATTAGTTTTAAGAAAACTAATGGAATAGTCCATTAAATGAGTAACAAGTTGAAACCACTTATAAAAATTTTCTTTTGTTGAGTAAAAATAAGTTATTACCAAATTACAAAAATAGGGTTTTTTCAAATGGTTTCTTAAGAAAATAAATAAAATAATGAGTACAGAATGAAATCTATCTCATAAAATGGCTTCGGAGTCAAGAAAAGAAAGTACCTATAACAATAAATATACAGATGCAAATTAAATCATTAAAAATAATAAAAAAAAAGAATTATATTTCATTTGCTTTAATTATCTTGTCTCAACCTTTGTAATTTTATTTCATGTAATTTTATTTAAACTTAAAATTTGAATGTAAAAAAATATATGTGTATTCAAATGTAAATTAATTAAGAAACGGCATCATTCATATGATCAAGCTAACCTGAAGTCTTTTAAAAAAATTATTTTTAAATTAACTTGTAAATTATTTCAATAAATAAATAAATGAACAAATGTCTCATACAAAAATAATATGTCCTTAGTTTTTTGTCCCATTGGGTGTTCATGCTGCAATATTATATAAAATATATAATACCCTTTAAGAAAATTAACTCATAAATAAATAATGAAAATATGAGTTGAAAACTAATTTTCTATTGTTTTATTGTACTATTCATACTTCATGTCAGTTTTATTACTTGACCATTCTTTATTCCGTCAATTTCATTGAATTTTTTAACAACAACAACTTAAAGTTACTACCACCAATTGCTTATTACGAATTTTATAATTCGTTTTTTTTTTTAGCTGGAGATATAGCTATTTCAAGTCTCCTTTTTAGTGGTGCTGAGCTTTAATCCAATTTTATTAAGAAAAACTTTCTACATGCACACCAGAGGATTCAAACCCACGCACATCAGATTTGCTCAGTCTACAAAGTCGTATGCACTAAGCATTCCACCGCTTATGACCACTGACGTCAAAGGTCGAGATGTGATGTTTATTTATCAAACGCATTTGGAGCATCAGCATTTTTCTAAGCGCATTTAAGTATGCTGTTTTGTTCCTCCTCCATTTTTCTCCTTACCTTATTTCGATAGACTACAATTCGTTGTAGGTAAGTATCAAAAGGGGCGAAGTTGGAAGATCGGTAACAGACCAGACTAATTAAGTTATTATTATTGTTTTATTGTACTATTCATACTAGAATGTCAGTTTAATTACATGACCATTCTTTATGCCGTCAATTTCGTTGAAAAATGACAAAAATTATAGAATTGAATTTGGATGGGTTTTGATTACATATATCCAGAGGATTTTCCCTTACGACGCACCACTTCCGTGGAATATGCGTAAAACTCAAAAAGGTGGTCTTTATACTCCTCGCCCTCCGACTCACCTCTCAGACGACAGTACTTTTAGTATGTTAACGCCTTAAGCGTTAAGCTGCTTGAAAAAAATGTTCGGAGGCATTGTTTAGGTCCCGGCTCATGCATTCTAGACCCCTCGTTAAAGCTATTTATTTACTGTAGTATTGTAGTGCCGGGTTGCGAATTGGTAAGAGTGTCAGACTATCATGCTGGAGGTCTGGGTTTTAGACCTAAGTACACCTTATGTTTTTTTTGCTAGGGCACTGCCTCTTGTGAGGAAGTGAAAAATCTTTTAGCCTCCGTTTTTAAAAATGCGTTGTTTTTTAAATTACTTAATAATGGCAAATTATCGGACAAAAAAAATATTCCGAGTTTCTTGATAGGAATAATGTTACCCTTTCTTTTAGGTCTAAATATTTTTTTGTGGGTCGTATATTATAGTCTAAGAGCTAGCCTTCAAAAATACTTACGTCATTTGATAACGAAAATAATTAGTCGTATTATCATACCCCAGCACGTGTGATAAATAATCTGGAAGTCTGTCAAGCATCCAGTGGTGGGTGAGGCCACGTTGCAAACTAATAATGGGATCTTATAAAGGGACAAAATAAAGCATATTTTATTGAGGGAGAGGGGGTCTATCTCCTCCCGTTTAGCCAGTAGGTGCAATTTTGTAACCATAAAATAAATTTTATTTTTTTAGAAAATTGCCCTTCCCGGCGAAATTAGGGGAGATAGAACCCCCTTCCCTATAATAAAATATGCTGTTCCTATATATACAATATCCCATTATTAGTTAGCAGCGAACAAAAATTCCCCATAATTTTTTTAACATTAACAGTGCATGGTGGCCACACCCAACACCGAAGGGTTCGCAAACTTCCCGATTACATATCACACTTGTAGATGATATTAGGGGTTATTAATTTCTTTATCAAATGACGTAAATATTTTTGTCGCTCGCTCTCCGTCTATTACTTTAGATTAGAAGTTATCGAGAGTTTGAAAATAAAAAAAACAAATATTTTGTATAAGATATTTCAACTGTAACTAGGAAACCGTTGTAAAATAATAAAAATAACAAAGGAAATTTTATAGTATAAACAGTTTTTGCTTAAAACAAGTTTTATAGTTTCTAAAACTATTAAGTTTAGAATAGAAAGAAAAAAATATTATAATTTCTTTTGAAAATCTTATAAAACTTTTTTTTGATAAGCCATTCTTTCGTTATTATTTTAGACAACGCTTTTTCAAAATGGCGACAGCGACAAAAACGCAGATTTCCAAACCGCCAATTTTTTTAAAACTCCTGAAAGACTACCGAAATCATAAAATTGGATGAGTATTCTCGAGGGTATTTTGTTGCATTTTGGAACCCAAATAATGTCGCTGCCGACTGGACCTATTAAAAGAAAGGGCTTGTAAATGTCTCTGATTTTTAGATTCGAAATTAAATAAACATATCTGCAATTTTCATTATTCTGTCTAGTCAAATTATTTTCTAACCTTTAAATGCAAATACTGGAAAATTTGTTTCATTGAAGTGGAAGGTTCCAAATTTTAAGAAAATATGTATAAAGCTTGAACATTTACCATATTGTCGAATTCAAAACGAAACATTTTTTATCGACAATTCAATCGGTAAAAGTCGGAATTTCATTTTACATTTGGTTTTCGATTTTTTTATATTTTGCTAACACAAAGGGGGTTTTGACTACCCTTAAAATATTTTAACATTGCACGAGCGATTAAGAAAGTAGTGAACGAATTAAAGATGTTGTTATCTTCTTTAAACTTTTTTTCTACTTTTTTATTTGTCCTGCAATTTGTTTTTCTTTTTTTTTAACCATCGCTGAAAATTTTATAACTACCAGTTAGTGTGCTATTACACCTTGCTACAAAACACGCAAGCCTTCCTGAACACATGAGTGCGAAAGAGACAAACAATGAGACAGAAAATCAGCCGACGGATGAGCCTCGGTCCGAATTTTCTGTTACATTATAAACAAACAATAAACAGTATAGAAATTTAAGGAAGATGACGCTTTTCTAAAAAATATAATGATTTGTGGGAAAAAAAGGAAACAAACTGTCAACCAAATGTCGACCTTCCATCAGTTCTTTTAGTATATGCTTATATCTTCCTGATTCAAGAACCCAACTCTGTTAAAAGAGATGTTTCTTTGGTGTTAAAAAAACATTAAGAAGTTTAAGAAGTGATTTTTTAATAAATAAACCTCAAAGAAATTAATCCAATAATTCTATTCAAAATAAAATTTTAAATGCTTGACTTGACTAAACTGCTACGCGTACTTCATATCCTTTAATTTTTAACATTATTAACGGGTTAATTTTAGTCTTTATCATCCCTACATATATATATATTTTAACTGAAATACGATACATGTGTGTGTGTGTGTGTGTGTGTGTGTATGTACGTATCTCTATTATTATTATTCGTCTAAAATTATTGTGCTATATTCTTTTGGTTGTTATTATTGTCATTTAAGTACGAATGTGATTATTGTCTTTTACCGTTTTGTTTCGGTGGTATATATATTACATACATACATTATTGTTTAAATAAGCTATATTGAATTTATTCCTCTTCTTCGAGATGGTTTTCTGGAAGACCATATTTGGGGCAACACATTCCCTCCGTTCCATCCATATTAAAACAGAATATACTTCTTTCAATATCTGTAGGTTCATGTGGAACGATGCCATGGACTTCTTTAAGCTCTTCACTTGGAAACCAAGATGGATCAGTGTCTTCGACTATCTTAATACCACATAACCTAAAAAAGTATACATTTAATTTAAGCACAAATAAAAGAAAAAACAAATTTGGATATATATATACTCACCGACACAGTGCAACTAAAGGAATCCATAAAATTGACGAAAAAATCAGACATAGTGCAACAACGATACACCAATGAGGCCATTCCATTTGTTCTGTGGTACCCGTAGCACCTATCCAAGCTGGATAGCTGCTGCCGTTTGTGATAAGCTGGAAAAACGAAGCCGCTAAAATCGATACCATGGCAATAGGTGATATATATTTCCAACACAACATCCAATAAAGTGATGGTCTTGAGCCGGTCATCATTTCAATGTCATCAGAGAATCTAAGAATTTTCTGTATGAAATCTATTTTTTCATCAAAAAAATCATTGCGTATTTACAAACCTTCGAATTCCGTAGACGTAACTTATAGCCAGACACTCAGACAATGCAATGATAAGAAGTGGAAAGTTGCCAGCAAAACTATCCATCAGTTGAAATATGTAGCTCCCAGCTCCATGAGCAAAGCACATTGAAATCATACAGCAAGTTGCGCAGAGAACCTTGAAACAAACATAATTATTCAAGATGGAGATTCATAAAGAAAATTGATTTCATACCCCAATGATGTACTCCTTGGATAAGTTTGGAAATAATTTCATATCAACAAGGGATGTAACAACGCCCTCTAGTGTTCCAAATTGTGAATCAATTCCTAGAGTAAATAACATCAGGAAAAATAATACCGCCCAAATTTGTGCACCAGGAAATTGATTAATAGCTTCGGTGAAGATGATGAATGCCAATCCTGTTCCGGAAGCACTCTATTATCAAAATGCATGAAAATATTAAAATCTAAATAATTTTTTTAATTCTTAAGATGATGTTATAAATTTACATTAGCTAATTCCTTTTGTAAATCACATTCTGGCAATTCGATATTTGTCCTGTTATTTGAAAGTAAATGTAGTCTTTCTTCTGTGCAACGATCAAAAGTTGCATGTGCCTTGAAACCGATTATCGAGAATACTACTACTCCGGCAAACATGGAAGTACCACAATTAGTCATCGACACAAGTATAGCATCACGGTAGCAATTATTATTTGCTGGGTTATAGGAACTGAAAGCTATTAAGCCACCAAACGCCAGGCCGAGGGAGAAGAATATTTGGGTTCCAGCTTCCAGCCATACAACTGGATCTAAAAGTGTCTCCCAACGTGGTGTAAAGAGATGTTTGACACCATCTGAAGCACCTGTTATTAAATGAAAATGGATAATTAATGATGAAAAAAATTATAAATCACAATAAAATATAATTATAAGCTAATTTATTAGTATGTATCCGAGTTTTTTTTATTTTATTTTTTATAATATGATCTAATAAGATATGATCTGATAAGCATAGTGGCAATCCGAAACAGTGCTAAATTCGAAGGAAAAAGGACGACAGCTGAAAAGATAGTTTGCGAGCTATTAGAAAAATCCTACCGCAAGTTTCATAGAGAAAATACTGAAAATCGATTTTTACCTTGCTGAGGCAATTTTTAAAAACTTTATAGCTGGAAAAATCAAACGCAGTGATCAGATATTTTCTAAGAAAAAAAATATTTTACAGCATGAAAAAAGGAAACATTTCTTCTGCTGTAAAGCTTTAAAAAAGCAAACAAAAATATAAAAAATACATCAATGAGGCACGGTAATCATTTATATGTTTTTGGTGTTCTGCAGTGATAAACATTTAAAGCATCTATATAAAGCTCCTTAACATGATCATGACTAAAAGAAACAAATCTTGTATTTCTCCAAGGCCAGGTACTAATTTTTTGGGGAATCAAAAGCAAAAATAAAAAATAATGGAAACATCAACAATAAATCCTTGGGAGTAATTAGTTTTTTTTTCGAAAACTAATGAAATTTTGGCGCCAACCTCATGGATATTTAAACACAAAAACTTTACACACACACCGATTGTCAAAATCGTTTTATGAAAGAGCAAGACTAAACGATAGCAAGGAAGAGAAAATTCAAGCCATTGGGTCGTATTAATTTTTTCTTGACTACTTGGCTTTGCTTGATTAACCTAAAGATCGAATTTTTAAACTTTGAATAGAGCAAAGTGTATAGCACTGATTTCTGATTGGAACCTTGTCGAGATCACCGTTGTCAGAGCCTGCACTGGCTCTTGTCCACCCCTAATTGAAGGAACCTTTCCATCATAGCCACTTTTGTAACAAGTATAAAGTTTCGTAGCAATGTTGGGCAGCAGCCACTTCGATTGGAGCTAAACGAGCGATGTTGTATTTGTCGTTGACAGCAGATCAAACAAACATCCTGTAACGCAATACAGTTGTTGTGCATCTTGACATTGGATGTTGCCAAGTTTCACGGTTTTTCTTTCCTTTTGAATTCAACATTTTCAAACGAATTTCCCATTTTTATTTCGTTTTAAAGTGATCTATTCCTTTAAAAAATACGATTTTCTTGATTATTAATTTCTGCCAACTATTGATAGCATATTCTGCTTTAAAAACTTCATCACCATGTACTTTCATAGAAGATAAGTATTTTAGCCCATTTTCTACCCTGAAAATGTCTAAAATTATAGTTTCGACTTTTTTAGGAAAAATGGTCAGTTTTCAAAGTGATGCATTGGAAAAAATATTAAAGATACAAAACTAAGGTTGTTACAAATTTTGTCCATATAAATCCAGGACAGGGCAATTTTTTGCGACCTGATGAAGAGAAACGATTACCTGGGGTAAAACGCATTTGTTATTTTATATTTGTTCTTGCTCCTTAATATTTTCATAAAAAAAAACTAAAGGCAAATTCCAAGATAATAGGATTTTTATCAAATACGGATTAGGTATATTAAACCGTTAGTACGCGATGCTAAAAAGGGAAGCCTGTAGATCCCTGCTGCTGTACAGAACTTGACAAACAAATGAGAACAGAAAAACACTGATGAGTCCTCAAAAGAAAACCCACCAAATAAGTGGGTGGGTGATGTTTGCTTCAAAAATATATAAAATACTAGCGACAACCCCGCCCGCTTCGCAAGGCATTATTTATAGATTTAGTTTAAAGGACTTTTCTTTATTCAAGTCCTTTTGGGTACACAACATTTTTCGTCTTTTCATCAACGGTATAAATTAATAATGTAGACGGTTTAGAGTTTAGACGAATGACCTTGCGCCTCATTGAAAGTATGATAGTAAAGCAAATGTAAAATGAACTGGAAATTGTAGACGTTTGATCTCATCAGATGGAATTATTTATATTCGAGGATCAAAACATTTTCACCTTTGAATTTGCCAGTCAAAATAGTTGTTTTGATGACATTTCCCATTAACTTTTTGACTGCTAGTCTTGTGCCATAAAGGATTTTTGATTGGTTCATGTTGGAGCATATTAAAGCAAGGTTTACTTTGAAAAATAGTTTGGTATTTCGCGCCAATCTTTGTAGCGTTTACAATTTTTAGGTGGTATTCCTAGCAAATCAAGTGAATTCAGAAATTCTTTGGGATAATTCACAACCTCATCCGGACTCATGATTGGGTTCACACATTTGAATGTGGATAACTGATGGTATTTATTTTGTGTTATTGGTGTTCTCAACAACAACATAAAGGTAGAACTCGAATCGATCTTAAAAAGTTGTTCAATCAAATAAAAATTAAGCGGTGGAAACAACCTCACAGAGACTTAAATTATCAATAAAGGATTCAAGTTAGAAGATGATCTGCCATCTGACCTCTTCAACATATCGGAAGGCATCCTTCAGGTGGTAATCCTAGTTGGAGTTCGCAGGAAAAACATACCTTCGGTGGATTGACCAAGCAAAAGAAGATTTCAAAAAACTTGGTTTGAAAAATTGCAGCCTAATTAGGAATTTTTCTAGAACTGTAGGTTAAATGAAGAACCTGTATCCGTTTAACTATATATTAATTATATATGCTATGCACCCCTAACGAGGTATCTATTTCGAAGAAGTTCCAAACCGAAGTTATGTCTGTAATGTGCGTTTAATTCTGTTGGAGATTTCTCCGAATACTGCGATTATTACTTCGGAACAGATACCTCTGTTATGAATTCTCCTTTTTCGGAAACGATTTGCCACTAAAAGGATGCCTAGATAGTGTTGTAATAAGTTGGCCAATTTGTTTGGCATTTCAAACTTTAGAGATAAGCTCAAGTAATTGGGCCGTCAACATAAATAACTTTCGCTTCATTGTATTTAATCGAAACAATCAAGCATTGTTAGCAAAATTATTATTTTGTAAGTAAAAAATAATGAATTGATCCTTACCTTTAAGAGTTATGCCTCGAAAGAAGAAAATAATTAAAACTATATAAGGAAAGATTGCCGTCATATACACTATTTTTCCAGAAGATGTTATTCCCTGCACCATGCAAATATAAACCAAGAACCATGAAACCAGCAAAGCTATAGCCATACTGTAGTTGAAGTTTTCGGGTTCATTGACATTCTCCGAGCATTGTAGAGTTGAACGATACCAGTAGTACTGCGTAGGTGATGATGCCTGTTATGAATAAATAGACATTATTAATATTTTAAAATTGAATACTCAGATATACTTATGTATTTCTTTTTTTTTTATTGTTTACTTACCACACATTCTGGCTCGTGATCGTAAGTATAATTGCTATACAATCGAGTTGGACAATCAGCCCATGGTAAAGGCGATTCAAAGCTGTGTAGCAGGTAAATCAAACACCAAGCTATAATGGTGTTGTAATACAATGCTACAATGTAACTAACCACAGCCGATGAGATACCAATGCCAGCTAAATATGGTGATACCTAGAAAATAAAAGAGAACATTCTACAAATATGTTACCAAGTTATTTGTAAAGACCAACTTGACTCCAGACACCGATAGCACCTTTACGAAGTCTTTGTCCAATAGCAAGTTCCAAGTAAAACATGGGTATTCCTTGAATGCATAACATGATAAAGTATGGAACCAGAAATGCTCCACCGCCGTTTTTCTGCGCCAGATATGGGAATCTCCACACGTTACCTAGACCAACCGCATAGCTTATTGTTAAAAAAAAAATCAAACAAAACATCAGTCATTTCCATTGCTAATAATGTAAATAATTTATTCAAGGTACCCTATAGTGGCTAGTAAAAACATTAATTTATTGTCCCAACTTTCTCTTTCATCCTCGCCTTTTTCCTGGACCATGTCATCGACGACAGCTGCAGCAGGCTTTGTCGTCGTACTCGATGCATAATTATCATCAGGTTCTTGTTCATCCAGAATGACGTCCGATATGAATGCTTGATTCGTTGCACCATATAGTGGTGGATGGCTTGTATGGCCATGACCGTGGCCGTGACCATGATCATTTTTCACTAGACGCCCTCGAAGTTCCTATAATGTTTGTTACGATAAGTGTCAATAACAAAAAGGAATATATGTATGTATCTATATTAATCATGAACCGATAAGATGATCTTTGACTCATGAGTTCGGATGAAAGTGAGGATAGTCCAATTCTCCAAAGTGGTTCAGATAATAAGCAAAAATAGTATTACAGTTGTGTTTACCATTTTAGGTAAAGTATCGGATACTCATTTAAATATTCAAACGAATAAGAATAAACACTTTAGTTTTTGCAGTTGGGTAAACGTGCTTTTTTTGTTGCCAAAACTAGTTTTGATTGAACAGCGTGAACCATTTAACATAACCCGACAACCTCTAGATTTATGTACATATACATAATAATATCGGTCCTGTATTTCCAGGACCCAAATTATATTAAAGTAATCGTCTTTTTATTTAAGAACCTTCTTTTTTGAATGGCTTTTACTACTCAAACTCACAATTAACTTCCAAACATTGAATGTAAACTCAAACTCACAATTAACTTCCAAACATTGAATGTAATTAAACGTTCTAAATCTATTTCAAAAATTTTAACTTAGATATAATTAAAGCCCACACAAAAAAAAATAAAATCATCGAAGAGGTTCAAAAATATATGTTTTTACATCAAAAAATTTATAAAAATATTTTTTTACACATATTTACATACATACACGGATAAAATGTTTTGCATATTTTTTAATACAGCACTGCTATATTAAAGCCGTATACAACACACTAAAAGTTACATTTTTAATATTTCATAAATAAGAGAGATTTTTTGTAAATATTTCGTATTACATTTTTTATTTGTAATATATATAAAAGATTAAAATGTATATTTAGGCCCAGTTTTTCAGTGCAGGATTATTTAAGGGTTAGATTAACCTTGAGTTAGCGCTGATGAAAACATGTTTGTCTGTCAGATTGAACCCTCGAGTTAACTCAGAGTTAGCTTAACTAAGTTGGTGAGTTAACCTTGAGTTAATTCGGGATCTCAAACTGTCAAACTGTCCAAGCACATATTTTTATCAGCATTAACTCGAGGTTAATGTAACCCTGGGAATAATCTTGCACTGATAAACTGAGCCTTAAAAACCTAAATTAATGTGTAGGGGATACGCCAACAGTGAGACAATCCGAATAACTGTGAAAGATCTAACAGCAACAAGTTGCGCTTTTCATCATATACGTCATGCAACAGATTTTCTTTCAAATTATTCAGTTTGTGTTTTCTTTCAGTAATGCAAACTGACGCTGTAATAGCACATTGAGAAAAATACTTTTACGTCCAATTCGTTTAAATAGCTTTAAATTAATTAAAACTAGTTTTAAGATGAAACGAGTTATAAAACAAAATTTCCTTTGTCATTTTATTATTTTACACCGGTTTTCTAGTTACAAATGAAGTTTTAAATTCGAAGCGGGCGTTAAAGTAAAATATACGGGTCTCAAAAAATAAGCAATAATTTTTTTCCTATGCGAATTAAATAATTAATGATTTATATGTTATGTATGTAGATTGTTTTTTTTTAATTAATAAGTGGGCTTCAGGTCAAAAAATGAAACAAAGTTAATTTGTGTTCGACGTTTATATAGGGACAACTAAACAAAAACTTAAAAAAAGATTATCATGACACAAATCTGACATTAAACACAACTATTAAAACAACTATTAATTCAAAAAGTTGATAAACCAAAGGTCACATCATATACATAATATATGTAGATTGTAGATTATATTGTCAACAATATAATTACATAATAACATTTCGAGTTATTTGACGAATGTTTTGTTTTTTTGTTTTATTTGCGTTTATATATTTTCGACGATTTACCAACAGTGAGACAAAATCTCGTTACCATCAGTAAAACACTGACTTACAGAAACAATCAAAAATAAAAATAGGAAAACCTAAACCAAAAGCAGAGATAAAATAAACACACTTACAGAAAAATAGCAACGTATTTTTAATGCGCTCGTGTTTAAATTTACGTTTCGAGCTTGCTCTTGTAGCAAACTATGGTATTGAAAAAAATTCAATTTAGTAAATAATGTTCAAATGGGAAAAATATCAGAAAATGTCCTAAACGTGAGGTCAAGTTTTATGGTAGCTATTATTGAACGTTTGTTTAGCCAAAAACCATTTTATTTTCATTTTAGCCAAATGCCATTTTGTGTTAAACTATCAACTAAACTTCCGTACAGAATTTAAATGAAATCAGTTAAGCCGTTTTCAATTTATGGCCAAATTTGTTAAAAATCGTTAACACTAAATCTCCGTTATGTGCATTTCTAGCCCAAAACTTGAAATGCAGTTATATTAACAGTATTCCAAATATAACGTAAAAATTTTTTATCAAAATCGTTAGAGCCGTTTTCGAGAAAAAATTGAAAAACTAAAACCGTTTTATGGGAGGTACCCATCATAGCCGGGCTAAAACAAAAATTCGAATTTCTCCTCTAGGGAATCACCAAAAACTGCTATATATATGAAATTTGAAGTAAATTCGTCAAACCGTTTAGGCTGTATGTCAGTGAACAGACAACCGCACATACGCACAGACAGACCGATAGACGGCATGACGAAACATACTTTTTTAATATCTCTAGTATAGTTATGTCACGTTTGATCTAATTTTTTGTTAACACGAAACCAATTTTTTCCTATTGAGCAAGTAAAATGACTTTGAATTAAAATAAAACCATTTTGATTTAAATACGAAAACAATTGAACTAAGATTTTTACTAAAAGAAGCCTTTGAATTATAATGAAACGCCCTTGAATAAAAGGTTTTTGTAAAACGGCAAACTCAATCATATAAGTTTGATTATTCACATGCTAGATATTTCATATGTACCCGAAGAAGACTTAACAATGATTCTGCCACATCCGATTCTTTGCCGCCATAACAGCCGGAAAAAATTTTTTATTGAAGTTCAATAATTTTTTGGTTAACATTATTTTTTTCATTTCTTTAATTTATTTATTTGTAACTGGAGTTATTTCTTATTACTTTAATATTCGTTATTATAATGATAAAAAGACACAAAGATTTTTTTTATAATAACTCCTCCTAACTGACTCCTAATTAAATAAAACTTGTCTTCATGTTTCATGTCTCTCACTGTTGGAGTAGGTACCTATACCAACAGTGATACAAAAACGATATACTCAACTTCATTAATAATAAATCTTTATAGTATACAGAAAAGAGCTCACATAATAAAGGTATTTAACGTAATTTACAATAACTCATTACTCGAAATACTTTTTAAGATAGTTATATAAAAAAAAAGTGTCTCACTGTTCGTGTCTCTCCCCTACCCATATTGACTTTTATTATCACTATATTAAATTTTAGTACTGCTGTATTAAATTTTATTTTTATTGCTATATGGAGTGTATTATAATGTAACAGAAATAAATTAAAAACCTCGTTAAAAACTAACACATACATATATGAAAATGGAAAGCGTCGCGTCGCGATGCAGATACCTATAAACACCAAAGCAAAATTTCGTTCGGTAGGCACTGAACTATTAAAAATTATGAAGAGTTTATATTAACTTTAAATATAATGTGGGTTATATTATAATACATTTGTAAAATTGTATTAGAAATTAATGCAGCATTGGTGTCTGCAAGCAAAATAAGTATTACAAAATGTTATACGGGAACATTACAACTTAATGAAGTTTTTTTTTAATTTTAATATTTTATTAAAAGTTATTTACAATACAATTTTTATTAAAAGTTATTATAATCGTGTTAATTCTTGTATATAATAATGTTAATTGTAATACATTTTGTATATTAACTTTATATTATCTATTTGTAATATTTGCGAAGTATGTATTAATTTTAAATAAAATTATGATGTTTTCTGTAAATTTTTTATATAACCCTAAAAATATAAAAAAAATTGCTCTTAAATCTATTAAAATAAGCAGAAAAATTCAAAAATATCTGCAAAAAATATTCTAATCCAGTTTATACATATTTTAGTTTTAAAAAGTATCATTGGAGAGCCTAAATCCACAAAGTTGTCCGCCATTTTGAAAAACGCGTTAATGCGATTTTCTTGACTTCTATTGGTCGTATAATGATTAACTTTTTTTAATTTTATAAGGAAAAATATTGCTAACAACTTTGTATTGACAGATCTTTCTCATAAAAAGTTAGTGGCAAAAAGTTGTCGATTTTTTTTTATAATAATAAACCTTTAAACCAGAAGTGCAATAAATGCAGTTAAAAATTAATCACCATGGTAAATTTATATCTGTTGCACCAACTTCAAGCTGTAAATTTGTAAAAACCTTTATGCCAATTCTCGTGCAAATCTCGAAGTTTTATTTTAATTGTTTTAATTGTCATTTAATGACACACAATTTTATTTGGAACAAAATATGGATTTAATTATTTGTCTTATTTAAACTTAAAATGGAAAATACATTCACGTCGTTTAAACGCCATTTAAAACAAAATAGCCGTCAAATAGATCGGATATAAGGTATCTCCACTCCATACTTAGTGATCCCATCTTAATTTTGCTAAGTTTGTTGTGCTTATTGTTTAAAGGCACAAATTTTTAAATTATTTTAAATATTTACAAAAAAAAATATAAAAAAAAAAATGAATTCGAAACAAGATGCTTAAATTTTAAATGAAACAACTTGTGTTTAAATTATTAGCAAACAAAAAATAAATACTTACTCTTAGTTCAAGATTATCAATGCTCTTTTGCGACTTAAGCTGAATGTCCCGTGAGCTTTGGCGACGCAGAAGCTGTGCTGTATTTGCCATACCTTATAATTTATTCTTAATTGACCAACAATTGATTTCCGGTAGCTTCTGAAGTGTATTCAAAACTATACAAAAATTTGTGCAGATACAATACTGGCAGTGCAAATACCAATTTTTATTTATAAAGTGCTGTTGTTAAACTAATACTTGTGCTGTTGTGCTGCTTCTTCCAATTTGCTATATTATTAATAAAAATGTATGATGCTTAAAAATGAAATATATGTAAGATTTAAATATACAATAAAAAAAATCGTTCCAAGAATATAACCATGCGTCTCTATCAAGTGGTGTATAATTACTATATAAAATAAAAATTATATTAATAAATAAAAAAGTATCTACGTATAGGAGACAAAACTAAATTAGAGTAAACAAAATTAACACATATTTTTGAGTCAATCTTAGTATTAAGAAATGTTAAATAAATGTTTAGTAAATTATAATAATAATTCATACTTAAAAATGTAGTTTGTTTAATGACATAACCGTTGTTAATTCGATTTAATAATTAATCATTAGTTTTAAATAAAAAGTTCATTCAAATGATTTGGGTGTATGTATTGTACACTGTATAATAAAACAATTTCCCAAAAGTTTTTCTCATTTTTCTTTTATTGTTTTATCTTAATATAATAATGTAGTACTTTTGAAAAAAACACATACAAAAAATAACAAATTTAATTTAACACTTTTTTATTAACGAACTATTAAAAACAAATAAATCGCTTTTCGAAAGTTGAAGTCGAACTTAAAATAGCTTATTACAATTTTAATTCGATAAAAAATTTTAATTGACTCTTGTGTGTGTGGTTTTTTTAAAAAGCAGTTACTCAACCCTTAAGACTCTAAGGCCTAGTTTTTCAGTGCGATATTATTCTATGGGTTAGATTCACTTCGAGTTGAAATCTGACGGAAACACGGGTTTAAGTCAGTTTAAGATCCCGAGTTAACTCAGTTAAATTGGTGAGATAACTCTAAGTTAGTTCGATATCTCAAGTTAGCTGAAAAGCGTGTTTTTATCAGAGTTAACTCGAAGTTTATCTAACTCTAGAATGAACTCGCATTAATAACTGGGCCTTAGTCAGTTTATTATGTCGTTAGCCTGAATATATACTTAAAAACTGTGCTGTTGCCTGGTTTCGTGTATTTTCATTTTTTTTTTTCTTCGAGTAAACTTGTAAAAGAGGTACACTCCAAATAGCCACAATCATTGCAGATCCTAAGGATCTTAATAAATGAAATAGTTAGAAAACTGTTGTCAACGTAAGTTCAACAGAATTAAAATGTGTCAATTTCTGTTGCCAACTAATTGATTTAACTAAATTTCATTTACTTTCAATACTTATGTGTGTATGCAGAAATATTAAGCAGACTCAAATCTTAGAGTTATTATATCATTATTATAATTTTGTTTCTTTGTTACTAACTGAACAATGCTCTGATACATGCGTATCAATTTCGAATAAATACAAATAGATACCTATATATACCAGACGAAATAGCTTCAACAATTTGAATAAAAATCACATAAAAATAAAATAGGTAAACGTATTTGAATAATTTGTTAAAAAATAAAATAATTACTAAATTATTACGTATAATACATGTATCTAAGCTTTAAATCTCAAAAAACAAAATACGTCGGAGTGCACATATCGATGTAAATATCATTTTTAGTCACAAGTAACATGCATTACCAACATCTGTTAAGTGCCGATCGATAGTACGTAGCAATACGTTCATAATAATTATAACTTCCAAATTAATTTGCTGATGAAAAGTGATTAAGAATAAAAAGTGAATATTAAGATTTTGCGCCAATCCTATTTCTTCGGAAGACGATATTCTGACGTCGCATGGACTATCTAAACAATATCAGTAGACTAAATCAGATATTTCATTTAATACAGAAAATCTGTCTGTAACAAAAAGACACAAATGATTCCGCTAACACATAAGGATATCGTTCTGCATCTAATTTTTAGAGAAGATTAAAAGATAAATAATAAAATAATGTAATATGTTTCCTTAAATTCCAAACGGTCAGCATTGAGTCAACTAGTCTGGCACTATAAAAAACCAATTTGACTTGGACTTTCGTTTTCGACATTACAATAGGAAATAACCTACACAATGAAACAAAAATTGGGCAGTAAATACAAAAATCTTGTTATTATTCTCAACAACTATTCACGGCAGGACTTTCATTTACCTAAAAAATCACTATGCTTAAAAGTGCTTTTAATTTGTCTACTGTTATTTCAGTTATAACTTTCACATATCAAAACTTATAAAAGAATCTAGGTCTATATTTAAGTGTAGCCTTTGCAGAGTTACTTTTGTTTTAAATATGTGTAGTACATACGTATATGTGTTGTATTTGCGTCAACCGATTTGAATACTCTACCTAATTATGACATACATAATAATGTAGATTATATTTGCAAGATATAATAATATTTCTTTTCTAGTGTAAAATACATATAACATTATGTATGCTTCTGTTTTCTATGAGCAAGGATAAAATAGTCATGAAAAAGATCAATGTCACTTGTTGACCTCTACACGTCTAACTTATCTTAAACATCTTCCAAGTTATAGGTATACCTACTTACGATAGAAAAGTTTCATTCACTATTTTTTTCTTGTTGATTATCAATTTATAAAACCAAATAAATATTCGACCGGAATGCAAATACTTACTACTTCTACAAAATATAAAATTCTTTATCTGATTACAAATAATTTCTAATTAAAAAAAAAATACATATATATATGCAATGTATACTTTTTTAAAATAATCACCCAAAATTTATAATCGCCGCGAAGAGTGTTATGCAACCAAATACATGGTTAAAATTTCTAAGAAACATAAAACTTATGGAGGTATTTAACATGAAAAAATTGGGAAAATTAAATTAAATTTTAGCGATGCAATTAAGATAAATTAGTTATTTTTGATTTTTGTTGACTTCTCGTCTTTTTCAGTGAATACATTTTTTTATGGAAAAAACATTTATCATTGAATGTAACACGAACACAATTGACACTCGACAAGAAAAAAATTAAATATTAAAAGGACAAATAAGACGTTAAACAATAATAGCACTTTGAAATCAATTTAGTTTGGTATTAAATAATGTTAATTTGAGTTTTTTTTAAGGAATAAGCATTTTTTATTTTATTGCAAAACACTCGGTGGGAAAACTAATGAATGAACTCTGACGTTTATACGTGCTAAGACAAGAGGCAATAATGTGCAACATGGACATTTGTACTAAACCATCCTGCAAGGAGGAAATCGATAAAGCTTATTAAAAGCTTTTTTTTATATCCGGTTAAAGTCCTAGGAAATCAAGTTTTTTTTCAGTATTTTGAAACCAACGAATTTATATTTTAGTGTTTATTTTTGTTAACATCACGTGTGGTAAATTGTGTACACAAGTTTTTAATAAAATCCCATTTTTTTCACACCGTAATAAACAAATATTCGAATACCTTCAATAGGCAAACTTACAATGTTTAATGAAGTAGTTTTCGGCGAAACCGGCAAGCAGGTTTCTAGGCAAAGTGGTGAAGTGGGAGAGTTGTGGTCTAAGTCCAGATCATTAACATCATGGTTGGCAATGGGTAGTTGATGGTTGATAAAAATTAAAATTTGATACTTTAAAACTCAATTAATTTATAAACTGTTGACCTTTTCACTGATAACTTTTAGTTTTCTATTCACAATTGCCAGATTCTTATTAAATGACCATTTCATACATTTATGTAGTTAAAATAAAAAATTTCATTTTTTATAAATTATTATCAATAATTGATTTACGATTATTATTAAATTTGATGAACACTAGACTTCAAGGCTGTATAATTAACTGAGCAGGCCGAATTAGACCGATGAAAATTCTGTTTTTTCTTTCTTCTCTTTTTTTTAAGGAGACGTATGTTTGCTTTAAGGAGCAAAGTAAGAGCAATCGAATATTAATTATTACCTTTTTCATCTGTTTACTTTCAGTCTGAGGTTAAGCAGCCCCTAACATGTCTCTCCAGCCGCCTCCAACTTTGTATTCTAAGATTTTTTTAGATCTTCTTCTACTTTGACGCTCCATTTTAGGTATGGCTTTCCTCTCCTGCGAACTCTCACTTGGGTGTCTTTGAATATCTAACTGACTGGAGCATCACTCGCTTCGCGCTACATAACCTAACCATCGGAGCCGTTGGAATTATGTTATGTTTCTAGAGCATCGAGAGCAAAATTTATACCTACTTCTGTATCGCCTTACGAACTACAAAATTCCTTTGAGTCTAACATAGTTGTTTTGTTTTTTACATTAAACTATTACAGGTAGGCAGTTGTTTTACAGATGTTTTTTATCATATCTTTAACTAAAAATTGAGGCAGTACCGAGAAATAAGTTTAAATTTTGTATTTGTTTTTATGTGATGTGTATAAAACTTACAGGCAATTTTTAATTTATATTTATTTAATTTAATTTATGTTTATGTTTATGATCAAGTATAATCAGGTGTATTTGTTGTTATTAAAATATATACTTTACAATAAACTTAAACTTCACTTAAATACTAGTAACAAAAAATTCTATATAATTATTTGTAAAAGAAAAAACATTTATACAGATAAATTTCAAAAAACTAAGTGTGTGTTAAATTAAAATCCTTTGATATATCGTGATTTCTTTTTCGAAACTTTAGGCTTAGCAACATGCAGAGATTGTTCCATATCAATTTGTGATTTATTATTCATTGATTCATTGAAAGTAGTGTCTCCAAAACCAGAAGTAACATTCGAAGCGTTGAAAACATCCAAAGGAATAGATGTCATGTTCAATATTGACGTATTTACCATTGTGCTATGTGCAATATCTTCTGTATTTTCCAACCAACCGCTTACTTTTGTCTCCATTTTCTGGGTATTATTCAGAGCAGTAATATTAAAGTCTTTATCATCCTCATCAATTTCAAAGTCCCAAATCGAAATTAAATCCGTAGCTAAGGCATCTTTGTATTTGGATAGAGTTTGAATAGGTTTCTGCCAACGCCCCATATATAAACGCTTGGTTGGCGGATCGAGATCTTCAGGTAATTTGCCGGTGCTCAATGTAGGGCATCTAAAAACTTTACTAATACCCGCCAGATTGTGAACTTCAGACATTTCAAGCGGAGGTTTTCGTACAGATTTTAATATATTTTCTTCAAAATCATTCATGACATCAGAAGCTGTGAATGTACTTGGCTTACAGTCTGCGTCATGATCGTACATGTGCCTTGCAAATAGGTCGCCATTGCTAGTGGCTGTAAGTAAATACGTATTTGCGATATTGTCAGTAAAATCAAGCCCGGTAATACAAGCTTTAACTCTATCAACTATCCCAGTGGCTGGTTTTATGCATTTTCCCTTTAATCTTGCTTCCTGAAATACAGTTTCAATACTAGGTGGCATATACGGCAAACATGGAGATTTATACGCATACTCTAGTGGCAGATCTGTTCGAGGTTTTTTCGTATTTCTACCAGTTGTGTCTGTCTCTTGCAAAAACTGCATATTTTCACATATTCTTAGATCAGAACTTATCGGACTTTGAAGTATGATGTATTCATTATCCTCATGACATGATGTGGCCATCATTAATGGAAACGAACTCATTTGATGTGTCCAGCTAGATACTGCTCCATTCTTACTGTCAACATCTTGACCCATGAATCTTCGATCTACACAATAGACTTTATGATTCGATCCAATATAGAAAAGATGTTCGAATCGACTTCGAGCGAGACTACAAAAATTATAGCATCCATTTTCTGCCACACTTCCACAGGTGCTGGTTTGCCATTCGTTCTCTTTTAATCGGGTATCAATTATGCTTACTGATTTACATGTCGAATAAATGTAAACATGGCTCTCGAGTGATCTTATCTTATTCCAGTTATTTGATGGTTTGATTTGTTCTTTCGCCATCATTTTTAATGTTTGAATTGGAACGCCTCTTTCTACATCACATAATCGAATTTTGTGTGCAAGATCTGATATCGCCAAGTGATGAGTGTAAACAGGATCTTGGCTAAAGCTTATAAAAGGGACTTCTTTAGATTTGAAATTTTGTACAAGATTAATTTTGCCGTTTCCGTAGTGTTGAATGGAAATACATTTTTTCTGTCGCATGAATATATAATCATCGTCAGACGTTGAGAATGCCACTTCGAATATTTCAGATTCCTTTGTGTCGCTTTTAAAATCGATACTGTTTATTCTATGAACTTTGGGTAAGTTATTTTGGACGTTAAACACTGAAACAACTTAAAACATAAATTGAAAAAAAAAAAATTAAAATAAAAATAATAATTAGTAACAGTTGCAAATATGTATATTACAAAGAAAAAATTTCATTAGCTTGAATAAATATAATTACATTTAATAATTTAATTTAAAATTAAAAAAAAACTTGTCTCTCATTATATTTTGACGGACTACGGGATTTACATTTAGTCTTTACAATAGTAATATGAGAATTTTATACTTTGTGTCCAAGATAACAATTTATATAAGTACGTTTTACTTAATAATAATTGTCAGTGTCCAAACACATTTCCATAACGAGTACCCCAACTTATCTTTCACAGACATACCCAACTATTCTGATGATCTAAATTTACAAGAAATTATAAGTATGATTTTGAAAGCGCATTATGGATTACTGGACTTGAAGGCAAGGGCTTTCCGTAATGATACTGTTGGTTTATGAAAGGTGTGTAGCCTTCGTTAGCATTTGTCTTATTTTCAAAACGTACGGGAGAATATTTCTAGAAGCTGAAATAATAGATCGCGCAGAGTTTCTCAACATATTGAATGGCAAAAGTTACTTAAACTATTATACATTTAAAAAAAATCCTAATAACTATAAAAATTGTATTGCAAATGAATATTATGTAATTAACTAAACTTCAAGCTAATCGTATATTTAAATTGTAAATCTTTTAAAATGAAAGACAACTTTAAAAGTTATTGCCTTAACTAATTTTGTAAATCAGCATAATCTTGTTTTTTATATATTTATCAAGAAAATAGAATTATTAATTTATCTACCTATTTATCTACCTATCAGTGCGATAGGAGAGAATTAGAATTCACCATAACCAAGGGTCACTTGGATTTTATTTGTCAAAGAAAAAGTGCAAAGAAAAACTTAACCCAGAACTTTTAAGTAAATATTGGAAAGTGAAATAAGGGTGCGCACGAGAAGAAAGACATGGAGATATTTGTAAAACTTAGTCACACATCTATGCCGTTACTACGCAAATGTGGCTATAATAATTTCATTTGCTATAACATGAGGCAATACTGATATAGCTCTAGTACACGAACCTTCAATTTTAGATCGTAATCTTTAATATTCGTGGCTCTTAACATTACTAATTGAAGAACTTAAAACATTTTAAATGATTAAATAGACTGGGTTGTTCGTAAAATATCAAAAAAACAATAAACATCTACAAAATTCTAATTTAATAGAAATGTATGCGATAATTTGACCATTGGTAAAGTATGGACTTGAACAAAAATCCCCTTACGGAAATCCCAGTAAAATAAAAAACATATTCCCAAACTATGCGTTTGGATCTCTTAAAGATACGAACACGGGTGAGACATTTCATTTAATTCTTAAAAACGCATAGGAATTTTTGAACCCTGTAATAAGTGGAATAAGAAGCAAAATATTATAAAAGAAGCAAGAACGCCCTGCTGTCAAAAGAAGCAACTGACTGGAATCTCTACAAAAAAAGAGACAAATGATTTTCAAGAATGCAACCAAAAAGGTAAAAGGTTCTTTTAAGAAGATTTTGCAAAAGCATCTAAAACTATACAGAATCATGCTGAGATATAATTTATTTTATGCTTTGATCTATCTCAGTGGCTAGTGACAATCATTCCAGATTCGAGAGAGAAAGAGGATGGTTGGAATAAGCCCCATATGGAGTACGATTATGGCACGCTTAGAAATTGGTAAACCCTTAAATGGGCATTACGTTTACATTTACCTAAATGTGTTAAAGTTCAGCTGAGTTTTTTTATCTTTTGAATTTATGAAATTTTTTTTTTATTGATATGACAAACTGCATGTAACCGAAGACCTTCGAATCGCGTGTATATAGTCAAATATGCAGTATCGGACGTTTGTGCTGCTAATGTATAAAATTCTCTAAACAGACAACAATATAATACTACTCTACTCTGACTTGTTTTTTTTTTTTTTTATCATAAAATTTAAGCAACTACAAACAAAATTATTAGTCAGGATCTAAAGCAGATTACCTAAAGTGTTCATATTACTCCCACCCACATGAGCTATTAAGCTTGACTTTGGATTTACGCTCAGGTTTCCACCAGTATAGTAAAAATCATAGTCCCTTACAAAATATTTGTCCGGGTGGAGTTCTCGACGTTCAGCAAAATCGACAAGTGATTTGCAATAGATACCATTTTTTTCGTCTTTGCGAACATTTTTCTTTTCTGGAAAATATAACAATATTAATAAGTTAACTCGTCTTTTTAAATGCTTACTCTTCTTTGCAGATAAATAGGCAATTTTAACCGATTTAAGACGATGCATATAAGAATTTAAAGCAATTGTTCTTCGATGGCAGATATCTACATTGTCTGGTAGCTTAGAATTTACATACACCGAGTAGGGAAGTGATGTTTCTACGAGTGGAAAATCTCTGACATCATTTATATCAGTGTTTCCAGTTATATTAAAAGAAGCCAACAAATGATGAGGAATCTTATTCAACTTCCACAGTTTGTCCTTGTTGAACTTTTGGAATTTTCCATACTTATTTGAATCATTTTGGACGCCGTTTTTGTCACCTTCAAACATATCAACATCTTCGTCTTCTAGTTCCTCGTTGGAATCCTTAAAATATAAAGACTTATTTATCACAGATTATGATGGTTTTTATTAGTTAAAAGGATCATACCGCCAAATTCTCACTTTCGCTGGGTTCTCTTTTCCTTTTAGGTTGTTTTTTAGTTGTTGCCTTTGGTTTTGTTTTTGAAGACGATGCTGTTTTTTTAATTGGAGCCATGGCTATCAGTTTTTAATTTTTTGTAATGTAAACTTTGGTATTTCTTTAAATTAGCTTGAAAAATATTCAAAATTAACAACTTGAGTTTATATCTCACGTTTTTTTTTTTAAATCGAAACGTCAAAATGTCATTTGTCATATGTCAAAAAAAGGTCTGTTATAGAACTTTAAGTTTGCTGATTGAACAGCGCTTTTTTGTGTGTAACGTGAGATTTACTTACAGCTTAAGGGCCAACCATATTAGTCGTAAGCAAACGAAAGCTAATGTCATAGTTCTACGTCAAGTTTCCTTAAGTGCCGCCATTACCTTCAGTCGACCGTAATGGTGGAACGCACAAGCAAGCCGATTTCACATGTATTTGGCTGGCTGTCAGATTTACGTACGTAAACTGCGCTCTGGAGCGCTCTTTACGTACGGAGGCAAAAGTGAACGAAAACTTGCCGAAACTGAGCAGTCCGACATTATGTGCGCACTATATGATTTGCTTGTTCTCTCTGATTTCGTACGGCGCCGTACGTGCCATTTCGTCTATTATGGTTCTGCCTTTAAGCAAGTCTTACAAACAGCCCAGTTAATAAGCTGTAAACAGCTTTTATAAGGGCCAGTTTGTACATTAGTGGTTCAAGTTTTTAAGGGCCAGTTGTACAATCGTAGTTTAGCGTTGTTCAAATTTTTAAACCACTGATTTCCATAACTAATCTGTCAAAATCGGTGAGTTAAAAACTTGAGCCACGATTGTACAACTGGCCCTAACTTGCCGATTTTGACAGATTACTATGGAAATCAGTAGTTTAAAAATTTGAACAACGCTGAACTACGATTTTAAGAACTTGAACCACTATTGTACATACTGGCCCTTACAAAAGCTGATTACAGTTTATTAAATGGACTATCTTAAGTTTTCAAACTTATGTAAGCGTTCTTTACTGTAAGTTCAGCTATAGTGTAAACGTTATTGTACAAACTGAACTGACTGATGTTTTGTTTATATTGTTTCGTCTCTCGTATGTTGTTGAATTTACGTAATGTTGTTGAATTCGCCGTTAGTTACTTACAGAGTTGATTATACTAATGAATTTACCAGAATTTACTCACACGAGTAACTTACGTGAGTAAGAGCCAGTCTTTCCAGCTCTGGTTATTTGTAACCATTTGTAATTTCAGTTGTTAATCATAGATTTTGTATGTGTTTCTATGGTTACCAGCAAATGGTCAAATTTAACCAGAGCTGAAAAGACTGGGCTTAAGGGCCATCTTCTCGCATCGTTAAAAAATGAAACGATTTGCATCTGGAAAAAATAGGGTTTCTGTAACTCGATGCGATAAGTTCAATTTTCGATCTCATTTCAACTGGACTTTCCATTGGAAGGCGATAAGTTGAACTGTCAAAATTTTCCGTCACGTGCCAAATTAAAACAAAATATAAATTAAAACATATTTCTTCTCGATTATTTATTTTTTACAATTAACAAAAAATGTAAGATAATAATTATTAAAACAAATATTCTCCAATTAAAACAACATCATATTGTTGAAGTTTTTCAAACTAAAAATCAACTCAGTGCTTCCAAAACATAGTCCTGCTGGTTCCAAGAAGTCATAGAACAATAGACGTGTTTTAATGGTAATTTATAGTTAGTCAGTACTGGAAAGTTCCAATAAAACGCTATGTTCACTTTTATATCAACTTTTTCATTTTTTTCTCAAAGTTGGTATTCGTGACTATATGCCATAGAATAATAAATAAATAGAACATCAACTCAGGAGGCTCCACCCACTTTTGCCTACAAACTTTTAAAACTGCAGAGATTTATAACTCTGTATGCGTATTTCAAATGGGATCGTCAAATTTGGCTAGACCATACATTCTTACAATTTTACATTTTGCAGTTCACACGTATTCATGTATAGAAAAACGCGTGTAAAATTTTTTATCTACGGGAGGGGACGGAGGATTACAAGTTGATGACCTGTGTTTGTAACCTAGTATAATGCTAAATATGTTCTAGTATGATGCTAAATCGTTTAAAGTTTTGCGTAATTGCTTTTAAAATAAATTGGCTCGACAAAGATTCGGGTCCACATTCTGTGGCCACTTATTTTGGAGCCTATTGGCTCCATCGTGTATTACCCCGGCTATGTATAAACGGTGCGTACACCAGTGTGGTGTCTATGGGCCGCCTTAGCCTTTTACGTTTATTTCCAACGCTCTACAAAACTGAGGTGCTAGAGAAACTTAATACAGGGGTATCTGTCAACAGTCTGACATTTTTGTTTCGATTGCCGTCAGAATCCAAAATTACGTTTCAAAAATGTCAATCTTGAAAATTCCCTCGCTACGAATTAAATTTATAAATTACTCAACTAATATAACTGAAAATGTAAAATCTGCAGATAAAGTCAAAACCACAATCCTCCAACGATGGTCAGTATATTGGAAATCATTAGCTAACGATTACACAGAAGCTGGCAAAGGTGCTCTTCAAACCGCCAAAGAAAAACCTCTGCGAACATCTATTCTGACTGCTATTGGCCTTGCAGCATATCTCTCGGCCAAAAATAATCCTGATGAAGTCTCACTTATGAATGAAATCAAAAATAAAACCGGTGATATGCTGATGGTGCACGAGTCTTGCCAACGTACCTCGTCAGCTGAACATCTCAAATTGTTAGAACGTTCTATCAATCAAAAAACCATTCGAATAACAAGTTTGGGAATTCTAACTGTAGTGTGGCTGCATGACTTTAGCAGCGATCAGTGTTCTTATAAGGCGACCTGCAAATGGCTTCAACCGGAATACAAAACTTTCCATGAACGAATAATCGATGTTGGCTTCTGGAACAGATGGTGGAACCTCGAAAAAAAGATGACTGACTACGACATCTTAGATGAATAGATAAAATAAATAGGTCAAATTTAATTAGGTTGTTACTTTGTTTTCTTTAATATGTGCAATGTTGCTATGGTTTTATTAAAATATTCTTTGAATTCTTTGTTGGTTTCCCAAACTTGTTTGTAGTTCTCCACAGATAAGACACTGATTGGTCGCAAGAGTAAAGCAAAACAATTTATTTGGCTTTGTAATTTTGTGTAGTATTTTATGAAGTCTCCGAGAATCTCAATGCAGGAAGCGAATCGAATTTGAATGCTACTAGCTTTGTCCAAAGATGAAAGATGTTCAACTTCCATTTCATCTAAAAATTGACCAAGTCCATTGAAGTTGTTCGTAACAATAGTAAGAGATGATGCAAGTTTAAGGCTTAAGCGAAAAAAACTATGGTTAGTTCCATAAAAAAGAAAAACATTCAAAATATTTACTTGGAGCTCTCAAGAGTGCAGATCTTGGCAAGAAACTCAGCTTTGATTTCATCTTCTGGACGATTAATTGCTTCATTGGGCATATGGAGTCTTGTTGGGTTTCTTCTAGTGTATGTTAGATTTGGAAAATACATCATATTCAAGAAACTTACCTAACAAGAATCGTGTAACGCTGAGTAAGCACCCACAGCCGCTCAAGTATTCCACGCTGGATTTCTTTTTCCGATTGAATTAAACGGTCATGGTCCTTAACAGCATCCTTGATGGATAACAAATTTGAAACTAGACAATCCCGGTAATGCTCAAAAGATAGCATAGTAAAAAAAAGGAGTTAAAATTTTGTAAACAAAAAAGTAACCAAAGTGTCAGTTCTTCTCAGCAAAAAAAGGTGTGTTTAGTGAAGCTATTTATTTTTAACAAAAGAAGACCAGTTCGCGAATTGTTCTTATTTTGTGATGAGTCAAAAGTGATTTGGCATTTGAGTGGGGGGCATAGGGCTTTTTAGGTAAAAACGATATATTTCTTTCTGGTTCGTAGAGCAGTGTCAAAATCAGCAGTACGCTGATACCAGCTGAACATTTTTATTATCATTGTTAAAAAATTGATTTAAAATAATAGCGGAAATATTATGTTGTGCGCGAAAATTGTTAATAGTTTATTATTAGTCCATTGTCAAGTAAATCTCGAACTTCACAGGAAAAAAGAGATTATTTACGAAATTCTTTTACAAGATTTTGAGTTTGACAGTTTGAAAAAAGCGTGATACATAATTTCAATCTGTCATCTGCTTAGTGTAAAGTTCCTTATTGAGTTTATACACATAGAGAAATCATGTGTAAGTTTCAAATACTGCTCGCATGATGTCGTTACTATCAACTTTTTTTTTTGTACTCTTGTAGCAATTATTCTTGAGTTAAAAGGCAAGAGAAATAAAAAAAAAACAAATACAAATGTATGCAGAACTTTGTTCGGTTCGGTTTAAGTGATTTTCGTTACAGGGAATTAGGTCTAAAATTATTACTCGATATGCGCATTTAGCGACATCTACTTTGTTGAGTTTGAAACCATCTTGATTCCTCTATATGTATAAACTCAATGGTGGGAGGCATGTTTTCTTTGTGCATTTATATTTTGTCTAACCACAACCAATGTCATCTAATTTAATAATGAAGAGAAAGATGGATAAAGAGAAATATGTCGATGTCATATAGGGCTTTTTAGGTAACAACGATATATCTCTTTCTCGTTCTCACAGAAATGTCAAAAACAGCAGTATGATGAACAGCTGATTTTTTTTTTATCATTGTTGAAAAATTGATTGAAAACAAAAGCGGGAATTTTAAAGATTTGTGCGCGAAAATTGTGAAAATTGTTGGTTTTGCTAATTAAAATAAATTTTTAAGCCACGGAAATCACAAATTTCACACAAAAAAGAATACCGCATTTAAAAATTATTTCCAAATTGTTTTCTTCAAGATCTTGAGTTTGACAGTTTGAAAAAAGCGCGATACATATTTCAATCTGTCTTCATCATAGTGTGAGCTTTGACAAGATGGTAAAACTCCCTATTAGGCTAGTTTTTAGCTTCTCTAAACATCTCTGGGTAGAAACTTTACCGTTCAGTGAGATATTTTCAGCTCTAATTCTAGATTTGCTTGATTGGTCATTCAGTTTTTGTAAACCGGAGAGACGGCTTTAATTCATGTCTTAAAATAAATAAATAATAATAATACTTTTTGTAAACTTGAAAAAGGAAAATACAAAATATAGACCAGAGGATATGAGCAGAATTTTCTGCACTTGCTTTTGAAATGCAAGAAACTTCCCCTCTCTGCTCCAACTTGCTTGCGTTCGTGTGCACAACTACTGTGGTTCGCATACTTTACTGTTGTTGTAATTCCATTTTAAAACACATCTGATCAACCATATAGATGAAATGAAATCTGAAGGTATCATACAATTTTCAGTATACCAAGTAGGATTGGCAGCTCACTACTAATATGTGTTTGTGAGCCTATTGACGCCTATCCGGTTTTGGTCGTTCACACGATATAAACGTAGCTAAAAAGCTAATCTGTTGTGCACGCTAACGTTCGCCTTTGCTCTGCTCTGATCTGTTCTGACTTTTTTAATGAACACATCTTCCGTCACGAAGAATTTTGGTCATCATTTTGATTTTATGTTGAGTAAATATAGTAAAATCACATTAAATCATTTAATTCAATATTGAGTTGATTGTCAAGCACTGAAACAAAATGGTTTTTAAATGCCAAGAAAATAGTTTTTTAAAAGAAGTAATTTAATCTAATGAATTAAGAAATACCTATATACATATGAATCATTTATTATTTAGTACACTGGAACTGTTGTATCCTGTGAACCGGCAAACTTTAAACTCTCGAATGAAGAACTGAAAGGTTTCAATGTTGTTTTGGATGACACTATTCTTTTTCCAGAAGGAGGCGGTCAAGTAAAGTAATTTTAAAAGTAAAACTTTTCTAATTAAAGATCATCCAATAGCCATGCGACTTTGGAACATTGAATGATAAACCCGTACGAAGTGTTGTTCGTAAAGGAAGTGAAGCAATTCATTTTGTAGAGCACACACAGCCATTTGTTCCTGGAGAAAGTGTTACACAAAAAATTGATTGGAATCGTCGATTAGATCATATGCAACAACACTCTGGACAGCATCTAATAACGGCCCTTTTCACTCGCGATTACAATTTCGATACAAAATCTTGGTGGCTTGGAGCAGATTCTTCGTACATCGAATTAGCAACAAAAGATGTTACCAAAGAACAACTAAATACAATCGAAGAAACAGCTAACGCATTGATTGTCGAAGGTAGAATTGTTAGTGTTGTTGTCACATCCCCAGACGAAGGCATTAAGGTAGCAAACTATTTTGTAAATGTAGAAAGTTCTAAACTTATTTTAGTTTCAAGATACTCGTGCGCCTAGAGGTCTACCTGCTGACCATGTCGGCCCAGTTCGAGTGGTCCGCATTGAAGGCATTGAGAGCAATATGTGCTGCGGGACACATGTCACCAATCTATCGCAGCTTCAAGCTATTAAGTTGCTCCATGTAGAAAAGTCCAAGGGAAAAGTTTTTGTGCATTTTGTAGCTGGAAATAGGGTTGTTCGAAAGCTGGGAGAATGCTACGAGCGGGAGCTTGCGATGAACAATGTTCTCAAGTTTAGCAATTTAGTCTCTGATCTCGACATTCATTTAATAACTTCTTTCTTTCAGAGGAGGTCCAGCCATGCATTTAGATTTGATTCAAAAAATTCAGGGCAATCTGAAGACCATTAACAAAAGCTTCCAAAAATTGTTGAAAGAAAATGCTGAAATGGAAGCAGAGAAGCTCTGTGCAATGGTCGAGAAGCCCAAATACTTTTCGATGCATCGTCAAGATGGGATCGAACCCGACTTCATCAACAGATTTCTTCGAAGTGCTCCAGAGGATATTTTTTATTTTTTGTCGGTAGCTGATAGTAATAGTGGCAAAGGACTTGCTGTCCTTAGGGGAGATCCAGAGGTTATTGTAAAGCTTGCTCCTTCTTTTTTGGAGTTGCTCGATGGGAAAGGTTCCAACTGCAAATGTAACCACCTACAGATGAAGGTAAACAACATCAACAAATTAAAACATTGTGATGCCAAACTTAGAGACCATTTTTCTAAATAAAACGCATACACAAACAAATTAGAGCAAATAAGTTGTTTTTATTTCACTCATTTTCATCATTTTGGTTTTTATAAAAAAAGTTCCACAAACTTGCCGCTCAGCAAGCAACCCTACTGACGATGTTGATGTCGTATTCTGCAAAAGAGAAATGCAACAATTTAGAATTATTAAGGAAATGAGATTTTATAAAATATGTTACCTCGTAAAATATATCTTTTCTTATCGTAGTCTTCTGGCTTCCCTCTCAGATTCGAGGAGGGTTAAAATATCACCTTCACGAACGGGTCCCTTAACGTTGCGGATGATTTGACGGTTTTGTTCGCCAAGGAATTCAACCTTAACTTGTGTACACTGTCCCTGGGAACCGGTACGACCGAGAACTTTGATAACACGAGCCCAAACAACTGGTTTATCCATATTTATTTAATAAATTTGGTGATTTTCTGCAGAGAAATTCACGTGTGCCAAACACTCAAAGTGACAGCCGGAAGAAGAAAGAGAGATTCGACAAAAAAAAAGATGGCAGCAAATAAGAACTTGACGAAAGGTGAAGTTAGTTCAGGTTTAGGTTAATGCAGTTCTATATGGGCTTTATATTGGGTATGCTTTTAAATTGATAAGCGACCTTTACATGATCAGATATATTTGTTACCTAGATTCGTCGTAAAACGTTGTGCTACGAAGTAAAACCTTCCTTGATTTCGCGTTTGTTAACTCAAAAAAGTTGCAAAAAGAGAACACAATAACGGAGAGAAACATTTACCCTCCATTGGAAAACTTGCAAATTTCTGTTACTCAAATTTCTGGTTGCAAAAAGTTAAGCTTCTGTCAAAATGGAAATTTGATGCTCTTTGTTGTTGCTTTTTGGGAGTTTATTATTCAACGAAATGTAAATATGGAAAAATAAAATAAAACTCGTGCTTTTCAGTGTTCTCCTTAGAAATTTTGTCTCACTCGAAGAGAATTTTCTCATACTTACAAAACTAAGTTTTTAGACAACGCGTGCTACGAAATTAACCAACCACGGCTATAATCAGTCATCAGGCAAAATCAAAAGGGTTTTGATTGTTCGTCAAACAAATGCACGCATACAAACTAATTTTTACAAACACTATATTACAGATTGATGTCAAATGATTGACCGTGTAAAGGTTGCCTTATGATACTTCTAAACAGCTCACCGGTCATCAACTTGTACTCCTTCGTCTCCTCCCGTAGAAAAATATTGTAGAAAAACATTTAAAACTAACATCTTTTCATTACAATAAAAAAAAAACAATCACAGAGCTTTTAACGCATACTACACAAGGTGAGTGTTTCACCATCCATGGTATTGGCATATCATATCGAAACACGGAAGATCGACTATCGAAATGGGTGTAAAAAAGAGAATTGGCAAGAATCGGGCAGTAAAACCATTTGCGAACTTTACTAATTTCTTATTCTTCTATTATAGTTCTGCTTCAAATGCGAAACTCCAAAAGTAGTACTTTTGCGATTTCAATGATCATTGAAAAAACAAAAGTTTTGATGTTTCGTGAACTTAGACCAAATTGCGTTAATTTTTTTAAAGAAGAATTCTTTAATTCATACTTTTATTTTGATACCAATCAACACCAACATTGTTGGATAATTTGTCATAAAATTGAAAAACAATATTTTCAATTATGAGTTTGATCGATAGCTATAACTGGCCCTTAGCTCGAAAATAGTCATCATCTTTACCCACTTTTCCAACCTTTAAACATAATCTTTAGTTCAAATATGAAGTTCTCTGCACTTTTGTCTTTCCACTCTATCAGTAAGATTTTCTATTGTAGAGAAAGAAAATGTAAATTAATCATAAATTCTAGTTCACTATTATCAAAAAATAAAATTGAACGAAAAAAAAATCTTTACCTTACGAACATATCCTTTAAAGCTGTCATCGCGTGGAGACAAATGGGCAAAACGCGGCTCCACGTAATAACAATTTTGTAGAGTTTCTAATGACAGTGCCGAGTGAAAGTATCGTCGTTTTCTTCTTACACCACCGCATTTATTGGACACATCGACATCGCTTTTATATATTTTTGGGGCTTTTCTGTCATTCCTTCATCTGCAGTAGTGGCCTTTCGTCCGAGAAAATTAATTTATAAAACAAATTAAATTTTATCAATAAAAAATGAATAACTATTTTCTGCTTCTGCTGTTAGTCAGCCCGCTCATAATTTGCACCTTTAACAGCCGTAAGTACATTTTTTTTCTCTGATTGACTACAAATGGTTGCTTGCTTCCCAATACGTGGCATTAGTAATTTTGTGTGTTACTCTTCAAATGGGTACAGCCGCTCTTCTAAATTGGAAGTAATCTCTGAAAAACTTTTCTCAATTTAAGCAAAAACATTTTCTGCATTCGCCGAAGATGATATCGAAGACGATCTTGTCGATGTTGAAGGGGATGATGGAGCAGTGACTGGCGAAGACGTCGAAGTAGATGACGAAGGTGAGACGACAAAGTCTCCAAATGCAGACACCTATTTGCTTTTCACAAAACCTCTGTACACACCTGGAGTTCAGCTTGATTTGCCCGGAGGAAAACCAGTCGAATTCCTCATCGGTTTCACTAACCAAGGTCAAGATGATTTTGTCATTGAAACCGTCGAAGCTTCCTTCCGCTACCCCATGGACTTCAATTACTACATCCAGAACTTCTCCGCTGTCGCTTACAACCGCGAGGTTAAGGCTGGATACGAAGGAACCGTCTCGTACTCTTTCCTGCCATCGGACACCTTCGCAGGACGTCCATTTGGCCTTAACATCGGTCTCAACTACCGCGACTCGAATGGTGCTCATTTTACTGAAACCGTCTTCAATGAAACTGTTCTGATCTCAGAAGTTGATGAGGGTTTAGATGGTGAGACTTTCTTCCTGTACGTTCTCCTCGGTGGAATTGTCATCCTCCTTTTGGTTCTTGGCCAGCAAATGCTTCTCGGTTCTTCTGGTAAGAGGAAACGTTTCACAACAACAAAGAAGACCATCGAAACTGGAACAACCAGTGATGGAAACATTGACTACGACTGGCTCCCAGAAGAAACTCTTCGTGCTCTTCGTAAGATTCCTTAGCATACAATTTATTTTGAACGCTCTCTACAACCCCCTTTTTTTCATTTTTATTGCAGAAAAATCACCACCCAAGTCGCCCAAGTCTAAAACATCACCTAAGCCAAAGGCCAGCCAAAGCCCAAAGCAAAGTCAGAGTCCAAAACAAAGGAAGGTGAAGCGCTCAGCTGGCTCTGATGATTAAAATGTTAAGACTGTACAGTAGTGTTCTATACTTTAATGAGAATTATGAATTTTGTAGAGCTTGAGAGTTGTTTGTCTTCGTTACTTGAAGACCTTCGTAGTTTTTTTTTTCTTTTCTTTTTGATACTCTGTTCATGTTCCATATTTTTTTTTTATTATACCTAATTTCATTTATAAGTTTATAAGTAAAGAAACTTAAAATACAAACAAAACAAAAAGAACTTTGAGTTTCAACATCTGTGCCACAAGAAGAGGCGTGCATGCGATTTTTATAATGAATGAACATTTTTTTTATAAAAACTTATTGTTGCTTAAGGAATATTTGAGTGAAAAAGCAAATAAAGAAATTCAAAACGAAATATAAAGAGATTTTTCTTTAGAACTCATACGTGTATGAGTAACGGCTCGGCGCGGCGGTAATTCATTAACGTCAGACTTACTTAGTTCTGCCTACTACAGTCTTTCAAAGCTCTTCAAATCCAGAAATCTCACCATAACTTCAAAACTGCCGCTGTACAGGACCATCATGGTCCTGCCAGTACTCACATATGGATCCGAGACTTGGGTGCTTAGCAAAAGGCACTCCGACCTCTTAGCCGCGTTCGAGTGATGTGAGGAAGGACGATTCCGGAGACGGTATAATCATGAATTGTACGCAATCTACCTTGAGGCAGATATCGTGACAAAAATTAGGCTCGGAAAGTTCTTTGTGGTACATTCTATGGCAGACGACAGCGTGGTAGACCATGCTTGCGCTGGAGAAATGGCGTAGACCAGGACGCCCGGAGCCTTGGGGTGCGCAACTGGATGGCGTCGGCTCGAAACCGGGATACGTGGAGAGACTTGTTGAAGGAGGCCAGGACCGGACCCTGGTTGTCGAGCCGTTGATGATGATAATGAACGAAGTTCTGCAATAACAAAAATAATAAAAACACACTTCTTAAACAAAAAAAAAGAAGTGTGAATGTTGTTCAAAAACATTCAATGAAAATTAACAGAATGGTCAGTAATAAAAACTGACATTCTATAGTACGAATACAATATAACAACAATAAAAAAAAGTGGTTTGTTTTTTTATTTGTAAGTATTTTGGACATAGCTACTAAAATAATAAGAAACAAAATGTTAACATGGACCGTCATGGACCGTCGGTTGAAATTTTCATACTAACAGCCAAGAAAAGTTGTTCCAGCTAAAATCAGCCATCATCTTTTAGTGTTAAATACGTGTACTACTTTCGCCATTAGAATTTAAATGAAAACGATAATATATTCATCTGTAAGTAACTCATGGCATAAGGAGTGGATGTGTTTTGTAAAATAAAAGTAGTTTGATAATAATTTCCACCAAAATATATCAATAGTAAATAATTAATTAAAGAAATCATATCACTGCTACGCAGATTCCCTGCTAGTAGTTGATGGCGCCCCTAGTTATGTTGGAACACGCGTGAAGTTGGCTACTGGTGGTACATACCTTATACGTCAATGATGTTAACTTCAGAAAATATGTGTTTTTTATCAATCTTTGTATTGCAGATTTTAGTTAGTCTGACGTTTATGAACACACCCTAACTATCGGTTCACAGCAAGACAAACTGGCATGGAGATTTTCATTGAAACTTTAGCTTATTTTGGAAATTTACAAACGAATTAACTTGCTGTTTAAGCAAACTATGAAATCAGTAACGCAAGTTTCTTGAACTGAAGGTCACTTAACGCTTGATTTTTGAATATACATATATTCACGAGTCCACTTAAAATCAAAAAATGCTAGCGTCTTCTACATGGTTGAATTTTTTTTTACAGTTGTATCAGCTTGTAGCAAATTCAATAAGCTTTTTTTTTTTGAGCCTAGAAAAACATCTGTGTGTGTCTTAGTTCGTGGGAAAATGGTCAATAACCAACGGGAAGTATCACCGCAATACAGCGGTATGATCTTGAAGTGTTCCAATAATGTTTTGCTAGTTTTTTACATTTTTGACTTGTTGATGTTGTCCGGTATGGTCCTAGTAGTAAGTATGTACTTGATTTTACAGTTTTGAAAGACCCCCCCTGTTCGAAAATGCAAAATCAAGTACATAGGTACAACTGGGACCATACCAAACAATATCCCAAAGTCAAACTTAATGCTATATTTTTTGCGATATTTGCCTTTTTACTTGCTTTATATGTACGTCTATAGGTACCTACTATAAGTCAAGTCTTGGATTCGTGCAAAAAAAAAGTTTTGAGATAACAATCAAACATGACATTACGAAAGTGGGTCCGGCAGTTCTGTTCGTCTGTCTGTCTGTCTGTTTGTCCGGCACCTACATCCTAAACGGGTGGCCCGATTTACATAAAGTTTGGTAGGTGTATGGATTTAGATAGATTTATGTATTAATTATTACAAAAATAAAATATAATAAAATATGTGGGTAATTGCGTTGCCGTCTGCCTGATTGACACGTTAAAATGTTTTTTCTTGTACAATTTAAAAAAAAGTTATAAAATATTTAAGGATAAACTAATAAATTTACTTGAAAAATATGATTTATTATAATATTTTTTTTTATTTAAATTAATTTACGATGTTGTATCGATATGAGCCTGCGTTTTCATTATAAGCATACAAAGCTTTCCAGTTATATCCATTAAGATCTTTCATTGTTTCTTCCATAGTTAATGAACGCTTTCCGAAATAAAGGGTATATTGACAAAAAGTGGAATGTATCTTCTTTTGACTTTAAATTGCATATTGTGCAAAGATTTGAATCTGGATATTTAAAAGGTGATCTATTTAAATACAACATTTCACATCTTGCTTTGCATATCAGAGATATCGCCTTTAAGCTGTATGACAATCAATAAAACAATTATTGCTTTTCAGATCGTAGTTAAGTTCGGGGTAGATCAATCTATTGATAGAAGATGTTGCCTGAACTATATGTACTTTAATTACGATGTTGGATATCAGAGAGCTCCACAAAATTATAGCATTGTTGTTTCAAAACGGATAAATCATCGAACTGTATATTTATGCTTGTCTCACATTTAGGTATGGGTTTTAAGGTAATACGTCCAGAGCGGTGCAACGATTAAATTTTTTTTTCGTAAGCATATATTTAGGGCCAGTTGTATATTCGTGGTTCAAAGTGGTTCAAGTTTTAAACCACTGATTTCAAGAATAAACCCATAAGACCTCAAGAATTAACCCATAATAATAGTAAAAAAATAATTTATTGATTTTAATGTGACATTTTGAAAATTTTCTGAGCAAATATAAAATTTTAAAAATCTGAAATTTTTGGTTCAGGACACACAAAAAGGCTAGACGGCAAAGCCAAGCTTAAACGATTGTTGTAAACATATTTTGTAAATTGTACATATTCTTTAAGCAAATAATAGATCGAATCTATCTATCTATCTATCTAATCTATCTATCTATCTTAAAAACCACAAAAAATTTAAAAATAAAAAACATTAAGCTAAATTTAAAGTAAAAGTGATTGAAGCTTTGTGTAAAGTTTTATAAATCTCAAAATGACTGACATTCTCAACGTTTTCTGAATAAAAAAATGCTTCAAAGTATACAGAATACGTGGCTAAATATTGCAGTTTCTTTATTGAAACTCTGCTTTTTGCAATACATTAAAATATCGCCTGCAAAGTTAAGATCATCTCTTACTTTACTTTCACCGCAGCGTTGTTTTGTTTCAATGTTTTGATTGTTTTGATGATGAGGGTTTTATAAAAAACTTTTTACCATATAAAACAACAAAAATTTCAGATTTTTTTTTAAAATTTTATTGCTCAGAAAATTTTCAAAAATTTGATTTAAAATCAGTAAATTACTCTTTTTTCAACTATTATTATGTGTTTATTATTAAATCTGCACTGTATCTCCCAATTTAGTACTTGTTCTTGACACAGTATAATGTATAAACTAAGCTAAATACTGATATTTAAGTTTTCTAAATATCATGTCCTATTAGTTTCATAATTCAAGATGTTTCTGAATTTTGACCCTTACCTCTTTTATGGCGGTCTCTCCAAAAATATATTTTCAAATCATTTCTATAACAGGATATCCCCTTAATTCTTACACGAAATTCGCACAGTTAAAAATACAAGAGCGGACCAAAGATATTGAACCTATTCAAATGAACCAAACATTTTGCTTGTTTTTGTCAATGAATTCAATAAAGTAAAATTTTAAGAATAGAAGTTAGTTTTCAGATTAATATTTTTTCCCAGAATTAAGCGCATGTTTGTACTCTTTCAGTACATATGAAACAAAATTGAGTTATTGTATTAGATATGAAGAGAGGCTTATAGTAAGGTGCGACAAAAATTGAACCTATTCAAGTGACCAACAGTGTAGCTTACTCATTTACCTGCAAATAAAAAGGAAAAAATTGAAAAATTTTAAAAAGCGCGCTTTATTATTTTCAGAATTATGAAAAGTAGAGTTTTAAACCAAACCCTTTGCCAACACATAATAATGTGTTCTTCTAGCTCATTACTTTATGCAGGTGTTAGTCGTTAGTAAGCACAATGCTACTAAAACAAAAACACATGCACGTACAAACACGAATACATAAACTCAAAATGAAACAATATGACACAGAAGCAATTATACGATCGTGTTGTATAATTTACAAACCGGCCGGCGTGAGAGGCTCATGCATGCCGTAATTATAGTTCTGTGGTGTTCAATATTCAAAAGTTTAGATGTTCGCAGATGGTAAGACCGTGGTAATCCGCGTTAGCCATAATAGATTCAATTAAACAGATCAGACGCATCAGTTTTATTTCAATACCCGTTTCTTCTGATATTTTTCAGCCTTTTCAACTTCAGGCATTTAAAATTTTGTGCAGTTTCAGAACTTTGTTTTTTTTTTTTAAATAAGCAGGTCTAACATTTTTTCAAAATGAATTTGTACTTCAAAGAGCAAAAGGCTTTCAGCCTGCAGAGCTTGTATTGTACTGATTCTAAAATAATACTATATTTTGCCATGATAAAATAAAGTCTAAAATAAAGTCTGAATTTGCTGCAGACAAAATATACATACATATGTAAGTTGTAAGCTGCCTGTTTATTATTTTTGCCTCACTAGAAAAAGTTTTTCAGGCTTTCATAATCGATGAAAAATTTTCAGAAAATGTAAAACAAGGTGGTCTTCAAAATATACAAATCAATTAGAATAATTGAAAAATTGATTTGTATATTTTGAAGACCTCCTTGTTTCACAAAACAAAGGTAAATAATTGCAGACGTTAACCATAGGGCTTTCTTATTTGCTTAATAGTAAAAGTGAGTTTCTAATGAGGAAAATATTATATTGGCCATTGATTACTAAATTAATTTTGTGACTAGCACAGTGTTAAAATAGAACTCTCAGATACTTGAATCACCCATAATCTCAAAAAAAAAATCTCCATTGAACGAAATCCCCAAAAACAAATGATCTTGAAGGACAAAATTCCAATAGGGAGAAGAGCCCAATGGACAAAATCCCCAATAAACAATTTTTTTGATCAAAATCCACACAATCTCCAAAATCTCAAAAAATCCGCAACAAGTTTTAACTCGCGTTTATAGGTACTATAACCCAAGTTATGCATTCGTAAAAAAGAAAAAGGTTTGAGATTATAATCAAACTTGTCATTTCTCAGATGACTTGCCAACAGAGCAAGTTTGTGCGATGCAGTTGTGCCCTTGAATTTGAGTAGCTTAAAGGCCCAACTATAATAGTCGGAAGCAAAAGGAAGCTAATGTCGTAATTCTACGTCAAGTTTCCTTAAGTGCCGTCAATTCCATGAGTCGACCATAATGGTCGGATGCAAACGCAAGCAAATTTCACATGTATTTGGCTGACTGGCGAAAGTGAACGAAAATTGAACGAACCTGAGCAATCCGACATTATGGGCGCACTATATAATTTGCTTGTATTCCCATATTTTCGTAAGATCCCGTACGCACTGTTTCGACTATTATGGTTGACCCTTAAGGCCAAGCAGTTAATAAATTATTATAGTTATTATTTGACACATTTTAGTTAAGTATGTGTTACAGATTCGTTCAGTCTTAGTTTCGCCTTCCGTTCCGACGAAACGTGTTAAATGGAATTATTTAAATCGAACAAATGCGGTAAAAAATACTTTTTAGATGGCTATCATTATCATTCAAAGAACAATATCGATAATTTAAGGTGGTGTTGTGTTAAAAAAAGTATTTTTTGTAAAGCATTCATTTTGTTTTTTTTTTGTTTTTTAAAAAAGATGTTTTTTTTTTGTAGAAGTTTTTTCTTACTTTTGTTTAACAAAAGAAAAAAAAAATATTGGAAAACATACTGTTTTTGTTTCATTAAGAGATATTAAATAATATTAAATAAAAGTATGAGGAATATGCGTGTATTAAGCAAAAACATCCCCAAGAGAAAATCCCAAAATAAGTAGTGCAAGTATAATGAATAAAATAATAAAATCGCGCGATTTTATTGTAAGATTCACTATACTTGCACTGTTTATTTATTTTTTTTTTTTTACACTATCAGATCTTATTCAAATGGAGCTTAAAGCAAGCGTCAGCAGATAAAAGAAGATTTGCCAACACATATAATGTGTCCCACTGGGATTTTCTCTTGGGGATTTCGTCCCTTTGAGGATTTTCTCTTGGGGATTTTGATTTTGCTCCAGAAAACTCTTGGGGATTTTGTCATTGGGGATATTCTTTTTGGGATAAAGTCTTTATGGCAAGCATCACCAACTCCTCAGATACTTGCTTTCTATAAGTTTAGCAACACCTCCTTTTCACATCCTTGCCATATTGGAGAACAACTGTTCTAACCTTCACCAGATAATTTTTTCAAATCATATCCGGAGTCTTCTAAAAACTTGAGTATTGCACTGGAAATTGACAACGTATTAATTTGGCTAAGAGGCTGAAACCCAAAAAGTACCTTACAAACTTCAGTATTTCCGTTTTCTGTTACAATTTTTACAAATCGAACTTCGATTGAAATCTCTGTTCTTGTCCGACATTTCATCCGCAACGACTGACAAGACATTGGTAAGATTGGCTTCCTTCACTAAAATAGCTTTCAACTGTTGTTCACAAAAAGAAAGAACAAATGAGCCTGTAACTTTACGACTCCTTTTTCTAACAATTTTCTGAGAGGCAGCAAAATATTTTTTTGTTGGATATTCGATTATTGAGTGACAACAAATTAATTGGATTAGTCGTTGGTCCTACATATTTCTATAATTTTATTTCCAATTCTAAAAATTGAACAGTACATTGTTAAAATTTACAACAAAAATTGAACATTTTAGTTCTGGGCGTTAAAATTAAACTAATTTACAGAACAAAAGTAAAAGCTTTCTAGGGAGGGGTGGGATGTGGGAAATGTCCATGACTGGAAACACCAACAAGCATAGATATGAACAATCAAACTAATCACTAATCAGTACCTAATCACACTTATATTAGGTACATATCTAAAAAGTTATGGTATGGGTACTTACATATCAAAACGCCGCGCCGTATAAAATAGTTCATTAGATGTTCCTAGAAACGCCACTTTTTCTACCTCTTACCATGTATTTGTATAAGTTATACCAGTACCGTACGACAGTAAAGTCTAAATTGACTTCCGAAAATATGTAATATTATAGGTGTGTTTTATTGAGAAGAAGAGTAAACATTACTAAACATAAAAGGAGAAGTATGAATTAAGTACTAGCTATAAATGCTAAATTGTTGTTTTTGTAGATCAAATTTTACTTTATACTAGTTCATTTTAAATACCTAGTTCTTTTTTTTCAATAAAAACACGCCTAAATCCACATATTGAGAAGAACATTTAGAACCATATACCTAGTTTCTTCGGTTAAAATAAGAGCATTAGAAATCGTGATAGGACAACAAAATAATGCGTGCGAATATATATCGTTAAAAGACTACGCCCGTAACCATTCATTACTCTTATTATACAATCGCTTAGGTTAAATGCCTCTGAAATACCTACAAATGTGCATAATGAAAGGTAACTATCATTAATGGAATCTCAGCCAATTTTAATTTCAAATTAAAGAAGATTAAAATAATAGGCAAATAACATTTTATATTCTGATAATGATATCTGTTGAGGAATTAGATTAACCGTTTTTATAAATTATATACGTAGGGTATGTGCCACCTATTCTCGAAAAATGTTGTTATATTTTCGTTGTTTTTTGGGTTTCCCGCCTAAAAACTACTCCGACATAGCAACTCATATACTTTTACTCATTTGAAAAAGGAATCTTAAGAAACAACGAAAATATAACGATTTTTGAGAATTGGAGATGTTCGGGAATAGGTGTGCCACAACCCTACCTATATGTATTGCGATATATGAATTTCTATAGGTACCACTCGTTTTTTCTTATCAAAAATCATATCAAATATGACTTATAAGCACCCACCTGAGACTGTGCAAATCGCACAACTTTAAACAATAAAAAAAATGTATATGGGTACCTACTTACCTACATTTTGTACAGGTATATAGCTTTACATATATGAAACCTGCAAACCATTGTTCACTTAACAAATGGGCTATATCTACATATCAATACATACAAATAAGTTCGTTAAATTTGATATATCGTTCAAGTTCATGGTGTTTCCAAAAATTGCATTTTAAAACCAAGCCATTCCCATTAAAGTTCTCACATGAAATATCCTCATTTATACCTACATATGTACTATGTATAGGTACACCTATTTCCCATATGAAAATGTATTCAACAACTTGTAGATATGAGTAGGTACAGATTAGGTTCCTATATAAGTATAGCAGTTGTACGTATACAACAGGACAGGACACTTGTCTGGTATAAAGAGTCCTTATAAACCATACGAAGGGGTAAAATCTCGCTGTCTGTTTTCTTTTGCAGACTTTTCATTTTGTGTACATCAAAATATACCTATGTTCATATGTATGTATATACACACTTCTATAATCATATCATAAATTGTCAAGTTTCTATAAAATTTTGTATCTTTTTCAAAGGGAAATTGAGCTTTTTTGTCTATAGGTAGACCTGGCCTAACATGTGTGTTTGTTATGAACAAGTGCCATGCGTAGTAAAATTATACAAAAATAGCAACAGATTTTTTTTGTCAAAGCTTTTTTGTCTATCAATGTCATTGAGATTATAATTTGACGTCAGAAGGATTTCCCAAAAATGTTTTACAATTTATTTACGATTCAAATAAAAAAAAAAGAGGTAAGTCATTCATTCAGTCAAATATACAAAACCCATCCTAATTAGAGGAACAATTTATGAAATGTTTTGAGTGTCCCTTGAATAAGCAGTATACGTAGTTGTTTTTAAGGACACTTCTCATCATAGACTACCATACCTACTATGAATTGAAAAGATGGGTGCGCAACAGCGGAAAGCATCATTAACCCTGTCAACAGACTTTCAAGAGCACAATTCTTAAAAAGCACAATGAAAAACAAGGAAAGAAGGACCCAGGTTTATATTATATTTTATACCATTTCAATATATGTATGTACATATATTATGTAGAGTTGGAAATTCAAGTAAAGGCCTATATTTTTTTTCCATAAAAGTAAATGAGAGCAAAATGAAAGAATGACGAAGAGAGTACAGTAGATACGAGCAAAGACATACATTTTCGCTTATAATAGAGAAATTCTGCTTAAAGCCATCAGCAGCAATATTGCCAAATGTGGGACGATGGTATCTTCTGTTATATGTAATGGCATTCCAGAACATCCTTGTTAACTTAACCAGAGAGCAGTTCAACTACGCTAAGAAGCTGGTATAGTGGTATTAAATTGATGCTTTTAAGTGAAGAAGGTTAACTTTATTTTTGCAATCAGTTCATTTGCGAAATAAGACACCACAAAAAATAATTAAAAAAAAAATAAAAATAAAGTTCTGAACCCAAAGAACTGTTCAAATAGTGTTAGTGAGTGTGAAGTTAAATTTAACAAAATAACGAGTACAACCACCGATGAAGTACCACAACCAGCAACAAATCAATTTTCTCGCAATTTAACTTTTATCACCATCTACCTTTATAATTAAATTTCGCGCTTACCTGCTTAATGGGTTTAATGGTTTACAAGCTGCTGTATCTACTAGGATGAGTGTTTGCAAAAAGTTAGGACGTTCGTTTTTATTATTTTGCGGTGTAAATCCATTATCAGACATTATATAGTTATAAATACATCTATTCAAATCAGAATTGGATACAATCAAGGCAAAGTACAATCATAAGGTAAGTTAAGTGTATCTTTAGTTGTGAAATGTATCTAAGCACTTATTTCCTGTATCGTTCATTATTTGAAATTTTGAAAAAAATATAGCTATTCAGGTGTAGATACAAAGCCAACAACATGGTTTCTTTTTTTCTATCTAATATTGTGTTTGACTGAGTGAGCACTCTAGGGCACAAAGGACTTTGTAAGTCCAGGGACCTCATTTTTTGTATAGGTTGGTTGACATACCTTTGACAGAAGTGAATTTGTATAATTTATCATTTTGTCAGATGATTTTATGCGCATAATATTAGGATTATTTTAATATTCGCTTAGCTAACCCAGATTTGGTATTTAAATTTCACAACTCGAATATGGTTGATTATTAAGTTGTATTCAAACATTGAAAAGGAAAGGAAATTGAAAATAAGGGAATCTTTTATTTATTAAACTGATTGTGAAACGCAAAATGTAAAATGGTTGGTGTGAAATTAGATATGCGTAGGTACCTACATAATATAGATACTGACACAAACTTACGTACATATACATAATTCTTCAAAATAAAAAAAGGCAGGCTTTTTTCTAATGCAATTCAGTGGCCGATACGGATAATGTAAATCTATAATTATCTTCTCTTCATACCCATATGTATCCAATCTATCGATTATAGATGAAAATTTTAAAATAGCTTTTATGTTAACCACCTCGTTTATAGGTAGATATAGACAACGTATAGACTGGAGTGAAAATGATTTTAAAGGATTAAGAAAAGAGCTGCTTAAAGTGGTCGTGTGTATTTCAATTTTGGAACAAGCTAAATGCAAGCAACAGTTTGATTTCACGGTAGGTAAATAACCCATAAAAATACGCTTACTTAAGGCCATTCATTCATTCATAATAAGTACCTAAATATTATTATAATAATAAATATTTAAAAGTTCTGCAATCGTACACATCAATTGTGTGTGTTTTTTTTTTTACATATTTTATACAAAGAATCAATTTTAGAATTATGGTGAATTGAAAGATAGTTAGCAATACGAAACATGTTTCGTATCTTTAAACTAAAAAAAAAACAAGTAAAAAAGTAGCGGGAAAAATAACGCCAAATACCAAATTAGTATACATAGGTAGGGGGAGAGCGGGAGACTTGAACCACTTTTTATAAAATCGTCAATAAAAACTTTTCTGTTAATCTTACTCATATGAAAGTAATGTGGTTTTTTATTGGTCGGAAAAAGTGGTTTTTATTCCCATCTTTTTTAGATTTAGCGTTTCATTGGTCAAAAAAATCAAATCTTGATTACGTTAGATCAAAATCTCGATTTGAAGTGAAATTTTGTCATCTACTTTCACATACACAACAATGTGTGAGACTGCCAAATTGTCAAGTTAGTGCGAACTCAATTTGTATCCCTCTTGCCAATTTATAAAAGAACAAGCATAAAATGATACACACAACTATAAAACAAAAAAATCTTTTTGCGTTTCATTCGGCAACAAAAATCCGAAATCTCAAGGAAATATCTGAAGTTTCCAAATGAAAAACCAAATAAGATATTTTAAAAGCAACATTTATTAAAATTGTAGTTAAAGCTACATTTATTCAAAGATAAACTTATTTCTTTTAAAAAAACATGCAAACATTATTTAACTAGAGCAAAAAAGTCTAAACAAAAATTTTCGGCTCAAGTCTCTTGCTTGGGTGGGAGACTTGAACATGACTGAATTTAATGTGTTAAAGAGTAAAACAAAGTTCTAATTTTCAACGATTTAATTTTTTTACGTATTAAACATAGGTATAACAAATTATCATCAAAAAGAAAGAAAAACACTAAAGAACAATAATTTTCATAAACTTAACAAGAGAATATAACATCATTTAATTTAATTTGTTTCTTAGTATAAAATATATATTATGTTGACTATGTATGTATATAAAATATAAAACATATTGATAAATATGATATAAAATTTATATATAGTTTCCCATATAAAAAAACCTCTGTTCAAGTCTCCCTTCAGAGAGTGGTTCAAGTCTCCCGTTCGCTCTTTTTAACACAATTTAATTAATAACCTTTTTAGCGTTAATGCACACATATTTTTGTACTAGTGTTACACAAAACCAACACCAAGATAATAAAATAAGACTACATTTTTGAACTTACCGTGCGAAAAATCAAATATTATTTAACAAAATACGTTAAAATCGGTTATAACGACATCGGTTGTAACGAAATATCGGTTATTGCGAACTAATCTTAATGTCCCGTCAAAGGTTCATACAAAAAGTTACTAACCGAATATCGCTTTTAACGTAATCTGTTATATCAAATTGTAGGGTATAACGAACAGTTCTACATGGAAAATTTAAAAATCTATTTAGTTATAACGAATATTTAAAAATAAAATGATTAATTATGGGAATTCCTCTTTTTCTGTTCTTTTTATTCGCGAATTTCAAACAGTCCATCATTACAAGACTGTCGATAGCTCGAAATCGTTTTTTTTACTGCCTGATACTTTTGACCAAGGTTGTGAATATTTTTGTTACAAAATGATGAAAATTTAGACAACAGAAAATCACAGATTATGAAAATCGGCAAATGGAAAATCGGTTATAACGAAATACCGGATATAACAAAAAAAATCTTCAGTCCCATCGAGTTCATTATAAGCGATTTTGACTGTACAGCTTTTGAGCTGAAAAATCACCTTTTTGTATCCAGCGACTTAAAATCGCTTACGATTTCATATTATTTTTGATTAAAGGTAGCTTGCTACAGTCTGTATCGTATGCATTAATGCATGCAGGATTTCAGTTAAATTTGAGTGAAATATTGCAAGTGGTTCCCATATATGTTTCCTCCTACCTATACAAAATAGCTTAAGATAGGTAGGTACATATATTTGAAGCAGCTACTCACTTATAATTGCTTGCACATTGCAATTTTAGGAGATACATTTTATGATGGGTGATTCTACAAAAGGTGGAATAAACTGCTCATAATTTCGTAATTTTTTTTTGTGAGTTTTTAGGTCGTACAAATTAGTTCTTGTTATATTTTAAAATGTCCTCTAACATTATTGAAAGCGGCCAGTCAAAAAAATAGAAAATGTCAATTTTTTGTATTTTTTTTTATAGGGGACTGAGATTTTAGTTACCATGGGACTGATAAAAAAAATATGACTTGTTATTTAAATGGCAAAAACAAACTGATCTATATCAGCATGATATCATTATCTTTTACCGAATTGACCTCTTGCGAGGAAGTGACAAATCCTCCAAGAGTATCATTGTCATGAAAAGTCGTTCGAATTCGATGTAAAATTGTAGGTCCCATCCAATCCTGTAGAACTAATAACGCAAACAGAAGAATTGGTTGAGAGTGTGGCAATGCTTCTGTCAGACGTTTTAAAAAATGACGAAAATCTTTTTTTTTTTTTGTTGACCTAACAAAATACTTTCTGCTGCAATATGTAGAAAAACCTCTCCTCATAACAAATATGAATGTCCAAGACGATTTAGACGGGGCTATTAGCCTGTCAGAAGTTTTTGAAATTTAAAATAAATCGATTTTTGAATAATTGGTATAACCGAAATGGGTTTTCACCAAGTTATTGAGAATACCACCCCGAACACAGATATGTGGGTTCAAGAAGATTTGAGTGCACCCAACGCCCTGCCAGACCGTTTTCAAGTTTTCGAAAAATTCAATAAAACGGTCTGACAGGTTGTTGGCCGCACTCAAATAGTCTTGGACGATCTTCAAAAAAACTGGAGATGTTCTGTCTGATTGTCTTTTGTTAAGCTGCACAAAAAAAATTGTCGAGCCTCCTAACGGTACCTCCCATAGAACCGTTATTTTTTTTTAAGTTATCTCGTGAACGGTTTAATCGAATTTAAACCAATTCTTTTTTAATCAATCAAAATATCAAAGATGGACCAGCTAGTGGTATAGTTAATCTATGAATCATCGTTTTGCTAAAGTTTCTGTACAAGAATAATTTGATAACCCTTCCGCTGGCTATTGTATAAATATATATATAGTATACACGTTTATTAATTAGATTATATGCTACTTTTTTAAACTCCATTTAGAAGAGCATCACAATAAAATGAATAAAAAGCTTTAATTAGTTTAATTAAAATGTTTTCTTGCATGGAAAAGTTAAGTCCGTAGATATAGAGAAATAAAAAAAATATCTGCGACAAGGAAAAAATTAATTATTATATTAGAAAAAGTTGCACATCACGGAGATTGGAATAATTTTTTTAAATAAAATTTTTAATAATTTTTTTGTGTTGAAAATTAAATATCCAGACACCAGATTATATGTGGGATTTTTCAACACCTTAAGTACCTATGAGGATTCTAAGATTTCTTTCGAACTATATGTTCTCAAAGTATGTGTGCTCATCATTTTTAAATTACAAATTCTTCGGGCTCGGAAGCACACGTGACTAAAAAAAAAATAAAAATACTGTGTTGATGGATGCTGGTAATAAATTCCAGGACTTGGCATAGAACAGGTAGAAGGGCCATAACATCAATATAATGTCACGTTTATTGCATAACACACTGGAAGGTTAATAAAAGACATTCGTTCCCTACATGTGATAGGTTGACACTTTAGAAATGTTCTATTTCTAGGATACGTACGTATAACTTTATCTACATAATATTAAAACTAGGTCGCATGTTCTATATCCTTTTTGAAATGAAAGAGAAAGTAACACAATGTTATAGGATGTGTACGTATTTATTTCTAAATTGGTTGGGATTGGTTTTTGAATTTGCAGTAGATACTTCTTTAAATCCAACATTAAGAAAAAGGAAAAGGACTGTTAATTTAAAATCGGACAAAAAGAGCAAAAGGACAAAAACAATCCTTTTTTTATTTCAAATAATTAACAAAGCATGCCCATTTTAACCCATAAAGTGAAAGACAAAAAAAGTTGTTTAAACTAATGAAAAAAAAAATGGTTTCCTTGGAAATCTTATACTACTTATATAAAAAAAGACGCTATTCCCCTAATGACGGTTTGTATTTTGAATTGTTTTTTTACATATCTCCCAAAAGAATATCCGAAATACTTTTTAATGAGAAAACCAAAATAGGTTTACCAATTTAGTTTCATACTTTTTGCATTCATATTTGAATTTGTTGAAAGAAAACAGAATTAAAAAAAAGGAGAAGACAAATTCAATTAAAATCTTATTGCCAAACAAGTATGATTAGTTTATTTTCCTGTTGTTCACGCAAGATATCTTATGTAGTTAAAGTATCTTTTTTCAATGAAAGTATCAAGAAGACAAATTCGAACTAGAAAAAAACAAATTTTAATTAATGGTTTTCGAAATAGGTATGTAATTTTACCTATGAAATTTAAAAAGTAATAACAGACATTTCCTGCTTAAACTAGCAGCTATAAGTGTTGTAAAGTTTTATCAAGATTTTATTGATTTTAAACTTTGAAGCAAAACTAATATAGAAAAATTAATGTGCATGTGGTATAAGTATAAGAGAAACTTTTATCATTATTTTCAACTTGAAAAATTAAAGGGAGAAAGTTATAATGTTGGGGAAATTTGTTGTTCTTTAAATAATTTATTCAAGAAGATAAAGGACCCCAAAACTTTTTAAATAAAAAAAAAACATTGATACCTACAAAAAAAAATTACATTTTGAAGTGCGTGGTTACACAATATTGATGCAAAATATCCAAACAAATAACAGCCTATTTTTTTGAAAATTGATTTCGCGTGATTTTTTATTGAAGCATTAGTTTTATGAAGTACACACAGAGAAAAAACATCGTTAAATTAAAGAAAACTACTTATATATTTAAACAAATTCAGGAATGATTTGTTTTAACACTTTGAAAGTCAAGCGGGAAACTTTGAAATTAAATTTTGGATACAGAAGTCAAATATCACTGACGTTGACGTATAATAATATGAACTGCCAGTAGCCAACTGCAAGCGAGTTGCAACATAACTAAGGGCGGCATCAACTACTAGCGGAGAATCTGCATAGCAGTGCAAGAAAAAAAAATAATTTTGAAGTGCGTGTTTATACAACATTGATGCAGAATATCCAAACAAATAACAGCCTATTTTTTTGAAAATCCATTTTTCAAATTGTCAAACTCAAAATCCTGTAAAAGAATTTTGTAAGCAATCAGCCCTATTAGGGAATCCGACGAAAGACTTGCGGAGGGAGTCTTACTCAATTTCGGTAGATTTGCTATTATCGAATCCGCAAGCCATACGCGGGAATACGTTGTTCTTGAAATTGGTATTACTGAAAACGAAAGGGATCCGCACCACGTCCGCACTCCATACAAATGTTGGAAAAGCAAACTCGCAGTAAAATTGGGGCGGATAAGGTGATTTTTATGCAAAAAAAATTAAAAAAAAGCAGAAATAAAAATTTTTGGATCGCCGAAACGTATAAAGTTTTTTTGCAGTATTTCTAATAATTTATTGACAATGGCCGCTTTCTGGTTTTTTTTTTTAGGAAAAGCAAATTTAGTGTCGTTTTTTAGCCAAACCGTGGACATCTGTCCAGAAATATATTCCCCACGACCTAGTTTGACATTTCCTATATCCAACAGCAATTGAACCCAGAAAATCGGTCCAGTTATTGCTGAAACACAGACGGATTAAGATTGGTCGTTAAAATCATTAAAAAAGTCTTATTTTGCGATAAAAAAATTATTTTACTCAAAATAATTATATATTTTTTGCCCTATTATTTCGAGTTCCGGAAGTACAATTTTGGTGTCGTTTTTTGGCCAAACCGTGGAAATCTGTACAGAAATATAGTCCCCATCACCAAGTTTAACATTTAATAAAACACTATTCACAATTTTCGCTCACAAAATTAAAATTTCCGCTCTTGTTTTCAATCAATTTTCAACAACTATAAAAAAAATATTCAGCTGTCATCCGCGAACTGCTGATTTTGACACTGCTCTGCTAACGAGAAAGAGAAATATCGTTGTTACCTAAAAAGCCCTATTTGATACTTTGTGGTTTGACAGATTTGTACAAATCCGATTTTGACATTTGCGGAATAGTTAGTGCAAACTATCATCTCGAAGCGATAAATTTATCGTCAATACTTCCTGGTTTGAAATACCTATATGCTAAATTTTTGATTGCAGAAAATATGGAACAGAAAGTAAAAAACTGCGTTTTTAGAAACTCCAATGGAATTTTCATATTTGTTTTTAATATTCTAATAATAGTCCAGTCGGCAGGTAGTTTTTGGTGGAAAAAGGTCGTAGTTCAATGAAAATTACAGAAGTTGTTTTGGGGCCCTGTGCTAAAAGGGGAAGGGGGGGGGAACTGCTAATGTTTCGACCATTGTCGGTTGAAATTTTCATACAACCGGAGAAAAAAAGATGTTCCAGCAAAAAGCGGTCTAAAATCGCCATCATCTAGCAGTATTAAATACGTTTACTAATTTCCCCATAAAATTTAACTGAAAACGATAACATATTCATAAGCAAGTAAGTAAATAACATGTGGAGTGGATTTGTTTTGTACAATAAAAGTAGTTTAATAACAATTTCCACCAAAATATATCAAAATTAAATAATTGATTAAAAGAAACATAGCACAGCTACGCAGATTCCCTGCTAGTAGTTGATGGCGCCCCAAGTTATGTTGGAACACGCGTGAAGTTGGCTACTAGCGTTAAATGTGCTACAATATTGATAGTCCGAGATTTGTTGTATGTCACCAATCTAGTTTTTCATTTGATTGCACTCTATGTGAAAAACGTGCATATTCGTGTTTTTGGATGGACCAAGTCCAATGCATAGATATTTAACAATTTCTGTACTTAGTCTAAAAATATTTTTACTTTACTTTCTATGTTATGAGTAAATGAAACTTTTTTTTTTTTCTAAGAATCGTTAAATCATAATAATATTTTCAAAATAATTGTTTAATTTATAAAATAATCCAATTATTTTCGAACGCGTGGATCTTCGAGATTATTTTCACACCCACTTCACATCAGACTCACCTGTCAACATTTAACTCTGTCTGCTTTATGTGTGCCAAAAATAGAACAACACAAGTTTTTATTGTTTCCAGATTAAAGTAATGTAGGTCCCTATACGTGTGTAACATAACATCGACAAACCAATCGATTTACTTGATGTTTATACACTTTGTTAGGTATTGGATTCCCTTCACTTTAACAATAAAGAACATGGTATCAATTAATACATTGAGTAAATAGACACGTTATGTTTACCTATACCTATCCTAACAGATCAGATGCTGTAAAAGCTCTATTTTAATGAAAAATGGATTAGAAAAGTCAAGATATGTATTTTAAAGATATTTATTTGATAATCTAGGAGGTGGTCACTACTCAACCTCAAGTGAGGCAAAAAAAAAAACTGAATCAAAAATGTCCAACGGTGTAAAATTAATGCCAATAGGGCTTTTTCAAAAAAAAAATTGGGGTTGGGTACGAAATACTGACTGTTGAAATCGTCACTACTAAAATCCCAACTAACAAAATCTGACAAAATCTCTACTGCCAGAATCCAGACTGGCTTATTGATACTTTGTTGGAAATAAAAGCTTAAACTTGATTTTTTTAATACCAAAAAAGAGTTTTATTTAGAATCAAAATTAAATTTCTTTAAGTCATTTTGTCAGTTCTTGAATGAACGTTTGCCGCAAATCACACTCTGGTTATATGGCTTAAGTCTCATTTAATATATTATTTTCTTTTTTCACCTGTGTGGTTCGCTTGATTCAAAGCTCTACTTACGCAACTTCGTTACGAAGGTGCTAAATTTAACTGAAAATAAAAGTGGATATTTTCAATATTTGCTGATAGTTGGTAATTGCGTATACTATACCGCATTTGTCATTGTTGGTTTTTTTTTTTTCAGTCGGGACTTTGGCAGTCGGGATTTTTTAAGACGAAGTTTTGTAACTCATGTCGCTTTGCTGTAAGTTTAATATTTTAATTAGGTATGTTGATAATATTCTTCAACTTTAATAATATTCTTAATAAACAGTACCTGTGTGTACAGCATCATTAAAGGACTCCCTTTTCGTAGTCACTTCCACTTACCCAACTCTGTTACCCCTCTCTTCAATCAATCCAACCCCTTTGATCCGTAATTTTCAAGCTTGTATACAATTTTAACAGTTCCTTTTTTTTTTGAATTTGTACTTAGTCTCCGCTGTAAAATGAATTAATTTTCAAAGTAAGTGTATTTCCCTAAAACGTATTTTATTCCAACTATGTGATAAGAAAGTTCCTGGCCCTATCTGAACTTAGTTCCCGGGCAATTATTTCCATTTATCTACCACATATAATCAAAGATCTACAGGATAGTAGTTGAAAGATGATTGCATATTATATATGATTAAGGTCGGGTTGATTAAGTTATAGCTCGCAAAATTATATAAAAACAGCAAAAAATCTTACAACGCTTAAATTAACTTTAAAAATAATCTAACCCCTTTGAAGTCTTATAAATGTCTACTTTAGTTTGATATTTTTTGCTTATCAGTATGAAGTTCTCTTTTATTTTACATTCACATTTATCAAACTTAGAATTTACGAAGAAGCTACATATATAAATAAGTATAGATGTAGATATCCATACTCAAGAGCTCCATGTCCGCATCCTTCTATTATTTTCAATTTACAATCCCATGTTTGTAAATTTCATTTTTTTTCCTTCGTTGATGTTAAAATGGTAGACAGGTAGATAAAGTTTAAGGATAAATGTTCGTTATGTCGATACTAACTTTTGACGAGAACATCATCTAAAAGAATTACCATTCTTGTTTCGAAGTATACGAAAAAAAAAAAAATAATAAAACAAGTTGAGTCTATAGTAGCTTAAGTTTGACGTACCTACATCAAATAAGAAGTTGGTATATAGAATGCAAATTTTAAGGGAGTGGAGTAAACAATATTGAAGTTGTTGCCACTGTACGAAAAAAAAAGTAAATCATTTCCTTTGCTAAGTCCCTTCTGTAGGGAATCCTTAATGAGATTTTTGTGGCATTGCGAAATATTTGATTCAAGTACAAGAACATCAAATAATAATTTATGTTCCTAAAACACTCAAGGACAACAAAGATATAATAATAAGTAACATTCTAAGAACAGAAAAAGTAACAATGCCTTTCGGTCTGATGGTTTAGGTGTATCCGTGCGGCGTGCACCTATTGTTCCTTTGTGCCTAAAATTTTCTATTCTCTTTTGACAAATTTCCTGTTAAAAAAAAATCATGAAAACTAACAATCATTTATTCATTTTATGGTGTTTAAAGTTTAGGATAACATTTAAAAATTCAAAAGAAATTGAAATAAAATTTAAATTTTTGCTGTTCTATTAAATTCTTTTTAAGAAATTTTACAATGATCCTTAAAATTTTGATCCGATATTTTAAGCACCTAGCCAAAGCGTTTTGAATACTTTTTGAAAAGACCTAATTTTTCCAAACAAATGTTTTAAAAATCACTATATAAATGTCGGAATTGTAAAAGAGTTAAATCATTTGGTAATTGCATTCATTTGAATGCAGACTGCAACGAGTTGAATTCACAATTCATTTTGAATTCAGTGATTTAATTTCCATTCATTTTGATTCCTGATTTAAATCACTGACTTTAAAAATGAATAGAGAATTCAGCGTGTTCAAATCCCATTTATTTCGAATTATCATTTTGCATTTTGAAATGTTTGTTCTTGTTGATTTTCATATTAATTTGAGAGTGACATTCTGGGGAGAAATAGTTTTTTTTTTATTCAAATAGTAAACCTACACAAGATAATATTATAACGTTTATATTTTTATTCGTTACATTAAATTTCAGGACAATCAAATCGGCTTCAATACCAATACAAAAATACAAATAAAACAAATACCAATATGCGGCGATCATCATTTACTCCAGTTTTTAATCTAAGCGCCCAAGAGCCTCTTATTGTAGTAGAAGAGACAAATGTAGCCGATGACGATGAGGCTGAATCAGCGGAGCAAAGAAAGAAATCGACTAGTGATGACAATTCAGACTCAGATTCACCGGTCAATCCATTCCTCTTGTGTCCATTTCCGGATATGCAACAAAGGCGAAAACATTCATTGCCATCTTTACAAATAACAGAAGGCATTACAGCAAGTCAGGTGCGTCGTTTATCAGAAGCTGGGGGCGAAGGTGGCGGTCTGACTTGCAAAGAGGTTGAATTTTTAGCAACATTATCACAAAAACCAAATCCGGCTGCTGGCGGTCGTAGACATTCGGTTGTGACAATCTCAGCTTGTGCCCCCTTGTTTGGAAGAAACAGAAGGGAATCCATTTCCGGACTTCCTGCTCCATTGAGGTAAGAATAAAAGTATTTTTTTTTTAATTGGTGATGCATTTTTTTTGTTAAAAATTCACATTTAATTTGTAGTCGACGCGGAAGTGGATTTCAAGGTCCCCCGTTGACAGACCACCGTGGTAGTGTACACAACCTTCAACTGGATATAATGGATGGCATTGTGCAAACACGTAAAACTCGCTCTGGTAGCGGAGTATGGGCAGCAGTGCCTGAAGGTGAAAGCAATGTCCCAGTTGAGACGACATAAGGGTAAACCTGAGGCGAAACAACCACCAAAACTAAAATATAAAAAATAAAAAAATATTTGCATCAAACAATCGTTCGGAATTTAGCGGATAAGTACTGAAAGGATTTAAAACGGATTAACATTGTGACGAGAAAATTTTTCAACATTATACATTTTTTATATATAAAAAGAATACATATTTAAGTGTTTGAGGTGAGTAACTATCTATATACCTGTAAAAGCTTTTATTACATTTTAATTGAAAATATGGAATGAAGTGTTTTTTTTTTTTATCATGTTATGATGTTTTGTATGAATGAAGTTATTTCGGGAATAATAGTTAAAATGGGTTAAATCGTTAAATGCAAATTTTAACTAAAATGAATTACAAATAAATTTCATGTTTTGATTCAATCAGATTTTTTGAAGGTTAGTCGTGGTGGTAGGTAAAAAGTTTGGGGAATTTGTTGATATAGTAATTCTTTGTTGAGATAAAACTCATAAATTTAATAAAAATGCTTTTGTTAACTAAATCATACAAATGTAATCAATTCTATAGTTAAATAATGCAATTCAGCATTTGAATACCTGAACTGCTCATTTTGTTAATTTATACAATTGTAAAGTGACTGCTAGACTAAATTCTCAGATGCATCACTATAATTTAAAAGTCTGACGTTTAAACGATCATTCGGTTTGATCCCTTACTTTTTTCGTTGCAAAAGTTTCGCTGTCAATTTTTTGAAGAGTGGGGTCTCTTTGATTGAACAACTGCTAAATTCTAAGTTTATTTGTTTTCTGACGCCATTCTATTAATTTTACAATTTTTACTTGTGATTGCGACTATAGGTACTACCATTGAGTTTACACACATAGAAGAATCAAGATGGTTTCAAACTCTACGAAGCAGATGTCGCTAAATGAGCATATGGAGTAATTATTATTTCCCGAGTTTTCCGTTGCGTAAAATACTTGAACCGAACCGAACAAAATTCTTGTGCATACATTTGTATTTGTTTTTCTTTATTTCTTTTGCCTTTTAACTCAAAAATAATTGCTACAAGAGTAAAAAGAAAACAAGTTGACATCCTACGAGTAAAGTTTGAAACTTACACATGATTTCATGTGTATAAACTCAATGGTAGGTACTACGTACATATAAGGCTACTCTTGGATTCATGAAAAAAAATTTGAGATAACAATATCAAACACGACATTACGGTTTCAAACAAATTTCACATGTGTAATAAAATGTCAAAGCGTCAAAAGTCTATCTATATCTAACCAAACTTTAAAGATAATTCAACTGTTCCTGCATTTTTATATTTTGACTATCTCCTTATAACGTCTGAACCGATTTGAACTAAATTCAATACTGAAATTGTCGTATTTACATTTATTCTAAATAAAATGAAATAAAAAATCTGGTCGAAAATGTTTTGTTAAATATTAAATAATTTAAAAAAAAACTGTTTTTTTTCAATTCAAAAACCTGCCGACGGATTTTTACTAAATTTAGTTTCAAATTGACTTTTTGATAGCTTCCCTTTTTTTAATTTATTTGACAAATATCAAACTGATTTTTGACAGCCACAGTTTGCTACCCTAAGAAATTTATTGGACTTAAATTTTCAGGGTGGGGAAATAATTCACATGAGCTCTATCTTCTCCGAATTTATTTGAATTTGTTGACTACGGTAACGCTTTCTTAAAGAAATTCGAATTTCTAAAAGAAACAAAATTTTAGTTTGGGAACAGATTTAATTTGTCACATTGCCAGTTCACAAAATATTTATCTTTTAATAGTATTTTTGAAAAGTATGCATTGATATTTCTAAAAAATCTCCTTCAGACCACACAGTTTGCCGCTAAAAAGCTAAGTTACAACCACATTATCTGTTCTGGGACTCAGATTCTGCTAAGACTAGTCTACTTAATTATTTTAGTTTTACTAAAATTACGATGATAGCGAAGACGGAAAAAGTGGGTCTGGAAATTCTGTTTTTCTGTCTGTCTGCCTGTCTGTCTATATGTATCAGCATCAACAGCCTAAACTACTTAACCGATTTACTTCAAATTTGTTATACAGGGTGAGTCATGAGCAATGCGACAAAATGCTAGGGCGTGTAGGTTGCGTTGAGACAAGAAAAAAATCGTATAGGAGGGGGGTCTATTCCCCTCCGTTTAGCCGGGAGGGGCAATTTTCGAAAAAACTGACTTAAAATGGGAAAAAAATTATTTAAAATCAACGGCTTCATTCACAATGCTGTGCGATGCGTTTTTGAAAAGCCAATAACTCTTTCTTTCATTCTGTCTTTAAATAAATCTATTCTAAGAAATAGTTTTTGAAATATTAATTTTTAAAGTCAAAATTTTGAAAAAAAAAATTGAAAAAAAAATTTCAAATTCATTTTTTTCAAAATGTTACGTAATTAAGTGCTAATTTTAATTTCAAAATTCAATGCTGTTATTAATTTTAAGTCTAAATAAGAAAACCGGATGCAAAAATCTTATGTCGTTCTCAAGAAATTAAAAAAAAACCAAAACCACCTTTTTCTAAGAAAAACATTTATTTTTATTGTAACGAAGCAATTTAAGAAGCATTAATCTTAGTTTTTTTAGTTTTTTGTATTCCTTTTATTTTTACTATGTTTTTTATTGGAAGTACTTATAAAAAATTCTCGATATGATCTCCAATTCTTTCATCTAAGATTCTTGACTCATCAGAAACTGGCCTTTCGCTTCTTCGATGCTCCAGCACTCCATGATCTCTTAGACGTCGGTGGATTCTTGGAAACGTGCTATGATGGGGACACCTCCTATCGGGATATCTTTCAGCGTACAGTCTTTCGGCTTCACGACTTCGACCATTAGCTAAACCGTAGCAGAAATGCATGTCCGTTAATTCTTCTCGGGTGTATGAGCTTGACATCGTTACGTGTTAATGAGTTAATATTCAAATTTGAAATAATTACTAAGCAAAACTGCAATGCCTTTTATTTATCTTGCGTTGCAATTTTCTTTTTTTTTTTTATTAAAAAAAAGTGGTTTTATTGTCCCTATTGTCCCCATAACAGGTAGAACCCATGGGCTGCGGGCAGACCAAGGAAAAAATATTGACAGGTCAGTTTTCAGAAGTTATCAATGAAAATAATATTAATCCAGGGTTATTCCAATACTATTTAATTTTATTACGTTCTCATAAAACTCCAATTTAAAAAAAAGTAAAAAACTAAGATTAATGCTAAATAAATAAATAAATTGCTTCGTTACAATAAAAATAAATGTTTTTCTTAGAAAAAGGTGGTTTTGGTTTTTTTTTAATTTCTTGAGAACGACATAAGATTTTTGCATCCGGTTTTCTTATTTAGACTAAAAATTAATAACAGCATTGAATTTTGAAATTAAAATTAGCACTTAATTACGTAAAATTTAAAAAAAAAATGAATTTGAAATTTTTTTTTCAATTTTTTTTTTCAAAATTTTGACTTTGAAAATTAATATTTCAAAAACTATTTCTTAGAATAGATTTATTTAAAGACAGAATGAAAGAAAGAGTTATTGGCTTTTCAAAAACGTATCGCACAGCATTGTGAATGAAGCCGTTGATTTTAAATAATTTTTTTCCCATTTTAAGTCAGTTTTTTCGAAAATTGCCCCTCCCGGCTAAACGGAGGGGAATAGACCCCTCTCCCATACGATTTTTTTCTTGTCTCAACGCAACCAACACGCCCTAGCATTTTGTCGCATTGCTCATGACTCACCCTGTATAGGGTTTGTAGACCATTCCTTAGAGGAGAAATTTAATTTTTATTTTAACACAAAAAATAACGGTACCTGCCATATAACGGTTTTGGAAAAGCTTAATTTTCTCGAAAACGGCTTCAAGGATTTTCTTCAAAAAAATTACTGATGGTTTCTGTCTGATTTCCTCTTGTTTAATCGAAAAAAAGCATATTAACGGTACCTCCCATTTGACAAGCCTATTAACGGTACCATAAAACGTTTTTTTTTTCTTGAGCTATCTCATGAACTGGTTAATCGATTTCAAACCAAATATTTTTTTTTAGAAAGGTCTAGATGCTTTGAACAAATTTCAATACCAAAATGTTGCAAAAATGCTTAATTGTAGTATTAATTAATTTTCTATTTTTTTTTTTTTGTAAATTCAATATTTGGAAAACGGTTTCACAAAAAATTTATATTTTTTATGCATAAAATGTAAACAATTAAGCACTTCAAAATGGCGTTCTTCAAATTTGTAAAAAATCTTTTTTATAAAAAAATATTAAGTAAACATCGGTTTATTTAAAACCCGATCTTTCGATTTTGGAATATTTTTTTTGGTAAGATTATATTTAGGCAATACAAAATTCTGCATACTTTGATTTTGGCCTGAATCTTTGTATAAAGAAGTTTTAGCACTTTTGTGAAAAATTCATGATTTTTTTTTTAGTTGTTATATTTAATTTCATTTTCGTGGCAACTTGCCACAAGAACAAGTACGTGCAACCCAGTCGTGCACCACAAGAGCAAGTTCATGCGACCCAGTCGTGCACTTTATTTAATCTTACTTTCGTCCTATGCTTCTAATCGAATGACAGCTCCCTGATATTGTTTGTAGTTAGTTAGCCTAGGGTTCATTCCCAATATCTTTTTGCTCTTTTACCCAACTTCTCTTTATTTGAGGAACAACACATGAAAAAGTCAGTATGGAAAAATAAATTAAAACAGTCACTCGAAAGTTGCTTGAAATTCTTCTTGCAATTCTATAACATAGAATACATGTCGAATGTTGCGAAAAAGATTTGCTTATAAGTAAGTACCTATAGTGTCCTATAGCATAGGAATTTTTTTTTCGAATTGGCTACAGCCACATTTTTTATTAAACCTCTTTAAAATCATCATAATCTATCAACTTTATATATTTCAAATGTATGACTGACTACTAATGGATTTATACTTTTTCTTTAATAACTAAGTTGTCATACTGTCATTAGTCTGCCTGATATTTTGCTTATAATGGTACTGTAATGTCAAACTAATTACAAAAATGATTAACTAGCTATTTAAATTTATGTATATTGAATTGCTGTACAATTTTTTGCCAGAAATGAAGGAACTTCTATGTTTCAGTCGTAGTTGTAATTACAAAAACGTGTTGATGTTAATATAGAACAGAAACAGATTTTAAACGAAAAATCATTCTGGGATACAGAAAAATATACAACCTACCTATGTATATACTTGATTTTTTATTTATGGTGGATTTATGGTGGATCTCTTTCATACTTATTCAAATATACTTGGATTTCGTTTTAATCTTGTATTCCAATATGATCAGGCAAATAGTAGATTATTTATTAAAGTTTTTCGGTCAAAACCCGAAGAAGAACAAAATATTTCCACCTAATAACACTGCTTTGACGGTAATTTTCCTTACAATTTTTTTTTATTTTCATGTTTTTTTCAGATTGTCATTAGAATGTATAAATAATAGTTGTCCTGCCATTATTTCGATTTATTTAAATTCATCCACATAATTAAAAGGAAAAAAATAAAAGTCAAATGGCAGCTAAATTTCCGTGGAAATTTTGTTTGCGATCACAATGAATCACGAGTGAAATTATTTCGAAAATCATTCACGATACCGATTTTCCGAATAAAGAAAAGATTACCAGGGGAATTTTATTGGTGATAGCTCCCAATCCCAATATGACAATACTAAATTTTCCCCCACTCCGGAGTTGTGCATAAGTAATGGGGGTGAAAATAAACCCCAAAAGGGAGTGTGGACACCAACACTATTTTGGCAGGAGTTGTAGGTTGTAGTTATTTACGCTAATCATCAGACTCCTTTAGTGACGCTTGTCTATTAACAATCTCATGTTTATGCAAAAAACACGTTATTAGATTGCCTGGGCCAGGAATTGAACGTGGACCTCCCACGCATCCACATGGTCATATCACACTACGCAATTCTACCATTGTAGGTACATGTTAGGCTCAACTTAATTATCTATATATTCACTGATTTCATTGGTATTGTAGATGGGAATTAATTTCACACAAATTTTAAATGTGAGTAAGCAGCGAATCTTCTTCCCACTAAAATTATTGACTGATGGCATTAACATTCTTTCTTTTCTTACGTCATTGGAATGCTAATTAACAAATGAGGAATTAAGCAGGATAAGAGCAAAAGGTCCAAATGGCAGTTTAATGGCTCATCTCACAGGGAAATTGACTTGCGCATGATTTTTAGAAAACGCTTGGGATAAATTTTTTTTATCCAAAATAAGATCATTTGAAATTGATAAATATCTTCCTTAAAAAATGCGTTCAGACCAATTAAAATTTCAGAAAAAATTAAAAAAAACATTGAGAAAAATTTATTAAATATGAAGACACATCTGAAATGTTTCTTATAAAAGTTTCTCAACTATGTTTACAATGTTTCTTTGGTCTTGGAAGGCTTAATAAACATTTCAGAAATGTTTCTCTGTTCCCATTCGTATGATTTAATTTGCATGATTCAATTTTAATTGAGAAGTGCTTGAATCAACCTGTGTACACAAACATTATTTGGTAAGAGTTTATAGCAGCTATTTCATGGCTGACACACCAATTATAGGATTACTATTTTAGTGTACCTCGTACATTTCGATATATATGTAGTTGTTGTTCTGTTATATCTATATCCAAAAAAACGACCTGTAATGGCAAAAATTTATCTGTTCGTGTTCACATTTCTGTCAAAATTCGATATGACAGAATTCTATATGATAGAACGTTCAGGAATGCTCTTGTATACCCCAATCAAAAATATAAATAAAACTACTTGGAAAGTATTATTGCCTTATTCCAGTCTATTGGGAGCTAAGTGCCTCTTTTGTTCATAACATGAAACGCACATGCTTAAATCCAAAATAATGAAATTTGCACTTCCATTTTGTCTTAATCTCTTCTGTCAAGATTGATGTTCTATTTATTTAGTATAAACTTATGTTTCGGTACATTCATTTTTGAAAAGCTACCCATTAAGGTTGGTAGGAAAAAGCTTTATCTCAGCCTCAAATATTATTTTTCTGAGCTAATGCCAGCTTTTGTATAAAAAAATACAATTATTATTTTGAATACGAAATAAAATTGTACAATTGATTGTTTTTCATTTAAAAGTCTAACCCGAATGAACTATAATGTTTGTGGGAATTTTAGTTTGATAAGCACATTTATTTTTTGAATAAATGTTGAAGTAAGGACGACATCTGCCCTTCCAACATTGTTTTAATTATTCTTAGCACATCCTTGACAATATAAATTTTCATACTCAAAAACTCAGATGTGTTGAACGGAAGATCTCATATAAATCATGCATGAAAAAGCACTCAAAGAAATGACTGATACATTTTATTCAAAAAAAAAAAAATTTCATTCATTGATGTCAGATTTAAATACATAAATATTTATTAAATTTATTAAAAATAACATTAAATTTAATGAATTATTTTCTAATTACAGGTTAACACAATATAATTAATCAGGAATTGATAAATTATTAAAACAACATTATATATTAATTACAAAAATTAAAAAAAAAAAAATATTGACGTCATTTTTTATTGATAATAACATAATATAATAGTTCTTTGCATAACATTTGTTAAAACAACAAAATTAATAAAAAAAACTATTTTTGATCAACTGAATATAATAAGCAATATGTCTTCAACAATGTATTGAACTCCTTAAAAGTCAGGAACAAATAAAATATATTACATATTCTTAAAAAAAAAACAATTAATGTGTAGTTCAAAATACAATAGAAAAAAGTTCCTTCTAACTAGAATGGGTGCACTGATATCATTATACTAAATTAATTGAATAAGGTATACCAACCTGATAAAACAAAGTGTACTCATTATTTATATTATATAAATGTGAGTTTAAATCAAACTGTGTGTATTTTTACGCATTGAAACATAGTTTATATAAATCTATTTCCAAAGTGAAAACTTTCAACAAAACCCATAAGAATATATTTACAAAATAAAATGTTTCTACTAAATTCAAATAAATGTTGTTTTCAAACTGTCCAAAGATAAATTATGGAACTCAATATATTGTTGTCTTTTATTTTGAACGTTCTAGTGAAATGGATTAAATTATTTATTTTTTCTTGTGTTTACTTTTTTAAATAATAAATTAAATTTTTAGAATAAGATTAATATTTATTTTTGTTATTAATTATCCACTTATATAACTAAATTAATATATAACAATGTATTTGAAACAAAGCAATTAATGTTTATATATTTAATAAATAAGTACGATGAATGTTGAATTAATAATTTTATGTGTTTCTTTTATTATAAAGTAGATTATACATACATATTTAGATTAAATTGTCATACAAATAATAAAAGATTTAACATTGCATTCTAGTTGAAAGATAATAATAAATTTTTTGTAGTTCTTAACGTGTTATACATTAAAAATAGAATCATTATTAAACAAAAATAAAGAAAATATAAAGTTTTATTGAAAACAAAAACAAAACGATTTATTTAATGTCATTTAATGAAGGAATAAATAAAAATACAGAATAAATAAAACTAAACGGGATATACAACCCTTTGTGAAATGTGTTAATGTTTCTTTTTTTTCAGAATGGTGGTAGGACTACAGAATGAAACTACACTCAGTTACAAAAAAAGTGGCGCAGTCATACTTTTTGATGTGTTGTTATCATTTTGACAACCTTATCCAGGGTATGCCCAGGCGAATTAAAGCTTTATTAGATGTTCGTGGAGGCAATACCCACTATTGAAGAAACAAGGACTAGTTTGAAAAAAAAAAAAAAATGTAAAAGTTTAAGTTTTGAAGTTTATGCCCATTTTCCTTAATTTATGGTTTATTTCTAAGTTCTTCCTATTTTTTCGTTTTTTATTACATGAATGACTTACTTTTATGTTAATAAACAAAACTGTACCAGAAAAACGTTTATTTGTTTAAGTTACAGCTACTTCAAAATGTTGCAAAATTTCAAGGTGCGTCACTTTTTTTGTAACTCAGTGTATTTGTGCATTTTTTACTGGGTCAAGTAAGTCTTGGTATAAAATATTATTTAAACTGCAATTGTCTTAATGGCGACGTATAGTTTTTATGAAGAGTAAAGTAAAGTATTGAGATTTCAAAACAAATTGAAATTGACTCCACGCAGAAAAAACAAACAGATTGATCAAACAAAAACACAAGTAAATTGGAATATGGTAAGTATGTTAGTAAATGAAGATTGAAAAGTTTGAAATTTGATCTTTCGAACTAATATTATTTAAGACTAGTTCAGTTGCAAAATGACAATCGAAACATTCAATTCCGCTGGCCCTAGCACCGGTGTTACCTCTAGAAAATTAAATAAAAGGCATACGACTGGGTCGGACAAACTTACTCTTGTGTCAGATTACCTAACTTTAGCTAAGGATTCTAAATAAGAAAATATAATAAAAAATCGCAAGTAAAAATAGAGTTTCCATAGCGATAATATGACAGGTACCTTTATAGGTGATTTTGAATTATTGGCAAAAATCAGTCCCACAGAATTTTATCAAAATCGATCGTATTTTTTTCGAGAAAAATTGGATTTTCTATAGTGTTTATATGGCAGGTACCGGTAATAAGATGATTTAAAAAAAGAATTCCGAACAGGAAACTTTATCTCGGGAAAATCACACTAAATTTCATCAAAATCGGTCGTATTTTTTTGGAGAAAAATTGTATTAACTTTATTTATGAGAACTTATTTTGAAAACACGAAAAAAAAACCGTCAGCTACAAATCCATTATACGAAATTTTATCAAAATCAATCGTATTTTTTTCAAGATAAATGGAGTTGTCTGTAACGTTTGTATGTCAGGTACCGTTAAAAACCTAGTCTTAAAAAAAATGTTGACCAAAAATATCACCGTTGGCAAAATATCAGTCATACGAAATTTTATCAAAATCGATCGTATATTTTCCGAGAAAAATGGAATTTTCTATTACGCTTATATGTCAGGTATAGTTATTTTCAGACTTAGGATAAAAATCAAAAATACGCCCGGGCATATTACTCTAAAAATACAGGATACCAAGTTTGAACAGCCGAACCTGTAGGTGTCGATACATCCAGATTGACAAACGGACAGACAGACAGACAGACAGTATTGTCGGACCTACTTTTTTCTTGTTCTCTATCATCGTTAATGTCATGTTTGATTGTTATCTCAAAACTTTTTTTTTACGAATACAAAACTTGCCTTTATAGTATCTATAATCGCAAGTAAGAAAACTCGCCGAAACTTCTTAATAATTCTTCAAATATATATATAGAATATCCAAACCTTGATGAATTTTATTTGGATTGAGACACATATTCTTATAGAAAGGGAAACGAAATAAATAATTCCTGTGAATAAACGTTGATAATAAAGAACCTAAGTTATTTTTTACTTGACGAAAATCTGGAGCTATACCCAAATATGACAACTTGCCACTGATGAGTATAACTGTATACTAAATTTTCTGGAGACGTAGCTTACATGACTTATTACAAAAAAAAATAATATAAAATGCACGACTAAGTAGTACGAACTTGCTCTTGTGGGAAACTAAAAAAAATGGCTTAAACGCGAGATCAAGTTGTATAGCAGAGCAGCTATCATTAAGGGTGGGTCTTCCTCGTAAATGTAGGGTACTACGTGCACAAAACTTAATATATCTCCTACATTTGAAAAGATATTTTGATGAAATAAAATTTATTATTTAGTCCATGAACATATCTTAAATCATATGTCCTCAATTTTATGTTTTACAAAAGTTTGTGCTTTTTAGGGAAGGAATTACACATTTTGTCCCCTTTATTTTGGCTGATTTATGCATTTCCTCAAGGGGCTCTCGTGTGATTTGTTTTTTTATTTTGTTGTTAATGTTTTTCAACTGTCAATGAATGTATGCTTTTCGTAGGATTAAAAAAAAAAAAAATTTTTGAGCTACAAAGTAGTCGTAAGTTCACACTAATTTAAAGCTCGTTTATTGGCGCAGTTTCTTAAATTTTCAACGGAGCCAAACAATATTTTGGCTCAGCCGTTAAAAAGTTACGGCTAAATTTGTAAAAACCGTTAAAACGAAACCTCCATTATGTGCATTTTTAACGTACACCACGTTTTATCAAAATCGTTAGAGCTATACATATATGAATAAAATTAAGAAAACTAAAATCGTTATATGGCAAGTAACCGTTATAGCTGGGCTTAAACGAAAATTAAAATTTCTCCTCTAGGAATCACCGAAATGTGCTATATACGAAATTTGAACTAAATCTGTCAAATCGTTTAGGCTGTAGGTCGGTGCACATACAACCACAGTTAGACGCAGACTCACACGGACGGCATGAAGAAATCTCCTTTTTTACTTGCGATTATCTATAGGTAGGTACTATAAGGCAAGTTATGCATTCGTAAAAAAAAAATATTTCAGATAACAATCAAACATGACATTACGATAATAGAGAAGACGAAAAAAGTAGTTCCGACGATTCTGTCTGTCTGTTTGTCAGTCTGGATGTATCGACACCTACAGCCTAAACGTAACAGATATAAACGTAACAGATAATTCAATTTTTCTCGAAAAAATACGATCGATTTTTATAAAATTTAACAGGACTAATTTTTTGAAAACGGTTATGTTGTTCGACAAAAAAAATGTTTACAACTAGATTTTTAACGGTACCTGCAATACAAGCGTTTTAGACAATTCCATTTTTCTCGTAAAAAATACGATCGATTTTTATAAAATTTCGTACAATGGATTTGTTGTTGGAAGGCTGTGTTTTTCATTTTTTCAAAATAAGTTTATATATTAACGATAACTGGCAAACAAGCCTCAAAGACAATCCAATTTTTCTCGTAAAATATACGATCGATTTTGATAAAATTTAGTGTGACTGATTTTTTTCCAGTAATGAAGTTTTTCGTTAGAAATTTATTTTCAAAATCACCTTATTAACGGTACCTGCCATAAAAACGCTATATTAACTATTTTTAGTTCCGATTATTTATTATAGATTCTTGTTTAGTATCCTAAGCCAAAGGTCAGTAATCTTATACACAAGAGCAAGTTAGTCCGAGCCAGTCGTGTCTTTTGTTTTATATTATTCCTATGTCTTAAAATAACGTTAGGTACATCATGTATATGAGTGATTTTTAGCCAAAGGTGATGTATTTTATATAATTTTTTTTAAGAAGAAGCTTATTTACGGTACCTCCCATAAACCGGTACTTTTTTGGTACCGATTATATTTTAAACGTCTGCACCTATTTCAGCGAAATCTTATGATATAAAAGTTCTGCTAAACCCCATTTATACTGCAATAAATCATTTTGGAAAAAAAGTATTTTTTTAAAATGTTAGTTTTTTCAATTCCATTTTTCTCGAAAAAAATCCGATCAGTTTTGATAAAATTTTATATGAGTGATTTGTTGTTGATGGTGATGTCTTTCATTCAAAAACTATTTATAGAGTAACTTATTAACGGTACCTGCCCTAGAACGGTAATTTTTATATACTGATTATCTATTAACCGGCTGAATTGATTTTGACATAATTTGATGTTCTTATATGTCGCCTAAGCATGATTAATACTGCATTCAAACATTTTTGAAAAAAAGTATTTTTCAAAAATTTCTGTTTTTTAATTTTATTTTTTCGAAAAAAAATCACATGAATGACAGTTAAAAGAATTTCCCTGTCGTTTACACGAAGGTTACTTGCCACAAGAGCAAGTTTGTGCGACCCAGTCGTGTCCTTTATATTTTGGGTTTCTCTAACATCGTAGATATTGGTCCAAGTTTAATTAAAACCTCGTATATTTTATTAAACGAAACCAATACCTTCTCTAATTGAACATGTAAAAATTAAGATATCTGATCTGAAAATGTTTATCGAATTTTAATTGTCAAAACTGTTAAAATCCTACCAGCGATCTGTTATAAATGTGTCCAATTCACAAAGAAATCATATAGTTCATAAGCTTGCATATTTTTTGTATGAATAAGCACTTTATTAAAGACAATTAAAAAACACTACTAACAATAGCAATAGTTAAAAAAAAAAAGTTTTACAACAAACAGACAGGAAGAGAGCTTATGAGCTTTGTGATTTCATAACATCAAGTGTTTATTGATAATTATCTTTAAATCCTCTGCTTTAAATACCAAAAAAGACAGCCATCCCCATATACCACTAATTTCAAGCTAACATTGAATACCATCTAATCATTAGTTGACTCATAAATATTTCCTAAAACCAAATTACCACATCATCATAAATCTGCTGCTCTGATGCACATCAGCTATTCAAAATCCTATATATTCATATAAGCAACAGGTCGATTAATAATTGAAACTATGATTTCTAGTAGGTACTTTGGTATATATGTATTTTATAGTATAGAGAGAAAATTTACGAGCTTTAAGATAACAACGATGTCAACCTGACAATTCAATTTATTACCCATCCCTGTGATGAGATGGCAATAAATTTACTGGACCTTCAAAAATTGTACCACCTCCAGTTTCCACTGCACAATAAGGGAACATAAAACGCAGTAATGCAGTTTGACCTTTCTTAATACATTTCGACTTATTAAATTCACATCAGCAATTTACGTCAATGTCATCAGCATTAATGTGCAAATTGTAAAAAGCGTCCCTTAAAACATAACAAATCAAGGTTGCCAGCCATAGCCACACTAAATGGGATTATTTTACCAAACGAAACTGAACGTTGTTGGTTGTATATGAGAATGAGAATATGCTCGGAAACTTTTTATACCATTTAGTGTCCTGTTGATTGCTTTCCAAAGAACACCCCCAACTCCATTCAGGGGAAGGATGATGTGAAACAGTAATCATCGATAAATAGATTACCAAAAAGCTGAATCCTGCGTACTATAGCTCTGGGGAAATGATTTCGTGGAACTTAAAAATATATAGTCAACGCATCAAATGACCAACATGCGTCAGCAGTGCCATCTCTTGGGAGCTTTCTGAATAAGATAATCAGTGTGGCATTGTCCTTGCTGTTTTGCAACAGTTAACGGTCTATATAGTAATTAGATAAGGAGGGAATATTTCGGGATAACATCCCGAAGTTCTTGGCAAAATATAATATGTTTCTCTTTTCTCACAGGAGTCATCCGGAAAATAACTTCAGTTCGCTGAGATACTCCGTGGATTGTACATCGTCTTATCGGAACAATATTACAAGCTATCGGTTGTATTCCAAGTAAAAATATTCATATAAAAATATACCATATAAAATAAAATTGTGTGTTTATTTTACAATAAATTTGTAAAAAAAAAATAAATAGATCCAAGTGAAGTGTTGACTAAATTTGTCAAAAAAATAAAAGTGAAATAAAAAAAAATTAAACAATAAAACGGATTATTTAAAAAAAAAAAACCAAACTCCATAAAAAGCATTCAACAACTGGATTTCTTGAGACATCTCGGTGAGTCCTGATTTAGAAACAAAGTTCTTTTTTTAATTATAATCTTTGCAAAGTAATTAGCTCACTATACAAGGGACAGAAAAGTTTCTTTCTCCATGGAACTAAAGCCCCAGGATTTATCAGTCATTTAACTTTTATCATAAGCAAATGAACACATTAGCACCCACCCAGGGTGCACTGGGCAAGGACTCTTGGTGGTAATGTCCCCTCATAAAAGAGTCTCTTTATATTGCGTTGTCGTCGTCGAATCAACTCAAGGTGTCTAACCCTTGGAAAATGTTTAACCACCTCAAAAAATCACACCCTAAAACTAAGAAGCAAACAGTAGATATTTTGATTGCCTTGACATCAAAGTTTGAGAAGGACGCCTGTTGCGCGTTTGTGAATCATGGATGATGGTGTTGAATATATGCCATCATCATCTAAGTCGCATATAAATTTGGTATTTATTTTTTCTTTCATCCTTTTGCTGGATGTCCTGGATGATATAAAAAATGGTCAGAAACACCAAACGATATATTATATTGTGTTGGGGTTGACATTGGTCGATGATTAATTTTTCCATTAATCTCCGGAGCAACACATTTTCAGAAATTGTTGCTGATCCTTCTGATAGAATAGTGTGGGCGAATTGAATGAACATAAAAAAGGAGTTTTTTCCTGGATGCACTCTGTTATAAAACTGGGAAAAATTATTGATTGACGTCAATTCTATATGTTATATGCATAAAACCATTTTTGTTTGCATTCTTTCAATGGTGGTATATTACTATACATAAGTTCTTAAGCTATATGTGCTATCAAATTCAAGGATGATTTTGGTCTAAGGTCATGGTGTGAATGCGTACAGTTAACGATGGAAATTATCTGTTTTGCTTTGAATGAAAAAAAAAAAAAAAAAAAAAAAAAACAAACCCAATTTGCGCGACATTTTTAAAAATCCCTATTTAAGCTCTTTATAAATTTGAAACTAACAAGAAAGATTTCGTAGCTAAGAAGCTATAGTCTTAACGAAGCTTAACCAATAGCTGAGGAAAAACCTTTGTGATGGAAAAAAAGAAGACATTCACAAAAAAATAGAAAACCCCTTTAGATAAAACATATTCACATTGGAAATGCTTAAATAAATACATCACAAACCCGAATATTGTTCTTTCTCTGATTTATGTAGCATGAAAATTGGCCACCAGTGACAAGGATATTGAAGCATATACACAGAACCATTTTTCATTTAGCTTTGACTCTGTAGTAGTTTTTTTTTTTGTGTATGGAAGAAAATGAAGAGCAAAGCGTTTGTTTGATTAATTGCGGATACTTTGTTTATTTTGGTATTCAAATTAAAATGGATTATGTTATATAGTTCGTGCTATAGAATAGATATTTAGATTTAACGAAATTTAAAACTGCTTTAAGGTTTAGAATAAAAAAAATTTATTTAAAACTAGCGAAGTTATTTTTTTAACCAATTTGTTCTTCTTTGTTTTCTTTTTTAAGTTTAAATTATAATATGTAGGTATTACAAAAACAGAAGCTTAGACATTTTATTATTTAACCAGATAATATTGCATAATAGGTGTTTTTATATTACTTTATTAAGGGTTAGATGTATATTGTATAATGCGACATGTTATAGAAATGATATAATCAAAAATGTTGATAAAACTCTATAGGTTGATTGATGATACAACCTTAACAATTTTTGTTGTCAAGTTACTAAACTTTTGTAATTTGTTAGATTTTAATCTTGAAAAAATAATAAAAACAAAACGTACGTAGAAAATTCCCATACTTTATCAAAGATTTTTACTTTTATGTATATTTCATAGTGAAAAAATATATGTATAGATAGATATGTAGAGGATTGACAAAATCAGTCTTGAAATTCTGTCTTTCTGTAAATAGATATATGTATATTAGAGTGACCGCAACGCTTTTCAAATTTCTTACCGGTAGATATTTAGTTGTTTAAGTGAACAGTTTTAAAAAAATTAATTTTCAAACTCAAAATTTTGAAAAAAAAAAAATTTGTAAACTAATTTTTGTCAAAATTTTATGTAATTAACTATTATTTTTATTTTCAAAATTCAATGCTCTTATTAATTTTTAGTCAAAAACAGAAAACCGGATGCCAAAATGTATCTTAGTTTTTGAGAAATTAAGAAAAACTAGAAGTATTTTTTTCCAAGAAAAACACTTTTTTTTTTGGTTTTCCCAAATTTGGCCTGCTCAGGTCAATTATAAATTAGGGAATTAACCTGTTTTTATTTTTTATCATATACCATCCGATTTTAATCAAATAATAAAAAAAACGAATTAACTTTTTACTTTACTTACTAGTTTTACTTTTAATATTTTTTATTTTCTCAAAAACTAAGATACATTTTGGCATCCGGCTTTCTGTTTTTGACTAAAAATTAATAAGAGCATTGAATTTTGAAATTAGAAATAATAGTTAATTACATAAAAATTTGAAAAAAAATAGTTTAAAATTTTTTTTTATTTTTTTTTTTCAAAATTTTGAGTTTGAAAATAAATTAAATTACTACTTAAATTATTCTCCACAAAATAAAATTCCTGTTAATTAGCACCTGAGTTGCCATGGAAATTTCATTCACCATCGCAATATCAATTCAGATTAAAATTTCAAAAGTCACGATATCAACTTTTCAAGTATTATGTATATAGGAAATATTTCTAGAAAAAAAAAATTATAGCTTCCATTATTTTATTGGAACGAACTGTTGGATAAACTTTTTTCGAGGGAAATAAATTCTTTGTAAGTGTTTAAATAATTTTTTTTCTGCATAGAGAAGGACTGTAGACCTTATTTATTTAAAAAAAATGAAAATGTTTTTTAGTTAACAGTTGTTGTGCTTTTTTTTTATAATAATGACGCCATTGCAGAAATTTCCATATTTCTATTAAAAAAAATAAAAAATAAAAAATTATTTAATTAATCATTTCTAAAAAAAAATGTATGTAAGTTATACATAATTTATTTTTGATTTTTTTTAACCTAATTCATATAAAGTTATTTAATTGATATTTAATGAAAGTTTTAATTTGATAACTTGAAAAGCAAATCAAAACGACTCTTGTTAAATAAAATCAAATAAATAATGACATGTTTGTTTATACTAAATATTATATGTACGTTAGATATGCAAAAAACAGCGACTCATTTTGACATCTTTTGTGCTATATTTTTATAATACTTCAAACATCTTCTACTGATATTGAACAATTTAAAAATATTTTTCACATTTTCGAAAGGGATTGAATATTAAACCAAAAAGGTTTTCGTACTGTACGACCTTAACCAACTTATGTACAAAAACCAACAACCATTTTACTTCAATATTCTATGTCTTATTTCAAATCAAAATCAACAAGCTGAAACATAATCACTTACCTTCATAGAATATAAAACACAATACATGATTCGTTTGATTCAAATGACACGTAGGTAATTCAAACAGACTTGTTATGTCCTGGAATGCTTCTTTTCTATTTGTAGACATGTATATGTATAACAATATAGTGAAATTGGTTCAATCGGTTAGTCAGGCAGGTTCATGTAGAATACACTTCCCACATCGTTTAACCCTTTGGAAAATACTAAATTAGCAATTCCTTTACAGAATTCCATGAAAAAGGGTGACATTCCTTTTTAAGTTAGTAAAAAAAATCCTTAACTTTTATTTTATTGATAAAAAAAAAAAAAAAAAATAAAAAAAAGAACTACTCACGTTCATTGTTTTGAATATCGTATTGTTTGAGAATAACAAAAGTTATTTTTCTGACACGATTCGTCACATGAAATATGTCAACAATTTTTTTTTTTTTAATATGAATACGATGTCAAGTTTTTTGCAAGCTTTTGTTTTGAGTTTTTTTTTGTAAGTGAAATCTACTTTGCATATATGTACATAATTGATTTTAATTCATAATCCAAACAATGAGAACAATTTGAAAAAATAGTTTCCTAATTGGTTATGGAAAAGCTATTGTTATATTTTTGTGATGTTCAATTTGTTTTACTTATTTTTTAACAGAAATTTAATGCAATGTTATTAAAAAAAAAACAAACGGAATTCATGTCGACTACACAAGCACTGGATATTATTTTAGTAGGTAATGGTCTCAGGAAAAATGCGCTTTACTATTAAATACAAAATCCAAATAAACATCAAAATACTAACTTAATTTTTAAGCAGTACTAGTATGCTAAAAAATCATTTTTGAAATGTTTCTGAAGTGTATCGTGTTGTTAACATTTTGATATCTACGAGACATTTTCAGATTAAAAGAAATGTACACTTTTTTTAAACAAAAATAAACATATGCAACATCAATTGAAATTTAAACAAAATAAAATTATTAATACAACTATTTCAATTACATAAAAAAATCACCATTAAATTTCCAGGAAAATATTTCCCTTTTTCAAAAAGTTGGTATCGTGAATAATTTTCAAAATTTCGCCCGGAATTTAATGTGATTATATTATTTTTTTAATTTTTATTTATAAGGTAAAGGATTTTAAGTATAAAACAGAGCATTGACAGGACAGCTATTTGAGTTTGGCGTCTATGCTACAAATAAATTTAAAACACGTATGTACATGTGATAGGAAAAAAATCCCGACTACCAAAATCCCGACTAACAAAATCCGAATGCCAGAATCTCTACTCGCAATATCCGAATGGTACGAATAAAAAATCACTTTAAGCACGTTTTTGTATCTTTTGTTTTGATTTTTTAGTTATGTAATAATAAAATAATGAATTAATGTCATAAGGCGAAAATTATGAAAAAGTCACCTTAATGTGAAATCACGCTTGTATGGGAGCTATCATTAATTGGATTGGTAACACCAAATTTCCGTTACGTTATAGATACCTATAGCATTAAATTTCATTTCATTTCCTTTTTTTAACCATAATCCTGAAAAGCAGTTATTTTAAGAATGTGGTATGTAACATAACGCACACAAATGTTTATCAATATACCCATTACAACCTGGCTAAAATCTTAAATTCAAAATGTTCCTTTTTGGAATTACCAAAATGTGCTATGCACGAAATTTAAAGTAAATCCATTAAACCATATTTAAACTGATCGTAATGTGTTTGATTAAAACCTCTATTTTCAATACATGGAAACCAATACACTTAAGTTATTAAGCAAGTAAAAATTAATACATTTTAAATATTATAAAGTTCACCTATTTTGATTTTTTCCCTTAACATTCCGTGCACAACATGAAATGGATGAACAACTCGAGACATTTTTTTTGTTTGCTTTGGGAAGCGTAATTGTTGTTTCAGATGATTTTTTATTTAGGTATACCAAATGATTTTCAAATTTATATTACGATTGGTTTCGATTTTATTACCCATTTTTCGGCATTATTACCAATATGAAAAACGTTTTTAATGACGATTTTTATTGCCTTTTTTTCGATGTTATTTCCTTTCGAAAAGAAAATATAAATAATAAAAATTATGTTCGACCTTTTATCTCATTTCTTGTATTTGAATTTATTTGATTTCGAATAGACAAACACCCTAATAGACCAACACCCTAATTTTTTTAATACATACGTAACTCTATATGTGGGGTGGACTATTTCAAATGGTAACTCGAAAAAAAAATATTGTTTAAAGTAATTTTTATAAGGGACAACATTTTAGCTTCTCCCATAGGAACCATGGGGTTTCAGCGATATCAAATGCCTCATACATCTACCTACCTTACCTACCATTAATTCACATAATTACTTGTCGTCTTTAATGGTGGATTTACAAAACTAAAAAGAGACAGATATACATCTTAAACCATAGACGAAAAGATTAGGTACACAGATACCATTGACGTATTAGATATGGACCGCGAGTAGCCAACTTCACGCATGTTCCAACATAACTAGGGGCGCCATCAACTACTATCAGGGAATCTGCGTAGCAGTGCTACGCTTGTTTTTTTAATTAATCATTTAATTTTAATATATTTAGGTGGAAATTGTAATCAAACTAGTTTTATTTTACAAAACAAATCAACTCTACATTGCATTGAGTTACTTGTATATGAATATGTCGTCGTTTTATTTAAATTTTAAACGCGAAATTAGTACACGTATTTAACACTAAAAGATGATGGCGTATTTTGGCCGCTTTTAGCTGGAACAACAGTTGAATTTTTCATACAAACAGCCAGTATGAAAAATTCAACCGACTGGCGGTCCATATCTAGTACGTCAATGACAGATACCATCTGAATTGATTTTCTATAACAAGTTGCTGTCAAAATGATTAATGCTGTAACGCACCACACAATGTTATAAGAAAAATTCTTTCGCATTTTGTTAGAGACATGTAAATCCACCATAAGGCGTAAAAAATAACAACAAATCTCCATTCATTAAAAAAATCCAATTTAAACCTCTTCCACAGAAACCGTTTATAATTCAGGGATAAAAGCATGTCAGAAAATAAATTATCCCCTTGAAAAATTGCATTCAGATCCATTCAGCCGTTCTGGCGTGTTTGAGTAACAAACATGAATCCGTATAATATTTCGCATTTATAATATTAGTAAGATATGTTAGCATGTATACAATAAAATGGGAAGTATAGGTGTTTTACAGTGAAATTTTCCTGTTTGCATTCTACGATATTTTTTACTTATTATGTTAAAACTCTTTCAAGAGAGCCAATTTTTCTGTTTTTGTGAAGTTTGGTCCCTATAGTTTACGTCAATAATCGATTTCAATTTGTTATCGAAACTCACGAGCAAATACCAAGGCTCAATATATACCTACTCGATTTCACTCTAAGCATCTTCCGCATCCGCGTTTGTTACACAACTTTTCAAGTACAGTACAGTATGCATATATAGTCCAGTAAAATTAGGTTTAAAGCTTACAAGAAATACTGTAGTCGAAATTTTATTTTTATTTGAAAGACTACCAATTGGAGAGTCTAAATCCACAAAGTTCACAAAAAAAAAAAAAAAAATCCTGCGTTGTCCGTCATCTTGAAAAAGGCGTTTGAGTGATTTTCTCAAGTTCTATAGGTCCTAGAATATGATTTTGTTTTTTGTATATTGTAAGGAAAAAATATTTCCTACAACTTTGTTACATAAACAATTTCTCTTTTCTTATTATTGTTAGTCGTGTTTTGTTGGTAAGTGTTTAGTCACTTTAGCAAAATTTTGTATGGGATACGAAAAGTGGCGATAAATTGGTCAGTAATTAAAGTGAACATAAAAGTGAAGATAAAATCTTGGAATGCCTGGAAATTTTTGGCGCGAAATATAATGTCAATATATTTTTTGCTTAAAGTTGGTGGCACCTACGACAGCTTAAGACATGGACTCCATATACAAAGATTATTAATGGTTGTGTTCATTGTGTTTTCTTTTAGGGCGGCGTGTTGCGGAAGAAGTTAGAAGCTTTCAACTTACGAAAGTTGCAAAAAAGGTTTGATGATTTTGAACTTTTCGCTTAAAAACAAATAAAAATTGGTTAAAGCAGATTTTTAAATAAAATTATATAATTTGGGATTTAATTTGGTAATATTCAAGCTAAATAATGATTATTTATCCGGTTTTTATTTGTTTGTAGTGGAAGGTGGGGTTCAAGTTGACCAACTCGGCATATTCAAATAGCCATACTTTGCAGACACATCCATAAAATTATTTGAAACTTCGGCTTGGCATATAGTCAAGAATACCAACTTTGAAATAAAATAAGAAAGTGGATACAAAAGTGAATATAGCGTTTTGTTGGTTCCTTCCAGTGCTGACTAACTAAAAATTACCAACAAAACACGACTGTTGTTATATTGTACTATTCGTACTAGAATGTCAGTTTTTATTACTGACCATTCTGTTAATTTTCATTGAATGTGTTTGAACAACAACAACTATACAGCTATATCTCCAGCCAAAGATAGAAAGAAACGAATAATAATATTCGTAAACGAGTAAATAAAATTCGTTTAAAAATTGGTGGTAGCGCCTTTAAGTTGTTGTTGTTGTTCAAACACATTCAATGAAAATTAACAGAATGGTCAGTAATAAAAACTGACATTCTAGTACGAATAGTACAATATAACAACAATTACCTAGTTTGTATGCAGAGTCGAAAGATCGAGTTTTAGTTGAAACGAAATTCCAACACAGGTATTTCAGCAAACTAGTTGAAAGCTTGACGAGTTGAGTTAAGTGCGAAAAAGTTGAAATGACAGGAGAATAATTGCCTTGCTTTGTAGGCATTAAGGCAAAAAGATTGAGTTTTCGAGAAAAAAATATTTGTATTGCTCTTACAAGTTATGCGCATACTTTTCAAGAACAAATATTCATTCGTTAATATGCATTTGATCACATGCAGAAATAATTGTGTATTCAACATTTCAACCCAGGTATTTCATTTAATTTTCAACTCAACACCACTGCTCGAGTGCGATCGAGTCGAATTCCATTTCGTTCCAACTCATCCCCGTTTACAAATGGGTGAACCTAAGTTCAAGCTCGCTTCAACCATGCATATAAACTAGGTAAATAATAACTTAAATAGTCTGGTATGTTACCTATCTTCCAACCTCTCCCCCTTTGATATATGCTACGAATTGTAGTCTATCAAATTAAGGTTAGGAGAAAATGGAGGCGGAACAAAACAACATACTTAGAGGCGCTTAGAAAAATGTTGAAGCTCCAAATGCGTTTGAAAAAACAAACAAACATAACATCTCGACCTGTGTCGCCAGTGGTCATAAGCGGTGGAATGCGTAGTGCATACGACTTCGAAGACTTAGTAAATCTGAAGGCGTGGGTTCGAATCTCACGGTGTGCATGTGAAAAAGTTTTTTATAATAAAATTGGATTAAAGCTCAATACCACTAAAAGGAGACTGATGAAAGGAATTAGCAATCCTTGAAATAGCTATATCTCCAGCCAAAGATAGAAAGAAACGTATAATAATATTCGTAAACGAGTAAATAAAATTCGTTTAAAAATTGGTGGTAGCGCCTTTAAGTTGTTGTTGTTGTTCAAACACATTCAATTTCTCTTTTCTATTAAAAGTTATTGACTAAAAACCGTTAAAATTTTCGAGAAAGAATTGGTTTTTACCGATTATAACGATTTCCGTTGATTAAATCGAAAAAAAAATTAACATATTATTGGTAGAACTTTAAATTTCCGAGTTGTTGACTGGTGTTGGGTGTAGTGGTTGATTTGATAGATAGAATGTTGCGCTATTTAAGGTTAAAATCTAACAAAATGTATCAGATACCTAGGCAAGTTGTAAGAAATATTTAAGAATGATTAGGTAGAAGTAGACACATAATTTTTTTTATGTTTATTCTTTAGGGTTAATGTTGCTTTTTAGTTTATAGGCATTGTTGCGCCGTGATAGAAAATTTTAAAAGCAAAAGGTAACTCGGTAGGAATCGGATTATATGGACGCCACGCCACTGCATTATATACATAGATGTATCTTCTAAGGGCCACTTGCACTTTTACTTTTATAAGTTATAGAACCTATACTGATTTATCTATCGATAAAAATATAAACTCGTTGCACCACAACACTAAGCGCTCTGTCTATAGATAAATCTACAAAATATGTATCCACTCATTTTTCACTGGATTTACTTTTTATGTCCTCGTCAAATAGAATATGACAAAGAAGATGCTATATAGGTAAGGTTCAACTGCATGTGCAAGTACATAAAATGTTGTTGTGGGGTTTGAATGAATGAATTAATAGTGAGGTTAGATACACTGCGACCTTAAGGTCTATTGTGCCCCTATTTACAGCCGGATGAGAATTCTCATACTAAAGCTCTTCTTCAAGTCATATGGCCTTGAAGAATTTTAGTAATTGGAGTACCTTCAGAGATGGTAGTTCCCTCTCTTCTATCTGGTAATGCCCCAGATGTTTGAATCTTCTTTGTAATACACATTTTTGAATTAAATGGTCTGGAGTTTCTTCATGTTCATTGAAGAATCTGCATATCGGGTCGTCTGTTATGCCATTGATACTCAGGTGTCTTCTGAGTTTGCAATGGCCTGTGAGGAAGCCCGTAATAATTCTTAGGTTATTTCTACTTAAGCCAATGCAGTCTTTGAACCTTGCTTGGTTGTAGTTCCCAAGTAGCATTTTGGACTGCCTTAGCTTAGGAAGTCCGTTCCAGATTATATTTCTTTTGGACTCCTCTTCTGTTTTGATTTTGTTTTTAATCACATTTTCACCAACACCGCAGTAGGGTTCTGGGCCCATGAGAGCCGTTTTTGCCCCTATCTTTGCCAAAGAGTTTGTCTCTTCATTACCTTGAATACCATGGCCTGGTACCTGGCCTGGTTGTGGGGTTTCTGTTGTGGGGTTTTCTGTTTCGTTTTTATTTTTCATATTTGATTAGCTGTGTTTTCATTCGCGCAACATAAAATCTAAAATTAAAAACTTATCTATTTAATTATGGATATATGTACATAGCCAACTACGAATTTATAAATGTTTCCTTTATTTTCGTGCAAGTGGCCCTTAGAACTTCTCTATTAAATTTGCTTTAAATTTTTATAAAAAAAGAAATGAATTAAAAAAAAAAAATCACCAGAGAAGTATAACTACGAGAGTACTACACATACCCTTTTTTGTTCAATTGTTTGTACAGTGGTTTTGCGTTACATTATTTTTTTTAGAAATTGTATGTTACCTCGCCCATATCGATGGAATATCTTGAAATGTAAAAAAGGCTGCGGCATCACTTCTTTGTTTATTTTCTTAAAACAAAAGTTATCCAACCTACAAAAAAAAAACAAAAACCATACCATATAATTTAAAAATTCTAAAATTTGTAACTCCTCTCGAATTCAATAAGAATTTATATTCAGCTTTGTCTCAAATACCACAGCAATATACTCACACCAAACAACGAAACTTATAAGGCAGAGAAGAGATCTTAAATTTTCTAAATGGCAGCAGGAAATTCAATAAAAATGTAAACCTTAAATTTACGCCTTAAACGTGCTCCGCATATTATACATATTTATTTTTATTTTATTTTTTTTTATTTTTGTGTAAAAAATTTCCTTGAATTGATTTTACACTCACTGGAAAACATGAAAATTGAAAATGATGGGCTATTCAAGGAATTATTATTATTTATTCAAAAATGTGCCTTCTTGTTAAAATGTAATAATATCATAATGGAGGAGCAAAGCATGTTGGGTGTTTTCAATGAATGAAATGATTTTATTCAAGTTTAACACAGATTGTTTTCCGTAAGCAAAAAAGCGTTGGAGTAAAGTGAAAGGAAGATTATGAAAGTCATTTCAATAGAACGCCTACATAAATTGAAATTATTTTTTGGTAGGTCGTTGTTATATATAAATTCAATTGAAATTTTCAAAATAATGAAAAGAAATGTTAAAAATTTTATACAGTACAGACAAAGAAATGTTTCCATTGCAGAATAAGTAAAATGGAAGTGGTGTGGTTAACTTTAAAAAAAATTCTTTTTATAACACGCTTGGATTATTTTGTTGGTGTCGAGGGGGTTTGTCACACTAGCCAGTTTAGTGGTTCAATGAGTGCAATAATTCAATTGACTTCATATGATTTTAGGTGATTTTAAGCAGTATTTAAATTAATTTAAAAATTTTGTGATTGCATTGATTTGAAATAAATTTAATGATTTCAAATGATTGCAAATTAATAAAAAATAAAGTGCACGACTCGGTCCACGAACTTGCTCTTGCGGTGCATGACTGGGTTGCATCTACTTGTTCTTGTGGCAAGTTGCCACGAAAATAAAATAAAATTTAATATTTTTTTTTTAAAGAAAAAAATCATATGAATTTATTACAAAAGTGCTAAAACACATTTTTTACAAATTTGAAGAACTCCATTTTTAAGTGCCTAATTGTTTGCATTTTATGCACAAAAAGTAAAAAAAATTGTCAAAGCGTTTTCCAAATATTGAATTTACAAAAAAAAAAAAATAAATTAAACATTAAAATTAAAACTAAAATTAACCTTTTTTGCAATATGTTGGTATTGAAATTTTTTCAAATCATCTAGACCTTTCTAAAAAAAATTTTCTGTTTGAAATCGATTAACCTGTTAATGAGATAGCTCAAGAAAAAAACGATTCTATGGGAGATACCGTTAATAGGTTTGCCAAAATTTTGTTTTTGCAATTTAACAAAAAGAAATCAGACAGAAACCATCAGTAATTTTTTTTAAGAAAATCGTTGGAGCCGTTTTCGAGAAAATAAAGCTTTTCCGAATCCGTTATATTTCAGGTACCGTTATTTTTTGAGCTAAACAACATTCAATTTCTCATCTAAGGAATGGTCTACAAACCCTACATACAAAATGTTAAGTAAATCGGTTAAGCCGTTGAGGATGTAGGGTATAATAAATACAGACTGACATACAGACAGACAGAATTAATTTTTAATGCAATTTTTAACTCAAATACAATAGCGTTTAAGAGCGCAAAGAACCAATGACTCAATTACTGAGTCAGTCAGTAAAAATATAAAAAGCCAATGATGCATTGAGTTGACTAAAGAAAGTGTCATGTGTGTTATGCGTGTAACACATTTTTAAAATCTTAATAAATCTTAGTCTTATAAGTAACACCGCTCAGTTAGTTTGTTAAGAAATTTGAATGTAGATAACAACTTTTCTCCTAATTGACCTAGGGCTTCAAAATTTTGTTTGTTTGGTGCCGACGGGAGCGCTCCCTACATGCATTTTTTATAATATTTTTCCAAATTGAGGCAGAGCCTTGAAATTTCGTACGTAGATAGCTCTAGGGCTACCGGTGTTCGGATGTAACAATTATGTGACTGCAGCGCACTCTACCTCTATTTTTATTGTATCTTCTCTCCCAATTGAACTAGGTCTTTAAAATTTTGTTTGTATGCTGCTCTCTGATTGTTATAATTATTCAGTATAAAAATGGATTGACTGGAGCGCCCTCTACATGCGCTTTTAACTAATTGTGTTCCTAAGGTAGAGACTTGAAATTTTGTACCTATATTTATCCAGGGCTACTGATATTCCGATGCAAAAATTGACCAACTGCAGTGCTCTCTGTATACATTTGAAAAAAAACTTTTTTCTTGATTGAACTAGAGCTATAAAAATTAAGCTCGAGTAATTCTCTTAAACTACAAGATGTTCAACATAAAAAATAAACCGATATTTGAAATGCCTCTACCAGTATTATTGTCAGCATAAGTATTCGTCTTTCTGATGGCGTAATTTGGTAGAATTTAACTTTCCCTCCACTGATTAGGCAAATTTAGTCGTTTGGAGATGAGAATTGTGAGTCTTTCTTAGCTCGTTGTCCATGTCTCCCATCTTTTTCCATTACTTACAGTGTATACCGTACCGTCTTGCCGAATCACTTTGCCATTTATTGAGTTTTCACGGCCGCGCCACAATGCCGCCATGACTTCTTCGACTACTTATGTGATATAGGGCACTTCTTCTTTGATTGGTGTGGCTGTATTTAGTTTGGGAAACTGTTTATTGAAAAGTCTTTAACGATACTGTCGCCACCTGCATAGAAGTCGTCATCCACAAGAAGTTGGTTTTGAGCATTGTTAATGAACTTTGGTGAACAAATCTTCTTCTTTAAGCGGCAGTTTTAAAAATACTCGCGACTTTGTTAATGACGTAGTTCCTAAAAAATCTGGTTTCTTTGGATGACCTTATATATATTACTTATTCGTCTTGAGAAGAAATGATATTGCTTATCCAACCACAAAACGGTCCAGGTTTGAATCCGTTATTTAACTTCATGTGGTTTGCATAAAATTGAAACAAACATGTTTCTTCATGAAACGAAAATAGCACGTTCCTTCTTACAGACACACGAGACACTAGTAGTTGAATTATTATTGTTAGATATAAAAAATATAAGTAAGTAACTACATACATCTGTTCTTTCGCTCCTTATATGCAAAAATTAAAATGAATAACAAATTGAAACTTTTTTTTTTTATAATTTAGGAGCTCATTCAATTTGTATTTTTTAATCATATTGTAGAAAGTAATTACAATGTTGCCTCTGCAAGTTTATCTAATTAAGAACTTTAGCACTTTTGAAAAACATTTATAGTTTAGAGAGGTAGAAACTTGTCAATGCATCTAACATGATGCATAAATGTTTGCTGTGGATGCGATGGTTTTGCGAAGTTAAGGATTAAGATTTTAATTGGTTTTAATTTTAAAATGTCAAATTTAGATGCGTTTTAACTATTTTCTCTGCTATTATAAATACTGATATTGAATAACAGAACTTTTGAATAGAATTTATTATGGTTTGATATAAAAATGACTTTAGTGTTCCTTGAGTTCCTTGTTCTTTGAGTTTCTGAACACATATTTTTAATTTGTGTATTTAGAATTTTTATTTATCGTTGATAATCCAATTTTTTAATAATTTGATTTATAGTGAATGATATGTAGTTTGCTTAAGCTAACTTCGTTCAAATTTTCTCTGGACTAAAGAAAACACTTGAGAATTAAAAAAAACACACTGATGTCAGTAACAGCAAGTACCTGTACATATAATTATATTGTTTTAAACCTTAAATAATTTCACCATATGTATACATAAAAGAAAATTAATTAAGAAATTAATAACGTAAATTTATATAACCTATTGTACAATATAACTATTTTTTTATTCGGTTCTTTTTCTTTTATTTTTGTATTAAATAAATAAAAATATCAAAATTCGCAAAAAAAAATTTATAACGCGGCGTCAAAAACATAATTTGTAATTTATCACATCGGCTTTTTCACCGCTGCGTCTTAACGCTGCTGTCGACCCAACGCGGTGTTAGAAAAAGCGCTCTATGTGTACAGTGACCATTTTTTCAAATTTAAAAAAAAACGCACAAAAATTTAACAACTTTTAATTAAAAGTCTTGTTATCCTTTTTACACTTAAAATTCAGGTCATATAGTACAGTCATTTTAGGCAAACTAGAAACTCGTAGACAATCATATACACCTTCATATTGGCGTTCTAAAAGTTCTGTGCGAAGTCTCATAAGTTCTCGTGTCTGCAACGTAACTTCTCAAGGTCATAAGTTCACAAAATTTGCGTTTTTCACGGCTATCTCGGTTTTTATATCGATACTTATTGCTGTTAACATCTATTATATAAACATTCTATCTCAACTGATTAACTGTCCCTTTTTCGGTCTTATGGCCAGTTTCTCCAAACACTTTTAAATATTTATTGGGTTGTTAAATCTTAAAATGGCATTTTTCAATTTCACCATTTATTTTAATTTTTAAAAGGGCCAATAAAGTAAAGTCCCATTTTGTTTTAAATAAATTTAAAAGGCGTCTTAAAAATGCAAGACAAAGAGAACGTTGAAATTTTTGGATTGATATGCTCTCCTCTTGCTTGCTCTAATGAAAGAGAGCCATGAGTGGGGAATAAAAATCCGGGGTTGGCATCAAGTTTCCTCATTTTTAAAAATTCACCTCCTTATGTTGGTGCAAACCATTTCTAAGCTAAAATGCCAATAAATTTTATTACTCCGTTAACTTAAATGCTTTTAGATGTATTTTGGTGAAACTTTGCAGTAGGCTAGTGAAAAATTCTCATAAAATTTACTACATCTAAAAGGTACACACATATATACTTTTTTTTTTATTTTCAACCCTTTCCAAGCTACATATTGCGTCGCGAAAGAGAAAATTGTTACTCAGAGATTGAATGTAATCTATTAATGAGGATAATACTTAAACTTAAAAAGTGGCTTGGAAGAGAAAAAGAGGATTGGAAGGACAATTTAGTAAAAGATATGTATTGCTCTATATATTACAATGGGGGGTTCACAATTTAAGTCATAATCAAGCTATGTAGACTCTAAGTACAATAGGTGCTGAGATAAAACCGTTTAAATTTATACAATTTTCAACAAAAAATTGTGTCATGCTTTACCAATGTTTGCACACCGATATACCAAAGTTGTTCAATGTTCATCTGCTGACCCATATACAGCATATCAGCTTGTTAAGCAAATTTAAGCACCTTTCTTTTGATTACATAAAGATATCTGTGGGTGCAATAACCGACGAGAAAATTACTACATACCAATAGCAATTTTTTATGAATCCGGGCTGAGTCGCTATACTCTAATATACAATTCTATTCAATGAAATCAATAATTTTAGTTCATATATATGTATACCATAATCCAACTCCAATCCTATTGAATGGACTCAAAGGCTCACTTAATTAACATCTTTTTTTCAACTAATTAATAAAATGAAGTTATTTATGTTTATAGTGCCACTTATTCTGTATTCTAACGTTTAAAGTATTTATCCATTTTTCTAAGGCGATGTTTTCCGTGAGTTAATGGCATTATCGTTTAGGTTCTTGAGTGTGTCGATAACTTACCACTTTGAAAGAAGCTACGCAGCAGAATAAATGATTTAACCTGATGATCAGGTAATTTCTACTGCAGAACAGCTCTTTATCAAATAAGTTCCTGCCGGGAAAGAGTCTCTCACCGTTTCAAAGGAAAAATTAAGGTTAATTTTCCTTTTCCCACAATGCCCGCATAATTGAGTTAAATGGGGAATCCGCACACTTTCTTTGAAAAAAAAAATAAAAACAAGGACGAAAGGGAATGAAAATGATACCTATATCTGCCCTATTCTTATTCCCATGAAATGTTCACAAAGTCCACTTAATTTGTTAATAATTTTTTATGAAATATCAATTTGAAGGTAGTTCAAACCATACCGGCTCAATATATAAAAATATATTATGTATAGATAGGCGTATATAATCCGTAACTATAAGATGGTCAGAGGGTGTCAGAAGTGATATAAAAAAAAAAAAATAAGATCTCATTATTTCCAAGGGTCACTTATACGACTTAGGATTGTGTTAACAGGATTATTTCTTAAAATGGAACTTTTATTTTTCTTTTATTAGATAAATTTATTAACTAAAAGCCGGGACAAACTTATTTTGCCCCTTAAGTTTTCATTATTTTTATGAGTTAGGAAAAAGGTTTCAAAAGTTGCATGTGTACTTTCTTCGTTTATAGATATATTATTCTATATAAAGCTTGTTATACTTTTATAAAGGAGAACATATGTGTGGTAGTGTTTAGTATGGGACACAGGATGTGTTGCAAAACTTTTTTTTTTATGTTTGTATGAAGGTGGTTATTCTCAAGGGAATGCGATCTAAATTTAGTGAAAAAGTTGTGTTAACTTTTGGTCTTAAAAATGTGTATAGATTGTACAGATTCCCAAATCTAATTATATTAATCCAAAAGGAATTGAATTTATTATCGTTATTTTGTTTCAACAAAATTGTTTTTTAGGTGCTTAAATTTACTATAGTATTAGTCTATGGGCCCACAGCAATTTTTTAGGTCGGAAAGGTAACCGAAAAAAATGTATATGAGTCGATAACAGGGGTGGAGGTCATGATAAAAATGCAAGTCTTGTAGTTCAAGATGGCGGCTTTCGTGTGTTATAGTAGATAGTTAAAAAAATCATTTTATGTTGTATGTTTCATTATAAGTTTTGTAGATGACAAAACACTAAAATGGAAGGAATGAATGTTTTGACAATTGATGTAAGAAAAGAAGGACAATTGATGAAGATGAGTGATTTCATTTAAGGTTTAAGAGCATTGAAGTTTAAACTACCAATAATATTCCGTACCAAAAATGAATGCATTCATAAGAACAACTTGCAATTTCCAATACATTTATATGCATGCTAAGAAAAACCCTATTTGGTATTTACGATTGACCGCATAACATTGAAACCAGATTAGATACAAATATTTTCCAAAAACATGGAAAGCATCTGTGCGTAGCACATGTTATTGTAATTTTAATTTATACCTTTGGAGTTCCACATAAAGTTGAATGAACCCAAATGTCGGCACAAAATCGGGACTTTTTTCTTTGAATCGGGACAGGGTTGAAATATCATGATTGTTCCGCCAAAATCGGGACGTCTGGCAGCTCTATATCCAACCCATTATGTCAGTAAAAACTCATAAATGCCAATTAAAATTGACCAAATGATAAGTAATGTTATTATTCTGAGATTAATAGTTTTAAGAACGTTTTGTTTTCAAACTAAATATATATAAGCCACACTGCATGAGCCCATCGAATGATATGATATGACTGTGTCAGAAGTGCCCTCTATAACTTTAAAACATTTACTTTAAGCTATAAATAAAATATGTAGGTACAATATGATAGGTTTTGCTATTATCACAACATAGATACATATGTAGGTACATCAATGGAAAAACATCTGTTTTCTTTTCTTCCTGGTGGCCTGTCATATACATGATTTTCCATTATGCGTTATTGTTAACAACATCCTTAACAAAAAGCAAATACATTTGTACAGATGTTTTATGAAGAGGTTACGAAAATGAGAAAACAAAGTCTAACAAAACTTTCTAATAACTGTAGGTACAGCTTAACAAATGGAGTAAAGGCAAAATTTGATTTTCATAAAATATCCGTATTTTATACACAGTTCATTTTTAGTCGTTTGAACATTTGACAGGTGTCATGTTGTTATTAGGTCTTTATTTTTGATGAAACAGTTCCAAAGTTTCAATTTAAAAATAGTATAATGTCATCTACGTGTATGAGTTTCTTAAAGGTTTTATGTTTTGAAGTATTTCTAGATTTAATTTTCCTCTAAATGTTAATATAAAATAAACTGTAATTTATTAATAAGGCATCTATAGATAATTTATTGGAATATTTGTTTTTTGTCCACAGCATACAAAAATCAGAAAAAACTTAGTTGTTGCAGATGTTCAGAAACTCGTTCCATACATAACATCAATATTGCTTTTCCTCAAAGTACCACAATAACATAGAATATTATTTGTTATAAGTTTATAACCATGCGAACAGACTAATACTAAAGGGGAAATGGTATCAATTTCTCCAGTTAAAACAAGTCAGATAAAAAATGAATCATAAAATTCTGCAATTAGATAATACTCTTAATTCCTGGTTTCAAACGAAGTCAGAGTGCGAATAATAAGTTATGCTGATAACAAATGAACAGAATATTCGCTACTAAAATATTTTAAGATTTATTAATTTTTGAACTTCGGTATCACTCGGAGATTCTATAAATGTTAGTATATTTGTTCATGCTGGTACTGATGTATATGCGGTTGCATGACGCTTCTGAAAAATGTCCCTAGTTGTGAAGCATCGCCCTTAAATTCTGTGCTTTCAAGAAATAGCTCGACAAAGTCCGTATAGTTATAGGGTACCAGGAAATTATAACACCGCCATATTTTTGCTACCTTATACCACCTACAAGTTCAATAATAAGACACGACTGGGTCGGACAAACTTGCTCTTGTGTAAGATTACTAATTTTTGGCTCAGGATACTAAGGAAGAAATTATAATAAATAATCGGAGGTAAAAATTGTTTCTATAGCGTTTTTATGGCAGGTATCGTTAATAAGGTGATTTTGAATAAAAAAAAATCAACGAAAAACTTCGTTATTGGCAAAAAATCAGTCACACTAAATTTTATCAAAATCGATCGTATATTTTACGAGAAAAATTGGTATGTCTTTAAGGCTTATTTGCCAGGTACCGTTAATATGTAAACTTATTCTGAAAAAATGAAAAACACAACATTTGGCTATAAATCCATTGTACTAGATTCAAAAAAAATCGATCGTATTTTTTGCGAGAAAAATGGAATTGTCTAAAAAACTTGTATGCCAAGCTTAAAAATCTAGCTGTAAAAATTTTTTTTTGTCGAAAAACATCACCGTTTTCAAAAAAATAGTCATGTTAAATATTATCAAAATCGATCGTTTTTTTTTTCAAGTAAAATTGAATTATCTGTTACGTTTATATGACAGGTACCGTCATTTTCAGACCGAGAATAAAAATCAAAAATACGCCTGGGCATATTACTCTAAAAATACAGAGTACCAAGTTTGAACGGCCGAACCGTTTAGGCTGTAGGTGTCGATACATCCAGACTGACATACCGACAGACAGACAGACAGAATTGTCGGACCTATTTTTTTCTCAAAACTTTTTTGCCTTATAGTACCTGCAAGTAAAAATTTCACGAAGAATAAAAGTCTTTTACTCTATGAACTATGCCTCCACTTGCCAAGAATTCTAAGAATGGCCTGCATTGGTACTACCAGGGTAATCAGATCCATCCCAACAACAACCTAACCTTAACATATGTATGCCTCCACTTATGGATGGTATTCATTACCACCGATTCGTAACTCAGGGTGAGACAGGCGGCGGGATTGTGTGTAATATTCCAATACACCATTGTTCAAGCCGAAACGGTGCCAACAAGGTGGTTTTGGTATAGCCAGATGCGGCTCTACGAAAACATCTGATGGTGGTTCGTGGACTATATTGGTTTTGTTAAAATATACGAATTTTTAGTTATCTCAACAAAAAGGGATTTGACTCCATTTCATTAAAACTATCCGGATTTGCTGCAAATGTCTTGGCTGGTTTTCTTTGTGATTATTCTATTTCGTTTGTTACGTGCACAAACGATGAACCTTTAAAGCAAAAATTTAGTTCCTGGAGCTGTTAGCTGGTAGGTGAAAGTTGATATTTAGAATTTGCTGTTCGGAGGTCGTTGGTACTTTGAAAAAATTCCTCGTGTTGGGAGTTTATTTGAACTTGTTATATGGGAGGTACCTACCACTAATAGGAGTTACATTCACGCTTATATATGGGAAAGCTAGAAAATATATAGGAACGCTTTGTGTCGCTAACCTCACCTTACTTATGTTTTGGCTAAGAGTTAGGCTCCTTTTGTAGGCTCTTACAAAAAGTCAGATTCAATGCAATGACAGTCATTTTCTAGAAATTAAAATAAAAAAATTATTAATCCGGTATGTCTGAAACAGTAGGTATAACAGGATTCTGCAGAAATTTAAAAAAACACAATTTCTTATATGACCGATTTAATTAAGACTCCGGTTTTTGTCCACGAAAGCAATATACTTGTCTTATAACCAAGTGAGAACTTCTGGAAATAAACCCACAATAAAATAGTCCCCCAAACACAACATGAAATAGCCTCCAAATTAGTATGAAAGTAGGCAATTCTATCATATAAAAATAAACACCCAAAATTTGGTAAAATAAATTCCGGACTTCTTTTAGGGTTTTTGGGGACTTTAGTTTATACCTTTCATTGAGGGTTTATTTCATAACGAAATAATTCCCCAAATTTAACGATGAAAGAAGTCCTAAATGTTATGTAGACTAAAACATTAAGTGAGGTATGTACCCCATACATACCTCGCTTTTTCTCAAAATAATTTGGCAATCGGCGGGGACTTATTTCATTTTTATTTGGGGACTTGTTTCATGAAATTTTGGGGATTTATTTAATTTTCGAATTCGGGAATTAATTTCATAATGCAATAAAGACCCGATTTGGGGGGTTATTTAATTTTTTTTTTGTGGGTTATTTGTTAGATAGTAATTTCACGGAGCCTATAAATTTTATATAAACTGTCATTGAGGGTTAATTTCATAACGAAATATTTTCCCAAATACAGCTGTGAAAGAAGTCCCCAATGTCATGAATCATGAAGACCACTTTAAGCATTAAGTGATGTAGATATGTGTATGTCTGGCATATACAAAGTTTTGATTAATAAAACTTTGCACCCGAATTCGCTTCCATCCCAAATTCTACAGTGAACCCAGGTAGGGGACTTGCAAAAGGGCAGAATGTCCCAATATACATTCATATCTTATAAGGTGATCTTGCAATCGCGGACTTGTTTCATTTTAGAAATTAGGGTGATAGCTTCAATGAAACTAGCCCCAGATGTCGGGTTATTTCATGTTGCGTTTGAGAGTATGTTCCATTGGTGGTTTATTTCCAAAAACCCCACGTGAGTGGATTGGTGATAAATTCATTTTAGGGGATATAAGCCACTTTCTACACAAAGTCTCTTAAAAGATTCTTTAGCTATAGAATGGCTGGTACTGGCGTTACTGATGATCTTGATGGTTTCCCATCATTTTAAAGATGTGATGCAAGTAGTAATCATTAAATTGAATTTTTAAAGTGCTTCTTTATCATGGTTTTTTCCATAATGTGGTTTTATTGTTAATTTGACGCCGGCGCTGACGACATATTAATCACTAAAAACTATAGGATTTCATCTATCATAACACTAGAAGAAATATTAAACCCATTAAAAAAAACACTAAATTTAATTGTCGTAATAGAAAACATGTGTAAAGTTTTCATATATAAAACGATGTTACGTGGCTCCTATCATAAGTAATTAAATTACCTTCTCGTTCTCATCCCTTTCTAAATGACTGTATATAGGTATGCAAATGTTGAGTGTATATAGATACAGATGTATCTACCTATGAAAGAGAGTTAATTTGATGGAACGTTACTATGCTTATCTCGAATTTTCTATATGTTTAACAACAATTTTGTCTCTACGTTACGAAAGTCACGCAATTATACATTTAAATTAGCTATATAAAATTTTGGCATCGTTGTATTAGGTAATTAACATGTGCGAGAAAGAACAAAATGTTTATTACAAAAGTACCTTATCACTGTGGGTGTGATATTTATTTTCTTTCTAAAGGATTAGTGTAGGGGAGAGACGCCAACAGTGAGACACCTCCAACTGTGAGACATTCCGAATAACTTCGAAAGAATTCAAAGGAACAAGTTGCGCTTTTTATTATACGTAGTGCAAAACATTTCTTTCCAAATGATTCAGTTTGTGTTTACTTTCAGTGAAGCAAAATCGCGCTGTGATAACACATTGAGAAAAATATGGGCAAAGTAAAATGTACGTGTCGCAAAAAATATGTAATATTTTTTTTCCTAGGTGAGTTAAATAATTAATAGGCGTGTTTTATTGGTAAGTGTTTAGTCACTTTAGCAAAATTTTGTATGGTATACGAAAAGTGGAGATAAATTGGTCAGTAATTTTTGGCGCGAAAAATAATGTCAATACATTTTTTGCTTAAAGGTTGGTGGCACCTATGACAGCTTAAGACATGGACTCCATATACAGTGAATATTAATGGATGTGTTCATTGTGTTTTCCTTTAAGGCCGCGTTTTGCGGAAGAAGTAAGAAGCTTTCAACCTACGAAAGTTGCAAAAAAGTTGTGATGATTTTGAACTTTTCGCTTAAAAACAAATAAAAATTGGTCAAAGCGGATCTTTAAATAAAATTATATAATTTGGAATTTAATTTGGTAATATTCAAGCTAAATAAGGATTATTTATCCGGTTTTTATTTGTTTGTAGTATAAGGTGGGGTACAAGTGGACCAACTCGGCATAAACAAATAGCTTTACTTTGCAGACACATCCATAAAATTATTTGAAACTTCGGCTTGGTATAAAGTCAAGAATACCAACTTTGAAATAAAATAAAAAAGTGGATACAAAAGTGAATATAACGTTTCATTGGTTCTTTCCAGTGCTGACTAACTAAAAATTACCAACAAAACACGACTAATGTCTTAAACATTATGTAGATTATATTGTAAACAATACAATTTATAACATTTTGAGGCATTTCGATGCATGGATTTTTTGTTTTGGTTGTGTTTACAGATTTTGGACGATTTACCTGCAACAGTGAGACAAAATTCCGCTCATTGTCATTAGTGAGGTGAGGAGGATATTATATATATCTGACAACAGACGGAGACTTTGAAATAATTTTTCTTAGCCAATGCTGTCCTACAAGTCGGCAACAATCATTTATCCACTTTGGAATAAAATTTGATCAAATTGAAGTTCGTTAAATTTTTGATTAACATATTTTTTTTTCACTTCTTTCATTTATGTATTTATTTGTCACTGGCGACATTTGTTGTTACACGAAGACTTTTTTATAATAAAATAACTCCTTATAAATAAAACTTGTTTTCATATTTCATGCGTCTCACTGTTGGATATGAACTGTCTTACTGTTGGAATAGGTATACCAACAGTGAGACAAACGAGGTACTTGACTAATTTAATTAATATTTTTTCTTCGGTAATTGCAAAATAAATTTTAAATATGCCAAAAATAGCTCACATAATAAAGGTATTTAAAGTAATTTACAAGAACTTATTACTGGGAATACTTTTTAAGACATAGTCATTTGAAAAAAAAGTGTCTCACTGTAGGCATCTCTCCCCTACCTGTATACCTATACAATGTACTTTAACATAAAAGGAATTTGATTCCATTTGATTAACATGATTTGAATTAGGTGGCAATGTTTTCGGTGTTTTTTTTTTGGACAAGTTGTTATCACTTCAAGAGACACACTTCGAATGATTATCAAAGTGGCAAATGCCTGAGTAATAAGTAGTTATACTAATTGGCTCTTAATATAATAGTTGACTCAGAAGAAAATCTGTATAATAAAAATAACAGACTAGGTCCAATGAAAACATCACTGTAACAACAAATCACTCAATTATAATTAGTCAGATAAATTGTACCGATTTTGAGAGGCAGACACTTTTTTGTATCTTCGTAAAGTCATGTTTGATTTGTATATTAATTTTTCAACGAGTGCATATCCTGCTGGCAAATGCAAAATACCAATTTAAAAATATTAAGATTATAGATATAAATTTGCAAGATATTACATAAAGGTAGTGGAATAAAATGCTCATAATTTAGTCAAACATTTTTTCAAAGCTTTAAGTCTTACAAATTAGTTCTAAAGTTATATGTTAGAATATAACATTATTGAAAGCGGCCAGTCAAAAAAAAATGATAAATAATAATTTTATGGCAATTTAAAGAAAAAAATGTGGCCAGGGGACTGAGATTTTGTTACCAAGGAACTGATAAAATACCATTATATCTTATAAATTATCACTTATTCAAATCAAAATATGACTTTTTATTTAAATGGCACAGGGAGTAAATTAAAAATCACCGATTACAAAATTTGCGGGGTCAATTTACAAAATGCCATTTTTTTTAGAATTACAGCCGATTTATCTTAATTTAAAAGTACTAATACTAATTTCGCAGCCATCGAAAATTCCATCGTTTGTAGAATCACCCGTATGTACCTATATCCAATCCGAATCCAACTTACTTACATAACCTTATTGAAACTATGATTAATGTTGCCTTTATTTATGGATAACCCATTCAAAATTCGAAGAAAAATAATTCCTTACATTTTTGAATAATATATAGTAAACTTACGTTGTTGACCGTGCTATAAATATGATTTTATATTCCAGTAAATATAAAAGTCCATTATAAATATTCAAAATACCCATTTTTGAAATGCATAAATTATAAAAATATCCAAACATTTTCTTTATAAAAATGTATAAATTTATCGGAAATGGTCCTTAATGTAACACAAAATACAGATAATACATCAACATTTATCTTTAAAATAAACTTTAAATCCCCAAAAAACGAGCTTTTAAAAAATTAATCTTTAATACCCCGTTGTTCGGTTCAGCTAATAAATTACCCACTTAGTGTTTCACAAGGTAAAAGATATTTTTTTTTCTCTGCCAAAATGCAAGAAAAAAAAAAAAAAAAAAACTTTGCAATACCATTATTCTCATATGTTCGAAGCAGGTGCTTATAAAAGCAATTCACTATCGTGTGGGCAACCCAAACGAGCTTCGTTTTCAAAATAGTAATGTTGTCTTTGATGTTCAATGATATTCCCACGTTCAGCTCATTCATATTTATTATATACCCTCTGCAGAGAGATAGCGTTTGATGTATTCATATTGAGAAGCTTAGTCTAGAGTTATAGAAATTTTACTATATATATAGATGATAGATGCAACAAATGTTAAAGTACCTTTAGTCTTTTTAGCATCAAAGAGATTATCCTCAAAATTGTTCTTTGGCGGAAACCACTTAGAATAACGTCCTTCCGGTTTACATACCCTATATGTGTGTAATAAAGTTTCATTGAATATAAAACCCACACACATTTATATGAGTGAAATCCTTAAATGTGAATTTATTTTTTTTTTTTTACAGAAAAAAGAAACAAAAAATAAACTAACAAACACCCTAAATCCGCAATCTGAACCCAAATTGAAAATAATGGTATAAGCTTATGTGCCATAAATATTTGAATACACGCAAGAAAGGACTATAGGACTCTGTTTATTGCCGACCCTTTTCCTATAGAATGAGTATTAGATGTTAAATACAGAACAATTTCGTTAGTTGTATTTAGGCGAACGGAGTGGGTTTATAGTTCAACTTTTGCAGGTCTTTATCCAAATTCGTATGTAGGTATAGATTCTTTCAAGAAGAGTTACAAAATGTACAACAGCCTTTTATTACTATATGTATAAGTAAGTTTAAGTTTCGTGTTTTATAAATCTGACCGTCAGCTGACATCCCGTTCTCTAACCGAACCTCATAGTCATAAATTATTTACCTAAAATTCCAACTCTATCCCACAAGTTTCGTCAAATACATACTTATAGTCCCTTTATCAGACATCCTATTACTGTCAGTTGGTAGTGTCAGTATTGCGAATGTAAAGTTATAGGAATTGTTTTTTTTTAATACTTTCGTAACTAAAGGGTATTTTCCATGTATACATATATAAGTAGAAGTTTGGTTTTTGAAACGAAAGTTGATTTCTGCGCTTAGTTTATATCGCGACAAGTCTTTTCACAATGAACAGACTAAATATCAGAATAACGCGATGTTTATCATAATTTGTATCTTGAATTTTTGAAGTTGTAAACTTTAAAAAACGGATTTTATTCAATCTTTTCATGTAGTATTTTGATGACGCCGTATCTATTAGTACGTTGGTATCGGTGATGCCATACCGAACCTTTACACAAGGAAAATACAATTTTTTGTTAGCTCTATGATAAAGCGGATGTAGGAAAAGCAAAAGCCAGACAGTCAAATAGCAGACTGGAAGACGTACGCGGTGGTGGCGGGGCGTTAAACATACATTTTAAAAATAAACCTTTTCCTACAAGGCTGACTTTTTGTATACGTATAGAAGAATGGACCAAAGAGCAGCACACAATACGTCAGAAGTCAAAGTGGAAGACTTATATTTTATTGATTTTTTTTACTTTTACTCAATGGGAGAAAAACAATATGCAAGTATATAAAATTATTTAATTAAACGGGGTGATTTTATGAGACGCAACAAACAGCTATATGGTGTGAAGTTAAGGTCAATACGAGAAAAATAATAATATTAAAGGGGGTGTCTATCTCTCCCCATTTATTTAAAAACAACGAAAACCCCTTAGACAGTCTACAGACGGTCTTCATATAAATCCAATTCTCTTCTTACTGAAACACTTGTCCGCTCTCACCTCCAAAGAAGTTTTGTGCAAGTTGAATTTACCTCTATAACAGTACCGGTTTATATCAAGAATTTGGTTAAAACACGGGGTCATTCCGTAACTTTGAAAACGATAATCGTGCAGACGATAGTATAGTGAACGATATAGTCTTCAATTTGCTTCACGCAACTCTACCACTATCGTTTCGTCTGTCGTTTAATTTACAAACAGTTTAAGCGCTTTCTGTATTTATTCCAGAAACTCTCCAACAGTGTAAAACTGTCATAAACCAAGATAAAATGTAAAAGTATGTGTATAATATTTTGATTAGGTGTCAAAGTATGTGTTAGAAATTGGTTTTTCAAAATGCATTTTTTCCACAGGCATGAAATTAAAGCCAAAGATTCTTATTTCGTTCTTCTTTCTTTCTCTTTTTTTTGAACATTGTATAATGAGTAGGTACTGTGGAGTGTGGACTCTGGTAGTTTATTATGAGTTTTTTTTTTTGCTTTGATATTGTATGCAGTGGCGGAGCAAGACCTAAATTTTATATGGGCGAGGTACATTTTGCGAGGCCCTCTGATGGTGCGATAGGAAAAATTAAATAAAAAATCACTTAATATTAAATTAAATAAAAAATCACTTAATATTAAACAGTTTTTTATTCATTGAGTAACAAACCTAAATTTCTATTCATATTCTTTTTCTTCATAATTAATTAAATTCATTAAACCAAAATTTGATTGGCCAAAAAGTCGCCGCTAAGTTCACACCACTCTCTATTTCATATAATAAAATATAAAATGCTATAAGTCATAAATTCATAAGAATCTTTGAGTCAACAAAATTGTTCAAAAAAGAAAAATTGTATAGATAACAAACAACCACAATATTTATTTTATTCCTAAAAGGATAGAAGTGTGTTTAATTGTATTGTATGTATAAGAAAGCTCGTGTAATCGTATAATAGAAACACATATATCTTAGTTGAGAAAGGGTGCCCTTTACATCTATAGCAAGCAGTTAAGGCAAAATGAATTTATTTAGGGTAAAATTAATTGAATTTTCCATGTGGTTTAATGCATGGTTTTCCTTGGGGTATACCTACTTTTAAACTGTTATAAACATAGACATGTACATTGCTCCAGATTAAGATTGTAATCCACTTACCATCACCTATGTCTTAAACAATCTTTGTTTAAATAAAAATACATAAAATGTAAACAAAATAAAGTGCACGACTGTATCGCAAATGACTTGCTTTGAATGCTTAAGTGTTTTCTTATGAGTAAGTAAAGAAAAGGATTTAAGGATCTATTTAAATTTTTTATTAAAAAAAAAACAAACATTCAAAAGAATTTTTTTCATTTGAACATCTTAAGACAAGCTTTTTTAACTTATAAACCAACAGGTGTTGTGTATGAGTTTGCCCATTATCTGGTGGTTGTGGTTTTTTAAGCGGGAAACCCAAGAAACAGTGAATATATAAACATTTTTCTTAAATAGATCGAGAAGTGAGTATGTTGGAAAAAAGGTGAAACTACCCTAAGCTTTTTTTTTCAGGTAGGTATGCTGTCTCTTGCGAGGACAAATCATCCAAGAGTAACCAATGTCATGAAAAGTGATCATCGGTCACTATAGGCCTCGGTTCTTCGGAGCTATCAGTGCCAGTTAAATTAATTATTTTTTTAAGAACCTTCACGACCATTATACAAACATCAAAAGGTTTTGAGTGTTCACGACCACCCCTCACGAGTCCCTGATTCGAATCTAAATATGGCCATGCAAACAAATCCAAAACAACATAACAATAATACCTACTTTTTCTCGAAAATCTAAAAGTTAACGACCTAGGTATATATCAAAACGGCGCACCAACCGCCATTTCTACCTAGCGACCTATTCGAAAATTAATGCGATCAAGTCTATTTTTTACTCGTTTTTTTCTTTATATTACATCTAAGATGTACACCACTATAAAATAAAAATTTGATGGCGATACAAATTGCAACAAAAAAGTATTTAATTGTTGTTTTTTTCATAAAAACGCGCACAAGTAGAGAAAAACGCAAAAATATTAAAAAATCTTAAATTCAAGATGGCTTTCAAGAATTTTTGTCAGAGATGGCCCATATTTCAGTCCCTATCGACTGAACTAATTTGAATTTCTTGCTTCGGCCATTGTAAAAGAATGAAGATATGAAGATAATTGGAGATAAAAAAGAGGTTCTGACAACAATAATGCAATAGACAAGAAAGATATATTAAAAAATTGAAGTTGTGCCGATAATATTTTCGTATTCTTAGTAAGGGGCCAGTTATAGCTATCATTCAAACTCATCATTGAAATCAGTGGAACGGTGCATTTTTTTTCCATTGAAAACATTTTCGTCATTGAAAACATTACAAAGCGAATTATTCACAACAAAATCTTCGAAAAAATGCATTCACTAATGCAAAAACACGTACCTACCTAAGACAATCAGCCCTATTCTGTTAAACGGCAGGGAGAACGTTCCGTTAAAAATAAATGTAACTCAGTTCAAAACACATAAACATATACTTTTCAAAAAAACTACACACACTTAAAAAAAATTCATTTTGTTATTTTGCGTTTTCTCACATCAATATAGTTCCCGAAATTTATTGGAAACTACGAAAAAAATTGCGGCACTATCCAATTGTTTTAATTTTTTTTTAGTTAGTTTTCATTTTTCAAAAAAATGTTGTAAATGTGACATTTCAATTAAAATTGATATTCGAAAGATTCGATATTAAAATTGATAAAGTAGTTACCCCGGCATTTAACAGAATAACACAGGTTAATCGAACGTTATATAAAGTTTATGTTATTAGAATAGACTGATGCCCAGTAGATTTATCAATTCAATCAGGGAAATTCAGCGAATTTTTTAAAATAACCTACTTTATTTTTTTTCAAAAACCATTATAAATTTAATGTTTCAAAATCAGTTTTGATCCATTATTGTCCTTTGGCCCGTGGAGTTTTGATCCTGCTCAAATTTTTTTACACCAATAATCTTTCGTTAATGTCATGTTATCTCATACGAAATTATATCTTCTTCATCTATATGTAGTTTATAAATGCTGACGAGTTTGATATTGCAAAATTGCAATCATTAGTAAAATTAATAATTTTAGCATCTAATATAAAATGAAAGGCACGACTGGGTCGGACAAACTTGCTCTTGTGGCAGATTACGTACTTTTGGTTAAGGATACTAAACAAGAATCTATAATAAATAATCGCAATAAGAATTAGAGTTTCCTTAGCGTTTATATTTCACACAAAATTTTATCAAAATCGATCGAATTTTTTAGGAGAAAGATTGGATTATCTTTAAGGCTTATTTGCCAGGTACCGTTAATATGTAATCTTATTTTGAAAACATGAAAAACATATTATCACAATCGATCGATATTTTTTTTGAGAAAAATTGAATTATCTGTTACGCTTATACAAGGTACCGTTATTTTTAGACCTAGGATAAAAATCAAAAATACGCCTAATAATACAAAGTACCAAGTTTAAAGCAAACCGGTCCTACCGTTAAGGCTGTAGGTGTCGATACATCCAGACTGACAGACGGACAGACAGATAGAATTGTCGGTCGGACCTACTTTTTCTGTGTTCTATAAAATCGTAATGTAATATGCTTGATTGTTATCTCAAAACTTTTTTTTTTCGATTGCAATACTTGCCTCTCAAGGAGATCACAGTTTCGATTGTCACAAAATCAATTTCACCTCTTCACTTAGGTTGGAATATTTTTTTAAATTTCTCGATATTTCTAGGGATTGCACCAAATTTCAACGAAATTTCAAATGATTGCAAATAAAAGTGGGCGGGTGTTCGTAACAAACCCCTCGATAAATTATTATTCATATTGTCGCAATTAAAATGGTTTAAATAGAAAGTTGTATAACTTCGATAAAGCATAAGCTAAATAAATAATTTGCAATGTCTTATCTCTTGATTGCAGTACCTACTCGGTCACCTATATCCAGCAATAAGTCACATTAGAATGACCACACAAACTAAAAACAAAATCTCTAAAAATACAAATCTGAAATATAAGTTAGATGACGACGTATTTCATAATTTATTACGAACAATATGTGGGGGCAACAAACATTCTTCTATAGCATCCAAGCCATACAATGAAATATTTCTCACATCCTTTGAAAAGCGAGTGCAATAAAAATATCTGCATAGGTACGCACAAATTATACTTCCCTTTTTTGTCTGGTATGAATGTGTGTTTACAATTCTAAAACTTTATCCTTTTGTCAATTACGTAAGTAAACAAAACAAAAAGCATTGCGAAACACAAAATTCTATTGAAATTGTCAACTATGCGGATCCAGAAAATAACTTACATATTTAAATTAAGTGTCGTAAAATGAAATGCGTTCGTCCTTACAAGTAACCCCTTACCTTAAGTTAACACCACGTGCCATAAACACGATACAAAATTTTATATAAACTAACATGTAATAAGCTCTTAATTAGCTTCTAATTAATAAGCCTACACTCCGAAACGTAAAAGTGAGGTAATTTCTGGGAAAAAAAAAGATATACATACAGTCAAACTTCTCTATAAATAACCATCAAGGGAACAACAAAATTGTTATAAAGAAGTTTTAACAAGAAAATATAATAAATTATGATACAAATTCTATATACTAATATAAAAATTATTTTAAAAAGTTTTTTTTATTTTTATATTAAAAATATTTAGCCAAATAGAAGACTTAGCATCAGTTTATTTTAAGTGGACTTTTCTGAATTATTATTTAAAATTAAAGCGTTTAGCGGCCAATAGTCCAAGAAAACATGACAAGGTGCTTTTTGCTGGACGTCATCTGACGAGTTTTTTTTTGGAATATAAGCCGCTAAAAGCTTTAATAAAGAAGTTTTGTAAAAAATTTGTTATAAAGAATTTAATTCATATGTGATATTTTTTAAGGGAACAAAATGCAAATCGCTTTAAGAAAGTTATAGGGAAGTTCGTTATAAAGGGGTTTGACTGTATATATCTGTATGCTCAGATATTTCATGTCAATCTTAATATTGTCCTTTAGCCGAAAACATTCAATATATTCAACAATTTATTGATCTTTTTGTTTCTTGTTTGAGGGGGGTTTATATCAAATTACGCATATAAATGTCTGTGTGTATACGAAACGAAAAACATTCATTACATATAGGAATCTTTATCGACAAATACAAACAAACACAATATCAGCCTCGTTGTTGGGTGCGATGCAGCAGCATCATTTGAAGTCTGAATAAAATTTAATTACAGCATTCCACATCCAACGATTGCTGGCTTACTTAATATTATAGTCCTTTTGGCATCCATCGATGTCGTTGTGAATCAATGTTCTTTCATCACACATCACAGAGCACTACCCATCCACCCACATCGACATCCAAATTTGCCCATCTATGCCCTCGGCCGCAGTAAGTTGGTTTTATTTGCCGTAAAATGAAGTCGATTTGAGTGCTGGAAAACGGAGACAAGGAAAATTCGTTATCAGGACACTCGAGGAGGCCCCTTTTTGCCTGGAATATGATTTACCTTTCTTTACAGTCTTTTGTCATTTTGCGCTGTCAACATTCATTTATTTCAATGTTTGTGGCATCAGCAGTACTGTGCGGGCGCGGCAATGCAAAGATACTTCTCTGGTACATATACATACCTATATACATAGCTGTGAGTGAAGAGCAACAAGTCAGTGTATCTATGTTAGCTTTCATTTTGTGCCAACATCCTTTCCACGTGACTCCACAGATTTCTACGTTGTGCATTGTAGTTGGTGCTATTTCTGCAGGGTAGCCTTGAATTGTTGAATGCATTGGGAAACCTAACATCAACCCACTTTATATCAACCCCCATTTTAAGCTCTAGAAAACGCAATTGAGTTTTCATCTTGCTGTTTCTAACTTCGTTTTCATTAAAACCTGTCATTTGTGCGTTTGCATCAATTGACAGCACAGTCCTTGGAAACTTGGATTTTGTCTCCAACTATATATTTTTTTTTCTTTGTAATCTCTTCCGACAAGATTTTTATCTACTTTTACATCATAAAAATGTATAGATGTAGATGTGTGTGTATGGACTTGTACTTTTCCATCACAGGTAAAAAAAGGAAACATTTTTATTGGGATTTATGATGAACAATCCGGGATTAGGCAAACTACGAGAAGAAGCACTTAAAACACCAAAGTAAATTTGTTAAATCGGATCAGTTGTTTGTATTTGGAAAAACATACTTATATAAGGACAACGAAGTGAATGACAACGATGATAAAGAGACCATGACTATAGGGCATCAAGAGAATGCCTGTTTAATGCGAAATTATGGTAATTTAGCTGACTATATAGATAAACCCTCTGCCTCTTCAAAACCCCTGGATGGCCCAAAGCCCAAAGCTTGTAATTCAATTCCGATTTATCGTACACAAATGCCAATAATTGCAATAGGTTCGTTATCCAAAGGAATGAAACCAAATATTTCCGATCATCAGGATTCAGAAAATGACGCACGTGTGTGGAAACCTGAAATATAATTATTATGTAAAGTCATAATTTGATTAATGTTGCAGCAGCGTTGCCTCATTATCTACAGTAGAGTGTTGAAAAGGGGGTTTCTTATAATCAATTAGGTAAGTGCAAAACACATTTTGTAATCGGATTCTGATGCGGGGCTTCTTTAATCATCATGATGTCCTTGTCCTTTAGAAAGGACAAGGCTGTAGGTGGAAAGTCATCTATAAATGGATGAATGGAGATGTGAGCTGGATCAAATATAGATATTGGAACTTGGGATGTCATTGTGACAGTTGACAGACAAAACAAATCAGTAGAAAAGAGAGGTATTTTCAAAAAGGATTTTTTGACAGCTCAAGTCACAATTATATGAAGCATGTAATTGACTTTCAACCATTAAGGAATACGAAGGGACATCAGTTGTGTGTTAAAAGTGTATATAGGAATACTTTCTGTAAAAAAAAGTTGAAAAGAGAATAGAGGGAAACATATGAAGATACCAATTTAGGCTCAAGATGAATTGATGGGTCTCACGTAACTAACCTTGTTATTCTGTTGTCGCTGACAAAAATAGATATATTTCTGTAGAAATCCCAATACAAAATTAGGAGTAAGAACCTACTCAACCAACTAATGTAATGTATATATGTCAAAACAAAAATGAAACTTGAATTAGTCATCTCAGAGGAAAAGTAAACTACATATTTCAAATACCTGTGTATATATTTTTAAAGAACCATATAAAACGCTGACAAAGTGAAAACAAGTTATTATGATTTAGTTAGTTATTAAAGATTTAAATAAATTTACGAACTACGTATAATGTTTGACTAAAACCTTGCACTTTAAAGCAAGACCGATACTTGTCTATAATTGGTTGGGTAAAGGACATCTCGCAGATTTTTTGCTGGCAATTTTCTTCCCGCAATTCATTGGCCGTTTTCAAAAACGTCATCTGCGTGGAAATTGCATTTGTAAAATGTTGTCTTACGTGACCTGCAAAAGTAAAATCTTTGAAAATGCAAACAAAAATTGTGCTTTATTAACAGTGTGTTCGATATGTAGGTAGTATGTTCGTGAACATTAATTTACAAAAGCATTTTACACGCAGCTGATATTTTCGAAAACGGCGATTTTCTACTTATTCCTTTTAACTTAAGTCGTGCAAGACCTTTTCATTCATCGATCGATCTTTTACGAGAGCGCAGCATGAAGTTTTTCTAAGAGCAAATTTTTAATAGTTCTTTTAGGTTTGTGACGCTCTATGTCGTAATTTTATCTTAAATGTTGAAAATTCATGAGGAAAGTAAAAATTAACCGAAAAGTGCTAGGCTTGTGCCGGATTTTATTTGAAAAACGTACAAAAAATATGGGTTCTAAAGTTTAACAAACCCAATTAGCACCATCTTCTTTTTTTGTTTGATTTTTTTTTTTTAATTTTTCAATTTTTCATAATAAAATTGATTTTTACATTTTTCCAAAAAAAATAAAGTTCTAACTGAATATAAACATTTTAATTTTATTTTCAAAAAAACCAAAAAAACATCCTCACGATTATGATTTTTTTTTTTCAAAATTTACCTTTGAACATAAATATGTGTCATTATTAAAGCTGTAAAAGAAATATTTAGTCTGTACAAAACTTAAATCAAGTTTTAAATTCAGTTTCCATGTTTCGATTTTCAAAGTGTTACAAAGCCCTTTTTCACAAATCAAAATTCTGAAAGTTGACTCAAGTCAAACTATTTAAAATCTCTTATATTTGAAAAATTCATCACAAAATATATAAATGAAATTAAAAGAATTATTTTGCTCGAATTATGACCAATAGAAGATCCCAATTTCTAAAGTCTAATTTTTCAAAATGGAAATCACAGGTCCTTTTTGTTGGATAGACTAACGGTAGGGCCATTCTTTTAAGCTCTGGTTATGTGTAACCATTGGTTATTTCAGTTGTTAACCATAGATTTTGTATGTATTTATATGATTACCAGCTAATGGTTAAATTTAATAAGAGCTGAAAAGACTGCCCCAAAATATTTCTTTCACAAGCAGTACATAATAACACTTACTTAGTTTCCAAAGTAAAATTTAAAATAAAATCAATGAAGTTTTATGAAATCTAGAAAATAGAAAAAATGGGACTTTAATTTTTTAGGACAACGATAAGAACAACTTTGACATTTTTAAAAAATTAAAAAAAGTTTGTAATTCAAAGCAGAGGTTCAAACTATACACTTTTCGGTGGAGAGTTTATTTGGATCTATTTGGGCTCATTTTTCTTAAATTAATTGCAGCACAATCCAGCACAAAAACTTGGCACAATCCAACACAACTTTTGAAATATTCAAAATGTTGATTTCAAATAGTGGGTTAGATGAAAAACTATTTTTTTGGCTCTAAAACCTAAAAAAAAAAATGACGACGCATATCAGCACAAACCTAGCACAACTTATCCCAATTTTTTAAAATTTGATTTTAAGAAAACGGGGGGGATAGCTTCACACACTCATTATTTTCATGTTAATGAATTTTGCTTGAAGCTCAAATATCCAAATGCCAATTATAACCAAACAAATGTTTGGTAAACAACAAGTTGCAACATTCTCTTCCTTTTCTTCTTCTTCTTGTTCTTCTTCTTCTTCTTCTTCTTCTTCTTCTTCTTCTTCTTCTTCTTCTTCTTCTTCTTCTTCTTCTTCTTCTTCTTCTTCTTCTTCTTCTTCTTCTTCTTCTTCTTCTTCTTTTCTTCTTCTTCTTCTTCTTCTTCTTCTTCTTCTTCTTCTTCTTTTTCTTCTTCTTTTTCTTCTTCTTCTTCTTCTTCTTTTTCTTCTTCTTCTTCTTCTTCTTCTTCTTCTTCTTCTTCTTCTTCTTCTTCTTCTTCTTCTACTTTTTTTTCTTTTTCTTCTTCTTCATTTTCTTTTTCTTCTTCTTCCCCTTCTTTTCTGACGATATTATAGATTTTAATAGAATCGATCAATCAATATCAATCTTTTCCATATTCCTTCACTTACTTCACTACTTCACCAGATCCTCTTGTGGGGTTCGGTGAATTAATTTAGAAGACGGACATGAAACTTTATGTGGGAAAGTGGGTGTATATTTGGCGAAATCATTACCAAAAATATAAAATATCAAATAACGGATTCGTAAGCTCTTGATCTAATTAATATATCAATATCAAGGGTAAATTTCATACCATGTTATTTTATAATTTGTTCATACATCAAACCTTAACTATATTTATCTAAGATTATAAGACAAAGTTAAAACTTGCAAAAAGTTTACAAATCAAAAACAAACTAATCAGATGAAAAACTATGCCTGCTTCTACTAAAATTAACAAAGCGAAGAGAAATACCTTTCTTCTTTCGCTTTTCCCCACAACAGCATAATAAGTTTGTGTACTTTTTGTTTGGCGACTGGCATGGCAAGCAGCTTTGCCAACAATTTTCTTAATCAACTTTACCTGGAATTATCGCTTCGTACAAAGCAAGGGATTGTATCTCCTTTTCTTTGTCAAATTGTTTAAAACTGTTACCTAGGTGTATTTACATAACGTGGCCCGGGTTGTCAGGTTTTAAAAGGAGGAATCGCCAAATCTAAAATAAAAATCGCCAAAAAATCGCCAAATTCAATTTTTTTAAATAAAATTCGAAAAAAAGAGAAAAACTTTTTATTTCAAAAAAATTTAAAAATAATAAAAAAAAAACAATTTACATAACGAACTTTAGCTGATTCAATTTAAACCGGATCTAGCTCGGAAGGCGAGATAATCGTTAAAATTGGTTTCCATTTCTAAAATGTTGACAGTCTTTAGCCAATAACTTTTTTTGAGAAAGACTGTCAAAAATAATTGTGAGACAAAGTTGCAGAAAATATTTTTCCTTATAAAACTAAAAAAAAGTAAATTATTATACGACCGAAAGAAGTCGAGAAAATTGCATTAACGCCTTTTTAAAAATGGCGGACAACGCAGAATTTTTTTTTGTAAACTTCCTGGATTTAAGACTCTCCAAGTGGTACTTTCTTTAAGACTCTCCAAGTGGTACTTTCTTTAAGACTCTCCAAGTGGTACTTTTTAAGCCAACCTCGGATGAATACAGTAGTTTTTCAGATATTTGCTCATTTTTCTGCTAATTTGACTGGAGTGCTCGATGAGTATTCATTTTCTGTTATGTTAATCTAATCTTAGCCGTGTAGCTGATGGCTAGTCAACTCCTAAAAATTCATAAAAAGTAATGCAATTTTAATGTCCACTTGAATTTAGTCGGCGATAGGTCCGCTCCGATACAAAACAACAAACAAGGCACGCAAAGGTGTTCGTGAAAATAGCTTTCGTCATGAAGCTGTCTTGCCAAACATTATTAAATTGAAGAAAAAAATAATTGTTTGTTTAGTCTTCTATTGTCATTTAGGTTAATTTGTAAGAATTAAGTTAAAATTGGAAAAAAAGAAAAAAAAATATTACTATTTCGATTCAAAAAGATAATATCGCCAAGAACTTAAAAATATCGCCGATTTTGGGTAACGTCACCAAACCAATTTTCGTGTCGCCAAATGAAATTTCAAATCGCCAGTTTGGCGATAAATCGCCACATCTGACAACCCTGAACGTGGCATGTATAAAACTGTATGCAGGAATTCTTTTAAACTCAATTTCCTTTAGACAAATCGAGAAATTAGGAGTTCGAGTTAGTTGTTTAAATCAAAAGGTTGCTTTTAAATGATAAAAAATTGACAATCTTAATAGTGTTTAATACAACAATACATACACAATCATACATAAGGATAAAGAGTATACTTTCTAAGGATATCCATAAATTTGTATTGCATTTTTTTTAATAAACTTCATACAAACCATGAGCATAATATCATTATCACAAATCTATATAATATGTATAGTTACTAAAAACTATGCTTTTGTGGGCAAGATATCATTTGTTGGAATTTCTAGTTCTATTAAGTCCATAATATTATAAAGAATCCAACAAATGTATCTTTCTCAATAACTCTCTTTAATTTAATTTATACATTTAGATTATGTTTAGGTTAGATACCCTTATGTACATAAAATATCAATCCTCATCCAAATACAACTCTCTCATACCTGCTAAAATATTTCAGAAGCACAAGCTTAAATTGAAATTCATAGAAGTAGAATTATATAGGTAGGTACATAATACATTACTATATCTATACACAGGTAACAGATTTTAGGTACTTGAAACAAAATTTTTATTTTAGATTTTTCTTAGAAACCCAAATATTTATTGATACATAATTTGAAAACGAATAATAATAAACAGTACTGTGTACGAAATTATTTCAATCTTTTATGAAGAAGGGTTTAATGGAAATAATGAGGTTGAAATGTAGAACCCATATATTACTACACCTATATTATTATAATTAAGTTAAAAAAATGTAGATGTAGTAATAGCAACAAAATATTTAATTTTACAAAATAGTCAATTACAAATTTTTAAAAAAAATTTATTTTTACTTGAGATTATAAGGCAAGTTATGCATTCGTGAAAAAAAAAATTGATGATAGCGAAGACATAAAAAGTGGTTTCCGTCTGATTTCCTTTTGTTAAATTGCAAAAAAAGAATTTGGGCAAGCCTATTAACAGTACGTTCCAAAGAACCATAATTTTTTTCTTGAGCTATCTCATGAACGGGTTAAACGATTTCAACCAAAAATTTTGTTTAGAAAGGTCTAGATGATTTTAACAAATTTCAATACCAACTTTTTGCAAAAAAGATTATTTTAGTTTTAATTATTTTTTTAATTTATTTTTTTTGTAAATTCAATATTTGGAAAACGGCTTGACATTTTTTTTTATTTTTTGTGCATAAAATGCAAACAATTGAGCACTTAAAAATGGCGTTCTTCAAATTTGTAAGAAAACTTTTTTATGAAAAATATTAAGTAAAAATCGATTTATTTAAAAACCGCTCTATTTTTGAAATTATTATTTTTTAAATTAAAATAAATTAAGTGACACTGACAGTTCCGAAGAACCACAGCCTAGTGGTTCTTATTACTAATTTTAATTACTTCCTAGGTGGTGCTCGAGTCGCTTTTTAAGCATATTCGTTTTTATATCAACTATTGGAACGATTTTGACAGGTCTTTCACTGACAGACAGCTTATGTTGTAGGAAATAACTTATGAAGTAAGTTAAATTATTTTCGATAGATGGCGCTGGGATCGATTTTTCCAAAATCTCTTACACAAGAGCCTTGGCAAAATGCTGGACCAATAAAAATATAATAATAATATATAATTTAATTTAATGCAGTTTTTTAATTGGCAATGTTTTTGATACGGTAGTATCAGCAGTATCAAAAAACAGGACCCCCGTATGTCGGTTGCTACACCACTGATTAAAATCCGATTTCAATACAAAAAAAAATGCTAAGATTTATTAGAAAAATAATATAGTCAATTGGATTAACTCATTTTGTAGACACCAGACAGACCTTAGAGTCAGTTTTCACAGAGTTCCCAAATTGTATTGGCTTAGTAAATTGATCCCAACAGTAAAGTGTTCACCATTGTGAATTGCAGTGAACTGGAACTGAGCACAATAAATGAAAACGTTTATAAAATGCCTTATTGCGAAATTTTCTAAAACAAAAGTCATTTTTAATTTTGCATTATACTTTATTATGGTATATAGGTACTATTCACGTGAACTGTGCACCAGAGAAAAAGCCCACGATTTAACCTAGACTGTTAATTCCCCCGAAAGTATTCACAGCATTGAAATATTGTATACAAATGTAAATCCTGAACAGTGAATTTTCCCAAAGTGAGTTGCTTCCACTGAATCAGCCTCGGATATTTAAAAAGAAAATAGCTCATTGAATTCTTTTTCAAAATGTTAACCGTTTAAATGTTAAATTTTGTTTGCACAGTAATGTATATAATATAATTATATAAAAATACATAATGATAAAATCTACCTGTATATTTGTTGATGTGAAAAAAATAATAATTTTTTTTTCTAAAATACCCATTTAAAGTTAAATTGTAACAATTTTCGCAAGAAGGATAAAATCCCCTGAGGACTTTGGCACACTTAAATTACTTTATGAACAATTCCAATGAGAGACTTAATTTAGTAGGCAGTCATTCTGAAATTGTGTTATCTCCTGTGTTGTTGTTCTTGTGAATATAATTATAACAGCCTGCAAGCTACAAGTCTTTCTTTCTATTTATATATACGTACACGGAAAGTGATTTTCAAAACAGAAAAATATATAAATATGAAAGGTACAAACTGCGAAACATGATTTCAAGGACCTACCTACCTTACGTGCTGCCTGGTTGATGTTCGTTGGTGCTTCGTCAAAATAGAATTATATTTTCAAAACTTTGTTCAATACAAAGTTCTGTGTTAAACCTCATGTACCCTGCGGATACAATGTTACATTTTAAATGGTTTTCATCGTATGGCTACCTTACTTCTTTTTTCTGTAAATATATATATATGAAATATTAGTGGTGTTACTTTTGGGTATATATATAGATACATATATTTTAAAGGGCTTTATGATTGGCCTTAAAGGGTAATGTGAAAACAAAATTAACGAAATGGAATATGATCAAAACGTTGGATAGTTTGTATATGAGAGCTGTCATTTCAAAAACATTTTATTTATACATACATAATATATGATATAAGTATATTTAGTTTTTATAAAATACACATAAAAACAATGATAGAATTTTTGGGTGTTTCAACCAGACATCGAACGACTGGCTCACCGCTCACTTGCTATATATCTAACTGCAATCAAACAATATACCAAGTCGCAGTTGAAGGCTTTGTTCAAGCATTTGTTGAAATTAGTTTCCAGAGAGCAATACGAACATAACATTTGGAAATTGAATACCTAAAGAAAAAAAAAATAGAGGTGTTCATGGAGGCAGGAGAACAAACTTTGCCAGTGGAAAAACACCTAAGTGCCGAAATTCTTTCCATTGTGTACTAAAAATTCAAATTCAGTAAAATCAGATAGAAAAGGAATGAATATGTTCTCAATGAAACGAACATTAACGACGATCTTGATATTTGTTAGAATGCACCAAGAAAAATAAATCTACTGCAACTCTATACTTTGTCCTTAAAGAATAAATTAATGTGAGCGGTTAGAGGTCATTCAATTCATTCGTTATTCGCAAGATGACAAAATATACAACGTCATCACAATAGCATTTTCGGATACTCTTCAATATCAGGGGTCCGATTCTGGTTCTATCAAAAAGTCATACGAATAAATTTATACAAATTTCGAATTTCTTCCACTAAAACATTCATTTGCAAATAAGGGCGTGAGAACAATTTATTTATATGAACATTTTTGACGTATGGTTGCACTTTATCACTGAACGGGAATGGACACGCTTTCCCCTAATTTCTTTTCCCGTTCTGTAAAAAATTGAAACTATACGTCAAAAATTTTCATTTGAATAAACTGTTTTGCAAATAAATGTTTTAGTGAAAGAAATTCGAAATTTGCATAATTTTATTCGTTTGACTTTTTCGAGAGAGTAGAGTTAAATTTTTTCGAATAATAGAACCAGAACTGACTACAAAATGCTAATTACTAATTTTCATGTCAAAATATAAATAAAAAAATAAATTCAATTTTGAAAAAACAAATTGTTTAATTAATTTAATGTTTTTAACAAACATTATTTAAAAAAAATAAGGAGAAACACCATTATCGTTTGGCTATTTAGGTCTTTTGATATAATAAAATTTAGTAAAAATCCACTCAATCGTTAAAGAGAAAGCCAAAATTTGAAAAATCCTTTATATAGCAGGTACCGTTAAAACTGTTCCTTAAGAAATATAGTTCAATCTATCTGAAAGGTGTTTAATGCCGTATCGCACTTATCTCAAATTTTATTAAAATCTTTAGAGCCGTTTTCGTAAAAAACAAGCTTTTTCACAACAGTTATATGGCAGTTCAAGACCTAGATCGAAAATTCCAAAAACTCCGAAATTCGCACGAATTTTTTATTTTAATTGATCATTCCCCCATTCGTAAAAAAAAAATTCAGCTACGCTTTTTATTTCTCAGCTATGACATCACTTCATCAGCCACCACTTTCCCCTTGATAACTTATTTTTCGATGAGCGCTATTTCGATTGGCAATATTCAAAAAAAAAAAAAAAAATTCTTCTGGCGAAAAAGAAATGGCATTTGAAAGTGACATAAGGCCATAATGGCTATATGACACTTTGGCAAAGCAACAAAATGCCATTTGAATATGACCTTAATTTTTGGGTCCTCATTTCATTTCGACTTTGCTGTTATTTTACTGGCCATTATTTCCTAGAGTCAAAAAATAAAATTTCGGGTTTTATTTCATTTCGTTTTTGGGGTCCTTTTTTTATTTTTTCGGGCGTAATTTTATCACAAAATAAAATCGGCCTTTATTTTGTTACGAAAAAATTCCCCATTTTTGGGGGGTTTATTTCTTTTTTGGTTTTGGGAGCTTATTTCATAGGGCTTAGTTTTGCAGCGCAGATAATTTTTGAGACCCAAGTTAATAATCATTATCAAAGTTAGGAAAATTATGATTTTAGTCTGAATCAACAACATAGTCTGAAAAAAGTAATTGTAAAATCCACGAATAAATCTTTATAGTCCATTGGCAGCCCCGTAGTCAGGATTTCACATGGGGAGGGGTTAAATTAATCTTTTTTACATGAAATTATTGAGATACTTTTACCATTAGTTGGTATATAACTGAAAACTGCATTTCCCTTACAGAGGATTTTGTTTTTATCTTCATCCACATTGCTGTATTATTTTTGTTTTTTGTTCTTTACATTTCGATGGAAAAAGATTATTTTCATTTCACAGAAATTTAATTTAAGATTTATATCTCTATATACAAACATAAACAAAGGTTTGCATACAGAGTCCGAATTATTGACTTCCGACAATTCTTTACATTATGTTCCGATAAAAGGTTATGTGCATTTTCCCTTAAGTGTTATCTGAAATTAAATTTATTATAAAAAAAATTTTTTTATGATACATGCATTCCTTTTGAGATTTGAATCAATAAAATATTGGAAGATAGGAGAATCTGTTTTCTGGTAGATGGACATAAACGTCTGTCGTATAATAGTTCCTATAAAATCCTTATTTTAATTTCGATTAAAAGGCGAATGTTCATAAATCGGAAATTAAATACATTATCTCGAATGACATTCAATGACATATGTATGTATATGTATGTACATTTTTAGCAGAGAACAGAATATACGATTTTTAAATGTTTGAATTGAAAACGTAAAGAAAAAAATATCTTCAAATACTGAATTCCACTCAAAAAGTTTTTGATTTTATTGATTATACAGGTCTACAGTGGTTTTGGTGCCGCAAAAAGTAAAACTGATTTCAAGTACCTACATTCGGTTCCCTGATCAAAACTTGATACTTACTTTTTTCATGTAGTAAGTGTAATTTTCGAGATTTCACAAGGGTAAAATAGAAAAACAACCGTTTTTTGTGGTTTTCGAAGTTAACGCTAGGAAATTTGTTACAACATAAATTGTAACGGTTTCTGAAAGAACTATTTTTCTGTTTTTAAACTCCGTTTAAATCTTTGTTATATCATTTTTCTTCTTCGAAAAATCTTCAGCTGAAGATAATGTGTTTGGCATATAATATCATAGATTCACTGGTCAACAGAAATTCAGTTTTTTTAACATCAAAAAATGAATTCATTTTTAAAATGAAGTATTAATAAACTTTAAGAGAAAATTCTTTAAATGTTTGTGGCATCACAAAGGGTTCTTCTTTGGACTAAGTGTGTATATGTCAGTTTATTACTTTCAGCTGAAGGCCACCTTAAACTATTGAAATAACCTAACTTCAACCTTACTGAAAATGTATGTAGTTAAAAAAAAAGTTTGTATCAGTTTTAAGGATGGAATGTAGGTTAGGATAGCTCAAAAACATCTAACGGAAACCAGAAATCATCTTGATGGACTTTTTAATTTTATAGTATGAAGGGTGTTGCAATAGAATGAACGTTTTTTTGACAGAGAAAAAGATAACGAAAAGATTTAAACGGAATCTTAAAGAAGAAGATAAGGTCGATTTTTTTTGATTTTCAAACAAGAATATCTCGAGAACAACACATTTCTGACTTCGAATTCACGCTTAGCATATTAAAAACCCTTAGAAAAGGATTTTTTCGTTGTTGAACAAAAAAAAAAAGGTTTAAAATTGTAGGCCTGTGTTATAGATTTGTTTCAAAGTAAGAAATAGTTGACTCTTTTTTTATCGTTACTACTTGTTTAGCCTTGAAAATATCTGAAGTTGTTTGAGAGGGAGTAATAATGGCAAAGGAAAATTTACGTAGTCAACAGTATAAGCCGTGTTACCAGCTCAGTAAAATTTTACATGTTAATCCCAACAAAAATCAAAAGTGTGTATAAATAAGTCAACAATCAGAAGTGAACAAAAAGTGGATATGAATGGTTAAACTGTTGAAGTGAACATTGTAAATGCCACTGCGAGTGAGTGGGAGAAAAATATTAGTCTCTTAGTACTTGGTCGCACTGCTATGGGCAGTGTTCGAAGATGAATTCAAGTACTTTGCAGTGTGTCTGTATTTGAAATAACAATTTGTATGCCCATTTTTTTCGAGACTTTGGTGTCGTTTTTAAGCCAAACCTTAGACATCTGTCCCAAAATTGCTGGTGACCTAGTTTGACATTTTCTCTATCTAACAGCATATTTATCGTGTAAATCGCTTCAGTGATTGCTAAGATACAGACGGATTAAGATTAGTCCGTTAAATGGCTTACCTTCTGTTGAAATTTTAAATTTTAAATTTAAACTTTCCGGTTCGGATTGGTAAATTTCATTTGTTTTGATGGTTGTCTCTGATAAAAATATTTTTCTCCACACCATTAGCAACGCCATCATTAACAAACTATAGCCGAAACACGGCTATAGATAGTTTAATTTTTCCACAAACCTTTTCTTCTGCTAACAGTTTTTATTTTTATGCAATAAATCACAGTATCTGATTGTTTTTATTTTATAAATAGCATTATCAATATTCACACCTATTGTGAGTTTCGCCCGGAACATGCTATTACAAAAAATTTCCCTCTCCACATTGACCAAGTGTGTATTAGTGTTTATAAAATGAACAACGCTTCATATGTTTTTGTTTTGTAAGTGTCAAAGTTTGATAAATAGAGGCAAACAAATTGTTTTAATTCTTTGAATCGAGATTGTTTGAACTTTAATAATTCCTTAATAAATAAAACAAAAATCTTATAAATATTAATAATGACAAGTAATTCCACACGGAATATGACCTTAATTTTTGGGTCCTCATTTCATTTCGACTTTGCTGTTATTTTACTGGCCATTATTTCCTAGAGTCAAAAAATAAAATTTCGGGTTTTATTTCATTTCGTTTTTGGGGTCCTTTTTTTATTTTTTCGGGCGTAATTTTATCACAAAATAAAATCGGCCTTTATTTTGTTACGAAAAAATTCCCCATTTTTGGGGGGTTTATTTCTTTTTTGGTTTTGGGAGCTTATTTCATAGGGCTTAGTTTTGCAGCGCAGATAATTTTTGAGACCCAAGTTAATAATCATTATCAAAGTTAGGAAAATTATGATTTTAGTCTGAATCAACAACATAGTCTGAAAAAAGTAATTGTAAAATCCACGAATAAATCTTTATAGTCCATTGGCATAAAGCCCGCAGCCCCGTAGTCAGGATTTCACATGGGGAGGGGTTAAATTAATCTTTTTTACATGAAATTATTGAGATACTTTTACCATTAGTTGGTATATAACTGAAAACTGCATTTCCCTTACAGAGGATTTTGTTTTTATCTTCATCCACATTGCTGTATTATTTTTGTTTTTTGTTCTTTACATTTCGATGGAAAAAGATTATTTTCATTTCACAGAAATTTAATTTAAGATTTATATCTCTATATACAAACATAAACAAAGGTTTGCATACAGAGTCCGAATTATTGACTTCCGACAATTCTTTACATTATGTTCCGATAAAAGGTTATGTGCATTTTCCCTTAAGTGTTATCTGAAATTAAATTTATTATGAAAAAAAATATTTTAATGATACATGCATTCCTTTTGAGATTTGAATCAATAAAATATTGGAAGATAGGAGAATCTGTTTTCTGGTAGATGGACATAAACGTCTGTCGTATAATAGTTCCTATAAAATCCTTATTTTAATTTCGATTAAAAGGCGAATGTTCATAAATCGGAAATTAAATACATTATCTCGAATGACATTCAATGACATATGTATGTATATGTATGTACATTTTTAGCAGAGAACAGAATATACGATTTTTAAATGTTTGAATTGAAAACGTAAAGAAAAAAATATCTTCAAATACTGAATTCCACTCAAAAAGTTTTTGATTTTATTGATTATACAGGTCTACAGTGGTTTTGGTGCCGCAAAAAGTAAAACTGATTTCAAGTACCTACATTCGGTTCCCTGATCAAAACTTGATACTTACTTTTTTCATGTAGTAAGTGTAATTTTCGAGATTTCACAAGGGTAAAATAGAAAAACAACCGTTTTTTGTGGTTTTCGAAGTTAACGCTAGGAAATTTGTTACAACATAAATTGTAACGGTTTCTGAAAGAACTATTTTTCTGTTTTTAAACTCCGTTTAAATCTTTGTTATATCATTTTTCTTCTTCGAAAAATCTTCAGCTGAAGATAATGTGTTTGGCATATAATATCATAGATTCACTGGTCAACAGAAATTCAGTTTTTTTAACATCAAAAAATGAATTCATTTTTAAAATGAAGTATTAATAAACTTTAAGAGAAAATTCTTTAAATGTTTGTGGCATCACAAAGGGTTCTTCTTTGGACTAAGTGTGTATATGTCAGTTTATTACTTTCAGCTGAAGGCCACCTTAAACTATTGAAATAACCTAACTTCAACCTTACTGAAAATGTATGTAGTTAAAAAAAAAGTTTGTATCAGTTTTAAGGATGGAATGTAGGTTAGGATAGCTCAAAAACATCTAACGGAAACCAGAAATCATCTTGATGGACTTTTTAATTTTATAGTATGAAGGGTGTTGCAATAGAATGAACGTTTTTTTGACAGAGAAAAAGATAACGAAAAGATTTAAACGGAATCTTAAAGAAGAAGATAAGGTCGATTTTTTTTGATTTTCAAACAAGAATATCTCGAGAACAACACATTTCTGACTTCGAATTCACGCTTAGCATATTAAAAACCCTTAGAAAAGGATTTTTTCGTTGTTGAACAAAAAAAAAAAGGTTTAAAATTGTAGGCCTGTGTTATAGATTTGTTTCAAAGTAAGAAATAGTTGACTCTTTTTTTATCGTTACTACTTGTTTAGCCTTGAAAATATCTGAAGTTGTTTGAGAGGGAGTAATAATGGCAAAGGAAAATTTACGTAGTCAACAGTATAAGCCGTGTTACCAGCTCAGTAAAATTTTACATGTTAATCCCAACAAAAATCAAAAGTGTGTATAAATAAGTCAACAATCAGAAGTGAACAAAAAGTGGATATGAATGGTTAAACTGTTGAAGTGAACATTGTAAATGCCACTGCGAGTGAGTGGGAGAAAAATATTAGTCTCTTAGTACTTGGTCGCACTGCTATGGGCAGTGTTCGAAGATGAATTCAAGTACTTTGCAGTGTGTCTGTATTTGAAATAACAATTTGTATGCCCATTTTTTTCGAGACTTTGGTGTCGTTTTTAAGCCAAACCTTAGACATCTGTCCCAAAATTGCTGGTGACCTAGTTTGACATTTTCTCTATCTAACAGCATATTTATCGTGTAAATCGCTTCAGTGATTGCTAAGATACAGACGGATTAAGATTAGTCCGTTAAATGGCTTACCTTCTGTTGAAATTTTAAATTTTAAATTTAAACTTTCCGGTTCGGATTGGTAAATTTCATTTGTTTTGATGGTTGTCTCTGATAAAAATATTTTTCTCCACACCATTAGCAACGCCATCATTAACAAACTATAGCCGAAACACGGCTATAGATAGTTTAATTTTTCCACAAACCTTTTCTTCTGCTAACAGTTTTTATTTTTATGCAATAAATCACAGTATCTGATTGTTTTTATTTTATAAATAGCATTATCAATATTCACACCTATTGTGAGTTTCGCCCGGAACATGCTATTACAAAAAATTTCCCTCTCCACATTGACCAAGTGTGTATTAGTGTTTATAAAATGAACAACGCTTCATATGTTTTTGTTTTGTAAGTGTCAAAGTTTGATAAATAGAGGCAAACAAATTGTTTTAATTCATTGAATCGAGATTGTTTGAACTTTAATAATTCCTTAATAAATAAAACAAAAATCTTATAAATATTAATAATGACAAGTAATTCCACACGGAATAAGTACTTACAATAAGGGTACTATTCTAACGACGGAAATTTTCGCCTGATGTAAAAACGAAACTTTATATCATACATTTTCATGAACGCCCCATGAAAACTGTTGACGTAAATTGGCATAAATCGTATTATGACGTCACTATTATCTTTAAACTGGACAAAATGGCGATGAAAGATATTGAGTGAGCTACTTTTGAATTTGTTTTTATACATATATTTTTTTTTTCAATCTCACTTTCTTAGTTTTCGAAACTTTCGTATAAAACTATTTCCTACTGCAAAACGCTCTTAAAAGGTAAAATTTGCAATTAAATTTTCCCGCCTTAGTGAAATGTCAACAAAAATGGCTACTTTACTTCTTTTCATCTTAACATCGTCACTTCCCGCATCGAATTCGTAATAAAAGTTTATATCTTCCGAGGGAAAACTTTCCCATATAAAATTTGACAGCTCGTTTCCGACGGCGGAAAAGTATATCGTTTCCGTCTTTTTAAGTGGTTAGACGAGTACCCTTAATAAGGGAGTTTTTTTCGAACATGAACAATTTTTCAAACGAAACTCACAACAATAAGCGCAAAGCGCAAGCGCCAGGAGGGGCAATTTTCGAAAAAACTGACTTAAAATGGGAAAAAAATTATTTAAAATCAACGGCTTCATTCACAATGCTTTGCGATACGTTTTTGAAAAGCCAATAACTTTTTCTTTCATTCTGTGTTTAAATAAATCTATTCTAAGAAATAGTTTTTGAAATATTAATTTTCAAAGTCAATATTTTGAAAAAAAAAAATTGAAAAAAAAATTTCAAATTCATTTTTTTCAAAATTTTACGTAATTGAGTGCTAATTTTAATTTCAAAATTCAATGCTGTTATTAATTCTAAGTCTAAATAAGAAAACCGGATGCAAAAATTTTATGTCGTTCTCAAGAAATTAAAAAAAAACCAAAACCACCTTTTTCTAAGAAAAACATTTATTTTTATTGTAACGAAGCAATTTGTTTATTTATTTAGCATTAATCTTAGTTTTTTTACTTTTTTTTTAATTGGAGTTTTATGAGAACGTAATAAAATTAAATAGTATTGGAATAACCCTGGATTAATATTATTTTCATTGATAACTTCTGAAAACTGACCTGTCAATATTTTTGCCTTTGCCTGCCCGCAGCCCATGGGCTCTACCTGTTATGGGGACAATAGGGACAATAAAACCGCATTTTTTTTAATGAAAAAAAAAAAGAAAATTGCAACGCAAGATAAATAAAAGGCATTGCAGTTTTGCTTAGTAACTATTTCAAATTTGAATATTAACTCATTAACACGTAACGATGTCAAGCTCATACACCCGAGAAGAATTAACGGACATGCATTTCTGCTACGGTTTAGCTAATGGTCGAAGTCGTGAAGCCGAAAGACTGTACGCTGAAAGATATCCCGATAGGAGGTGTCCCCATCATAGCACGTTTCCAAGAATCCACCGACGTCTAAGAGATCATGGAGTGCTGCAGCATCGAAGAAGCGAAAGGCCAGTTTCTGATGAGTCAAGAATCTTAGATGAAAGAATTCTGGATTTAGTCCGAAATAATCCCTCCGTCAGTACAAGAAGGATATCCACTATGCTTGGAGTGTCCCAATCTAGAGCATGTCGAGTACTTCGGGCGGAAAATTTACACCCGTACCACTTTACGCCTGTTCAGGAACTCACCTCAAACGACAAGTTATTGAGAACCGAATTTTGTAGAACATTACTACTTAGAAATGAAACCGAACAAAACTATTTTAGAAGAATATTCTGGACGGATGAAGCACAGTTTACTAACTTCCACAATTTACATTATTGGAGTAGCGCCAATCCACACAAAAAAAAAACAAAACAAATCACAACACCGCTTTAGTTGTAATGTTTGGCTTGGTATTGTTGGACACACTGTGATCGGGCCCCGGTTTTTGAATTCCATTATTAATGGAGAATCATACCTGCAATTCCTACGAGACCTTTTACCCGATTTATTAGACAGCGTTCCATTGGTTATAGAAGATACTTTAATCTACCAACAAGATGGTGCTTCAGCACACTACAGCTTACAGGTGAGAAACTGGCTGGATGATCATTTTAGTGACCGTTGGATCGGAAGAAGGGGCCCCACGGAATGGCCGCCTAGGTCACCAGATTTAACTCCCCTAGATTTCTATGCATGGGGATTTATGAAGAATTATGTTTACGAAGTGGAAATAGTATCATTGGAACAACTGAAGTAACGAATTGAAGTCGCTGGAGTCAAATTGCAGGAAAATTTGTCAAGCATAAACTTATGTGAAGCCATTACAAGGAGATATAATCTATGCCTTCTAAACAATGGAGATCATATCGAGAATTTTTTATAAGTACTTCCAATAAAAAACATAGTAAAAATAAAAGGAATAAAAAAAACTAAAAAAACTAAGATAAATGCTTCTTAAATTGCTTCGTTACAATAAAAATAAATGTTTTTCTTAGAAAAAGGTGGTTTTGGTTTTTTTTTTAATTTCTTGAAAACGACATAAAATTTTTGCATCCGGTTTTTTTATTTAGACTTAAAATTAATAACAGCATTGAATTTTGAAATTAAAATTAGCACTTAGTTACGTAAAATTTTGAAAAAAATGAATTTGAAATTTTTTTTTCAATTTTTTTTTTCAAAATTTTGACTTTGAAAATTAATATTTCAAAAACTATTTCTTAGAATAGATTTATTTAAACACAGAATGAACGAAAAAGTTATTGGCTTTTCAAAAACGTATCGCACAGCATTGTGAATGAAGCCGTTGATTTTAAATAATTTTTTTCCCATTTTAAGTCAGTTTTTTCGAGAATTGCCCCTCCCGGCTAAACGGAGGGGAATATACCCCCCCCTCCCATACGATTTTTTTCTTGTCTCAACGCAACCTACACGCCCTAGCATTTTGTCGCATTGCTCATGACTCACCCTGTATATCACTTTGAAACGAAAATAGAAATGGGGTGTACTGTATACAGGTATTCAATAATCGTACTGTCTATAGATGCGTTTGAAAAAGCCCCAAACATTTTCTAATTTTATGAATGATTTTACCAATAGATATGTGTGTAAATCCATGTGCGGTTTGTATTTCCTTCTGATTCACAAAAAATCAATACTCTTTTATGAAATACAAAATTTACTTCTTTCTGAATTTTATTGTTTTATTGTGCTATTCATACTAGAATGCCAGTTTTATTAAGAAATATTATATCTAACTATAAAATACTGTATGGATGGCATTCTTTTTATTCTTTGAATTGTTGAAAGAATATCAAAATGCCAGCTTATTTTTTTTTTAAGGGTCAAAAATATGATCCAGCTGTGAAATTTTTTTTACCAAAACCAACTTAAAATTTTAAGGTAATTTCATTTTTTTAAGTTCACTTTTCAAGTCTGTTGGAAAATACACATATTTAATAAATCAATTCAATAAGGATGGTTGTTTTTCAAATATTGGGCGTTATTTGTTAAAAAGATAAAAATAGAATAAATACCATTCTATCAGATTTAATAAAAAAAAAACAATTCAGAACAATAAGTCTATATAAAAAAGATGTTTTAATTGTATTTGAAATGCTGATTCTAAAAATAACATTACCAATCAATGAAACTCCAATAATTCAAGTCCTTTGCCAGTTATACAAATATCTACTTATCTTGTCTACTTCTATAATTAGAAAAAGAATTTTATGGTAAAATTACGTCAATATGAAATGAATTTTTTAAAAAAGTTATTTCACATTCCATCAATACATATATATGTAGATATAATATATTCTATATTTGATTTGAAAAGTTAAAACAAACATTCTCTTCCCAGTTTCTATGCCATCATCATCACAACAACATCAACCCCTATTTAAAATCCCTTTCTCATTTTAATTCTGTCGTTAATTAAAAATAATTTTTCCTGTAAGATAAATATCTTTATCGAAATTTCATTCATAATTGAGAGAAAGGGATGGATAAGGATATTAAATCTGTAAAATAAGATTAACACAAAAGCCGAAGTGCTTTGTCTGTCAGTGAATATTCGAGGAAATTTTATCTTAATGGTTTATATAGTCTTAGTCTCACTTTTAAATAATACATCCATTTTTAATAATAATTTAATTTGAAAAGGTCAAAGGGAGGAGAAGAAAAAAGTAGATGAAACTTTAGCTGTTAGAATATGAAAAACAAAAGGTTTTATTTAGTTCTTATTAATATCGCGAACCTGCAAATAAAATTAAGGTGTAAAGGTGCTTACAAATCATATTGTTTTAAAGGTCAAGTAAAAATTGTATTGTTTGATTTAATATTGTTGTTAGGATTAAGTTACCTTATTTAATTTATTTCGTGTTTTGCAACCGTTTTTACTTTTTTATGTTTGTATAAGCATATTGTTATCTGATCTGGAAAAGGGGAGCGGGTCGAAATTTTGGTTTCAAAATTCAGTTTTTTTTTTTTTAAATTCTGCTTTTGTTTTCATTTTGGTTGGCATAATTCTGCTTTTCAAAATTCTAAAAATTAAGGCCATTAAATAATCAAATAGTTATTTATTTTATAACAAAATTTCTTATTACAAAAAAAGTAAGCTATACATTCACATATTAAACTCTTAAGAAAAAGTACGCTTTGATTATCAATATTCTGCTAATAATAAAGAAAGTGCGAGTTACGTCGGCAGCCCACCCTTCTTACACCCCCTAAGTCTCCTCACGCGGCCACAAGCCAACCCGGTATCCGGTCATCACCCCACAGCCACAGGCCAACCTAATATCCAGCCATCACCCTCAGAACATCCGCCACATCCCACATGTAAGCAGTCTACAAATTGAAATATGAACTTATTAAATGTAATTCTTATTTTATGTATTTCTATTATTGCAATGTCATCCTTTCTTTCAAGCAAGCTTAAATCAAACTTATTAAATGTAATTCCTATTTTACATTTTTCTATTATTGCTTTGTCATCTTTTCTTTCATGAAAAATTAAATCAAACTTCCATCCAAGTTATCAGTAGGGGAGACTGAGTACGGTTGAAACATAGGACGGTTGACACAACACAAATATCTCAGAAGCCGTTCGCGCAATGTATTTGAGTACTGAGAGGGAATAAACGAGAAACCAGTTTTATCACGATTTTCAGTCTTGCTTTGGTCTTGAGTCTTCGCGCTGAACAGTTGTGAATAGGGTGCGCTTATTTTTTTTGACAAGCAAAAGTAAGTTTTTTTGTTTTTTTCTTTTTCTTTGTAGTTTAAGTACTACTCAAGTGAGAGTGTTGAAAATTATTTTGTTGTGCGCAGAAAAGAGTGAAGCACAGAATAAAATAACATGCAGGAACGTGTCAGTGTTGTTTACATTTTTTTGTAATTTGTTTTTGTTAGAAAAGTGGTTGGGGACGGTTAAAACATTTTTTTTGTGGACGGTTGAAACAATGTGTTTACATTTTTTTTTGTGTTTGTAGATGCCCCGAGTACGTGTGAGGAAGACTTCTAGAAGAACAGTTGAATTATCAACATATAAAGCGGCTTATGACGAGGTGAAGGCAGGCAGTTCAATATAAAAACTTACGAAAAACTACGAAAACTAAACACAATAAAACCCCACAAGAATCTTCAAGTTCAGAAGACGAGGAGTACTATTGCCTTATGGGCCCATGTAGGTAGAGTGCACCGAAGTTGGCAATATTTATATCGGCCAGAACTATGACTCAGATTACTCTGAGAACTAAGTTCTTATAATTTATTTTAAAAGTTAACTTTATTTAATTTAATGAAGGAAGTTTTTATTTATTTTCTAGTGTTTATTTTTTTTTGATCTCGTTTTTTTTTAATTAATATATGATGAAGAAGTTCCTGTAATTTGTTTTTAATGTAAACTTTATTTAATTTAATGAAGAAAGTTTTTAGTTTTTATTTATTTTCTGTTATTTATTTCTTGTTGATCTCTTTTTTTTTAAATAAATATAAAACTTTGAATTAAAATATATTCTCAAACTGTGGAATTTTTTGAAATAAAGAATTGATTAAATACGTTACAAGCTAAGATTGTTTTTATTTCGACTTGTTTCAATTGACCCCATTTCTTGTTTCAACCACTCCTGGTAAGGGGACAGTTCAAACAAATTGACTTTTTTCATTAAAATTGATGTATATTGCCTAAAAAGTGTACTATGCACTTCAAAACACTATGCGTTAATAGAAAGAATCATGGTCTTGAATTGCACCTAACTCCATCATGGCTAATCTTATTAATGCCGATGCTATGGACTATAAAAGAAAAATTGTTTCAACCGTACCCGCAGTCTCCCCTAATAAATTGTTATTCAAATTATAAAGTTGGTTTTTTTTTAATTCGCTCTCGCACCCGATACTTAACTCGCGCGCTTTTTAACATTTTCCAAACCTATTCTTTTCTTTTTTATTATTTGCAGAATTTTGATAAGCAGAATTTTGAAAAGCAGAACTTTGAAAAGCAGAATTTTTACTAAAACAAAGTCTGTTGACGGCATACCAATCAGGGCCGTAGCTACAGTTGAATTTCAGGTAGGGCATCGGCATCGGTGGTTCTAATCTGAAGATAAAATGAAATTCTTAGGCCGTGTGCGAACAGCGTTAAAATTGTATCCATTGGCTAAATTATGACACTAGTGTGGTGAATAAAAATTTCAAACATTTAGCCTGCTCTGGAAATTTTAGTTTTAATAAAATGAGCAAAAAAAAAACAAAAGTTTTGGGAAAACCATATAATAAAGTAAGAATTTATTTCAGTGTAAAACTAAAGAATGTTTTTATTAGTTTTAGTTTTTAAAGGACTCACACCATATTCAATACCCTGCGTAGTAGGTACCTGCCAGTAGTAAATACTCCTCCAATTTGTGTTTGATTCCACATACCTGTCGAATGTTTGGCTTATTTTTTTCTGGAATTAGAAAATCTGTTTGGGAATCGAAACTACAACTTTGCATTTATCCAACTTGGTTTTGTACGGAAATCTTAGTTAGTTTCTCCAACGAAGAATTAAATAGTATTATAAAATTGAACATTTTTTACAAATCAAAATTAAAGCACCGAACATTTGAGTCGAAGAATCATTTTTTCATAAATCAACCTTAAAACAGTTTGGTATATTTCCACGTATTGAAGCAAAAAGAAAGGGAAATTTTTCAATTCTTGGAGGGAAATTTAAAAAAATATAATAGTGTTAAAAATCCCATTTAATCCAAAAAGCTAAAAATTTATTCACCTCAACTCAAACGTCAAAAATTAGCAATAGGATAAAATGTTAAGGCTGTTCGCACACGGCCTTAGTTGTTAGGAAAGGGTGGTTGCAAAACATTCATAAATCAAGTTTATGTTATCTATTACAAGCAGATACCCGTGCGTTGCTACGAGCGGCGACGGCAAATTAAACATCGAAGTATAGGGTGATTAAATAAAATGCAAAAACAAACAAAACAAAAAAATAGAGAAGGTAGGTAAGACAAGAAAAAAATCGTGTAAAATAAGGGGGTTTCCCTCGTTTTTAAAAAAAAGAAATATTTAAAATCAAGAAAAACACAATCGATGTAATGTGATACATTTCCTTTAATAAAGCTAAGAATCTCGGTTCTTTAATTAAATGTTTGACATATGAGTTGTTCTACTGAATGCTTTTGAGAAATAAAATTTTGAAGTCAAAACTTATAAAATAAAAAAAAATTACCTGTATTCAGCCCCTAACTAATTATATAAACATGAAAGAAAGTTTGTTTGTTTAATATACTTTTGCACCTAAACCACTAAACCGATTTTAAAAACTCTAACAAGAATAGAAAGCTAAGTTATCAGCCTCTATCCGTTCAATCAATAGCAAGGTTAGTAAGGATTATGTAGAAAAAAAATCACCGCAACATTTGAAAATTTGTGACCACAGTATTTTTACATAAAAATGTGGGTTATTGGGTATCGATTTTGATTTTTTACTTAATATTGCTATTCACCCAGTACTCGATCGACATAAGTTTCGGGACACCATGTATAAGGCAAGTTAAGCATTCGTGCAAAACAAAACTGAGATAACAATAAAATATGACATTACGATAATAAAGAAGATGAAAAAAGTGGATCCGAAAATTATGTCTGTCTGTCTGTCTGGCTGTCTGTCTGTCTGTCTGTCTGTCAGTCTGTTTGAATTAGCAAAATTTTTAGCTCGCAAAATAACGGTATGTCATATAAACATTATAAAGAAGCATAATTTTCTCGAAAAAGGCTCCAACGATTTTCTACGAAAAATTCCACAGAACCGTTATTTTTTTTCGTGAACGGATTAATCGATATTAGCCAAAAAAAAAAATTAAGAACTAGGTAATGGTTGATGGCTTTTTTTAAAGTAAGGACATCGTATGAGCCATTTTTTTTAAGTCCACAGGTTGAAATAAGTTGAGAATATGAACAAGGGTATATTTTGTAGAATGATAAAAATACAATAGGAGAATCGTGCCCACAGTTTATGGTGCCTTTTAAGGTAGGGCTTTAAAATTTTTAGGTAGGGCATTGCCCCCGATTCCCTACCCTAGCTATACTGCCATATCGCTAAGTGTGATGTATTATGCTGTATGAGTATGCATAATCATACATATGGGTATGGTATTGTTTCACCAAAAATGTTCGCCAAACTAACAATTTCTTTATATAGCATTTTTTTTTGTTTGGCACTCCACGTTTTGTAATTGAAATTTGATTTTTCAAATGATATGACAAATGACCATTTCGACGTTTTTATTTAGTTTTAAGTTTATTTAGCTATTTGAAGTTTAGCAATTTTTTTATTTGGCATTCAATTCTTTTGCATTTTTTTCGCTTCATTAAATTACATACGACATAACCTGAAAATTCTTGCAAAATTCTTCCAGCAAAATGATAATGCAGCAGCGTAGCGCTGTCGCCAAAACAACTCAACGGCGAAAAAAACTTTGCCAAACATCAAAAAATTTAATAAAAAAATGTAAAACATCAAGTTGCCAAATGAAATTTGCGAAATCGATATAAAAAGGAGTTGGAAAAAAAGCAAAAAATAAATTCCTCCAAATGAAATGATTAAAACACATAAGGAGTATAGACACAAAACGTAAATTGCCAATAAAAGATTGCGAATTAAAAGAAATATTTAACGATTTAACGAAACAAAGAGATGCCAAATGAATTTTGCCAAACTACGGTGACCCCATAAAATCGTGGGTTAACACGACTAGAGGGTTTTTAAAAGTTGAAGGACAGACGGTACAGCCGTTGATTAGGTATAGAAATTCAAATCTGAAGGGTTATTTATTAACAAAGAATTTTATTAGCATATATCATGTTACAAGAATATGTAATATGTTTCAGATTCAATCAGCTCCGAAAACCACTCTTGGGCCCCAAGAACCAACTGTTAACCTTTTACCCAAAATGTTATCCATATATATTCTCACAGTTTGATCTTTCATGAAAAATGTGTGATTTTACATAGGGTAGGTATTTGCAAAATATGCAAACTTTCTAAGATCTACAAATGTTTCAGTCAGATGTCACAGAGGGCCCCCAAAATCCCAAAACATGTTTGATTAAACATTCTTGTTTGTGTGTCATTCATCTTATTATGTTAATTGGTTTAAGGAACTTTTTTTTTGTAGATATCCTAATAGTCATATAAAAATTGAGGTTAAGATTATATGACTCCAACATCAAATATATACAAAAATAAAAATATTATAATAAGCTGCTTATCGATGCTTACGCGTGGGAGTACTTAGAATAATGAATTGTATATGTTTTAAATTTTATTATTTTTCCAAAATATATAATATGATAAGGAGGTATAACAGGATATTTGATCCTTTTAACAGTTCATTCAAAGAAAACTTGGTTCCTTGTTGTCACAGTATAACGTATAACGAAAATAAATATATCTATATAAGATACAATGTAACATATCTTTATTTTTTTTTCAAAGAAAATATATTCTTTTTAAAATACATCGATACAAGTTTTTACAGGATCAATGAAAACCGAAGTGGGTTCCTGCGTATTAATTTAATCTATGTATAGGATTAAATATAAAGAGGTTGTGTCTCTAAAGACTAAAAAAAAAGAATTAAATTATCAAATATAAGGATATTCAATTGTACAACCTTTCTCGTTAACAGTTCTCACTGTCTTTGATTTTGTGTGGTTTCCCTTGGTGATGAAAAGAAAATCTTTTTATGAAAAGGGCCTCTTCAAAATGTATTCACAGAATAATAATAAAATGTGGAAACGTGATAATGCGAATATATGAGCATGCATGTACCTATACACTGTACAGTGTCGGACTAACAGATGAGCGTAATTAAGAAGGTGATTCGGGCCCCATCAAATGATGTGAAAGAATAAGGAAAAATAATTATGTAATGATCGGGACTAAAGATCAAAAGAAAGCAACGAAGGCTGCCAAATAGAATAACAAAGAACTGTGTTGATGAAATAACAGCACGAAAATAACTTGATTGAAGATGAAAGTAAAAGAAATAAGCGCAGTTACAAATAAACAAAGAAAAGAAAAGAGAAAGGCAGCTCTGAGGATTTTTTTAATAATCAGGAACACTCTCCAATGTAAATAAAAAAGAGGTGATGTGCCAGCTTATGTTCGAGCAAAGTAAGTAGGGACACATATTGACCCAGAGGCACAGAAAAACTCCATCACCATCAATTACGTTCTTATAGAATTGCACAGGATGGATATTAAGAAAAAAATTGATAAATTCTATAAAAGTATATAGATCTGCCTTTGAAAAATTTATCAAGATTCAAAATTCCATTTCACTGGCACTCGTAAAAAAACAAAGCTACAAGAGAAATAGATGTACATATATTAGTTGGAGGCATCCAATCCTCATAATTTTGTTTTAAAATTAGCCTTGTTCAAAAAGGTTTTCAAGCTAAAGATCATGGTCGTAACTATGTTGTTAAAATTCATCGCTACAAAAATCGAATATTATTTCAAACTTTTGGCTTGTATTTTTACTATAAAAAAAAAAAAAAAACGCAATAAAAAACTTTACAGTGAGCAACGAACACAAACTTAAATTTGTGAACTGTCAAGGTAATCAAATCACCCTGCAAATGTGCTATCAAAAGGACATTTGTTGACAACAATCTTAGAAATCAAGCAAACACAAAAACAGCAGCTAATAATAAACCTACCGTGAGAACGAAATAATTAATAAAGTTGTGCAAGCGTTGAAAAATCCTACATTCCCCATAAATACTTAAAATTATACAGGAGAATGAAGAAACTTCCGAAAATGAAAAGCTGCAACTTTTTCTTAAATAAAACCGACGAACGGGATTTAAATGGAGCAGCTAAACGAAGAAGTCGCTACTAAACCGAAGATGGGCATTAAAACCGCAACTTGGAATGACATAATATGAAATTTAGAGATTTGTTTGATGTCTGAAACACACTTTTGCCACTGAAAAAAAATTTTGAGATAAAAAAATCAAATGTGCTATGACGTATCGCATCGAGCTCAAAAAGCTTTAGTCGAGGATTGAAAATATTCATAAAAATGTGTTTGAAACATCATGACCATGAGGAACCGAGTTAAAAAATTAACATATGTAAGTGACAAGAATCAGTAAAGGCATGAAAAAGAAAGAGTATTAAAAAGCAGCAATGAACTGCCCACTAGGGAGCTCCCCAACCGAAGCAGAATATATGCAGAACATCCTATAATTCGCTAGGAAATAACTTTATTGTTGGTGGTGACTTTTTCGGACTAAGAATCAATAAATACAAAAGATATAAACGACAAAATAGCAGATCTTAAAGAATTTTTCGTGACTAAAGGTATTAAACGATATCATGTAAGTGTCGTTCTTGTTGGTAATTACGATTCATCGTCAGATTACAGGTAAGTACTCATATGTTACCGATGAGTAAAGTAGAAATATGAGAAAAAGTAATTCTATTTTTAAGCTCGTGAACTTTGGGAGGATTTTAAAATAAAGCTATAATTATTTATAGACCTAAGATCCCCAATGGAAACATATCAACAAATTTATCATGAAAATAGAACAATTAATTCCTGACGTGCAATATAGACTGAAGAAGAAAGTTCCTCAATATTAAGAGAAATAAAATGATCTGTAGAAATAACGAAGAATATATATTTTGGAAAAAGAAGCGCTCGAAGAAAATGGAAAATTAGGAAGTTTCGACTAATTAATGAATTAAAAAAAAGAATCTATATGAATTCAAAAATGAATCACTGAAGATTTCTTACAAGTTTGACGACAGATGCTTTTACTAATGATTAATTATTATTGAAAGCAGCAATACATGAAAAATTAAAACTTCGATTAGTTTCACATCATTGTAAGATTTTAGTGGTCACTGTTATACTAAAAAAAAAACATTCTACGATAGACCAAGTAAATTGAATTACGCATGTTGATGAATAAGCACTTGAAGAATAACAAGTATATTGCGCTCTATTTCTATTGATATTGCTCAAGCCATTGACAAGGTTTGGCATTTGGGACTTGAGTACAAAATGTGCAGGGACCTTCCCAGGGAGTTCTATGAAATACTCAAATTATATAATTCGTCCGATCCTTTAAATGACCCTTACACGGTCAGTCAGAGGACGTCAGTCATCTACACATATAATCAGTCATCAGGCAAAATTAAAATGGATTTTGATTTTTCCTCAAACAAAAAAAACGTATACAGATTTTTTTTTACTAACACTAGTAAGTAAGTAAGTAAGTAATCATTCATTTATTTATGTATATAATTTTTACTAACACTATATTGCAGATTGATGTCAAATGATTTACCGTGTAAAGGTTGTTTTAGATTATCATATACGAATAAGAGTATTCGGATTTTAAGCAATTTGAAGCTTGTGTACCACAAGGAAGTGTACCAAAAAAATAGACGAACTTAACTTGATATAAGTATGGAAAGATGTACTAGTTACTCAAAAAAAAAAAAAAATCTCACCTTTCAATTCAGAACTTAATGTTATATAATTCCAATTGATTTTTTGTACTGATACTTATTGTTATATTCTATCATGGATCCCATAAGAAGTTTCAGCTTAGGGCCCACAATTCATTTAATCCGGCAATGTGCAATTTACATACATATGTTCATACCTATTACATATTATATAACATATATTCATTGAAAGAGGAAATCCTTGCTGGTGGATGGGACAAAAGTAATGTAATTTTTTTTTCAAAGAGCTTTCCACTTCCATGTATGTATACCTAATACTATTCTTTTTTTCCCACCAACACAAATAATGTGATTAGGTGAAGACAAACAAAGAATGAAATGCTATCCTGGACTGGGAAAGTGATTTATGACATTTATCCTTACCTCTTGAGAAAAAAACAAAAACCTTTTCACTTCTAAATATGGCAAATGTTTCCTTTTTTTTTTTTGGTTGTGCCTCTCCAAACTTGAACCTATATTATCACATCTCATACTGCAAGCTGATGCTGAGCACAATTTTTCCGTAATCCAATATAAAGGACTTTTTCTTGCGTATATAACGGCAATGTTTTGTTAAGCTGGAACCTTTTAAAATAAATCATAAGCGAAAGAAGTCAACAAAGGTATACAAATGAAGAACAAACGTTTCGAAATTATTAATATTATTTGACGAAGATATTATTAGATATGCCATCTTTTGTCTTAACAAAAGATAAAATAGTTTTGCTTTATATTTTCGGAAAATTCCGTTAAAGAAGAAGGAAAAAAATATCAAATTCCAAGAATTATCATTTTAAGGGGAATATTTTTCTATCGACTAAATGCAAAACTTTCATATATTAAATAGAATTTAAGAAGAAGTTTTCTTTTTGATTTTAATTATTTTTTGCTTTGAAGCTTCCAAACATTTTTTTTTGTTTTTTAATTTAATTGCGAAATGGTTGACAAAAATTAAAATGATGTTCAAAGCAAAAAAAAAAGCTAGCAAACATTTCAGGAAAACAACATTTCACGAATAAGTAATTTTCGTTTAAAAAATAATATCCCAATAACAATTTAAGGTAAACCAAAGTTTCACAAATAAAATCTGCAATAGAAAACTTTAATGTCGAATTCCTTAGATTTTTCCAGATTTGATCGGAAAAGTTGACTTTTTTCCTTCCTATGGATGTTGAAACAACAAAGTTGCTTTTTTCTGTAATTGTGTAGTGAATATTTTATAGACGCGATCTAAACAATTCACTTAAGTTCACTTTATTTAACATATTATACTATTAACAACAAAGTTCACGTCCAATAGATTATTTTAAAACTATTTAATTTAAGAAATCTATAATAAAATAAACCAAACTACACAATTAAACGGCTCGTCTGACAGAAGAAATCAAATCTGTTAAGTATATACTATATACTATAATGCTTCTGAAAATTTCATAGACCTCTGCGATTTTCATAATTTTCTATGGACATTTATGGATTTTCATCAGATTTATATAGGTATATAAAAAAAATCAGATTGAATAAATGCAAGGATTTATTAAGTTTATTAAGATATTGTCGGGGGGCCATTGAAAATTACATCGATCCTTTTTATTTTATATTTTTGTTCTTATCTTATTAAGTCTAATCCACAGAAATAAAATAAAATTCACGAATGGGTCGCACAAACTCGTTCTTCTTGCAAACTATGAGACTACAAAAATTTTAATTCATCAAATTATGTGTCATCGTATTTTACTTTTAACGTTGTTTAGCTAAAAACTTTTAAGTGGCATATTTTATTGAATCGAATGTTTAACTTAAATGCCATACCAAAAATATAAACAAATTGGTTTAGCCGTTATTAAGTTTCGGTCAAAGTTGTAAAAACCGTTAAAACCAATGATCCGATATGTGCATTTTAAGCCGTTATCCTGAAATGCAGTTATATTAAATACTTTGCAAGTACAACGCTTACAAAGTTTAATCAACAACTTATGAGACGTTTTCGAGAAAATTTGAAAAACTTAATACTGTAGTAGGTAATACATCTCTCATTGTAACGGTTTAAGTTTTTCCGAATTTTCTCGAAAACGGATACAACGGTTTTGATTAAACTTTATGAATTATAAACGTTATACATGCAATGCTCTGAATTTAACTGCAATTTAGAATTAAAGCTTTAAAAATGAACAAATGGGAGATTTGATTTCTAAACAATTTAACACTTTTTTTCTCGTAATCAATTAAAAGTGTTGAGACCTTTTTGGTAGAATAATATCAAAGCTACAATTTTTATCTTAACATTTTTTTTTGCAAAAAGATCATAAATAGAAATTTGTCAAAAACCGCATTTTGGCCACCACCCCATAAAAAAAAATAACTCCGGACCAACTTATAGGTACTTTTGAGGATTTGATCAAGAGAAAAAAAATGGACTACTGGGATTAAAATAATGAGATAAAGGTCTTTTTTGGTGTGTAGCCTGACCCTTATTCACAAAATTCACTCTGTGAATATTCGAATGCTCTGTAAATACAATTAGTTTTTAATTTAATTTAATTTTTAGAAGAACTACCAACCTTTAAAACTGGTTTCAAATAAAATGTAAACCATATTTAAATCTTAATATATTATGAAATTTTCAAGCAACCGCCAAATTTTGTTGACCATATATGATAATTCGGATTTTCAGGTCAAGTTTCTCCAGAAATAAACAAAATAATAAACATAAGGTTTTAATATTCTTTTGTTGTGGACGTAACAAAATATACTAGGAATAAAAATAAGCAACAATTTCGCCGAATTTTGTAATATTTTTTAAATTATTATAAACAATTTTTCTAAACATGTTTATATATAAATCACCTTTTAATAATAACCGACATTAATTCCTATATATATGGCTCGTTTAATGAAATGATATTTAAGATTTTATGTTCGAAATAAATTCTTGAGTTAGTACTTTTTCCTCTGCACAAACTGTCACTTAAGGATTTATGTAGAACATAAGTGCTTTAGTATATCGTTTAAGCAAACGGGTCTTAGTGTGCTATTACACCATTATTCCGGAGTCATTACTCTTTTATTAAAATTACTTTAGAGCAAAAGATGGTCTTTTTCGATTTTGTCTCTCCTTTCTTCTAACGTGTTTTAGTCATGACTCTGGAAACATGGTGTAATAGCACACTTAGTTACTAGAAGATTCCAAACGTTTGGTAGGGATGTTTTATTGAAACGGTGAACTCTTGATAAAGCATTTGTGGCATACTGACATCATACTCTAAAATTGTAAGTCTCCATCTCCATTTATTCGTTCAGAATGTAATTTGCAGTAGGCAACGACCAAAAATTATTATTTTATGACATTCTGTTACTATGACGAAAATGAAGGGTAATGCCTCACAAGTTCTGGAATTCTTCTCAGCCACAGGCCTCAGTTGTGCTCATACATAAAACAGTTTATAACCAGAAGGTTTCTTGAAGTTATTTTTCTTATTTTCTACAAATTCCAAACAATAAAATATTTTTTCTTAATCTCAGGTTTAAATCTGTATTTATCGTAATAAAGTTTATTTTATAATATTCATTTACAAATTCATAAATAAAATAGAAACTGGAACATCATCATGCTTTTCTAACGTTCCCATATACAGGGTGATTGGTATAAGGTGCACCAAAAAGCTTGAGCGTGTAGGTGGAGTTAAGACAAGAAAAAAATCGTATGGGAGGTGGAGTCTATTTCCCCCCATTTAGGCGGGAGGGGTAATTTTCTAAAAACTTGACTTAAATCAGAAAAAAAATTATTTGAAAACAACGGTGAATGATACAAAGCGTTGTTGCATTTTTTTGGAAAGTCAGAAAACTACTTTTTTATTTAATTTTTAAACTAAGTTGTTTAAGTAAACAGTTTTAAAAAAATTAATTTTCAAACTCAAAATTTTGAAAAAAAAACTAAAAAAAAAAAATTTCAACTAATTTTTTTCAAAATTTTATGTAATTAACTATTATTTTTATTTTCAAAATTCAATGCTCTTATTAATTTTTAGTCAAAAACAGAAAACCGGATGCCAAAATGTATCGTTTTTGAGAAATTAAGAAAAACTAGAAGTATTTTTTTAGAAGAAAAACACTTTTTTTTTGGTTTTCCCAAATTTGACCTGCTCACTGCTCAGGCCAATTATTAATTGTATCATCCACCGTTGTTTTTAAATATTTTTTTTTCTGATTTAAGTCAAGTTTTTAGAAAATTGCCCCTCCCGCCTAAACGGGAGGAAATAGACCCCCCTCCCATACATTTTTTTCTTGTCTTAACTCCACCCACACGCTCAAGCTTTTTGGTGCACATTATACCAATCACCCTGTATACATAAATTATTGTAGTTGACAGAAACGCCTCCGGGGGTATTATGGAAGAAATCTAATTTAAATCTTAACTAACATTGAAATTAAAAAAAAAAAAAAAACATTCTTGACAAATTTACTAAAAATGTATAGCGAAATACCATTTTATCAAGTTCAGGTCAGATATACATCAGTGTAACCATTTTCTGTAAATGAATTAAAACTAAAACACACACCCTGAAGCTCACTCATCCTTAAATAAAGTCTTTATACATTATTTCCCAAACTTTTCAACATTCCTGCTTTCTTGGTTTTTCATCACAAGAAAAAACTTTCTCAGGCTAAATTACGAATTTTCCCACTTACTCAATTTCCTTAATTATCGGAATACTTCAAAGAATAACAGAAGCAATCATTTGACTATTTTCTTTTAACCTCAGGCTCTTCCCACCATCATCTATATTCAGTCAGATTCCAGAGAAAAAAAAAAGGAAGAAACAACTTTGGTAAATAACTTTCATAGTAAAAACAAATTAAGAAAATACATTTATGTGTGTGTGTGACTATGAGTCTAGGACGAAGAAGACGACATTTTTTCATCTGTTTCTTTTTTTTGTCGGATGAATTCTTACAGTTTCTTTAATTACCAAAGTTTTCATCTTTTTTTTACTAAAAAAAAAAACCTTAAAAACAACACGTTTATTGTGTGCACTCAGTGTGGAAGGACCTCATTTCTGGATGGTGATGCCTGACTGATTTTCCAACTTAATTTCAACGAAATTAATTTATGAACGGTTTTTTTTTAGAACAACTTTGTTCTTTAAGCTCTATAGCAGCACCCGTGTAAATAGTATCCAGAGGTAGAGTTCCCACGTTCAGTGTTGTCCCGTTCCCAGTATCTGACACTGACACATTCATTTCACATGAAGACGACACGTGGAGATGTGTGGAGACACACATAATATAGCTCATGTGAGTACTGTAAATGAATTACAAAATCGTTTCCACTGGGTAGATAAATATTACATTTTCAGGAACATCATGCCTTGGCACTGGATTTAAATCAGTTTTCCATGTACACTAGAGGACCAGGACAGGTGCAGAGTACCGTATCGTGGCAGTTTAACGCCATTATCTTATTAAAAGCACCTGAGTGGGTGGCTTTAGAGAAGGTCTCTTATCCTTACCGCATATTGGATGGATTCCGAATTTCTACTGGAAGTTAATAGGTTAAAAATGAGGAATGCGCATTTTGTATACCTTAGGAGGTTCATTATGTAAGCTTCGTTTGGGAAATGTCACATCAATAAGGTAAAACCATGAGTAGGAAAGGGATTTACTCTGATTTTATTCAGAGTTTTAGGTATATATAATGTAGGTGGGCGTATTAAAATGATTGTCTTCTTAAAAAATATTAATTTTAAATTTAATTAATTAATTTACCTTCACTACATAATGATCTACCTTTAGTAGGTATATTAGACTCGAAGACTTTACATAAATATACAATTAAACCAAAGTATACGACTCGATCATGGCATATGATAATAATTATATAAGCATCGGAAAAATTGTGAAAAACAAGACGTAAGGTGTTATCTTGGATTTTCCTTACCAATCTAAACTTTTGGGGCACAAGTTGGCCAACAGGTACTGTGAATGAAGAAAAATGTGATACAAAATGAAGAGTTTATGTGGTTTTTCATTGGTCGCAAAAAGTGCGTTTTTATTGATCTAGATATATTTTTTTCTTATCTTTTATAGATTTCGCGTTTCATTGGTCAAAAATATCAAATCTAGATTACGTCTGGATCAAAATCTCGAAATCTCGATTTGAAGTGAGATTTTTACATGCGATTATATTTAAGGTTATATGTATATTATGCATTCGTGAAAAAAAAATTTTGGGAAACAATCAAACATGACATTACGATGATAGCGAAGACGAAAAAAGTGGGTCTGGAAATTCTGTTTGTCTGTCTGTCTGTAAGTCTGTATGTCAGTCTGTATGCATCAGCACCTACAGCCTATGTAGGGTTTGTAGACCATTTCTTAGAGGAAAAATTGAAATTATTTTCTTACCTTTAAAAATAACGGTACCTGCCATATTACGGTTTTGGAAAAACTTGATTTTCTCGAAAACGCCTCCAACGATTTTCTTGAAAAAAATTACTGATGGTTTTGTAAGATTTCCTTTTGTTAAATCGCAAAAAAAAACCTCTTCAAGAAATTGATTTCTGAACGCTCGTTCAAAGAATGTTTTTTAAATGTTTGCTTCTATCAATATGTTCAGCACGTAACTTTTATCCACAAGTTTTCGTTTTCTTTCAAAAGTAAAGAAACCCGAAACCCAAATTTTATATTTTATATAATTTTTCGGGATTTCGGGAAAACTTTTTCGGTCTTTTGGGTTTTCGATCTTTCGGTTTTCGGGATTTGTAAGAATCGAAACAATTACGAAAATCTATATCCTCTTTTTAAAGATCTCAGAAACTATCTGGAGTCCGGACAAAGAAAGCTTCGGGATACGACTTATATTTACTGCAGACATTTTCAGAATGCTCATGCGGAAAGTATTAATTATTATTATCTCCATTGGATGAAATCCCTAAAGATATAAGATGCTGAAGGACAAAATCCCAATAGCGAGAGAAGCCCAATGGATAAAATCCACAATAAAAAAAATGTTGGTCCAAATCTCAAAGATCTCCAAAATTTCAAAAAATCCTCAACATGTTATTATTTGAGATTATATGAACTATAATGCTATGTTTAGACGATTTGCAAAAGTTGCAATTATTTGTACACTTGGCGTCATTTTTATGTCATCATTTGCAACTCTTGCTTGCAAATCGTGTAAACACCTTTTTTGGAAAGTGTGCAAATGCTTGCAAATCATTTGCAAGACCCTGATTGCAAATGCCATTTGCAACTTATGTGCAAATCGTGTGAACACTTATGCAAATTATATATGACAATTTGCAAGCATTTGCAAGTGTCCCAGATATTTGCAAGCACAAGAAATCGTGACATTGCAAATGCGGTCATAAGCAAGAAGTTTCTATCTATTTTTTTTAAGTGTTGTTATCAAAGACCGTCCTAAACATTTGTAATTTTATGATTTTTGATAAAAAGTGATTGTTTGTATTGATAGAAGTGTTTTCTTTATGTTTTCCGACACAGAAAATACATTTATTTTGAGTATGTGAGCGCATACTCAAACTCATTAAATGCGTTCCATAATCTATGTGTTCCAAATATATTGTTATCTCATTTTGATGGATTGCAGTTGATGGGAGATGTAAAGTGCATTTCTTTTATGATGGGTTACTTTCGAAAACGTATTCAATAGATTCCTCATAAGTTTTTTCTTATTACACTGGCTTTCATTGATTTTTTTCCCTTTGTATAGATATACATATTTGTCTATTTAATTTAAATAACTTAAGTAAAACCATCATAGTATTTAATTTTTTTTTAGTTATTTTCGTATAAACTTGCATTTTTTATGTTCTATCTTTTTTCACATATGTAGGTATAGTTTTTATTTTTTAATGTAATACATATTTTATATAAGTTCAAATGTGTTTATATATGTACCTTTTTGTAAACTGTACTCTATTAAAGAATTTTGTTTCTTATTGTACAGCAAATTTAATAATAAAAAAAAAATTGTTTAAATTTGTTTTTATGAAAAATTAAGTAGGCCATTATTGTTCAGCTATCTAGTAAAGAGGTTTGCTTAGTCTTTCACGAGAAAAGTAATAATTAAAAAAAACCGTTGTATGGAGGTACCGTTGAAAATTATCCTCAGAAAATACGGTTCAAGCTATCTAAAAGGTGTTCAATGCCCATATCATTCATGTTAAATTTTATCAAAATCGTTAGAGTCTTATTCGAAAATAAACAAGCTTTTTCATAAACGTTATAGATATACTATTAGTTTTTTCTTTGAAACAAGTAAATGTGGCTTTAAACACGAACTATGCATTAAAAAAAAAAACGAAGTATCTGGAGTAAAACATGGATGATTTTTACACTATTAGATTCTGTTCATAAGGAGCTTAAAGCGAGCTTCAGCTTGTGAACAAAGATTTTCCAACACATTATATGTGTTCCACTGACTCATCACTTAGTGCTGGTGTTAGTTGTTAGTAAAGTAAAACAATTCAATATACAATATAACACAAGCACTATAATATAATAAAACATATATGTAGGTAATTTTACAATAGAAAATACATAAAAAATTAACTAAAAGCGTGGAGCACTGGTTTTAGGTACATTTTTAAGAATTATTTTACTGTCACTAAAATTAATAATTTTTGAATTCGAATTGAATATCCTGCACATTCGGGTTTTGAAACAAAAAGATTTTTTTCTTTGCCAGGACATTTGTTTTTATTAAAAAAAAAAAAAAAAATTGTTCCGTGTCTTAAAAACATACCATATTTGCTTAAAGCAAATCCAATTCATTATGGGGTGTATACTATGTATTATTCCATCCAAGCAATTATATATTATTTTTAATAATAAGATTTATTTTTAATCTTACATTCCAAATAAAATACAAAGAAATATCATCAATTTACCAAAAACTTTATTGTATCCAATTTGCCAGAAATAACTTTTGGCCACATACCTATGTATCTATCTGAGTACATTTCACGTGTATCTGTCATGTGATGCTCAAAGAATTCTAGAAAATATTTTTTCAGACAAAAGACAAATCATATCTCATCATCATCATTGTGCTCTTAATACCTTCGTATATTATATTAACAGAGAAAAAAAATGAACGTCTCCTCCACAAGACCCACAGTTATGACCTATATGAAGCTCAAGTGAGCTTTTATTGAAATACATATAAATCCCATGATGATGTGAATAATAAATAAATGTTAAGCGACGAAAAAATATTTACGTTGATTAATGCATCTCTATTATCCTTTATGGAACACACAAAGGCGCAAAATTAATTTACTCTATGGTATATCGTATACACAAACCAGGAACCAGAATGTGTAATCAGTCTGCGTATATATTATGATGAAGCCCTTTAGATACATCCATACATACATATATATACGTATGTATAACACTTTCCATCATCAACACCTTTAACATTTGGATTAGATGGGTTGTGATTATGTTTGCTTACTCTTTCGCTAAGGATCACGGATGTTTACCTAATGACCGTAAAACATGGATTACCTACGAGAACAACCACATTGCCTGGTGTTAAAGTGAAAGTGACAATAATAAGGGACAATTTAGTGGAAACATTTTTTTTTTTCATCATCAGATGCTTTTACCTTGATGTATAGAATACATACACATTCAACTGTATAGAAAAATGATAGAATAAAAAAAAAAATTCTAAAGTAAAAAAATAAAAATATAAAATGAAACACGTTTGATTCTAGAATAACTTGTCGTTATTGCTATCAATGAAGTTGGTATAGATACTCACAAATAAATAGAATTGGAAAGATATCATGAGTTAATAAAAATACCTTTTTAACATACCTATACATGTGTATCGTCGAATTGTATATAAATAACCTACTATATAAAATTACATCATTACTTTGAGTACATATACTTATTATTATCACTGACAAATTCATCAAAAATGATTCGATTGGCATTTGTATAGTTGAATGAACGCACGTTTTTGAAATGCTGGATTACCCACGTAAAAACATTAACCCACTTTTAAGGGCGCCTTTCCCAGGGGCAAGCTCCGAAAACAAAGAAACTATCAAGTATGACGTGGTGGTATAAAGCAGACATTACGCCATCAAGGAAATGCTATAAAAATATGGAATTGGCAGGCGGAGTTTGAAAAATTGCGATATACAGGGTGTCCTGTAAATAATGGATTATCTTGAAACGGCGCGACAGGCGTTTAGCTCACTTTATGACTATACTAGGTTAGGTTAGGTTAGGTTTAGGCAATTAGACCATAGGTCCATTTTGATACTACGGAACGCACGAGGAAGTCCCTTTTTAATTAAACCAGTTAGAGCATCTAATGAAGCGATTAAGAGAAGTAATATCAATATTCTTTAGGTCACTAGGATCGTCGAAAGAGAAATTACCCAGGTGTAATTTACGTCTTGAAGAGAGAGCTGGGCATGAACAGAGAAGATGGGGGATACTCGCTCCTCATTTCTGCAGCTTTTGCAAAAGTCGTTAGCGAATTCGCTTAATCTTGTGGCGTGTCTTCCTATAAGGCAGTGTCCGGTTATGACACCAATTAGGGAGCTAAGATTTAATCTACTCATAGACAACAAACATTTAGTGCGTTTCAGGTCTAGTTTTGGCCAGATTTGTTTAGCGGCTACGCACGTAGTGCTGTTTGACTATCTTAAGTTTGTTTCCTCTGCGGCATTTTGTTTTAGCATAAGTTTTCTTGTAGCGAAAGGTATACCAATATTCACCTTGTTAGGTAAAATTGGTATTAAGGTTCCATTTCAGGCGAGTTCATCGGCTTTGCAGTTTCCCAAAATGTCTTTGTGTCCCGGCACAAAGAAGAGGTGAATGTTAAACTGTTTTGCCATTTCAATGAGAGATGTGCGACAGTTGCGGGCAGTTATTAAGTTTGTGGAAACAGCAACGAGTGATTTAAGGGCTGCTTGGCTGTCTGAAAAGATGCGGATATCCGATGTGGATACCACGTTTTTCCTTAACCATAGAATAATTCCTCTTTGATCGCCAGAATTTCCGCTTGGAACACGCTACAATGGATTTACTGTACGTTTTTGATTACCACGACTACAAATGGATGAATTTTATAAATTTTCTTTTGTATAGCAATTTTCTATAGTTTTGGTGCCATAGCATTTGGTAAACAATTTTAATAATATTTGGACTTTCTTTTTTCAAATAATTAAATTTGTTTTAAGGAAAACTTATTTACAAACTTTTTAAAACAAATTTGGCAACAAATGGAGATTTCAAAAATGTATAATTACTTACAGTATCTTAGACTAGAATAAGTAGGTTTATTGTTAGTGCTAAGTTGAAAAAGGGGGCAAATTTTATAAAATAATTTATATGTAAGTGTTGTCAGATAGTTTAATGTTGGAATGTTGTTCAGAGATGAAAATTAACATTTTCTCGAGCATTTTCTCATGTTTTGGACCACAAGGACCCTGTTTTAAAAGATGTGGAGTTGAGAAGGATGCAAAGTTAGGGATCTTTCTCCGGTTTTACCTCTGAACCCTTTTTTACTTGCTCAATAGGGCAAGTATTGGTTTCGTGTAAAAAAATCGATTTTTCAATCCAACCTGACATTACGATGATAGAGAAGCCCAAAAAAAGTAGGTTCCGTCATGCCGTCCGTCGGTCTGTCTGTGCGGATGTGCGGATGTTGGTTGTCTGTGCACCGACCTACAGCCTAAAGCGCTTGAACGATTTAGATCAAATTTCGTATATAGCACTTTTTGTTGATTCCCTAGACTAGAAATTCGAATTTTTGTTTTAGACAGCTTTAACGGGTACGTGTCGTATAACGGTTTTAGTTTTTCCAAATTTTCTCAAAAATGGCTCTTACGATTTTGATAAAACTTAGTGTACGTTATAATTGCAGTAGTTTTAATATAACTGCATTGCAGGTTTTTTGGCAAAAAATTAACATAACGAAATTTTGGTGTTAACGGTTTTTACAAATTTGACCATAACTTGGTAACGGCTCAGTTGATTCTTCTTAAATTCAGCACAAACTTTAGACTTGACATTTAACACAAGGTGGCATTCACAGTTTTTCGATAAAGAGCCGTTTAATGAAAGCTGCCATACAACTTGATCTCATGTTTAGGCCATTTTTTGATATTTTTCCAACTTTCTCTACAATTTCATATATTTAATTTTTTTTAGTTCCATAGTTTGCTACAAGAGCAAATTCGCGCGACCCAGTCGTGCATTTTATTTCTTTGGTTTTTCGTCAAAAACGTTTAACTAAATTTTTGTAGAAAATTAAATTTCTTACAATTTTGATTATTCAAACATTTTTGCTAAAATATGGGACTTCGAAAAAAAAATAAATTTTTTATATTTCACAAAAAACATTAAAAAGTTACATTTTTAGAAGCGCAATATCTTGGTAACGAATTGGCAAAAAAAATTTAATACAACGAATTGTAGAAAGTATCACTTTTTACAAAAAAATACGGAATCGTTATACCGTATATAAAAAAAGTTATTAAAGAGAAACCTAAGATAGGTCGAACACTTTACAGTTTCCCCCTCCCCCCAGTGCCGGATTAACCAACGCATATATGGGAATCGGTATTTACGAAAATTAACCTTATTTTTACAACTTATAACAATATATAGATCATTACGTGGCGTATATAGATATACATGTATAAGAAAGACAAAAAATGGAGTAAGCCTTCCTGTTCTAATTTTTTTCCGTCGATATGATGATCTCGAATGGAGTTACAACTTTCCCACTTCACCTTCTAATCTGCTTCTATATAGGGTTCGTCAGGTCAAAATGTCGGCTAGCTTCCATATCTGAGGCCAAGGGAATACATGTACTGATGTCGTTGCATTTGTTTCCTCCAGAAGTTTTTAAGTCTGTTTTTTCTGTCTTTTGGCACGAACGTTTTTTTATTCAAATTTCTCAGCCACTCTACGCAACCATAAAAAATAGCTATAAAAATAGCTCGTACTCGGCTTGGATTTTATTCTAGTTGTAAATTGTTTCTCATCAGCCCTATCGAGGTATCCGTTCGGAAGAAGTTCCAGATCGGAAAAGATTTCAGATCGGAACTCAAATTGCCATCGAAGTATCCCTTTCGGAACAGAATAAATAAAGCATGTAAACGGACTCATTTGGCATTTTCCATCAATTACTTCATTCACATACAGTGTGAAAAATATTTTTATAATTAAAAAAATATAGTTATTAACAATGAGGTTAGAATCGTATAATACACATACCTTCACACAATTAATCAAAACAATTTAAAAAGATTTTTTTTTTTTTATTCTGTAACTTGAAAATACAAGCATAGCAACTTAATAACAAAACCAATTTATTTTCAATCGAATCAGCAACAACTTTTTAAAAATATTTTTTTTATTGAATGTTCCGCAGCAATTTGTTATCGGATAACTTCTAAAAATATTTTCCGTGTAGCTGTCAAAAATAACATGATCAAAGCTTTGCATCGCACATCAATAGTCTGAGTTTAATTCTATCGTAAGTTTCTCCGATTTGTATGTCAGAGAACAGATGCCTCCATCAAAAATTCTCCGATTTTGTTCGAATCGGACAAAATTTTCTTCCGAACTGATACCTCGATAGGGCTGATTGACAACTTCCTCAATTTTTTTGTTTATTTTTTTAAAGCTTTTGTTTTATCATATTGTTTCTTTTTGTGTTTTAATCTAATCTCATCTAATAACGATACATTTTGAAGAGCAATTAATTATTGACTTTTTTTGTCAGACTAACGTTTACCGAGATCCCTAATTAGGTAAAGATTCTTTTCAAAATGGCGGCCTTAGTATTCGTTTCTGAATTATGATAAAAAGGTCTCTAAGGATTGAGGGCCTGAAGCTCCGTGTGTTGAACATTTGTCATCAGTAATGGAGGAGAAAATCAAAAATTGCATTTCACAGTTGTTTACTAAAAATACATAATGGCCTTTTGATATTGACGGTATATGCACCCCTATTTCCATAAGGTTAAAAAGGTTATATAGAAATTAAATAAAATCAATGCGAAAAAAGTATTCATATCACACTTTCACTTATTTTGCTTTTGCTTTTAATAAATCGCTTTAATTAAATTTCATAATGTTTTTAATATTGTAACTTTTTAATGTTAAAATATTTGTCGGTAAAAGGGTGTCGTTCGTCAACTCAGTCATCACTTAGGTTGAAACATTATTATAAATATAAAAACTCAGCAAAAGACCAATAAAGAAAGTTCAAAATCTAAATGGAATGTGATAAAAAATTTAGACGTATAATTTTAAATTTTCGTATATCAACACATATACCCATATACTTTTCCAGGAACAAAAATTTATCGTATAACTTTATTGTGTGAATTCAGTTAAACAAAAAAAAAATATAACACAAACACAAGACATTATTCGGTGCGAAATGGCATCATAAGCACACTTAATATCACACTTTCCACTCTCTGGGACTTTATTGGGTGTTTTAGTGTGTCAATCTTTCACTGAAGAGCAGATGGCTGCAAACCAAAAAAAAAGAAAAAGAAATAAAAATGTTAAAGTTAATATTTAATTTATTCATTATTCGGTGGTAATGGAAGATTGCGGAGTCAGAGAGTGGTATACTCAGCTGAAAAGAAAACAACGTCCTGTCCAAACAATCTAAAGCTATTATCTCACTTGGCTTGAAAGTGTATACTGTATACTGTAAACTTTATAAGGAAGTTGCTTTTATTCTGCACTATAGATAAGATGGTAAGCATTTGAGTGACATTACAATTTATGCGTGATTTTAAGATTTAAATAATAAATAATTTAATTTAGTTAACTTGATGAAAATGAAGACATCTTTGATTGTGTATTTAAGAAAACATTGAAACTGATTTTAATGTTGATTAGGAAAAGAAAATTCAAATTTACTTCTGTAATTGGATTACAAAATAAAAATATTTTTCCGTCTTTCGGAAGATGTGGTGCTACTGTACTGTATTTTCTTACATCTGCAATTTTATTTATAAAAACATTTTTTAATACTATACTTATGTAACATACTTTATTAATTACAATTTAAATGTCTTTTTTTCCTTTCAGATTTAATTTGGTCTTAAAATAGGAAGACATGGGTAAGAATGAATATAAAATCATTTTTATTTTTGAATCAAAGAAGAAATCGGTGTTAATTAAATTTGTTCAATCATAATTACAGATTTGTTTTTAAATTCCTTTTCTTTTGGAACATCTATACAAAATTCTTTATTAATTTTTGGAATAATAAATTAAATGTTTAAGGATTTGAGTAATTCCTCCGAATTGCTTTCATTAAAAAATATACATTTTTATAGCAGTAGGTGTCTGTCTACCATAATATAATTTATTATTAGACAGATCTGAAAATATGTTTAAAGAAAATTAATTTTTAAGCTGTTTTTCGCTTAATCCTATTTTATTGCTTAACTCATATAACATTTATGGTTTCGTCGGGAAAATTTGTATTTATTTGTGAAGCAATTTCAAAATGAAGCTGTTACGTAGGTACCTATACTTATGATAATAATATGGACCCAGAAACATAATGGAAATAAAACTAAAAAAAAATATCAACGTACCTTTCTATCTATACCTACAACATTTTTACTCAATTCGTTAACAATTGGAGTTCGTTAACCGTTGTAAAATTATTTATACCGAAATTTGTTTACTTGAAAAATGATAAAAAAACTATACTTATGTATTTACTTGAGTTTATCCAGCTGCCGGCCGCCCATAGCAACGCATCACGGGAACCAGATAGTAAAGGGCTTTCCAATAAGAGGTGTTATTTTTATATTCAAAGAAAAATGGCATTTTTTGAGATAAATGATCGGATGTTTATTTCATTATAAAGAGGAAAGTATGCCGTTAATAATGGAACACAACATCAGCCAAATGGCCGCCACGACCACGCTTACGGGACCATATCCTTTTCATGAAATTTTCCATAACCAAATCGCAAAGTGGCTGCCCCATGTCCTCGATAGCCTCACGAATTCCATCTTTGAGGTCTTGAATCGACGCTGGGCTGTTGGCGTAGACCTTATCTTTTACGTGGCCCCAAAGGAAGAAGTCGCAAGGTGTTAAATCACAAGATCTCGGTGGCCAATTGTGATCACCTCTTCGAGAGATAACACGGTCCGGAAACTTTTCCCGTTTTACGAATCGTCTCTGCCAAATTTTCACCATTTTTATAGTGAATTTTAATAATTTCAATGCGTTGTTGAAGCGTGTATCGTTCCATTTTTATTAATGGCGTAGTTTCTACTTGTCAAATGTCAAAAAATTACAGCTTCAAAGTGACAGCTACCGATATAGCGGGCTATTCAAAACAACACCTCTTATTAGAAAACCCTTTATATTAAATAATACACATTTTTCAAAGACAAATAAAATTTAAAATTACCTATACCTACATAATATACATATTTGCATTTTTGCGGTTTGCATTGGTGCTGGTCTAATTTATGGTCGTTACTCTCTTCTTTTTGACAACTTTTGATTTTTTTGTTGACAAACATGTTGTTGAAATTTATAGACCACCGGTTGTGAAACCTCTCCTTCTGTAGATTATAACCTCGTTAGGCAAAAGTGAAAAGACATGTCATTATCACTTCTTTTTTCTCGCAATTTATTAAATCGTCAAAATGTTTCATGCTACCATCAAAATATATATTTCCTTATGTTTATTTTCCTGAAAATACCCAAGATACTTCCTTGTGCGAGAAAATAAAACAAAGTGCTATAAAAGATTCGCATAATGTCCTGCCTAACACAAAAGGCAACATCCGGACTTAATTGTCCAAGCCAGACAATTCATGAAATCTTAATTATACTTGCAAATTCATTTGGGACGATAAAACAGTCTTTTAAGGCTTATTGTTACACTAAATAGAGCCCAATAATATTAGGATTATTAAATTGGGGATTTAAGTATCACGAATATTATAAGTAAATTCGTACAGATACTTCAATGCTGTTGTGTGCATGATGGTGTTTGGTTCACGTACAAGCAATATTATATTTATAAATCAACCAGAGATAGAATGGATTCTGCACACGATATGGTGATAATGATAACATCTATACAACCAAATACACACATGATGTCCATTCTCAGCACGTACAATTATCTAGAAACTCAAATAGGTATACATATGTCTAGATTCAAGAACAAGAGATGGACAAATTATGGCAATTAGTTAAATATCGTTGAAAACCATAAAACCAACACAATGTAGAATGCATACAGTCAGGGGCGTACCGAGAGGTTGAGCAGTGGGAGGGGGATGAGTTTTACTGAAATGCCGACTTCGACTTATTTTGGAAATTTGCCGACTGCAGTCATCGCTATACTAAAAAGTAAAAAAATGACTAGATGTTTTGAATAATCAATAAATTTCCATGAAACTATGTTAAAATATTGAGTGTCAACTATATTATTGAAAAAATATAACACGAGAATTCTTTTAAGAGCAATGTATTTATTTAATAAATATGTATTTAGTTAAAAGAATTTGTTTTTATGAATAGTTTTTAATAATATTAATGGAATATATAAATAAATAATTAATGCGACAGTATTTTATATAAAAAGAAAATAATAACGAAATAGTGTCATGAATTTAGATTTATACAGGGTGAGTCATGAGCAATGCGACAAAATGCTAGGGCGTGTAGGTTGCGTTGAGACAAGAAAAAAATCGTATGGGAGGGGGGGTCTATTCCCCTCCGTTTAGCCAGGAGGGGCAATTTTCGAAAAAACTGACTTAAAATGGGAAAAAAATTATTTAAAATCAACGGCTTCATTCACAATGCTGTGCGATACGTTTTTGAAAAGCCAATAACTCTTTCTTTCATTCTGTGTTTAAATAAATCTATTTTAAGAAACAGTTTTTGAAATATTAATTTTCAAAGTCAAAATTTTGAAAAAAAAAATTGAAAAAAAAATTTCAAATTCATTTTTTTCAAAATTTTTCGTAATTAAGTGCTAATTTTAATTTCAAAATTCAATGCTGTTATTAATTTTTAGTCAAAAACAGAAAACCGGATGCCAAAATGTATCTTAGTTTTTGAGAAAATAAGAAAAACTAGAAGTATTTTTTTCCAAGAAAAACACTTTTTTTTTTTGGTTTTCCAAATTTAACCTGCTCAGGTCAATTATTAATAAGGGAATTATTCCTTTCTTATTTTTCATTACATACCATCCGATTTTAATCAAATAATAAAAAAAAACGAATTAACTTTTTACTTATTTTACTAGTTTTACTTTTAATTTTTTTTTTATTTCTCAAAAACTAAGATACATTTTGACATCCGGTTTTCTGTTTTTGACTAAAAATTAATAACAGCATTGAATTTTGAAATTAAAATTAGCACTTAATTACGTAAAATTTTGAAAAAAATGAATTTGAAATTTTTTTTTCAATTTTTTTTTTCAAAATTTTGATTTTGAAAATTAATATTTCAAAAACTATTTCTTAGAATAGATTTATTTAAACACAGAATGAAAGAAAAAGTTATTGGCTTTTCAAAAACGTATCGCACAGCATTGTGAATGAAGCCGTTGATTTTAAATAATTTTTTTCCCATTTTAAGTCAGTTTTTTCGAAAATTGCCCCTCCCGGCTAAACGGAGGGGAATAGACCCCCCCCTCCAAGTTTCCAAAATTACGTAAAATTTTAAAAAAAATGAATTTGAAATTTTTTTTTCAATTTTTTTTTTCAAAATTTTGATTTTGAAAATTAATATTTCAAAAACTATTTCTCAGAATAGATTTATTTAAACACAGAATGAAAGAAAAAGTTATTGGCTTTTCAAAAACGTATCGCACAGCATTGTGAATGAAGCCGTTGATTTTTAATAATTTTTTTCCCATTTTAAGTCAGTTTTTTCGAAAATTGCCCCTCCCGGCTAAACGGAGGGGAATAGACCCCCCCGATTTTTTTCTTGTCTCAACGCAACCTACACGCCCTAGCATTTTGTCGCATTGCTCATGACTCACCCTGTATAATGCATTTATATAATACGTATATATAATACAAGGGAATATTTATTATTTTTAATGAATATTTTTGATTTTAAAGTTAATTAATTAAACAAAAATACCGACTTTCACACTTAAAATTGGAAAAAATTGAAAATGCCGACTTTCTTGCTAGAATATGTATAAAAGCCAGTAATTCACACGATAAATTCGAAAAATTGAAAATGCCGACTTTCTTGTTAGAATAAGTATAAAAACCTATGAAAATGCCAACTTTTAAACTAAGAATTTAAAAAATTGGAAATACCGACTTTCTTGTTTTGTAAACTTAAAAACCTTTAGTTTGAAACTCTTGAAAATGCCGACTGCAGTTTTGTAAATTTTAAAATTGTCAAAATTGCCGACTTGACCGACTCTGGAAATTCTGTGGGGGGGTGAGGCACCCCCACACCTTCCTTTCGGCACGCCTCTGCATACAGTTGGCTTAAGTATACTCAATCTTAGTGCTTGTAACTGAAGCACTTATCTACTAGTCATGATCGTTTTAGTATTCATGGTAAGAAAATGGGCATTTTAATATTTCGCATAAATAGATATAGACCGGTAGGTGGTAAGGGTATAGCTCTTCAAACTTTCCAAGAAATTGTGCATGCATTGTATAGAGCAAACAATTGTTACAGATAATAAACAATTGAGCACGATAATAAATAATACAATCGGTTTTTAATTTATACGTATTTGAGCTAGTTGAAATATCCTAAAGCATCATCTATGACATGACCATAGTCCATAACAAATGCGGGAACACACAAATTCCAAAAAGAACGAAGCTACAAACTGAATTTTCATGATGTTTTATTTAATATTTTTCAATTTCGTAAGCCATATCATAGTTCCCACCTTTGTTAATGTTGGCATGTCAAAGTTTCTGAAAAGCTCGGTTTACATCAGCAGCCGGTGCAGTTGTTTTCCTAGACACTCTTTAGCAGTGATGGGATAAAGTGGTGGTAGATAGCGCAAAAAAGAGATGGTAGAAAAAATATTTTTTTTCATGTTAAAAATATCATTTATTTATGACAAAAAAAAATCAGACCATTCAAATTAGTTTTTAAATAACATTATTCACAACCGATAAAATTTTATTATTTATTTATTATAATTTAATTTGAAAAATCCGAGGGGTTTGTCACTAGCCAGTTTAGTGGTTTAATGATTTCAATATTTCAAATGACTTCATATGATTTTAGGTGATTTCAAGCTGTATTTAAATTGATTTAAAAATATTGTGATTGCATTGATTTCAAATAAATTTACTGATTTCAAAAGATTGCAAATTAATTGAAGTGATTTCATAGTGATTTCAATTCGTGATTTCATTATGGCATTTTTGATTTCATGATTGCAAAAAAACTTAAAGTGATTTCAAATATTTTTAATGATTGCAAGAAATCATTTGAAATCGATATTTATTTTTTATAATTTAATTTGAAAAATCCGAGGGGTTTGTCACTAGCCAGTTAATGGTTTAATGATTTCAATATTTCAAATGACTTCATATGATTTAAGGTGATTTCAAGCTGTATTTAAATTGATTTAAAAATATTGTGATTGCATTGATTTCAAATAAATTTACTGATTTCAAAAGATTGCAAATTAATTGAAGTGATTTCATAGTGATTTCAATTCGTGATTTCATTATGGCATTTTTGATTTCATGATTGCAAAAAAACTTAAAGTGATTGCAAATATTTTTAATGATTGCAAGAAATCATTTGAAATCGATAACCAACATTTTTTTTTAATTTCATCACTTAAAGTAGTGATTGCTCTTGATTTCAATGTGATTTCAAATGATTGCAAGTGTAAGCGGTCAGGTGATTTAATTCGTCACAATCCCCTAGGAAAAATCAGCACAAAGCTACCACTAATCAAAATTAAATGTTTATATTAGTTGTTGTAGAACCCAATAATGTTCGCATTTTTGTTCTTAATATTAATAAGTTAAAATTACTATTATTATTTAAAATGGAAAAATCAAACTCAAACACATCAACGTGACCCAATAAACGCAGTAAGAATCGAAACTTCAAAACAAAAGCGAAAATACACCACGATCCAGAACCATATAAACCATCGCACAAGAGCTGAGTCAAGGAGATGGATTGGAAATTGTAACAAAGGATTTTTTTTTTTGAATTGATGTGAGAATATGTGTTTAATGTATATGGGTAAATTGTGATTTCCAAGGCAATACAATGATAGAAAATAAAAATTATTATTAATAGCAGCAAATGGTAAAATGATTTTGAGTTGGAGGTGGTAGAATTTTAGAAAAAAAAGGTAGTAGAAATACCACTTACGTGGTAGAAGTCCCATCACTGCTCCTTTGCCTTCACCACCATGTTATTTCCCGATTATTGTAGTGTCTTTTTGCTATTCCTAGCAGCGATATCTCTTTCTGAAACCAAGTTCATTGCAGGCAATTCCACATGTTTTGTACATAACATACTCTTTATTTTCAGCTTTTTTGATGGGTTTGGCACAGAGATGAATGTTTCGCCCTTTGCTTTGTTCCAATTGTTTGATTTTTGAAGATGTTTTTGTTTGTTTTCTTCTCTTCCGCGTCGCAATGGGAAATTAGTTTCCACTAGTGGTGAAGTTAGTTCACTTGTGAAGTTGGTTCCCGTGAAGTTATCTCTTCACCTTCCTGACATAATAAGACCGTAATACCTGCATATTCTAAGAATGTCTTCACCATGAGAATTCCTGCTGCATATTAGTGGTATCGCCTGGTGAGGTAGAGTTGTTCTTGTATTACCATGTACTTTCATAATGCTCAAAATTTCGCACGTTTTCGACGCTGAAATGCTCTTATTATTTTGATCGACTTTTAACACAACGCAGTGTAGGGCTCTAGTCGAGGAATCCTTCTGCGCGTTATCTCCCTACGCATGCCCTCTGTTAGAAAAGCTTTAAGATGTTATTTTGTAGCTAGGCTCACCTTGGTGTTATTTGGCTAGATGTGATTTATCTCTTAGTCCAATGTTAAGACAAGATTTATTTTTAAGATTTTTCTGACCCGTCCTCGCACGGAGATGATCGATACAATTCACAATACCATCAGTATAGCCCGCTAGGCGGACATGAGCAATATCGTTGTCCCGTATGAGATTTTTCTTCCACTTGCTCCCATCGGAAGCAACAAGAATAAACAATAAAGATGAGTTCAAGCTTTCGCTCACTTTTCTGATTAGAAAATATGACCCAATGATAAGATTTGATATGTTGTTAATATTTAGTGTTTTATGTACTTTGCTTACTTTCATTGGCGTCTCATCTTAATGTGGCTATAAAGCATGCGAAAAAGATATTTAAATACCCCTAAATTGAACGAAATGTATTATCGATTTCCCTTAATTTAAAATGTACAAACTTTAGTTTAACAAAAATCAGGGATAACCTATACCTATGTATTCCCCCAATTCAATATAAGTGAGGGTCTTGTGTCTGTCCATTTTATTTTGACTTGTTGATGAAAAAAAAAAAATGTAACATTTACGACTTAAAGATTATAAGCAAACACCAAAAAGTAAACACATCAGAGAACACATTTTTCACAATAACTTCAACAAAACTAAGTGAACAAACAGGTGCTTTCCCATTTTATAAATCTTGTGAAAAAAAATCTATTTGAAAATTGGTTTTATTATTTTCTTCGAAAGCAAACAGTCTATTTTTATCATTTGCTTTGGTTAAAGTTAGCGTGACAAATAAGGATAGACGGGTTCTATTCAATACAGGATTCAATTCACTTCATCTTATCCAAAGAACGTGTAAGCAGCCACAATCATCCTTACTACCATTGCCTTCTCTACAATCGATTCTTGAGTTTCTTTTATTGACGGACTTTTTTCAAATAAAAAGAAAATCTCTTTTTAACTTCGTGTAGAAGACCACACCTGATGGATGACAGGTTTCTTTTTTTTTTTGTGGAATTAAATTTATTTTTAACTTAGATTATTTAAAAAAAAATCTTGGTAGGTACCTGATGTTATATTACTTTATTGACACCACTTGAATCATGACGAATTAAATAATGCGCGGGAGCTAATGAAGATTAACCAATTTAATAACAAAAAATAATTATCAGACTGAAAAAGACTTTATCTGTACTGTAAGACATGTTTTCAACACCAACACGGAATGCTTAACTCCAACATATAATATATAAAGCAAAGAAAAAAAAATCTGTTTCAATATACAGGGTGTTTCATTTATTAATAACCAATAATTTGGGAAATAATTCATTGACATTTAGATGCTTTTTTGTACGAGGCTGATGTAGCTTCGTCGGTGTGAAGGGGCCTTATATTTTATAAACATTGAAATGTCATTTCCACAAATTTGTCACACTTCTCTGACAAATGTTGGGCATAAAATATTGACAGGTGACACATTTGTCAGTTAAATACAACGAAAAATTTGCCATTAAAATTTCGACACTGTCAGATTACGACAAATTTGTCATTGCTATTTTTTGACAAATTTGTCGTTATGTATACAACTTAATTAATTTATTTATGTATTAACATAGTTATTAACATAGTTAATAGCCCAGTCAATATGCACTTTTACTTCGAAACGTTTTTGAACTCGTGGACACTGTACTTACTTAGCCGTTTGCTCGAAGCAATCAGAAATAAAATGACAAATACATAAATTCATGTTCATGCATTTCAATGACCAGCCTGATTTTGACAAATTACTATTGCCCAGTTTCACAGTGAAAGTTTAAACTCTGTTTTCAGTTTAAATGACTCCAATGGTTGGATCTGGTGAATTGAATTGAATTGAATTTTTATTGAGTCTTTAGTTTCGAGTTACATTTTTTGTCTTATTCTAATTCTAATTTATTCTTATTCGCTTTAGCGTGTACAAAAGTGGCTGTAATGTATGGCCTTCTTTTTCAGTTATATTATGAAAAGCCTCGTGGCGAAAAGTTATTTTATAAAAGATAAATATAAAGGTTTTCCTGCTCTTGCTAGACAGAGAGGGTATTACAGTTGCTGTGACGTATTGTCTGGTTTAATATACATATATACAAAAAATAAAATAAAAAAACTTAAAACTAAACAAAAGACGAGATACGAATGATGTACGCATCTCGTGTAATTACAAAGCGAAAAGACTGTCTCTTTGACACGTTAGTCTGATATCTTTTGATGCTAGAGCGAGAGCTCAATACATTAGTATATGCAAAGTGCATATGTTAAACAAAATAAAACATTTGCAGATGATAGAATTGACAACATATTTCATTTAAGAGATGAAATTATTATAAAACTTAGAATATCAAAAAATAATAAGATGAATTGCACGATTATAATTTATAAAATTATATGTACTGTAATAAAATTGACTTTGTGATATATGTAATCACCACTATTTAATTAATTTGATGATCTTTAGAATTAAAACTTTGTTGCTTGGGTAGGTTGTCCCTTTGCGATACTACCGATATTTAATAACAGCACTTTGGTCTGCTAGCCTGATGTTCAAATTTGTTATCACGTGAGAAACTGCTGTTTTGTAACGGCATAATTGCTGTTGCTGTCCGATTAAAAGTTGATACAGTTAGGTAGCGGTGAAAAAGGAAAATTGGGCGGGAAAAGGCCGTCCTGTCTCTTGCTTTTTGTTTGGAGCTCTGCTGACCATCCCCAACAGATGCTACTTTCTGGCTCCATTAATGCTGCTTTGTAGCAGCTCAGTTACTGGGTGGGCATGCCACCCGGAGAGGTGCTGGTACAATACCAAGCGGTAAAAAAAAAACTGAACGGGAAGACTACATCCAGTCTTTAGCTGTTACTTGGAGCGCAATTGAACATCCTCCTGCACGATGCTAGTTCCTGGCTCCATAACTGCTGATTAGTTGTAGCAGCCTAATTGCTGGGGGACAAGCCGCCCTGATTAATTGTAACTTAGTTACATATATTACTTAAAATTGACGGTGGCTCCCGGACCACCGTGTGTACCCTTCAAGGGACCAAACTCGACTCTTGGATCTGGTGAATAGAATACTATTCCGACGTTTTGATTCCACCCCATTGGAAGTTTTTAGGGGACAAACGTTATAATTGTGTAAGCAACTATTTAGATGTCATCAGTACTTTGTACATTGACAACTGGTCCTGCCAGTCAGCCTGGCCTGACCAAAAATCCTGTTGGAAAACACGACCATCTGAAAGAGTATCGCTCGTTATCAAAATATGTCTTTATAAATTTAAAATGCTTATTTCAACAAAAATGTAGACACTCAACCGTTGATTAAAGAGACACTTGTCGATATGCTGACAATTGTACTCATCAACCATCATGATTTTGCACCAAGTATGATATCCTTATCAGAATCAAAAAATCGATGTTTGGGTACATTTACCACCATGATGATGATGATGATGAAACTCTGTCGGTATTACATTGCACTGCATCGTTACAAGTAATTATACCCACGCAGATTAAATTTTCAATTTTCATAACGAAGTCAGAATGCACAATCACCCTCACCGAATATCTCTAGTTTGTATACTATGTCCTTTTTTTAGTATAAAGGTATGTGCAAATTGTGCAGTGCATGATGAATCCATTAGATTCGTCCAATTTCATCTAACTTTGTTTGTGTGTGTGTGCTGTACACATGTTGATGAGTGAATTTCATGACAGAGATTTGATTGATTGTCATGATTCGTCATGTTGTGCATTCGGTTATGCGAATTCAACAGATATTTTTTTTCTGTTTTTTAGATGAAACAGTCATACTGTGTCCCTGTATGAAAACAAGAATCAATACTTTATCAATTAAATGGTTTTGTATTGCTGTCTGTTTCGCACTTCTAAATTGAAGTTTAAATTTATCTTTTATTCATTTAGTTAGATGAATATGAACAACACTTAAAATACAATTACCAGCAAATTCTAATAAAAAAAAAAACGTATTTTCGTGAGTTTTGTTTTACGTTTTTTACTATCAGCCTTATTAGGGAATCCGACGAATGATTTGCGGAGGGAGTCTTATTCACTTTCGGTAGATTTGCTATTAGCGAATCCGCAAGCCATTCGCGGGAATAAATGTCGTTAACGTTGTTCGTAAAATTGGTATTACTGAAAACGAAGGGCATCCGCACCACATTCGCAATCCATACAAATGTTGAAAAAGCAAATCCGCAGTAAAATTGGTGTGGATGAAAGTGATTTTTATGAACAAAAATTCAAGAAAAGACAGATAGTTAACAAATCTGAATTTTTTGAAACAGAAATAAAAATGTTTGGATCGCCGAAACGCAATAAGTTTTTTTTGCAGTATTTCTAATAATTTATTGACAATGGCCGTTTTCGAAAACACCATCTGCGTTTTTTTTAGGAAGTTCAACTTTGGTGTCGTTTTTTAGCCAAACCGTGGACATCTTCCCAGAAATATAGTCCCCACGACCTAGTTTGACATTTCCTCTATCCAACAGCAAATTAACTTTGAAAATCGGTTCATTAAAAATGGCTTATTTTGTGGTACAAAAATTATTTTAGTCAAAATAATTATTTATTGCCCTATTATTTAGAGTTCCGGAAGTACAATTTTGGTGTCGTTTTTTGGCCGAACCGTGGAGATCTGTCCAGACATATTGAACCCATGACCAAGTTTGACATTTCCTCTATTCAACAGCATATTTACCATGAAAATCGGTTCAGTGATTGCTGAAACACTGGCGGATTAAGATTGGTCATTAAAAAAAGGTTTAATTTGCGATATTAGATATTTTACGATACTAAAGTATCTTAGATTGCTCTTCTCGTATGTACTTGAACGCGCCCAATGTCAACATTTGACATCCACGATAATGCAGTTTCAAAAATGGAAAAGTAGTTCGCGGATCGATAATGCAGCTCATTCATCGGGTTCAATAATAGAATTTTATGCGAATGCGGATCCACTGCGAATCCAACCGACGCCCGGGGAGTGAAATTTTGAGAATTCAGTAATAGGCAGGTATATATATGTAGATATACGATTTTGATTCCTTATAAGGATCTTTTAAACATCAATGCTATTACACGGATTCTCTTCTCGGTATATATCTATTCTAACTGGCGTTGATCTCATTAATTGAACTGTCAAATTTTGGGTCATTTTACGGCCGACGACAAGTTACGCGTAGCGGCGTGGGCCTTCAAAATTGGTCTTTGATTTTTGTTTGGTTGTTAAATTTGGGTGGCGTCGAATGACGAATGACAAAATCTCGATAGTATAAAATCAGGTGGAGTGAAATAAGGGCCGCGGAATTAAGTTTGACTGTTTATTCCTCGGGTGTTCAGTCCAGGTTGTGAAGTGTTGTTGTTCGGTGAGGATGGGTAGGCATTCAGCTCTGGTGATAAGCTGACCCAGGGTCAGCGTAGAAAGGCCGCAGCTTCGTCGATGGGGGTAGGAAAAGGAATGATTTCCTCATCCAAGGTTTCCATTGAACTAACGTACCTTGTATCTGGATATCGTGGTTGGGTAGTCATTATTTGCATCAATTGGATTGTGGTGATTGACGATATTTTCTACTAACTACTTAGCCGATAGTAGCAGGTACTTGTCCAAAGGGATTATTTTCGATTCAGAGTATAGCAACTCAGTCAAAGAAGATTCGCATCATTTTTCTTTCAAAAAGTGTTAACGCCTTCATAGCTGACTTGGAAATTGTAAACCAGACAGGAAAGCTATAGCTAATGACTGATCTTAGCAGCTGCTAATATATAAGGATTTTCTAAGAATAAACAAATAAAAACAATAAAAGACTAAACATAGTCGAATTAAATGTTATTAAGTAGAGTATTTCGACTATTTTTAGTCTTTTTATTGTTTTTATTTGTTCATTCTTATAACTTCGCTTGGTCACAAGCATAACATCATAATTTCTAATGTCTTACTTAAATCAAAGTTCTTTAGAATAATATAATTCACAGAGAGTTTTCTCTGTTAATTTTATAAAGCAGTCGGTAATCATCGACATTTATTGCGTACTAGATTGTGTTTGATGTCATCTAGCTGATGAGCCCACCATCAAGCTAGGGCGAAACGCAATGCTTGGGGTAAAGGCCACAAAACCTTTAAAATATAAGCAATTTCGTTTGTTGGCTTTTTCCGTTTCTTCTCTTCATCAGTGGGTGCAGTCGTTGAAAGACAATTGGCTTTTTTGAGGACAGTCTGAGAAGGTGGGTTTATCCTTAGAAGCTAGTGGAATTGGATTTTCTAGGTACTTTGCACTACGGCGTATGTGAATGAGTCATCGGCAAAAAGAAGGTTCTCGCAATCATCGAGCATGGGGATGGGTTAGTCGGACGTCTTGATGTTGTAGAGAAATGCTCCAAGTTTTGACCCATTGGGCTTATCCAGCTTTGATGCTCTTTACTGTGTACTTGCAGTTCTCCAGTTGATCGAAAAAGTTTCTGGAAGAAAGAATAGAAAAAATAATCTTTATTAACTGGTGACCGTAGTAGGTGAAGTTTATGGATCAGAGCTTTAATACATATGCTGTCAAAAGCTTTCTCGACATCCAAAAAGCACCCAACTGTTACTTTGTGGTTGTTTAGGACTGTGCGTTATGTCGTGTTGGAACTTCACGAGAAGATACAGTGTGGAATTGTGCTCCTGAAATTCAAACTGCATGTCGGGGATGATGTTGTTTTTGCTACAGACTTTCTTGAGTTTTCTAAGGACCAGTTCTTCCAAAAGTTTACTCAGTTTGTTGAGGAGCGATATTATGGCCTGTAGTTGGAGATTATGTTCCTAGCTCCTTTCTTGAGAATTGGAACTATTAATTGTTTTTAATGCAGTTATTCATGATGATGGCTAAGAAGATCAAGACTGTTTGCGGAAGCCTCTTTAGGATGAAATTAGAAAATCCATCTGATCCGGTTGACGCACCAGCCACAGCTCTCTTATTTCGTCGATTATATCTATGACATCTGCATTATCAAGTAGTTGAACGGACTTTGAAGAAACGAGCTTGCTACTTCGCTTACCAATTTTTTGACTACAGGTTTGACAGTGTTGCTTGATGCTGCTGCAGCTACACAATATTGTATTCAGCTAGTTGGTTTTGCAAGGTTTCCTTAGTAAATCATCCTGGACTAAAGCTGTTGGGTCCTTCCAAGAAGCTGGTAAATCTTATGCTAAGAAGAAATCAACAAAAATCTTTCTAGATTCCAAAAAGAGAGATGGACTTTGGCTGGCGGTATACGTTCTTACAGTCCAAACATGCGTCTGATGAACCTAAATGTCACTACAGCTAGTGAACCTTGGTTCTGCACATTCCCGATACTGGCGCTGCTGTTGCTCCAAAGAAGCATTGTTGTCCATTAGCTCTTCGGGACCAAAACGCCGGAGCCGAGTACCTACACAATGAAACACGTAAGGCTCTCGCTACAGAATTTTTTTCACCAAGCATTTTTTACATGATACTGAACCAATCATCAATCAACGATTCAACTCAATGTTTGTTTTGTCATCAGATTGTGACAAGTGACAATGTCAAAGTCTACACCTGACATATTTGTCAGGTTGTTTCACATGTCTTTAAAAGACACAACAAAAAAAATTTAAAGGCAATTACAAGAAAGTGCATTTCCCTGCCTTAGCTATGTTCCTGGTGGCAGTAGAATCTCTCCAATTTTTACGGAGCAGCAAACATTTTCTATTCTTATCAATCAACGAGTCAATTCTTATCAATAAAAATTGGTCTTTGTGATTCTATTCTCATTAAATTTTTTTTTCCTATTTTCCATAGCTTCTACTGTTAGTGGGGTTTTGAATTAACAACAGTTTTTGACTAAACTCTCTTTTTATATTTTGGTATTTCAAGGGCCCCAATGATGACATAAAAACATCCTTAGTGTAACTTAACAATGGGTAATGAGTACCACGTGTTGACAATTAATCCGCTCTGAGTAGAAGTGGTAAACAAATAAATTGATGCCATTATGAAACCGAACAATATATTGCGATGGTCCATGACATTCATCAGTATCCTCATTTGACTGGCCATATAATCAGCTCTCCAATAATGTTCCTGTGCTTTGATTATAAATCAATAGCATTGTCCTCTCGCCATAACAATTGAAGGCAAACGGAAATCACATTTTTCCAATGCAAGCACGTTTAGTCAGCAGGTATGTAAATCTATAGGTATACACAATATTTTCATTGTTTCGTGCCGTGCACCCACCTTTATAATGGTTGATTAATTGATGTGTTATGTATACATGTATGTATATGTTATTAGACCAAATCGTTATAAGAACCTGTCTGTTTATTTGAAAAGTTGATAAAGCGATTTGGTAGACAATTTCTCGTGATTAATTATTCAATTGAGTCTTCAAGTATACCTGACCTACCTTTATACAAAGGTTTTAGACAAAAATCTTCAAAAACCTAACATCATTACATCACATTATCGTAATAGAAATCAAGTGATGACAGAGAACATTTGTCATTCATATAAATCTTTTAAGAGGATTCGCAAACTCGAAGATGATTTCTAATAATAGTTATCAATAATCTTCTAGAATTTTACAACATTCAGCACATTTATCTTTTCTTTGAAAGTTGTCTGGTATAACAATCTTTATCGGATTTAAATGAAAATATTTTACCAAGTTTTGAACGAAATCGGTTCACCCGTTTACGGTAGTATTTTAAACATTAGATCATATACATAAATATCTGATAGAATATTTCAGATATTATGAGCGGTTACAATTCAATTAATTTGAATGTAACAAATATTTTTGCCAAACAATTCAGCTTCAACTATTATTTTGTACATTGTTCTTACATTTATGTCAAAACAGTACGTACAGCGAAGTACAGCGAAGTTTGGCTCTAAAGTAAACATATGTGCGTTCCTTGCAAGGCGTGTATTGCGGCGAAACTGTTAAATGGGAGGAACGCAACTGGCTATTTCACCGAAGCACTTTTTATAAAAAAAAATCGATAAAATAAGGAAAGACAGGTTTTCAAGGGAAGCGAATGTTTCAGTTAAAAGTTATATGTTTCAGCTATAAGTTTTATCGCTCTGTTTTGAATTCTGTCCAGTAACTGCAGATCTATTATTGGTGCTCCCCGACCAAACATGAGAATATTAAATTCCATCTTTGGGCGTATATACGTGAAAAATTGCTAGCATCTTTTAAGAAAACCTAGGCACTTTGTGATGCTCATACCAACGATAGATAGCTTTTCGTTTTCTTCGATGCAAGTACCATTTATGGATAATGGTAATAAGGGAGGGTTTCGTTTTATAGACAGTAGACAGCTGTAAGTTTTTGAAGCGATAAATTCGACGCGGTTTTTAATACCCCATTTAATAATGCTATCTATATCAGAATTCAATGAGCTGATCATACGTTATCGTTGCAGTTCCACATCCGAAGAGCAGGGATGTGAGTCTGGAAACGCATAGGAAACACTTTCGTTCTTCGAGATATTTCTTGTTTATGCTGATTGTTTATCATCGTTAGTAGCAACACTTTGTGGCAACGAATGAGCAGCAAATTGTGTTGCAAGCAAATTTGCTTTTGCTTGAGAACTTACCACAGGAGTGGTAAGCACTGGAATTTAAGTCACTATCAAGGAAGCATAGTGACCAGTTAAAGTTCCGAAAAAAATTACTGAGACCGTCCCAGTTGGTTTCTCATATTGCCAAACGGTTCTCCTTGGAATCTTTTCTTTAACTATATTTACTGAGCTCGAGAAACTCGCTGATACAACACAATGGTCTGATGTGCCTAGTGGAGTTTTCACATTTATATAGTGTATTTATCAGGATCAGAGGTTAGAAACACGTCAAGTGTGTTAGGTGAATGTCCCTCAATGTTGGGTATTCGGGTTGGCTCGTCTACTAACTGAGTAAAATGATTTAACTCGGCAAAGATCTCTACGTACCTTCCTTCGGGTGTTGTCTGTCCAGGATGTTGAAGCCAACTGGAATTGTGTACATTGAAATCGCCCGCAATGACGATTTCACTGTGGGTATAATGGGAGACAATTCTTGTGATTGAGTCAGACAGCGCATCAAATTCGTTACAAGTTGAATATCTGTCTTAACTTGGGCTTCGATGAATAAAGCACGTATGAATGATATGCTTGTTGGCAGTAAATTCAAAGTTGATAAGCAATATCATACCTGATATAAATGGCATGGTAGGGAGAGAATTGAATGATTTCCCGGCCACGTTAAACAATATTAGTTGCGAAGTAACAACAAGGACTGCCATATTTACTTATAGCAGCGTCTTTTCGGATTTGGATTCTTTGTTTGAGAAAGACTTACCAAGAAGTCTTGAGTTTCAATCATGTGAACGAGCACCTCACGACCATACGAATCAAAGCTAAATTCGCCAACATACAAGTTCCTGGATAAGACATACGAGCAATGCCCTAGTTATGACATTAAAATTGTCCTAAGTGATTCTAACGCCAATATAGGAAGATCTTCTCTTGGTAGCATAATCGGAAAAAACAGCCTGCACAACAGTGAGTCCAGTAAAGGACTCAGGCTAATCGACTTTGATGCGGGGCGAAACATTGTGGTAGCTAGTACACAGTTCCCGCATCTCGATATTCACAAGGGGACTTGGCGACATCCTTATCAATCGACCGTCAACCAGATTGACAACATTGCAATCGAAGCAAGGCATTCTTCCATTATCACTGATGTCGAAACGTTCCGAGGAGACAACGTTGACTTGGAATACAACCTCGTTTTAGCCATAAAACGTCGAAATACTGTGAGGTAATTCGATGTCAACCGGCTACAATTGCATTAGATTGCCAAGTCCTTTTCCGATCGAGTAACTCTTAACCTCTTAACTAGTCCTATGCCACCACCTTCAAGCATCGAAAACAAGTGGAAACATTGGCCAGGAAGCAATTAGAGATGCCGCCTCTGATGTGCTTGGATAAGCACAACCAACACAACAAAACCCTTGGTTTGACGAAGAATGTCAGCAAGTACAAGCAGCCAAACAAAAGGCATATACAAAGCCGCGCTACAGAGAAGGACTAGAGCAGCTCGAGAGCTGTATACGTACAGAGAAGGAGAGCGACAATGACCTAGTCACGAAAGTGAAAAGCCAAAGACTAAGATGGCTCGGTCACATAGAGCGAATGGACACCAATGCTTCGGCCGGGATGGCCTTTGAATCCAACCCCGTGGGACGGTGCAGTATAAAGGGACAGCGTGGCAGGTGGCGCACGCAAGTGGAAGAGGACCTGAACCAACTTGGCGTGCGAAACTGAAGGCAGCTATAGCTAAAAAACGGATCCGGCTGGAAGAAGCTTGTTGGTTGAAGCCCTGGTTCAACCCGGACTGCAGCGCCGCCGTAAGTAAGTAAGTAAGACTTACATTTATGTATACTGTATACATCTACATTTCCTTAATAAGCGACAAACATCGGTGGACAAAATTGTCTTAGATGTACAAGTTGTTTTGTCATTCTGAAATAATTTGATCAATTGAAACCTTTTTTTTTATAATTATAAATTGAAACTGTGTAAATTTAGTATTTTTTCTCTTGCGTGTTTTAGAGCGGAATCTGAAATATGCCTTGTAAGTTTTTTGGTCCAAATCGAAGGATGCAATCTTTTTTTTTTTTCTTTGTTTGTCCAACTTCATTGTTTGACCACCTTCACTTATCCCCTGAATTTTATAAAATTCATAGCTTCCCACAAATACAAAATAAAAAAATGGGTGTCCCTTGTATATTGCCACGTTTTTTTCTAATTTTAATAAAGTTAAAATGTTTTACCCACAACTTTCTTATCGAATTTATTATTAACTTAAAGAAACCGCCGCCAATGGCGTTCGATAAATCTCTTCCCAAAATGAATGTCCAAAAAAAATCCATAGATTCGAATTACAGAAATAGGATTTGATGTACATATACCAAAAAAAGTATAGATATCCCTCAAACTTGCCTAAAATATCACTCGTGCCAACCTTTGTCAATGCGTAGTAAAATTTATTTTTATTTAACCCTTTTTTCAATGAGTTTTGCCTTTAAAATATATCTGAATTTCCTTTAATTTTTTTTTGTTTCTGTCTGTTTTTATTGAAACGATTCTTTTGACAAATTTTCGTAAAACACCTCCAAACCCATCGACATTTGGCTATTTTATAGAATTGGGTAGACATCTTTATTTTACATAATATATAAATTACATTGATCCCTTAATTTTGATTAAAAACTCAATTTCAAATTTGTTTTTTTTTATTTGATTTAGATAAATTTCGTCAGAGACGTTCTTCGTTCTCGCCATTCGGTTCAGGTAAACAGGAACCTCTAATAGTGGTCGAAGAATCTGGAGCAACAGAAGAAGATGATCATAGTAGTTCTGGTACACCAACATATCGAGCAAGTTTGGACATTGATTCACCAGTAAATCCATATTTATTGTCACCATGGCGAGATCCACGAGAAAGTCGAAAACATTCGCTACCTTCACAGCAAGTTACCGAAGGAATTACAGCCAGTCAAGTGCGAAGACTTTCAGAAAGAGGCGGCGAAGGTTCTGGACCTTCGCCAAACGAAGCAGCTTTTTTGGCTACTTTGTCACAATCTAAGGCACCATCAGGCCGACGGCATTCAGTTGTTACAATATCAAAAATACCTGCAGCCATATTTGGAAGAAGCAGGAGAGAATCGGTTGCAGCATTTCCTTTACCAACAAGGTGAGTTTTTTTGAAATTATTTTTTTCCAAGGATAACACACTGGCTCCACTGGGCATGAACGCTGCTCTAATTATGAACACGCCATGAAAGAAACCAATGGAGTTTGGAAAATCCATATCCAATCAGGTAGAAATCCATTTTTTCGACAGGACATGAGCGCTATTGAAAATTTGGACATGAATTTTGACGTTTCTTATATGCGAGAGTGAGATGAGCTGCTTTTTGCAGAATTTTTGTGTATATGTGCAATTTCTTCAGGTGTTTGTCATTCTAATTCAATTTGAATGTACTTTGTATCTTTTGAAGGGAGAAACGGGGTAAAGGGAAGCATGTTTATTTTACTTGTTGTCAAAGAATAAAAAGAAACGACAATACATAATTTGCCCACAGACCGAATGAGAATTGGATAGTGGATTGGATTGTTGTTGAGTTGTTGGGCATCGGCATGGCCAGTGGAACCAGTGTGTAATATAATGTAGTAAGCTCATACTGACAGATTTTGAAAAGTGAAAACAAAACGCTCAATATAGAAATATTAAGAAAGTATTTTAAAAACTTTTGCCTCAATTTTGTTCAAGGCAGCATCAAAATTGGTATTATGTAATATGATCAACCGGGTTTCATTTCTTGTATTTTATAGTATAAATTAAGACTGTTTTTGTTTCTGAATGTCTTGATGTTTTATAAATCACTGGAATTAACCCATTTGGAGTTGATTTCAGGAACAGCTTCTATATCGTTTTCATTTTACTTTAAAGCCTAGTATGCAGCTGAAGTGAAACTAAATTTTCCGTCGACTCCAAAAAAACACACGAAATGTAAACGAATCGGTACCGGGCAAATTTTTATGTAGAGTTTCACCATTTGTAAAAAAATATATTTCAAAACACACAAATAAACAAAATAAAAGGGCTGAAATCCATTTTATAACAATAAAAACCACAAAAAACACGAAACGTCAATATTTCGCTGTCAATTAAATTGTGTGCGAAAATAAAGAGTAGTGGAGACTTGAACCGTTAATCTACCATTTCACCGTGGAGCTGCGTACCACAAAACGAAAAGAAGGACCGAAAATTTCATTTATAATTTCAATGTGTAATTTTTGTATGTGATTTTTTGTTTCACATCAGCTGCATACTAGCTTTAAGGGATAGTCTTTTAACCATTTTCTGGTAACCATAGACACACATTGAAAATCTGTGGTTAACAACTGAAATAACCAAAGGTTACAAATAACCAGAGCTAAAAAGACTGACTTCAGCGGGAAGAGAGATAATCGTTAAAAATGATTTCCATTTTCAAAATTTGACAGTTTTTTAACAATAACTTTTTTATAGGAATGATCTGTCAAAAATATTTGTGCGACAAAGTTGTTGAAAATATTTTTCTTCATAAAACTAAAAGAAGTAATTTATTGTATAATGCTGCTGGTTTTTGTTATTTTCAATTTTTTTCAGAAAGTACAAGACATTTAAGTATCTGGTTTTCTGATTTTGACTAAAAATTAATTAGAGTATTGAATTTTGAAAACAAAAGTAGTTCCTAATGAGGTAAAATTTTGGAAAAAAAAATATTTTAAAATATTTTTTAAATTTTTTTTTTCAAAATTTTTAGTTTGAAAATTAATATTTCAAAAACTGTTTGCTTAAACAACTTCATTTAAAAACAAAATAAAATAAGAGGTTTCTGAATTTTCAAAAAAGTATAATAAGGCATATAGTAAATATAACCGTTTTTTTTTAAATTTTTTTTTCTGTTTTGAGACAATTTTTGGAAAATTGCCACTGCCGGATGAACGGGGGGCGACAGACCCCCTTCCCATACAGTTTTTTGTTGCCTTGAACCGTTCTAGTAACATATGTTTGTATTTTATGTGAATCACTCTTATAGGCAGGCCCGTGCGCAGGAATTGCTCATGGGGGGTTGCATTTTGTCCATGGTTATAAAGTTCATTAAACACGACAAGAAATTTTTAATTATTCATAAATAAAAGTTTAATTTTACATGGAGCACGCATTTATAAGTATAGGTAGGCGTACAGTAGATACCTATCCCAAAAAATATGGATAATTGCCATTTGAAAAAAAAAGAAAACATCTTTACTTTGATCGATTTTAACATCACGATTAACACCGATTTACACTCTATAACTATTTCCCCAGTCTAACAAAAAGCCGACGTAAGTGCCGAAAAAAGAAATAGAAATTAGTGTCAGCGTGTAGGCCTATTCAATACCTTTTAGCCCTATTGGACGTCATCCATTTTAGAAAGCCATTTTAACGACTAAAGTCGATGTCGAAAAATGTAATGCAAATACACCCTTTAACTATTTTCCCAGTCAAGGACAAAAATTGAGTTTAGTATCAGCCTGTTGGATCGTTAATATGGTTCTCTAAAATCGGGTGATGTCCGGCGATTTGGCTGAAATAAGTTGCAGCGAATAGGCCTTTAATATGCCTACATTCTGACTTTAATCTCGATTTTATTGATTGACTGGAAAAAAATTAACCTGGTTTTGGTGTGCTTTTTGCTTTATCACATTGGCTTTAATCGTTCGAGGGGCTCTCAAGAATCAGGGTGGTGTCTTTCGGATGGGTCTTAAAAAGGTATGCCTAAACACTGGCAATTACGTCTATTTCTTTTTTTGACACCTACGTTGATTTGTTAGTGCGGAGTTACAGGTAGTTTGTATGTGCATTAATTTTTGCAAATTCTTTAAGTAGACCATCAGTTAGTTAGAAATTATTTTTAATAAGGAACACAAAACACCAAAGAGTAAGTAGAAATTACAGCCTATTATAACACGCTTAGAACCTTCAATCCTCCATATTTTGAGGTGCTCCCATAACTTTGTCTGCTTTTGTAAAAGTTGTTAAGGAATTAATAAATTTCACTTTAAAAACCTTTCTGTCCATTTTGTATTGAAAAAGACGGTTAGTTTTTTTCTGTTTTTCACAGGCAAAATTGACAAAACGTTAAGTATTTGATTGAAATTTGAAAAATGGAAACCCATCTTCGTTGCAAATGTCGAGTGCTCGGAGTGCATTTTTAGGCTTCGACGCTAAAGTTGAACTTCGTTTATCCAGAAGTCACGAGAATCATAATGCATGTATATACTTCTGTATGCTTATTATTCATATGGAGGGGGCTAGAACCCCCAAAACTCCCCCTCGGCACGGGCCTGTTTAAAGGTGATTTTTAAGTGGATTTATGAAATACTTTCAGGCTGCCAATCGACTTATGACTTTGGTGTAGTAAGATAAAATGTTATTCTGTCTATCAGAAATCGACTTTTTTTCGGTTACCGGCTAAAATAAAAAGGGCACGCCTAATTGGCGGATGTCCTTTGTGTTCGGCTAGTTTATTGTCAGACTAACGGTTTTCGAGATAATTAAGTAAAAACTCTTTTCAAAATGGAGGCCCATAGTACGCGGATCTGGATTCCGAAAAAAATATTTTTAAATTCCAAGAGGCACCTTTAAACCACACATAAAAAATATAAATCTAATATAGGCAGTTTGAGTTTTTTTTTTTGAAAAGTTTTCCTAAATGAAGAATTCTTCATAATGAAAACTTTATAGTTGTTGACAACGACAGATGACTGAATATACCCATAATAAAGAAACGGTTTCATATGACCGGAACTGAATACGATGAGGTTTGAAATCGTAGAAAACCTCCCTACAATGTCACTTCTCAGTGTTAAAAATTGCTTACTCATACAAAATTGTATAAAATGTATAGAGTTACTGAAAACGTCAAATACCACTTCGCGCACTGATTGTTTGAATACCAATCTGTTAATGCCCTGATACTGACCGAATCAGGAGGGTTAGGGTTGCATTGAAAAACTTCGTTTGACTATCGGTATACAGGCTATACAGCATGTGTATACTGTACTGCCGCTAACTTCGTAAAGGCCCTAACTACATTTTCACTTTTCGAAGATGAAGAAGAAAAAACTGTTTCGCCTACCGCAACAAATGAACGTGAAAAATACCAAAAAATATCTGTCTTAAAGCTGAAATTGTGCTTTATTTTTTGTATATAATATAAAATAATAATACATCATTATAACAATACCCTGACAATAAATATGTCATAAGCTCAAAAAATTAAATTTTGCAGATAGGGCGGTAGTGTAGTATAAGACCGAATGAAGTGATTCCGACCAACTCCCCTAATAAATGTTAAATTTGATAAAAAAAAAGATGGGTCACTGTCAATCGATAGAAAGGTTTGTGGTGACTGACAAAGTCAGAAGCAAAAAAGAAAATGTGCCAAAAAAAACTATTCACATGTTTGTTCATTTGTTTGGCATACCAAATTGTTATCTCCAGCAATTTCACCAAATCATAAATTCCTAACCGGTCCAATTTTAAATGCGAAGACTTATTGCCAGATCAACCAAACCATCGACGTCATTCTAAAGTTTGAAATTAATTTAACACCAGAGAGTTTGAGCATACCTACTCTATAGTCTAATGAACCTCAATTCCATTGGGTTTAGACAATTTAAATGCTTCTCACCCTGTATGATTGCAATTTTCTCCAAAAGCTGAAATTCAAGTATTTCGATGGAATTTTTTTAATTGCTGAAATTTAATATTAACTAAACCGCCTCTTGTGTAACTTATCTTGGTTTAACAACCCACTCACATTGGGATTATTTTATCAAAAGCCAAAGAACCATTAAACACACACATTCGTCATTCTTATATTATATATAAATGTAAGAACCTATATGTATATCTACACTTTGAAGTAGAATATATATACGTGTGTAATCTTTGAAAGGATTTTTAGAACGAGACCCTTTTGGAATAAAAACCAAATTAAATTACTAAATCCGCTTAATTTCCCCATTTAATCCTATGGAAGAGCATTCTATACATGTTTTTATTATTTACTATTCCTTAACAGTAGTGTTTGGGAATGGTGGTATAGCAGTATAGGAATGATGGTAAAGGAGACTCCCTTTGGTATCCTGAAGATGGAAGTCGATTTTTTTTTGTACTATTAATATAATTAGAAGCAATGTCTGTTTCATGCTGTCAGTATTCAGTACTGTATGTGCATTGATTTAGGAATGCACATTCACTGAACTTAATCGATTTAATTGTAAGTGCAATTATTAGATAGATAGGCGTGTTGAATTATACTAATATTATACTCAAAATTATATAAGATTCGTTTAGTACAAGAAGGCTATATAAATCAGACATTTGAGATTTTTTCTTTTTTAGTTCATTTAATTTTTTCTGATTAGTTGAATTCTCCAATTAAACCACACTTTTGCATAATATAGCTGTTATGTTAAAGCTGACAAAGATAGTATCTCATCTTTTTTAAATTCTATTATTGAGCAGGACCTCTTACATTTTGTTCATTTCCAATTCGTTTTTAGAAGCATGAACAAGAACACTGTAGTTATAGCATGTCTGTTCTTAAATGGTTTGGATAAGATTCGCAAACGTTGCCCCTTATAGGGCAAACATCAATACAAATAACTTATTTCCTACGTACCAACCATTTGTTGCAGTAGATGTTTCGAATTGCCTGTTGTAGATTAAGGCCGTGTGCGAACAGCGTTGAAATTTTATCCTCTGGCTAATTTTTGACGTTTGAGTTGAGGTGAATAAATGTTTAGCTTTTTGGTGTGCGAACTGGATTAAATGGGATTTTTTAACACATGTTTTTTTAAATTTCCCCACAAGAATAAAAATATGTCCCTTTCTTATTACTTTGTTACGGAGAAATGAATAGGTAAGATTGTTTTGGGGTCAATTTATAAAAAAAGTCTGCAACTCAAACAATCGGCACGCGTTTAAACTTTTTATTTTTTCGATATCTTTATACAATTTAATTCTTCGTTGTTGAAACTAGCTAATAGTAGGTACAGTAAACAAAGAGAGAAAAAATGTGTTTACCCTACAAAATGGTCGGGTATTTCTAAATTTTTGATATATTGTATAGGATGTTTGGCTGATGTAAAAATACAATTTCCACAACCACAACCTTTCCGCCCCTTGGCTATTAGGAAAAAATCGTCACTTTTTTGCTTATTTCGACTATAAATTCTTTTTTGTGAATTTTATTGAAAAAAAAAATTAATAATAACAAACCTTGTAAAAAACAAAATTTCCTACAAGTGTGATATAGAAAGTTTATTTGTACGATCTATAATTCATCCAAAAGAACCCAAAAGTTGATACTTTTCAAAATATTGAGTTTCTTTGACTTTTAAAGCGCAATAAATTCGTGATGGTTGATTTTAGTGGGGAAATTTTTATTACGGGCACGATACAATGGAATGAGGATTGATTAAAAAAAATTTATATAAAATATGTAAATGAAGTGTCTCTATTTGTTTTGGGTTTAGTAATTATTTTTTTTTCGATAAAATGTACCTACCAGATAAAGGTAAGTCGGAATAAGTCGATTTTTTGCAGTTTTTACCTGATGGCAAAAGGGGCGGAGGGGGTTTGGTGTTGAAATTGTTTTTTTTTTTATTACCAATTATCCTATAGTTACAACATATCAAAAATTTAGAACTACCCAACCTTTTGTAGGTTAAATTCTCTTTATTTGCTGTACTATAAAATTCCCTACAAAAAAAATTAAAAATGCAAATTTGAAATTTCGAAAAATAATTTATTAATGATTTGCAATTTCATAATTGTGGCTATTCTTAATTGTGTTTTGTTAAAGAAATAAAATAGAACTACTCTGTAAAATAATTTTAGCCTGCTTCAGAGCAGGCTAAATTTTTGAAGTTTATATTCATCACACTAGTGTCATAATTTAGCCAATGGATAAAATTTTAAAGCTGTTCGCACACGGCCTAACCAAGAATTTAGTACAAAGATTTTTCCGTAAAAGGGTCACAATGCCTGCGCATGCGACTTCCTCGTAAATTCACATAGTTAGACCTTAAATAGTGTTTTGCACATTTAAAAATCTGCTCACGCTCAGGTAAATAATTTTTTTGGGAAATTCTAAAAACAGGGTTTTGTGCAGAAATAATTATAATAATTTATTTTTGTTGAATGTTAGTATGATAAAACCTAAATGAAAGGACCTCAATATTGATTTTTTTTTTACAAAAGCATGACTTTATGAGCAGTTGTTTGTAATTAGTAATTCTTAAAGAATATTGTAAAATTAATTTTATTATTTAAGAAGAAACAATTTCTAACAGTTTGGTGTACCAAACTAGTTTCTAAGTCACGTACATCAAAAGATATTACCATTTACCAAAAGTTACCAAAAAATTAAAAAACAAAAAAAAAAAAACACACTAAAGTACCGTTTTTTTTTTTTGCTCAATACCTACGGGGACTTTTCTTAGAAGTTATGCCGTAATATAAGGTATAATATGTGAAAGTATTAAATCTATGCAAATTAGTTCGAACTTTGTATGGAGCGATGTTTTTTTATCCTGGACTATATGAAAATTTACTTCTTCTTTTGGTGATTCTTTAGAGATAAGAATTGAATTTATTTTTAGAACTTCGATAGTGGGTTCGCCTAGCGGTTCTTATGTTTAGTTATTTTTTTTTAGTTACTGCTTGAGGGATTTCATTCACAATTGGTGTGGTATAACATTTAAAACAATATGGAATTTATTGTTGTTATATTGTACTATTCGCACTATAGAATGTCAGTTTTTATTACTGACCATTCTGTTAATTTTCATTGAATGTTTTTGAACAACAACAACAACTTAAAGGCGCTACCACCAATTTTTAAACGAATTTTATTTACTCGTTTTTACGAATTTTATTATTCGATTTTCCATCTTTGGCTGGAGATGTAGCTATTTCAAGGAATGCCAATTCTTTTCATCAGTCTCCTTAGTGGTGTTGAGCTTTAATCCAATTTTATTATGAAAAACTTTTTCACATGCACATCATGAGATTCGAACCCACGCAATCAGATTTACTCAGTCTTCGAAGTCGTATGCACTACGCATTCCACCGCTTATGAGCACTGACGACACAGGTCGAGATGTTATGTTTGTTTGTTTTTCAAACGCATTTGGAGCTTCAACATTTTTCTAAGCGCCTTTAAGTATGCTGTTTTGTTCCGCCTCTATTTTCTCCTAACCTTATTTAATAGACTACAATTTGTAGCACATATCAAAGAGAAAGAGGTTGGAAATATTGGTAACATACCAGACTATTTAAGTTATTATTGTTGTTATATTGTACTATTCTTACTATAGAAAATATGGAATTTTAATGGTTTGGTTCGCTTAGATATATGTATCATTATCATATAAATAATATTGTATTTTAGCAGGCTCCAGGTCAATAAAACTTGGTGTTAAATGGTTTGCAACGTTTCGAGCATGAATACGCTCTTCCTCAGGCTTTTATTGTAAAATAATATACATCGTCAATAATGTCATCTAATACATGAAAATTTAATTTAAGAAACTTTATTTCCACAAACAAAAATATGTTCAAGAGAACCACACATTGCACACTAAAAATAATTAAGTTGATTTAGAAAAAACAATTTAAAAATTATAAATACAATTAAATAATTACATTGACTTTAAAATACATTTAATTATGAATTATTGGATTACACCTCCCAACACTGACAAAAGACTATTTAATTTTGCCTTCTTTTATTGTTTTTTATTAGTTGGCTGTAAATTTTACTGAGATTCTCACAATCAGATCGTCTGTTGATCGAACTCTCTTCATTGTTGATATGCAGCATTTCCAACAACATTCTCTTGTTAAAGTGTTTCTCAACTTCTAGTATGTTAATTTTTCGTTTTTTAGAATATTTTAATTGTTTTAGATAAAAAGCAAAAGCAAGTTTGAACAACTCAGTGGTGCATTTATTAATTTCTGAGTCCTGATCTTTGTCAATCAAAAGTCTTTTATTTTTACTTGCACATTTCATTTTTCTTTCATGGTTCATGGATGATGTGGTTTTCCTAAGTCCTTTTAAAGGACACGACTGTCGAAATATTTAATATGCTTTTAGCGTTTCCTAATACATATATGAAAAATACTTGTGATGCACTCGTGCACATATATACTGTTGTATGCTTTAATCGATTAATTTTCAACAAAATTCCATAATATTCAGTGCCGAAATTCGCTTTGACATATTTTATCTATTCAAACATTCTCTACTTGTCATCAATCTTGTAAATATATTTGCGGGTAAGGTATCTTCCCTTATAAATTACCCGACATGCTGTCTTTAGAAATATATTTCATCCATTTATGCATAATTTACTTACACACATTTGTAAATGCAAATGCGAAACTAACAATAACCAGCTTTTCAGCATTTAAGCAGCAGTGTACCATTGCCAAGCATCATTGAAGTGAATTTGACATCAGACCAACGTCGAAACTCAGAACTTGATGGTGATGGTGATGGGTCTTTGCAGAACATAACCGCAAACAGTTTCCGGGCATTTTGCGGTGGGGTTGATTTCAATCGTGTTAAAGTTGTCGTCATGTAAATTTATGTGCAAAATTTTGCTGATGTGATATTATCTAAAATACAAAACAACGATTGTGGCTCCCCATTTATCTACATTTGTGTATAAAAAGTGACGTTTGTTTCAAGTTGTTGATTTGTGGTATGCGGGTGATGTTTTATAATTTAGTTGGGTTATGTTATTTTCATTAAATATCCTAATGTAGATATTATGTATCTGTTTGCATAAGTTATTTAAATTTTTCTGATATTTGAATTGATTTTATGGTGGCAACTTAAATGGATTATGATATTATAGCGATCGGATTAGTAATTCATTACTATTTGGAATTTTAATTGAAAGTTACTAATGGGAATATTTTAGTTGAAATTAAATGAATAATTTAAGATTCGATTATGGCAATTAAGCCCTTATACCACCATCATATACAAATGATTATAATTGTTTATTTACCTGTGTCTATTGTGGGATTTTTATACTTGTAAAGTCATTCTGTTATATCTAACAATTGCAGCCTACACGACTGGGTCAATTTGGTTTAAACATTATTTTTATATAACTGTTTGTATGTCTTTTCAATTAATTTTTTTTGGGCTATAGTCTTTTCAGCTCTGATTAAATTTAACTTAAATGGTAACCATAGATATACACATACAGAATTTATATGGTTTATAACTGAAGTAACCAAAACATACATTTTTAAAATTTTTGTCCTTCTATCGGTCTGTCTGTTTCTTTTATCTTATCTAAGAAACGGATGGACCGATTTTGAAGAGACTTTCACTGGCATATAATGCGGACTAAAACACAAAACATAAAGTACTTGTTTTACAAGTGAAATCAACAACTGTTTGAAATTCGAGTAAAACAGATTAACAAGTTTTTTTTAACTTCAACGACTGTTTTGGCGAGTTTCAACAAGTGGGAAATTTCAGAAATCCAACGGTTCTGTAACTGGAAACACCAACAACAAACTTATTCTTAGTGCCACTTGCACGAAAACAAATAATGAATTTATAAAATCGCAGTTAGCTATCCAGGATTAAATAGATATTATTTCAATTTTAGGTTGTAGGAATATAAAAACAGTTAACCAATGGTATTATCCCTCAGGAACTACTTTTAAGACAGTGTGCGATTATGTATCATTTCATGACGCTTATACTATTTGTTTGTGATGTTGGATAGAAAATCGGAAGGAATGTGTCAAAAAGTACCCCTATTTTTACTTGCGATTATAAATACTGTATGTAAATCAAGTTATGCATTCGTAAAAAAAAAAGTTTCTGAGATACATTAGCGAAATCGAAAAATGTACTGGAAAATCTGTCTGCAGCCCTATACGGCTTGTTTGCTCCAAATTTGGTCAGTTTTCCAGAAAAATGGATTTTTTTTAGATTTCGTAAATCAAATTCAATTTTTTTCGAAAAAAATACAACCGATTTCGATAAAATTTCGATTTAGTGATTGTCAATGCCAAGGATGAAGTTTTTTATATAAAAAAAAAAAAAAAATATATATCTACTTTTTTACTTCCTCTATAGGTACTTATATTTTAGGGCAAGTTATATGCATTCGTAAAAAAAAGTTATAACAATCAAACATGACATAACGATGATAGAGAAGACGAAAAAAGTAGGTCCGAAAATTCTGTCTGTCTGTCTGTATGGATGTATCGACACCTACAGCCTAAAAGGTTGAGCCGATTTTCTTCAAACTTGGCATAAACTATTCTTGGTGAAATATCCCCGGACCTAGGCATAAAAATAACGGTACCTACCATAGAAGTGTAAACGATAATTCCATTTTTCTAGAAAAAAAATGCAATCAATTTCGATAAAATTTTACATTAGTCTTTTGTCTTTTGTTTGAATTTTTTCTTCAGAATCAGCTTTTTAACGGTACCTGCCATATAACCGTTTTTTATTACACTGAATAACTTTTGAACGGCTGCACCTTTTCTGAAGAAATTTGATATCATCAAACAACTGCGAAGCTAAAATAATACTGCAAAAAAAAATTTAATAAGAAAAAATTTATTATTGAAAGTTTTTTTTTTTGTTTTTAAATTATAAAAAATAATAAATTTATTTTTATTAACGTCGTAACTTGCTAAGAAAAAGTTCATGCGACCACAAGAGCAAGTTCGTGCGACCCAGTAGTGGACTTTTTTAAGGCAGATTTAATCACTGGTTTTGATGAAATTTATGATATGGAGATATTCCTGCTAGGCCCAAAAAATATTGCTAAAATATTGAAAAAAAAGGATTTTTTTGAAAGTAATTTAAAAAAACTTAAAAAAAAAACTGATAAAATTTCACAATCGTTAGCACGAAATTAACTTGCCACAAGAGCAAGATAACGCGACCCGCAGTCGTGCTAATTATTTCGTGAGTGACTCTGTTTCATCTTAAGAAACAAAGATTCGTACAGACTAAAATAAAGGGCACGACTGGGCCACACGAACTTGCTCTTGTGGAAAATAGCTTTTGTGCAAACGATTGGGAAATTCGTCCACTTTTTATCAACAACAGAACATCTGTTTTGATAAAATTGTATACTATTTTATCAAAACAGATCGGATTTTTTCTGAGTAAAAATGGCATTCAAATAACTCACTTTTTAGAAAATATTTTTTTCCGAAATTTTTGATTGCAGTAATAATCAAACTTGAGAGACGTATTAGAATATAAAATTTCTTTCAAATCAGTCAATCCGTTCAAAAGATAATTGGTATATCAAAAATGTACCGTTCTATGGCACAGATACCGTTAATAAGCTATTCCGGAAAAAAAAATAGATAAAAGACATCATCATTGAGAATATAATAAGTCACCCATATAAAATTTTATCGAAATTGATTGTATTTTTTAAAATTTGGAATTATAGGTGACGTTTATATGGTAAGTACAGTTATTTCTTGACATACGATAAAAATAAAAAAAAACTTCAGGATATATTACGCTAAGAATTGTGGCTTACAGTACTCGTATACTTATAATCGCAAGTAAAAATTAAAGGAGGTTAAAAACGGCAACAACAGCATTTTGATTAAGGTGCAATTTTAAGATGAGCTTCCAATTATTGTGAATTTTTCAGCCTCCTTTCTTTTTTTTTTTGTACAATTTAATAAGTAGATATAACCCACTTGTTAAACTGATCCTTAGAGTCGAAGGAAATATCTTTTTTAACAATTGTTTTATACGTTTAAAAAAAAAAATAACAAAAAGAAGCAATGTTACAACTTACCCCGATAGAGTGATTAATAGTAACATAGACATGGGTAAATTGTAACACACATTTAAAAAAAAAGTTCTTTGTGTCATGTTCCACAAAGAATTAAGAAAGTCGATCTGGAAATTCTGGTCGTTTGAAGTATGGTTGTTCGTATTCACTTATTCAAAACAGTTAGTTTGAAAAGCCACCATCTTCCTGTTTTCTTCACGTGACTTTTCTCGAAGCCGATCTCATATATAAGAAAGTTGAAAGTTGTTGTTACCAGAATCAGTCAGTGATGAGCATAAAATAATTTTTAAAATAACAACAATATTTTAATATAATTTATTTTTTATATTTCTTAGTGGCCGTGTGTTGAGTTCCCGTCGTGAAAGCAGTGCATCCACAGGACCACCATCTACCGATCCAATCGGTAGCATTCATAATTTGCAATTAGATATAATGGATGACATAGTTCAGTCAAGAAAAGCCCGATTGAAATTATGGACAACAAGCAACGAGAAAGTATGTGAAGTAGAAACTGTTAACGAAACCGGAGCTAGCACCCAACAAAGATATACAAATAGAAGATTCTCAGAAGTTATCCCAGCCGGAGTGTCACCCACTCCAGCTTACAGACGTGCATCTGAACATCCAGCAATTATTTCCCCATGCCTTCTTCCAAGCTCACGATCTACATCACAGAGAAAGAAAAAATCACCCGGTGGTGGTTTTCTAGGAAGCCGCACAGATTTAAGTTCGATTTTTAGTAATTTGACATCTTCCGCAATTGAGATTCATAAATGTGATGAATCTCCAAGTTTTTCCAAGACTAAAGCCAGTCCAGGTGGCTCATCTAATCACAGTACAACCAGCAATACACTCGATCCAAATGTTGGCCGTTCAACAAGATCAAATAGCTTTGATGTTTCACTTCTGCAGAATGCCAAACAATTGGTATCCGATGCCGAAGACAAAGGAGCCGCTCTATCGGGTTGGCTTACCAACCGACATCAGCCAATGTCACGTAAGAAGAGTATCAGAAAGAAGAGCACAGCCATGGCTATGTCCAAAGATGTTATGGAACGTTTGCAAAGCAAAGATATCCTCAAAGAAAAACCAAAGCCTAAACCTAAGTCCAAATGGGATCCAAAAGGTGGCATGATGGATCCAACCGTTATTGGATCTGCTATTGAAGGTTTCCTACGAAGAAGTACTGGCACAGCATCAACACCATCATCGTCATCGTCAAGCAAAGGTGCAGTACCCAAGGACAAAGGAACAAGGAGTAGAATACCAGCAACCGCAAGAGCCACCATGAATTGGTTTAGTAGAACAGAAGAAGACGACAGTAAGGACACGTGTGATGCCTCGTTGTGTTCAACGCTCAAGGATCTCTTTGTAAAATAATTGACAATGAATTTGAGATTTAAACTGTAATGAGACAAAACGTAATCAATCTTCTTTTTAACTATCTCTGCATTCGCCAAACGAAGATACATATACACATTGGATTGTTTAATAATCTCTCTCTCTCTTTCTCTCAAAGAAATAATAGAAATGTAAGTGTATGTGGTGTATATAAGCATAAGATATAACATTTAATCATTTAAAATACAAACAAACTTTTTATTGCGGTAACAAAGAATGTGATTAGGTAAATGCTACGAGAATCGGTTTTTTATCGGGGGGAAATGAAGACGCCATATAATTGTTTATTTTGATATATTTTTTTACAAAAATGTTATTATAGTATCCTTTGTCAAAAATGATAATACAGATAACTTAACTAATCGCGTAATAGGTCTAAATTAAAATGAATCAAAATAAATAAAAAAAAGCTTATTAAAAAAAAAACGCAGAACTACATATAAAATGCTATCTTTGTTGTATAGAGAGTAGTGAAAGATACATATAATTGTTGTGTGTAAAATTGTGTAGTAAATAAGATACAATTATCTCGCCGGATTTGTATATGTATAAAGTGAAAAAATATCCTTGATTCAATTTTTAATTTTAAAGCTTTCAATCGAAAAAAAAACTATAATAGATCATTACCAAAATGTGGGTTGCCTTTGTTCAAAAAATATTTTGATTCATACAACCTCTACGAAAAGAAAATTAAATCTTTTATGCTCACCTCGAAATACGTTTCAAATTCAACTAAATCGGCCGATGGAAAGCGTGAATATGTACATTTTGACTAAATGCGAAAATTCCCAACACCGAAATGGCGAGAGGCAAAATTTCCAATTTTTTTTTTATTCCATTAAATTAGTTTTTAATGTTTTTTTAAATCGAATTTTTAACCGTGTTGTTTCACATATATAACTATCTGGACCCGGCGGTCTTCGTTAATGTAAAATTTGATCAATTAAAACTCTTTATTCAAAAATTCAATTAAATGCAATGCAATTAATTAATGTATGTATATGTATATATTTCAACCAAACCGCAATGACTGATATTAGTTTGCCAACCATCCTCTTTTCAACCAAACCGCAACCATCCTCTTTTGCACTTTCAATTGACCATGTGACAAAAATGGGCATTCCAGATTGATGAAACAAACATGCAACGATTGTCCTTGTGACTTATTTAGCAAAGACGCTGAAATACGAATGGCAAATCGTTCGGAATCCTTGGAATGAGTACGTCTTCACCTTTGAATTTTCCCCTTATTATACATTATACAATTAAATCTTTTGTTGTCACCTCGAAATACGTTTCAAATTCAACTATACCGGCCTATAGAAAGCTTGAAAATAGGTATTTCAGATCATGACTTAATTTTTTGTATTTGCAACTTTGATTAAAAATTGTCCGTGGTTTACTGCTGAAGTACTCTGTTCAATAAAAAAGCGACGTAAATTATGCTCGAAATGGAAACATAACCCAAAAAAAGATTTTTCATGTCAAAACTAAGCTCGAACCAAAATTCGCTTGAGCTTTGGAAAAGTTTACGTTCTATTGGAGTTGTTAGAAGGGAAGTTGTTGATATAGTGATAGATTAATTCTAGCTAATCAGATAACTTATCTTAACTTATTGTCATATAGAATCAGGTTTCCGCCCGAACCATAGCGGTTCTACAGCAATGGTTAAAGTACTTGATGATATCAAAATTCATGTGAAATTGAAATATAATTCCAAATTTCTCGAAAAAAATCCGATCAATTTTGATAAAATTATATATGAGTTATTTGTTGCCAATGGTGATCTCTTTCATCGAATTTATTTTCCAGAGAAGATCATTAAGGGTGGGTCTTCCTCGTAAATGTAGGGTACTACGTGCACAAAACTTAATATATCTCCTACATTTGAAAAGATATTTTGATGAAATAAAATTTATTATTTAGTCCATGAACATATCTTAAAACATATGTCCTCAATTTTATGTTTTACAAAAGTTTGTGCTTTTTAGGGAAGGAATTACACATTTTGTCCCCTTTATTTTGGCTAATTTATGCATTCCCTCAAGGGGCTCTCGTGTGATTTGTTTTTTTATTTTGTTGTTAATGTTTTTCAACTGTCAATGAATGTATGCTTTTCGTAGGATAAAAAAAAAAAAAATATTTGAGCTACAAAGTGGACGTAAGTTCACACTAATTTAAAGCTCGTTTATTGGCGCAGTTTCTTAAATTTTCAACGGACCCAAACAATATTTTTTTTTTTATAACAGAAAGTAGATACTTTATTTGAAACAAAACAAAAAATTATTTTTTTCCACTTTATACGTCTGAAAAACTTATATATACACAAACAATACTACTTTTTTCTTTCCCCCGTTGGGGCTGGCATGTTTTATTCTTAATATTTTTTGTTTTTAATTTATTCGAATCTCTTATTATTTTTGTAAATCCTGCTGTAAATTTTTTTGCAATTTTATATTGTTTAGACGTAAAAATTTACAATTCAAAGTATCTATACACAGGGTAGTTTTCCCAGGTTGAAATGCCATGTACAACTTTATTATTATTTTTGTATTTTATTTCAATATTTTTTGCTAAAGTTCCAAGTGAAGAAAACAATATCACACGCATAAACAATTTTATATTTAATTTTGAAAAAGCATCTTTTTAACGATTTTGGTAATCCAAATACGCACACAACGATATTTAGTTCACGAAACTTCCGTCGAAAGAGAATATTATATTTTCGCTGTTCGCACTCTCTTTAGAATCAACTTTTTTTTTTGTGGTGATACACAAAACACAAATGGTATGGTGAATGGTGTACATCAGCGTTGCCGCCGAGAAAAGAAAATGCCGTGTCACATTTTAAAAACTGCTTGCCATGAAAAAACTATAAATCTTCTGTTAAAAAAATAAAACTTTATTTCTGTAATTTATTATATAATTTTCCTTCAATATTAAATTAAGATATAGGCAATGATAAAGTGTGCGATATTTAAATGTTTCGTGCCACTGTGCCACAAGAAAATATTGTCGTGTCAAAAAAGCACGATTGGTTAACTTCGGCAACGCTGGTGTACATACGATTCGTAGGTATCGTCGTCGTCGCTGTCATCCAAGTAGGTATATGATATTTTTGTTTCTTTTTCTACTTGGTTTTGGAAGGAAACTTATGGATGTGGGAATAATGCTGAAAAAGATTTTATTCGTTAATTATACAGAAATAGAGTCTCAGGGAAACAGTTAATCTTATCGAATCTTCAAGGTTGAGGTGTCAAAAGGAAGAAGAAATTGAGATCTATGTTTCTGTTTCAGAATAATTGACGTAGGCACTTGGGCTTGGGCACTTCAATTTTTGTTTGCGATTAAACCTAAATTGGAGATACCTCCTCTTCTGTTATCCTACAACGGAAAGAAACAAAAATATTGGAGATGACCTCCTACACATACAAAGAACGTCATAACCTCGTTCCTAGTATGCTCTCTTTACACTGTAATATGTTAACATATTAGGACAATTCTAGCTGTTGGCAATATAGTTAGAGATTAAAAATCACTTGGAAAGCTTTGTTTTGTCAATTTAAAAAAAATTTATATATAATAAAAATGGTTCACTGTTCAGCTTTCTAAGTGATTTTTCTTGAAGAGCAGAAGCTAGAGAGTAGTTTAATATATCCACATTTGAATAGTAAACGTTATTGGCAATGTTTAAACCATTTTTTAGGTATAGGTAGGTATACGTTTAACAGTTAAAAAACAAAAATTTAATTGAATACTTTCAACAATTTTTAACAAGTAAAATTCCTTCATGTCTTTATATATAAAACTAGCTGTTTTGGTGAACTTCTTTCCGCAATTTTGGGTTTTTAAGATTTTTTCAATTTTCCAAAATTTAAAACTTTCGGCTCCATTGTGTGTTAACCTGGTTCAATAAAAATCCAACAAAGAACTCCCAAGCAAGTCGGATAATTATTCAGCCGAGTTATCCGCGTACAAACAGACACCAATTAATTTGTATTTATATAGGTACCTATCTACATAGGTATATAGATTAGGTTATATTACACCTAGAGGTAGGTACCTACATCCAAGATGATACAAGTTCTAAAAACTCAGAGTTGGGCGATTTCGCATGTTTATTAACATACCTATGCCTCCCTGATTCCAAACATCAAAAAATGATCATAGGGCATACCTATATACATACATACAAAATAAATAACAAAATATAAATAACTGCATTTTATTTTCATTTATTTGATGTGCTTCTAATCTAATGACCCGATTTATTTTCGCATATTCTTGACTCAATTTACAATTTGTCATAAAAGTTCCGTTAGCTTAATCTCTCCTATAAAATAGTCTCTTATTTACCATAGTTGTTTTTTTCTAATTCATCATGTAACGGGAGAAATATCGATCCTACTTCTCAAAAATGCCTGCTTCTAACCTTATGACCGGCAGTGTAGCTAGGAATGTAAATGCTGCACGACTTTTCTGTTTGGTCATTTTTATTTTTATTCTGAAAACAAAATGTACATAGGTAGGTAGGTTTTCCCACGTGACAATGAAGTGACAATGTTTCAATTGCAAAACAAAAATATACAGTGTTGTGCTGTTGTTTGAAATCTGACAACAACAAAAATCGAAAGGAAATCTCAAATTTCGCACATTACGAATGAACAAGTTACCTTATTCTTCCAACATCCTTACTTGTAAACTCCAAAATTCACCCCTTTGCAATAAACCCTAAAGTTATTTTCAAACAGGTCAAATAGTTATATTGACCTACCTCACACTTATCTTACATAAAGCTTCCTAAAAAAAACTATTTCAAATGTACCTACCTACCTACATGTGTAACGTATATTTATGCATGTTCATTTGATGTGTCCTGACCTTCATCAAGATCTCGATCGAGTCACAAGCGAGTTCACATTTTTTTGTTACTGTTTTTCCAGTTCCAGCAACAGCAAGTGAAAGTGTAGAAAAAACAACTAAACGAAAAGAGAAAAAAAATGACTCACATTTTAGCTATACCTACTCATGTGTTTTGAAAACAAAATTGAAAAATATCCCTTCACCCTTCCATAAACAGAAAGCATAGAACTCATCATTCCCATTCAAATCGAAAGGATAACAAAACAACAAACCCATTTTGAAAAGAGAACAAGAGTAGTTGAGCGTATCAAAAACAATAATGAAGAGAAAAGAATATCGCACTACCACATTGAAATACGTTTACATGAATTTTAAATTCTATTGTCATGAAGACCCACCCTTAACGGTACCTGCCACAAAACGTAATTTTTTTTTATAGCTATTCTCTCTTAAATAACTGAACTGATTTTGACTTTATTTTATATTTTGAAAGTACCTACTCTTAAATTTAATTAATATCTACTAAAATCAAAAATTTTGGAAAAAAGTATTTTTAAAAAAGTTAGATTTTTGAATTCCATTTTTTTTCAAAAAAAAAAAAAATTAGATCAATTTTCATAAAATTTTATATAAGTGCTTTATTGTCAAATAACGATGAACACAAACGATGATCGTAAACACAAAGGTAACTTGCCACAAGAGCAAGTTTTTGCGACCCATCAGTCTTGATGCTCTTTATTTTGATAAGCTTTTATCAGATTTAATTTTTCAAATATTTTAATACTATTATAGAATAAGCTACAATTTCAAATCTATAGATATTTATTTTCGGTGTTTCCGGATAAAATGGTTTCCCATGTTTTCCATTATTGTTTTTTGTTGGCTTTTATAGATTTTTCATAAATTTTTTTTTTTAAAGTGATTCCTAATCCTTTTTTTCTATAATTAAAAATCATAAACTTGAACACTAAAGTAATCGTTGTTCCCTAGGACACGTTACTGTTCAATCTATGCATTGTACTGTATACCCTGCATCTCTCTATGTATACACTTAGTGGTATATAAATTTACAAAATTATACATCAATAAATAATAATCCTATTTGGCCAACAAAAAATTCTTCTACTTGCTAAAATCAATCAAAAGGGTCAATGAAAAAAAAAAAAAAACCACATCGAAATTCAACAGTATTTACCTACTATACAGAAAGGATCTGTAATCCAAACTCATCAAACGAAAATTTATTGCCAAAATAATAAATCCATTCAATCGAATAAACAAACCCACTACAATATAAATAAATCTAGAAAAGTACTTTGCTGGCCATTGTGTACATATAGTTTGAGGGATTTGAGTTGGATTTGGATGACTTAATCTGAACGACAAGAGGGTGCTTGTGCTTGATGCCCAGGATATAAATGCTCACTCACGAAGTAATTGGACTCAGATACGGGTTTTTCATTCCTTATGGAATGTTTTGTATAACTTGAATATTGTTTGCAGATAATAAATACAAATTCAAACAAAAAAAATTCTCTTTTACAACAATAAAAAGGAAACATATGTTTGCTTTTAAACAGCCTAAGTATAGAAATGGAACGCCAACTTTAATTTCTACATTGCAATGTGAATTTACTTAAGAAAAAGTTGATGGTTACAGGGATCCTTCCAGCTAAAAAGTATGCCCATTTTGGTAATGGCTTTAGATTTTTTTTTTAATTTAAATTTGAAGATACTTGAAATAGAATTTAATTAATTTGGCCATGCGTTTCTTATAAATTTATGTATAAAATTAATAAGCATTCTTAAAGGGTGTCTCAAAATGTAAACAAAAAGTAGATTTCATAGAAAAGAAAGCAGCCCGATAGTATATTTGAAGCGATATCTCAATTTAGATAAGCTTTACATTCTCAAAAACGAAAAACGCCAAAAATTATGTTCCCAGGCATTTCAAGGTGGTTTCTATATATTTTTTTCAAATTTCTTACTGGTAGTTAATGCAAAAAAACAAAAACTATAAAATATTCGGCTTTCATCATATAAAATAAGCAAAATATATAAAAATAAAGATTGAAAAAATACATAATTTTGATAAACCTCAATTTTTTTTTTTTCAAAATAAAACTTGTGCCAATTCCATAACATGTATAATAATAATGTACCTTAAGACAATCCTAAGCTCCAAAATATATTTAAACATTTATATACATAAATATATAATAAAAAAAAATACTGTGTATATATTTTTGAAAACATATGAAGCTTGTAAAATTGTTTGTGGTTAAAACGTGTCAAATTTTGTGCCAAAAATTCGAAAAATATATAACACACCTACACAATGTAACATTGAACAATCATATCATACAAAATTGGTTAAAATAAATATCCCACCAATATTTATTATTTTATCCTTAAATACTTTATCCATATTATACTTTCATTTAACCTTTCCGAAACTAAATTTAGCTATTCAGATCAACGCCGCAAAATGTATTTTTTTTTTTGGCGCAAAAAACTAAAAATGACGTATATATACCAATACCTACATACGTACATAATACACATGTGTATTTAATACTAAAATTAAATTTAAAACTAAATAAAAGCGAAGACATGTTTCATCAAAACAGAGATTAAGATTAGACAACATTTCTAAATAAGTCTCAAATAAAATGTCAATAGATATTATGTTAAATTTTTGTATTTTTTTTTTTTAATTTTAAACTAATTTTTTTTTTTTAAATTTAATATTACTAAGGCCGGCCATTCACTACACAAAATAACTGCGCTAATTTACATTTTACTCAAACCAGATTGTGCGAAACACGATACAAATAAACTGCACAGTTCTCATATTAAAACAATTTTCAATTGAGACTCCCAAAACTATTGGCAACCTGGATCATACATCACATGTATTTATTTGACAATTGTGATGTATTAATACTATTTCATACAAATGTCTGTATGATGTACTGTCATACATCAATGTATGTATGTAAGAAGGATCAATTGAAAGTATTCCAATAATGTATAATTCTGTTTCAGAGAATTTTTTAATACATTGTTACCGTTAGATTTATCATTCATTTCATACAGCAAAAAGATTTGCTGTAAGTAAAATTAATATTAAAATATTTTTTTGATGATTTTTTTTGAGCGAAAATATAAGAAAATGATATTTTTTATATTAATTAATCAAATAAGTTATTTATTTCGCTTTGTAGGTTGCTCTTGCTATTTATTAATTTAGGTAAGAGCCTCAAAAGTATCGATTTCTCATGAGTAACATATGAGCGATTTCTTAAATTTTTTGTTTGGTCTTGCTAAAGAGTTTTGTTATGATTTATGACTATGAGGGAGATCTTTGAAATAAATTCAAAATCAAGTTTTTTCGAGTCCTCTTAATTTGTTTTACAAAATTCTAGTATATTATTACAAGCAAAAAGAAGGGGTTCACCAACGACAATTTACGACAATTTTATTTTTATTTATGTAGGATAATTTTTATTAAAACACGTTTATTTCTATTGATTTATTGAACAAAAAAATTAAATTAGCATTTAATGCGAATAAAATGACAGCAGTATGAAACAAAAACATTCAGATTTTTACACATGTAACATGCGCAAACAGTACAAACAACCCCATTCACATTGCGAATGAACTGAGCAAACGTGAATTCGGGCAGTATTTTGTGAAGTGAATGGCCGGCCTAAGGCTTTTGTTTCTCAATATCTTAATATTATGTTTCAGTAAGACCATTTAGCAATTAAATTTGATAGCTTGATTAAAACTTACTTAAGTGTGAATATCTTGATATCAAATCGAGGTTCAAGAAAAGTTCATCTGAGTGGTAAAAAAGCAACATTTTCTTGTCCATGGATCATGATTTCCGGAAAAAAAGCAACTTTAGTCCGAAAAAAGTCAATTTTTTATTTCCAAAGGTTTTCTCCCAATTAGAAATATTTATTACAACCTTTTTCAAGCAATTAATATTTGTCAATAGTGAAACAAAATATTCTGCACAGATTAAATTATCGTTATATATCCCATACCATTTTTTAATTTCTAATATTGATAGTCAACCTCAAACGACCAAAGATTTCTTTTTATTTCTTAATCGTTGCTTTGAACCAACAACTACAAATCTATGAAACATACCCACCCCTACAATTTTGTTCTTTGTCTGGGCCCCCCAGTTTGCATCTTCCTGTTTAATAATAGACTGCGAGTTTACGTAGGTCGGCATTGACAATTTTTGTTAACATAGATTATAATCGTAAGTAGCAGCAATGACAGTTAAATGTTGACATCTTAATAAATGGGGCGAAATTTTAAATAGAAAAGCTTTGTGAAAACATTTTTATTACCCAGACGAAAAAAAAATTCTGTTATAAGCCGAAAATAAAGTGGATCTCCTTTCCTTTTAAATTTTATTTTATTTTTTTGTTACAAAGTGCATTAACAAACAACCCAGCCGTCATTTGTTTTGTATTTGTAAAGGGTGTTTTTTTTAGAGGTATAGAACTTTAAATTGCAATAAAACAACGATGGAATATTCGATTGACATGATTTTTTATTTATTCGAAAGATAATCTTGTGGCATTACATTTTAAATAGGATTTCTGGCATATGACAGCACGTCTGGCTCGGATGTAGTCCAATCTGGACGTCCAATTTTAGATGACTTTTTCCAACATTTGTGGCCGTTGTCTTCCAAATGGTCAAGCGTTTTTGGCTTATCCCCATAGATAGACCAATGACATTACATAACCCCACAGAAAATAGTCTAGCGGTGTTAAATCACAAGATCTTGTAGGCCAATTCACAGGTCCAAAACGTGAAATTAGGCGGTCACCAAACGTGTCTTTTGATAAATCGATTGTGGCACGAGCTGTGTGACATCTTGCGCCGTCTTGTTGGAACCACAGAACCTGGACATCATGATTGTTCAATTTATTAATGAAAAAGTTAGTAATAATGGCTCTATACCGATCACCATTGACTGTAAGAAGTACGGACCAATGATTCCACCAGCTCTTAAAGTGTACCAAACAGTCAGTTTTTCTGGATGTAACGGTGTTTCGACATACACTTGAGGATTAGCTTCACTTCAAATGCGGCAGTTTTGTTTGTTGACGTAGCCAATCAACCAGAAGTGCGCTTCATCGCTAAACATCGCTAATGGACGTAGTGCGCGATACGTACTCCACACAAAAAAAAAAAAAAAATTGTCAATTGACAGCTGTTAAATCGGTCGCAGTCTTGAAAAGTAATGCCAAATTAAAATTCTATACCTTGAAAAAAAAAATACCCGTTACATGTTATTTTAGGCTCAAATAAATAACAAAAATAATGTATGTATGTATGTATATTCTCTTTTACTTTCTTCTTTTATTTCGTATTAACTCAAGGTCACCTTTGATGGTATATCTTCCGCTAAATATTTAACTACAAATGTTCTTCCGAATTCAAAACATAAATCATTAAAAAGCAAACATGTTTGAAGTCTCCTCCAACTTTTATAAAATTTATAAACATTTTACAAAACAATCAAAAAAGCGTTTCTGAATTTAAATTAAAATTTAAAGAAATTTAAATAACAATCTTTAAATTTAAACTTGATGTCATTTATGTTTTTTTATTTACAAAAAAAAAAAAAATCAAGACTACTATTTCACATAATAATATTATAAAGTTAACAAGAAAAAAAACTAAACAATTATTACTGTTTTTACTCATTCAAGAGACTGGTACAAATAAATCTGTTGCATGCTTTTAATGTTCAATATTATTAAATACTGTTAAATAAAAAAATAAATTATATTTTGTATACACTTTTCTGTAAACTAATAATTCTTTTTCACCAAATAGTGAAAACATAAAAAAAAAAACAAATCTATAACTTCTTTAACTTTTATTAAAATAAATTTAGAAAAAAAGTATTATTTATAAAACAAAAAATTCTTACAAATTATATATAGCCAAGTAGTGTTTGCAAAAATTTATCTACACATTATACATATTTGTATTACAAACTTGACAATATGCAAAAGGTTATTAACTTCCTGTTATTTAAAAGAAAAATTTTAGCTTATAAGTTACTTATATACCAACCTACCTATATCTACCTTTAACTTAAAAAAAAAAATGTTTTTGTTTTCAAAATATATATAAATATTATAAGATTTGTAAATAGATTCTACGGATATTCATAAATGTTATAGAATGAAAATATTTAATGTAATAGCAAATATTTGTGTAGGAAAATAAAATTAAATATAATGTTAGTCATATCACATACAAAATTAGACGATGTATATTATTGTTGCAATAAATATTGATGTTAACTATAAATTATTATATAAAAATGTAATTGTCTAAAATAACACAATTAAACTTGAAACTATAACAAAATATTAATTAAACAATTTTGTATGTAGAATGGATTCTATTAATTAATAAGATTATATTGTTTAAAAATATATCGATGTTTTTTTAGTTTATTTAATTTTGTTTTATTGTTTGTGAATATGAATAAGGAACTAGCTTGTCGAAACTTGGTAACATTATTGTGTTTTGTTTTAGTGAAACAAAAACTATTTTGTTTATAAATGTACCTAATAAAAAGACATTTCTTGTTAAAAATTTATTTGTATTTTATTGAAAATTCGTACTTTTGCAGTAACAGGTAAGAACTAGTATCTTTACATAGTAACATTTCTGGAATTTTTGCAAAAAAAAAAATAGATAACAGTCAAACATGGCATTTCGATGATAGAGAAATCGAAAAAACTGGGTCCGACAATTCCGTCCGTCTGTCTGTCTGACTTTGTGTATCACCACCTGCAGCCTTAACAGTTGGGTCGATTTTCTTCAAACTTGGTAAATCGTATTTTTAGGGTGATTTTCCCGACCCGAATGTATTTTTTTTAAAATAACGGTACCTGCCATATAACCGTTATTGAAAAGCTTATTTTTTCGAGAACGGCTCCAACGATTTCAACCAAATTTGTAACTTGTAATGAAATATCAAATGTCTATCAGATACTGGAAACCAAATTTCCGAGCTAACTTCGATTTTCTCAATAATGGCTAAAGCGATCTTAACTATTTTTTTTCCTAATCTGGCCAAGCAAATTCTAATAAAGCAACATATAAGGTTTTTTTCCTAAATATTTTCATTAAGTTTTAAATAATTTTTCTAAAACTTTTTTTGTTAATTCAATATTTTGAAAACCTGTTAACAGATTTTTATGAAACTGAGTTTTAAGATGTAAGAAATTAAGGTCTCAAAACATGCACATTTACTTCTTTTTCAAAAACTATATTACAAAAAAAGTTTTAAAAAAATACATCGTTTTTTTTTAAACTGGCCCGATAAAACTGAAATTTTTTTTCGTGATTTCATATTTACTTAAGAATTTTGTTTGCATACTTTGATCTCGGATTGAAACTTTGTGAGATATCGATTTAACGCTTTCAATAAAATTTCAAATAATTTTTTTCGTTTATTTTTTTGTTTGTTTGTATTTGATATTTTTTTTTGTGTAAGGTAACTTCATACAAGAGCAAGTATGTGCAACCCAGTCCTGCCCTTTATTTTCTTCATTATTTGTAGAAATTTGGAAAGCAGAATTTTTATAAAGTCTTTTGACATAGACACATTTCGCAAATTTTTTGTTTGGCATTTTATCATTCTACTTTTGATTGTGTGGCAATTAATTGTTCAGCAAGTTCTCATTTCGCAATGTGATTGTTGCGCAAAAATTTATCACGCAATATTATATCTCGCAATTCTTATCTAGTATTTTATTATTTTGCATTTCAATATTTAGCTTTTAAATTGTTTTGACGTTGGATCTTTTACATGTCAATTTCGCGCCAAATTATTATTATTATTTTATTAAGATTATTTTTAAGTGCAGTTGAAAAATCGCAATTATTTATGTGGTCAAATTTTCGATTTTCAGTCGCATGCGCGAACGCTCTCATTTCTAACAATGAATTCTGTTACTTTGCGACTGTATAATCGTGCGATTGCAATCGCAAGTGCGCTCCTGGCCTTAGCTAGTTTGCGAATTAAGGTATCGATATACAAAAAGTTAGGAACAAATATTTTTTTTCTGAATCCATAAGAAACAATAAAGGTGAATTGAATGTTATAAACAGTTTTTTCTACGAGCTTGAAAACTTGATATTGTGTTGTAAAATAGGTAAATTATATTTTTGTATGTGAATGTTTGAACAACAACAACAACTTAAAGGCGGTACCAAAAATTTTTAAACGAATTTTTATTTATTCGTTTACGAATTTTTACTATTCGTTTTTTTCTATCTTTGGCTGGAGATATAGCTATTTCAAGGATTGCCAATTCCTTTCATCAGTCTTCTTTTAGTGGTATTGAGCTTAAATCCAATTTTATTAAGAAAAACTTTTTCACATGCACCTCGTGAGATTCGAACCCACGCCTTCAGATTTACTCAGTCTTCGAAGTCGTATGCACAACGCATTCCACCACTTATGACCACTGATGACACAGGTCGAGATGTTATGTTTGTTTGTTTTTTCAAAAGCATTTGGAGATTCAACATTTTTCTAATCGCCTCTAAGTATGTTGTTTTGTTCCGTCTCCAGTTTTCTCCTAACCTTATTTGACAGACTACAATTTGTAGCACATATCAAAGGGGGAGAGGTTGGAAGATTGCTTGGGTTACCTAAGAAGATAATGGAGAAGATAATACTAGTATTTATAATAACAGAACACAATGTTATGTAAGGGATTTAGATTCGCGATCAATGTTTTGCTATGTAGACAAATAAGTTAAGATCCTGCAAGACACGATAAAGAGTTCTAATGCTGCTGATAAATTACCCTCAAGGTCAGTAGAATGTAGCTCGTGCAGAACATGGTACAGAATTTTATTATTTAACTTTTAATTTAAATAATAAAATGCGGAATAATACAATGCCAGATAAAAATTGCGAGATAAGAAATTGCGTAGTGAATTTTTGCGAAACAATCACAATGCTAAACAATAAATTGCCAAACAATCAAAAGCAGAATAATAAAATGCCAAACAAAAAATTGCGAAATGATCATTGCGAAATGAGAAATAAAAATCTGACAGTTGACCCTTACCCGAGTGATTTGTTATTTACGTTGATGTCTTTCATCTAATTTTTGTATTGCTTAAATTGTTAAAAAAAAAATTAAAGACAAAATTTAAAAAAGTAATTACCTACAGATTTTTTTTTTTTTTTTCAAAGAAAAACTAGTCAAACGAAATTTTAATCAGTCGTTAATACGAAGGTAACTTGCCACCACAAGAAGAAGTTTGTGCAACCCAGTTTTTGCAATAAATACAACTGTTCATCAAAGTTTCGTCTGAATGAAATTTATATAGAAAATAATTTTTATTCAAATCTAAGTTAAAATAAATATTGGGTATGTTTTCGAATTGGTTTTAATTTACATCCGACTTTAATTTTGAATTTGGATTTAACTACCGTATCATTGACAAGAACCCTAGTTTTGATTATGATTGTTTGGACCTTATAGTATTTTTAACAATAAATATCACACAAAATTTAACTTTAATATAGAACTGTAATAAATAAAAGGCACGACTTGGTCACACAAACTTGCTCTTATTGTGTCCTATTACTGTGGAAGGGCTAAGTTTCTTGGGAATGTGGTTTTAGAAGCGGGATTCGAATTTTTTTTGGAAAAAAGTTTTTTCTTTAAAGTTATTTTTTTGAATTTCATTCGAGATATATGAAATTCAAAAAAATAACTTTAAAGAAAAAACTTTTTTCCAAAATTTTTGATTGAAGACTTAATTAAATTTAAGAGTCATTTGAGAATATTAAATTTCGTCGAAATCGGTTCAGCCGTTCGAAAAAGCACCGTTGTATGGCAGGTACCGTTAATAAGTTTCTCCGGAAAAAAATTTTTAGATGAAAGATATCATCATTGACAATATAAATCACTCACGTAAAATTTTATCAAAATTGATCTCATTTTTTTCGAGAAATATGGAATTATCGGTGACGCTTATATGGAAGATACCGTTATTTCACGACATTGGATAGAAATAAAAAAAAGTCCCGGGATATTACTCAAAGTATGATTTTTCCCTAGATTGAAGAAAATCAGCCCAACCCTTGAGGCTGTAGGTGTCGATACAGAACAGACAGACAGACAGAATTCTTAGACCCACTTTTTTCGACTTCGCTATCATCGTAATGTCATGTTTGATTGTTATCTCAAGACTTTTTTTTTGCACGAATCCAAGACATGCCTTATAGTACCTATAATCGCAATTAAAAAAAAAAAAGAACTCAAGACACTGCTGTAAAATGTTTAACAAGATAACACCATAATGATCTGCAAAAGTGCAAACGCTTTTCCCCAGTTTCAAAGTGATCGTTTAAGTGTAGTTCAGTGCCTGCAAATTCTTAAGTTTGAACCAACATTTTAGTTTTAACTTTTGACTATGAAACTGGGAATAAGGGTGTTTGCAAGAAAATTCCTGATGATTATCCATTCAAATCTCCAACCACACAAAAGAAAGCTCGTTCTTAAAGTTGTTTTTCACTTTTATTTTGTGCTTTTAATCTATAATGCAGTTGTTAGCTGGTATAACAAACCTTCACTAGTTTATATTTTCACTCTCAAAATTAACTTGAATTTATTTACTTTTTTTTTTCAATTGTTCTGAAACTTTTGTCACAAATTTAATTTTCTAAAATTCAAACACGAAAAATAGCGATCGACGACTCGAAAGCAATTGATTACAATTGTTATTGCTAGCATCGTTCATAGCATGACATAGCATCAATAATAGTACGTGATGATCCACATATATATAGTCTTGTTCCTCTATATATTTTATGTAAGTATAGTTATGTATCTATTTTGTTATCTTTAGATTTCTTCCTAATAGCTAACAATTATTATAACATACTTGAGTCTTCTGGTCTCTAGTGAAATAGCCAGTTGCATTCCTTCCATTAAACAATTTAACCGTAATACCCGATCTGCTAGGAATATGCCCATCAGTTTACCCTTGAGCCCAATTTCGGACGTACTGTTAAGTACAGAGATTCTTTCTTTAGCCGCACTACGCGAATGTGAAATGCTTTACCAGACTCAATATTTCCCACTCATTACAATATGCAGACATTCAAAACCAATGTGCATCGGTTCTCCTTTCTAATCCTATCCGCCTTTCGTAATTGCTCGCACTGTGTTTAATCATTATAAGGGTATTCATAACCCCTTTAGTGCGCGCACAATATATATAAAAAAAAAAATAAACAAGTCTTTTATCCAATGAGCAAAATAAACTATTATTTCAAGAATAAAAGTATATCAATCCATGAGAATCAACAAGAACGAACATTTTCAGAAAAATAATAAAAAAGGTGTGTGTAGTGTGTAGATAATTTTATGGTTTAATTGTTTTGATTTTTACAATAAAGGTATGTAGGTAATTGTTAAAACAAAACTTTTAATGATAATTCTTGAAGTAACTGATATTTCTACACACAACTCTATAATATGGTATTTTCTACAACCCTCCTTCCCTTTAAATATTTTAAATAACTTGAAGTGATCCATTCTTCAAACTCTTAGACTGACAGAAAAATGTCTATTTTATAACCAATAGCTTTTCATTTCACTGGAGACTAGACTAGATTATGAAATAATGTCACAAAAACACAAATTTAAATATGCGTTTTACTTTCATTGCTGTTTTTTTATTTCAAGTTTCCTTTATCTACCAACATAGGTACCTGCCAAGGGGTACAATTTATTTTTTTTATACGTTTAGCACCTCCGAAATGAATTTAAAAACAAAATCCTTTACGTTTATATTAATTTTAAGTATTAACTGTAATTTATTTTTTGACATCCACATCGACTAAACTCAGATAAAAAAGCTTTCAGTTGTTCAGACCAAAGAACCTTTCGACTTTTATTATAGCCTTCATAAAGTTCAATGAAGCGTTATAATATAAAGATACTGACAAAACAATTTAACAACAAACAAACAGGCATTTTAATATGATTGAGTGGAATTCTATATAAATGTATCTATGTATCTAATGTTACATTACGACACAACTTCAAAGAATATTTACCACCCAAGGGATGCTTCGTCATTGCTCATTGTAAAAAAAATAACTGTTGCGTCATTGAGGACGAGAACGAGGGCCCAAAAATAAATTTCTATCTTGAAATTCATTGGCATTTAATGTTTTGAAATAAATTCACGTCTCACAAGTGGTGAATTTTTAAATAAAACTTTTTCGTTTATCACGCCTCTCTGGTTTGAAAAAAAAAAAAAAAAATATATACATATATAAAGGTAAAAACGTATTATTATTATCGCACACAAGTACTGTTAACGATATTATTGAAGTAAAAGCTCCTTGAGGGTGTAAATAAAAATAATGAAAACAAATAAAAAAAAACAAAATTTAAAGAGACCATTCGCCAGATGGAAGTTTTGTTTCTTTTTAGATTATTTAAATTGTTCATCGTGATTTATTGACCTTTAAATTGTTTAGTTACCATGCCGACGCATTCATAGGTTGACAATAATGGATTTCAATGAATTTTCAAGGATAATTTATGTGTGGCAATGAAACTGAAGAAGTTCACGTAAAATGTAATTAGGTTTTTGAAATAAAAATCTCAAATGTTCAATGAAAAGTGATCAAGTATGATATTAGATTAAGATAGCTGACAAAAAATGTACAAATCTTACCCAATACAAAATACATAATACAAAATAAAAAATTAGTTAAGCTTTCACGGCTACAGTGCTGCCATTGAATACATAAATAATGTAAGTTTAAATAAATTTGACTAATTCTTCAAAACAAAACCATGATAATTATATTGAGAGAGTTCGCTGGAAAGGCAAGTCATACCAAAGATGATCCCCGAAAGGGATTAATACCGTATATAGTGGTAGGCTAATAGAAGGAAAAAAAGAAGAAGAAGAAGAAGAAGAAGAAGAAGAAGAAGAAGAAGAAGAAGAAGAAGAAGAAGAAGAAGAAGAAGAAGAAGAAGAAGAAGAAGAAGAAGAAGAAGAAGAAGAAGAAGAAGAAGAAGAAGAAGAAGAAGAAAAAGATCCGGGGTTGGCATTAGGTTTCCTCATTTTTTAAAATTCACCTCGTAATATGGTGCACACTATTTTAAGTTAAAATGACAAAAAAATTTATTATTCCGTTAACTAAAATGCTTTTATTGTTGTTATATTGTACTATTTGTACTATAGAATGTCAGTTTTTATTACTGACCATTCTGTTAATTTTCATTGAATGTGTTTGAACAACAACAACAACTTAAAAAAAAAAAATGCTTTGAGGTATATTTTAGTGAAACTGTGCATTTATCTTTTAAATTACTTGAAGGATTTTTTTATAATTACATACTGCAGTTAAGATGCGTGTGTCTTGCGCTCCATAATTTAATCTACATTGAGAAGTGGGCAAATTATATTTTTTGTTTTAATTTCGCACCACATTTAAGCTTTGAGTCCTTTTTTTAATTGTAACATTGATTGCCTTAGTTTTAAATAAAACAGCAATTGAATTTGTGATATACAAAACTTTTCGTTGATAAGTAAGATTTTCAAACAAATGTATAATTGCGAAAATTTACAATTTAATTAAATGGCATAGTAACAAAACGTGTATTAGTGGTTATGGCTCCGCGAAATTAGGCCCCAGGAAATAAGGCCCAAAAAAAAAAAAATGAAATAAGGCCCCAAAAAAAAGCACACAAAACAACAACAACGAATTTTCTCAAATTTTGGGATGTTATTTCATTTTTTGGGGCCTTATTTTATTTTTTTTGGGCATTATTTCACTATGAAATAAGGCCCCAACGAAATAAAACCCCAACACTAGTTTTGGGACTTAATTTCATTTTATTTTAAAAACAACTTGGGGCCTAAGGATGAGTCAGATCCTTTGCCATTTTACACATCGTGTATTATGGAAGAAGGACAATTTACCTATTGTTTATTTTCATCCCATAAAACAACTAAACTGATTGAAGAGAACATTCCACCGACCAACAGAACCATCTTTATGGACGGAACTTTTAAAATTGTTCCTCAAGGATGTTTCAAGCAGCTGTTGGTTATCTATATAGAATATTTTGACGAGGTTAAATTAATTTTTCATGCTTATATGTAAAGATCGTGCTGCAAACCATCAGGGAGTAACAGAATAGGTTCAAAAAAATTTTTTTGCAGCTATTCTGTTAATCCCTGATGGTTTGCAGCACGATTTTTACATTGAAAAGCATTATTAAGTAACAGAATAGCTGAAAAAATCGCGCGATTTTATTCTGTTACTCCCTGATGGTTTGCAGCACGATCTTTACATTGAAAAGCATTAGTAAGTAACAGAATAGATGAAAAAATCGCGCGATTTTTTTCAGCTATTATGTTACTTACTAATGCTTTTCAATGTAAAGATCGTGCTGCAAACCATCAGGGAGTATAAGCAGCCATTTTCCTGTGGGGAGGAAATTTTTGAAGAAGATGAAAGTGAAAGCCCTGTTGTTATCGGTCCAAACATTGATGAGAATATTTGCGTCATTTGTAAGGATTTGCGGGCAAATATTGTTCTGCTGCCTTGTAGGCATCTTAAAATTTGTAGTGAATGCAACCTAAAAATTCAAGCGAACTCTATTGCTGAAGGGCAGGATAACTATAAATGTCCTTGTTGCAGGGAAATTGTGTAGGATACAATGCAAGGATTTGTTTAACAGTTTGGGGTGATATTTCATTTTTTTAAATAAAATCAATTCTGAAAAAAGATAAATTGGGGTTTTATTTCATTTTTCCAAAAAAAAGTCAAAACAAGTTGGGGCCTTGTTTCATTTATTTTTGGGGCATTTTTTCAATTCGTTGGGGCCTTATTTCATTTTTTCTTTTGGGGTCTTATTTCCTGAGGCCTAATTTCGCGGAGCCAGTGGTTATGAGAATATTTTTTGAAATTCAACGAGCTGCAAAAAAAAAAATAAACTACGCACAAATTGCGAAAAAACTTTTTCGAAATGATCAACTTGAAAGCTCATATTCAAAGGTCAGAATATCATTTGCCAGACAATTAAAATTTGGGAGTAAAATTTGCGGCTAAAGAAATTTAAAAAACATATTTATTTTTAATTAAATAATTATTTTTATTTCTAAACCTTTAAAGAAAATAATTATTTACATTTTTAATTTTCTAATATTTCATGTCTTAAAGCTATAGCCAACAATTATGTAATTTGTTTTTTGTTATTATAATTTAACACACGTTATTAGTCTTAAATAAAATATTAATTTTAAAAAGTAAATTATAAATTTTAAATTTATTGATTTTTTTTTGTTGCCATTAATGGCACATAAATATTATACGTGTTTATCCACATTTTTGTTTCTCTTTATAAAATTTATAACAAATTTAACAGAATAGAATAATTTAGTCGAAAAAAATACAATTTTCCTCAAAAGTTGACTTTTTTTTTTGTTTATTCCACCAAGAGTTTGGTAGAGCTATGACTACGTCGACCCATTTTAAGTTTTATAAATTAAAACAGATATATAAAATTACTTAAAATAGGCCAAGATATTCATAGTGGTACTTTCTTTTAACGCAACACAAACAACAGTGCCAAAAATTTTGTAAATATTTTCTTTTGTTTTTAAATAAATTATTTTTAATAATATGAATTTATTTTTTTAATGAATAAATAAATCTAATTAAATTGTGATCAATGAAAGATTTGAATGTTTCCTTTTTTTTTTTGTTGTTGTATAATTTTCTACATGAATTTAATTATTACTCTAAGACTACTAATATTGCTTTTATTGTTGTTTTATAAATGTATGCTCCTGTTCTACATTAATGGTAATGACCATAGTTGGTCAGTAATGTCCGCCACTGTGTCGATGGTCTCGTCTTGCATTTGCAGATTGCTCACGATATTCTCCACCTCGACTGCTGCTTTTATGATGGTGATGATGATGACGTTTCTTTTCACCTTTAAACATATTCAATATGTTTTAATATTAAAAACAAAATAGTAAACTTTAATTTTGATAAAATACCTTTTATGCAAACATCAGAAACCACAAGTTCTGAATTATCTCTTAATCCATAATCCCGTCCAACTCTGTTATAGCAAAAAGAAAAAGAAGATACTTTAGATTGCTTTCGTAAACTTCACTCTAAGAACTTACCTATCTAAATTCTCACGAGACCTCTGAATATTCTCGCGAATATTTTCTCTTGCTCGGGTTTGACTTGAAGGCTCATGGTTTTCCTGTATATTTTTCTTCCTTAGTGCATTGTGTGAGCTATTTTTCGATGCAGACTCATGTAAATTCTCCCACGCTTGACGATAGTATCTAAATGTTAAAGATACATATTAAATAAATACCCAAAGAATGTTAAGGAAAAAAAATGCAAACCTATTTAATCCGTTTCTTGAACCCGAAGTGGAGCTGTCAAATGATGCAACGGTGTTACAATCCGGTGATGCCCTATGACGATAGTGGTGAGTTGTACGTTTTCTGAAATAATTAACTTTTATTACTAAGTGCATATATATATAAATTTAAATCCCCAAAAAAATATATAAAAATTGGTGCGAGTGGAAAAAAAATCGAAATAGTTTCATCAGTGCAAATTGTTGTGTGTGTGAGTGTCTGGTGTAAGATATGCGAGCAGCAAAGAGTGAAATGGTTTTTTTTTTTATTATTTAAATCTTACATTTCGTTTGAATGGCACGTTTTGAGTGTATGGCAACTAATGGTGGAATCAACTTCGCTTCATAAAGGCGGATTGCTAAAATATCCTGCTCGATTACTATATGCAGCCCGTCCAAATGTACTAAAATCACGTCTACCGAGCTTTTGATCGTGAAATGGCAATGCAAGTACATTGTACAGAAGTGTAGGGGGTGTATTGCTGTCATAAATGGCCGAACTAAGGTAGCCCGTTCTGACGCGAGAATTTTGTATTTCAAGACGCTGACACTTGCGATGATGCGAACCATTGGGTGAGCTATATTCGATATATATAATACACAGACATTAGATTGTGATAGTGTATTTTTAAAACATATAAAAATAAAGAAATTCAATATACACAAAAGACTAAAAAGAGATGTGTAGAAAAAGGAAAGAATGAAGATGGAAGTAACTTGGAACATTTATGTATATAAAATGACAACATAAAAAAACAACATTTTATATAGAAACGATATACAAACAATCTGAATTTTTCTCAGAAATGGGATGCGCTTTATTTAATCAATGTGTTAATTAAGTTAAAAAATATGGTGGACAATTAGAGACAACCAGAGTTAATAATGAAGACACATAAAACATGCGATTAAACTTGTTAATGACTTAAACTGTTTTAAACGTTAAGTAAAGGGTTTTCCAATAAGAGGTGTTATTTTGAATAGCCCGCTATATCGGTAGCTGTCACTTTTGAAGCTGTCATTTTTTGACATTTGACAAGTAGAAACTACGCCATTAATAAAAATGGAACGATACACGCTTCAACAACGCATTGAAATTATTAAAATTCACTATAAACGTGCCACACAAGCAATGAAACCATCGATCTTTTACGGGAAAAGTTTCCGGACCGTGTTATCTCTCAAAGAGGTGATCACAATTGGCCACCGAGATCTTGTAATTTAACACCTTGCGACTTCTTCCTTTGGGGCCACGTGAAAGATTAGGTCTACGCCAACAGCCCCGCGTCGATTCAAGGCTATCAAGGACATAGGGCAGCCACTTTGCGATTTGGTTATGGAAAATTTCATGAAAAGGATATGGTCCTGTAAGCGTTGTCGTGGCGGCCATTTGACTGATGTTGTGTTCCATTATTAACGGCATACCTTCATTTATCTCAAAAAATGCCATTTTTCATTGAATATCAATATATAACACCTCTTATTGGAAAACCCTTTACATAACTTTGCTGACGCTATATATCTTATATACTCTTACTTGTAGAAAACAAAAAAAACTAGCTGATGAAAACACACGTCCTCGTATCTTAAGCCCATAAAAGCGTTTGAAATAACTATAAGCGACAGTAAAAGAAAAGGTTGGAAAAAAGCTTTGACACAATCCGAAGCAACTACTGAATACGCCTGAGACCAACGATGACTCCGGAACTGCTTCAAACCTTCTTTTTTTCTTTTTAAGACTATATTTATGAAAGAAATTTACTGCATCAATTTGAATAAAGATCATAAAAGAAGCGTGGTGGAGAAATCATAAATACCAGAGTACAATACCAAAAAATATCTTTACCAGCTGAAAAGTGAACGATTCCTTTATTTTATAAGTTAGCATCGAAGATATGAGGCTTGTTGACTTGTTGACTTTTGAGGAATGTTCTTGTCAGAAAATGGTTTTCTATTAAAATAATATAAGTATATGATTTAAGCTGGATTGTCAACCTTCGAACATTTCGACAAATTTAGTTAAAATCCAGAAATTCCAGATGAATGCACACCAGCTCTTCGATTTTAAAGTTGCATATGATAGCGTGAATGGTGAGCCTTAATATCGTAGGTATCTTGGAATTCTTTCCAAACTCGACCTCTTGGAAGGATGCCAATGGAGAAGAATACCAAAGTCATTACGAACATCATCGATCATTTTAATATAGCAATCGGTCTGAGATAAGGCGAAGCGTACCTAATTTCCAGTAATAAATCGGACTCAGTAAAAATTAAATTGGCTCTTAATAAACACAATGCAAAGTATATTCTGTCATCGAAAAAGACCTCAGCATCGTTTTATTTATTTATAAATATGTCAATGACTGTTACATTATAAAATAAATAAATTAATTTAGTGGCACTGACAGTTTCGCCGAAAAACCACGGCCTAGTGATTTACAACTCTCAACCAATCCTTTTTGTGTGTGTTATTAGTTCTACAGGATTGAAGGGGACCTACAATTTTACGTCGAATCCGAACGAATAAGGTGAGATGCACTTTTCGTGACAATGACACTCTTGAGGGTTTGTCACTTCCTCGCAAGAGGCACTATTACATTGAATGTGTATCCCAATAAAGTTCGACGTTAACATACTCCTCGCAAAACCTAGCGAGAAACAACCTGCACGACATCACGTCTGAGAACGCACTGCGACTTACTGGTTTCGTATGTCTAACATCAACCAAAAGAAGAGTCAACGTTGGAGAAGAGCAATTTGATGAGGCTTAACTTAAGTCTATGCCGGCGAAATATCTGAGGAGCAAGAAACAGTGATGTTATGAATCTCGATTTCTACTGGCAGAGCAATCTTAGCATTCATTCCATTAGAAGTGTTGTGATGCTACAGAGGAGCACAATTATATCACGGAGAAACCCTTAGTTCGATCTCAAATGTGTTCTAACAATCCACCGTTAAAACGGAGGCCTATTATTGGTTGAAAATTTCAAACTCCTTATCAAAAAGAAGAAGAAGAAGAGCGAGCAGGAAATAATACTAAGCTTTATACAGAGTTTAAAATACAACAACAGAATTCACTCATCGACTTTGTGCCTGTGTGGTTTCAGGCAGAAGAGACTATTAACAACCAAATCTTTACATATATAGCGAGATTTTGAAGAAAATCAAAGATTATATCATCGATATTCATCATAGCTTTTAGCTGACATATGTTATTTATCGTGCTTTGTCTAGTTTTGATATACCTGCCAAACTGATACACCTTATCAGGATGAAGTTAAAAATTGCTCGATGCTTCCTCCAAATTTAAAGCGATTACACTGGAAATTTAAATACCAACAGAGCACTGAGATAAGTTGGTGATATCTCAGCCTGTTTTGGAATGTATGAAATGTTCACGCCAACACGTCAGGAAGTTAATTTAAGAAATCTACAGAGCATCTTGCATTTGCGTCGATTTCGACATGGGAAGTTTCTCGTTCCTTGTGGCAACTTTAACGACGGATTAGACAGAGTATAGATATAACTTCGAGGTGGTCACTGGTTTACAAATAAACTCTGGCTAATGACTGTTTCTTTGGACTGAGTAAGCAGACTATAATCATCATGGTCTTTCTTTACGTTGCTGTAGGTACTGTGTACTTTTTACTGTCTATAGTTACGTAAAAGATGGTTGAGTGAGACGCGTAGAGCAGATGACCATCGATGCTCCAGCCAGCAGATTATTCTACGTCAAGCCCAATGGTATACAGAAGGCAGATCCTATCTTCAATATAGAGCTCTGATCAAAGAATATCTTCGCCAACTTCAGATACAAAATAGAAAACAGCAAGCTATAGATCGTGCTTGCTGGAGAGGCATAATACTCGTTTGTTAGAGACATGGCATGGTCATGTATGAATGCAGTGTGATCAAGTAATTTTCTTGCCTTTACCAAGTAAATTTTTGTTAATAACGAATAGATTTTGTGGAGTAAATTTAGTTGGCTGAACTAATCGAGTTAAACGAATTAAATATTGTTAGCATGAACCAAAAATAACGGTTAAAAAGATTGATTTCATTCCAACCAAGCACGATTCTTAATTTTCACTTTTTCAATAAAAGCAATTCAATCTATTAATTTTTACCACTAGACATGGTTGTTCTTACCAAAAACTCGGTGGTTTTTGAAAAAGTATTTGACTGTGTATGAAGTTTATATTTAATTGAATTAAAAACAAGGTCCTCATACATATACATAATTAATACGTATAATTCTTAAGAATTCGGAAATTAAGTTGTGATATAAAACTTATTACATAACTCATCATTATCGATAGGCCCCAAAACGTGCCGTTTGTCGTAATTGAACATGCTACTCGCCGTAATTTAGAAACACATAAAACTCGTATATATAATACATGCACTTTTTATAGTATACTTCAACTTACCTTCTCACTAGTATGATTATAGTTGTAATAACAGCTGCTAAGAAGACAAATCCACCGAAAGCCCCCAAAGCAACAATAGCACCCAAATTAAGTTTTGCATCTTTTCCTTCTTTACGTTCAGAATTTTCCACTGAGAAAGGAACATTAACATTTGGTGATTGATTCTGTTGAATATTGACACTATCTGAAATTTCATTATCTTGTGGATGTGCATTGAGAATAATGTTCTGGGTATTGCGTGGTGTAGTTGTTTCATATATTGGTGGTAATGGACGAACTTTTGTCGGAACTGTTGGTGCAATTGTATTAAATGGTGGAAAATCTGTTGTGGTTGTTGTTGTTGTTGAAGGTCTTGGAGCTGGAGATGATGATGGAGTTCTGTTCTTTGGTACAATAACTGGACGAATTACTCTTTTTGGTGGGAATTCTTCTCGAACTGTTCCTGGTACAACAAATGTAACATCTTCATCGGAGTCATCTATATTATGGAAAAATTTCATTACTAAATGTGCATTGATTTGGAAGAAAATAAGAAAACTTACGTTCACCATTTATTTCAACAATTGGTGTTGAACTTATTAAAAGTGTTGTGGAAATAGTCGGTCTTGTTGGTCTTCGGGTAACAGTGGTTTTTGGTCTGAATGTTGTGGTAGAAGATGTCACTGGAATAATACTTGATGTTTCTATTTTCATGCATCTTGGTAATGCACTACTCCATTGACCAGTGCTTAAACATTGTAAAAACCTAGGACCTTCCAAGTGATATCCAGGTGGGCAAGATATTTCAGCTTTTGATCCAAAGAAGGTTCCATTTGGTGCTGTGATGATTGTGTTGTAGTAATTTCCTGGAAGGGTATCACACTCCACAACTAAAAATGAAAGGAAACATTTAAGAATTGTTCGTATTTCTTACTATAATCACTTCTTAAACTTACTTTCACATCGCGGTGGTGGTCCATTCCAACGTTCATCAAAGTCACAAGTCAATAAGGCTCGTCCGAGCATTTCATATCCCTCTTGACATTCATACTTTACAAGACTGAGATACCCAACTGTTCCGTTTATAAGATCGTAAGAGCCATGGGGAATCGATGCAGGAAGTCCACATTCGATATCTGTTAACAAAACACGGTCTTAGTATATATGTACAATAAAAAACTTATGATTTATTTTAACTTACATTTGCACACTGGTGGAAACTCATTGTAGAAACCAGTTTCCAAACAAGTTCTTGTTGCAGGACCAACTAACAAATGATTGCTGTCACATGTGTACTGCACTTTGGCGCCGACTTCAAAACCTTTTGGTGTGACCATTGTTGAATTGGGTGGTTGTTCCGGACGACCACATGTCTTTGGTTGGTGTTGACATATAAAGTTCAACAAAGTATTACAATTGGTATCACTCCAGAGCCAACCCTTGGAGCCATCAAAACGAGCACAATCTTCATCACCTCCCGGATGATTCCAGAAGGATACAGTGACTTCTTCGCCATCTGTCCACTTCCATAAGTTACGATCCTCCGAATCGCGAATAGCACCCATCCAATACTGTGAACTCACATCACTTCGATGTCTTCGCCAGAGTTCCCAACTTATGAATCCCTGTAATGCTGGATTACTTTCACTTATTAGAGTGCCACCTCGAGATCTGCAAAATGACAACGAATCGAGGAAATTCAGTGGTTGGCGATTGTAGAAAATGTAACATTTTCCATTATATGATGCTAATGCACCTGGTGGCTGGTCTCGGAACGTAGGGCAACGCTCGATGGGTAGAGCTTGATCTGTGTACACAAATGCTTCACAAATTGACAACTGATTTGGTGTACTATTTTCCATATGAACTGACACAAATGCACCTGGCATTGGTGGATTGCATGGTAAAAATAGAGGTTGACCCTCCTCAAGTGGTCCAGTGAAACGATTGCAAATTGGATTTGTGCCCAAATCCGGTCGATTATTACCAACACGTACAACAATGGTTGCTGGTTTGTTGTCTGGAATTAAAAGAGTTTGTTTAAAATTTAAATATGAGGAAACCAGTATGATCATGCAAAAATAAATAAAACACATAAAGCCTCAACTCAAAGAAGAATTATAATGATAAAGAATACATTGGATACAAAAAACCTTAGGGACAGGGGAAGAATCGCTTAGCTGAAATTGCGTTTCTGTGTTTGTGTAAAAGAAACCAATAGCAGAGAATGAAAATATTCTATGTGAATTTAGAAGAAAATCTACGAAACAGCCACAACATGACATTGAAAGGAAGTAGTTCTTCGAATGGAATTTTAAAGGTGCGAAATTGGTATTCTCGTAAGCAACAAGACAGAGGTCAACTGGTCAGGTAGAGAATGTGCAATCGCCATCATAGATAAGCTATCTGGAGTTAAATTGGAAGTGACGCCACAGTAGTGTGTTGCCAGTCTATGCCACACAAGTTCTGATTTAGGTGCAGTTGTACTTTAAATGCACAACAAGTGTGAGATAAGAAGCTCGATTCAACTAAATAATGTAGCTGGACATAATGGCATTTTTACATGTTAGTTCTACATTAATACCACAATTGGAGACTGTTTGAGAAAAAAGAACTCTATCCCATAGAATGGACTAGTGAGGTTATAGTTTAAGGTTGCAAAAGAATGGTATGGTCTTATGAACATCATTATTTTTCCGAATTCAATAGTCTTAGAAAGAAAAGGCTTTCGACCAAGTCAACATTTAAAGTGCAACAATAGGATTTTTATAGTGCTTGTTGCGAGTCCTTTTGAGGAAAGTCAAAAAGTAGCAATCTATAGACATAATGTCTACCACGATGGGCACTTACAAGAAGAATTAATGTATAAACAGACTTAAAAATGTTATTAAAAAAAATTAATTACAGCAACCAATATAGTATCATCAAAATATTAAGGGTATACCATTTAATGAATGAACGTATCCTCAAGGAATTACCCAAACCAAAAAAAAAAAAACAAAACAGTTCCAACTACGTTTTAAATCCTGCATTTAGAATTTTATGGGTTCCTCGAGAACGCAAAGTTCCGAAAAAAATAATGATCCTCAAACCGCGAAAATTGCCAAATAATATGAATCGGCCAGGAAGAATCGCATTCCGGAACCGATTAGTATGTGACGCAGCCACTGTAGTCGTTGGCGTTTTACTTTTCAGAAAAGGGGGGGAGGCCGGGAAGAATCGCATTCCGGAACCGATTAGTATGTGACGCAGCCACTGTAGTCGTTGGCTTTTTACTTTTCCGAAAAGGTCAGCCCAGGCCGAGTCTAGGAATTCGTTTAGGGGGCGAGGAAGGGGAGGGGGGAATTTTCATGTAAATTTACATACCCCCAAAAAATTGTGTCGTATGTATATGTCCAATTCATAACAAAGTTTTTAAGAAACTTTGTTTGAGAATTTGTAATTATAAAAACAAGAAAAAAAAACATTTAAGAAGAAGAATATTTTAAATAAATATGTACCTACAAATTAAAAGCCAGAAAAAAATCAACAAAAAATAAAAAAAAAAAAAAAATAGTTAAGTGGCACTGACAGCTCCGAAGAGCATTAGACTTACACTCTCAACCAAACGTTTTGTGTGCGTTGTAAGTTCTACATTGGAGGGGACCTACAATTTTACCTCGAATCCGAACGACTAAGGTGAGATGAACTTTTCATGACAATGATACTCTTGGGAGGATTTTTGTCACTTTCTCGCCAGAGACAGTGCCCTCAAAAAAAAAAAAAAAAAAAATCACCAATTCTTCAATAAAACAAGTCTTGTTCAGGTGCACGCAAAACTCGTCCTTCATGTTGATATTTCTACTCTGTCCGACATGCACGCATATGGAGGCTAATGTTATGATATTTATAGCCTTGATGCAAATTGTAGTGAGGTTTTCATTCAAATAGTTGAAACTCAAGACTCCTTATCTAAGTCTGCCTCTAAAGACCAAACACTGTCTTAATTCGTGGTAGCAATCACTGAAGTATAGATATCTGTCGTAGTTCTTCAGGTTTCTTTTGCCAGACCCATCCGTATCACATCTTACTTCTTCGATGGCGGTGATATATTCTCTGAAGAAGTCTTTGACTTTCGGTAGCTGAAAATTTGGCATCTTGTATTTAAATTAAAAACTATAGTTTAAAAACTAACTAAAATTATGTTTCCCGATGTCTAACCTTTTTATAAACAGCTATTGCAAGTTAAGTTCCCAGGGGACTTCTTTGGTTCAGTAGCAGCAGGAGCGTTACGCTTGTCGTTGCACGGTTCCTGTATCAAACAATCCTCTGAAAACTTAGATCGCGGCAAATGGGGCCCCACGTTGGGCGTCAATGCTGCTAGCTAGGTTCAATAGGGGACGTACTTTTGATTAGTAGCGCCAAGAACCGCTGTGATGAGCCAAGCTGTCCGATGACAAGCGTACGGTTGCCGCTTTTACTATACCAAAGTACGTCCCCTATGATACCTAGACCGCAACACAGTGTTCAATGGAAATAGCCTGTTAATACTCGCTTAGCTATGAATCATCATCAGTTCATCCTGGATGAACTTTTGAACACAGATTGTCGAATGCCTTGCCTAACACGAATTTTCTCCTCATTCTGAAGTTCAAGTATTCAAAACCAATGTGCATCGGCATCTAATTTAAAGTTCTCTTCATATTTCCTTTAAACACTCATGCTGTGTATATAGGAATGTATATTAATAGTAGTCATAATTCCTTGAATGCGCCGCGCTAATTAGACAAAAAAAAATTAGAAACAGACATATCAAGAAAAAATACTTGAGAAACCGTTAAATTTGCTCTTAAAATAATCAACACATTTGAGATAAGACATCGTTGGACCCTTGAAACATGTTTCTCCTTGGAGTTCTGAGAATTATAATAGACTACATATGTGTTTTTAATTTAATGAACTCATTTGCAGTTAATACGCAATACTTTATTTTTATGTACATAGATACTAGTCCAATGTCAAAAATCTAATTTTGTTGTTTCAACAATAGAAATAAAACCTAACCTACAAAATATAAAACTTACATAATATCAACTAACAAGAAAAACAACAAAAAAAAAAAACAATCAACACCGAACTGAACGTATCAAGGAAGCAGGCAATCGCAATATTAAAGTTCACGCGACACCATCATGATCCATCATAAAACTTAACGATGCCCTGGCAAGATGGCGTTGCTGATTTACGGTTGCGATGATGGCGGGTGTAATTTCCGTGTTACTTAATATAATCTGTTTTGATTGTACGACCATAAGCTTTTAAAAAAAATCAATTTCCCTTTCTATTTGCGTTAAATTTTTTCTTGTTTTTTGCATTTAATTAGAATAACTCTGAATTTACTAAACGAAATCAAACTCCTCAACCACACAACCACCGCACTTCCTAGGAAATCGATTGCAAATAAAAAAAGGAATATATAAAGTATATGCAAGTCTGGCTGTTAATGGGATTTGGGTAATTGAAAAAAAAAAAAAAAAAAAAAAATATAAAATAAATGTTTTACTTCAACGACATTACCCTAGAGTGCGTAATCAAGTTGTTTGTATACGTCTCCAGGTAACAACATCAAGCAAAAGCCAACTCTATGGGACTACCTAAGAGGCAGTGCGATGTGGTGTATCAATTTTCCCCCGAGACCTTTGGGAGAATGGAAAATCTGCGCTGTTGTCGTAGGACTGCTTTCACTTATGCCCAACAACACCACCACGAAAGTCATTGAATTATTATTCAATTGGCTGTTACTTTCACTTCGCAGATTATAGCTCATTCAGCCAGCAGCCATGAAAGCTGGTTACTTCCATGATCCCGCACTGTGACAGTTAGGTATAGTTTAAGATTTATGTAGGACATTTTTATGAAGTTAAATACATACAGATATACGTAAAACATAAATTATACTATTCCATTTTGGTCAAAATTTAGTCAAATGATTTTTGTATCTTTTAAATGAACTTACCACAACATGATTTTCCGAAATCTAGGCGAACAAGTTGCACCATGTACGGTTCAAGCAGGTTCACATACCACCATGGGGAGCGCTCTGATTTTGTAAGCGAACACGTTTCCGTACTGAAAAATGCGGATGTAGAGCCGTCAATTGCTTTTTGTGGTATGCCAGATCCTTCAGTTGATATTTGCATTGGTGCTTTTCCGGCAGCTACGTTAAGAACTGAAATTAAATAAAAAAAAAATATAATGAAGATTAATAAATTATATCAAATTACAGCAATTAAGTAGGTTTTTTTAAATTCATATTTATGCTCGTTCACCTAATTATAAGAACTTGTAGCGCCAGTTAAAACTATGCTGAGAGTTTAATGATAATTTATAATCATTCATCTTATGTCAAAGTAATGTTAAATAAAAACGTTTCGGAAAAGGTGGCATTTTATTAACGGCACAGATATTTCTTAATATAAACTATTTTTAGCTGTGACGGATAATGGATATGGTTGAAACACATCGGAATTAAAGCCGAATTTGAATTCTCAAAAAAACAAAATCCAAAAGAATTGAAATTCATGTTAAAAATTTTGTATTCAAACGAAATTCATGAACTATTTTGAGAACTTAATTTTATTCAACTTTGAATTGTCAAAAGTGACCCGTGACGTAGTATTAAGTGTGTGGGACTATCTCGTCGGAGATTTGAGTTCGAGCCCTGAGCACACCTAATATTTTTTACTTGATCAATATAGTTCAGTCGGCAGGTAGGAAAAAAGGGCTTTTTAGGAAACATTTCGAAGATCCATGAAATTTTCACATGTTGTTTTGGGATGGTTAATTAAGATTTTCTCATGTTTTGGCCCTTGTTTTGGCTAACAGAGGCAGAGAAGAAAAACTTCACAATTTTCGGTATTTTTCCGGTTTTTTCTCTATAACTTTTTTTTCTTCTTTAGTTTTACGACAAAAATGTTCAGGTACATTTTGTAGAACGTTAAATTTGCTACACTATTAATTATTTAAACATGTTAGTATGTAACGTATTTACCAAGATACGGCGGCGCTCTATAAAAGGGGTATTTTTTCAAATTTTGTTAAAAAAATTAAGAAAAAATGCAAATTTTTACATTCTTTTGTCTTGTATACCGTATTTTTATCTTACTTTCTACGTTAAAATAGTTCAGGTATGTTTTTTACAGCGTTAAAACTTCAACAATATTTTTGAATAATCAATATTGTAACGTGTTCTATAAGATGTTCTCCGTTCTATTTTTGTTTTACGATGCGTAAACTCACCATTGTGATTCCAACTTAAAGTGACAGCCGGAAAGGCTGCTGTACACCGAAGTTAACGAAACGTAATTTTTTTTAACGAAAGACCATTAACTTGAAGATTCTAAAGCGGAGTGCTGAATGGTGCAGCCACTATAAATACGAGAGCACCATGCGAAGAGAGCAAAGAGGTCAGTTTGAATTTGAAATTAGTCGTGTACAAGTCGGTAATTTGAAAGAGATAAAGTTTGAATTTAAAATAAAGAAAGTAAAAAGGAAACAAAGAGTGTTTTGAAATATTAAGTAGAATTAAAAATGAAAAGACGTAAAGTGAGTTGTATTAAAACGGAAATAAGTTTTATTTAATAAAAGGAACCTAGATAAAACATAATATTATTGTAGCAAATTAAACGTTCTACAAAACGTACCCGAACGATTTTGCAGTAAAACGTTAGAAAAAAAAGTTATAGAGAGAAAACCGGAAAAAGGCGAAAATTGTGCAGTTTTTCCTCTTCCCCTCTTTTAGTTCAAAACTTGAGAAAATCTTAATAAACCATCCCAAAACAACATCTGAAAATTTCATGGACCTCTAACCTTTTATCGGAAAAAACTACCTGCCGTCTGGACTAATGGGGCAAGTACGTATTAGTTTCATGTAAAATAAAAACAAATATTAATCAAACCTGACATTACAATCATAGAGCAACCCATAAAAGTAGGTTTCGTCATGCCGTCCGTCTGTGCGGATGTTCGGTTGTATGTTCACCAAGCTACAGTCTAAACGATTTGATGGATTTTCTTCAAACTTCGTGTGTAGTACTTTTTTTTGATTTTCTAGAGGACAAATTCGAATTTTTGTTTTGGCCCGGCTATAACGAATACCTTCCATATAACGGTTTATGTTTCAACAAATTTTCTCGAAAACAGCTCCAAATATTTTGATGAAACTTGGTGTACGTTATAAAGTCAGTAGTTTGAATATAACTGCATTTCAGGTTTTTGGCTAAAAACGCAGATAACGAAGATTTGATGTTAACGGTTTTTACGAATTCAGCCATAACTTGATAACGGCTGCACCGATTATATTTAAATTCAGTATAGAATTAAAGTTAGCCATTTAACATAAAATGGCTTTCACAATTTGTTGCTAAACAACCTTTTAATAATAGCTACCAAACAACATGATCTCGCGTTTAGACCATTTTTTGATATTTTTCCTCCATAAATATTTAAATCCTATAACGAAATCGATTCAACGAAAAATTTTATAGGTCCCCTCTAACCAATCATGTAAAACTAACAGCGCACACTAAACGATTGGTTGACAGTGTAAGGACCTGGTTCTTCAGATTTGTCGGTGCAACTAAATTTAATAGCGCAAAATTATAGTCAAGCTTAAGCAAATTTAGTTTGACACTAAGCCGAATTTACATGCCAGTTTAGCCATGTGTCAAACTATATTTTCTTAAGTGTCGACTACAATTTTGAGCCAATGTATTTATTTTTTTTTAATTGTCAAAATTTGAACAAATAATTTTTTTTTCTTTTTTTTTTTTTCAATTTTAAGAATAATAATTGTGCTTCAGAAAAATTATGCGATCCGATGTGTTTCCGTTAGTGAGGTGGACGAAAATTGTGATAGACATGTAGCAGAGGTGAGTTTCAACAAACAATAAAAACAGTGAACAGAAAATTGCTTTGACCACTTTTATCTTTTTTAACACCATGCAGTTTTTTTTTAAGAAAAAATTGACTCCTAGTTTCATAGTTTCTTATGTAAAATACTAAACGCTTGGAAATTAGAAGCATTTCAAAATTTGCCTAAATTGCTCTTAAATCCTTTCAATTCATAATAATATTGCAAATATTGAATCCCGACCCATGATAATCCTACGTTTTTTTGTTCTGCAGTCTTGGAAAGTTTTTTTTTTTTTTTTTTTTTAAACAAAACATTATTTTAGCCTCAAAACAATCGGGTTTATCCTCTTCAATGCACTGGATGGAAATAAAGTGACATTTTTCACAATTGGATCTTAATATCATGTGTCAATAATATTTCCAAAGTCATCATTTAAGCTCATACTATAGCAAGCAATCGATGGTTGGATACAAGTGATCTTGTTTCTTACAGCTTTCGTATAAAGTCTCTGATGATTCAATATTATATCCAACTTTTCTCTTATTTCCTCTAAACGTAGATAAATAAAAAATTCGTCACTGTTAAGGGAACATTATTGCCTACGGCCTCCAAATAATGAAAAGCAATTAGGTTGTTTTGTTCAGAGATTGTGTCAAAAAAGATAAATGAAGATTTTTTTTCTTGAATAAAACGTTGATCCACGTCTCCACGAAAAAAATGCCCAAAACCCAGTAAAACTAATTGCCTTTAGAATCGAAGAGACTATACTGGATATTTTTTTTTTCTTTCCAGCACAGCGATTGAATTGATAATCACTCTAGTAAAATATGCCGATACAGCAAGCAACCCAAGTATAAATGATTTAGGACTTCTTTCACAGTCTCTGAGAATTCGTTGTTTGCTGTGTATTTTTTTTTGTTGTTTTCTGTCAAAACTGTTTCCAAATAGCTTACTTAAATATTTGTAAAACAAGCCCTTAATTGAATATAAGATCAACCCAAAATTGCTTACATAAACTCTAATAGTAGTGCCGATTTTGACGTATGTATTACTGTGAAGTTGATTTTAAGCGTGTGCGACAGTGTAAAAAAGATAATGTTTAATATTGAAACGTGTTCTATAAGATGTTTTCCGTTTAATTTTTTGTTTTACGATGCGTAACTCACCATTGTGATTCCAACTTAAAGTGACAGCCACAACGAAGTTAACGAAACCCCATTTCTTAACGAAAGACTATAGACTAGAAAGCTCCAGAAAGCTCTGACTGGTACTAGAAGATTCTAAAGCGGAGTGCTGAATGGTGCAGCCACTATTAATACAAGCGCACCATGTCAGTTTTGAATTTGAAATCAGTCGTGTACAAGTCGGTAATTTGAAAGTGATAAAGTTTGAATTTAAAATAAAGAAAGTAAAAAGGAAATAAAGAGTGCTTTGAAATATTAAGTGGAATTAAAAGTAAAAAGACGTAAAGTGAGTTGTATTAAAACGGAAATAAGTTTTATATAATAAAACGAACCTAGATAAAATCTAACAATATTGTGACTACAGCCATTGCAACCTTTCACCTTTCAACCAAAAATGTTTATGTGATCTCTTCCAATAATCTATTAAATCCTAGAACTATGTTTAAACATTATCTCTTAAGAAGCGAACTACACAAATATGGAAGCGGAATTCTTTCCTCGGCTCAATGTTTCCTACATTTTGATGCTCAGAGATACTTAACCAATTTCCATCGGTGTCCCTTGGCATCTTCCATTTGATTTTCTTAATCGTTCGCACATAGTGTTAAATTATACAAATTACAATGGTATTCATAACAAAGTGCGCCACTCATTATGAAAAAAAAATGAAATAATAAAATGCTTTCGTACCTGTTTAAGTTCAGTTATCGTTATCTAAGATAAAGAAATCTATAAAAATTAAAATTCGGGTAGGTTCCATATTGTTTTACAAATTGAAAATTCGACAATGAACATAAAGTCTAGTCTCTCAAGTAACAAGACCAAGTTACAATGAAAAAATAATTATCTCAATTTAATCTTTACATGACTTTTCTTCCCTTCATCAAAATTATTTCCTCACATTTCTTTACACAAAAATTACATTTTCCCTTACACCAGATAATTGTTAACAAATAATGTTTCAATAGTACCAAAGCAATTAAGGTACATTTAGACCTCAATCAAAGATTATAGGGACAAGATAAACTTATCACTCTACGGATATACGTAATCTACTATGTTCAATGTTTATTGTTCAACATTTCACAAACGTTGGCTAATTCACAAAAAACAAAAAAAAAAAACAAAAAACAGATGCCTAAGTGAATTTATGTAAATCTATTTATAACAATTCACTTTTCACCTACAGTGCTGTAGTATAATGCTCAAGAGATTAAATAATGAATGTATTAAAATAAGATCATTGAGAATTTCTTACGAAATATTATATTTTTAAACAGCTAGACTAAAACTCCTTAACTTATTCGAATTTGCTGCTGCATTTTATTTTTTGATGTCGTTATATTGATTTCGACTGTGCCCCAGGTATGGAAAATTAACCTAACGAAGTGTATCGAAAGTTAAAACAAAAGTGTATCGAATTGTACTTTTTCATTTTTCAGAAACTGTTTTTTTTTTGTTCTTAATTTTCAATTTTTTTTTTTTAAATTCTAAAACGAGTTTATAATTGTTTATGTATAGCAGTTGAACTTTAAAAATTTTTATACGTTAAATTTTTTAGTAAAAAGTTCTGTGAAAAACAATACTAGAATTGATTCCAAACACCAATACATAGTTCTTTTTTCTCAAGAGGAAGAGGATAATTTAAAATATTTAAAACAAATTAATGTTTATGTGAATACTATGACAACAGTATATTAATGCTGAGAAAGTCTAAATTTGTAGGTGATTTGTACATTAAAGCCCAGTTTTTCAGATCAAATCTAGATAAACCCCGAATTAAATGTGATTAAGACAGGGTTTTCAGTTAGTTTTGAGGTCCGGAGTTAACTCAAAGTTTATCTAGCTCAATTGATGAGTTAATTCTGAGTGAATTCGGGATCTCAAACTGACTTAAAACCGTGTTTCCATCAGCATTAACTGGAGGTTAATCTAACCCTTGAATAATCTCCCACTGAAAAACAGGACCTAAGTCTTAAATTTGCTGACACATACTAGCTGTAATAGATAAGATACAAAATTATAAAACAAGAACAAGTGACAGATTTTTATTTTATTTTATTTTTAAGTTTTGATTTGCAATAATACAACTTTAGACAGAGTTACAAAATCATGAAAACAATTGGCGAAAGGAAGAGAAAAACACGAAGCACGATAGAGACAGACGGATGACAATTAAGACAAAAATTGTTCAGTGCAATAAATGGTTTTAAATAAATTGTGTGAAATAGGATTATAAATGAAAATACTACCTAAATGAATCTAATAATTCAGCGGTTTAGGAAAACTGTACTGAATTTCATGGAAGTGTACTTGCGTACTTGAGCACATTCAATTGTATCGAAAAAAGTACAATTGTATCGACTTTTCCAACCCTGCTGTGCCCACAACACTTCCATATTACTGCTTCAACCAGACACCCTATAAGGATCTGCCTTCGGAATTTCTCGAAGGGCATGAAATTGGATTAGAATTAATTAAAATTATCTGCCTATGAATATTCAAAACCACAATTCAGTTTTAAGCATCGAAAATCATTACTTAATTATACTATAGTTTAATATCTTAATGAATGTATGTAAAATAATTTAAATTATTCAACTAATGAACGCAAATGGATTAGAATAAATGTTGGAGTCTATTGGATTTGGTTGGTCCAAGTTCATAAACTTAAAGTTACAGTTTACATATAATGAAAGGATAAAGCCAAAGGTAGTTAACAATGGTATAAGGGTTGGGTTATAATCTTATATCTTAAACAATGCAACTTCAATGAAAAAAAATTCTCAATTGCAGTTGCAAATTGATAAATCTTCTACAGAAATTTATGACTTAATTCTCCAAAGGATAATCATATTTGAGACAGTTCACTTTAAAAAGAAATACAAGCACTCCGTTTCACTTGATTATATCAACAAATACACTTCATTTCACTTGACAGGAACTTAAAGCTTTTTAGAACTCAACGAGAGGGATTTAGATGAAACAGCAACTCCGGATTATGTTGAAAGAACGTTTCAAATACGTTAGTATCTCCAAATTAAACTTTAAGTATACAGAGAACATTTAGGGATTTGGAAAATATATCTGCATCGCCTCCTGATGTAAACCATATAAAGCTTTTTAGGAAATGTGATATACAAATGCTTAATGCCATTAGCTTTTTGCGAATGACGACATATTCTTAACAAAGGTAGTGATAAAATTGAAAATTTTGTAAAGGACCATTCAGTGAAGATTTTCTTTAAAGTTTTATTTCCTAATAGCCGAACTGCTAAGAAGTATATTTAGGTGGCGGTAAAAAACTGTAAAAGAAGTTCAGGAAAATAAATGGGAGACCCAGAGCTTAGTACACATGACTAAAACATTCCGATTTTGCAATTCATTTGCATATTTTATTTGCTGATTTAAAAAAAAAAATACATTTGGTCAACAGCAACGTTATCTGATATGAGTGACATGCGGTGGAAATTCCTTGTCCTTACCTTTGGGTAAGCTACGTGTACTGGGGTAGCTTAAAATAAATAAACAGGTTGTAGTTATAGGGTACAGTTATGACCCACTTTTCAAACAAAAACTAAATGTATTTATGGACCGACGGGGGAACAGCTGGACTGATTTTGAGCGGACTTTCATTGGTAGACAGTTGATGGTTTAAGGAACAACTAAGGCTTTTTACTTGCGATTATAAAGGAACTATAAGGCAGGTTATGCATTCGTAGAAAGAAAAAAAAATGAGATAAAAATCAAACATGACATTGCGATGATAGAGAAGACGAAAAAAGTAGGTCCGACAATTCGTTCTGTCTGTCTGGATGTATCGACACCTGTAACCTCAACGGTTGGGCCGATTTATTTCAAATTTGGTTCAAACTATTCTTAGAGAAATATCTTCAGAATTTTTTTTTATTTTTGATCTAGGTTTGAAAATAACGGTACCTACCGTATAAGCGTAACCGATAAATCAATTTTTCTCGAACAAAATACCATCAATTTGAGCAGAATTTTATATGAGTGATTCGTTGCCAATGTTGATGTCCATCATTTAATATTTTTTTATCAGCTAAATAACGGTACCTGCTATACAACCGTTCTTTATTATTCCGGCTATCGTTTGAACATCTGCACCGATTTTGACAAAATTTAATTTTCTAAAATAACTTCTAAATTTAAATAATAGCTACGAATTAATTTTTGAAATAGTTTTTTTTCGGAAAAACCGAAATTTAACTGCGAAAAAATTCGGACAAAGCTGGATTTTAAGCTGTTTTCAAGAAAATTTGGAAAAACTAATACTGTAGTACCTCTCATATAATCGTTTAAGTTTTTTTGAATTTTCTCGAAAACGACTCATATTATTTTGATGAAACTTTGTGTACATTGTTCTGAATATAAGTTTATTTCAGGATTTTGGCTAAAAATTCACATAACGAAGATTTCATGTTAACGGCTTCTTATAAATTTAGCCGGAACTTCAAAATGGTTAAACCGATTTCATTTATGTTTGGTACAAAATTAAATTAGCAGCGCAAGATGGCATTTTAAGTTTTAAGCTAAACAACATAAAACGAAAAATATCTAGTCCAATTGTTTGCAACAAGAAAAAGTTCGTGCGAACCAGTCATGCAATTTTTTTGTGGATTAGGCTTAATGGGTAAACCACAAAAAAATAATGCAAAAAGCGCCAAATACTATGGTGAAAAGTGCAATGTTGTCTAAAAACAGACTTTGTAACAATCTAACACTTCTTTCTCGAAATTGGTTGATTGTATGATGAAAAGTGCCAAGACCTTTTTTGTAGAAAATTATACAATCTACAATTTTTATCTCAACATTTTTTTGCAAAAAGTTCATAGCTTCCGAGAAATTAGAAAAAATGAATTTTGGTACCTTCCCCCCAAAATAAATTTAGCTCCGGGCCAAATCATGGGTATTTTTGAGGATTTACTCAAGATATCAAAACAAAGGTCTCCAGAAAAATCCACCTTTGTTCGAATTATTTCGTAATTTGACTTTTTTGTTGTCTAATTTCCCTGATTCCATTTTGATAAAATTTCATGTAATTGAATTTTTATCAATGATGACATCTTTCACATAAATCTGTTTTGTTTATTGCATACAGTTGTTTTAAAAATATTTTCGTGGAAAAAAAATATTTCAAAATATAAAAAAAAAACGGTCAAATATAAAAAAACTGGTCAAATAAAGTCGTGATTACGAAAGTAACTTCAAGTGCAAGTTTGTGCGACACAGTAGTGCCCTTTATTTTTTATTTTTATCCTAGGGCTTAAAATAACGGCACCCAGCTGTACTTTAATTAAATTTTTTTTTTCTGAAAAAGTCTATTAACGGTACTTGCCAGAACGGTACTTCTTTGATACTTATTATCTTTTAAGCGGCTTTACTGATTTTGACAATATTTTATATTCCAAAATATCTGATTAGCTTGAATATTATTGCAATAAAAAATTTTTAAAGAAAGTATTTTCTAAAAAGTTACTTTTTTTTAATATAATTTTTCTCGAAAAAAAATCCGATCTATTTTGATCAAATTTCATATGAGTGCTTTATTGTCGACGGTAAAAAGTCGACAAATTTTAAAGTCGTTAACACGAAGGTAACTTGCACCAAAAGCAAGTTCACGGGATCCAGTCTTGCTTCTTATTTTTTCAAACACTTGTGTTTGCATAGTAATTTATTTTTGGCTTATAACTATATAGATACCTACTTTTATATCGATTTGAATCCTTTTTTGATTTTTAATATTTATATATTTAATAGTACTTATAGGGTTTGTATATCAATTTAATTTACATTGAACGAGTTCAAGTGGTTCAATACTTTATTTACTATTTTTTAGGTCAAAACCTCAGGCAACTTGCCACAACAGCATCAAGTTTGTCTGACTCAGTCATTGTCTTTCTCATCTTCTTTGATGTGTTTTTTATCTTAATATTTTCTATAAATTTCAGATATTCAACGTATTCCACGAAATAATACTGTTTCCTTTTTTCTATACTGTATATTTTTTTTTATTTCTTAAACGAAATCACATGTTTCTTAAACGGTAGTTCTCACCCGAACAAAGTCCTTAGATTTTATTGACCCAATTATTATAGTTCGTATATACATACACTCATTTTCGTAGGGTAAGACATTTGTGTCATTACCACCCCTTTCATTGAATGCAGTATTTGTGCGTATATATTTTATTACTCCAAATTGTCTTTGTGTTTATTGTTTCTTTGATTTTTCGTTGGGTTCTGAATTGAAACATAATAAAGGTTGACATGGCTTCATTAAGTTTATAGAAAAAAATTTGAATCTACAAAAAACCCAAAACATCATATTTACAAAGAAATGCTATAATCATAAGCAGTATATGCATAAGCTGTGTTTTCAGGCCTAGAAATCATAACCTTATCCTTGAAAAAAAAAGGAAACAAAATTGTATATCAATCAACAAACAAAAGATATATATTCTCAAACATTTCCTATATATATCCAAAGGAAACACAAAACCCATCCGCAAATTCCTATAACATTATACAAATGCTAATTTAACCCATTTCCAAGCTGATGCTGTCACTAACTATATACAGAAGGAAAAGGTTAACATTTAATGGTATTTTGACTTTTTGGTCAGGAAATGTTTTCATCAAGACACCGCACCCTTGTTACAATAATATAATTCCTTAACGGCTTTTCGATTCTTTTTCTATATGTTCCATATGGCAGATCCTTTCAAGGAGAATTCTTAAGATATGCGTGTGTAGAGGTGTATCTATAGTTTTATAAGAAAAAGTCGACATGAATTCACTTTGATTCTAATGGGTTGTCGTGGATGCTGAATAAAGTCAAAGTTCCTCTTCGATTATGTTTGTCGGGAGTCGGGACAACTATTTGAGAGAATTTACTTCAACCTATTTAGATTCCAAGTGATTTGGTACTCAGAATGTTAGTTTACATTATTAAAACATTTTTGAAGTTCATTTTATGGGAATCAACAGGATCTTCTGTTAGTAAAAATATTTTGAGGAAAAAAGTACAATCACGATTTTGTATAAACATTTAATGGTAATTTATTTGTTTTTCACACTCGTCATGTGGAATGCTTCCAAATAACGGAAACCATTTAACAAATAGTGTTGATAGTATCACGATTCTGAAAGTTACATTGCCATAGCATTTCCGATCAAAATTTATTACTTCAAGGTGTTAACAACAAATTCAACAGATCATATACCTTGGAAATTTGTCATAATAACTTATTTAAGGCAGCAATCTAAATGAGGAAAATTCACGCTCTAGCTGCTTACAAACAATATTCAATCTTAGATAAAAACCGATACAAATCCAGATACAAAATGTCATAGTCTAGAAACGAATGCAGGTGGCATTCATAATTACCCATAGACAAGCTTACCAAAATTATGAGTTTCACTTTCGAATCATGACAAATATGAGGATGAATACTCCAAAGCGGTGTGTGACGAAAGGTATTTTGTTCAAAAGAAAAAGTTTACAGCCTCAGAAGAAGCGACTTAGAAAAAGAAAAAGAAAAAAAAAAAGATGCGCCATGACGAAGAATAATGTCAAAACAGGAGTGCAAAACAATGGAGTCATACAGTGATAAAACTCCCGCGTTTCACTTTCTCGCAAAACATTCCATTGCGGATTGTGTTATGTTTTGGTGGCGGTGATGGTAATGGCGGTGGAAGTTATCTTAAGTCTGCTTTATGGGAAAAGGCAAAATTTACATCTTTTTTTTATTTTTTTTTTTGTTTTGTTTCGTTGTTGACCTGGATTTTTCTGCTTCTTTTTGACCGTTTTTTTTTCCGGCGAGGTGCCCCCGTTTGAACCACACCGAACTGCTTGGTTATACTTGGTGCTGCATATGCTCATGTCTGGTTTAGTTGTTATGGTGGATCGTGCACGCGGTACTTAGAGACTGTTAGTTGTTGGCTGGTAGGCAGAATTGAACCTGGCGGACACAAGGTCTTTGGTATGCGCGTTATTGCACAGTTGTACGCGATACCAGACCATTGAGCCGGGCTGATTATATGAAGAAAGATATCATGGTTCCCATCAGAGGTTGGCTAAGATAATTAACTGACGCATTTGTGAATCGTTGAGAAATGTGTTTTGTTTGTTTATTTGATTCTAAGTTTTTTTTTATGTTAAATATTGTTTGATTCTGGCTTGGCTTTAAGCATTAGTGGAGGATTAATTAAGTGTTAGAGAAATGTAGAGATAAGAAATTAGATGCATATAGAAACAACAATCTTATGTGGTGTATTCTTTAAGCCACATTTTGTTTTGGACCTTAAATGTAAGAAAGAACAACCTTAAATGTTTCCTTGGAGCTATAGATTGTTAACTTAGTGACATGTGCTTCGTCTTGTTGCTTAATATTGTTTACAATGCCTTTTAGTTAGGAAATAAACAATAATTTTATAAATATTGAAGAAGTGGTAACTAAAAACATTTATTCTGAACTTACTAAATAAATGAGGGAAAAGGGAGGAAACGATTATTTTTATCTCAGAATGTGCTTACACGAATTCTGTAAAAGTTCAGCTGTAAGTTCAGACTCCAATTTGTTAGCATACTCAAACAATCAAGTCCAAGTTTGAAGTAAATCGGCCCAACAGACAGAATGGTCGGACCTACTTTTTTCGTCTTCTCTATATGTAATGATTTGTTTAATATCTCGAAACTTTTTTTTTACGATAATGCATAACTTACCTTATAAGTTATAGTTATAGTATAGCAGTGTTGATATCAATCGATTAATATTATTGTTTTTACAACTTTTACTGTTTACGATGATGGTGCAGGTCTGTCAGTCTGCAGCCTAAATGGTTGGATCGATTAACATCAAACTTGGTTGGGGTAACCTCCACTCTTTAGGTTTTTGGGATTGGAACTATCTAGCTACATAACTACAACATATTAAAATATCTCATATTTTCTTGGACAGCTCTGATACCTTATGAAAATTCACATGAAGCCTAAGAAGCACTTTTTTGTTTCCGAACACTTTTAGGTTAGGTTAGGTTTGCGGGTTGCTGTAGGAGAGCCAATAGCTCAGCCCCAGCGCACTTAGGTCAATGTAGAGAGACCCATTGTGATGCCCATTTGAGGGTTTACCAATTCCTCCTCTTACTATACTCGTAGTCCATGTTTAGTTCCTTAGTATCATCCCGGGGTGTTCAACCATCAGTTTCCTCTTGCGAATCGATATAGATTTGATATTGGGCACTCTGATAGTTCTTTGATGCTTTCGAAGAAGTATTTCCCCAGAGTTTTATTTCTTAGATGGCAGAGACTGGGGCAGTGACAGAGGTAGTGGGTTATATCCTCATGTTCTTCCTCGTCACTGCAACCTCTACATAGATCGTTTTCAGTTAGACGTAGTTTTTTGGCGTGATATCTTAGCATGTTATGGCCAGTTAAAACACCTACCAACGTCGATACTGACTTCCTGTCTTTTTGAATGATTGCATTCGTTCTATTTTTATCGTACTGCGGCCACAGTTTCCTAGCTACCCCACAAGTGTTTAAGTTTGCCCATCTCGAGTTGGCTTTTGCCAGGATTTCACACATTATACTATGTTTGAGGTCGCATAACGGTGGTTTTACGCTCCTTTCTGAGAGTTCTAGGCTAAGTGCTGAGCCTTTTCTTGCCAATTCATCAGCTTTTTCATTTCCCATGATGCCCGTGTGACCGGGGACCCAGCAGAGTGTTATATTATGCTGTGTGGCAAGAACTTTAAGCTCTTCGCGACAGCTTTTCACAAGCTTGGACTTTATTTCAACAGAAGAAATTGCTTTTATCGCTGCCTGGCTATCGATGAGAATGGTAATATCCTCTTTTAACAAATCTGAATATTTAGGCGGCCAAAAAAAGAGCAATTCACACATGCACACTTCCAGAACAGATTTGACAAATATCAGTCTGAAGTTTGAATTCTGTGATTGTCGAAATCAATTATGACAAAAAAAACTAACGAAACTAAAAAAAAACTATGAGGCGGACTAAGGGGGGCGGGGAGGGCAGTCCGCCTCTGGTACCACGTTGATAGGGACACCAAATGGCATTGAAAAATGCTGAAATTGCAAAGCATGATATATTGTTCTGGTTTTATAGTATGTTGTATGTCAGTAAGTAATAGTAGTCCCAATCCAAATTTGAAACTTAGTAAAACTGAATATTGTACCAAGCGAAAAACCGCAAATTTTGGAACTTTTTTCACTTTTTGCAGTAAAGTCAACTTTTTGTTTTTAACAACAAAATTAAGTACATTCGTTAAGTTTTTTCAATTTCTAAAAACTTTAAATAAACCGCAGCTTTGTTAACAAAATAGGAACCAACCTATGGCTCTTCAAAGATTTTCCATTTTCTCCGAAAGTTCAGAGTTTTAAGTTTTTCTTCACTTCGACTCAAAATATTTTAAAAAAAAAACAAATTTTCGTCTAAGAAAAGTCAGTGCAAAAAAGTTGCAGTGTATTCAATTCAATTTCATTAAAGATAGTATAAAACGAAGTCTGGTGAGCCTTAAAGTTCACAAACAATCTTGAAAAAAAAATGGAGGTAAAAATGGATTTTTGTAAATTTAAAACGAAGACTCTTTGAATATATGTATGTTAATATTTGTGTGCAATGTAACGGAAATCAATCATGTAAAAAGGTTAAATACTTAAACTTGCAGGTTAAAACTTTAAAATTTTAACCTTTTTTGTTAGAAGAGCGAGTAAGCCTCCTTTATTTTCTTCTTTGGGTACTACTCACTATCCAATCCATAGCTTGCACTTTCAGTAACGTGGACGTGGAAAGGTGAGACGGTCTATTCAGTATACCACCAGTACATGATCCGATATATATTTGATCTGTTTAGAAAATCATGAGGAGGCTTGAAGAAGAACAAGAACTTGAAAAACTTGACGAACATGTGCCAGACCTGAACAAATCATGTAGACCATATAAAGAAAAATATGAAGTTGAGAGGGAAAAAGAGCAATTCTCATCAAGAAAGATGCTCTTATTTACAATTGACAATTGCTTGCAGTTCATTTTGTATGACTCAAAATTTGTTTAAACCTTAAAATTTAATTTTTAATTAACTATCAAATTTTATGGTCATTTAATGGTCTTTAATTTTATTGGAGTAAAATTTCAGTTAAGATGCATAGTTTCCGAGATGTTTTTCGCCGATATCTCAAAACGCACCAGAAAATTTTGTTGGATTTCTATATACAGATTCAGATTCAGCGACCCAAAAAACATAGAACTTGAAAAAAATCCATTTGTATATTTGTTGTAACATGAGGTCGATTTAAACTACGCTTTGACTGGACTATGATGAATAGGAAATGAATTGATTTTTTGTTTAAAAGTAAATTTCCACAAATCACTCCTTTAAGACAGTTTTTTTTGAGAAAACAAAAATTGTATTACTTAAAATTCAAATGAATAATTTACAAATAATAGAAAGATCGGAATGAAAAGTGCTTACATGTGTCCGCACACTTATAAAACTGAACTCAATTATATTTCAGTCGGATATGAGATGCTTATGAGTTGTGTCCAATTTATTAAAATAAATGTTGCCTATTATTTATTAACCAACCAAATTTTCCTTTGTTTTTTTTTTTACCAAATGTTGAAAATGTTATTTGCAGGTGATAAGGGGCTATTACATATATCATTTGCTTTTGAAAATATTAAAACTATAGAAAACATTAACGTGTATGACCCCTCTGGTAGGGGCACCATTTATCTTTGCCACCCCGGGCCTCAAACAGACTTAGTCCGCCACTGAATATAATTTTATTTTACATGGCAACCACAAAAATTGGAATAATATTGAAAAGTTTCATAAAAATTGTCATTAGAAATTAATTTTCAAAATTATTTTTTGTTTTAATATTTCATACTTAATTGAAAGAATTTAGAAAATTATTTAATACAAAATAACTTCCCAATTACTGCATCGAAAAGCAAATACTACGCTCGACCCAGTCGTACAATCTATTTTAATTGGTAATAATAAAAACGAATAATCTTAATTTTAATTAACGATTAAATTAAATGAATCGTTTATCAGTTATTGACGATTAAAAATATTAATCCTAAATCATTAATCACAATTAGCTTTTTAATCGTTAATTTTAAATCGTCAATCGGATTAAATTTTTGACAACATTTCCAATTCTTTGGCAATGCAGAACATGATAAATTTAGCTTTGTCATATTAAAACAAATTGCTAGTTTTATTTCCAAATTATCAAAGTCGTTTTTTCGTTCTTCATTTTAAGTAGATATTAAATACCTACTATTAATTTTTTATTTAAGTATCTAGTAATTGCAAATAATTGCAAATCCATGTTAAATCCTTACACTAATTCTTTTAAGTAATTGCTTATGTTCTTTAATCCAAACTTTATCATCATGCACAGCTGAATCTACTGCTCTGTCTGATAACCTTCCATGAATTAATAAATAACGACGTCTAGCTTTCTCTTTGACTTGACACCACGCACATTTTCTCAAGTTCATGGAAATTCCAGTTATATATTTAAGTTTTGGCTGAGTCCTCAATCCAACTGAAGTGGATTTTCATCGTCATTCACCTGCTGTTGGGTGCACATAAATATAGAAATAATACCTACCCAATTCCATTTATAGCCCACACTCTTGTAAATTCTTTGGGGCCAAAATGAATGACAATCCTTGAGTCATAACACCCACTATCAAAGGTCTTCATTGCATTCCTTCACACATTTATAGAGAAGAAATCCAAAAATGACACTCCTGATATTGTATGTAATATGCTTTTTGTATCTTCTATTCACGTGAACTAACGGAATTTGCGATTTCGCTTAACTCTTTCTTCTCATTGTAGTGGTACTAAACATGCAGCTGTTTAAGTGCCAAATGACTATAACGTCAAGAAAATCCATGTCTGCCTGCCTACCTACAGTCAACTGCACCTTTTAATAAAATATTCGTCTTCTATGGACAGACAGATAATAGTACTTATAGAAAGATACATAGGTATAGTATTTCCTCCATAAATGCTGCAACGCGCAGTTTTCAGGGGAAACTGTTACATGAATGTTGAACTTTTTTTTGTATATGTAGGTAGGTACGTTCTTCTTTATTACCGTTGTCTAGTGCTCTCTTGCGCTTTACAATAGTATAGATTCATTTGTATCTATATTATTGTGTCTACTTTAGTTGGATACCCTCCACTGCGTCTTCTTTTCAGCTTTAGCAAATAAACAGAATTGGCTAAGTAATAATTTTTTTTTTGTTATCTTGTTGTTCTTCTCGACACCACGTTAACTTGGTTATATAGGTATAGAGAAAGACAGACAGGGCTGTTCTGTGACTTCAAAAAGGCCTTAATCCTTAGTGAGATTAATTTTAATGTTTGAACTCCATAAAAGAAGTTTATTTGTTAAACTTAGACTTTTTAATCAGTAAGATAATTTTTTTGTACAAATTGTATTTTATATCCTTTCTGTACCATCGAATAGGACTTTACCAATACTAGCAAGGCGGAAATTGGGACGGTGCAGGGAACTAACTTCACCACTAGTGCGAACTAATTTCACTTCATTTTGTTGAAGTAAATTCCTACTTTGATTAAGAAATAACTTAACTTTATGGTTGGAAATTATTTCACTTTTTTGGGTGACGTTACACTTTTTATACCCAAACTTGCACCAACCCATACTCGCACCCACCCCAAATCATATTATCAATCACAACTGTTTGGGGGCATGGGGAATTAAATTCACCCCATATTTTTTTAGCTTTATATTTCCTGTAATACAAAAATTTTAGATGGGAACTAACTTCACACAATCTTTAGGTGAAATTATTTCTCACTTTTAGTGAGAATTTACTTCACAAAAAAAAGAAGTGAAAATACTTTTCACTATAGTTGGTGAAGTTAATTCCCATGTGAAGTTAATTCCCGTGAAGTTGTGTGGTTTTTCATTGGAAACTTCAGATATTGCTCTGAGATTTCAGATTTGTAATGCTGAATGAAACGCAAAAAGATTTTTGTGTATGTATCATTTTATGTTTGTTCATTTATAAATTAGCGAGAGGGAGACAAACTGAGTTCGAAATAACTTGACAAATTGGCAGTCTCACACATTGTTGTGTATGTGAAAGCAAATGAGAAAATCTCACTTTAAATCGAGATGTCGAGATTTTGATCTAGAAGTAATTTAGATTTGATTTTTTTGACCAGTATCTAAAAAAGATGGGAAAAAAATATATCTAGATCAATAAAAAAGCACTTTTTGAAAAACCACATTATTTACCTGCATCTATTGCGACACCTACGCTACTATTAAACTAATGCTAAGGAAAGATGCTATAAGAGGAACAAACATATAAGATGGACAGATTCCACTACCTGTCTAGCGACTAAACAGATCTGGCCAAAGATAAATCAGGGGCGTACCAAATGTTTGCTGTCTATAACCAGACTGGATCTTAGCTCCATAATTGATGTCATAACTGGACACTGTCTAATTAGAAGACATGTAACAAGACTTGGCGTTATATCTAATGAGTTCTGCAGAAGCCGCATGAATGAGGAGGAGGAGGAGGTGTCCATTCCCCATCTTCTCTGCTCATGTCCAGCTGTCTTTATTTCTCTAAGGTTTAAAGTACAGCTAAGGTGAATACTTCTTCTACGACCGCAGTGATCATCTATCAAATATAGAGATCAACTATCTAAATCTCTTCAAATTGGTTTTAAATTGGGCTTGGTTTGTCAGCCACGTAAACCTTACTTAACTTAAGGTAATAAAGCCACAATTATTGAGATACGGGCACATATGTACCAACTACCAACACCTGGGTCCCCCAAGTTTTTTCCGACAAGAACTACCTACTCTACAGGGTGATTGGGATAAGGTCGAACAAAAAGGTTGAGCGTATAAGTTGGGTTCGGTTGGGTTATTTCAAAATTTCGAATTTGAAAATTCACTAAAACAACTTAATTTATAAAGCAAACAAAAGAAGAGTATTCTGGCTTTCCAAAAAAGTATAACATGACTTTGTAAGTTTTACCCTAGTTTTTGAATATTTTTTTTTCTGATTTAAGTATTTTTTTTAGAGATTTGCCCCTCGCGCCTGAAGAGGAGAAAATAGACCAACCTCCGCATACGATTTTTTTCTTCTCTTAATTCAATCTACACGCTCAAGTTTTTTGTTTCACCTTATCCCAATCAGCCTGTATATCATATCAACAAGAAAATCAGGTGAAACGAGTTATGGTAAAAAAAACGGCTCGTAATAGTGCTAATTGGTTTCTTTGGGGACCTATACCTATACAAACCTTCAGGACATTATTTGGGTAGTTTGTGTAAATGTTGCGTGAGAAATAAATTTAATTGGTGTCTGGGTGGAATGACTTCATCATCAAGAATTTTCTGTTTGTGCCGCACTTTAGTATACTAAATTGCTTTTCGATAGTACAGTTGATTCGCTTAGTTGCAGTTTGCAGAATAATCAACAAAATTAGACAGCTTATTTCAAGAGTGACATTAGTTGACAACATGACGTATGGACTGTAGAAATAGGGACTGCAGAAATAGGGAAACTTCAGTCAAAAAGTACATTCAGCATCGTGCACTAAAATCGTAACGAATGAACAAATTAACCAATAACAGCAGCAATAAATATTAACTTATTTTCAGATGTCAAACAGAAAATTTTATAAATGAAGAACATAGGGTTAACTTTTCAGAAAATGAGAAAAGGGATATTTCGGGGGTTCCATTAGGAAAGACAATTGAGTTTCATGGGGGACAACAACTTGCTTGCTATATTTCAAACTAGCTGGTCGGTGTCACCCAAGCTTATAATTTTTCACATTTAAACCTCTCCCACAGGAACCGTGTGCTTTCCAGGATAAAAATACCTTATATGCTAATCAATTGCCCATCTATCTACCTACCACTCATATAAACCCCACATTCATATTAGTTGTTGTTGTTAAGTCGTAAAAGCTGAACAAACAAATCTTCAGTCATTAAACATTTCACATTTAAGGGTCTCCCACATGAACTGTGCATTTTTCCAAGATAAAAAGTACCCTATTTATTAATCCAGCACATTGTGCCTCATACCATACTGAATTTCATCCAAATACGTTAGGTCGTTGAGGAGTGATTGCGTAACAAACATACCTGCAAACATTAAAAACGATGTGACAAATATGGAAAAATTCTGAAGTGTCACGGAAATGTACGTATCCTGTTTTGAAAATTGTACTAACTTATTATATAGGCATTCACAGCTTTTTTACAAATTAGCTTAGAAAATGGATAATAGAAAACACATAATTATTTAGTTGGTAAGTGTAGTATGACAATATATTGCTTTGATGAAAAACAGAAAAAAAACCTGTAAAGGGAGAGATATTTACGTCCTCCTTTTTTCATTTATAGTTTTGTGGAAAAAATATATCTTATGATAAAAAATGTTGAGAGTGTCCCTCCAGAAGGGGACAAATGGCAACCCTATTCTTAGGGTAAATTGAAGTCATTCATATGTTATTATATTTTAATTCATTTAAAATATCGAGACAACAATCATAGTTTATTAAAGCCGAAGGATGATATAAAGCCAGGCCCAGAGAATTTTATAGCTTTTTTTTAGTTTTATGAGGAAAAATATTTTCTACATCTTTGTCTTACAAATATTTTTTTACAAATCTTTCTCAAAATAAATTATTAGCAAAAAACTGTCATATTTTGAAGATGGAAATCATTTTTAACGATTATATCGCCTCCCGTTGATCAGCCAGCGAAATATCAGAAACCAAATTTTCCTTCAGCATGGTATTAGGCTTTAAGCATCTGGGAAACTAACTAAGCAAAAAATGTGTCTTAATAACGTTTGTCATTTAAATGTAGGTTATTTTTAAATTTGGCATAAAAACGAGTCAAATAAGTTTTGAAAAATTAAAATCGGCCAACTGGGTTCGAAAATATTTTAAAACCAATTTGGGTGTTATTTTTTTCAAATGGTGGTTAAACGACCATGATTTGCACCATGTGAGCAATATTTTCTTCTACCTCTATGGGTGTTTAACAAAACCCAGATAAAAAACTTAGAAATCGTAAAAACAACATACGTAACATGGGCAAGCGCCTAGACAATACAAGCAACTAATAATGAATACAGCCCTGTTCAGAACAAACACAATAAGACACATGCACGAACACATTTATGCCGTGATGCCGATTATGGTGAACGGTATCTACTTCAACTTCACCCATACCCATTTCGCCATATACCTAGATGTTAACCAGCGAAAAATCTAAACATGAATAAAAGAAACGCGCACAGGTGTAAGCTAACACCGTAAGATAATTTTCTTTTTTTGTTTGTTTAAAGAATAAAAACGAGTTGGCCTGAAAAGGCGCATATAAATCCCATAAAGACGCATAAATAACACATGTTTTTTTTTTTAATTATTTGTAAACATGATAAATAATCTGGCAATGACATATTAATTTTCTTTCATCGTACATATAAGTCAGCTTGTCAAAAAATAAAATATATTCACAAGAGTCAAGAAATATAAAAAAATCAGCTGATTTTCATAATAAAAAAAAATAATAAATCTAGGTCAGGGGTTGAATGAAAATAAAAAAATAATACAAAAAAAAAAAACGACCCTGCAAGGCATGAAATTGGTATCATCCCAGGAACACAATTGAGTATATGTTTGCTAGTCTGACATAACAATAAAGTCAATTTTTCGTTGCTCTTCAACGTCAAAGGAAATCAATTCAACACGACACACATAACTGCCCACGTTTGAGTATTATTTATTGTCAACATCAATCAAAAGTTTGACAAAAACAACTTCCCCCATTTCTCACCCCTATATTGCTATATACAATATGCTTTTCACAACCCAGGATAATGTACCGTATCGTGATGCTTCATAAAAGAAAATCGTTTACGAAATGATGAAGGCCTAGAAGGAATAACCAATAAACGAAAGTCAAGACTGGGAAGTCTTTTTCTAAAATGGAAATTGTATAATTTATTGCCTCTAGGTAGGTATCAACATGTTGGTACCTATGTTATTAATAGGTGATGAAGGGGTTAGATACATATATGAAGGTATTATAGGAAATAGATTTTGCACAATACCTTAACAAATATTTACATATTTAATTTATCAACAGAAAACCTTTAAGTTGACTAAAGTAATTATTAGAATTATGTAATCCAAAAAAAAATACATCCTTAACTAAGGAACCATTTTGCAAGTATGAAAACCTATTTGTAATCATTAACATATTAATATATGTACAAACCTAAATAATGGTGTTCTGGGTATCTCAGCTCTCAGGTTAGCACACAATTAAAATAATAATTCGCATTCAAATCTTCGGTGATAAATGGCATAAATGCCAAATCAAATTTTACTCCCATTGGCCCAGATGCTCTCTAAACTAATTAATGAGTTTGTATCTTATAGGTTTCTATAATTAATTGTTTTATAATTGGGATAAAATTTCATTTGTGTTGTTTTGAATTATTGAAATACAAATCAAGAGTATACAAAATTTCGAAATGAAATGTAAATGACTTTATAGGTTCCATATATATGTTGGTTTAAGTATCTTTATAAATTGAAAACAGGGTTAGTCCTTTGGTATTTCTAGATGCTGTGTTGGTATAATAAAAAGCGATTTATAAATATTTAAAATGTGCAAAATCATCATTGTTTTGAAAAAGCATTCGAATGAACCACTGAAATGATTGATTGTATAGAAAAACAAAGAGTTTCGGACATGGAATAATAAATAAGGAAGAAATAACAAAAAAAAAACTTGTTTACACCAAGAAAGTGTCATCAGTTATCTGTTCCTTAATTAAACCGTTTCTGAGAACTTAAAACTGATTCGAAAAAATCCTGCATAACATTCATGTCACGTTTATTTTAAGTTTTAGTGCAGAAGTTTAAAAAGCACAGGTACGATGAAAATAATTAGTTGGCCTGATACTTGGAACAATCTAACTTTGCAACTTTTCAGAGTTAAAAGCAAAGAACCACACAATCACATCATTTAACCAATATTAAGTTTTGAACTTGTGACAGTTGTTATCCTAGGCAAGATTATTACATTCGTCGAAATGAAAAAAGGAAGTTCAATATGGTCATCAGAATAACAATAAAGTTGAAACGCAGTTGGTGAAAACATTCTTAAAGGTTTAAAAAGTTTAGAAGAATTTTTTTGAATTCTTAGAATTTAGAAGAAAAATGTTGAAGAACTACGGATCAAGGATAGAGATATGAAAAAAGATTTTTTTTTTTTGAGAAATCTAAAATAGTCCAGAAAAATTTTATGAATGGTAATGGTTCATTACTTTTTCAGGAGTATCCGAAAATAAAAGGCACGGCTGGGTCGGACATACTTGCTCTTGTGTCATATTACTAACCTTTAACTAAGGACATTAAACAAGAAACAATAATAAATAATCACAAGCAAAAATAAAGTTTCCATAGCGTTTATATGCCAAATACCTTCAATAAGGTGATTTAAAAAAAAAATCACAAAACACATTATTGGCAAAAAACCAGTCACGCAAAATTTTATCAAAGTCGGTCGTATTTTTTTCGAGAAAAATTGGATTTTCTATAGAATTTATATGGCAGGCACCGTTAGTAAGAGGTAATTTTGAAGTCATACGAAATTTTATCGAAATCAATCGAATTTGTTTCGAGAAAAATCGAATTTTCTATAGAATTTATACCGTTAATAAGGTTATTTTGAAAAAAAAGATTCCGATGAAAAACTTCGTCATTGGCAAAAAATCAGTCACACAAAATTTTTAAGGCTTATTTGGCAAGTACCGTTATTATGTAAACTTATTCTTAAAATATAAAAGACATAGCCGTTGGCTATCCTTGTCCATCATACAAAATTTCATTAAAATCGGTCGTATTTTCTTCGAGAAAAATGGAATTGTCTAAAACTCTTGTATGGCAAGTACCGTTAAAAATCTAGTTACGAAAAAAAATTTTCGATGAAAAACATCACTGTTGTCAAAAAATCAGTCATACGAAATTTCATAAAAATCAATCGCATTTTTTCGAGAAAAATTGAATTATCTGTAAGGCTTATATGACAGGTACCGTTATTTACAGACCTAGGATAGAAATCAAAAATACGCCTGGCCATATTAAACTCTAAAAATACAGAGTTCCAAGTTTGAAGAAAATCGGCCCAACCGTTTAGGCTGTAGGTGTCGATACATCCAGACTGACAGACAGACAGACAGACAGAATTGTCGGACCTACTTTTTTCGTCTTCTCTATCATCGTAATGTCATGTTTGATTGTTATCTCTTTTTTTTACGAGTGCATAACTTGCCTTATAAAACCTGCTTATAATTTCACAAGTATAAGTGGGGGGATGGTTTGCGTTAGACACCATTTTGAAAAACTTGTTGTCTGAAACATCTTAAAAAATGGCTTATCTGACGAAAAAAAGAATTTTTCGATAGAAGATATTATTTTTTTTTAATGGCTACAACTATTTTTGTAGCTATAAAACTTTAGGAGTTATGTCGACTAAAAGTTATAATTTTTTTTTTAAATGGGAACAAAATTTTTATTTTTGAATCAAATTTCCAAAATTTTAATAAAAATTTAATTGTTATACGCCTACAAACAAAAGTTCTACACCTACAAACAAAAATTGTGTGCATGAAAAAAAGAAAAATATATTTTCTATCGAAAAAATCTTAATAATTTTTTTCGTCCGATAAGCCATTCGTTAGTTTGCGTTTTTCAAAATGGGGGCAAATAGGACAAATTTTATGATGTGTTTAAAAATGATACATTGGACAGTGAAGGGAAAGTCATTATTGAACATTAACAAAAAAATGACATTTAAAGTTTTTAGCTAACCAATCATTTAATGATACCATATAACTTGATCTCACGTTTTTGATTTTTGCCTTTCAAATAATAATTAAGTATTTTTTTTTTTAGTCCCTATAGTTGGCTACAAGAGCAAGTTTGTGCGACATAGTCGTGCATTTTATTTTAAGAACGATTGAATGAATTCCAAATGTACTAGAATTGCTATCACTCTTCAAATTCCGAAGAGCATAAATTCGACTTCGCAAAATTTACATTCAATTGACCAATGCTAATCATATACTCTAATTGACTCTGGAGGAAACTGTATGAAAAAATGCTAGGATTAAGAGTTGTCCTTGTACTAAGGCTCACAATACTTAGAATTTCATTTGAAAAGATTTGTCCTGATAAAAGTTTAAAAAATTATTTATCATCCTCGAGCGATGAAAGACCAAGAAGCTTTAAACGGTTTTCGTTAGGTGGAAGATGTTATGATGAAGATCACAAGATAGATGACGGAGAGCAAACAACGCATGAATCGTTTTTGAAGGCTTGCAATTTTATTAATTGCTATTTCATAGCTAGGACACCTCATATGCATAACTGCAGTATTCCAAAATAGGACGAACACTGTGCACAACACAAAATCTTCGTAATCTGAGGATCATTAAATTCTGTTTGAGAACCTCATGATGAAACCAAGATGACTCCTTGCCTTGCTCGTTATAACATCAATATGAGAATTGAATGATAATTTTGTGTCAAAAAAAATTCCCAACTCCCAAGTCATTGGAATTATCCACTCTTGCAACAGTAGTTTCTTAAGTAAAGTAGACTGACAAATATGGTTGCCTGCTGCGAGAATAAGTCATAAGTCATAACCTTACACTTTTCTTCATATGTTCCTAAATGTCAGTTAACTAATTATTGACCATTGCAAAAGTATCTTCTTCTAAGTATTTGTAAAATGTTCACACATACTTCTGATCGTATCCTAAGTTCTCACTTTGATTGAACTATTGTAAATTTTTCAGCTAATTGTTAACTTTTAATTTAAAAAATTACATTGTGCAAACCTGGACTTTAAAATCCATTTAAGTTCTTTTACCAAACTATTGTGTAAAGTAACGTACTGCTACAAAACAACGTTAATTTTACGGATACATGACATGTAATCTTATATTCTGTTAGACCATATTAATTTCTGGAAGTAGTTTTATATTTCAAGTTGAACAAAACTTCAACTGACCATCAACTTGATATTGAAACATGATAGGTATAAAAGTATTGATAACAATAGCAAGTTAGTGGTTTCGATGTCAAGAGATCGGGATAAATATTTCATTTTTGCTCAGATGTGAAAGAAAAGGTTTTTGATATTCAAGCGTTTTAACGTGTGGTAGATAGATGGTCTTTTTCCTACTTACGACGACATTAAGAAATATATTACAGAATTAAGCCAAATTTGATTCTGATTCACTTGCAATTGCTTCCAAATTAATTAGGATATCTTTTGGACACATCGATAAATTAGTTGATTATTTTAAGATATTTAAATTACATTCCGTAGACGTTGAGTAAACAATGATTTAATTTTTCTTCATCAACTTATCACTTTACAAATTGATGCGTCTGACCTGTTAGAATATATTGGGTTAAACCTACCACCTGCGAAGATCAGAAGTTTGGAATTTTGAACATCACAGAAGTAATTATGGCATGGACGTCGCACGAGCCTCTCACGCTCATGAGTAAACTATATAATTTGAACGAGAGTGCGATAGATTTTAAGTAAGTAAGTAAATATTCATTTATTGGTATGTATAAAAATACATCATTTATACAATGATTTATAATGAATTTGAAGCTATGATGGCTTTTTGCCGTCAGCTCGTTTGGCAGATTAAAAAAGAATTAATATTTACAATAGGAAGATTAATATACCTATAAAAAAAATAAAAATAAGTTATCTATTCAAATTCGGTTAAAATTCACATTCTGTATTTTAATATGTCTTTCAAAAAACGATAGAGTTTCTTGTAGCGTAAGCGATTTTTTCCCAAAGTATGAAATTCGATGTTGTGCTAATATGGGGCATACACTAATAAGATGGAAGCAGTCTTCTTTGGCTTTTAAATTACACAGTGAGGAAAACTGGTGGAAGCTGTTGTTATATGGTGTACCATTTAGTCCAAGGACTTTACATCTTGCCTTGAAAGTAAAAGATATTTCCTTATAAGTAAGCGTATCGTTGAAATAGTTTGCTTCCATTAAGTTCAGCTTCAATTGGGAAAACAGAATTCGGCTTTGAGATTTCTGAGCTTCTTTAATGAATGCAATACTTTCAACATCTTGGTGAGATTGGATTAATTTATAGAGCCGTTCTTTAAAGTGTATCAAATTACTAGGGTCTAGTTCCAAAGTTTCTCCGCAAGAATTTCCTATGTCTTTCCACTTCGCCAACCACCAGTCCGTGTTTTTCAGTTCGTACAATGCTATTTTTTTGGTTAGACGATTATCTTATCTTATCACATTTAAGATGTAGTCACCATGCAACTTGAGAGTGTATGTGTAAATTTTAGCTAAACCTGTTTCGTGATACAGGGCATAGTTTGGAGTTTGTAACGGAAGATTAAATAGTTTCTTTAGAAAGCACCTTTGGAATTTTTCTATTGCCTCGAACTCATTTATTTCCAAACTTGTGCAGCGTAACATGAAGAAGACTTTCCAACAGTATTAAAAACCTTATACTTTGCTGACAGTACAATACGTTGATTCGGAAATATATTTTTCCACTAAATGTTAAGCAGGCTTTGCGATAAAGTAGAATTCTTTTTTTTTTTTGTTAATATTCACTCCTAGGTACTTGTACTTGCTTACTATCTCCAAGACATTTCCATTGAAAGTCCATGCATAAGCACCATGATTTCGAGTAGATTTAGAGAACACCATTATTTTGGACTTGTTGGTATTAATTGTAAGTCCCCATTTCACGTAATAGGCAGATAGTCGATTTATCATCAGTTGTAAGTTCTCGGGGGATTCGAAGAGAATGACCAAATCATCGGCATACAAAAGGACATTAATGGTCAGATCAGCGATTCTAACACCTCCAGGCAGACAAGTTTTCACATCATTGATAGATTTTAATTACGATAAAAATAATTTAAAATCTATTTTCAGAACCAGTGCTCCACGATTGTAATTATTTCTGTGTTTTACTATGCAATGTTGTTTAATTTTGTCTTTATTTATTCATGTTTTTATGTGCATATGTTTTAGTTTCTGTACCATTGTGCTTACTAACAACTAACACCTGCACTAAGTGATGAGCCAGTGGACAACAATATTGTGTTGGCAAATCTTCTTTCATTTGTTGATGCTTGATTTAAGCTCCATTTAAAAAAAAAAAGATCTGATAGTGTAAAATTCCGAAGTTCTACTGAGTTTTAAATTATTTCACTTCCCACAATAGTTTTATCTATGGAGTGTTTTAAGCACTTGTTTAATTATTGTCAACAAAACTGAAATTGAACTTTAAAAAAATCTGTAAAAGAATATGTTCAACAAACTGTGTAATTATTGACAAAATGTTAAGCCAAAATACATGCAGATTTTATTTATTGCGGGTAATATTTATTCATTATACAAATATACATAATTAAAACAAAAGTATTAAACAAATTTCCTTCTCCATTTTTCATGAAAACTTTTATTATAATCTATAACTAAATTGCATGGAAAATTGCATACAATTACCCACAATTGAATCATTTCAATTAAAATGTTTTTAAGGATGATCATTTATTATAAATAATTGATGAATTTTTCATGAAATTAATTATTTAATATATTTTTTGATTTTCTTAAATTATTTTTAAATCCAAAATGATTCATTCATCTTCAAATAGACATACATGATGGAATATGTATCAGCTTTGTGAATTCTTGACCAATAAAAATATCGATTTTACTTGTTAGCTTAGCACTCAAACCAAACTCTATTAAATCTCTGCCAGCATCCTGTTCTCAATTTCCTTTTTCATACATTACATTTCCTGTGCACAAAATAAAATGACTGATGGAGAATGGACAGGATTATTCTTAATGAAAGCCATATATGTTTGGTTTCCGGTATTGCTTAGAATGTTTCATTAAATCTATCGATAGATATAATATATGTATTAGGGTGACCGCAAGAAATAAATTTTCGAAAATGGGTCGGGGGAACCCCATAAAATTATTAGCCTTTGCAGATTTTTACATAGCCAAAATTTAAGCTCGATTGCATAACGCTAAATGCTGCCGATCCTCGCTCGAAGTTACAAAAATCTCTTTTTTTCCCAATGTTTGCGAACTTAATTAGCTCTAGCTCACAAACAGCTGATTCTATTCTCTCTATTTATATACAAAATTAGAAGTAGTACTGTTACACATAATCCACAATCTAAATGTTTTTACTATTACTTACAATAGTCATGTCAATTCGCAGAAAGCTTCAAGAGTCGTTGATAATGATTAATTAACAATAGTGCAAGTTCAAACATCTCAGTAAAAAAAATTCGCGCTTTTTATTCTGTTTTAATTTTTTCGATACAATAAATTGACTTATAATAAATTGTTATTTCTGTTGTGTTTTCTATAATATTTTTAGTAATTTTAAGAATTTTACATATATTTATTGTGTTGTTTGATATGGCATCCACATCAAATATAAAAAGCAGAACCCGTGAAAAAATATTTCTTATAGGCTATGCGGCTCATCAAATAACAGGTTGTAAATTACCCTCGAATCGTCAAGTTTCAGGAGAATTAAAGGCAAAACTTACCGAATGTCAGCCTAGAGATGACTACAAGGAATTCCTTCAGTTAGTTCTAGTGTTTCTTGGAGTGCTGGATGGTAACGTAGTTGGATTTCGAACACCAGGCGCCACTCATCATGCTAGGTGGATGGCTAAAGCTATTTATAGCTTAAAAATATATCTGTTTCGAAGCCAGTTTAAAATGAGTAATGAGGAACGAAATGCTCTGAGTGATGTCTGCGTTTTCATTGTGAAAATTTACTGCAAAGCTTGGTTTAATGCCCCAATGGCTTATCTGGCTCCTAAACAAGATCTTGATCTGTTGCGCAATTGCATTGAGTACCAGAAAATAGACAAATATATTTCTGAGAAAGCTCTAGCGAAATTCTCAAACCACTTATGGTATTTGAGTCCAGAGCTGGTAGGTATGGCGTTCTTTGACCCAACTTTATCTGACGGGGAAAAATCAGAAATGGCCAACATACTTTTGACTAGCGACGAGGCAGAAAACAACAGAATTATTAATCCAAAGCTTTAAAAACATCAACTTGAAGAATTTGTCGCAGCTGGTTTAAAAAATATTGTCAACAAAGAGACATTGAACTTTTTTACCCACTTAAAAATAAACGTAGATTTTTTAAGAGAACCTCCAAGTGTTTGGCCCGAAAACGCGCATTTTAAGGAAGGTTTAAGAATAGTTCAATCACTAAAAGTCGTTAATGACATGGCAGAACGAGGAGTAAAACTAATCACCGATTTTAATGACCTTTTAACAAAAGATGAAGATCAAAAGCAGTATGTCCTCCAAGTAGTCAGTGAGTGCCGAAAATTGTATCCCAATGTTTCAAAAGCCACTTTATGTAAATCTCTGAATTAGATTATCATTTTTTTTAAAGTATTTATATCATTTATTACGTATCAATAAATATAACGTGATATTATAGTATTTTTGTACAAGAAAGCTATTATATGTTTCGTTCTTTAAAATAAAACAAAAATCTTTAAAAAACCACAATATCTATCAATTTTGCCAGAATTTTCTGCTTTCAATGTTAATTTCTTCATAATATTTATATTAAGTGTTGAAAAAACTATTATCTTTAATTTAATACATAAATAGTGAGAATAGGGTCAGCTGTTTGGGAGCAAGAGCTAATTTTCATCGCAAAACAGGGTAAAAACTGAGATTTTTGAAATTTTGAGCGAGGATCGGCAGCATTTAGCGTTATGCAATCGAGCTTAAATTTTGGCTACCTAAAAATCTGCAAAAGCTGATCAATTTATGCGGTTCCCCCGTAAAAAAATCGACAAAAAAATTTTTCTTCGAGTGTTGCGGTCACCCTAATATGTATGGATGTTTAAACTGTTGACATATTAAAAGTGATAGGTTTTTAAATTATTATTTCAATTTAATGAACTTTTGCAATATGAAAAGTTTCTTTTGAAATAACATTGATTGTGAAGAATTTTTAAAATTTAATTTAAATAAATCTCTTTTAATGCGTGCTCATACCCAAAATCTGATTGTCACTTTCCATTGAACGTTTTTTGGTTTTTAATTTAACTTGGCATTATTCCTTACGTGATTTTTATTTACTGTCATACAATATTTAGTTCATTGAACGAAAGTTAAAGTTATATATGTAAACATATGAAAGTGTTAACTTTCGTTAAGATGACCTCCTTTTTGATTTAAAACAAACAGAAAATATAAATCGAAACGATGATGAATGAATTACAAATTTTAAGGTCGAATGCAAATAAGCTGAACTCACTGTTTTTATGAACTTCAAACTGCAAAAAACTGTGTTAAGAAGATCAAGAATTTATAATCGCTAAGGATATATGAAAAACACGTATGTAATAGTAACCCATAAAGAAGGAAGAATTTTCTTCCTCACATTGCATTCTTGCATATTTATGGCACATAAAATGCAAAAGGGAAAAGTGTCCCTTTCATGTTTTCTTATTTTCACGTTCTTCGTTCTCGTGTTGGATTTTTTTGTAATTTTTTGTTTGTTTGTCATTTGTAGTGTGACCATTCGATTATATACATTTGACTGAAAGTGTAAAAGTTTGAAACTTTGTGGGTGATTTTTAATTAAATTTGTAAAAATCCTGACTTTCACATTAAAAGGATTCTGTGTGAAAGGACAATGACTCTTGCGCGGAAGTGTTAATAATGTTTTTAAGAAATTTTGCATTTGAAAAGGTAAAATCGTTCCATTCTAATTTAGACGTGATCTATTTTATACTTCTTTTACTTTTGCCTGTTCTTATATTATTCGCCGTTTATACACTGAGTTACAAAAAAAGTGGCGCACCTTGAAATTTTGCAAACATTTTGAAGTAACTTAAACAAATAAACGTTTTTCTGGTACAGTTTTGTTTATTAACATAAAAGTAAGTCATTCATGTAATAAAAAACGAAAAAATAGGAAGAACTTAGAAATAAACCATAAATTAAGGAAAATGGGCATAAACTTCAATTTTACATTTTTTACATTTTTTTTTTTTTTTTAACTAGTCCTTGTTTCTTCAATAGTGGGTATTGCCTCCACGAACATCTAATAAAGCTTTAATTCACCTGGGCATACCTTGGATAAGGTTGTCAAAATGATAATAACACATCAAAAAGTATGACTGCGCCACTTTTTTTGTAACTGAGTGTATATTAACAGTAAGTATTTTTATTTAGAAGCTTCTCTGCAGCACAAAGACGTTGAGTGTATAATGATCTTATAGTGTTATTCCAAACGTTGTTAAGGAGCATATTTATAGAGCCACATGCTTTATTAATTAATAGAGCTTCAAGTTGTTGTGGAACTGCAATAAAGAGACGGTCTTTTAGAAGAAAAAGCCAAAAGCTGCAAGGGTTTTCGAAATAAAACATAAGCTTAAAATTAACTTTCTTAGATCTATTTAAAAACTTTTTATGTACTTTCAGCTTTTTAAATAATGTTATTGAACAAAAACAAAACAATGTGTTGAATTCATTAACAAAATTTCATATGAAGAAAAATAAAAAAAAAATATATAACAAATATTCTACGAACTTGTGTATAAATATCTTAAAATAAGTTAATAAAGTAAGAAAACCAATTCAAGAAATTTTTTTTTCAACATACAATGTTTTTTTTATGCAAGTAGATACATAGTCGATTACGGAAAAGAATTTAAAATAATTGTAACTTCGAAAGTGGGTTACCCAATAGGCCCCCAAAATCCAAAAACCCCAAAAAGTTTTCATGAAATTCCGATTTACGCAAATTTTACATTTTATGTAATTTTTCGGAAAACTTTTTCGGGCTTTTGGATTTTCAGTATTTTGGGTTCTCGTTCTTTTGGGCTTTCGGGATTATAGATTTTCGGGATTAAGAAAAACATTTGAAAAAACGTAGTAAAATAATGTTTTAAAAACAATAAGAAACCTTTTTTTGAAATGTTTCACACAGGTCTTTTAATTTTTCGTTAAGGCTGTTTCTTATGTGGATGCTTAATAATTATTTCTCTTTTTCCCATTCGCAATGGAAAACTTTCACGAAACATTACAAAAATGGTTTTAAAGGCTTCATACAAAAAAAAAAGAAGCTTTTTTTGAAATATTTCTGAAATGTTTTTAAACAAATGGAAAACATTTTCGTAACATTTCAGAAAAGTTTTTTTTGGCTAAATTTCTTTAAATGTTTTTTTTTGCTTTGAACACCTATGAAGAACAATTATTTTCAGATGAAATTTCATTATACAATCAAACTTATGATCAAATTTTATGATAGATTCGAAAGAGAGGACAACCAAAATTATCGAAAGCAAAGAAGAATACTAAATGAAAATAAAATACGAAGTTTTATTTGGATTTTAGTTTTTTTGTCGAATGATCTATTTTAAAAAAAGGAAAAATAAAGTATATATACTTATATTCCCTTACATCGGGACATCATCAGCGGAGGAGCACCCATAAAGTAGTCAACGACAACGCACACGACACCAGTCAGACGGAATTACTGAGCCAAAACCTTTTAAACTTACTAAGACGTATTTGGACTCAGGTATTCAAGGAGCCGATGAAAACGGACCGGTCCCTAACAGCCTTTATAAAGGGAACTGGTTACTACGATATTATAACAGGATCGTCCGTAGGTGTTAATTTACAACTGCTTTGGATATGGTCAAATTTAAGTTGATGATTCTTGCTTAAGAATTATGAAAAGTTTTTTGTAATGAAAACATCTACTTATTTTCGAAAATATAGCCTTCACGACAGCACCTCTGATAACAGACAGAAATGACTTATTAACTTTGCAGTGAGTAGAAATATCCTCGTAGCAAACACTCGATTAAGTTTTTCAGAATTTATTGGTGCGAATTATATTTACCAGATCAATCAAAAGCAAATATTAGACCACATTTTGAGATACAATGTTTTGGTAGTCCAAACATTCCAAAAAGCAAACAATTACTGCGATTAATTTTGCAGCCATGGTACGAACTCGTCAAACACTGAGTACCATTGTATTCTAATGAAAAATCGCAGTCAGTGCTGAGTATATAGAAATATTATTTCTGTGGGCTTTGAAAAAGCTATGGCAAAATGCTATATAGTTAGAACAAATAAACCAATCGAAATTGAGGATGAAAGATGCCGATCCCGTTCACTTGACCTCAAACTATAAAATTGAACCAAGAAAATAGAAATAATTAAGAAACTAAGAAAAATAGAGCTGCTGAAACTTATTACCCCAGCCATCAAAGATGATATTTTCCAAATATTGAGACAAAATACCTTGAACTTTTCATAGTTTCTTTAAAGGGAATTTCAGCAGCGTGTTTCCGATATCTACTCAAAAAATGAACTCTTCTTAAAAAATGAGTCTCATTCAGGAATTCGAAAAACCAATACATCACTGTATAAAACCTTAACCATCTCAGTCGTTCAATATTAAATGTGGAAGTGCTCGATCTTATTGAGCGAAAATAAACTTTCGACTAACGAGTTCAGGAGAAAAAGGTTGTATGGTGACAAAGCTCTAGCCAGAAAGATATGCATTCAACAACTCGATGTCATGAATACCGAACGGAGAACAATGCTTTATTCTGTCCATTGTAATTTCGCTGGATAAGAAGGCCAAAGATGGGGTGGCAAATTAGAAGAACATATACAAAACTTGGTCTGTGAAACTGGAAGCAATTATAACCCAAGTTGACAGATCGTGAACTCGTACCCGTCCTTCACCTTCAAAAAAAAAATGTTTTCCTTTCAGTGAATATTTGTAATGGGATGCTGCTGTGTTTTGAAGTATTACTTTGTCCTTAAAAAAAAACTTCCAATGGTTTTTTTTTTTTTGATAATGGAATCAATTTTTGTCATCTTTTAACTTATCTTTTCTTTGCATTTTAATATAAAGCTTAGCTGATCTTAATAAAAAATCCATCCAAAAGAGCAAATTAATTTGCTCATATTAGGTGCAATAAATAAAACTATATTCTTTCTTAAGTATAAACAGCGCCTGGTCACACTACTTCTTGATCTTTAGAACGTTCTTTTGTTGGTATATGAATGAATTCCCAGTTACAGAGTCCCATCTCCCCCACACGATACGATGTCGTACGATGAGAACATGGACTGGACGGGTGTGTAAATCTTTATTTTCTGTAGGAAAGTGGAGCAATGGGGTCAAGGTTATTTCACTAAGCTCTCCCATATATGAAAACAGACAGGGACACAAGAGATACGAAGATGCGTTCGCAACTAATTTCTACTAACAAGGTTAATCCGTTGGTTCATCAATTTGCATTAATGTCAGAGTCGTTGTCGTCTTGGTATATTCCTGTTTTTTTTTTTTTTAATGGGACCTTTAAGTGTGTGTTCTGGATTTAACTGTGAATTGAAAGCAGAATTAGAACGACCGACTGACGGATGCAAAAATATGGTACAGATGTGTGCTGTAAGATATAAGTAATTTTCTCAGTATAGAATTATGCTATGATTTTATACTTCATTAGCATAGTTGTGGCTCCATGACGATTATAATATACTCGACGATATAATACCTACATTTCAAGTGAAGCGGATGCGTGAAGACATAATCAAGTAATGAGCGAACTTTTAAATTATAATGTCTTCATCGCCTTTAAAACTATTTTACACATTCTTAAACATATAATTTGTGATATGTGGTTGAATAAGTTATTTGCTGAGAATAATTATGTTCAGTATGGCATATACATATATATATATTGAACCATGACCTACTTAAATGTATGTTCTCTGAAACTGGATGTATAGCTAGTATTTTTTAGATAAAAAAAAACACACTTACCACAGAATGGTACTCCTTCCGGTAACCATGTTCCTTTGTCACATACTCTACGTGCTGGTCCGAGCAGCTCGAATCCCCTTTCACAGGAATATGATGCAACTGTTCCGTCTGTTAAGTTTGAGTTGGAAAATACTATCGAACTGTGAGCTGGTGAGCCTGGAAAACTACAAAATTCCGAAACATCTAAAATGAAAAATAGAAAAAATAATTTATTATTATATTAACATGAAAAGATAAACATTTGAAAATTGAGATGTTGGGAAATGGAAATTTGGACCTTCAAATACTTATGCGTTTTTGAAGATCGTTATAATTTATCTTTTTTGAAAGGTTCAAGAAGGAGTTTGAGTTTGGTCGTGATTGTAGTGCCTGTAATTTAAAAGTGTTAATCAGGACAGAAAAAAAAAACATTCCCGAAAATTGTGTAACTAAAACATTGAACTAAACATGGATTGTTCAGTAGCTTAAAGACGGTTACATAAAAGAAGCAAAGAAGAAGGCACTCAACTTAAAGAAGAGAGTATGTATCGCGACTTGGAAGAGATATCTGCACCGGCTGCTGATGCGAAGCAAGCTCAGTATTAACAACATGCCAATATTAACAAAGGCGCAACAAAATGCCCAGGAGATTTGTTCACTTAAGTTCACAGACGATGCTCAAGGCAAACTTCTTGATGTGAATGACGTCAAAATACATCAGAGTTGGCCAAAGTACTGCGAAGGACTTTTAAATGAACAGTTTCATGGACGATTCTTTCCAACAGCTGCCCCAAACCACAATGAAGTGCCCGACATCACAGTAGAAGATGTCAGTGGAAAACTCCAAGAAGAAATCAATGAAAAACACCAAAAAAGGAAAAACGATTGGTCCAGACGGTCTACCTGCTATCTGTGTTGTGGGAAAATATGGGAAACATGAGGCTTAAATGGCTCAAGGTTCTCATCTACAAACTAATCAACGATAACCAAATGCCAAATCAATAAAAGGAAAATTACCTTTTCCCAATTAACAAGAGGAATAGTGATACGCTAAACTGCAATGATTACCGTTTTATTAAGCTGATATCACACACCATAAAGATCGTTGAGAGAGTACCTATTTCGAAGCTGGAACACAAAGGAAGCGTCTTGAGTCATTTGCTCTTTATTACAGTCCTTGATTTAAGTAGGTACTTGAAGATAAGGTCGAGAGACCCGAAAGTGACTCAGTTGTTCTTTGCTGACGATGGAGCCAACATAAGTGAAAATGATTCATCTTTGCAACGAGCACTTGATGTATGGGTGGACGCTTTAGAGGGAAACGGGTATCGCATAAGCGCCAAAAAGATAGAATATATATGCTGCCAAATTTCTGATTCATCCAGGACTATTCCGGACATTTATTTGAAGGGAGCAGTGCTTCCTTAGTGCGAAAAGTTTAAATATCTTGGGTATAACAATAAAGCTTGACAACATTTTCTGTGGTCAAACCAACGAACTTCACAAGCAGATCAGCAGGTGGAGTGGGGAAGTTGTGATCCTATTCGAGATATTATGGCATTGTCGGAAAAGGCGAAAAAGAAGAAGAAATAAGATTTACAAATTCTATAATCTACAAAATTCTATAAATTTTTTGAACGATGTCCCCTGTATAAAACCGGAACGGTACGAAATCTCGATTGACAAAATCTTGAATGGCAAAAATCTCGAGTTTACGAGATTTTCTTTTGAAAATCTCAAATGACGAAATCTCGAATGAGAAAAAAAAATGAAAATCTGGAATTTTAGTACTTTTAATACTTTAAATACTTTTCAGTATCATTGGGCGAGGAATTTGAACGAATTTCGTTCGTTCTTGTTGATTCTCATCTTTTGAAGGGATATAACTTAATGAACGTTTGTGATTGGTTGGAAAAAATTCGAGATTTTACACTCGAGATTTTGTCATCCGAGAATTTGTCATTAGCGATTTTGTCATTCGCGAAATTTCCCAATTTGGGAAACAAACAAACTTTTCGCATACCCAAACTCGCACCCACTCCAAATCCTACCATAGTTCCAGGCAGAGGTGTTGCAGGGGGCAGCATGCATACATACATACCTCACTGTTTATACGCCGTAAACTGAAACTACTTTTCTTAGTACAATAGTAGTTTTGAATTCCAGATTGTGTTTTCATCATTCGTGATTTTATCATTCGAGATTTCGTCATTTAAGATTTTGTCATTCGGGATTTTGTCATTCAAGATTTTTAATTTAAGATTTTGTCATTAAAGATTTTCTCATTCGAGATTTTCTTATTCGAATTTTCGTACCCAACCCGTATTAAACATCTTATACACTGAACCATTTGGCTTATGACATCACCCGTTTTTTCAAATTAATTTTCAAAATCACAACCCTGTTCTTTGGGTGTTGGTTACGAAATCTCGCAAATCAAAACCCTGCTTTCGAAATTTAGCATTTCGTTACCACGCAATTACATAAAACCGGCTTTTTACAATCTCGCAATTACAAAACCACGCAAACACGTGTGAGATTCTTGAACATTAGAATCTTGCACTTAAAAAAGTGCGTTAAAACAGAGAGGTTGGACATGGTGCCCCTCTGTTTGGCTTCACTACATATAGGATTTGCGGAGTGGTTTCCGAGATCTCGTTATTGGAAATTTTAATTTGTGTGATATAGTAACTTTCCCGTTCTTTAGTTGTGTTACTGATGGAGCACCTCAATAAATTTAGACCTGATAAGGAACAAACAACACAACGGAATTTTATATTTAAAAATCAATGCTGTCTTCTGACCCATAAACGGAACACCCCTGAATCCCCTATTCCACTACCTGTAGTGGCACAAAGAAACTGAACAGCTTTCCCTTATAGGTATGTGTAAAGAATGTGTGTCACTTACCATTTCACTGCAATGATGGATGAAATATTTTAAGTCGCTAAAAAAAGCTCAGCAATGCATTTATTTCCTAATGGGAAATTATAGGGCGAACTTTAAAGTTATGAAATGAGACTCCTGGATAGAATGCCAGTGCCCAGAAACGAGCTTTTATAATCTCTTAATCTATTATAAAGATAGCTCAAAATCAAATAACTGGTTGTATTCCTTTGGAACAGTTCAACCATTGTAACTCCTATTACTGCAAGAAGTTTCTATCAGATCATCTTGAATTCGGTTGAATGTAATATCATATATTATGTGTAATATGGACTTTTTCCCACCGCTGTAATGTTTCCTTAAATTTAAGGAGCAAAATTATAGTCCATTTAACTCGAAACTAAATCAAATTTAGTTTGACACTAGTCTAAAATTAAATTTTTGGCAATTATAGACAAGTTAAACTACACTTTATCTTTAAAGACTTGCATCAAAATTAAAATCATGAAAACCCTATTTTAATTTTGATAGTGTCACACTTTCTTCTCTCTGACTCCTGTCAATTTGTCATTTTCTATAAACCAAAAAAAATGTTTGAATTGTTTAAAGATTTAGAATTGTTTGTCCAAGCACTAAAGTTTATTCCTTCCATGTACAGAAATGCTTATTGATAATGCACCTATCCCTCGGATTCTGGTCTTCCATAATTTGGATTTCTTTATTGTTTTAATTGTTTCATTGATTCATTGTTGGTATCAGTTATGGGTACTCGGTAGATCATCTCCTTGCAAAAACGAAAAACGAATCTGAAGATGACATGAAACTGAAATTGTAGGTATACCCTTTATTTCGTAAAGCGGCATTACAGTATTCTTTGAAAAGATCAACTTTTTAACGATATACATACATATACATATATCTAATTTCGTACAAAAATTAAATTAATTTTGATTTCATAGAGAAAGAAAATTGAAATTAAACAGAAAATTATATTCCGGGTTGATGACATTTGACGACAGATAGAAAGGTGTGTTTGCTTTGTTTTCTTAGCGAACTGTCACTGTTTAAGGCGTGTTCCGCAGAAATAAGTTAGAGAAATGTTTAAAGCCCCACACTAGTTGTCAGTACTTCAGAAAGAGTCTATAATTACTTTAAAGTTAGAGAACTGTTTCAAAGTTAAAATTAAGTTAAGAAGTGTGGCGTTAATTCCTCAAACTTAGGCTGACTATAATTTTGCGCCAATTAGTTTTTCAAAATATGTATTAAGTTCAAACATTTTACACTACTTTTCTACTAGTAGAACCTCTTATTTGTCTCTTTCGAGAATTTTGGAATCTTAATCAATTGCATCTTATGTCCTAACTTTCAGCTTGCAAGAAGAACGAATGCAATTTTTTTAAGCCAAACCTCGTTTGCGTTTTATTTATTTCATTCATGTTTATTTTGTCTTAACTACTTTTATCATCAAACTTTAAATTAAACTTAAACACTATTATCTATAAAACTGTAGCTTCAATATTAATAATCATAGTTAAGTTCAGATAATAAAATTTATCTTAATGTCATTATTTTTTTAAAGATCTAAAAACGATAGGACAAGAGTCTAAGATCAAATTCGTAATATCTTATGGATCACGTTATAAGGTCGCACATCACAATTGACAAGAAAATATTTTAAAGAACTGTATAAATGGTGATGATGATCATGACGGGAATTGCCTGTCAAATTCATGGGGCATTATTAAGTCGATGATTAGTCAAACAACAAGATAATAACAACGAACGGGCTTTCAATTCTTTATGCAATAAAGTCTTCCTGTCCCCACTTCTTTGACAAAAGCCTGCTCTTCAGGTTCGAAAGAATTACTTGGCATGAGCTATAAAAGATGGAAGTGCGCATTCTTTTATGTAATGGACGCCTGATTTACAATGCAAGATTGAAAATCGCTAGAAGCACTTGCGGTGCTTAACTTCAATCCGTTGAGCATACATAGATTGGTATGGTGTCTCTATATTTTTTTTTTTTTTTTCAGATCACACAGTAGGTTGGTGGTTCCATCATCGGTGGTTTCTCGGTTTTGCTGGTGGCGGTGTTGTGATGTGGTGATCCTCGCTCTCGGGTAATATAGCGAGAAGGCGGTCGACCGTTTGGATAAACTTGCCTGAACTGCATGCCAAGTGGTCGTTTGTGTCGATACTACAAAAAAAGATAGTTATATTGTTATACAACCAACAATTTCATAACGGTCAAATGAAAATAGAAATTATAGTTGCTTCGTTGTGGTTGTTGTTGTTTTTGGTTTGGTATCTCATTTAAGGAGACTACACTTACACACTGTTTCCTGTTATGACAGCTTCCAAACTTGCCAGACCGGCTTAAGATGAATTTTCTAGCAAACGAAGATCAATGAAAATTTAGTTAAATCTTCTTTACATTTAACTCACCAGTAAGCCAGTAAAGTAATAGCAAACGTAACTTTAAGGTTGGTCTACTATAGTCTCATTTTTTTACAGTGAAACGGACAATCAAATATTTACCAATGACGAATTTGTATATATAATCGTGAACTAAATGGATACAATTTTTAAAGCCACAGATAAGAGAATTGGAGAATTCAAATAGCTTGTAACAACTTTTGCTGTACTGGGAGATATAATACATTGTAAAAAGAGTTTCAAGGAACTTAATTGGGTAGCTAAACAAACCTTATTATTAAAAATATACCTCGTAACTCCAAGCACTTTTAATATTAATGGGGTTGTTAAATTTTTAAATTGCGATTTGCGATTGATTCAACTGATTTCAGTTCAAAAGGCCAATTCGATGTTTATTTTAATTTAATTAAACAGCCTGCTAAATGCAAGGGTAGGTGTTATTCAATGAAAAAAGTATCTTTCGGTGCAACTGAACATTAAAATGTTAAATCATAGCAACATAATCTTGATCCTCGGTTCGCTGCTGGATAACTTAGCTGATGCAACCACGTTCATTTCTGGAGTTCAGCATTATATATGGTTTCCTCAGGATTAGGAAGATTTTCCTTTATTTATCAAGAAAATAGTTTAAAAAAATCAAAAGCTTCATTAATATAAGGTATTTTAAATAATCCCGAATTTGAGTAATTCTGCTATGAGTTCTTTGTTCTTTCCAGTTTCGTGTTTCACTGCGCTATAGTTTCTGGTTTTTTCAAGAATCCTATTTCTTCTGCTCTACTTAATATGCTTTACAGGTGGTATCTTCATTGGATCTTTCCTCAGCTTTTCAGCAAACTGGTAATCCAGGAAAAACTGCAGAATTTTTACAGCCGACTGCAGTGTTTCTGCTGGCAACCAGAGTATTTCTACTGCCAACTGAAGTAATATTTGAGGCGTTCAAAATAATAATGGTCTAAGTGCCTTTTGGATAATATTGAGATTTAACTTTTAAACACATAGTTATGATGTGTACTTGTCAAAAAAAAGTTATTAGCGACAAAAACATACTGTTGCCAGTCGATATAACAGCATTTCTTTTTGATATCGTGGATATATTTTCATTACTCTGCAAATTTGTCCACCAAAGGCAAGTGCACTTATTCCACTTATATTCTGAACGCCTCATTTGAAGATAATGGCAACGGGAATTTCTACTGGCAACGGCAGAATTTAACGTAGTTTTTGATAACCGCAGTATTTTTATTGGCGACGCAGTATTTCTGCTGGCAACCCGAGTATTTCTACTGGCAATCGCAGTATTGCTTCTGACAACATCTATATTATTCTTCTGCCAACTGTATTATTTGTGCTGATGACAGACAACCACAACAAACTGCAGTATTTCTACTGGCAAGTGGGAACCTCAATATTTCTACTTTCAAAGAGTAGAAACTTCTACTATAGCAATATTTACATCTATCATCCCAGAAGTAAGTATTTCGTTCTTAGTTTTTAGCCTTTGGTAGATTTTTTTCCCAAATCGTTGAACTTTCTTACATTGGCTGCCCGCGTCTCGTGCTCTCTCTTTTTATTTTTAAGAAGAAGGCGTTCTTCCATACTTTTCTGCGTCCTTTTGTATCTTTGGAAATGGTTTTTGAAGAGGATATTACGCACAGTTTAAACTTCTAGCGTCGTTGAGGGTTCGGTTTCAATATTTCGTCGCTTCCAACGTGGTGTGCAGTCAAAGTCAAATAGTGCTTCACGGTGATTGAAGAACAGGCAAACAGTCTTGACTTGAAGTAATACCTCTACCTTATCAGTTTTGACTTTGATAACTTCTTCAGAGTCAAATTGACTACTAGCTGAGTTAAGATATTATTTCCTTTTTCAATGAAAACTAATGTAAAGAAACCTATCCTTAGTCATTTTATCGATCGATATGAAAGGATAGACATGCAATAAATTCAATACAGTTTTCTATATAGAATGCAGTAATTCCAATAAATTATATGATTTAATTTATTTGAAAATTCTATGGCTTCTCATCAACTATCAAAAGCCTATTAGTTCATGGAAAACATTCCATATTCAATCCATTTCTGTCGGTTTCTATATTCCTATTCGTGCTCATTTCATACACACCCTGCATTTTAAATTGCTACATTATTCGTAATTAAATTCAATACAAAATAATGAATTTATGCAAATGAACATTTTAAAATTCATATATCAAGTTTTTTTTTTTTTCGTATAGATATGGATAATCGTAAAGCTTAAAAATTGGGTAATAACTTTCAACGAGATGATGAATTAAAAAATTCCCCTCATTTTCTCATTTTGTATATCATTGTGCCGCTGGTTATTGCGATTATGGCATAAGTACGAACATATTTTTGGCTGGGGTGTGGAATTCCGTCACATGAATGAAATATGACGCGTATACATATATTATAATGGAGGAAGTTAAATACAATTGGATATTGAAAGTTTTCTCTAAAAAATCAATTAAATAATTCCTATTAGAAAAAAGCGTGTGGGTTTTGTGTTCCCACAATTAAACACAATGGTTTACTTGGAATATACAATGTTTATTTCTTTAATTAATTGCAACAATTAAATTTTTGGCGAAAGAAAAATAAATACATATTTTTAATAAGAAAATGGCTGGATATGATTTTCTTCATCAGCTACAGCAAGCACACCACCGATCCGACTTACACGAGGAGAAACAGAAGAATGACGAAGATAGATGATAAGGTCAAACACCATTCATCGTTCTTCTCTTTCTACTTCGATTGATTGAGTTTAAGTTGACTTGTCTTTACATTATTTGTTAGTTGGGTTCAAGTTGACCTGGGTTGCATCCAGTGCGATATGCGGATTTCCATCCGCCACAAGCGCCACTAAAGAAGAAGTGTGTCATTGAAAAAATATGAAATCTCGAAAATTTCTTATCCTGAAAAATTAAAATCCTAAATAAAGATTATAAAACTCCAAAATTATTTAGAAGGGTTTCTGATAAAATCGAGAAAAAAAAGTTCATTCTTTGATTTCGGTTGCAGGATTTTTATTTTGTGATGCTTTTCTCCTTAGATTTTGCTTTTGGTTATAATAAGTTGGTTAGGTATCCAAATTAAAAAAAAAAATACATGTATTGTACCTATTTTGTACCTCTACTTATTTTCATTTTTTTTTTTGTACCTCTTTTCGTTCTTGAGATACAAAAAACACATTTTCAAAATTTAAAAAAATCTCCTGCAATCCTAGAATTAGTTTGTATGTTCCGAGATACATGTGTAAAAGGTAGTGTATGAATTTACCTGCCACCACACTAATTACCAAAACAATAATGTATCTTAAATTCTTTTTTCTTGTTTCTTATTACCAAAGATACACAATTTTCTTTAATTTGAATCGTTGTTGACGCTTTTTTCGATAGTATGACAAATTTTAAGATGAGGCTGCGAAATTTTTAAAAATTTAAATTTCTATAAATTTTTTTTTGATTGTATGACAGAGTTTAAGATCCAATCTATATAAATTTTTGTTACAAGAACCACATTAAGTCTTTCTCAACAAACATTTAAAGCCTGTACCATTAACAGAGGGAGTTTTTTCGGGCTGAATTTTGTATTTTCTCGAAACAAGCATAAAAGTTCAGCCTTTAGTCTCTTAGGAGCTAACTATATTGGATCACAATTATAAGAATTTCTAACTTTTTTAAAAGTATTGATGTGTAATGCCTCCCACATCCAGGCTATTTAAAAGTTCGTTTAAAATTTACACATTCTTTAGCACCTTAAAGTTTTCGGGACCCACTTGTGAATTCAATTTGTTTGCTAAAAAAAAGTGGCTAAAAGACAACTCTAGCTTTTCCTCCGAAAGAATATCGTGTACATGTGTCTAAAATCTAAATGGTATATTATATATGCACCACATGAAGTTCCACAAGCCTTCACAAAAAATAAATAAGAAACACTCAAATAGGTCACACCTGTTCTATTCTATATGCACAACAAGCCCCTTAACAAATTTGATTGATAGTATAATTTTCCAAAACATCTATTGATCCGCAAGTTAAATAACTGGATTCGCCATCAACTAACATTCCCATACTTAAAGAAAGAAATTTTAGTATCAAAATGTTCTTTCCATATCCAAAATAACAGTTACTTTGTGTGTTCCACTTAAATTCCTGTTTCCTATATGTTATCTAATTCGCTATAGAAGTAAAAAAAAAAAAACGCGTGTGTTTAAAGCCTAAGAACACAGTATAAAATCTGGTACCAAGGCCTCCTCGTTTAATGGCAGGCCAACGCAAAAAGCGTAAACACAAATTTAATTCCAAAGCACTTGTTGCTTTGCAAAATATGTAAACGAATACCGCATGTGCATTGCATGTGCACATATCTTTTATAGCTTTAAGTATTAAATTTAACTTAAAGATCTAAGGAATTTATGGCAATTTAGTCTTGTAACCACCATCACCAAACATTAAGTTACGTCGTCGTTGACGGTCGGTTGGTTTTGTTGGGTCGATTAAAATTGAAATGCGACTATTTTACGATCAAAGCCTCAAGACCGGTTAGTGAAATAAACAAGGAAAAAAAAAAACAACAACATCATGTGCGGATGCAAGAACGGTATTCCATAGAAATAGTTAACAAAAACAAAAACAACAACAAAAGTAAATAAATAGCCTCAGGTGGGGTAAAAGAACGGACACCAAACTATCTATATAAGTATAATACCAACTAACACGTTTCAATCTTAACTAAGGCTTTAAACAAGTTAGATTCGCTCCGTTTCTCTATATTAACTTGGCCAATCGAATGAATACCAGAAGATACATTTATATAGTATCAGCAATAACTTCGACGACAGTAAAAATATTGAATTCGTTTAACGATTAAGATTATTTAATTTTTTTTTTTTTTAGAAAAAAAACCTGACCAAAATGTAGGTCAGGCTTTTAAAGGCAACTTCTATATGCAAATTAGAAAGATGTTTGGAATTCTTGTTAAGATTTTATGGGTGTTCAGACATAATAATTTTTTTTATAAATAGATGACCTTAGAACCGTCATAGGAGATCGGCTTAAGAATATACCACTGAGGAGTGATGACCCATTAATCTAATGAGGGATTAAGGAGTCTAGTATAACATGCCAATGATTATTTTATTATAAAAATATAATCGAGGAGCAGCGTAATACATGTTGGAAGAAACACACAAAGAAGTTGCATTGCATTGTATTAGACACTGTTTGCTCAAAAAATGCAAGAGTTTTATAGATTTAAAGTATCGTAGTTTTTTGCTCGTAAGTTCTTCGAGAAACGAATTTTCATAAAACTTTTAGTTCGACGGAGTTTATTGGACGGTCTTCAATATAATATCTAAGCTTTCACAAGCCTAAGTATAACCAGTGTTGGCAAGTAATCTCAACACAATATGGTAGCTTCTTAGCAGTTCACAAATCCTTAAAGCCATTTGATCGATGTGGAAGTTTGACTCCAAGCTACTGTTAAATTTTGATGCTAGATTTATTATATAAGTGCATATATGAAAATTTTGACGAAAGGCTGTTAATGAAAATTGAGAACAGAAGTGGTCCGAGTCAGAACCATAAGGGAGACCTCAGTAAATAGGAAAAATCAGTATAAATGACTTTTCGATGACACTACCCTTTTTTTTTATTTATTTTTTGAAAAGCTATCAGTATAGTGGGATAGAATATTCCATACAAACATCTCACTGCTGATCACTGCCGATAAAAGAAGAAGTCAAATCTCACTGCTGAATGTCGATAGATTTTCGACTTCAATTAGAGTATCGAACAAAAGTGTTTGTTGAAAGGTGGTTTGTATAATGACATACATATGGCAGGAGTTAAGCTATTTCATGGCCGCCACCGCCAGTCATCAGACTCCTTTCGTGTTGCTCGTCCATTCACAATCTCGTGTTTAAACGAAAAACACGTTTTTGAATTTTTGCCGGGACCGAGAATTGAACCTGTGCCTCCTCAATGGAACCTGTGACTTAACGTCAGATATGTTCGAATCCAATTTTGACATTTGCGGAGTATTCAGGCCTCAGGGCAAACTATAAAGGTGTCCCCAGCAAGAGTGCCATGACATTTGGCCAAGCGTCATATGGCCATATATACAAATTTGGCCGTATGACACTATCACAATGCGTCATATGGCCATATTTGTGCATATGTCCATTTTGGCATAAAACAAAGAAATAAAATAAATAATGATACAAATTTTATATACTAATATGAAAATTAATTTAAAAAGTTTATTTTTTATTGAGAATATTCAACCAAGTAGATTTTGGCATAATATCACTTTCAAATGCAGTTTTTGAAATAGCGCTCATACAAAAGATGGTTAATACCTTAATCTTCCAGGGGAAAGTGGTGGCGGATGTAGTTTTGGTAACGGTAAGAAACAAAAAGCGTATAACTGAAAAACAATTTGATGAAAAGAAAATTAATATAGGGTGTGAAAATTTTCAGTTCGATCGAATTTACGGGGTACGGTGGGAAATGAAAAGCGTAGGTGAACAAACATTTGACGAACGGTTCAAGGTTCTAGGTGCAAGGCTGGGAACGTTAAGAAACGAAAAGAGTATCTGAACAAAATTTTGACGAAATGAGGATCTATTTCACACCCCAAATTGATCGTCAAAATTTTTTTCGTTTTTGTTTTTCTTGAGTGGCACATTTTCAGGATATTCTGAATTTGCAGCTTCGTTCTTGCTTGTTTGAGCATTTCTATTCCCTATTATTCTGTCATTTCAGTGAATTCACGGTCACACTGTGAAAGAAAGAGACACCGCAATACACTCTCGTTCAACTGAATAGGTAATACGAAAACGGAAGCCTAGTATAAAATATATACGGAACCTGCCAAATTGTTTGTACATATACACAGTTTAAGCATTAGACAGTAAAAAGAACATTTTTAAAATTGTATTATTTTCGGGAAAAGATACATGTTTAGATTAGTTTAAATAAATCTATAAATAAATCTATATCATAACAGATTTTTAAAACTGCATATCTATATATAAAATACAAAAAATGTTTATGTGTAAGTATGTCAGTTATTGACTTTAAAAGTGGAACTTGAAGTGAATAAATTGGGTCTAGGCTAATTCACTGTGCACAATTCACTGTGCACAATTCACTGTATGGACAGTTCACTGTGCACTATTCACTGTGAAACACAATTCACTGTGGGGACAATAATTTAATGTGCACAATTCACTGTGCACAGTTCACTGTGGGGCAATTCGCGCTCGCGAATAGTGCACCACAGTGAAATGCACACTTTGAAGTGCTTCACAGTCAACTGGCCCCCATGCCATTCTTTTAGATTATTAAATTGGATACTATTCTATATTGTTTCTTGAATCATTACCTTCATAGAAAAAAAAAATAAAAAGATTTCGGTTCCGATTGTATTAATAGAATTTAAACATGGTCAAGTGTTAGAAAAGATATTAATTTTGATTAATTTTTTTATTAGTTTCTAAAAGTTTCATATATCTATTTGAGATGTAAGAAAATAAAAAAAATATCATCTATTTGAGATGTTAATTTACATAAATGCAAATTTTGTAAAACGTGAATCAAATTAGCTGTGTTCGAAAAAATAGACCACAGTGAATTGTGTTCCACAGTGAATTGTGCACAGTGAATTGTCCATGCAGTGAATTGTGCACAGTGAATTAGCCGGCTTCAGAATAAATTTATGGTTGAGAAACTTTCACCAATTTTTTTTAATATACTCTATTTGGGGTGCTTTTTTACGACTTTTCCGTATCTCAATAGTCCTTTGATTTCAAGCGATTACAGTTTCCAGTGCGTCTGGCTTTCGCCACACCATAACAAGGTTCAAGGCCAATCGCTATTTAAATTTGTTGCTAGTTTGAATTAAGAAAACCTGTTTTTCGCACGGCTTGCTCTAGAGTCTGCGAACACCAAAAAATCTTTATGTTTGCACACCTACTGAAAAAACTCAAAATATTGTTTATCCGCTAGCATTAAAATAAATAAAGAGCAAGACTGGGTCGCAAAAACTTGCTCTTGTAGCAAGATACTTTTGTCTGAAAGATTGGAAAATTAAATTGATCAGTAAAAAAATAAAGATTAATCGAAATTGATCGTATTTTTTTCGAAAAAAATTAGAATTATCGGTTTTTTTAAGAATAAAAAAACTTAAAAAAAAAAACTTCTTTTAATTTTTTTTTTCGCAGTTTTATTTAGGACAGTATATTTAATTTAAACGGGGGGGAGACACCAATTCTTATACGATTTTTTTCTTGTTTTGACCTGACATACTAGCTCTCTATTCCTTTGTTGCATCTTATTCAATCATTCTCTACAATTCACTGTTCTATCATCCGCCGTGCGCTGCCCGCCGCCCGCCGAAAACGCAAGAGTACCTCTAGTAATAACATACACTTGATCAAATAAATGTTTTTAAACTACCATTTTGAAACCACCAAAAGCTTAACAAAAAATTTCCAAACAAAAAATAGGAAAAGAACAAAAAGCCAAATAAATAAAAGAGAAACAAAAAACAAAACTATACCATATAAAAAATTGCTAAACTTCAAAAAACTATACCTAATCAATCGAAAACCAATCGGAAATGGTGAATTTAAAAATGTGAAATGATTATAGAGTCACACTGGTAGGAGTGGCAGGGAATTTGCAAGCGGCAGCGTTCACCATACCTACCCCACTTTAAACGCAAAAATGTCCTAATCGGTCATAACGTCCACTGACATTGTGTCTATTTAAAGCGGCCATAATATCCATGGACATTATGTCCGCGGACCTTATGTCATCCCACCATAGATTTAATTCATCAAACAAATTTAAAAAATCACCAATAATTCCAAAAGTTTGGCTGTAATTTCTGTTTGTAAAATTCTATTATCTCCTCATAAGTAATAGTTAAAAAAAATTAAAATCTTTTCGTCTACATAATAAGTGTACTTTCGCATAAATTATTTCTATAGAAAAAGAGAAATCGGCAACCTTGACGAGAGATTGCAATCCACAGGGCATAAATGCTTTGCTTGGAACTGTCTTCGTGGTCGTGTCCCATCGTTGAAGTGAAATTTCCAACTGCAGTTCAGTGCAAAATCTTTTAAATGAATGGTTTCCCTTTTGCTTGCCTTTGCTCGCTGACGCGACGACTATACGTATACGCAGTACACTGTTCATGGAAATGTACTTCAAGTTGCAGGTGCAAGCAAGAGTATAGATACACTTGTTCACCAGGTTGCCAGTCAAATTGAAAGAATAAATATATATTATATTATAATTTCAGTTCAGTTGAATATTGTTCGTCATACTCTAATAGGTTGGAACGCGCTAAACAAGAAGTGCATTTTATACATTCACTCTTTTGGTATACCCATGTTAAGATATCAGTATGGGGATCTTATAAAATATATTTGAGTTGTGATTGAAGTTTTTTTTTTTTTTTTTTTTAATTCAATTAGGTTTAACTATAATATGAAAGTATATATTTCATATCAAATAAAAAAAAAAGAAAAGGTTAAGTTTAGTTTGAGTATCATTTACATATCCTCATAAATATATTAAATTTAAGTTCCGATGGATAAGCATTTGCGGTGGTAATTCATCTAAATTACTATAATTCTCACCCACGGATGCGTATCGTAACGGAACATATAACTATATCTTATTTCTTTTTATGTAGAATTATTACTGTATAAGATGTTTCATAAGGTATTGCTATTAATATTTCTTTTGAGTTTTTATTTTATTAGTTTGAAAAAATATTTTCTAAAACAAATATTTGAAAGTGAATATGCATTTTAAAAAAGGTTCTCATCGTTTTTTTATGCAGTTTCTTGTTCATGATAGTATAGGGTGTTTTTTTTTCGAGGTATAACTCTTTAAGTTGGCATTACTTTTCAAGACGGCCGGCGACCGATTCAAGTGATTTAATCTCAGTTTGGTTTGGCAATTCATCATGAATAGACTCACGCCTGAACAACGCTTGCAAATTGTGCAATCTTATTTCAAAAATAATAGTTCTGTGATGGCCGTTTTTCCCGATTTTCATAAGCGAATTTTGTTTAGCGATGAAGCGCACTTCTGGTTGAAAGGCTACGTCAACAAACAAAACTGCCGCATTAAGAGTGAAGCTAATCCTTAAGTGTATGTCGATACACCGTTACATCCAGAAAAATTGACTGTTTGGTGCGCTTTATGGGCTGGTGGAATCGTTGGTCCGTATTTCTTCAAAAACGATGATGGCCACAACGTTATAGTCAATGATTACTAACTTTTTCATTCCTGAATTGAACAATCATGATGTCCAGGAGCTGTGGTTCCAACAAGACGGCGCAACATGTCACACAGCTCGTTCCACAATCGATTTATTGAAAGAGACGTTTGGTAACCTCGTAAGTTCACGTTTTGGACCTGTGAATTGGCCTCCAAGATATTGTGATTTAACACCGCTAGACTATTTTCTGTGGGGTTATGTAAAGTCATTAGTCTATGCGGATAAGCCACAAACTCTTGGCCATTTGGAAGACAAAATTCGCCGTGGTATTGCCGAAATACAGCCACAAATGTTGGAAAAAGTCATCGAATATTTGACGTCCAGATTGGACTACATCCGAGCCAGCCGTGGCAGTCATATGCCAGAAATCATATTTAAAATGTAATGCCTTAAGATTATCTTTCGACTAAATAAAAAAACATGTCAATCGAATATTCCATCGTTGTTTTATTGCAATTTAAAGTTCTATACCTCTAAAAAAAAAACACCCTTTATATATTATATTTTACTTAAAAAAGCCAAGGGGGCTCGTCTTATACTTATCTAATTCCATCAAGCTTTTTCTCTTTTGATGGTATCAAGCAAGCATCTTCATCTCAGATGTTTTTAATATAGTTAGTTTAGATTTCCAGTTCTCGATCCATGTTAGATCTCTGCTGGCATCTTTTGACTGAAGGTCTACAGTCTATATTCACTCGATGTGAGCAGAGCCGATGTATAATATTTCAGAGGAACTCTTCTCCATTTACATATTCTTTCGCGTATTTTCTAATTCCTAAAGATCAGTTGCCGGGATCCCAAGTTTTGGTATCGAGCGACATAAAACTCCAGACGGTGAATACATAAACGACTTTGAAATCGACAAAAAGATTGTGGGTCTTGACTTAAAATACAATACGTTTGTTTTTTCCTTTAGTTAATCCTCATCTTCTCATAAAATTTTTAGCAAGGATGTCTTATTTTTTTGTATCATAGCATTATTGACACATATTCTCTTTGGAGACTTCAATAGTCTGAATCTCGTTGACATAGACTCGTCAGCCAGCGGAAAACCAAATGGCTCATTTAGTATGCGTTTTTGCTCCATCTTGTTGGAACCACGCATGTTCTCCATCTCCAGTCCCTATTCTTCAAGTCCTCAGTTGGGCCTCTTTACTGGAGTTCTTTGACAGCTTAAATGGCACACTTTAAGAATTTAACTTTATTTATGGTACCCGGTGCACCAGCGAATTTCATTATTTTCATTTTGTAAGGAAACATCTCCAAGTTTCTCATCAAAATTCTCTGTTGAAAGCAACGATTTAAGCCCATACCAAATATCGTGGCACTTTGTGTGGCCGATACTTATTTGGGTCAAAAACAACATCTTCAGCCACATCGACTGCGGTATTCTCATTAGGACAGCTTCTCTGGCGCCAGGCAGATCCAGCAGCATCTGGTGTTTTCTATGACTCTTCTACGCATGCTGCTCAACATCGCAGTTTTTACTCTCCCATCGAATGATTGGGAGATTTGCACCGTAAATCATGCTGCAACAATACTTACCTATCCACTGAAAAATTATTTCGCAAAAAAAAAAACAAATGGGGTTATGACTAACAATCTTGATGTGACACATCAGTTTGATCAAACGCACGGTTTTGATCACAGTAAGGCATATCAATCATTTCCCTATAATATGAGAGAAGAGGTTACTTTCCTTTAACTAATGAATCATATATGGTTACCGCATATTATTTTGGAAACGATAATCGTGAATTTCTCATATTTTGAACAGTAATTTGAAGAAAGTTCATCCATCGTTCATGTGGGCATATATGTCGCAGTTTTTGAAAAGCTTTGTGACCAGCAGTCGGTACATATTTCTTCCAGCTGACAAAACATATTATATACATGTCTTTAATGTGTATATCCAAAAAACTTTGATGCCTACTATATAATGAAGAGAAGCACATTGGCCAAACAATATTTTTCGAAAGAGTGTGTTCAATGACTTGATTGTTTTAGGTTTTTCTTATTTTTTGAAATCGTTTCATATTGACAACCACAATTTACAAGGGAGTGGATATTCATGCTTCTTATTCCAGAAGCTTGAATCTACAATTTGAAATCTTCCAAGTCTTATAAGTATTATGAAAAAGCGATAAATAACTTAAAAATTGAAATAATTAAACCCACAAATTATACAAAAATGATCGGTTTTAAGAAAATGTTACCCAATTTTTTTAAATTGCACATTCTGCCTTCAGGTAGAAGGGAAACGATTTGTAAAAATACTTTCCTTAAGAAACTCAGACAATCCACAAAAGCCTAAACTTTTAAACTCTATAAATGATAAATTTACTAAACATTCATTAATGTTTGTAAAAAAAAAAATCAGTTCGCTTACTCAAAAGATTATTTCTGTTAAACAATGCTAATTTTTTACATTTGCTTATTTTCACTTTAAATATTTAAATATATAATTAAACCGATAAAACGCTTATACATATTTCAAATGACAGCAAGAGAAATCCCTAAGATACTTACTTTAAAAGTACATGACTATAAAAATAATGTTTACCTCTGAGTATAAATTAGTCAGACAATATAAGTAAAATCTTTTGTTAATGTGTATAAAAGAAGATGCTTTATAATGAGCTAACGAATTTTAAACCTTTCAATTTGAGTGGCACGTATTGTAACCTAGTTAATTAAAAAAAACGAAAGTGAAAGTCAATTATCAGTTAAAATGAGAAGAAACTTCATTGTTGAAATTAATTTTTCGTTAATGTTTATATATTTGATGTAAAGCCATCAGAGACTTCCTGTTACAAAAAAGGTAAGTATATATACCATTTAGTATTGTTGACAATAACTTTAACAATTATTGTGGATCTCTTTTGCATGTAAGTACACATAAATAAATGCTATACTTATTTCTACTTCTGTTAAAGAGAGATATTTTTTTTTCTAAACGGAAGTTCTCCAAATAATTATTGTAAACAATCTTTAAGCGCTATAAAAATAAACCAATGCTTTAGAATTTGTATTAATAAATTAAATGCTTATAAATAAAATTAATTCAATTTTAACTATTGGGATTAAAATTGCAATGAGATCGAACCATTTTTGGTAAAAATCTACTCTTGTCGAAACTAAGATTAATTTGCAGCATAAATTATATAACCTAAAATAGTAAACAGTTTGATTTAGATTGTGAAATTCACTTTATGACGATAAATTTTAGATTTTTAAATCCAATATGATCAAAACCAGTTTTAAGTTGAATTTATCTTTGCCCAACTTGCATTAAACCGTTTAAATAAGAATTTGAATCACAATTGGAAATGTAAACAATGATTGGAATTGTTCAGCGATCTTAAGATACAAAAGCTTGATTAAAATCAAAAATTCCGTTAGTCATAAGAACATCAAATTCATAATCCCTGTTAAACAATGTTATAGCACCAAATTTTCTAGTCAACACGAGTAGGTAATCTATTAAAAATAGAAAATAAATAAAACACCTAATTTAGCTCAGGAAATATATTATTTTGATTGTCTATAAAATTTTGAATAAGAAAAAAAGTTCATCGACTCTGATACCTACACAGAACTTAACTTTTCAACCCTAATAATATGAAAAATTACAGAAATATGTAAATCAAGTTCGGATGTCAGGTCTTTTGTTTAGTAAATCTACAGTCAATGAAGTGGGATTCTTTATCGCTGCGCTGCGCTGGCAAGTATAATTTATAAAAAAATATTACCGTTATTGAGGAAGATAAACATTCTATTCATTTTTTCTAACGAATTACAAAATCTTGGTGACATACGAGCAATTTATGTAAATGAATTAGGTATATCGCGTGAGTGTTTTTTAACGTAAAAACTTCTTCTAATGGTTATCTACATTTATCGTTATTTTCTTTCATTATTTCATTCGTTTTTTTTTTTTGTTTCTCAATTTAAAAGAAGCATAAGTAAAGCACAAATACAATCTGATGTAAGAACGGTAAGCAAGGCATTCATGCAAGAAGTATAGTGTTACCAATTAGTGCGCACATTTAGAGTTCAATGCAAGTATGTGCAGATGTGAAAAGATAAAGAAAAAGTGAGAGAAAGATTGATGTAGAAAGAGAGAGAAAGAAAATATATAAGAAAGATATAATTCTGCACCTTAAATTACACTGTGTTTCTTTTTTTTGCTGCTCTGATTGAAATATGATACTGTTATAAAGATACAAGATGCGATGTATTTATATGTATAGTATCTGATGAAAGTATGTAGGTATTGGGAAGCGCATTCGATGTTAATCTATGATAATATGCATATACCTATTGCAGATTGTTGCACAAATACTTGCATTTGCAAATGTACCCAAGACTATTGGCCGTAGCACTTGAACGGAAAAAAAAAATCAGTGACTGATGTTGCGGGGCTTAAGAGTTTAAATGATTATTTAATAGTGACAGTTGCAAAACAAAAAAAGCAAGTTTTATCTAGGCCAAACTGTACAAAATTATACTCCAGCAAGAATCTTTTTGCGTTACAGGAATTCAGGTTATATCAATTTGAATTATTATTAATTGAAATAGGCCAATTATAGGTTGAACTTATGAGATTTGTTTATGCGACCTTCAAAATGTGTTACTCGCTTGATCATTTTTGTCACGAATTTGTTCCATTTTTAGAGTTGGTTGAACTCAATTTTTTATTGATTTCATGAAACTTTTACTTGTGGTGTGGGTATTTTGAGGGCAGTATATGGCCAAGCATAAATATTTCAGTCAAGCCTTACTTATCATGTTTGAATACAAAATCAACTCAGAGAATGTTATCAACATATTCATTATAAATTTTATCCACTTTCATTCCCAAATTGAATATTTTGCTCATCATTTTCCGAAATAAATCTTATTTATCTTAATACATTTACTTAAATAATTTTGACGACATTTTTAACAGGCACTTGGAAAAATGTATCTTTTTCACAATGATGCTATGTTTTTTTTATGGTTACACTAAAACAAATCCTTCGACATAGTCGTGCACATTTTAACGATTTCATTGCGAAGTTTTATTGGCAAAAGTCAGTGGGTGGAATGCATATAGATTGCGCTTCAATGCGTGCCAACAGTTTTAATGTGATATAAAAAGTTAATTTATGGCACGTATTTTTAACAATTGAAATTCGAGTGAATACAAAACCTAACTAATGGAATATCTTCAGACAGATGGTCTTACAAGTTCTTTTTTTTTATTTTTAAACCGTGACATGAGTGCAATTTCGCAATTCAACGTTCAACAGTATGCATGCAATAGAAATGATGACAATAACTGTTAACTGCATTCCAGAAAATAGGGTTGGAATTGTGAGCAACAAACACTTAAATGATCAGAAGATGTGATCGCGCGTAGCTAAAGACCAGAATATTGTAATGAACTTTTTGAACCTTTGTAGAGCAGTAAATATTAAAATAAAAAAAAACTTACAAGATATTCTCTGTTTTTTTTTACCAATGAAGATATCAGGCTAACGTTTTTATTTGAAAGCATTGTAAAAATCGGCTAACAATTTTAAGGGCACTTGTCATGTGAAAATACCACCCAATCTTGTTTTGCTTAAACAAAACAATCATAAAACCATCCAAAATTTACATAAAATGCACGACTTGGTCACTAAAATTTGCTTTTTGTAGAAAACTATGGGACTAATAAAAACATAAGTTTGAATTACTTGAAAATCAAAAAATGTCCTTAACGTGAGATTATGTTGCATGTTAGCTCCAATTAAACAGTTTTTTATAAAAAAACCTTAACAGCCATTATGTGGTAAAGGCCTAGTATGCAGCTGAAGTGAAACGAAATTTTCCGTCGTCTCCAAAAACACAGACGAAATGATAACGAAACGGTACCGGACAAATTGTTATGTAGAGTTTCACCATTTGCAAAAAAAATGTTTTTCAAAAAACACACAAAAAAAAAAACAAATAAAAAGAACAGAAATCCATTTTATAATAACCACAAAAATACACAAACAAAATACAAACGTCAAAATTTCGCGAGCAAATAATATCCCGGTCGATTAAATTGTGTGCGAAAAGAGTGTAGAGAATAGTGGAGACCTGAGTAGGTTATCAACCGTTTCACCGTGGAGCTGCGTACCACAAAACGAAAAGAAGGACGAAAAATTTCGTTTATGATTTCACTGTGACATTTTTGTATGGGATTCACTTCAGCTGCAAACTAGGCTTAAGGATAGAATTTACCTTAAAATGAAAACAAAATGTATGCAGAAAATTGATAATAAAAAAAAAATTAAACAATAACAACAATAAATAACCCACACGGATATTTTCATGTAAATGTAAATTCGATCATTAACATAAAAATACCAAAGATTTCCTATAATATATAATTCGCAGAATTTTTTTTACGTGGCGTGTCCAAAATAATGTATGTGACTGAGGAGAGTTCAAACGGCCTTAATGGTGACACGGTTATGAAGGTGTCGGCAACGGTGAAGCAGATAACCCCTAGCGGTAAAGCTGGTGAATCGGCGTTTAAATGATGGAAGGCGAAGAGAAAGAAAACGCTATGAAACACATGGTCATATTTACAATATCGCACTCATGAGCGCGTCCTATGACATTTCGAGTAAAAACAATGGACTCTTAAGAAGTAATGTTGCCCCAATCTTTACATACCGTTAAGTTGTATTTAAAGCAAACGAAATTGCAAAGCCGCCTCCGAATTTTAGGAGTGGAATGTGATAACTGACAGTCAAAATCTACACTTTCGGTTTGCGAAAGGTGATCATCACCAGTGATAGCTAAAAACCAATCACAAAAATATTGTGACAGTCACCTTCTCATGAAATTGACGTTTCATTTTTATTTTTGTGGCAATATGTGACTAGAGTTACCACACGCATATAGAACATTATAAAATCAACTTTTTTTTTCAATTTTAGTCACCAAATCAATAAATACCATATATACAAAAATGGAAAATAAATGGTTAAATTTGGGATTATTGCATTTATTCACTAAAAAAAATAACAATTTCAATGAATTTACTTGAGAATCCAACTACGGCAACAATGTTTTTCACAAATGTCATTGACAAATTGAACAAAGTTGACTTGAGTTGAATCGGCGAATGTGATCACCTTATAGGCTGAAGGACAACTCAATGTGATCAAAAATGTGACAGTTAACTATCATCTTACGCGATTCCACCCTAGAATTACAGAGCTATCTACTCTCTACATTTTTGGGTTTTGACAGCTCATTTATTTTGTGGGTATCATCATCATATGTTATTTTAAAGTTTACATTATATCAGTGGTTTGACTATCAGATTCTTCTTAGTTCTCTTTGGATTAACTACATATATTATGTATTTCGATACCAGCTCGTGTTTCATTTTTTTAATTTAAAATTTGTGCAATTTATTGAAAATTTTAATTTTAATTTCAAATTCAGTGTGAAATAAAGACGACAACATAAGGCAACACAAAAATAAAGCAAAACAAACAGAAATACAAAAAAAAAAAAAAAAAAATAGTGAAATTACCAGTATTGTTTTAAAATCGCCCGCACATTACACCCTCTTTGCAGAGACAAGAAAATAACCTTGACATTCGAATTAATTGGTTAGCTTTCTTAAACTCTACAAGCATTATTTCTTACCAAGTTTTGTTATTTTCAAAATTGTATGTTACATGCAAATTTTAAATTGAGCTATTACAGCGCACATGAACACTTAACTGCGAGCACAAGGGTTTAAGGATATTAGGATTAAAGGGCGAAATAAGAATTCTTCTATTCTTAGACATTTCGGGTTTGGTCGGTAAGAGGGGTTCCTGTCACTTGTTTCAGTCGTTATTTTTGTCAAAGGTGTGTGTTCAGTAAAATGTCCATTAGAATTTCTCAGTTTGGAGATCTAAGTAAACTAAAGAGAACTTGGCATTTTTTTTGTTTTGGTAATCCATTCTCTATGTCATACGTATTTATGAATATTGAATGAAGATCAAAACAAAAAAAAATACGTTCTTCTGTTTCTATTTCTTAAAATTTGCGGGTTTGTCCCGCCAAATGGAAGCTCCTTTGGACTTTTCCAATACATTTTCAACACAGACAATGTACATTTCTTGAAGTTATATTTAGTTGAAGTTCTGAAAAAAGCAAAAATAAGAAAGTGTTCTCACAGAGCAATGAAAAGCTGAAACACCGGTTAATCTTGTTTTTTTATCATTTCTGATTTGAAAAGCCGCGGAGCTCGTATGAAAACTTCCAGTTGCTGATACAAGGATTTTTTTATATTGACTGTTTTTGGATTTTTCAGGAAAGGGTTGGACAATCCAAGTCGAAATTATGAGATTTTTTTTCAATAGATGTATATGAGACAGACTTATTTTTTGAGGAATTCCTTTTTGTCAAAGCCCGAGTGCCTGAAACGATTTAGCTTTGCAAATTTCGTAGTCTTGTTTTATGGCTGACAGTATCGTAAATGCTGCGTAAAGCCTTTAGAGCGAGGGCGCGATATTGTGAAATAGCTATAAATCGCTCATGATTTTTCTTTTCAATCGGGATTTGGGTTTTCTTCATTTTCATATTTAACTCGACGAACAGAAAAAACTGTAATTTTTTTTTTAAATGCCAAAAAGAAAGTTAGGTGATTTTATATTTATTTTGGGCCTTGAAACAAAATTATTCGGAAAGTTTTTCAGTAGTTAAGTCAAAAATCAAATAATTTTACTCCAACTTTGTTCCAATGTGGTGCCACTTTAAACTCCGTCTTTTCTGATTTTTGTTTTGTACCCTTCATTAAAATCAAAAAATGTTCTTTTAAATGCCCTCAACACTTTTTTTTTTTTAAGAAGATGTTCTTACATGTATAATTACCTATTATGGTTTTTATGGAGAGGTTTTATTTTTATGTTAACATTTTTGTAGTGATTACGAAAACACTACTTATTATGACTGTCATAATGTCTAGACGTAGACAGACATCTTACTTCTTTTTCTGCAATAAAAAATATGACTTCCTAGTTTTAGTTTAACGACCTTTCTAACCATAGCCCTTAGCTAACAATATTTTTGCCTTTCTTTCAAACCAACAATAAAGTTTACCTTCTCATGAATTATAATAACTTCTTCTGTTTACATCTCGAGTGATTCTGGGTTAATTGCTTTAAGCTTTAATTTCACACTTACCAATACTATTTACGCCAATAATTGTATAGTATCCCAATATGAGAGCTAGTATCAGTGTATTCGAATACACTTTACTAGACATGATGAAGCTGAATTGAACAGCAGGTGTTGCCAACATATACTAAGAGTATATCCAACAATATTATAAAGAATATCCAAAATTTTTGTTAACACCACGCAAAGCTAAATATATAAATTATTTATAGGTCAACTGCAAGCAAACACACTTGAATACACTTTCAAACACTTTTCATCTGTCACACGAAATTACGAGCATATTTTTTCTTAAAAGACCGCCCGTTAAACAACAAACTTTCTTATAAATGTGTGCCAAGTTAAACAGCACCACACACTAAGCCACAATAATTCAAAAAAAAAATGTTCATGAGCCTCCTAAAGAGGTCCCACAAGAAATGAATTTAAATTAACAATTTTTTGTTTGCTTCGTGTTAAACTTTCTAAGCAATTATTTTGCTTTCGATTTTTGTTTCCCTTCTTTCCACCGAACACACAAACGATCGTGGTTTGATGACTTAATATAGTTCCCGGTTGTCCTTGCAAAATATCTCTCTTAAGGTCGACCTGAATTCTAAAGGACCATCGCACAATGAAAAGTGTAAAGTTTGAACAGAAAATAAAATACCGCGCGATGTCGTTTTCTCTGAAGATTATTTATAAAATGTATTTACACCAGCTGCTGTCGGGCCAACAAAATACACATTAACATCCGTACCGGATTGATTTCTACGAGCAACTAACTCGATGGTATCGTACCGCTAAACTTTTGATCGCTTAGGAAGTCTTAGGCTTTCGTGCACTCAACCATAACTACACTGTGACTAACTAAGTCTCGAAAGTTGGCTTGAAGAAAAATGAATGGCCACCGCAGATGGAGAGCTCGACGATCTGGCAGAAGAAGGTAACAACAACAACAATATAACGAATGAGCAGCAAGACGAAAAGCAAAACACAACACTTTTTAAACCACAACAACCGAATGGAGGGAAAAGTCTTTCGGTCTTTTAAGTATTTTACAATTTTTCTCGTACCTGTTGTAGGTTTTGGTATTGTTGTTATTGTTGCTGTGTTATGTGTTGATTTCTTCTTTTACTTGTCAATGGATTTCCGTAGATCTGGCACTGTGTTGAGTTCATTGGTTGCTTCTTCTCTTCATGACACCAGTAGTAGTAACCAGTTGAAGAAAAAGCAGTGGCACTTTTTCGGCTCAATTGAAGAAATTTGAAAGAATGTGATGGTGCGGCGCGGTGGCTGTGCAGGGGCGGGTGAAGGCGGTGGTGTACTGTGGTGTCATTGACGAGAAATTATGACAAAATTATCAAATTTTTTGGAGTTCACAATTTTCTTGGCGTAGAATCCAAAATTAAAAATAAAATCGTTCTTTTTGATTCTCATTTTTTTGAAAGACATACTTTACTTTTTTTTAAAATTTGGTTCTTAGTTTGATGTTGTTCTTTATAATGTATTCGCATTTTTAAGTGGAAATCTTTCAACAAAACAATGGATTTTTCATTTGCAAAGCTTGGAGGTAATGTGGTTTTTTCGGAAGACAATAAAAATAGAAGTTATAATTAGCTTAGCCATAAAGTAAAAGCAAAAAGACGCCAGTGAAACAACTTTTCAAAGATATTTATTAGACCCTATATTTCCACTACTTTTAGAAAAAAAAGAAAATATCATTCAAGTGAGCGACACTATTTTTGAGGACCATTTGGACTTTATTTACCGTTTTTCCAATAGTTTCGGCGAATATTACGGCAGTAAAGTCCAGCCATTCTAGTCAGATTTGCTCTTTCAGAGCTTCTTCAAATAAAAGTTTGAAAGAAGTCAGTCATATCGAAAAGCTGTAGTACACGGAATGTAAAAATCCACATGCGAATATGTCTCTGACGTCACGTACAAATGGTGTATTTGTGTTGCAAGCGCCACATTTAGCGATGTTGTTACATTCATAAATATTTCGTGGCATGTTTACTCTGTCCCAAAAAGACACATGTGTAAATTGAACCAGAAGGGTTGCATTACAACCACAAATAATGGCATTTTATTTTAAAGTAGCTCTATTCCACTCGATCGCATAACCTATAACAACTTTAGGGCTTTCTCGCTCTAAGAAATTGGTTACATTTTCAATCCATATGTAAAGTCGACTTGTGAAATGGGTAACATATGAAGGTTACATCAAAATGGATAGTACACGGAATGTAACCAGTTGGGAGAGGACGTCAGAGACACATAAAAATGTGGCTTTTACATTCCGTGTACTACAGATTTAACGCCCCGAAGAAATCGTCCAATTAAATATTTCAAATCCTTCTAAAACTTTATTATCGTGAGAACACTCTATCTTTGTTAAGAAATTTAGTAGAATAAGAATTTTATATCTAAAGGTTAAGAATTTGTTTTTTCGTAGCTAAATAAATAAATAAAAATAAATAAATAAATAAATAGATCCACATGTCTTATCCATTACCTTTTGAATATTTTCGGCATTAAAAAACTGCAAATTATTTGCCATGTCATCGCGTTAAAATTTCTGCAGCAACATATTAATCAGCCAGAGGAGCGGTGATATTATTTTTGTCGTAATCGGAACTTCGAAATCTTCCAGTATCTCTTCTGTTATTTGTTGTTCTAATTACTTTGAGACGAAGTGCTCCAACCATGAAAGATAGCCGACAAATTTGTGGAACTCATTTCCCACCAAAATCACTGACGAATTATTCAGTAAAAAATTAATTTGTGGAGCATCAAGATATACAGAATAGAAAGGTAATATATTCCCGCACATTGTTTTGTGTATGTTCTGCGCATGTACCTCATCTGAATTATTGTCGTTTGACAGCTGCGCTTCCTTTCTTTCATTTCGCTTATGAATAATATCGCGTGTGTTGTGTTTTGAAAAAGAAAAAATTTGTGAAATAAAAACTATGGCGGTTTGTTCAGTTTTCGGTTGTGATACCAATAATAATAAAAAAAAGTAAACAATATAAAAATAAAGTAAATAATGTGCCTGTGAAACTATTTCGTTTTCCGAAAGATTTGGAATTGGCAAAAGTTTGGCAGAATAAATGTGGCAGAAAAGATAAAATTAATGTGCAAACGGCCTACATTTGCTCAAAGCATTTCACTCGGGACAAATATATTCGCAACTTGCAACATGAACTTTTGGAATATTCACCAAAAAGTTTCAAAAAAACTGAAATCCGATGCCATACCTACAGAAAATCTTCCATTCGCCAGTTTTTCAAATAAGGAGAATATCGACCAAAACAACAAGCGAAGTGATCGATTAGAAAAACGACAGCGACGTTTAGAGGTAGAAGCTTTGCTGAAAAGTCCTGCTGTTGAAAAAGACCAATCAATTATTGATGCCATTGTTCTTGAAGACGATTATCAGCACCACCTTGACCCCATCACGTAAGCATAAAATGAAGAGCATAATATTTACTGTATTAAATTACATTTTGAAATCCTTAGCCCTGAAACTGCTGCTGCTGTTGCACTAAAGAAAACTATTTCAGAACTTCAAGAAAAAATAACTTCGCTTGAGGAAGAAAAAATGTCTCAGAATTCCAAAATCACGGACCTATTGAAGGAAAACTATAATCTTAAACATGAATGCAGTGCAACAAGTTCCATCTTTACTCCCACGCAGAAAAAAAAACTTGGAAAAAGGAATGCACGGCTAAAGTGGAGTATAGATGATATATCCAAGTGTATAGCAATCCATGCCAGTGGTCCAAAAGCCTACCGATTCCTACTGCAAAAAGGCTACCCCTTTCCTGCTGTGATCACATTAAAAAAATGGGCATCCAAAATAGATGTCAATCCTGAATGATAAGAACTTTCTTTAGGTGTAAAATGTATTTTAGAATCAGAATTCAAAATCAAAACATAATGAACAATGTTTGGAAGAAAAAAGATCAACTTAAAAGAAAATTAAATAAAATCTGTTCTTAAAGTTATACCTAACGTGTTATACTTTTTTTTATTAAATATGATAATTAACGCAGAAATACATAAATGGGTAAGTTAAAGGTGTCGCAGTTATTCGTTGAGAGATGAAAACTTATTGCAATCTGCATCTTTTGTCACAAACATTTATTTACTTTTATATTAAAGTCTACACTCACTTCATAGAATTAGAGTGACGTCACACAAAAGAGGGAGATAGGATAACGACATGCGCAATATACTACCTTGTTTTCTGTATATCTTGGTGGAGCATGGTAAGAGAATCTTGAGGATTAAAACGTTCCATAGCTTTGCAAGAGTTGTACCATCTTCTGATAGGATTTCACAGATTTTGGACAATATTATTATCTTTTTTTAATACAAAATTACGAAAAATTTAAGCTAGTTTAGTTCTTTAATATTTAATTCATACTAGTTTTTCGGACTAATGTTCCATTTCCTAACTTTTAAACTGAAATATAGGAATAATAGTCTCCGTAGCTTGGCTCTTTAATTTTGTATTATCTTATAATTTTATATCACCTATAATTTTATACCACCTTTAATAATATTAAATTATCTTATAATTTGAATCAACTGTGCTTAAAAAATATTCCAACATCTAAAAAATTAAAAAAACTTTTTATTTTAAAAAAACAAAAATAGGTGTACAACCCCACTGTATGGCACTCCAATTCGACGAGTGGCTTACTATGTGTGGTTGGCGGAGGAATCCGGTAGGTTTTTGGCTATCTTGTTGAGTGCAATTAGTGATTTAATTAGCACGGCTTAAATTATGGTCGGGAATAAATTAAGTTTTAATGCTTTCAAGATTGAGTGTTTAATTTAACGCCTTCGAAAAGAATGCCAAGTGAAAATATAAGAAAATTTAATTGTTAATCTTAATGCAAATGTTTATTGAAAGGGCTATAGAAAGCAAATAATCGAATTGACTTTACATTATCCTCCAGTGGATTATCAAAGAATGTACATATAAGGACAGCGAAGTTGCATCTTTAATGTAATCTAAATTTTATTGGGAATTCTACGGTGACTCCTATTTGCTTTTGTTTTGATCACTTTACTTGTATTAGTCCATGATCATTTGCAAGTAGATTTTAGGAGCTCTTTACGTTGGGGCAAACCATACCAAATCTTTTTATGGTCGATCGATTGCTTTTTACAAATAATCGAAAATCACTTGACGATCTTTTTCCATTCGCATTCTTATATTCTGGATTGCATTTACCTAAAACAGACACCCGCGGGCACTGTTTATGAGAAAGCTAAAATTTATATATAATTTTGAAATATTACAATTCATTTAGGAATTTTTTTTACCAAAATTGTTCTTCCAGTTTTCAAAATAAATAATTTTTTTTTTAAACAACTTTTTTAAACTTTGTTTAAGAAAAATTTTAGTACCTAAGCCAATTTTAAGAAATTAGTGTTTTTTTATGGTTTTCAAATAATTGAATTTTAAAACACAAAATTTGTTTTATTATTTTAATACTTTTTTTAAAGTTATATAAAATAAAGTTATATAAAAGTTATATAAAAATAATGTATGTACCTACCTACCTAAGTCATTTATTTGGCTATATAATGGTCCAGTAAAATTGTCGCTTGAGAGTATGGAGCGATTATTAGCGATTAGAGAGAGTATTAGCGATTACATTTTTAGAACGGTTTTAAATCAGATTACATTGGCTAGAATATGAGACTATAAATGTCTCTGTAGACCCAATAGTTGCCGAGATAAAGCTTCGAAGTTAGCGAAAAATTATCATTTTTTTGAATTTCAAATATATTTTGAGACCAGTTATTGATTTTTTTTTAATGTTGTGCCAATATGAAAATTATTTACTAAAATTTTTTTCTCAAAAAATTTTTTGAAACTTTAAGAAAAAATCGATTTTTTAATAACTAGGTGTCTTAAAGAAAATTTAATATTCTAAAAGTTCCTGATTATGATTAAGTGATTGATACTGCTATCGAAAATATTAAACAATTTTATTCTAAAAAGTTTGTTTTTAAAATTCCATTTTCCTCGATAAAAATCCGATTAATTTAAAAAAAAAAAATGTGACTGTCTTGTTGCCGACTGTATTATTTTCTCAGTCGTTGAAACGAATGTTACTTGCCAAAGAGAGAGCTCGTGCGACCCAGTCGTGCCCTTTAATTCTTAGAATGTATTGAAGAATCATATCCAAAGGGATTATGTTGTATTATTAGGAGACATTCTGTAGGTATATTAGGTTTAAAGATAATCGGGCTATAGGTTGTAACTTTGTAAGTAACGATCTTAAATTTATTTTTAAAAATGCATAGCTTACCTTATAGAACCTATAATCTACCTATATACAACTTCAAACTCCAATAATTATTGTACCTTTCACTACAAAATATACGGTTAACATTGCATTGCAAGTATGGTAACTAAGCAAAGGTATATGTAGAAAAATGCAATATTTCAAATGGTTTTTTGATTACAGGAAAGAAAGTTGATGGAATTTTGCACACCTAATGCATTTACGAGTGTATGCAACATCAGATAATCATAAATAATGACAAATATAATCAGTTAATTTTATATGTATTTCTTACAGTGGTGTTTTTGCTTCATATATCACCTAAGTGGTATTTTTTATCTTTGTCTATGCTTTTAAAGGTAAAACATTAATTTGATATCTCACAATAAACTTAGTAAGTTTTTCTATAATTATGAATAATGAATGAATTGTAATTAAATCGTAGGTATACAGTTTGTATTATATAAAATTTCAAATGCAATACAAAAGTTATTGCTATCCACATTCCACTTTTTGTCTTATCTGCCTTTAACCATTGAAGGAATGTATGAGGAAGTGCATACTAAGTGAAATTAGGTTACTAATGGTGAGAAACTTAACATGGTTATTTCATTTGGATCTCATGAATACATAAACGCTCTCAAGGATTAAAATAGGAAAAGAAAAAAAGATTAAGAAAAATCAAATGGTGAATAGAATTAGGTAATTTTTTTTTTTTACACTATCAGATCCTGTTTATAAGGAGCTTAGAGCAAGCTTCAGCTTATGAACAAAAATTTGCCAACACATTATATGTGTTCCACTGGCTCATCACTAAGTGCTGGTGTTATAGTTGTTAGTAATGTACAACAAATCACTACAATAACACAAGCACTTTAATACAATAAAACATATAATTTAACAATACAAAATACATAAAACATGAACTAAAAGCGTGGAGCACTGGTTTTAAGTACATTTTTAAGATTTATTTTATTGTCATTAAAATCAATAATTTTAGAATTTAAATTGAAAAGCCTGCACATGCGGGTAAGCGGCTCATTCATACCGTAATTAGTCCGATGGTGTGAACAATGTAGGAGCTCAAGGCTACGCAGATGGTGAGCACCCCCACGATAATTGAGTCCAACACAAGTAAGTAGATCAGGTGCATCTAATGCGCCCGAAAGAAAGAAGGTGGATAAAAACTATATCGTTATTTACACGCCTCTGTAACAAGGACTGAATGTGTAGAAGCTGAATTCGGTGTTCATAAGGTGGAAGGTTATAAGGATCTGTCCAGGGAAGACCTTTTAAGGCAAAACGAACAAAATTATGCTGAACTGCCTCTATCCTAGATCTATGAACATCATAGAACGGAGTCCATACCTGCGATGCGTATTCCAGGTGCGGACGAACTAAAAAATTGTATAAAGATAGGGTAACATAAGGGTCTTGAAACTCTTTGGACCATCTTTTTACAAATCCTAACATTGAGTTAGCCTTTTTAACAAAGAGAGTTGATGTGCTCTGTGAAATCTAGACTTGGATTGAAGACGATTCCAAGATCTTTAAAACTAACAACACGGCACAATGTATGTTGTGAAATATTATAGTCAAATATGATTGGTACTCGTTTCTTTGAAAAAGTCATAGTTTGACATTTCGCTGGGTTAAGGTTTAATCCATTCTTGCTGCACACAATGTCGGCTTATAGATTCACACGATCACCGCTTGAGCATATAGATTTAAAAAGCTTCATATCGTCAGCAAAAACCAGAATTTCACTATTGCGAATGCATGATGATACATCATTAATAGCAAGAATAAAAAGAATGGGACCTAAATGACTTCCTTGTGGTACTCCAGAGTTAGCAGTAAAAGGATTTGACAATTTTTTTCTGAATTTCACCTGGTAGGATCTATTTCGAAGATAAGAAAATATCCAATCAATAAATCCAGCAGAAAATCCAAAGGCCTTAAGTTTAAAAATTATAATGTCGTGTGAAAGTTGGTTAAAAGCTTTTGAAAAGTCGGTATAAATGCAATCTAGTTCCTGTCCGTTTTTCAAAGCATTGGAGCACTTGTTTAAAAACGTTAGAAGGTTCGTTACCGTTGACCGCCTCTGCATAAATCCATGTTGTTAATTACAGATAATATTTTTGCGGAAAAACGTCATACTATTACAAACCACTTGCTCAAATAGCTTTGGAATTGGAATACAAGAGATTTTGGCAATCGGTCTGTAGTTCTTTATGTCAGACTTACTACCCTTTTTAAAAACGGGTGTAATAAATGATTTTTTCCATACACTGGGAAATTTCCCCGACTTAAGGGATAGCTCGAAAAGAAATTGAAGAGGAAAAGCTACAATTTAGTTTTTTAATGCATTTTTCGTTCGATCGCTCATTTCAGTTTATTATTGGCAGTTTTGTATACTCGAGAGCCATCGACGGCGAAGTTTGTATGAATTAATTTGTTTTTGACAAGATCGTTTGTCGTAAGCATTATCAAGCCAGAAAACGATTGCTATTATTATTTCAAACGTTTCAAACTACATTTTAGTGGCAAATAATTTCGTGCCAAAATTACTTACCATAGTTTTCTTTAAAGGCTGTAGCTTTGGTTTCCGAGTGAAATAAGGGCCGCGGAATTAACGCCCGCGGGTCTTAACTCCCACTTTGAAAGGAAAAAACACCCACGGGCATAAATTCCTTTTCAAAGTGGCAATAAGACCCTACACAAAAAAGCATTTAGACTCGTGTTACTTGCACCCACCCAAACACACACACACCCGAAGTCCTATAGTGGGCCAGGCAGAGGCGTTGCTGCCCCCCTTACCAATCTCAACTGTTGGAAAATAACACCCGCGAATTGTATTGCCATTTTTGGAAAAGATTAATGACTCTGGGCGTTGTTTCCTATCAAACTGGGAATTAAGACCCGCGGGCCCTAATCCTGCGGACCTTATTTCACTCCACCTGATACGACTACTTATGTGGAAAAAAACAAGGAAACAAAAAAAGTTGACTGGTTTTGGATGCTACTTTAATTTTGGTCTGTTTTTGACTTTGTGTATCTCGATAAGTATACAGCGAACGTGTTTGTTGTGAACATTCAAATGCAGAGTACAGTTTCGGTTTTCCTGTGTATTGGGGACATGTTTTTGACGAAATGCGAATTCAGTTTTATTTAAATTTGTTGCGAAAATGTGTATTAAGTGCAATATGGCGCACATGCTGTTCGGGCATTATGGCGTGAATGAACCATAATGCCCTTGTGAAGTTAACATGTAAATTTAGCACATGAACATTTAAGGTTATGTGACTTTTTTAAAGAAAAAAGCTTAAGTCTCAAAACAGAAAAAAAAAATAAGATGAAGCGCTGATATAAGACTCATTGATGGCATCGAAGGATTTTGAAATCCATCTAGCCCAAGAGTCTAAGGGCCGAATACTTCGGACAAAAATATTAGCGCCGGTTTTGGTAAAGATTACAGTACAGCAACATAAATAGAGGAATGGATTGTGCCCTTTGTGGCGAGATAACATAAACCTACTGCATTTAAATACAGGCCATATTTGCTCTCAGGGGTGCGCCATATTGCCCTTAGTTAGGGCATTATGGTTTTTTTTAGCTATTTTTTGATATTTTTTTTTCGGCCTAAAAATTTAATTATTGTTTCAATTCAATTTATTTATGTTTCCTTTTTCATAAATTAAATAAATAATACTGTTATTTGAAGTAAAAAATGTTATCCGAAGTAAAGTTATTGGGGATTGAAGGTAGGTGCGCCTAATCGCGCTGTGTAAGTTTCGATGTAATTATTTTGTGTCACCCTATTTTAAATGGGATTACTAATTCACTCATACAAGTTCAACATTTTAATTAACAATTCTTGTCATTTCAACCGTCCACCATTAGTCAAGCTCAAAATCTTAGTCATAGATTTCAGTGATGACATTTTTAGGGATGTCCAGTTCAGATTTGAAAAATTATAAAAACTGTGCATCCTTAGGTTATTTCTTTGTTGTTCGCTTCCCAGTTTTATCAAACAATATTAATGCAAAGGGAGCCAAATTAATATCGAACTGGAGAGCTTATTTGTAATGGGAAAATGAGAATGATTCAGGAACCAATTAGAAAGCCTTATAATGTCTTTAATATTACGTGCATACCCCAAAATATTAATACTCCACATCTACACTAGTAAATCATACAAAATTAATTCTTCAAGTGACGAGCAAATTTTAAAAAATTCCGTTAGCCTTATGGCCAGTTTCGCCAAACACTGTTAAATATTTATTTGGTTTTTAAATCTTAAAATGGCTTTTTTCAATTTCACCAACCACTTTCAGTTTTAAAAAATCCAATACACTAAAGTCCCATTTTGTTCCAAATAAATTTTAAATGTGTCTTAAAAATGCAAGACGAAGAAAACGATTGAAATTTTTCGATTGATAGGCTCTCCTCTCGCTTACTCTTAAAAAAGAGACCCATGTGTGGTGAATAAAAATCCGGGGTTGGCATGAAGTTTCCTCATTTTTTAAAAATTCACCTCCTAATGTTGGTGCACACCATTTTAAGTTAAAATGCCGATAAATTGTATTATCCCGTTAACTAAAATGCTTTTAGGTGTCTTTTGGTGAAACTGGGCATTAAAACCCATTTTCCTTATAATGCTCCATATTTCTATAATACATTCGCCCGTCCTTCACTGACTGGACTCAAAAACTGATATCCCCGATTGTATTTTGGTAACTTCGTCAAGAATGTCAAAATAATCCCCTTATTTATTGGGAACTTGTCGGTCGTGAATTCTTAAAAAGATATTTGATTTCATTGATTTTTATTTTCGTGGTTGAAAATTTTCAAACCAAATGTTTGAAGAGACTTGAAAATATGTTAAGCAATTAAAAAGTTCCAATCATTTCGTGATTTGTGACATTGAATAACGTGTATAGACAAATGCTCTTTAAAGCCAATATCAGAACTCTAGTTAAATAACGTTATTATTTGATGATGCAACGTCATTATTAAAATCTTCTTCTCATTATTAATATAATAGTTATATATAGGTACCTTACATTAAGGTTTCATGTTTTCATTAAAAAAGCTCAGGGTTACTTAAAGTCTTAAGACCTTCTTTACTTCATTTAATATGCTATAATACTTTTATTGCATGCAGTACATTCAATTATGAAATCATTTAAACTATATTAACATTCAGCTTTGCTGTTTTTTTTTATTTTTGTATGAACAATAAGCCTTCACAGATTTGTCACAACTATGGAATTCCTCCCATTCACACACAAATCAATTAACATAAAAATGATTGTTTTGATTTTTGCATGCACCTTCTCTTCTACTTCACAATCCAATATCAACAACTTTAACACAATAACTCTTTTTTTTTTTAAATTCATAAATACACAGAGAGTTCCAGTGACATTTTTGTTGCAACATTTAAATAATTTTTTTTTTTTTTTTTTTTATTTTCAATCGGTGGGAAGTTTCTCTAAGAGAATTCAACAAAGAAACTTATTATGTTGACTTTGGTGTAGGTAACTTACGCAACATTCTTGTGAACTCTTTTCACTTTTTTTTCTCTGTTAAATAAAAAAATAAAAGTTAACAAAAAAAAAAAATACTGTCAAGTTGTTAAGACGGGTTTCCGCTTTGAAGTATAGTTACCTTTACCCATCATCATCGGCTTTAAATTTACATAACCCGAAATCGAAACAGACAAGTTGACTTCATGCAAGTAAAGTGTCTGGGCTCTGACTGCATGAAGCCCTCTGATGACCCGCACTTATTTTGCAAGCCATAAAGATACCTACTTTTTATTTCCCAACGCACAATGGAGTATAAAATAATGTCGCTCCTCTAAGTAACCATGGAATACATCCATTAAAACATGTTTTTTTTTTTATAAATTTATGTTGATATTTTATGACCTTTTACACTGAAAGAAATAAATCGTACAAATCGTACGATGTTTTATTAAATGCGATGGATATAAATGAAATAAGGTTTATGTTACAACATTTTTAACATTAATCATCACAAGTGACATCTCGTTATCCTTACCATCTGTAATGCCAATAACATGATATGCCATGGAAGGATTCAGACCAGTAGCGTAGCAAAGTGCATGTATGTACATGTCATACAAAATTATTTAGAAAGCAATCAGAAATAGACTTCCGTAGATTCTAGATGGTTTTTGTAATAGTATTACCAGTGGTAAAAAGTTTCATTTATTTGAACTAGTTGTATCTTTCTGTGGCCACGATAAGTATCACACAGGGATGCAAGAAGCTCAAATTTCAGCTCAGCTCAAGCTCAGTTCACTTTTGAGCTAGCTCTATTTTTTGAGCTAGCTAAAATTTGAGCTTGCTTCACAGAAAAAATATGTGAGCTGAGCTGTCAGTTGAGCTGAGCTATGTTTGAGCTGAGCTATCATTTGAGCTGAGCTGTCTGTTGAGATGATCTGATGGTTGAGCTAAGCTGTTACTTGAAGTTTGTGTAAAGATTATTTGCAGATATAAAGGTACGTACAAATTGCAGTTAGTAACAATGTTTAATACAATGTAAGTACCTACATTACTTAAGTAACATCAGTTAGGTATTTGCGGTTACTCTGCATGAATTGTGTAAACAAGTACAAGTATAAGTACTAATAAGAGCTAGCTCAAAAAAAGAGCCGATCTGTGGGCTGAGCGCCGCTCTTTTTAGAGCTTGCTGCATACATGCTTATCGCAAAAAGGTTTAAAAACACATTGTGCAAATAAAAATGCGTCAAAAACTGTCCACTACGGATATATTACCACAAATTGCAATCAAATTCATCTGAAAATAAATTGCGCCCGTCTTTGAAGATATATAGTCCCCACGACCTAGTTTGACATTTCCCCTATCCAACAGCAAATGAACCTTCAAAATCGGTCTAGTGATTGCTGAAAAACAGACGGATTAAGATTGGTCGTTAAAATCATGAAAAATGGCTTATTTTTCGGTAAAAAAATTATTTTACTCAAAATAAATTTTTTTTGCCCTATTATTTAGAGTTCCAGAAGTACAACTTTGGTGACGGTTTTTGGCAAAACCGTGGCAATCTGTCCAGAAGTATAGTCCCCATGACCAAGTTTGATATTTCCTCTATCCATTAATTTGCGATATTAGATATTTTACGATACTAAAGTATCTTAGATTGCTTTTTTCGTGTGCAATTGAAAGCGCCCAATGTCAACTTTTGACATTCCCGATAATACAGTTTCAAAAATGGAAAAGTAGTTCGCGGTTCGATAATGCAGCTCATTCATCGAATTAAGTAATAGATTTTTATGCGAATGCGGATCCACTACGGATCCAACCGACTCCCGGGGAGTGAAATTTTGTGAATCCAGTAATAGATATGATTATTAATCTCATTAACAAAGTTTCAATTTATAAGAGCAGGAAATAAATTCGTTTACAATCGACAGACATTTTAACTTTTACACGAATTTTTTTCTTTCAGTGTACATATATTGCCCCTTTTTCCTATAGCATAAAACAAAATAATACAAAAAAAAAGAACTTTAGATCAGCAACATAACTTTCACTTACAAAAGCACCGGACAAATAAAATAAACAAAAAAAAATAAATCAAATAAAAAACTGAAGAAATAGAGAAATGGGGAATTTTCATATCAGAAAAATAAATTGTAGGTATACGATATTTTTTTTTATGTGAAATTGTGTGATGCTACATTTGATAATAAGTTAAATAAATTGATGCTTAGGTTTTAAAATTTAAAAAAAAAATAAAGAAAGGCTGGTTAGTATAATAGTTTTTACGTACGAAGTAACTGACACACTCACGCATTGTATATTGCACCCGTGACGTTAAATCTTTCACAAGGCAAATCTTTCAGATGTAGGTAGGTATTATTTTTTTATTCATCGTTTTGACAATCGCATTAAGATTAATTAGCAGGAAGACACTGATTTGCAGGTGGTTTGGAATTTATGAGAGCTAATCTTTGTGAGCCAGCAGGTGCTATCATAGTGGTTTCACTTTCATCATAATGGAATGTCTTCTATGAATTTCACCGGAGGTGGTAATGATTGATGTTAAAATTCCTGGCATTAGGTTTCTTTTGATGCAGATTGGTATAGTGGTACACAAACATACTGATGTGCTGACCTGATGCAAATCATATTAAATTAATGTTTATTTCGAAGGGGGTCAATTAGACTGCATATGCTTTGTTTTAATCGATTCATTAGTTAACTCATATAAAAGATTTGAATTCAAAACTACATATAAAAAATGTTTACAGTTATGAGAATTTGATTTTAGGTCAGTTCTATCAACAGACTGGTTTATTTGTATTTGAGTGTTATATTTTAAATAATTCCAACCTGTCTGGTTGATTTGGAAAAGAGTTTCATAACCGTATGTTTTTATGGAGTCTATTCTGACTAAAGCTGGCTGTCAGAGCTGGTAACGTATATAAATACTACCGGAGTTTCAGCAGAGAGTGTCAAACTCAATAATTCTATTCAGCTTTGATCTTGTCAAACTTATGCATTAAATTTGACCGTTCAATAATATAATGACATTCAGTTCCATAAAAGGCTATACAAGTTTTAAAACAGGGACCTGAAGCTTTTAAGAATATCAACAGAAATACCAGCACCAGGTTGATTTGATGCAGCTATATGTCAGCAATTATTCCAGTTTGCGATCAGCAGAAATCTCAAACTTATTCAATTATATATTCAAATAAAAGCCTCGGAGCATGTTTTCCTGGAAGGTGGAAGGATTCAACACGTGTAACCTACGTTTTGAGACAATTAAGCAGACAGTCCAATTCAACCACGAGGAACTTACTGCTCGGAAAGCAATACCCGAGGTCCATGATCCTACAAGGAAGCCATTTAAAGTTGCTTAATTAAACCGGACAATGTCTTATCCTCAATGAATAATAAAAATGAGGCTAGAATTATTTTACAGTATACCAACATTATAGTTCCAGATATGGAGTTTAGGTTTTGATGAAAAATCTATCCCTATACGTTGCCTTTTGCCTCGTCAGCCATCAAATCTCTAGATTTCGAGCAGCAGTTAAACATTGATCGAAACTCATCAAAATATTCACATCATTCAGCCGCTGAAAATCTTCTGTCTGCTCATGATTTCTTGACGTGACGTATAGCGTTTGCCACATTAATGTCACCAATGATTGCTGCGCGGACAGTTGAAGCTAATTGAAGAAGTTTATGAGTTATTAAAAAGTCAACTCCGTCGAATCCGAGCTTACTTACTTACTTAATATGGCATGGCGCTAATGTCCAACTTGGACCAGGACCATAACAAGCTCTTTTAGTCGTCTTGGTTACTAGATAACTGTCTCCAGCTTCGCAAGCCATATTGGTTGATGTCCTCACCCACTTGCGTGTGCCACCTACTAAAATTTTATACTCTACAACGCCGCCGGCCGCCCGTCCCACGGATATAGATTTAAAAATTCCAGGCCGGAGCATTGATTCGCTCTATAAAAGTAACCTAGCCACCTTAGTCTTTGGCTTTTTACGTATGTACATACATAAGAAATTCGATGTCAAATAATTGTAAGTTTCGCTTTAAACCATTTTTGACATCAAAAGTATTCGTGATTAAGCAGTGTGGCTTCTTTACTGCCACCCTGCACAAACGGAAGAGTTGGATATGGAGACATTACTCTTTAGAGCTTGTTTCTATGAATGCTGTCATAAGTGACTTTGAATTCAGTGAAAAGGTGGTGGATATCGATTTAAAATTCATGGATTATTAGATATGTCATAGTGCGAATAATTGGTCGATGGTGGACTTTTCCGACTTAAAGCTGCATTGATATGGAACTTTATTTTAGGTTGTTTACAAATGATTTCATGCGTTGACATAGTACGGCAGAAAAGATCTTGTATACGCATATAAAGAAACTAATGCGCTTGTAAATAGTTGGTACAGTCCCTCAATATGGTTGACGGTTGATTGATCAGGTTGTCACCGGCTCCTTGTAGATATTGAGATGCGGAAACTGCGTTCTATAGCTACCACAACGTTTCGCCGAGCAAAAAAGTATATTATATCTTCCCATTAATCCACAAAAGAAGTCTTCTCTTCTTCTTTAAATCACATAACTAAATTTTAATGCTAGGGCATTGCTCATTTGTTCTTTCTACGAACTCGCGTTCTTGGTTCCTTCACCGTACTACAACATTAAAATTGGAGAACTTTACCTTAATGCCGTGATTTTTACGAGGCACTGGTTTACATCCAGACTTCTAAATCACACCCAAAATGACGCTGCCTGTTAAGGTCACATACACCGTAGTTTAGATATTGCAGTCCTTCACTGCCACCTTGATGGAAAGAGAATTGAGTTAGTGGTTCTATCATCCTGCAACCAACAACCTTTCAAAGAGGGTTTGTTACCCAATCTATAGATGAGCTACTAAGTACTCGATGTGTGAATAGAATCAGGGGCGATAGGCCAGAGGTGGGACTTGTAGACGCTTGTTTCCTCTGCAATGCACGGTAACTACCGTTTGATGATCGCCGAATCCCAGCTACCCGAAATTCCTCCGAAGTTTGAAAATGTGATAGAAAGAATTCATATCATCAGGAATGGCGGTGCCCACTTCACCAATATCATTTTCTAAAAATAATGATGAAAAACTAAAAGATCCGAATAATCATTTAAAAGGTAAATTAAGGAAATCCTTTTTTTTTGTTCTTCCCTTGAATCTTGATGATCAATACGCATACAAATAGACATTCTTACATGATTGATCATCAGTGGAATTGACTAGAGCTGTACCGAAATATAGAGAGCCTGGAGTGATCAATGACGAATCTTAACGTAATACCTTGGATCCTAGAATGTCAGCATCACGTAAATCAAAGAACGGACTATTTTCTGGTATATAAATTTCTCATATGTCTTTCCACATATTACTTAAACGTAAGATCTTCGTGAGTAAGCATGTGACAGCAATATGAGTAACTGTTGCACTATGTGTTCTGCCATTTAACCTCAAAAAAATCTGATGGGAATAATTATAATGCAAATATGTATCTCGCAATAATAGCTTCCGATTATGCTTTAACATTCAAATCATCAAAAGACTACGGAACTTGCAATGAACTCACATAATAAGAGGAAACCAGCAAAATTGCAGCACATGTTTCCTACTACAATAACCAACAACAATACATGCATTATTATTATTAAATATTTATTTTGCTTTGATATAATCGTATATTATATGTAGATCTATCTAAGCAAATGCACACATTGCATATTTTTTAACTTCAATACCAATCAGCTAAGACAACTTTAATGGTATTATAAAGTAAAGTATACTTAAGACGATCGCTCACCCATTTTCTACGACGCAAGACAACGTACGGCTAAAGATTCAAAAGATACGATTGCGTATCTACCTATAGATATTTTCATGTGTATTAAATCTAAAATTAAAGTGCAACTGTTATTGTCGTTGTTGTTGCTCAAAGCTTAGCCTATTTTCGTCATATAATGTAATCAAAGTATAATAGCGGCAAATCTATGTTCTTTATCGTTATTACCGTGAAGTCGTTTTCTAGGGCTGGCTTTATAGGTTTAGGTAGGTACATAATTTTATAAACCTAGGAACAGATGCATTTTTTTCTTTCACTTTGAATTTTTTTTTTTTGTTAATTAATGTCCAACTTGTTGCTTTTGGCATCTTTTTTTACTGTTTTAGATATTTGTACAAATAAAATAAGAAAAATCTTTCTTTAAAAAAAATTCTATTAGCGTAACGGGTACAATAGTTGGCACCCCCAGTTTTTGTACCAATTATTGGCACCCCGTCATTCAAAAACTATTAACCTCAGTAAGCCAGTTTCTTTTTTTTTTAAACTGTAACAAATTTCCCACAATTTTGTGTCTTTGTTTTTGTGAATTACCTCTTCAGTTAGTGTGTGATAGTGAAAGTGTCAACACGTTTTAAAAAAGTGAAAAAATTGCAAAATTTAGTGTGTTCCTGCTAAGGACATAAGATTTTGTAAATAAGGCTTACGTAAATTATATATGTTTATTTTATTTAAAAGTTAAGTTTTTTGATATCATTTGATAAATTATTTGTTTTAAATTTGTTTACAACGAAGTCAGCCAGGAAAATTATATTTCTCAGGCCATACCAAAGGATAAAAGTCATGCCAGGAACTTGTTTTTAAATCCAGTCGAAGACATCGGAGAAAATAAAATTTGTAGAGGACAGGATGTGCTTTTCCTGTACAAAGTTTATGGCCCAAAACAGTTGGAGCTGAAAATTGTGGTATAAAATGTTCAAAATGTATAAGAGAGTATCATATTAAATGTTTAAAAAAAAACTTAAAAACAATGGCGCAAAATTATAGTCGATTTAACTCGAAACTGAAAGCAATTTAATGTGAAACTTGGTTAAAAATACGTTTTTCCGTATTATAAACGGCATAATGCATACATTTTCTTAATGAAGTTCTTAAGTTCTAAAGTTGAAATAATGTTAAGTGATGTCACGTTAATTCCTTAAATATAGGTTGACTATTATTTTGCGCCAATATTTTTCCAACTTTTACGTGTTCGCTGTTTATTACCAAAAATTAATAAATCTTAAGTTCCTATTTTAAAAATGTACATGAATTTGTATTGATTAATTTATATTTGTTCTATACTTTTTTTTAAACTTTATATTGTTAACATAATTTATTCTTTACTTCGTTTACTTATTGCCGAAAATGCATAAGTTTTTGTTTTAAATGTGTATATGAGTTTGTATTAATGAATTTATTTCTGCTGTAGACTTTTCTTTTGTAGGTTTTTTTTTATCTTAAAAATACTGTTTACTTTTTATTTTTTGATCGTTTTTTGGTAGCTATTTTCGTTCGATAAATAAATAAACTTTTTTATTAATAAAAATCTGTAAAAAAAATGTGTTTTTCTTTCAATTCTTTGGTGCCAGTAATTGTATATTTTTGGGGTGCCGACAATTGTGGTCGGTTGCCAATATATGTAGTTTTTGGTAAGCTTTTTTTAATTTAAGATTCAAACACCTTCATCAACAATAAAATTATAAATTGGTATTTTTTACTTATTTTTAACTCTATAAATGCCAAAAATACGACCAATTCAACTAGAAAAATCCTTAGGGGTGCCAATCATTGTACCCGTTACGCTGTACAGGGTGATTGGTATAAGGTGCACCAAAAAGCTTGAGCGTGTAGGTGGAGTTAAGAAAAGAAAAAAATCGTATGGAGGGGGGTGTCTATTTCCCCCCGTTTAGGCGGGAGGGGCAATTTTCTAAAAAATTGACATAAATCAGAAAAAAAATTATTTAAAAACAACGGTGAATGATACATAGCTTTGTTATATTTTTTTTGAAAGCCAAAAAACTACTCTTTTATTTAATTTTTAAATTAAGTTGTTTAAGTGAACAGTTTTAAAAAAATAATTTTCAAACTCAAAATTTAAAAAAAAAACTAAAAAAAAAATTTTAAACTAATTTTTTTCAAAATTTTATGTAATTAACTATTATTTTTATTTTTAAAATTCAATGCTCTTATTAATTTTTAGTCAAAAACAGAAAACCGAATGCCAAAATGTATCTTACTTTTTGAGAAATTAAGAAAAACTAGAAGTATTTTTTTAAAATAAAAATATAAAAAAATAATAAAACTGACATTCTAGTACCAATAGTACAATATAACAACAATAATAACGAAAATAATTTAAGTTCAAAACTTAACTTGTGATTTTATATCAAATATGTGACTCATTCTGTGAAAAAATGAAATGAAAATATTTTCACCCTTTCACCCTTATTTCGATTTCCAATCTGTAAAAAATTGAAACCAAGTGTCAATTTTTTTTTATTTAAATAAATTGTTTTCAAGCTTTGTATTTATAAATTTATTCGTTTAGTTTTTTCATAGAATTAGAATCGGCGCCTGGCAACCTCAATAACAAGGAAAATACACAAAAAACAACAAAACGTAATCACCACAGCGAAAAGAATTGAATTCACCACTATATGTTCATTCACTGAACGAGAATCGCTTTTTTGTACCAAGTGAATCAAAAAGGTGAAAATGTAGGGAAAACATTTTCGTTACCTACATAGTATGCTTCTATACAATTATGACACAACGTCTATACGATCTTTAATAGCAAAATTACACACTTATAACACCCAACTAGCATAAATCATTATTTGAACAGAGGTATACCATCTAAACCGAACTAACTCAAATATTTAACACGTACATACATTTTTACACACTGGCTCCACTGGCCATGCCGATGCCCAACAACTCAACAGCAATCTAATCCACTATCCAATTCTCATTCGGTCTGTGGGCAAATTAGGTCTTGTCGTTTCATTTCATTCTTCAACAACGAGTAAAAAAACATGCGTCCCTTTCCCCCGTTTCTTATATCAAAAGATACAGAAGTACATTCAAAATGAAAGAGAATGACAAACACCTGAAGAAATTGCAAATATACAACAAAAATTCTGCAAAAAGCAGCTCACATATACGAAACGTCAAAATTCATGTCCAAATTTTCAACAGCGCTCATGTCTTGTCGAAAAAATGGATTTCTACGACATGTCGCCTGATTGGGCATGGATTTTTCAAACTCCATTGGTTGTTCTCATGGCGTGTTCAAAATTAGAGCAGCGTTCATGTCCAGTGGAGCCAGTGTGTTACTAATTTTTGTTCAGTGTATAAACCAATTAACGCATTGACAAAAGTAAAGATATACATTTCCATTACCAACAAATAATAAACAGCTTTTCCGAAAGTATCTCATGAAAACAAAAAGTTATTCCATCCAGAAGAAAAATATTCAGTTCATCAAAACATAACAACGACCTCTATGAACAATTAAATAAACTTTCATTTACCCCATGCTAAAGCTACATCTGAATCAGAACATTAAAAGAGCTTAAAAATGCAACATAAAAAAAATAAGCGAAACCATCACCGAGTATGCGCACTGTGACGTCAACATAGCTGACAAAATGGCTAAACGAACTTTCAGACGGGTAGTATAGAACATATTAGTCGTGTTTTGTTGGTAATTTTTAGTTAGTCAGCACTGGAAGGAACCAACAAAACGCTATATTCACTTTTGTATCCACTTTCTTATTTTATTTCAAAGTTGGTATTCTTGACTATATGCCAAGCCGAAGTTTCAAATAATTTTATGGATGTGTCTGCAAAGTATGGCTATTTGAATATGCCGAGTTGGTCAACTTGTACCCCACCTTCCACTACAAACAAATAAAAACCGGATAAATAATCATTATTTAGCTTGAATATTACCAAATTAAATCCCAAATTATATAATTTTATTTAAAAATCTGCTTTAACCAATTTGTGTTTGTTTTTAAGCGAAAAGTTCAAAATCATCAAACCTTTTTTGCAACTTTCGTAGCTTGAAAGCTTCTTACTCCTTCCGCAACACGCCGCCCTAAAGGAAAACACAATGAACACAACCATTAATAATCTTTGTATATGGAGTCCATGTCTTAAGCTGTCGTAGGTGCCACCAACCTTTAAGCAAAAAATGTATTGACATTATATTTCGCGCCAAAAATTTCCAGGCATTCCAAGATTTTATCTTCACTTTTATGTTCACTTTAATTACTGACCAATTTATCGCCACTTTTCGTATCACATACAAAATTTTGCTAAAGTGACTAAACACTTACCAACAAAACACGACTATTATAGTAGGTAGATGAAATGAAATCGAAACAAAAGAGAAAGAACACACCTATAGGGCGTTCAGTAAAGGGACTCAATTAATTATAAATTTCGCTGCTAGGACACGGAATTTATTCCACACGATGTAGGAAGTATAGAAAAAAAGATGTGAATTTAGGTAGGTCAAATATAATGAAAGTCGATAGCTTCATAAATAAATAAAATTTATAACCAAATTGCATTTACATAGTTACAAAAAAATCGTATAGAATACAACACGAACGGACGTTTATACATACCAATACAGCCACCTGACTAACGACTCACTGAACTACATACAAACGACTTAATAAAAAGAAAACATACTTACCATACATATTAATAATTGTCATCAGTCCTACACGGACAAATTGACGAGACAACTTTCAGTATAAATAATTTATACCTCGACCAGTCAAAGTAAATGTTCTACTTACCTGACTGAAACTTAACTATAAAACAATACATACGAAAACAACACATAGGAAAACAACACATACGAAAATAATTCAAACGAAAACAATACATACGAAAACAAGCCATACAAATACAATACATACCGTACATAACAAACAAATAATAATACAAAAATAACTTATACTTACATACAGCTGATACCTGAAAATTTATCATTCATGCAACTATTATTCGCAATCATTCATGTACATACGACTTAATTTCCATACATCGAATTCCAATAAAGAATCGGAAATCAACCACACCGAACTTAACATAAAGGAAAGAGATCTAAAAGCGGAACAAATTTCGTTCCACAGCAAAAATTTTACTCCCTCCCCTTATTTGTAATTCGGAACGGCCGAACAAGAAACAACCATCTTGTTGAAAAGTAGCCATGTCGCCATAAATAAATTCTTTTTCATCTGTCTGCTCATCGTATAAAACCTATTGAATAGAAGAACAAAAAAAAAGTCAATTCAATAGATAGAAGATTATGTAAGTAATATAAAAATTAAAATCTAAAACATCTCTGACTAAATATTTTCAGTCAATAGGGAATTTATTTTGTACGCTAATGGCGGAGTCTCCGTCAGGCGAGACAAAAATTGAGTAATCAACAAAAAGGACAGCAAAGACAGAGAAAAAGAACCTAAAAATCAATTAAGCATCGAATCAATAATACCAGGTAAATAAAATAAATTAAAAATTAGTAAAATTAGATTCGAACCAAAAAAATATGATGTACATACATCATATCCAGCATTTTTTTTTTGTTGCATAGACGTACACCTCAGTGTATATGATTTAGTACATGAAGATTCAAACAATTTTTTTTTCATGCAATACAGGTAGGCGGTCAAGAATAGATGATTTTTGTGCAATCACATCATTGCAAAACCCAACACAGAACCAAGTTTTATCGCTTAGGAGATAAATTGAGGTAAAACACGTGCACAGTAGAATGCGCAGCAAAAATTCATCAACCGAGGACTTTTCTACCTAGTTAATTTTTTTATTAGTTGGTCAAGGGCCACGTCAACATTTATAATTGGCCAAAGACCAGTTTGATTTATTTCGGCCGAAAAGCGAGGCAAATTCATCCTCCATGTGACTGGAAATGAATTGCTGTAGATCATCATTAGTGATAGTGCTGTACGTCACTATTATCAACATTAACAACTGTAGTCATCTTTACCGTACTCAAGAGTACCTACATTTAATTTTTATGGCGCTATAAACAACAGATAAGAGAATAAGTATCCTGAAGACGATGTAAGTCTTCTAAAGTTTTTTAAGTATTTTTATAATTATTTTGGAAAATTTTTAAGAAATCTTAAACCCAAACCTACAATGATATAGTGAATAACTGTAATAAAAGAAAAAATACTTACTTTTGCGAAAGATACCTATTTTGAACAGCAAACATAAAAATACCAAAAATTTTACCTGAAAACTCACCTTGTTGAAAATATTTAAAATAAATATTTGTAGTGTCTGAAAAGAAAAAAATAAATTAACGTAAAGACAGAACTTACCTGAAAGATAACGTCATTTAATAACGAAGTTAAGAAGATTAGAATCGATGATAGATGCTGAAACAAAAGAACAGTTAACGTAAAAATAATTTTGAAACTAAATTAAAGTAATAAAGTAAAGAAATTTTTATTTGGATGAAGGATTGAAACCTATGTATGTATATAAGTAACAAAAATTTAAATTTTGGTCTAAGACGTAAAGTCAAAAACGAAAACTTGGTCACTTCCACTCAAACCACGAGATATTAAGAGCCTCGTGATTATATATGCCAATCAGTTTAATAACTATAGGTGAATTTAAATGTATGTGAAACGATTTCATGTATCCATCAGATACATTTTTTTTGAAGCATGATGCATAAAACTAAAGTAACAATATTATTGTGAGCCCGTCTGTTAATAATATCTGAAAAGAAAAAGATAGTTGAATTTAATGAAGACTATAAGATTTATAAAGATTTACCTGTCTGAATTTGTACTTCGTGTGAGAACCACTAAAATTAAAACAGTAGCTCTGTCACGCGAGAGTAAATAAAAGATTTGTCGTATTGATCATCGCAACGTATGCGTTAGAAGTATCTGAAAGAATTTAAAGATAATGCGTCGTGATTAGATATGTGTGAATAATTTCGGGATTTTTTTTTGTGAAGTCTAGTTGAATGTACTTACATATGGTGAAAAATTAAAGCTTGATTTTTTTTTGATTAAGAGCCTTCTGCTGAAAATATAAAGTTTGTATAGTGGATGGGTACACAATTTCATATTAGAGGTCATTAGATTTACATATGTGCCTATTAAGAAATTGTATCCCCATTGAATTGGATGGATTTTGATTTTTGATTGTCGTAAAGAAAGGCAATATTTAAAGTAAAGATAATTTAACTTTTGTGTAAGACAGTGAGAAAATAAACTTGATTGATCCGAATTAATGGAAGTCAATTTTAATTTCAACACTTGTAGTAAGGAAGTATTTATTTTTACCTAAGTACATTGAACATAAATTTCAATTCGTATTGTCGTGATTTGTTTGGATTTAGTTTTTGATTAGCGATAAAGTAAAACGCAAAAATATATGCTGCCCTTTTTTTATAAAAAGAAAAGTTTATTAAGAAGTGAATCTCAATAAGTTAATTAACTTACCTATGTGTAATTGAGTATCGTATTAATAATGACACACCCATTTCGAAAAAGCCTGAAGAAAGAGTAAAGTTAATCTGTTCCTTAAAATCTAAAGAAAACCTGGGAGAGGGGAACTGCATTTCATCCGAACACCTAAGTATTATATATAATATATTTGATTGAAACCATATAATATATTGAATTGTAACTATATAATTATATATTACTTATATTTTTGATTTTAATAACTTTAGATTTTGTGTTTTTCTTGTGTGTACTCATATCGTCTACGTTTATCGTGAGAGCGAGAAGTGAGAAATTTACTTTCTTTTGTCTTGATTTTGAAGGATTCTCATGCGAAATTTTATAAAGCTATATAGTTATTAGTTTTGAAAGATTGATACTGTAGAGACATGAAACCTCTCTTAAAAGATGTAAAGTTAATTTTTAGTCTAAAAATGTATTTAACTTTGAACACGTTTGCTAATTTTTTTGTAAAACAATAATATTTGACAGACATTTTCAAAATTAAGAATTACTATAAGATAGATAGTGAAGAAGAATTTGATGTTAATATTAAGCTTATAGAAGAATAAATTTGTATAAGATTTTGAATAAAAATATCTTATGTTTCATTTCTAATGTGGAGATAGTATGAGATTTTTGAATCTCTGGGAAGTCAATTTGATTTTTATGAGTTTTATAGATTCCATGATGGAGTTGTAGAAACTTAAGGACTGGGGTCGTGGCAGGAGCCATTTTCTTTTGTCAAGAGAGCAACTCCACCAACAACAACAACATTTTATATAATTTTTGTTGTTTCTTTACTTTATTTCATTTTTAGTATTTATTTTAAAATGAATTGTTTAGCTGTTAAGTGTCTTGAGCATTCGGACTCAGTCACCCTTTTCGAATGCTTTGGTCCTTGTGGTCAATCTTTCCACGCCAAGTGCATTGGCTCAACTAGTGCTTTTATTGAAAAGATAATTTCTTCAAAAATTGCTTTTTGGTATTGTGCTAATTGTAGGCAACTGTCTCTTTCCCAACTTTCTTTTAAAATGTCGGCTTTGAAAACAGATGTCTTGAAAATTTCGAAGACATTTGAAGATCTCTTAGTGCATTTCAATTCCATAGCTTCAAATGTCAACTCGTTTCCGCTATCAACTGAAACATCTGTTAAATCTACTTCAACAGATGATGAAATCATAGTTTCCACTGAAATAATAAATCAGAAAATTTCTAGTTCTTCTAAGAGCAAGAAAAGAGGCCGCGAGGGTTCATCGTCATCGAAAAACCCTTACGTACGAACCTTAGGAGCAATAATAATAAAACAGTTGTAAACGCTTAAGTTCCTGTCCAGGAAATGAACATTTCACCCGCCATAATTTTAAATGCTGACTTAGATCAACCAGTAGCTTCCGTTGATACGCCCATCCAAAAAGTTGAGATTGAAAATCCTACCATTAGTTCTCTTCCCGTGATAACCTCTGTAGCACCGAAAAAAATTGAATCAGTACCTAGGCCCAAATTAGTATTTGTGTCCCGACTGGACCCCAAACTTCAATCCAGTGATATACTCCAACATCTGGTGGACATCAAATGTATCTCTTCTTCTTCATGCATTAAATGCACTAAAATCAGTAAACCTGATAGCTTCGTATCCTCTTTTAAAATAACAGCTCCCTCATCATTATTTGATGATCTTTGTAATAGCAATTATTGGCCTACCGATACTCTTGTTAAGGAATTTTCGGTGCGTTCTAAACGAAGAGTTAATCGAAAATCTTCGGAAATCCCTGCTTCAAAAAACTAAATAGGTTATCCCTCTTCTATCAGAACGTTAGAGGGATTCGCAGCAAAACTGCTGAAATTTTCAAAAAATCTCAGGCTTTTCCGCATGATATCATTGTCCTTACTGAAACATGGCTCAATGACACCTTTTTAGACAAGGAAATTTTTGACGAAGAGTTCAATGTTTTCAGAAGAGATCGTCATGTAGATAAGCCCAAAGAAGTTGGTGGTGGTGTTTTGATTGCTGTTCGTAATCACCTCACATCTAATCTTGTCTCTTTCCCTTTTAATATATCAGTTGAACTTATTTGCCTTAGAATTTCAATTGAATCCAAAGATTTTTTTATTCTGAATGTTTATATTCCTCCAAAAAGTCCAGTAGCAATTTATTCTGAGGTCTCCTTAGCTTTGGATCATGTAATTGTTACAGCTGGCTTTAATAGTAATATTTTACTGGTGGGTGACTTCAATTTGCCTAACGTTAATTGGATCCCCTCAGAAGACGAGTCCTATTTTGAAGCATCCCCTACTTCCTCTCAACAGGAGCTTCTTCTTTTGGATAATATTATTTGTACTGACTTACAGCAAGTAAACTGTATTAAAAACTTTAAAAATCGAATTCTCGATTTAGTCTTTTCATCTGACGCTGCTAGTGTTGTTGTGGTAGAATCTGCCACAGCCTTATCTAATATAGACAGCTACCATCCTCCCCTTGATATATTTTTGGATTTGAGTTGCCATTTGCTCAATAACACTCAGTCGCATGACTGTTCATATTCTCTTGATTTTCGTAAAGCTAATTTTCAATTACTTTATGATGAATTAAGTTCCTCTGGTATTTCAGATATTTCTTTAACTAATATTGACGTCGCAGTTACTGAATTTTATACTATTTTCAATAACTGCTTAGCAAAATCTGTTCCTACTAAACTGTCTAAAACTTCCAAAGTTTCACATCCATGGTTTACAAAGGAGCTCACATCTCTTCGTAACAAAAGAAATAAGGCTTGGAAAACTTATATCAAAAGTCTTTCTACTTTGGATCATAATGTGTATATTTCGCTTTTTGAGCAGTTTAATAACCTTTCTAAAAGTTTATACTCTGACTACTTAAAGGAAATGGAGGTTTCATTGAAACTTGATCCAAAGAAGTTTTGGAATTTTGTAAATTCAAAAAAGAAGTCTGACGGATATCCAATAAACTTTGTTTATAATGATTCTTCGTTAAGGAGCTCTTCTGATATCTGTAATGCATTTTCAGAAAATTTTAGTAACTCTTTTATTGACACTCGTGTTGATATTGATGTTGAATTCTTTGAATATTTGCGTGACTGTCCTCAAGTTACTTTTAACAACGTTCCGATGGAACATGACAAAATTTTACATTTTCTTTCATTGCTTAAAGATGACTACTCTCCAGGCCCAGATGGCATTCCTCCAATTATACTGAAAAAATGTAGCTCCATTATAGCTTTTCCTCTTCAACTTCTTTTCGAGCTATCCCTTAAGTCGGGGAAATTTCCCAGTGTATGGAAAAAATCATTTATTACACCCGTTTTTAAAAAGGGTTGTAAGTCTGACATAAAGAACTACAGACCGATTGCCAAACTCTCTTGTATTCCAAAGCTATTTGAGCAAGTGGTTTGTAATAGTATGACGTTTTTCTGCAAAAATATTATCTGTAATCAACAACATGGATTTATGCAGAGGCGGTCAACGGTAACGAACCTTCTAACGTTTTTACACAAGTGCTTCAATGCTTTGGAGAACGGACAGGAACTAGATTGCATTTATACCGACTTTTCAAAAGCTTTTGACCAACTTTCACACGACATTATAATTTTTAAACTTAAGGCCTTTGGATTTTCTGCTGGATTTATTGATTGGATATATTCTTATCTTCAAAATAGATCCTACCAGGTGAAATTCAGAAAAACATTTTCAAACCCTTTTACAGCCAACTCTGGAGTACCGCAAGGAAGTCATTTAGGTCCCATTCTTTTTATTCTTGCTATTAATGATGTCACATCATGTATTCCCAATAGTGAAATTCTGATTTTTGCTGACGATATGAAGATTTTTAAATCTATATGCTCAAGCGGTGATCGTGTGAATCTGCAAGCCGACATTGATAGCTTTTGCACTTGGTGCAGCAAGAATGGATTAAACCTTAACCCAGCGAAATGTCAAACTATGACTTTTTCAAAGAAACGAGTACCCATTATATTTGACTATAATATTTCACAACATACATTGTGCCGTGTTGTTAGTTTTAAAGATCTTGGAATCGTCTTCAATTCAAGTCTAGATTTCACAGAGCACATCAACTCTCTTGTTAAAAAGGCTAACTCAATGTTAGGTTTTGTAAAAAGATGGTCCAAAGAGTTTCAAGACCCTTATGTTACCCTAAATTTATACAATTGTTTTGTTCGTCCGCATCTGGAATACGCATCGCAGGTATGGACTCCGTTCTATGATGTTCATAGATCTAGGATAGAGGCAGTTCAGCATAATTTTGTTCGTTTTGCCTTAAAAGGTTTTCCCTGGACAGATGCTTATAACCTTCCACCTTATGAACACCGAATTCAGCTTCTACACATTCAGTCCTTGTTACAGAGGCGTGTAAATAACGATATAGTTTTTATCCACCAACTTCTTTCGGGCGCATTAGATGCACCTGATCTACTTACTTGTGTTGGACTCAATTATCGTGGGGGTGCTCACCATCTGCGTAGCCTTGAGCTCCTACATTGTCCACACCATCGGACTAATTATGGTATAAATGAGCCGCTTACCCGCATGTGCAGGCTTTTCAATTTAAATTCTAAAATGATTGATTTTAATGACAATAAAATAAATCTTAAGAACGTACTTAAAACCAGTGCTCCACGCTTTTAGTTCATGTTTTATGTATTTTGTATTGTTAAAATATATGTTTTATTGTATTATAGTGCTTGTGTTATTGTAGTTATTTGTTTTACATTACTAACAACTAACACCAGCACTAAGTGATGAGCCAGTGGAACACATATAATGTGTTGGCAAATCTTTGTTCATAAGCTGAAGCTTGCTCTAAGCTCCTTATGAACAGGATCTGATAGTGTATAAACAACAACAACAATGTAGAGCATAGGAACATTCCTCACTATTTCTATTGATTTAGAGGGATGTTTCCTCATTTTAAAATCGTGTCAGAGGAAATATCAATAGGGACGATATCTGTTAGTGGCCACTAATAGAATCCTTAGGTAGGGTAGTTAGACACAGTGGAGAATCACTAAACACCTGATTCTCCCACACAATTGTTATTGCAAATATTTTTTTTTTTGAGCGTTAAAGAACACAGAGGGTAGGGCGAAGGTAGCTCAAAGGGATAAGTACACCTTTATTCCAGTCCAAGAATCTGTCTGTTTAATATTTCTTCTCTTCTCAAAATTTTTCTGTTTGATCGTACACTTTGTCAGCCCTCCAAGCATTTTAATCGATTTCGAGTCAACCAATACCTAGATTCCAAGTCAAATAATATGATAACACCGGCTTCCGTCTCTTGTAGCAAAGACTCGTGACCCTTAGCACGTTGAGCTAGCTGAGGTGGATGAGAAGGACCATCAGACGCAGCAGTCGAGAGTTAGCCACCCCTATTTGCCACGGCTAGGACGTGCTTCTCTGTTGAGCGGAGTAGTAAATGTCGGCAGTGAATAGGGTTAGGATCCTTGTCCAAGTTAGTTCTTTTTGAACTCAACCAATTCTCTTTCTTGCTCACACCTTCCGGTGGACAAGGTAGAGGAGTTGTAGCAGTGGAGAAATAAGAAGGATAACCTGTCCTTCATCAGAAGTAAGGTCAAGGAATCTTTCCAAATGTTATACAACCAGTGTATATATCATCTAGGTACACACAGATTCTTCTAGTTTCGGGATAATATGGGAGCAGCAAAGTAGAACCCTGTCCTATCTACTGAGATGGATGGAGGGTGAGGTTATTTTTACTCATATCTCTCCTATTAACTTGAAGTATCTTTTTATGGATAATGGTTCCGCAAAGATTAATTAGCCTCTTTTTTGTTTGGTAGAGATAGAAGATATGAGTACTGACTCTATGTAAGGTGTGGATAAAGTAATTCAATAAAACAATTCTATAGGCTTTGTCCGGATAAGCAACACTCAACATAGGAATCGGGATTTCAAATTACTAGGTATTTCCTTTCGGTGCCGAACTAATAGAACGATGATGGTAATGTTGAAATTTTCGACCCTTGTTTACGCTGCGTTATGTGACGAGGATTTAGTAAGTTTTTATGTTTTCTCATTACATAAATGACGTCCAACGTGAGGTAATGGAATTTCACGAGTGCGAAAATTTTCGCGATCAACCGATTCATAGGCCTAAGTCATTTATCTTAGAGTTTCGGTACACAATTGGTGCTGTGTTTGAAGAGACTAGAAAAATCTTTGTAACATAAATTTTTAATTTTCTTTTTTGTTGCCATTACCCACAATAACGCTCACATGCAGGCATCAATGAAATTTCGCCATCCAACACCATCTCCATGCGAAATTTTATTGCGAAATTCAGCTATTTCTTGTTTTTTTTTTTGTGAGTTTGCTTTGCAAAAATTCAAATTCTCATTTCTTTTTGTGATTTTCTGATGTCGACTTCCTGTATGATACCTTGTTGTGGTTAATGGTCAACAACGAAGAAATTATATTTATTCCCGTTACAAAAGCAATGCCTGAAAGTAAATGTAAAAACGATTTTTTCGATTCACGTTTTCACAGAACCCGAATAGGCCCCATGGTCTCATGGACGCTGAAAAACCGGTATAAATTGAATGCTGTACTGTGAATCGAATGCGATACATTGGTTTTTCCAAAAAAATCAGAACACCGCCTCCTACTTCTTTAAGTTTATCAACATGACGATCTTTTTTGTACACTAAGAACTCTTGATTGAAAAGTTCTGTGTCCAAATAGCTAGAATTCAGCCAGGTTTCTGTTAAAGCAAAGATGTCATGTGAAAAAGCTTGAGAGTTAGTATATAAATTGGCAGTTTTGCTGCGAAGCCCTCTAACATTCTGATAAAAGAGGGTAATCCTGTTCAGTTTTTTGCTGCCGAATTTTTCGATATAACTCGCCGAGGTCTGTTTTTTTTGACAGTTGTGAATTCTTTTACAAGAGCTTCAGTTGGCCAGTTATTATTGTTAATGATTGAATTGAAAAGTGTGGGATTGGCAACTATTTTAAAAGAAGAAACGAAACTATTTACTTTGCTAATCTTCGTGCATTTAATAGACGCTTTGTCAGGAATGCATTTGTTAGATACTAAATGAGAAACAATATCATCAACAACAATATCTGGATTCAAACGCGATACGAAAATAGACTTCGGTTTCGGGACAGCCTCGATAGGTCTAGGACAAGAATCTGTTGATACAAGATGATCCGATATGGTTTCACAATCCATATCACCATCTATATCTGAAATAGGCATTAAAGTAGGATTGATGGTCTGAGATGAAACAGGTGAAACCGAAGTATTATTAAGGTTTGAACAGCTCCTGAGATTAGTTCGCTTTGGGGGAGGACTCGTATTTTTAATCACTGATTTTTCTCGTCCCCTTTTCTTACCATTTTTAAAAACTGGGGCAAGAAGAATACTAGAAGATGAAGAGGATTCTGCAAACAAATCCTTGTCAACTGATGAGACAGAAGCAAGGGGAGGTCCTTGGATCAGATCATCAGTTGATGTTGATATGTTAACCTTATTATTTAAAGGACAAAAAGTGGATACGTTTGAGACTGCAGTATTGAAATTTGTAAGCAAGTCCTCAAACCCTGCAGACAGTTTTAATATGTTTTCTTTGAAAGAATTCATCTTAAAAGCTAGCTGCGAAATGGATATTTTGCGGCAGTCGGTACAGTACCAAAAGGCAATTTTCGAAGCTATTATTTTTTCAATGAATGCATTCGTGGAACCAACACATTTGGCATGATAAAGATTGCCACAGGTTCCAAAACATGCAAACAAGGGCTGATTGTTTGAGCTATCAGGGCAGGCTGTTGCGGAGCAAACCATTATCGCGATTTAAAAAAAACTAAAAATATTATATAAAAATGATATAAAAAATAAACCAATAAAAAATTATTGTTTTTAGTTAAAAAAAAAAAAAAAAAATTAAAATTAAGATGAAAGAGAAGAGAAAAAAAAATAAAATAAAAAAGAAGATTTCAGACGGTGGGATGCGAACCCACGAGGCAAATATCTGAGAATGAAGTATTATCTAATTGAGCTACCAAGCTCCTTAAAATGTAATGGATTTTTGTTAAATTAAAATAAAAAATACTAAAATTAAAATGAGAAAAGCTCAAATTAAGGGGAAATTTAACGTTAGCTTAAGGTGAGCACATACACAGAACCACATTAAAAGCACTTAATCACACACGCAAATGAATCAAATAACAATTAAAATTAAATAAATAAGAACATGGGTGACTTATTCAAACAATTGTTTTCACCGCGCACTGTATTTAAACAAATTATTTATTATGAATTTTAATTTAAATATATAAAATATCACTAGAAAAAGTGATATTGGTCAAAAATTATAATTAAAACACAGTAATTAGATTAGAAAAACAAATTTAAAGTCGCGATGATTTGGAGATCCAACACAACACATTAGAACCAGTGCTGACACTGACACTTACATGTTTTGTATGCTTTGACCATATATGATACATGGACGCTGGAAAACAGGTACAAATTGAGACCCGCCAAACGAAATTCGGGGCGCAGAGATGAAGAAAACAATTTAGTATAAAACAAGTGGATTGTTTGGTTTAGTATAGTTTATTTCGAGTAAATACTAACACAGTAAGATAAATCTTATAATCTAGTAATCTAGTGATAGTTTATGGATTTACAAAGTTCAATATTCAAGGATTTTGCTTTTAATTTATAATTATAACAATTCATATGATTTAAGAAATAAAGAAGAAAAATAAAAAAAAAACATTATACATATCGTGTCATGTCCAATATGATCATATATTATACATGGACGCTCAAAACCAGATGCAAATTGAGTTTGGTGTATATTATGTGATACATCGTACAGTGAAGTTGTTGATATTTAATCAGTTTTTAATAAGCTATCAAAAGAGACACCTCCAACAGACCGTCAGAGCCGCCCCTTTTAAACTTATCGGAGATGCCCGTGGGGTGTTTTTACGACTCTTTATAATTTTTAATAATTAAACAAAGAGAAGTATTACAAATTTACAATAAAATAATAAATCTATATTTAGTACCTATTGTATTCTTTAAATATCTTATTTGCAAAGTACTATTGAAAAAAAAAACTTACAAGAATCTTAAGAAGATACCCGGAAAGTTATTTATACTTATCCAAAATCTTTTCTGCCTCCTACTTTGACAGGGTTTGGTACTAGACTTCTGAAAATTTTACCATGTGTTTGTCATGAATGACTAACAGTATTTTTAAAGGGAGACACACACAGATAAAAGGTGACTGTCGGAGGTGCCCCACTGTCGGAGGTGCCCCACTGTCGGAGGATGCAACCCCTAACCTACTCCATCTGACCCAAAACCAGTAGGTATCAACGATTTTTGTTTTGGCTTTGTGATGAAAATTCGCACTTAATACTAAGCAAATGCCAAAATTGGGTTGGTAGGTTAGGTTAGGTTCTATACATATACATAATAAGAAGATATGTGTGATGTTGTGTAGAATGTCACCATGTAGTTCAATCAATCAATAAGTTAAGCGTTTTTCGATAGACCCCGTTTTTGTCATATTTTTTCTTAAGTCAAGACATTTTTATTCAAGCTGTTACTAAAGCACTAGGAAATGGGCTATGCCTTCCTATAAAAAAAAATATGTCTCATCATTTCATCAAAATTTGTAACATCGTCACCAAATGAATAATTACTCTTTTGTGTACAGACACGACACACGAGCACTTCATATATTTAAAACTTTTATGTTTTTGTAACTATTCAAGTAATAAATACTCTGACCTCTGATCTTGTTGTTATTATTTCTTTGCAATTCTCGGAGAGTTTGGGTACACACACGACACTTTTATAAACACCACTCCTCTCTTCCAAATTAACTTCAGAAGGAGCTTTGTGTTTTTGTCGTAGTATCAAGTTCCTTATTAATTCTATCGGAAAACAATTGTCTAAGAGTATTTGTGTAACTTTTTTCTCATTAGCGGAGTGGAATTTTCGTCACTCAACGCAAAGACTTTGTTTATAAGGTTGGATGCAGTGTTTATATGCATGTATTTTGCATGATTAGACCGGAAATTGATCAGTCTTCCAGATGCCGTATCTTTCTGGTACCAAAAGATAGCTGATGTTTTCACGATGTATAATGACATCTAAGAACGCTATAGATCTACTTTTTTCTCTCTCGATAGTAAATTGGATTTTTTCGTGAAATTTGTTTAGGCATCGGAGCACATCTTCGTCAAAGAATAGCGAACCATAAATCAGACGTACGCCTGAAAAGTTCTGAGAAGACGGCTAGTCATAGCGTCGAGACTGGTCACAAACTGGACTTTGAAGGGGTAAAAATCCTGGCAACAGAAAAACACACATCTAAACGCTATACATTAGAAACACTTCACATAATAAACAATAAAAAAACTATGCACCGTAAACAAGACGTACAAAACATATCATCGGTTTACTGTTCCTTGGTTGCTGAGAACAAGTCAAACTGTTGAAAGTTCAAACTCAACGGACTAATCTCCTATCAAGGAAGTGTTTAAATTTAAGTGTCCAATAAATTTCTATTTGTACAATTAAAAAATTGTTTAATATTTTTATTCTGTATTTGTTATATATCGAACTCGATGTAAGTTATATTTGTCCACATATTATGTAATTATATATGTTAAATTTTTTTTTTTAATTTTGTAAATAAAGCTCCCCTGAAGAAGACGGCAACCATCGACGGTGGAAAACGTTGGAAAAAATACAAATGAAAATTGTTTTCATTTAAAACATTAATACGACCAACACAGCCGAAGAGAATCAATATAAATATTCTCAAATATTCATATAATTATCAACTTGGTCAAAGCTACATATATATAAATATTATATTGTATAACGTGGCAGTTCCTTTAGATTTTAAGTTTTTATCCAGTCACTAAAACTCTATAAAATAAATATTAAATGATGGTTTTTTAATTTTTTTTTTTTATTTTCAGTTGTAAGATATAGTTTAAATATCAAATCTCTGAGCAAGCTGCGTATGCTTAATAAGAAAAAAACTGTAGTCGCCTAGGATTCCCAGGCCAAACCGGTCTTATATCTACTAAGCTCCGCCTTAGTGTCTCGTACCTCTACATTTAATTATACACTTCTTCTATCTTCTCTCGTATCAAAGTAAGAGTTCAAAATTTTGTTTATAAATTAAACTACTACTACTAATGGGTCGATATAAAAATTGAACGTTCCTAATTGAAAAAGAGCTTTTTAAGGTTGTTTGATTCTTGCTCTTAAACAGCTGATAATTTTGTATATAAACTAGCTGACGAAGCATGGAGTGCAAGCGGCAAGAAGCTATAAATATTTGACAATATTTTATTGTTCTTCAAAATCAAAGAAATTTGGTTTCTTGATTTGTCGGTACAATCTCCGATACGGGTTCCATTCATAACATAAAAATTAATCAATTTTCCGAAAAGTTGAAACGAATTTTAACATTTTATACTAATTTCATCATAATTTTTTGTTTCGCGAATAGAAAAAGTTGTATACAATTTATTTTTTTAAAAGATCACCGATAATTTTATTTTCAACATTAAAATTGTCTGCAGAGTTCGAAAGCCTTCACCTTCAGTAATACTTTAGATATGTATAGTACGTATTCAGATTGCTTGAGAAATTACTTTCTTTAATCATCTGTTTGCATTTTAAATTCATACAACATAAAACCAAAGAACTGATAGGCATATATTTAAATGGGGACATTACATACAAGGTCAGACGAATATAAATTGTTTGGTCGTTGTGCCCTAGATACCTAATCATACACAAATCAACAAAAAGCATTTTGCAAAACAATATTGTGTTCGATGAAAGTTCTAAAACACTTTTTCCGCTGCAATGAACATTCATGACATCCCACTTAGTTTGGCATTGTTACAAGACTTCGCACATATGCACACCGTTCGTCACCATTTGTTTCACTCAAGAAGGTGTGCCACTGTCAAATAAACGATTATGTCCAAACAAAAGAAACCATTCGGTTAAGTGTACGCATTCCATTAATTTTTGGTCTTGGCCAAAAAGTCTATCTCAATTTTTTTTTTGTATATTAGAGGCGAAAAAAGAAAGTAAATCTATATAGTATGCGTATGCCCACTAGAAAAGCGTTGTCTAAATGTAGTATGAAGACATAGTTTGACACATCAACAATGCTTATTGGAAAAGAAGAATCACTTACAAGTCGATGATTAGTTAGCAGTTGCGGATTATTCAATAAGTCGGCCCGTGTTTTTAAGGGCCCTAGTAAATCTTTTATTTTGTGTATTCTTATATATCTAACATGATAAGTTTTTCAACTATACACGTTATAATAGTTCAATTTTACTGCATCGAAGCTCTTGGAAGTTGTCAAATTGGTTTTTATTTGAATAAAAATGCATGGCCGATATCCGCCAGAGATTCTCAAAAGAATTTCCGGACTTCGAGATGGCCTGCCAAAAGTTGTAATGTGTTTTGCCTCAAACCAGTTTCCGCTTGAGAGCGCTCGAGAGATGTGAATATAGACACGCTATCCTGCAGTTGTAAGTGGGTTCTGCATTACTATTCAACTTTCTTCAGCGTCAAATCCTCCATACCCAATATAATTTTTTTGTTATTAATATTATGCTTCTTTAAGTTTAATAAAAACGATATTTTCTTTAATATTCACTGCTTCCAATATATTTCGAGGATTGGATTAATAAAAAATGTGCTGCCAATTTGCAGTCTGCAACATGTTTTTTGCTGGATATAACAATTTTTTTATTGGAATTCGCACAACTGTAGCATAAATTGGTCCTTCCAATAAAAAATAAGAAACAACTTTATCAGTATAACTATACCTTACATAGGGCTTATTTAATTCTATTGCATATTTATTATTAATACCTTTTTATATCTGTTTGAGAACAAAAGCAATATGAAAATTTTTACCCCTTACAATTTGTATCCCAACGGGCCGATACCCTTTTATCCCGGCCATGTATTTCCGTGCGTGCGTCGGATGTATGCATTACATACAAATTGTTAAATGGAATGTTCCACTTCGTGCAAAGCAAATAGAAGACATCACTTTGTTTTGGAAAAACGAAATTTTGTTCGTGCCCAAAATCGTTTCGGCATCTGATGTGAATAACTAATTGGAAACTATTTAAGAAAAACCGAAGTATTGTTATAATGAATTTGAATTCGTTTTTGAAGAGAATTAAATGAGTTTAATGGCCGCAACTTTGTTATAAGAAGAATGATTAGAATTTTAATAAGAATATTATATTTTATTGTTTTCATTTGCTGGTTGTTTACTTTGGGTTAATTGTCATTCATGACATTTAAAACAAAAAATATTTTGCTTTGATATCATTATTCACTCTCATAATTAACTAAATCACAAGTTAGATTTTAATGGTGCACTTAAATAATTTATTCTTACAATATTAGATCTCAATTGAAATAAGATTAACAAGCTTCAATCTATACAAAAATATTTCCAAACACATGTTTTCATCTGGCTTTACTACTGGTATACGTTGTTAGTTAAAAGCCGGCAGGTAAGTTTTTAGGAAAAAAGTCGGAGGTACATGAAATTTCAGATTTTGTTTTGGGATGGTTAATTAAGATTTTCTCAAGTTTTGGACCTTGAGGACACTGTGCTGAAAAAGGGGAGGGGAAAAAACTGCAAAATTTTCGGACTTTTTCGGTTTTCCCTCTATAACTCTTTTTTCTAAAGTCTTACGGAAAAAGCGTTTAGGTACGTTTTGTTAAGGGTTTTTCAATAAGAGGTGTTATTTTGATATTCAAGTACCCAATCAGCAAAGACACGACGTTGTTGATGATCTGCCGGCTTGAGTTCTTGTGTTAACTGAACTTTATAAGCCTTAAGACCCAAGTCTTTATGCAAACTACGGTGTAATGACGTTTGTAGAATGCCTAATTCCAATTTTCACCATTTTTATAGTGAATTTCAATGCGTTGTTGAAGCGTGTATCGTTCCATTTTTATTAATGGCGTAGTTTCTACTTGTCAAATGTCAAAAAATGACAGCTTCAAAAGTGACAGCTACCGATATAGCGGGCTCTCCAAAATAACACCTCTTATTGGATAACCCTTTATAACGTTAAATTTGCTACAACGGCTGAGATGGCTGGGTCACGTGGAGCGTATGGACACCAACGCACCAGCCCGGCCGACAAGTCTTCGAGTCCAATCCTGATGGTGTACGAAGCATTGGAAGACCTCCCAATAGATGGCGCACACAAGTCGAAAACTATACCTCAGCCAACTTGCGGTGCGAAATTGGAAGCGGCTATAGCTGGGAACAGAGCTGGCTGGAGAGACATGTTGGTTGAGGCCGAAGTTCATCCTGGACTGTGAGCGCCATCTTAAGTAAGTAAGTAAGAATCGTCAAGCTCTGAAACTTAAGAAACTGTTAATCAACCATCCCAAAAGGGTTGGGTACGAAATTCCGACCGCCAGAATCCCAACTGGACGAAATCCTGACTGACTAACTACTTTTTTTTGGTAAAAGCAATTTAAAACTGAATTTTTCAATATAAATTAGTTGCAAAAATGTCTCTCGTTGCTCCACTTGGGGTATGTTCAGTCGTCTGGCAGGCGCCTGAGTCCAATGTTTCCATATGCAACAGTACCTGGGTGGCTTGCTTCGCTTCTTAATTTCTTCCTCTTTAAATTCCTATTTCAAATAATTAGTTTAAAAGCAAAAAAAAGGTACGAAAACATGCTAAAAGTGCTGACAGTCGGGATTTTGGCAGTCGTAATTTTGGCAGTCGGAATTTTGGCATTCGGGATTTTGTCAGTCGGGATTGTTTTTCATCATCATCATAATCGGCTCGACAACCGGGGTCCGGTCCTGGCCTCCTTCAACAAGTCTCTCCACCTATCCCGGTCTCGAGCCGACGCCATCCAGTTGCGCACCCCAAGGCTCCGGGCGTCCTGGTCTACGCCATCTCTCCAGCGCAAGCATGGTCTACCACGCTGTCGTCTGCCATAGAATGTACCACAAAGAACTTTCCGAGCAGGTTCCTCTTCGCTCATGCGAGCTAGGTGCCCTGCCCACCGAAGTCTACCGAGCCTAATTTTTGTCACGATATCTGCTTCAAGGTAGATTGCGTACAATTCATGATTGTACCGTCTCCGGAATCGTCCTTCCTCACATATGGGGCCAAGTTTTGAAGTTATGGTGAGATTTCTGGATTTGAAGAGCTTTGACAGACTGTAGTAGGCTCTGTTGGATTTGAAAAGCCGCCCGCGTATTTCTTCTTCTATATTGTTATCGGCTGCTACTATTGACCCAAGGTATTTAAAGGATTGCACCACTTCAAATTCGTGCTTCGCTACCTTGATTGTTTTACCAACTGTTCCTCTCGCATTCGACGCCACCATGTACTTTGTTTTACCTTCACTAATGTGCAGCCCCAGATTTTGTGCCGCCTGCTCGATCTGGATGAAGGAATCGTGTACAGCTTGCTCGGTTCTTCCGATGATGTCGATGTCGTCTGCGTAAGCCAGTATCTGGCTGGACCTGTTGACGATGGTCCCTCTTGTTGCCGTGCCAGAGTCACGGATTGCTTTCTCCAACGCCAGGTTGAAGAGGAGGCAGGCCAAACCATCCCCTTGTCGGAGACCATTAAGGATGTTGATTGGTCTGGATATCAATCCGGCTATTTTTACTTGGCTTGTTACGTTGGTCATGGTCAACCTACATAGTCGTGTCCCCCCCAAAACAACATCTGAAATTTTCATTGACTATCTGCCTTTTTTCCACCTTAAACTACCTGCCAACTGGAAGATCTATTCTATTTTTATGAAAATACCTCATTTATGGACAATTTCCTTATACTTTTGTTTAAACAACTTATTCCTCCAAATTTTTTTTGTTAGATGTAAGCCTTCATTTAAAATAAAGAATATATCAAAACAAATGTTCCCACAGCGTAATAGGACAAAGTGTTTCGTAAAACTACGAATAAATGATCACTAAAATGGTACGACGTTGTTTCAACAAAAGTAAGGTTGTCGCCTGACGAAGAATTCCAAATCGATATTAGAAACATTTTTGTAATTCTAATAGTTTTCAAGCATATCATAATATACGAGGACACACGTGCCTATATCAATTACAAAGAACTTTCTACAATTGTACATCAACACGTGTTTCTGTCAATCCTATTATAAGAAACCTAATCAAGCAATTTATTCATAAATTTACATTTCAATTAAAATTTTATCTCAATGAAAACCTACCTGTTAAAATATATTTTATTAAGCATTGTATTTAAGATACAAAACAATCTCATCTTCATAATCATTGTTAAACTTTCTTAATAATAAAGTTAAAATACAAACCTGATATCTTTCTGCTGTACACAAGTATATTTGGACAACAACAACTTATGAATCATCATCTTCATCACATAAATGTGTGTATTAAAAGGTATCGTTACAAGAAAGAGAATTCTTCAGTCGCATACCTCACATATAAACAATTAAGTGAAAGTTCCTGTGTCAGTTGCAATTCTGATCGCACATTAAGATATAAGAAAGTGATATGTGTCGTCGTTGCTTTAACTGTCACCGTGATGTCATATTTTGTTCCATGAATTTTTTCTTGTAGTAATATTCAGAATGCATATATATATATAAGTTTCTAATTTAATTAATTTGTTTATGGTCGAACGAGCTCATTGACTTGTTTCAATCTGAATGCCTAATAAATTATTTATGCTAATCATTTAACGATGAATTTGGCAAAATGGTGACAGTGTTAAGCGAGTCTTTTCACGCTATAACCAATAATGGAGAGAAAATGAGAACCTAAATCTTAATCGGTCCCTGACAGGCTGCCATTTAAATTTAATAGGAAATTGGTGTTAAGTTTTGCCGTAATTATATGATTTTTTTTTTAAATATGGATGCGTAACGGCCCTTAACGTTAGGGGATATTAAATATCAAGCACTGTTTGCTTAAACGTAGTGTGCTTTCTAGTGTCAGTCAACACATTATACATAAAAATAATATGGTAAATCGTATGAGAAGATTATACTTTGAATAAAATATAGCTATTATAAACATAATACATTTTATACAATAACCGTTGAGTGTAGCGTTATAACAAAAAAAAACATGAAAACTTAAATCGTTTGCAAATTGGTCAATAAAATAGATAAGCGTTTGAAATTTTAGAAGACACTTTTTATTATCATTTTTTAATTTATTTTTTTTTAGTTAAAACCTAAAGTTAACCATAAATATCTATCTATGACTTCTAAGGTATGAATTCGATTAAGAATTTATAAATTCAACTAAACAAAAGAGCTGAACACCAAACTTGGAATTTGTTTTTCAGACCAATATGTCTTACAAGGTGTTGATATAAGTACAAATTTTTACTTTGGAAGCTAAACGATTCAAAAGATTTTTAAATAAAAGTTGGCGTTTAAACTCTTAAAAGTATTCATCAGTTTAAAACCTTTGTCTTCACAAAGCTTGAAAGGAAAAGTTAAGCTTTTAAGAGAGCCTGTAAGATTTTTACATAAATCCCTTAGACCCTAGAGCAAGCATGTCAAACTCGCAGCTCAAGACTGGGTCGGACAAACTTGCTCTTGTGTAAGATTACTAACCTTTGGCTTAGGATACTAAGCAAGAAACTATAATATACAATAGGATAATATAATTTCTACAGATATAGATCGAAAGATAGATATAGTTTTATGCATATTAAATTTAAGAGAGGTACATTGTATAGCTTTTTATATGACAGGTACCGTTAAAAAGGTGATTTTGAAAAAAAAAATCTAACCGAAAACTCCGTCATTGGCAACAAATCACACGAAATTTTTCAAAATCGGTCGTACTTTTTTCAAGAAAAATTGAATTATCTGTTCCGTTTATATGGCAGGTAGCGTTATTTTTAGACCTAGGATAAAAATTAAAAACACGCCTGGGCATGTTACTCTAAAAATATAGAATGCCAAGTTAGAAGAAAATCGGCCCATCCGTTTAGGCTGTAGGTGTCGATACATGCAGATTGACTGATGGACAGACAGAATTGTCGGACCCACTTTTTGCATGTTAGAGAACATGCAAGTGGGTCGCATATATTAGTCACTAAATTTTTGGTCGCACTGGCAGTGTTGGAAGGTGAATTCAAGTTTTTTGCAGTGTGTCTGTCACCCAATATTTAAAATAAATAGTTGTATGCCCAATTTTTTTCAGTTCCGGAAGTAAAATTTTGGGTGTCGTTTTTAAGCCAAACAATGAACATCTGTTAATAAAATATAGTGCTGAAGACATAGTTTGACATTTCCTCTATCCAACAGCATGTGAAGCGTGTAAATCAATTCAGTGATTGCTGAAATACATACGGATTAAGATTGGTCTTTTAAAAGGAACTTCAGGTGAAATTTTAAATTTTAAAATTAACCTTTCCTGTTCGGATTTCCGGTAAATTTAATTTGTTTTAATGCTTGTCTCTGATAATCATATTTTTCTCCATACCATCTGTACGTCATCATTTCCAAAACAAACATAGCTCACTAAAATTAACATAGCCGTTTTTTGTTTGCTGCGTAAGAACTTCAAGCCGAAACACGGCTGATATTGATTCAGAACGATAATGGATCTAAAATATGCATTTATTGTTGGTGGTATATGGTGTTGTTATTTCAGGAATTCAGCAGTAGAAATTTTAAGTGTAATCAAGTGCTTTACATGGATTAATATTTCGGAATACCTACTTTGTTAATTTAAGCGAAAATACTCAAGTAAAGTATTATTTAGTATTTAAAAAAGAATTAAAGTTAAATGATATTATTTGTTTGTCTTTTCACGAATCTATCAATCCAAGCAAAGCTATATTGAACGACGACCAAAATCCATTAAAAGAAAATAATCCTATAAACTCTTGAGGTGTTAGAGAGCCGACTAGACGAGACGATATTATGCAGAATATATAACCGTCAATTAAAATTTCTTAATTGCAATAAAACTCTCTTTGTGAAAACGAATGTAATTGATTTAGTAATAGAGCGCTATAGTTAGTAATACGCATGTTAAACTTAAACATAAAATAAAGGCCGATGTGTTTTTAAATTTACCCTAACGAGTACAATCTACATAATGTTTCAGCAAAACATTTCATCAAACTCAATCAAGTATAGTTAATTCAATCTCTAAAAGATTTTAAAACAGACATTCATAAAATAAGTCATTTATCTATAGCCCAGCCAAAGAATGCTCAGAAAGGGCTCTAGGTGGAAAAATCGAGGGCAGAAAAACGAAGTATACAGCTTTGTGGACTAGTGAGGAAGTTAACATACTAAAAGTCCCCGATACTAGGTTGGTCGCAAAGGGGTGTGGGCGTGCTTTAAATTTCTTTTTTTTTAGTTTTTGTCTTATAAATATTATGCAAAAAATTAAAGTTCCGAAAAAAATGTATAAATAGTTTTTGTTCGTATCTTCAATACTTTCTGAGATATAAGCTTGAGAAGATCGCTATTATGGGAACAAAAATTTAACAAAAAATAATTTTTAATTATTTTTGTTGCATTTTTTGCAAATACTTGGAAAATAAAATACTGCAAAATAATGCAAAAGATTCTTTTTCAATGAATTCGAATGCAAACAACTAGAAACAAATCTTAAATTCCACGACAGTGTTTATGATCTCGAATGTGATCACAATGTTCACACTTCACCGTTGTATCTACTATAGGATTTGCCTATATGGATTTAGCCAGGTTGACCTCAGAAAACGTTGATAAACTTGACGGTCCTAGATTGTTCCTCTGTGCTGATGGTGACTGAATTGAATAAACATTTCTATGGCATTAAAGCATAATTTAGGATATAAGAAATTCTAATATGTAAACAAAAATTCAACAAAAATCGTTTTTGATTGAATTTTTGTTCACATATTAGCGATCTTCTCAAGCGTATGGCCCTTATTGCAAGTGTCGTTTAACTTTCGATGCGATAAAAGTCGAAAGCATCGATAAATGTTCGTTTTGGTATTGTGTAACTTGATCGACAGAGATATCTATTACTGTGAATAACAAATACGCTTATTGGGAATAAACCTTATATTTTTGCATTTCGGGTAGTGACAGTGATAGTACATGTAGGAGAAAAATACTTTTTAGTCTTAAATTGAGTAAAGAAGTGTTTCCAATTAATAGATAAATTAAAACAGAAAACTTTAGAAATTTTGGAAATGTGACGGAAATCATCTAAAAACTGTGTAACACTGGCTGAATTTTCTTATGATGCAACTATAACGCAGTCCTATTACATGCAATGCTTAAAAATATGCGTTGAGTATCATCTATACTACACTAACTGTGTGTCTGTGAAATGACACGAAGGTTTTCCTTTGTTCTCTTGTAATATTTTATCGTTGGGAATTTTGTCTGGACATTTCTTACAAACGTATGGGCTTTTTGGTTTTGCAGTTTTGCCACTGTCATATGTTTCAGTCATTCCTATATTTTGGCATTTGACAGATAGCAAACAAATTTTCATCAGTAAATCGAAGGAATAGTTTTTTCTTACAAAAAATAAATATTTTAGTACTTGTTTTCTTCAAAAAAAAATTATTTCATGTTCTTTGTTATTAATTTACATCTTTTCTTTGTTTGAAATAGTTATAGGAGTAATACTATAATGTTAGGTAAATAAAGATTATCTTGATGTGTTTCAGTGATTGTTAACCCAACCCAAATGTTGTGTTTTATTTTCCTTTATTTATTATTATATTGCTCTGTGTTAAAACAATTGTTATTTTAGAAACAATAAAACCATATCTAAAAATAAATCAACATACATTTGGTGAGAAAATTAAACTCGTTGGAAGCAGTCGATCAGAAAAATGTGAACGACAAAGATCGATAGCTTGTACGAAATTTTTCGTTCACAATTGAGATTCGCAATACCAAAATTAAATTAATTTTTCGATGTTCGACTATCGACAAAAGTCGTTTATCGATAGAAAAACGGCACTCGCAATCTATGTCTTAGAAACTGTTGAAGATACGAAAAATCTATTTATACATTTTTTGTAAGAAATTTTGTCAGCTTTAATTTTTTACAAAATATTTTTTTTTTGTAGGATCAAGGGTTTATGAGTTTGCGGGGAATTTGAGTATGTTTACCTCCTCGCTAGTCCAAAAAAATCTGCATACTTAGTTTTTCTGCATTCGATTTTTCTACCCAGAATTATTCGTTGACTGGACTACTATACGGAGAAAATATTTCGGTTTTTATGATTAAAACAAACATTATTGCGTAAGTAATATTCCTTTATTGTTTTTTTTTTTTTTTTTTTTTTTTCAAGCATTGTCGATCTGATATAATTAAATTTTCTTTTGTTCTTTATCGTGTTTCCATTTTGGTACATATTTCTTTATTTTTTGTTTTATTTAGTTTTGAATAGTTGAATGAAGCTAACAATATATGTAGATGTAGAAAGGATTTTTATGTTTTATTTTATTCTTCGGCATCTTAAAGGTACAACAATCTTCAGTTTAATATGTTTTCTAAAAACTTATAAATAAAAGCATAAACAAGAATATAAAAAGAAATGTTAATATAAATAAATATTGTCTACGACGATTAATGTAGATACAATTTTTTTCTACTTTGAGTATAAAATAAAATAAAAAAAAAACTATTTCTTTGTCAGTTAAAAAGAAATTATCATGCACAAATCCAGCTTTTCTTAAGATTTAGCCAAGAATGAAACCATAAAGATATATATATTTTGTTTTATACACATTGAATTTTTGGATTCAAACTAATCTACTATCTTTTTTTTTCTTTCTACAGAATCTAATTGCGGACACTTATAAATGCATTTTGAATATAAAATAAATATAGGGAAATAAATATATGAATTTATATTAAAATACACAATTCAAACATATGGACTTTTAATTAATTAATTTTAAGACACACTAGAAGAAGGCAAATACCAGTATATTATTAGTTTTCTTTTTCTGCGTTAAGTTTATCTATAATATTATGTTTAAGCAAGACAACACTGCTTAACGAAACAAAAAAATAATATTCTCATAACAACATTAATTATATTATAAATAACCTCAATGGACAATTCACTTAGTTTTGCTAATTTTGCTATAGATTTGCTTATTTTTACTGTTTAATCGGTTTTTATTTTTGTCTAATTTTTTTTTTCTGTTTTATTGTATTGCAAAGTGAGTTAATTTTTACCTACATTGCAATTTTATAGTGTGGAATTGATTTACAATCTCAATTAAATATTTTACAATTTTTAAGGAATATTCACGTTTGATAGATAAATAAATTTGATAAAGTTGCAAAATAAACAAAATTTTTAATAATGTTTCTGCAAAGTGCAAACAAGTTTGCTTAACTTTTCAAAAATATTTATCTACCCACTGTGAATACGCCTTAGGAGCGGTGCGCTGCAATTGGAACCTAAAATTGTGTGTGTGTGTGTGTTTTTTTTTTTTTTTAATTATAATAAAGAAATTATATTCTGCACATTAATATTTTTTATTTTTTGTATAACACAAGGAATACATTTGAAGTATTGGTATGCATTTATTTATTGTTGATGTTTTTTTTATATATATAATAATATAGGTATGTGTTTTCTTAAAATATGATGTGGCTATTAAATACAATTTTATATAATATTTAATAATATTTTTTTTTTGTTTTTAGTTTTATATTTTGTAAATGTTTATGTTTATTTATAGCAAGCTTTCCATATCAAAACTATATAATGTATATCATAAGGAATCTATATGTGTACATATATATTTATACATTATGTATTTCTTTTATTTATATATTGATTTATTTTAATTTTTTTTTTGTTGCATATATCTAAATGCATTGATATAACACACTAATAATATAGGTATAATATTTTTTTTTTGGACGATTTTGAAATTTGTTTGATGCAGTTAAAAACTAATTTTATATTTCATATCTATTTTTTTTTTTTTTATTTAAAGGATGAATAAATACAATATGAGTATAGGGTTGTTAAGTTTTGTAAATAAAAAATTATAATAATTTTTTTGTTTGTCAATTCTATTTATATAAATATATAATTTTGTGTATTGTGAGTTTATAAAATGTGTGTATTTGTTTTTTGTCAAATCTGTTTCTGTCATTGCTTTTAATATGTACAGCATTTTTTTTTGTATTGGCAATATAGATGCCAATAATTGAATTAAGAAATTAAATGAAAAATTAAAATTTTAAAATGTGTGGAGAATATTTTTTTTAGGTAAGCATTCCTTTTGTATCTCTTTTCTAAAAGCATTTTAACTTAGAGAAAGAAGTGTTATTAAATATAAGGAATCGAAGCAATAATTTCTACAAAATAAATCTGAATATGACTGATACATTGTTATATTGAGAATTTGTTAATTTTTAAATATATCCATCTTTTGCATGTTTAACAGATCTAAAAAAATACATGCATACATGCTTCTCAATAAATTTGTATAAAACGATCTGGTCGTTATATAATTAAAATTGGAATATATAATTTCATAAATTTCGAATACCAAATCCTCATAAAACACCAAGCCATTACTCGTACTCTGATCGAATGCAACTAAACCAGTTTAATACCATGTTCCCACCGATCTGATATAGATAAATGATTTATAAATCGCGAAAGGCGTTTCCAACGAACTATTTCGTGATTTAGTTTGACATCTTTGTATGTAGTTCGTCCAGGTCATTCCATATCAATTTTTTTTATAATTGTTTTGTCTTATTAGACATTCCTGTTAAGATTAATATAGATTTTAATTATAAATAATTAATAAAAACGCTAGAAAACTCACCGACAACAATATTTTTTTCCTATTGGAAACATTAAAATTAATTTGTTTTGACAGCTTAAAAGTTTTGTTTTTGTTTTGATGTTGCTGAATAAAGTGCTGAGTAAAAAGCAGATATGTTATAGTTTTTTTTTTTATAAAGATTTACGATGACAGATACGTAATTTAAAATAAAACGAGTCTAAATCACGTAAATGTAAATCTTGAAAATGTATGGTAAATCACATAATTAATCACATTACGATGAGAACATGGTAACATTATTGACGAGAAACTCAGTACTAATTAAACCTTCTTGCTTTAGTCTAAGAAAGCAATAAATTCATAAAACTCTTATCCCATCCTTGCTCATGATACATTGCTTTATGGAACCTCAGAAACTTATTACGAAAGTAATGGCAAAAAACTAATAGTCAAGATAATGATATTCAAACAAAACCGTACAAGCTTTAAATCATTTTGGAATGCATTCACATCAAATCTAAATTCAATAAATTAGCGGTAAGCTTTGACTCAACTAACTTAACTATAGTGTTATTGCTAACATTTTCTTTTTCCTTAGCATGGTTGTAAATTAACTTATTATTCTCCGATTTTAACTTTCTATAATCTTTTGTCTCATTTCTGGTTCTTTTTGAAACTACTTAGGTACTCATTTTTTATCTTCAATCCTCTCTTATTGTAATATTTCAAGATTCGATTGCTATCAATATTGTTTGTATGACTTCTTCGAAATAAGATAGGTCTATCTCTCATTAACCATCTTGCATTAGTTTACTACTAACCTATGATCCGATCCCAAAGCATTTGATGACAGTCAACATTACACGTTGAATGTTTTGCATTGTAATTGGCATCTAGCTGTGCATTTTTTTAAATATTCTATGAATATATTATACACATATAATATTTGTATTTCGCGAAACGTACTTGAATCTCTTTCAATTCAGAGTTAATTCTTTACATGAAAAACTCCAAAAAAAACTTTCTGGAATCGGCTTATAGGTCAGAATCCAGGTCAGATTGGATAAGTGACGAACATTCAAATGTAAAATCGTTAATATTGTTAGTAAAATCGTAAAAAGATCTTAAATAAAATTTATAAAAAAAAAAACAAAAAATGGCGGTGGCTACCTTGAGGAAAACCTTATAAACACTAAATTTCCTTTGAGCATTCATTCAATTTTATCATGTTCTACAAAAATGTTCATAAAAATATTAAAATAACCAAATTTTTTCAAAAGTGTTTTACGAAACTCAGTGCATACATATACTGCATGCACTAAGTTTTTTTTTTTTGTTGGGGTCAATGAAAAATTTCAGTTCTTCCATAAAGTTGCCTTTTGAAAGAAACTTATAAACGAAAATATATGTACAAAGCAAAGGAGTACAAATCGATTCACAGCAAAGTTTAAGTACTACGGTATTGATGTGATTAGAAAACAATTGTTTAATAATCCCACAGCGGATTCGAAATTACATCTGACAGTTCAACGATCCTGAAATAAATGATTTTCGAAGTCTAAACTGATTTCATTTAGAATTGTTAAAAAACCAGAATAGTAAATTATCGCTTTTGATGGTGCTTTCAATATTTATGCCGTATGCTCTGAATAGTAACTTGCAACGAAATACACAATCCTCACTAGCTAGTCCAGTAAAATAAACAGAAAAATGATCAAATATCTGCAAAAATTACTGTAGTCAAGATAATATTTTTTTTAAAGAGTACCATTTGGAGAGTCTAAATTCACACAGTTCACACAAAAAAAAAATGTCTGCGTTGTCCACCATTTTTAAAAAAGGCGTTAATGCTATTTCCTCGACTTCTGTGTAGCAATTTACTTTTGTTTTAGTTTTATGAGGAAAAATACTTTCTACAACTTTGTGTCACTAATATTTTTGACAGATCTTTCCCATAAAAAGTTATTGTCAAAAAACTGTAAAATTTTTAATCCAATAAAATTTAATTTAATCAAAATATAATTTAACATATTTTTGGTTGGACTTTAAACTTTCGACGTGTGTGTATATTCAAAGTTTCTGTAAAACAAAAAATAATTAAAATATATCATGACAAAGTTCATAATGCAGCAAGAAATTTTTCCAGGTGATAGCAGGAACGGAACGGAACTAAATTTTTTTTATGATTCTGAACGGCTAATGTAAAATGCACATTATTATGACAAATAACACTTTTTATCATAATTATCATAATTATCACCTGAAGTTCCGCATTAGGACTCGACTGGTTGTTTTATTTAAATTTGATCAAATATATAGGAGAGCTACATAATGTAGACACTTGAAAAATATGAAGTTTCACAATGCAAATATAATTATACTTCCGATAATAAAGATTCAGTCTTGTCACATCCGTCTTACTTAAAACAGATTTAAGCGTTATTGTTTAAGACCGTGGAATGTAAAAGTACTATCAAAACAATTGGTTTGTTTTCAAACACTCCAATTACTGAAGAGATTTCGCTTCAATAATTCCGATAAAGTGACATGTGAAATACTAAATCTAATGTGGTGTTGTAATCATGATGTGATTTCAAAACACAAGTTTCTGTACATCTGTATTATGAGGATTCTAGCTCTGCTTTTTTTGCAGTCGAAAAATTTCTTCAATGCACGATATCGGAGTATAACAGCCCTATATTGGTAAAGAATCGCACGAAAAAAGCAGCACCGAGGCATCTTGGGTATTCACATCAAGAAAAAAGTGTTGTACCCTTGACATCTTAACCATTTATTGGAGGATTTTAAATTTTTTTGATTTGAAATTGGACGTTTTTTATTTAGAGTATTTGTTTTGATCTTTTTTTTAAATCCATTGATAATGTAATCATCCTTCCGTGAAATAAGACACTTTTTGTCTTCACGGATAAATAACAAACTATATTTTGACGTACATATATATTGAGTATGAACATAATTCAATCTGTCACCGGAAAGCCTTTAAATCATCTTTTTTCCAGAGAAAAAAAAATAAATATTCCAAAGATGTCCCCGATGCCTTTTTTACACCTATTCTATACGGGCTTGAAAAAATACTGTTTTAACCTCAAACAAACTTTCACAACTTCTTTAAAGAACATTTTATTTAAAACAAAACAAATTCGTCATATAAACAATCTCAGATTAGATATAGATCTTTAATTTCATGTATGAGTATGATGATTCCCAAAAATTGTTAATCTATACAACTATTAGCATTCTCGAATTGGATAAGAAGGTGGGTTTTGCTTTTCTAAAAGTGGGTGTGGGTTTGTGTGTAAATATATGTAAGTGTAGGATATTTTTATTTTCTGATTAAAGCGGACGGAAAAGTTATATATAATATATGAGTTGATATATTGCACATGAACTATATGTTTGAGGGGCGGACACTGCTTGTTGCTAAATTTATATGTATGTAGATATATTTTATTTTATATATTGACTAGACGTTATATTATGATTATTAATAAATTAACAATATTAAATGCCGGCAAATAAAAAACTAAGTTTAATACTATTTAAAAGATTATAACATAATATAAAAAAACAAAATATACTTCTATAAGATGTTATTTTTCTTTTTTTAACAGCAAATGTTATTTCATTCATTGTAATACTAGTTTTCTATAATTGTTTTTTTTTTTTAAGTGATTTATACATTTTACAAATATTTTTTGTTTTCTTTTTCTTCTAAACTAAAGGTTGTAGAAAATAAAATTAAAAAATTTAAGTTTCTTAAATATAAATAGGATTTTCTTGACCGGTAAGAAGTCGAAACATTGATGTTGGCATTGTTTTCATAAGAATCTAGAAAATGAAATAAAAAATTAAATAATTTTATTTGATTTAAAATAATTTATGAATTAATTGAACCTCTCCAACAGATGTTGCGAGCAAATTAACAATCTTTTCATGGGGTACTGCAACTACACTTTGATTGTTAATTTCAATAATACGATGTCCTACTCTGACACCACCTCTTTCGGCGATGCCTCCACGTAGAAGACTGCAAATCTGTAAATAAAAAAAATGTTTATTGACAGTTTTTTTTGAAATTTTTAATTATAAATTAAAAAAGTAAGTATAATCATTTGATCGTCATTTTAAATTATTAAAAATTATTGAATGCAATTTTTTTTCAATTCAATATAGTACAAGAAAACGGGAAATTAATCCAGATCGAAGATTTGTTTGTTATACAATTTTCTACCACTTTGACCTTGACATTTTGTATGTAATATAAAAAAAAAATACGCGACTCCGAATACAAGTAAAACATTGATTTTTATCATTACATTTTTATCAGAATATTAAAGACATATTAAGTAAAGTGCACGACTGGGTCGCAGTATGGTATGAATTTCTCACAAAAGTGCTAAAACTTCTTTTACAAAGATTAAAGCTAAAATCAAAGTATGCTGAAATATTTGTTGCATAAATATAAATTTTACAAAAAAATTATTCCAAAATTGTTGGAGCGGTTTTTAAATAAATCGATGTTTACTTAATATTTTTTATAAAAAAGTTTTTTTTACAAATTTGAAGAACGCCATTTTTAAGAGCTTAATTGTTTGCATTTTATGCACACAAAATAAAATTTTTTTGTCAAGTCGTTTTCCAAATATTGAATTTACAAAAAAAAAATATATTAAAAAAATTATTAAAACTAAAATTAAACTTTTTTTGCAAAATATTGGTATTGAAATTTTTTCAAGTCATCTAGACCTTAACCCCTTCATGTTAAGATAGCTCAAGAAATAAAAAAAATGGAGAAAATTCAGATTTTCCAAAACCGTTATATGGCAGGATATCGTTATTTTATGAGCTAAAAAAAATTTCATTTCCTCGTCTAAGGAATAATAAACCCTACATACCAAATTTGAAGAAAATCGGTTAAGCCATTTATGCTGTAGGTGCTAATACATACAGACTGACATGCAGTCTGACATACAGACTGACATACAGACAGACAGACTGAATTTCCAGACCCACTTTTTTCGTCTTCGCTATCATCGTAATGTCATGTTTGATTGTAATCTCAAAAATTATGTGTGTTCAGCAAGTTTTTTGTCAGACTAACGGTTTAAGAGATAATTATGTTAAGACTTTTTTCAAAATGGCGGCTCTTAAAACGGATCTGGATACCGAAAAATGTTTGTATATTTAGGAGGCACCCCTCTACGACACATAAAAGAATAACACAGTTAGAGTTCTTTTTAGCCTCGTTTTCCTGTAGTAATAATAATACACAATTTTTGGGAATGAATTGTAGATGTTGTTCGGTAAAAATCAGTCTACCAGTTTGCCAACAACAAGATACATATACTGCTTATGACAAAGAAAGTTAAAAGTAGGCCTCCATAGAACTTTATAAGTATCACTCGAGGGTCGTCAAAAAAGTAATTTAAAAAAGAAACTAAATCGAAAACATGCGCCGGTGGCCAGTAACATGCGAAAACTTTTTAGTGAAATATCGGAAAATTTCGAACATAACGGAAGTAATTGGTAATAAAAGTAGAACTGCGAAGTAAAACTGATCCTGGACCAAGCAGACATGATCGAAGTGCTAATAAAAAAGCCTGTTTCTCAGATGTTCTACTACAAGCAAAAAGGCAAACTTTAAATCCTAGAGGAAGAAAAACTGGGCAATTTATAAATTCATTGACCGTTTGGTTTCCAGTGATGCAATAGGAGCTGGTGTGGCTTATAATATCGGTGCTTACTGCTTATATACTGTTTATGGATATGAGCAAGTAATGACGAAGAAAATGTTGAACTACCGAATTTTTCTAATAAGAGTTGGTTAAGCTGTAAGTTATCGTTTAATTTATAAAAGAGTTTTTAATGAAGATGGGAATATGTGATTGCCATGTTTGTTTTGGTATCTTCTATAGAATGTATTGTTTACTTTTCAGTTTTTTTTTTTGATGTCACAGATTGTTATCATTATTGACTATTAAAAACACTTTATATTTCGGATGTATATATTTCAACAGAGTCGAGGGATCAAGCTAGCTAGATGTTTCGGGAGTTTGACAAAATATCTCAGTTGGATGGTGACGCAAGACAACCTATTCTGGAACTTTTAAACGCTAATATGAAGGAGAAATGCTCACAAGTTTCGTTCGCAAGAGTTCATAAGCAATGTTTAAGAACAATTTCTTGTAAATGATGGAAGAGTTCTTCATATATAGTTATAGTTTTGTTGGAAGTCCTAGAGTAATTTACCAACAGAGCGTGGATGAATTTTCAAGGACGCAGTAAGAACATGGTATGCAACGACTTATCGTAAAAATATGGGCATAGAGTATAGCTTCATGGAGAATCAGCTCGATTCTCCAAAAAAAAAAGGGCCTCTTGCCTGTGACAATTATAGTCTCTTGAATACCTCAAGTACATGCCGTTTTGTGTGAGTGTTATATTTAAGAATGCATGGACAACCTGATTGGTTATTCTTACTACTTAGTATTATATATACTTAAATGTTTACCTTGGACCAAATACCCGCATCTAGATTAACTTCGAGGCTCCTTATGGATTACACCCACAGTAGTGATAAGGCCACTGGTCGGACACAATCTCACTAATGAAACATCGTTCAAAACTCGGGTGTTAAAATACGAAGCAACGTTTTCCAAAGCTCGATAGAAGAGCTGGGAAATTATGACTGTGACATTGATATGAAAAACAAGCCAAAATGTTTATGTTAGCATTTAAGGAATTCTATACTTCAGTGAAATCTTTTTTCTTAACATAACGGTGGACAACTATTAGATCAAGTAGCAATTGACTTTATTTACTTTGGATCTGTTGTAAATTCCGATAATAACCCCAACTCCAACTTTGAAATCAAACACAGCAAAGGAGTTCAAAAAAAGTCTTCTTAATCGCTGTCGCTTTGTGTTAAGAATTACAAATAGTCTTTACTCTAAGGCCTGGGTTACAGACGTGAGTCTTACTTACAGCTTATGCAAGTCTTACAAACGTGACTTACAACAACATTTACACTATAGCTGAACTTACATTAAAAAACGCTTACCTAAATTAGAAAACTTACGACAGCGCATTCAATAAGCTTTAAGCTATACTTCTGTAAGTGACTGATGTCTTTTTTATACCGTTTGTTTATACCGAAGTATGAACTTCAAAGCCACCATAGTTAAGTTTTTAAGGGAGCAAAGCCGAAACTTTTGTGGCGTAGAGAAGATTCAAAATTTGGTGTGTAAAACTCAATGGGTCTAGCTCCTGTTATGACTAGCTGAAGAGACATGGTTGAAGCACTTGAACACCACGAATTGGATGTCAAAATGACAAGAAGAAGTGCTTAAAGAGTGAAATTATCTTCAAAATATCCGCTTAAAGAAAAAGTTGATAATACCATTGATTTTATACACATAGAGAAAACATGTGTTAGTTTTAAAAATTCTTGAGTTAAAAGGCAAGAGAAATAAAGAAAAACAAATAAAAATGTATGCAGAAGAATTTTGTACGGTTCGGGTTGAGTGTTTTTCGTGAATTGGTATTAGGGCAATAATAATTACTCGATATGCTCATTTAGCGACATCTACTTCGGTGAGTTTGAAACCATCTTGATTCCTTTATGTTTATAAATTAAATGATAATATAACAGATTTCGATGGCTATTGAGATTTATTTTTAACTTACAAATTTATAAAACAGGACATTTATTTATTTTTAAGCTTTGTTTTGATGTATAAAAAATAAAGGGAACGATTGGGTCGCACAAACTTAAGGGTTTTAAGTACAAACGGAATATACTTAAAAATCATATGAAATTTTTTAATAAAATTCTAATTTCATGTCTTACAAAGATTCAAACCAAAATTAAAGTATGCAAACAATTTTCTTCATTAAATATACGCTTACGAAAAAAAAATCAAAATCGTTGGAGCGGTGTTCGAGAAAAATAAGGTTTTTGATAACCGTTATATGGCTGATACCGTTATTTTAAGACTTACAGTGAACTACAAACAAAGCTCTGGGCTCGTGGGGTCGTATTACCCTGAAAATCAGCCCTATCGAGGTATCCGTTCGAAACGGAAAATTCTCCGATTTCATACAAATCCTTTTATGAAATTTAAAAAAAAGTCGCTTAAAAACCACTTGAACTTTGTGCCACCTAAAATACTATTGTGCGTTCTATAAAAATTTGCGAAAATTGATGATGACATCAGCATATTCTGGATTAAATAGCGGAGAGACACCATTAATTTCAGAAGCTTAATCGAAGTGTTATCAAGATTAAGTATGCCTACTATTACTATAAGTTTGAAGCAGTAAAGTGGAGATTTGTTATCCCACTCCAAATCATTCTCTTTGGCAAAAAAATACGAAAAGCACGGCTTACTTTTTGTTTTTTTTTTATGTTTTTTTCTTATTATTAATTCAAGTAAAAAAAATAATATTTTACTTACCACTCCATTTTGAACACTGAATCCCAATTGATACTTTGTATTCGGCCTTTTGATTTTAACTTCCACTACAGGAGCACACGGCACAACAGTAAATTTAACAACAGTTTGATTTTTTGAATTCTTAATGTAAGTCTGACAAGTCGACAATGGCAGCCCAACTAAACTTAATCCATTTATTGCTATCAGTTGATCACCGATATTCAATTGACCACATCTAGCTGCCGCTCCAGATGACATTAAATTCGCAATCACAACTGTGGGCAACATTGACCCCCAACCGCTTTCAACAATGACCACCCCAAGAATTTCACCCTTAGCTTTGGGCACAACAACTTCTTTCTGTAATTCCTTCTTTGCAAATATTTCCAATTCATCGCCAAATATTTCTTGACTATTAAGCACCTCTTGATAGTCCATTTCTTTGACAAAACTATGATCTTCAATTCCGTTTGCTTTTAAAAATTCCATATAAGCCACTTGGAATGCTTGACCAATTGATTGGGCAATAAATTGTGCTTCGTCACTTTCGAAAACATGACAAATCATTTTTGGGGTGCGATTTAATTTTGGTCCATCGTCAATGTCTTGAGAGACAAAACGCCGCCTGGCCATGAGGACGACCAAATCACCGATGTCAGCAATATATGAGATCGTTCGCAGAGCATGGTCCATCATAATTTCCTTAAGGTCAGTATTAAGGACCATGATCTTTTCGGTTGAAATGAAGAGGTCGACTTCAGTGCTAGGCTGGACATCACCATCGGGAGCCTAAAATAAAAATAAAACCATACATATAAAAGCTTTATATACTTGATTCAAGTTGATTTTCAAATGATTGGGTGATGTGGTAAATATATGAGTTTGGATTGAAAGGCGGATGCACAAAAATACTTGTCAATGACTTACCAATGTCTACAGGAGCATATATTTTAATATGGTAATGTTATGATGTTATCCAAATCCAAGATTGAGCATATGAAAATAAAATGAAGGCATAAACAATTATTTTAATGATTTTTTTTTTAGTTGGATGGTCAGCAGAAAATAAAAGTAGCAGAATACACAGAACAAATAAAATATAGAATGATGAATTTCTAGAACAAATTCTTTTCTATTTTTGAATTCCTAAGTATTAGTTAGCTGAATGAAATTAATTAATCACTTTTAATTTTTATTTGTTATTACTCAGGACGACTTGTAATTTCATTGAATTCTCTAATTTATGTTTCAATTATTTGTTTTACAAAAAAAAAATATTTCTTTTGAAATATGAACTGAACTATTTCCGGTTGACCATTCTTTACCAATCAACCTCAAACACTAATTCTGTAATGAAATATTTTGTTCTAACAATACTCATATAAGGGTAAAGCTTTAACAAATATTTAGTTACAAAATGTGTTGTAACACGAACATAACATCTGCTAATAAATTGACGTAGAAACTTGCATTCATTTAGATTGCCAGACAAACTTTAGATATATGTATATAAAATATTTGGTTAATCGATTTTTAGCTGACGGAACGTGTCCTCAACAATTAAACTAAAAACAAATTAAGGAAGTTAATTTGTTTTTAGTTAACTAGTTAAATATAGTTTAGAAGACCATTTGTTGCAACCCGAAGAATTTTGAACCGCTTTTAATAAATTTAATTTAGTTTCTATGAAAAAAAATATTCTGTAACTAAAACCAGATACCATTCAGGAATTTAGGGCGTACGGTATCTAGATATGATTACTCGAAGCAAGCAAACAAGTCACCCAAAAGTTGTTAACTTAAACTTAACATAGAGGCAGACAAAATGTTTGCCTTGTTGGGTATTTGCACTTTGGAGCACCCGTTGGAAGTGAGGGGATTACACATTGTAGTATATTTTTCAGGAATTTATTGTATTTTTCTTTGATATCAAATGGGCAAATGTGGTGATTTCTGAGGAACACAAAGATTTCCTCTAAAATATAATTCTTTTCAAATCACGCGGGGACTCCTGAATACGTATAGTAATTAAACTAAATTAAACTAAAGATTGGAGTCGACCTATTCGGGGAGTTTTTGCTGGTAACTAAGGTTGGCAGAGTGAGATGACTATAAAAAATGTTCCTCTTTCGTCGGGAGGGCACCCAAGGTTCTATTAGAATTTAGCAATCGATGGCGCCCAATGCTTCATGAACTAGAAAACTGCAATATCTATAAATCCACGGAAGCGACTGCGAGATAACAGCGGAAACTTACCACTTGTGTCTTTACTACGTACAAATCGTCCTGGAAGACTTCATCGCCAAGCTTGGTAGGGAAAAAATCTTTGCTAGTACTGTTGGAAAATGCTGATTGGCTTTGCGATGAGTAGAAACACCGTTAGAGCAATCATATGGTTTACATTCCACAAATTGTAAGGTCACCTGATCAATTAACCAATAATCAGATTGCAATTGATGAATGTCCATTACAAAGATGGATTCTACCCACTATCTTGTTGCAGCCAAGAAACAAATGCATAATGGTAGAACATCGAAAAGCTGTAATGACTAGAAATCTTCAGACCACATGCGGATCGTACATACCTCTGCCATCTCTTAAAAACCATGCCGCAGGGCGCAGATGAAGTGCTCACCTTAAGTGTTGCATTTAATGATGAATGCTATACTTGTTCATGCTGAGGAAAAAGACCAGCAGAAACGTAAACTGAGAACAGAAATTCTATTAATTTCAAGAGAAGGTAAAGCTTCCTTCAAGGCAACCAGGCAAAGACAAAATGAAAATAGAATCCCACAAAGAAATTAAAATCCCCTCCACCGATCTTAAGGAACTAAGAAGAGCAATTGTGAAATATAGGATATTATAGAGGCGCTTGCCAGCTGAGCTGATTGAATAAACACCAGAAATTAGTTGGTAAAAGGTATTTCACAACGAATCAAAGACTAGTTTTCGAGCAAAAAGATTTCTCCTTAATACCAATACCGCATACAAGATTTTATCTGCTGCATCTGCATTGTGTGAGCTTCTGTAACCATTATATCTGAGATAGACCTTAGAACACCAAGCTGATACGATACACATCACCTATTAAACGACTTGAAGACTGCTTCTTGTTAAAGACAATATTGCCATAACATACCCAGCAAACTTGTCCAGCTATTATGACGCTGCATAAAAATTCGAAACGACAATTCTGATTCTTTTGATTTCAATAAAGATCTTTTGAAGGGAGATGCCTTGTCAAATGACAATGACCTCTTTATATTGAAAGGCATCGTTCGAGACCTGAATCTTTCAGTTTTATAGAAAATTGAGCTTTCAAAAGATAGCAGTGTGGAGCAGTGTTAATGCAAGCTTCAAATTCGGGATTATTGTTTCGGGAAAATGAACCACAGATGCAATACAGAGTTTAAAAATCAGAATGGAAGAAAATCGTAGTTCCTGAAGCAATTTTCATCCTGCTTTATTTGATTTTGAAAGACGACAACCACCAGATATGGGCAACGAAGAGTCCTGAAATCTAAGTGTCGATGATCATAAATATGTTAAAGCAAGTCAAACAAGGTTTAAAGATGCACTGCAGAAATCACCAAAAATGTCTCAATAGAAGTTGTTGTACACCGAGGAAGCGTCCTGAGTCCTTTGCTCTTTATTACAGTACAATTCCTCTTTGTCTGATTGAAGATAATGTTTGGGACTCGAAAATGAATAAGTTATTCTTTGCTGGCTAACGATGAAATGGAGCCATCAAAAGTGAAGACTCTTCATCCTTGCAAAGAGCACTTGATGTATGAGTTGACGTTTTGGAGTTAAATTAATATTGCATATTTTCCTAAGCTGCTTATTTTTCACTGAACCCGATTCCGAATATTGATTTGAACGTGATTGCCAAAGTTTTAAAACACCTGAAGCATTGCAAGCAGTTGATGACAAAATCAACCATCGCGCAAGCGAAGTAACCTTCTGCGACCGAAAAATACCCTATTAACCTAAAAATAAGGCATTTATAAGGATTCGTCGAACGCTTGCATACGGTTCACAATGTTTGACAATGTTCAAGAAGTGTGATAGAACAAATTGAGGGAAAATAAGATGAACATGTTTCGCATGATAGTAGAACAAACCTTTATCGAATTAGAAGTAAAAAGATCCGAAGAAGCCTTCGGGTAAAAAATACCATTGTGGATAAGATACAGCACGAAAAACTTAGCTGGTACTGTCATGAACTAAAGAGATGTGCTCAGAACTCCCTCCAAAAGTCACTATCACATAAAAACACCAGAAAACATATCCCCTGGAAGAATCCATAACAGCGATGCCTCTGGAATTATAATATAAAGTCAAATCGTCGAATCCCACAAACAGATCCCTATAGTCTTGAAGTCTTGAAATAGAAAAGTTATGAAACCATTCGAGATCTTAACATGGTCGAAAAAGAAGATAATGAAAGTTTTCCAATTGAAACAAAGATTGAATGAAAAGATTGAAACACAACATCCATTCCTCCCTATAAAAAAACCTTTCATATATTAAAACTTATTTCCGTGTTTTTAATTTATAAATCCAAAGTTAAAAACAATTTCTAAAGCTTCCACACCTGCTGTTTACAAGAAGTTTCAGAGTTTGTGTCTAGGCTCAAAAACGGTTTATTCAAAAAACTATATACCAAGAGCAACTTAATATTAAAATAGCAAATACAATTTTTTCATGAATTTTTTAAAAAATTTAAAAGCCAAGCCATTAGCAAGCGGGTCAGTTAATGAAAATCACAAATATAAGTGTAAAAAGGCTCACCTTAATCCTTGATACAGCTTCTTCAGCTTGCATCATTCTAGTCGATTTGGTCGGCTGACCTTCACACACCAACTGTGTTGATCCCAAATATCTCGCTCGGAATAAAACACCTTCAATTAACACTGCTCCACCTTAGAAATGCACAGGGGCACAATAAAAAAAACATAAATTATAATCTAAGCCTATTTTGGTTCGATCTTAACGAACACTCTAGAAAAACAAATTTCTTACAAATTAAATCAATGTGAAGGCAGCAATTTGATTTGAAAATTGAACGCATGCAAAAATAGAAACGTTAGCAATAGAAAACCAAAATTAAAAAACGTCTACACATATCTACCACAACTCTGGCTTTTCCTCGTCGACAGACGGACAGATATATGAAAACATTAATCGATACAGAAGGAAACCTAACAATTTACCTTCTTTGTTCTTACTCTTTTTAACTTTTTTTTCGCCTGTAACGGCATTTTGGATGTCCTTCTTTTGACTGCCATTGCCAGATGCATCGGAACCTGAGTCAGCGCTAGGGCTGCCAATGGTCACGACTGCGCATTCTTCACGAGCTTCGGGAGACGTCTTTTCTGGAGACTTGTCACTGTGATCCAACGATGACATTGAACCTCCTCCAACGTTATGTAATAAACTGGTTGTGGAACTTTTTGGCGGAATGGGCGGTGGGACTTCGGGTGTGCTTGTTAGCAAGGAATTAAAACCTTGTCTAAGTGAGAGAGTTCCATTGGAATTTTTGGAGTTTTGTTGCTGAACTTTGGGCGAAAATTTTGATAATGATGTGGCCAAAAGTGATCTTGGCTTTCGATCCCATGACGAACTCTTGTTGTCGTCGTAAAAGCCTTGATCGTCAAGACGCTGATGTCCAAGTAATCTATCAGTCTCCAAATCTGTGTCAACATCATCTTCATCTCCACTTAAATTCTTTCCCTGTCTATCAGAAGCATCAAGTAGACTCTTTCCAGCACTCGTATCCAAATAACGTGGCACCCACACTGGAGAACTGTTTGATGGTGATACGCTGTTAAGTCGCTCAGGAATAGAAGGAGGTGGTTGGTTACAAACGAATGGTTTTTCCAAAGACTTTATTGATTTTGTACGATCCAATATGTTTGAAGAGCTAGCTCCACCTGTTAGACTTGTTGGTCTGGGTTCTTTGAAATCTATTTGATTCTTCTCGAATTTATCAGAACTTAGTACAGTAGGTTTACGATGAGGAGCTGGTGCTGGTGGTGGTGGTGTAACATGAACCATATCAGCACCACGGTGAAAAACACCTAAAAACATATATTGCATTAATGGGTTCTAGTATGTTTAAAAAAAAACTTACTTATTGAGTAAAGTGAATCCAAGTCTGGATCTATATTTTGGAAAACTTTGCTATTGCTACTGCTTGGACTTTGGCCCAAAATTTCTTGATCACGTTTAGATCGAACAGAGTCTCGACCCGAGTCATCAAGTTGTCCATTCAAGGGACTTTCATTTATGGTGGTAAAAGCATCAACGTTGGGTGAGGCACGGTTTGATTTAACATGGTTGCTATTATCCTGGATCCGTTTGATATCCATAAGCATTGAAATGCCTGGCATCTGAACGGGTCTATTATTGTTTTCGGTATCTGAAGTGTGACCACTAGAGAGACCATCTTCCAAAACAGGCATGCTTGTCGCATAGCATTTAGGATAGTTGCAATATGTAGAAACTCCATTAAATTCCCCCGATAGACCTGAAAAAAATACAGAAACTAAAACAAACCATATATACATGATAGTGATCAAGTAAAGAGTGACCATCATGTAGCAATAATAATTTGCGCAATTGTAATGTTCCAGCAGCTGTCAAGGTTAGCAGCATCCATCGGTTAAGATTAAAATAAAGTTTGCCGAACGTGAATCGATGCCCAACAACTAATTTCAAACAGCCCCACGTTGGGCGCCATTTATAACAAAACAAAATTGACAACTTTAAGTGCACTACTTGTCGTTGGATGATACATTAAGGTCGAATTATGTAAACACATCATCCATCACCTAACCAAATCAATCAATTGTAAATACGCACCGTGGACAAGTTAGAGCGTTGTTGCTTTCGTTTAGACGTTAAGTCATCAACCGAACAGAGAGTGAATGAAGAAAAAATAGCCTCCGACCGTAACGGGTGACCAATATCGAAAAAGAGACAGAAATTTTTTTTGGGCAGGTAAATTAGTTACCGTCATAGAGTCGACCTAGCTTATTTTGTCAGGAACCAAGCGACAGTATAGACAATGCTGTGAGTTTGCTTATTGGGAGCTGAAAGTGTTGCTTGAATACAAATGCAATTTACAAGTGTTCGACCAAGCATTGAAGATGACAAAGATTGATTATTTGGTGTGGTTTATGAAATGGTGGCATGACCAGACCTTATTTCTTTCGAAATGAAGAAGGAGAAGGCATTGTTAACCGACTTTCTGTGGCCAGAGCTTGAAACCATCGATATATCCAAACGGCGGTTTCAACAAGGCTTCATACAATACGAGCGACGCAAAATTCCTTATTCTACTCTATCAAGCCAATCAGTTTGGACAAACTCAAGGCCAACATTCGAGACGATGTTAAGCCCCGTCATCAAATATTGGGCCAACCACTTGATGTACTGCTAATTAATCTGATTGAATGATATGTTATTCCATAACATAATGGTATGAATGTAACTTTAAAATAAAGTCAAAATCTATTTTACATTTTTGTTCACCTGTGCTTTTTGTTTAAATTTCTTAACTAGACATTGATGGAGACTGCCAAAATGCTTACCGCAACTGGAGCCGCAGAATAGAAATCAAGTTAACTAGAAAGACGTTTAACTTGATCACAAAGCATATATGCGTTTTATTTTGATTTAAAGTTGTGTTTTACTTTTGTATTTGAGTATGTTTAGTAAAAACAAAGCTGTATTGAAATAAGTATTTTTTCTAATTTCAAGCCTCTTACACAAAGAAATGAAACTTATATAAAAATCTAAGAAACTTGACCCCATAACCACATAAAGGACATTTTCCACTAAGTGCAACCACTCACTACATCTCAAACATGTGTATGCCAAACTTTTTATAACATCAACAAGTAGATGAAGCTTTCACACCAGTATGACTTCCTCCATTTAAACCATTATCACCCTCAATATAATAGTATAAAAATAGAAAAAGAAAGTATCAAGAACTAACATTTGCACTTACTGTCCAAGTCACCACAATTTGAATCGTAATCCGTAGTTTCTGGTGAACATCGATAGCTTCTGGGTTGCACTGGATTATGATTAATTCCATCCTGACTATCCATTTGGTCACCACTGCTGCGACTTGCTGACTCCAAAAAAAAATCTATATCTCGCCGATACTGAACCAATTTATCATTGTCCTTTGTCAACGTCCGACGATTGTCCAGAACACCACCATTTGTGTTATAGAAATTGTTTTGTTGCTTTGCCACATGATTTTGACTTTGCTGTTGCTGTTGCTGTGGCTTAACTGGTGAACTATTTGCAACAACAACTGGCACTGGTTGCGGACTTTCAGAGTCGTCATCATCATCATCATCTCCCTCACCATCATCATCAACTGGACAATAGTTTTCATCCATGGATGGACTCTTATTCATCTGACTCGATTGTAGTGAAAAAATATGATCCAGCTGGGTCGGCAATATAATCTCGTCGTCTTCCTCTCTATTAATATTACTATGGAATTCATATTGAATGTCCTTTTGATGGGAAAAAAAAAAGATTAATAATAAAGTTAGAAACAATTTCCATCCCTAAACGGATAATATTTTATATTGTATGTATTTTTGAAAAACAAAGAGCTAAACCTTACAATGCTGTCAACGTCGCTTCCATTTTCAATTGGTTTCTCATCAGTCGATGGGCACTCGAAGAACTCCTCGAGCACCTTTCTTGTCTCGGAGAACTCGTACAAATAGTCAAAGGTTGACGACTTTGCCGTTGTCGATACTAGGGTGTCTCCTTTTATCGTTGTTCCCGAGGAACAAAGGCCATCAGCAGTCAAAGGGGCTGTCGTCACTACCTCGGATATCACCTCAGACACTGTCATATCGGATAAAGTTCCTATTTCGGAGACGTCATTGCTCGTGTCTTCGGTATTGTTGATGGGTGACATTTTCAAGTTCAGCAATGGAGGAGGAGAATCTTGAGGTGTGGATACAATGCGCTACAAGAAAACGAGACAGATAAAATGATTATATACACAGAGTTCATGAACTAAGATGTGTATAGGTGGTACCTGTGGAAAACCTGGTCGAATAGGGTGCATCTTTTGTGGAGAAGATGTTATTGCATTAAATTTGTAATTTTGTGGTTGTACTTCTTCGTCTTCTGGTATTCCTTGGCCAAAACGACGTGGAGATCCTTCGTATTCTTAAAGTGAAGTTAATTGAATATTTTATGGGTTAATTTATTTATGGGAAATTCTTACCAATAATACCATTACGCATTTCAATATTTATGGCAAAATTTTTATCTAGATACTTTTTGTAGTTCTTATAAGCTTCATTTTCACTTTTGCTCAATTCAAGGTTTGCCCCATCGACATTTGATTCCATTACAGGTGCTGCTGAAGCTGGAGGTGAGCCAGTTGTGACTCGGAGACCTTCAATATTAATTAAAATGGTATTTTAAGGTTAAAAGTTGAAAGTTTGAAGAATACAAAAAAAATGGGTGGTATGGTATTTCTGCACCAAAATAAAAATTACTGCAAACTAAATTAGTCCAGTCGATGTGTACTTTTACCTGGAAAATGTTCTTAATTTTATGAAACTTTCACAGGTTGTTTGGGGATATACTAGAAACACCACCCTTTTTGACCTCGAGTACCCTGTGCTAACTTTGGGAGGGGCAAAAAAAAATCAATTTTTGTTGACTTTATTTTTGAATAAAAGCGTCCTTACATGGCCCTTTTTCTATTTGAGATAAAGCTAAAGATTACAGCTTCCGTTTGCCAAGGGGTAGATTATCATGAAAAACCTCAGTACAACAAAAGCTAACTATAACCGTATTAAATGACGATTTTTTCTTGATCATAAGGAAATACTTTAAGCCAAAGAAAACTTTACTAATTCTAAAACATCCGAAGAACCAAGAACCACATATTCAATTCCCTCAAGAAAAAGACAATTCTCATGCCATTTAAAGGAACTTACCTATCCTACACCATTAAAAAAAACTCAATCCAATCAGGAAGAGCAAGGAATATAACATTCAACTCGGCAGGCAAGTCTGATGATATTATTATTCAAAATTTCAAATTTGTAAATTGTGTATTTTTTAGAGGTATAGAACTTTAAATTGCAATAAAACGATGGAATATTCGATTGACATGATTTTTTATTTATTCGGAAGATAATCTTGTGGTATTACATTTTAAATATGATTTCTGGCATATGACTGCCACGGCTGGCTCGGATGTAGTCCAATCTGGACGTCCAATTTTCGATGACTTTTTCCAACATTTGTGGCCGTATATCGGCAATTACACGGCGAATCTTGTCTTCCAAATGGTCAAGCGTTTGTGGCTTATCCGCATAGACCAAATCCTTGAACCCTCGAAGCGGGCCACCCAGATACTGTTTAATAAAAAATCTACCTTTTGGTATGAACTGTATGTTGGTATGAAGATGAACTGAATGTGGGGATGAACTGGTACAGTACATGGTGCCAGGCATGAACTGTCGTGGTATGTGTTGATTGGGTATGAACTATACCTAATCCCAGATGCTCACACTCGGAAACATTTTGGAAAGAACCAAGGAATCTAAAATCGATACACACTAAGACGTTATTGAATTTAAACTGGGATAAAATATACAGACACGTATCGCATATCGGCATTTTTGTCATTGAGAAAGGAATAGATTACGTTCGAAACAGTCAAGACTGTCTAACAGGTTCCGCTATTACCTTCATCCTAAAATATAATATCAGTGCAAGTATCACTCGAAGAATTATTACTCTTGCCAATTGCTCTTTCTTTAGACTTGGAAGACATGATAGAAGGCTCATTCCGGTCTCACGGTATGTGGCAGAAGCATATAAACTTTGAGAATAACAGATTAAAATTCATTTGGGTGTTCTGACATCAGGCAGATTGTTGGGGTTGAGAGGAGAAGATTCAACAAAGATATTTACGGGTTATTGAGCGACCTCGACTTACTCAAAAAGCCAAAAATCTGCTTATGGTGGCCCACTAGCAGAGAACAACATTAACGAATACGGTTTGCGTAACTTGAGGTAGCTAGCTAAGAACCGAGTTGGCTAAAAAGTATTGTTGGTTAAGAACGAAGTCTATTCTGGACAGTGACCACTATCTAATGTTAGTAAAACTTTGATATTGGATTCCTTCGTTCTTGTTGATTCTCATTATTTCACCCCATTTTAACAATGCATTTTGAATTGTTAAGAGTTATTGCCATCAAAGAAAATTCTATCATTTTTTACAGAACATTATATGCATTACACGTGTAAATCATTAGGGATACCTAAACCTTATTTACAGAATTAATAAAAAGTTCCAGAACTTCAAACAAATTATGAAAAAAACTAAATTATCATACTTACTTTGCCAACTATCAGCGATGTCGTCGAAAACCACAACACCACTGCCATTTCCTCCATTGGCCGCAATTGACGTACTTCTATTATAATTTTCATTATCACCACGATTTTGCACATCATGTTCCCTTTCGTTTGCATCCACATTGTAATAGTCGTGCGTTGGATTCTGATGACTGACAGGACTCCTTCCGAGCCTAATGTGTTGTGGCTTTTGCAGGTAACTGTGGCCATGGCGGCGGGAAGTATTCTCCGAAGTAAGTTCCGGCGAATTAAGGACGGTACCCGCTGGAGTCGTATTGTGACGAGTGTCCCAATAGTTGTAATTAATGAATGGGTTTTGATTTCCCGAGCTCTTCATGGTTCGGTGAGTGCTCTGACTTGGCTGCTGTTGTTGCTGTTGCTGTTGCTGTTGTTGATGATAATGTTGTTGCTGGTATGACTGTTGTTGGTGTGGGGGTTGACTATAACCAGATGACTTTCGTGGCATATCTAATATATCTTGCTCTTTGTTTGAAGTAGTGCTCTCGAATTTACTTCTTTTAGCCTCAGTTCCACTGGGACTTGGAAGGCAAAGGAATGGATTTGTTGATATTCTAGCCGAAGACACTGATTCGGAAGAATACGAGGAGCCCGATGCAGCCGCAGGTGAATGTGCAATATTGTTGTTTGTATTTTGTATAGTGCTTGTGGCAGGGTTCGTATTAGCATCGCTTTTTGGCCGACACTTTGGGAATAATATTGAGATTTGATCACTCAAGGGTGGAGATGCAGATTCCAAAAGATTTAATTCAGTTCGGTGTACATTTAAACTAGTGCATGATGTTGTCGGACTGTTTAAAAGAAGATCTGGTCTTGGGCGTACAGTTGAAGCTGTTGGTATTGGAATAACGTTACTTGATGAAAGCTGAGTTCTAACTGTATTTGTAAAATGTCCGTTATACAATCCTGTATTGTCCTTGGACTCAGTTGCACCAACTCCGTTGTAAACAGTATCAGTATTTAAGTAGTAACTGCCACGTATTGCTGAAGATTGAAGAGTTGTCGGATAATGAAGGGAATTGTGGGGGCGCAACTGATGAACAGTTTGGTTTGAACCGCTTGCTGTTGTTTGCTGTGAAACTGTTGTTGTCAATGTTGTACTAACCATTATTGATATGGGTAAGCTGCAGCAAAAAAGATAATTTTATTAAAAAGAGAAATTTTTAAGAAAGATAAAAAGAAAATAAATAAAAAAGTAATTTCAATAAGATAGGAAATAAAAGCATACAAAACTTCTAACAGAATGTTAATTAACATTGTGTCGTGCATTTGGCCAAGTTTATTAAAGCATTACGTTTTAAAACAGCAGGAAAGCAAGAACAATATTAATTTTTTTTAATGTGGGTTTTTAAGATAAAGGCTTTTACTTTTTTATTTTTACAGGTTTTTTAATTACCTACTTATTGCAAATTTTCAGAAAAGGACATTTAAGACTGGGTAATACAGGATGTGACAGAATTGTGTGGGCAATTTTTAGAGTTAAGGATAGCATATGTTTCCAACGTTTGCATCGTAAGAATCAAATATATTATGATATAAGATAAAACTATGATAATACTGCTTTTTAAAATAAAAAGTAAAATAAAGATTGATTTTATCGCAATGAATTAAAATTTTTTGGAGTAACCTTTTTTTTTGTGGAAACCATTAAATTAAAAAAAACACAAACTCCATGATAATAGTAATAAGTACTATACAGGGTGATTGGTATAAGGTGCACCAAAAATCTTGAGCGTGTAGGTGGAGTTAAGACAAGAAAAAAAACGTTTGGGAGGGGGGGTCTATTTCCCCCCGTTTAGGCGGGAGGGGCTATTTTCTAAAACATTGACTTAAATCAGAAAAAAAGTTATTTAAAAACAACGGTGAATGATAAAAAGCCTAGTTATATTTTTTTGGAAAGCCAAAAAACTACTCTTTTATTTAATTTTTAAATTAAGTTGTTTAAGTGAAAAGTTTTAAAAAAAATAATTTTCAAACTCAAAATTTTGAAAAAAAATCTAAAAAAAAATTAATTTAAATTATTTTTTTTCAAAATTTTATGTAATTAACTATTATTTTTATTTTCAAAATTCATGTTCTTATTAATTTTTAGTCAAAAACAGAAAACCGGATGCCAAAATGTATCTTAGTTTTTGAGAAATTAAAAAAAATTAAAAGTAAAACTAGTAAAATAAGTAAAAAGTTAACTCGTTTTTTTTATTATTTGATTAAAATTGGATGGTATGTAATAAAAAATAAAAAAGTGATAATTCCCTAATTAATAATTGACCTGAGCAGGTCAAATTTGGGAAAACCAAAAAAAAAGTGTTTTTCTTGGAAAAAAATACTTCTAGTTTTTCTCAATTTCTCAAAAACTAAGATACATTTTGGCATCCGGTTTTCTGTTTTTGACTAAAAATTAATAAGATCATTGAATTTTGAAAATAAAAATAATAGTTAATTACATAAAATTTTGAAAAAAATTAGTTTAAAAATTTTTTTTTTTTAATTTTTTTTCAAAATTTTGAATTTGAAAATTATTTTTTTTAAAACTGTTCACTTAAACAACTTAATTTAAAAAATAAATAAAAGAGTAGTTTTTTGGCTTTCCAAAAAAATATAACAAGACTTTTTATCATTCACCGTTGTTTTTAAATAACTTTTTTTCTGATTTAAGTCAATGTTTTAGAAAATTTCCCTCCCGCCTTAACGGGGCGAAATAGACCCCCTCCAATACGATTTTTTTCTTGTCTTAACTCCACCTACACACTCAAGCTTTTTGGTGCACCTTATACCAATCACCCTGTATAATATGAAAAAACTGATTTTTTAACAAACATGAAAAGTGTTTTCCCTTTTTGTCAGAAAATCATATAAGCTACAATTTTTACCACATATCTCTTGCAAAAGTTGATTCTTTCGTTTTTAAAATGTACCCACCGTTTGTTAAATATAAAAATCAATTATATATGTAAGCAAGTACTCAAAACAAACTTAGGCTCACCCAAGATTTACTTTGAGTTTTGTCCAAAAACTACTTAATTGACAAACATTGTCGAAGCAATTGATTGTAGAATATGCATGTTTATGAGTCCTTACTCCTTAGTCCTTGTCAATGCTGTGGACACAAACTTTATCGTTGCTGCCTCTAAGGCCCAGTTTTTCAGTGCAAGATCATCCCAGGGCTAGAGTTAACCTCAATTCAACTCTAAAAATACGTTTTTCGGTTCGTTTGACAGCCCGAGTTAATTCATAGATAACTAACGAAATTGTCTGAGTTAAGATTGGATTAAATAAAGTCTCAAATGGCTGTTGCAAGTCGTATCAATATGTCGAAGCGAGCTATACGAATCGAGTAAGAACGCTTTTTGGGAATCGGCCGTTTCGCAAGGAAGCCTAAGCCTAGGTCAGAAAGAAACAGTGCCACAACTCGTTAAGGAGATCGATATATTTGAATAATTGCACGTTGGGAGCGTACCATAACCACGCTTTTCTTACACACTCAACTGGGACAGTCAACTAGCACTTAAGTCAATGATAAAATCATACTCAATCGATTCCACAAATTTATGGCCAGCGTTCCAGAATGCATGCTATTCAGCCAAAACTGACAGCTGACCATATCGGACAACACAATTTTTTTCAAGTTTTTTTTTTTTTAATTTTAGTTTTAGTAAAATTATATTTTTCGATATGCTTAATTTTATTCTGCATATCTTTAAATATTACTTAAAATTTGTGCAATTTTCCGTTAATTAAATATACCTAAAAAAAAATATGTTTAATATTTTAGTTATTTATTTTAAGTAATATACCGTGTTTTGTTTTGTTCTGTTTTGTTTTTACCTAAAATAATGGTTGGCAACCCTGATTGCAAGAATTGCTCAACACTTAAAGGCCGAGAATTTGTTTAAATACAACCCTGCAAAATTTGTTTATATTAAAATTATTTAGAACTTTTGTTCAGAATTCCAGCTATAAATGTGAAAATGATATACAAGATGGAGCTTATATAATCTAGTTGTATAGGTATTAGGTACGTATACGTACCTAATTTGTATGCCCCGTGGCGTAGTGGTAAGTGTGCAGGCTATCACGATAGAGGTCTGGGTTCAAGCCCAGCTTCCAGCTTCGAGAACATCTAATGTTTTTTTCAGGGGCACTGCCTCTTGCGAGGAAGTGACAAATCCTTCAAGAGAATCATTGTCATTAAAACTGAATCTCACCGTAGTCGTTCGCATTCGACGTTAAATTGTAGGTCCCCTACAATCCTGTAGAACTAACAACGTACACAAAAGGATTGGTTGAGAGTTGTAAGTCACTAGACCGTGGTTCTTCGAAACTGTCAGTGCCACTAAATTTATTTATTTATTTATTTATTTACCTTAATTGTTTTTTGCACATACAAATTATTTATTTCTTCAAATTTTCCTTGAAGTGACCTAAGTTTGTTCACATAATACCTGCAGGCATACCTACAATCATACAATGGTAACTTGAAATGAATTAAGATAATTCATAAATAAAATAGAAGGCCATCAATAAAGTGAAAGATGGATTAATTAACTTTATTTTCTGGTTTAAGACATTTTTTCAGATTCTATGTTGTAATATTATTTTTTTTTTTTGTATCTCCCAATTTTACAAAAAACAGTCATGAACTTTAGTTATTTATCTCAATTTCATTTAATTAAATAATTAGGTCAAAATCACAAAATTTAATGCACATGGTTTCTATCGATCTTTGCATAACACAAAATGTTCTCGACCTTTCTAAAAACCAAATCACGTCCCAATCAAATCCAACCAGCAAGCAATCAAAATGTCACTGGGAATAAAAAAAAAAAAACTGGCAATGATGGTGCTTAATAGTTCTATGAAAACAAAAAAAAACATGATACCCAGCGGAGGGAGAAAATCAATGTTGGTATTCTACCAACAATATTTTTCAGGAAGAAATCCTTAAAATCTTGCGGTTCAAATATACAAGGCTGTTTGCTTTTTGTAAGTATACTAAGCTCTACCATGCGCGCCGCGACGGCCGTCGACAGCTTAATAGTCAAAACGAATGTATTCGACTATAAACATAAAAATAAGACCGGAAAGGTTAGAATGTGGAACAATTTTTTTTTTTTTGGCATTTTTGCATTGACTCAAATGTCGGGGGCAGAATGCATGAAATACCATTCGAAAGGACATGCAAACAACGGAAACATTTTAAACCAGACAATGCCATCCATCTATATGCTGAAAGGTGACACAGTCAGTCGAAAAAAAATAATGAGGAATATAAACTTGTTTGTAAGTATGTATTCATAAAAGTTTTTATTTTGGAAAGTATGAATTGTTAATAAGTGTCTAAATAATATTAGAATTAATAATTTCTGAAAGAAAATCGTTCTTAAAATCCCCCACTGATTCCAAATAACCATGGCAAATAAAACTTGAGTAGCTATGACCGCCACTGAGTGTCAACATGTCAAAATATGGTGGGAACTATAGTTACCGATATTATAAAGTATTTTCCTACATACGTCACGTTAAGTAAAATATTTTGTTTAAACAAATTTTATATTATTTTTTTTCAAAGAATTAAATTTGTTTTATTTCAAAAAAAGCTTTTTCTCGAGAACGACTTAAAATGTTTGGAAATTGGTAGCCTTTTCACACCGAATCAAAAACACGGTTTTTGGCAAAAACTCGAAATTCGTTCACACCGCACATCTACCCGTTTTTGTTTGACATTTAATTTTGTTTTGTCAACAATATTGAAATTGTGCTTTAAAATAAACTTTTTTATTTTTTAAATTGTATTCCGCTTAAGTTTCAAATGAAAATAAAATTGAAAAGAATTATTTAAAACTGATTTTTGTGCATTTTTAATAATCTTTAACGAATATATGGTAAATTCGGTTTCAAATTATGACAATTTCAATTTATCGTAAAAATTCTGTTCAACGAGACGCCCTGAGGTCGGAACTAAAATTTGACAAAACAACAATATTTGTCACACTTTTACAAATCTATTTCATAACAATACATTCGCAAAAAATCAATTGCTTGGTCTGTTTTGTTTTCACATCCATTTTAAAAAAAACAGTTCACTAATTTAGCCGCTAGATGGCCACGTGGGAAATTCCGTTATAACTTTACTATTCAAATATATATACAATGGGCGAAGGTGCCCAAGCGTACTTCGGCCGATGACAGGTTTCTCATTTTGCACTTACATGCACGAACATGTTCTATTCTATTCGGTATCGAATCGTAGCAGTCGCATTGAACACAGATAAAATAATTTCTTTTGACAGTCCTCTTTCATTTCTCATTCTTCACAATTGATTGAGTGCTGAATGTTTGATTTGTTCATCTCGCAATTTCAACTGGTTTTTGATAGGTTTTTGCAAAAACAGTTTGGTTTTTATAAACTTTTTACTTGCCAAAAACGCATGGGAAAACATGTGTTTTTGATGCAGGTTTTTGATTTTTCGCAAAAACCGGGTTTTTGTTTCGGTGTGAAAAGGCTAGAAAATTTGCCACATTAGGAAATTTGTGCGAACCAGTACGGTCTATTGCATATGTAATGTATGTATGTATATATTACGAATAAATTAATGATTAAGACGACCGACGCGACGGAATGATAAGGTTATTTTAAAATACGATTATCCTAAATATTTTATCCGTCAAACATGACTATTATTCAAAGAAGATTTAACGATGTATGTAACACCTGCTACCGTGACACGGTGAAACACCAGAATACCTTTGCAAATAGTTATCCGAAGTCAATTAGAAAGTTTTTGTAAGTGGATAGAACTATCATATAGATGCAGGAACATCACGCATAATATAATAATATGGAAACAGATGTGAAATGGTAGAATAGTTGAAAGACCATTTACTTTATTCATACAATGAAATAGAATTTGGTTTGCATACGGCTAATGGTAAGTAAACAAGATTAACAATTTGTGAAATTTTTCCTTTGCAAGTGAAACGAAATTAGAAAATTATTTTAATTAATAGAAAAAAGAAAGAAACTTTTTACACTTTAAAGTTGACAATAAACAGTGAATCAGGGTACACAGTGAACCATTTGCCCTCAGACCTCACAATATCTGGGGCCAAATCGTTGCAACTCGTTAACGAAAACTGTGGATTTGAGATGATGTCATACGAAAACGTCTTTTGACGAACGAGTTTTCTTTCGATTGGTGGAGGGCTTTCGAGTAGATAAATAATTTTTATAAAAAACAAGGAAAATGTAAATAAAAGTTAGTTTATTTCCTTAAAATAGTTCACAACACCGAAATGAGTTATATCATTTTAAATCAATAAATGGACTGAAATATGAAAAAATGCTATTATGATGATACACTGGATACCTACTGCAAACAAATTTTAAGTGGAACATGAAATAGTCACAAGAAGAATTTAATAGGTTTTAATATAAGAAAGAATGCATTTAATTGCAATGAATGAAATATTTTTAAAAAGAATGACAGAAGAGACAAAATTGTTTACAATTGCCCAATACATTGACTTATACACAATGGAAGTACAGCCGCGCAGCTTGGCTGTGCTGCTGTACTTTCACTGCTACATCCGTGGTAGCATTAATAATATAATTGAAACAAAGAAGACTTTACAAAAAGACTTTTCCACTGCTATACATAATAATAATTAAATATTTTGAAAAAAAAATATTGAAAATAATAATGTTTTCCCCAATTTTTTCGAGTTTCAGAAGTGCAATTTTAGTGTTGTTTTTTTTAGCCAAACCAGGAATATCTGTCCTAAAATATAGTGCCCACGACCTAGTTTGATATTTCTTCTATCCAACAGCATATGAACCGTACAAATCGGTTCAGTGATTGCTTTGCTGAAACACAGACGGATCAAGATTGGTCATTATAATCATTAAAAAACGCTTAATTTCAGGAAAAAAAATTTAATTTACTGAAAATAATTTTTTTTTTTCCAATTTCCGGAAGTGCAACTTTGGTGTCGTTTTTAAGTCAAACCTTGGATATTTGTACAGAAATAGTTTAAGATTTCCTCTATCCAACAGCATGTGAACCGTGTTAATCGGTTCAGTGATTGCTGAAACACAGACCGATTAAGATTGGTCGATATAACCATTAAAAAAGGCTTAACTTTCATCGAACATTTTTATTTTAAATTTAACCTTTTCGGGTCGGACTTCCGGTAAATTTAATATTTAGCAACTTATAAAACTTATTTTTTTCATCGTCTTCTAATGCCATTTCCAATTGAAATGAGTTCGAGTATTGACCATATCGCATCGACTTATAGAAACCCAATTTTCTTAGATGCAATAAGAGAGGAATGAATTGTTTCATTTTTTAAACGAGGCGAAAATATATCGCCTGAGTAACAGAACATACAGCTTTAATGAGTTCTATCCACATCACATTCGTGCAGTGTGCAATGCCTTCATTAAAATGATTGATGCAGTCATCCGTGCTAAAAATAATTTAAAAACTCTCTTTAGAACCAGTGCTTCACGATCATAATTGTTTCTGTGTTGTATTGTAATATTGTATTTATGTTGTGTTTATGTGCATGTGTTTTTGTTTTTGTACCATTGTGCTTATACTAACAACTAACACCTGCACTAAGTGATGAGCCAGTGGAACACATTACATGTGTTGGCAAATCTTTCTTTCATATGTTGATGCTTGCTTTAAGTTCCATTTGAAAATAGATCTGATAGTGTAAAAAAAAAATAAGGAGCTATATCGAACGTGGCTACTATAACCGACCGAAGGTAGCTCCCCCTACCTGTATTTTTATTATAACTTTTCTCCTAGTTCAATGCCTTGCCAATCGCTGTTTCTTCGGGCTGAGCATTTAAGAAGTATGGCTTTCTCTCATAGAACCAAGGAGAAGTTATATAAGACCTTGATCATCCGAGTTCTGATGGGCGTTAAAAGACTCGGATGAGAAGTTACTTGGGTGCTTTGAGAGAAAGATTCTTAGAGTGATTTTTGGTCCTGTGTGTATCAAAGGATTATGGAGAAGAAGATGCGATGACGAGCTATACGGGCTATACAGCGATATCAACCTGGTCAAGGGTCACGTGTGAAGCGTATGGACACCAACGCAACAAGCCCGACGAGTCTTCGAGTCCAATCCTGATGGTGCTCGAAGCATTGGAATACCCCCCAATAGATGGCGCACACATGTGGAAAACGACCAGAGCCAACTTACGGTGCGAAATTGGAAGCGGCTAGCTAGGAACAGAGTTGGCTGGAGAGACATGTTCGTTGAGGCCGAAGTTCATTCTGGACTGTGAGCTCCATCTTAAATAGTAAGTAAGTTAAGGAGCTTATAGTCAGAATAATCAGAAGAAAGGAGAACCGATAAACTGGTACTATTTGAACAGAATTTTTTGAGAATCCTGTCAGCAACTTAAAACTTCTGGTACAAACCGATGTAACAACACCAGCTAAAAACATAAACAGAACATGGAACAATCCTGAACGGGGATGCATACCAAGATTTTCTATGGAGTCATCAGGCTGAAAAATTATGATCCCATTCAAGAATATTCCTCTTCCTTTTCTGAATATAAAAAAAAATGATTCAACCATTTATTTAAAGTATCTTTTATCTGAATTAAATTGTGTGCCATTTAAAGTTTTTTTTCCATTAAATACAGAGGAGCGTTACATTTTTCAATTCTAACTGACTAAAGTTTTACTTCAAACTGTTACATATTTTACTCAAAACATTTACCAGTCATTACTCATTGAAATACAAATTCAAATTTGCAAACAAATTTTTATGTTAAAATGTAAGTACCCACTCCCAAAATAATTTAGCAATTTAAATTATTACACAAAGTCGTAATAATCTTACATTATTTATATCCCGTCACACCTGTGAATATTTAGTAATTGCTTTTTAATACAAACAAAGTTTTCTTAAACTTTTGCATACTTGTATTAACATTTAAATTTTTGTTCCTAAAAAAAAATATAAAGAAATCTTTTCTCACAGATTTCTTATTGAGTGTACTTAAAAGTTTCACAAAAACATTCAGAGAAGATGATTCATCGCTGAATCCCCTTAAAAGAATAACAATTACCTATAAGAACACGTCATACGCCTTATTTGGGAGGATTTCTCCTCATATAATGGTTATAGTGTATATTGTGCCTCAAGGTATTAAACGTTTATTGAAATTGCGGGTGTAATTCAAAGAAGCTTCGTTAAATGTTTTTAGGTTTTTATATTATATCCAAAATCCCAAATTCCAGCTACATGGGAATATAATATATGTAAGTTTGTGGCTTTTACTAAGTAAAAATACTTTGGTACGAAACGAAATGATTATGTGATAAAAATAATTGGATGCTAACAAAAAGGGATGTATTTATATAAGATATACAAAAATATATATAAGAACATTGTGTGGTACATAAACAAATTTGAATTTAAATTTAGTAATAGTGAAAAAAAATTGATAAATTCGTTTCATGCATATATTTTATTTTGAATTCATGTGAGTTTATTTATAAATTTAGAAAATTGTTTGATATTAAATTGAGTGCTTTAAAAAATAAATCAAAAATTTATTTGTTAAGAAGTTTATTTAAAAAAATAACAACAAAATCTTACATTCTATTTTCAATTAGAATAGAGACTTGTGGAAGTGTACAAATATTTTTGATAAATGTTAACCCTCAAACATAGCTATAATTTTCTGAAAAAAGAAATATGTTTATTTTTTGTTTTATGTTGAAAACTTTTGTAATAAAATTATGTATGTTTATGTTGTGTAAAAGAATAAAAACATTTTAAGCTGTTAGTTTATGGTTAAATTGGGCATGTTATCATTTCGAAATAAAGTCTATAATTTCAAATATATAATTTTGTTAAATAATTAAGTAAAAACATATTTACTAAATTGTTTCTTTCACAATCTAGAAGTTGGTTCAAATGATCTTGTTTGTATAATTTGAAGACGAATATTTTAAATAAGAATTAGTAAATGTATATATAATATCAAGCAATGTTGAGATACATTTTCACACTGCTAAGTTTGTCATAATTTCAAAATAAATTATTTTTCAAAGAAGCAAAAGTAAATCTATGTATCTTATAACGTTCGTGGGTTAAGAAATTTAAAGGCGATTGAAAGCCTATAAGCCTGCAAAGCAATAGCAAATGAAACAAAATAAGCATTGCATTTCTGAGAAGATAAAAATCGATGTTACAATAAAGGAAATCGACTTTTATTGGTTTTCACAATTTCTGATGTGAGCAATACATAATTCAAATCCCAACAATCTCAACATTGAAAAATTAATATATAAAATTATTCTCAAAATTTACACCCTTATTACGATTGTCAAAGATCAATTGTTTGATAAACGATAACATTTATCAATCAAACAAAATTTCGGTATTATGATTGTCGTTTGATACATTTTTGATCTATTGTGAATGATAAACAAAATTCTTTTGACGTTTCAGTTTTCTATTCTTTTCACTTGTGTTTGGATTACGTTTTTTGTTACTGTTTTAATTTATTTTCGTGTAATTAAAGTAAATATAACTTGTATTTATAAATATTTTTGTTTGGTAAAGTAAAATAAAATAGTGAAAATTTGGGAAATAATCGCAAAGGATGTGTGCATTTATGTACATACAATGTACACGTACCTCCTATTTGCACACCAAATAACAAAAGAAACAATATGTCAATGCAAGTAAAATTAAAAAAAAATATATTAACCGAAACGTATTAATTGAATAAATAAATATAAAAGTGAAAAATATTCTGTGTTTTCTTACAAAAAAAAAAAGGAATTATTACTTCGAAATTAATTTTATCAACAGCGAATATGCGTTTGACTAAAAATATGATAAGCACCAATATATTTGACAACGATAATACCAAGCTAGTCATAATAGATCACAAATCTGAGTGGCACTCACAGTTTATCAAAACTTTTCATAATTGACAACGATAATACCGATGGATCAATTTTGTTGATAAACATCAATTATCGTATTGATATTGGACACCCGGAATAGGGGCCTTAAATTCTTTTAGGGCCAGTTGTACAATCGTGGTTCAAGTTCTTAACTCACCGATTTTGACAGATTAGCTACGGCAATCAGTGGTTTAAAAATTTGAACCACGTTGAATTACGATTGTACAACTGACCCTTAAATTCTCTCTAAAGTTTTAAAATTTCATATTGGTGGTAGATATTTCGCCACATTGGAATTAAAAGCACCATTTTAAATGTAAAGATACAATTAAGTTAATATAACACTCTAATTTTATAATAGTTACCAAAATTAATCTATTGACATTTCAAATACAACATCCCACTTTCGAACTTCCTATATGCAATGCATTCCTCATGAGTGCACCTACTAAACAGTACAATTTTAAAAAAATTAGAGAAGTACTAATAATAATTGTGAACATCAAATATTAGATCTTCGTTTATCACATTTGAGAGAAAAACCCACAGTTAAAAAGAGAATGAAGCTTCTTCTCCCATAATACTGGGAGACCATAGACCAAATATTCACCCTTATAAATATTGCGCAATTATTTCAAAATCAACAAAAAAAATGGTTTTGTGTTTTTACGTAGATTTCAGGGCAGCGTTCGATTCAATCAATAGAGGGTTACTGACTCACTGTTTTACAAATTGTTGCTGATGGGAATGTCAACTAAGATGCTGAATATTCAGCCCTATTAGGGAATCTGACAAATGAGTTGCGAAGGGAGTCTTACTCACTGACGTTAGATTTGCTATTAGCGAATCCGCAAGCCATACGCGGGAATAAATGTTGGTAACGTAGTTAGTAAATTTGGTATTACTGAAAACGAAAAGCATCCGCACTCCAATGTTGGAAACGCAAATCTGCAAATTAGTACAATATAACAACAACAAAAAAAGCAAATAGTTAACAAATCTGAATTTTTGAAACAGAAATACACTTTTTTGCCGAAACACATAAAGAATTTTTTTTGCATTATTTCTAATAATTTATTGACAATGGCCGTTTTCGAAAACGTCATCTGCATTTTTTTTCAGGATGTGCAACTTTGGTGTCGTTTTTTAGCCAAACCGTGGACATCTGTCTAGAAATATAATCTCAATCCAACAGCATATAAACTTTGTAAATCGGTTCAGTGATTGCGGATTGAAATTTGTCGCTAAAATCATTAAAAAAAGGTTTAAATTACGATATTAGATATTTTACGATACTAGAGTATCTTAGATTACTTAACTCGTGTGCACTTTGAACGCGCCCAATGTCATCCACGATAATACAGTTTCAAAAATGGAAAAGTAGTTCGCGGATCGATAATGCAGCTCATTAATCGGATTCAGTAATAGAATTTTCTAATTCTACTATTCATTACCTTCATTTTAATACCATTTAACAACAACATTGTTTGATAATTTGCCTTAAAATTGAAAAAGAAAATTTTTACTGATACGCTTTACTAATAGCTAGCTATATCTGGCCGCTAAGTCGAAAATCATGATATTCAGAAAGATGGAAATCAGCTAGAGAAGATATTGAAACCGTAAAGAAGTACGACTACCTCGGAATCAAAATATCTTCAAACCTTAGCATAAAGAGTCATCTTACTATAGTAAACTCCAAGTAGCTAAAAAGGCACCTAAAAGCACATCTGAGGTGAATGGACATTCCTTAATAAAGACTGTTGATTTTAAAGGAAACATTGTATAACTATGGAATCATTTGATTTTACATTTTTAAGGGAAATAAAGCAATCTATGTAGGAATATCTAATCTAAAAAAAAATAAATACTTGAAAACATATTCTGGCCATCAAGATTAGAGACTTCACTTAAGCTCTCAAGAGTAAAATCTATGAATTAACAATTTGAATTGATAAAACAACATTTCTGTAGAAAAACATTAGTACTTAATGTAGCAGCATTTTTTTTAACAAAGTATTAAATATTTCTTCAGATAAAAAAAAAAAACAAATAAACCATACCGACACTTTCAGTGGATTTGAAGATCGAAATCCCAAGGAGATTTCGTTCCAATTAGATACCGTATTATGGCCACACCGGATGTTAAGATTGAATCCATTCCAAATTGACACATACCTAGTTTATATGCAGGGTCGAAAGATCGAGTTTGATTTGAAACGAAATTCCAACCCAGGTGTTTCAGCCAACTAGTTGAATGCTTGAGGAGTTGAGTTAAGTGCGAAAAAGTTGAAATGACAGGCGAATACCTGCGTTGCTTTGTAGACATTAAGACCAAAAGATTTAATTTTCGAGAAAAAAAATGTTGTATTGCTTTTACAAGTTATGCACATACTTTTCAACAACAAATATTCATTCGTTAATATGCAATTGATCACATGCAGAAATAATTGTATATTCACCATTTCAACCCAGGTATTTCATTTAATTTTGGACTCAACTCCACTGCTCGAGTGCGATCGAGTCGAATTCCATTTCGTTCCAACTCATCCCCGTTTACAAATGGGTGAACCTAAGTTCAAGCTCGCTTCAACCATGCATATAAACTAGGTAACAGAACTGAGTACGAGTTCAAATTAGACTCAATTCTCCTCATCCTCATTTATTGATATTGATAAAAATTAAGAAATCGAGAACATATCAAACGAGTTTGTATAATACTCGTACAAAGAATATAGAATAAGAAATAAGAATATGAAACAGTTATCAACATGACGTTGATGGTTCAAGATATTATATTCGGTTAAAAGAAGACTATTTTAATGTTAAAGAAGTGCAATTAATCGAGAAATATGAGGGGCATTTCTGAAGCACATTTTAGGAAAAGTGCAGCAGTAATACATGAATTCAAATCGTATAAACTTAGGAACTTATAGCATAAAAACATACACTACAAAGTTCCATCAAATTAAGTTCAATTCATAGGAAAGGCTAAATGTAATTTACAAAGGAATTAAACAACCTTAATAATTACTATATAAACCCCATCTTCTCTGCTCATGTCCAGCTCTCTCTCAAAGACGTAAATTACACCTGGGTAATATCTTTTTCGACGATCCTAGCGATCTGTCAAACGTAGATATTGTGTGTCAGTAGTTTTCCTGACAGCCTAACCTAACCATAAGTTTTGATAATTCCGAAACAGCTTTCAAAATCAATTATTGCCACTCGAAATATAAACATCTGCATGTTATTTTGGGACTCAAACTGAAAATGTAATGTTCGTACATTGAAGAAAATTTTATAAACAGAAAAAATGTTGGCAAATGCGAAGAACATTTTGAATGTGTATATAAATGCACATTTATCAAAAAATAAACAAAAAATTAAACTTGATACGTAAAAATCAATTTTGTGTATCTTCATTAAAGTTAATGAAATCAAGGATATGCCTAAATCAAATTAAATATTAAAATTTAATTTAAACATTTCTTATTGAAATATAGCAAAGAAATAAAATTAATAATGATACAAATTCTATATACTAATATGAAAATTCATTGAAAAATATTCAACCAAGTAGAAACTTAGCATCATTTGACTTTAAAGCAAATTTTTTCACTGCGATATTTTTCCAGGAAATTACTCTGATGAAAACGCATTTTTAAGTCAGTTTTATATACTGAATTAATTAAAAGTTAACTTACCAATTAGACTGAGTTCACTAGGAGTCTCGAACTGACTAAAACTCCATCAGAATTAACTCGAGCTTATTCTAACCGTGGAATAATCTCGCATTGAAAAACTAGACCTTAGTCGACTTTCTGAATCATTATTCAAAATTAAAGTGTTAAGCGGCCTATAGTCAAAAAAAAATTCTAGGAATAGCAATATTATTCAAAATCTATCCAAGACAACAACAATTATTATTGCTTCCAGAAAATGTAAATTCAAAAAAGAAATCATGAGATGGAATATTAGATAATGTCCTGTGATCAAAAATGGCAGTTTAAAATACATACGCATGTGACGCAAGTTACATAGTAAGAATTTATTTTCCAATAATACGACATTAACAAGAATTGTTAAGGAATCTCACACAAAATATCTTTGTTGGTTAAATCAAAGATTTTTACAATCAAACTTTTAACCAAGTGTCATATATATTTACTACAGCAACAACAACGTTTTACCTTTTGAACATAAACAAAATTTCAACAAGAATTAATCAAGAATTAATTATTTAGAAAATATCTAAATTTATATACGATACACAGCCGTGTTGTAATTAAAAAAAAAATGTCCTAAGATTATTTCTAATCATGTGGTTGAACCATACATTGATTTGAAAATTGAAAGTATACATATTTATAACACTGTTTCATTTTAAGGTTACTATAATTTGTTGAGAGTATATGAAGTTCAATATTCGCGTCTACATCAGAATTAACAGTAGGGTTTCTAGTAATATTTTCGAAACGCATGGCTTATTTAATATAAATTTCAATTAAAGGTAATAAAAAGAGAAAAGAGCCTCTCTCCTGCAGCAAACAGTGCAGTTCGACTTCAGGGCCAACCATACCATAATAGTCGTAAGAAAACGAAAACTAATGTCATAATTCTACGTCAAGCTTACTTACATAAGTGCTGCCATTACCTTCAATCGACCATAATGGTCGAACACACACGCAAGCGAATTCCACATGTATTTGGCTGGCTGTCAAATTTACGTACGTAAACTGCGATCGGAGCGCTCTTTACGTAAGGAGGCAAAAGTGAACGAAAACTTGCCGAAACTGAGCAACTCGCACTATACAAATTCCTTGTTCTCGCTTATTTCGTACGGTACCGTTCGTACCAATTCCTCTATTATGGTTCTGCCTTAAGTCAAACCAAACTTATAGTTGAACGCAAAACCCGACAGGCTATGCACATATATACCGGCAACAATGTATGCACATAGCACAGGCATAGAAAATTTGAAATCTCTTTCCCCAGCAGGAAAGAATCAACTGGAATGAAAACCACTCTCCATAGTTCCATACTCTGAATCGACAATTACCATTTTACTGAAAGTTTGAAATGGATTGGTGTTGGTTCGGGATTCTACTCAGAAACCCTTGGACTAGCAAGCTCAATTAGATTTCCTGACTACAGCAGCGTCTTCCAAGCTGAGGTTCTGGCTGTGATGACCAGGTTGCAATGTTGGCAATACCACTAGCTGATATCACCTATTTCATTGACAGTCAAGCGACAATAAGACGATTTCTGATATCGTAATAAAATTCATGTCGCGAAGAGCTAAAGTTCACAAAGAGCTAAAGTCTAGCAGAATAACATTATGTTAGATTGTTTCCTTGGACACAGTGGCATATCTATCAGGAAATAAAAAGGTTTATGAACTAGCAAGAAAAGGACCATCACTTGATCTTAGCCAACGGTCAATATCCCACCATCTAAAACAGACCATAGGGAACATTTAAGTACTCCAAATAATGAACGAGAGATTTAAATTACTTGACTCCTCTCCTGTGTCATAACCAGGAATATATGGCCGGATTTTAATAAACAAAGGACAGATAGAATCATACAATGGAACAAGAAATCTTCGTCTTCCCTTATTGGTTTACAGGGCATAACTTGATTGGATACTAACATGCCCAGCTCTCTGTTGTCGAAGAAAATAATACATAGGAAAACTACTTTTTCATTTATATAAACGCCTCTGGAGGGCTAAATTAATAATTCATTTTTCATTGCAGGTACGCAGTATGGAAGTTATACACCTTAGGGCACCACAATGGATCTACATTGATCTATAAGTGTGGCGGATACAAGATCAACCGTCCTCTAACGCCCACTAACCTTACCTAATCTAACATGGATATGCACTGCCATGAGTCACCAAACCTTTCAAAATCGAAGTTGGTAAATATATAGGTACACTTTAGAAAAGTTTGAACCCTTTGTTCCAAATTTTCTATATAAAGATAAAGCGATGGACCTGAAAGTGGACTAGTTATTCTTTTCTGACGATGAAGTCATCATTAGCGAACATCCTTCCTCAACAATGCAACAAGCAATTGACTCATGGGTGGACGTTTTAGAGGGCAATGAATGTCGAATAAGCGACAAGAATACATACAGAATACTTATGTTGCCCATTTCCTGATCCACTCAGGCCTATGACGGGAATCTATTTGAACGGAACAGTGCGAAAAATTAAAATATCTTTTGGATCTATGATCTAAGTTTTATGCATTTTGTAATGACCTTATCAACCATAATGATAGCGTATAAAGGTAAAGTGGTCGGTGAACTTTGTCATCTTCCCTGACCCTTAAGCTGAAGGGAAAGTTCTTACATAGCGCTTGCATACGTTTGACAATGTTGGACAGTTCGGTATAAGAGCAAATCGGAAAAAAACTGAGATGCTTCGCTTGATAGCTGAAGTGACATAAGACATAACTTGATTAAATGAGAAATGGAAAGATCCAAAGAAGCGAAAGAGAGGCAGGTCTAAGAACTCCTGGATAAAACTAATGCAACAACACCAGCATTCAGTGGGCTTCAGACATAGACCATTTGCCCAAGTTTCCTGTTCTGTGGGTGAAGTAGTAAAGCTGTGATCTGAGATTTGTGATCATAACATCGTTGGAAAATTAAATTATCGAAGAAGTATTTTACTCCTTTTAAGCTAAAACTTATTATTAAAACAAATTATTATTTTACAACGGTTTCATTGTTTCAATTGAAGTTTTAAATGTCATTGAATCTAGCGTAAGAATTTTGTATTGTAGGATTTTAGATTCAAGACTGCGCTGTTCCTAATTTCGGAATTAAATTTTTTTTAATTCTTCCATAGGTACTTATCTAATTTAAACCCTAATATTCTTGATGTCTAAATATTTATGTACTTATAATCTCACGGAAAATTAAACTACATACATATACATAACTAAATATGTTCTTCTAATAAGCTAAGCAATTGTATTAAAGCACACAATGCTTATGGCACAATAATGTTTTAAATTCATAGAATCCATTATGCAAAATAAAAAAAAAAAAAACACTAAACAGACTGGGTCATGATTCATTATAATGAAAAACACAAACATAGTTTATCATACAATGATCATATGAGTGCATAAAATTGCTACATATACCTACACATATGACAAAACAAAACAAAAAGAAAAAAAAAACTTCAGTCCCTGACCCCAAGTTATTAAAACAAAGCATTTTATATCACCAAAGACTTGAACGAACAACCATCATGGTAGTATCAGATTTTATTCTTTTGGCTTGCATTTTTTTTCCACCCCAACGCAACTTCTATAAAACTTCACCACATAAAAATATACTATATGTAGGTATGTAAATTTCGCTGTTCCCTCCGCTATTGTATGTGATATCGTCGTCGTTCGTCGTCGGTTGGGGTAGTGAATCGAACAGGAAACCAAAAAAAAAAAGACACATTTTAACTACCATCAGCCAGAGCCAAGAAAATAAAAGCAAAAGGGTGGGTGTGCTGTTATACACCCCCAACACAGCAGCAGCAATATACCATAAAAATATTTGCACAGAATGAACTTCAAACAAATTTACTTAAATTAAAAATTAAATCCACTAAATTTATTTTAACTACATAATTATGCAAACAAAAAACTGTAGAATACAAAAAAAAACTGCATACATCAATATATCTCTCCTTGTTTCAATGTGTGTATAGGAACTTGTGTGTAGGTATACTTATAATGGGCTATGACGTTTACAAAAAAGTAAAAACAAAAATTTAAAGTTATTTTCTTTAAATTTAAAAATTAAATGTTTTTTTATATATATATATATATATTTTTCTTTTTTTGTTAAAAAAAAAATCTTAAGTCTGTGTTGGTGTTGAATTTTTTTTTTATTGTTGGTTCTTTATGTCCTTGAAGAGTTCATGCAGGATTTTCGAGAATGCGTTAGTAGCATTATCTCGTTTTTTTTTTTTTTTTGTACAAAAATTAGATTTGTTTTAAATTTTCCAATTAGCTTGTAACTGTGAAAGGTATAGGTAGGTTAGGTATATATAAAGTATTACAGTAACGAATGCATAAAAGAATATAATGTATATATAACTTCAAAAAGGTTTTAAAGTTGACTGAGGAACAAGGAATTCTCACGTTGTATAGAGCACATTGTCAAGCTTTATTGAAACTCGAGGGGATGGCACAATACACAATATTGATTTTTTTTTCTGCTTAATTAGCAATTAACTTTATTTTAGCGAAAATTTTAATGAAAATATAATATTTTCTTCACATACACAATTCACACATAAATTAAATGTTTTTTTTTTTTTCTTATTGAACTTTTCAAACTGCTTTTCTTAAAACAAGAAAGAAATCAAAAACTATATAATTTGAGCGACGATTATATTCGAATATGTATTTTTTTTTTCTCCAAGATTATTGAATAAGGTTTGAAATTGGTCTAGATACTATTTTTTCTATATTATCTATCTCTCTTTGTTAAAAAAATATCTTTTTCTTTTTATTTTAGTTTATTTTTTTTTGTGGAACAGAAAATAACACACGAAGCGCACAACACCGATTCGCAAGTCGAATTAATCCAGAAACACAACGAAAATGAAAGGATATTCGTTGAAATTTTGGAAATACATTATTTTCCTTTATGTGTCTTTATTTTCGTTGGGGTTGGTATTTTGTCCTTCTCTTTAGGTGGATAATGTTTTCCTTGTTTGTAAAGATAGTTTTTATGAGCAAAAAAAAGAGAGATAGATCCCTTATTGTAGGTTGTGTATGGCACACGTTACCCCCAACAAAATAATAATAAAAAAAAAATTATTGTGGTTTAAGACTCCCTTGTGGTATTAAGGGTGAGGATTATAATTCCTACGTATGTTAACGCACTTAGATTGTCTGTTTTAAACCGAATAGATTTGTCGTTTTTTTTGTTCTTTTGCTGGATTGAAACCACGGAGGGTAACACACTCGTTGTCGTTGTCGTCGTCGTCGTCGTTGAAGGGATAAATTAGTTTATGGGGGTGGAATAAGAATAAGTTAAAAGAGAAAGTTCAACATTTATTGATTACTTTCTCCCATCAGAAAATTTTAACTGTGTTTTCAGAGAACAACATGCATGTGATTCAATTTCTCTCTTAGGTTTGTAGCTTTTTCTATGAATCACTGAAAAGCTTTATTTAATAGTGAATTTTATTTGAATTTGTCATTGTTTTTTTTTATGTTAATTTTAACATACTATGTATAGATTCTATACATTCATACAAAGCTATTATTTGCATTTACTTCAATACTGATCACAAGCAGTATTCCAAACTCTATACCTATAATTTACATATTTAGTTGGTCCAACATGTATCCCCCTATCGGAAGATGATATAACTTTTGCAAATGGCGACAACTGTCAGTTTTGTTTTGAAATTTGCGAAGTAAACAGATCCAAAATAAATACAAAATAAAAACCATCATGGAACCTCCAAATGATGCAGTACTTTCTTGTGGAATGATTAGTTTTGTGAAACAAGGACAACCGGATCTGAACAACCCGAGAAGACAACGTATCCCATTCTTTGATTATTTTATATTTTTTTATTAACAGTTTTATATCCCTATATTATTCTTGACATTGTGAGAAGTTAGGCCCCATTGACGTACCGTCAGTCGGTTGAAATTTTAATACAAACGGCCAAAAAATGTTGTTCCAGCTAAAAGCGGCAAAAATACGCCATCATCTTTTAGTATTAAATACGTGTACTAATTTCGCGTTTAAAATTTAAATAAAACGACGACATATGCATATGCAAGTACCTCAATGCCATGTAGAGTGGATTTGTTTTGTAAAATATAACTAGTTTGATTACAATTTCGACCGAAATATATTAAAATTAAATGATTAGTTAAAAAAACAATCATAGCACTGCTACGCAGATTCCCTGCTAGTAGTTGATGGCGCCCCTAGTTATGTTGGAACACGCGTGAAGTTGTGTACTGGCGGTCCATATCTAATACGTCAATGTTAGGCCCCTTATGTGCCAACACAACTTAAAAACCCCCATTTTTATATTTGTTACACAGAATTAAAGAAAAAATTGTAAATATTTATTGTTTAATAAAAATCGTTAACAAAATAGTTTTGTTCACCGCAAACAACGAAGCATTCATCTTAACAGAAATGTAAAGAAGAAAAATAAGATGAACCAAAAGTCAATTTCTTTTTGAGCTATGAGTAAAGCACTGAGCAAAGTCTGAATAGTTAGGTGTTTTGACTTTTCTTCAATTTTTTCAAAGACCTAAGGGAGTGTTCATACATTATGAGTGCGACCAACGAAAGAAAGAAAATGGACGAACAAAGAAGATTTTAAACGTTTTCATAATTATTAATTGGGTTGGGTCGAAATCCCGAAAACCAAAATCCCGAAAACACAAAATCCCGAAAACACAAAATCCTGAAAACCAAAAATCTCGAAAAACCACAAACCTGAAAATTGTTCCCGGAATACCGAAAAAATAGGTTGGTATGTAAAATAAAAATGGGGATTCAAATATTAAAGTGATGTTAGGTTAGGTTTTAGCCTAACATTTTATTTTGTATCTGGGTGTTCCAGTTGTGCCCCGAACAGTTGAGATTGGTAAGGGGTCATATGCTGCCTCCTTGCTTCCCACCTCGACCACTATAGTATTGGTGGTTGATACGATTTTGGTTGGATGCAAGATCGGGTATGCAATATTTTATGCATTTTGTATGAAAAGTGTATAACTTCACCCACAAGAGTGAAATAATTTCCCACCAAAAAGTTGAATTATTTCACACTAAAAATGGGAAATAACTTCACCTCAAAAAAGTTCAAATTAGTTCCCTAGTAATTTTTTATGTGAAGTTATTTCCCTGCAAAAACCAGATGAATATTTTGAAAATAAAAGGCATGACTGCGTCGCACAAACTTGATCTTGTGAAAAGGTTACATAAGAGCTTAAAAGAACCTCCCACAAAATTATTTTATATGAAATTATTTTTTAAATTCTTTCGAATTAGTTATTTGAAATAAGATAAGAAATAATTAAAAAATAATAATAAAAATAAATATCTTTGAAAATCAATTTTTAACAAACGAGAGTTTTTCGAGAAAATCGTTGTATGCCAGTATTTTTTTGTTTATATTAAAATATATTTCGTAGGACCCGTTTTAAAAAAAAATCGATTTTTTTCAAACAACTTTTTTAAATTAATTAAATGAAAAATTTTGAGTATGCCAATTTTAACAATTTAATTTATTTCATTCGAATACTACATTTAATAAAAAATCATCAATTTGTTTTTACATTAAATTTTAAAAAAGTAAATTAGATAAGTTTTAAAAAATTAAGAACGCTACTATATTTTGGCTTCCTAGGCCTTTTTATAAATAAAATTAAGCTATGATCCACTGATTCGTTAATGAGAAAATGCAAATTTAAAAAAAAAGTTATACGGCAGGTACCGTTTTAATTATTTTTTAGAAATAACGGTTTTAACTGTATATAAAGCCTTTAGAATTAAGTTTTATCATAATCATGTGAATATTTGAGAATATTTATATTGATTCTCTTCGGCTGTGTTGGTCGTGTTAATGTTTTAAATGAAAACAATTTTCATTTGTATTTTTCCCAACGTTTCGACGGTGGTTGCCGTCTTCTTCAGGGGAGCTTTATTTACAAAATTAAAAAAATTTACTTTAACATATATAATTACATAATAGGTGGACAAATATAACTTACATCGAGTTCGATATATAACAAAAACAGAATAAAAATATTAAACAATTTTTTAATTGTACAAATAGAATTTTTACACTTAACTTTAAACACTTCCTTGATGGGAGATTAGTCCGTTGAGTTTGAACTTTCAACAGTTTGATTTGTTCTCAGCAACCAAGGAACAGTAAACCGATGATATGTTTTGTATGTCTTGTTTACGGTTCATAGTATTTTTGTTGTTTATTATGTGAAGTGTTTCTAATGTATAGCGTTTAGATGTGTGTTTTTCTGTTGCCAGGATTTTTACCCCTTCAAAGTCCAGTTTGTGACCAGTCTCGACGCTATGACTAGCCAGTGCCGTCTTCTCAGAACTTTTCAAGCGTACGTCTGATTTATGGTTCGCTATTCTTTGACGAAGAAGTTGTTTTGTTGTGCCTATGTAACATAGATTGCACGGTTCGTTTATTTTTCCATTGCAGTTTATTTTGTAGACTACGTCAGAACGGCGATCGATTTCTGTCTTCTTTTTAAGGCAGGTGAATAGCGACGCAACGGTTTGGTTTGACTTATATGCCAAGTTGATTTCCGTGTTGTTTTTGGCTATTATTTCTTTGAAATTTTCGGAGAGTTTGGGTACATACACGACACTTTTATAAACACCACTCCTCTCTTCCAAATTATCTTCAGAAGGAACTTTGTGTTTTTGTCGTAGTATCAAGTTCCTTATTAATTCTATCGGAAAACAATTGTCTAAGAGTATTTGTGTAACTTTTTTCTCATTAGCGGAATGGAATTTTCGGTCACTCAACGCAAAGACTTTATTTATGAGGTTGGATGCAGTGTTTATACGCATGTGTTTTGCATGATTAGACCGGAAATTGATCAGTCTTCCAGATGCCGTATCTTTCTGGTACCAATCGAAAGAAAGCTGATTGTTTTCACGATGTATAATGACATCTAAGAACGCTATCGATCTACTTTTTTCTCTCTCGATAGTAAATTGGATTTTTTCGTGAAATTTGTTTAGGCATCGGAGCACATTATCTATTTCATCTCTGTCAACAATCGCAAAAATATCGTCGACGTATTTTACAATAAACTTCGGTCTGTAGTTTAGTTTGAAACATTCATCAAGAAGGAAATCTAAAACTAAGTCTGCTATTGTCGGGGATAGTGGATTTCCCATTGGCATCCCGTGTATTTGTCTGTACAAGTTATCTTTAAATTGGAGGTAATTGTTGTCTTTTAGGCAAAAATCCAATAGCTCGAGAAATTTATTTTGGCTCAGCTTAGTATTTTTTCCTATGATTTCCCACTTGTTTTTAATAATTTTTGTTGCAAGCTGAACTGGGACATTGGTGAAAAGTGAAACAGCGTCATAAGAAACCAGAACATCGTTTGAGTCCAGGTTTAAATCTTTTGCCTTGGTTTTAAAATCTAAAGAATTTTTTACAGAATATAAAGATTCTTTCGTGACACACTGTAGTATTTGGCCAAGGTACTTTGAAAGTTCATAGCAAGGTACTTTCATTGATGACGTAATTGGCCTGAGAGGTATGTTTTCTTTGTGGATCTTTGGTAATCCATATATAGCAGGTACTTGTGCTGTGTAGGTAGTCATCCTTGTTTTTCCCCAGTCATCGATGATCTTGTTAGAGTGCAACCATTTCACAAAATCATTATTTTTGTTTTGTAGAGTGGTGAGAGGAGTTGCTCTGGTGACTCTGTATATAGAGCGGTCCGACAATAGTTCCGTCATCTTCTCTTCATACTCTGTCCTGTTCATCGCAACTGTCACATTACCTTTATCAGCTGCTACTACAATAATGTTCTTGTGTTTTTTTAAAAAGATTACAGCGTCTTTGTGAATTTGCATGATGTATTTGTCAAACATGTCGTTGTGGTGGTTACCACAAAAGATTTAAACCTGGACTCAAACGATGTTCTGGTTTCTTATGACGCTGTTTCACTTTTCACCAATGTCCCAGTTCAGCTTGCAACAAAAATTATTAAAAACAAGTGGGAAATCATAGGAAAAAATACTAAGCTGAGCCAAAATAAATTTCTCGAGCTATTGGATTTTTGCCTAAAAGACAACAATTACCTCCAATTTAAAGATAACTTGTACAGACAAATACACGGGATGCCAATGGGAAATCCACTATCCCCGACAATAGCAGACTTAGTTTTAGATTTCCTTCTTGATGAATGTTTCAAACTAAACTACAGACCGAAGTTTATTGTAAAATACGTCGACGATATTTTTGCGATTGTTGACAGAGATGAAATAGATAATGTGCTCCGATGCCTAAACAAATTTCACGAAAAAATCCAATTTACTATCGAGAGAGAAAAAAGTAGATCGATAGCGTTCTTAGATGTCATTATACATCGTGAAAACAATCAGCTTTCTTTCGATTGGTACCAGAAAGATACGGCATCTGGAAGACTGATCAATTTCCGGTCTAATCATGCAAAACACATGCGTATAAACACTGCATCCAACCTCATAAATAAAGTCTTTGCGTTGAGTGACCGAAAATTCCATTCCGCTAATGAGAAAAAAGTTACACAAATACTCTTAGACAATTGTTTTCCGATAGAATTAATAAGGAACTTGATACTACGACAAAAACACAAAGTTCCTTCTGAAGATAATTTGGAAGAGAGGAGTGGTGTTTATAAAAGTGTCGTGTATGTACCCAAACTCTCCGAAAATTTCAAAGAAATAATAGCCAAAAACAACACGGAAATCAACTTGGCATATAAGTCAAACCAAACCGTTGCGTCGCTATTCACCTGCCTTAAAAAGAAGACAGAAATCGATCGCCGTTCTGACGTAGTCTACAAAATAAACTGCAATGGAAAAATAAACGAACCGTGCAATCTATGTTACATAGGCACAACAAAACAACTTCTTCGTCAAAGAATAGCGAACCATAAATCAGACGTACGCTTGAAAAGTTCTGAGAAGACGGCACTGGCTAGTCATAGCGTCGAGACTGGTCACAAACTGGACTTTGAAGGGGTAAAAATCCTGGCAACAGAAAAACACACATCTAAACGCTATACATTAGAAACACTTCACATAATAAACAACAAAAATACTATGAACCGTAAACAAGACATACAAAACATATCATCGGTTTACTGTTCCTTGGTTGCTGAGAACAAATCAAACTGTTGAAAGTTCAAACTCAACGGACTAATCTCCCATCAAGGAAGTGTTTAAAGTTAAGTGTAAAAATTCTATTTGTACAATTAAAAAATTGTTTAATATTTTTATTCTGTTTTTGTTATATATCGAACTCGATGTAAGTTATATTTGTCCACCTATTATGTAATTATATATGTTAAAGTAAATTTTTTTAATTTTGTAAATAAAGCTCCCCTGAAGAAGACGGCAACCACCGTCGAAACGTTGGGAAAAATACAAATGAAAATTGTTTTCATTTAAAACATTAACACGACCAACACAGCCGAAGAGAATCAATATAAATATTCTCAAATATTCACATAATTATCAACTTGGTCAAAGCTACATATATATTTTATCATAATCGTTAAGGCCGTTTTTGAGAAAAAACAAGTTGTATGACAGGTACCATTAGTTTTAGGCCTAGAACAACAAAATTCGAAAATACCCCTGACAGTCACCCTAAAAACCTTATATAACAAGTTGAAATGATTTCGCACGCGACTACCTTGCGTCGTTGGTCGTACAGTTTTTAAATTCCCGCTAAGGGCTCAACCAATCTTCAATGTTTTGAAAATAAAGTTGTTCATACTTTTTGCTTGTATTAAAATTTATTTAAATTTTCAATCTACAGTAATACTATATTACCCCTACCGATGGATCACGACCTTGTCGTGGTGGCAGGGCTTAAAATGTTCATTATTCCAAGTCATCAATGATGTCTTGATCAGTGAACTAAGCTTAAGCCTCATCCTAGGACGCTCACCCTTAAGTTTGATGAAGAACCAGAACATACCTGAATGTTAAACATCTTCAGTGTCATGTCCGTGTTCTATTGGTAACCTATCCCATGAATGACTGGATAACGGCCCTACATCAGGCAAACGCAGTTATTTCCAGTGAGAAAAATCACGAAAAATCCCTCGACGATGACTCATTCTTAACGTTTGAAAATTAGCTTTCATAACGTGTGTGTTTTGTTGTTGACAGAAGGCTAGTGCCTTGCATTTAGTAGCAAATAAGCAAGGTGGTCTTTGTAGCTCAAGGCGGCAGATAACTACTCTATCCCAGAACATAAACTGGTCTACTATTGAGCAAGTGAAGTGGAATTGACGGAAGATGAGATGTTGGGACTAGAGTTTGGTTCCAGCTCAAAACATACTTGAGCTAAATCTCCAGGGTAGGTAATCCCTGTGGCTTTGTGGGGTAAAGTCAGAATGTCAAAGTTTTATAGTTGAGAGTCTTTCCTCAACTAAACGACGTTTTAGGTTTGACGTACAATAAACTTAGCGCGGGTGTTGGGAGCCCTAGAGTTTGTTCCAGAGGAATGTCATTCATGGAATTTATTCAGGATCATTCTCTACCCAACATTGGGCTGGCCCCTTGTGGTAGCTTCGTGCTGGCTGTGGTTATCCATAGCGGAAACACATGGCATTTTGATGCAAGAGGTGAAGGTCGGTATCGCTCACTAAACAAGGTTTGTGGACATACCCACATGTTCACAGAATTTCTAATGGCGTTGGTTGACGTTGTAATTAACCCGCTGTGGGTTCGCCCACGAGTGGGGTTAAGGCTTAAGTATCAGTTACCCACGTAAAGCTTACCTTCAACCTGTACTGTATATTATATAATTGTATTATTCTATTTCAATCTACTAAATATCAGTTGTATTCTATTTCTACATAATGAGCCCTATGCATGCAAACATTGTTGAACAATGAACAGTGTTTAGAAATTTGGCAACAATTTTTTCAAAAAAGAAGCTCTAGTAATGTGTCTCGACCCTAAAGTTTAAGTTAGTGCATTCCAATATAGATTTATTAGTTGAACTTAATTTTCTGAATGTGTCGTTTCTTTACAAATGACAAACATATAGATAAACATCCTATCTCTTTTTTGTAAAAGCTTATAAAAGCAACTGAACCCAGCATCGCACTAAACATTATTTCTCTTTTTGTGTTTATTATATTAACAAAGTAAGATACCTTAGTTGGAAGATGATGTTCATGTTTTTGAAAAGCGCATGTTCTGTTTTCATACCTCACTATCCCTGACTCGCTTTATTTCTCTTAATATGTCAGAAATAATGGCACTTGTGCAATCTGACAATACTTCAGAAACATACTTGGAAAAACAATTTACATGCTATTGTTCGTTGAACAATAACTGAAATGTTGTTAATGAGTTTTCACCTAGTTTTTTTTTTTTTTGCTTATGCACTTATACACTTCAGTTTTTAGACGTATCTATACTAAGTGTTTTAGATATGGCTATTTTCACATAATCGGAAATACATATTTGGGTCGACACCTGTTGTACGAATATATGTTTTGAAGGTTTAAACAACTTGTAAATTTTCTATAGGAACTTTATTGACACCCACAAAGTGCTTTAGTTAAAAGTTTAAAAAGGAAATTTTAACTAAATGTATATTTTTAAAGAAGCATTAGAAGATAATATTGTATTTTGTTTATACCTAACAAAATAATGGTTGAATAGTATAAAAAGTTTTACATCGTTCTTCCATTGCTGCGAAAGTTTCTTTAATTTGGCTGCTCGTAAAATGTGTACATTGACAAAAACTGTTAAGGGAAATATAATTTCAGAACTGATCGAACGAAGTGTTTGTCAGAAAAAGTTATATTTTTTTATATTTAAAGTTTTGTAAAATTAAATCAAAAACGATCAAACTACAAAAACATATTCAACAAATCACAGAATGAAGAAATTTATAGAGCTGCAACATTATTACACGAAAAATTCGGATGGGTTCGCAGCAAAACTTATCGAAACTTGACAAAATAGGGAAATCATCTTGTATGGGCACAAGACAGGAATTTCTTGTTCGCGCTCAGTTACAAACGGAGTCGTATGCACCGGGTAAGTACATTCTAGCTCTGCCTTTATGTTTGGTATACATAAGAATTTTTTTTAAAGTCCTTCTTCTTCATCTTCTTTTAATTACCTGAAGCCCGATATAAACCTGTGCCTTCACTTAAATGTCTTTCCTGTCAATTCTTTTATGACATTTGAATATCCGGTTATCTGTTGACTTAAAATTATTTTTTTTTTTTAAAGTTTACTTAAAACCAATAAAATAAAAGAGAAAATAGCTTTCTGGCTTTACAAAAAAGTATCACATGATTTTTAACGTATTATTGTTGCAAAAATGTTCGTCGGTGAATCTATACATATAAATAAAAATGAATTGACAGTTTGTAATGTGAAAACAACGGCTTTTAACACTTATAACGAAACATACATTTTTAAAATGTTTGTCTCTCTGTCTGTCTGTTTGTCCCGGCTAATCACGAGAACGGCTGGGCCGATTTGACGGGATTTTGACCGATAGCTAATGTTGTAGCGGGTAACAGAGGCTATGTTAATTGCTCCCTAGGTCGGTTCGTATATATGAACCGGTCAGAAACTACTTGACCGATTTTAACTGACAGATAGCTAATTTTGTAGAAATTAACTTATGAAGTAAATTATCCCACAGATGGCACTGGGGAAGCTTTTCCCACGCACGCGACGACGGTAAACGGATGGACCGATTTTGACGGGACTGTCACTGTTGGATAGCTGATGTTGTAAGAAATGACTAAGGGTATTTCAGTTACCGAATAAATGGCGCTGGGGTCGCTTTTTCGAAAATTCTTACATATGAGCATAATATTTTGGACCAATAGGACTATAATAAATTTTTCAAAATCAATGCTTTCTCCCTTATTTTTTTCTGCGGCAACAACGCGCCGGGTAACAACAGCTAGTTTTTTTAGTATAAATAAAAATTTATATCAACCCTCGTCGAATTTTTCATTTCACTAAGTGAAAGGAGAACATCGAATACTTTCCACCTTCTCTAAATAAAACAAAATGCCGTTTTAAGATCTAACAACCGAACAAATATTTAAAAGTGTTTAGAGAAACTATAAGTTTAAATTTATACCAAAAACTGGCACAACTTTTTTTTATGTTAAAAATTTTAATTACACACATATTTTTAGTAAAAAATACATAAAATAATTTTCCTGAAAAATTTCCGTACGTAAAATTAAATTCCATCAGGAAAATATATAAATGCATTTTTAACAACAAGCATTTGGTCAACTCAAAACTTTATTATCACAAAAAAAATCTTGAAAATCGTTATTTGCCATCGATAAACATTTGTGTTTTAAATCGAATAAAAACCGTATAAATTATCGATCTCAAAATTTTTCCTGTTTCGTTTTTTTTTTGTCGCTATAACCGGCCCTAACAAAATATAATGGACGACTGGGTCGCAGGAAATTGTTCTTGTAGCAAACAATGGGCTTAAACAAATTCAGTTTAAAAAATTATGTTCAATTGCCTAAACGTGAGATCATCAAGTTGTATGGGCTATCAACGTTTAGGTAGCCAAAAACTTTAAATGCCATTCTGTGCTATACAATTTATGCAAGAGTTATAACCAACTAAATTTAAATAAAATCAGCTTAACCATTATTATTAAATGACTCAATTAAAAAAAACCGTTGACACCAAATCTCCGTTAGGTGCATTTTTAACCAAAAACCTGAAATTCTGTTATTTTAACAGCATTAAAAATATAAAATTCACAAGGTTTTTTAAAATCGTTACAGCGTTTCTCGAGAAAATTTGGAAAACGTTATAGGTAGCCGGGCTAAAACTAAAATTCGAAGTTCTCCTCTGTAGGCAATCATCAAAAACTGCTCTAGACGAAGTAAAGTATGAAGTACCTATAAATCCGTCAAACCGTTTAGGCTGTAGTTCGGTGCACAGACAACTTCACATACGAACAAACAGACCGACACGCACTGACGGTATGACGAAATCTACTTTTTTAGGATTCTTTTAATGTCAGGTTTGATTAAAACTTTGGATTTTTTTTAACGAAAAAAATAGAAAAAATTGCTAAAATTGAAAATTTGATAAACTTTCTGCAATAGTGTTGGTGTCAATGCACAATAACGACTACCACTTCAAAATATAATATTTTCAGAATATTTGTAGACTTAAGAGGAAAATCCCTTTTATCTTTATGTCATCTTTCTGTTGATAATATTTTGTATGTAATTTCTAGCTTTTTAACAAAAATAATTTAACAAGCTTTTTTCGATTTCTCTTACCACAATAAGTTCATACTCACACATATATTAGATTTTCTCTCGCTCATTTAATTATCGCAACCTGTTTCTCTTCATCTTAAATTCATACACACACATACACTCCCTCATAGCAAAATTGATGGCTACATCATAAACTGCACAGGATTTACGACCAACACAAACAAGAATAATAAACATTCCGAAAGGATACTAACATAAAACACGGAAAGCGGCTGAGCACCAGGAGCAAATGGCCAACATAGATGAGGAAATTGAAAGGAACGCACACAGAAAAATACGACAAAGAAAAAGAACGAGATGTGCAAAACAGGACGAAGACGGGTGGCGAAAACTTTCGTTCTGACAGCAACTTTTGTCCAACAACCAACATAAATAAAAGTTTTATACCGACTTTGCAAGTGGCACGAGAAAAAAAAAAAGAAAAGAAATTCCATTGAATTAAATTCTCCCATAATAAAAGTATTATCCTTAATTTCTGAAAAGTGATTTAATATAGAAAACAAAAACAAATTCCGCTGAAATACTCGTACAGTCCAATATTGATTAAAAGATATTTTCGCGAGCGTATATTCGGACGAAAGATTTTTTTCTTTTTTTTCTTTAACTTCGCTGATATAGCTGGATTTGGAATCCATTATTTTTCATTCCGTATATAGACAGACTGTGCATCAGGATTTTTCTCCCGAAGAAAAAAAATTCTAAATGAATAAATATAATTTCGAGCTAACATATTTTGTATAAAATGTTCCAGGAAAAACCTTCGCTGGCGCTGGCCCATCCCTTCCGATGGGGGATGGCTGGGTAGTTTGAAGGTGCAATCCTGTACAGAAATTTTTCGTCCGCGAGTGCGTTTTTTTGTTACAAATGTGTGTCCAATAAATATACTTGTGAGATGTTTTCCCAGCTAATTTAATCAAAGGAAAAGTATTTAAGAATTCGGTTTCAGATTGAGGAAAACCTCAGGAAAAAATAGTTGGAAGCATTAAAAAAAAATATGGAAGGCGCTATACGAAGAAGGACAGCATCCTCAAAATGAGAGATGAAAAGTCATCATCATCATCACCTATAAATAAAATGTGATTGTGAATCGGCGCGCAGTGAATGTATGTGCGAGTTTCATACGTGTAGACAAAACCAAGAAGGACCAAAAGTGTATAAGCAAAGGCAGCAGGCAGGCAGAATTATGTCTAAATCAAACGCAGACTTTAGTGCATTCGACTTTAACGATAGCTCCGAGAACAGTTTGAATTCGCGCAGCATATTTCTAAATCGCAGCGGTCTCGGTTCGGTGACAAATAGTGTCGCCGGAGAGGGTGGCGGGAGCATTAATGGGGGTTGCTCCTCGTCGCATTCAAACTCCGAATTAGGCGACGGCGGTGGTGACGGTGATGGTGAAACAAACATAAATGGCAATAACGAGGGTAGTAACGCATTAGATGCAGTTTCGGGTGCAATAGGCAGCACCAGTAGTGGTGCGGGAACATCTGCACCAGGAGCTGGAACTAACAGTGGCGGGGCTGGTTCTAATGATGTGTTGGTGAATAATTTTAACGAAGTTCGTAGTGGCAGTGCAAGTTTAAGTAATAACAGTGCGGCAACCACAGGTGGATTGGGGGGTGGTGGTGGCAGTGCTGGCGATGGTAGTGGTAATGGCAGTAACAGCAAAAAGTATCGACACCAAAATTACAGTAAAAATATTTACATTGGCACCAAAAATGCTGAAAAATGGGAGTTAACCAGAACGAGGTTGGCCTTTAAGAATGACGTTGAATTCGTTGCATATCTCTTAAATTTGGCTGTAAACGATACCGAAAGGAGTTCAAGGTGAGAAAAAAATTGAGAATTTAAGAAAAGAGAGGGAGTAGGTACCTAGGTAGATTGATGACTTATAAGAGTTTATGTTTGAAAAATAAAACTTTAAAATAATTTAAAGATTAACTTTTTGAATAATTTAGTGCTTTAAAACAATTTTAATGTTTAATGCGTAACATAAAAAAAGAATAGGCGAAGCTTATAATGCATGTTCTATTAAAGTACATGGTGATGTGGTTTATTCCTATCGCTGTACTCAATTGTTATTGCTTGCATGTTTAATAAATAGTAACTTTTAAGACCCATTTGAAATTGATTTCAAGAATGAAATCAACGAACGAACTCATATTAGATTTCAGAAGTAGGAAACCTATTTCTACGTTTTTTTTTTTGTTCATTGTACATTCTGAGTGAATTTTTAAATAACCCCGGAAAGCACAACTGATTTCTAAAAATCATTTTGTAATATGTACTTGCCTTTATAAGTTCTATATGACATAAAGGTCGGGCAAAAATTTACAGTCTAAACGACAAAACGATTTTCTTCAAACTCGGCACAAAGTATTTTTAGAGCAGTAAATTTAAGCCCGGTCGTTTTTTTTTTTAGAACCCTTTTTCTATACCGAATATTTCTTAAACTTCTGCAACGATACTGACTTAATTTAATATTTTTAAAATTCTTTATTAATACCTTAAAAAAATCTAAAAAGGATTTTTTGAACAACTAAAATACACTGATTTACAAAAAAAGTTGTACACCCTAAAATTTTGCATTATTTTCAAGTAAGTTAAATAATATAAAAGATTTGTCGATAGGTACGGTTTTGTAAATTAACATACATATATGTATATTTAAATGATTTATGTAAAAAAAAAAATAATAGGTACCTGGATAGAAAAAAATTAGAAATTAAAATGAAAGGAAAACCTTAAAAATATCAAATTAGTTCGATGGGATTCATATACGGCCTCTTCGACTCATATGTGAAGCCCATCGGATGATATGGCAGGTGAAACAATATCATCGATTTTAACGTCTTTTAAGTACTTATAGTCGGAAATACCTAGCAATGTTTGGTCTAGCATTATCCTGCTTCAGCAAGAAGTTCTCTCGAATAAATGGTGCGAATGGAACCCCATATTTTTTCCAGAATGTTTTCGAAGTCGAAACTGGGTTTATTTCTCCCCCAATTTTCAAAAAAAAAATGATCAAAAAAAAAACCATACGCCTCTACAATGACATGTTATACTTTTTTGTAAAGCCAAAACTCTCTTCTTTTTTTTCTTTTTAAATAAAGTTTTTATATCAAACAGTTTTTGAAAAAATGATTTTCAAACTAAATGTTAAAAAAAAAAATAAACTTTGTCTTGATCGGCCGTACAGATCAGTACATCAGTATTAAAGGATCCGAGTTTTAAATACAAAAAAAACGTATGAAATTGTTATTGAAACTGATAAATCTATAATCTAATAAAAAGTAATAATAATTTTTTAAATATTTTTTAGAAAACAGTTTCCTGTTTCTTCTTATACTCGAACACAGTACACATATTAAAGGTAATATACTGCGCAGGTTGTCAAAAATCGAATGACATATGAAAAAAAAAAAACATTTGGTGATCCTAGATTCGACTCTACTTATAAAAAGTCTATAGCCAATATGTAATTTTTTTTATTATCAATTTGAATTTTCTTATCCTGTTGTTTGTTTTTAAACGAATCGTTTGGAATTTTGTATAAGACGAGATCAATTTTGTGCTTAACTATTTAATAAGAAATGAGTGAAGAAATAATGAAAGCCTTTATTATTGATCAATAATATAAATTTGATCACAAAGATTTGTCCAATTTTAATTTGTATACACGAGAAAATTGTTTTTATTCAATTCTTTACACGAAATTGTTTGATAACAAAAAGTTATTAAATTTTTCTGGATTTGTGCTTGGCTGAAGTGTCACTTTACTTAAGTGACAGCGCATTCCGAGTGACAGCGGGTCTCCAATTTTGACACATGCGCGAACTTAAACAAAAATGTAAACTCGGAGTATATTACCTTTAATATGTGTACTGTGATACTCGAAAACGGCTCATACGCTTTTAATAAAACCTTGTAAACGTTATACCTATACTTGCACTTCTCTTAAAATAACTCCATTTCAGGATTTTGACTTAAAATACACAAAACGGAGATTTGTTTTTTTTTATTTTTTTACAAATTTGAACATCACTGATAGGATTTCATTTCATTTCGGTATGGCATTTAAGTTTGACATTCAACACAGGATGCACATGAGCAAATTAATACGACCCAGTCATGCATTTTTTTTCATTTTGGATTAGACTAATATGCAAAAACTACAAAAATATAAAATTAAAAGCGCCAGAGTGTTGTCAAAAACAGACTTTATAACAATTAAACACTTTTTTCTCGAAATTGGTACGATGAAAAGTGTTTTTGTAGAGAATCTACTATAATTTTTAAATTAAATTTTTTTTACAAAAAGTTCAGTATGTAAGAAATAAGCAAAAAACTGAATTTCGACTCTTTCCCTTCCTAAAAAATTTAGCTCTGCCTTTGCACTATATAGACTCCCAAGCGACATGACCGATTTTAATAAAAAAATCAGTATGAATTCCTCAGGTTATAAGAATGGTTGGTAGCATATTTTGAACCATGTCCGATAGGCGCTATTATATTTTTTTACAAAATTAAACATATTGAATTTTGTGACCATACACCTTTCAAAATAGTGACAAATTAATTTAATTTCATGCACAACAACATCTTTTGCAGCATATTTCCTGGTGAAAGCATCAACTGGATGTTTAAGCTCAGACGTGGCCAATTCAGTTCAATCAATAATCAATTCATAAAGCTATGGAGCAAGAGGAAGCAGTGAATTCACAACTCACCAGATTTTCCAGGACCCTTTCCTTCAGAGTTATTTAAGGGCTGCTTGGCTGTCTGAGGAGATGCGGATATCCGATGTGGATACCACGTTTTTCCTTAACCAGGATAATTCCTCTTTGATCGCCAGAATTTCCGCTTGGAACACGCTACAATGATCAGGGAGACGGAATGAGAGACTAAGATTTAGTTTATCTGAGTACACGCCACTACCCACCCCATCTTCGGTTTTTGAGCCATCAGTATAGAAGTAAATTGATTCATCTTCCAAGAATTTCAAATCCTCCCAATAAGATCTCGGTGGTATAGTGACCTGAAAATTCCTGTCAAAAACTGTTCTGATGGCCAATATCGTATATAATTAAGTTTAATTAGTTCCCCTCTTATCTTAAATAAAATGCTGTGGCAGAAAAAATTAACTTTAGAAAAAATCGCAAAAAATAAGATAAACTTTACATATAAACAAAAGTAATGTTTTTAATAATCTTCCGGCAAAAAGGCCATAATAACTCATTTTTGTTTGGGATTGCTTTTGCTTCTTCGTTTAGCTTCGCAAAACAATGATTGCAGGGCTGTACAAGTATGTTGCAGGGCTGTAGAAGTATGTTTCGCGGATTCTCAAAACAAATGCTGCATGATATGGTTTCATTATTTTGTTCTTCGTTGTCACTTGATGAGTCCGAATCTTCAGTCATTTTAATTGTTTGACTTTAAACATCATATAGTTTTGAGGTCATTTGATTGATGAATTCTGAAATGGTGATTCTTCGTTTGTCAAGTTTGTTGGTCAGAGTGTCGCGATGAATTCATTCCTTTTTTCAAATTTCCGTCTCGGGCGCACAAACATCCTCCTAGTCTCTCCGTCCATTGACGGAATAAAATCGATGGTGGCATTTATATTCCTCGTCCAATAATGAGTCGCAAAATTTGTTTACCATGATTGCCCCAAATTTTCAGCACTTTGCCTGTTTAGGTTTTTATCGAAGACAGACATATCGGAGCGAACAGCCTGGCATAAGGCCTGGTGGGGGGTATGGGCCAATTCCCTTAGCTGAGATACTCGAGGATCTCTTGTTTTCTATGGAAGTTGGTAATAAAGGGATTATCTCCCAAGCAACACAATTCCACACCTTAAAACACCACAATCACCAATACGTTATCCCAACCTCCACAAAATAATAGGTGTCATGAGTTTATGGTATCAAAACGACGCACAAAGCTCTAATTGGGTTTTATTCTAGCAGAATAGCCGCCATTCCTACCTACCTACCTATCTTGCCCCAAATTTTGAATTTATGCTTCTAGCATACTTGTAGTTCTCAAACTTGCTTATATACTGAGAACTGTTTTGATGGGTCCTGGACAAAACATATTAATTTAAAAACAAAATAATTAGATTGTGGACAAAGTTAGATATCTATTGTCTTCTGAAATATTTTACAAATTCGTCATAATAAGGGTAATTTAAAGATGCGGCTTCTAAGATCTTAAATGCTTCTCTCATCAATGAAGGTTTAAGCAACGGAAGATTAAAAAACGAATTAAAAAGTTTAAAACTCTGCTTATCTTTCCGAACGCTTGCCATAAAGTTTTTTTGTTTTTTGATGCCTTTCTTCTTAAGAGCTCTTAAGTAGTGGAACGAACAGCCCCTAATTTCAGCATCAGGATATACTTTTTTGATTCCATTTCAAAGGCCTTGTTCGAAATCACTTGGCGAAAGTTGAATAAGTTCGCTTCAATAAATTGCAGCTTGTGTACATACGATTTTTCTAACTTAATACTCATTAGTGAGTATAGAGAAGGATATACCTAAATAATAGGCAAAATATACTTAAATCAGAATTTGAGAGAAGAAACTTGAAACATAAGTTTTTCAAATTCGCAAAAACTTAAATCTTACTTTTTTCAAAACTGTAATCGAATAAATCGAATTTGGGATTTATGTCCCGGTGACTTATGTTTCTTCGCCAGCCCTGATATTGTGATGATTTTGCTTCCTCCATATACCTATCGTGTCATGATAGGTAGGTAGAAATGGCGGTTATTCTACTTGGTGCACCGTTTTAATACTCATGAGACCTCACATTTGTAGAGGTTGGAATATTACTTTGTATGTTTTGGTGTTTGGACTTGTGTCGCTTGGGAGTTAATCCCTTTGTTACCAACCTCCATGGGAAAACAAGAGATCCTCGGGCATCTCATCCAAGGGAAGTGGCCCATACCCGTGTCTTAGTTAAATCCTTATCAGGTGAGTGTTGGATGGCTTAGGGTAGAGCCAGTTTTCCCGTGAGATCAATAACATTTTATGGAAAAGCATAATATCCGCATTTAACATGACCCGCCTACACGGCTAAGGAAATGCATATCCGGATTTTCGTTGTCTGAAATTGATATCGAAGTCGTACAGTCGGATGCCAATTTACTCCACTCGTCTACACAAGACCCTCTCGTATTTAATTCAACCACCAGTCTTGGAATACGCTCTTGATACATTTCATAACTCTTGTCACGTAATCAAAGTGTGATTTTAGGGTGTCTGTACATCAGTGATTCTAGGTAAAGTATATGATTCGGCGCGCTATACTTGGCAGCTTAAAAGACATACGGATTAAAAATCGCAAGAACTTTTCAACCGCTTCGAATGGAATCGGTATCCCCATACTTGGGCTTTGTAAAAAAGTATTAAAATTGCGGCCAATATTTTATATTTAGCTACATAGGAAACAGTTTTCCTATCCACACTGCTTCTCCATACTGAGCACATAGCGGCGTTTATTCTTGTTTAACTCCCATCAAGGTAACAAACTCCTCTGAAAGAAATTTACCATCCCATATTTGAGCACATTATCTTTATACATAGCTCTAATTTCCATTGTAAATCCATATATATTGAGTTTATAAAATAACGCCTCCTGGGGGATTGAATTAAAAGCTGCCCTAAAAACTATATAAAGAAAGCCTAAAACTTATTTCCTTTCTTCTTATAGATGTCTGCTATATTTTCCAGTGAACAAATCAAATCCGCTTGGGCTTCATGCAAAATGTTCAAATTTGTAACCCAACTGTAATCAAAAATGAGATACCTCTTTAATTTGTAGGGTCTTCAAGGTTTTCTTTTTTTTTGTGCAGTGGAAAGATGATATGTTTAAAATATTTTATTATATTCCAAAGTAAGAAGTTGAAAAAATTCAGGTGTAATATTTTTGAAATATTCGCACGGAATTTCATCCTCGCCTTGAGCTTTTTTGTTTTTGGCACTTTCAATAACCAGTTGTAGTTCATCTACATATTTATCGGGGAATCGTAATATTCGTGTGTTACCTGCGGTGCTGCATACTGAAATGGAGAGTATACATATGCGGTGTGTTGAGGAGATTCATGAAAAATGGTTTTTAAAATGTTCTACTTTTAAATACCGTAGCAATCGTGTTTCTTTTACTATTCACAAGTCTAACCGCTTTCCAGAATTCCGTTGAAGTTTTTGCATTGTTTACTTATTCTATGTTTTTTTTGTTCAAATTCGCGTTTTTTTTTTTTGTATTACAGAGATCTTTATAATTTTTGTTATCCGCTGCATAGAGGATTTTGAACTAGTTGTTGTTAGTTAGTCGTATTCATTTCAGGAAAGTAAATGACAGATTTCTTGCTCCCATACTCTCGTTGTCGAAATATTTTTGATTGTTTTTGTTTTTTTTTTTATTTCTAAAATTTAGTTTTTGTGGGACTGCTTTTTTATGAAATAGCCATGTTAAGATTGCTTGATTCGTTTAGTGCTACCTGCTTGTCAATCTCTCTATCCAAGTTTTGTTAAAACGATCCTCGAAAACTATCTATCCATCGAAGTTTAGGAGGAAGACCAGGTTTTGTCACACTGAGACGTTTTTATTTTCAGGGTCACATCTAGTGGCATATGGTCTAAAATCGTTTTTACTTCTACTTTGAAGAAAGCCGCTCCACGAATAAATATGTATATTTTCCACTATGATAACCTTCTTAGCTTCTATTTAGTACGCGACAGTCAAAAGCATCTACTAAGTCAAGAATTTGCGCTCCTTTCTTATCACATACTGTATCCTTCGTCCTGCAATCGTATTAAACATTATTTGTGTAAAAACCAATGTTGAAATTATTTTGAGACAGGCCTATTCTTCCGTTGAAATAACCGATCAGCATCAAATTCGATGATCCCAATATATAAACAAGATTCCTTAGTTTGTTGAAGTCACGCTCCCAATGGCTGCTGTTCAAATATGTTTATAATAGTGTGATGCGTTCTGTCTTCTATCTAAACTTCTATTATTCGGGCCTCTTCCAATAAAGAAGAAATACAGGAAGAGATGTTCTGCGAAAAAAATGCTGCACTATTATTTTAGTGTGAGTTGATTTTTTTATATGCATTTGACAGCAGCGGTGCGAATTAACTCGCCACCTCCTGCTGCTCTCACCGTGACAAAATGACATTTAGAATGCGATTTTTAAATGTATGCAAAAATTTGGTGCCTCACTCATGTACACTATACGTGTGCACAACACCCGTTCCTTTATTTCATCTTCATTGGCCTCTTCTATGCTTTTATACTTGATTGTAGCATATTCAAGTTGCTTCCGATATCCAAAAACTTCACCTCTGCTTTTCCTCTTCCAAAATTGTTTGTTAAGACCTAATAGTTTCCGAGACAAAGCTCTTCAAAGTTTGGAAAAATTATCATATTTGCAGAATTCGCAAGTTTTTTTTCCAAACTTTGAAGAGCTTTATCTCGGAAACTAAGGGTCTACAGAGACAATTATAGTCTCATATGTATGTAGTCTGTTTTAAAACCGTACTTACTAGTCCTTTAGGGTTATAAGCGCTTAAGTCTAAAAAAATCCAAAATTGTCGCGGTTTTGCTTTAAAACTTGGATGATTCATAAGGCCAAAAATCTGCAAAAAATCAGAAACATCGGATTTCACGCACACTATACCCCAGACTCTCAGGCGACACTTTTACTGTGCTAAAAAAAAGATTATACAGATTTTTTTTGTGTCTGTAATATATAGTTTATAAAATAACGGCACAAACAGCTTACGAAAATGCCACACACGCAGACGCAATATGAAATAACCCCGCGAAGTAAAAATATTTTCCATATGAAATAAATCTCCATAATTTGAAAACATTGGGGACTTCTTTCATTGGTTTTTTTTTTGGAAACTTTGTTTAGATTTTTCATTGAGGGTTTAACTTATAACGAAATAAAGGGTGTCCCAAAATTTACGCAAGATTTGAATTAAATAGAAAACGCCGTTTTTAGTCTTTTGATAGTTATATTTTTATTGACTCGTAAAGTACATAGGATAGGGTTATGTATGGAATAACACATCGGACAAATGGCCTCCACGGCTTTGCATGCACATGCGCACTCTTTTTTTGAAATTTTCCATGACCATTCTGCATAAATGTGGCTGAATTTCGTTGATGCAGCGTTGAATCTCCTCCTTTAATGCACGGGTGGTTGTGGGCTTGTTGACATAGACTTGTGATTTCAAATAACCCCATAAAAAGAAGTCTAATGGTGTTAAATCACACGATCTAGGAGGCCAATTTTGATCACCGAAACGAGAGAGTACACGACCTGGAAATGTCTCATGCAGTAATTGAATTGTTTCACGGGCTGTATGACATGTGGCACCGTCTTGTTGAAACCACATATTGGACACATCAATATCATCCAATTTTGGCAGAAAGAACTGTGTAATCATGTCGCGATATCGAGCACCAGTAACAGTCGAACTGCAGCCGCCAAGCTTTCACTATTTTTGAAATATTCTTTAATAATGAAGACACGTTGTTCTCTCGTGTAACGCTCCATTTTAATAACCCTACTGTTAGCTGTCAAATTGCTTTTTTTTTCAGGGTTGCCAACACTTCACTGCACAAATGGCGGCAAATTCAAATCTTGCGTTAATTTTGGGACACCCTTTATGTTCCCAAGTTCAACTATGCAAGAAGTCCCCAATGTCATGTAGCCACCCCAAACATTAAGTGAGATGTGTATGGAGGCTTGCTGCCCCCAACCCACAAATTAATTGTCTGAGCTCACTACAAGATTAGAAAGGGTGCGCGTTTGGAAAATTTAATTAAAAATATTTGCATATATATTTATTATCTTTTTACCCAAAACCACATACATATATTTGTTAATAGCGCAGTAAAAATCGAAGCTAATCTTTGTTTGCAGTTCTTGTCTTCAATACTACAAGATACTTATTTAAAGGAAAGGTTTTGTATTTTTTATTGGTTCCATTCCATTATAAACAGCAAATCTCTGTTGCAGATTTAGTAATGTTTAGAGTGAGATATGTAATGATCATTGTAACTGTATTCACAGATCAAATTTCTTAAGTAAGTCACGTCAGTAACTTAGGGACTCCTACTTTCTCTTCTATTTAAAATAATTATTACCTCCATTCGGTTTCTTCGTATATCAACTTTTTTCCAATTACTTTTTTTAATTTCTGTGATCTTTTATTTCAGTCTCCCGTCAATATCATCCACCACAAAGAATTTTCCAAACTTCAAATTGGAATCAAATCTTCTTGTAAAGGACTTTAGCAATAGTCAAACAGAAAATTGCAATGATCCACTACCTCTGACAAAACCTGCTCCGAAACTAAAAAAACGAGTTCAATTTCATGATCCGCTTAATGGTTTTTCAAAGACGAAAGATTTTCCAAGTTTCTCAATGAAAGTTCCCAAACACGATGCACAGGACAAAGCCATCAGTAGTAGTTTGGACAATGATGTTCTGCCCGAAGTTTTAGACTGCAGAATTGCTGAAAAGATCAAAAGTGAACTTGCAGAAAAATCTGCAAACATACAAAATGACAGCTTTAAAGGAGCACTGTGTTTGAAAAAATCTCCCGCCGAAACTTATCAGATATTTAATCACAGCGACGCTGAAGACGATGATGACTTCGATGATGACGATGATAATGATGAAGATGAATCTGGAACTATCAATCCTCCTGATAAAAGTTTTCGAATACGAGATCGATCGAAAATGAAGAAACCTAAGAAAATAGCATTGTTTAACGGGAAAATTAAGCAGGAACAACAACCGCCACCTCAACAAGATGCAGAACCGCAAAGTGATGATGACTTCGATGATGATGGAGATGACGGTGATGAGGGAGATGAAGGAATGCTGGCGACTGAAATCAAAAACGAGCAAAACTTCATCGAGGAGGACGACGAACACAACGAGAATAACAGCGGATATGGAACACGCTCGTGTCGAGAGTGTACAGTTATGCATGATTACGAGCACTGTCCCTTGAGAAACTCTATTTGTTACGTCAAAGACACCGTTGATTTGTCAACTTGGATTGAAAGGAAAAATATCGAAGCGTTAGAAAAACTGAAATCTGATTCCCAAAGATTAGTTGAAGGTGCTGATCCCAACGACCTAATGGATGACAACTGCTCACAGACGTCAGATGGTTTAAGAAGGCTGACAATAACATTTGCTGAAGCATCAATACCAAACGAATTCGAACTTCGAAACATCGATTCAAACACTTTTGGAGTTTTTGCAAAATCTGATATTCTTCCATTGACAAAGCTTGGCCCTATCATAGGAAAACCCGTTCAAGTCAACGATATACCAGATGACAGCAATATGAAGACTATCTTTGAGATATGTGAAGGTGATCGCAAGTCAGATCTCATTTCCTGTGATGACCCAAATACTTCCAACTGGTTACGGTTTGTTCGGCCTGCTCTTTCGTATGAAGAACGAAACGCAAACTTGGTGTCATTAAATCGTCAGGCTTTTCTAGTTACTAGCCAAGAAATAAAAGCTGGTTTTGAAGTTCTTTACTGGAGTGATGAGTGCAACACAATGTGGAGAAAGAAACACACCGAAAAGACAAGTAAGATCTTTTTTCTATATAGGTCTGTAAAATTTATCAATAACCCTTGTTTTCTTTTGCAGACTGTGGAGGTTGCAATCTGAAGTTCGAGCATCAACTCTTTTACCGCACTCATTGCTCGGTATTTCATGATCCTTCGTTTAGTCTGACAATTCGTAAATACCACTGCAAAGTTTGCGGTGAGGCAGTTTTGGGAAAGGATAACATAATGAAGCATGCGGCAGAGATGCATGAAGGCAAAGGTGCCTATCAGTGTCAGTTTTGTAATAAATTCTTTTTGCGTCTCAATTACTTGGAGATGCATCGCACCTATGGCTGCAGCGCGAACCCGCAACGAGCTAGACCGCTGTGCGATTTTTGTGGACGAAAATTCTGTCAGCCACAGAAACTTAAAGTGCACATTAAACGAATGCATAGCGGTAAGCGTTTTGAAAATTGTGTGTATCTTGGTGTGAAAGAGAAGGGCATTTTATTCTTTTGTTGACATTAAACATTTCAATTCAAGTCATTGTCATCGAAGCATATCTTCATGTAGAGATTTTAGTTATTATTAACTATTATTGAATCAAAATAACATATTATTTTTGTAAAGCGAAATTCCGCTACTGAAAAGGCAATATCCCGTTTGTTTAATTTTATTTAAATAATTTTCCGCATAAATTCGATGATCGACACAAAAACAGCCAGTGCCAGATTTTTTGTTTTAATTTATTATTTTCAAAATTTGTATCAATAAAATTGAAATTATTTTTAACCAACATTATACATTTCCGACAATTCATTTCATTTTCCATTAAAAATCACCAAAAAGCAATTTATTTGTTCATAATTTCATTTTAGATATGGCTGAAGTTTTACGAGATTTTCAGTGTAAATTATGTTCAAAACTTCTAGGATCACGGGCGGCATTGCAGCGCCATTCTAAGGAGGTGCACAGCCGGAACTCAGCTGTGGTCAGTTGTCCAAGATGTCAAAAGCTGTTCCAAAATCGAAGCAATTTGAAAATTCACATGCTAACTCATTCGGGTGTCAGGCCATTCAAGTATAAAATATTTTATTATACCAATCGTATGAATTAGGATGTATTAAGTTTTCTTTTATTTTTAAGGTGTGCTGAAAGTGAATGCACAGCAGCTTTTACAACAAAACAGTGTCTTCAATTTCATTATAAGAAAGTTCACAACTATACCCAGGAACAAATGCCAAAGATAGAACGTAGTGTGGCTTATACATTTGATGCTTACTCAGGGGGAATGAAAGTTGACTTTTTAGGTAAGAATATTTAAGATACGTTTGACTCTGAAGAAATGAGTCAATTTCTAAAAACTCGATATTTTCTAATCTTTTATTCAAGAGATAGTGTTTTTTTTTTTGCGTAGCCTTAGTTTAATTTTGGTTTTTTTTTATAGAACAAGCTCCTCGTCGACGCCGCAAGAGCCTCGAAGACCAAAACTCTTTACTCAGTTCGAGTATGATGGATAGCAAAAGTGACGACGAGTTCTCAGACGATCTCTTTGAGAGCATTAAAAAATCGGGAAAATCTATAAAAGATCTTTGTCGCAACGAGACCAATTTATCGTTACTTTCTTCTAAAATCAACAACATATTCACCAAAGAAGTTGGAAGGAAACGAAAGAAAAAGCAAAGGCCGATAAGTCCAAAGGAAGACTTAAATGAAATGGAGGAAGAAGATGAGCATTTGGATTTAGTTCGTAGAAAGCAGAATGCTCAGTTAAGCTTAGTTGAAACTTTTTTGTCGAAGACTGCTCAAAGATTATCAGAACAGCAACAAGCATCTGCAGCAGCGGTAGCTGCAATAGTAGAAGGAAATGATGTTGCCGATAAATTACATTTGGCAACAGTGAATTCTGATATATCTGAAAATCATGAGAATACCTTTAGACATCACGGCCACATGGCTAACAATGCGCAAACACCCACCTATAAGCACTCACCTTCGCATGTCATGATGCAACGTCAAAATCTTGTAGTGAGTAAAGGGAGCAAGAAATGGATTAGCGATGATGATCGACATAATATGTCGAGGGATTGTCCATCGTCGAGTGGTGTAAGTGTACAAGGTCCTTATGTCACTGGGAATCAAGGAAATAATATCGGCATGGGAGTTCCTCCTGGTGGTGTGGATGATCCAAGTAAGCTTTTACCTAATAGAGATTTCTTAGCCCGTTTAATGGGTTCATCAACTTCTGATCATCACAACCATAATCATCCAATTGCACACGAGGAGGATGAGAATTCGTCATTTTTAGACGTTGTTGATTCAAATAATCCTGGTGCGGTGAATGCCGGTCAAATGAACCAGTTCCATCACAATGGAGTTGGACCTGAAGCTACGCATCAGCAACAAATGCAGCATATGAATTCCATTGCACATTCACAAACCTTTATGAACTCGTTTTACAACAACTCCAATGCAAGACTGACCAGTAGCGGTGAAGTAGTAGCCCCGTCTTCAGCTAGTTTGCTCGTTGAAGCGGCCTTAAACTCAGTTGGAAGTATTATGGACAACGATAGCGGTGAAATAAAGGTAAGTTATATTATTAATTATCTTGTTATTCCCTTAATAATCTATTGAATTTCAGTCGCAAGTAAACTCTAACCTCGATAACGGCAATCAGATGAACCCCCAAATCGAAGTCGAATCGGATCGCTTTGGTGGAGGAAATATGTCTAACATGGACAGTCTCGAAAACGAGATTAAGCTGATGAAAAATCTTAATAGTTTTCCAATGCAAATACCGCCATTGCCGATGTATCCAGCCAGTGGGAACTCCTTGAATTCATGCAACATTTCTCCAGATACTTCTACACCAACCGATCCGCAAAGTAATCAAAACAACAACGATATCGATGTGGATGCTGGTTCGACTCCTCGTCGTGGTCAGCACATAGGTGGTGGTGGAGTCGGGGATTCTGAGAGTTTCTCAAATCACCACCAAACACCTCCATCACCACAAGCCATATCACCAGGACGAGATTACTCTATCTTTGGGGCCAATGGAAATGGGGCTAATGGTGGTGGACCAAGTATATCAGCATCTTCGCCTCTACCCTCAATGCAACAGAGACAAAACGCTGCAAGTGTAGGGGCAAGTGGTGGATCTGGCTACACCGATCATGAACTCATCTCTCCGGCATCTTCACCATCGATTCCTAGATACAATTTCAGTGGAAACGATATTTGTCGAAAAAGAGATGATGATGTTGAAAGGCCGCACAATATGTCTGGACATAATCAACTCTCGAGTGATGACGAGAATAGTATTCTCCCACAAAATAGGTAAGAGATATTTAGCTCATGTCTTTAAATTTTACTTTACCCTTATATTTTTTTAGCGGACAAGATATGCGAATGAAATTTACCCAATCGCAAATGGATCTTGTGTACTCAAAATACGAGAGTATGGCAAGTGCTGCAAATCTCAAGTATGGCAACAATCAAGACCTTGACGTCTCTTCTGATTATCGAAACAGTTCCAGCAATGATCTCTCTGATCTACAGGGTCTCGATATGACCTCAAGATCTAATGTAGGCTCAAACTATCATCACAATTTTCAGTTGCCTCCTGGTGGTTCTAATTTGGGGCTTGGGAGATATCACCATCACATATACGATATCCTTTCCGAACGGGAACAACAACAGCAGCAACAACAGCAACAGCAACAGCATCATTCGCAACAACAACAGCAAGAGCATTCAAGCCAATTGGCAATGCAACAGCACCAATCCATGCACAATCATAGTTTACTCCCTGAGCAACTCAGCGATCAGGACCACGATCAGACCACCTCTGTCGATCTTAGTCGAACAGCAAATTACGTTGTGTCTTCCCCGCCGCAGATTCCATACAATCATCCGCACCACGATGTCTTACGCATGGTATCTCTTGACCTCACACCAAATGGTAACATGGGTGTAGGCAACAATCGATCTTTTCTGCCATCACAAATTCAACATAACAACCGTGACAGTATCGATCATCATCGACTATTGTCAACTGCTGAACAACATCGTTTACTAGCAGCCTCTAATGCCGATCAACATCGTTTGCTGGTTGACCCCACTGCGCATTTATTGATGGAACAAAATAATCGACTTCTAAGTTCGGATCAATCTAGACTGCTTGGTGAAACTGCACAGAATAGACACATGGTGTCGGCCCGAGGTTTTGGAGCCTATCATCAAGTAGCTTCGGGTAATTATCATCCATCAGTTAGACCAGTGCTGCCATCACCAAATCATCATGCGTCTAATCCATCGAGTTACCATCCATTCCCAGCATACTACTGAGATTGGTCGTAATTTATTTTTTCAATTCGGTTTGTGATAATTTTTAAAAAGATTTCCTGTGGGAAAAGTTGTCATTGCGTTTTTGCAATTTAAAGATTGATTAGCGATGGCCACATCAAGGCAACTACAGACGTTCAACATCAACCCGTCCTTATTAAGAAATTCTACTATAAAAGTGGTGCCCTATTACGGACATAAAAAATCATTCTATGACGGAATCAACAGATTTTCACGTGCATTGCAACAAAATAATGGGAATATAAGAAAGATAAGTAGTTTTCCGCTTAACATTTCGCCGCTCAGCCGCTCAGCCGCTTTGCCGCTCAATGCGTGGCCAAATGGTATTTTTCATTGTTTTTTTAATGTCGACTGCAATAATTTTCTTTTTTTGGACAGTTCTCGAAATAATCTTCATATCTTATCTGTATAAATTTGACAGTTAATCAACAACAACTTCTATATAAAAAAATAGCTACTTCTGACAGTTGCTGTCCCATTTATTTTTACTGTTGTTGAAGAAGTTTGACAAGAATAGGATCCACGCAGTGGAACATTTAAATTTTAAACAACCTCCTGGCAAGGTGTCCCCTTACAAGCTACATTTTGAATCTAATGCAAAGGGTTTTAGCAACTGGTGTGCCCATGGTGGACCTATGTCCATTGTCCTTGTAACCTTGTCGACGTCCTATTGCAAATTAAAATGACAGTTATATGAAACTGCATAACGTACGCTTTTACAAACTACATACCACTAAATCTTTAAACATATATTTTATTTTAATTTAACAGCTGCAAATCGTATTAATAATTTACATATATATGATAAAATTATTAAATTGTACGATATAATATAAATGTATAGTGTATCTATTGTTTTGGAGTTTCCTAAAAGTATGCACAATATTTAATTTATTGTTGTGGTGATTATCTAGTTTTATTTAATCTTTTAATAAAATATTAATTATATAATGTATAATACTATATTTTTCATAAATAATTAAAATATTTGTTAATAAGTATACATATTTCAATACACAACCGTGTAATTTTTTTTTTTAATCTTAAATACAATGAAACAAAACAAAATATTTTAATTAATTATTTTATTAAATATGTTAACCAAACTTGTAAGTTATCAATTTATCGTGATTGTATTTAAACTATCATAAAACTCATATAAATAATATCTCATAAATATGATAGTTTAAATTAACATTATAAATTTAAACATAATTATAAATAAAACAAGTAAATGTGCCAATAAACGCTACCCAACGGTTAAAAGTGAAAGATTCAAAATTAAAATATAAACATACATATATCTAATTTTATAACAAAACCTAAGACATTATATTACTAAATATTATCTATACAATAAATATTTAGTTAGAATGTAGAATATAAGTATCGATAACACTGTTTAAACAAAATAAAGTATTTTTTGTTTAAAAATTCAAAAAATAAAAACAATTTAAGAAAAAAAACTTATTCTTACCAATTGTAATATTGAAAAAAAAAACAATATATTAAACTCGTATACAATACAATAATAATAATATTTTATAACAAAGAAAAAAGTAACTTAATTGTTAATAATGTATCCCAGACATCCCAAGTAGTTAACTATTTTTACACCTGACGCCCACAGAAAAAATATTCAAGTACAAAAAAAAAGAATAAAATTATAAAACTAACGCGCAAAAGATTTACGCAGAAACTTTTATCTTGAAATTTTATTCGACTTAACGGTAAATAAAATTTTACTTAAGATATCTTTGAATTTTTATTTAAGCTTAAAACTATTAAGTGTTTAAAATAAATTGTGTGTAAGACAACAAAAAAAAAATCACTGAAAAGCAGAGACCCATAGATGGTCAGCGGCGCCATTTGTAATATTTTTGATTTATAATAAGGTACTTATTTATTAAGTAGCTACTAGTTATATTTTCAAATGAAAAGCGAAATAACACCTTTTGTTAATAACTATAATGTAATTTTCATGAGAGGATTCGATGTATGTAAAATATATTTCTTATTTAATACCAATATAAACAAAGTACTAATGGATATAAAGTTATTTTTATTTAATTTTTTAATACTTCCGTGTTTCGGATTAGTTGTCATATACTCAAATGCATATATGGAAGTCTCCAGAATTATGTGTTGGTCGTCAAATTAGACGAAGGTGGGTCGAACGGCGGTCACTTTACATGAAACGTATCAAAACCCACAATTTAATTTGTTTAATTTTATTCATAGTCCAGTACAATTACATATTTATACTTCGAAAAAATTCTATTTTAGAGAAAATTCGAAAATTATGTTTTCGAACAACAATATTGTTCGCGAAACTTGTGGTAAAAATCTTTCTGCCACGTCTAACTACCAAAATATACGCGAAACAATAAAAATAATTTGATAAAAGTACAAATTACAAGAAGAAACATTCCAAACATGAAAAAAGACGAAGTTTCATTAAAATACTATAACGTTTTATACAAATAATAAAAGGGTGCTGAATGTTTTTATCTCTTGAGGTAAACGCCGTATCTTGATGAGAATGAAAAATCTTTCGGAGTATCGGATTAAAACAACAAAAATGAGCCTGATGGTTACTAGAATAATTAAGATTCATAGACCAGAACCTTCGATGGCCAACCATTTCGGTATAAAGAGGAAGCGGATGCAGACCGAGAGTCAGTTTGAATTTAAAACCGGTTGTGTTTATGTCGGTAATTCAAAAATGATAAACTTTGAATTTAAAATAAAGAAAGTAAAAGGAAATAAAAAGTGCTTGAATTATAAAGTAAATTAAGTGGAATAATAAGTAAAAAGAAATGAAGTGAGTTACATTATAAGAAATAAGTTCTATACATAATAACATATGTATAATAAACTTAAATAAAACCTAACAATACTTTAGACATTATCAAACGAGTTAATAAACTTTCTTTCTTTTGTTTTGTGTCTTTGGGCCTTATTGCGAGTGTCTTTTTTGTATCGATAAACGACTTTTGTCGATAGTCGAAAATCGAAAATTCAATTTGGTATTGCGAATCTAAGTTGTGAACGAAAAATTTCGTATAAGCTATCGATCTTTGTCGTTCACATTTTTCTGATCGATTGCTTACAGAGTTTAATTTTCTCACCAAATTTATGTTGATTTTCTTTTAAATATGGTTTTATTCTTTCTAAAATAACAATTGTTTTAATGTCAGAGCAATATAATAAAAAAAATAAAAATAAAACGCAACATATGGGTTGGGTTAACAATCACTGAAACACATCAAGATAATCTTTATTTACCTAACATTATAGTATTACTCTTATAATTATTTCAAACAAAGAAAAGATGTAAATTACTTAAGTCCCATTTTGTCCCCAATAAAATCGTCTTAGGCCGTGTGTGAATTGGGTTAAAACTTTGTTGAATGTGTTAAATTTTGATCCTAGCGTGGTGAATAAAATGGTTTAAAATTTACCAAGCTGTGCAGCAGGCTAAATGGTTTTAAATTTGACGTTTCAAAGTAAATAAAGAAGATTGTATTTGTTTTTTTTTTTTTTTTGATTGGTTGTAATCACAATGGTAAACTATTAGCGCGTAAAGATAAACGTAAACGCAAAAAAAGCAAGAGTATTGCGAAACCATATAATAAATGTAAGTTTGAACTTATTATCCAATTAACAAATAATATTATATTAATATTCTTCTTTGAGCACGGTCTCACGTGTCACGACGAAAAAACAAAACTATTAAAAATAAGGATAGTATTGAATCATTGGCTTAGATCGAAAAATTCCGTGTAATAATGAGCAGATATTTAAAAAAAAATACAAAGAATAAATATAAAATACTTTTTCAAATTGTTGTTCATTTTGCAAAAAACAGAATACGAAATAATTTTTTGTTTGCTTTGAAACCAACCCCGGATTTTTATTCACCACATGTGTCTCTTTCATTAGAGCAAGCGAGAGGAGAGCATATCAACCGAAAAATAAAACGTTCTTCTTTTAAGATGCCTTTAAAATTTATTTGGATCAAAATGGAACTTTAGATTATTGGCCCTTTTAAAACTGAAAGTGGTTGGTGAAATTGAAAAATTCCATTTTAAGATTTAACTACCCAATAAATAAATATTTGAAAGTGTTTGGAGAATCTGGACTTTTCTGAATTATTATTCAAAATCAAGTCCAAGGAAACATTGCGTTTCGCCCAGTGCTAGCTTGTGGGCTCGTCAGATAACGTTTAGCAAAAAGCATCTTGTCATTAGGCAATTTAAAATATTTTTCTAGCTCAGCTTACATAACTTTTTTGACAAAAAGCAAATGTGAACTATACCAGCAAGATCACGGTTGTAATAATTTTCAACTGGAGCTGGAGGTGGTGTTTTTGTTTTGCCTCGTGGCCAAGCACCGGGCGAAACGCAATGTTTTCTTGGACTATAGGCCGCTAAACGCTTTAATTTTGACCACTAATTTTACTTCGCAGCACAGCACGAAGGGTGTTACACGACAGGCCAGCTAACACAATGCGAGCCATCTCGCCTCACTCGCCGAAATAGCTGAATGTCGGTACATGTACCTAATTCAAATTTATTTATTTTATACATGTTTACCTTTGCATATGAAATTCATTACAATACTTAATGACAACATAAAAACTTGTTTTATTATCGGTTTTTAGAGCATGTTGTTAAGAAGAAACTAGCTATTTCACACCATGTGGTGAATTTAATTTCCAGCCACCCTAGTATATAGTACGAGCTTTGACAACTGCAGCGTCACACAAATTTCCTCCTCGAGTGAAATCTTTAAATTTCCTTTTGTGAGTGGGTTAAAATGTTCTGTGGTTATTGTGTATGGTGTATTATTTTTTATTTATATTTTGATTTTATCGTAGATTGAAAAACAAAATTATCTACTGGGCTTTTAGTTTAAATTAATTATTAATCTTTAATCGCTTATATCACTGGAATTTTAAATTATGTTTTAATACCTACTCAAATCAAATGAAAACTCAATAAACCGGCTTCCGTAAATAAAGGCACCGTATGCAGTTTGTTTCTGTTGGGCTTGTTTAAATATATTATATCTCTCTATTGACTATTATTATAGAGGTACATATACAAATTATTTTGTTGATAATAAAATTTACAAAAAATTATCATTATAACGTGTTGATTAGAATGACGTTTATTTACTTAGCCATGGGATTTGTGATACGAAGCACGAGAGCTGTTTCTCTTTGGCATGTGCTAGTGCTAGCTTTGAGATATCTGCCAGTCAGCCAGTTATACTTTGTTCCTTAAAACGTAAACGTGAATTTAATACGATTATCTCTTATCATTTAAATAATTTCCATTTTTAGCGCGAATTCTATATCAACAAAATGAAAGGAAGTGGATCAGAGAACAATTTTAAAACGGGTGCAATTGACTTTACTGCAGGTTCCCTAGGTAAGTAAACAAAATTAATGAATGAATTCCAATTTGTTTGTATGAAAATATGAATTATGTATTAAGATTATAAGTACATTGCGATTTCAGTAAGAAAATATGTACCTATACAAGAAAATTTACCTACTTTTTAGAATTTCATTATCGTTATAATTCATACATTGGTACAAATATCATTCTCTTAAACAAAATTTCCAAAAGTAAAATCATCCTATAAATGCTTTCTTACAAAAATTGACTGGTTATGTGTTTAGCAGGAAGATAAACAAAAATTAGCTTTACACAGGTGGTTAAATTAAAATAAGTTGGTACTAAAATAGATTTCAAACAACACCCATTTGCAACTGTCTTTAAAAATAGATTTAAAATAGGTATGTAAACATGTTTACTAATTTCAATTCAATTTGATATTAAATTTAAGCTTCCAAAAATACTTGAACTAGCCAAGATGTCTAGAAATGGATGAAACTGGGGCATAGTCTGAAGATCTATTATACAAACAAATGTTAATCACCCACGGTTAATACTCTATGTCTCAAAACGCAGCATCTTTGTTACATTTTGGTTAAGTTGAAGCCAAACTCTTATCAATCATTTAGCATCTAACAAAAATAAGAGGAATTGAAGGAGTTTTAGTTCCAAAATCTACTAAAAATCTGCTTTTTGGTTTAAAAAAGTATTTCGCCCAGGAATTGGGTATTGGGTTACGTTCTCATACTCCTCTGCATAGCTCAATTAGACGTAGTTTTTTAGCGTGATATAATATTACATGAAAGTTTCTGAAATTTTGTTTGTTGAAGCTTTTTTCGCAACATTCCATCATATGAAACTTCCATATAGTATTTCAATATATGTAGGTCTCACTTTTGCTTTCCAATTCAATTGAGGAACCTATATATGTAAATAGTTAAACTACATTACCTCTACTATGGCGCCCTGTTTTAGATTAATCTGCTGTTTTTTTTTTTGTCCTCTGTTTTGGAGATGTTAACGTCAACCTTAAAGAAGCCAGCAACTTCCCTCCGTTTACATGCTGCGATTAATACCTTTGATCAGATGGGAATATTGGAAGACTTATAAAATTTAAAGTCAAATTAAGAGGCTATGATTTAGCCTGTCCATACGGAAAATACGGAAAATTTTCAAGATTATTTGTATATTGTCCGACGCCTCATATGTTTCTGATTAAGATAATAAACTTATCTTCATTGTATCTCCGGCGTAAAGCAAACAAACAGTTACGTACGGTTTTGATTTTTTTCTGTTTATATAAACGAGTCTTATTTTTTTATTTTGTTTCAAATATGTTAAACTATTCCTCTCAATTAACGTGCTTTTCCAATTGCAGGTGGTGTGGCCCAAGTATATGTCTCCCAACCGATGGATACAGTTAAGGTGAAACTTCAAACATTTCCTAAACTCTACAAAAACATGATAGATTGTTTTCTTCAAACATATCGTAAAGATGGCATTTTTCGTGGACTCTATGCGGGTAGTATTCCAGCTGTGGCAGCCAATGTAGCTGAGAATTCAGTTCTATTTGCTGCGTATGGTGGATGCCAAAAGTTTATAGCATATACTCAAGGTTTGGATAGCACCAAAGATCTATCGGTGTTGGGTAATGCGTTTGCCGGTTTCTTGGCAGCTTTTTTTTCTACATTCACATTGTGCCCTACAGAATTAGTCAAATGTAAACTGCAAGCAATGCGAGAAGTAAGTTAAGAATATATAAAAATATATGTAGTTGAAATAGTTAAGCCTAAATTTGTATGTATTTTGTCTTTAAGACGGGCGGTGCTGCAGTAAAAGATGTGAAGACACAACACATAACATCATTCCAACTAACACGCCAAATATTCAAAACAGAAGGTAAGCTTATTGTTTGGTAATTATTTTGAGGTCTTACAATATTATTTTAAACATTTATCTTTGCTTGTTGTCACAAGACACTTACGGTTAAATGTTTAAGGCTTTAAATATGAAACAAATCATTTACTTATTATTTTTCCCATTACCAAAAGGTATCGCGGGATTCTATCGAGGACTTTCTTCAACATTTATGAGAGAAATGCCCGGTTATTTCTTCTTTTTCGGTGGTTACGAAGGAACTCGAGAATTTCTTGCAAAGTAAGCAAAACCAACTTCAATTTAGATACAAACAAATTTAAAAATTATTTAACTTTACAGACCTGGCCAAGCCAAAGAAGATATTGGAGCTTTAAATACAATGATAGCGGGTGCTGTGGGTGGTGTTACTCTATGGGTGATGGTATTTCCAGCAGATGTTATTAAAAGTCGCATTCAAGTCAATAATTCCAAACGGAGTATGACCTCGGTGGGGTTGCATATTATAAGAACCGAAGGTTTTGGTGCACTCTATAATGGATTACTTCCATCAGTTTTAAGGACAATACCAGCAACGGCGACGCTATTTATAGTTTATGAATACACAAAAAAGATTCTCGAGGGTCGACTTTAGATCATCGGTATTTAATAAATGTTTTTTTTTTACAATATTATAAGAAAAATGAATATTTTCATTGTGAATCACGGTTGCTAACTGCAGACAGCGGCTAATTTTCGTTTAATTAAGTTTTGACGATCCATACGAGTTTCCAAGGAACGCCATTCATGCCAATAGATCTGAAAAGAAACAAAATATACAATTAAATCTATGTTAAAAATGAACAGAGGACATTTATAAGGTATGTGAGTATGTAAAAAACCAACTATATTTAAGAAGAACACAATCAAAAATATTTTTATGTTGCAATCTGGAAAACGAACATTCTTTATCACAGTTTTTCTTCTATTCATCGACCGATTTTGTTACTCAAGACTTGGCTTTAAGAAAACATCGACAATTATCTCGATAGTTTACCAATAAGCCTAATTTTTGTTTTCTCTTTCGTGATTGAAAGAGCAATTATTACTAGAATCCGAATTAAAATATCTTACTGGTTTGCAATACGTAGATCTTTAGAGGGTTTTTTACATCGATACCTCATAGATGTCCTAGATACAAATCAACATCTATTCTTGAAAATCAAACTAAAGCAGAACGACTAGGTGGTATACCTGTTTTTTCTTTAGACCGGGATGAACCTGTGCCTAAACCAAAATGTCCCTTAAGCCAATCCCGATTTGGGCTGGCCGTTACAGTTTTTTATATCAAGTTTTACAGATCTTCTTATGTTAGCCATGTATGATCTTCCTCTCCTCCGAACTATGACTGTGGTGGCTTCAAAGAACTTACGAAATGAAGCATTGTTGTCCATTCGCACAATCTTCAGACATTTTCCACACATACATACTTACTAACTCATCAAGATTATCCACTTGAACCATAGAGAAGAACTGAAACGATTAGGGACTATTTGGTCTTTTTGGTTTTCCGAGTGAAGGCTATCGTGACAGTAGAGTCAATACAAATAAAGACAGTTACTAATTCGATCTCTCAATGAACCTATACTTCAATTCGCCATACCCTCATTGGCCCGATCAAGAAATACGAAGCGAGTCGTTTTCAATTCGATAACTCATTTTCGACTCGCTTCACTTTGTTTAATTATCGAATACGAAGCGAATCCTTCCAACCGTTATACTAAATTGAAAAGTAAGGCATATTTTTTTTTAGTTGAAATCATCGTGGCCGGGAGTATTAAAAAAATATATTAAACTAATCAAACTCACATTTTTATTTATTTTAATGCAACAAAACATTAACCAAGAAACATTCGAAGTCATTACATTAATCCGCAAAAAAAAAGCTATCGAAAATATAAAACGAAAGAAACGAAAGCAAAACAACAATACCAAACTTCATTTTCGCCACCAAAATCGACTCGCTTCGTGTTCCCTAATCAGGCCACTGATTTATTTCAATGAAACCGAAGTCAATCCATTTACACGATCCCCTCCCCGCAAAATTTTTCGCACAATTTGCAAGTCACTATCCAATCCACATATTTCTATACTGATGGCTTAAAAACCGACAGCGTCTACTCAGCCAGACACACCTTTAAGCCTTTCATATCGTCTCCCTGACAACATAAGGGTGATCTAAACGAAAATGTTGGCCTCCGCATGAATTGTAAACTGCAAATAAGCAAAGTCTAGAGATCAGACTGCATGTGTATCAGCGGAGCTCTACCTGAGTCAAATTCAAAATAACTGCAAATCTGAGGAACTCGCCAGAAATCAAACCTTAATATCAATTTTACCAGACAAGGTTAACATTGGCATACATATTGGCGCTGAAAACTTATGCTTAAGAATAAAGATACCATGAAAAGAACAAAATATAACATAGACAAACACCACTACTTTTCTACTAAGCACATCTGGCCAAAACTGGATCTGAAACGCAGGATAATGTTTGTTATCTCTGGGCATCTTAGTTCCGTAATTGTTGTCATTATTGTACATTGTCTTAATATGTAAAAAAAAAATCTCAAAAAATTTTCGTAGCACAAACATTTTCCTGGGATACGGCATCATAGATCCACCTGGTGAAGACATCCTTAAACACTATGTTCACCAAACACAACCGACTCCAGGTCACTTAAAGGTGTGTCAAGACCAAAGATAAAAAAGCACGCCTTGAAGTAGTCAACAGACGTTGCAAGACATGCAAAGAAGTGTGCCCAACAGAAAGCTGAAAGTACTGAGAGCATGTGTGTTCCAACCTGAACAAGGGTACAACTACCATTAAAATTGCTACTAAAAGAAGAATGCTCAGGAAATTTGTTCACTATACTCCATAAACTATTAATAGTTGATCGGGTATTGGATCGTCGTCTGCAGACAAAAATACGGCTTTTTGATGATTAGTGCTGGTTTGTATCATGTAAATCAACAATTATAAGTGTAAAAATCTGAATGTTAAAACATTGTGAATCCGCTGGCGATTTGCATGCTGTGCTTCTTGATTTAAAAAAAAAGCTTTCGATAGACAACCATTAGTTCTGATCACCCTTAGGCAAAGAGGAGTTCCGGAAATCTATGTGGCCAATTAAACCTTAACTTTATCCCTCATAGAGAAGATTTGCCTATAACGTGTTCGTTATGCAATCTAGGAGAAAGGGAGAATATGTATCACTTTTTAGGCAGGTGTCCAATTTTAAACGAGTTCAGGTTGCAAATTTATGGAAAAAGACTGTTGGAAGAATCTGAAATGAGGAATATCTTGAATGGCTCAGATTGGAATCAATTGTACTTGTATTGTAAATCAGCATTAAAATATAGAAAATCAATAATCGAAGAATCTTTTTAAAACTTTGTTTTTATTAATTTAAAGAGTTTTGTCAAACTTGGGCAGACGGTTTTAAACCATGTCTTTAATGTTAATGTTATAATGCAATCTGTAAACTAATACTAAGAAAATAAAATGTTTTATCTTAAAAAAAAAAAAAAAAAAAAAAAATCTTATGTGGCCAATGATCATGTAAATGTATGAGTTAGTCAAATTAAAGGTTTCCCAATCAAAGTTGGTGTACACCAAGGAGGAGTCTTGAGTCATTTGCTCTTTATTACCATTTTTTTCTTGATTATCTACTTGAAGACGAGGCATTCAGTTGGCTTCAGACATTAAAAATTCATAACAATTTCTAAGGTGAACCCGACATACCAACGAGTATATCAGATCAGTAGGTTAAATTATTAAGTGGCATAATTGTGCTCTCATTCGATATCAAAACATCATTGGAAAAAAGAAGATGAAAAATTAAAAAAACAGAATGAATTCAAAACATTTTGATTATCATAAAAAGCTTAAATTACTTACAAGACATTGTTTGTGTCCCAGCAAATTCAACTGCTTTATTTTCATTTTAAACGATCCTGTCGGTTTGTTCTTTTCTCGAACGGCGTTATTCCATCCACCGACAGATATTGCAACTGTAACAATATTTGAATCATCTGCTAAATCTCCCAATATATCTTTTCTAGTCAAAATTGCACCTAAAAATACATTCATTCCAACATGTTTTTTAAGTACTATTGCAAAAAATCATACCAATATAATCTGCCGGGCAGTTAGGAGACATTGGTATCGCTTTTTTTTCATTCTTATTATAGCATAAAACCACATCGGGTCGTTCGTAATGTGGCAGAATATGCTTAAAAGTACTTATTTTCATTAAACTATCAGTTGCTTCCTTGATTTCTAATAAAATTCGATCAGTTGTGCTTAACTTAAATTTTGAACTTCTCTCCGGTATCCAATGTGTCATTAACCGACCCATTGTTACACGATATTTTTCCGGTAATTGATTACCGGTGTAGGTGTCTTTTAGGTTTATTTTCACAAACCCATCCAAACAGAATAACTCCCGGGCAATTCGTATGTTTCCACCATATGCGTGTTTAATGAATTTCAAATCCAGAACAGAACTAATCAGTTCTTCATCATCGAACCCACACAGCGTCAGGTAGTGAACCAAGTTTGAAAAACATCGAGGATATTGTACACACTGCGAGGGGTCTTCTTTAGCTTTTATTAATATTTTTGCACAAAGTTGTTTTTCCAAGCCTTCAGGACTCTCATAGTTGAACAACGATATGACATGACAAATTCTTTCCATGTCCTTAAGCCTCGTCGAATCGATTTCTTTAAGGAAACGTTTGATGATGAGTTCCATTGTCTCGTCATGACAAGTCTGGATATCACTACCTAACAAAGCCACATGTAAACAGCTCAAAAGAGATATTCGATTAATTCGTGGGACAAGATTGTCCAGTAGTTCAGCTATAAGATCAACTTGGGGAAGTCTCGAAGAATATCGTAGGGTTTTTAGAATCGCAACAAGTGTTATGTCATTCACTGTTTCCACTGAGTCTATTGTTCTTCGAAAAATCTTGTTTATCAGATCTGGATTTCGTATTATAGTTTGTGTCTTGAAGAATCCCATTGACATCACACCAATTTCATCGATGCTCATGTCATCAATGAGTTTGTAAAAATTCACTTCATAGTCGAACATCTCGATTATTGGTCTACGGACGATATTGCAGAAGAACATTGAATGAAGCATTTCGTCGCGTGACATTTTCGGTGTTTTACGTCCGATTTTCCGCAGAGCATTTTGTACGAATTTACTTATTCTGGCCACTCCAAGTTGGTACCATACATCTGAAATATGAAGGAGTTCCTTCATACCCCATTGTTCTATGCGATTCAAACAGACTTTATCGAGCTCATTCCAGATTTCACAAAAGTTATTCGTTCGAGTGGATGACGTGGGAGGATGAAGACGCAAATAAGACAGACAATCAATTAATTGTTCATCACTGAACTTGTGGCATTCAGTGCAAAATAAATCCACAAACTTATCAAACTTATCATCAGAAATGCATTCGTTTTTGCCGTGGCAATACAACATGAGACTTTTGAAATCTTCATAAACTTCGCTTGTATCACATAAAGTACCCTCTGGAGGATCTAGTATACTATCTGGGAGGGATTCCATTAACGTTTGGCGGGAATCCAATGTAATGGGTTGAAAAATCGGAAATGTTTTTATAGTATTTTCCAGGATCTTGTGTGCATGATGGTTTTCATTCTCGTGGAATACTTTTGATCTCAAATAGAAACCTAAAGAGAATTTGTTTTTCTGAATGAAAGTGGTGTTGGCAACAGATATAATTGGCAGGAAGTTGTCTGGCCGTATAAGACGAAATGTTTGAAATAGTTTATTGCAAATCATTTCACTTTTTAATAGAGTAATTTAGAAATTTTTAATATATTTATGTTACATCAATAGCTTGGCTAACGTGCAGTCTTTAGTCATACGGTTGTTTTTGGTGTTGCTTAGACTAAGGTAGGATTTAACGAAATGTTATCAAGGTATTTAAACCAAAAAAAAAACTATATATTTTCACTTTTATTTCTTAATAAACTATTTATTATTCAAACTATTTCATTATTTTGCGAAAAACATTTTTTGATATAGAAAATAAATAGCGCCAAGTGAAGTGAAATACGAAATGTCACTCGTAGTCGTAACAGATTTGGGTCTGTTGCCGTACTTTCTATAGGGGATAGGGAGTTTTACCATCTTGTCAAAGCTCACACTATGGAGAAGACAGATTGAAACATTGACGTACTAGATATGGACCGCCAGTCGGTTGAAATTTTCATACAAACAGCCAAGAAAAGTAGTTCCATCTTAAAACAGCCTAAAAACGCCATCATCTTTTAGTGTTAAATTTCACCATTAGAATTTAAATGAAAACGATAATATATTCATCTGTAAGTAACTCATTGCATAAGGAGTGGATGTGTTTTGTAAAATAAAAGTAGTTTGATAATAATTTCCACCAAAATATTTCAATAGTAAATAATTAATTAAAAAAATCATATCACTGCTACGCAGATTCCCTGCTAGTAGTTGATGGCGCCCCTAGTTATGTTGGAACACGCGTGAAGTTGGCTACTGGCGGTCCATACCTAATACGTCAATGGATTGAAATATGTATCGCGCTTTTTTCAAACTGTCAAACTCAAGATCTTGGAGAAAACAATTTGGAAATAATTTTTAAATGCGGTATTCTTTTTTGTGTGAAATTTGTGATTTCCGTGGCTTAAAAATTTATTTTAATTAGCAAAACCAACAACTTTCACAATTTTCGCGCACAAATCTTTAAAATTCCCGCTTTTGTTTTCAATCAATTTTTCAACAATGATAAAAAAAAAATTAGCTGTTCACCATACTGCTGTTTTTGACAGTTCTGTGAGAACGAGAAAGAGATATATCGTTGTTACCTAAAAAGCCCTATTGGCATTGGAGGCTGTACGTATGTGGCTCTGCGTCTGCAGTAATCAAGTTTGTATTTGTACTAACTTACCGCTGTTTTTGACTACCCGTTGCGCATTTCAACTTTACCATTATACATACGACGCTGCAGTAGTCAAGTTTGAACTTAAGAGCAAAGATAACTTAGTGCTAGTATTGACAACCCGTTGCGCATTTCAACTTTACCAATCCTCAATAGAAATACAAAAAGAGCGGTAGTGTAATTACGATTGATGGCTATACATGTAGCGCCGCAGTAGTGAGGACTTGTACAATATAGCAAAACCATTTTTTTGCAGACGATCAAACCGCCACGTAATATTGAATTGAAGTTATAGTAGGGGATTGGAAGCTCTAATCTCTATATTAAACTGGATAGTGTATCCCATACAAAGTATAACAGTTTTTGTGTACCCATTTGAAGATGGCATTATTAAGTGGGTTGTTTAATTAATTTTTGTATAATATAGATCAGTGATAGGAGGCTATACGTGTGGTGCTGCAGTAGTCAAGCTTTTACTATACAGCATAGACAATTTATTGCTAATTTTGACTACCTGTCTACCTGAATATTTGAAAAGGTATATAACCTTACCACTATTTTATACTCTGATATACCACTATTTTATTGAGACTCTTATGCCCAGTTTCACCAAAATACACCTAAAAGCATTTTAGTTAACGGAGTAATAAAATTTATTGGCATTTTAGCTTAAAATGGTTTGCACCAACATAAGGAGGTGAATTTTTAAAATAGAGGAAACTTGATGCCAACCCCGGATTTTTATTCACCACGCATATGGCTCTCTTTCATTAGAACAAGCGAGAGGAGAACATATCAATCGAAAAATTTCAACGTTCTCTTTGTCTTGCATTTTTAAGACGCTTTTAAAATTTATTTGGAACAAAATGGGACTTTAGTTTATTGGCCCTTTTAAAACTGAAAATGGTTGGTGAAATTGAAAAATGCCGTTTTAAGATTTAACAACCCAATAAATATTTAAAAGTGTTCGGACAAACTGGCCATTACTAGAGAAACTCAAGTCGATAAAGAAATTTTCAAAAAGACAATTCAATATAACATCGCGTATTAGGTTTTTGTTTTTAAAACAAAATAGTTGCTTACCACGTGCTACTTACGTACCAACTTTCACTGATAAAACTCAGAACTATTGTGAATATTTTATCCCCAATACGAATTACTAGGGATAAAAGGAGGAGTAAGAATTACTCGCTATAAAGTAATTGTTGTTTTTGTAATGCATGGAAATTTTACTCTACTTTATATAAAGTAAAATAATTTTGTTCAATAAAACACGCCTGTTATTTTAAACGTTTCAAACTACATTTAAGTGAAAAAAAATCATTCCGAAATTCAAATTACTTACCATAGTTGGATTATTTTTTCTGCACTTTGAAGGGGTGTATCTTTGGTTTCCGGACTTTTCCGGTGGTCATTCACTAATGAGAGACCCTGAAGCAATAGCTCAGTTTGTATTTCTAAGATCTAAAAGATCTAAGTATGCCAAGAAATATAAACACAATTTTCAGTGAAATTTTACACTATTGCTGTCAAAAACACAGATCCTGAAAATTTTTGGATTCGCTTCCTCTATTGAGCGCTTAGAAATATAAAATCGTCTGATAACTGAACAAAAATTAAGGTGCGCCAAAATAACGCCCCAAAATCGGTCGCTATCTCTCGGACTAAGGGCCAGTCTTATCAGCTCTTGTTAAATTTAACCATTTGCTGGTAACCATAGAAACACATACAAAATCTATGGTTAACAACTGAAATAACCAATGGTTACACATAACCAGAGCTGAAAAGACTGGCCCTAATTAGTTCTTTTAATGGCTCATTGGTCAAAAAATTCAAACTCCGGCCGTTGTCGAAAACGTTAAATCAAAGTCATTTTAATCGTCAAATGATCGTCGTTTTATGACGCAGTAGTTGCAATCGTCAAAAATGCATTGTCCTACTTACAGAAATTCTTTTGATCAACGTCAAATAATTTTATTGCAAATGCATTTGAATTATTCGTAAAAGATATTAACAAAATGGATTCGTTTTAACAATAATTGTTCTTGAAAATTATGATTAAAAATATTTCTATGATTTTTTTAAAAATATATTTGGAAAAAAGGTGATTTTTGAGACCTAAATTTGTTGCTACCAAGCACCACAAATAAGTTGCTAAATGCGTATTAAATTTATCAGAAATCCGAACCAGGAAAATTGAATTTAAAATAAAAAAAAATTACCAGAAATTAAGCCTTTTTTAAAGAATCTTCATCCGTCTATGTTTTAGCAGCAATCACTGGATCGATTTACATGGTTCTTATGCTGTTGAATAGAGGAAATGTCAGAGACTATATATCTGGACAGATGTTTACGGTTTGACTAAAAATAATATCAAAGTTGCACTTCCGGAACTCGAGAAAATAGGGGAAAAATATTGCACGACACTAGTTAGATGGATAGGAAAGAATTTTTTTGGTACAATGGATTGAGAGCTAGTTGAATTTTAATTTTTATTTGCCACCTTAATAATAATTGTGTGGCAGGCTTAAAAGTAAATGTTGTTACCTGAACGCTTCCATCCATTGTCAAGCATGCCACATTCTTTCTTTCTCACTCATACAGCCAAGGTTCATTTTCAACGTCAAATAAAGTCAAAAAATTTTTCACCTCTTCATGTTGAGTTGAATTTTGTTCTTGTTCTTGCCAATTCCAATTTATATTTTATTAAAGTACAGAAGAAAGGAAATAAAGTGTAGAAACAATTTGTTCGACAATTCCAATTAAACGAATAATATTATCAGAACAACATAATTTGTTAATTCTTTTCGGTTAACGGTAGAGAAACATTTTTATCACATTTGTGAGCTTGTATTGATGGTATACGTACATATCTATACAAAGTTTTTGGCTTTTTTCTACTGAAAGGGCAAATGTATTTATGTTTCAGTAGAATTTCCCGCTTCGAATACTTGTTTTGGAAAGCATTCTTGTGTCTGGTGTGGTAACTGGTGAAGGCGATGGCGACGGCGACGCCGACTCCAAATTTGAAACGAATAAGTAGAATATGTGTGCTCAAGTGCCCAGAAGAAGGAACCATACACACGTATGGTTTTCCAAAAGACAAAATTGGGTGAGTAACTGGAAACATTTTAATGAGGTGAATTTTATAATAATCAAAAAGAGGAAATCAAGAAAAAGATAAATGATTTGCAAGTTGCAACAAAAAAATATAAACATTGACGCAGGTCTCAGGTCGCATGACAATTTTATTGTTTTCCTTATAAAATTGCAAGCCCATTTTTGGGTTAAAATTTGCACAGCTGGAACTTTTGTATTTGTAAAAGTTGTGCGTTTTTACAGGTTACAGGAACACCTGAGAAATAGTTTCTTAAAATATTCAAGCAAGTACCTATTCACTTGTTACTGAAAAATAATTCTCTTCATCGACTGATATTTATGATAGAACTTAATACACCTATACAAAAGCCACGAAGGACTAAAATCGTTGTTTTAGGGTTTCCTTGAAATCTCCAATAGGCAAGGTTGTGTTTTGAAAATCGATTCGATCGCGTGCGAGAAAAATGATTGATAAAAAAAAAACAATTGTATACCAAAGCAACTGGCAACTTGGACGAGCAATCGAGCGTGGTTATGGCTATTATTATGATAATCAAGTTTCCTTGGTTTATTTAATTATAATTCTTTCTGAGATTGGTGTCATCATCAGGTAAAACAAAAGTAGCCGATTTCTCAGAACAATTTGATTTAATAGTTTTCTGGAATGCACCGGTTTGAAAATTGGTTTGATTTTACTCGCAAAATCCTGTCTGTGCTAACGCTGTTCACGACTTAACAGGGTGTCTAGCTAGAGACAGAGCTGTTTCAAGAAAAAAGTTGGTTAAGGTTATATTAAAACAAAATGCCATAGGGAAAACAAATTTGAGATGGACAAACACTACTACCTGCTTAGCGACAAAGCAAATCTGGCCAAAATTGGATCAGAAACGGACTAAATTTTTGTTGTCTATGAGCAGATTACATCTTAGCTCCGTAATTGGTGTCATAACCGGACGCTGCCTCATAGGAAGACACGCCATAAGACTTATAAGAAGCTGCATGGACGAAGAGGAGCAGGTGACTATCCCCCATCTTCTCTGCTCATGCCCAGCTCTCTCCCAAAGACGTAAATTGCACCTGTGTAATTTCTTTTTCGACGACCCAAGAAATCTGGTGAACGTAGATATTTCATCTTTACATCCAACTGGTTCAATTAAAGAGGTACTCCCTCGCTCGTTTCGTGGTATCACAACGGACCTATCTGTGGTCTAATTGTGTCAGTAGTTTTCCTGATAGCCAAATAAACCTAACCTAACCTAGTTATTTTTTTGGACCGTTTCAAATGTGTGGAAATTTAATTATACTTAACAAAACAAGACAATGTTGAATTCGACCAAGGGAAAGGTAAGAGCAGAACAGTCGATGAATTTTATCAAAAAAGAAATAAATTTGGTATACCCGAGAAACGCCGAGGGGTCAGCTAGTAAGTTATAAAAATAAATTTAAAAATTTGCAATTTAACATTTTTTTATTTAGCAAAACATTACATTGCAATTTTACAAATTGTGTTACAAGTTTTTTAAAACAATAGAAGTTTATTTCATTTTCGATGGTGGTTGGCAGACTGGTAAATAGTCGCAATCCACGGTACATCACAGAATTTTTTGTGCAGCTCAAGTTGCATTTCTTTAGCCTGAAGTCAGCTGCAGATCGAATGTTGTAAGGCAGTACTTCATGTACGTGTTCAATATGTATTTTCCAGCAAGTATTCCGGGAATCGATTATGTTTCACCTTAAAAATTAAAATTAAAACTTTTAAACATAAATGCTGTCTTACATTCAGCCATTGCAAGGCTTCCAACATAAATGCAGTTCGAGTGTAAATATTACACTTCAGTACTGATCGCATGGCACGGTTTTGTAGAACTTGAAGTCTCGATTTTGTTTCTTCATTGCAAATATATAATATGGTAGCACAAGAGTCAAAGTGTGAGGAAGAATTATTGTATTATATGTATATCATAATCGCTTTTTGAAAATTTAAACTGTTTTCTAATTCGTCCGAAGCAACCGAATTTTTTACTTATTTTGGAGCCAATAAAATTTGACTGCTCCTTAAAGTCCACACGATTATCAATAATTACTCCTAGATACTTTATTGACATCATTCTTCATTATTTTTATTTTCCTATTTTGAGTTCAAACTGTTTCGATTTTATCACCATGGATTTAGTTTTATCAATTTTTAACTTATTCATACACAACCACTTAAATAAACTATCTAGTTCTTATTGTAAATGAGTTTTCATTTCCGTTGAATTTGTGCCTTCAATATAAAAGAGTATCGTCTGCAAACAAACCGACTTTACACATTTAAGAACTTTATCAATGTCATTAACACGGTGTCTCCGCGATCTATATTTTATAGAATGCAAGATAGCATTCTATTAAAATTGCTTATGGAGACCGCAAATAGTATTCTATGAAAAATTTCTGGCAATATATTGCTCAGCTCATAGCATGCTAGATATAGTATTCTATGAGCTGTCATTTTCATATTGACTTTTCTGTTTTCTTTGTGTTATTGGACTAAAATAGTATGAAATAGTTAGCTATCAAATGCCCACCATACATTTTATAGCATTCTAGCAATCTTTCTTTCTATAGAAAGTGACAGATGGATATCTATGAAATCTAGCTCGTGGAGACACCGTGTAATATAAGTCAAAAAAAGATCTACACCTAAATTAGATCCTTGGGGAGGGAACCCCAAAATCATTATTATAGCTAAAGAATGCTTCTTCGTTGTTCGTTGTTTTACCAAAGAACGAATAACACCCAATAAAGAACGATAGTGTAAATCCAGCTTAATAGACAGAGTATCCTCCATTATTAACCCGCGCTTGTCATGCCGGCAGTTGAATGTGAACCCCCCTTATCGACACCTGCAGCCTAAACGGCTGGACCGATTTTCTTCAATCTTGGTAAAAAGTATTCTTTGAGAAATATGCCCGGACATTTTTTTTATTTTTGTCCAATGTCTTAAAATAACGGTACCTACCGTAAAACCTTCACGATAATTCCATTTTTTTTTTTTAAATACAATTGATTTTGAAAGAATTTTATGCGAGTGATTTTAAGCCAACGGTGATGTCTCTTATCAATTTTTTTTTCAGAAAAAAGCTTATTAACGGTACTTTTATGGTACCGATTATCTTTTAAATGGCTGAACCGATTTCAACAAAATTGTATGTGCTTAAAGTTTTGCTAAATTTTATGAATACTGCAATGAAAAAGTTTGGGAAAAGTATTTTCTTAAAAGTTAGTTTATTTTAATTCAATTTTTCTCGAAAAAAAATCCGATCAATTTTGATAAAAATTTATATGAGTGATTTATTGTCGATGAAGATGTATTTTATACAAAAAAAAGATACTTTTGTTTTCTATCTATGTATATTAAATGTTTAAGTACGAATTCCCAAATAAAAGTAAATAAATTCGAATCAAACATTATTTATATTTATTTTACAGCCGAAGTGTTTGGTTAAAACAACTAGGATTAACACATGTCCATAAAACAGCAGCAGTTTGCAATCGTCATTTTTCCGAACGGATGAAACCCTCACCAACTTCTATAAAACTTACGCATTGGGCAATTCCTGATATTAATTTGCCTGAACCAGTATATAATGACGATGAAGATGATTACTCCGATGAATTTTATTTGGACGAAGACGACCAAAATTATACCAATAATCCACCCACATCAAATGGATATTCTAAAAATACTAAAAGTAATGTACAAGGAAATAACACCAAAGGATCTAAGTCTTCTAATATTGAAGACGATTATTCGGTAAGTTATTGTTAGTTAATTTTAGTGTTTGAAATTTATAGTTTTTTATTTTTCAGAATGATCCTATGATTGATCCTCTTGATTTTAATGATATGATAGGTAAGCGAAATAATATTTCACACTCAAAAAACAATAATAACAACGGTAAAAGAGAATCGGACGAGAAAAATTTAGAGGTGAGTTTTTCGTTTTGTTTAGAACGACTTTTTATATGTATTTTTGTAGTGGGAAGAAATGCTTGAGGATGATGATGATATTGATGGTTATGAGACGAATAACTCTGCAGCAGGAATCCAAACTATGGGAAATAGATATTCTGAACATGATGAAGATGTAAGTAATATTAAAACTTATTTTTGCGTATTGTGCAATACAATATTTTCATTTGCTACATATAACCAATTTATGGGAAACGAAATTTTAGTTCTCCTTATTCTCTTTAGTTAGCGATAAGGAAAATGAATCAGGAAAAATGTTCAAGTCGATAATTAGCCATGAATTCATCTGATTTAAAACAAAAATGTTACACTTATTGATTACAAATAACTCAGAATTTTGTGTGCTAAAAAAATGTTCAATTTAACATATTTGTTGTATAAAATGCATTTATTTATTTTTCGTATCAGCTGACTTCCATTTTTTAAAAAATGAAACAAATCGTTCCAATTGTTTGAGTTCAATTTTCACTTGTTCCACTGACAGGTTTCTGTCAGGAAAAATTTTTCGTGTGCATTTCAATCAGGAAAACAGCCTGACACATTTTTACTGATCGCTATAAATGCACATCAGGAAAAAATTCCTTTTCTCATTTTTTTCTACTTTTCGTGATGGTTTTTCCTGATCGCTATAACCGGCCCCTTGGACTGTAAGGGTGGACAGTAGTTTTACCAAGATGTCTCTCTAGCTAGTTCTATAGTCACGGATAAAAAAATATAACTTATTTTAAAAATTGATCGTAAAATTCATTTTTTAGGATTTTTCAATAGCAAAAAAAAAATATATAAACGATATTGAGAGCAACAGAATCTTAAATCAATTCATTACTTAACAAATACTTTTGATTAACACACAGTCTCTGAGTAAGTTTCGAGTAAAATACTCAGCAGTTAAATTTGTTTCCTGTCAAAAAAAGTTCTGAATAGGGCTTACCACGAAGCTATCTCTTTCTAAAATTCAAATGAGACTTAGAGGGAATGTGATACATGTAGTCTTATGAGATCCAATGTATCGCCATGACCATATAACTACACGGGTTCCTCGAAGTGTTTTTACCCTGAAGTATTCCTGGAGTTCATTTGAAGCTTAATTGAAACTTACTTAGATATTGTGTACGTTCAATGCACGGACTAAAAGTTAGTCGACGAGCTCTGATTGGCCAGATACCCTCAAAAGTTAGTTGACATTTAGCTGACAATTAGTGAAGAATTTAGTCGAGAATTTTTGCACTAAAACATTTAGTTGGTTTGATATGAAACGTCAACAACAGCTGATTCGTTATTTAAAGTAGATACTACACAGAAAAGTTGAACTTTGTTTCATTCTGTAGTTAGGTGGTACGGTTGCAAATATTATTAATTTTTATTTTCGCTTTAAGTATTCCAATGCTTTTGTTTAAAAGAAATACAAAAATTGCAAATGCTGTAATTAACAACAAAGTCAAATTGAGGAGTTACAATTAAGAAAAAGAAAATAATGGTCAATTTTGAGTAGAATTGAGAGAATTGTCGCAGAAGTATCGAAGATAATTGTAAAATGATAATGAAGACTTAAAAGTTCATCTTCAAAAGTTAAGGGAGTAGTCACCTCTTCAAATATATCTTTATCATGAACAAAAATACAATTTCAATTGTTCTCAAAAGTAAAGGCGGTAAGTTAAGGAAATGTTTGAGTATAAACAAAACAGACATGACATTTCTGACATTCCACTAAATTTTATGTTAGTTTTGTCGTTCAATGGTTTCATTTCAACTTAACTTAAGTTCTTAATTGTATTGAACGTACCCATTGTGAAACAAGCCCTAAAACAAACAATAAAGAAATTAGAAAAAAAAAATGATTTCAAAAGCGGTCAAAACAATAGGACCACTACTTAAATAAAGGGCACGACTGGGTCGCACAAACTTGCTCTTGTGGCAAGTTACAAACGGAAAGTACAAACGGAATATACGAACAAATCGTATGAAATTAATTTAAAAGTTTGAAAGGCATATTTTACAAACGCAAAAATTTTTCTTTACTCAATGTGAGTTTAAGAAATTTTTTTTTTCAAAATATTTGTTCGAAAACTTTTTTCAAAAAAAAGTGAATAAGCAGGCTTTTTAAACATAATTTATTACACCTTAAAACTGAATTTAAAAAAAATCCGTTAACTGGTTTTTGAAATATTGAATTCACAAAATCAGTTTTTCAGAGCAAAATAATGTTGTTTTTTTTTGACGTATTATCCATATCCTGCCATTTAAGCATATTATATTCACTTTACACTTGTCCGACCACAGCGTATTGCATCATTTTTTTCATTGTCCCACTTAAATTTAAATGATATTTGACAAAATAGATTCGTTTTTTGCACGCCTTTGAATAAGGAGTAGATCTTCCCTGGGACTTCTACTGTAAAGATACTGTTTCTCCAGTTTTCTTCTGAGCATTCTGTCCCTGTTGGGCCAGGTAAGCTCTACTTTATGCCCAATATGTCTTGAAAGAATTTTTGTTTGGGTCACCGTTTGATTTTCAACTTGTCTCTTTGTGAGGTTTTTCGCGGTCAGCCTATTTAAGCACGTCTTTTTGGGGATTGCATCAAAACAAACGTTTTTGATCTGTCAATAATTTTGACTAGATCCCGTTTCCCGTATCCACCAATTATAACATGGTTAAGAAACAATAGAGTCCACGACCCATTCAGATTTTTTCCAAAATTTTTTTTTTGTGCCACCAATATTATTCGGGTGAGGTGAACAAAGCCCATACGAATTAACGCCATAATGGTGTTAAATCAATTTGAAATGCGAATTAAGGCCATAATCCCATATGGTTTAAATTCAATTTTGAAATTGAACTGAAACCATATGGTGTAAATTCGTTTTAGAAAGTGATTTTGATTCTCAATTGAATGTGAAAATTAATTGCAAAAATTTCGACTTGCACAAAATGAAAATCTTGAATTTCGGTTCAAAACTAAACAATAAATAAATACAAAAGAAACTTTGCATACACCCAAACTCGCACCCACCCCAAATCCTATAACAAGGCAGGGGGGTTGCAGGATGGGCAGCATGCCCCCTCCCCCATACCTACCCCAATGTTTATACCTACGCCATAAACTGAAACTACTTGTTTTAGTAAAATAGTAGTTTTGTATTCGGGATTTGTAAAGTGAAATACTTCAAGAAACTTGTAATATGAAAATGGTATGCCATAAGTTCACATCCTAATGTGAATTACCACCATATGGCGTTCGTTGACATTTCAGTGATTGTTTAAGTTCGAATTTGAAAGTGAATTCAAGCCATATTTGGATTAAGGCTTTGATTTGCATTTAAAAGTGAACTTACACCATTATGGCGTTAGTTCGTATGGGCTTCGTTCACGGCACTAAATTAATTAGATATTTTCATAACAGGTCAACAGTACGGGAGTTATAGGTGCCGTGAACGAACCCTCTACGAATTAACGCCATAATTGTGTTAGTTCACTTTCAAATGCGAATTAAAGCCACAATCCAAATTGGCTTAAATTCACTTTCAAATATGAACTAAAAACATCAATGAAATATAAACTAACGAAATATGATGGTAATTCAAATTCGATTGTGAACTTATGCCATATCATGTCCATATTACAGGTTTCTTGAAATCCAATGGAAAAGTTTTATATGGTGCCGTGCCGTCAATAACCCGAAGTGAAATAGGGGCAATTTTCAATTACAAATCCGAATGCAAAACTTTTATTGAACTAAAACAAGTAATTTCAGTTTATGGCGTTTAAACAGTGGGGTATCTATGGGGGGACAAAGTTTCTTTTGGATTTATAATTTATTTAGTTTTGAACCGAAATGCAATTTTGTACTATTCGAAATTTTTTCAATTCGAGATTTTGTCATTCAAGATTTTGTACCTTTCCCCGACCTCGTTTATGCGTCGTGAGTTAATTTTCACATTCAAATGAGAATCAAGATACTTTCTAAAACGAACTTACACCATATGGTCTTAGTTCAATTTCAAAACTGAATTTAAGCCATAATAGGATTATGGTTTTAATTCGCATTTGAAAGTGAAGTAACACCATTATGGCGTTAGTTCGTATGGGGTTCGTTCACGGCACCATTAATTTAGCCTTCCGGAATCATTTATGAAATTGAGTAAATTGCTTCCTAAAATTCTTCTAGTATTGTCCCATGTATTCTTTTCTTTAGTAAGAGAAAGAGATCTGAGCAGTGACATAGGAAGTGTGGAGTGTCCTCGTCTACCTCTTCATCAACACATTCTCTGCACAAGTCGTCTGTACTTAGCTTTATTTTCGATTTGTGATATTCAAGCAATTTATACCCGGTAATAATGCCGGTGAAATAAGGCAGACATTTTTTGTTCAGTTGCATGATTCTATGGGTCCTTTTTTCCGGTCATATATTCCTGGTATTGACATAGGAGTACGTGAAATGTTTAAAGTCGATTTATCTGTGCATTCTTTCAGACAATACTATTTAATAATACTCATAATAAAGTATAGATTAGTAGATCATTGCTTTTATAAAAAAGATAGTATTACATTGTCTGGTTCCTGACATGCAGACTTTAAAAATTCTACATTTTTATTATTATGCTCTATGTCTATATAGTTTGTTTTCATTTTCTATTTTAAAGACAATGTCAGTTCCGTCAGAAACTGCTGAAATAAATAGTCATTTCAAAAGAAAACTCATCGCCTCTGTCAGAAGACGTCGAATTTTATATGATCCAACACATCCATATTTCGGAAACATCGAAAAAAAGACCGGTGCTTGGGAGAGAATTGGAAAAGCTCTTAAATTGGATGGTAATTTTAAATCATATCATTTATTTCATATTGTTTTAGTAAAACATTCTTTAAAGGTAAATTATGTAGAGAATTGTGGTTAAATATGCGTTACGATTACCAAAACCACGTACGTAGTCTTCGTCGGTGGCTCTCAGGAGAAAGTGGTCAACGTGAAAGACCAAGAATGCATTTTGAAAATGATTTAATATTTCTTTGGCGTTATATACCAGACAAGTAAGTTTTTATTTTTATTTTATGCTCTAAAGATCATACGAACGTATTTTTTCTTTTTCTAGGAGTACTTGTGATGACATTGATGATGTATTAACTCAACCCCAAAGATCTGATAACACGTCATCAAGTATCCAAGAAGATAAAAATTTGGTTGTTAGTAATTCAGAAGTTACTTCAAATGCAAATAAAATAACAGACAAATCTACAACTTTCGTTGGCAATCTAATCGATGCAGTTCGCTCGTATTCGGAATTATACGATACATTGCATCATAATTATGGCGATTCCAAGAGAAGGAGCATTATTTGGGATGCTATTTCAAACGAATTGCAAGAAAGAGGTAATTATTTTATTTTAATTTAGTTTAGTAAACTTTACATATAAATTATGTATACTTACAGCTACAAAATGTTTGTTTTACTGGATACAGCTACAATTGCGTTACGAGTTCGAAATATCATTGCAGATAAATTCGTATCTGGTAGTGAAAATGCAGTTCCTGAAAAAGCATATACTGGCAGAGTAAATATATATTTTGTTGCGTTTTATTTCTTCTATTTACTGATGAATTAATTTCAGTGAAAAATCTCCTTACAAAAGAACAACATTACTCAAAAATGAATGGATTGATCCCCATTATAAAACTGAGGAACAGCAATATCTACTTGCTTCAATGGTTTCCTGCAAAAGAACTCGACCATATGTAGCGAATGTAGATTGTCCTTTTGCAACAGTTGAATTACTTAAAGTGCCCTGTTGGAAGGCAGTAGCAAAAGCACGAAGTATTTGAATATACATTTTTTGTTAAACAGTTTATTTGAAATATATTTGTTTTTTTTTTCTTTCTAAGGCTGTAAACCTTTGAAATGTGAGATAACGTGGATCATCATGCAGATAATGTATTGTGAACTTGCAGAGTATCGTCGCAAAGGTTGTCGTTTAAATGATGAATGGGAGTTCGAATCAATTATCACAAATTTGCGCGATACTATTGTAAAGATTAAACCAAAGACACCCACAGAACAATCTACGCCAACCGCTTCAGTGCCGAATAAAAAAAATAATATAAATCCTGTGAAAATTAATAGTTTTGTTGAACAAAATGATGATGATATAATACCACTGAATGATACACCACCACCGCCTCCAACACCAACACCAACACCACCTCCACCACAACCAGTACTACCACCTAACACAGAAATATCATTCAAAGTGCCAGGCGATAATCCGGGTGATGAGGAAAGGTTGGTGCGTTATAAATTAGATATTCCATTGACAGAACTTCCGGAAAAAACTATCGTTGATGTTGGAACTGTGTATAACGATGCACACGTCGTTATAATTCGTTTGGAAAAGGAATCGCAAATCTATTTATTTACTTTGGAAAAACGGAAAGAACTTATTGGTGAAGTGATGGCCAGACCTATAATTTTCAATGAACCCTGCAAACCGGGAAAAGTTTCGAAATTGTATATGAATGATGTTGCTTCGGAAGTTGGATATCCATGTAAGATGATTTTTTGTATTTATTTAATTAAATTATTATTTTAGAATATCCTTAATTTAATTAAACTCAATCCAGGGCGTTAGGATCTGGATGCAGTTTTGTTTGTTCATTCGGTCTGCAGGATCCAACAATCGCAGTTTTTGAATACCTATCCTCCTGGCTTAATCCATGTCACTGTACAGCAAGCTGCAGAAGCTTTTTCGCCACATATGTTGAATAGAATATCAATCGCAGAATGTTGACCAAGCAGTTGATCATACGATTTTAATGACATAGATCTTATTTCCTCCTTCAGGATCTTATAAAATGATAATTTGATTCTTCGATTGAGGCTTTGTTTCTCAATTTGGCCTTAGCCCAAAAATACCACATCAGGAAAAGGGATACTTTGCCGATTTTAGGTATAACAATTCTTTACTAGCTGGGACTAATGTTGTCCATCATTTAGTTTGGAGGTAGATTTCGATGAGTGTAGCATTCCCTGACAAATATCTTGTTTTTCCTCATTTACCACTGATAAACATTACTATTCCAGCACCTGTATCTACCAAACAATCTCGGTGAGGTTGTTTCCACCTTAACGCAACTGGGCTGTTACCCAGCTATATTCTGCATAGCTGAACGAATTTTTTGGGGAAGCTTACTTAAGACAAAGTTCTGTAGAGCTCATTTCTAGAGGTGGTGTCCTTGGGTATACTCTAGTATTTGTCGTATTGCCGATATCCAGCGACGATAGACATTCCTTATCTAAAACCACACTGCTAATAATCGACCAAGTTAAGTTGTCCGTGAATGGAAGTTGTCCGTGAATGGTTTAAGATAAAATGCTTTCATGCGACTTTCAAAGAAGACATCATCATCGAGCATGCTACCTTTAATATTTTTATAATGAGTTTGTGCATTCTCATACCAAATCATGCGGCAGCTCTTTTATGTTTGTGGTTTATAATTGCTGTCTTTAGTTTCTCAAGGATTAAAGATCAGGACTAACGGTTTCATTTTATTCACCATCGCCCCCCGTTTAAAAAACTGCTGAAATGAGATATTGACCAACTGCGATTCTTCAAGTTCCAATATTCGTCATTAGAGGAATCCTTACGGGCATTATAGGGTTGTGTTTGTGATGTTCTATTTACTTTCTAAAAAAAATTATTGGATCGTCTACATCACTTGATCGAGTGAGAGATAAAACCCCGATTATGCTCTGGGGACTTCTTGCGCTTGCAGCTTTTGAACTTCCAAGTCTTTGCTCGTTTACCTGCTTACAAATCCAATTTCATACATTGCATACAACAAGATAGTGTTAGGAGCCACAGTTAATGTTTGTATTTCGGAAGTACTTTCGATTCTCTCCCATCGGTCAATCTGGTTGATGGTTGAATGACCAGGTGTTATGATTTCTGGAATGAGGAATCGTTTGATTTTTTTTTTTTTATTGATTATCGAAAGTATTGTTGTGAAGGCTATATTGTTCAATATTTCTAGCATACATGGTTTCCTTATCAAATTTCACGTCTACGAGAAGAATTTTTACGCAGTAGCTAGGACATTTGAGTGAGGTTTCCTTGTTCTTAAGGTAACAGGCACCGTCGAAGATATCCTAGTTTTCCAGTCTTTTCCTGCTCCCTTTTATTAAGAGTTCAAATATTCCACGTTCAGATCCGAAGCTCGTTGTTCATTAATCATAAGCGTTATGCGCGAAACAGTTTAAGACCAGCACCAGCACCAGCACCGTCAAAAGTAATCAGCACGATTGTCAGCAACTTTGTATCAAAAACATTACCACGAGCGCCAGCACAAGCCCAGCACCATTTGACATTTCATACTTAATCCATTTCATACTTAATAATGTCTTTTGCAGTTTGAGGCCACTGAATATAATAGTTGGAAAGTTGTCAGCAGTTCACCAGCAACAGCAAATTTAGGACTTTGGTCTAACGACGCTGTTGGCGTTGCTGGTGCTGTTCTAATCTGTGTTGAGCAATACAATTGGTTCAAATTTAATGGCGGGCGCTAGTGCCGTTGCTGAATCCGTTTGAATTGAATCTGTCTATTTCCGAGGAAGTTTGTTGTTGCTGAACGCACAACCCCTTAAACTTGGCGGTCCCAATCTATAGATCCAGGGACCGGGAACGGTGTCATAACTCAGACACGGCCTGAACTCAGAATAGCCCGTATTCACTAAGTAACTGTGCATCTGTTAGGAGGTCCTTCGTTGCCGTACCTCCATTTAGCACCCTTCCTTTTTCCTTTTGAGGCACTTTTCTATCCTGATGATATTCTTTTTTTTTAACATTAAATTTCTTTTTCAGTTGATGTCTGTTTATGTTTTTGGGAATTTATTGTTGAAAAATTACTTTTTGTTGATTACGATCCTTCTTGGAGGAAATGTAAGGAATCAAAATGGATTCCAGCTCCATTACCTATATTTGAAAAATTTCAAAAATATGCGGGTATGTATACACAAGAAAATAAATTAATAATTTCATTAACAAAAATATTAACAAACCAAAACATTTCATTATAGAATCAAAGAACTGGAATGAATATATTTCTGTCCTGTCTGATTTTATGCAGGAAATCGGTAATTTTCCTCTAATATATTCGGATTTGAAAATAAATTCAAGTTGGAACCGCAGGCAATGTCATACTCGGGATGTTTCTGAAGTTTGGACAATACTAGCGAGGAAATTCGTCGTATTGGGTAAATTTTAATACTGACAAAAATAATATTTAGTTTATTGTAAGATGTATTTTTTAGAGAACCACAAACTGATATGGGATAAGTTTAAACAAATATTCCTGCTTTACATGTCTGAAATGGAATTAAGCATGTACAATCCATGGCCACCGTTTTGGGCGCCGGTATTTGAGAAAATGAAATTTCTCTTTGAATTTAAATACAGCCCGAAAACCCCTATCTACTATGTTATTCGACTTCGATTAAATGAGGAGATATTCCAATCTAAACAAAATGCCGGTTCAACATTAGAGCAACTTGATGCAGTCACCAATGCAAAGGTTATCTTTCGGTTGCTTAAAGAAAACGAGTATCTGGAAGATTTTACATGGGTCAATCGAGCGCGATTCATATCAAAAATGAAGTCTTTTCCAATGTTGTTCGACATAAGTCATCAAGAGTTTGGAAATAAGGAAGCCAAGTTAGATGCATGGCAAGAGATGGCTCTTTTATTTCATTGCACAGTGGGCGAATGTCATTTGATATTTCAGCATCTTATGAAAAGTTTCCTTATCTTTCGGGCTCGAGATCCCAATCAGGTGTGTCGAGTTAATGCTAAATATTGGGAAAACATGACATACATATATTCCTGCGCTTTTCCAAATGCCATTGATCCAAAATCAATAAGAGGCCGATCGTTTAGGGCGTCTTCAAATGGCAGCACCATCAAATTAGCTGAAGAATATCAGGCAGAAATCTCATTAGTCGATGCTAAGCCGAGACTTATATTAAAAAATGTCGCTTCAGCAGTCAATTCTCTGCCAGCACAATTACAGGCATCAGTGACGCAGCACATACAGTATATTTTTTCGGAATATAACCGTATTCCAAGTGATGAAATAGTTGTAGATGTGTAATGTTATTGTTATTTAAATACATACTTTAAATAAGTTAAAAAAACAAAAAAGTAGAGTTTCATACTGTGTCCAGCTTAAAAAAAAATACAAACAAAAAAAACTATAAGTTACTTATTTTTAGTTTTTTCTTTGCAACTGTATATAATATGTATTCATTTGTTTTTATTCTAAATAAATGAGAAAATTTTAAACATGAATTTTCCTTCCGATGAACATTTAAAATTTGGACATTTTAAATTTTGGACTTTCAACTTTCAGGCAGTAATTTATGCAATGAAAAATAAAAATAAATTTCTATTTAAATCTGCATATTTCTTAATAACTTTGAGGAAATTGTTAGAATTATTTGTAAAACTTTTCTTATTTCTTATTTATGTATATAATATAGTTCTTCGCGTATTTTGTATACAATAATGTGAATTAAAGTTTATTTTACTACTTTCTCCACCATGAAAAGCAAGTATTTTTTAACACAAATAATCGATTAATAATAGATCAGCATCGCATTGGCAACAATTGTAGAGCATCGCGGGGCTTACTCTGTTATCCGATTCGAAAGTTAAATCTTTCGAAAGCGGATATTTGTTACTTGGGCCCCCGATTAGGGAATACGAAGCGAGTCGTTTTAGAGACGAAAATTAAGTTTTGTATGAAAAACTATTTTTGATTTTCTCTCTTTTGTTTTGTATATTCGTGAAAATCTTTTGTATTTTCCGAAATTCGGAAATGTATCATTTGTTTAGATACAATGTTCGAAAATCCGAAATTTCGTACTTGGTAACTCTATGGCTAATTGCTTTCGATGTTCGGATTATTTATATGAAAGCTAATTACTTTCCGTTACGGAAAAGAGTTCAAACCGAAAAATGTAAGATTTTATAAGACAAAAATAAAAAGTGTGTTATTTTTACAAAATGTATAACAAAAATATTGAAATTATTTTTGGATTATTCAAGCATTTTATTTTAAAGGGGAAAGTCAAACAAAAATAAAAACACCAAACAGAACTTCCGTTTATGATAAGTTGTCATTAATTTACTTTGAATACTGTCAGCTTTAAAATAGTTCTTATATTATGGTAGGAATAATCACCGATTAATAAGCATCAACATACCGAATCTCCGTTATTTGCATTTTTAGCCAAAAATCTGAAATGCAGTTATTTTAAGACTACTAAAAATATCACGTGCACCAAGTTTCATGAAAATCGTTAGAGCCGTTTTCGAGGAAATTAAAAAAAAAAAAATAAAATATGGGAGGTACCCGTTATACCCGGGCTAAAACAAAAATTTGAATTTCCCCTCTAGGGAATAACCAAAAAGTACCACACACGAAGTTTGAAGAAAATCCGACCAACGGTTCAGGCTGTAGATCGGGGCACAGACAACCGCACATACGCACAGACAGACGGACCGAGGGACGGTAGACGAAACCTAATTTATTGGGTTTCTATATCATCGTAATGTCAGGTTTGCTGGTTGCGTACCTTGAGCAATAAAACAAACAAAAAATATAGAACTGTATCGATAGTTATAAACAATTTAAACCAACTATCGATAATAATCGACATAACAGCACTAGTCCCGAAAGTTGCAATAGTTGCTCAGCAACATTTTAGTTCGATTTAAGTTTTACAGAGTACCAAATTGAAATTCGAATCGGAAACAACTTTAAAATCGGATTACAGAGTAGGCGCCCAGCATCGCAAGAAATCATATGATGCCGAATCACTGCACACATAGTTGACGTTTCTGAATTTATCCCTTCTCTGAAAAATTGTGGAATTACAATGGGAAAATAACTGATATTTCAATAAAAAAATGAGAGGGAGATTTTTGACTGTTCGCTTTAGCATTAAGCTTCTGTAAATTAAAGTACCTTTTTTAATATGATTCGCCGCGCTGTTCCTTCATCTGCATTGCATTTAAATGCGCATCCTGGCGTTTTGGAACGCTTAACTTTAATAAAATTTAAAAAAAAAAAAAAGATTTTCAAAAAATTCATTCAACAAACAATTTTCTAAATAAAGGTTTAATAGAGAAAATAACAAAACAACTGGTATAATTTGTTTATTGGGCTACTTAAAAAATAAAATGAATTATAAATATTACATTTTATTTAAATCGCTCTATCCGTTGAAAGAGAAGTAGTGCAAAATAAAATAAAGTGCACGACTGGGTCGCACGAACTTGCTCTTGTAGCAAGTTACCACATAAATAAAATTAAATTTAATAAAAATGAAAAATACAAATAAAATCATATGAATTATTTTTGAAAGTGCTTCCGTTTTGAAGATTCAAACGGAAATCAAAGTATGCAGACAATTTTGTTGCTTGAATGCAAGTTTATCAAACAAATAATTTTAAAATCGTTAGAGAGGTTTTTAAATAAATCGATGTTTACTTAATTTTTATAAACATTTTTTCTTACGAATTTAAAAAAACGTCAATTTAAAGTGCTAAATAGTTTGCATTTTATGCTTAAAAATAAATTTTTTTTAGTAAAGTCGTTTTACAAATATTGAATTTACAAAAAAATAATTAAAAAATTAATTAAAACTAAAACTAAACATTTTTGCAAAATGTTGGTATCGAAGTTTAATCAAGTCATTTAGTTCTTTCTAACAATTTTTTTTTAAATTGAAATCGATTAACCCGTTAACCCGAAGACAAAAGACAATTGGATAAAAACCATTTGTAATTTTTTTGAAGAAAATCGTTGGAGCCGGTTTCGAGAAAATTAAGATTTTCCAAAACCGTTATTCCAAAACCGTTAAATGCAAATATATTTACAGCGTTTTTCATTAAAATTTCAAAGTTTCAAACCCGTGCGCAGGGGGGGTTAGGAGGTTCTAACTTTAATTTTATTTAAAAAATAAAGTAAAGTGCACGACTGGTTCGCACGAACTTGCACTTGTAGCAAGTTACCACATAAATAAAATTAAAATTAATAAAAATAAATTTAGAATTTTTTTGAGTACGAGTTGATGAGCAGTGGTAGAAACCAAACTTTCGAGAAAATGACATGTATTTTTAAATTTCGACTATCACTAAAGGCTGAAGTAATGGAATCGAACGCTGAAATGAAATTATTGAACGAAATTCAATACTAAAATTGTCTTATAGCTGTTTTAAATAACGTAGCATATCATTTTTATCAAAAAATGTTTTTCTTAACGTCTATTATTATTCACTCGGTAAATCCAGATGTAAAATTAAATCCAGATATGAATTATTCACTTTACTAATTTTTTAACAAAGTTTAATATTGGTAGCTCACAGGAAATAATATGACTATAATAAACAAAGAAGATTTATCTAAAATAAGTAACACTTAAAAATGATGTACGCGATAGAAAGGGACCATTTGCCAGAGGGGTGAATTTGCCAATCCATTTTTTTTAGTCAAACCAACAAGGTATAAAATATCGAAAAACAGCCACATCTCTTAGCTAGACACCCTACTCAGTATTGGCGCAATTAACTACACTATATTTTCTACATCATTAACTACGCGTAGTAAATTGAATAAACTACACTCCTAATTTACTACGATTTGTTACGTCTTCAAAATCATGTAGTTAATACAGAATAACAATAATTTTCATATAAATATTTATTATTTATTTAAAATTTATGTTTATTGCATCGATATTACCAAACGTGTGCCGTTTTACGTAAGATTACTACTTTTATTTCGATGCTATATATAAATAAAATAAACAGATAAACGTTCAAATTTGAACATCCAACTTCAAAGAGACACTTAAATGACAGCTGACAGATAATTTGACAGTTGAAACTACGTCTGCTACAATAGGGCTTTTTAGGTAACAACGATATATCTCTTTCTCGTTCTCACAGAATTGTCAAAAACAGCAGTATGCCGAACAGCTGATTTTTTTTTTATCATTGTTGACAAATTGATTGAAAACAAAAGCGGAAATTTTAAAGATTTGTGCGCGAAAATTGTGAAAATTGTTGGTTTTGCTAATTAAAATAAATTTCTAAGCCACGGAAATCACAAATTTCACACAAAAAGAATACCGCATTTAAAAATTATTTCCAAATTGTTTTCTGCAAGATCTTGTAGTTGACAGTTTGAAAAAAGCGCGATACATATTTCAATCTGTCTTCGGCATAGTGTGAGCTTTGACAAGATGGTAAAACTCCCTATACGTAACAAATTTAGTTTTTCTAAAAAGTGACAGTTCGGCCATCACTGAGTCCCTACCGACACCGAGTTGGACGCGACACGCGAGTGCTTGCTTTTTTGCCTCCAGGAAACAAATGTTTGTTATAACGTAAATAGCCTTCGTAAATTTGTAGTTTTTTTTTTTCTAGTTTAACAACAGCTGTTCAATACCACTATCTTTTTTAAAAATATTTCCTGTTATTATACTAGTAAAATTAGGTTAAAAACTCACAAAAAATACTGTAGTCGAGATTTTATTTTTATATAAAAGAATACCATTTGGAGAGTCTAAATCCACAAATTTCACACAAAAAAAGTTCCTGGCTTGTCCGCCATCTTGAAAAAGCGTTTGTGTAATTTTCTCAAGTTCTATAGGTCGTAGAATGATTTTGTGTTTTGTATATTGTAAGGAAAAATATTTTCTACAACTTTGTTTCATAATTATTTTCGACAACTCTTTTTAAAAAAAGTTATTGACGAAAAACTGTCAAAAACTGAAAATTTTGGAGATGGAATTGGATTTTACTGATTATATTTATTTCCGTTGATTAAATCGAAAAAATATAACATATATTATTGGTACAGAACTTTAAATTTTCCACAGCCAATTTTTTTTATGAGGATAAGGTTAATTTTTTGTTATTGAGTTTGCTTTGAATACCTACTGAATTCCTTGAGGTATAGACGTTTTGTAAAATCCTTTAAAAAAAACAAGTTTAATTTGTGTTCATTATCTACCTCCCAGTGCAGCGACTGCACGACAGCACACATTTTCGTTCTAACAAAGAATAAAGTTATTAAAACGTTTGGAAAAGAACACCCTGTGCCTGTGGGGATCCTTTGCCGAATTTTTGTGAGGAAACTTTGTCTGCGAAACCAATTTGTGGGGCACATTTACCACTAACAAACCCACCCAAACAGGGTCGGACTAAGACATTTTGCCGCCCTAGGCAAATCGTAAATTGCCGCCCTCCCACCTTTTTTACTCAACTAGTTTTGTTAACGTTTAGGTAATGAGTAAGAGGATATAAGATTCCGGGTTAGTTATGAATGATTAATAAAATAACTAAAAAAATCACTTATTCGTTCGGTTTTTTTTTTCTTCCACCGTTTCTACAATTCATTTATATGTACTTTTATGATATAAACAACAATTATGTCACAAATGTTTACAAAAATCATATTTTCATGTTTTTACGTTCTTTCCAACCGCAAAACTATGAATAATCGCTATCTATTGAACGTAAAATTTCCGCCTCTATTGATAATAATGTCCAAAGTGAAATTATTTAAGCGAGATTGACAAATGGTTGATCTCATATAATTTTTGATCCGCTTCAAACAAGAAAACGATCTCTTACCACTGCAATTCGTGGTAGCCATGCAGAAAAACATTCTATGCGCAATGTCAATATTTGAGACACTGTATCAAGACTACTTATTTAAAAAAATAAACTCAAGAGTTTCGATTGGCGTTAGCCCCTTTGAATTATGTTGTTCGCAATCAAGATGAGCTTTGAAATGGATAAGTTCCATCATTCATTGAACATTATAAATCTTGACTGAATGCTTCTTGTAAATGTTTTGCTTTATTCCGAATATGTATAATCATTATCCAAATTTGCCAAATCAATAAGAAACCCGAATTTTTCAAAGATTTGTTCATATCTGTGCATTTTTCCTGAAATCAGACAGCAAATTGTCAAAAATAATATTGTATTTGTACTTACTCCTGTTCTTGTTTCACCGTCGTATATAATGTTCCTTCGATTGAAATCAAGATTGATTGGTTTATTTTTGTTTGATTGCAATCATCAATCTTCTTCAGTAAACAAGTCGAAAAGACTGCTTCCGGTGCATTTTCCACAGCCAAAGTAGCATTATATCTAGTCTAAGCGTTAAAAATTTGCCGCCCCCTAGGCAGCTGCCTACATATTGACTATGTGGATAGTCCAGGGCTGCATCCAATGGGGTACATTTGCTAAGGGCAAACCTTTCCAAGGTTTCCAAGGGGTAGGTGCAACACCCAATGGGGGTTGCATACCTACCTAACTTTTTTTCTGAGTCGGGATTTTGGCAGTCCGGATTTCGTACACAACCCCTTCTTCAAAAGTGGTATAAGATATCAAGAAAATTTCAACCGCATCTATGCGTACGTTCAATTTTCTTAAATCCTGGCAAATGCACCCCCTTCTACTTTACTCGTTTTAGGTAGGTATATAAAAATAAGCGAAAATAAAGAACATCTTACATTTGCATTTGAGTTCTTAACTACTTAATAGTATGGCCGTAAGTCTTAAATAATATAATTACCGCTAATGTTAGGTAATTCAATATTAAAAAAACCTGTCGACGGATTGTTATGAAATTTAGTTTTAAGATATATAATAAATTAAGTTCTAAAAACTTGCTTACCTACTTTTTTTTAGAAACCTTTTTTAAAAAAATCGGATCTCCGTATCATGCCACAAGAAGAAAGTTGTGCGACCCAGTCGTGCCCTTTATTTTATAATCAGTTTCTGTTGTTTGAGGTTTAGCTCTGTAATGTTAGGTCTAAATTCTAAAAGGTATCTACATATACAATACAGATATACCTCGTACATCCATGAACTTCCATACATATGTAGGTAGGTATATAAATATAATATTTTCCCATTCAATCGCTGGATGAAGAAGTCGAGCAACGGAGCAACATAAAAACTCAAGAGCAAAGATACATCAACAGCAAAGATGCATCTAATCTATACAGGGTGAGTCATGAGCAATGCGACAAAATGCTAGGGCGTGTAGGTTGCGTTGAGACAAGAAAAAAATCGTATGGGAGGGGGGGGGGTCTATTCCCCTCCGTTTAGCCCGGAGGGGCAATTTTCGAAAAAACTGACTTAAAATGGGAAAAAAATTATTTAAAATCAACGGCTTCATTCACAATGCTGTGCGATACGTTTTTGAAAAGCCAATAACTTTTTATTTCATTCTGTGTTTAAATAAATCTATTCTAAGAAATAGTTTTTGAAATATTAATTTTCAAAGTCAAAATTTTGAAAAAAAAAATTGAAAAAAATATTTCAAATTCATTTTTTTCAAAATTTTACGTAATTAAGTGCTAATTTTAATTTCAAAATTCAATGCTGTTATTAATTTTAAGTCTAAATAAGAAAACCGGATGCAAAAATTTTATGTCGTTCTCAAGAAATTAAAAAAAAACCAAAACCACCTTTTTCTAAGAAAAACATTTATTTTTATTGTAACGAAGCAATTTAAGAAGCATTAATCTTAGTTTTTTAGTTTTTTTTATTCCTTTTATTTTTACTATGTTTTTTATTGGAAGTACTTATAAAAAATTCTCGATATGATCTCCATTGTTTAGAAGGCATAGATTATATCACCTTGTAATGGCTTCACATAAGTTTATGCTTGACAAATTTTCCTGCAATTTGACTCCAGCGACTTCAATTCGTTCCTTCAGTTGTTCCAATGATACTATTTCCACTTCGTAAACATAATTCTTCATAAATCCCCATGCATAGAAATCTAGGGGAGTTAAATCTGGTGACCTAGGCGGCCATTCCGTGGGGCCCCTTCTTCCGATCCAACGGTCACTAAAATGATCATCCAGCCAGTTTCTCACCTGTAAGCTGTAGTGTGCTGGAGCACCATCTTGTTGGTAGATTAAAGTATCTGCTATAACCAATGGAACGCTGTCTAATAAATCGGGTAAAAGGTCTTGTAGGAATTGCAGGTATGATTCTCCATTAATAATGGAATTCAAAAATCGGGGCCCGATCACAGTGTGTCCAACAATACCAAGCCAAACATTACAACTAAAGCGGTGTTGTGATTTGTTTTGTTTTTTTTTGTGTGGATTGGCGCTACTCCAATAATGTAAATTGTGGAAGTTAGTAACCCCATCCCTAGTTAACTGTGCTTCATCCGTCCAGAATATTCTTCTAAAATAGTTTTGTTCGGTTTCATTTCTAAGTAGTAATGTTCTACAAAATTCGGTTCTCAGTAACTTGTCGTTTGAGGTGAGTTCCTGAACAGGCGTAAATTGGAAAATTGGAAATAATTACTAAGCAAAACTGCAATGCCTTTTATTTATCTTGCGTTGCAATTTTCTTTTTTTTTCATTAAAAAAAATGCGGTTTTATTGTCCCTATTGTCCCCATAACAGGTAGAACCCATGGGCTGCGGGCAGGCCAAGGCAAAAATATTGACATGTCAGTTTTCAGAAGTTATCAATGAAAATAATATTAATCCAGGGTTATTCCAATACTATTTAATTTTATTACGTTCTCATAAAACTCCCATTAAAAAAAAAGTAAAAAAACTAAGATTAATGCTAAATAAATAAATAAATTGCTTTGTTACAATAAAAATAAATGTTTTTCTTAGAAAAAGGTGGTTTTGGTTTTTTTTTAATTTCTTGAGAACGACATAAAATTTTTGCATCCGGTTTCCTTATTTAGACTTAAAATTAATAACAGCATTGAATTTTGAAATTAAAATTAGCACTTAATTACGTACAATTTTGAAAAAAATGAATTTGAAATTTTTTTTTCAATTTTTTTTTTCAAAATTTTGATTTTGAAAATTAATATTTCAAAAACTACTTCTTAGAATAGATTTATTTAAACACAGAATGAAAGAAAAAGTTATTGGCTTTTCAAAAACGTATCGCACAGCATTGTGAATGAAGCCGTTGATTTTAAATAATTTTTTTCCCATTTTAAGTCAGTTTTTTTCGAAAATTGCCCCTCCCGGCTAAACGAAGGGGAATAGACCCCCCTCCCATACGATTTTTTTCTTGTCTCAACGCAACCTACACGCCCTAGCATTTTGTCGCATTGCTCATGACTCACCCTGTATATTGTACAAGTCTAAGACTACCCTAAACCCTACGCCTACCAGATTCAAGTAAAATGATGGTGGACAAGAAGATGTCGAGATGTGGATGTCGTTGGATGCGTTGATGTTGGTGCTGTGGTGGTAGTTTTATTTATATCAGCGCAAGCGTGTTTCGAAATTATATTGATTTGATTTCCTCTTATTTACCGACGAATGTGATGAGGCATGAGGGAGTTGAAGCGATTCAATTGGTCCATTGAACAGAATATGATGAAAATTGAGCATATAAGAAGATGAAGTTCCAGACTGGAAATCACCAATTGAAGTGAAAAAACAGATGCAGAAAAGAGATAACCACACCCAAATTGGCTAAGAAACTGCATTGTTTTGAACACAGGCTATATAATGGTAGTTGTAACCAGGGTTATCGAAGTACTGTAATTGCAGTATTTGTTATGCTTTTAAAGACTCCGTAATGCCGTACTGATAACACAGCCAAAGTACTGTTTTTTTGTAAAAAAAAAGAATTACATACAAAATCTAAAAGATTAAATATTGGTTCCATCAGGTCTCGAAATTATGAGCCATCAAAAAACGCTACGAAAGTGGTACTCTTCAAGATATTTTTTAGGAGGATAGGTAGTTTACCAGCGTGTCCATAACCTTGGAGAGAACGAATATTAGTATAATTGGTTAAAGGTAGACATAGGTATATTCGCAACAATAATTCAGGGCTGAAGGTTTTTTGAATTTCGGGTACTTTGAATAAGTAGGTACTCGTCGCATGTTGCAATATGCAAGGGAATCAGCTTAAACGGAGGATTTTTGCTAGAGACAAGTATTGCAACCCAAAACAAAGTTGAATTTTGATTTTTATTCTGCAAGTCATCAACTATTTTTACTTGTCATGTCTTTAGTTTAGACTTAGTTTACTTATTCTCGATTTTATCAGTGAAGTTAGCCTTGCAATATTGTAAACTTAATTCTCTCAACTTGTGAGCCTCTTTAAAACAAATCTTGTAAATTTTGGGTCTGATGATTTTTTCTTCTTTTGTTCTTCTATTTTTCTGATGATTTTTATTATGCATACATTCCCAAGAAAAAAATCCCATCCAGTTAAAGATTAACATTTATGAATCAATCTATTTCCTTGTGGATGAAGCATAGTTTCTGAACGGCCAATGAAAGTTACTTCTTGAAGTATTTTTCAGTACTTTTTCAATACAAAAAATTTGCTGATATGACGATACAATGGCTAAAACACATGTTGAATGTTTTTAATGGATGCTAAGGGTCTATTGAACAACATTGATTCAGATTCAACTGACACTGACTTAAATGGTGACCGTCTTGAGTTAAGTATTGAAAATATTGACAAAGACATGTTATTTACATTACATTGGTTATTTCAATATTCTTTTCGGCAATGAAATGATCTTATTATTTTTGACAAAATATTAAATAAACCCTAGAAAAACTCTTTATTTCCTAACGTTGTAGCTCAGGAAATACACAATTATACAAAAAAAAGTCAAAATTTCGAAAAATATTCCGACAAAGCTGGATTTTGCTGTAGGCTTGCTTTGTTTTAATGTCTTGAGCCAATCCAAAAAAAGTAGCCATGATTTGTTATGGGAGGGACCGGGAAGGTGTCGAAATTCAGTTTTTGCAGATTTCATGGAAATTGTGAACTTTTTGGAAAAACTGTTAGGGTAAGAGTTGTTATTCATATAATTTTCTACATAAAGTGCCTTGAAATGTTTTATGATACCATCAATCAGTGTCGAGAAAAACTAACCCATCCGAATCGCTCACGTTTAAAACTTCAACTGTTACAAAATTAGGTTTCCGGCCATTTCCGGTAGCCATAATTGTCATTCATTAAAGAGTGGCCCTCAAGCAATAACTGGACAAAAATTCAGGAGCGCCAAAATAATGTCCCAAAATTGGTAGCTAGCTTTCTTACTAGGTATGTACCTATACCTCCTGTATAGGTATATACCTACTTTATGAATCAATAACAACAGTTCGATCTTTAACTAAAAACATTTATTTTCTATTTTTTACATCCTATTATTCAATTTAAAAAAAAAAATAAAATAAAAGTGCCAATTTGTATACCATTCATAAAAACATCTTCGTTTTACAAGAGCACCTGTCAATGCAGCACCATGTTCCATATATACCATATTCCATAAATCTTTTAAGAAATTTGGACCGAAGCTCCATCTAACGCTTAAAAGATCAATGTGAAATCTTGCTTTCAAAAGCCTCATCAGATAGTTCATTAACCCCTATATGCCGTATTTAACACAAGAAAAGAATGTCGGTTTACTCCATGGTGCCATTAATATACCGATGAGGAAATAACTAGTGATAAAAATCATTTCTGCATAAAATAATAATTTTATTGTTTTAATGCCCCTCCGATTTTAACGATCATCATTGTCACTGACTATATCCGCCAAAGTCCAATGGTGGATCACATACGCTTTGTGTAATAGATAAACAATATCTAAGAGTCTCCACTACCATAATACGCAACATCATGGTATACGTCCAGAATATTGTACTGATTCCAAACGGAGTATACTGGCCTGGCCTGGCATCAAACAAACTATCTATGTATCTGCGGTTATGTAGTTATACATATCTATAATATTCATCAAATGTATCTCGAAGCAGCTCGCTGCACATATCGGGATTATTGTTTACCTCTGATGGTTCTTCTCGTGCGTTGTCGTCGTTGTCATGGTTATGTCTCTTCAACTCAAGCCTTTTGCGTTAGCATTTAGTTGGGGGCTTGATACAAGATTTCCTTTTCCCTCTGTCTCTCTCGCTTACTCTGCTTGCCATCCGTCATTCAAGACAACAGCAAGATCGTTCTAAGAATTCCAATGAACTTGTGATTATTGAATTTTTATTAAGTACCAACGAACGTGAACAATCGAAGATGAAATGAGGAAGCCATTGAGGAGATCTTCTGGGCTTAGCACAGCTCGATGGCGATACTTTGGAATGCCGTCTGTATCTACAAACATCGTTCCATCTTTAGCTAACCAATACACAACAGGTAAGTATCTATATAACCCTGCCTCATCCAGCAGCGTGCGTATATGGTTTTGGATGTTAACTTACCACAATATATATGCTGATGGCTGCCACATTGGTGGGCACTTGATATGGGGAGAGTGTCGTCTTTGCAACGTTAGCCTCCGGAAGATAGGTGAAGAAATTTTCTACAATGGCTCGATCGAACGACCATTTTAGACGGATGACCATCTTGAATGGATTGAAGCGGAGTGCCAAAAAGGAATGCACACGCTTAAGATTTTTCACGTATAGATCGATGATCGTCAGTTTGATTTTTTTTTTTTGGTTTGTCTGAAACTTTCTCTATCTCGTTGAAGCAGCGGTTATAAATGTAGTTTGACCCAAGAAGCAAATATCACATAAAATTATGATAAATTGGACATCAAATCAAACCTACATCTAGGTTAAAAATGTTATAAAAAAAGCGAAATCTATATCTCTATGATTTTCTTACTTTGAATGTTCTCATTAAAAGAATCGATGAAAGAATAACAAATTTATGAATTAGTTTTTAAGTCACGTAATTAAATTTGGAAGTTAACCACTCCTCATCTGATTAAAATGAACATTCATAATTTATTTAAATAGCTTTAACAAATCTTGAGAAAATTAATTTGATTTATAAAATGGTGAGATATTTCTTTAGAAATTTGGTTTGAAAATGAACTTACATACTGTAATCGATGGAAGCTTTTTAGTACAAGATCTTTATTTCCGTAAATAATTAATTATGGCGCCCAACGTGGGGCAGGCATATAATAATAACGTCTGAATAATATTTTATGATAAATTCAGAAAACTGACTTCCTTATAATTGGTGTTAACAAATAGGCTTTCTTTTTTTAAGGATCAGGCATACGATGATGACGATGAGACTCCATTTATCAGAAATACTTCGGAGTGTATTAGACATATTTTCATCGCATCGTTTTATGAAGATCCTGTTTTACTGCATGAGTAAAATGAGATGAGTAATTCATCATGGTTTATTTTGGTAGTAGATTTTAGAGTGAAGCAGATACTATCATCCTGTGCTCTGCCAACTTCTTATGATTGCAGTTCTTCGATGTCAAACTTATTAGAGAGATTTTCATGTTTACGGAGGGTCTTATCAATCTGCATACTGCATTCCTAGGGATCGGAATCAATTTTTCCTTTTCGGAAAATTCGGAAGTCCAGAATAGTATCGAGTGTCTCCCATTGTAATGCAATATCATCAATCTGGTTGGATATTAGTTGATTGATCCGGTGAGTGCCAAGAATTGTGAAATGAAAAAATCTCCTTGCAAATTTGGCGCAAAGATCTTACACGATGTTTACGTCTCACTAAAACACTTGTGCTAGTTTTCCCCGAGCAGCTCGTAAAAGCTACATATCTATCCGGGTGTCATCCTTTTCCTATGTGAATGCATGTGCGCGAATCAGGCTGATGTATGGACCGTTTATGTGATCGAACCGCAAACTGAGCTTTAGTTATAGGGGCTGCAACTGAGCTATAAACTCCTAAAACCGTGCTGTAGGAGCATGCAAAACAACTAAAGGGGCATATAAAATAAATGTAGAAGTCCCACCTCAACTATAAGCTCCTGCAATCGATCTATAGTGTATAGGAGGTTCTAAAAGAATTGAAAAGGCCTTCAATAAAGCTGTAAGGCCATCAATCGAGCTATAAGCTTCTGCAGCCGAGCTTAAGGGAATTTCAAATGTACTAAAATGGCCTCTTTTAAAGTTGTAGAGCCTCCAACCGAGCTAGAAGATATAGGGGCAACTAAAAAATCCAAAGAGGCCTCCAAAAGACTTATGGGCCTCTAACAGATCTTTAGGGTCTCCATAAAACGCTTAAGGCCTCTCAAAAACCCTTTAGGGCCTTTCTTTTCTGTTTTTATAATTTGCCCAGGATATAATAAACCAATAGGAAACTAATTTAAACTTGTGACTAAAACGACTTGTAAAGAGTATATAGACCACGTCCTCTGCCACTGCCCTATTCTCTGACACCTAAGAAATAAAACTCTGACGAAATACCTCTATGAAATCATCGAAAAACTATCAGAATAATCAATAAATTATCTTCGCATATTCGCAAGAGAAAGCTTTGAGTTGCGCTTATGGCTCTCCTTCAGCAAACCGCAAACCAGACCTAATCTAGACCTCTATAGCGGTCGTTATAAAGCCAGAGATGAGCGTACTTATATTATTTATGTAAAGGTCAAAAAAACTGTATATAAAGAATACTTTACTCTTTCTGTTAAGTTGACACCATGCTGTGGGTTCTTAATTTTTAACTAACCGCAATTTTTTTTTGAATTTTCCATAACGGCTGCAATTACCAATCGTTTCCGTTTTTATGTGTTCTAGCCAGCAACAACAAACCTGCACAAAAGTACGTATGTACGATACCAAATTTAAAAAAACACAAAAATGTCTTCCAGAAAAATTAAAATACCATAAGACATTATGTATAATAATGAACGTTATCACTCCTCCACTATAATACCCTTTGTCCTCCATTATTTCCTCTGTGCTTCTCCAGAGTGCCAGATGACAAATTAACTGAACCGTTAAGAACACAAACCCTCTTCGGAAGTCATCATTAACATCAATCCACTCGACTGAAGATAACTAAAGGTAAGAAAACGTGTTTTATAAATTCTTAGCCCACATCATCTCAAGGAAATACATTACGAGATGCACCGACACGACGTCGAATACGCAGCCTGGAATCAACTGAATCGCTCAACCGAATTCATCAGATGCACACACAGGGGATCACCGTGCACACCGGTACCGGGCAATGCATAATACAGTTTATATCTGCCACCGCACCGGCATGCAATATTGAACCAAGAAGTCAATTGTGAAACAATAAAAGCGCATCTCAACGGTCAAACAACACATAGTGCCACTTGCTCTGTCAAGAAATAAGGCCAAGACGAGGGAAACCCTGACAGATAAAAAAGCAACAGACAAAAAAAAAAAAAAAACACATCTTTAAAAAAATGGTTGGAAGAATTGTTACAAATGTCATGTGGGCACGTGTTCCGTCATGCGAAGTACATTCAGTTTGCGCGCCAAGAAATAAAGACAAGATGAAGCGCGTTTTGTGTGCTGTGTCGCGGCGTCTTCTTCTCCTGGGTGCATCCAACTATAGAAGAAGTTTACCCTTATTTCCTAAAAAAAAAAATTAATGGAGCTATACAATGAACTTCTGTACAGATGTTATAATCAAGGGTCAGATCATTAAAACTGAACCTTCGTGTCGTATAAGGATAAACGAATTTGTCGTTAGCCATCCTTCTATTGTTGTACAATAAATTTATTAATATACTTGATTGAAACTTGACCCCAAATTATTTTTTTTAAATAGAAACTACAGGTAGATAAACATTTTCTACGTTTTCAGATTCTTAGAGCTGATGGATTCCAAATATTATTATCGGTATGTTGATTGATTCGGAAAAAGCATTAGGTGGACAACCGCAAGACTGCATAGAGGTGAAGGTGGTTTTAACAAACTCGAATTTAAGCTGCTCCTTATGGTAAATAGAAAAGATCACCGCCTGAAGTTTTAATATACGTTTAATATACTATGCCGATATAAGTTTAATTGTTCCAATAGGTAACTATATAATCAGTTGAACATTTGGTGCAACTGGACATTGAACTAGTATTTGTGTGTGCTAGAAAGTGACTTTTTAACCTTTATACCATCCCTGGATCCTATATTTGGATTTATTCACCACTTGTTAGAATTCGAATAGTCGAACTTACATCATAATGTGCTCCATCCGTTCGTTCTCAAAGCAATTGCTCGTCCCGCGACCTGCTGGCGTATTGTCTTGGTATCCTTCTTGAAAGTGCTTATCCAATCTCTAGACGCGTTCTTGACTCGCCATCAATGTTCATTTCATTAATAAGATGAACCTTTCCTTCCTTCTGATCCCATCCCATTTGCAGTGACAGTTTGGATTAAAACAAATCCGTTACTTAAGCCTTAATAACGATAGGCTACCTTTTAGTGGCGCTCGAGTCGTTTGTTTTTGTTGCAATTCAAACATCGAATTTGTCTATCTTGACTGGTTGTTTTAGAATGTTTCCTCTGATGGCAAGTAGTTTTACCCGATGAATCGCTTGTGATGACTATTGATGGTGGACTACTAAGTGATTGCATTATATTCAAGGTGAACGCTAATAATTGGGAAAGTGCTTTCAGTGTTTCGAGATTCTCTGTTTCTTATTTGTGAGGTTAATGTCAGATAAGGCAAAAACAAATACTTTGGCAGCAAATCGGTTGATGATTTCATTACCTGCAGTTGGATATGCGAAATGAGTCAGATAGTCAATGTCTGGCGGAAGAGGCTCTCCTTGTTTTCAGGCTGACGCTGAAGTGTTAAGTTGAAGGCTACTTGAATCTGGACTTTCCAAAGAGTGAATTTTCGGATATTTATTATTCTATATAATTTTTTAGAATCTATAGATCACTCTTTTATATGTTCTTCGAAACATTTGAAAGAATTTATTAGAAAATTCGCCGACTTATTTTGGCAATTTATCGATTGCATTCGGCTAAAATCTTTGACAATGTTGAATGTCTTACTTTTATAAATTTATAAAAATTTTAAAAAATGATTAAGTACTTTCTTTCTTATATAAATTTGAAAACTCTCGCAAATGCCGACTTGTATACACTTAAGCTTAAAAACCATCGCGAACGTTTGTTGTCTAAACTATCTATACTTCCCTACAAAACCAAGTTTAAAAAACCCCAAATTGAAATTTTAAAAATCGATTTATAAATAATTTATAATTTAATGACTGTTGCTATTATAAATTATATTTTGTTAAAAAAAAATAGATGATTAAAATTATAGTTTGGCAGCTGAAGCAGCAGCTGAACTTCCAAAATAAAAATAATAAATAAATAATATCTAATAAAAGAATGTAAAAAAAGTATTATCGTTTAATTTTATTAATTGTTCGTTAATATTAGCGTTAAATATTAACTTACACTGGCTCCACTGGACATGAACGCTGCTCTAATTTTGAACACGCCATGTGAGGAACCAATGGAGTTTGGAAAATCCATGTCCAATCCGGCGTAGAAATCCATTTTTTCGACAGGACATGAGCGCTGTTGAAAATTTGGACATGATATTTGACGTTTCGTATATGTGAGCTGCTTTTTGTAGAATTTTTGCTGTATATGTGCAATTTCTTCAGGTGTTTGTTATTCTCTTTCATTTCGAATGTACTTTGTATCTTTTGATGGGAGAAACGGGGGAAAGAGACGTATGTATGTTTTTTTACTCGTTGTTCGTTGATATTCAAGAATGAAATAAAACGACAATACATAATTTGCCCACCAAACGAATGAGAATTGGATATAGTGCTTTTTAGGTGACAACGATATATCTCTTTCTCGTTCGCAGAGCAGTGTCAAAATCAGCAGTACGCGGATGACAGTTGAAATTTTTTTTTTATTGTTGAAAAATTGACTGAAAACAAGAGCGAAAATTTTAATGTTGTGTGCGAAAATTATGAATAGTGTATTATTAAACTTTTTAGTCACGTAAATCTCAAATTTTACAGAAATCTCAAATTTCACAGGATAAAAAGAGGGGAGAGTACGATAACTTTGGCACCAAGAATTGATAACGGTTTTTTGTAGAACAGTTTAATACAAGCATTTTTTACTATGGGTAGGGGGGTCTATCTCCCTCCGTTTGGGCGGGAGGGGCAATTTTATAAAAACAGTGCTAAAAATTTAAAACAAATATTAAAAAATAACGGTAATACTTACAACTAAGTTTTATATCTTTTTTAAAGCCAATACTTTTTTCTATTAAATGTTTTTTAAATCAAGTGAAACCTATGCATAGTCTTTGAAAAAACGGACTTTAAACTCAAAAACTGCGAAAAAAAGGTAAAATAAAACTTTGAAGTGTGATTTTTCAAAACTGTAAATCAAAATACTACTTTTTTTATAAAATTCGTTGCTCACATTAATTTTAAATCATAAACTGAAAATAAAATGATTTTATATTTTCTGGTTTTTGAGAAAACGGAAAATTACTAAAACTAACTTTCTTATAAGAGTTTTCTTTTTTTTTGGTATACCGTGAATGTTGTACGTAGGTTCGTTTTTGTAATGATGCTTGGGCATCTTTAAATGCAACAGAAACTTTGCATACACCCAACCTAGCACCCACCCCACCTCGCACCCACCCCAAATCCTATAGTGTGTCCAAGTAGGGGGGTTGCAGGGGGGCAGCATGCCCCCCTTACATACCTCACTGTTTAAACACTTTAGTAATTTTCCATTTTTTTACCTTTTTTTTCGCAGTTTTTGAGTTTAAAGTCCGTTTTTTCAAAGACTATGCATAGGTTTCACTTGATTTAAAAAACATTTAATAGAAAAAAGTATTGGCTTTAAAAAAAGATATAAAACTTAGTTGTAAGTATTACCGTTATTTTTTAATATTTGTTTTAAATTTTTGGCACTGTTTTTATAAAATTGCCCCTCCCGCCCAAACGGAGGGAGATAGACCCCCCCACCTATAGTAAAAAATGCTTGTATGGATCTGTTCTACAAAAAACAGTTATCAATTCTTGGCGCCAAAGTTATCGTACTCGTGCCGAAAACTCTTATAAAAAAGTAGTTTTAGTAATTTTCCATTTTCTCAAAAACCAGAAAACATAAAATCATTTTGTTTTCAGTTTATGATTTGAAATAATATGAGCAACGAATTTTATAAAAAAAAGTAGTATTTTTTTTTACAGTTTTGAAAAATCACACTTCAAAGTTTTATTTTACCTTTTTTTTCGCAATATTTGAGTTTAAAGTCCGTTTTTTCAAAGACTATGCATAGGTTTCACTTGATTTAAAAAACATCTAATAGAAAAAAGTATTGGCTTTAAAAAAAGATATAAAACTTAGTTATAAGTTTTACCGTTATTTTTTAATATTTGTTTTAAATTATTAGCACTGTTTTTATAAAATTGCCCCTCCCGCCCAAACGGAGGGAGATAGACCCCCCCACCTATAGTAAAAAATGCTTGTATTGAACTGTTCTACAAAAAACCGTTATCAATTCTTGGCGCCAAAGTTATCGTACTCGTGCCTAAAAAGAGATTATTTACAAAATACTCTAACAAGATTTTGAGTTTGACAGTTTGAAAAAAGCGCGATACATAATTTCAATCTGTCATCCGAGTAGTGTGAGCTATCATTTATTTTTGACAACATGGTAAAATTCCCTATATTATATTAGATTGTTGTTGGGCTGTTGGTCATCGACATGCCCAGTGGAGCCAGTGTGTAGATGTAGACCAATTGCGTTACATGTGCATTAAATTTGATCCCATGGATAAATTCTGACATAACTGAGGTGAATACAGACGTCAAAATAAATTTAACATGCTCTGGAGACTCTTAAAATTTTAGCCAGTGGTTCATTTTTGGCATTTGTTCTGCTGCGTTCATTTGCACATCTTTTTACTATCGGCCGCGTTCATTATTGCATTTTTTTTATCGATTATATCAAAGCGATCCGTATCCGTATCCCGGATGACCCAATCCTAATCTAGTGTTACACCAACTTCAAAATGATCTGATTATTTTTTATCTTTTTATAAATACAAAATCCAACACCACATCGTTATTGTAAATATTTTCTATCCGAAAACATATGGCCATCTTCATTTGGGTAGGGTGTTGAACTTTATTATGAATATACCATCTATCTTAATTGGCAGATAATGATATGCATTGAATCCCCTTTACCTTGAAGCGATGCCTGAAACAGAAATGATATACATTCCTATAGATTGATACAATCAGATGCTCATCTTCACAATCTTCGGTCTTTTATTAAACAAAAGTATAAAACAAGATCACAAATAAAAAAATGCAGGATCATCTGCCAGCTTGCGGTTTAACTGCCGATCTGAAAACATCAACCCAAGAAGAGCATCATTCCTGATATTACTTTTTAGCTCACTTGCGTCGCTCATGTCTCATGTCGGTTGTTCGTGGGGTAAAATGAAGTAGGTATCTCCGTTAAAAAAAAACCAAAACAAGGAATACCGTGGCCTGCCGTGCAGGTCGCTAAACATTTGTGAGGGTAGGTAAAGGTAACGAATTAAGAAACACCAGACGTTGCGTTGAGCCGAGCCCCAAAACGGACTCTTTGGACAGCCACAAGCGGCCAACAGACGCAATGGGTAATTACAGGCACGATTGGTGCGCCGGCCGCCGCCGCCGCCGATGATGTTGACTTCGAGTTTTTATCCCAAGAGATCTCCTTTGTTGCGCGGATGATGGTGATAATCGAATGCAGATGCAACATTGCTGCTGTCCAGAGCTGCAGCAATAACTCCAATTTGTTGAGGGCTACCCTTCGTGTTTTAACTTCCCCTAAAACGCACAAAAGGGATGGTTTTTTGTAAGCCTCCTTGGTTGCATTATCTTAACTTGGATACCAACTATAGTTAGTTATAGGAGTAACAGCAGCACGTGCCCTTGATGGTCAGATTTTTTTCTTTGGTTGTTATAATGTTTGAACGTCCGCGCCTTAAAAGCTGAAATGTAGTTGCATTCAAAAACACCTGCCTCCCGCAAGGATCTCAATCTAATAAATAATTTCGGTTTCAGGATTGCCGTATGTTTTGGTTGAGGTGGTTGTTTTTTTGTTTTTTGTGATTGTCTGTTTGTGCCGTTCGTTTACTCTCGATTAATGTGGATGATAAATGTGCATCAGCGAGGTCGATGCACCTTATGACGAGGGTGTTTTTATATATATTGTTTGTGTTTGATTAGAAATCAAATTGATGTTTGTTTTTATTATTTAGATACCAACCTATATGTTAGGCTGAGATATTATCTGGGGAAAAATACGTTAATATAGAACTAAGTAGGTAACTTCACTAGGTATATGTTTTATTCATAAAATCGTGGATAAATCAATCGATATGATAGGTATGATCCTCAATGGATAGTTAATACAAAATTGAATAAGTTCATCTTCTATATTTACCATGAAGGACTGAGTGTTCTTAACCACGACTGCCATTAAAGGATGGACATGAAAGCTTAACTCTTAAAGGGTACTCAAACCGATTTCGAGCAATAAGATTTGGGAATCTCGTTGACGCGTTCACACCGAACGAAATCTATATTTTGTTCGAAAAAAATTCAAATTAAATATTTCTTTTTCTTTTAATTTTTTGTTAAAAAAAAAACAAATTGGTATGTTTGGTTTTAGAATTTCAATTTCTTTTTTAAATTAAAATTAACGGCAAGAATCATATGGAAAATCACATTTTAGATTTGTTTTGTTCAAATTCAGATAAATACTCAAAAGTCAAAAAGTATATGTTTGCTTGCACACACGAAATTCTTTTTGAAGTAGATTTTGAGTAGACTTCGTCGTAATCTACCTACTGGATTTCAAAATCTCAAAATGTATGAAAATTCTATACCAATTAAGACGAAGAGGTTTTGAATTTTTTGCTCGAAATCTAAATTTTTAGTCGGTGTGAATAGCCTATTATAATAGGTACCTCAACCAAAAATGAAACACAAATTATTAAGCATTAGCTGCATTTTATTATCCCCTCTGATCTGATCCGGACGAATGAATCCGTCTGTTTCGACTATTATGGTTCAGCCTTGTGATCAAAAAAAGATACTCAAAAGGAGACTTATCGACACCACAGCTGTTTTTAAACGTACTGAGTTATATTTAGGAGTATATGCAATATGCATTGTCTATACACATATATTCAGTACGTTGCTAAGCTTATTAATAAAAAACGCTTATCTCGTCTCTAACTCATGACTTAACTAAACCATGGAATAAGAGATAAGTCGCGAGTTAAAATTTCTTATTAATAAAACAAAATAAATCATGGAATAGTTAGCCCACATTCGTTAAGAATATTTTAACGAAAATCTGTTACAATTATTTGTTTATGGTCTGGGAGCATGTTTTCACCTGGAGAACGTTATATGTTTCCACGTAAAGATTTATGAGTAGGTATGTTGTTTATCTTTTTGTATTTTGTATTTTCAAAATGCCGATAAAAAAAGTTTTGCGTTCGTATCGTATCGTGAATAGAAACTCTTTAAAAAGGAAATACGAAAAAATAATTTTCTTGTTTGAAAAGGTTAAATTTAAAATTCATATTTTCTCCGCAATTTAAGACCTTTTTTATGATTATCAGCCTTATTAAAAAAAAACTCTTATTTCGTCTCTAACTTATGACGAATCGAAACTCTTATCAAAGAAAATACAAAATAGTAATTTTCTTGTTTGAAAAGGTTAAAATTTAAAATTCAAATTTTCACCGGAAGTTAAGACCTTTTTAATGATTATAATGACTAATCTTAATCCGTCTGTGTCTCAGCAATCACTGAACCGATTTACACAGTTAAGATGTTATTGGATAGAGGAAATATCAAAGAAGGTCGTGGGGACTATATTTCTGGACAGATGTCCCTGTTTTGGCAAAAAAAAAACGACAAAAAATTTGCACTTCCGGAACTCAAATAAATAGGACGAAAAATACACTTTCCAAATTAATAATAAAGAAGAAGAAAAAAACACGAGAAAATGCATTTGGCATGAATTTAACAAATATATTTTTGTTTAGTTTTATATTATACCTTTTTATATACAAATTCCACTTCACTTATGTATTTTCGATGACAAAAACAAAACAGAACGAAATGACACATTTCAATCTTACACCATCGCTAAACCACCTACTTGGGTGGTGTAACTTAAATCAGAATCCAAAAAAGCTATTCCATGTCTATTAATAACGTTTTGACATTAGTTCCGGAGTTAACGATAACTCGTCGATAAATCGCATTTATATCGCGTTTATTAATAAGGATGTAAATGTGTGAATCTCCACTGCTGCTTCCTCAAGAAGAAGTCGTATAGTAATGGATATGCCGGTTACTTCTTTAATAATTCGATAATTTAATGTTCAAGCTTCGAAGTAAACAAAGCTTTAGTCCCGTTTGAGCTTAATTGAACGGCGGTTGTCTGAGCGTGATGTTTTTTCGATGGTAGATATGGTTAAGTAATGTTCTTTCCTTCAAGTAATAGTTTAGACGAAAACTCGTATTCAGCATTTTCTCCATATATGTATATCCTATGGGACCTGGGATGCAATTTTTTCACTTATTGAGTGAAAATTTAATACTATACTCAAAAACTGGGCTATGGAGCTAAACCTTAGTCTAGCTAGATCAACGATGCATCTAATTAACTCATCAGGATCAATTTAACAGAACTGGTACTGGTACTGGTACTTGTAGTAATCGTACTATTTTGTTGGTACGGTACTGGTAAACCGGTGCTGGTAGATTATTTTATACAAATAAGAAATATCTTTGCGAAATTTAAGTATTGAAACGGGTTCAAAAGTTATACGAGTAGAACATACATGAATAAAATTTAAAAATGTCTTCAAATCAATAGGGGAGATTTCTCTTTCTCGTCGATCCCATGTGATTTTTGTCAGTTTCTATCTGACAAATCGAACCTGGAAGAATGTCCGCAGAAAGCCGAATTATATCCTCGATATTATCTTAATTTAGGCATAAGAAAGTAAACATACATATTAATAACATATATTTTCATAACAAATTAATTCTGCATTTATTAGAAGGAAAGATGTCGTAGTTTTGTTAGGTAATGTTTCAATTTATACAACATCAAACGTATTACAATTAACACATTATTTTTCTCCAATATAAATTCCTAACATGCTTTATGTAAGTAGTTACCAATTTAAAGAAAATGAATCTAAATTCCTATGTAACTACATATACAATTGAGATAATTTTCGATGTAAGTATCGATTTAAAAGGGCGTCTCAGTTAATGACTATAATTCATTCCAAGCACGTGTGCTGCTAAGGTTGCTTTAGCTTAAAAGCCAAAAAAGGGCGCTGCCGAAAGCGCATTAAATACAAAAGTGTATCAGCTTTCCAAATGCTTCAAAATCATTCAGCCTATACCTTCAAACCAATCTTTATTTTCTTAACTTTTTCAGTTACATATCTACTTTACTTATGCCATTTCTGGATTTCAAAGCAAGATTTAGGTATGTTAATTTTGAAACTGTTAAGCCTCACGTGTAACTTTAAACAAGTAAACGACAATTTCCTTTGTATTTTGTCGTAATTTAGTTTTATTAACTGTGGGGGAATTGTGCGTTTGAGCGCAGTAGGCATGCAGACATCATGAAGCATCACTTACTCAAGTCCAAGAAAGACAAAAATTAGTATTCATAGTATCTATCCAACCAGCGACACAAAAATGTAGGATGGCCAGAGTTTCAAAACGATTTAAATTGAAAGGTGATATGTAGCTCATCTGAGTGGATTTATCTGCATTTTATTTTCTCTGGTGCATATAGATGCCACTGACTTAAGTCCTATGTCCCGGATCTCTGGTCATGACATTTATATAATCTTAATTCAATGATTGTACATTTTAGATATATACGTGTTTATACTGTTTACATAACCATGGAATGATGATAGAGAAAGATCTAAAAACTTCGTGAGAAACAAAACGCATAGAAATTGGCCTCAGACTCTAAGCGACCACAAACGAGGAAACTTTAATAATTTAAAAGTGCATATTTGTGATTTAAAAACAAGAAAATAAAACCTCTAAGGGCGTTTCAAATCTTTAGCAATGTGAATGCCAGTTTTGATAACAACTGTTCCTGGTAATATCTATAGTGGACATTAGACCAATAATCTTTTGTCAGTCTATGAAGGCCCAGACACTGAATTGATCTAGCTATAAAGTGTAGGGTTACCATCGACAAAAATTGAAAAGCCTGACATTCGTATTTATTATTTAGTATTTATTTATTATCGATATTCCAATTCACAGTAAGAGTACACTTATAAATTTGTGAAAATTAAAAAATAATTTAAATTACAAAGCTTAACTATAATTAAAAGATAACAAAAGAAAAGAAAAGAAAAATAAAACATAAAACAAATTAATCATATGAACATTACGTTATTCCTAGCATGAAAAAAGTTAAAGGTTGAAGGTGCTTGATAAGGGTAAATGGGAGCGGATTTGGGAAGTTAGCTAGTTGCTTTGGTCAATAAGGTACAGTCTTAACTCGTCACTAAATTGTTGCTTGTCACTAAGTTCTCTCAAGTTGCGCGGAAGTGTATTCCAAAGGCGGATAGCTGAGATAAAGAATTGTCTCTCGGATGTAAGGCAGGTGAAACGTGGTAAAATCAAACAAGCAGATCTGTTGGATGTCGAAAACCGGATTTTATCAAAAAGATATGACGGCTGCATGGTTTTTAAAATTGAAAATAACAAACACATGGTACGAAACTTTATATAATTGAAAAATGACATGCCTAATAAATTTTTTTCCAAATGTGAAATATGGTCGAATCTCCTCAGATTGTATATATAGCGCAGAGTACTATTGAATGCTACTTGAAGTTTTCTTTTGCTTTCAGTATCACAGTTATAAAATATTTCACAACCATACACGAGAACTGGTATAACCAAGGTCTTAGCAAGAACCAATCTTGTCTTTGGTGGTGTAAACTTTTGGGCTGTCCATAAAGTTCGAAGAACCCCATATGTTTTACCCACAACCTCATTAATATGGTCATTCCATGTCAAAGTTCGGTTGAATACCAACCCTAAGTTCTTTGACTTATCCACGAATTCAATTTTTGAAGGACCAAGCATAATTGAGGGAAAATAAGACAGATCTAGCTTCTGTTTCGAGATAACAAGACATTTACATTTTTTCGGATTGAGCGAGAGACCATTGTTTACCGACCACCTCATAATTCTTTGGAGATCATCGTTCAGATCATTGGCTCAGTTTTCTATGAGCCCAAGAGGGCAGCTTTTATAGATTTGGATATCATCAGCATAAAAATGCTTCGATGAATTCAAGATTGTATGTTGTATGTCATTTATGTACAGCGAAAATAACAGAGGGCCCAAAATCGATCCTTGTGGAACGCCCCGTAGTACAGGACAAAAATTTGATACGGCAGTCTCTAAGAAGACAGCCTGTTTTCTATCACTAAGATACGATGAAAACAATTTTATAGCAGAAGAAGACATATTGAAACGGTGGCTCATCTTATCAATAAGAATAGAGTGGTCAACCATATCAAATGCCTTAGAGAAGTCCAGTAAGACAAGAAAAGTAACCTGGTCTTCATCTAGTTGCGCTCTTATGTCTTCAACTACTTTCAAAATTGCTGTGGTACAGCTATGTTTGGCACGAAAACCAGACTGAACTGAGACGAGAAGATCATTACGTACGAGATAATCATTAACTTGCTTATGCATAATTCGTTCGCAGATTTTGGACAAATAGGGAAGAATTGAAATCGGCCTAAATTCCTCACCCGATGAGTTTTTAGGTATTGGAATAATTTTTGCATATTTCCACTGACAAGGAAAATCACAGGTCAAAAAGATTGTATTGATGATATGAGTTATATACGGAAGCAAAAACGGTAGTATAGCTTTCATAAAAACCGGGTGTATTCCATCTATACCAACTGCATTAGAGTTAATAGATAAAAAACTTTCCACTACATTAGTACTTTCTATTCTTTCGAAGAAAAACGGTGTTTCAGTGGTGCCTACAGTGCTATTAAACGGGACTCTATTACCATAGGTGATATTAGTATCTGGAATTGATAAGAAATTTAGATTTAGTTCATTTACATCTACATCGTTTTTGCACTTCGATTTCTGCTTGCCTACTCCTAATTCCCGAAGATTATTCCACATCTTTCGCCCATCTACATTAGTTTTAAGCTTATTAGAATAGAACTGTGTTTTAGCTATTTTTATCTCACGAACAACTTCCTTTCGTTTGTTTTTGTAAGCTTGAAGGTATTCTTCTATACGGTAGCGCTTCCACCGCTGGTAAGCATGATCTCTTTGCATTATTAACAAACGAATTTCATTTGTGAACCAAGCATTTACTTTTGGTCTCACCCTACCGGTTGATAAGGGAACATGTGTGTCAAATAGGTTATTTATATTACTCTGAAGAAAGTCAACTTGAGCATCCGGCGAGGTCATACCATAAACAAGACTCCAAGGAATTGAACGAACATGATTTTCCAAAGCAGCAACGTTTATGTTCTTGAAGTTGCGATAACTATAAGTTGAATTATTTGTATGTACGTTAGTATCGAAGTCATATGTTAAAAAGATGAGGTCATGTTTTGAAAAAACGGGAACAGAAATTTGGTCATAAAAGAGTAAAAAGCCTGATTTTTCAGAAAAAAGCCTGACAACAAATATTTTTTTTTAATTATGTGTAGGTAACCGTTAATTATGTAAGTTAGAAGATTTTTGATTAATAATTAAACACATAAAATGAAATTGGATAGTGCAATCTGGGTTGGCTGCGTTTTTCCGCGTACGGTTCCCGTTAAACGTTTGCCCGCGTAACGATAGGCCGACTCCAGTAAAATTCCAGCAACGTTAAAAGAGATATCGCGCATCGGGTAGAGTATTCTCAAATTCACAAAAACTTTAAAAGAGTCAAATATGAATTTACGTATATATGTAAATTGTAAATACATACCAAGGTACCTAAAAAAGTTCCTTCGAGAATTTGAGAAAAGAATTTTTTTTGCGGGAAAGCGTAACGCGGGATATTGTGTCTGTGTTACGGTCTTCTGGAATCTTTATTATGAACGGAAAAACTGTCTCTGACATTTAATCCTTGAAGATAATTTAGTTCTAACGTTGGCCGCGACTAAGCCGCCGCGCCGCTGATTGAGCCGTCTGCTTCATGCGGAAGGTTCAATTTTTGTTACCTTTTTTCATCCTTGGGAATTTTACAGAGGCACTTGACTTTACAAAACCATAAACAAAAATAAAATATAGAAATCCGAAACATTTCGGACTTGTCAACTGACCCCCTAGATTGTGCGATAGCAACATTAAATTTATGTCATGTTTGTTTCCATTCAATTTTTATTTCATGGATTTCTTTTGATTGACTACCTAAAAGCATACCTAGGAAGGAAAAAAAAGCCTGACAAAGCACGAAGCCTGGCCTGGCCTAAGGCTGAAAAAATATTAAAAAGCCTGACATGTCAGGCCAAATCCTGACGTTTGGTGGTATTTCATAGGCAATTTCGTCAAAAATTGTCAAAAGAAGAAACAAATGTTGGCTTAGTAATTTTGGCGAAAAGCCCAAATTTCTAAATGGAAAACTCACCAGAATTCATGTAAATTACCTAAAATTTTTGAAAAAAAGCCAAAAACTAAAAAAATGGAAATTACGCCCAAAAACGATATATTTTTTGGCCGAATTTCCAAATTCCATAACATTTCTCATAAGCCAAGTAAGCCATTATCATACTCCTTCTTTTAAATGCATCTAAGGAATTTTCGTAAAAAAAATGTAAAGTTGGCCCACATCATGATTAACGAATCGAACTATAAAGCTTGCGAATTCGACTATTTGGTATTAGGAATAGCGATTCGCTAAAATTAAGTTCGCTTCAAATGTCAAAAATATTTCTAGTTTGGCTTTCGGGCTATTGCGATTAGCGAAGGTTCACTATAATATAGTCGCAAAATGTGTCAAATCTAGTCGAACCAAACTTTTCTGTGATAACTTAGCGAACAAAAAATTAACTCACTTTAAAACATTTTTTTACCACTTTTTAATGTTTGTTTGGAAAATTAGTGAAACAAAAATAGTGTAGGTATCTACTGAAGAAAAAAACATAATAAAATAATTGTTTTGAATACCTAAACAACAATTTAGTATGGACTTGCCATACAATGAAGAAAATAAATACATGCAAATAAATTGTGTACCTACTTTTCGTCAGAAGATCCGAAAGATAAAAAATTATATTTTTCCTATGGATTTCCGGTCATGAAATATTTGTTGCTTTCTTTTCTTTTCTTTTTTTTCTGTTTTTTTCCTTGCTTTTCCTTTTACCTCTTTCTTTTCTGAAACAGCTTATTTTTTTTTCTTTTTTCGTTTCACTTTTTTTTACACTTTCTTTTGTTTTAAATTTTTTTCGATATTTCGATATAAAATAAGTCGATATTGCTTTTCATTTTATTAAATATTCACAAAAGAATCACGAATAACAATAATTTTACTACTTGATGCAATGAGGCTAAAAATATGCCTGCAATTTGACTTTTAACTTCTGTGTTTTCGATTCAATAAATTCAATAAGAGCATCCCACAAACACAATTGTCAGTCATGATACAAACATAGTAGAAACAGACAGAGCAGGCAATACTTTAACAGCCGCAGATTTCACTTAATGTCAAACTACAAAATATAGAATTGTAATCACATGTAAAATTTCCTAAAAAGTCTCAATAAAATTCAATTCAATTCAATTCACAACACTTTAGGATTAGCGAATACACAAGCTCCCTAATCCTAATACTGTCGCAAGTGAAGTTCGCTTAAACATTCGAATTCGCTTAGTAGTTCGATTTGTAAATCATAATGTGGGCCGTAATGTTGCTTTGCGACAAAAGAACATAAAATAGATCAGTGAAAGCTTCGATTTTGGCACTTTTTTTATTTTTGGTTTACATAATTGAAAATCTGTCGTTTTTCCGTTTTCGATATGGAAAAAAAGGTCAAAAGCTTATTATCTAGGGGTTTTTTCCAAAAATAAAATGTTGGCCTTTTTTCATGATTCGTAAAAGAAAAACGACCCAACTAATGTATGCAAAAAGAAAGCCGGTTTTTTTCCCCCTCCATATAGCTATTATATATTGTTCACAACATTATTTTTGACGTAAAGGTTTCCTCTGATTTTTTTACTTCGAATTCGCTTCATCGTAACCAAAAAGTAACTGATTTACTTTAGGCCTGTCACCATTGACGTATTAGGTATGAACCGCCATCCAGTAGCCAACTTCACGCGTGTTCCAACATAACTAAGGGCGCCATCAACTACTAGCAGGGAATCTGCGTAGCAGTGATATGATTTTTTTAATTAATTATTTACTATTGAAATATTTTGGTGGAAATTATTATCAAACTACTTTTATTTTATAAAACACATCCACTCCTTATGCCATGAGCTACTTACAGATGAATATATTATCGGTTTTATTTAAATTCTAATGGCGAAATTAGTACACATATTTAACACTAAAAGATGATGGCGTTTTTAGGCTGTTTTTAGCTAGAACAACTTTTCTTGGCTATTTGATTGAAAATTTCAACCGACTGGCGGTCAGTATCTAGTACGCCAATGCTTGTCACCTTATTTTCAAGGAAGTTATTCAAGGATTGTAATAAAAATTAAAGCAGGACTCAAGACGCTTACTTGTAGTAAATAGACTTTGATTGAGAATTCTTTGTTGACTCATATACGGCAAATGACATTGGGTGTTAATCTTAGCGCCATTTCCTTTCGTCAAATCTGAAACCAATTATACTCTGTGTAATATAAATTGCAAATGGTTACAATGTCAAGAAGATATTAAAAGGGGTTTTACTTACATATATCTACAAATAAAGAAAAAACACTACCTGTTGACACCACTAATACCATTTCTATTGCAGTTTTATTGAATGTTGTCTTAAAAATATAATCTTTTCTCAGCAAATTACCGCGCCGATCTAAATTTCTAAGTACAAACATGCATCACGGACATTTTACCAATAACATTTGCCTTAGTCATAAAATGATTAATAACTTTTAGATCACACCAAAATAATAAAACCATATTTACAATCGATAACATCGCCATCGGGGCCAAATTGCACAATGAACGATCTTTGTTCAAAGGTATTATATAGTTTGCTCTTCAATCATAGACGACCGTTATCTTTGCCATTAACCGATTGGTTTGTTTAGTCTCATGTGTGTATAGTATGTAGCTTTTAATAAATGATATCATTTTAAGCTAACCTGCTGCTATTTGCGTTGTTTTTACCAATAACTGCGGGCAGATAAGATTTCCAGAAGACGAATTTCCTCCTAAATGTTTAGATATTTTTTTTATGGAAACGTACATATACACGGCCAAATTATTTTTAACCAGATTTCCAAATGGGACTGCGCCTTATAAGTAAACAGAGTCATATAATCAAGTGTCACTAAGATAACATGTTTTGAAAAATAAGACTCCGAATTATCGATGACTTATGTGTATTTTTCGATATTTTTCAACTTTTAGTCGGAAGTGTAATTTCATCATTACTTGTTCGACTGACTTGAGTAAAAACTCTTATTTTCGTAATGCAAACATAACCATCCACAACAACAACATCAATCGATCAACCAACGCAGGACACACGTCCTTATGTACCTTAGTGGGGGTTAACAGAAAAAAAACCTAAATGCCATGTTTGCAACCGCACCTTTATAAATGCGATGCTTGTTTGATTATCATCTCTTTAGAGAGCGAAAAAAAAAAAACACAGAAATGACATGCGGAAAGAAGACTTTTATCCTCCCCTGTAAAAGGAGGGTAAAATTTCATTTCAGCACGCACCTTGTTTAGCTTGTATCTTGTATCTCTATACAATACGCGAACGCGAGAGTTAAACGTTTTGGGGTGCAGTTCAGCTTAACGGTGTATCTTGGTTTACAAAAAAAAATCCTTTCTATTTCAGAGAAACCAAGAAGTGACTCTATACACCTATCTCATCTGGGGATAATGGACGCAGATACACCCTGATATAATTCCGTTGAGAGTTTTTTTTTAGGATGAAGGCATATTATACTTTATACTTATACTTTATAGCAAGGGGATGTAATTTAAGCCCTTTTTCTTTATTACAACACCTTTGGGTGGGTGCGGCAGAATCTTCAACGGTTTTTTTTATGTCGGGGGCATCTCATGATTTCTACATCGTTGTCTAATTGAAGGGCTTTTAGAGTAGAAAATTATATTCTTTTTTTGGCCTAGCCCAGGTCAAAGAATTATTGAAACGTATTGCAGAATTGTTGTTTTAGAGACCAGGGGGTCGACTCTCTATCTGTGAAGCTGTGAAGTGAAAATTTTTTTCACAGCTTCATAGTCCAGTCAAACGGTAGTTTCACGTTACAAAAATTATACAAATGGATTTATTTTTCGAATTCTATGTTTTTTGGGTCGCTGGATCCGAATCTGAAGAAATCTAACAAAATTTCCTGCTGAGTTTTGAGATATCCACGAAAATCCGCGGAATATTAGCACTTTTTTCGGTTTTTTGCTAAAATCTTGGAAACTATGCGTCTTAACTGAAATTTTACCCATAATAAAATAAAAGACCATTAAATTTCCTACAAAATATGTTTTTTTTTTTTAAGGCGTATGTTAGCCCGTTAGAGCGCGTAAAAATTTCAACATAATATCCCATTTCAGTAAAAAAAAAAACAACTTTTTTGTACATGTCAATTTTTAACGGTTTTTTTTGTTTGTTTTTTTTTTACATTGGGAAATTATGTTAAAATTTAACGCTCTCTAAAGAGCTTACGGTGCGTCAGAGAAATAAACAATATATTTGAATTTTGTAGGAAATTTAAAGGTCTTTAATTTTGTTGGTTAGTTTCCGAGATGTAAGCAAAAAAACCGAAACAGCGATTTTTCTTCAGATACAGATTCAACGACCTAAAAAAACATAGAATTCGAAAAAAAAAAATCCATTTGTATATTTTTTGTACCATGAGGGCGATTTTACCTACGCTTTGACTAGACTATCAACACTCATTCCGATTCTCGATATTTCAAACATTTAAATCACAACAATTTGTTTTGTGAAGAGAAAAGAAAAAATAAATGAAAGCAAAACTAAGCGCGGGAAGCCAAAATGCTTCTTGGGAACTATAACCAAAAATGATATAAAGCTTGTATAAACCTGAGTAGAAACAAACTTAGAATCTTAACGGGTTTCCTCAGTGGTCACTGCAAACTTAAAAGACACCTAAACATCCTAGGTATATATAGTAGTGCAACCTGCAGATTCTGCGACGACCAAGAAGAAACGCCAAATCACCTTCTAGGAAAGTGTGGGGCGATAATGCACAAAAGAATAAAACATCTGGGAAGTTACCAGATAGAGGAGAGCGAATTACCCTCTCTACAAGTACTCCAGATACTATCATTCCTTAAAGATATTAAGATGGAGGAAGAGCTGTAGAATGAGTCAATCATCCAGCCCTAGTAAAGGGGGCACAATAGATCTAAAAGTCGCAGTGCACCACAACCCCTAAATTTATTCATTCAAGCGCGGGAAAAAGGCTTCCTTGATTGACTATCTTGAACAAAGACTGCAGGATTTGGCCAGCGACAATTAAGTAACCAAAAATGTATGTATAAATGTGTTGTGTTCCATTATTAACGGCATACCTTCCTTTTTATAATGAAATAAACATCCGATCATTTATATCAAAAAAATGCCATTTTTCTTTGAATATCAAAATAACACCTCTTATTGGAAAACCCATTATTTATTTTGATTTGCAGATTTACAAGTTCCGATGACGCAACGGTGCCCATTGCCGGGATAATGAATTTAGAAAATTGGGTGAACAGTTAAATTGTTTGGGTGGAGCAATAAAAGATGGACCTAACACCTTAGTGAAGGAAATTGGTGGTATGTTCGTAAAGTTGTAGTGGCTTTTTAAGTGTGATCTTGTTTTAAATTCGATTGCCTAGAAACATACCCAAATATCGAAACAAATTATCTCGAGTTTTAAAAAAAAATAAAAGGTTTTTGTAAAATTTTTTACATAACATCTGCCGTTTCCATCTAAAAATGTGATATTGATGCATTTTTCATATATCCTCGAGTGAAAAAAGTACCTAAACAATATCTGTCAAACTTATTTTAGGTCCTCAGTTTTGCGCTTTGTCACTTTGTGGTTGGACAGATTCGAACGAATTTAATATTGACAATTGCAAAGCATTCGGTGCGAACTATGATCAGCAAGTTTATAGCTTTGACACTTACCTACTATTTTCCAGAGTTGTAAAAGAATGAAATTAATTGCGAATTTATTCACTTCAAGCCTGGATTCAATTTGATATATAAATGATTTAAAATCACTGAATTGAAAAAGACTTTTTACATTTATTTCACTCCCCATTCACTTTGAACTCAGTGATTTAAATTACTGAATTATTTTGCATTCTCTGACTTAAATCACTGAATTCAAAATGAATCGGACATTCATCTCGTTGCAGTCTTCATTCAAATGAAGGCAAACTCTTTTACAGCTCTGCTATTTTCACAGTTTCTTTCAAATCCAATTCTGACATTTGCACAATATTCAGCTTGAACTGTGATCAGAAAAATATGTATATCTTTGAAGCATTCTAGTTTGACAGTTATTCAAACATAAAAATTATGTTATAAAATTCATCTTTTTCGATTTGATATTACCATATTTTCTTTGAAAATACTTCTTTTATGAATTGGTTTTTTTTTTTTTTTCATTTCATTCTGTCTGACAGTTCAGTATCAGTAGTACCATATTTCAAATACAAAAATGCCGCTGCATATTATGCGGCTGCGAATGTTTTTTTTTTGGAACTTTCTTACTTGATGAACACGGGTTTATCACGATTTTTTTACGATTACATAACTTGCCTTAAATTTGGTATCGGTATACATATACACAATTAAGTGCATAAGCGGCAGATATCAAAAATCGAATCTGTATATAAACGCTAGTAAAATGTTGAAGTATCGTTTTAATTTAATCTTATCTATATTATTCGTTCAACAGAGCGATATTTTTATAATCAGTTATTTCTTTAATAAAAATCGAAACTTCGTTTTTCCTTCAGTTATCTATTTTCAAGAAACCATTCGCTACAAAAGCAAGTCTGTGCGACTCATGGTCGAGGGTTTTATTTCTTGTAGGAACTAAGCCCTCACGCCCACTTGTTTTTTCACACTTTATGAGGACCACCTTTAAATGTTTGTTTGATAAAGCAACAAATTATCTTACCAATTTCTATTGTGACCGTTATGTTCAAGTTTGTCGATATTAATGACATATTATTTTCAAAATTAAAAATGAATAGATTATAATAATCATTCTATTGTCAAAATTCAAAACGTGCTTAAATTAAGACACTAAATTATTTTGAACCATTTACTTTCGATTTGGTTTAATATTTTAATCTTAACGCCTCTTAAGAAAATATTTTGCAGATCATGTGCAAATTAATCCATAAGTATTCATCAATCTTTTTATGACTCAGTTTAACCTACGCAGAGCATGAATTATTTATAAAACCAAATATGTATGTTATAATTTTCTAAACTATATTCTGTTCTTTAAGAGTCATTTGACCTAGTTATAGCAATTTTAAGAATAATCCATAAATTTGACAAAACTTGTTTCATTATGAAAGAATATTACATTTACGGTTGTTTGTGATTTTGTGACCTAAAACCGAACTTATAAAAGTAAACCATTTTTGCTTAACGATTTCAGTTTAATAAATTTGTTGTTATCAATCGGAACGGAATTAAACTATCTTTTGGATACCATGAAACTTTGGATACTCGGAATACTATTGATTCTTGCTTTAGCATTCCCTTCTATCGATAGTAAGGATTTATTTCTTTCATATACGTAACAAGTCTTTTTTAATGAAATTGTTATAATGCCATAGGTAAAAATTCAAATGCTGATTATGAAATAAAACGTTTCCACATTCAAAGTCGTCAAATGGATGGTAAGCCTCAATGTGTGGAGACAAGACGTAAGAGGTCAACTCGCGAAACTGATTATATTGAAGCCCAACCGTTTTCTAGCGAACAGGATGAAAACTTATCGGTATCAGGAGAACAAGATTTGAATGTCGAAAAGGAAACTGATAATCCAACAAAATTTGATTTGGCTGGAAGTACGGGAATTTTAATCCTTCAGAGTCCTTCGTCGCCCGATGTCCCTCTTTTGTTTGCAGTTCGTCCGGTGTTAGCAAATTCGAGCAATTCAAAATATATACAAATGGAAATTTTCGACGATTTAGGAGGTGACGATGAATATTTGGAAGACTATGAAGACACTGAACTACCCAAAGTGCAACCACATGGGAATAAGAAATCAAAGCGAAAACAATTACATAAATCACAAATCGAAGAAGAAGAAGAAGAAGAAGACTCTGAAGAAGATTTAGTTGAACATATTTTGAAACAAAGGATACAAATACATAAACTCAATTTAAATAGAAAGCAAATGAGAAATCAATTTCAAAGAAAAAAGCTTAACGAATATAAAAATAGGAGAAACGAAAATCAAAGACAAAGAGATTTGAAGAAACAAAATAAGAAAAATAATACCGATTTATCACCAGTGAAATGCATTATTATCATCAAAGATCCTGTATTAGAGCCGGTAACCACTGAAAAGTCATCGCTAGGATTTATTGGAGTAGAGAGGTCCGCAAATAAAAGTTATGGATTAAGAAAGCGATACAAGGGAAAACGTTCTTAAATGCGATGCCGCATGGCGAAGACCTGTTAACATGTTTACAGTATTGTATTAACGTTTTAATAAACAACAAATATTAACTTTGGCTTTCTGATGTTATTGGTAAAATCATTTTCGTGTTTTTTTTTTTTTTTTGGTAATAATGCAAGTATTCATAATAATAAGGATTATGATTATGAATACTTGCATAATGATTTAACACAGTGCGAAGGTTAACATTGGTTTTGAATAAGCATCGATATGAGATGGAAAAATTGAGCCAGGTAAGTGCACAGTCGTGTAGTGTGTTGCTAAAAAGTAAAGGGCGACAATTTCTTAGGTACATTAAAATGAAGGCTTGTTATAACGGCTTACTTAGCTTATGGAAAATGTTATATGGGACTGAAAGCTTCATTTTGGCGCTTTTTCACATTTGGTTTAAACATTGAAAATTGGGCGTTTTTTCCATTTTCCTTTTGGAAAAGAAGCTAAAAAGCTTATTTTATTAGGTTTTTCTTTTAAGGCCAAAAATTTATTTACTTGCGTTTTTTACAAAAATTAAATGTTGCCCTTTTTTCATGATTCTTAAAGGAAAAAAAACCTAACTAATTTATTTAAAAAGAAGTCGAAATTCCCGACATTTGCTCCCAACTTTTAGGGCATTTTCGTCTAGGGCATTTTCGTCTAGAAAAAAGATTATTGTATGGAAATTTTTTGTTTTTTTGTCGAAATTTTCTATGGAGTAATTTCAGGGAGCCCTGTGCACAATTCACTGTATGGACAAATCACTGTGCACAATTCACTGTGGAACACAATTCACTGTCGGGACAATAATTCACTGTGGCGGAAAATGCTCTATTGACATCCAACTAAATTCCGGCATCTTTTATTACCCGGGCTGCCGAAATATCAGCTCCAGCGTATTTCAAGTTTGTTTCCATTACTTTTTGGAGAAAAATCGGGGTGAAAAAAGTAAAATAGCCCAAACACTTTTTGTTCTCACACTATACGAAACGAAGCCTTTTGATACCTTTTCTGTCAAAAGTGTCACGTGTTGTACCAGTCTCTTCGAGGCGTGTGGTTAATTGCCATATTCGCCATTTTCAAAAGTTATATCACCTTGAGGTAGTGTTATACATTTTCGGCCTTCCCACCGTATTCTTTTTTGGTAGAGAAAAGCGAAGTAAAAAGAAGGCCAACATTCGTTAAGAAAATTCAACGAAAATCTACTACAGTTCTATTACAATTATTTGTTTATGGTCTGTGAGCATGGTTTCCACCTGAAGAACGTTAATATGCGTTTCCACGTAAAGATTTATGAGTATATAGGTATGTTGTTTATCTCTTTGTATTTTGTATTTTCAAAATGCCGATAAATAAGTTTTGAATTCGTATCGTATCGTTCACAGGCAGATGAATGGAAACTCTTAAAAAAGGAAATACAAAATAATATTTTTTTTGTTTGAAAAGGTTAAATTTAAAATTCAAATTTTCATCGGAAGTTTAACTTCCGGTCTTAAACTTTTGTAGTGATTATAAGGACTAATCTTAATCCGTCTGTGTCTCAGCAATCACTGAACCGATTTACACAGTTCACATGCTGTTGGATAGAAGAAATATCAAACAAGGTCATGGGGACTAATCTGGACAGATGTCCCTGGTTTGTTGGCCAAAAAACAACAAAAAACTTGCACCTCCGAAACTCGAATAAATAGGGCGAAAATACACTTTTCAAATTATTTTTTTTCCAAAATAATAATAAAGAAGAAGAAAAAAGAAAAAAAAAGTAATCTAACAAACATATTATTTTTGTTAGTTTTATAGTAGTACAAAAATCAACAAAAAACAAAAGTACCTATACCTTTTTTAAAGAAAAAATAAAAACAAAACGAAATGACACTTTTCAATCTTACACCATCACTAAACCACCTACTTGGGTGGTGTAAAAAAAGCTATTTCGTGTTTTTTAATGTCGTTTTGACATTAGTTCCGGAGTTAACGATAACTCATCGATAAATCGCGTTTATTAATAAGGGTGTTACTAGTCAGTGCCATTTTCATTTTTTCAGCCAGAATAAATTACAAAAATCTTTTATCAACTTTCAATTCCAATAAGCATAACGTGATGACTATAGTATGTTTAACTATTAGAAAAATACAGAAACAGTATATAGATACAATGTATGTATAGGTACATCTTCAGAGCAACAATTTACATTATTAAAAAAAAGTTACATAAAACAATCTATATCTACAGAAATGAAAATCAAAAATAAAAGTGAAACGCAGCCAACGAATCGCTCTCAAGATTTGTAGTTATATACCTTTAGCTGTTGTTGCAGATGTGTATTACTCGTATCTATCATGATAGCTAGTGCTTCTGGTGATGGCCATGCACTGCGCACGAATTATGGCTCGTGCGGCCATCTTCGATATTTTTTTCTTCTCCTTCCTCTGTATCTATGACTATTACAATGCGGCATTACAAATTGTAACTGATTTGTGCAGCTTTAATTATCCAAGAAACATTTTTTAATTGCATGCAATTAATTAACGGATTTACTCGCTCGTTGGTGTAGAGAGTGGAAGTTTAGCATTGGCTGGAAAAAAAAGTGCGGTGGCGGGCTGCCTTCAGTTTCCTATACCTACCTACATCTCGCTATGGGATATAGCAGGTTGCCTTTATATGGTGTGTATGATGGTTGCATTGTCTTCTCTTCATGGCAGCTTTGTCTGACAGTCTAACTGTCTGCCTGGCTAACTTAGCTATTGATTTGGCAAACTCTGCGTGTTTTTTTCGTTTTTTTTTAGCTCCGGTTAAAAGGAGAAATCGAGTGTCAATAAGCCTACATAAGAGCTAACCAGATTGGTTAGATGGTGTTACATTATTTTGTGTTGTTGTTTCATGCATAGATTTTTGTTTTGTTTTTGTTTTAGTTATTTAGCGCAGATGAAAGTGATCCATCTGCGCTTGCACTGTTAGTACCATGCACCAGTCTAGTAAGCGTTTAAATTGCATGTATTACGTATTCCAATATTGCACATGATGGCGGATGCAACTTCCTTGTGCATTACATTATAAAAATTAATAAATTTTCAGTTTGAATGCTTTGTCTTCTTCCATCTTTAATAAATAAACGAATTAATGAATGAACCCATTTCATATGCCAAATGCAATGTGGAACAGGCTTGTTTTCTTGAAATATGAGGCGCATCTACAAAATGTTTTTTAACCTTAAATACGGTGCTGATGGAAACTCGCTGGACTGGTAACTATTATAGACATAGAAATTGAAGAATATAGTCATGGTCAATGGTCAATTTATAATAAGTTTATAAGTCACATGATCGAGGTCTAACTAATTAAGTAATTAGGTATGTCTATAAAGCAAGAAACCAAAAGATGTTGGGATTAAATATTTTTAAAAATACATTAACTTAAAATAACTTGAGGGACTTTTATAGAATTTTGTAAGATATACCTTAGATTAGGATCAATAAAAGCATTTGGGTCAATAAAAGCGCACGTATACGGGATAATTCTACAAAACGATGGAATTTTCGATGTATGCGACAATAATTTGAAACCATTGCATTTAATCCACTCTAATTTTTTTTTATAAATATAAATCTGATCGAAATCTGTATGTGGAATTAAAATCGGGGAGATCGCAGTTTTTTTTTCTTGCTCAAAAAATTCTTCAAAGGGTGTAATTCTCAGTCAGAATCCCGTTTGAACATCAAAAAATCATTGCAGTTCTTCTATTTCAGTTCGCACTCTAAAAAAAAAACTTATCATTGTATAATCTCAAATAACACAGAATTGTTATGAAGTAAATATTATTTAAACTTTGTCCTTCGCATTTGTAATCAGTCCCTTGAAAGATTAAATACGTCAAAAATATCGATAACTTAGGTATATAAGTTATCGATAAGTTCTATTTAATGGAATATCAAGTATCGAGTCTCGTTGAAACAGAATTGGGTTTACATATCTCGTCTGTTTGTTATGTCACTTTTCAAAAAATACATTTGTGCGAAAGGACGTGGATTAACCGTTTTATTTTTCGGTGAGTACACACATAATTTTTTTTGTATATTAATAGGAATATTTGTTAGTATTATATTATAGGCTAGCTAAAATTATAATATACTTTCTGTTTTGTATTCTTTCAAACTAAACGTTTAAATTGTTGTTGTTGTTCAAAAATTCAATGAACGTTTTTATGTTTTTTTGGTTAAAAATGTAGAAAAAAACTTAGTCCCCTGGGCCCAATTCCCTGGCATATTCTATGAAAAAAGGTATTCTATCCAGAGGACTGAGAAATTCTCAGAAGATGATTAATTTTTTACGGGTTTTGCCGATTGTTTTGCTGCGCAATCTTAAATCGATGATCCAACATATTTTTAACGGCGATATTGAAGCTATATATAAAAACCTATTTTACAAGCACTTTCAAAGTCAATTAGGTAGAAGATAATGATATCTTATCACGATAAATCATGCTGATATCGAACAATTAATTCTACCATTTAAATAAAAAGTGATAATTTATAATATATAATTGTTTTTTACCAGTCCTCTGAGTAACAAAATCTCAGTTCCCTGACCAACTTTTTTTCAAAAATTGTCATAAAATGTTTATATTTTTTTTTTTTAACTGGTCGCTTTTAATAATGTAAATAAAATAATGGAAATTCTAACATAACTATAGAACTAATTTGTATACGCCTTAAAGTTTCCAAAAAAAAACAAGTGTAAGGTTTTTGCAGCCCGCCAACAAAGCTATATTTTAAAATTTATAAGTCATACTGGAGGCTGAAATGAAAGGTAAAGCAACACTGCGGTGAACATACGTACATATAGCAAATCTTTATCACCTCCTTAACGGTCAACTCGATTGCACTCTTAAAAACGAACAACTTGAGCCAGTTAGTTAAGATGATGACCAAGAGCTCTAGTAAGTATACCAAAACAAAATCCGATTTTTAAATATGGATTTGGTCTGATTAGAAACAAGGATCAACTCATCTGTACAATATAGTAGGAAAAAAGAATGTGAATGAAACCATTGTGTCATCTGCACGACCCATTCAAAAGAAGATAACCTTTACTTTGCTCCAAATATATTCAGAAGAATAAATCTTTAAAACATCGCGTGTAGATTAAAATTTTCATTTTATGTAAAGGTCTCAAAGCCAAGTCACATCAGGAAGTGCCATTGACCAAATTTACAATTTTCGGCAAATAGGTACTAAAGAAGACCCAATTTCTGGCTCTGCTCAGATGATGTATAACGATATTGATTAAAACAAGAAATGAGTGTAAATCATAATCAACATAATAAGCTTATTCTACATAGGATAGTGCCCTGTGGTGTATAGTGGGTGATCAATCCTCTAAGAGTATATATCATTGTCATGAAGAGTGCATCTTACCTTAGTCGTTCGGACTGGAAGAAAAATTGTAGGACCCCTTTTTTTTAGGGACACTGCCTTTTGCGAGGAAGTGATCAATCCTCTAAGAGTATATCATTGTCATGAAGAGTGCATCTTACCTTAGTCATTCGGACTGAAAGAAAAATTGTAGGACCCCTCCAATCCAATAGAACTAACAACGCACACAATATGATTAATTGAGATAGGCCGTGGTTCTTCGGAGCAGTCGCTGCCACTAAATTTATTTTTACGCAGGAAAAATCCTCTTGTGCATTTTCTTAGATCTTAGAACCGTTTTAAGAAAGTATTTCGTTTCCGAAAAATTACAAGAAAAAGAAATTTAATTTCAAAGTCATACCCATACCACTGGACATCAGCAGGATACGTTAAAATCCACTTTATTCTGTAAACGTATGTTAGTTCAAACGAGAGTTCAAATTAAAACCCCTCATCTTTTTCTATTTTTTAACACGAGTTTTATATTTCAATCTACCATCACTTAGATCATCTTCATCAACATTACTGATGACTTTTTAGCGTGGTGTCACAAGGCCACGTGATCCCATTACTATCACCCTTAAAAACAAAAATACGGTAAAGTTCATCTAAAAATTTTAGATGAGAATTTAAATGGCATTGATGGTATAAGTACGTTTGTTAGGGTGTGATGATGGGCAAACAATATGTTTTATTTCATCCCCCTATTTGGTAATCTTAGTCGATGCATGGTGGTGGTGGATTTATAATGGTGACTATATATTTTGTTAAATCTTTGGTAAGAATATAGAAAAGGTACTTCACGCATTTTCAATTTCAAATTGGATGTAACTAATTTGATGTTATTATGAGATGAATGCCAAATTATATCCTTAAATTGAATGTTTGTTTTGTGGGTTGCGGCTTAAGGGATGATAATGGTGTTTTAAAAGTCAAGGGCGTATATCACCCACTTCAACTGCGGCATGTTGTTGACCTTTTGTGTGGGATAAATTGCGTGAAATTGAGTTATTAAATGGAGAGGATGAATATAAATTATAATATGAACAATTGTAATGATGGGGTGGAAATGAGGATTTGTTATATGAAACTTTCTGTGGTTCATAATGCATAATGAAAATTTGCAACATGATGTTAATTGGAAAAACAATGCTGGTATAACTGATAGGTAATTCATCATTCATATAAATGCACAATATCATTGCTTATTCTTGAGTGGAATTTGTGTTCTTTACATGCAAAAACAGCATACATACAAGGTTTGACCATCACCATCCATCCGGTTATATTAGGTTAATCTACTTGCCCCAAGAGCAAGTTCGTGAGATCCTGTCGTGCTCTTTATTTACTCAGTGTCGCACTTGTGTTGTTCGTTTTACCAAAATTTGACATTTTGCAGTTGAAACTACACTGAGTGTCTTTTGGTGTATTTGGTGTAGTTATATAGCTACACTCGATTTAAAGCAAATGAACCTGAATACCTTAAAGATGTTTGGACTGTGGTCTCATTTGCACAGTGCACACAACTACTTTCACTGAAAGCAAAGCATTTGACATTTCTGCTCGCATTATTTATTTTGACTTCTAACTCGCAAGTTTTGTGTGATATTTTAGTTCAGAAAATAAAATTTTGATAATTAAACAAAATTATGATAATTAAACAAACATTATTTACACTAGAAAATTAAAATCCGTGCGTTGTACCAAAAGTTTATTTGAATTTGTTTAAGTTTTCCTCAATTGTCTTTGTGACAGTGAAAGCTTATTTTTCCTTTTCTTATGACCTCTTTACAGCTTAAACCAGTGGGTGCTGAGGTAGGGGTCAAAACTTCAAAAGACCCAATGAGGATATAAAATTAAAATTTAAAAATTTTAAAAATCAAAAATAAAAAACACGAAATTTAAATTTTAAACTTAACGTAGATTTATTTTTATTGATTTAAAAATCGAATGCATTTCGAGCTGACTCATCATCAGCAAAATCTCTATTAACACCTAATGAGGACCCTGCTTATATGAGTGTAAAAGATTCTTACTGCACAGTTTTTTGCGGCTTATCTAACAATTTATTCTTCCGTTGAAAGTTCCTGATCATTCAAGCAAGCGGTTCACCGTCACCGCAATAAATCAGTATATTTAGTTCTTTGCAAACGGCCGGCTGGCTCACTAAAATTGCCATGTCGAGTATGTTTTAATAATCAATTTCGATCCTTGTGAGTGAAATTTTTTGTTTCTTTTTGAACGGTGACGACTCCAAGATCCCCGTGAAGATCTTCGTTTTTAATTTACCCACAGCGCATTTATAAATGATCTTAATAATTTGTTTTCAAAAGATTGTAAAAACTTGTGTACCATAGGTCCAGACCAGCTTATAAATACCTGGCCTGATGTAAACTAACAATTTGTTTTGGAGATATTTTGCCTCATTTGCAAATGGAACTCGAGCATAGTATCAATATAAAGACCAGGTAACTTATCAATTTTCTTGTAAGTAAAGTCCCATCACGTAGACTGATATAGATCGTTCAGCACTATCCGCCATGTTTTGGTCTACTGCGGTCGATTTTGAGCATTTTTCAATAGAATGTTAGATTCGTTAATAGTTTTGCCTATACGCCGAGAAGTAATTTTTTTATCGTTGTACTATACTTTATTCATTTTCATGTTGGTATTTCATGTTTGACAATTTTTTTCGCAGTCAGAACCTTCTTCTTTTCGTTTTGGGATTACAACACTCTAATATCTCTGCTTCATAAAAAATATCATTGTCTGGTTCACGGGTTGACGGTTTACCTCAGAACACGTATAGGCAAGCCTTCCGGTTTTGGATTTGTTCCTTCTCTGCGACTAAAATCGTTTTAACCATCATTTATGAATTTTTAGGCCTATAACTTTTCTTCTTTTCCCTGAATAATAAAAATATAATTTTATCTTACATTTAAAGCAATTTCTTTTTTATACTGTTCAACAAAATAACTCCACAAATACTGTTTAATCTATACTTCAAACTTCCTTCTACAGTAATCTAACACAGATTAAATGTCTGGGTGGAGGCACCATGTCAGTAAGTCCTACCACTTTTTTGTTTAAATAAAATACAAAACAGGTTCTACATAAACACAAGGATTTTTTTGTATCAAAGATTTTCAATTTGAATGTTGACTAGATAGTCAACACGTCACCATGACGAACTACTATCGGTAAGAATTTGCGGAAATGCACTTAATAAGCTTACCTTTAGCAGATGTTTAAGATCGCGAAGCCAAAAAGCTCAACCCTAAAAGATATATAAAGAAATTTAGAATTTTTATTTTAGTCCGAAACCGTAGGTATCACCGATACCTTGACGTTTTCGCCCAACGTGCCGTAATAAAAAAAGCAGGTGATTTTACAGGTTATTATTTTAGTTTTCTCCGGTTTTCTGTTTTGGACTAAAAACTAATAATAGCATTTTTGGAAACAAAAGTTATCCTTAATTACATAAGATTTTGAAAAAAATTAGTTTTTTTTTTTTTTTTTTAAAGAATATAAGTGAATAGATTTCTGGCTTTCCAAAAAGGTGTTGTACCTACCGTTATTTTTTTAATTTGTTTTCTGTTTTAAGTATTTTTGTTTAGAAAATAGCGCCTTCCACACAATCCTCCCATACAATTTTGTCTCCCCTCAACCTACCTGCTCTATCATCTCTTTGGCACACCATATTTGAATCACCCTGGTATGCCTTATATCTAAGCGTTCACTAAAAGAACCACAATCCATAACAAACATTCACATCATATTGATCGTTATCGGCCTGAAAGTAACACTTTCACTTGTTGAGATTGTCATTCATCAAGAACAGGGGTTGTCATAATTTTTTTTTTCATTTTCTGAACAAAGTTAGCGGTGCTACATCTATTTTATTAAAATATGTTTGTTATTCATCAAAATGATTGCATACCTTAAGTTCAACACTTTCCATGCAACAACTTCCTTCACATGTTTAATCAAAATATTGCATCTGCTTCTATATATCGCATCATTTAAAATGCCTTCCTATAAGACTCAAGAACCATCAACCCTCTACTGTACTACATATAAAAAATTATACGTCATTCATCACTTGATGCTAATTCCTTTTTTTTACTTCCGCGTTACCAAACAAGAAAAATGAAATGAGAAAAAAAAAACGTTGGTCCAGCAATTATTTCCTCTTCCGTGAACTCTTTTCTTTGTTGAAAAATCGCCAAACCATTCTAATTGACTATTATACTTTATCTCACGGTAAATCTCTAGCATGCAGAATGCTTTTTAGCTGCAGCACTTAAGCAAAGCATCCCTTCTTACAATACACAGTTATGGGTCAATATTTATTCAATTTTATCCCCTGAGTCTTATTAAGAGTGAATATTTAGAGATTATTTGTCTTCTATACTCTCAGTTTAAAGGCTATTGAAGGTCATCCCCTAAGGTGAATTAGAAGGTCCACTTACATCACACCTTTGTATACTGCTATAGTGCTATATGCTTAGGATAGCCTAGCATTATCAGTGTACGTGCAGCACAAAAGGTTTGAGTTGAGAACAAGACACCAATAAATCACGAATGCCCTGCGTAACTGACAAAATATAACAAAGGATTGAGATACCGAAATAAAATATACCCTTGCTTAAATTAAGAATTCAAAGGTCACATTCAATTTTAATATGTATATAGGGGATGAATAATGATAACGTTGTTCTAAGTATGAACGCATATCGCTTCATATATGTCTAGAGGAATTTTAAAGGAATTTTTAATGTACGGTACGATAAAAACAATAACAATCTTCTGTTTTGTTGTTGAAATATATTTAAAATAAGAAATAAGAACTATTACTGGATACAAAGTAAAATGATTACAGAATCATGGATTGATAGTTGAGAGAATCTGGAAGAAAAAGTAATTATACTAATGTTAAGTTTTAAATTAAATCGTTTGTCTGATCATTGGGGCATATTCATAGACGATTTTTAAGTTGTGTTTAAGAAAAAATTGAGTTAATCTTATTTAAATTACATTTAAACAATGTCTAAGTCTAACAAAAACAGCTTTGAATATGCCCCATTGCTAGAGCTGCTGGACGTGCTGATTTTGGCGGAACAATCCCGATATTTCATCAACTTTGTCCTGATATTGTCAAGATTCATCCCGATAAATGTCCCGACTTTCTCTTAGTTAGTTGTGGAAGATTAAAATAGAGCTATAAGCACAGATACAATTTTTTTAAAACTTAAAATAGAATGTATTAATTTTTGGAAAAAAAATAGTGTTGTTAGTTTAAATATCAATGCTCGGAAACCTTAAATGACATCTCTGATCTTCATTCATTTTTTTTTTTTTTTTTTTCTTATAATGATTTCGATATATCAAATTAATTTATAAATGTCTTCTGCAAATGTCCTGTTTGTCTTTTAGGTACCTACAGATATCTATTAGTACAACCATTTTTCTACTTCACCGCTGTACTCTACACTTTGTCAGGTTCGTCCGGTCCGGTTGGCATTAGAAAACCTTTGGATTTTGGATTGTTCCATGCTTATGGCCAATGGAGCGCTGGTGTTATCATAAGCTGGCATTTATAATAGTCGCCTCTTACCACAAGGGGATTCACTCTAGGTATATTAAGATCCGTTTTCATACGTTAGAAAAATTTATGTTTTTTCTTACTTCACATTAATTTGTCCCGATTTTCGAGTCCTGGTGTCCCGACATTTATCAAATTTCATCTAGCAGCCCTACCCATTGCCTTATGAAACCTCTCCAATTCGTACTATTGAGTTCCAATATCTACGTGTGAGTATTCGTGGCCAATTAAATCAGCTGCGCGGCTATAGTTTTCCCTAACATATTTGGACTTTGTACATTGTCCAACTTTTAAGACTACTTTCATACTGATTGATAATCTGCAACAGTGTCATCGGCTGCAGGCACATCAGATCCCGATACAACGATCAAGACAAGGTCGAACCTAATTCGAGACTTTCCAAGAAGGACCTACAAAATATTGCACAAAACTGCGAACTTCGAAAAAATGATAAACTTTGAGAATCTTTATCTCGGAAACTATTGGGTCTATACAGAGACAATTATAGTTTCATGTTGTAGAAAATTTAGTCTTCTTTTAAAACGTCCTGAAAACGTAGTTTTAAAACCTAGTCATTTAGGAATATAATCGCCAAATTCTCGAAAAGATCCGATGGTTTCGCGGCTTTTTTCTAATTTTGAAAAAAATGCGTTTGGCGCTCGAGTTCACATATTTGGATTATTCATTGCACTAACATCATAAATAAGACTGCAAAAATCATAAGTACCGAATTTGAAGGACTAAGAAGTAATAAACATCAAGTCTGTAAAAATCATCAGAACTACCGGATTTACCCCATCTAATTGTAAAAGGAAAAAAATAAATCAAGTCAGGAAAGAAGGTCAGAGTTTCATTTCATGGTAGTGCATCTTATTTATTTAAGCAGCAATCCACTTGGGTGTAGAATTCTACAATATTTTACAAAAAAAAACAAAATTTTCAATTCCCAATTTAACAGCTTTTTTAGGATCTTGAATATATATTAGGAACATTAAAAAAAAACATCAGCGATTACTTTAAATTTGTATTCAGATTTGTTTCAAAGACAAAAACCCTGAGAAACGCACAGAATCAAACAAACTATCAAAGAATCATCCATTCCATCGTACCAAATTCAATAACAACATCAATCCGTCTGCTATACCTAAATACCAACCTACCAGTTCCTTCTTAATTTATTTGTTTTTTTTTTCATTTTATGTCATTGTTTTTTTTTTTCCAAGATGACCGTTTTGTCGAAAACTCCATTAGTATTCCTGTAGCTTATTGCATCCTGTAGCCAGCAAAACCTACACCCACATAACCCAAGAGATCGACAGTGTCGATCTTCAAGCCGCTCATCTTTGTCATCATTATGGTGATAACGTATGTTGCATCCAAATAGTCGAATACAAGAGTGTATAATATTACAGACGTACATACATTGTACTTCGTTTATCCACCAACATTCCCCGCCACTTGATGTATCTCAAAATTATATCCATCGGATAAGAGGTTCAAAACACTCTGATGGATACTTGGGCGGATGAACAAAATGCTGCTACTAGAATTCAATGCACAAACACCAGATTAAAGATTTGTTTCCATAATGGGTCATGAATGATAAACAGTGAAACGATCAGAACGTGGTACTCATCACTGATTTGCGGATGTTGGTCGAATAATTAGATGCTCGTCTTCATCTGCGAACATTTGATGATTTTTATTTTCTGTCGTACCTACAATGTTGGATGATATAGTAATCAATTTTATGGACCTAAACAGTAGTTTCACTTCCGATGCTTGGATACGTGATTTTAGAGTTACTTCGTCAGCTAAACAACTGTGAACTGAATTTTATCACCAAATTTTTATAAGAAAAAATTATTTATTCAAAACAATTCAACCTATGGGGAGAGAATTGGTTGCGCATGAAAAAAATTACAGATTTTTTATTAGATTAATATAAATAAATAAATTTAGTGGCACCGACAGCTACGAAGAACCGCGGCTTAGTGACTTACACTATCAATCAATCCTTTTATGTGTGTTGTTAATTCTACAGGATTGGAGGGGACCTACAATTTTTCGTATAGAATCCGAACGACTAAGGTGAGATACACTTTTCATCATAATACATAGATACTCTTGGAGTATTCGTCACTTCCTTGCAATAGGAATTGAATTGAGGAATTAGGTATACTCAGGGTTCGAACCCAGACCTCCAGATAGTCCAACACACCAACCACTACGCCGCAGGGCACTGTTTGATATTAGATTACGGGAAAAAACTGTGCATTCTAAAAGTTTTATAGTTCGTCTGACCCTAGTATTAAAATAAATTCACAATATGAGGTATAATTATAATCACTTACCTACCTAATGTTGTTTTTTCCGCATTTCCAATCGTTTTAGCGAGAAATTCAGGCGATAAGTTCATGCATTCTATATAGACGAGCAATCCTAACCAAGTGTAAATCCCCAAAACAAGACATAAAACGAACTGTTTTTTTGTTTTATGAATTGAAATTAATTTGAAGCAAAAAAAAAAAGCAGTTTGGTCAACGTTCTGTATCGTTGAAAAGTTATTGTTTCATACTCTTCAAAGCAAGTTATTAGGTTAGGTTAAGTTAGTGAGGACGGTTGATCTTGTTCCAGGTGCACTTAGATCAATTTCAATGTAGATTCATTGTGATATGATAACCTTATGTTTCTAACTTCAATACTCCTGACCTATAAGAAGGAGAAATGCCCAGGAGATATGTTCACCAAAGTTCATAAACAATGCTCAACGCCAACTTCTTATGGATGACGACAAAATTCTCCACAGATGGCGAGAGTGCTGCGAAGGACTTTTAAATGAACAATTCCCCAGACGATGCTTTCCAACTGCCGCGCCGCACCAAATTACGAAGAAGTGCCCGACATTACAGTCAAAGAAGTCAGTGCAGCAGTGATAAACTCCAAAAAGGGAAAAGCGTTTGGGTCAGACGGTAAAAAGATGGGAGACATCGGGCTTAGATGGCTCACGGTTCTAATCTCCAAACTTATATCAGCGGTTACCAAATGCCAAATCAGCAAAGGGAAAGTATCCTTTTCCCAATAAACAAAAGGAAGGGTGATTTTGAAAAAGCGACAACCACGCGAGATCTGATATGGGTGGCCCTATAGCAACGGTGAGTTCCAGAAATCTACATGCGAAACTTGTGAAAATGTTAAATAAGCATCCCTGAAAAACATCAAAAAGTTTTATTTTGAAGTTTGTTACTAGGGTTTCCATACGATTTTTTTAGAATGCTTCAATTTTTTCATTTTATTTTGTTTTTCAATTTTTGAAATTAAAAACAAATTTAATTATTTTTAATAAAAAAAGAAATCTCGGTTTCAAGCCTTGATAGTGGAGAAAATTGCTGAAATCGATAGAATTCATTCATTTTGAGTCATGGTAATGAAAAAGGTAAATTAAGTCAAAAAAATATATAATGAACGAAAAAATGCACGTATTTTGAGTATAGGTACCCTTTAAAATAGGCCCTTTTTATTTCCGGTTTCAGAGCAGTCATTAAGGGCGCTTTACGGCATTTTAGGAATATCCAATATTTACCGAACGTATATATATGGCTATGACTATTGACTACCAACGGTAGTAAGCAGAGTCACGTATTCATCACAGATAGGATCAAACTAAATTAGCAGGTGTTTTAGGAAAGGGCTGTACTAAACCATCGTTGTTTTTTTGTTTATTAATTTTTCAGTTAGCAATAAATGTTTTAATTTCCAAAGTATATCAGACCGTTAATTTTCCTCCAAGATGTTGTCACATTACTTTTTTACTTGGTAGTTCTGACAGTTGTCTTCTAATTATTTTGAACCTATAATATTTGTTGTTTTCCTGCACCAACAAATGGAACCAGGCAATTGGCTTATAGATAAATGGCAATACAATATAGCATTGACGTATTAGGTATGGACCGCCAGTAGCCAACTTCACGCGTCTTCCAACATAACTAGGGGCGCCATCAACTACTAGCAGGCAATCTGCGTAGCAGTGATATGATTTTTTTAAATAATTATTGACTATTGAAATATTTTGGTGAAAATTATTATCAAACTACTTTTATTTTACAAAACACATCCACTCCTTATGCCATGAGTTACTTACGGATGAATATATCATCGTTTTCATTTAAATTCTAATGGCGAAATTAGTACACGTATTTAACACTAAAAGATGATGGCGTTTTTAGACTGTGTTTAGCTGGAACAACTTTTCTTGGCTGTTTGTATGAAAATTTCAACCGACTGGCGGTCCATATCTAGTACGTCAATGCAATATAGATACATAAAATCTTTTCTCTTTTCTTCATTGTATTTCTTTTTTGTATTGCCATTTCATTTCGATGTTGAAGTTTGGAAAGCAATTAAAACAGGCCCACCTTAAACCAGTGCATAAAAAAAATAAAAATCCGTTAAAAAAGGCGCTATGTTAATGCTTACCAAAAAGGATATGAATGAAAAAAAAAAAGAAAAATCCTTCAAGTTTATTTTATATACCTGGAACCGGGAGCAGCAACAAGTCTAATAAAATAGATATTCTTTATAGTTCTTTTTTTTACTCTAGTTTTGATAAGAATATAATACCTATAATCCCGAATGGTCAAGATTTGTATTGTCTATCTATGTAAAATGTGTAATTGTATATATTATATATATAAGAACTGATGTTCCCCTTTAAACCATATAGCGTGTCGTGTGAAATTATTTAAATGTAAATAAGAAAACTGACCGTATGGTGAGTGTTGCCCGTGCATAAAGTTTAGAGTGACCTTTCTCAGTTACAATTTAGCAGGCCGCAAAACTGCCCAGAACTAGATCACATATATTACGCGATGGTATATGTCCTTAATTTGCATCTTATACCTAACAAAATGCGTTATTAAATATTCCCATAAGCAACCGCTTATGTCTTTCATCCTTTTTCTCAGGTAAATTTAATTTAAAAGATTTTATTCAATGCACGGGACATTATTTTATATAGCTTTCTTTTTTTAGGGTGATTTTCTTGCGGACATTTGGGTGGTGCAGGTAAATTAGAGCAGCATCGTTTTTTGGATTAAAATAATTAATGGGTATATCGTATTAAGTAGTTATATGGTAAACTGTAATATTCATTGTGGATACATTTTCGTTTTTCAATTTTTATTTCATAGATATAGCGCCAAAAAAACTTATAACCGGTAGCATTTTCCAAAACTGTAACAATCCCTCGAAAATTAAGTAAGTCGTCAAAGTAAAAGTCTTTTATTTACGGATACGGATAGAATCAAAAAATGCTGGTGATTTAGGAAAGGAGAGTACGAGTCGACTATTTGGGTGGCTAAAAATTTGGAAACATTAGGGTCAGGGACACTGCTTCTGTTCTGTCTCTTTTAATTTTGCGAATTAACCGATAAAAATTCAAAATCAAAAATACCTGACAGTTATCCTCCTAAATTCGTTCAGATTCTTGTCAGATTTGTTTTTAGTGACGTTGTTGTTGGTGGAAACCCTAATTTTTTTTTAACTGCGTTTTTGTGTTTATATCATTGAAACCGTTATTCGGACTCAACCAACTCTCCAGCGAGCGCCGTTTCTAGATAGCTGCTTCCAATTATGCGCCGTAAATTGGCTGAGGTCGTATACACCATCAGCATTGGACTCGAAGTCCCGTGGGGCTGGTGCGGGCCGCTGTATTTTTAGCTCCTTGAGCAGGTCAATATTGCAGTATAGCCCGTATAGCTCGTCATTGAATCTTTTTTCTACATACTTCTTTGATAAACACAGGACAAAAATCACTCGAAAAATGATACCGTTATAGATTAGGCAATCTGGGGGGGGGGATCACTCGGCCCGAATCGGTGTTTGTCCATCTGCCATTTAACGCTACGGTATACTATTGGCGTCCTGATAAAAATTATTTTTATAACAAGGAAATGGGCTGATACTATGTTTCCACCAAGCACTTAATCTTGATTTTACCAATTTATCCATAATCTCCTTTTAAATCACTAGATTTACCATACAAATTTAAATCCCAAATCTTCATGATTCAAAATTAATCTCTTATAAATCTCTGACAAATTACTTAACACACACCCTATTAGGACTGAACGCTTTCATTTCAAATGTCATTGTAGATGTCAACAATGAATTCGTCAATAAATGTTGTAAATATTTTTGCTTTTTGTTAATTTTTATCGAAATAAAATACTTTAATTACATACATCATTTTGACGGTATATTATGGATTATTTATTAGTGAATTTTGTGAAATAAGTGCATTTTATAGTTGATAAATATAAAATTTCTGAATGAAGTGTTTCGGTGTTTTATAGCTGTAAGACTTCTTGTCAAGTTAATCGTTTTATAAATCAATCTTTCTCAAAACAGGGTTTTATTTTTGGTGGAAACAAAGCATTAGCCGCTAATTATGATTTCAGATACGAAATCTATTAGTATTTACTTTTATTAATAATTAGCTATCCGGTGTTGCTCGGCCATATCCTATTTTTTATTCTATCGTTCCAAACTTCGCATAATCACACGTGGGTGATCTAAAAATTGTCTGAAAATTTAATCTAAATCCAGCCATTTTGTGTACCTATATTAAAAGAAGATGAGGCAAAGTTCAGTTTGCTTGAAAGAATTTATCACAAGAAAATTTGAATAGCGTAATTTACCAATGCTAAATTATTAATTAGGACGATTATTAGGATATTAAATATTAATCATTAAAGTTAACGATTTGGTCTTTTTGAGCGCCATCCCAGCTTAATATCTTCTGATAATGAGTCCTCAGATTTATCCTACAGCTGGGAGTTGGTTGGACAATAATGACAAGTGCTCACTTCAATTGTAAGAAGGTCTTTAACTTTGCCTGTTGAGCGACAAAGGACGACTTTCACATAGTTGTGATTTTGTAATAGCCGAGGGACCTCGCAATCTCGCATGCTTCCTCGAAACGTCTCTATAACCATCTCTCTTGACCATCTACTCTTTTAAGCATCTGGAAAATTGGTGGGCTCAAATTTCCTCATTATGATTATGACCTTTTCAATAACAAAGCATTGGCATCGACTGAGGTTAAAATGATTTCCATGTCTGGAAAATCTGATTTCGAAGAGTACCTATAATGTTATGATTGTGAAGAATCTTAATTACTGCGGTTTAAGAAGCGTCTCAATGAAACACAACTAATAAACTGGAAGAAGCAGATTTGTGTTTAAAAAATCTGGAGGGTAATATAAGGTGCGGTTGCCTCGAAAGATTCAATAATTATAAATTTTTGTAAATACAAAATAGAAAAAAAAATGTCTTAAATATACCAGTTTCTAATTGTTCCGTAAGCATAAAATCTTTTTTTCAGAAGTGGGATCGGAATTATATGAAAGACTTAACGATTCGATATCTAATGGTATTCAAAGAAATGCCCAATTGCTCCGAGCACTTTTAAATTTTGATTGGGTTCTTAAATCTTCAAATCGTAAAAATAAACTTTCAGTTTTAATAGATAAATTTAAATCCAAGTTTGTTTAAAATAAATTATAAGATCTTTTTTTTATATTAAAAAACATAAAAATATTCAAATTTCGAAATAAAAAACTAGGAAAACTTAAAAATTAGAAGATTTTCCTCTCGTTAACTGTAATGGTAGCTCTCTACAGTGCTGGTCCGTGCGCAGATGGTTGTTTTGGGGGTTCTAACCCCCTCCTTGGCAATAAAAAGCATACTCAAGTATATACCTTTCCTCAACAGAATGAACATTTTAGTGAAAAGTGAACTATTTGCACCATGCTCTTTAATTATGCATAATAATTCTCTTGACTTCTGGATAAACGAAGTTCAACTTAAGCGTAGACGCCTAAAAATCCCTTCTGAGCACTCGACATTTGCAACGAAGATGGGTCTCAAATTTCAATCAAATACTTAACGTTCTGTCAATTCGGCTTGTGAAAAATAGAAAAAAATAACGGTATTTTTCAATACATGTTCGTATAGAAGCCAGACGATTTTTCAACGAATGTGCGCAAAATGGACAGAGAAGGTTTTTAAATTGAAATTTATTCATTCCTAAACAACTTTTACAAAAGCAGACAAAGTTCGACCATGGGAGCACCTCAAAAAATCCAATTGAAAATGGCGGTTTGAAGGTTCTAAGCTTGTTATAATAGGTTGTAATTTTTACTTACTCTTTGGTGTTTTGTGTTAAAGTCAGAATGTAGGCCTATTGAAGGCCTATTCGCTGAAACTTATTTCAGCTAAATCGCCGGACACCATTTGATTTTAGATAACCATATTAACGATTATAGCCACAGTCCTACAGGCTGATACTAAACTCGATTTTTTTCCTTGATTGGGAAAATAGTTCCAGGATCTATTTGCATTACTTTTTTTGACATCGACTTTAATCGTTAAAATGGCTATCTAAAATGGATGACGTCCAATAGCGCTAATAGGTATTGAATATAGGCCAAACGCTGACACTTATTTCAATTTCTTTTGTCGACACTTACGTCGACGTTTTGTTTGACTGGAGAAATAGTTATAGGGTGTAAATTGGTGTTAATCGTGATGTTAAAATCGATCAAAGTAAAGATTTTTTCTTATTTTTTTAAATGGCAACTATCCATATTTTTGGGATACTGTACGCCTACCTATACTTATAAATGCGTGCTTCATGTAAAATTAAGCTTTTATTTATGAAAAATTAAAAATGTCTGGTGGTGTTTAATGAACTTTATAACCATGAACAAAATGCAACCCCCCCCCCCCTCCATGAGCAATTCCTGCGCACGGGCCTGCTCCGGTGGTGATTAAAAACTTAGGAAGAGAATAAAGCTTTCTTCTTGTTTAAAGTTCAACGCCTAAATAAGTTAATCACATTCCTATCTAAATTCGATGTCAGATAACTAAAATAGTAACATTTTGGTGCAATTGAACATTAGCCTGGTAAATACAAATCACCGATGATTATAAGTTGTATAAATAATGAAAACAAAAAAATTCAATAGCAAATGTCTTCTCTAAAAAAGTATACCATAATTTACCTTGTTAATCCCTCTTTCAAAATAGTAAAATTTTCCAGTTATGCTCATAAAATAATGTTAGCTTGATCCCATAAATTAAAATCAAACGCATCTAGAGGTACAAATTTTAATTCCATTTTTATAAGAAGAAAATTATTATCTAACATCCATAAAACCCAACCCTATCCCTTAAGCAACATCGGAGGTCATGCGTGTAATACTTAAGATGCGTGAATAACATCGTATAAAACAAAACTCCAAAGATTTCAAACAGATGACCGCTCTCTGTCAAACGCCATCCTAAGATCATCATCAACCCCTTTAATAAAATCTCAGAACTATATATATCAAACATAACTCACATTATAAAAAAAAAGAACTGACCCTTTTGCATCGCCATATGAACCCATAGCACAAAAGGTCCAGCACGGCAATCAGAACAAGAGCATTTTATTTTAACCCAATCCATCCAAGGGGGTAACGAAGGCTACTAATATGCAAATAAGAACTCGATCTTGATTAACCCGCCAATTTTCCATTGCCCAGTGGTCAAGATTGGGATCTTACGACCGGGTAGGTATATATATCTATTAATTCAAGAAAATTGTCTATTTGACACTGGCACATATACATTTTTATATAATTGTAAAGCACGCAAAAGAAATAGACATTCCGAAAAGGGTCAGCGGGGTAATGGCAAGTTATGGTCAGTCCTTAATTTGCATATTATTATTTATATTTTTGGGCAGAATGAATGGTTATCCCTATTTTATTGTTGTATATGGGTACAATTTAGAGAATCCAATGCATCTGACCGCTGGTCCTTGGGTCAGTTGACAGGATAACATGTATTCCATTCTTTCACGTATTTTTTAATTTTTTTTTTTTTTTGTATATTCTTATCTGGGCCCTTTGGCTTCTTCTTTTTTAAGGATGAGTGGACAGGACACCCGTTGATGTCTTAAGGGTTCCCATGTTATTCCTACATGTATCTGTCCAAGTAACTATGTGTAATTCTCACAAAATAAAAGCACTTCAAAATAGTTGGATTTTGAGAAAAATAAATCAAATTGGATTTTAGTCCTTATGTACTTACGAGTAAGTTCTTTGTCAAAAATGTGATACAGTTTGGGCGGGGATTTAAATAGGTTATGTATTTCAATTTTGTATACTTTGAAAACAACTTAAAAATGTAACGGTCAGTTTAGATTCAGGTCAAAATTTAATATGTATGTTTACAGATTTTCATAATAATACAAAAACATCAACGTTTTTTTTTTATTGAAGTAAAACAAGATCTGACTGAAATGTCAGTTAAAATTGTGAATGCAGATCAGAATACTTTTGTTAAAAACAATAAACGGGGATTTAAGTAACGGTCAGTTTATAGCAAGATATATTGTATTTATGATTTTTTTGAAAGGAACAATTGAATATAAAACAAGATGTTCAAGATTTGGTTAAATAAAAGAACAACAGTTTTATCAACTGTTCCTCTGAAAAATGTTAAAAATAGAACCGGGTTCTTAGACACGAACATTTTATCTAGATCACAAAAGTCAGGCCTAAAATGTTTAGATTTGGTAGTTTTATATAGGTATAGAATATTTAATATTTTGAATAAATGGAATTAATTATAAATCTTTAAAGCAATACATAAATAATAAATTAATACAAATTTTATGATTTGAATTTTTTATTCTAATAATACATTTGACAAGCCCTTCTTTAGTTTATATTTCTTTAATGGTATAAGAAACATGATGTTCTTATAAATCTCAGTACCTTATGTCGGCTGACTTGTTGTTTATGGCTTACTTTTGTAATGCAGGATATTTATGTTGTGGTTTCAATAGTTTTTGCAAACAAAGTTTCGAATTATTTTCAAATTTATAAATTCAGTTAGATTCGAAAATCTTCAAACTTTCATTACATACCTACGATTGGTAGAAACATTTTGGATATATCTCAGGAACACTCATTTATATAAAAAATAAATTTTGCAGGCAAACATAAATTTAATTTAGTACCTATTCAAAATTATTGACTAAAAATATGTAAAAGTTTTGTCCTATTATTTCTTACAATTTGGGCAGGCTTTTATAAAAATGTTTTTCTTGATCTTGACTTGAGCTATGTTTCTGTATTTCGTAGTGTTTGTTAAATTAGATTATTTTAAGCAACTAAGCCACCACATACAAGGACGTAGTCAGACAACATTTCGGGGGGGGGGGGGGGGTATATAATCTTTCGAAAAATATTTCATAGTTTAGCGTGTAATCGATATAAATACAGTGCTCGACTTAGTCGAACGAACTTGCTCTTGTAGACAACTATGAGAATGGGTCTACAAAAAAATTTATCAAATTAAGTTGAGAGGCGAACAAAATGGCCTTGGCATAATAGATATTCTAATTAAACGGTTGCTTAGCAAAAAACTAGGCTTTATCAATTTATTTTATGCTAAATTTGTAAAAATCGTTAACATAAAATCTCTTTTATTTGAACTTAAAATCAAAAACATTTGTGGATTTGTAATAACATCACTTCAAAAATATAACGTTGCCAAAGTTTTATCAAAATAGATAATCGCTAAGAGAAAATTGCCAAAGTTTTATCAAAATAGATAATCGCTAAGAGAAAATTTGTAAAAAAAACTAAAACCGTTCTATGGATTTTATCAATCCAACATATTTTTTGACTCATTTCGACTTGAAATTCCATTGGAAGGCAATAAGTTGAGCTGTCAAATTACCTGTCATACATGAAAATAAAAGTAATAGAGCTTTTTAACAGTCGGCTATATTCTCATATTTCCGTATATTTGGCTCTTTCACACCACAGGAGTTTTTACGAGTAATTCTGTTTTTTACTTCAATTGCCTCAAATTTGTTGGGGTGATTTTCTTGGTTTGACAGATACGTTAAAAGTTCTATGGACACTAATGGGTCACACAAACGTGTTCTTCTGTCTGTTGTTAACACAAAAAATTATATAAATGAAAAAAAAAATAAGTTTTATTGTTTTAGAAAAATATGCTCAAAAAAATACTTGAATTATCCTTATTTTTTACATCATTTTAATTTTGTAATTGTTGTATAGCACAAACAACTGTCTGTAGATGATTCAAAAATTTCGTAATAATTTAACACAAACGCAACCTATCAAAAGAAACACCTCATTCAAGCGCATCCGTCTAATCATGCTTGTCGCTGTTAAATGGTTTTGTTTTGAACTTTTTAAGTATTATTATTATTATAAATTTAACACTTTAATTGCTAATTCTTTTGTATAACCTCGACTTAATTGTGGCTTAAAATCAATGCCAAATTTACTAGACCGATAAAAAAAAACATTTAACTGCAATGCCATCTGTTAAAAGATTTGTAATTTATTGCAGTATATAAAGTATCGTCTTTGTTTCCTGTTACAAGAATAAAAATCCATATAAATGTGTTTAGGTAGACCTACCTACCCAATAAAATTTCAATCAGGTAGATATATGTATACGGTAAGGTAATTAAGACTATAACTATATGCAACGGCTTAAGGTATATTAATATACCTTCTGCAGACGGCTCTTTGATTTGTCTTTTTTACAAAACTCCAGGAAGCATAATGTGCACAATCGATGTTGCACACTCCTGGGTTGGGTGAATGTCTCACCATCTCAATGATTATGTCTTTAAAATTCCAATTGAACGGATGGATGGGATAGATGGATGGACATTGGACAATATTGAGAACGCTTAATGAATACGAAATTACGTTGTTGGCCAAATGAAGCTGATAATGATGTTTATATTGTAATAGATAAAAATGTTCGATGCCTTGCATACCTATACATTGTTAAAAGAAAAGAATGTCGTCTAAGAAAATCTACTGTAGTGACTAAAACATTCTTTATAAATATTAGCTTGTTAGAAAGTTGTTTAAATTTATTACATAAAATTTTTTAAAAGGTCTTTAACTGTTAATAGTGACCTTTACACTGTCAGTCAGAGGACGTCAGTCATCTCCACATATAATCAGTCATCAGACAAAATGAATGAACTAAATATTGGGACAGGGTTGAAAAATCGGGATTGTCCCGCCAAAATCGAGACGTCTGGCAGCTCTATATCCAACCCATTATGTCAGTAGCAAGGCCGTAACCAGGGGGGGGGGGGTTCACAGGGGTTCAAACCCCCCCTTCCCCCCCCCCCGAATTTTTTTAGAAATGCATCTGTAAATCAACCTTCCTTTTCCGCATAAGTATGAAATTTGTGCTCAAATAATTAGTGATTATGTTCAAAACATTCCGATTTTAGTTTAAAGCCTTCGTAGTTAGGTACCAACATAATTTTCGATGAATTTAGTAAGATAGCTTTAACAGTTTTTAAATACAAACTCAAACAACACAGCCTCAGGATGCCAGGTTACTTTTGCTTCGATTGCACATGATGAATAACTAAACGCCTCAAGGAAATTTAGTATACCTAGATAGGTATGTGTATGCATCTACATGAAACAATATGTATAGTAAAAACGTATATTCTTATTTCCCTTCCAAATAAACTAATGGTGTCCTTGTGCGCATTAGTTTTCAGCTTCGTTATTTCACTTATATAGTTGCAATTGTAACTTGCAACATTTTAGCCGGTTCATTCCATGCGTTTCTATTCTCTTGCAAGCAATAGGAAAAAGGAATGAGCAACAACGTAATATGTGTTGTGGATGAAAAACTCCAAATTCCACGAATTGTGTCAAGGCAACAGCACAGAGAAATTTTGAGCACAACGGATCCTGAAACCTATTTTAGGATAAGTATAATGATTCCTCTTTTAGATGATTTTTTAAGTCAGCTTAAAATAAGATTTGAAAATCATAAGTCCATACTTTCCTCTTTGTGCATTTTAATTCCATCGATCTTTGGCGGCAAATATGAACAAAATTACAACGAAGAAAACTTCAAATTTTATAGATCTTTTTTGGATTGTGACACTTTAGAAGCTGAGTTTACGTTATGGAAGACAAAATGCCATAGACAAAAAGATACAGAGCGTTCAAAGAGTGCAATAACAGCTCTTGGGGAATGCGATAAGGATCTGTTTCCTATAACATCCACAAGCTTCTCAAAATTTTGGCGACACTACCGGTTTCAACGTGTACACCGAAAAGAACATTTTCGACAATGAAACGTCTAAAAACTTACCTTAGAAATTCTACCGGCGAAGAAAGACTAACAGGATTGGCATTAATGTCAATTCATCGACAAATTGAGATTGACACTGAGAAAGTTTTAGACATATTTGCAGCACAGAAGGCCAGAAGATTAAATTTAATTTTATAAAAATGACATGTCATTTAATACTTTTTTTTATAATAAAATCTTAAAGAGTGATGATAAATGTACCTACCTAATAAATAATAACTTAAAATTATTTTAAAAAAATACTGGAAAAGTCTTTTAGTTTTTCAAATTTGTTTGAGAGTTTTCTTGAAAAACTAAGTATGCAATTGTATTTTATTAGCAGTACTCTACCTAGGAAAAAGTATTGAAAATCGTCAAAGCAGTTTTTTTTTTAATCGTTTTCTTTTCTAATTTTTGAAAAATATTTTACAATTTTTTGAGTATTTCAATACATTGAAATAGTTCATCTGGAAAAAAAACTGAAAAAATTCGATATTCGCGTTTCCAACATATTCAAAAAATCTAAAAAGTTATTTGATCATAAAAACCTTCCTTAATTTTAAATTTAATTAAAATCGGTTTTTTTGTTAGCGAGAAATTCTGATTTTAAAAAATTGGTTCTATGGGAGGTACTGTTTTAAGATAAATATCGGCTGTTTTATCAAAATCATTAAGGCCATTTTTAGAAAAATTAAGTTTTAACAAACTGTTATATGACATTTACTATTGTTTTAGAGCTAAAATTCCAATTTCAACAACGCCTAGTGCGAGACTACTAAATAAACACTCTGAACCAAGCTTGCAAATCAGCCTATCCATTTAGGCTGCAGATCTGCAAACAGGCAGTCGGACGAACAGAATTTTCCAACAAACTTTTGTCTACTTCCCTATCATCGCAATATCATGTTTATTTGTTATCTCAATTTTTTTTTTTTTGACGAATCCATAACTTGCCTTATACATAGAATAGTATCATTATCGCAACTAAAAGTCGTGTTTGGTGGATTTTGGGTGAATGGGCTGTACTAATTTTATTTATTACATCTACAGAAAGGTACAGATTGATTGGTGTATGGAATAAGTATAACCCCCCCCCCCCCCGAAATAATTGTCTGGCTACGGCCTTGGTCAGTAGAAACTCATAAATGCCAACTAAAATTGCCCAAATGATATATGTAATGTTATCATTCTGAGATTAATAGTCTTAAGAACGTTTTGTTTTCAAACTAAATATATATAAGCAAATATTCCTGAAATCAAACGAAGTCAGAGTGCAAACAATAAATTATGCCTATACGATATCAATAACAAATGAACAGAATATTAGCTACTACAATATTTCAAGATTTATTAATTTTTGAACTTCGGTATCACTCGGAGATTCTATAAATGTTAGTATATATTTTTTCATGCTGGTACCGATGTATATGCGGTTGCATGACGCTTCTGAAAAATGTCCCTAGTTGTGAAGCATCGCCGTTAAATTCTGTGCTTTCAAGAAATAGCTCGACAAAGTCCGTATAGTATATAGGGTACCAAGGAAATAATAACACTGCCATAAAGGGTTTTGATTTATCGTCAAACAAATGCACACATACAGACTTTTTTTTTACAAACACTTTATTACAGATTGATGTCAAATGACTGACCGTGTAAAGGCCGCTTTTGCTAAAAGTGCCATCCCTTCTAAATTTCCTTTAATATCATTTAACTCAGAGTGGAACATCTAAACATTCCACGTTCGTGTAGTGTGGCTGAAGAAAAAATATCTGTATTTGAAATTGAAGCGTTGGCGTTGGGGGGATGAAGGGGGTAAGTGACATTTGCATTTGCATTGTTATTAACTCATTATTACTCTTACATCGTTAAGTTTTTGACATCTTCTTTTTTTTGAAAAAAATAAATAAATTCGAAAATGGGGATAAGTGCATTCTTTCTTCCAACGTTGCAATTGTACGAGTATATAGTATAGAATAGAGTATTACTATTGAATTGTTTCAGGCGAGGAATACCTACAACTGGCTTTTTGATCGAAGAACACTTTTTCCTAAAAGCACCGAAAAATCAAAGAAGGACTCGAGACATTACGACACAGTGCGTTCAATATAATTATATTCGATATGTGTAGTTAGTATAGCTAATTTTTCTTTTTTAAAGCTCTTTTCTGTATTTAATGCAGGTTTCTCAGACAAGTTTTTGGAGCACCAAAAGAAAAGAAAAGAAGCGATGCTGCATAGATGGCGGAGAGCAGCTGGCGAGCTTAACGAGCAGAAGAGGGAAGAGAAAAACCGGCTTATCAGAATATCAGAAAAAAAAGGATTCAATGCCATAGCCAGGGATAAAATTAGGAAGTTTTACCGAAAATTAAAAAAAAAAGTCCAAAGGTTAAAAGACCAGAACCGAAGCCTGGAAGGACAATCAGGGGACGTAGTAGGTTTGTAGCATAGGTTCTGAAGATTTGGGAAATTATTTCTGCAAATTGCGGCTATGATGCTATTCATCATCGGCGTAGTTTCGATTAACTCCGCTACCATGTAGTTCGCGCCATTCAACCAGCACAACGACTCAGATCCATCAAGCAAACTATTCCATCCACCCGATCTTGACGAAGTTAAAATAGCTATACATTTAAACTTAAGTCTAATAAAATTGCTGAAGCCGATGACCGCTTCAAAGTATGCCCGATGAATGGATCCTCAATATTAGCATTGTTTGTCCGATCCTAAAGAAAGGCGACACTGTGACATCAAAGCTTTGGCATCCCCACCAAACTCCTTTTGTGAAGGATGCGACTTTGGAGTGGATCTATCAAATTCGGCAAAGACCTCACCGATGACCTTTGATGTCAAAATAAGGTTTAAAGCGATGCGAAGTCATGCGACTTCTTTAAGATCGGTCTTGCGAAAATGGTGAAGAAATCACTTACTTAACCAGAAGGGGCACGGGGCACAGTCTTTCAAAAGTGCGTTTAATTAATTGCTTACACCGAAGAAAAATAGAAGACAAGTTGAATAGTGAATCCAAGTTTAGTTGTTTGCCAATTTCTCGAAAACTATATCAACTTTTTCCAAAAGTGTTGAAGTAAACATTTCGTCATACAATCAACTGATTTCGAGAATAACGTGTTGAATTGTTAGAAAGTCTGTTTTTTGAAAACACTGTACTTTTTCACTAGTATTTGGGGTTTTTTGTTTTATTTTTTGTGGTTTTCCCATTAAACCTACTCCACAAAAAATTAAAAAAAAAACACGACTGGGTCGCACGAACTTGCTCTGGTTGCAAACTATGGGACTAGAATTTTTTTGTCATGAAATTATTTATCATCTTTTTTTTCTGTTTATGTTGTTGAGATAAAAACTTTATACCATTTTGTGTCAAGTGTTCAACTTAAATGCCATACCAAATATAAAAGAAATCAGCATTCCGGCCTAATTTGTAAAGAACCGTTAACGCCAAATCTCCGTTATTTGCTTTTTAAGCCAAAATCCTGAAATGCAGTTATAGGTATATTAAGAGCCTTGTAAATATAAAGTTTATAAAGTTTCATCAAAATTGTATGAGCTATTTTCTAGAAAATTTGTTTTATGGCGGGTCTCTTTCATACCTTTTTACACAAAAATAAAGATAGTTTCCGAGTAATGAGCAAAAAACTAAATTTGGCTCCTATCCCTATCTATTTTTCGGAATTATTTCTATAATTTTAATGGGCTATAAGTTCTGGAATACAAAAGAAATCATTATAATGAAGTTTATGTTAGAGCAGTTCTAAAGTTAAAATATCATTTCAATTCCTAAAACATAAAGTATATCTATATAACTTTGCGCCATTATACATTATATATTGATAAAGCACTTAAAAAACATATTTTTTTATGGTTTTGGTTATCTAAGATATAAATTATGTTTTATTAATAGTTTGACCGCAGCAACCAACATTTCATTCAAGGATCATAAATAAAATTAAAATAATGATCTCTTGCAAGCAATTTTAGCTCATAAATAGTTTCAATGCGGTTGTGCTGCTGTATCATGCTGAAATAAGTACAAACATATCTACATATAGGAGCAGAGCATGCTCCGTTTCAATTGGAGTTCATCATTTTATTTATTCAGTCAGATCACGTCCGATGAACGATTGCTGATATGTTTCTCTTGCTGCAGATAATTCCACTAGCTCCAAGAATTGCATCACACCACGCATTACAACACGGAATATTTTAATGTGACTATGAATTTGCAAGAAGACTTTTTGTTGATAAATCTCTTAACAAAATGGACGGCAACAACTAAGTCATCAATTGAATTCGTTCTTTTGTTCAATGATTTTGTTAGCCCTGATGACAAAAAAAAAACAATTATTCAACAGGTGACCTTAAAGAAATATACAATTGATACACGAACGTGTGCAATTTTGGTATTGGCATTATGTATCTGAAACTAAGAAATCGATTGGGAAATAATGTTGGGTAGGTAATTAATTTTTTCTGGTAAAATATGATTCAAAATTCGTGAGAATATATATTGTTTATAGGAGGGTGATTCACCTAAGGTGTGCCAAAAAGATAGAGCGAGTAGGTTAAATTGTGACAAAAAAGGAGGGGGGGGGTCTAAAAAATTGACTTAAATCAGAAAAAAAAATTATTTAAATACAACGGTGAATGATACAAAGCCATATTATACCTTTTTGGAAAGCCAGAAAACTAGTCTTTTGATTTATTTTTAAATTAAGTTTCAAACTCGAAATTTAAAAAAAAAAAATAAAAAACAAAATTTTAAACTAATTTTTTTCAAAATTTTATTTGTTGAACTATTATTTTCATTTTCAAAATTCAATGCTCTTATTAGTTTTTAGTCAAAAACAGAAAACCGGATGCCAAAATGTATCTTAGTTTTTGAGAAATTAAAAATAAATTTAAAGTAAAACTAGTAAGTAAAGTAAAAAGTTAATTCTTTTTTTTATTATTTAATTCAAATCGGATGGTATGTAATAAAAAATAAAAGAGGGACAATCCCCTAATTAATAATTGACCTGAGCAAGTCAAACTTGGAAAATCAAAAAAAAAAAGGGTTTTTCTTGGAAAAAAGTACTTTTAGTTTTTCTTAATTTAAACTATAAGACATCTGATTTTCTGTTTTTGACTAAAAATTAATAAGAAAATTGAATTTTGAAAATAAAAACAATAGTTAATTACATAAAATTTTGAAAAAAATTAGTCTAAACATATTTTTTAAATTTTTTGTTTTCAAAATGTCGAGTTAGAAAATAAATTTTTTTAAAACTGTTCACTAAAACAACTTAATTTAAAAATAGGATAAAAGAGTAGAGCTTTTAAACAAGAAAAACAACATTTAAACTTATAGAAAAAAGTTTGAAATCAACGTATAGGTTGTGTATTGTTTATCAATAATGTGAAAATAGTTTTCAATTTATTACAAAAATTATATTTTTAAAACATTTTTAAAACCAATTACCTATATAATCTGACTGAGGACAAAGTGGTTGAATGCGAAACAATAGATTTTAATTGAGACAAAATGCGAAAAAACCTTTTATCGAATTAAAACCCAAAGCTTAACAATGCATTGTACTCTTAACGAAAATGCAAAACATGTGAGAAGAAAAATAAGATATTCGAAGTAATTGTTTAGCGAAATGATCGAGAAACCAAGTGAACGAAAAACAAGACTGGGTTTTGCGAAGTGAAGGGAAATAATTGTGACAAAAACGAAATAACAAAAAGGTAAATGAAAAAGACGAAACAATATGCAACCGAATTTGATAATGTATTTAAATTTTTTTGTTTCTCACCAATCAACGTCCAATGTTCTAAAATGTTGCAAAGCTCCACTATAGTATATAAGAAGCTAAAATGAATGCGGTTATCTTCTGATACATATTATAAAAATCATTCGAACTAAGTCCCCCTTTTTAATTACCTCTATTAAAAACCTCAATATCACGAGTTTTTTAATCCATGCTAACATAACAGCATTATAATATACCTTGCTCTAATTGTGTTATCATTCGTACACCTTAAGTTTCTTGATTCATTGCATATGCATAATCATTGTTATCTTTTTTTTTAAGGCAAATTCACTTGCAACCCTCTTAATATAGAAAGAAGAATTTAATAGAGCACGTATGTCTCAGCAACTGATAGCAATTTGTTCATAAATTAATTTTAAGTTTTCCCACGCCACAGCTAAGAAAACATAAACTCATAGCGAATTACCACACCGATCGTTAGCTTCACCGCAGCAATATGTAAATCCAAAGACTCTTTGCGATATGGGGTGCAATACTTCCTTGGATTCATTCCCACATCCAGCAACCCAGCATATATTCAAGCAGCAGATCCCACAAACAGACTTGTTCAAAATTTATTGTTCTTTTACATTGCAGTCTTAGACTTTGAAAAAAAAATAAATACTTTGCTCAGCGGTTTGTCACTATCAGCGCGTAATTTAACTTAATGAATTCATTTCTTATCGCGGTACAGTTGTACTCGTCTCAGCGTAACCACCTTTTGAGTTGACATTTGTGGTGTTCTGATGTGACAAGTTTCCATTGACATGGAGCACGCAAATAAATAAAATAGCCTTGGGACTGTTAGACGCTATCAATAATTAGTGGTAGAATTAAAATAGCAGTCGCAGTGGTTAGGCAAATTTTAGATTAGACAGAAAGAGGGACTATTGATTGTATAATATAGCTGCTGAAACAACGATGATATCTAAAACATTGTTTATAGTATGACGCAATATGTGAACCAGACTGGACAAGATCACAAGGAATAAACTATAGAAGAAAGATAAGTCGTGTTTTGTTGGTAATTTTTAGTTAGTCAGCACTGGAAAGAACCAATAAAACGCTATATTCACTATAGTGTATCCACTTTTTTATTTTATTTCAAAGTTGGTATTCTTGACTATATGCCAAGCCGAAGTTTCAAATAATTTTATGGATGTGTCTGCAAAGCATGGCTATTTGTTTATGCCGAGTTGGTCCACTTGTACCCCACCTTCCACTACAAACAAATAAAAACCGGATAAATAATCATTATTTAGCTTGACTATTACCAAATCAAATTCCAAATTATATAATTTTATTTAAAAAATCTGCTTTAACCAATTTTTATTTGTTTTTAAGCGAAAAGTTTGTGTAGGGAGTCCATGTCTTAAGCTGTCATAGGTGACACCAACCTTTAAGCAAAAAAGTATTGACATTATATTTCGCGCCAAAAATTTTCAGGAATTCCAAGATTTTATCTTCACTTTTATGTTCACTTTAATTACTGACCAATTTATCGCCACTTTTCGTATCCCATACAAAATTTTGCTAAAGTGACTAAACACTTACCAATAAAACACGCCTATAACAGAACATCCACTTGTACCCCCTTTTATTTGATCACAATTTGTTTCGGGCTGTGTATGCGTATGATGTGCACTGCCGGTATGTGCAATCATTGCAGCTTATTATGTATTCCAACTTGTAAGACTGGCTAAAAGGGTATATTCTTTAAATTCACGGTCATCCTAATCAGCAACACGTATGTAAAAGGCGCAAAAAATGTGTTGCATTTTTGGCATACCCTTCTCAACAAGTATAGAAAATACTTAGAAAAAAATCCTTACTTTATGAGGATATAATGTAAATAGATTACCCTTAAGCGGGCAATACCTCGACTTATACAAACAAATCTTTCGGGTACATTGTCAGAAGCAGTACGAAGCTGCTTAGGAGCATAAGGTTTTTTATTGGAAATTTTTGGATGTTTTTTTTTGTAGGGGTGTAAGGCATCGTCAAATCAACTTATGTAATAATGGTAAGGAAATTTTAAAGAAATTTTTGTTTTTGGTGATTCTCATTGTTTTATAAGTGACGTTTTTCTAATCAAACATTATTTAATATACATAACAGGGAAAGCTCTACTTGCGGACAGCTACGAAAAGGGGACAACTCATTTCATTTCATTTATTTATAGGCATAAATTACTCAGTAAGATACAATATCTTATAAACTAGAGTTAACATCAGTATCAGAATAGAATACTATTAGAACTTTCATAAGCGGACACATTTTCTGGAACCAACTTTTTTTTATCTAATTTCCCATAAAAAACGAGTTTATATAAACAGACACTCGCATTAACGGACGCGGACACTTTTTTTTTACTCATTAAAAATAAAAAAAACGAACACAATATTATAATAAAATAAAAATAGTTTTTCGTACAGTTTTTATTTTTATTTATAACAAAAGTAAATCAATTGAAAATCTCCGACAGCCAGACGCGAAGCTTTCACAATTCGACAGACCAAAGTTATGAATTTGTTATGCGGATCTCTTTTACTTTTGATTTTTCCTAGCTCTGCTATTAATTTCCTCAGCCATTTTATATTGTTGGCATATAAAATAAATTGAAAACGCCATTTTTGTTTCTCTTTCTTAACCGGACAGCTCCCATTACCAGACAAAAATTCGGCAACCGTGTGTTTCCGCTTATTTCCTTCTTAATTATTTATCAAAAATAAAGCGTTAAACGGCCTTTATAGTCCAAGAAAAAAATCGTCAAATGAAGTTTCCATCAGCAAATATGTTTCTCTTACAGATTATCTTTTTTTCTTTTCTGTCTTTCAGAAATTTCTTTGTTCAACTGATAAACTGCATGTTCACAGTGAAGAATGTCCATGCAGGGAGTAGTCCTAAGACATCATGGTTTCTGACCGATTGCGAGGACATTATTTTTGCCTATGACTAACTGACGTGGTGTATTTATATGTTTCCCCGAATAACTACAGAGGGCCAAAGGGCACAACAAGTTTTATCAGAAGTGCAGTAGATACATCCAAATTTCAAATTAATCCTTACAAATTGGAATTTGTTTGCTTAAAGAGCCGGTTATAGCGATCAGGAAAATGAATCAGGAAAAATGTTCAAGTCGATAATTTGCCATTAATTCATCTGATTTAAAACAAAAATGTTACACTTATTGATTACAAATAACTCAGAGAATTTTTTGTGCTTAGAAAATGTTCAATTTAACAAATATTTGTTGTAAAAAATGCATTTATATATTTTCCTAATTAAATCTCATTTTTCGTATCAGCTGACTGCAATTTTCACTTGTTATGACGGAGATTTCTGTCAGGAAAAGTTTTTCGTGCGTATTTAAATCAGGAAAACAGCCAGTCCACTGACACATTTTTACTGATCGCTATAAATGCCCATAAGGTTAAAATTACTTTTCTCATTTGTTTCTTCTTTTCGTAGTGGTTTTTCCTGATCGCTATAACCAGTCCCTAAGAAGACCAGTAAGAAAAAGACGCTGTATACAGTTGCTGAACTGTAGTCTTTATACTCCCAAATAGAACTTCTACAGCAGAAAACAAAGAGCCAAGTACCTATAGATATTTAATTCAACGAGCTTCTCAGATTCAATCCACATTTACATGCTTTCTCCAAATAAGCCCATCTTAACATATCATGATATCATCAACTGCACCCCCCACTGATGAAGAGAAGAAACGTACTAAAGTCAACAGATGAAAGTCCACACATAAACTTAGCTGCTCAGGCTCAGACCAGTTATCGCTTAGGACCTGTCTGGTACACAATTTCCAAAAAATCTTTGAAGGCTCGGAGCTCTGACCCTGTTTGAGAGGAAAATGCTGCGAATTGGGACACGCCTCATTTGACCATCCTTTCCTATACTAATGAGATGGATGAACACCCACCATCGATCGGCATCTCGAGAGAAGGATCCTAATAAGTGCGCGAAACACACTTTTTCGGAAATATTATTCCGAACCCGATGGATGAAGCATTGCCTTTTTATGCTAGCCCCGGATCAGCTTATCACCGTGACTGAACGCCAACCAATCAACTCCACCCAAAATCACCACTTCATAACCGGGATTAAAAAACCCGAGTACTTAAGAGCCTATATATAAGCTCCCTCTATATGCATAGCATATACACATCAATATGTATGACTGACTTAGGATCCAACCGACTCAAGGGAGTTTATTTATTGGAGACTGTTAAATACTAACGTTACAATTTGAAATTTATTAAATCTAATTAAATCTAATTTTCTATTGCTCTAAAAAATATAATCTTAAAATTTATACTTTTTAAATTGTCATTTACTGAATATAACAGAAAGTAAAATTTATTAAATATTACAATTAATTGATTCAAAGGACTATTTGCACCATAGTTTGATCTGCTGAAAATTTGACGTAAAGGCTGCCGTAATCTTATGCTAGCTTGGCTAAAGTTAAAATTTAGCCTACAAAGGATTGACGAAGATGAAATATTTCCATTTATAATACCAGCAATGAAACAGAATTGGATATATTTTCGATGGCTTTCAAGTGATGGAAGATCAAAACCAACCTATGTAAATATAATGGAAGTGGTGACTCATGAGACCAAGGAAGGGAACGGAAACAAAATCGCAAAAACCTTCGTTGGACTGCTTCAAGCCGCGATATGTGTATAGAGTAGTGAGGTACCCATACTACACAGCCATATTCAAGAATAGGCCTCACAAAAGAAATGAACAGAAGCTTGAGAACATAGGGATCTTTAAAGTCGCGTGAGAATCTTTTAATAAATCCTAATGTTTTATTGGCTCTTTTAATAATGTGATCTAAGTGATCGATAAAGGTCAACTTTGAATCTAATATAATTCCTAAATCTGAAAATACTGAGACTTTAATTAGAGGGTTCGAATCAAATGAGTAAATGTAAGTTATGGGACTTTTTTTACGTGTAAAGCTCATTACTTTACACTTATCAATGTTTAGTAAAAGTCTGTTATTACTGCACCAGTCTCTAAATCTTAAAAGATCGTCTTGTAAAAGTGTGCAATCGGCAACAGATTTTATTCTTTTGTAAAGTTTAATGTCATCAGCATAGATAAGAACGCAAGAGTTTTGGACTATTGAGACGATGTCATTTATAAAAAGTATAAACAAAATAGGACCTAGATGGCTGCCTTGAGGTACTCCTGAATTTACAATAAATTGATTAGAACAAGCATTGCGAAAAACAACACTGTAATGTCTGTTATTTAAATACGATGAGATCCATTGAAGGAAGTTATTGTTAAATTCTAAGCTATTTAATTTATTAATAAGGGTATTGTGACTCAACTTGTCAAATGCCTTACTAAAATCAGTAAAGATGCAGTCAACTTGAGCACGGTCTTCAAAAGCATCAAAACAAAAAGAAGTGAAATTAAATAAGTTTGTCACAGTGGATTTTTTTTTAACAAAACCGTGTTGATTACTACATAAAATTGAATTACAATGAAAAGAGAGGACATTACATACAATGGATTCAAACAATTTGGGAATTACAGATAGTTTAGCAATCGGGCGATAGTTTTTGATTTCAGTTTTTAATCCCTTTTTATGTACAGGGGTGATAAAGCACTTTTCCAAAGATCGGGAAAAATAGAGCTACTTAGTGATTCATTAAATAGTATAAATAGAGGATAACACAAATGAGAGACACACTTCTTCAAGATAGAAGCTGGAATATAATCAGGACCCGGACTGTAGTTATCTTCTAAATTTAAAATACTTTGAGTGATTAAATCTTCAGTAATGTGGAAATTAATGGAGCTAAGATGAGTAAATGGTACGGAGGAAGAGATATTAACATCAGTGTTAAGGTCATTAGTATCCGCAAACGCGTTTTTAAAGAAATTTGCAAACATATTTGCAATTTCTTCTGATGTTTGGCCTGTAGAGTTTAAGTATGTCATAGAACTTGGATAGCCACCGTTTTTTCTTTTTGCATCAACAAGTTGCCAAAATAATTTAGGATTGGTTTTTAATTCCATTTCTGTTTTAGCAATATAATTTTTGTGTAGCATTTCGTGGTAATCGATAAAAAGATCTTTCAAATTCAGGAAAGTATTATAATCTTCGGCAGCCTTGGATTCGTTAAACTTTAGCCAAGCTTTGTTTCTTCTATTTTTTAAGTTTTTAAGTTGACGATCAAACCATGGTGGATCGTTAAATTCTTTATAAGATGATTTGATTGGAATAGTTTTATAGAATACATCAAATAATTCACAATAAAATACATTACACATAACATTAATATCACAGTTAGCAAACAATTGATTCCATTGAATATCTTGTAGTAGATTAGAGAGTTCGACAAAATTACATTTTTTAAAGTTAAATTCAAGTTTGTTACTAGCTTTGTTAAAAGAAGAATTCATGTTTAAGTTTAAGGATATGTCTAGTGCTGGATGGTGACGATCCTCTTTAGTCAATTCAGCAGCGGTGGCCAAAACAGCAGCATCAGAGTTAACATTTTCAGAGAAAAAACAAGATCTAATGTTTTACCTGAGGAATTGGTTGTACCATTAAATTGAGTCATTCCAAATGAAGACATTCCATCTATTAGAGTGTATTCGTTAATATTGGAGGCGGTTATTGGGATGTAGCTATTATTATCTTCATTCCGTGTCCAGATCAGATTAGGAAGGTTAAAATCAGTTAAGTTAACATTTTGCGAATTCGGGCTTTGTATATAAAAACTATAGTAAGATTGCAACCAGAAACTTTTAGGGTATCATTTCACCACGTGCAAAGCTAGCATCGACTTTATTTGACGTGGGTACCTATTTTTCATGTAAAATGAAAGAATTGAAGATAATTGCTTGGAAAGAGACGGCTATGTAGAGGTTCTGACAACCATAAAGCGATAAAGCAAGCAATATATAACAATACATTCACAAAAACCAATTGCTTGGTCTGTTTTGTTTTCAGATTCTTAAGTCTAAAAAGTCCCAAAACCAATTTACTAATTTCGCCGCTAGATGGCCACGTGGGAAATTTAGTTATAACTTTACTAATAAAATATGTATACAAAGATTCGGGTAAGAACACAAAAGGTTGGGTCCTGGGTGTTTCTAAATTTTTGATTGTGTTGTATAAAAAGACAGACACAACTACGCACCCTCCATCCTTCCGCTATCCAGTTAAAAACTAAAAAAAATCGTCTTTTTTTTCATTTATTTCGTTTATATCCTTTTTTTTAATTTTATAACAACAAAATTTATTTTTGTATGATCAATAGTAAAGGAGCTATGGCTCAGCCAAAAGACCCTAAAATGGGATATTAATAAAAATGTTGAGTTACTTTTAAAGTAAGGCAATAAATTCATCATATTTGATTTAAGTTTAAAAGTTCGTATACCTCACATTTTCACAATAAAATTCCTTTTTAAGGCCGTGTGCCAATTGCGTTTAAATTGTTGTCAAATTTGATCACAATTAAATTTGATCCCTTATTATTGAGGTGAATAAAATTTAAGCTTTTTGCTGTGTCAATTGAATTAAAAATAATTTTTTTAAATATAAATTTCCCATTGAAATTCCTTGTGTTCAAGATCCTATCCAGAAATGTTCAGATACCTTTAGTACGTTAATAACAATAGTTGGCTATTGTTAACAATTTAATTTAATTTAATTTATTTAATTTTTTGTCGTTCCTTCAAAACAAAATTGCTACGAATTTCTTTCAAGTGTGTCTCAGTATTTATATAAAAGCATAAATAGTTTTTCACAACGACACGAAACTATCCATCCATTGTATCGCTTTGGATACAATCGGTACAAAAAGATGCAATAATGAACGCGGGCGATAGTAAAAAGCAGCACGCAGCAAAACAAATGTCAAAAGTTAACCACTTTCTAAAATTCTAACGAGCTCCTGAACAGGTTAATTTTTGACGTCTGTATTCACCACAGTAGTGTCAAAATTAAGCCATGGGATCAAACTTAATAGCACTTTTAACGCAAATGGCACACGGCCTAAGTTTTTTTATATTTTCAATTAAAAAAATATATTAAAATGAATCACCCTTTATCTACGTTTACTTAAAATCTAATTAGACTGAAGATAACATATACCTACATAAGTAGGTCTAGGTACATACTTCACAAAATAATCTTTGATTGACAACGCTAATAAAGCCAATTAAACTTCCATATATAAACATACACACAAACCAAAAAACGTTGGTGCTTTGCTCACCTCTGCTTTTGACCCTGATCACACCACGGATCACTTGCCTTCTGCCTGAATTCATTTGTCTAAAACCAAAAGCGAAGATCAAAGTAAACCTCCCCGTAGATGGAAATTTATTCGAATTTTAAATCGAGTGCGGCCCTGAGGGGGCATTAAATGTACAAAGCTCACGTGCATTATGCATATAGAAGAGGTACAATTATATATTTGCTGACTTCTTCTTATTGATTTGTTTGTTTAGTTATTTCTTCATTGTCATCGTTTTCTTCTTGTCTCTCTCTTTATAATGTATCTACCTTGTATTTAACATGCCCTTGCCTTTTAATCTGACTTGTATTAATAAAAACGGTGCAGAGCTCAATTTACGTATAAACTATACAAAATGATCCGTGGTGTTTCTCTGAATGCATCCATTTGAAGGTTTGGGTTTTCTGTGATGGCGGAGAGGTGCGATGTGCGATTGTCTCATGAGTTCAATTGGGTCAAAATCAGCATAAACAGTAGACTCGTTGGTAATCGCGATGAATATTGATGATCGACCAGGTATATAGCTGCTGCTCTGCTGATCGTTAATTGTGGATTTAATTTCATAACATTCGACCGGGAGAATCGTAATAAAAAAACTTAAGGATTTTAAGCGCTACAGCTGCGTGTGATCAAGAGATCAAGAGGCTAATATAATGCCAGTTGTTGACAGTTTAAGTCTCCTTGGGTATTTATATTTTAGAATACTCAATAACAAGAGTAATTTATTCATTAGTCTCTACTGATGGAAAACATTGAGCTTCGAACCATGAATATTTCCGTTCGATTTGTATACATCCAGCGAAATATTGACTTTTTTTGGATTCTCATTTTCAAAATAAATACTGAAGCTGTGTAAGTTTTTTAAAGAACTCTTCACCAGAGAAACTTGAATAGGTAAAGATCTATATAGAGTCTATATGGGAGATTTTTGCTGCCTTATAAATCATTAACATATAGGGTAGATATAAAGTGAGGCAGAATTTATGTTGATACGCAGTGAGATTTTTGTACAGAAAATCCAACTTCACTACGGATAGCTTTTCCCAAAAAACACGAGTAATGTATACTTTATAACTACTGGCAAAAATAGTGCTGGTGTCCACAGATTGTTGTTGTCTATGTAAATTGAATTATGGAGCGTAAGCTACGCAGCCTAACTGCAGTATGTTACCATACAAAACACCTTTCAATGTGTATTTCAATTGCTTAAAAAAATATATGATCAAAAGGCCCAAATTGAAAATATATATTTTTATAAACGAACGAGAGTTTGAACACGCTATTTTTTATAAAATTAAATGTAAAATCATTATAAAAAACTTTAAATCAAATTATTAAATTTGATATTATTTCACTATCATATTTATCATCATTTCATCAATATCCAAAATATATGTTATTGAAATGGCCACCAATATTTCGCCTAATCATTGTCTTGACTTACATAAATGAATCAGAAATAAGTTTCCTCTATTTTTTGTCTACTCACAAACTATATACGTACTTTAGATAAAATTTCATAATTTTGTAAAACAAGTGCTGTGATGATTCATAAATGTTGTACCCAAACAAACAAGGCTTTTTCTGAAAATAAAGTTTATGTGAAATGTTTAATACTGCCCTACAAAAAGATGCTGATCGTATTTCAGAAAAATTAAATTCGTGATAAGCCAGTCATATAAAACGGAGAAAAATCACAAAGACTTCAAGACATGAATCGAAGGCGACAAGCGAGTGAGAAACTTCAAAAAAGTTTAATATTTCCAGCACTCCCCGCGCGTTCAGAGCAACCATATCGGTAACCCCAACATGCAAAATAAACTGAATCATTTTAGATTAGGTATCTTTCAACGATAAAATGCATTGTCAGATAAATTTAGCTCCAGGGCTCTAGTTCCCATGATATCTGAGGATTGTTAAAAAAAAATACTACAATTTTCATGCTTTTTACAGATACTCCGACAGACGTTTTCACATTTCAAAGCGCTACCACTTTGATAACAAATGAGAAATGTAAATGATACATTTAAGGTGCATCAAACTATTCTGAGAAATAACCTTGGGATTTATTGTACCTTAAAAATTGAGAAGGCACTTTGGGGTGTTTGGCATGACGAGCCCCTCAAAGTGCAATTCAGCTTCATTGTTTTTTTTTTTTTATTGGCAAAAGTTACAGTTCGCAGGTTTATCATATAAATTATAAAAAAAAGAAACATCATAATAACTTTCCCGCAAACACACAAGATAAAACGAATGAAATAATAAACTTGTGTTTTCTTTTGATGTGCCATAACATAATAATAATAAACCGAAAATTCAAACAAATTGTGTACAGTGACCGCCGAAAGTAAATGCACACAATTCAGAGTTGTGATCTTTACTTTGAATTTAATTATTCAGAGAAAAAGAGCTGAAATTGTTTCAACCTTGTATGGGAGAAAAGACTTCACCAAAAAATAAAATCCAAGACTGCATGGCATAAAAAGCATACAGATTCTGTTTTTATAAATTTAAAGTTTGCTTATTTTTATTACTACATAGTAAAAATTTTAATTTTAAAACAAAATAATTCCATATATATGGAATTTACAAAAAAAAACATTAAAAAATTAATTAAAACTAAAACTAAGCATCCCGGCAAAATGACATGGGAAGAGTACGATAACTATAGCGCCGAAAATTGATATCGTTTTTTTGTAGAGGGTTCAAAAACAAGCATTTTTTTACTATGGAAGAGTGTCTTACATTCCCCTTTCAGTAGGTGAAGGCAATTTTAGACAACAATTAATTAAAACCAAATAAAATATTAAAAAATAACGGCAACACTTACAATGAAATACTATATTGGTTTAAGTGCTAAACTTGCTTGTTTAATTCTAAATGCTAATATTAATTCTAAATCGAACACAAAAAATTTTTTGTCTTCTAGTTTTTGAGAAAATTAAAAACTATTTAACTACTATTTTATGGCTATTTTGTTTGCTTGCATAAATACAGTGCTACCACCCAACTCAGCATAGGGCAAAATAATAACTGAACTTCGAAGAGGGGTTAAATAAAAGCATTTTTTAAGTATAGATGGAGACAATATCCCTTGTTTACTTTAAAATATTTAAAAATAATGGCAATAAATGTCTTAACTGTTTTTGAAAGCCAAAAGTCTGCTTCTATTACCTATATTGTTTTTAAATCAAGTTATTTCTTTAAAAAAAATCGAAAATAAGTATTTAATAAAATAAATAAATAAATAAATAAATAAATACATTTCTAAATTGAACTTTTGTGTTCACTGTCCCTTTTAATTCTTAATCGAAAACTTAAGTCCAAATGGTTTAAAGTCATATAGTTTTTGAGAAAACTTACTTTTTCAAATTTCTTCTGGATTTTTGGCTTTCAAAACTTATACTTATAGGAACTTCATTGTAAGTTTTGCCGTTGTTTTTCAATATTTCTTTTCTTTTTATTTTTGTTTAAATTGCCCCTACCTCCTAAACAGGGCGAGACAGACCCCTCCCCATATAGTAAAAAAATGCTTGTTTTTGAATACCTACTATACAAAAAAACTGTTATTAATCGTTGGCCCCAAACTTATAGAACTCAGCCAATGGCATTAAGATTTGATTTTACGACATTACTTTGGCGCACTTTAATTTTTGTCCAAAAATTTCGCAACAAAATAACATAAGTTTAATAATTTTTTCGCACTTTGGAGGGTATCTTTGGTTTCCGGCCATTTCCGGTAGCCATAATGGTAATTATTGACGAGTGAAATTCAAGCTAACTCGACAAAAATTCAGGCGCGCGTATATAAAGTCCTCAAATCGGTCACTTCCACGAATTCTTTGTTACTGTCAGCACCACTCATATCATAATATTGTAAAATTGTCTCCAATCTTTTGACGCTCACTGTATGTAATTATTTTTACTATTGTCATGTGTTATAAAAGTGATAATGTACGCAGTTACCAGTTACTCATAGCATCTAAACAACTAGCTTTATTTTATTGAGCAACAAATTGGCAACAAAATTGTTGCCCCACATCATTTTCTCCCATGACATTGAAAGCCTCCAAAGTAGAGATTTTATGATGAATTTAGATTGACTACGTTATATGTATGTATATACGTTACGGCTCAGATTTATTTGAAAATCAAAATACAATTTGAAACATTGCACATTTGTGATTTGTATTCTACGTAATGATCGGGTCATTCAACTTATTCTATTCTAACTATATTTATTCTGACAACAATGATAGAAGTGTTATTGACCGTCTCACGATTTTTCAGTTGAACTACACACGCTGATGTATCAAATGACGATAATATATTTTTTGTTTCAGTAAGATCCTATGGCGTCTTGAATTGATTGACCTTTAAACAAGATATTCATGATGAAAGGTGTTTCTATCTTCTAAATTTTGTCAAAGTGATTTTCGGATTTATAAATTCATAAAGGAAACGGTGATGGGGTACGAATTTGGAACATTCGTTAATATGTTTTTATTTTTTGATATTTTGATCTTGTTATAAATTTTATACGTAACATTTCATTTATTACATTAACAAATTCACTGTCCCCGTACAAAACTATTTTGAATGTTGTGAGTCAAAGATAATTCTAGACATAAAAAATTAAGTTTTGGAAGCAAAGACTTCACCATCACTGTCCAATATATCAGCATTCATTACACATGATTTTAATCGTCAATCAGCAAAAGTCGTCCTAAGTGATTGAAACACTTTTGATTCATGGACGCTGAAAGTAGGCACAAATTAAATATTGTGTATCAAATATGATACATTGCACAGTGATGTTTTTAAAATAAAGGGACGATTGGGAAATACGTTTGACCAATTTTCTTGAAAATTTTCTGTGCTTTATTTTTAGCATAACAGAACTGTCTGAATACCAAATTTTACCAAAATTGGTGAGTAAGTGTACAAGCTAGTGCTGTCGATACATATACAGACAGACAGAATACTTGTGAGCCGTATATATGTATAAGCTCTGAATAAACTACTGCAGTGTAGACTTTCCTTTTAGTTGAGTCGTTGAGGGGGTCACAGGAGATATCAGAGTTCTCACGCCAATTCATAGACCCTACTAAACGTTGATGTCGTCATCACACGATGCTTCGGTGTTGATAAGTGATCTCCAGAGTATTTAAACTTTTCGCACTTGGTGAGCACTATTCCGTTCAAATACACTCCTCGTCAACTGAATACGCACAAACATTTTTTAATATACTTTATCCATTTTTTCCAAACAGTGATGGTTATTATGCCATCTGTTGATGGTAAAAATTTTCGTAACATATAAATAACAGAATTTCAAAGTTTTATCCAAAAACAACCGTGAGTTTTTCTTTCAACCACTTCCAAAGTGAAACTTATGCAAAGTAGAAGTTTTTTTTTGAGTCAACTGAATAGGTACAAAAATTAAAATTGATATTGGAATGGAATGAAACAAGTTTTTGTTTAAGTTTAGTAGTGGGTACTTCCACCTTTATTTTTAATTACTTCGTAAATTCGATCCGGCATGGAATCGTATAGCTTTTTAATGTAATTTAACGAAATTTCGCTCCACGCTAATTTGATTGCAGAAATTAAGGTTTCTTTGTCTTAGAACTGTCGACCACCCTCATAAACTTTGCGTACTAACCATCCCCAGACATTTTCTATGATGTTTAGATCAGGTGAGTACGGCGGCCATTGAAGCAACTGCACTTGTTGCTCCTCTATCCATGTTTTTATTATGCGCGCTGAGTGAATAGGCGCATTATCATGTTGGTAGGTCCAGTTTATGGGACCAAAGATGTTAGAAAATTTAGGAAAATTTCTTTCAAAAATTACTTTTTGTTTTATTTTTGCCACAGAATCAGAAGAATTTGATGCACATCTTAAAATTCTTCGTCTCTCAGCTGCTGTTGTTGCTGTTTTCTTACCTCCCTTCATGTTTTTGCCGTACGCATCTTTATTTTTCAAGTAAGAATAAACTACATTAAAACTTCGGCCAACTTTATCAGCTATTGCACGTCCAGTTAGGCCTTGGTCTCTAAGTAAATCGATTTTAGCTTTTTCAACACTGTTAAGACACGTAGATCTACCCATTTTTCTTAAAATTTGAAATCAAGAATTAAATTTTACTGAAAACACTAAAATCGTTAATTTAAACTGTCAAGCACTCCAAAAAACTTAAAAACAACGAAGAAAATGGCTTTGTACCTATTCAGTTGACTAAAAAAAAAACTCCTACTTTGCATATAAAACACTTTGCAAGTGGTTGAAGAAAAACTCACGGTTGTTTTTGGATAATTCTTTCGAAATTATCTGCTTAACATCTTAAGGGAATAGTTAGCATCAACAGATGGCATAATAACCATCACTGTTTGGAAAAAATGGATAAAGTATATTAAAAAATATTTGTGCGTATTCAGTTGACGAGGAGTGTAGATGTCTAGAACTAGAATAAGCCTGAGTGAATCAGAAAATGGATCGGAATAGGTATAAGGTGTTTCTGATCTCAGATTGTTTAGATGAATTTGATAAATTTAGAATTTTTCCCTGAAAGTATAAATAACCAACATCTTCTGGTCGTTTATTTAACTTTAATTCTGAACAACCTAAACAGATTATAATGAATACTTTATAAGTAGAGTTTAAGACCATAGTAATATAACATTTCGACAAAAAATATTAATATTATTGAGAATACGTTATTATCAAACTCTTTCCCGATACAAATCACAAAAACATTGCATTGCATGGGTGAACATTCAACGATTAATGCATATACGTAAATCATAAACAATACATCCTTAAGATTACAGTTGCAAAAATACAACAGTTTTCAAAATGTTTTACCGCAAAAAGTTAAAATCCATTCTGGTTTCCTTTGGTTATAATTTTATTCAAAACTTTCAAATTCACCAATGTTCGGTCTTAAAATTAAGAAGTAACAAAGATTATTCAACTTGTATTATCAGTGTCATTGAGAAATCTTTAAAACTAGTTACATTTTTGTACCACAGAAAACAAGATTATTGTTTAATTAGGAGCCAGCCGCCGCTCTTCCTAAATGCACTCATTAACTTACTTTTCTTGTCGTTTGGTATTTTTTCTTTTTTTTTTTTTGGTAATTAACACTTCTTGTTTGGTTTCATCAGTCTGCTCCCATCTAAGAATCCAGTCTGCAGATGATTTCCAACATATATAGTGGGAAAATGATTGTAGTCTATACCTGGTGTTAAATTACTTTTTGTCTTTATAAATACTTTTGGCGGACAGACAAGTTAAATTTGAAAGTGGTCACTATAAATTGCCTAAAGAAGACATTTTGACGAGACTTTTTTTTTTTAGATACAAATGGAAGATTCTGCAGACAGATTAGAGTTGAGAAATTTAACTATGAATCTGTTATTAATGTTTGTATTCTTTACTCATCCCAAGACGACCGTGATGTTAATATAAAATGAGTTATAGATGGGTCTAGGCTAATTCACTGTGCACAATTCACTGTATGGACACTATGCACAATTTACTGTGGAACACTATTCACTGTGGAGACAATAATTCACAGTGCACAATTTACTGTGGGGCAATTCACTGTGTGTATTTCACTGTGGTGCACTATTCTAGTTTATATTTTAATGCAAACTGTCACTATCAAAACTGTCACTATAGGAACTGTCACTATCAAAACGTCAGTCAGTTAAAACTAATCATGCCTATTACTGAATCCGCAAAATTTCACTCCCCGGGAGTCGGTTGGATCCGCAGTGGATCCGCATTCGCATAAAGTTCTATTATTGAATCCGATGAATGAGCTGCATTATCGATCCGCGAACTGCTTTTCCATTTTTGAAACTGCATTATCGTGGATGTAAAAAGTTGACATTGGGCGCGTTCAAGTGCACACGAGAAAAGCAATCTAAGATACTTTAGTATCGTAAAATATCTAATATCGCAAATTAATGGATAGATTAAATATCAAACTTGGTCATATGGGGACTATACTTCTGGACAGATTTCCACGGTTTTGCCAAAAACCGACACCAAGGTCGTACTTCCGGAACTCTAAATAATGGGGCAAAAAATATTTATTTTGACTAAAATAATTTTTATTGATTTTAACGACCAAACTTAAGCCTTCTGTGTTTCAGCAATCACTTAACCGATTTTCAAGGTTCATTTGCTTTTGGATAGAGGAAATGTCAAACTAGGTCGTAGGGACTACATTTCTAGGAAGATGTCCACGGTTTGGCTAAAAAACGACACCAAAGTTGCACTTCCTAAAAAAACGCAGTGACGGCCATTGTCAATAAATTACTAGAAATACTGCAAAAAAAATTTTATTTCTGTTTCAAAAAATTCAGATTTGTTAACTATCTGCTTCTTCTTGATTTTTTTTTATAAAAATCACTTTCATCCGCATAAATTTTACTGCGGATTTGTTTTTCCAACATTTGTATGGAGTGCGGATGTGGTGCGGATGCCTTTCGTTTTCAGTAATACCAATTTAACGAACAACGTTACCGACATTTATTCCCGCGTATGGCTTGCGGATTTGCTAATAGCAAATCTACCGAAAGTGAGTAAGACTCCCTCCGCAACTCATTCGTCAGATTCCCTAATAAGGCTGAATATTTTATTCATTGCAAAGTTCCCGAATAAACACTTTTGAAAATTATCCTATTTAAGTAGGATTAGGCGCGAACAAAATCAAGATCTGTGATTTTATCGTCGAAACTGCTTGATAAAATACCGCGCAACAGAATAAGCCTGTTACAGCAGCTAAATCGATCACGTAGCAATTGACGCACTGGCGGACTTAAATGGAGTGGGTGGTTCGAGGCCACAGAGAGGACTTGTCATCGGACAATATAGAGATGATTGGTAAAACTTTTATCCAAATAGCAAATATGAATCTGTTTTGAAGGAGCATTTGTTGAGAATCGATCATTCAGTGACTGTTAAGATATCATTGAAAGAAAATTTCGTGAAGATATAGTTTTATTTCAACTCTTGACCTCAAACGGAAAATTTGGATACAAGAGATGCTGCAACTATCCATATTTTTTACTGCTGAATGAAACTTTGCGTTTTAATGAAATCTTTCATTCTGGTGCGGTGTTTTGGAAGAAGTTGATGCATCACAGAAAAACTTAAAAAAATCCGCGTCCACTCTAAAAAAAATGGTTAATAAATACTAAGGCATTCTTCTTTAAACCGTGAAAAAGGCCATAATATTGCCGCTGCATCTTAGTGCGCCCCTGAATTTACAGGATACTCCTCAAGCATCAAGCATGCATAATTGGTGAATTAAGTTTCGCTTTCTTTTTTAGAAAATTTATCACCTATTCATATCTAACATCCGGGACTATAAGAAAAATTTTCTTCCGCTTCCTATGTCTCACCTTTTAATATAAAAGGAAAATCTCAAAAATCCTTACAATGTTTCTATAAATGACCTGAGTATGCTGTCTTCATTTAGGTTAAAGTACATCAATTAGTATGTTTATGTGTCATCAATAAGAATCATTTAGAGACCACAAAACAAGAAGATACACCCGATAGAGTACCACTATCCTACAATTTCCGATTTCCTATAGGTACCGGTCATATAAACTCTCATTATAGGTATTTAAAAATCAGACGACCCTGTCTCATTCCGGAACCATAAATATGTCCCTTTTGCATTTTTATCTCCCAGTAGTTTTCTAGTTGTGATGCATCAACTGAACGAACGATGTCATTATCGAATGGATTTCCCTTTCATTCTTCCGTATTGTATCTAAATGCATACGATTGGCGTCTTCTTCCCAAAATTCAATTTGAAATTCCGCCATACTCGTCGTCGTTGTCGTCGTCGTATACGCACAAACAAACGACTTTCTAATGGATTTGGATGCGATCCAAAATCATTCGGTAGCATTCCACAAATATTGTGACATAATCTATGAGGTTTACCTTGTTTCTTTTTTTTTTGCGTGATGCACTGGTTTGATGATAATTTTGTACCATTTAACAGGTAGAATTTTCAATTTAGGGATTTTGGTTGGGCAATCAGATAATGCAACATAATAAAATGTGATTTAGATTGCTTCCTCTGTGCGAGGACATGCTACTGACTCGTAGACCAAGGTTAACAAGGTTATGAAGTTACCTACATCCGATGAATTTATATCATTGTACATTTGTATCACGCTGTGTCCGGAAGGATACATTTGTTTGGTAGTGACTAATGGGTGCAAGGGTAGGTATTTCGTATTTCCCTTAGATATCTATAGGATATGTTTTTTTAACTTCATTTTATTAGTCAGAAACTTCCTGATGCATAACTTTCAATACATAAATGTTATTGGTTGACACATTATGGAGTCCTTTTACTATTCAAAAAGATCAGCTAAGGTGAGTCAAACATGTCCTCACTTTCGAATTGAACACAAGACGGTAAGTACCTATATACAAAACATATTGACTCCGCGATCCCTATCTCTCTCGCGTTAGCTGACCCCCAAACCCCTTCAAAGGGATTGGTTATCAAGATCTCAGTATAAGGTACTTCGAACCCGATGTTGGATTAACCCATCCGCTTATAAACTTACCTATATGAGCTGCGAATTTGCAACTTGCTTATTTTTACATTTCAGTGTGCCCATGATGTTGTTTTCTTAATGTTAAGGTTAAATCTTATTATTAACATTTTTAACAATAGATAATAGAAACCTCTTCGACAATTTTTGTTGTAATAAGCTAATTTTTCGTTTGCAATTGCAGTACAAAGATCACTTTTTATTAAAATAAAAATCATAAATAAACAGACAAATTGAATCTATTTTTTCTGAAACACACCCCTCTAAAGTCTAACCTCATTTTATAATAAGATAAAGCGCAAATATGTAGGTACATCAAACAAAATCTATAAGTGTTGACATGCATCATAACGTCATGCCCATATACTGAATGTAAATATATCTTATCTTAAAAAAATAGAGCAACATATAGAGAAAAATATCACAGCAATCCTTTTTGAGTGCATCATAGATTTCTAATAATCTCCATCTGCTCCAAATTATATACCCAACCAAACCATTCCATATTCTAAGCTTGGTCTTATCAATTATTAAAAGATAAGCAGTGCGGGGAGAATGAATAAATAGTTTGGATTGGAGCAATAGTATCTTTGATCTGTTTCAAATAATATCTCATACTATATAACAAAACGATACAGATAAGTCAACAACACCAATTGAGGATAGTTTTCTATTGACATTTCGACAAAAAGATTGATGATTACCTATATAGGTATAGCCAATAAAGAACGCCATAAAACTCATCTAATATAGGGTTGAGGGTAAATATATACATATATAGTCATCAGGGGAACAAATGTCGAAATCAATCGTGTGTTTACTCAATACCGAATGGATTGGATGATGTATCCATATTCCATATGCTGCTTGCACACGGTTATTCCCGGAGAGATAAACGCCTGTTACATGTTAGCACTTAAGTTAAAGATTCCAGCTGCCAAGCGACACGTTTAGCGTTATCGCATTTGATGATGAGAATTAAAAAATAAAAAAAAAAATTACGTATATTTCTAATGGTGAAGATCGGTGTGTGATAATTCTCAGGTGACATTAGGAATTGAGGTACTTTTTGTGATTTTATATGTATCTTTTTTTTCGAAACGAAACAGGGCGTTAGGTACTTAGGTGTGTTCGTGTTCATCCCCGAGTTTAGTGAGTGATAGAATAAACAGTCATTTGACGTTTATTTGAACGGAAATACTAATAAAGGCGAAACAGTTAACTGATTATACCAAACTTTGACGTTTATTTCGATTACCAATCTTTTTAGAATGATTAGTTTACGCGGGAAGGTGTCACTTTCTGATCTTGTCGATGCTCTCATTTTTAGATAAGAAAATGTATTGGAAATCGAAAAAAAACCTCGAAAAAAAAAAAGATTATTCTTTCTGATTTATTGAAATGATGGATGTCATACAATGTTGGTTGGTACGTTGTTGGTTAATTGAACGTTACCTTAGCTCAATGAAACTTCTTATGTCTATTTGGCTACGCCATTACGATTTTTTTGTTTTTGTTTTTGTTTTTTATTAAAACAATTAAATTAAACCTTTAATGTAAATGTTCACCTTGTCAGTTGAAATACGTGTTAAGGTTCCATTTCTGGGAATTTCTATAACAGCTTTGTAATCAACTTCCTGGGATTCCTGGATTTTGTCTCTGTGTCCGGCCACCAAAAATTACCCTTTCTAAATTGTTCTTGGATTAGAGATGATCGACAGTTGGCACCAGTAACTGAGTTCTTAGAAACAGCACCTAGTGATTAACTGCTTGAACAGAACGTTGTAGCTGTAGCTGAATAGATTTGTATAGCACTGTCAAAATATATAGACAATGCCAATCCAATTCGCCCAGAGTGTGTAGCTAAACTGCGATGCCAGATCGAGGGATTTTTCGGGATCTTTCGGCTCTAAAGGGGAAAGGGAAAACCCAACGGGAAACGGGAAAAATAGCCATCTCAAAAACTTCCGCGTTTTAAAATCAAAACTCAATATTAACAACCGCTAATCATAACATAACGGAGCACCCTACACTGGAAGTTTTGATCAATTCTGTTCTCTGTGCAACCTAAAATCGAAAGAAGATTGGAGTTTGTTCAATTTATGCAGCGGCAAGAAAAAAATATCTAAACAAGAAAATATCAACAATGCAGGAAGTTGTAAGTTGTCTAAACGGACCAAATTGGAAAATTTTAGTTTCTTTTTGAAGAGTGAATGTTATTAATAACAGAATATGAATAGTAAAATCTAATTATAAAAATACCTATGATGTTTAATTAATTTATCAACAAAGTAAAATTTTAAATATTATAATTGTATTGCCAATGAGCTAACGGCAACGCCATAGCTTATAATTTCATTTACGCTATGTTACTATTATTTTTGAATATAAGTCAATAAAATGAAACATTACTTACTTATCCGTTTTTGATATTCTGGAATTCATGTTCGGAATCCTATTGGTGCCATTCATTGACTGAAATAAATAATGGTTAACCATGAACAATTCAATTACGCACAATGTGTGAATAGGTTTATACATATAGAAGACAGAGAACACATTAATGAAAATATTCAAAGTACAAGCCTATATTTATATTTCACTAGCTGACCCGGTGAACTTCGGTATCACCTAGCTCGCTACTCACAACTGGCTCATTTTTAAATTTAAGTGCATGACAATGAGGGCATTCTTTTTCCAAAGTACCAATAACCACTTTGGAATGAGCATAATATTCAACAGGCTCGTACTGGAACGCTATAGTCGAAGAAATAAATCTGATGTAAATGCTCGATAAACTTGTTGGCATTGTTGATTCCTCTACATCTGTCGACTATGAATCTACGCCTTCCTCTTCGTTCTAGCTGCCTTTGTTGATTTCGTTCATCTCGTGCCTCTTGCGATTGTGATTCACGTAACTGCATCATTCTCACATTCACATCTGCATTGTTTTCTTGGATTTGTTCACTTGATCTTCGTGCTCTTATATTTCGTACGGCTCTAGAATTGATCGTTCGACGACTCAAATTGGCCCCTTTGCGTTTTGGTTTTGGCTTTACTGACTGTACATAGAACATGTAAATAAATGAAGTTAAAATACTTAAACTGATAGGTTGTTGGCGGGAGCTTACAACACGTGTTTATTTACATGAGATCAATTAGTTAACGGAGAGTTAAATCTATTTTTTGTCAGATTAATAAATTGTAGATAAATTAATGATAAATTTACGATTATAGTAAAATTAATAGTGGCATTTTTGAGATAAATGATCGGATGTTTATTTCATTATAAAGAGGAAGGTATGCCGTTAATAATGGAACACAACATCAGCCAAATGGCCGCCACGACCACGCTAACAGGACCATATCCTTTTCCCATAACACCTCTTATTGGAAAACCCTATTAGATTTACTATGTGATTACCTTCATTATATGAATAGATATATACTAAAGTTTAAATAAATTAGTAACTTAATTTGTAGTTATAGTTTTAAGTATATTTTTCTTATAAAACGTAGATATATATAAAATTAAAACAAAACATTTTCGTACAACTTTTTTTATCAAACAAATTTTTTATCTTAGACCGGCAATAGCATCTTAAAGTGAAATCTAAGAAAATGTATATTTCAAAGCAAAAAACAAATAATAAAAATTAACTGCCCTTTTACTCTAAACAAGATCATAAAAGAAGCGAAAAACCTCAATTATTTTACCAAACAAAAGCACCAAAATTAACGTTAGTACATTCGCCTCAAGAATCCCCAGATGACACAAAATATAATGTCACAGTTTCACATGAATAGGACCGGCTATGTAAGGGGCCATTAGCTTTCAAGTCAAATGGGTTTGATCTTTTGGGCATCAGACTCGTTGCGTTAACTGTGATCCGCATCAGGGTGACTCCGCAGTATAAAAAATAGTATACAAAGCAGTTCCCATTCCAACAAGGTATATGACGTGTGTGTAGTGTATCTTAACCAGACCATGCTTGACATCGACTTCTCCTGTTTAACTTTGATGTTGGGTTAATTTCTCATCTTGCCAAATCTTGGTAAGACTGTAACAAGATTTATTTTTTTTTTTTTTCTTTCGTTCTTTCTTTTTTTTTCTTGTTACCTTTATGAATTGTCTTGTATTTTCGGTACAGTTTTAGTATATCATACGGTCAGGCACCGAGTGAACAGTGTTAAGTGTGAGAAAGGTGAAAAAAAGGTGAAATCTACATATCAGAAAGCATCCGGTGTGTGGTCTCTGTGCAACTTATGCTGTGCGGTGTGTGCACATGCGACAGATTAAAAGAAGAATAAAATAAATTTTTGTATTTGAATGAACATCATGTTGGAACAGAATCTTCATCTTAAAAAAATTAAACAAGAAGTTTATGTAGATATATTAATTGCTTGAAACTGAGAAGATCGTTCAATTACATTTCTTGGTATTTGGCGGTTTATTTGACTAATTATAAAGTTTCATCTGAAAGTCTAAAAACTTAGGATTCTTCATTTTCCAGTTGCTCAGCGTTCATGCCTGACTTTAGTCTTCTGGAGCAAAGAAGTTCCGATTTGGAAGAATTAATTCGAATGCCCCACATCTGATAGAACTCTTACTGCTTCTGGATGTGCTTTTCGACCCTCTGAGAAGCTATATATATTCAGTAAGAAAGACGTGGTGTATGTCAGTGAGTGATCGGCAAAGTGAAGGTTCTCGAAATCTTCGGGGATCACACGTCATGATATTGCAGACAAACCGTCCATGTTTTGAAACTTGTCGGTTACTCTAGCTTTAAAGTTCTTTTTAATACGTATGGGCTTGCAGTTCACTAGTTGAACGGAAACGCATGTGGAAGAAATAATAGAACGGTGGTGGTTTCGCTTGGAACTTCAACAGAAAATGCGGTGTTGAATGGTGTTCCCGAAAATCAAACTGTGTGTGTTGGATCATGGTATTTTTGGGTTTTCTTAGTAGTTTTTCACACTTACTAAAATTATTGAGGAAGGATTATTGACCTTTAGTAGGGAACCATGATCTTGTAGGCCTTGTAGCACCTTTTCTCATTGATCGTTACAATGTTAAAAAAACAAATTATTTTTTCAAGAAGTAGCTGATGTATGGCTGAGAAGATCGAAACCGTTTTGCGGAAGCCCCTATATATAAGATGAAGTAAGATACCTTATCTGGTCCGGTTGATTTCTTTGGATGGGAGCTGTTGATTGTACCAGGAATTTTGATTCATTCAGGCAGTTAGATCACTCGAAGCACTGAAAGTTCCATCAACTGTTTCGCGGGAAACAGAGATTTTCGGCTTCAACTTTTCATCTAGGAAAGCTGGATCAGCAGGTGGGTTTTGACAGTGAAGTTATATTGAAAATTGCCATTAATTTTTTTTCTCCAAAATGAAGTAAATTAAATTTTTTTTATGTATTTAGTCTTTACCTATGTTTATATACTTATTTAACTTTCCAAATGAGGCTTGAAGAAGTCAATGTATATCTATAATATATAATAAAGTGGGTCCGATTTCTCCTCTGATTTCTAGCAATAAATTCTTATCCACACGCTACACCTCTCCATAATGATAAAATTTTCCGATCTAAAGTTCAATAGCATTAAAAGATGAAATTTCGCTTTAAGCCTCATTGTCACTCGATGAGCCCAAACATTAAAGCCACTCTCCAACATCAATTGAAGGTATATTAGCATAAATTCTTCTTCTCCATAAGACACGTAGGTATAGCTCAAGAGGCAGCAATATACCTTTTAGTAAGAGGCCTAAAGAAGACATAAAAGTGATCGTGCCGATAAACAACCCCACGACAATGGCCAAACTAAAAAAAAAAAAAAAAACAATACAATTTCTCATTCAATAATTTTCTTTTGAAAAATAATTAAAGATTCTAAAAGTGTAATCACACGAAAAGAGAGCCGTTGTTGCGTCGTCGTTGGCTGGCTGTAAATGTTTAGTCTCGACGGATGAATAGATGGATGGTCGGATGGCCAACTCAACTATAAAGACCCCAAAAAAATCGAAGATACTTTCATTTAGCCTCCGAAAAAATTGATTGAACCATGTACCGTGATGTCGTCGACTTCCAGTCGTGCCTTTCTTTGGCATAGTGTACGGTGAATTCTACATATTAAATTTTTTTTTGGGACTTATACTTGAATTAAAATGCTGCACAAGATCAAGATGGTGCGGATGGTCAATTGACGAATCTTTGATAATTTATTTATGTACGTTAAATTTCATAAAATATTATACCCGCACCTATACTTACATTACCAATAGGTAGTAGGCTTAAATTTTTGTCCATTAAATGCAAATACATACTTAATTAAAAGAACTATACTAAAAAGGAAATCAAAAGCACTTAAGAAAAATTTGTACGATAAACTTTTTTTATCAAAACTAGTCCAATAATAAAATAATGTTTTATTTTAATCATTAATGTACCAGTTAATTGTAAATAGGTACATACACCAATAAAATTATTTATTGTGATATGTAGTATTGACCTATAATAAGATAAATTATTATTATTGTTAGGTATAATGTACTATTCATACTAGAATGAAAATTATGCTGGCAAAATTTGAAAAATTACCATTTTGTTTATCTCGGTAACGACGTTAAATACAAAATAGTTTGAATAACCTATATTTTAGAAAATTTAACGTTCTGCAAAATATATCTGAATGCTTTTGTCGTAGAACGTAAGAAGAGGAAAAATTATAGAGAAAAACTGAAAATATAGAAAATTTTGCAGTTTATCCAACCCCCCCCCCCCTCCCCCTTTTAGCACAGGATCCTCTAGGTCCAAAACTTGAAATGGAACAACATCCTAAAATTTCATTGACCACCGACCTTTTCCCACCAAACTCCATTTTTTTCTACGTGTCGACTGGACTACTAGGTATACCTAGTTGTTGGCGGCCATGAAATAGCTATATCTCCTGCCAAAAATTGTTTTATTTTTTAATTGTGTCCACAGTTTGTTGTTGTTTAATTTACTTACTTCTCAATGTAAATTGAAATATGCAGCGCAAGGTACGCATCCTAACAGTATGTAATATGTATGCAGTATGTAATCATACAAAACAAACATATCTTCCATGATTGTTTTTTTTTTTTTTTATTTTATCTGTCTGACAGTTCAAAAGTACCAATTTCTAATACAAAAACACGACAGCTGATGCGGCTGCAGATGAGATTTTTGGGAATTTCCAACTTACCTATCTATGTATATACCAAAAAAAAACCAGTAGTGCGGCGGCTTAGCTCAATTATATTGTGCATCAATTTTGTACCACTGATAGATAACCAAAAAAACGATTTTAGATATTGGGCCCTTCCAAATCCCTCCAATTTAGGTGGGCGGGTCAAATTTATAAAAAAAAATTACTTACATTGGAAAAAAATATTAAAAAAACAACGGCAACACTTAAAATATCTTTTTTCAAAGCCAAGACTTTTTTCTTTAATTTTATGTTTAAATTATTCTTTTAAAATAAATAGTTAAAAAAAAAAATTCAAAAAAAAAATAACAAATTTGTAATAAAATAATTTTTTTTTTCAAAATTTAGTGATGTATTATTTTATTTTTCGATGCTCTAATCAGTTTTGAATAAAAAGTTAAAAACCAGAATGGTGTAAGTATTTTAGTTTTCTAATTAAATATTATTCAATTATTAAATTTACAAAAAAATTATTTTAGCAAAATCTTGTTTCGGTACCTGTATATTTTATTTTCATGAACTAAATTTTATCAAAAAACAAAATGCATTTTTATTTTCTTATCTAAAGTAAATATGACAATGTCGTATCCCCTTCCACGCGACTCCGGCACTCCATGCCTATACCAGAAATATGTCTATTTTTAGTTTTGTTAAAGGCTTTTATTACGGTTCGCGAGTCGAACGTTTGCCTCGAGGCAATGGTTTGGCGAATGGTATACTTTGGTTTAACGCGAAGGAATTCGTGTGCTTCACGAACCATTATTTGTTTGATTTACTTTCGCTAATGAATTAACGTTTAGGGCAAAGAACTTCCGATTTTTAGCGATTTTTCAATAACAATTTAATGCATTCGCCAACTTTTATGTTCGCTTCGGAAACAAAAATAAGTGCGCTCTAATCTTTCTATTCTTTATTGAGGTTGTCTTAAATTAAGTAAGTAGGTTTTTTATTAAGACCAACTAGAACTTGTTACAGCACGTAGTTCAAGGATTGGAATTAGTGTCTGTTCCCAGATGTAGCAACTTTGGTACATGGCTCTCATAGCATGTTGCTTCAGTGCAACTAATGTGGAAGGAATTTTTTGCACTGAACTTGTTTTTGAAAGTTTTTTTTTTTTCGAGTTTTATTGGTGTTAGTGCTTATATAGTGAATATCTCTATCACGTGCTTCGTTTCCTCAGGAATAATTACCGGGGTACACGTATAAGATTCTGGAGAGCTGTGTTAAGTCTGGCATCGAACTCCAGGTTAATATTTAATTAGAAAACTAAAATACTTACACCGTTCTGGTTTTTAACTTTTAATTTAAAAATAATTAGAGCATCGAAAAATAAAATAAAATTTAGTACATTTCATTTCAAAAAAAAAAAATTTTTTTTTTAAATTTTTAATTTGAAATTTTTTTTTTAAACTATTTTTTTTTAAAACTTAATTTAAACACATAATTTAAGAAAGAAGTCTTTGAAAAAAGATATAGCACGATATTGTATTTGTAAGTGTTGCCGTTGTTTTTTAATATTTTTCCAATGTAAGCAATTTTTTTATATAAATTTGTCCCGCCCACCTAGATAAACGAGAATTAGAAGTGGCCCAATATCTAAAATTCCTTTTGTTGTGGTTATCTATCAGTGGAAAAAATTTGATGCTTTTATCACAATTATTGTTTACATGGGCTCTATGCCGCTTGACTAACTGTTTTTAGTTCTGAAACATCGTAAAATAATAAATAAAATAATAATGTAAAACATTCAGAGACGTGCAGAAATGTATTACTAGAATTTTCAATTTAGCCGGACTCGGACGTTATTACTTTGTATTGCTTATTTAATAAAGCAAGGGCAGGTGCAGCTGTGAAAAAGTAGAACAATGGCTGCTGCAAACAGATGAATTGTAGAGTATCAAACTATTCTATACAGCTGATTCATTTACCAGAAAAGGGTAGGTCCAAGTATAGACTCTTGTGGAATTCCATTTCTTATTATTATCATCCGAGACACCTTTTAATCAGCTGTGATTATTGCAGCCTTGCATCCATCCAGTAAAGAAGGGTGCTTCGAGAGAAATATTTTTCGAATGATTTTTTTGTGTGAAGTAGAAGATTCAATGACGAGCTCTATTAAAAGCTTTACCAGTGGATTCAAACTGGTCAGCTGAAAATAGAGGGGTTGAGATGGCTGGAGATTCGTGGAGTGGAGTGGCATATGGACAACAAAACGCACCAGCAGCTTTCCAATCTAATCCTGATGGTGTATACGTATACGGTACACACAAATGGAAAACGATTTATCCCCGAAAGCCCGATTGGTTTTGAAAGAATAGTAGGTAGGTATTTAGATTTTTCTGGTATTTGGTTGAGGTAGGTAAAATTTTCGCAACAAATTTCGAGTTTATAGGTATATAGTATGTATATCAATAAATTAAATCATTTAGTTTTTCTACTGTGATTTTATAGAATTTCTTATTCTTTGTTATTGCAATCGCGTGAACTTAAAACCACTTATCCAATTTGTTCCTTCACCACGTTTGGGGATTTCTTCGTAAATTTTCAGCTTTCTTTGAAAGGATGCAAATGCAATACTGATGGTTAGGACCTATAAACTACAGTATTAATATTCCCCAGTTTAAAGTCTGTGCTCGTGACGAATCATTTAGATGCCTATGAAAGGTAGGTAAGGCATACCTACACAGGTATTTTAGGTTTGCTTTTTAAGACTACTTTACCTAATTTCCAAAGCAAGTGTATTTTAGATATATTTATATATTCTTTTATTCTTTTTCCTAGGTAGGTTTATATATACATAATAATAAATTCCGAAAAAAAAGGTTACTATCAGTTCTATGACGAAATTTAATTTGTTTAATGTATTGCCATCAATTTCATAATCTTCACTCACAGAACAGCACACCTGAGTGACCTGAGTAGGTGCACATAAAAGTATCTACAATCGGAATTCAAGTCCCCCTCTGTTCATATCCTTAAAAAATAACCAAGAAGAAGAAATGAATAATACAATCCAAATACGTAAATACACATTACCAAAGAGGGGAAATACTCTCTACACTTCCGAAATGTCGAATCGCTCAAGCGTTCAAAACAGGACAACGAACGGACATATAAAAACGATGATGGTTACGTTACGAAGAATAAAAGTAACTTTTTTTTTTTCTTTAATAGTCATGTCACATCTCATCCTGCAGCCCAAACCAAACCCATGTATGTATAGGAAGGAGGATATCCCACCGATACAAAACTAACTTATTACACCCCAAGTGCCGGAAGGGAAGTTGGTTTGAAATCGGAGAAGGTTGCTCGGTTTTATCTTTTCATTGAATTTTTTGTAGAGCTTCTCCCGTAATCGATCGATATTTGGATTTTCAGTGTTTGGTCAGTTTCACCCTCCGTTTAGAGCTACAAAATCTATCTCATCGCCACGACTTGGCTCATCCAAGAGTACCTATTTCGGAAATTAAACATAAAAAAGTCACCATCAGGATGGCTGACTGTGCATGTAATTTCATCCGCTGCAATGATCCTTGCCACTCTTTTTTATTAATGTTATTTTTTTTGTTTTGTTTCTTAACGTGCGCATACGTGTTCCCCTCAGCATTACCACCGTTTGGAGACGAAGACGACAGGTGCTTCAAGGATCTACCAGGGAGGAAAGATGTAAGAGTTAGTACCTACGTAGGTATTTTTTTTTTATTATTTCTTAACGGCGAACGAATGGACCGCATGGAAGAGGCTTTCACTATAAAGACGTGGAGAGATGTTGTGTGAAGAAAAAAATTGTCTGGAGTAGGTATTTTTTGTATGTCCTTATATTCAAAAGGAGGCCAACTTGTATTCTTCTTAAACCGATGCGATGGATCAGAATGATGATTCGGTGGGTGCAAGGAACCCTTATGCCATGTTCAAAAGGAGAATGACTTGTACACAGCCTTCACGTCTGTCGGACGATGAACTCTTACAACGGGCAGACGGCCAGCTGATGGCGTTGACATCTTATTTTTTTTTTATTATCACGCCAGCAGTTGGACAAGATGATGTTTGTTTTTTTTTTTACAGAATCCTTTTATAAAGTGCAGTTGATTGTTAATTTTTTTCTTGTTCGATCAATGTGGGGCGAATACACAATTAACAGGAAACTATCATAGGATTGACAGTTCATAGGAATGCACTTCTATATTTGTAGATGGTATTACGTTACTAAGAAAAAGGAATATCAATACTCCTGGAGTTGACTTGATAGTAACTATCGAGGTGGGAAAATCATCGTCAAACATCCTTTGACGAATTTACACCCTCGCTCTGGAAATGTATGACTGTGAAGAAGTATAGGTGTACGAAATCTGGGGCGAAAATTACCACACACGTTTCGAATAACTGATTTTATTATTATTTACATGAAGGGTTTACATTAAACAACTGCAAACCTAGATACTGCAATCGAGCAGCCTCGCAAACTATGAACTTAATTTTGTAGGTATAGAATAGATACTCTAGGTAACCTTGAAATAATCCAAAGCAGCCGGTTATGTCGCAATTTTCTGACTATTATATCAGACCACGTGCAGCCGAACAATTAGTGATGCTGACGCTGGGAACCTGGATAGACCAAAGGTATCAAAAAAATCAACCGGCCGTCAAGAAAGTGGATTGGGATGTAGGACATGGGAAATTTATCACCATAATATGTATAGACAGCGGTTCATTGTTAGTGGTTTTGTAATAATGTGACGACTATAGAAGTTCTGACTTCAAACTTCGAAAGCTCCAAATGTAGATAAACGAACGCCTGTATTGATGCTAAATTTTGGAACTTAAAGATGAAGCATGACCACGCCCCACGGAAGAGGATGATGACTTAACTAAAGAAGCATGCCACGATCTCCTCGAAAGTAGATTATTCTATGGCGACTGCAAAACCAAAGGCCTTTTTTGTTGGTTTGACAGTCGGAATACACATGCTTGTACGAGAACACTTCAGCTACACCGGATTAGGTAAAATGTCATAATATAGCAAGAAGAGTCGATTTCCACACCACACAATAAACGAACATTCTTTGTATAACTGTTATGTTAGGCCGCATCTTGAGTATGCCTCACAAGTATGGACCCCTTTCTATGAAATCCATAAGAAACGTATTGAATCAGTCCAGCATAATTTTATTCGCTTTGCTCTTAAAGGCCTTCCATGGGCTGATCCTTATAACCTGCCACCATACGAGCATCGGATAAGGCTTTTGCAGATACAATCTTTATATCAACGTAGAGTAAACAATGACTTAATTTTTCTCCATCAACTTATCTCTGGACAAATTGATTCATCGGATCTGTTAGCCTTAATTGGTTTTAACTACCGCGGACGGTCGTACCACCTTCGAAGTTCTGAGCTTTTTAATATTGAACATCACAGAACCAATTATGGCATGCATGAGCCTCTCACGCGGATGAGTAAGTTATATAACTTGAACAATGGTGTGTTGGATTTTAATTTAAATAAAAGTAATTTAAAAACTATCTTCAGAACCAGTGCTCCACGATCCTAAATGTTTCTGTGTAATTTTGTTTAATTTTGTCTTTATATGTTTTCATCTTTTTATGTGCAAGTGTTTTTGTTTTTGTTGCATTGTGCCTACTAACAACTAACACCTGCACTAAGTGATGAGCCAGTGGGACACATTTTATGTGTCGGCAAATCTTCTTTCATCTGCTGATGCTTGCTTTAAGCTCCATTTGAATAAGATCTGATAGTGTATAAAAAAAAAAAAAAAAAAAAAAAAAAACATATATTTATATTTATGAAGTCACCAAAAGAGGTAGGTATAGGACATCGCGAAGTAAAAATCGCAAGACACAACTTCTGGCTGTTTAGCTGACCAGTGTGACCACGTAATTCTTAATATCTCAGGAAGTCTGCCACCTCGAATGCAGAAGACTATAGTGTTAACACTGTCAACAAGCCATAAAACGTGCTTCCACTCACTGCTGTGCTGGGTTTCACTTGGCGAACCTAACAAAATTCTCGTTTGACGAATAGTGCCGTCTGCCGTAGGCATGAAGCTCATAATGAGCCTACCAGGCAATGCCGCAGACTATACAGGGTGATTGGTATAAGGTGCACCAAAAAGATGGAGCGTGTAGGTGGAGTTAAGACAAGAAAAAAATCGTATGGGAGGGGGGGTCTATTTTAACCCGTTTAGGCGGGAGGGGCAATTTTCTAAAAACTTGACTTAAATCTGAAAAAAAAAATTATTTAAAAACAACGGTGAATGATACAAAACGATGTTATATTTTTTTGGAAAGCCAGAAAACTACTCTTTTATTTATTTTTTTAATTAAGTTGTTTAAGTGAACAGTTTTAAAAAAATTAATTTTCAAAATTTTGAAAAAAAAAAATTTAAATTAATTTTTTTCAAAATTTTATGTAATTAACTATTATTTTCAAAATTCAATGCTCTTATTAATTTTTAGTCAAAAACAGAAAACCGGATGCCAAAATGTATCGTAGTTTTTGAAGTAAAAAGTTAATTCTTTTTTTTTATTATTTGATTAAAATCGGATGGTATGTAATAAAAAATAAAAAAGGGATAATTCCCTAATTAATAATTGACCTGAGGAGGTCAAATTTGGGAAAACCAAAAAAAAAAGTGTTTTTCTTGGAAAAAAATACTTCTAGTTTTTCTTAATTTCTCAAAAACTAAGATACATTTTGGCATCTGGTTTTCTGTTTTTGACTAAATATTAATAAGAACATTGAATTTTGAAAATAAAAATAATAGTTAATTACATAAAATTCTGCAAAAAATTAGTTTAAAATTTTTTTGTAAGTTTTTTTTTCAAAATTTTGAGTTTGAAAATTAATTTTCTTAAAACTGTTCACTTAAACAACTTAATTTAAAAATTAAATAAAAGAGTAGTTTTCTGGCTTTCCAAAAAAACAAAGCTTTGTATCATTCACCGTTGTTTTTAAATAATTTGTTTTCTGATTTAAGTCAAGTTTTTAGAAAATTGCCCCTCCCGCCTAAACGGGGGGAAATAGACCCCCCTTCCCATACGATTTTTTTCTTGTCTTAACTCCACCTACACGCTCAAGCTTTTTGGTGCATCTTATACCAATCACCCTGTATAAGCAGTCCTGATGGGACATTAACGGGCAAGAAAAAAGAAATGAACGCCTAATTCTTGCGAATAGAGAGATGGTCGATTCCATTGAGTTTCTTAGCGACAGATGTGATTTTCGAAAAGCAGCTATGAGACAACCATATACCAATCCGCTGGAGTTACTCGGAACCACGCTACCTTGATGCAATAACTCTTCTGGACGGAGAAATTATAACAATTAACGACGAGGAGGCTTTACAATTTAACTTTGATGCAACGTCATCCTATATCACGGTGACTTAATTCTGTTAATGTTGTTCTTTTTAATAGAAAAGTATAACTTGATTCCAAATGATTAAATAAATCACACTTTGATTTAATAGATATATTTTATTTTAAGTTGCGCATCCATAACCATCTTTATTAAAGCAGAAAGTGAAATAGAAAAAAGGAAGAGAAGATTAAGATATTTGTATAGAAGGAAATAGATAAAGAGAGATTAGAATGAAAATGTATCAAAAAGTCTCAGTAATAATTCAATTCAAAAAATTCCAGTTTTTCTGTATATTTGGCTCATCTTAAGTTCACGGTATCACGAATTTGCACACGCTGATACTTTTTTTTGATAAATAGTTTTTGATAGATATTTTTTTTTGATAGATAGGTACCTATACGCTTAAAAACAATATAGGTATTTCCAACTTAACAATATATGGTATTTTTGGGATTTTTTTTTTCTTGTTGATTGTTTAGGAAAACTTGCTTTATCGCTTCTTATTGTTGATTTATACATACCTATATATTGAAAAAAAAAATAAACAAAAATTATGATTCGTTCGAAATTTTGCATACCCAAAGCTGCACACACCCAAACTCGCACCGACAACAAATCCTTAAGTGGGCCAAGCAGGGAGATTGCAGAGGGCAGTATGCTCCCTCTTACCCATCTCAACTTTTAGGGGTTCAAGTGGGCCCCACAGGTACTGTTATTGAAGAAAATTGCGATACAAAAATAAAAGTTAGGTTAAATCCAAAAATAAAATAATTTTTAATCGGTTTTAACGATGTTTCCTCGTTTTAATATTTTAATCCTGTTCTATTTAGACCTCCTCCAACCTGTAAAAAAATATCGACTTTCAAAGTGTGCTACGTGAACTAAAGTCGCCACGTATATTTAATTGTCACTTTTTCTTTCTTAGGTAACAGTTTTGTATCGAATTATGATAATTTTTATTTTTGCACTAATCGTTGAATAAAATAGGTACTTTTTGAAATTTCATAATTCATAAATAAATACGTAAAATATTAAATTGTATAACAGTAGGTAATACCATTATATGCAAGAGATATAACATAAAAAATGCATTGTATAAATAATGTGTTATGATACTGCATCAATAGGTAGGTTATAAATATAACTTTAACATAAGACTTAAAAACCTCTCTCATGGTAAACCAACCTCTTAAATCAGCAATTCGCAGCATTGAAGGATGAAACGATGGAAATAAAATAAAATAAAATATTTTGCGTATCCAACAGCAACAAGATCGTGATCTGAATTCAATGTTTCATATTGAATACCATAGGCCCATGTATTCATTGAAAGACATCCAGCAAGCACAATGATAACCATCACGCATCGCGCAAAAACCTTCACAGATGGAGAAACCAAATCCAAGTATTGAAAAAAAAAAACAACAATTCCATCACCATCCAAAAAAAAAATGTCGGTCAAAACAAATTCTTTGACATAAAAAGTATCTACACACTACACCTAACTGATGAGTCTAGCATTCCTATTTATAATTTGGCCAAAAAGCAAATCAGTATCAGTACCTCGAGTCATTTCATTGGAATTATGATGAATTAACTTTAAATATACAAACACCTCTCTCTAAGCTTCAATAGCAAGAAATAGTCGTGTAGAAATACCGATGTTGTTTAGTTGGGTGATTGGCGCGGTAAATATGAAGCAATGATAACAAAATATCTTATAGCTGATAGATTAAGAGTCACATGCGCACTCACTTCATCGCCATGCTGTAAAGTCCAACGTCCGCCCGCCCGGTAGATAGAGCTCTTCGTAAAAAAAACTATGTCGTGTCGTAGTTTGTTTGTTCAACCTCAACGTGATAGCGATTGTAGGATAGGTATACTTACGTACATATTGATGACTGAAAATCAATACATGAAGGTAATCCCCATCAAGCTAGATGAACTTAACTATAAAAAAAAGCGCATTTGACTACACATGCATATACCTATAGATATAGATACTAGAAGGATACTTAGTTTTTTACAGCGCATCTATATGTGATGTTACTGTAAGTGTAAGTACACTTAATGGATAATAATGTCAATGATTATTATTTATGGATTGTGGTGCAAAATACTTAGTTACTTTACTTTACTATAATATGTATAGGCACCTACCATCCATAGATACAGGATAGATATCTACTGATGTTAACCTTAAATCTTAAGGCAAAATTAATCTTTTGAACTTAACAACATTATTAGGTGTAGGTAGGTACCTATTTGTATCTAAACAATAATATATGCCCTTGTTATAAATAATGAAATAAACAAAATGATTAAGAAAAAATTAAATAAAATTTATGAGTTTTAAAAATCAATTAAAACGTTGGTATAGGTAGGTACCTGTATCTTCATTAATCTATACCTACTTTTTCCAAGAAAATAAAGATAAGCAAGAATAAAAAAAAAATTGGATAGAAATACCTATTAAATTGAGAAAAAATATTGGTTTATCAACTAAATTATTATTAGGAACTCGTGAGCTCGTGACTTGAATGATGAAAAAATAAGATAAACTTTGAAACAAATAAATGAATGAAATAATCTTATTAAGAAACCACAAAACAAATTGGTAAAAACATACCTACCTATATACCTACATACCTGTTTGGTTTGAAATACAACTCGTAATCGGGCGGACATACAGTCATGGGCACAATTATATGCACAATGTATTTTTTACATTAAATCTCTTGAATAAAACGGTATAACTTATAAACAATATAATATTTCACATTATTGTTTATTTATTATTAAATTTCAACATTTTCTTTTAACTATTACATCAAAAAAATTATCGAAATTCCATATATAACGGTTAAATCCATACAAAGAAGAAGGGCAAAATTATTTGCACATCGCAAATAATGGGCATAATTATAAATTTATAAAAAAAATTAAATTGTTTATTTTTTTATCTACCATTATTTAATGTATCCTTAATATTTCAAAAGTTATAAACAAATAAAAATCAAAATTTACTTGTTATGTTTTTGGAGTAGAAGAATTTTTTTGTTTTTCTTTTAAGATAAAAAGATCTTGAATGCAGTTTTATGGACAATTTCACAAAGTAAACATTTTTGTTTTTAGTTTTTTGTAAAATTAATATTTTAGATAAGTTAGAGCGTGTAGAAGAGGAGATGATGCAACTTTTTGAATTTTTGTATGGATTTAACAGTTATTATATATAGAATTTCGAAATTTTTTTTGATGTAATAGTTTAATGAAAATGTTGAAATTTAATAATCAATAAACAACAATGTGAAATATTACATTTAGTTTTATTCAAGAGATGTAATGTAAAAAATACGTTGTGCAAATAATTTTGCCCATGACTGTACATATACTAAACCAATATTATTCTATTTAACAATTTTCATAGATAGGAAGACATTTTTAGATATTGAATCAAGGATTTGTTTTTAAAGTTTCACATTACCTATAGTCATAAAATTATATCCTCGCATGCTCATAGACATTAAGGTAGGTAAGATATACACTGTGGTCCATATCACACACCATCGCACATCATACAACATTTGGCTTTCGAGTACACATGGGTATATAGTAGATGGTGGCGCCTACTGGTGAGATTGCGCCATATAAGTAGTATCTATACGTATACATAAGATTTTTTCTAAACGCAAAATAAAATTGAGTAAAAAAAACAGGTGAGAAAGGTAATTTACAGCTTTTCCTAGGGCGACAAAATGTTCTAATCCGCCACTGGTAAAACCTCTTTATTTATTAGACTCAGAGCTGTAAAAGAGTTAAATCATTTGGTTATTGCATTCATTTGAATGAAGACTGCAACGAGATGGATTCCCAATTCATTTTGAATTCCCATATTCATTTTGAATTCAATCTCCCAATTTTTTATTTTTTTTTTGTATAAAACTGAATCTTTTGTAATGCGATTGTAATTTTTGTTTTTTCTAAAGAAAATGGCAACTAAATATTATTAATCCTGAAGGCCTGATTTTATTTATAATGGGATTTAAACGCTCTTAATTCTGAATTCATTTTGAATTCAGTGATTTAAGTCATTGAATGAAAAATAATTTAGTGATTTAAGTCACTGAATTCAAAATGAATGGGATTACATGCTTAATTATGAAATCATTTTGAATTCATCGATTTAAATCACTGAATTCAAAATGAATGGGAAATGAGAAAAAGTTAATTCTGAAGTCATTTTAAATTCACGGACTATATGACCTTTAATTAAATTTTTAAGGAAGAAAAGTATAAACAACGTAGAGTCGTTCGGGGTATAAGCGTGCGCAGTCGGAAATTGTGCGCATAGTGGTTTTCTCGAAAAAATGGGTGCCTGAATTTTTGTCCAGTTATTGCTTCGATATCTTTGATCTTGTGTTTTTGGGATCTTGTGGTTGGGTTAGACACTATAGGGGTCACTATAGGTACCTACTAGGTACCTATTTTCATCCGTTCTTAAAAAATATACCTATTTATTTATTTCATCTTAGTTGCACTCTCGAGTTTACCTACATCGATCGTCATGACATCGATGATCAGATTTTTGTCTTATGAGTAGGTAGGTACCTACCTATACGATTTTTACCACAAAACCATAATCATTGTGCCGCTGTCCGCATGTTCCTTGCAGCACCGAGCACGGTCCCCAAACTGATCACCCAACCAGTTTCTTACTGCCAAGCTTTGGTGTGCTGCTGGAGATCCATCTTTGCTGGTCTGGTAGATACCTACATACCTAAATACCTACTACCTAGATTATATTATCTGCTATAGGTAGATATAGCCAAGGAAAAGTTGTCGACCTAAAAGGTCTTGTATAAGTAGGTGGCACGAACTGCAGATTATAATTCTCTATTTAGGTAGGTACCTACTAGGTAGGTTGGTACCTACCTTCCTACCCACATACCTATGTATAACGGAATTCAAAAACCGTGGTCCGATTACTGTTTATTTAAAAATACATACCTATCTATACCTACCTAGGAACCTAGGTACCAAGTTTCAATCACCATCATGGCATCATCAAAATCGTTATTCGATCTCTATAACGTTTCATTTAAATAATAAGTTTTTTTTTTGCATCGCCTTTTTTAGCACGCGTGGGCAGTAGCACGTGTAGGTTCCAATTTTGTTTGTATAGGTATCTAATCTGTAAACAAAATTTTGCTTAGAGCTTAAGCCTAAAACACGCTACCTTCGCCCTTACTACATTACATCTCTCCTCTTCTACCTACTGAATGCATAAGCCATAGGTACCGTGTACATTCTACATACCATTTCAAAAGAATTTTTATCACACACGACTCGACGTCACATCACAGGCCACAGCAGCGGCGCACAAGCAAACTTACTGTTGCTGCTCTGGTTGTCCTCCATTGCATTTAGTTTCTTCTTCTTCTAACACACATTTTATATACTCTCCTCTCTATGTACCAAAAACCAACCCAAGTCCAAGTGCCACCAAAGTATCTGCAGAGATTTCCTCTCCAAAAACCACCAAAAGTATCTCACCAATGACCAAGCCGCAATTTATCAGTTTTTTTTTTTTTTTTGTTTAGTTGTCAAATTCTATGTGTGCAGATGCAAAGATACAACAAACTAACACAACTTTATTCTGAGGAGGAGAAATATAATAGAGCGAGATTGAGATACACAAACACAATCAAAAAATATCAAAATGAATATTCGCTCAGAAAAAAGGGGGAGAGAAAAATGAACTATGAAATTAATTCATTTCGTGGTGAATTCGCCATCACATCAAAACAAATTAAAGTTTTTTGATAAATTATAGCTAACTTCACCTTTCCCCTTTTTTGGAATAAATGGTGTCGCTTTTGTCGTGTGCCGTGTGATGAGGTGACAAACTTAATTTGTTTTGTTATATTTTTGAAGCTATCTTACAATTTTAGAACCTATGTAGTTTAATTTTCAAAACAAAAATAATCACTTAAGTGCCTAGGTAACTACCAACCTTTCTAAAATACATTTAAGCATCTAGTTACATATTTAAACAGTGAAGTTTGGACAGATACAGTGAAATGTGTAGATAAACTTAACTGGCAGAATAGCCAAAAAAACAAAAGGAACCGTTCACTTGTTTGGATTTGGATGGACTCGAAAGTTGAGGTGTGAGGTCTAAAAGATAGGTAGGTACCTACTTATCCAAAATCCAAGATTTGTGATTGTGATCTTTCGCTGTTTCGTTTTTTTTTCTAAATTATTTTCTTCTCTGTGTTGTTCTCCACGGATTCTGCTCCTTAAAAACACGCCACACTGCGCACTTCATTGTGCGGATACAAGATACAAATACAATGAAACAGCTAGCTGTTCCCCGATGTATCTACCTAGCTAGGTAAAATCGCGAAATTCCTTTTCAAACTCAAATAGACTGTTGTGGAAAAGCATTCAGCGAAACGGTTTATCCGCCAGCATCGATTCTGCAAGTGCAAGTTGTAGTTTTGGATACCTACATAGCTACATATCTACAGATAGGTAACGTACCTTACCTACCTATAGTTTTTTTCCTTACTGGATTGGTGGTGGGTACTAGTGGGTGCGTGGATAGATACTTTTATGGTATAGTGTTGGTGTAAGTAAGTGTAATATACACACAACTAATTCATACAGACATACCTATACCTACCTACCTGCGAAAAAACGAAAATTCAATTTCACCTCAGTGCATCAATAATCTGCAATTTAATTGTTCGACTTTGATCGGGTTAAAGTTTTTAAGTGACGACGTATTATTTAACATGGTTTGTTTACCTGCATACGAAATATAAATATCTAAATAAATATAAAGACAACCTTACGTAATGATGTGTAGATTACATTTTCTATTGCAGATATCGGTTTATTTAAATACTATTTAAGTAGGTAGTAACTATTAACTAAAAGAAACTGTATTGTTGTGTTTGTTGAGACTCAGCCACCCAGCTATAATTCCGTAAACAAATAAGTGTTAGTTTATCGAAACAGTGATTGATAAGTTTTCTACCTATAACTGCAAGTTTCAAGTTAAATCATAAAGTTCATCCTAACTATAAGAATGGTGAGTAATCGTTCAAATATACTTATTTAAGGTATGAATCTATTTATGTTATGAATATGGTTATGACATGATATGAACTATATTTACCTTCCTAAAATATCTAAACCTAGTCCCTACCTACTACAAAACTTATTATAAATGTAGGTAATACAATTTGATGCTCAACAAGATAAGTGTCTATCCTGGGTAGGTACCTATTAAGGTAGGTACCTACTTACATATCTATTTCGTAAAAAGTCTAAATGCATCAAGGTCCATTTCTAGTGAAGAACAAGTTGGTAGGTTAGGTGTAGATAGGTAGTTATGTTGGATGAATGTATTTATTTAACCCGTATAACTTTTATCGATTTTTCAATTCGGTGTTGAATAATAAATACCCAGGTAGGTAGGTACATATACCTACTTTACTCAGGTAACTATAAACTAAAAAAAAAACATTGGTGAACTTGTTTCTTCTTATCGCTACCTATCCTGGGTCCATAGGTAGATAGTCTTGATTCCTTGCGGGTTTGCCTAAACATTCAAGTTTTAACTTTAGCTTTTTTTTATTCACAAGACCCATTGAGCGTTCAAATGTATGCATTGATTTTTTTAACAATTTAGTTGATTGCAATCATTCACGCTTTCATTTGCATTTGTTTGAATATATTATTCACATTAGGCCGAGCGTTAGGCCATCTTTTGTAATATTTGTGGGTAATTTCCGTAAATACGAAAAAAAAATACTGAAGCATTGGCTTCTATCTTATTTAACAAAATTTTATATTTATGAATCAAATGTCAATTGAATGCATTTCGAGAGAAAGAAACAAAACAAAAATGCAAGACTGATGTGTCACACGAACTTGTTCTCGTTTGTATAGTAAGTAAAATACGTAAGAAAGTAGGTATGTAGGTACATATGTATATGTAGTTAAAAGGCAAAAAATATCAAAAAAGGCCTAGACTTTAGATGAAGATGTGTGGGTAGCTAACATTAAAGGCTATAGGTTTCCCCTTGAAAAATTGATGGGTGTTTTGCGCCAATCTTTTTAGATTTCACAATTTTTAGAATATTTGAGTGAATCAAACGGGTTGTGATTGGAAAATTATTGGACTAAATATTTATAAAGTGATATAATTTTTTTTTTCTGTAAAAAAATATGAGAAACATTAAAATTTAAATAGCTATAGTTTTTTTTTTATTTTTTTTTATTTTTTCTGAAAGAAAATATGTAAGAAAAAACTGAAAAGAAAAACTTACATTAAACGTTAATTAGGTAAGCTAAAATTTAAAATGACATCTTGTCATCTTGTGTTTAATATATATAACTTAAATGTCAAGAATGAATGAATGAATAAATTAAGGGATTGTGGGTGCACTGCGACCTTTAGATCTATTGTGCCCCCTTTACTAGGGCTGGATGATTGACTCATTCTACAGCTCTTCCTCCATCTTAATATCTTTAAGGAATAATAGTATCTGGAGTACCTACTTGTAGAGAGGGTAATTCGCTCTCCTCTATCTGGTAACTTCCCAGATGTTTTATTCTTTTGTGCATTATCGCCCCACACTTTCCTAGAAAGTGATTTGGCGTTTCTTCATGGTCGTCACAGAATCTGCAGGTTGCACTACTGGATATACCTAGGATGTTTAGGTGTCTTTTAGTTTGCAGTGACCACTGAGGAAACCCGTTAAGATTCTAAGTTTGTTTCTATACTCAGGTTTATACAAGCTTGAGATCGTTTTTGGTTATAGTTCCCAAGAAGCATTTTGGCTTGTCTCAGTTTAGGGAGTTCTTTCCAGTTTTTGGATCTTTTTGCCTCCTCTTCCGCTTTGATTTGATTTTTTATCACATTTCCACCTATCGCGTAATAGGGTTCCGGCCCCATCAGGGGTGCCACTGTTCCTGCCTTAGCCAAAACATCAGCTTTCTTATTTCCCTCAACTCCAACATGTCCTGGGACTCAGTATAATGTTACAGTGTTATTTTTGCATAATTTGTTGAGTTCGTTTACACTCTCCCAAAACAGCTTCGAGCTGATTACGCAGGAAGTTAGTTCTTTGAGTGCAGTTTGGCTGTCTGACATTATGGCTATATTCTGTTTCCGGTAGTTAACTTAAACGTCATACAAATTAAATCGGCTCAGCAGTTATCAATGTATGGCCAAATTTGTAAAAACCGTTAACACCTAATCGCCGTTTTGTGCATTTTCAAGAGAATCACCAAAAAGTACCTACTACACATGAAGTTTAAAAAAAGCCCTTCCCGCACATCATACCTTCTTATATTCGGGGATACCCTGTAGAAAAAACGCAAAAATTGTATCTGACAATTCTGTCAGTCTGTATAAGCTTATAAGTAGTCTGTCTAAGGTGGGTCAACCAAATAAGGCCCGGCGCCTAATAAGGCCCAGTGGACAGAAAACAACAAAATCAACAATTAACGGGACTTTTTTCTTGCTAGGTAAAGTAACCCTTCGCATTTTATCTCACACAAAACAAAAAAAAAATGCCGGTTACCTCGATCGTGTTGAATTTTGTAGCCTGTTGAAGTTTTCAAAGGTGTGACCACGTGGCTTTTATAAAAAAGTGAATGAAAAAAATTATTTTTTTGTGGACAACATTAAGAGATAAGTAGATACCTTTATTATTTTTTTAGTTAAATACATTTTGTATGCATTTATTTTAGTTATTGTTTACCTGCTAGATTTTTGTTAATAATTTTGTAAACTAAAATCTATCATGGTCCTAATGAGGCCAATGAAAAATTTGAGTGGGCCATATATTTTAACGTATAAGTAATTGTTCAGCTAGGGATGGTCAATTAACATTTCCACTTGTGCTAAAAAGTGAAGGGTTCAGTTTTTTAGCAAAATTAGACGCTTTTTGTGGCAGAACGTAAGAAAAAAAGTTAACAAGAGGAGAACAATTGTGAAAATTTTCAGTAGGTATTATATGTAGATATTAGAGGCTAAGTAAAACCATAATATGTTTAATGATTCTTATTCTTTCAAATTAAATGTTTTATCTAAGTTTTTTTTTTGTTAAAAAATGTAAAAAAAACTCATGAATAAATAAAACTTATGAATAAAGTAACTAAAATTCTATCCCGAGATCTGAGAAATTTGCAGAAGAAGATGCATTTTAACGGGGTTTGCCGAGGATCTTGTTATGCAATCTTAAATCCGTTATTCAACATATTTTATTACAGCGATGTTGGAAGTTATAAAAACCTATTTTAGAAGCCCTTTCAGAGTTAATTAAGTATCTTTTCACGATAAATCATGCTGATATCGATCAGTTGTTTCTGCCGTTTAAATAAAAAATCATATATAGTTTTATTTGTTTGACTGGCCGCTTTCAATAATGGTAAAGGACATTCTAACAAATAACTAGAACTAATTTGTACGCCTTAAGGCTTCAAAAAAAAATTTGCCGAAATTATGAGCATTTTATTCCACTTTTTGTAGAATCACCCATACCTACCTATAATAATATAAAATAATTCCGGCAAAGTTTGATTTTCTTGGAAACCATTGTTTGGATGGCTTCAGTTAATCCTTCAAAGTAGATACCCATGCTTTTTTCTGGGGGGAGGAAAGAAGAGGCCGAAATTAATTTGCAAATTTTCTGGAAACTATGAAAAAAGTGTTCAGCTAAAAATTGTAGCTTACATGATTTTCTACAAAAAGGTCTTAGCCAAATAAAAAAAAAAAAGTTAAATTATTATAAAAAGTCTTATTGTTGACCACACTGCACTTTTGTTTTGTAGAAAATCATATAAGCGGAATTTTTTCTTCCTTAACACTTTTTGCAAAATATTTTTTATAAATAGTTTCCGAGAAATTTGCAAACAAAAAAAAACTGAATTTAATTTTGAAATCTCTCAGAGGGCTACACCCACTTTTACCTACAAATTTTCAAAACTGCATCAGAGTTTTAACTTTGCATGCATTTCAAATAGGAATGGCAAAATTGGCTATAAACAATACATTCTTACAATTTTGCATTTACATAGCGTGTAAAATTTTTTTTCTACGGGAGGAGACGAAAGAGTACAAGTTGATGACCTGTACCTATGGATTGATGGTAGGATCGATTGGGCCGGTATATCTGACCCTATACATTACACTCTATTGTTCTTATAATTATATAAGTTCAATCAGAATTTCCTACTACGTATAACTAACCTACCTATTTAGCTTAAAAAAAGTCGCACTAAATTCAAAATATGGGTCAATGCACCAGCAATATATGGTCAAATATTCTAAAGAGGAATAAAAAGTGAAATAGAAAACAGCGCCATATCATCAACACCGCGACCGAACGCCATCAGCATCCGTAAAAAAAACTCAATTTTTCTCGGTTTCCTTTGCTGTTTTTCAATTTTTATATTTACGTAGGTATTTACATATATAAGGTACCTATACCTAACTACCTCTGCACGCAGATAAAAGCAGGTGTTTTCTTGTTAGGTACTTCTCTTGCTGCTACAGCATAATATGACCAAGCGATTAATGATCAGAAAACTGTATAAGCAGTTAGGCATACAGAAACAATAATATGAGTTTTTTTTTATTTTTCCCCCTATAAATTCAAGATAAGGGTTGAAATTAGATTGGGGTCCAGTTAAGAAATAGGTATGTATGAATTTGTTTCCTTTTAACTTTATATGAGACAGATATAGTTATAAAAAATGTTAAAATATTTGTTAAATAATATTTAGTTAAAGTATTTAAAATATCTTTATAAGGTAGGGAGGTATCTACTTCAATTATTAACAAATTAAAATATTTAACGACCAAACGCGCAAAGTATTTGTCTTGAGAGCAATAAACAACGCGGATTTTAAAGTTTATCGAAATCTTGGTCACGTTCTCTGAGTTTATCTCAGCTTCGTGATCATTGCCTAATTGATTTTGTCACTGAGGTGCAATCATTTTATTTTATTTTTTTTTAACTAATCAATTGTGGTTACAAAAATATAATTACAACTCCATCTGATATAGATAGATACCAGATATACCATAATGACTATCCTAGCAACGCCAGCAAATCGCATGAACTGATCGAGTCGAATAATTCGAAGAACATAAAAGAACGCTGATTTTTATTTAAACTTCCTGTCAAATTCTCTTACGAATGAGTGTTCAGACAAATGTCGCCACTTTAAGCTTCACCAAAGAAACAGATACTATCGACAAACTCGCAGAGATACAATAATATTCTGACCTGATATTTAACTATAAAATTGTCGTCCAATACAAGTGCGTTCGCATAATTATATGTCGTTCAACTTTCGATCATAAAATGTTACCATAGAATTTATTTTTCTGATGACACCTTTGGTGGTGCAAGTGCCAGCAAATGATATCAAATAAAAATGATACACAAAAAAAAAAAAAACTTATAGATACACAAACAAAAAATATTTTATAGTTTTGATGACATTTGCAAGAAAATGCAATGGAAAGGGGGCAAACATTTTGTCGCTATTCAAAGTAGATATCTGTAACTCCGAACACAATTTTGCTTGAATACTCAAAATAATATGTTCGAAGAGTCTTATAGGTAGTAGATATATCTGTAGATACTTTTATACTTTCACGTAGATAAACAAAGAGAGAGGTCATCAATCCTGGAATTGTTTGTAAATGTTTTCTGATTTTTATCGCAATATCAGCAAAATAGCATTTCGAAATAAAAATAATAATAATATTGTCGTTCTGTATCAATTTTTACTTTTTCAGATTGGAAGAATTGGATTGAAGATTTTTATAATTATATTTCGAAATACATAACATAGGAAAGAAGAATAAATAAATATGAAATAAAAATAAAAATAAAAAAAAAAGAATCTTCAACAAATCAACATACTGAATAAGTGCTATTTATTTGTTGGGAGGATTGTTAAGTAGGTTGTAATTTGGTTTCAGGTTCGTACCTATCTATTTTACAACAAATCATAAGATAGATATTAAATTAATTTTCCGTAAGTATGGTATGTAGATAGGTAGTTAGGTACATCGTAAATGGTATAGTAAGCGTATACCTACGTGTTGTTGTTAAAATAAGCTGATTGTCTTTAATGCCTATCGAAATTTTTGAAAGCCAATTTCCTTGATAGAACATATTTAGGTATATATTTATACTTGAAACGAAAACGAATTTTTGCTTCTCATTCTGGTTCGGTGAAAAGATCTGTAAAAAAAGCTTATCAATAATAAATTTTAACTTGCGATTCCCGTTCAGTTTACCCGTGAAATCTTCTGTCTAAACTTTATCACACGAAAAGTTATTATGATAAAAAAACAGCGGAAAAGTTCAAAAATTAAAAATTAAAAAAAAAAACTCAGAAAAAATTCAAATTATCTGATTTTATCATAGCTAAAATAAGAATCAACTTCCTGGAATAAAATTAAATGATATAAGAAGAAAAAGTAGTAAGAAAACTGGCGTGATAAAAAACTTATCATTTCATTTTATTTTATAGAACCGGAATAGGGGCCCAGTACCCATGCTCTGTAACTATCGCATCGATACAATTTATCGAGAAACGATGAAAATTGGAACGAAACTCAATTTATCGCTTCAATGAGGTTAATTATATCGCTTGGAATATATCGGAATGGAAATATTGCAAAGTCCGATAAAACGGTGTTCTGTAGGATCAACAGGCGATAAAGTTTTCATTTCATAACGTCAAATTGTATCAGCTACTGCCGAGCAGCCGGAAAGAATGATTTCTGAACCAAAGAGTGTAAAAAAAATATTTTTTAAAAATTGAAAATTAAAATCGCGATTTTGAGATATCCAACATATGTAGTTTTAAAAGATTCAGAAGTAAATAATGATAGTTCCTGTGTTATTAACGTTTTTTTATTAATTCAATATTTTGGCAACATATATGGATGGATACTTATGAAATTTACTTTTGAGCTAGAACTCAACACTAGTTCTCCAAATTAGCAGTTTTCTTTTTTTTTTAAGTAGATATTTTGAAAAAGAAAAATAACAATATTTTTTTCAGGAAGTTCAACTTTTGTGTCGTTTTTTAGCCAAACTGTCCACATCTGTCAGGAAATATTGTCCACACGACCTAGTTTGACACTTCCTCTATCAAACAGCATACGATCCGTGTAAATCGGTTTAGTGATTGCTGAAACACAGACGGATTAAGATTGGTCTTTATAATCATTATTATTTTTTGTCCTATTTTCTCGAGTTTTGGAGGTGCAACTTTGGTCTGGTATTTTTAAACAAACCGTAGACATTTGTCCAAAAATATAGTCCCCACAACCTATAGTTTGACATTTCCTCTTTCCAACAGTATTTGAACGGAGTAAATCGGTACAGACAGATGGTTGTTATAATCGTTAAAAAAAGCTTAACTTCCGGTGAACATTTTTATTTTAAATTTCAACCTATCCGGGTCGGATTTGCTGTAAATATAACATTTTAGCAACTTATTTTGGTGCTTGTCTTTGATAAGCATATTTTTCTAAAACACAAGAACTTATTTAGTTCATTTATATATAATTTTTTGTGTGACAGAACAGAAGAACACATTTGTGTGACCCAGTAATGACCATTACTTTTATTTTCTTGTATGACAGGTAATTTGACAGTTCAACTTATCGCATTTCAACGAAATTTCCAGTCGAAATGAATATTGAATATTGACCATATCGCATCGACTTACAGAAACCCTATTTTTTCCAGATGCGATAAGAGAGGAATGAATCGTTTAATTTTTTAACGAGGCGAAAAGATATCGCAGTTCTGAGTTTACAGAACATGGGTACAGGACACAGAAGATATGATTTTAATTGAATAAAATTAAATAAAAATAAAACTGCCGGAACTTCCTGACAGTTTATTTTGCCTTGTTCAAAATTTATTATTGAACTTCTTTGATAAATATATGAAAGAACTCGATGAAACTTAACGTAGGATTCTGACAGTAGAAGTACCTAGGTTCAGTTTGCATTTGAATTTGTCTAGTTCAGTTTTAAGGCCCAACCATAATCGCACAAAAATCGTAAGTGCCCTTAATATGCTTCTGATAACTTAAGCAGCATACAAACTTTTCCAGCCTTCACGTCAATCATTTACTCCGCTTTTACTAAAAGCTGAGTAAGTCCATATCTATAAGGAATATTTGGTAACCCCATATTGGTTACATGGAGTCCATGTAATATAACGTAAAATCTAAACAAAACTTCCCATCTTAAACTCTGGTTATGGTAAACCATGTGATTTTCACTGTGTTATAGAGAGAAAGTCCATAAGCTGTTACAGGGTTGTGGGATTTTTTTTGTTCTTTGTCTATATATTTTAAAACGTCACATGCAGAAATAATTTTAACCACAATTTTCGCGAACAATTGTGTAACTGGATCCATTTTGTTTATAGTCTTTTACGAAAATGTCAAATGCGTTTGCATTAAAATTATTTGACGTTGATCAAGAAGAATTTTCGTAAGTAGGACGAATGCACCTATACTGCGCCATAAAATGACAATAATTCAAAATAACTTTGATTTGACGTTTTCGAAAACGGACTTTTGCAAGTGGGCGATTCTGTATTTATATGTCAAAATATTGATCTGTCAAAATATGTTTTCAGTTGCTTTTGTGTCTGTTAGAAACGCATTCAAATCTACAAATTGAATGCTGTGTATCAAATGTGATACCTACATTGGATATTGCAGTTGTTATTTTTTAAAAATAATTTAATCCGTCAAACTTCAAAAAAGTCAAATATTTTATTCGAATTAAAATAAAAATCATCTGTTGAGACGAAAATTTACAAAACAACAAACACATATTGTTAAAGCAAAATTAAAAAAATTTAATTTATCTTTACAACTATATATTATGTGCATGAGAATTTAAAAAAAAACAGACCTTGAAACAGTTCAAAGTCGTAAACGGTTCAGTGAACACAGATGTAAAGAAGAAGTTATACATGCATCTCCACACTGCAATCTTCTTTCCAGATAATGGCATCACTGCGAAAATTATATGTGTATCAAGCCAGATACTTAAGATAAGAGGAGAGTACCTATACTCTTGAAAAACCTTTAGTACCTTATAGGTTAGGTACCTAAACATGAGAATCACCTGTAAAGTACCTATTCGTTTGAATGCAGATTGTTTTTTTTTTTTTGCAGCAGACCAGACGCAAGCCGCGTGGAGAGTTAAGATGAGAGCGCGTCTTTGAATAATTTAGAGAAAACCGTACAAACGTCCAGTTCAGAAAATTTTATCTTAGGCAGTTTAGATATTTTATGTTGTTGTTTACTAAGAAAACTCTTGTGAATATTTTTCTTCCACGTCATTTCATCTATCTTGTGTCTATTGCGTAATTTGTATATCTAGTTAAACCAAGTTTATTAGCATTTAAACGACTTTTCTGATCTTGGTTTGAGTATATATAAAATACATGAGATGCATTTTTAATTATGAACTACCAAAATGAAAAGTATCTACAGCTGTGGGTTATTGAATTTGTGTTGTTGTATGAACTTGCATCTTATCCCTTTTGTTCAGTGGCGACGATGTTCCCTGGTGGACATGAGAAAACGTTACAACTCGCCACGTCATTTAAGAGCTGGAGAGGAAGTTGTAGCAAGTCATGCATGTCGATTATCAAGTTTCATTGTTGTTTAAAAAAGATACATGTAGTGGATATGCGTGTGTTGGTTTATTGGAGACATTTAGGGGACCTCTTGTCCAGCTACTTTTATATACATATATATTTTTTTTCATTCTTTTATGATATAAACTGCATTCGTATAAGAATGATGCAAATTGTCTCATCTTATTTCACAAGGACAAACAAGTATAGTCCCTATTAAAAGAAGTATCTTTTGATCGCACCTTCTTAAAACCACTCAAAAGTTGATATATCCATCGTCATTCCAAAGTGAAAAGATGTAAAGTTTATCAAGAAAAAAATAAGATACTAATCGGAACTAAAAGAACTATATGATGAGTTGAAAACAGCTTGAAACTTTATACACCTGGTTAAAGTATTAATTACACATCTACTTGTGGTTACAAAGATTATTTCTCAGTGGATCAAGTCTCATTCGGTCCGATGCGATGATGATAGTTGCGAGACCAAGAGTTTATTATAAACAAGAAAAATTGTTTTATATTGTTTCCTGGGGTGTTTATCAAGTGCAAGACAACAAGTTTACCGGCATTTAATTAGTTTCCGTTCTTTTAATTTACTCTTTAACATGCACTTTGTTTTTGTTTTGAAAGAAGTAAGTTGGTTCAGAAGAAGGATACTTTTATACACAAATAATGAAATAAATCAGTATTTAATGTTTGAATAGATGTCACTGCATTTGAATTTTGGAACTGGAAAAGTTAAGTCCAGAAAGTAGGTAATTCCAAAATAGTAGTATCTATAGGTATCTTTATGACCTCTGGTTTGAATCCGAAACAATAATGTCATTGTATCTAAGTATACAAAACAAAACTGACAAAAACCTATAAGGCCATTTCCAAAAGTTAGAATTCATTCGTGGAAATGTTTTTCAGGTCCGCTTTTCGTTCCTTACTATTTACTATAGGTAACTATACATCCGTCACCACTTTCCGCTATAGAAATTTTAGATATAAACCAACTTTAAGATGAGCCCTATTTCAAAAACTTTAGATTTCCCGGGTTCTTCTGACAGGAAACAAAAATGCATTTGACAGTGACATTATGCCAAAATGGCCAAATGACACTTTTTTACAAATGGCCATAGATATGTACAAATATGGCCATATGACGCATTATGAAAGTGTCAAATGGCCAAATTTCTAAATAGGTATTGCTATATGACACTTCGCCAAATATCATGACAACATGTTATAAAACATCTTCAGAATTTAATTTCGGGCCACCCTGTATGTTGACACTTCAATGAAGAATAATTTCGTTGGTAAAACTAAACTATTTTGTTTTTATATGTTGATAGCAGCTTTTGCAATTCCTACTTCAGGCAAAATATTAAACTATGGTAGTGAGATTCTGAGAGACATGACTTATAAAGAGGGTTTAATTAAGGATTCGAACTTTGACAGATATTTACGGCCATACTAAATTGCGAAATTTCAGCAAATCTTTCGGAATCACTTACGAAATTACATAATTTCCCATACAAATACACAATTTCGAAATAATCTCTAACACCTCAATTTCAAGGCAATTTCAAACAAATTGCATTGAAATCACGTTTCATTTCAGGTCATTCCAGTAAAACTGATGAATTAAACGAACATAGCTGGCGAACAAATGCGGCAATTACTTGAAATGTCAAATAATAATATTCATTGCTTTACAAAAGCCAGAAAGTGAAAAACATATTTTGCGTTCTTTCTTTTCATTAAAATTGTCAAACAAAATCATTTTAAATTAGGTGTGAACACTTTTCGTAATTTCGAAATTTAGTCTCAAATTGTGAAATTTGGAGCTAGGTGGGAACATAGTATTAAATACATCTGTCAAATTTATCTGTCATTTATTCAGTTTGTCCTGCCAAATCGAACAGATATTGAAATGTTTAACTATCTGAACAGTACTGATGAACTAGTTCAACGGCTAATGATAGTTCGAACTTTAACAATATAGAAGTAGACTAAACAAAACCAGCACTCCATTCGGTATCACGTTTCCAGTTTTAAAATACAGAAACTTTAGACTCAAGTATAGACATTCTTCGAGTTCGAATCCAAAGAAATACAGTAGATGACGGATATAAGAAAGTCTCATATATAAGATAAACACGCTTATAAGACAGACATTCCAAAACACCATGCACATTCTTTCTTATATTAATCATTCTTTATAAGAAAGCACGGATATAAGAAAGAAATTCTTTGGATTTTTTGACTTTCTTATATCCGTCGTAGCAGACCTTTTTTTTAAATAATCCTGGGCAAATTTGGGGTTGCAAACTTCACTAATTACTTGTGAAGTAGCAAGCTTCAATTTCAGACATTGTAGAATGTGATTCTGAGGTAACAGGCTTCACTTTTTAAAATTGTATCGCTGTAAATATTCCTGTTGCTAAGCAGAGCTGTATAAGAATGCAGTATTTTGGTATTGCATGACGTGAATCCCAAAAAAAAAAATGTATTCCCATTCCTAATACCAGTACTTTAACTTACAAAATTACAAAATAAAATACCAGTTAATTTTTAAATCTTAAATAATCGTTTAGAGCAGTCAAAAGCCTTGGGACCAGTTGTACAATCGTGGTTAAAGTTTTTAACCCACCGATTTTGACAGATTTGGAAACTGTCCTTAAAGGAAAAAAGAATGCAGTTCTTTTAACTGCTTGAATTCTTTGAAGTCTCTCAAAAGTATGTTACATTCTTTTGACTGCTTGAAGTCTTTTTACTGCTTGAAGTCAATTGACTGTTATTATTCTTATTAAATTCAAGTTAGTAGTATAGTAAATTGACTTCAAGCAGTAAAAATACTTCAAGCAGTAAAAAGACTTCAAGAAGTCAAAAGAATGTAAAAGACTTTTAAAAGACTTCAAAGAATTCAAGCAGTTAAAAGTACTGCATTCTTTTTACTTTCATTCTTTTGACTGCTCCAAACGATTATTTTAGTCAAGACTTCAAAATTAACTGGAACTTTTTTTTTAAGTCGAAGTACTAAGATGAATTCAAAGTACTCAACAATAAGTTTTTTAATTCAATTAACTGCAATACCGAAATGATTGCATTCTTTTACAGCTCTGCTGTTAAGGTAAAGTCTATACGCATTGGTTTAGGTTAAGTAAGTAGGCGGACGCTTACTGTTGATCTTCCTCCTGTCCCGCTACAATTAAATAATTTAGAATACGGGTTATGATCTCGAATAAAGTAATCTCGACTTTCCTACTTCACCATCTAAGGAGAGGATCTGCTTGTGAGGTTTACCTCTGATAACGACTCCCGGGTTTTGATTATACTTGGGGCCAACTGGATGCTGACTGTGGCATAATATTTGTTTGTTCAGGTAATTTTATAGCAGGCTGTTTTCTGGGATTCGAGAGGACATACATTTTATGACAGGATGTGATAGAACATTTCTCTTAAAATAAAATGTGAATTGTAAGCACGAACGAAAATACCATGAAGATCTTATTTTTCACCCTGTCCCGTCTTCATATTCACCCTGGCCCGTCGTCACATTCTTTTCTTGAGATCAACTGTATATCAAATGAAACACGTTTATTGTAAATTGTAACGCATCGTTAAACAAAGGGTTTGAGATAAATGGATAACTTAAAAAGTACCATTTTTACACCAACAGAGTGAAGTCATTTAACTTAAATTTATTTTATGTATAACTATGTATACTTATCTACGAAGGTAAACAAATGTAGTTTCTAGATGAAACCTGTAAAGTTCCTTAACTTATTAAAACTTTATTACTTTCGTGAGTTAACACAAATTTAAAAAGGTAACCGTTCCAAGCTATTAATAAATAAAGCGCGTTCATACTCATTGTGTACGTTTTGCAAAACTTGACAGTGAGTAAGAGTCTATGAATAAAATCCACACAGCTTCTACATTACCTATGTGTGTTCCTAATCGATTCCAGCATTATACACTATAGCAGAAAAAAAAACACCAGTTGTGTATAAATTAATTTATCTCAACTCATCTGTCCATCAGTCCGTATCCAACAAAAATTTCCCCAATACATCTGCCATTGCGGTGCAGACAGGAGAGTGAAACTTGATGGTCACCATAAAAGCTGAATTTGATTAGATCCTAACATCCCCCTTCACATTCATTGAACATCACGTTTTCCTATACCTATATGTAGGTATTTATTTATCCAATGCAGAGACCAAAGATTCCGAACACACTCTGTTCAGCTTCAGAGCGATAAAAAGATGGCCATAAATATCACAGTCAGACGAGTTAAAAAAACAAAAACAAAACAAAAAACATAAAGACAGACAGAAAAAATAAGTGTCCAGAATGAGACAACAGCAAAAAAATCCAACGCCAATGATAATAATTTCAATGGAAAAATGGAGAAGCATCTATATAGATGATGATGATGATGATTCGGATTCGGAATCACGACCATCATCTTTAGAGCCAGCTATAATTTTCAACATTACTTCCATCTCCGCGCAGCACATCTCATCATCACTTCGCTACCACATCGTGACTATGTACATGTACAGAATCGAGATTGGTCGCGCTCAGCATGCCTAAGTTTGTTGGAGGTTGGAGTTGGAGGAGCTTGGAACAACTACGATGACGATACCGACCAACGACGACGTATTTAAATATCAACGAGCAATTTATCTTCTTTTATGCAGAAGCAGATACATTTTGTATCTGCGCTGCGTATACATAAGTATAAATCTCGTTTTCTTCTCCACTGATCATTCATCGTCTGGATGGATACATATATATTTGTTTGATATTATTTTTTTATTTTTTTTTTTGGTTGCTAAGCGAATGGTCGGAGTTGTTGTTTTCTGGGCATCAGGCGCCTTTGTAAATGAACCCAGAATATTAGTTTAGTGATTGTATTGGTATACAACTACTCCAACCGCAGCCCTAGAAACATCTTCTTCCACTTGCCTCGCTTGATCTGTTAACGAAAGAAGTTGCGGTCAGTTGTGCTTTAATATTTACAGAGTATCTAACTGCTGAAAAAGAGCCAAAGCTATTTCTTGAATTGAAACTATTTCTTGAATTTTTACGAAGGCCCAACGGATGGATATACTCAATTCAAAGCTTTAAGTTGAACACAATCAGCAACTTGACGTCGAGTTCCAGGAGACTGGTATATACGGAAACAAAATGCTATATGAGCACTTGGTCAAAAGGGCGTCAGCATTTAACGTCCGCCCCTTATTCATTGTATTGATACCGCTGTAACAAGAAACAACTAATGTATACCAAAGTTTCCTCAAAGCTGATAGTGATCGATGATCGGTAATTGAAATTTGTCAAGCTTCTAGGACTCGAAGTTGTTTGGCTAAGTAAGTCTCAACTGTCCCTATTATTCGGAATCTATAAGTGACACAACTTTATGGATCCGAGTAGCTTTTCCACTACAAGAGCTAACTGCTCATCTCTTAGCGGTTTTTAAGAGTTCCCTTCGTTGATTTCGACCTTCTGGTGGCTTTTTCTGGTTAATTTAGGTATTTTTTGTTGTCAGAAGTTTGGTAATTGTGAAGATGCTGCGTTTTATTATCTTTCTTTCGTTTTGCAGCGTTAAAACAGCCGTTCTCCAAAATCGATCTCACTTTTGGTTTGCTGACAGCAACTTAATCATGCTGATCCTAATCTGTTTTGAGGAAGTATCATTCTAATTTTGCTTTAAGGCTTTTTAAAAGTCTGTATTAGAATTTTATTCGACTATAGAAACTTGAAGCTGAGGGGTTTTAATTCCTGGAACTTAAGTCTCCCCATACTTTTGTGCTATCCTAATACTATTTTCTAATCGTTGTTGCTTCAGAGAGAAACAATGTTTCCTAGATCGGTTAAGGCTTAAGCAGAAATCAATCTTTGACCCCGGGATACTTAGGACATTCGGAGCTAACATCCAGCACGTTCCTCCTCCCAAGAGCTTGTTCTTGCTTTCTGAGAGTGCATGCATGGTTGGTGGTCAAATACCGGCATTACTTCTTAATGCAGAAATGCAGTAATTTGCTGGATGCATTTGAAATCTATGAAAAGATGGTGGATTTCGACTTGAAATTGGTTGATATTTTCCAAAAGTTGCATCTGTCTAAGAATTTCAGTACGATCACACAATACATTTGTATACGGATAAGTTCTTATGTGCGATTTTTAGCAAGGTTGTTTTTTATAGTTGTTTCAGCACTTATGATTGGCATTCTTATGGGGCTATGGAGATGACAGTCCAGTTCTCGGGCATACTTTCAACCACCAATACTTGGTTGATGATTTGATGCATGTGTCCTGCCAAACCAGGCACCAGGCCTTCCTGTTGTATTTTGGATACTTTTACTTATTGACTTTAAGTTTGTTGCCTTTTTGTCCTATTACTCGCTGCAACTCGATGACTAGACAACCTTGGCTGTTTCGAATAGACTTTGTACCGGACTTCAATCCAACCGTTGATTGTTTAGCTTTTTTCTCGGCTTTTTATAAAACTTACTGATGTTGTGCCGATCGCGAAACAATTTTATCTCCTTGATTTTAGAGTCTGCTGTTATTAGTTCGCATCATCAGAATTTTCCGACTTCTCTCTTCTTCTTGTCGATTTTTTTCTCTCGCTGATCTTTAGTTTTGCGCTGCAGCAGGTTCGCATGTGCATCTTTGCAGGCATAACCCTTCATTACCATATCACGGGTTTTGTTTGGTCATTGTTGTTTTGTTGGTAGCATCAGTAGTAAATATAGATGACCACCAAAGAGCTTCTCGTTCAGGTGCTCTCTGGCAACTCCAAATGGCTAAGACGTCCAACGTCAAATATCGCTTCGGGAAGGTTTGTTTGTTCCTCGAAATGTATGTGCGTCTTAGATATGTAAGAAACTTTGTGTCATTCTAATTACTTGTCTAAAGAGCGACAGGTGTCTTTTTGAATTTTCAGCATTGAAACTCTAGTGTTATCTACTTAATACCGTATTAAGAATTGTTGTAAGAAACGTGTGAACATCCGTTAATAAGCTTATGTACTGGAAAGCAGGTTTGATGCGGATTCCAGTCAATCGATCACTTGTCAATAACTTTGCTCCTAAACCGATTCCTCACTACAAAACCGCATCCTAACATGTGGAATGTTTTAACGCAGTTGATGTAGCAATTTTTTCTTTTCATCAAGTCTTATCCTATCCATCGATCTCCTTAAATGCGGTAATATCTGCCTTAGGTATATCATGAGTGAGGGCATATTCAAGCTTTTTAGTAGATAAATAGCAAATGGGATGTAAAGTGTTCTCACGTTCCAGTTATTTACTCTCAAATTGTCCCGGGGGTTTATTCCATTTGCAAGTTCTCATTATCCTTGGTTCATTGACTCATTGCGTTTATCTTTCTGTAGGTAAGCGCCAGCTCCAGAGAGCTGAGATCTTGATTATTTTAAGAACAACCAGAACAGAGAATCCGATGTCAGAAACCCACTACGATCATATGAGAACGTTCGTTGTCCGTTAAAGGTTTCCGCCACTATATCTTTTTCTAGCTCCCTTTAGATTGTATTGAAAAATATTTACTGACGTCAGGTCGATTCATTTACTCTATTAAATCCTTCCATTCAATGGTCCAAGATGCTGGTCTATTTTATCCAGTTATTTCCGACAGAGTACGTAATTATCTTCATTTTAATTTGTTCTCCATTATAATTTATCTTTCAATCAGATTATAATTCTATCATTAAACTTTTTTTTGATTTTGAGATGAAAAACATATCTTAGTTCTAAATAAATGCGCCCCTGACTTCGCGTTGATGATAGTGGCGATGGCTATGGCGACGAACCACCAGGGAGAGCATTGAAAACTTCAAAGATAGCTGCTGCTGCTGTGCTGCTACTCTGCGCCGCGGTTCGTTACGATTGGCTGCGCACTATTTACACGACCAAATTGTACCCTAGCAACGTTTTGATCACAATGGTTTTAAATACGATTTGCTTTTTCTGCAGGTTTAACAATTAGTTATATATAAAAGTTTATGTGCAAGACTTTTTGATCCTTTTTGGACAACCCAGACGCGGTCAGACAAACAAAGCAATTCTTTGTTTACAACAAAAATAATGGTGAGATCACAAAAATTTCGAAAAAAATAAAAAAATCAATTTTGTTTGAAAAAAGAGAAGAATTTTTATTTTTTTTTGTTTAAGATATTTTTAGAACGCAAATCCGAATAAATGATTCAGTCTAAAAACAAAAAAAACTCCCCTGTTTATGAGCACGGACACACGATTTAGGGGGAACAAAAAGGTAAATACATCCTCGTGTGTATAACTATACCAACTTTGTTTATTTCCATTTTTATCTTGGGCTTTGAATTTATGTGTGTTGAAAGTGTTTTGTGTGGTGCGCGGAGGAGTTTATCCCACCTGTGCATACGCAAAGCACACGACACAACCAAACGGGGTTGAAAACTCTTTTTTTTTTATATATATTTGGTATAAATGGCTATAGGTACTGTAATTAGATACGATTTTACATCACATCCCACCATCAAGTGTTTGCTCTTTGCACTCTGCACATATGCTTTAGTTACACAAACAAAAATTATATTACTCGTATATAGATATACAAAAACAAAGTTTTATAAAATTAATTGTGATGTTTTTTTTTATATTCTCTTATGTACATATATTAAATGGATGTATAACTACTACCTATAGAAAGGGCAGATAAATATGTACAGATGTGTGGCGCAACCCTTATGAAATTCACCCACGTAATTTGTGTTGTATCTCCTATTTTGCAGAGAATTCTGAAATGATTTCTTCTCTTCAACACCCTAACTTTTGTTTGTTAAACTATACCAACATTTTTGTGACATGCAATCCAGATAGGTATAGATACGATTTTTTGTCTGTTACTTTAGGTTCACATTGTGTCTGAGCTTTATATAGGTACCTATAAGTATGTATTCATATTTTAAGGAAATGCAAAGAAGTAGGTCCGAGGGATCACTAACGGGTATATTAATCCTTGCACATCTCGTTGCACATTATAAATTTTCTAAGTTATTTTTTGCTTAGTTTATCCTTTATTCGTGTTGTTGGACATGCAGATTTCTATACAAATTCAATTTTGACGTTTGCGTATAGTATTCAATGCGAATTGTCAACAGAGGCAATAAGTTTGACATTTTGTATCCTTCTTCTTCTTCTTTTTCTTCTTTTTCTTCTTTTTCTTTTTCCTCGTCGGAAAGTTTCCCGGTGTGATAGGTTGTTTATAAATGTCTGGACGCCAACTATATTGCTGGTTTTTCCAGGAGTTCTTATGACTACCTATTTTTCGGAATTGTTACAGAACGTCGAAGATATATAATATCGGATAAATTAAGTATTTGAATTTTTCGCACTTGGGATGCAATGTTGCGTTTTTAATAAATGTCCGAAACAGGCCTGAGTTATCAAAAAATGGGCAGTCATTTTAACGCTTATGCGATACATAACCGTTTACTTCCAAAAAGTGTTCGTTGCATGGATTAAGGATCTTAATTTATGATGTCCATCAGCTTATCTTCAAGTAGGTTCAGCCTTAATTATAATATTTGCATATTTGACCCTAAAAATCTGTTAATAGAGTAAGTGTCAAACATTTTTTGCTTGCTAATGACAGCTATTATACGCACTGAATATTCCGAAAATGTCAAAATTGAATTTGTACCTATCTGTCAAACTAGAAAGTTTCAAAGATATATTTTTCTGATGACAGTTCGTACTGAATATTGTGTAAATGTCAGAATTGAATTTGTAAAAAAAATTGTGAAAATATGAAGTGTCAAAGCTATAACGTGCTGATAAAGTGATGACAGTTCACACTGAATGCTTAGCAAATGTCAAAATGCACAAAGCGAAAAAGGGCAAAACTAAGCAAAACCTTAAAACAAAAAAGAACTTAAATTTCAAGTTTGAAATTTACTCAAGGAAACATAAAAAATACAACAAGAGCACATTTTTGGATGGAAATGGCTGATGTTATCTCCTCCTATGTATATGTTTTCCAAAAACCTTTTCTTAAAAAAAAAAAAATGATAATTTGATTCGAGATTTGGGTATGTTTGTGCTCAATCGAACATAAAACAAGATCACACTTTAAAAGCCCCTACAACTTTACGAACATACCCCTATCGAGATACATGAATCCATATCATTCGTACCAACTACCAACAGTAAACAAAAAATTGATTGATACTCGAAAGAAAGTCGAAAATCTATCTGCAGTAAGATTTGACTTCTTTCCAAAAAAAAACACGGGTTTGCTGTCAGCTTGATTGAAAGATAGTAATAACCGCACCCGGTTTGAAGAAGTTAACTTTCCTTCCATTAAACAGACATTTAGTAACCTCTGATAAGATAAAACATAAAAATCGTGACCGTTTCTAGACCCGATTTCTTCCATTTTTTCGAATACTAAGAGCATATCGTCTACAGCCCATTTCCTTTCCCTTCTTGCAGTTTTGTACTGCCTCACATACTTTTTCGACTGTGTGTCATCACGCATTTCTTTGCAGTTAGGTGCTTCTATTGTTATATATCCTGTGTATTCTGTAAAATTGACTCCGAACTTTTTCGTTTCTGAGCACAGTTTTCGTCGTCATTGACGACAAGTTGGCATTGAGCATCGCCCGATTTAAAGACCTTATTGTTCTACAGCAAGGAGCTGTGAACTCGCCAATTCTCTTTAGTATTTAGACCAGCGATCTGATAGGTAGTCTCACTCATGCGATTGCGTATGCCGATGACCTTGTAGCGTACAGGACGGGTCCAAAAGTTGAAGTCATCAGAATTCTCTTGCAGCGTGACTTCGACAAGATTCAGCGATATTGTGATGACTGGAAGTTAAAAATTAACTTTCAGAAATCAGAAACTATCCTGTTTAGAACCCCTTTGTCTAAGGCTTCTAGGGATACAAGAAAGAACTGGAGAAATCTAGTGATCGTCGGACCAAGTGGACATCAACTGTCGAGTAAAGATGTGGTAAAGTACCTTGGTATCTGGCTAGATCAGTATCTATATTTCAATCGACATATAGATGCTGCTCTGGCCAGAGCTAGGGGAGCGTTTGCTCTGACAAGACGGTTGTTTTATAGAAGCCGCCTTGAAAACAGGGTAAAGGTGAATTGCTACATGGCCCTCATCCGGCCGATGATTGCCTATGGGTGCCCTGTGTGGTTTAACGTTGCCCTATCTCAAATGGAAAAGATTCGGGTGTTTGAGAGACAGTGTCTTAGGACCTGTCTTGGATTACACAGAACACCAGAGTCGGAGTACAAACATTATTATGCCAACGAGGTCTTATACAACGGGGCCAATATAAACAGGATAGATAACTTTTTAATTAAGCTGATTCGGGGTCACATTGCAAGAGCGATGACCTCAGCCAATGGACTTATTTTCGGGGCCTATTACCCCAACGAAGAATATAGTGAGAGCGTTTGTCTTAACGGTTTCATCCCGCCCGAGACATTCCTCTATTTAGACAGTCAGGGGCTGATACAGGATAGATTGGCGGTTCCGTTAATCTACCACGTCGGCCGTAGAACTGTGGATCGGCGAATCCTGTATGGTCGAGACGTCGGCTCTGGGAAAGGAGCAGAGCGTCTGCGGTTCAGTAGAGCTGTGCCCCTTCGGGATAAAAAGGACGTAGATAAGCAAATTAAAAAATACTGGTGGTTAAAAAATCCAAAAAATTGCTGTTTGTGGATATGTGCTTGAGCGCATACATATGTATATGTGTTAATATATGCATATGTATGCGCGTGTGTGCATGTGCATAGGCTGATGGCAAAAAAAAAAAAAAAAAAAAAAGGTGCTGGTGGCTGTTCTAGTTTTAAGTTATTTAAAGTATTTTTAAGTACTTTTAAGGTTTTACGTATATTTACGTATATTTTAGTTTTATTTAGGTTAATTTAGTTTTATTTAGGTACAGGGTAGTTTAAAGTTTTTAAATAAAAAATTATGTCATTGAAAAACAAGCTTTTTAAGGAATTTTCTTGTTTAGGTTTAAGTAATATTGAATTTTAAATTTATACTAGAATTTACGCCGAAAGGCATTTTTTAAATATAGTTATAGTATAATTAAGAGCGCCTGTATGGGGCCAGTAAGTTATTTAAGTTATTCTGTAAGCTAGTTTTTAAGGTTTTTGTCTAGCATTTAAGTAGTTATAAGTTGAATTAAAAATAAAAATTGAATTTGAAAAAAAAAGACCTTATAATACAAATTACATTTTTAGAAACATTGTTTTTTGGGCTATGGATTTGAATATTTACTCACTTTTGTCGTCAAGTTACATTTTATAAATTGTTTTGAATTATAATAATAATTTTAATAATTTAACATTTATATTGCACTGAATAAACGGAAACTAATAAATATAATAAATTATTTGAAACATAGACAAAACAGAAATTAAAAACTAACTATCACAGACTATATAAAAGGTTTTAATAAATTAAACACCCCTGAAGATGTTGGCAAAAAACCAAACGAAACGTCAGGAAAATTAATGAATTAGTTTTTAATTGCTTTAAAAACCTAGGATCAAAAAGCCCAAATTTAAAATACACATTATTTAAATAATACAATATTGATCAATTAAAAATTAAAAAAAAAAAAGACCTTATTGTTCATTGTTTCGGTACAGCTTAAGGTCCAACCATAATAGTTGTAAGAATGTAAGCAAACGAAAGCTAATGTCATAGTTCTACGTCAAGTTTCCTTAAGTGCCGCCATTACCTTCAGTCAACCATAATAGTCGAACGCACACGCAAGCCAATTTCACATGTATTTGGCTGGCTGTCATATTTACGTACGTAAAATGAGCTCTGGAGCGCTCTTTACGTACGGAGGCAACAGTGAACGAAAACTTGCCGAAACTGAGCAATCCGACATTATGTGCGCACGATACAAATTCCTTGTTCTCGCTAATTTCGTACGGCACCGTACGTACTAATTCTTCTATTATTATGGTTCTGCCTTTAGTCTGCATCAGCAGCCGAGGCAGATATTTTTCACAGCTCTCCCATAGAATCGTGCATATCTACACTAGTAAATACGGCAATCATTCAAAGAATTGCTAACTATTTTGGTTCACGTTGTTTTATGTTTCTTTTTTAAAGATTGAACTCAAACAAAATTTCAACTTTCAAAGTTCAATTTTCAGAACAGGAGCACCAGAAAACAAATTATTTAAGCATGGATATTTAACTTTATTGTTAAGTTGTCATGAATCCAACCAATTAAAATAATAATGGATGCATAAGTATATACATATATACAATCTTATTGGTACTTACTTAAGCACTTACCAATCTTTCTTCAAAAAGCTACCCTCAGACTCAAGTTGCTTATCGATTTAAATAAAAAAATCATAGATTCGTATAAGAATGAACACCAACATCATACTTACTTACCTATACCTAAGTACATATTAAAAGTACTATACATACCAATATCTACATACAGAAATACCATAAACTACTTTCATATGCAGCAGCTATAACCTATCTACATATAAATATACCTATCTACCGTAGTAATCTCTATCTCGGTATATAACAATTCACAGATGATTACATAACCCCAGAACCCACCATCGACCATCACCAACAAATGCCACCCTCACAAAAACCAAACACTGCAAACCACGTAAAGTATCTTTTTTTTCCTCATTGTGGATGCGTCATTCTGCAGATGGCTTTGTGTCTCAATATCAAACAAAAAAAAAAAAAAAAAAAACAGACCGTTCATGCAGGTGGAATAGTTCCCCCCTAATTGGATTTTCCACATCGATTCTAAGAAAAAATCTATGGCGTTTTAGTTGGTACTAGATACAGGTACAACGTTGCCGCTGCCTTGTATGTTGTTTCTGTATTTTCCGAGGAGAAAAATCGATCGATAGACACCGACCGACCAACAACGACGACGACGACGACACCCTCCTAACAATACTTACCTTCTATACCTAGCATTATACCACCCGCTCGTCATTCAGATAGTATGGATTTTTTTTTTCTTCTGTATTTTCTCCTTCAACAAAAGAGAGTTTTATCTTCCAGATATTCTACACCAAAAAAAAAGGGTGAGTCCTCGTCCTCCAGAAAGATACATTGTTCCTAAAACGTATGCAATAGACCAATCAACAATCAGCTTGTGGTATAAGCTGCTCCATTTTATATCCACTATGAGATACAAGATATTTCTCTGAAACCCAATGAGAGATCGTAGAATATTACTATACCTATGATGAGAACTCGAACTGATTTTTGCGCATTTCCCAAAAGATTTCTTCTTCTATATTCATCATGCATCCTTTTCACTCCCTCATATTTTCAGATAGATTTTTCCTCACAAAACGAACCAAAAACAACTCAAATAGAACACAGAATACCAGAAAAATAAAATTAATATATACCTATGAAGGTATATCCTCTCGTTCGCGCGCACTTCTCTTGATGCCAGGGGTTGATTTTTCAGAGGGTTTTGGCAGAAATTCAAGAAAATCACCCTCTTCTACATATTATTCTCTAAAATATGTATCCATATACTACTCTAGGTACACTTTCAGTAAAAATAAAATACACAAAAAATAAGAATATGTCCTCCATCTATTATTGCTACAAAAAAAAAAAAAACTCTGCATTATAACGTGTGGTCTTTTTTTCGTGTTTTTATCTGTGTTTCCTATGCGATTGTGAGTTAGCATAAAATATCTGTTAGGTACTTTATAGAAAATGTATAAGTAGAGCAATGTGGATTTTTATTGCGAAAATGTCGACAACCACGCGGACGACCGAGACTAACGTGGTCGACTTTGTGGCGACGACGACGTTGAATTTTGCAGCACAGAAAGGAGAAACATCCATGCCAGCCAGCCAGCTACGGGAAAACCCCAATTTTTCGTTTACCCTCGATTGGTAGCCATAGTGATGGTGATAAAATAGATTTTCCCAAGAACTATAGATACAGATACACACTTTAGATACAGAGTTGGGTGGCACTTTATGGTATACTATAGTGAGTGGTGTGTGCTGTGTAGTTATTATAGCAAAAGTTGTTCTTGGGGGTGATGAAGTTTTCTCAACTATATCTATACACAGGTATAGTGATAGATAAATGCTTAGTCCCAACCTCCAACATCACCAACTATTCACACAAAAAAAAACACCCATAGTTGTCATCCAACGACATCGTTGTAGATGAGAATTTCGTTTTTAACTCATTTTTTGTTGGTTAATTTAATGCAGGAGTAAAGGGACAGTAGTTATATATTCGTTTATTTATGTCTTTTTATTTATGTTTTAATAAAATAACACATTTTGAAGGTTTTTTTGGTCTCCCGAAAAATTGAGAATCAACGAGAACAAATATTTATTAGTTGTATTGTCTGTGTCTGTTAGTTAAAAAGGCATAAAATTTATTAGTTCAGTCAATAAGGGTATTCAAATGGAAATAAATCGGAACAGTTTTGAAACTTGGCACACTTACCAAAAAAAAAGTCCCCAAGAATCCGACTGGAGCGCTTGCTGCGGTAGAGCGAAACATGTTGTTTTTTTTTCTATTTTTCGCTTTTGTCTTGGAAACTGTTACCTGCTCAAATCAAAAAATTATTTTCTACGAAAATAAAGCTTAATCAATCCTGAAATTTTTGTATTTTATTAGTTTATGAAATAACCCTAGGGGCAGTTAGGTTTATCATGCAATTTTTTTGGTTGTTCCTATTTATCTTATAGGTACGCTATTCACATCGAATCAAAATCTAGATTTCAAGCAAAAAGTTCAAAATCTCGTCGAAATCAATTAGATTTCCCATACATTTTCAGATTTCGAAATCTAGTAGATTACGACAAAATCTCCTTGGAAAAGAAATTTGTGTAAGGCAAACATACCTTTTGAGTATTCAGGATGTGTGCTTTATTGCTGAATTTGTTAAAAATAAATCTAAAAAGTTTTTTTCCTTATCGATTCTTGTGCCGCTATTTTAATTAATAAAATAAAACAAATAAACAATTCTAAAACCAAACAAATTTGTTTTTTGTACAAAAAATTGAAGAATTGAGAAAAAGAAAGATTTAATTTGAATTTTGTGTACAAAAAATTTACTCAAACAAAATCTAGACTTCGTTCGGTGTGAACGCCTCGACGAGATTTCGAGATCTTATTGCTCGAAATCTAGATACATTGTACAAAAATAAAGCTTATTTAATTTCCTTATATAATGGCATTTCACGTTTAATACAAATATGAAGCTAAGCTAATTTTCTACAAAATTGATAAAATAATATATTTTTAGTGTTTGATATAAACATAACTAAAGAAATGTTTTCAGTAAAAATATTTAAATTTGTAATAAAATGTTGTGAAATAGTCTTATTTAGTAATTGAGTCATTGATTGTAATTCAATGCATATAGATATACCTAATACACTCCGTGTCCTGCTTTTTTTGTTTCACTTGTTTTTATAGCAAGTGTAAAAGGGACTCGGTGGCGTATACGTATTATTTTTGTTTTATTTTTCAACTTAAAATCGTATATGTATGTATAACATGCATCAGCTGATAACAAAATGATATGTATGTATTTATGTATATTTATTGTTTCCATATGAGTTTACATTTCTTAACAAATTGTCATTGCACAGTGTACAGAGATATGATAAGTGATATTTATCTTACTACTGAAATATACATTTGTATTTATTAAGTTGCTAGTTTAGTTAAATTAATTTAAATATATTTGATGGAAAAATATGGAAGAGAAAAAAACCTTCATATAAGTTTGAACATTGTATTGTATCACAGATAAATTTACAAAGTAAATATAAAATAAATAAATATATGAATAATTAAATAAATAAATAGCAAAATAAATGAATAAGTAAATAAATAAATAGATAAATAAATATATAAATAAACAAAAAAAAATAATAAATAGTGAATAAACAGACATATTATAAATAATAAATAATAAATAAATGAATAAATGATAGAAAATATTTTAAAAAATATACAGCAAAAAAAAAACCAAATTATTAATAAATATTTTAACATATATTAATTTAAAGTAGATTAATACTAATATCACAGAAGGTTTTAATAAATATGTAATAAATAAATAATACAAATATAGTAAATAGTAGATAAATCAAGACAAATAAACAAATATGTATTGAGACAAAATAAAATGATATGCTAACAATTGGAAAGGATTATTTCCTCCCTGTTAAATATAAATATAAATATTATTGGCTACATAAGAGATGTTTTACTTCAAAATTAAACTATATATAGTTACAAAATGGATGATGAACTGCATCGATTGTTTTTTTAAATCTCTTGATGGTTAGGTTTGTAAGTTATTAGCTACGGGTCACAATAATAAAATATTTTTCATGTAATGCATTCGAAAACAAAAGAAATAGTAAATAGTAAATCCAAGATCACAACGATACAAATATATCTTGATTTGTTTCAAATTTAATTTCTGCGTTCAAAAATTTCAATTAATTATTTGTTACTACATATATAATAACATTCTCTTTTATGACAAAATTTTTTCTTTGAATTTTTTTTCAGTGGTAAGAAAAAAATAACAGTTCCAAAGTTAAGCCAGCTTTGAAGCTAGAGATCATATCGCTTGAAGTGGCAAATAAAAATTTATTTTCCTTTCAGTTTTATCTTGAATTGTCAGATGGTTATAGATTTTGTTAGCGCACGGTTTTTGAAAGGAAGAACTTTTGTGTCCATACATCAAAACCTCACAATCGAATTGCGATTTCTGATTTAGTGCGATGAACGGAAATAGCTGCAAATGGATGTTGGAAAGATCATTTTGCAAATTTTTTAACACCTTAGATTTCCCAACAAAACAACGCATGAAACTACACTTCTTATAGCTTAGCAAGAAGCTGGTTTCGGAAAAAACGAAACTGACTACTTTTTTTCTCGAAGAGTTTCTTTAAGCCGGGATAGAGTTTGAAAAATGAAAGAGGCCTTAATTGTCCGAAATGCCTGTAAAGAGAATAAGTCTTTCTTATTGAATACAATTTCGTTAAATTGTAGCTGTTTTTTAACTGTGATCTTGTTTTTGAGTACGATTTTTTACGAAATACTGAAATCTCAAGTAAAATTTCACATTTTTTTAAGGAAAATCAATGTTTTTTGAGAAATTTATATAAAGTACATATACATAGGTGCGTTAGCGAATTTAAGTTTTGATGTTTGCGTAATAGAAATTATTTAATAGAGTTTTTAGTTGAACAACATAATTGCAAATACGTGTTATTTATGCCCTTTGTTTCAGTTCATCAACAGAAACTGAAAAATATCGATGGATTTCGCCACTTACACTAATTTTAATTTCAACCATATTCAAACGAAATTCAGAACAGGGGTGTATTTTGTGCTATTTTTTTGTTAGCAATATTCAAGGCCCTTATTAATTTTTAGACAAATCGGGCAAACGACCATTACTACCTTAGACAGGAAATTTAACATTATCGTTCTTTCATACACTGCAAGTCACTTGTTTTAAGTCACTTTTTTGAAACCACATTTCTCGATTTATACTTTTTGAACAGCAAACAATTTAATCTGTGGATAATTACAAAAATTATAAAATATGTATTATTTGATCTCCATGCGATATATGTCCAAACGAAGCTCCTTAGGCGTCGGCCTATATGCGTTTGTTTTAAAAGCGGATAGAAGGAGTATTTTCTTTTTTTGTCTCTGAGCAGAGCACGAAGTAGTCGAGTAGAGCATGAGATGATTCTGATTTATTTATAAAACTCACTTGAGCACTTGAGTAGAAATCATCTCACAATCTGTCTAATAATAATTACATAAAAACTACATGAAGTTGGCCGGGCCGCTCAGCATCGTTCTGAATCTACTTCATCATTATATCCTGAGTTAATACAGCGCTCTCAGAGTAAGATCTGATCGAAAGAATAGAATTTGAGGCAAGTCGCAGATTGAATTAAATGTTGTTGCTTAAGTTGTGCGTCCTTTTTATTTTTGTTCCATTGCTTTCGGTGTCTGCATGACAATTGTTTACTTCTGTTAAGTCTCTCTGTAATTTCTCTCCTTAGAAGTCCTAGTTTTAAAAGATTCATCTTCTTTGCTTTTTTCTTTTCCTTTCTACGTTTTTTCAGACCCTTTTTACTCTCGAGATTATGAAAAATATGTTGTTTGATACGCTTGGCTATTATTATTGGTTAATCGTTAGAGCCGTTTTCGAGAAAAAAAATGTCATAACCGTGATATGACAGGCACCTTAATTTTTAGGCCTAGAACGAACATTCCAAAAACCTCTTTGACAGACTGATAGACAGACACAAGGACAGAATTACCAGACCCACTTTTTTTGACATCGCAATCATCGTAAAGTCATATTTGATTGTTACTTCTCTCAATTTTGTTTTGCACGAATACATAACTTGCCTTATATTAAGTATGTACCTATTAACGCCAATAAACTGTTATAAGGAAATATTCTCATATGTCATAAATTAAGTGACCCAACTACTTCTGCAGTTCATGAACAGAAATCTGAAGATGCCGATGGATTTTTCTGAGTCAGGGCTTAAATTTAAATTATAAACGGTTTCGCCATAAAAGTGGCCTCAATCAAGTAACTAGCAATTTATATGTATGTCAAAACAAATGACCCAACAATTTCGCAAATTGACATCACCTAAAATAGTTTTTTTTTTTTTAATTTCAATGTATAATGTAAATTAACTCCAGAATGTGAAAATGCCAACTTTACCATAATGTTTCTTTACGATATTTCATGGTAATAATTTGACTTCTTTCCATAGTGAGATCTAGCCGTTTGGCTTCAAATGTCGAATCCCTGAATACAAACATTATTATGAACATCTTTCGTATCAGACGGTTAAGAAGATCCGAAAACTAATGTTTCTCTATAACATGTATATATGGTTTTTGTTTCAGATTAATTTATAAACAACGCTACTGTACTGGACAAATTTGTAGACAAAAATTTACACCTCACATAGCAAGTGAAATGAAAAATCTTTGAATTAACCATACACGGAAAATAAACCAGGTAAATACATATACCTACATTTAAACACAAGGACATGTATATTGCGATAAAAAATAAGATCCATCGCATGTAAAACTAGGAGCACGGACATCAGACATATGGAGTGGCTTCATTTTCCCTTGAGGGAGGATTATGTTATGCTGATATAGATGAGGAATCGATGAGAGGGTAAAGAAAGGGGACACTAGCGTGTGTTGCCATAGAATGAATATTAGATGACATTTTACTTCCTCTGCAATGATGGTATTAGTATGCATTCCCCTTTTGTTATTATTTTTTTTTTTTTATTCATTATCTGTTAATTTAGATGAGACAATTTTTTTTTTAAATATACAGATAGTTTCACATGCGCAGCAGCTTTTTTTTTCGTTCTGAATACAAATATAGATGATGATTGTGATTAAATCATAGAATTCGTATCTTTTTGTTAGTTTGTTATAAAAATGGTGTCTCTGGATACTAATGTATCTAGACAAATTCTGCTGGTATCGTTTGATGCGTGGAAAATGTATAAAATAAAGAAGATGACATTTCCATGAGTTTCGAGAACACCTGTTCGACAGGGAGAAGGAAACCAAAAACTTAGTCACTTGTTTCAATGTAGGTAGCATGTGCACGAAGCATTTTACTTGTATTGGTTTCATTCTCTTAACGCGACCCTGATGGTCGATAATATTTCTTCTTCGTCGCCCGCTGTTTTTTTTTTTTTTTTTTGTTCCACCTTTATTTTGATGCTATTCCGCCACAAAATCACCCCAAAAGTTCGTGTATGAACGTAAGTCGTATTTTTCTACCCCTGGTTGTTCTGTTTTTATTTTTTTTTTTCTGCTAGATTTTGTTTATACCTACATTTAGTGGAGTATGTTATATGTTGTTATTCACTAGATGTTGCCACGTAAGGTCTTTTTTTTCTATCACGGTCATAAGTAATTTTCATGCTGGGGTATCTTAATGATACTTTGTAAGGGAGGTTGAATGAGAAAAAAACGAAAGAACAACGAAAAAGAGACATGATTAAAGAAAATTGATTTTTAGAAGAAAATTAGTCCACCGTCATCTGAAAATATACACTAATTGCAAAGCCATGTGAAATCAGGTAGAAGTATAAGGGATATAGGTATATTTTGTTACTGTGCTGAGTTGGGCTATAATTGGCCTGAAAGTTAACGACTTTCAATGTCCTTTTCCACTTGTATGGCAATGTGAAGTAATTTACGAGATTTAAATCTGACAGATTACTTCTTATAGTAAAGTTACATACTATAGAAACTAGAGTATTCTAACATATCACAGGAACTTTTGTTAAGCTAACACTATTCGTTTCTTGAGTTGATTTAAAGATAGCTTTTGATAAAATCGACTGGATTATTTAAAATATTTAGCCCTTACAACGTTGGGATGAGTGATATTGGTTAGGAAAGGTTTAGAAAAACATATCGGTTCCTATATACAAATATCTATCTGGATATTTTAGCGAATCTATGGAGCAGAATCGATCTTTCAGAAGGGAAACAACAATTTAAGACAAGATTTTTGCGTACCTAGGGATCACGCTCATCCTAGAAATTATATGTGAACCCCTCCAGGATTTTATGCATCAGACATAATTTGTTGATTCTGATATATTTTTTTCGTAATAATATATGTAGGTGTACCTACCCACTTAGCTCCAGATTGCGCTATTTCAATAACTCAGTTTCAAATTAGGAAAAGTGTTCGCACAAACGAAGATACTAGATTTGGATGAATGGTTTGAGAGTTTGAATCAAAAAAATTAGAGAAATGACAGATTTGTCTATTTGGAGCCGCCAAACACTCACGTATTGTCATATTTTTATAGTTCTGTTTGTTTTATTTATTATAGGAAAACATGGTAAACCCTATCATAAACATAATTTAAACGCTTTTTTTTAAAATTTAGTTGATTTGAGAAAATATCATTATTGCTTATTTCATTTGTATTTAAAATTGTGCAATTTTTGAAAATTTGCTGAAATTAAATCAATCCAAAGCTTTTGATATATGATTTATAGTCCAGTCAACGAATGATTCTATAGGTGCGGGAAAATCGAGGACAGAAAAACTAAGTATGCAGCTTTGTTTGGACTAGCGGACAGGTAAGCATATACTAAAAGTCCCCGATCGTAGGTTGGCCGCAAATAGGTGCGAGTGGGTGTTAAATTTACCTCTTTGTCAGTTTTTCGCTTATAACTCAAAAGCGCTTGATCCTACAAAAACAAATCACAGGTAAAAAATCAAAGCTGACAAAATTTTCTACAGAATGTTTTTCAATAGCATTTTTTTCTATCTTATAGTCCCGTAAAATTCTGTAGTCGAAATTTTATTTTTACTTGAAAAAGTATCGTTTGGAGAGTCTAAATCCACAAAGTTCACACAAAAACAGTTCCTGCCATCTTGAAAAAGGCTTTTGTATGATTTTATCAAGTTCTATAAAATCATCATCGTAGAATAATGATTTTGTTTCTTGTATATTGTAAGAAAAAATACTTTCTACAACTTTGTCTCATAAAAATTTTTGACGGCTCTTTTCCATAAAAATGTAGGCATTCCGGTGTTTTTTAAATCATTTTTTTTTCTTTTTCCACTTTTTTTTTTTTTTTTAAATTTCCCCTCCCGGTTAAGCAATAAACCCCTGTCCATTACGATTTTTTTTTCATTGAACCAACTTACTAGCTTTACTTTGTTTTTCACAAATTATGTTAAAAACCTTGTATGTACATAGAATTACAGTAGGCAGATATACCACCAAGTTTTTTGTAGGGGTCAAAATACCCTAAAAATAAATCAGCTATATCATCGTCAATAATGGGCCTACACATCTGGTTTACAAACTTATTTTTAGGAAATTTAATGGTCTTTAACTTTAACACAAAGTGTGCTAAGTTTAACGAAGATAAGCGAGGAACTAAAAATAATCGGAAAAATAGGGGGTTTTCGCCCCTCTCCAAGTGAGCACAGGGTCCTCGAGGTCAAGAAATTAGGGGGTCTTCCTAGTATACCGACCCCCGAACAATCTGTGAAAGTTTCATTAAGTACTCATGAAAAAATGTTCGTTGCATAATGTCAACTTTGTCATTACTTATCTTGGCTAGCTTTTGATGTATTGAGAGTTTAAATATAACAAAATGTGGGAAATTTAAAGTTCTTCGATTTAATCAACGGAAATTGATATAATCGGTAAAAACCATTTCCATCTACAAAATTTTTACAGTTTTTCGTCAATAACTTTTAAGAGAAAAGAGTTGTCCACAGTTTTTATGAGACAAAATTGTAGAAAATATTTTTTTTTACAATATACAAAAAACAAAATCATTTTGCGACCTATAGAACTTGAGAAAATCATACAAACGCCTTTTTCAAGATGGCGGACAACGCAGGATATTTTTTTGTGTGAACTTTGTGGATTTAGATTCTCCAAACGGTACTCTTTCAAAAAAAATAAAATTTCGAATACAGTATTTTTTGTAAGTTTTAACCCTAATTTTAGTGGACTATTAATAGTTTTTGAGATATAAGCCTTCTTAGAAGATCCCTAATACGTGAACAACAATTCAACAAACAATCGTTTTTGATTATTTTTGCAGAATTTTTTTTTTAGTTTTTCTACCCTCGATTTTTCCACCTCTTTTGAGCAATCATTGACTGGGTTATTACGATACGATAACTGCATAGGTTTGTATCAGAAAATCACTTCTTAATTTTTATTTGAACTACAATAGCTTTTTTCGAAAAAAATACGATCAATTTTAATAAAATTTAATATGAGTTTTGTGATTGTGATTAATATGAGTCATTTGTTGACTTTCATCTGAATTTTTTTTTTTCCGAATCAACTTATAAACGGTACCTGCCATAGAACTTTTTATTTATATCTATAAAAAAAATGTTTTTTATTTCTCTGACTATCTATCTTTTGAACGACAGCACCGATTTAAACTAAATTTAATATTTTAAAACTACTGCTAAACCTAAATAATACTGCAAAACATTTTTGAAAAAAGGGAATTTTTGAAAAAAAAAATTATTTTGCCGAAAACAAACAGTTCCAATGTTCTCAAAAAAATATGATTAATTTCGATAAAATTTTATATGAGTAATTTGTTGCCAATGGTGATATCCTTCATCTGAATTCTTTGTTCAGAATCGCCTTTTTTTTTTTTTTTTTTTTTTTTAAATTCAATTTTTATTTTCAATTTAACTTATAACTACTTAAATGCTAGACAAAAACCTTAAAAACTAGCTTACAGAATAACTTAACTAACTTACTGGCCCTATGCGGGCGCTCTAAATTATACTATAATTATATATTAAAAATGCCTTTCGGCGTAAAAACTAACTTAAATTAAAATATATATTTGTTTTCCAAGGTTTTTTTGGAAAAAAAAAATCAAAAAATAAAACACTAAAAATCTTTTTTTTTCATAAATAAATGGTCAAATGAATTTTCCAGTTATCAACATGAAAGCCACGATGGCACATGAGCAAGTTTGTGCGACTCAGTCGTGCCTTTCATTTCAGAAGAAAAGTTATTGAGTTCAACAAAGTTATTAAAGCGCTTTTGTTCGCTAATGGATAGACTATAGGGTATATCAATGGGGAATTAACTGCAAGTTCTGATTTCAAACTTAAGCTCCTAGCCATCAAGATATTTGCCACAATGGTGGCATTTGTTCAATGAACAAATACAAAGATTAAAACTCAAATAGAAATTATAAAACTATACAGAACCATAATCGTTTATATAAAAAAAACTGTCTCGAGATATTTTCAAGGAAAGAATCGAACTATCGATGTTCTACATTTAGTAAATCTTTTCAATGATTTTATTGGTTTCATAATCATACAAATAAAACAGCAACTGGATGCCACATGACATGATTCAAGATATTTTCAAGTATCAATCTTGAGAATTCCAATTTACGACCATCCATCGCAATATTGTGTTTATGACATATTCTCCGGTATGATCGTGCATTTTGTACGGACACTATTAAACACTTGAAAAATAGCACGTACTAAATCTCTTTCTATTACGATTCTATTCTACTATATAGATAAAGAAAGTGTCATTCTAAATATTGTTGACTCTTTGAAGAAACAAAAAAAAAAGATTAATTTTATTTCTTTAGTATTTTATTTGTTTGCATTCTTTGAAATAGCATCAATCAATTACATACGTAAATATAGAGATACATTAGATTACCTACTTCGAATTGTTTTATCTATAAAGTGCAAAAAACATCTTTATACTTAAAAATTTCCGCGGTAATAAATTGAACATGCGAGGCTTACAGATTAGAGAAGTGCAATTCTTCAAAAGAAGAAACAAACGGTCAGAGTCTATATATGTAAGTGTATCTTAAAGTTGGGGATTTCCATTTTCCATATACATTTAATATTTTATTTCATCATAATATTACAAAACTTTAATAATACTTTTATCAATCTATAATGATTAAACTGCCAATCATTTATTGGAATGATAGTTAAGTTTCAAGGACGTTAGTCATTTCAAATTAAAGTGTAACAATTAAGGAGATAGAGATTAAAATATGTACTTTTGTATTTAAGTGTATTAAGTTAAGATGTTTTACTCAACACAACACTGAGTCAACTATACGACTATATGAGGACTGTCACGCAGTGTTCGGGAATTCTCTTAATGAAGACATCCTTAGTTATATATGGTCTTATTATGTTAAACAATGGGTGGTAGGCGAAAAGCTTTATCTCAGTCTTAAATCTGATTTTTCTGAGAAAAATGAGAACATTAGCTCAGCAATGGTTTGTTAGTTTGAACAATTATTTGCTAATTCTATTGTCTATTTCGACCACTTCTCAATGTAAATTGAATTATGGAGCGCAAGCTACGCAGCCTAACTGCAGTATGTCATCATACAATACACCTTTCAAATTATTTGCTTCATCAACAGAACGTTTGTCGTTTTTAAAAAAATAATTTGTTAATTCAACAAAATCGTTTGTTACTGTGACAAAAATATTGTAAATATTATTTTCTTAGTTGACAAAAAAATTTTTAATTTAACAAAAACATTTGTATATTTAGCAAAAATATTTGTTAATCTTAATAAAATGGCTGATTTCACAAAATTATTTTGGTAATTCAAGAATTTTTTTTTTGTTAAATTATCAAAATCTTTTGATAATTTCGCAAACATTTCAGAAGAAGGATCCCAGTGCAAGCCTATTCTGGAAAAATCCACCAAGGATAATTAACCAAAATAACTATTTCTTAACTAACCAACAATTTGAAAACTAGACCCTTCAATCCATAACAAATCGAAGGCCTTCTGTATGGCGAGAAAACATGCCACAGTTGTTTCTTTATTATTGAGGGTTAAGGATGTAACAGCGTGTAGTTTCAACAAAGGGTCGAAAGTGGAATGGGAGGCTTTGAACCCAAAATGGTTATGCTGCACTTACTATTTCTAGAGAAGAACATAGTGAGCGAAGTTGAAAAACTTTGCATACAAATTGCACCTCTACTTATCATATTTTTCTGCATAAGAAATTGCAAAAGTAGCAACAAAAATAACATTATTTTTCAATCGTTGTCAGAATACAATTTTTTTTTGTTATTGACACAACAAATTCAAATTTCGTTTGGTTTTTGTCTAAACCAATGGTGAGTTTTTGTTCATTTGACAAACAAAATTGTTGTTATGATAAAAGTAACTGTAGTTACAAATTTTCTAAAATTTTTTTTTTTAATTTAGTATCACTATTACAAATTTGTTTATAAGTTTGAAAAATTGAAAATTAAGTGGTGCGGTCAAGGCTTAAAATTGGAGTTTCTTGACTAAATTCACATATTACGGACTTGGACCCTTTTTTGTATTCATATATTCACGTAACGTGAAGACACTTTGCACACATTTAGCTCATTTTTTATAAGACCACGGTAAATACATCGGACAGGGTAGAAACATCAAGACCCAGATTAGATATAGAATTATACAACCGATATAAAATTTCTATTTGTCTTTGACATGAAAAGATTCAACAATTTTTATTATTCCTTTTTGCAACTCATTTTTTTCGATAATTTTTAATTTTTTGATAGAGTAATAGTAAACTCTCTCGTTGACACTTCTTAACTTATCGTTTTTCAAGTGTTATCTTTTTGCATGATCCCCTGGTCAGTAGGTATCTCTTTGGTCGTTATCTTGCCAGAGGAAATACGACATGGGATACCGTTTTCATGAAAAATTCAAAATTTTCAACTGAATAATATTGGGTTAAAAATATATCACACTTTACACATACCTACAGTATTGTTCAATTTAGCCGGTTGATGCAAATAAATTAATTGAATTTAAAAAAAAAAATACCTTCCAGCGGACATATTCACCTTGCGAAACTACTGCACTGCACTTTACTTTCGCGCCGAGCCAACTAACATATGAAAGCAATCTACAGCTCATTTGAAAAGATGTATTTATTTGCATTTATGGTAAATACTTTTTTTTTTTGGCAACTGCGACAATAAAGGTATGTCTGCGTTTTTAACTAAAAACGTCAAGGGGACAGACCAGGGTACAGTCTTTTTCAGACTTAAATAATATTTCACAAAAATTTGCTTCATATGGACTTTCAAAGAAAAATTTTAACAAAAATGTTTTAATGATAACAAAAATATTTTGTTATTGATACTAAAACAAAAACTTCAAATTAAATGTGTTTGAACAACAACAACAACTTAAAGGCGCTACCACCAATTTTAAACGAATTTTATTTACTCGTTTACGAATATTATTATTCGTTTTTTTCTATCTTTGGCTGGAGATATAGCTATTTCTCCTTTTAGTGGTATTGATCTTTAATCCAATTTTATTATGAAAAACTTTTTCACATGCACATCATGAGATTCGAACCCACGCTTTCAGATTTACTCAGTCTTCGAAGTCGTATGCACAACGCATTCCACCGCTTCAAATTTGATTTGGTTTTTCCTTAAAATAACAAAAAAAAAATTTGCAAACATTTTTTATCTAACAAAAACTTTTGTATCAATGATCAAACTATTTTGTTGTTTATACAAAAACAAAATTTCACGGTTTTTCTGTTAACGTAAGATTTTTATTAAAAACGTGTTATTTTTATAACAAAAAAGTTATAAGTAGATACCTAAAGATCTTTATTTACATAAAATAGGTACATATATTATTATTGTTGTTATATTGTACTATTCGTACTAGAATGTCAGTTTTTATTACTGACCATTCTGTTAATTTTCATTGAATGTGTTTGAACAACAAAAAAATAAGGTACATATATTGTTTAAATACTTCATCAATTCGTCAGGCTAACAGAAACCTTGAAAGAATTCAATAATTTTGTTTCGACAAACAGATCTAACAAACCAGGTCTTAAAATATTAATTTCTTCTTATCTAAAAAAGCGCGTGCAGATAATTTACTTTGTTTAATAAATTTTGTTCTGAGAAAAGTCTCCGTTTTGATTTATCATTTGAACAGAAAATAAATTGATTAGAAAAATAACAAACAATATATCAGTTTAATTGGCATCTCTTATCTTCTGATGATTCCTCTCTCTCTTTCCCTCTTACATCTTTTTCTCCTAAAATCTTTTTATATCGATCGATCCTCAAGGCTTAAATTTCGTCTTATCACACTGAACTTGCAAAAGCTTATCAATAGATCCCTCTGACACATCTTCTTTATGGGATTTTTTTTTTTTAATTTCTGTGAACAAAACAAAAACAAATATAATCACACCTCATCAGATCACACCGACCGCCACGGTTCTGCGGCGTAAGGTGCTTAGCTTGTACCTAGATATTAAAAGTATGTACATCAAAACTTGACGCAGATGATTGATAAGTATTTTTTTGTGTCGCGCTGTCGTCTTCAAAGTCCAGTTTACTTTAAATAACGATGTTTCATATTTTCCACAAGACGAACCATTGCCCCTGCCCTCATTGTATTTTGAAGAGTCATTTTAAACAATTTTTATTTTAGATAAATTTCTGAATTGAACTTTTTTCTGTGAAATCACAAGAGTTTTACTGCGATAACGACATCTAGTCATCAATTTAAATTATTTAACAATTTCAAATTTAATTTAAAGCCTTTAACTCGTCAATATACATATAGATTGTTGTGAATTTCTTATTTCGACGTTTGGACTTTTTTATAGATTGTAGACTGTTAGTTAGTATACCTATAGATACCTTTAAATCTTGTTTAACTCGTATCTTATCAGAATTGCTTTGTTCCCAAATTATTTACAAGATATTAAATTATATTTTCTTAAAAAGTAAGTCGGAATTTCCCATCAGTAGACAATAAAGAAAAGATTTTGTATTTCTTTTTTTTTACCAATATCTTTGGATTGATAGCATCAGTATAATATAAATTTGTATATCGGTTATATTTAATATTTGAAAAATTTTAAGACCCGAGAAGGATAACCTTTTTTAGTAAAAGTTAAAGGAACCATTCGTGGAATCGACGAAATACTTACTTAAAATTTGCAGTTTTCAGTCAAAAGTTTTTATTTTTTTTTTTACTTGCGATTATACATAGGTACTATAACGTTTTGAGATAACAATCAAACATGACATTACGATGATAGAGACTACGAAAAAAGTAGGTCTGACAATTCTGTCTGTCTGTTTGTCTGGATGTATCGACAGTCGACACCTACAGCCTTAAAGGTTGGGCGGCGGATTTTCTTCAAATTTGGTACAAATTATTTTTAGAGAAATATCCCCGGACGATTTTTTTTTTATTTTTGACCTGAGTATAAAAACAACGGTAACTATACCATATAAGCGTAACCGAGAATTCCATTTTTCTCGAAAAAAATACTATCAATTTCGATAAAATTTTATATGAATGATTTTGTTGCCAATGATGATGTCCGTCATCTAAAAATTTTCTTCAGAATCAGCTTATTAACGGTACCATATAACCGTTATTTATTATTCCGGTGGGGGCATTTGTGAGAAAGACTGCATCAAAAGTGCATTTTCCTTTTTTATAGACAGAATAATTTTTTTAAGCACTTAAATTTAATTTAAAAATTAAGTGCGTTTTTCAGTGGGCTTTTGCTTGCAAGACGAAATCAGAAAATTGTATAAAGCGCGGCGAAAAACATCTTTCAAACCCATATTTGCTATCAGTGGACATAGCTCAAAAGTTTCTAAATTATTTTGTCTCCCGAAAAAAATGCATTGTTGCATAAAATGCATTCTCGAAAATGCCCCCACTCTGGACTGCAATAAGACGCTGACTTTAAAAAATGGCAACTATAGTGCATTCGAATGATACCAACTATATTGGGTTATCAATCACACACAAAAATTGCTGTGGGCTCTCGGTCTACCAGTAAAATTAGAATTTCACTTTAAAATAATTCCAACAAAGCTGGATTTGGCTGGAGACCTTTGTTTTGATGTCTTGAGCAAATCCTAAAAAGTTCACATGATTTGGTAATTTTTTTTTCGAGTGGGGGAAGGGGTCGAAATTCAGTTTTTTGCTAATGTCTCGGAAATTATCTGCTTTTTACAAAAAAAAAAAGTTAAGTTAAACATTTTCTTTGAACCATCAACCTATTTAACCTATTTAAATAAAATACACGACTGGGTCGCACTTGCTGTTGCTTAAAACTATGGGACTACAAACAATTTTATTCATGAAATTATGTATTAAGTCAAGTCTTAATTACATCATATATGTGCATTAAAAAATTATCGTTGTTTTTGTGTAAACAGTAATTCCTATTTTATAATAATCGATGATCTATAGTTTAGTTTTTAACAATTAGTTTTAAGATCCTAACAAGAATTCTTTCAAAGATAAACAAACCTAGAATATGAGCACCTTTTTTGATCACACAAAATATTTTCCCAAACAATGATCGAAATACGAACTCGTATTTTACTTCTCTAAAAAAAAGAATATATGTGACACACTTCTACACGAGCTTATTTTTATCTTTGTTTTTTTTTTTACAAACGACCTTGAGCAAGTGGTTAGGCATTAATCACAGTTTTTTCATGTTATCGTCCTAAAACCGCACTGAAATTTTTTTGTCAGTTTGAAACAAAATTATAGCAAAGATACATATTATTTCATTTAACATTGTTACGGAAAGAATTCATTTTCATCGATTTGGAAATTCTATTTTCTTTTATCGTTTTTTAAAGCTATTCCATATAAATTTCGAAGAATATTAATAAGAAGTAATTTTTATCTAGAAATACTTAATTCAGTTTAACCACGAGGAACTAGGTAAGATATGGATATGGAAACATGTAAAATGGAATCAAGTAACTAGTGAATAAAATCAAATGGATATTTCCAAAACACATTTTTTAAATATGTAAGTAAACATTACAAACTTGATTATATTGATATACATAGATACATAGTGGTTTGCATAAGATGTTGAAGTAAACCGAGCTCTGTGGTCGAGGCAAGACACATTTCTTAGGGCTTAGGTGTACAATCGTGGTTCAAAGTGTTTCAAATTAATAAACCACTGATTTCCATAGCTAAGGGCCAGTTGTACAATCATGGTTCAAGTTCTTAACCCACCAATTTTGACAGATTAGCTATGGGAATCAGTGGTTTAAAAATTTGAACCACGCTGAACTACGATTGTACAACTGGCCCTAATCTGTCAAAATCGGTGGGTTAAAAACTTGAACCACGATTGTACAACTGGTCCTTAAGATCCGATTCTCTTTGTTCAGTCGGAAGAACCGCAGTTTCCTAAAAAAAATTAACTTAAAATTATAAAAAAAATATAAACACAAAATGATGATGATTCAATAACTTGAAACAGCTTTTTTTTGTTGAATCAGTAGTTCATTCTTTTCTTTAGTTTTGTTAAATCAATAATTTTTTCAAACATTAATTTTTAAACTCAAAATCATGAAAAACAAAACAAATTGAACCCATTTTTTTAAATTTTAATTTAATGATTAAAAAAAAAATGGTTCCGCTGACCATGGCAAGAAATGTACCATCAGTATGTATAACTGATGAATAAATCAAACAGAGCTATGAACATGTGGCAATCACCGAAATGATTTTTATGGCTTCACATAATCCAGAAAGAGAAAAACATATATTTTTTCTTCTCTGATTAAAATTGTCAAACAAAATCATCTCAATTTTTGAAAAAAGTTTTTTGTAAAACATAAAACACTCCATTCCTTAAATGCTTACTAATAAATCTTCAGAGCTATGCATATATAGGTTATTTTTTGTTCCCACCTAAATAGTATAAAATAAATTGTAGGTAACTAATTTTTGTTTTAGTTTATTTTAATTATAAAAAAAACAACGGCAACACTTACGATATCATGCTATAACTTTTCTTAAAGCTAAAAAAGCCAATAAGGCGATCAAGAGAAGAAAAACATTGCTTTTTTATGAAAAAGAAAAAAGCTTACCCATCAGAAACGTTAATTTGAGAAAATTTTATATATAACTAGGAATGAAACTCGTAATTTTTACCAAAAGGTGAAGACAAATTCTCTAGTCTATAAAGCTCGTATGAATGCCCGCAATGAGGAAAATTGGAACCTGATAGTATATTTATATTCGCTCAAGGGTGCTTATATGACACCATTCCTAAAGAAAAGCTCTACCGAACCACGTCTAACCTTGGCATTCCCAAAAAAACTCGTTCAACAGTCCAGAATGATGCCCGATAACAAATTAAAAGATTCACGCAGAAAAACTTTCAGTCATACGACCCCAATATTTTGGAAAGCTTTGTTAAAACTATAGGCTAAATCTTAAAAAGTTCGATTAAAGTGTTGGAATGTTCTGATGACATTAATATTTGATGTGGAACGATGTGTTTTCAGCGTTTGTCAGCTTTAAAACATTCGAGTGAAAGAAGCTTTAGGGGTCTAGTAGAAACTGAAGGGTCTACACTTCTAATCAGGAGATCCTTCGATTCATTTTCCAGTATTTGTATATAAAGGGTTGAATAGAAGCTGTTCAGCGACATCCATTTATCCAGAAGCTAGGAAGCTATAGGAAGAAACCCCGGTGATATCGCAGGAAATGATAGCCCAAGAAGAAGAGATCTGAAAGACCTATATAGGTGTATGAAACTAGAGTTTGCTGAACCGATTTGAAAGGACTTAATATACATTTTGAAAAAAGAAAAAAGAAGGTAGGTAGGTTATAGCAGGTATACATACAATACATACCTCCAGAAATAGAAAATTCTTCAATTGGCTCGGTTTTTAATTTATGGCTGCTGATGTTGCCGTTTTAGGTTTTTTTTTTAGTTTGAGTCCGAAATTCTGACCGGGTTAATTTTTTTTATCAAAATTCTGCTTTCAAAATTCTGCTTTTAATATTAGGTATGTGTGTCAAGTTAACATTACCAGGGGTTATTTTCTAAAAAAATAGCGCGATAAATTTTTTAGTTGTACAAAAAAGCCTTACTTGACCGAAAAATTATTTTTTTGTAAATATTTACAAAAAAAATTGCACGACAATTTTTTTAGTTGCATATCTTATTTACGACAAAAAGCGACAATATATTTCCATTATCTTTTTTAATTTTCGATTACATTTAATCCTTTTTCTGGGGTGGTAGTGCTAACTTGACTGTTAAGTTAGCATTACTAGGGGTTATTAAACAAAAAAAATAGCGCGACAATTGTTTTATTTGCACGACACATATTCACGACAAAAAAAACTGAAATTATTTGCTTTAGGTATCTGTTTTTAAATGCGATTAAATTTGATACTTTTTCTGGGATGGTAAGCCTTACTTGACCGAAAATTAAGTTTTTTTAGGGTTATTAAAAAAAAAGTTGCGCGGCAATTTTTTTAGTTGCAAAACTTATTTACGACGAAAAAGCGACAATTATTTCCATCATTTTTTCTTTTTCATTTGCGATTACATTTAATCTACCTGCGGTGGTAGTGCTAACACTATCAAGTTAGCATTACCAATATTTATTATCTAAAATAGTCGCGAGATAATTCTTTTAGTTGCACGACAAATTCACGACAGTTAATCCAATAGTTAAACTTTTGAAATAAGTGATAATGCTAACTTGACAGACATTTTAATTCTGCTTACCAAATTTTGCAAATAATTTTGAAAAACCGAATTTCGTCAAACACAAAGAAAAAAAGCAGTATTTTGAAAAACAGAATTTTCAAAAATAAAATAAGCTCCGGTTTTATCTTAAATAAATATTAATAATAATTTTCTTTTTTTTTTTTTTCTTTTGAACTAAATTTACAAATCCCTTGTCTACTTTTCGTGTTCACACCATAAATTACTAAATCAAATATGCCCCATATCGAAAATACCCAATTTTCCCTACCTACAATTTAAACAAATCATAAAAAATCCATATACGAAACAGTCAACCTCACCTTAAAATATAAGATTGCGCATTACAAAGAAGATCAATATGATGACAATGACAATATAGCTCCTTATCGTACTCTCCTCTTACCTCATTCAAAACGTAAACGATACCGACAAAATAATAAAATAAAAAAAAAGAGATTTTTATGAAAAACCATCAACAAACTCAAAGAAAAATATATTTGCGCAAATATCGATAAATATGTAGATACCTTTTTCTCCTCTGAATCTTCTTCCATCTCTTGAAAGATAATAATATGTGGCAAACACCTTTTCAAGAGCTAAATAGATACTCTTCTTCGGTTCTATTTGAAAAGAACGAAATTATCAGTTCATCATCAACGTCTACATGACAAACATCTATTTCTTTATCTTTTTTGTGTGTGCTTATTGTGTATCAATCGAGAGTGGAAATCCTACAAATTGTTTCCTGAAATTATTTAATTTATGATGAATGTGGTCGTCGCACCGGACAAGTCTTGCGCCAATAAACAAGTTAGTATGTCTTTCAATGTTCAATACACCAACCTATAACCTAATATTGATTGAAAAAAAAATGTGTGTCAATATAGAAAGAATGAAACAAAAATTTCAACTTCAAAGAGCATCTTCCACATTTCCGCTGGCTCTTGAGGAAGATGACGCGACACATCAATTCAGCCCAGGTATCCGTATCTCTCCGTTTGCAAACAAACAGTCTATAGTGAAATATGGTACTCATTTAGGAAACCACATCGTGGTGTTGAGTTTATCTTATCAAATTGTCAATGTGAGATTGAATCATTTGTTTGCTTTTCGCAGACTCTTTTTTTCTGGTGGAAAGGGTGTTCCATCCTAACATCATCAGTTAGGTACACTTTAGCACCCAGCTCTTAAGACTTATTTTTTGCTTTGAAAAGAAGTTTGAGTAGTTGTAGGTACTGATTATTTAATTACATTCGCGTGAAAATACTGGTATGTATTATTATTAACAGTGATGGGAATTCCCATAAAAAAACACTGTTATATCCATCAGTAAAAAACTTGTTGCAGAGGCTGCAAATTCTTTATTGAACCAAAATTAGCACTCAGATCTATGAAAAAAAAAACTTTGTGTTTTTTAAGCTTTTTGGAAATTTTTGAAAAATATAGTATTTTTTTTGCGAAATGGTGTCTAGAAAATGGTCATTTAAGGAGCCGGTTATAGCGATCAGGAAAATGAATCAGGAAAAACTTTTCAAATCGATAATTATGTAAATATGTTCTGATTTTATTTAAAACACAAATGCTATATTTATCTATGGCAAATAACTCACAGAATTTTTTCTGATAATAAAAATTTCAATTACACTCGTATTTTTTGTAAAAAAAAAATACATTTGATTATTTTCCTGATGGAATTTCCGTGCGAAAAACTGAATTCCATCAGGAAATTTTGATTGTATAAAAATCACTAAAAAAGTGACAGATCAAACACAGTTATCCTGCAGTAAGAATAAATAAAGGGCACGACTGGGTCACACAAACTTGCTCTTGTGGCAAGTTACCTGAGGGTTTTAAGTACAAACGGAATATACTAAAAAATCGTATGAAAACTAATTAAAAGTTCTAAATCATTCAAACCAAAATCGAAGTATGCAAAAAATGTTCTTTATGAATTTTGAGCTTACGAAAAAAAAATCAAAATCGTTGGAGCGATTTTCGAGAAAAACAAGATTTTCGATAACCGTTATATAACAGTTATACCTACAAAAAAATCTCTGGGCGTATTACCCTAAAAACCATCATACCGAAATTTTAAGTAAATAGGCCCATCCGTTTAGGCTGTTGGTGCCTCGGTAGGTGCCGAGACAGACAGACAGACAGACAGACAGAAGTGTCGGACCCACTGTTTTCGTCTTCTCTATCATCTTAATGTCATGTTTGATTGTTATTTTCAAACTTTTTTTTCACGAATTCCAGACTTGCCTTATAGTACCTACCTATATGTATAGAGCAAGTAAATAAAAGGCACGACTGGGTCGGACAAACTTGCTCTTGTGTAAGATTACTAGCCTTTGGTGTAAGATACTAAGCAAGAAATTATAGTAAATAATGGGCAGTAAAAATAGTTTCTATAGTGTTTATATGGCAGGTACTGTTAATAAGGTGATTTTGAAAAAAAAATTCAAACGAAAAACTTCCTTAATGCCAAAAAAATCAGTCACACAAAATCTTATCAAAATCGATCGTATTTTTTCGAGAAAAGTGGGATTTTCTCTAAAATTTATATGGCAGGTACCGTTAATAAGGTGATTTTGAAAAAAAAACTAACAAAAAACTCCGTCATTGGCAACAAATCAGTCACAAAATTTCATCAAAATCGTTCGTACTTTTTTCGAGAAAAATTGGATTTTCTGTAGCGTTTATATGACAGGTACCGTTACTAAGGTGATTTTGAAAATACATTTCTAACGGGAAACTTCATTATTGAAAAAAATCAGTCACACTAAATTTTATCAAAATCGAAAAAGGGATCTGGTCTTTAAGGCTTATTTGGCAGGTACCGTTAATATGTAAACTTGGCTACAAATCAATTGTACGAAATTACGAAATTTTATAAAAATCTATTGTATTTTTTTTCTGGTAATACCGCACGATTAAGTGCTTGGTCGAAATATACCTAGTATATAAGATGTAAATGGGGTAGGTTCACATGTATATCACTTGTATTCCACTTGTACCTCGCCTGCTCTGCTCCTTCAAATAAAAAATTATCGTGGCGAAAAAAAAAGAATAAAGCAGAAATACATCAAAAGAGTTTTTACCTCCACAGCATATTTATTTAAAATTAAAACCTAAACTTATACTTAAACCTAATTCGATTTCTCAAGTTCAAATCGATTTGAAATAAGCTCATCACTTAAACCAGAACCGTAAACAATGAGCAACATCTTATGCAGGTACTATATTCACTAGTGAAAATATATAATAATGTTTGAATTAAGCATTTTTACATTATATGATTATGATTGTAATGATGATATGGTATCAAAGCAGTGTTTTAAAAATCAACTTTACAACTATCTACATATGTGTAATGAACGATTTGTGAAGGGCTTTGCACTCTTGCGATTGATTTCATTTTGACTTTGAGCTCAGATTGATTCGATCTACTCAAATCTAGCTCAACATCCTGGTTTATTTCACTCTCCGTCTCCACGCACCGTTTAACTGACAAAAAAAAAACTTACAAAATTCCAGTCTGTGTTCACATCTTTAAAACTCTTAATTACTATCAAGATAAATCCAATTTGTGTTTGAATCTGTTTACAGCTTAATGTTTTCTTTCATAATAATAAATAATTAACAATAAAACAAAACAATAATAAATGAAAAGTTCAATAACCAGTATTGCATCTGTTATTGCCAGTAATAGGTAATATTTTACGAAATCAAATTTATAATTGCAATCTAACACGACGCATAAATCTTTCAAGCGTTTGAAAGCTGGCAAAAGATACAATCGGCGGCGCCGCGTCAAGTTGTATTGTATCCACTGAGCAAGCAAGCAAAGTAAACAAGGTTTTTTTTTTCTTTCCTAGGCAGAGGTACGATACGAACCAATTCATAGAGAAAAAAAAAACAAAAGAAAAACTATACAACATAACAATAAGAGTAAACGTCTTAAAATTGACCTTGTAGTAATTATACTAACCAAAGGAATAAGGCAGAAATGTTTAGGTATATAAAACTGCAATGCAATGAAAGTGAAAACAATATTTTTTGTTCCCTCTATACATAATATGGTATTAGCATGGCGTGCCAACTTTTTTAGCCCCCTCAATCCGAGTAGGTACTTAACTTACATTCATACGTAGGTATGGTAAGTTTGTAAAATACATAGCAGAGACCAATGCCTATAGCTACATATATGACTTCGATTGGACAAAACAATGGTGAAGTTTTAAAAAACTTAAAAAATACCTGATGCAGTAATAACGTATTAGTAGATGTTTAAGCTTATCTTTTCGTTGAAAGAAAAAAATATTCCTAAATTCCTTAAAGGCTTTCGATGAAAAGGCCTGTACCTAACCTACAACACAAGATAAAATAGCTCAACACAAAATGATAAATATTTTTATGTCTGATACCTTGTTGTTCTTTGGCTATAAATACATGCAGGCAATAACAAAGAAATGGATGCGAAGCACGAAAGCATTCCCACATTAATTTGTTTCATTTAACTTTTTGTCTCTTTATAAGATCGGTTGACGTTAACGCTACCATTTGAATTTTTAAGTATGAGCCCGCGAGCATCAAATTGAAAAGGTATCAAGGCAATGAGAGTTTCATTTAAATTATTAAAATTTATTATTTTACTTGTTTGTAATTAGTTAGACTGTCGCTTCAAATTTCAAAGGTAAAGTGTATATCATAGGTATACACTTTATAGCTTTATTTTGTTGGCTTACCAATTTAGTGAAATTTAATGAACCGTTACAGGGGATTTTAAGCTTTCAAGTAGCTATTAAGAAGCAAAATTCGAGATAACCAGACCCATCATGCGGAAAGGATCAACATCCTTTGATTTAATTTCTTCGGCAGTTAATCAGTTACGATGATTAACATGAACAAATCACTGATAAACCAATAACTTATATTGCACTTTCATTTTATCTTTTATAGGTAAACAATAATTATACAAAAGCAGCACAAAATAGTATAATTTCGGTATCACAATTCTTAACTCATACTTATTTCAATCTTAATTTGGTATGACAATTAATGGCTTCTTCATTTATTTTATTTCTTATTTCTTAGGTAGATGTCTGTATTTTTTCAGAATTAAAATTCTTTTTTTTTCGCTTCTACTTAATGCATTCTTAAATGATTCTTAAATTGGCATTTCTTAAAATAGTGTTATTTTGTTTCTTTAATACAATACATATACCTACTACTCTGTACCTATTTCTTCAATTCTCTTATAAAGGTTTTTATTTTTTGAGGTACCATACCGAAATGGGATTTTTTTCAATACTTCTTAAAGCTATTCTTATCTTAGAATAGTACTATTAATAGCACCATCTAATGCGATATCTGCATCATTCTTGCGATCTTTTAGACAATTTTTTATATAACATATTGGCTCAGTAGATAGCGCATCTGCGCACAGGAATGTCATGCGAAAGAACTTGCAGTTTGAGACTCGGTAGAAAGAATTGAAATTTAATTTTTAAACAATGCCAAATAATAGGAAGATATATATACATAGTTGAAAATATCACATTTGAAATACCTACAAGAAACAAAAAATATCAAAACAAATAAACAAAATAAGAAAGATTTTTATTTCAACAAGATATTTCATACCAATTTCTTAAGAAGGAGTAAAGTAAGAGTTAAGAAGAAGTTAAGAAGTATTAAAGAAGAATGTTATTCCCATTTAAGAATATGTTGAGAATAGAAAAGTCTATTATATTATTATTCTTTTTTTCTGTTAGTTATTAACTAATGTTTTGCATTGAATGAACTTCTTTATTTCAGAGTAAGTACTATAGGTGAATCTTAGCGTTATTTATATACACTACAATTGGAAACACAAAAAAGTTAGGGCGTTTATAATAAATAATAAAAACTCAAACAGAACAACAGTAATTGAATTTTTTAGTAGGGGGCTATTATATCATTTATGGTCCCTCCAGTAGGGGCACCATTTATCTTTGCCACCCCGGGCCTCAAACAGACTTAGTCCGCCACTATTATCACAAATTGAATGTAGTTAAAGGTGGCTAAGGTAATTGTACCACAAGGATTCATAGTTTTGGAATTATAAGCCGGATTCCGAAAAAAGTCCGAAAATCATTCAGTTTCCCTCCCTCCCTCAGTTAGAGGCGGTCGTTCGAAACTGCAAAACCAAGTAAATAGCTACTACTGGGACCATACCAAACAATATCCTAAAATCAAACTCTATAATTATATTTTTTGCGACCTACAGTTATACATAATACATATAAATCAACAGGGCTAATTTTAGTCGGCTTTGGATCAAAATATTCTAAAATTCTCTTTCCACGACTGAAAAAAAAATAATACTCAATCTTTGAAGTGCTGTATTTTCAAACTTATATTACCTACAGATCGCTGTTGGGCTTAGGTTTTAACAAATTGTGTCTCATTGAAAGTGCATACAATTATTTTTTCTCCGATGCACTTTTATTGTGTTGAGATTTTTTGACCACTATAAGATAGCACAATATTTTCGAAGCTGCAAACTTGGTTTTACTGTTGATCTATCCTAGCAACTTCTCAAGAAAATTACATTTCCTTCCAACTTACCTATCCCAAACTCTTGCACTATCGTCGACATGTATCGATTTCTAAAAATTCTAATAGGGCGACATAGAGGAATAGGTCATATCATCGGCCCTCTGGCTCTGGCTCTTTTAATGACGTCTTTAGTCTCCGAAAATTAGATAGAGATGAATTGTAACTTACATAAACCCTTAGGTCTAGATTTAGACCAAACTATACATATACATAACCTACCCACAAAAACACTAACAACACGAGTAGGTAGATATAGATTACAGAATTGCAGATAGGTTATAGGTACCTACCTAGGTAGAAAAGTCAATTTACCTATAAAGCTGAAACTATCATTCATGCCTCGTAGACGTTTCATAATGCGTACCTAGTAGGTAGGTACTTTACCTACCTACTTATATTTACTTCGTCATTAGTCTCCCGAAACTATACCTACCTGGAAAGTCTGATCTGATCTGAACTATAATATGACCCATTTGAGTTGAGTTGAGGTCATCAGTCTCTCAAAAGAGCACTCAGTTTCCTCCATCTTCATTTCTAATTCCAATTAACATCTCCAGTTTCGAGTGTGCGTCTTTGTCGTGTGCCCTTATATAGGTAGGTACCTAGATATGTATGTATGTATGTTGTATAACCATTAACCACCAAACCAATGCGACGACGTTTCTCGTTTCACTGTTGGTTGGCTTGGCGTTGGCACTCTTGAGTCTTGGCACCATTTAGAATTTGAAGCAAGTAGTGCACCTACCTAACCACCTACACCTACTACCTAACAATCTAACCTATCTAAAATCTAACATCCGCTGCTAATCTCACCTCGCACCTAACAGCTAGCTAACAGCTCAAATTCACCACCATACACAAAATATAAAGAAAAGAAAAAACAGATCCAAAGGCCAGGCCAGCGCCAGACGCCCAGTCCCAGAGTCAGAGACCAGATTGTTTCGCCGTAGATGAATCAATAGCTGCTCCTGCTACTTTCTTCTTTCAACCAAAATTTTGTACGGAAAATACACATTTATTACAGTTACACAGTAGTAAAGTAAGTAAAGTACACACAGATTCTTCTCTGGGCTGTGCTGCTGCTACACACAGTCTGCAAATCAATCTCGCCCTCTCGCTCTTACATCTTTAACTTCACTTATTATTATGTACCAACAGCGAAGCAATACGGGAAGGGATAATTTTGTATCTGTGTATGCCTATGGCCACCTGAATTTTCTGAGATACAGATACAGATAATTATATTTTCTGCGTGTTCGTCTTGTCGTGTTTATTGTGTAAAATTCATCGGATTCATTGTGTCCCCCATTCGCCGTGTTATTTGTTCATTTTTCGTAGGTTACTTGGTTTTTTTGGATTCAGAATTCAGATATGTACAAAACTTCAGTTTAAGCATTGAGTTGAGAAGAGTTCTTTCATTTCGTCTTTATCATTCTACGATTTTGTGGTATTCTTTTTTTTTTTTTATTTGTGAATCCATAATCTTGTCGTCGTCGTCGTCAGCAAACGTCAATGTTCTAGAGCCAGAGCCTCTACGGTGGTGCTATGCTAGTGCCAGTGCCACCCTTGCTGTTCTTCTTGTGTGTATCTTATTTTAGTTGTATTCTCTTCGTCTTCATATGATATTTTAGAGGGGAAATGTTTCCATTTAAATAGTTGACGTGCGATGGTCGATCACATCAGTTGAATTTCATCTGCCGAACGGGGTGGAATGACGCAGGGTTGAAAAGAAAATACAATAAGAAAAAAAAAAATCTGAAGAAACGGAAACGGAAGCAAAAATAATTTTATTTTATAACAGTTGTTAATGCTTGACCGGATGATACCTACTTTTTTAAATTCGAATTAAATCACTTTGTGCGTCGGTACGGTTCGGTCGCAATTTTTCTTACACAAAAAAAAATAATAAGACTGAGTGTGAGATATGACATGAAAATATAAAAATTTTGTGAATTAACAAAATTTATCATCAACAAAACTAAACTATTTAAAGGTAATAATATAAAATTAAATCAAAATTGGATACCTAATTCTCCCTTAAATTATGGTGATGTGTATTACAAAAATCAATTAAACTTGAATTATCTTTTGATCGTAAATAAATAATTGATTTTCAATGTGTTTAATAAATTTAATGGATATTGTGCAAAGTGACATTTTATGTTCAAGGAACTTTTTGAAAAAAAATGGATATTTCTCTATCTTGGTGACCTAATTTGTGCATTATTTCCCCAACAATTTCATAAAATAGTGACAGTGGAAGCATTAAAAATTAAATCTGGATATTAATTGGAATGACCACGTAATCCCCACAATAATTGATCCCACTTCTGATGAAATCTTTCATTGATTTTGTGATGAAAAATTATCATTTAGAATTAAGAAAGATCACAAAGATAAAGTCGATAAACTTTAATCGATACCCACCAAAAATCAAAACAAAATCATTAAAAATAAGTTCAAGATTGTGATATACTTGTACTAGGTTTCCATATACCGTTAATTGTTATTTGTCTTCAGTTTGGTTTTTCTCTTGATAATAATTCATATCTAAACACAAGTGTGTGTAGGTATAGTTTCTAAAAAAAAAACACGTAATAATAGGTCAACTCTCTGCGCATGCAGGGCTGTGTGGTGAATTTGTGTAATTTTAAATAAAACAATAAAACATGAAATAATTGTGGTGTGTTCTTTGACCACAAGAAAAATAATTATTATGTTACTGATAAGGTGCTTTACCATCGAAGACAAACAAAATAGAACAAAGGCCTCAACAATATTTTAATGTGAATATATTTTTACCTATACATGTTTATCTACAAAAAAAAAGTTCGTAAATTAATTGATAAATACCCATAAAAACTAATACCTATTTTCGAAATTTGTTCATTAAAATTTTAATAATATTCTGTGAAATACCTACCTAGATATCTTACCTCTGCTAAATGAAATAATTTTTGTTTATAATTTTTAGTGTCTTGAATTTTTTTAAGCCAAGAAATTGTATAATTCGGAAGAAAAAAATCCGATTGAAATGTCCGTCGGTAAATTTCAAATATTTGTATTTGCTACCAATAGATAGGTAGGTCACCAATTCAGGATTAATTTGTATCTCATGGTTAAATAATAATTAGTTTCAAAGTAATCTTAGGACTAAACAAATCCGAAATTGTTTGCTTTTTTATACCTACATTATGATGTTAAAAGTTTTAATAGAAATATAAGTAGGTTAGTAGATACCTAAGTAGGTATCTATATAAAATTAGAAACCACAATTTTAAGTTTTTTTAATTATGTAGAAGCACCTTAACCTACCAAATTACCTAGTTAGATATTGGTAGCTTAGAATAACCGATTTTGGAGGGTGAATCTGAAAAGTAGAGCTGTAATAAGGAGGTTGGTAGTGTCCTAACTGATTTCTTCAACAAATTGTAGATAAAAAAGTAAACAAAAATAGGTAAATATTAAGGTAGGTACCTACTTGCGTTGATTAAAGATTTAAATGTAAAAATTTAAACAAAAAAATATTTTTCACAAACCTATTCACTATTCAAGATTGTTAAAGAAGTTTCAGCTTACCAACAAAATTATATACAAAATTGGCTTTTTATTTATAAAGCTATTCTGGATGCTTTACCCTTTTCTTCATAGTTAGGTAGGTACTAGATAGGTACAAATGTAATGCACATAATAATTATATCTGATATGATCTTAACAAAAAACAAAACAAAAAAAGGAAAAGTGATTTTGAAAAGGGTTTGCTTTGCAGTGGTGAAAAAAAGAAACGAAGCTTCAGATCTTGCTAGCGGCAAAATCCTATAAGTACCTACCTCCCTAACTATGTATATTGTGCAAAGTCTGAACCACAAGAAAAGTGTTCCAAAACACCTTTGGTTACTTTTTGTTTTGAGTTACAAAAAAAGTGGCGCACCTTAAAATATTGCAATACCTAGGTAATATCAAGCAACTTCAAAAAATTTGTTTTTTAATACAATTTGGTTCAGGTAATGACCTAAAAATATGTACCTAAGTATAGGTAGGTACCTAATTTAAGTAAAAATATCAGAGGAACTTAGACTTGGACTTGATAAGCAATTTCGAAGTATTTTTCTGTTTCCCACTGACTATAGGAAACATTAATGTTTTGCAAATGAGACATGAAGAAAGTTAAGTGCTTGTTGTAGTGAACATTTTAAAATATTAGGTAGGTAGGTAGAGGTACCTACGTGTATGACAAAATGAAAAACAGGAAACATTTGAAAAAACTTTCTTCAAAGCTTCTAGCGTCCACATCAAAAGAACATTTCTGAAATATTAAAAAAAAATACGGAAACATTTCAGATATACTTTTTAATGTTTCTTTGTTCTTAATAGGTAGGTACCTACATCTCAAGAAACATTTCCGATATGGTTTCTTATATACCTACCTAACTAATAAATGTTTCTTTGGACACACCTCCATGTGTTTTTTTGAAATGTTTCTTTGGTCTGAACACACCTTAACAAAGCATCAATTCGCCGGGCATTCTTGGACAAGAAGGTATTTAAGGTTTGTTGCGATGGTATAGATATCGTTCAAATTATTCCATTCTTTCATAAGAGCAGATTTTTGAGTGCCTCTGAAAAGGAAGTACGCATTGTAATCTTTTCACCGAACAAATAGCTACCAAAGTTTTTGAATGGGATTTATGTCTTTCCAATTGGCAATCATTGCAAAAAGGGAGGTTCCTACCTACTCGGTATTACACACCTGGCTCCGTTTGGTCTAGCTAGAGCAATTTGATTTTCTATCCACGATGAACAGCTAGGTTTTGTTGCGTTTGAAAATTCCTGCAAACGAAACCTGGACCCATCCATGTTTTGGTGACTTCTTTTAACGTTATTTGAGTATTTTTGTTTCACAAAAATCACTAAAAATTAGGAATAAAAATAAACACTTACCTACGAGATCACGACAATTCTTAGCATTACTTGCAATGTTTATCAAATGATTACAAAGAATACATAGGTAGGTACCTACATACAAAGAATGCAAAACAATCCAACCGAAGGCAAATGGAAAGAACGCGTGAATTCTCATTGCTGTAAAATTAATTGGGAAAACAATGAGCTCGTTCAGTATGCATTACGGACTAAATATTTAGGTAACTAAAGTTCTTGAACGCAAATTTAACTAGATATTTATCTAGTCAATTTTACAAATGTCATTTGTTGAAATTTACTTTTGAATTTTAGCTTGAAGAATTCACACTGCGGAGAACAAAAAATATTTGTTGAGGTAATAACTTTGTACAAAAAATGGAAATATTACAGGGTATTCGGCATTTTATATATATTATTGGCATAATAGCCAATACTTAACTTCGATTGTTTACTATTTTTAAACACACATTTTGTTCTCAATATTTTACAAAATGATACTTACACTATTTTATTTTTATATTCGCTGATATTCCAGTAGGTATTCCCTATTTATTAATTTTGAATCGAGTTTTGAATCACATAAATAATCTTAATTTTACATCATCAAATCGGTGCAGAATCTGTTGACATTTCTTTAAAAAATACAATTTTAATACACACACTTTTTATGTGTTTCCATTTTTGTTAACATTTTTGGTTACTTGTTTCTATATTTTTTCTCTCCAGCAGTCTCATATTTCCTTCAAAAAAGAATAATTTACTTTCTTCGTAATTTTTATATTCATAACTTTCCAATTAAAACAAGCTATATTGGAAGTGAGTTCTATGACAGCTGACCAATCAGAGGCCAGAAAATTACCTAAATCTTTGGGTAAAAAGTGTTGCAATCTTTTTGATGTAAATTGCGAATTTTGAAGTTACAGTTTTAAAGTTAAGTCAAGGAATGTTATCTTTTTTATTGATTTTGGAGAAAATGTATGTCGAAAAAGCATTCATAAAATAATGATAAAGTTTTCAGAAAAAAATTATTAGTGAAAACTTATTTCCACAATAGGGAAAAAGAACTCCGAAAAAAATGGTGAATACAAAAATCCAATTCGACATTAATTTATCAAAAGCTTAATTATTTACAATAAAATAAAAAAAAACTCACAATTTACCCCAGGAATTATAGGTAGTTACCTACTTATGTAAAAGAAGGAGGGAGCGTTTTCACACTAAATACTTTTGTCTTTGTATAGTTACCTACCTAGTAATTGGTAGAACATTGATATTTAAAAATATTTAAAATTGTTATCTCCTTACAAAAAAAAACAAGTGTTTTAATTTTATAGTTTACTAGGTATCGGATATTACCTACATTTATAATTTATTTCATTAACGCGACTTTCATCAAACTTTATCTTATGTCATTCGAGTGGTTTCACTCCAAAGAGTAGGGAAATATGAATCCAATGGATCATTAAAATCATTCCCTTTTTCAATTGTGCATGTGGTAGTTGACAAAAGATTGTTAACATTTATTTTTTGTAACCTCAAACGAAGCAAAAACGAGTTAAAAAGTGTTTTTTTTTTCAATAGGTATTTGTTCCTTATTTACAATTTAAGTTCTTGAAACATAAAAAACAAATGAGAACACACTGCGCGTTTTGTTTTATATGGCTTTGACCATATGATCGATGTTAACAATATATATGTGGTAGTAAATTGAGACAGCACTCACAACACTCCCAATTCAATTCAGGAAGGCAAATTAGCACTCCCAAACATAACTCCGAACAGCCAATGGACCAATTTAGCAAGGTTTTTTTTCACTCGGAGGGCCCTCCGAACTTCTACTTGAATATGACATTAAATAGGTAGCTTGTCCATTTTTAATTCGGTTTATAGTTTTAAATATTTGTTAATTTTATACCGACGGGTTTTTGTTTGGTGGATAGGTACAAACATTTCATTTGGAAAAAGAAAAGAAAGGTAGGTAGGGTGAGTTTCATGACGAGAGCAAAGGCTAATTGAAATGGACCCACAATTTACAGTCAAATTCCAAGGGTTAGGATGAGATAATGTCATCAATCAAATAATAATTTTTGTTGAACACAAAAACTGATTCGATGGATCAAATGTTTTTTTTTTTTTTCAAACGGTTATAGGTACAGAAGAGTTTCTATCTACACCCTTACTGGTTTAAGAAAATTGTGCAATACTTTTTCTTCTATTGATGTTTTCAAAAGGTTCTGCTTCGAATAACAAAGCGTAGGCAATCACAGTAATGACAAAATAGCACACAACATAAACAACTCATATGCGTATGCGGGAAAATATTTTGAACTATCGCAGGTTAATTAAATTTAAATGCAATTCAATAAATTAAATCTTAAAGAAATACAAAAAAATCAATTTAAAGAAGAAAGAAAAACAAATTAAAAATTCAATATTCAAACAGAAAAAAAAACAATTCAGGGTCAAAGACTTGATGAAATAATTCTTTAGATTTTTGTTGAATTTTTGTACGAAACTATACCTACTTTAATAAACAAAATACTAAAATGAATTTAAAATCTGAATTAGGTACTTTCCTCAAATTAAAGATTGCATAAAGCATACTCTAACTTTGAAAGCAGGAAATCTTTTTAACATCACCCTCAAATTTTTTGACAAAAAAGCAGCTCACTTTTCAGATATTATACAAGTGAGAATGAGGCTGCAACAACAAAATTTCTCATTAAAAGGTACTGAAAAGTTAATAAAGTATTTATAATTTGATAAAAAGTAGTGATAAAGTTAGCATGGTGTTTGTTAGGATCTTCATAGCTTACTTAAAAGGCAACTACGATTTTAATTTTATATTTCTAAAATGAAAAACGTTTCCATCGAAAAAAAAAACATTTTAGTTTTAATCATAAATTAAACAAGATGCAACATTTTAGCACTCGAAATCTTAAGTAGAACACCATGCGACACAAAGGAAATTCACTGTCTCGTATCTACATTTATGTAAATAACTCCATATCGTCCTATTGCAAATTTTTCAAAGAAATTGTGTACAAAGACTTGAATATTGTCATGGTGATTAACGTTTAGGCACACATTGATAATGAAAAATCAATTAAGGTGCCCCAGCAAACGAAACAGTCGGATAAAATTTCCAAAATAAAAATATGTATCTACTTTTCTACACATCTTTCAGAGCCTTTATTTTAATCAAGTTTTCATTCGTGATCTTTTTGAAGTTGTTTCGCTTGCTTGGGTTGGAGTATATGAAGTTTATTAATTATATGACAATGGAGGGGGTCAAATGTGTATATTATATTTAATTAACAATTTGTATTCATACAAATAACATAAATACATAATGTTCTATTTTCTTTGCAGACTTAAACCTGTGTATACAAATTCCTTAGCAAAATGTTGAAAACATCAATTAAAAAGGAATTAACAGACATTCCACTACGTTCTATGGATCGACGTGAATCTACAACATCGGATTCATCTATTGAACCCATGGACTTGGGTCTTTCAAGTACGAAAATCTCCACAGATATGACAGATCTTAGTACAACATTGCCAACACCAACACAAATTAAAGATGCCATTTTATCAGATGCCAACATAAAATATCGTTATGAATCCGATGCTGACGAGTCCGATGACAAAGATCGGGATCAACAACAAAGAAGATCACACAGTCAACTTCACTATCATCATCGTCGACGTGGCATAACTGGACGCGACAAACGTACTGTCCTCTTAGAATGCACCGATAGTCCACATTCATTGCGAAAGAAATTTCGTTTCAGCAGTAGCAATCACATTACCATTGCTGATACTGTGATTAATTTGAAATCAAAAACATCGAATAATAATAATGATTCAATAAAATCAACAACGGGTTTCACAAATCTTACAACAACTACAACAATAAACAACGAATCGGGATTTGTGGATGCTAGCATAAGTCATGTATTAAATACATCAGCATCATCGGCTATATCATCCACATCATCGTCGTCACCAACATCATCATCATCCGCTTCACCATCTGCAAGTAATATTGCGTTGGCAGTATCGAGCCCCGAATCGGGCATGGGTGAACGTGATGACATGAAGTATCTTTGCCCAATTTGTGAAGTAGTGTCGGCGACACCACATGAATTCACCAATCACATTCGATGTCATAATTATTCTTCTGGGGACACTGAAAATTTCACCTGTCGCATATGCTCCAAGGTTAGCACATAATACATATTATTATTATCTATAGCTTTATGGTATCTTTTATTGGGGTGTGGTTAAGAAAGTGACACAAATATTTGTAATGTTTTTTTTTTTGTTAAGTTTTAAGTGATAAATAACGGTTTTCTATTATCTTTTTCAAAAATGTGTCAGCAGTAGTTTTAAGTTATTAAACTTAACTTCCTTCTTTTTAAATGTATTTTTAAATCAGTGGTTGAGCTTTCAAATAAAAGTTCATTGAATAAGACAGATTAAAGTCCTGAGGACTGTCTTGTGTGAAGACTGCTTTTTCATTAATGTTAAATTATTTATAAAAAATTAAAGACATTTAAGATGTCCCTGAAATCTTTTTTTTTTTTATATTACTAACCACTAACAATGGCTCAATAAATAATTGTTAATATTTTACAGGTTCTATCATCTGCATCTTCATTGGACCGACATGTTTTGGTGCACACTGGTGAACGACCATTTAACTGCAAATATTGTCAATTAACATTTACAACAAATGGCAATATGCATCGTCATATGCGAACCCACAAACAACACCAACAACATTATCATCGTAATTCGAATGGTACAAAAAGCGCAAATGGTGGCACCTCAAGCTTATTACCAGTTTTACAAATAACCGACCAATCGTCTGCAACAACAACCGTTGTAAATAATTTGCCTTCAAAAACGGCGACAAACACAACTAATGGTACTGTTTGTAATAGTAATGGTGACACAATTCTGGGTGGAGGAGGAGAAGGAGGTGGTTGTGGTGGCGAAAGCTATGACAGTGATGGTGGTTGCTCAACGGATTCATCAAGTGGCATCAGCCAAAGTTCCAATAACAATAATAACAGCAATACAAATAACAAAAACATAAGCAATTTTAAACGCAAGAGCACCGACAGCTTAGATGACATGGCCATGATGAAACGACGCGTGAAGACCACGATTAACAACAACAACATCATCATCGATAGCATTCACGCCATCCCAGAGAAGAGTGCCGCCGAATTACCAAGTGTCATCGAAGGTGTTAAGCAACCGCAACCGAAACTTTTTTGTCCGGTATGCAATCGTGATGATTTCGTAGGGATGCTGGCATTGGGTGCTCACATGGACAGTGATCATTCAGAAATTCCTGCCAAATGTCGTGATTGCGATGTGGTTTTTAAAACTCATAGACAACTTAATGTCCATCCGTGTACCAGTAAACTTAAAATTACCCAAGGATTTAAGGATATGACTTTTGTTGACTTTTCGAGTGAAAAATTTCCGCTAATTGCAAAGTCTCTGTGCGAGCAGAGTATTCGAGCGCCAGTTGGAGGACAAAAATTCGAATGTTCGAAATGTTATCGAGCATTTCCATGTGCCAGTGCAGTTGAAATTCACGAGAAAGACTGTGCGACATCAGGTTTGAATTTATATGTGGAAAATCCTAAACGTAAGCAAAGATCTTACAGCGAGAGTTCAGGAAATGCAGACGATGATGATAATAGACGAGAGGAGTTTTTTAATCGGTTGTACTTAACGAACAAATCAACAGCACAAAGTATGACCAGTTTATCAGTATCCTCGCCATCTTTGTCTGATGTAAAGTCGTCTGAACTTGAGAAGACACCTGTTAAGACATCACAATCGGAACAGTTCCAGGACTCAAAAGAACTTGCTGATATTCAATCGATCCTGAATATAACTTCTTCGTCATCTACAAGCAATTTCCTCCGTAACTTTGAGAGCTCCGTAAATGCACCAATGAGCAATTATGGTGCTGAAAATGGCGAAGAAGAAGCTCAAGATGCGTTTACTTCAGAATTTCGTAAGATGAAGCTGCGTGGCGAGTTCCCCTGCAAGCTATGCACTGCGGTGTTTCCTAATTTGCGCGCACTCAAAGGTCATAATAGAATACACCTTAGTGCCGCAGGTACAGGACCTTACCGCTGTAACATGTGTCCGTATTCCATTCATGATAAAGCCGCTCTCGTCCGACATATGCGCACCCATAACGGCGATAGGCCTTACGAGTGTGCCATTTGTAATTATGCATTCACAACAAAAGCCAATTGTGAAAGGCATTTGCGAAATCGTCACGCAAAGACCACACGTGACGATGTTAAACGTGCCATCATCTACCATCCATCAGAAGATTCGAACTGTGATGATGCCATGAAAAAGTTGCACATGTTTTCATCACCTGAATTCGATCAAGACGATATGGAACAACATCATCCGCCTAAGGACCGTTCAACTCCGGTATCCCATCTTAAGGAAATGCTTCAAGCTGAATCTAAACCGATGAAAATCCAAGTGAAGAGTCTAGAAAAGTTGATTGATAAACCATCATTTAACCAGCCAGATGAACCAGAATTGAATAATGAGTCTGTTGTATCGGAACAAGAAAAAGTGATCCACCGGCCAATTGACCTCAGCATGGATGCCTTAGATTTGAGTAAAAAATCATTTAAAGTTGAAAAAATAGAAGAGAAACGAGCCAAATCTCCTTCGCCTCCAGCGACACAAATAAATCCAATCCGTTTACAAGCTGACGAACTGAACATCGACATGAGACTTCTTGAGAAAAACCAACAACTTTTACTGGCCCAACAAAGGCTTCTTAATGAAGCTATGCCAAAAATGGATCCCGCACATTATTTCCAATTGTCGCAGCTGTACAATAACTTGGTATTTCAGCCGCTTAATCCATTTTTTCTTCAGAATTCCTTTCTTTCAAACAACATCAGTGACTTGAATAAATTTGGACCTCTGGTGAATCCCCTTTATGGTGGAAAACCTGTAGAGAACCCACATTCGATAGCGATGTCTGAGAAACACAATCAACAAAGTTTACAACAAAAATCCGCCCCAGAAGAAACAAATTTATCGTTGAAGCAAGAACCAGTGTCGGCTAAGAGTCAGCTATTGCCACGGAATCCAACCCCGTCTCAATCGCAAATGCCAACTTTACCAAGAAGTCATCAGCATCTTATTCCAGGGACGCATTCTTCGGCAATGCTTCCATCATCTTTAGCCAACTCAGGACCTGTTAAAATGGTCATCAAAAACGGAGTTCTAATGCCAAAACAGAAGCAACGTCGTTACCGCACCGAACGTCCATTTGCCTGTGAACATTGTTCTGCCAGATTCACCCTGCGCTCCAATATGGAACGTCATATCAAACAACAACATCCCCAATATTGGGCACAACGACAACGCAGTGGTCATAACATTATGCGTGGTCGTACCAACAGTTCTTCGGTTCTCTCTCACATGCAACAAGCTCACTCCCCTCTAGATTCTTCACATCCAATTGGCAACAGTGGGATGATGACAAATCCCTTGAGTGCCATTTCCGATCAAGTAAAATACGCCATACTTGCCCAACAACTGAAAGCTCGTAAGGAGACAGATATTCTACAACAGGCTTTGTCACAAGGATCCAGCAGTGTGCTTACACAGAATCCCACTTCAGCTATTAGCAGTCTTCGTCAGACTCTCAGTGCCTCATCGAATGCCAACAATGGCAGCACTGAAGATGATGATCCAAAATTAGTAATCGACGAAGATGAAGATGAACAGGAAGAAGAAGAAGATGAGGAAGAAGAACAGGAAGATTGCGAAGATCAGAAGCCTGAAAATTTGACCAAATTCCAAGAGTTCCAAGAGAAGACAACCAATGAAGCTGCTAAAAAGGTCGCCGAATCCATTCTCGAGCAAGCTATGAAAACTGGTAACACTAAAAATCCATACACCAACGACGATGATCGTGATCGAAAAGATTTCGGCCTCAAGATGTCCAAGAATATGATTGCTCAAGCAGAATCTGTGGGCAAATTTCTCAAAGAAGTAGCCAGCTCTCCATTCAAAGATGAGTCAAACGATCTGGTTTCAGTCTCCAAGTTAGTTGACAATGCTACAAATTCTGTATCCTTTAACAATTATTTTCGACCCAGTGACGTTGTCAATCAAATGGAACAGAGTGACGAGGAAGGACTAGTCGCATCTGGCAGTGCATCGGAAAGTAATAACTCCGGTCCCGAAGACATGGTCAGTTCGCAAGAGCCAAAGAAAAAGTCTGCTTACAGTTCGGCACCGAACCGTGTCTCGTGTCCCTATTGCCAGCGAATGTTCCCATGGTCTAGTTCTTTGCGACGCCACATTTTAACACATACCGGTCAGAAACCATTTAGATGCTCTCATTGCCCGCTGCTCTTTACCACCAAAAGCAATTGCGATCGCCATCTGTTACGCAAACATGGAAACGTTGAATCGGCTGTGTCATTGTATGTTCCTATTGAGGACGTTAATGAACCACTGCCAGTGCCCAAATCTGTCGAAGAAATAGAATTACAACAACAGCAGCAACTTTTGAAACAAAAACAACAAAAACGGCTAGAAGAACTTAAAGAAATGGAGAAAAACCAAGCACACCTTCAAAAGCCATACGAAGGAAATCAGGAGCTGATAACGAGTACAAATTCAATGCTTACAAGTTCTATCAATACTGTGCCTAAGCTCGAGACGATTTCAGCATCTCAAATGATTTCATCCTCTGAGTTGCCATTTAAGTGCCATCTTTGTGACAGTTCGTTTGCTGAACGGTTTCAATGCCTCGACCACATTAAAATCCATCATGCTCAAGAGTTTTCACTTCTTCTCTCTAAGGGAGCGATTGACAACGAAGCCGATGTGAACACTCATGTTCAGTCAACCGAAGATGATGAAAAACGTGACGAAAGTCGTGGCAAGTACCCCGACTATACCAACCGCAAGGTCATTTGCGCTTTCTGTATGCGTCGTTTCTGGTCCACTGAGGATCTTCGTCGTCATATGCGAACTCATTCCGGCGAACGACCATTTCAGTGTGACATCTGCCTGCGTAAATTCACCCTGAAGCACAGCATGTTGCGACACATGAAGAAACACAGCAACGGCAGCCATTCCAGCAACGGAGCTGCCACCGCAGGAAACAGTGGATCTGATGTCTCAGACGATGAACAACCGCCATCTAATGTTATGCTTGCCAACGCCCTACGCTCTCACAAAATCCAAGAGCTTTTCTCAAAGGTCAACAGTGAATGGCGCAACAATCGTCTCTCTGGCGAGCACAAAGAGAACATCGAAGAGCACAACAACCAGTCTGATCTTATTGGCAATTTGTTGGGAATAAGTGATCAAGGCATTCTCAATAAACTACTTTCGTCGGCTGATGAAGCTGCCAAATTTCTTGGCGTTGAAAAGTGAAATTCCATCGCAGATATAATGTATTTTTCTAAACTCTCTCTCTCTCTCTAAATTATATTAAGCGTGTTTAAATTTAAGTTTTTTTTCGCAGATTTTGACAGTTGAGACAACCAACCATCATAACTAAATTTCAAAACAACGAACTTTTGACAAGAATGTCACATACTTATATCATTTTCGATATCGAAATTCTTTGTTTTCAGTCTCAAGTCGAATCCGAATTCCCTCTCTAGTCAATTGCTTATACAAAAACAGAATAAGTAACAAAATAAATACATAAATATAATGTATAAATTTAAAATAATTTTGATTTCGGCAGTCCAAGCCAAATTTCCCTATATCTAAGCTGTATATTAGTAATTTAAACCTGACTCAATTAAAAAATCAAATATATTTGTCAAAGAGTTTAATTAGTACACTATTGAGCTATACCAAAGCAAATCAAAGACCCTGACAACAAGAGACATATTGTTATACATATATAAGTAGGCCTTACTTGGTTTTTGTAGATTAAGATAGATATGTAAAGAATTAGTATTAAGATATCCTTTTGGAATGTTTATTTATTTAGAAAAACAAAAAAAACCTAAATCTTTGTAAAACACTGGTGTAACCAAAAAAAAAAAACTATTTCGTATTCGATAACTTTGAAACGTAAAAATCAAAATTAGATCAACAATTTCGTAGATGTTGTTGGATAGAAAATAAAATGCATACATTTAAAAACATATATTATACAAATACAAAACTAATAACTGTGTGAATTTCTAGTAGGCTCTTAGAAAATCTTTGCGATTTAATTCAAATATTGTATAAGATTAGCATGAAACCTTAATGAGACTTTTTTTTTAAACAAAAAATGTATGCCTTCTGCTCGTACATTATCTTTATCTATGCTTAGACTTACTAACGGCTTTCGAAGATAATATGTAATAACTTAAAAGCCGTCACAACCAACTTGTGGCTTATTGTAGACTTATATAATGGGATAATTTTCATTTAAATTTTCCTGACTTCATAAATTTAAAAACATAATTATAAGTATCTATTTATTTTAATAGTTTTAATAAATATACAAAGATGCATGTTTTTTTTTTTTTGTAATATTATTTGAATTATTATACTTAATTTAAAATAAAATTAGTTTTGTTAGTTATTGTGATTATGATTTTTATATTTAATTATTGAAGAATTTCTTTTTTTATTTGCCAAAAGATTTTATTTAAAAAAAAAATATACACACAAAAGTGTGTATATAAACAAATGTGTAAAAAATTATATATGCATTCAAAAACAATAATGTTACTATATTTAAATAATTTTAAAAATTAAAATCTTTTATTCGAAAAAAAATAATATTTTTATTGACTGGCAAATAAAATATAAAACGCATACAGCAATAACCAAAGCATCTTAAGTGTGTAAAACTTACATAGTTATATATGGACAAAATATATTATAATATGAGGAAATATAGAATTAATAAAAGTTAAACAAATAAACTTGTCTTTAAATTATTTTGAACCGATGATGGAAGTATTGTTGTTCTCATTCAGAACTTTTTGTCAGGCAGAATTCAAAGCAAAACCAATATTGAAAAGAATGTTTTTTCTTAATTATACTATTCATTTCGAAATTTGTGTAGGTAACACGCACCACCTCCCCGAATGCTGCTACGCTGCGAGTTAATTATTTTAACAATTTCCTGAATGGAATCAAAGCATTGCCTAATTGGGCCAACTCTAATCTGTATTTTCTACAAATTTCTTATAAGAATAAAACTCATAATTTCCTATAAGTATGTAGTCTTTTTCCCACTGTTTTTGTACCTTCTTTTATCGCCAAAAAGAATGCAACATTTATCTTTTGACTTTAAAAAAACCTAACAACTTTACACGAACTCCATTTTCAATGAAAATCATTCGACCGTTTTATTTTGAAAGCATTTTTTTTGTATCAACAAAATTTGATATATATATGTATGTGTTTTTGGTAAAAGAAACAAAACTTTTTCAGAATTTTGTTTGCAATATTTTTTAGGCATAGCAAGAATATCACTACTAAGTTGCAACTATTTTATTTCAACGTAAAATCCGTGCTGCTATATGCCTGCGAAACGTTGAAATGCTCTACTGTCATCTCGAGTAGGTTACAAGCTTTTGTTAACCGCTGTCTATGCTACATTATGAACATCCCGTGGCCACAAACCATATCCAACAATGAACTGTGGCTCAGGACTGGACAAACTAAAGTGGATATTGATATCGCGCAGAGGAAGTGGCGCTGGATAGGCCATACACTGAGGAAACCTGATGACAGCAACCTCTAGCAAAAGTCCGTGGTATTACAGTTATTGAAATGGCAAAAACAATTCAAAAAAAAGTAAAAAAAGCAGTAAAAGCAATAATTAAATGTGAAGAGCTTGAAGATTTAGCCAAAAGAAAGATTGAAGAAGCCAAAAGTGTGGCAAAACAAAGCTTCGAATGGAATCCTCAAGGTGCAAGACGGGTTGGAAGGCCAAAAGAAACATGGAGATCATCTGTAATAAAGGAAGCTCAGTCCTTTTTCTTTTGATGATATAAATATGTGTAAGGTGATAGGTACATACACTTTTTGCGGTTAGGAAATAAACTTACTTTTTAGTACGTTGAAAGAGATGGAATAAGGAAGTGCTTGGTCACTTTGAGTGAAAAATCTTCCGATTGATTTTTGGTGCAGTATGCTTGAATGATTTGTGGCGAAAAGCTTCAATGCCGAGATTTACCTGTTGTACGGTGACATCGATCTAACCAGAATTAAACGTATTTAACGTCTCCGATGGTTGGTTCATGTAAAGTGAACAGACAACAATGCTACAAGCGCGTATGAATATTCGAAGCAGTCAGTAGGAATAGGCTGAAGAGGAAGGCCATTCCTAATAGTTAGCTGACCAAACTGGAGGATGGATACTGGAAGCCAAGTTAGAACTGGCTGGAGAAAAATATTAGTTAGGGCTCTTTTATAAAAACAAAATAAATAATATACAAAATAAAACTCATTGCTTGATGTTTGGTAAAACAAATAAATTCCATTTGTATTTAATGAAGACTAGAAAAAAGTTTTGAATAAAACCATCCACTACTTTGAATGGTGACGCGTAACGTTACTTGGAGTCATATTTTTGTTTTTTTTTTTGATATTTTGCTCAAAGAAGACAGATAATTCCGTTTCCTTCCACATACCTTCACCTATTTAAAACGCACACAAAATGTCCGCTTTTCTATAATAAACTGAGCAAGGGATGTACACTTTTTCATTAAATACAACGGAATCGTGCTTCCCCTGATCCGGCTAAGCCGACACTGGCGTTATAACAGAAGCGGTTGCCAGTTATTTTTATTTCTATGTTTACGATTAATAGAACAACGCCCTTTATGGTTAAACTATTTAAAAATTATTGAACATAGGTTTTACTATTTATTTTCCATAGATTTGTATGATTATTTTTTAACAATCCAATTTTTTTTTTAATAAGAAAACCTCAAGGCAATAAATTTATTTTTTATCAAAAAAACGTTGTAAGAGGGTCTTTATCACATTCAGACACAGTTATCTCACATTTACCTTGTAGCATGTAAAATAATTTTTGTTTGAAATGTTTTAGGAACCCCCTTTCAGAGTTGCTATGATTACACAAAATCACAGTAATATTTTGATGTTGAGCATCCAATAATTCATGATGCGACATCTCACCTGTAAGGAACACATCTGTTTTTTTTACTTTTTTTAACAGAGACGCTCCGGAGCCAGCACAGCAAGAAAAATATCTTACGTTGCTTTCTAAAGAATGGCCAACACCCATTGCAACATGAACAGGTAAACCAATATATTTGCGAACCGCTTCAATCATGTCACCTAGTTTATAAGTAATAGAATATCTCCATTCAAGACCTGGTCCTGTTCGCGTTTCTGAATCCATCTGAAATCCATTTTTTGTTTGTTTTAAATTCCATTTTCAGACGTAAAAGATAAATAATTGATTACTATAATTGGTTGAGCTTCGCAAGGTGGAAATGCTCTATATAACCATCTATTGACTCCATTACTGTATGGGGCGTTATCCCAGGCGGTGTGCGGTGAATATAAAGCAATACCTTGTCCAAGACACATTGAAACGATTTTTTCTTTCCACTTACTGAAATAATCAAATCAATTCAAACAAATTCACTAGTTTATCAAAGCTCTACTAACCCTTGGGTTATCCTCTTCAAAGGTGTGAAAATTGGTGGATGATAAGAAATAATCATGTCTGCATTCTTGGCCAAAGCTTCTTCCATAACCTTCAGCGTTAAATCATTTGTTAGAAATATTCTTCTAATTTTGTCTCTGCAAGGTTATGAAAAAATAGTTGTGGAAACATTTTATTAAAGTAATTTATAATAGTCTTACTTTTGTTGGTAGGGTTCTATGAGAAGTCCAACGTTATCCCATTCCTCGGCAAAACGTAGTGGTGCGTAAAACTCTAATTTATCTATGACAAAGCTCAAAGACTGGCCATGTAATAAACTCACTTTTTCCTCCTTTGGTGTTTGCCCACTTGGTAAATCCATTTTACTTAATTGACGTGAAATTGTTTTTATTGTGCTAAATAACTTTCTACTTAATCTAAAATTAAGCATTTAAGAAAAACTTGGATTAAATTCCACAATAATTAAAAATTTGTTTGCCTTTGCACCGGTTGGATTTGTTTTTTTATTTTTTTTTTGCAAATGATTTTGGTTGACTTTCACGTTTGTGCCCAAAAGCATAATGCTTGTTGTCAACCACAGAGGAGCTAACAGAGAGGGTAATCCACAGAGGAGCTAACAGAGAGGGTAATCCTGTCATTTTATTTGACGTTACCTACAAGCACTATGCAAAGACCTTTGCATATAAAAACTATAGTACCTCTGTCGTCGACGATTTTTTGATAGGGAGTTTTACCATCTTGTCAAAGCTCACACTATGATGAAGACAGATTGAAATATGTATCGCGCTTTTTTCAAACTGTCAAACTCAAGATCTTGAAGAAAACAATTTGGAAATAATTTTTAAATGCGGTATTCTTTTTTGTGTGAAATTTGTGATTTCCGTGGCTTAAAAATTTATTTTAATTAGCAAAACCAACAATTTTCACAATTTTCGCGCACAAATCTTTAAAATTCCCGCTTTTGTTTTCAATCAATTTTTCAACAATGATAAAAAAAAAATCAGCTCTTCATCATACTGCTGTTTTTGACAATTCTGTGAGAACGAGAAAGAGATATATCGTTGTTACCTAAAAAGCCCTATTGTGAGAAATTTCGTATTTGGCGCTGTTCGCACAAAGAATTTTGAGTAGAGTAGATTTTGTGCGAAAGAGTTGACTATAGTATTTTGACTCTGACAACAATGACGAGGATGAGCAGTTTGAAAAATTTCTGTTCTTTGACAGTTTAAAAACAAGGGGAGAAGCATTTGTCATTGGCTGTTTGACTGCTCTGCTGCTGTTGAAGACCTTGAAGACGAAATAAAAAAGTAAGTAGCTAAGTAGGTATGTAATTTATTTATTTATTGAATTGACTGTTTTTCTGTTTTTCAAATAGGTATGTAATTTATATTTTATAACAGAAAAAAAAACCGTAAATAGATAAGCACATATAGGTATATTATTGATATACCTATATGTACTTATATATATTTTATGCCAAGACTCGGTCACAGATAATTTTATTTCAAATTAGTTTCCTCAAAAAATTTATATTTTGTTTTTGTTTGCAGATGACTGAAAATGAAAAAGGGATTTATCAAACAATGGTTACCATATTGATAAATTTGTATCAATTTTTTTTTCTTAATAAGTTTTGCATACTATGTTAAGAATTTGTGTTTTCTATTAAACAATAATAAAAGCTGTTTAATAAAGTTTAAAACTTAATCAAAACAAACAAAAATTACTTTTAATAAAATTTTAAGCTAGCCGTATATAGGTACAGGATAGAGTTATGAGACAAATTTATCATCGTGTACATACGTATGGTTTGAAGTGGCTTCGCAGGCTCGGTTGTATTTTCGGAAAATTGAAAATCGAACCGAGTCGATGCCAAACAATTCTCGCATTATAACTACTTAAGTGAGAAAAATAAATATAGGTACGTTAATTTTTTCATATGGCAACCATGGTTACATAACTAAAATTTGTATACAAAATCATATTAAAAGATACCATTCAGTTATATGTTGCCACATTTCAGTATCTTTTTGTGGAAACAATGTAGATTTTAAATTTCCTTTTTAGTTTTGATGTAAGGTAGGTAGGTACCTACAAGAAATCAAGTTAAAAAATAAAAGTCTGTTTTATAAATCATGTGATACAGCGATTGAAAGGTGGCACTCCCTAGATCACAAATATGTATTTTTTAAGTCCCTAGGACGCGTAGTTTAGCCGCAAATCAAGTTTAAAGATGTCAACTTTGGTACCCGTAGGACGCTTAGTTTAGCCGCAAATCAAGTTTAAAAATAAAAGTCTGTTTTTCAAAACAAGTGATACAGCGTTTGAAAGGTGGCACTCCCTAGATCACGAATATGCCTTTTTTAAGTCCCTAGGACGCGTAGTTTAGCCGCAAATCAAGTTTAAAGATGTCAACTTTGATACCCGTATCCATGATTTTCTTCCAATAAAGCAAGTTTTGCATTACCAATTTATAACTTTATTTCTATAAAATTTGTAAATTATATTGAATTATTAACTTTTTTAAAAATTTGCATCGCAAAATGTATGCATACAACAACAATACAAGCATTTTCAATAGAATATGTAATTGTGACGTCACATTGTTTCGTCAGCAGCTACATTCTATTCTAATATGTAGCTTGCCACATTTCATATAGTTCAGCATTAAAGCTAGCACCTACACATTCAGAAGCAGCCAAATATTTATTTTCCACCATGCATACAGTCATACATTATAAATAAATAACTTTCAATTCCCTTTTCTTATGAACATTCATTATCAAAATAAAAACGAAGATGTTCAAAGAGAAAAAGTCAACAATTATAATTTTCATCTTCTTCCAACTCTTTGAAATTTTCTATATGCCTTCTCATTATAATGTTACCCAGTTTGTATCCCTCAAAATCACTCACAACAACAAGCCACTCCTCCAAAAGTCACTCAAGAGCTAGAGCCCCAACGTATCCAGACGGCGCTTCGTGCGTTTCACATATTCGAATGTGTTCCGCCTTTGCATATAAAAACTATAGTACCTCTGTCGTCGACGATTTTTTGATTGTGAGAAATTTCGTATTTGGCGCTGTTCGCACAAAGAATTTTGAGTAGAGTAGATTTTGTGCGAAAGAGTTGACTATAGTATTTTGACTCTGACAACAATGACGAGGATGAGCAGTTTGAAAAATTTCTGTTCTTTGACAGTTTAAAAACAAGGGGAGAAGCATTTGTCATTGGCTGTTTGACTGCTCTGCTGCTGTTGAAGACCTTGAAGACGAAATAAAAAAGTAAGTAGCTAAGTAGGTATGTAATTTATTTATTTATTGAATTGACTGTTTTTCTGTTTTTCAAATAGGTATGTAATTTATATTTTATAACAGAAAAAAAAACCGTAAATAGATAAGCACATATAGGTATATTATTGATATACCTATATGTACTTATATATATTTTATGCCAAGACTCGGTCACAGATAATTTTATTTCAAATTAGTTTCCTCAAAAAATTTATATTTTGTTTTTGTTTGCAGATGACTGAAAATGAAAAAGGGATTTATCAAACAATGGTTACCATATTGATAAATTTGTATCAATTTTTTTTTCTTAATAAGTTTTGCATACTATGTTAAGAATTTGTGTTTTCTATTAAACAATAATAAAAGCTGTTTAATAAAGTTTAAAACTTAATCAAAACAAACAAAAATTACTTTTAATAAAATTTTAAGCTAGCCGTATATAGGTACAGGATAGAGTTATGAGACAAATTTATCATCGTGTACATACGTATGGTTTGAAGTGGCTTCGCAGGCTCGGTTGTATTTTCGGAAAATTGAAAATCGAACCGAGTCGATGCCAAACAATTCTCGCATTATAACTACTTAAGTGAGAAAAATAAATATAGGTACGTTAATTTTTTCATATGGCAACCATGGTTACATAACTAAAATTTGTATACAAAATCATATTAAAAGATACCATTCAGTTATATGTTGCCACATTTCAGTATCTTTTTGTGGAAACAATGTAGATTTTAAATTTCCTTTTTAGTTTTGATGTAAGGTAGGTAGGTACCTACAAGAAATCAAGTTAAAAAATAAAAGTCTGTTTTATAAATCATGTGATACAGCGATTGAAAGGTGGCACTCCCTAGATCACAAATATGTATTTTTTAAGTCCCTAGGACGCGTAGTTTAGCCGCAAATCAAGTTTAAAGATGTCAACTTTGGTACCCGTAGGACGCTTAGTTTAGCCGCAAATCAAGTTTAAAAATAAAAGTCTGTTTTTCAAAACAAGTGATACAGCGTTTGAAAGGTGGCACTCCCTAGATCACGAATATGCCTTTTTTAAGTCCCTAGGACGCGTAGTTTAGCCGCAAATCAAGTTTAAAGATGTCAACTTTGATACCCGTATCCATGATTTTCTTCCAATAAAGCAAGTTTTGCATTACCAATTTATAACTTTATTTCTATAAAATTTGTAAATTATATTGAATTATTAACTTTTTTAAAAATTTGCATCGCAAAATGTATGCATACAACAACAATACAAGCATTTTCAATAGAATATGTAATTGTGACGTCACATTGTTTCGTCAGCAGCTACATTCTATTCTAATATGTAGCTTGCCACATTTCATATAGTTCAGCATTAAAGCTAGCACCTACACATTCAGAAGCAGCCAAATATTTATTTTCCACCATGCATACAGTCATACATTATAAATAAATAACTTTCAATTCCCTTTTCTTATGAACATTCATTATCAAAATAAAAACGAAGATGTTCAAAGAGAAAAAGTCAACAATTATAATTTTCATCTTCTTCCAACTCTTTGAAATTTTCTATATGCCTTCTCATTATAATGTTACCCAGTTTGTATCCCTCAAAATCACTCACAACAACAAGCCACTCCTCCAAAAGTCACTCAAGAGCTAGAGCCCCAACGTATCCAGACGGCGCTTCGTGCGTTTCACATATTCGAATGTGTTCCGCATACGATGGACGTACTAGAAATATATATGCAATGGTTCCGCATACGATGGACGTACTAGAAATATATATGCAATGGTGGGATCTTTGCATATAAAAACTAAATATATACATTGCATATATATTTCTCATCCTCGTCATTGTTGTCAGCATTGCATATATATTTCTAGTACGTCCATCGTATGCGGAACACATTCGAATATGTGAAACGCACGAAGCGCCGTCTGGATACGTTGGGGCTCTAGCTCTTGAGTGACTTTTGGAGGAGTGGCTTGTTGTTGTGAGTGATTTTGAGGGATACAAACTGGGTAACATTATAATGAGAAGGCATATAGAAAATTTCAAAGAGTTGGAAGAAGATGAAAATTATAATTGTTGACTTTTTCTCTTTGAACATCTTCGTTTTTATTTTGATAATGAATGTTCATAAGAAAAGGGAATTGAAAGTTATTTATTTATAATGTATGACTGTATGCATGGTGGAAAATAAATATTTGGCTGCTTCTGAATGTGTAGGTGCTAGCTTTAATGCTGAACTATATGAAATGTGGCAAGCTACATATTAGAATAGAATGTAGCTGCTGACGAAACAATGTGACGTCACAATTACATATTCTATTGAAAATGCTTGTATTGTTGTTGTATGCATACATTTTGCGATGCAAATTTTTAAAAAAGTTAATAATTCAATATAATTTACAAATTTTATAGAAATAAAGTTATAAATTGGTAATGCAAAACTTGCTTTATTGGAAGAAAATCATGGATACGGGTATCAAAGTTGACATCTTTAAACTTGATTTGCGGCTAAACTACGCGTCCTAGGGACTTAAAAAAGGCATATTCGTGATCTAGGGAGTGCCACCTTTCAAACGCTGTATCACTTGTTTTGAAAAACAGACTTTTATTTTTAAACTTGATTTGCGGCTAAACTAAGCGTCCTACGGGTACCAAAGTTGACATCTTTAAACTTGATTTGCGGCTAAACTACGCGTCCTAGGGACTTAAAAAATACATATTTGTGATCTAGGGAGTGCCACCTTTCAATCGCTGTATCACATGATTTATAAAACAGACTTTTATTTTTTAACTTGATTTCTTGTAGGTACCTACCTACCTTACATCAAAACTAAAAAGGAAATTTAAAATCTACATTGTTTCCACAAAAAGATACTGAAATGTGGCAACATATAACTGAATGGTATCTTTTAATATGATTTTGTATACAAATTTTAGTTATGTAACCATGGTTGCCATATGAAAAAATTAACGTACCTATATTTATTTTTCTCACTTAAGTAGTTATAATGCGAGAATTGTTTGGCATCGACTCGGTTCGATTTTCAATTTTCCGAAAATACAACCGAGCCTGCGAAGCCACTTCAAACCATACGTATGTACACGATGATAAATTTGTCTCATAACTCTATCCTGTACCTATATACGGCTAGCTTAAAATTTTATTAAAAGTAATTTTTGTTTGTTTTGATTAAGTTTTAAACTTTATTAAACAGCTTTTATTATTGTTTAATAGAAAACACAAATTCTTAACATAGTATGCAAAACTTATTAAGAAAAAAAAATTGATACAAATTTATCAATATGGTAACCATTGTTTGATAAATCCCTTTTTCATTTTCAGTCATCTGCAAACAAAAACAAAATATAAATTTTTTGAGGAAACTAATTTGAAATAAAATTATCTGTGACCGAGTCTTGGCATAAAATATATATAAGTACATATAGGTATATCAATAATATACCTATATGTGCTTATCTATTTACGGTTTTTTTTTCTGTTATAAAATATAAATTACATACCTATTTGAAAAACAGAAAAACAGTCAATTCAATAAATAAATAAATTACATACCTACTTAGCTACTTACTTTTTTATTTCGTCTTCAAGGTCTTCAACAGCAGCAGAGCAGTCAAACAGCCAATGACAAATGCTTCTCCCCTTGTTTTTAAACTGTCAAAGAACAGAAATTTTTCAAACTGCTCATCCTCGTCATTGTTGTCAGAGTCAAAATACTATAGTCAACTCTTTCGCACAAAATCTACTCTACTCAAAATTCTTTGTGCGAACAGCGCCAAATACGAAATTTCTCACAATCAAAAAATCGTCGACGACAGAGGTACTATAGTTTTTATATGCAATGTCAGAGTCAAAATACTATAGTCAACTCTTTCGCACAAAATCTACTCTACTCAAAATTCTTTGTGCGAACAGCGCCAAATACGAAATTTCTCACAATCAAAAAATCGTCGACGACAGAGGTACTATAGTTTTTATATGCAAAGATCCCACTGCAGAAACACTTTCATCTGTCATTTTGATTTTTCGGTTTGCGAATTAATAATATAAAAACAAATTTTATTGAAATTTGATGAAAACAAAAAAAAAAAATAGTATAAAACACAAAGTAGTGAAAAATATAATAAATAGTTTAAATATATTCAATGCAATTTTCAACTTATTTGTATTCGCATGCTCAAAAAGTGAATGAATATGTATATTTCAGAATCGAATCAGCTTTGTTTGCTTGTCCGCTTGGAATCCTATATCGGAGAGTCCTTCGGGATTACCACCCGAAAACGACATATATATCGCTCTTCGTTTTTTTTTTTATTAATGGCGGCAAATGAAATATTTGATGTGCGTCTACCAGCGCTGACTAGAAAAATGTCCACACTGTTCAGTCGATACAATCGGGTACAGGCATTCTTTTATTTACCCTTAGCCGATTGCTTTTTGTACAACAGAATTAAGTAAAGAACATCCGATTGTATCCAGTAAACTCGATTGTTTCAGGCTACGTGCTGGTACCATTCTGTGTTTTTGAGCGACTAAAATCGAATAGGTCAAGACACCAAAACACAAATTCATAGTCAGCTGTTTGCCAAATCTGTCGTGCATGAGTATACAAGAATATTTGGTACTTATGAGATTTATTTCCCGTGGGTTGCAGCCATATGCCATATATGGTTCATGGGATTACAACACAGCCATATGCCATATATGGTTCATGGGATTACAACACTGGATTACGTAAACTAAAAGAGGTATGCACGTAAACGATCGTAATACTAATGCATCTGTTTCGAATCATAAACGGTCAGTCATTTGACATCAATCATAACATACATAGCGTTTGTAAAAACAAGGCTGGCCCCTAATTATAGAATACGATACGAATCGTTTTTAGAGGCGAAAAATATGTTTTATATGAAATGCTTTTTTTGATTTCACCTCTCTCGTTTTGTATTTTCGTAGAAACCAGCTCTCAATTGGAAGGATTAGGAGGATTCGCTTTAAATTAAACAACTTTAAAGTGGGTCAAAAAGGGGATATCGAATTAAAAGCAACTGCCTTCGTATTCCCTAATCGGGGGCCGTATGAGTGCATTTCGTTAACGAAAAATTAAAACATTTTATGACTGAAGTGTTTTTTTTTACAAATCCAAGATCTAATCAAATCAGGCAAATCCAAGAAAGCGGAACATCTTTTACCTTTTGTAAGAGTAAGTAGCATTTTCTATTAATAAATACCATTAAATAAATGAGATTCTGGTGTTCTATAGTAAAAGAGTATCTAATAACAACAAATAGTTGTAATTTTATTATACACGTTACATTCAATATTAAAAATTCATACTCTTCGTTTTAAAAAAAAGAATAACAAATTATTATGTCCTAGCTCTTTTAAAAGATACAACTAACAATAAGCCGTAATTTATTTGTTTGGTTTTGTTCGTTATTTTCAATAGTAAAGAGGTTTACGAGTTACAAAATATAATGCATGTAAATACGGACAGTAAAAATATAGAATAACAAATAATGGAATAAAAAAAATTGTTTTTAAACTTAAAACTAAGACAACTACATGAAAGCCTAGCGCCACGCGTTATTGGGTTCTTTTCGTGAGCTTTTGTAATACTTTAAGTCCTTGTTCTTGGTACTCTTGTTTGGACATCCAAAATGCATCGCGATCTTTTGTGACATCGGCAAGTACCGCCCCACCAATGAAAACCATATCTTTTCGCCTGGGTGGATCTTCAATACGAATTTTAAATTTCTACACAAGAAAATAGATAAGAGTGTTAGAAGTCAAAAGATAAGTAAAATCTTACGGATAATTTGTCTATGTCATTTTTTAAAACGCGCTCTAAATACAATTGCTTAATTTCTCGTTCTAAACGACTGGGAAGACCTGGATACATAGTTGAACCACCAGAAAGAACAATGTGTTTGTACAATTCTGGTCGCATATCAATATCGGCAGCTTGGATTGTATTAAATACTAGTTCGGCAATACCTTGCCCTTCAACATTGATTAAATGTGGTTGGAATAGAGCTTCGGGGGCCTCGAATCTTTCACCACCAACTTTTATCACTCGGCCATCGGGAAGCTTCATTTAAACAAAGAGAAGTATTTATTTATATATGTATTTATATTTTGTTGTATACTTCAGTTATGTTTATTTACCGCATATGATTCGACTAAAACTGTTGTTTCGAGTGCCAGTCTTTGTTCCATTTCTATATCGTAGCCAATATAACAGAGTTTTTCCTTCATCATGCGAACTGTTTCAAAGTCAGCTGAATGATTAAACGCATAACCACGGAGCAAAAGTAACTGAAATTAAATATTCATTTTTTTTTTAGATTATCTTACATTGTCATTTTTGCGAATTGTTGGGAATCTTTAGAATTTCAAAGACGAAATTATGGGGCCTACATAACAATTAACAACTATATATGATCAAATTCAAGATGAACTGCTATCGTGAAGATTTACCACCAGAGAAATCCGGAAAGTGTCACTATGTTTCACCGGTGAAACCACTTGTATGCTTCTCGCCGCAACCACGAAATTTCAAGATAAAAATTATATTTGATGGCGATTCAAATGCTCGCCATATTAAATGGGGAAGTAATATATTATTCATATCAGAAGTGAAAAATTTACAGAAAATATGTTTAACAGCTGTATAAATGGTGTATTTATGTGAAGTACGCAACAAAATACAAAATACAGATTCTGATCTTTACGTTGTCTAATGCCTATATTTATATGTTGGAACTTTATATCTTGCTAACCAAGTGATTAAAGCTACATACACAAATTAATTTAAAAAGACGAGTAAGATACATTCCCAAAATGTATGTCTTAAGTATCATATCAGGACTAAACTCCTAGAAGTAAAATATCTCAAACCTGCTCTCAAAGTAGATAAGAACAAAGAAATGCAGCTAGATGCTTCCGCAGCAAACAGGTTAGTAGCTTTAACACAAGTGTCAACAAGTACAAGTCGATCCGTGGTCTGTAAATATGAAAGGAGTACCGTGGTAAAGACGCAGTGGGCCGATTAGGGAATACGGAGCGAGTCGTTTTTTGTGGCGAAAAAGTAGTTTGGCATTATTGTTTTCCCTTTCTTTTCGATAATATTTTTTTTGTCGGATTAGTGTTTTGAAGGCGAAGTTTTTTTGGTTAATGTTTTGTTGCATTAAAATAAATAAAAATGGTGTTATATTTGTTGAATCTAAAACTAAAGAGATAAACAGTAAATTATTTCATAAGCAATGTGTATGTAACAAAAACAGCTACACACGACATCATAACAATGAGAATATTAAAGAGCCAATAAAACTTATACTGAAGCTACTTTGCTCATAAATAGCGGAGAAAATTAAACAAATATTCAACAACAACACAATAAATAAACATGTCTTTTTAATAATATTTTAATAATAAATTGCGCCTACTCCCGGCCACAATGATTTCAACTAAAAAAAATATGCTATAGCTGTCAATTGAGTGGAACGATTGGAAGGATTCGCTCCGTATTCAATAATTAAACAAAGTGAGATATCGAATTGAAAACGACTCGCTTCGTATTCCCTAATCGGGCCACAGGCTATCTGAGCGAACAATTAAGCGGTGGTGACATAACAGATCCCGCCAGTTAAAATTTTAGCTAAAAAACTAGATTATGACCAAAAGTTTGAAGTTCTCGACTAAAATAATATCGAACAAAGCTACCGGCGGTAATGATTTTCAAGCTGAGTTATTTAGGGTAGCAACGTCCTAACTCATCTATAAAATATAGTCACAGAAAACCATGTTCGACAATTGGAATCTCAGACTCATTGACCGGCTCACAAGAAAAGAATATTGCCTATTTGGAAACGAAAACAGTGAAATTTGGACTTTAGAACGTAGCCTTTCTAGCGTTTTGTATGAACGTCTTATGTCACTTATAGGGGATCTAATTAGACTCTACCAACACAGTTTGAGACCTGGCAAACCTATCATGGACCAAATGATTGTGAAAACAATTGAAGAATTAAATTTCTGCTCCTTCAATCTACTTATCGAATTCAAAAACTAGTGCCTTCGCGAATTTTGAGTAAGAAAAGAAGTTGTTAACGAGGATAGGACAAAGTAGAATCCTAACATAAAACTGACCAGAACTTCGACATATATTAAGTTGTCGGTGTTTTTTGGAACCAACTGACGATTAAACCCCCAATAGAGAAGAACCAATTGAGCTATGATCTTGAAGCTTTTCGTGTAGTGAATACAATAGGTAGCTGATACAAATAAGTACAAACTATTTAAGAATTTAGGTGGAAGAAATTTACCTTAATTAAATATCGAGTAATGTCTCGACCAGCAATATCCAGTCTCCTTGTTAAATGCGGCAAAGCGAATTCCTCATAAACCGGACATATATGCGTTACTCCGTCCCCAGAATCGATCACAACACCAGATATCAAACCTTGGGCATACAGAGTAAGCACCGCTTGTATAGCAATGTACGTAGAATCAAATCCATATTTTTCAAACATCACCTGAAAATAAAAACCAATTCTATAATGTTTCTTAAATTTTGTAGTTATTTTATAAATACCTCAATCATTTTCTCTCGATTTTTTGTTGGATTCATTGGAGGTTCAGTGAGGAGAATTTTTGTATTTGTAGGATCGATATTCATTTTTTTCTCACCGAATGTGTAATCCCATACATGACACATATCTTCCCAATTACGTACAACTCCATTTTCCATGGGATATGATACCTCAAGCAATGATCTTAGTTGCGAAGCTTCATCTCCGACCATTAAGTCCTAGAAAATTTATAATATTCACATAAACAAAGTATTTAGGTTTAAATTTTATTATGTCGCTTTATTAATGAAAAATATATAATAAAAAATGTTATCAAAGGATATAAAAGGGTGTGAGAGAGACCTTGCGGTCTTATAAATAAAAACAATAAAAATCAAATACACACAGCGATAAACAAAACATTTATAAATTAAAACAAAATAAAACATCATCTGCATTCACAAATTACATCGGATATGCTTTTAATGAAACAAAAATTAACGAAACCTTGTGCGAGAATTGCTCGAATGGCATTAAAAAAAAAAGAGTTATTGTGTTATTAAATTCAAAGCATGCAATTGAGTAGTGAAATTTTGGAAGATTTAAATAAATTTGTTTTACTGTGACGTTAAACAAAACCGTTCGATATTATTTGTAGATAGTGTTCAGATTTTGAAATATTCCAGGGATTGAAAAATAAAAAAAAACACCATTGCATACTAAAATAGTTAAAGGTTAGCATTTGACAGAGCTTGGGACGAGCTCGAGGAAGTAACCAACAGTCAGAGTTACACCTACTTCGGTAAATTCAGAGTTCTAGTTTTCAAAAAGCAGATAAAACCGAATAGGGAACTAGGGCCGAGATTCAGCTAATTCGAAACTGCAGGGATTAAGTGAGATGAGTTGTCAGTGAGTCAGGGAATGAAATGAAACTTCAGATTACTCGCCTAACATTTCGGAAATGATTTCTCCAAGTTAAAGGGATAGTTTCCCGACCTTGTAAAATAATTATTTGTTCTACAAAAATCAACTACCTTATATATGGAAATAGAAGGATTTAATTTTGACAATCCTGGCTTAGGATAAATGGACAACGAGATTAGGATCTGTACGTGAAATGTTAGAACTCTTTAATAGAACAAAGCATATAGCAGAGGCTTTGGACGGATATAAAACAAACATTAATGCCAACCAAGAAGTATAATGAGATGTAATGGGCTAGGCAGGTGCTATTTAAGCGATTTTTTTACCATTGGAAAAAAATACAAAGCTACAGGAAAATGCGTTATCTACGATCACGAAAGCGAACAATCCGCATCAGGGTTATATTCGCCAATATCAGCCTGATATATGTGCTAACCTTCTGACAAATGACAAGGACAATACCAGCAAAGATAGCTTCTACGCTATACTCGAGGAAATTGAGATTGAAGTGTCAGCAACATATACAAACCGATGAATTTTTGAGTAATGACTGACCCTTTTATTTATATATGAATTTTATGTTATTGATACCAAATGAAAGAGAAGGAAGAGTTTATTCCTACAGAATCCAAGTCATAAAAATGGAATTTTATGACTTTTATCACTTAAGTATCTTTAGTGGTAACTGAAGGTAACACCTACTATTTGTGATGATCAAGAAATATTACCCTTTAGCAAAATCTACTTCTATAATAAACAACTGTTATGTCGAAATAATAAAGGAGTTTTTTTTACTATGGTCTTGCTATGAAATCAAACCAAGGATTACTTTTGCTTGCTTATTGACCTTTCTTTGAGCTAACGAAACAATTGAATAATGAAATAGTAGCTCCAAGAACCAAATGACGTATCATAATATCGATGGCTTAATTCACAAATGTGTTAAGTGCACAAAACTTGATTTTGCAGGAGAGCGCTTTAAAGTTTTGAAGTTCAATAAGGCTGTGGGTGTTAGGACAATTTTGAAATCATTTTACAGCGTGTGTTCGCTCAAAATAGATTATTTTAATTTGCCGAAAGAAAGACTTATATGTACTGAGTAGAATGGTATAATTAACTCATTTTTTGACAAAAAGTGCACCTAACCCTGTCATTGCAGTCCTTTTCTATGAGTCACATACCCACGGGAACATTGTCAAGATTGAATCAGGAAGTTCTTTGTCGCTTGGAATAAAATATCTTTCGTTGATCTTCGATCAAGTTCATGTGGATAATGTGAAGAAGAGAAGCATCAACAATAAGATTTAAGAGCTATACGGAGAGAAAGATCTAGTCAGAAGGGTGCGTATTCAACGATTCCGACGGTGTTGTCATGAAGACAGAATCTACAATAGATTTTCGAAGCCAAAAAATTGGTTGGCAAAACTCGAGACTCTTATAGTTCAAGTAGTGGGTGACTGGAGGGAACTGTTAGTTGAGGCACACTTTAAACTGTAGGCAAAAAGAATTTTGAAATCGTGAAAAAGTCGTACGTCTTTCTTTTCTTCTTATACACTCACCGGCACGGAAACTGGCCACTCGTGTTTTTTCTATTCAACGTGTGTAACTTGCTCTGACTTTATCTTACATTAACATCGTGTCCTATGAATCCCATTTAAGGCAATACGGGTCCCTGAAGGATCTCTTCAACGTATCGCGTTGCATTTAATCATTTATTAATGATGGTGAAATATAAAAAAGGGATAAACACTTTTCTGGACTATCTTCATATGCAACATGTGGTTTGAAAACTCAATCAAAAGATAACAGCTTGGCCAAGTTTCCGTGCCTATGAGTTTATATAAAACTCTGGTGTACGTGTGGTCGTAATTCTACTCCTTCTAAAGGGTTCGACCAATTTTTATGAAATTTGTTTCATGGTTTTTAGCTATATGAGGACTGAAAAGACTGGGCCTTATTCTGTTTTCTGTAAAAAATAGTCAACTGAAGTATTTTCGGAAAACTAATTTCTTTGCATAAAGGTATAAAAAAGTGTGTGTAATGTTTATCAAATGTGTTTTTAAAAAATCTTGAAGCAGTCATTAGGCGCGTCCTACTTACAAAAATATCACTGAGATCTCAATGTCAGTTTGACAGAAACAGAATCCTTTTGTAGGACTGAGTGGGACACATTTCTTTGTGCAAACATATCAAAAAGTAAAACAAAAAAAAACAACATCAAACAAATATTTTGTTATTTATCATTTTGTAGTGTATTTCTTTCAAGTTTCTATTTTTGTATTTTTACTAGTTTTTTTTTTACTTGTTTTGTATATTTCAATAAAAATGCTAAATTTTATTTTATTTTTGTTTAAAGTACACCAATAATTTTCAAACGTCAAAAAACATCTGTTTAGAGCGAGAAAAATAAACTGAGAAATCGAATCCAATAATTTTTAGTCTCAGCGATCTCCGGAAAAAACTCACTCTTCAGGTGAGATTTTGTGTCCCACTTAAAAAATCTCTGAGCCGTCAGAGATTTTTGTTAGTAGGACGCGCCTATTTTGTTTTGCTGAAGAAGAAAAGTCCAAAGAAAGTTAAGTACTCTTTCCTACATTGAATTATCGCAAGAAGGAATTGATTACACATATCATACTTACATTAATTTTGTTTAGTTTGATAATACACGCATAGGGAAAATTATGTTAATTTCTAACTTTACCCTTGTGTTGTTTATTATAATCATTTTAATCATTTACTATTATAATTATGTATTAACTTATGTTGTAATGAAACGAATTGCATTGCGTCAACGAATAGGTAACCGAAATCAAAACGTTATACTCTTTTCGGATTGTATATCCGATCGTTTTGGCTGTCTAAGGGAACAACTTAGCTCATGCTAGGTGGTTTGGTTGGGGCTGAGAGCCGGCCAAATAACGTTACACTAGACCTATCTATTTATGTTCAAAGGCAAGGCATACCTTCTAGGTTTAAATCAATGCTTTGATGCTTTGATGCTTTCGCTAATAAATGTTTGTTCGAAAAGCTAACTGCGATTATGTTGATTCGCAAACCGTAGATGAAAACGGAACTAAGAACCTCGACAAATCGAAAACGGGAGGATTTGACATTTAGACGGAAATCAAAACAGCCGTGTATGTTTTTTACCGTTCGTATCCTACTGTTTGATTTGATTTGAATATATTTTCTTAATTATTTAACTTGTTTTTTTTTTCCGAAAAGTATACGATCTTAACTGAAAAATTTCAAACCTACTATGTACTTGAATTTCTAACATACGGAAGAAGATCAATTTATATTTAAGCGAATGAAATGTACAGTTGTAAAAAATACTGATCGTTGATTTGAGGTGAACCGCCGAAGCCTTGAGAATATTTCCCTTACATTACCTTTCACGCTAATATATACGTATATACCCTTTGAAATGATAAAATCGACATAAATTTAACCCATCACCGATTGTTGCTCGCCAACGGTGGAACTTAATACTAAAGTTTTCAAGTTTCAGTACTACTATCGATTCTATAATAATGTTTTCACATATAATTCTCATGTTTAAAGTGATGCGGTTCAAAAAAGAAACCATCGACCAGGAATATTCTAGTTGTAATACATCCAAACACATTTGCACATTCCCTGCAAAAATGAAGAGTTTTCCAATTGTAAAATCAAAAAATAAAGTGGCAATTTTGTTAATTTTTTGCTTTTGTAATGTTATTAGCCTGTTTTTAATTCACGCTCTGTGAACGAACTACTGTTATCAATTTAAAAAAAAAAGTTATTTGTGGTTATCAATAGCTGTGTTCGTTTAATATTTAAAACTGTCAAATACTAGTTGTGTTCGTTGAATTTTACCGAGGAGATCAATCGGAACCCTTGTAGGGTACACACGGTGGCGCTGCCTTTGCGCCACCAGCAAAGTAATAAAAAGTAAAAAGCAAAAAGTAACTAGAAAAAAAAAAAAAAAAAAACCGTCAATTAAGTGGTAGCGACGGTGGTCTTTGGACCTCCGTCAATTTTAAGATAAAAACGTAACTCAAGTTAGTAGTTTCAGGGTGGCTTGTCCCCCAGTAATTCGGACTGCTTATAAAAGCAGCAAATACGGAGCTAGGAAGCAACATTAGGGATTGGTGTTCAACAGCGCTCCAAGCAACCAGCAATGGCCAGGATGGAAGTAACATTTTGTGAGAGATGTACAATAGCGCTCCATATATCGACATCGATGGACGAAAACTTCCCACCCAGCTAATATTTTACTGCTAGATACCCAACGGTACATCAGGCATCGACTACAACAGTAAAGTTTATAACGTGACAAAAATTTTATAACGTGACAATCCAGCGTGCAACAGTGTTTCTGTCTTCATACATATAAAGTGTTCAAATATTTAAGTATACTGTGATAGTTTCACTTTATCGTTTTGATATTTTAATGTAATATAATTTGTTTCAATCAAATTTTCATTGAAAACTTAATAATTAATTATTTACGCATATTCCTAGGGCGGTCTCGCTCTATCAAGCTATCCAATCATACCATTTATAAGTGTTAATAATTTAAACATAATATATGCATTGCATATATAGTAAAAGTACTGAGCTCTCGCTCTAACTTCAAAAGAAATTTTATTCTCAATGTAAATTATTTTATTTTAGTGTTAGTTTTTAAGGTATTTGTAAATATATATGTGACTTTCCGTCTCAAGCAAAAAAAAATAATAACACTTATGAGCAAAAGTAGTGTAACTATATATCTTTTATATAATAACTGTTCGCCACGAGGCTTTCCATTATACACAACTGAAAAAGAAGGCCATACATTACAGCCACTTTTGTACTCGCTAAAGCGAACAAGAATTAGAATTAGAATAAGACAAAAATGTAACTCGAAACTAAAAGACTCAATAAAATTCAATTCAATTCAATTCGTTGAATTTTACCAATTTTCCCAGAGTCGACCCAGGTTTTCTGGACAGCCCCAAGAGCTGTCAAAAAACCTGGGGTGGAATCGGCTAAGGTGATTTGTGATAAGTGATAGTCAAAATCTGCACTTTCTGTCTGCGTAAGGTGATCATCACAGTGATAGCTAAAAACCAATCACCAAAATATTGTGATAGTCACCTTCTCCTGAAATTGACGTTTCATTTTCATTTTTGTGGCTATGTGACTAGAGTTACCACACGCATACAAAACATTATAAAATTTTCAACTTTTTTTCAATTTTAGTCATCAAATCATCAAAAACAATATTTCTTTTACCATATGAGTATACAACAATCGAAAATAAATGGTTAAATTTAGAATTATTGCATTTATTCACTAAAAAATTAATAATTTCAATGAATTTACTTGAAAATATGACTACGGCAACAATGTTTTTCACATATGTCACTGACAAATTGAACAAAGTTGAATTGAGTTGAATTGGTGGATGTGATCACCTTACGCAGAAGGAAAAATCAATTTTATCACAAGTGATGATCAAAAATGTGACAATCATCTATCATCTTACGCGATTCCACTCCTGGGTTTTTTGGTTCTCAAAAAACGCACAAGGGTAGGTTTTGTGTTGTTTTTTGTTTCCGCAATTAAAACTTGAAATTTGTTGCTTTTCCAAAACATAAAATAATTACATTTTCTTTTTTTTGTATGTTTTCTATTTATTTTCATTAAAATAAATCGATAATTTCTTTTCTTTGCATTGCAAAAGCAAAATGAAATATTTATTTGTAAACATATGTTTGACAACACACATGTCAAATTGTTTACCTCAACTCGACACAGCAAAATACCTAGATCTACTTCAGGGCGAGTTGAGGGCGACCCTAGGTCTCAAAAAACAGAGAATTTGTTACCCAGGGCAAGTTGAGGTTTTTCAAAAAACGCTTTGGTGCTAATTCCGGGCGACCCCAGGGCTCAACGAACACAACTACTGCTTCTGCTTCGAATGCTTCAAATTTCGAATCTACTTGGTCAGATTTTGGCAGTTTTAGAACCAACACAGCTCATTATTTATTATGTCCACTTAAACAGCAGCTTGTTAAATATTTATTAAAAAAAAAACACTCAAACAAGACATTGGATAAAATTAATCATTTCTAAAATTGTAAAACAACAAACAACAATCAAAATTATTAATTAAAAAAAAAAATCAAATACAAAAATGATTAAATAAATAAAAGACAAGTAAAACTTCCGTACATAATGATCATCATATCGAAAAAAATCGAATCATTGGATAAATGTGGATTTATAAATTGTAAAACTATAGACTTACATCGACATGTAAATCCTGTAAAAATAATTCCGAAAATAAAAGGAAAGAAAAGAATAAATGTATAATATATATAAATTAACTTATTTTGTTTTTTAATAAATGTAAAAATTATTTAAGTATCAAAATATATATATATTTGCGTTTTGTTAAAAAATTTAAAACGAATTACTTTAGAGATTGAAAAATAAGTATTTTTTCAATATTAATATAAATTTAGAAAATAGTTGGAATTTTATTTACTAACCTTAACTTCAATGTCACCAATTTTGTTTACCGCTCTGATGATTGGCCTACCAACCATTGAAGGAAATATGTGTGCTGGGAAATTGCTGCCAGCATATCCACATTTTACAAACTATAAACAAAAAAATATTATGTTAGTAAATATTTAAACAAAATGTAAAAATTTATTTTTCTATGAAATAATTATAAAGGTGGCAAATATTTTCTCTTTTAACTTTTTTAAATTATTCGCACCTTATCTTGGCAAAAACAATATCAGTCAGGCCAAATTTTGGCTAGAATTAGTACGAGTCTATTATCAAATGTAAGGCGCGAACACAAAAATATACATTCGTTTTCTCCTATTGCCAATTGCTACTCTAACCTTCACGCTGTGACTCAAGAATGCCTAGTACCATTGAGTTTATACACATCAAGAGAAATCAAGATGGTTTCAAACTCAACTTAGTTAAATGAGCATACCGAGTAAGTATTATTGCCTAATTCGCTGTATCGAAAATCACTCAAACCGAATAGAACAAAATTCTTCTGCATATATTTGTATTTGTTTTTCTTTACGGCAAGAGAACCGAATAATTGACACAAGTGTAAAAAACAAGTCGATAGTAACGACATTCTACGAGCAGTTTTGAAACTAACATGATTTCTCTATGTGTATAAACTCAATGCTAGTACCTTAAATCGAGATTGGAGCAGAAAGGGTGCGAATAGTACCATCCTATTTCATCGGATCGGAAGAAGAGGGGCTTGAAGAAGGAGTCAACGATGGCACGTAAGTTACATTTAGGCGGAATTACTTCTTCAAGGAGCAGGTCAAAATCGCTTTATATCTCGCAAAGCTTTTAATTCTTTTGCGCTATCATACGAGACTTTAAAATCGATATAGAGGTGTATCGATCTGGAATTCATGTTTTTTTTTTTTCAAAAGCTATCGCTATGTGAACGATCGACTAGCCTGGCCTGAAACCACACAGATCGTTGACAAAAGGTTTTAGCGACAAAATTGTGTAGGTAAGCGACTTTCAGGAGACAAATACTTCTGTTGTCTGCACAAGTCAGAACGTCTCTTTTTTATTTCCTATAGAATAAGCATTGACGTGGCTGTCGAGCTATGCTATCGCAAGAACGACTTCGACAAAAGGTTCACCTATGAGAGACAAGTCGAAGTGGATTATGATTAAGCTTCCAATTATCATCCAACGAATGAGTGTTGCCACTTAGGCACTCCAACGATTAGAATGCAGCGGATGAATCAACTGTGGTGTTTATAGTTATAGAAAGAATCGCATAACTTTTCATATGTGCTACTCAGAATTATTCACGATTTACCCGATCAAAGCCTTTTTTTTAAGTTGGGAATTAATGAAACATTCCCAAGCAACAAATCAAATGAAGAGCCAAGCAACGAAAATAAACCATAGATTGAGGAAACCAAATGACCACATAGCCAATCTTTGTACGGAATACTGATGTAATCGATTTTTCAGACCTAGTGGTCCTTCTACAATGTGAACGAAAGAAATGTATGATTGAAAATATCATCTCAAACGAAGATATGAGGTCTAAACTATTTACATTCACAGCTAATTAATTAGTTACTTTGCAACTATTCTTGTCGTAATTGTTTTGTTCGTATGTACTGTATACCTACTCTGTAGAATTTAAGAACATCTGTTACTTGCTCCACATCAACGACATGCACTTGTGAAGCCAATGCTATTCTTACTTAGTTTTCTTTAAAATAACGAGAAAAATTGCAAACAAGAAATATAGTTCGAAGCAAGTTATAAATTCGCATACGAGGTATTATCGAAAAGAATGAAATTGGTGGTATAAAAATGAGGGCGGGTCACTTATGTGTCACAACACACATAAACTATAGATAACACTCTTGTCTGTAATCAATATCGTAATTTTCACTGCAGATAAAACCAAAGAAAAAACATTCCAGGTGTTAAATTAACTTCGATAAAACTTTTGATTTCTTTTTTGTTGAGGACTAAAAACCTAAATTAATTCATAGAAGGAGAAACTTTAAAAAAATAAAATGATTTATACATACACCGGTTCCATTATCACAAACTATTACATTTCGCCCTTTGCTATCCATTTTTACTAACTATTTTAGACTAATTAAAAAGTTAGGAAATAAATTTTATATTATTTAATTTTAATATATTAAGGAAAATTAATAATTTTCCTTATAAGAAATTAATTAAATTATATTTTTTAATTTTCTCAATGCAAAATAATAAGCAGAAACGTTGAGGACTGTCAAATTTTGCTTTCGAGGAGGTCTAAAATCGTCATGACTCAAGAGGGGCACGTTCGAAGATGCTATTTTATTAGTCACGCAGAACAGGGCTGTTACATTAATAGAAGTATTGTTTTGTTGGTAATTTTTATAGCCCGATTCTCACCAATATCAGCGATACCTCACAAGTCATAACAAGAGGTGAAATTGATTTTGTTACTTTTTCGGATTCTCCCCGGAGTCACAACTTGTAAGAGTTATAAAAACAATCGAAATTGTGATCTGCTATAGAGCAGGTCACAGCACTCGAATTTCAATTGTCACATAAGCCCTTGTGCCAATTTATTGCGAGGATTGTTGTGACTCGATAACATTTATCGAATTCTCCCCCAATCCGCACAAGAAAAGTCTCAAGTAAACTCACCGTGTTATGGTGGGACAGAACACGATAAAGTTTTTAATTTTTCTGTGCAAAATTTATGTGAAAAGTAAATAATTCAATCAAATTTACAAATTTTATAGAAATAAACAACGTATCCGAACTAATATCAGTGAAAAATATGTGTGGTAATGCAAAACTAGCTTTTTTGGACTATATGCAAAGCTGAAGTTTCAAATAATTTTACGGATGTGTGTGCAAAGTATGGCTATTTGTATATGCCGAGTTGGTCAACAATTGTACCCCACCTTCCACTACAAACAAATAAAAACCGGATAAATAATCATTATTTAGCTTGAATATTACCAAATTAAATTCCAAATTATATAATTTTATTTAAAGATCTGCTTTGACAAATTTTTATTTGTTTTTAAGCGAAAAGTTCAAAATCATCAAAACTTTTTTGCAACTTTTGTAGGTTGAAACTTCTTACTTCTTCTGCAAAACGCGGCCCTAATGGAAAACACAATTAACACAACCATTAATATTCATTGTATGTGGAGTCCATATCTTAAGCTGTCATAGGTGCCACCAACCTTTAAGCAAAAAATGTATTGACATTATATTTCGCGCCAAAAATTTCCAGGCGTTTAAAAATTGTATCTTCACTTTTATGTTCACTTTATTTACTGACCAAATTTATCGCCACTTTTCGTATCCCATACAAAATTTTTCTAAAGTGACTAAACACTTACCAATAAAACACGCCTTTTATGTTCACTTTTATGTTCACTTATGCCCAGTTTCACCAAAATACACCTAAAAGCATTTTAGTTAACGGAGTAATAAAATTTATTGGCATTTTAGCTTAAAATGGTTTGCACCAACATAGGGAGGTGATTTTTTTAAAATGAGGAAACCACGTATTTTTATTCACCACTCATGGCTCTCTTTCATTAGAGCAAGAGAGAGGAGAACATATCAATCGAAAAATTTCAACGTTCTCTTTGTCTTGCATTTTTAAGACGCCTTTAAAATTTATTTGGAACAAAATGGGACTTTAGTTTATTGGCCTTTTTAAAAATGAAAATGGTTGGTGAAATTAAAAAATGTCATTTCAAGATTTAACAACAAAATAAATATTTAAAAGTGTTTGGAGAAACTGGTTCCCGCGAAAAGATATCTACAAAGCCACCTCGGGTATCACCTGATGGAGTCACTCGTAACCAAATAGACCACGTGTAGATAGACCGTCTACATTACTCGAACTTGATGACGGTACTAACGTACCGAGGTGCCAATATCGACTCTGATCACTATCTTGTTGGTATGGTTTTCCGAGGGCGGATTACCTTGCGAAGACGTATTGCATCCGCCGATCAGGTTCGAATCAACACGGCTGCCATGCGCAATGAAAACGCCAGTAACACCTTTGGTAATGCGTAAGGACTCGCCCTAGAATCACTTGATTTAGGGAGAGTAAGTCCTGGAGCCAGTATGCTGGGCGTAGATGAGAAGTGGACACGCCTTAAGAATACTGTCATTAGTACTGCCAACTCCATCTTAGGCAGCAGTCGTAGAAATCGGAACGACTGGTTTGAGGATGAATGCAAGCTAGCAACTGAACGTAAGAATGTTGCGTACCGAGCAATGCAACAATCTCATAGAACGCGGGCACGCGAAGAAGAAAATAAGAACTCAGAAGAAAAACGGCTTCACAGACAGAAAAAATCAGCCTGGGAGAAGAACTTAATCTGTGAAAGTTCTACCAATCCGTCCGAAACACTACACAGTACACATCACGCTGCACATACTGCAAGGACGAAGAGGGAAATCTGATCACCGATCCACAAAGCATACTGGAGCGATAGGAAGTTTACTTTAATGAATTGCTAAATGGTCAACTCACTGCAGAAGTGGAGGCTTCACTGCTTCAAGACGAATACCCTATGTTGCCATCACCAAGCATAGAAGAGGTTGAGAAGGTTATAGGCCGGCTAAAGAAAAACAAAGCCCCGGGAGCTGATGGTATACCAGCCGAATTATTTCAACACGGTGGGCCAGCTCTACGTCAGGCAATTCATGATATTATAGTGCACGTGTGGGAGCATGAAGTAATGCCAGAAGACTGGCGAAAAGGTATAATATTCATCATACATAAGGAAGGAGATGTCACAACGTGCAGCAACTATAGAGGTATCACGTTGTTGAGTACCTCCTATAAGATACTCTCCTCTATCCTACAAGACGGGATAACCCCATACGCTAAAACCACCATCGGACAATAATATCAGTGTGGTTTCATTCCAGGCAAATCAACAACTGATCAGATCTTTACCCTTCAGCAGGCGATGGAAAAATGTCTAGAATTTAACATCCCAACATACCACATACCCATACCCAGGGTAGAACTTTACAAAGCCATGAAAGAATTTGGCATCCCAAATTAATTGACACGACTATGTAGGTTGACCATGACCAACGCAACAAGCCAAGTAAAAATAGCCGGATTGCTATTCAGACCAATCAACATCTTTAATGGACTCCGACAAGGGGATGGTTTGGCCTGCCTCCTCTTCAACCTGGCGTTGGAGAAAGTGACTCTAGCACGGCAACAAGAGGGACCATCGTCAACAGGTCCATAGCCAGATACTGGCTTACGCAGACGACATCGACATCATCGGAAGAACAGAGCAAGCTGTACACGATTCCTTCATCCAGATCGAGCAGGCGGCACAAAATCTGGGGCTGCACATTAGTGAAGGTAAAACAAAGTACATATGGTGGCGTCGAATGCGAGAGGAACAGTTAGTCAAACAATCAAGGTAGCGGAGCACGAATTTGAAGTGGTGCAATCCTTTAAATACCTTGGGTCAATAGTAGCAGCCGATAACAATATAGAAGAAGAAATACGCGGGCGGCTTCTCAAATCCAACAGAGCCTACTACAGTCTGTCAAAGCTCTTCAAATCCAGAAATCTCACCATAACTTCAAAACGCTTCTGTACAGGACCAGGTCCTGCCAGTACTCACATATGGATCTGAGACTTGGGTCGTGCTTAGTAAAAGGCACTCCGACCTCTTATCCGCGTTCGAGAGAAAAGTCTTAAGGAGAATTGTTGACCCCATATGTGAGGAAGGGCGATTCCGGAGACGGTATAATCATGAATTGTACGCAATCTACCTTGAAGCAGATATCGTGACAAAAATTAGGCTCGCGGTAGACTCCGGTGGGCAGGGTACCTAGCTCACATGAGCGAAGAGGAACCTGCTCGGAAAGTTCTTTGTGGTACATTCTATGGCAGACGATTGCGTGGTAGACCATGCTTGCGCTGAAGAGATGGCGTAGACCAGGATGCCCGGAGCCTTGGGGTGCGCAACTGGATGGCGTCGGCTCAGGATCGGGATAGGTGGAGAGACTTGTTGAAGGAGGCCAGGACCGGACCCCGGTTGTCGAGCCGATGATGATGATGATAAAAGAATTATCATTTTTTAATATATCAACGCATTATCATCCAATTATATGATTATATTTATTAGTTTTGTTATTTTTCGTCGTGAGACCCTACACAAACAAGAATATTAATTCTCCATACGTGAATAAGTGTGAACAGCTATATGCAAAATTGTAAGAATGTATGGTCTAGCAACATTTGACAGTCCCATTTGAAATGCACAGGCACGCATAGAGAGTTAAATCTCTGCAGCTTTAAAAGTTTGTAGGCAAAAGTGTGTGGAGCCTCCTGAGATGACTTTCTATTTATTTATTCTATAGTCAAACGTCATTTTTTTTGAGGGGAAATTAAATTTTTTGATCTAATAAGGATTAAGCTTGAATCTCGAATTGGAAGCAAGATTTACACGTATTTGCACACATACTTATGGCCAGTTTCTCCAAACACTTTTAAATATTTAATTGGGTTGTTAAATTTTAAAATGGTATTTTCAAATTCACCAACCACTTTCAGTTTTAAAAGGACCAATAAACTAAAGTCCCATTTTGTTGCAAATAAATTTTAAAGCCGTCTTTAAAATGCAAGACAAAGAAAACGTTAAAATTTTTCGATTGATATGCTCTCCTCTTGCTTGCTCTAATGAAAGATACCCATGTGTGGTGAATAGAAATCCGGGATTGGCATCAAGTTTCCTCATTTTTAAAAATTCACCTTCTTATGTTGGTGCTCACTATTTTAAGTTAAAATGCCAATAAATTTTATTACTACGTTAACTGAAATGCTTTTAGGTGTATTTTGCTGAAACTGGGCATTAGAAGATTTAATATATTCGGTACGTTACTTGAGTGTTTATAATTCCGGCTGTGAAACAACAAGCACACGATCACAAAATAAGATCAATTTATTTTAACACTATTCATTTACTGTCGAGAAAAATAATTTATTGAGAAAAAAATCAAATTTTTTTGGTAAAAGGAATTGTAACCCATTTTATTCACCACGTTAGAGTGTCAAAATTCAAACAGTTTAACCAATTTTTAACCCAATTCACACACGGCCTTAAGCATTTTTCATATGACGACACTGTTATTTTGGTGTAATATTTCTTAACGAAAATTTTGACAAGTCAAGTTTCTATATGGTCATGCTATATGGTGTAGTTTCTTCTTTGACATGACATATTAAAATCATTTCCATTTTAGCAAAGAAATTTTAACAAAATACCATAAAAATAATTTCAAAATTAAGTGCATAAAAGTATAAAAATAAAGATAAATACTTCAAAAAACTAAAATTGTCTAACAACATAAAAATGTTGTAAACAAAAATTGATTTTTTTTCTGACGTGCCGTGCAAAAACTGTTCACCACCAAAAAAAAGTGTTGGGTTTTCTCCACCAGTTGTGTACCTTTTAAGTGTGTTTTCCTGCAATATAATTGATTTGAGAACGAAAAAATTATTTTACATGCAAGTCGGTTGTAATAAAAGTTGTAACACCATCATCATACCACCAACTACTAATAAAGACAAACAACGCCAAAGGAGAACTTACAATTCAAGTGAAAGTTCAAATTTTCGCGCAGAAATAAATCCCGAGGCCTCATTTTATAGAGGAAATGTCTTCGTCAAATAATCAATCGAGCCAAAACCAGGCCACTGCTGCTAATCAACCCCAGAAGCCAGCCCCACAGTCAAATCAAACTGCAACAAAACCAAAACACGATGAACCATCGACCCCAGATTCAGACCCTCCACAGACATTCAAAAAAGCCTCACTAACAGGAACGAAGGAACGCGTTGTAGATAGTGTGCCATTTCCACCCAGCCATAAATTGACTATTGCCGAGATTTTCGATCCGAGAACTGGCAAACCGCAGCACGATGTCCTTAAGCAACATTTTATCCTCGAAGGGCGCATCGAGGAGGCGCCAGCGTTACGTATTATCCGCGAGGGTGCCGCATTGCTGCGTTCCGAGAAGACTATGATCGAAATCGAAGCACCTGTTACAGTGTGTGGAGATATCCATGGACAATTCTATGATCTCATGAAGTTGTTCGAAGTTGGGGGATCGCCAGCGTCTACCAAGTATTTATTTTTAGGCGATTACGTAGATCGGGGTTACTTTAGTATCGAGTGCGTTTTATATCTTTGGACCCTCAAAATCTGTTATCCCAATACGCTGTTTTTGTTACGTGGCAACCACGAGTGCCGTCATTTGACCGAGTATTTCACCTTCAAACAAGAATGCAAAATAAAGTACTCGGAATGCGTATACGACGCTTGCATGGATGCATTTGACTGTCTGCCTCTGGCCGCGCTCATGAATCAACAATTCCTCTGCGTACATGGCGGCCTTTCTCCCGAGATACACGAACTCGAAGACATTCGTCGACTGGATCGATTCAAAGAACCACCAGCATTCGGACCCATGTGTGACCTCCTGTGGTCGGATCCTCTAGAAGACTTCGGCAATGAAAAGAATTCTGAATTCTACACCCACAACTCGGTCCGTGGCTGCTCGTACTTCTACAGTTATGCCGCTTGCTGTGACTTTCTACAAAACAACAACTTACTCTCGATAATTAGAGCCCACGAAGCACAGGATGCCGGCTATCGAATGTACCGCAAAAGCCAGACCACAGGGTTTCCGTCACTCATTACGATATTCTCCGCACCAAATTACCTTGATGTCTATAACAACAAAGCGGCCGTTCTTAAGTACGAGAATAACGTGATGAATATACGCCAATTCAACTGCTCACCCCATCCCTACTGGTTGCCGAACTTCATGGATGTCTTCACGTGGTCATTGCCCTTCGTAGGTGAAAAGGTCACCGAAATGCTAGTCAACGTCCTCAATATATGCTCCGATGATGAGCTGATGACCGAAAGTGATGAGGACCCTCTAACCGATGCCGAAGACGCAGCTCTCCGCAAGGAAGTTATTCGCAATAAGATACGTGCCATCGGAAAAATGGCACGCGTGTTCTCCGTTCTGCGCGAAGAGTCTGAATCCGTCTTGCAACTAAAAGGACTCACCCCGACTGGAGCTCTACCATTGGGTGCACTCTCTGGTGGCAAACAGTCACTCAAAAATGCCATGCAGGGCTTCTCGCCCAACCACAAAATCACATCATTTGCTGAAGCAAAGGGTCTGGACGCCATCAACGAGCGAATGCCACCACGAAGGGATGCCCCACCCACTCCAATTGATGACCAGAAGTCGTCGAATGCCCAGCAGTCAATCAATGGGTAATTAGTTTAGCATATAACTCAAGTTTCAGTAAGCAAATCGTGTTTCAAATATGTAAAATAGGAGTATTCTGTACTTTATTACATTCTTTTTTTATTTTTTATCATAATTTTAGGAATTTATTGTCCTTAATTGAAATTCCTTACAAAAATACCTACCTACTTATTATTTAAGATTCATTTTTTTTTTAAATTTATATTTAAATAAAACAGTGTGTATTTTTTAAAATTTTTTCTCTAGCAAAATTTGTACCTTTAAAATGCTTATACATATTTAAAATTTAAAATATATTTAATATAAAAGTTATATTCAAATTTACAAACAAAAAAAAAAAAACAAAAATACGAGGGCGCATGCATGATTAGTTATTTATACTTTTCCATAAAAAAAAATAAATAGAGAGGCACACGCTTTCCAGTATATAACACACTCACACACAAACAACCAGAACACATCTATAAATTTAATTATATTAATGATGTTATTTAAATTTAAGGGAATAAAACAAACAAAACATAGTCAAAATATTTTTATTTTATTCTTTTTTCAATTTTTTATGAGCCAATTTCAGCTTTTTAGATTTTTTTATTATTTTATTTTAGAAAAATAGCTTCGGAATTTAATTATAAAGAAAATAATACAAATCTAAAATAAATAATAGTAAATTTAAAATAATATTTTTTTTATTTAAAAAAATAATATTAGAGTACTTGAAAAAATATTGTTTCTCTTTGATCAAATACGAACAGAGAGAGCTAATACAAATGGATGGTGTAACATTTTTATTGCTATACAATTTATTTTAAATTTAAATCTAAGTAAAGAATATATTATAAAGTTTTAATGAAACGTTTGCACCAAATTAGTTATATTTGTTGTTGCATTTAATGACAGTGAAAAAAAAATGACAGTGAAGTTGGGTGTACACAACGAAATAGCATTTTTTTTATTAAAATTAAATTATTGTTTGAGTTGAGGAATCAAAAATTCAAGAATTTTGTTGTGAAAATGTTAAGACTGAAATTTTCACAGCTAAGAGTGTTAACAAAACTAAAATTATGCGTTCGGCCGAGAGAGTGTTTATTTGTCTAACTAATAAAAACGCCATAAGTGATGCTGTTTCCATATGAAACATATCAAAACTCTTTTGCCTAATTAATGCAACTTTCTTTTTCAGCGAATCGGTTTAGAATTAAGGACGTTATGTTCTTTATTTCGAGTGATTTCTTGTGCAGCTTCTTTTCCGAAGTTGTTATTGATATCGTCTGGTATTACATAACTCTTTCACTTTAATTTTTAAAGCTAAGATAGTATTACGGCGGAGTATTTTAAGAGGAGGAATGCAACAGCCTATTTTTGAACAATGTTTATAAAAGCAATGAATTCCACACGGTTGCTTACACGCTTATGATGCTCTCAAGATCATAATTTATTGAATTTAGCATACGAAGCCGTTCCAGTTCCACATCTGAAGAGCAGGCATGTGAATCTGGGAACGAATATGAAATTTAAGCGAGCTGCCGTCAGCAAGACAGTTTAACGGATAAGAAGTTTCAGACAAGCGCTTATTGAGAAATATCAGGAATACACTAGCATTTATTTTTTGTATATCAGATTTGAAACATTTAAAGAAAGAAAATTTTTAAACCATTGAAGAAAGAGACTTGTTAATACTAATGCACGCATTTTTGATAAAAAAAAGCTTCATGCCAAACTCTTTAAATGAAATATCAAGTACTTTGGTTTTACCAAACTGGTTCTTTTGTTACACTTTTCAGTGTAATGTGCCATCAAAATATCAGTGGACCTATTGCTGCGAAAGCTGTATTAACGGTCGTTAAGAAGTTCGTTCTGCAAGGTATTTTAACGGCTTACCAATCAGCGTTTTAACGACCTTAGAAAGAAGGTACGTCAGTGCTAGGTAGGAATAGCGTCAGTGCTATAAGTAGGTAATTTGAGGGGAGGAGGACGCGCATTTTTCCATAACATTCATATCCATAATAAAGATGAAAAACCTTAAGCAGTGGTTTTGCTACAAAGAAGAACTCCTCTTCAGAATCATTTGCGATATACTATCTGAACCAGCGGATGTCGGTATTATATTATCTTTAGGACTCTTACTACTGAATGAATAAAAAAGAAGATTTGTCCCATTTACGCTCTCAAGCACAGAAGAATAAATGTCATTATGTGGAAGCGTCAAATTCACATCAAATCAAGTGCAAACGAGTTGGCTTTTCCCTGTGAGCTTACCATAGGAGTGTCATTATGAACGAGCGAGCATTTAAAACCGATAAATAAGTTAAATAAGACACTTCACTATTTTTCGCCGTTAATTTGGTCATATAAAAATTTGGTGAATCGATTATGAGCGTTGCATTCCGAGCTTGGAACTGATCAGATTAGTTGTTAAGACCATCCTAATTGGCTTTATCATATTGCCAAACAGTTCTCTTTCGATTTTTCTCTTTAACTGAGTTAGTCGAACATGAAAAATTCGCTGATACAGTAAGGGGAACAAAAAGAAAGGCTTTCAACATCAGATATTCAAGTTGGCTCGTTTACAAGCTGTGTTAAGTGATTTTTGTATAGGTTTTGGTCAAAAGGATTGAGAGTTAGTTGATTTTTATTTTATTTCATGGCATAACCTCATGGTTATCGTCCAGCTGAAACTGGGAGGCATCATGAAATGCCTAGCGTATGCAGTTACCTAGTATCCCAGTCTAGCACTCATCCATTGTACTATTGCCACCCACAAATTTGCTCTCTTTTATTAAGTAACTTTCGAGATACGTTTTTTTTTTGCAGTAGTAGCGGTCTACATTTTCATACTAGGTGATTCGGAATGTTTACATGTTTAATGTTAAAGCTCAGATAAGCGGACACAGAATGGTCCCCTAATTTTTGTCTGGCTATGAAAGCTGTCCGGTTAAGAGATAAAAATAACGTGGTTTTGATTAATATATGCACAATGAAATGACCCCGAAAATAAATAGAAGAATTTGTACAAAGCAGAAGCGCAAAGAACACCTATAATAAATATTTATTTATATATTTATATTATAACGAAATATTGTCGTTCCAGCATATTCTTCTAAGCTCAAAACTTCTATACGAGTATGGTAAGATGAGGAATAATTCATAAACTCAAATACGCATCACAATGGGTCTACAGTGACAATTTAGCTGACCTGGATTTGAGCTAATGGTCCTCCTTCAGCAACCCTGACCCCTAACATAACGTAAGCTCTAAAGTTCACATAATTCTGCTTGGTTGAGATCTTTGCGCCAGCAAAAGTGTCAGTTTTCGTTAATGAAAAAGCATTTTTTAATGAAATTAAAGAAAAACTTGGTTCCCAAAAATGTGTCCGCTAATAGGAATTACCCGCTTATCGGTGGTTTTACTGCAATTAAATGTAGGCAAATTTTGCATTAGTTTTTCGATTTAAAAGTCTCAACAACAAGACCAAGTTCACTCGACCCGGTCGTGCATTTGCTTTGTGATAGAAATAGCTAGGATAGATGTTTTAAAAACAGCAAGATGGATTTTAGCAAAGGCTAACAAATAATTTTAATAAATATGCATTTCGAAGTATCTGGTAATTAATAGGCATTTACTAAAAAAAAAAAGATTTATTTTTATTTTTGTTGGAAGTACGTAAAACCGCATGCCCTTCACTGTTATTTTAAAAGTCACAGTCAGTTATTTCATCACTTTCATAAAATTATAGTAATTTATCACTCATAAGGTAATACACATTATTGGTGTCGTAAAACACTTTGTATACATACAAAATACATAAATTGCAACAAAAAATTAAATATCTACCTTATTTTAAATTATACATAAATATTATATATATCATTGTTATATACATTCAATTTATGATCTTTGACAAAAGGCTTCCCATAGAGTTTTCTTGTCTTCTAAAAAAATAAAAACAAAAAAACAAAAAAACAAAATTAACACATAACAACTAAAGTAGCCTACTAAAGCAATCCTAAAATTAAAGATAATGTTTACTAGCAATATATTTAAGATATAATTCTATATTATATTATAAATAAGTATATATGTATATAATATATAAAATCAAGCATATTTGCTAAATATAATATATAGGTATATATTTATTGTATAAATGTCGATTCAAATCACAATTCGACACTAAATCAATTTAAAAACAATACATTAAACTGATTAAGTTAGCAATACTAAATATCCTATGCAAATATAATTATTATATTATAATAATAATATATAAAAAAAACAATTTAAAAAAAAAATATCGTAAATTTTATGTAAGACTACTTTAATACAGCTATGAGCGAACTCTGCGTGATGTTCATAAATTATAATTCACAAAAAAAAAAACTAGCTACATTTCTACTATACTAAACACTATGTGGAACACATTTTTTACTTATACATCTATATTTTAACTTAAAAGAATTACAATTTTATGAATTTAATTATACAAATAAAATATTCAGGATAATATTAAAAAAAAACGAAAGGCTACATTTTAGCATATTTTCTTGAATTATTGTAAGGTTGCGAATGTCGAGTGGCGCCCAACATGGGGTAGAGAAAGTGCAGAATCATACTACAACATGGTGCATTTAAACGAGTGGTGTCATTATGGCCCATAATATGAATGACGAATGGAACGCCTTAAAGCGAATGCTGTTGATATCATTTATTTTGCGACTAAAATTGTTAGGTTCCAGTTATAGCTATCATTGAAAATTTTCTTTTTCAATTTTAAGGCGAATTATAATTTATAATTATAAGGTAATTAATTATAGAATGTTTCTATTAAAAAAAAATAACTCACTTTGATCTTGATTCGCGTTATATTGTCACTTTTGTGATTTCAATGACCATTGAAATTCCAATGATCATTAAATAAACAAAAGTGTTAATATTTTGTGCATTAAGCCCAAATTGAGTTATTTTATTGAATAGAAAACTTCTATAATTTATTACCTTCGTTTTAATACAAATTAATACCAACATTGTTGGATAATTCGCCTTAAAATTGAAAAAGAAAATTTTCAATGATGCTTTTCAATTTTAGCTATAACTGGCCCCTTATCTTCACCTCAAAAGGAAAAAGTTTGACGAAAGGATTTGTTTCTCTATTGGAACGTCAAATATAAGTAAACCTTGGATTTCTTAAACGTTCGCTTTCAGGCAAACGTTCGATTCGCTAATTATAATAAAGGCCTATATCTGTCATAGTATTTAGATTTTAAAGAAGTATTTGTTATTTATCGCTAGTGCCAGGTACTAGCGGCCATATGCATATAATCCATATGCATGTCTGAGACACGACATCTTTAAATGAAAACATTGTGAATTTGAGCAAATGCAACTATGTCATCTTATTGCGCACGTTCGGGTGCACACCAAAAGAGCTATCTGGATACGCCTGTATCGTATGAGTTTGCGAACGACCAAAACCGGATAGGTGTCAAAAGACACACAAACACATATTCGTAGTCAGCTGTTTGCCAATCCTCCCTTGGCTTCGTGAGTATACTGAAAATTTTAGGATACTTTCAGATTTATTTCCCCGCCGCAGCTATATGGTCGATCAGTTGTGTTTTAACATGGAATTACAACAACAGTAAAGTATGCGAACCACAATAGTTGTGCACGCGAACGCAAGCATTGGGTAGGTATTTCATCTTATCGGGTATGCCATCTTAATCAGATCTCCCCTACTTTATCATCTGTAATGCATCATAAATGTTTGGTTTGTATTATATTCTCATGAAAAGAAAAAAGTCGCTGAATCTCTTAAAGGAAAATCAGATAGCCCGATTCTCCCCCTTGTAACTTGTAAGGAGTTACTAGTCACAAACCCTTGGATTGTTGAAAACAAAAATTGAAATTGGGTCGGTCGGATTATACTGATATTTTTTCGGGTTGGAGTCTAAATCCCGAAAACCGAATGCCGAAAACCCAAAATCTCGAAAATCCAACATTCCGAAAATCCAAAAGCCGGAAAACCCAAAATTACGGAAAGACAAAATCCCGAAACTAAAACATTCCAAAACATAAAACAATTACGTTTTGTTTTATTTGTATGTTTTCTGTTTATTTTTATTAAAATAAATCTATAATTTCTTTTCTTTGCATTGCAAAAGCAAAATAAAATATTCAATAGGGCTTTTTAACAGGCGGCTATATTCTCACCAGATGGTAACTGTGTACTCTTTTCGTCTTTAGGGCTTAAGATGTACATCTGTTTCTTTTTAGTTTTCTGCAGTTCTGCAGGTGCAGAGACATGTAAATCTACCATTAAGGGTAAAATTCTGCCTCCAATTCGTTTGGAATTGAATTGAATTGAATTTTATTGAGTCTTTTAGTTTCGAGTTACATTTTTGTCTTATTCTAATTCTAATTCTTGTTCGCTTTAGCGAGTACAAAAGTGGCTGTAATGTATGGCCTTCTTTTTCAGTTGTGTATAATGTAAAGCCTCGTGGCGAACAGTTATTATATAAAAGATATATAGTTACACTACTTTTGCTCATAAGTGTTATTTTTTTTGCTTGAGACGGAAAGTCACATATATATTTACAAATACCTTAAAAACTAACACTAAAATAAAATAATTTACATTGAGAATACAATTTCTTTTGAAGTTAGAGCGAGAGCTCAGTACTTTTACTATATATGCAATGCATATATTATGTTTAAATTATTAACACTTATAAATGGTATGATTAGATAGCTTGATAGAGCGAGACCGCCCTAGGAATATACGTAAATAATTAATTATTAAGTTTTCAATGAAAATTTGATTGAAACAAATTATATTACATTAAAATATCAAAACGATAAAGTGAAACTATCACAGTATACTTAAATATTTGAACACTTTATATGTATGAAGACAGAAACACTGTTGCACGCTGGATTGTCACGTTATAAAATTGTTGTCACGTTATAAACTTTACTGTTGTAGTCGATGCCTGATGTACCGTTGGGTATCTAGCAGTAAAATATTAGCTGGGTGGGAAGTTTTCGTCCATCGATGTCGTTATATGGAGCGCTATTGTACATCTCTCACAAAATGTTACTTCCATCCTGGACATTGCTGGTTGCTTGGAGCGCTGTTGAACACCAATCCCTAATGTTGCTTCCTAGCTCCGTATTTGCTGCTTTTATAAGCAGTCCGAATTACTGGGGGACAAGCCACCCTGAAACTACTAACTTGAGTTACGTTTTTATCTTAAAGTTGACGGAGGTCCAAAGACCAACGTCGCTACCACTTAATTGACGGTTTTTTTTTTTTTTTCTAGTTACTTTTTGCTTTTTACTTTTTATTACTTTGATGGTGGCGCAAAGGCAGCGCCACCGTGTGTACCCTACAAGGGTTCCGATTGATCCCGAACTATCTCCAATTCGTTTGGGGTAATTTTCTTGTTTGACAGACTCGTTAAAAGCTGAATTGAAAACATATGTTTTCAATTTGTCAATTTGTTTACCTCAACTTGCCCCAGCAAAAATACCTAGATCTACTTCAGGGCGAGTTGATCGCTTTGGGGGGGACTTCAGGGCGACCCCAGGGCTCAACGAACAGAACTTCTATTGGTGACTTGTGACCTGGAGTCTACTCTGTATTTCGTTCCGAAAGTGAAATTCTTAGGAAACAAAAAATTATTTTGTTTTATTTTTGCAATATAAAAACAAAATATACACAAATTATTCATTATAGACGACCTGTGTGTGCCATAGCTTATGTGGTTTTCATTGGTAGCAAAAAGTTGTCTTTTATTGATCTATAAATATATTTTTTTCCCATACTTTCTTAGATTTTGCGTTTCATTGGTCAAAAAATTAAATTTGGACTACTAGATCAAAATCTCGAAATCTCGATTCGATGTGAGATTTTTATCGTCATTTTCTCTGTCAAGTCGTTTTTTACGACAAACTATACCGGTAATAGGAATGATTATATCTAAAGTTTCTAATGAAAATCCACAGAATAAAATGATGGAGTAGACAGAAAAAAAATCACAGAAATTCGTAACAGAGAGAGCTCGCACGAGAGAGTAAACAATTTCCCCACCCTCATAATTTCAGTCTAATAAATTTCTTGGGACAGGAAAATGTGGCTGTCAAAAATCAGTTCGATGTACGTCAAATAAATAAAAAAAAGTGAAGCTATCCAAAAGTCAATCTGTATATATAATATTTAAACAAAATAAGAAGTAAAATTAGTAGAAGAACGTCGAAAACAACTATGAGAAATTTTATTGGTAATTAACACAAAAAAAAATCATAAATCCAATTTAAAATTTTCACGGAGTATAGTCTGAGCTTGTCGGGCAACCTCTGAGCAGAGTACGCTCCGAGCACTCTGATTAATATAAAACACACTTGAGCACTTCACTGTCATATTAGTTAATTAATTCACAATCTGTGAAATAACATGAAAACTACATGAAGTTGGTGGCACTCTACTTCGTGCTCGGACTACTTCATCATTTTATCCTGGGCTCATAGAGCGCGTCTCGAGCAAGCTCTAATCGAAAAAAGAAACACAAGTTGGGCGCTTTGAGAGCTCGGAGCAAAAAAAAAACAGATCTATTTTTTATAGCTCAGTGCACTGCTCCGAGCTTAAGCGACCTTTACAACGTCAGTCATCTACACATTATATAGTCAGTCATCAGGCAAAATCAAAAGGATTTTGATTTTTCGTCAAACAAATGCACGCAAATGACTTATTTTTACAAACACTATATTAGACCGTGTTTAGACTGGGAAACTGACGTGGTAAGTACTCTCGTGATTACACAGGTCCTCAAGTGAGAACGCTTCAATTGAAGCGGGTGGAATTTTTGTGAAGTGAGACAGTTGTACGACGCGATTTTTTTGCATTTTATAAAAGAAGATAACATCCATTAATTGTTATTAATGCTCACTCAAGCGTTCTTCACTCAATGTTTATAATTTTTTTGATTTTTTCCCCGTCTCTTGAAGTTGCCACTCTCACCATCACTAATCATGATTTTCTACACGATTTCTACACGTGGAAACATGGACATTTAGCTTGATAATGAAAATACTGCGAGCAGCTAATGATCAAAATGGGAAAAAACTTGAGTTTGGAATTGGAATAGTACTCACCCTTCCGATGTTTATAATTTGAAGCTATCTCACAAGAGTAATCACCCCTCACCCGTCTCGCCTACGAACTCTCGTGAGTCCGGTCTCAAATTTCCCAGTCTAAACACGTTTTAATATAGTGTTTGTAAAAATAAGTTTGTATGCTTGCATTTTTTGACGAATAATCAAAACCCTTTTGATTTTGCTTGATGACATAATATATGTGTAGATGACTGACGTCCTCTGACTGACCGTGTAAAGCTTTATAATGCGCATGAGTAAACATGCCCTACTGTCAAAATCGCATGTGGTAAATGAGCGATTACAGAAAAGTATAATATAGCGCTGGCCATAATGGACATTTATGCGCATTTCGTTGAGTTTTGTTAGACACAAGTTTTACATGTGCTGTGCGATCTGAATTGTTCTTAACATATGTAAATTAAACAACTGTGGGCATTTGACAAGTGATTTTCACATGTTCATTATAGTTATAAATCATATTTGTATAAACATGACGAAACAGTTCGTTGAATTTTGATAGTAGGTCATACTAGCTCATGCGCATTATACAGTTCTACCCTTACGTCATTTTTGGTTGGTCGCCCAGAAGCTTCTCTTGTACGCATAGTACAAGAAAAACACAAAATATTTTGTGTAAAAAATATGTCCCTTTGTTTCTTTTGCAATCTCGAATATTTTTTGTTAAAAATATTAAAAACCGGGATATTCAAATTTAAAGATTCGAAGCCTGAACGCGATTAAAAGAAATTGACAGTTCCTTCACCGGAAGTACTAAATTTTCCATGTTTCATTCAAAAATCAACTGATATTCGCAAACAAGGATTTTGTAAAGTTCGTGAACTGATTTAAATCCGAAAAATGATTAAAATATACATCTTTTTTCAATGAATTGGTTACATTGCAACAAGTGTGGAGTTCGGAAATCCTCAGATAACTCGACTAAGTTCTTTTGTGGATCATGTAGTCATGTGCTTTGTAAAGACTGCAATACTGAGAATATTAGTTGTCCCATAGACAACCGTCCGTTTAAAGGCATTGAAATTAACAATTCAATGCCGTACAAAATGCGTATATACTTTGAAGATCTCAACAAACAGGTAGCATCTTGGCAAAAAAGTGTCCGGTTCCAGTGTGAACAACGTTCTTTATGTGAGCAGCTGGAGTTACTCGAAGCCGACAAGCAAAGGCAAATGCAGCTAAAAAAGGAAATAGGAGTATTGACAAAAGCCAAGGATATGATGATTAAGAACATCGAAATAGAAACGAAACGCAACAAGAAAATGAAAGCATACTTCAAACACTGTGCCAGGAAGAATCCAGAAGACTCTTATGGATATGAATTATTTTCTCACGGAACATCATCGACTTCGACAGCTTATAGCTTGAACGTTTCAAGTGTCCTGGAAGAGTCAGGTGGTAGGAATTGTGGGTTCTTTACTGTGTGCCATCAAATGACTACCAGTATAAAAACCCATGCATAACAAAGTACTTTTGTAAATTAATTAAATCTTTTTCTTTATAGTTGATTTGGAGTTTGATGAACTTAACAAGAGAGAGCTTGAACGATAATTTACCATGATCTTGCCGACAAAAGGAAATAATATTATGTTGAAATAATGCTTTTTTATTTTTTGTAAAACATATCTATACATACATTTTCATATTTAGTAAAAGTTTTTTTTTTTTGTTAAATACAACATATCGTTTTGATATTACTATAAATGGAAACTTTATTGAATATTAAATTAGTTTTATGTATAGTGGTTTATATAAATTGATATTGCAACAACGTCGTTCATACGAGTGTATGAATATGAATTTTAAATTGAAGTGCATTTAAATTTCCGTTTCAGTTTGAATCTGATCGAAACTGGCAATATGCCAACAACACTTTTGATGTTAAAAGTTTGAATATTTTTTGGTTCAAAAGGATAACGAACGTAGTCAGCCTTTATGACAATTCATTGTAAGCTTTCCCAGGGGCAGGTTCCCTTCCCCGTATATTCGGAAATCCCCGAATGGATTGTGTAATAAGGCTGATTATTAGTTTTCTTGTTCACCAAGGGAACATCTCTAATTCAGCATCTTTAGTTTTTTTTTATATATATCATCTGACTACATTCCACCTTTGACTCCGTGTGGAAGTATGTCCGATTTCTCAATCGAAACGGTTACCATGATACAATATTCGTACATTTCGCAAAAATCGTAGTTAATTGTGATAGGGCTGATTGAAGTTATCTAGGTTTCTCACAAACACCACAGAATAAATCACATAATAAATCAACTACCTTCGATCATGTGGACAAAAACACACACAAGTAAGGGGCGCGGCGTCGGAAATACATAGAAAAGCTGCTTTTATTGAACATTGTTTTGTTTTATTGTTTTAATTGAAAAATAATTAAAAATTATACTTGTGTATGTATTTAACTCTAGTTTGGTAATTAAACGTATAACTCAAATCGAATGCGTGACTTTTGATTGTCACTTAGTTGATGTGATCATGGAAATCATAAGTTGTGATAAAGTGTGAAAAGTAATTATCACATAACCCTAGGTTTTATTCAAAAAGAACGCTTTGGGGCGACGCCATAAACAAATATAAGGAAGTAAACATACAAATTTTAACTATTAAACAAATAAGACTCAAAGATTACATTGATAGTATAATAACAATTTATTTATTTTTTATAACATTAAAATATATTATTTACAATAAATTTACAAAGCAAGACATTTATTCATACACACATATATAAGTATTTCAGGAAAAAAAATTGTCGGCATACATATTTTTTTTAAATATAGTTCGCACTTAAAAAGAGTATAAAAGTAGAAATGCAAACTTGTATTACCCACAATTTTTTTGATAAGATTATGTTTTTTAAAAAACTTAAAAAATAATATTATTAAAAAGTTGTTAAAACAAATGATTTAACTATAATAATATAATGAATATTCGATTTTATAATAAAAAAAAAATAACCATTTTAACTAAAACTCTAAATAAATGCTTTCATATCAGGCTATTGCCTAAACAATTTTCTAAATAAGCTCGCCACTCTCATTTTGAATAGAATGAACAATTTCAATAATTTCTGTAAAATTTGGACGCATTCTTGGATTTTTATGCCAGCATGGTAACATTAGTTTGTCGTAAATAATTTGTGGACAAAGATTCGGTTTTTGTAATCTAGAGATGGAAAATTCAAAATTAAGTGTTTAATTTTTTTAAATTACATATTTAATATACGAACCTATCTCCTTTTTCCAGTCTGTTGAGGAATTCAACTTGAGTTATCTTAACGTCATCAAGATTAGGTTCTTCTCCTCGTGAAAATATTTCAAATAGTGTAACTCCATATGACCATACGTCCGAATAAATTGAGAACTTATTCGAACTTATAGATTCTGGAGCATACCATTTGATCGGAATATATCTTCTGTTTTGGGAAATGTAATATCCATCGTTGTTTGCATGCTGCGCTAAACCAAAGTCGGAGATTTTTACCCTCTCTCTATCGACAAGTATGTTTCTTGCAGCTAAATCTCTGTGAATAATATTTTTTGCTCCGAGATATTCCATACCCTGTAAAATAATTAAAATAATAGTGAAAACTTTTATATTCCGTTAGCTTAATCTTACCTTCGCAATGTCCAAGGAAAACATGAGTAGTTTTTCGGTGGTAAGATTTGGCTTGTGAGATGACAAGTAAACGTTGAACGATCCACATTCTAAGTACTCCATAATAATTGACACAGGCTCATCATTGGTTGCCATAATAATTTTTACTATATTTGGATGGTCTAAAGTCTAAAGACCATAAATTAGAATACATTTTTGCAAAAATGTACATTTAATTTTGATAACTTACCTGCATAATTTTGATTTCTCTTTTAAAATCCTGAATGAAACGTCCATGATCCACATTTTTCAGAACTTTAATTGCAACTGGTTCCGAGTCATTGCGGTTCTCGTAACGAATTTCACCACGAAAAACTTTGCCAAAATGTCCTTCGCCGATTATTTCATAATTATTTTTAATTATTCTACCATTCGGTATTCGTTGCACGGTTCGGATTTCACCTAAATAGTCCTTATCCCTGGTTGAACTAGTTGAAATTGTACAGCTTCGAACATCACTACAACTATTTCCATTAAGAACAGTTTGACCTAAAGGCATTTAAAGTATCTAATCATCTGAAATATTCTATTTAATTGTTTTGATATTAATTTCTTACACGTTTCTTCAGTTCCATTACTAAGTGATGAAACAATGGACGATGCATCGTCACATATATCTGATTCTTCGATTCTTGAATATTTCGGTAAGAGCTGTTGCTTTATTTTAATAATCGTGAGTAATATTCCCATTTTGTTGAAACGTTTATCTTGATCCATACTCCAGCCATCCATTATAGCCTGATAAATTTCTTCAGGACATTCATCGGGCATTGGCAAAATAGCTCCATATTTTCGATAATTATGTGCAAGATCTCGAGCAGTGCGGTATCTTATTGGTTGTCCCCGGGCGAATATTTCCCACATTGTTGTAGCAAATGCCCATAGATCAGAAAAAAGATCAAAATGTTCGTTTGATGAGAGATTCGTATGTAAGTCAGTTGGAATCCAAGGTAAGCTGTATAAAATTAATTTATATAATTTAAAAATAACTACAAAATTAATAGGTTTAAACCAAAATCTGCATTTTAAATTAGTCAAACAAAAATCAACTGCAAACATTTTTGAAAAATGAAAAAAAGGCATAACAATATAATTGTATTATTCAATTGTATTGTTATGCATACAGGAGGAAAAAAGTGGGTCCGAAAATTCTGTCTGTCTGTCTAGATGTGACGACACTTTCAGGCTAAGCTGAAGGTGTTGGGGTCAAAGGAGGTTTTGGTCATTTCCTTTTTTTTAATTTGGAAAAAGTTTATTAGCACAGGTAGAAAAACATTTTTTTCAATTTTGTTCGCGCTCTCTTTGAACTGCAAGGGTTATTTGTATATTTAAAATTTCACATGAATGTATGTCCATTGTTTTCTTCTTTTTGCCTGCAGTCTTTCCTTAGCTAATTCTTTGAGCTAGTCGCTTCCCGTTTCGCAAACAGTTTCGTACGGTTTTTTTTGTTTGGCCATACCATAGATAATGACCTTACTCTCCTGTGAACTTCCTCTGGTGTTGGCTCGAAAATACTACGGTCTAGACTTTAGAGCATTATTCTCCAGTTCCTCATTATGCACACGGACTGGATCGAAATTCAATCGAAGTTTTTATTTCGTTCAAAGCGTTTCATCTCCGAACCATAAAGAAAAATTAGGGTAAATACTGAATAAGGTTATAATTAGAGTGAACAAAGTTACAATGTGCTTTTACTATTCTATTTATTTTTTAACCTAAACAGACGAGATTAATTCTTGATGACGAAAAATGCTTTGTTACTCAACCTTCGTTTACCACTACACTCAATGAAGCCACTACCGACTGAATGCTGACAAACACATCGTTAACATTTTGCTTGCCTTATTCTACCAATATGTTGTTTAAACTTAAATTTTTTATAATAACAAAATTATTTGGGGTGATTGCGAGTTTGGATGTGTAGAAAGCTTTTGAATCAAAATGCTTTCTTCTTTCTACGGCGAAAAACTCCAAAAAGAAAAAAGCGATTGGGCGATTCCGAAAAATATGGGAGACATACGTGCGGATGATCATGAAAAGGTTAGATGCACTGCAGGAGTCACCGAATATTTCCGAATAGAAGTTGGTGTACAACAAGGAACGTTTTAAGTCATTTGTTCTTTATAACAGTCCTTGATTATCTACTTAAAGAAAAGGTGAAGTCATAAGTAAAGATGATTCATCCTTGCAACGAGCACTTGATGTATGGGTGAACGTATTGTAGGGAAATGGGTGCCAAATAAGCGCCAAAAAGAAAGAATATTTATGATGCTCATTCCTGATCCAGGGTGGATGAAGTAGTGTGAGAACTCTCCTATCTTCAGTGACAGAAAACTGCACCTAAGCTGAAAGGAAATCTCTACTCTGCAGTAGTTCGTTTACTGCTATCCTACCGTTCACAATCTTGGATAAAATGTTAAAGATGTATAAAACCGAATCGACGGCGACTGAGATAAAGATGCTTCGCATGACAGCAGGAGTGACAAAGCTTGATCGAATTGGAAGTTAAAGGATCTGTAGAAGCCGTCACGTCATTTTTAACGTAAATAAAATACAGCACGACAAACTCAGCTGGTACTGATATGTACTAAGGAGATACTCTGAGAACCTTGACCAAATGGCACTATCATTAACGTTTCATTACAATCGCAAAAAGGAGGCACGCCTTAGAACTTCTGAAAAAAAAAAACAAATGCAATGACACCAGCATTCAGTTGGCCTCCATAACCGGGAGGCTTGCCAACGTTTTATAACCCGACGAATCCCACAAACGAATTTTCAGTGAAATGGTGAAGTGGGAAAGTTGAGATCCCATTCGAGATCATAAGAATACATTTAACCTTTCGTAGAATCCCCGAAACTTGGAGACCAGTTTCCTTTGAGGGTTTTATCTACTCCTTGAAAGCCTAAACTTTGAATATTTCGTAGGAGCTCTGTAAATCCACCTAACTGGTGCAGTAACCGCCCGCCCGGTGGCTTATTTCTAGGAGCTCTTCCCCTATCATTCAGCTCTTCAAAGTTTTAAAAGAAAAGAAAATGTTTATAGGAGGTACCATTACTTTGAGACCTAATGAGTCAATAAAAAAAATCACTGAAAAATATCCCACAAACACTAAGTTGGCACAGCTGTGGCGGCGAAAGATCCAAACAGACAGAATGTATTACCAGACACTTCATTGTACTGATTTCTTAATCATGTAAATGTCATGTTTGATTATAAAATATATGTAAATGTACATTGCACCTACGAATTAGTATAAAACAAAACATTTATGACCATGGTATTTTAAAATCGAGATTAATTATATAACAGCTGTTACTTACTCTATGTTTGCATCATACAAAGGTACTCTTGGAAGGCCAGGGTCGGATATTTTGGCAACGAGTATTTTTTTGTTTGGATCAAATTTAGTCACCATCAAAGAACTACATCGAATCTGTCCATGATATATTCCTTTCTCTTGCTGTAAGTATAACAATTCGTTTTGTATAATATTTTTTGATTGTGTATTTTTCTTTCTTACCATATATGCGATTCCACGAACTAAACCATGTGCAACTTCTAACAAACATTCAAAAGGAACTTTACTTTTTAAAGAGAATAAAAATTCATTGAGTGGTCCGTATTCCGAGTTCTCCATTACCATTGTATAAGGAGTTGATAAAGTTATGCCGTAGATTTTTATGAATTCCGGAGAGTATATTTGACTCCATGTGTTTGCCAATTCCATAAAAAACTATAATAAATTATTTATGCATTTAAAACGAAACATTTTATTAATTTAAGACGAAATAAAATAAAATTTAAAAGAATATAAATGAAGCAACGAAATTCAATTATAAAGGTATTTTTAAACTATAAAGGAAGCAATGACAATTTGCGTGTATAAACATCAAAGCCGGCCATCAGACGCAGACAACTTTAATTAAGAAAAGTGAATGAACCATAAGCAACTAGTGTGCATGAGCATTACTTTTGACTGCTATTTTGCGGCGGCCAAGGACATAATCAAACTCCTGTAAGGGTGCATGTATAGGTTTATTATTATCTCGTTTTGGAACACTTTATTTTTTCGATGCCGGTATTCGAGCCCACGCATGTTTTCTTACTGTGAATGCATTATTTTCAGGGTAACTCGCACTATAAAATTCGATTAATGAGGATATATGTCGAAGCTCGATTCAATTGTTTTTATCAGTCCACTGAAAAGACGGAATTTTAACAATCGACGCACATTTTGTTGTTGATTCATTAGTGTTCTTTTTATCTTTCTATTCAATTTATATGCCAACAATTCGTTGCGACTACATACAAGGAGCGAACGTGCACCTCGCCGTCACCAGTATTCAGCGGCGTAGCAAGGGTATGCGCCGCCCGGGGCAAAACCAATTTTCACCACCCCCATTGTAATTTTTTTTTTTTTTGCATAAAAAAAAAAGTTAAGAACAGTCGCGAAATTTTCTTTCTTAGATTTATTCTTCAAGCAAAGATTCAGAATATTCAGTCGTTTTTAAATGTTTGTCAAGTTTTAAAAGATTTTAAACGTCAAAAATGTTGAAAAAAAGGAGATTTATTTTTTTTAAGTTCTAACAAAAAAAGTTTTCCATTAATATTTTTGTATCTATTTTTAATTTCTTAAAATAAGGTGAAAAATCTAGTATTACACTGAACTAAAAACAATGTATAATCAAAAGAGACGACTTTCAAGTATTTTATACTATTTTTCCAATTTAGGACTGAACACGAAATTTTTAACCAATGTCACTTTAAAAAGGCAAATTAATTACTTATATGTATATATATTTTTTTTAATTTAGTCACTTACAAAATTGTTTCAATTTTGAATTAAGGTATAGCTAGTTGATTTATAACGTATTTAGTTCGAGTGTTTTGAATCATGCCAGAAATAAGCATTTTAATTGGGTTTCGATTAAATCAATAAAGAGTCCAATATTTTTAGATATCGAATTACTAGACTTGTTTGATCTTTGTGTGATAAATCAGGGGTTCTATTGGATGTAATTGAATAATATATTGCGTTTTATGAACCGATACACCTTAAATGAGGTCACAACTTTGTATATTTTTAACAAAATTATAATTTATATAATTTAAAATAAACGCGTTTAAAGGAGTACCTTGGATGCATTTCAGAATATTGTCATTGCCTCCTAAGTTGAAAAATCAAAGTATGTGCTTAGATGTGCGTTCTTGTGGGTGCATCCATTTGGTACTCCTTTTTTAAGTCGGTTATGTTTTTATTTTATCTACATATGGTGTTCTCAAAGCACTGGGTCGTAGGTAGAAATGGCGTTTATTCTACTAGAATAACCCAATTAGCTCTTGGTGCGACGTTTTGATATTGGGTCGTAATTTACGAGAAGATAAACCATTTATATATTTGATATCTTGTCTTATCTTGTCTTTGGCCACGAAGAGCTAAATTACTAATATAGTTCTACTAAGCTACGGAAGTCTATTTAAATTTTTAATACTATTTAGCTTAAGGGATTACTTATATGTATGTACACTTAGTTGTAAAGTTCGCCTTAACCTAAGCCAATATTTGGTGTTCGTGCACACAGGTTGTTGTTTTTTCGTTTTTTTCGTTGAAACATTTATCAAAGTAAGTTGAGTTTTGAATTGTAACCTTGTTTCTCATATTATCCTACAAACTGAAATACAATCATTTATGTGACTTACCTTATAGTTAGCTGCAGAATTTAAAACTTTCAAAGTTACTGAAACATCTTTTGATTTTGGCTGTCTCCATTCAGCTAAAAGACTTGTCATTCTGCCATAATCGCATTTCCTTTCTGAATCTAAAAATTAAACAATTTGTAGGCATTTTGAAATAATAAAATTGTCTTTTTACTTACTTGTATACCACTGAAGGTCTTCTTTTGGATCAAATATTTGCACACGTTGGAATTGTAAATGGGATTCGTTCAATTCATTTTCAGTCTTTTTTGTTAACAAATTTTTCGGCAGGCATATAAGTAACAATGGTGGTTTATCTGTTAAAAATAAATGGAAAACTGAAGTTCAAAAATCTATTTTGTATTTATATTTTATTTACCGTATTCAGATGGTGGAATCCGAAATTTCTCGTTAGACTCTGTTGGAATAGCAGATGCTAGATCAGTCAGTTTAACGAAACGCAGAATACCACCGTTTATATTCAGCTCCCAAACATCACGTTCCTTAGTTATTTTGAAAGTTTCTATGTGTATATTATGAAATTTCAACAAATTATTTTTGTTCTCTTTAGTAAAGATATCGATGTAATATGTATCATATTTTGTTTCGCACTGCCGAACAATATAGCTTCCACATTTTCCTTTGTTTTCTATCTTTGCGTACGAAAAATCACCCCTAAAAAATTAGAAAAAGAAAAATTCAAAAACGCATTCTTATAAAACTCCTTCGATTTTGTTTTCGGACGAGCTTAATCAAAATATATGCCAAATAGAGCAAATTTTCACAAAGAATTGATACTTTTATTTTATTTTATTAGTGTGAGGTGCGAGCATTTAGGCATCTTCCTCTTGCTGGACTGCTGTAAGAGCAGACATAACACCCATTCAGGAAGTGCGATGCCATGGCATGGGTAGGTACGAAAAGACTGCAAAACTACTTTTTAAAGAGGGTGCTATAAATAGAGCAAGACCAGCGACTGTTTAGATGTGACTTTATCTTTAAAGAAGACTACAAGAAGGCGTATTAAACTGTCACCTAAGCGAAGGCCTAATGACAATCCACTTACTTACTTTACTTTAGATTCCACTTAAAGTCCAGGATATGTATTCTTGCCCTCTGCAGTAACGTTGGCTGAGGTCGTTGTCTACTTGTGTATTCATAGTGACTTTTTAGCCGAGTGGATGATGATGAGATTCCTTTCAAGTTAATAGCATAATATTATATTTCGTTATGTCTTGATTGACAGCCAATTCAATTTCGGTCGTCATTTTAATTCAATACTGACAAGTGCACCAACCACAGCTCGCTCCATCTGGTATCGATCTGAATTTTATTTGGTTTTTTTCACAACATTTGTGGGAGTGGAAACATTTGGTCCCACAATTTAACTGACCGAAACATTAGTTGTGTTCGTTGAATTTTTTTTTCCAGTGTCAACCCAAGTTTGTTTGATAGCCCCAAGAGCTGTCAAAAAAACCTGGGGTTTTCGGTTTTCAATTCGTTTACGTCCATTCACCCCAGCAAAAACTGAGCTCCTTCAGGGCGAGACGATGGCGACCCAGGATCTCAAAAAACACAGAATTTGTTCACCAGTACAAGTTGAGATTTTTGAAATAACGCTTTGGGGCGACTTCAGGGCGACCCCAGGGCTTCAGCGCCGTACTAGGCTTAAGCCTAGCAGCTCAAGTGAAACGAAATTTTCCGTCGTCTCCAAAAACACGGATGAAATGGTACCGGACAATTTTTATGTAGAGTTTCAACATTTATAATTTTTTTTTTACAAACAAATAAAAATACCAGACATCTATTTTATAATAATAATAATCAAAGAAAATTACGAGCAAAATAGAAACGTCAACATTTCGCGAGCAATTAAAAGAAAAGAGTCGAAAGTAGTGGAGACTTGACCGTCTATCTGCGGTTGCACATTTCGTTTATGATTTCGCTGCAGTATCGGACTAAGAGGATGTACCACCCGGGGCGGTAAAGCAAGCTTAAACCCCTTAAAAATTAAAAAAAAAACACTGATTTCGAGCTTTTATTGAAACACTGAATGTTCCGATTATATCAATAAAATCTGTGTTTTTTGTGTGCTCCTTTTCTATTGAAAGCAGCCATGTTAGGAGTTAGACCTATATAATGGCTCCTTAGTGTGCTATTACACTCTTCTACAAAACACGCGTATATTTTAACAAATTCCTCTTTAAAAAATATTCGGTGAGACTCACGCTATTACACTGTGTTTCAGAGAGTCATGACTCAAATTTTACAATCCCCTCTTTCTTTTTTTCTGCCCATAGCACTAAAAAGCATTTTGTATGCAAGTCATGCATTTGCACTCTTTCAGAACCGAAAAGGAAAGAAGCGAGATAGAAAAAAAATGAACAAGAGAAAAGAGACGACAAATCACAGAAAATTTGGACCAAGGCTCACCCGGCTGATTTTTTGTCACTTAGACGCAAATCTTGAAATGGATCTTCATGATTTCTCTTTCAACGTTAAACCATCATCTTGAGACTTTTCGCTTGGCATACATTTCTTCTTTTTTGTTCTTCTGTCTATCAATTGAAATTTTTAGCCTTAAGGTTTATTACACTATTTCATAGAGTTAACCCTGATTTATGCAAGTATTTCTGTGCTGCATCAACTTCTTCCAAAATATCGCACCAGAATGAAAGATATCATAATAACGTAAAAAACGTAAGTTTATTAGTTTATTTTGTTTATCAAGCCATGAATTTACTATTAGGGTACACAATCTTTAAAAGATAATATTTGAACTTTATTTAAAGCTACACAAAAAAAATGCTATAAAATGTTAAACTTATCTTTCAAAATGTACATACTAACGTTTTGGCGAGAAAAAAAAACATTTTTCTGAAGTTTAATGAGTGATCGTTTAGCGTATGACGACGTTCGTATGAAAATAAATACGAAATTATTAAAACATCATCATAGAAACGGTATTTTGATAAATATAATTAAGGCAACTGTGTTTATTTATAATGAGAGTAAATGAATGCAAAAGCAAACACAAAACATAGATGAAAATACAATGATTTAACTTATTTTTTTTTTCTAAAAAATACTGCAGCCATGAAAAATTCTACAGCAGTAAAAGAGGAGATATTTTTGTTTCCTTTGATGTTGTTTTGTTGTTCGCAATCTCGCCTTATTTTGCAATCAAAATAATTGAAGGGTCCAACGTCGAATCGACAGAAGTCTACTCAAAATGTTTTCAAGAAAAATGAAATTAAACTTTAATTTAAATACAAAAAAAAAAAGAAACTATTTTGTTGCCAATGATGTTCTAAGGCCCAAAACATAAACTAAATTTAATTTCATGACTAAATACATTTAATATAATTATTTCATTAAATAAAGTAAGTCACTTAAAGTCATTTTGCCATGATAATCAAGGGTTTATCAGTGAAAATTCATCGTGAAATTTAAATTTTCCCATACATGATACAGTTTTAATTTTATTTTTTGCTAGAATCACATACTTTTTTTAAAAAGCAATTAAAACATCATGTAGTACACGCAAAGAGTTACAAGATTTTAAATCTTTCTTCTGCGTGGGATCTTCTAATAGGCAAATTAAAGCTTAACAGAATCAAAAATAAAAACAAACACACAAATAAAAACAATCTGCCAACTGACGCCATAAGTTTTGCATGCTCACAAACTTATATAAATTCACAACATCAACAATCAGTGCAGTTGCAACAGGAATTACCATCTCAAACAGCTCATTACGCACAAGAACATAAGTTTAGAGATAAAAAACAACATCCACCTTAAAGCCATCAGTCAACCCATGACCACAACTAGTGCAACCTAGTTGAAACTTCGGGAAACAAACATCAAAAATAAATTTGATATAAATAATTTATCGTGGTAAGTCCGTTAAATGTTTCGTGTATTTAAAATGTATCAAAACAACGAAAATAATAGTCTAAAATCTAAGAGTTACAAGATGTCATCATTAGTTTAATTTGGAAAAAAGTGGACTTGTATCGTGTTTCTCCTGGGTGCCTTCAATTAAAAACACAAATTAGAATATCTTAATGTAAGAGACAAATATCATAAAGCACACTTGGACGAAACGGATCGGAGTTGAGGCCACTTAAAGCATATATTAGTAATTTCCTTCAATCATTCTTAACTAAACACACTAAATAAAAATAACATTTTAATATAAAGCAGTAAATACAGATATGGATCCGGAAAGAAAACATTTCTAAACTGCTTTGGTGAAGATTACATTTTTACAATGACGAAACTTAATACGACCAAGGCTTGAATCAGTGGGATATAACTTTGTAAAATTTTTATTATTTTATTTGTAAAATCTGATGATTGAAAGTATGCTCGAAGAAAGGAGCCCGGTATATTGTGCCCCATCTACAAAAAAGATACTGTGTCAACTCCAGAAGAATATCTTCTTAATATCGGTTACAATTGTGAACTTGAACTATACTGTGGGATCGCTTAAAACCTTTTGTCTCTCTACACTCCGAATTGCCCCTATCAGTGTGGCCAGTAGAGGCAACTATCAACTCCAAAAGATTTTATAAATAAACATGAATTCCAGGTCAATACACACCTTCTACTATTTATCGATTTTAAAGTCGCGTATGATAGAGTGAATAAAGACGAATTATACAGCGCCTTGACGTATCCCGACAAAGTTCCGTTCAACTAATTATGCAGAAGTCCTATTCGCTGTTTTGTCGATCTAAGAAGACGTTTAAGTAGTAAAATCTTCTCTCAGAGAACAAACGAAAATTTATCCAAAACCGTAATAATCCCGTTCAAGTTGTATGTGGCAGATTCGTTGGTTGCTTTTAGAGGAAGATTCTTCAAATGTTTTTAGGTTCAGTATGTATCGAAGGAGTGTGGAAAAGAATTTACGAAGAGCTTTACAGGATGTACAGCGGCTAAAATAGCTGTGAAACTTGCAGCGTATAGACACAAAACACCAGTTCGACAAGTATTAGAATCAAGCTCTGATGGTGGACGCAGAAGGAAGACCTAACATTACGTCGCATTAACAAGTGGAGAATAACCTCAAGTAACTTGGTGTGCAAGGCAACTGGATGCAACTAGCTAGGACCGAATTGACTAATATCCTGAAATGTATGGAATTATGTAAAATATATTACATTATCAAACAATTGGAATAACAATGGGGTGACCAATTTTTCTAAACATGATAGCCGATTTTGACGCGGGTTGTGACAATTTACGGTTGGGGAACAGATTTTTTAAGTCGCAACTTAGTTGAGACACTTGAGAGTAATGGGAAAAGTAATTTTAATTTTACGATATTTGAAATTTGGCATGTATGTACAATATCATGCCAGATAGTTGTTCTTTCAAAAACTGTTCTATTCTTCAACATATTGCTTTATGCTTTATAGATTCTTTATACATAAGCTGTGTGTTATTTATGATAGAAAATTAAAAAAAAAAAAAAAAAAAAAACTTACCCAACTGGGCCATGGCATTGAAGAAGTTTTAGTTCCTTTAAGGATGGCGTAACAAACTGGACACAAGGATCAAACATCCATTTGGTCATAAGCCTAAAATTAAATAAAACAAATAACTTTGGAATATTTACAAAATTGTATGTTTTGTTTACCTAAAGTATCCAGATACATATGACATAAATGATTTAACTTCATATGGTCTATTGAATTCTAAACAATAGACTCTTGAGGAGCCGCTTATGTCTAAATGAACTTTACGTTTTTCATATCTATACAAAGCGTGTATGTTTTCTAACCTTGTAACCAATAACCACTGAAACAAAAAAAAAATTATGTTTTTATGTAGGTACAAATTTAAAGAGCAGTGGGTAACTGCATGTGAGTAGCTAGCTGTCGGAATTTTAAAGTCATCATTCATCAATATCCCTCTTGCCAGAAAATAATTATTTACTGAGCAGTCTTGACCAGATACGAAAGTTTATTGTCACTTTTGGCTAACTCATTAAATATCATCAGATCATTAAAATTATTTTACCAGTTATTCCAATTTATATAGGTTGGAATAGTCTAATAGCGGACATGTACATATTATGTACTTAAAATCAAAAACAGTTCGAGAACTGTCTCAATTCATCGACCATAACAAAGTTCATGAGATAACATTTAACAACTGAAAACAATTACTTTTTAAATGTTACTGAAAACTATTAAAATATTTTACATATTGTGGTCACATATTATTTTACATATTGTCACTATAACTTTTTTAATGTTTTCAATTTACAAGTGAAAAACTTAAAAGTTGGTACATCGTGCAATAAGGGGAAAAATATAGGTATACATACATAAATAATTTTGCTTACCTCCTTTTTAAATTTAAGGGAAACTTTTATTCCGGGACCATCATCATCGAATGGATCCAAGTCCACAGTAACCGGATAGTGTTTACCATGTTCATCAGCATCCTCATTGGGCAAGTGTTCAACTGTTGCATTATAATACTCCCGCAGATAGTTAGGAGCGAGTCCTGAGATGGTATGCATGTAAGTGCTCCTAACATACTTCAGTTCTCGATTTAATCTACGAATAGACTGGAATCCCTCGCATATTTTCTTTTTTGCAAATATCTTATGAGTAACCATAAGCTTATGGGGTAGATACTGTTTGCAATTTTTCTCAATACTCGCTATTGTGCCTTTGTTTTCAAGTAAATCAATATACATATCTACCACTCCTAGCCCAACTACATTGTCCTTATATGTGGGATATCGAATGTCACTTATGCGATCATTAACCATATCATGCCTTATTTGGTAGTACAAGTATTCATATGCATTCCGATCAATCTTATACAAGGTATCCAGTTCTGGAACCTTAAATCGCATCCGGAACTCATATTTGACATTTAATTTGGGTTTAACACATAGCGTAAGCCACTTTTCAGAATTCTCTACACGTAGTCCAAATAACAAACGAGCTGGGGGAACAATATTAAGAAATTTGCAGCATAGAATACAAATGTCTTCGCAGGTAATATTTGGATTATATGGAAATTCTTGTAACTTCTTATGTTGAAACATAAAAACTTGAATTTTGAAGTTATTTGCTGCCATCCTTGTTTTTTGTGTGTTTTTATTGTTGAGTTTTTTTATATTGCAATTTACTTTATTTTACTTAAAAATTAAAATAATATAAAAACAAAAAATCTGATTTTTTTTCAATTGCACTTTTTGTTCACCACCCGCATTTAATATAGTTTAGTTCAACTAAATCTTTTTTGAACGCGTTGTAATATTTTTTGTAAAATTTATGCACTTTTAATTAATTGTTCAAAACATTTTGACAAAAAAAGATAAAGGAAAAATAATGGAGTCCATCTCTGATGCACCATTTTATTTATCTCAAAATACAATACAGTGATACCAATAAACCTTTTTTTGTGTGGTTGACAGAGCCCAAGGACACGGCGAATTCGTGTCTTTAATGCTTGATGCACATTATGCGCGAAATACACAGGTCATCAAATTGTACTCCTCCGTCTCCTCCCGTAGAAAAAAAGTTTGCACGCGCTTTTCTCATTGACGTACTAGATATGGACCGCCAGTCGGTTGAAATTTTCATACAAACGGCCAAAAAAATTTGTTCCAGCTAAAAGCGGTCGAAATACGCCATCATCTTTTAGTGTTAAATACGTGTACTAATTTCGCGTTTAAAATTTAAATAAAACGACGACATATTCATATGCAAGTTACTTAAGTAGAGTGGATTTGTTTTGTCAGATAAAACTAGTTTTAACAATTTTTGTCCACTTAAAAATATTAAAATTAAATGATTAATTAAAACAAGCGTAGCACTGCTACGCAGATTCCCTGATAGTAGTTGATGGCGCCCCTTGTTATGTCGGAACATTCGTGAAGTTGGCTACTGGCGGTCCATATCTAATACGTCATTGGCTTTTCTATACGTGAATACGTGTGAACAGCTAAATACAAAATTGTGAGAATGTATAGTATAGCCAAATTTGACAGTCCCATTTAAAATGCACGGGCACGCATACAAATTTAAATCACTGCAGTTTTGAAAGTTTGTTGGCAAAAGTGGGTGGTGACTCATGAGATGATGTTCTATTTATTTATTATTCTATGGCGAAATAGAATAAGGGCTAGCCCCTTCAGCTCTGGTTATTTGTAACCATTGTTTATTTCAATTGTTAACCATAGACTTTGTATGTGTTTCTATGGTTACCAGGAAATGGTTAAATTTAACCAGAGCTGAAAAGACTGCCATTAAGCCAGCACGAGCACCAGCCCGAAATTATTTTAGAACCAATGTATTCATTCGACAATACTTCTGCAGTCGAAGTGCTTTATTTAATTTTTTTTTCATTTAAATTAGAAATAACATAACTTTAATGTTTACTGTTTTTTATTTCATTATTTAAATTTTAAATAATTTTGTTTTTTTTTTTAATGTTTGATTGTTTATTTTTTTTAATCTGTTTTAAAGTAACATCCTTTGAAGAGGACAGAAATCTCTGTCGAAACGTTGGGAAAATCAAGTAAACTTTGTTTCATTGTCACTACTAATGACCAAATAAGCCGAAGGAAGAATAAGATTTCATCCAAAATCCACAATTACAATCTAAATTGGTCAAAACAAATTTCAAAAGAACCAATGTATTTCAATTGCTCAACACAGATTAGAACCAGCAACGCCATTGAGCCTGTTTACACTTTAAAATTCGAGCCTGGCGTGGTGAGTACTCTCGCGATTACATACAAATTATTTGAGGACGCCTAAGTCCTAATATGAAGCGGGTGGAATTTTTGTGAAGTGGGACAGTTGTACATAAATTATTATTATACGGAACGGATTGAAACTTTGCAAGATCTAGAAACAAAGTTGGATCTTGTGTTGTTGTTGTTTGCATGTTTTTAACGACGCAAATCCAATCCGGATCAGGTCAGAAAGGATAATAAAATACGGCTATTATTGCTTCTGTTTGTTTCCTATTTCAAGAATTCATTTTCTATCACTCTGCATTTAGCTTCATTATGAAAATACTGCAATGTTAACACATCGCCAGTCAAGCAGATAATGAACAAAGTAAGAAAAAAACTGGAATTGGAACAGTACCCTTCCTATGTTTATAAATTGAAACTGCCTTACGACATTACTCACCCCTCACCTCTTTCACCTACAAACTCTCGTGAGTCCTGACTCAAATCTCTCAGTCTAAAAATCGAGTCGTGTAAAGCCCCCATTAGGCACTTGTGTGGCAAGCCAACGACACTCGTAGGCGACTAGCAGCTCGACGTAGATCGATCGATGTAAGGCCATCATAAGCTGACGCGACACTAATGTAATGTCAACCTAAAGTGTTGTTCACCAGAACGCTTTCCATGAAATGCGGCAAAAAAATATTTAAAAATGTCAGCCTGTTGTTTACTTTTTCGCCCTGAAGAATTAAAAGCAAATTTTCTAACTGTTCTCTAGTGAAAAATTATATTTAAAAGCTTATAAAATGCGCGATTTGCATAAAATTCTTGATCTTTTTTCCAAAGAATACATTATGGACTACTGCCCAGAATTCGATGCTTTAAAATCTGTTTTGGATTATTGTAATGACCATGTTAAATCTCTGAACAAGGTCCGTTTTCGTGGAGGTAAGAACAATTTTCTGCCGGTATTTTCTTGTTATACATTTTATTATTTCCAAGGTAATGAGGATGTCGTTGATGAAATTTGCCAGCGACTGCGAGATTACTTCAATAAAATGGGATATATTGATGCGGAAACCAAAAAACCACAACAAGAAGCATATCCTATATTCCGCAAAATTCTTATGTTCCTCCTGGTGAACACCGATGCTACTTATAAGTACAACTTGAAAGACGATCCAGGATTGGCTCATATTATAGAAATCTGTCCATTGTTACCCAAGTATCTTTTAGTTGCCGTTGTTTGGGAACTGAATCTCGATCAATTCTTCTACGAAGCATTGGCATATTGTCCTTGTTGGTTTTCATTTCAGTATTTTGAAACTGCTATTGACTCTTTGAAACATATCAAGGATCCATACGACGTGTTAATCAAAGTCGAAAATTTGGTAAGAGCCATTATCACGAGCATTACCAAGTCAAAGGCTCAGCAAATTAACTTTGTGGACAAAAAAATCATTCTCGGCAAATTGTATGATTTCACAATGAATCTATTGAGGCAGTTCTATACTCCAGATGCCGAAAAGTTCAAAACCTTTAAGAAAAACGAATTCTTTAAATATTCTGGCTACGCTATTAATCACATTCTGGACATGATTATTTTCGCGTTTGATGTATACGAAGAAAAGAATAATTTAAAACCCGATTTCGATGCTGAAATTTTTAAAATATGCGCTTGTCTCTGCAGCCAAAACCAAACCTCCGAAGCAGAAGCTCATACACTAGTCAAGGAGTTTCAGCTAAAAGTTATAACAGCACTTCTTAATTCGTTGCAGTACAACGTAATGTTGGTAAAAATCGATGTGTTCATGCATTGGGTTGAGGTTGACATGAATGACTATGACACTCTTCAGTCGGTTATCGGTCTGAAGTCGTTTTTATTAGGAGAACGTATGTTAGCCAATCGTCATTTCTATCATGATGTAGAACAGCAGTTGAAATCAATTGCCATTCGCCCAAAAAGCTTAGAGGAACAAATTACGGATGCAACAATTGGCGATATCCTAGAAAAACTTTATGAACCACTCGAACGTCATCTTAAAAAAGCTTGGTTTGACGAACTTTTCAACAAAACAGTCTCCCTTGGTAATGAGGAATGCCTTCAGGCCATCAAAGAAAACATTAAACTGATCAGTGTGGAGAACTGCATGCAAATTCTCGATTACATTGAATTAGAACGTCAAGTTCGAGAAAAATCTGGTGAAGACGAACCAGGCGAAAGTATGGATATTGATTCTTGCTCGGATGTGATTCCGATTCTTCTTAGCGCAGTTCAAATTTTCAGTTCTGCAGATGTTATTAAAGTCATTGGGTATGAGGTGAAGAAATTTGGCAAAGACGTTAATTACTTTCAGGCAGATCGTTTTTCAGAGCGAGCTACAGAATTCCTTAACAAATTCTCAAATGAATTTGATGAACAGGGATTCCTCACCTTGTGTTTCGAAAATCCACTAGCAATGTGGGGAAAGATGTTTGACGTTGCATGCAATTCGGAGAAACATATTAACATTTTTTGCTCTATGGTCAAGTTAATGCGTCCTCTGTCCAATGATTACTTCTATCCACTATTGAGTAGTGCTCTACAAGATGACAGAATTCAACAAAAATTCTTTAGTCAGCTGCTGTGCAGTATTTATTTTGAATTATGCTTCGAAAGACAAACTGATTTTTTCAAACGATTCTTTAACTCCAGTGTAAATGAAATGTTAGACGCAGAGCGTTATAATGATTTATTACCGTTGGTTAAGTGCTTAAATTTGATAGTATCAAAAGGCAGCAAAGATCTGCTTCCTTTTGGTGAAGCAACAGCTCCTGTCTTGTTGATGGCTGCACAAATAATGGAAAATACTCGCTGGGATCTGGTAACATATTCCGATGAAAAAGATGAAATTCTTAAGGAAAGCACACAATTTGTACAGAATGCAATCAAAGGTTTCTTGCCTATGGCCAGAGAAAAAGGTAATTTTCATATTTGTTATTGATTTTTTTTTAGGTTAAACCCCATGTTGATGTTGATTTTTAAGTATTTAAGTATGAAATATAAATTTTTAAATTCATATTTCTTTGCAGATAAAAAATGGATTAAAAAACTAATAAAGGATTCTTACAGACCACTTACACAGTATTATTTTCAAAGATTTTCCTTAACTCCTGACCAACCCCCGAAGAAATTCGATGAGTTTCTCATACCTTCAGGAACACAAAGTGCTGCTGACGTTGAAATGTTTCTTATAAGTGTAAGTGACTACAATAATAAAAAAAAAATAAAAATAAATATTAACTTGTGAATTTCTTAATTCTTTATAGAACTTTATTCGTTGCACTGCAAAAGAAACTGAGTGGCTAGCTCGTAGTGATCATCTTTTGCCACACATGTCGGATATGATGTTAACGCTTGGCGTTGTTGTCAATGAAACAGAGAATCCTAATGCTGTACTAAACTACAGAAACTGTATGGTTAACTATGCGAATATAGTTAAAAAATACCTTATACCAGGAGTTGCCCAGGATACAGTAAAAGTTGAACAACTTTTGTCAAAGTTGTTAAAAATCATTGAGTTTGCACCGGCTACAATATACGAAGAAATGTTTATGAGTTTTGAATGGCTGCTGTTGGAAGTAATGAAACAATGCGCTCCGCCAGTTAATGAAACACTAACAAAGAATATACGCAGAAACATTTCAAAAATGAAGGATTGCAAGGGTAAGGAATTACTTTTAAAAAAGTACATAACACTTGTAACTGAAGAACTAAGCTAAATAAACATTTGATTTTAAAATGCTTGTTGAAAATATTTTTGTTTCTTGGTTTTTATTAAAATGCAACACAGTGACAAATTAATGTCATTTTGTTTATTTCATCAATTTTTTCGAAGAAATATTCCACATGAGTGTTTTCTGAGAGGAAGTGAGCTGAGCCTTCTTTTACTTCTTCGTTCTGGCATCTCTACACAATTCTGAAGTTCCTATACGAATTTGTTTGTTTGTCATTAGCGCCGGTATCCTAAACGGTGGGGCTAGGGTTTTTAGAGAGACCGTCAGATGGGTCTTTGAAATGTTTGTTCTTAAGGGTGGGTCTTCATGACAATAGAATTTAAAATTCATGTAAACGTATTTCAATGTGGTAGTGCGATATTCTTTTCTCTTCATTATTGTTTTTGATACGCTCAACTACTCTTGTTCTCTTTTCAAAATGGGTTTGTTGTTTTGTCATCCTTTCGATTTGAATGGGAATGATGAGTTCTATGCTTTCTGTTTATGGAAGGGTGAAGGGATATTTTTCAATTTTCTTTTCAAAACACATGAGTAGGTATAGCTAAAATGTGAGTCATTTTTTTTCTCTTTTCGTTTAGTTGTTTTTTCTTCAATTTCACTTGCTGTTGCTGGAACTGGAAAAACAGTAACAAAAAAATGTGAACTCGTTTGTGACTCGATCGAGATCTTGATGAAGGTCAGGACACATCAAATGAACATGCATAAATATACGTTACACATGTAGGTAGGTAGGTACATTGAAATAGTTTTTTTTTAGGAAGCTTTATGTAAGATAAGTGTGAGGTAGGTCAATATAACTATTTGACCTGTTTGAAAATTACTTTAGGGTTTATTGCAAAGGGGTGAATTTTGGAGTTTACAAGTAAGGATGTTGGAAGAATAAGGTAACTTGTTCATTTGTAATGTGCGAAATTTGAGATTTCCTTTCGATTTTTGTTGTTGTCAGATTTCAAACAACAGCACAACACTGTATATTTTTGTTTTGCAATTGAAACATTGTCACTTCATTGTCACGTGGGAAAACCTACCTACCTATGTACATTTTGTTTTCAGAATAAAAATAAAAATGACCAAACAGAAAAGTCGTGCAGCATTTACATTCCTAGCTATGTATATAGGTATGCCCTATGATCATTTTTTGATGTTTGGAATCAGGGAGGCATAGGTATGTTAATAAACATGCGAAATCGCCCAACTCTGAGTTTTTAGAATTTGTATCATCTTGGATGTAGGTACCTACCTCTAGGTGTAATATAACCTAATCTATATACCTATGTAGATAGGTACCTATACAGGGTGAGTCATGAGCAATGCGACAAAATGCTAGGGCGTGTAGGTTGCGTTGAGACAAGAAAAAAATCGTATGGGAGGGGGGTCTATTCCCCTCCGTTTAGCCGGGAGGGGCAATTTTCGAAAAAACTGACTTAAAATGGGAAAAAAATTATTTAAAATCAACGGCTTCATTCACAATGCTGTGCGATACGTTTTTGAAAAGCCAATAACTTTTTCTTTCATTCTGTGTTTAAATAAATCTATTGTAAGAAATAGTTTTTGAAATATTAATTTTCAAAGTCAAAATTTTGAAAAAAAAAATTGAAAAAAAAATTTCAAATTCATTTTTTTCAAAATTTTACGTAATTAAGTGCTAATTTTAATTTCAAAATTCAATGCTGTTATTAATTTTAAGTCTAAATAAGAAAACCGGATGCAAAAATTTTATGTCGTTCTCAAGAAATTGAAAAAAAAACCAAAACCACCTTTTTCTAAGAAAAACATTTATTTTTATTTTTACGTTACACATGTAGGTAGGTAGGTACATTGAAATAGTTTTTTTTAGGAAGCTTTATGTAAGATAAGTGTAAAGTAGGTCAATATAACTATTTGACCTGTTTGAAAATTACTTTAGGGTTTATTGCAAAGGGGTGAATTTTGAAAACTTTCAAAATTGCGAAAACTAGATCCAAAAATGTGATTTTCAGAAATTAGGTGCTTCCCCCCATTTTTCCAAATTTAAATTTTTTAAAAACTCTACAAGGTTGTGGTACCCTAATACGAAGTTTTTTCTCTTTTTATTTTGAAAAAAAAATCGAAACTGTGGATAAAAAGCTCAAAAAACATGTTCCCGAAAGTGTGAAGTTAGCCTCCCTTTTTTCAAATTGGAATTTTTGACAAATGAACCAGGTTGTGCTACATTTGTGCTGGTTTGTGTTGATCTTTTTTTTTTTTTTTTACTTAAAAATTGTAGGTTTTAGACAGCGAAAACTTTTGCACTAATTTAGCAATTTTGCCTTCCTGGGAGCTCCCTTTTTCGAATTTTCAAATTTAAAAACCAGTGCTAGATTGTGCTAGGACTCTTCTAAATTATTCCAAAGTTTTGTTTCGAAAAAAAATATGTCATATGGGTCACATAGCACCTGACAAAACCTTTACATGACATCTGACCCGCCGGCGGTCACAGTTATTTTCCTGTAAATATTTTTTCTGAGGCTCTTTGTGAACAAGTTACTTTTTAACATTCACAGATTTTGATTGAAGTATATTAGTTATTTGGCAAACAACAATTCAATCATTCAAATTGCATTTTTTTTAATTATTTTCCATTTTTTTTTTCAACAAAATCAACCCCAAATAATTTGGAAAATAATGGGTAAAATCTGATAGTTTTCATTTCTGATTTATTTTTACCTAATGCTTTTATTTAGGTGCCAGTGAAGAAAAATGAGTATTTTCATTGCAGGCTAGGTACCTACGTAGATCGTCATCATGATACCCTTTCCCTCGGCACATGCCAAAGGCCACGCAAAGACATTTCAGTCACACACATTCTTATTTGCAATTACCTACCACTCCATGTCCGTCAACACGCGAAATGAAAAAAAAAATCGCTTCTAAATAAAAATAGGAACATAGATATACAATTGCAATATACACATTCCCTCTTCCCACTATCTCACAATTTACTAATCGTGTCCAACCACACCACCAAAAAGGAGGTCATCTTCAATATTTTTGTTTCTTTCCGTTGTAGGATAACAGAAGAGGAGGTATCTCCAATTTAGGTTTAATCGCAAACAAAAATTGAAGTGCCCAAGCCCAAGTGCCTACGTCAATTATTCTGATACAGAAACATAGATCTCAATTTCTTCTTCCTTTTGACACCTCAACCTTGAAGATTCGATAAGATTAACTCATTTTATAGACGATTCCCTGAGACTCTATTTCTATATAATTAACGAATAAAATCTTTTTCAGCATTATTCCCACATCCATAAGTTTCCTTCCAAAACCAAGTAGAAAAAAAAACAAAAATATCATATACCTACTTGGACGACAGCGACGACGACGATACCTACGAATCGTACGTACACCTGCGTTGCCGAAGTTAACCAATCGTGCTTTTTTGACACGACAATTTTTTCTTGTGGCACAGTGGCACGAAACATTTCAATATCGCACACTTTATCATTGCCTATATCTTACTTTAATATTGATGGAAAATTATATAATAAATTACAGAAATAAAGTTTTATTTTTTTAACAGAAGATTTATAGTTTTTTCATGGCAAGCAGTTTTTAAAATGTGACACGGCATTTTCTTTTCTCGGCGGCAACGCTGATGTACACCATTCACCATACCATTTGTGTTTTGTGTATCACCAAAAAAAAAAAAGTTGATTCTAAAGAGAGTGCGAACAGCGAAAATATAATATTCTCTTTCGACGGAAGTTTCGTGAACTAAATATCGTTGTGTGCGTATTTTGATTAACAAAATCGTTAAAAAGATGCTTTTTCAAAATTAAATATAAAATTGTTTATGCGTGTGATATTGTTTTCTTCACTTGGAACTTTAGCAAAAAATATTGAAATAAAATACAAAAATAATAATAAAGTTGTACATGGCATTTCAACCTGGGAAAACTATCATGTGTATAGATACTTTGAATTGTAAATTTTTACGTCTAAACAATATAAAATTGCAAAACAATTTACAGCACATTTTACAAAAATAATAAGAGATTCGAATAAATTAAAAACAATAAATATTAAGAATAAAACATGCCAGCCCCAACGGGGGAAAGAAAAAAGTAGTATTGTTTGTGTATATATAAGTTTTTCAGACGTATAAAGTGGAAAAAAATAATTTTTTGTTTTGTTTCAAATAAAGTATCTACTTTCTGTTATAAAAAAAAAATATTGTTTGGCTCCGTTGAAAATTTAAGAAACTGCGCCAATAAACGAGCTTTAAATTAGTGTGAACTTACGTCCACTTTGTAGCTCAAATAATTTTTTTTTTTTTTTTTTATCCTACATAAAGCATACATTCATTGACAGTTGAAAAACATTAACAACAAAATAAAAAAACAAATCACACGAGAGCCCCTTGAGGGGATGCATAAGTCAGCCAAAATAAAGGGGAAAAAATGTGTAATTCCTTCCCTAAAAAGCACAAACTTTTACAAAACATAAAATTGAGGACATATGTTTTAAGATATGTTCATGGACTAAATAATAAATTTTATTTCATCAAAATATCTTTTCAAATGTAGGAGATATATTAAGTTTTGTGCACGTAGTACCCTACATTTACGAGGAAGACCCACCCTTAAAAGGCTTGGTCCCGTAAGTACCTATCATTTAACAAGTTTTTTTAATTTTCAATTTCTCGTTAACGACCTATCGGATATTAACCAAATTTTATTTCTATATAGGTCATGAATGATAGTGGCGTACTTAATTTTTTCATAACCTTTTAAAAAAATATTGTAATCATCAAACAATTTTTTTTTTTGAAAATTCAATACTTTGAAAACGAAAGGATTTTTTTTTTTTTTGAAATTTTGATTTTGTATGTAATTTATTATTTTCGAAAAATTGGAATACTCAGAATTTTTTTTGAAAATATTTTCCATAAGTTGTTTAAAAAAATTGATTTTTTTTTTAAACTGGGCGTACGATTTTGGTAAAAAAAATTGTAAGATATATTAATATTAAAATTACTGGCATACCACGATTTTCTCGGTAAACTCTGCTTTGTTAGAAAGTTATTTATTTTAAAATTTAGTTTTGTCACTTCCCTTTATTGACCGCAATAAAACATAAATAAAAATCAACACAATAATTTTTTCAAAATGTCAGCATTTTGTTAAACAAATTGAATGCATTTCGGTTTTATATGCAGACCATCTTCAGCGAAATACGCAATACACTACAAAAGAAAGAAGACAAGAAAATATAACAAAGTTTGACAATTTGAAGTAAACAGAAAGTCAAAAAATACAATTATTGCTTGGCAAGAGTGAATACAAATTATTCAATAGGGCTAATGGACCTCCACACACGCTACTACTTCATCCGGGGGAAACCCGGTTTTCTAGGAAAGGGAAGGGAAGTGGGCAGTAAGACCCGGATGAATAAGTCTCGTGTGTGGAGGCCCATACTCTATGTTCATTAAGTTATCTGTAATTCAAATGTAAGCAGATTAATAAATATCTAGTTTAAAAGGATATTGAACTGTTTTTATTAGTTTATAGTTATTTTCAAGTGGTTTCATCAGATGTGGTTTGTCATTATTTAAATTATGATTTAGTCAGTTTGTGATACAAAATTTAAAGATTTAAAAAAAAATTTACAACAAATATTTGTTTTATAAAAAAACCAGAAGAAATTTACAATTCACGACGGCTAAATTTAATATAATTCAAGGTGCAAAGGTCATGGAGACTCTATATTTGTTCGAGGTTTTTGTTTGAGAGAAAAGGTTTGATGCATTTTCTCTCCTCACCTTATCTGAATGTTTCTTAACTATGCCATCGTTTAATGTTTTTTTTAAAGCCATTGGTTTGGGCTAGATGAACTATGTACTCATATTCATCCTTGAAATCTGTGGTTGAAAGTGATAAATGGCACATTAAAAGACGCGTTTTTTTATTTGTACAGAAAGAGTGGGCTGTAGTGTAACGATACGTAGTTGTAGACTTTCTATACACAGAAAATTAAACTTCTGATGCGTTTGATCTTTAGATATTAAAAATATTACAATCTACAAAATCTTATTCGATAATGTTCTATATTTTTGTTTTATAAAATTCCTATCTGTCATTTTATGTTTCATTTAAGTAATTTAAGTTTAAGATTTTCGAGAAATTAAATTTTTGTCAATTATTTTTTATTTTGAAATTCTAATTCTCAAAAATCATAAATTTTAATTACTTAACTGAAACATAAAACCAAAGATAGGCATTTTATCTGTAAAAAAAAATATAGAACATTATTGTTTTTTTTTTTGCTTTTAATTCAATTTTTCAGAAAATTGCCCCTCCCACCAAAACGGGGGGACATACGCTTTAGTTGCATCATGCAAATCACCCTGAATAATTGCTAGTAAAAAGCAACATAAATATATGCATTTCATACTGTTCCGGCCGTCGTAGTGGAATCAAAAATTAACCGATATTAACAAAAAATACATATTCTTTAAAAAAGTGCCTAATACTTTTTCTCGAAAATCTAAAATTTAGCGAGCAATGTTTATACACATAGAGGAATCAAGATGGTTTCAAACTCACCGAAGTAGATGTCGCTAAATGAGCATATCGAGTAATTATTATTACTTTAATTATACCATTGTAGTTTGGGATTAAATGGAAATCGCAGTCGACTGACATGGGAAGCAATGCCACGGTCGATTCATGAAGGCGTCGCCAGTGCAATACCCAATTCAGATTGTCTGGTATTTGATACTTCAATCGCACAGGTATTTTCCGATCATAGTAATCTCGGTATTAACGTTACCATATCCATTGTCTAAATTTAGTAGATGTCGGCCAAACAAAACATTTGTACATTAAACCATAAAATATAAATAAAATTACATCTACTCCTACAATACTATGATTATACATTTTTACGTCGTAACACAAGGCAGATTGATCCTCTGAATAGTTTATCATAAGAGTTAATGTTTAAGTTTTATTATCGATTTTGTGTTTAAACGTGTATTTTGTTGATTCTTAAAAAAGGAGCAGAAGTTGACAAGAATTGTCTCATAGATAGTAGATATGGTTACATAATAATATACACATAAAATAATAGTTCATATAACACATAAACGATTTTGAATGTGAAGTAGGTGTTTTGTTGTTTTGAATATGAAATATCTAAATGCGAGAAAAAAATAAATTGCCTAGTTTTAGAAAAGAACCTAATTGGTTTATAAAACAATATGAAAATTATAGTGTGCTAATAAATATAAGATCATATTGACTTAGTGCATAGACATTTAGTCAATCAGAAATTTACTAAATTATTTAATATGTATAATTATTAAAAAATCCCACATATATTTTTGTTTCCTTATCAAATATCAATGTGCGTATTTAAATAAAGAATTTAGAATCACCAAAAAGTATTATCTTCATATTTATATTTTTTGTTGGTTTTAAAAAGTGGGAAATACAAAAAATGGTATTTTTTTACACAATCTGTACGCTTGACAATGACAGTGTAAAAAAAAGAAGATCGTTGATAAAAATAAGCAGTAAGTAGTTTTCCCTATCAAATTCGTGTGTGTATTTTTTTCCACATCACCCAGTGGGGTAAAATACAAGATGCGTTTTTTTTCGAGGTTTCCCCAATAGGCCTATTCCTTGTCTGAATAATACTTACATATAACAATAGATATGTAACTTTTGCACCAGAAGTAACCGTCGAAGTCGATTCGTTCCGGGATTTCAATGCCGCCATTAGCCGAAGACATGAAGGATCGTTATCACTTTCCGAACATTTGCATACAGACGGGCAAGATTTTGGAAGGGCATTCTTGAAAAGACATTTCCACGTTGATTTAAAATTAATGTCTTTATCATAGAAGTGCTTTTCACACATCTTTGATGTCTTTGGTACATCTGAGATGTTTGAAACCCTTCCATGCCTTATCCAAATTCCCCTTCGGTGGTCAGTTGGCACTGAGAAAAATGAAAGCTGCCCCCCCCGCTGTTCTTCTCTCTTTACAATTTTCATAGCAGCAGTAATTAGACATTGTATGTATTTATAATAATATTTATAATAAAAAATAAGAATAAATATGATAAAATATAAAAATATGAAAAAAATAAAAATGTTTATGTTTTTAAAAAAAACTTTTTACTCTAAACTTACAAAACCCAAATTACTTTTAAATTAAAATGGGAATTCACAACACAAATCACAATAAAACACTAATCACAATTAAACGTATTAATTTAATAGGTAAGTATATCAAAATAGAATAAAAATTGCCAAATTTTGATCGGATAAATACTCGAACACTATAAAAATTGCCAAATTTTGATCGGATAAATGTTATTCGAACACAATCACTTGCTTTCTGATAAAAAAAACTGAAAATATTTCCTGTATGCACAATAACCTTGAAGCCCACTGAATAAAATGATAAACGATGCCCGTGTTGTGATTGACAATTTAAATCAAGTTTTCAATGTAAATAAGTTTCGTCTACGTATTTCAAACCCAAAAGTTCCTCTCATGTACGGTTTACCAAAGGTTCATAAACCTGGAAATAAAATGCGTAAGATCGTGTCGTGCGTGAGCTCTCCGTTTGCCAACATATCAAAATGGTTAGTAGCTGAACTCAAACAATATCTTCCATTTAACGGTTTCGCAGTGAAAAATAGCTTCGAGTTCGCAGATAAAATCAAAGACATTAAAATAGAAGAAGATGAGACACTTATTTCGTTTGACGTCACAGCTCTCTTCCCAAGCGTTCCTATAAATATTGCAATAAAAGTCATCAAAAAACATCTTGTTCACAAAGCAGTTTCCAATGAACACATAAACGCATTTATTAATGCAATTGAAAAATGCATGACATATAATTCATTTCAATTTAGAAATCAGTTTTACAGCAATAATCTTGGATGTAGTATGGGAAATAGTTTATCACCGTTGGTCGCAGAAGTGTTTATGTCCAGCTTTGAAACCGATTTGGAAAAAGAAGGCCTCTTACCACGCATATGGTGGCATTACGTTGATGACACTTTTGCGGTTGTTAAAAAAGAAAACGTTGAATCGGTTTTGAACACCTTGAACAGCAGATTCGAAAGCATTAAATTTACATATGAACTCGAGTCAGAAAATGATCATTCTTTACCTTTTTTGGATTTAAAAATCACACGCATTGCTGGTAAAGTTCAATTTGCAGTATATAGGAAGTCAACATCCACTGACCGCTTCATCACATTTGATTCGTACTGCAGCCATCAAAACAAAATTGCAGCTTTCCATTCGATGGTTTATAGACTTTGCCGCCTTCCACTTTCCTTGCGCAACTATAAAATTGAGTATGATCATATACTTAATTTGGCTACAATTAATGGGTACAACAAAAATTTAATCGACAAGTTAATAATAAAACACTCTAACAAAATAAGAAAAAGAAATCTTTCAACACTTTTCGGGCAGAACACTTACAACAATAATTCTAACCAGAGGCGAGTGGCTATCGCTTTCGTTCCAAAAGTCACAAACAAATTACATAAATACTATAAGAAAGCAAACATGAAAATCGTACATACAAACAATAACAAACTTCGTTTATCTCTTGGAACTACCAAAGACTCTATACCGATGCTTGAGCGAAGTGGTGTTTATAAAATCACCTGCAAAGACTGCAATGCTTCTTACATAGGACAAACGAGAAGGGCGTTGAAGACAAGAGCAAGTGAACACGAAAGAACAATAGACAACAAGGAAACTCAAAAAGCTATACCATCACATATATTTAATTTTGACAACACAGAGAATCACTCTGTTACACCAATTATTGACAATATTAAAATTTTAAAAACAGTGAATAACCCCTCTAAGTTGGATGCTTACGAGTCATTTTTTATACAAACAACAACAAATTTAATGAATTTAGAAGCTGGAGCAATAGAGTCATCCCTGTTTAACTCTTTGTAATTTTGTAATGTATATAATTGTTTGATTTTATTTGTTTATATATATAAATATTTTATTTTCTTCTTTTGTAAGCAAATTTAATTTTGTAAGCGAGTTGTTTTTGTTCAAATGTCATTTTAAGCTTTGTTCGTTTCATTTTGTTTTATTAAACTCGCGCTGAAGATGAACTTTCAATTTTAAGTTCGAAATGCATCCGATAATAATAAATATTTAAAACTAAAATTACATCTTGTGTTTTTATATTTTATCGATTTTTTGCGGTCAATAAGAAATACTTTTATTTTGTTCTTTAATTGAAGCCCAAATTTGGACAGGGTTTCAACTGCTAACGAATTTGACTCACTGTCCGACTCCATTCAAAGAATTGTTTCCTTGTATCCTCGCACTGAAATCGTTATTACGGGCGATTTCAATGTACACAATTCTTCCTGGCTTCTCCATTCGAGCAAGACAACACCCGAAGGAGTGTGTGCTGAGATTTTTGCTGAGTTTAACCACCTTGCTCAGCTGGTCAACGAGCCCACTCGAATACCGGACATTGACGGCCAAGCAGAAAACACTCTTGACTTGTTCCTTACCTCTGACCCTGATAAATATGCAATAAGTGTATTACCGCCTCTAGGCCGATCTGACCATTGTGTCATATCCGCAAATTTTTCTTGCAAAAAAATCCCAGTTAAAGAAAGAGCTCCTAAGAGAACCGTTTGGCAGTACGAGAAAGCCGACTGGGACGGCCTCAATAATTTTTTCAGGATCTTTAACTGGTCACTATGCTTCCTCGATAGTGACGTAGATTCCAGTGCGGATATGCTCACAAGTTTAATTCTTTTGGGAATGAGAACTTTTATCCCGAATAGGGTTAAAAGCATCAGACCTAAAGAGAACGCATGGTTTGATATGAGCTGTAAAGAGGTTATCAGGGTTAAAGAGGTAAGTTTCCGTTGTTACAAAGCCAACCCTACTGAGGAAAATCGGAATAAGTTTAAACAAGCCAGGAAGGCCTGCAATGTCCATATTCGACGGACCAAATTTTTACATGACCAAAAACTAAGGCAAAAAATACTGCAATGTCCCAAAGGCAGTAAAAATTTTTGGTCATTTGTGAAAAACATGAAGAATTCTTCCTCTTCCTCGGTCCCAACGCTCATTGATGATGATACTCCAGTGGTTAGCTCTCTTGCGAAAGCTAACCTTTTTGCTAGGCAGTTCGCCGCCAACTCTTCGCTGCCAGAGAGTGTCATGACTCCGCCAGTTCTTGAGCGCGTTAATGATTCCATGGGACAAATCTTCTTTCGCACTCGTGCTGTGGCGAGGGTCCTAAAGGATCTCAACATACACAAATCCGCTGGCCCGGATGGTATCCCCGCTATTGTTCTGAAGAGGTGTTCTTCAACGCTTGCAAAACCATTGCGTAAGCTTTTCCATCTATCCTATTCTTCTGGGCTCGTTCCGAGTAGTTGGAAAACAGCATTTGTCCAGCCTATACCCAAAAAAGGCGAATCCTCCTCTCCCTCCAAATATCGTCCGATTGCACTTACGTCCCTTCTTTCTAAGGTCATGGAAACGCTGATAAATTATCAGCTTAAGAAATATCTTGAAGAACGAAAGCTTCTTAATGACCGGCAGTACGGCTTTCGCAGCAACAGGTCCACTGGTGATTTGATGGCATATCTCACCGAACAGTGGAACAAATCTTTACATCGTTTTGGAGAAAGTAAGATTGTTGCACTCGATATTTCAAAAGCATTTGATAGAGTTTGGCACCAGGCTCTCTTATCGGTGCCTTCGGTATTGATGAATTCCTCCTTCGTTGGATTAGAAACTTTCTTTTGAACCGTTCAATACAAGTTGTACTGGACGGGTTCAAGTCTGAAACCCACAAAATAAATGCTGGTGTGCCCCAGGGCTCCGTTTTATCTCCGACCCTCTTTCTCATTTTTATAAATGATCTCTTGTCTGTAACTTCTAATCCAATTCATTGTTTCGCTGACGATAGTACCCTTAGCTTTTCATATTCGTTCCCAGACTCACATCCCTCCCTTTCGGGTGTGGAACTGCAACGGCAAAATATGATAAGCTCATTAAACTCTGACTTAAACAGCATTGTACAATGGGGAATAAAAAACCGCGTAGAGTTTAATGCTTTGAAAACTCAATGCTGTCTTGTATCGTTGAAGCGAGATATACCCCCCTTGCCACTGTCCATGTGTGGCACTTGCATCAGTGAAACCGAACATCTCCAGATTCTTGGTATGTGTATCACCGACCACCTCTTGTGGAATGATCACATATGCGATGTCGCCAAAAATGCCGCAAGATGTCTAGGTTTTTTAAGACGATGCAAGAACTTCTTTTCCCCTTCTGATCTGGCTACCATCTACAAAACTTACATACGTCCAAAGCTTGAGTGCAACTCCCACATTTGGGCTGGTGCTCCAGTAACGTACTTAAGTCTTTTGGACAGTATCCAGAGAAGAGCATTTAAGATGATTGGTGACCGTACCATCGTTGAGACTTTTACGTCACTTGAACATCGACGTAATGTCTCATGCCTCACCCTCTTTTACCGTTACTTTAATGGTTTATGCTCTAGTGAAATAGCCAGTTGCATTCCTCCCCTTAAGATATTCAACCGTAATACCCGCGCCTCCAGGAATGCCCATCAGTTCACCCTCGAGCCCAACTTCGGACGTACGGTCATGTTCAGAGAATCATTCTTTAGCCGTACTACGCGAATGTGGAACTCTCTTCCACACTCTGTCTTCCCCAGTCATTGCAGTGTTCAGGAATTCAAGACTAATGTTAACCGACACCTCATCCTTTACCCTCTCCGTCTATCCCATTTTTCCTAACGCTCGCACTGTGCTTTGGCATAAAAAGGGAACAAAAACTCCTTGAGTGCGTGCCTATTATAAAAAAAAAAAAAAAAAAAAAAAAATGAAAATTCGTTATGAAACCGTTACAAATGTCATCAAAAAATGGTTACCATATTGATAAATTTGTAACTTTTTTTTTCTTTATTCTCGCATTATACCTACTTAAGTGAGGAAAATAAATACAGGTACGTTCATTTTTCCATATGGCAACCATGGTTACATAACTAAAATTTGTATACAAAATCATCTTATGTTTAGTTATTAAAAGATACCATTCAGTTATATGTTGCCACATTTTAGTATCTCTTTGTGGAAAAAATGTAGATTTTAAATTTCCTGTTTAATTTTGATGTAAGGTAGGTAGGTAGGTACCTATAAGAAATCAAGTAAAAAAATAAAAGTCTGTTTCTTAAATCATGTGATACAGCGATTGAAAGGTGGCACTCCCTAGATCACGAATATGCATTTTTTAAATCGCTAGGACGCTTAGTTTAGCCGCAAATCAAGTTTAAAAATAAAAGTCTGTTTTTCAAATCATGTGATACAGCGATTGAAAGGTGGCACTCCCTAGATCACGAATATGCATTTTTTAAATCACTAGGACGCTTAGTTTAGCCGCAAATCAAGTTTAAAGATGTCAACTTTGATACCCGTAGGACGCTTAGTTTAGCCGCAAATCAAGTTTAAAAATAAAAGTCTGTTTTTCAAATCATGTGATACAGCGATTGAAAGGTGGCACTCCCTAGATCACGAATATGCATTTTTTAAATCGCTAGGACGCTTAGTTTAGCCGCAAATCAAGTTTAAAGATGTCAACTTTGATACCCGTAGGACGCTTAGTTTAGCCGCAAATCAAGTTTAAAAATAATAGTCTTTTTTTCAAATCATGTGATACAGCGATTGAAAGGAGGCACTCCCTAGATCACGAATATGCATTTTTTAAGTCGCTAGGAAGCTTAGCTTAGCCGCAAATCAAGATGTCAACTTTGATACCCGTATCTATGATTTTCTTCCAATAAAGCAAGTTTTGCATTACCAATTTATAACTTTATTTCTATAAAATTTGTAAATTTTATTGAGTTATTTACTTTTCAAAAATTTGCATACAACAAATGTATGCATACAACAACAACACAAGATCTTGCGAAATTCGAATCCGTTCCGGATTAGATGTTAGTAAGAAGCATTTTCAATGGAATATGTAATTGTGACGTCACATTGTTTCGTCAGCAGCTACATTCTATTCTAATAGGTAGCTTGCCACATTTCATATAGTTCAGCATTAAAGCTAGCACCTACACATTCAGAAGCAGCCAAATATTTATTTTCCACCATGCATACAGTCATACATTATAAATAAATAACTTCCAATTCCCTTTTCTTATGAACATTCATTATGAAAATAAAAACGAATAAGCTCAAAGAGAAAAAGTCAACAATTATAATTTTCATCTTCTTCCAACTCTTTGAAATTTTCTATATGCCTTCTCGTTATAATATTCCCCAGTTTGTATTCCTCAAAATCTCTCCCAACAACAAGCCACACCTCCGAAGTCTCCCAAAGAGCTAGAGCTCCCAATATAGCCAGATGGCGCTTCGAGCAATAGAGAAATTTGAAAACGACGCACAGCGATGGACGTACTCATTGACGTATTAGGTATGGACCGCCAGTAGCCAACTTCACGCGTGTTCCAACATAACTAGGGGCGCCATCAACTACTAGCAGGGAATCTGCGTAGCAGTGATATGATTTTTTTAATTAATTATTTACTATTGAAATATTTTGGTGGAAGTTATTATCAAACTACTTTTATTTTACAAAACACATCCACTCCTTATGCCATGAGTTACCTACAGATGAATATATTATCGTTTTCATTTAAATTCTAATGGCGAAATTAGAACACGTATTTAACACTAAAAGATGATGGCGTTTTCAGGCTGTTTTAAGATGGAACAACTTTTCTTGGCTGTTTGTATGAAAATTTCAACCGACTGGCGGTCCATATCTAGTACGTCAATGGACGTACTATAGAAATATATATACCTTTGCATATAAAAACTATAGTACCTCTGTCGTCGACGATTTTTTGATTCTAGAAATTTCTTATAATGGCGCTGTTCGCACAAAGAATTTAGTGTAGAGTAGATTTTGTGCGAAAGAGTTGACTATAGTATTTTGACTCTGACAACAATGACGAGGATGAGCAGTTTGAAAAATTTCTGTTCTTTGACAGATGAAAAATAAGGGGAGAAGCATTTGTGATTTGCTGTTTTACTGCTGTGCTATCCAGAAGTAGAAGACCTTGAAGACGAAATACAAAAGTAAGTAGCTAAGTTTGTAATTTATATTTATATTTTATTGACTGCTCTGCTGCCAAGGACGTTTAAGACCAAATAAAAAAGTAAGTAGCTACGTATGTAATTTATTTATTTATTGAATATTGACTGCTCTGCTGAAAAGAAGAACCTTGAACTTGAAGACGAAATAAAAAAGTAAGTAGCTAAGTATGTAATTTACATTTTAGTAGGTATGAAATTATTAAAATATTTTATGTCAGAATTCTGGCAAATATAAGTTTATTTCAATTAGTTTTCTCAATTCATTAACGTTTTTTTCTTTGCAGATGAATGCAAATTATGGATTATCAAAGGACATCATTTTGCTAGTCCCTGTGTGTTATTATACTCATTTACACAGAGAAGACAGAACACGAGGAGACATGCGAGTGTCGTCCATATCTATGTCCCTGCCCTGGAGCTTCATGCAAATGGCAAGGACCCCTTGATCTAGTCATGCAACATTTGATGATGTCGCACAAGAGCATCACTACCCTACAAGGCGAGGACATTGTATTCCTGGCGACAGATATAAACCTACCCGGTGCAGTTGACTGGGTGATGATGCAGTCTTGCTTCGGTCATCATTTTATGCTCGTTTTAGAGAAGCAAGAAAAATACGATGGTCACCAGCAGTTCTTCGCCATTGTCCAACTTATTGGGTCGCGTAAGGAAGCCGAGAATTTCGTCTATCGTTTGGGATTAAATGGAAATCGCCGTCGACTGACATGGGAAGCAATGCCACGGTCGATTCATGAAGGCGTCGCCAGTGCAATACCCAATTCAGATTGTCTGGTATTTGATACTTCAATCGCACAGGTATTTTCCGATAATGGTAATCTCGGTATTAACGTTACCATATCCATTGTCGATTTATATAACACATAAACGATTTTGAATGTGAAGTAGGTGTTTTGTTGTTTTGAATATGAAATATCTAACTGCGAGAAAAAAATAAATTGCCTAGTTTTAGAAAAGAACCTAATTGGTTTATAAAACAATATGAAAATTATAGTGTGCTAATAAATACAAGATCATATTGACTTAGTGCATAGACATTTAGTCAATCAGAAATTTACTAAATTATTTAATATGTATAATTATTAAAAAATCCCACATATGTTTTTGTTTCCTTATCAATATCAATTTAAATAAAGAATTTAGAATCACCAAGTATTATCTTCATATTTATATTTTTTGTTGGTTTTAAAAAGTGTGAAATACAAAAAATGGTATTTTTTTACACAATCTGTACGCTTGACAATGACAGTGTAAAAAAAAGAAGATCGTTGATAAAAATAAGCAATAATAAGTTTTCCCTATCAAATTCGTGTGTGTATTTTTTTCCACATCACCCAGTGGGGTAAAATACAAGATGCGTTTTTTTTTCGAGGTTTCCCCAATAGGCCTATTCCTCGTCTTAATAATACTTACATATAACAATAGATATTTAACTTAAATACAATATTAATAATACTAACTTAATATAATACTAATTTAACTATTTATTCAGCTCCCTCGATGGAAATCCAGTTTTCTTTATTTTGGGTTCCGTCAATTCCTTATTGGTTACCTTTGTTGAAAAGATTATCAATCCTATCAACAGGAACCTTATAATTATTTCGTTGTGTTTCTCCGAACAGCCGATGGAATCATTAATTTCCTTGTTTTTCATCATTTCGTCCACCCATGTCTCGACAAGTTTTAGGTTCGTAAGCCTTTCATTGGCATCTTCTTCGAAAATCACTCGAACCCGTCTAACAGTTTCTTCAAAGAGTATCGTAGGAACTGTTAGTTTTCCGTACGGCGAAGGTGTAGTGATTGTCTCATATGCTCTTAGCTTTATCAACAGAGTGTTTGTTCTTTCTTCGTCTGTTTCGTCAATCATTATCTTAGAGCAGACATTACAATTTAGCTTCTTTTTAAGTTTGGTTGCTGCAAATCCAGCGTAATATGCAGTAGCTCCTTCCTGCAAAGTAGAGCAAGCATTTTCCCCACTATTATTTTTCTTTAATAGTTCCAACGCACGGGTTTTTCCTCGTACTGAACTTTTTTTTCCAACATGTTTTCTTAGACATTGTATGTATTTATAATAATATTTATAATAAAAAATAAGAATAAATATGATAAAATATAAAAATATGAAAAAAATAAAAATGTTTATGTTTTTAAAAAAAACTTTTTACTCTAAACTTACAAAACCCAAATTACTTTTAAATTAAAATGGGAATTCACAACACAAATCACAATAAAACACTAATCACAATTAAACGTATTAATTTAATAGGTAAGTATATCAAAATAGAATAAAAATTGCCAAATTTTGATCGGATAAATATACACTATAAAAATTGCCAAATTCTGATCGGATAAATGTTATTCAAACACAATCACTTGCTTTCTGATAAAAAAAACTGAAAATATTTCCTGTATGTACAATAACCTTGAATGAAAATTCGTTATAAAACCGTTACAAATGTCATCAAAAAATGGTTACCATATTGATAAATTTGTAACTTTTTTTTTCTTTCGATGCCAAACAATTCTCGCATTATACCTACTTAAGTGAGGAAAATAAATATAGGTACGTTCATTTTTCCATATGGCAACCATGGTTACATAACTCAAATTTGTATACAAAATCATCTTATGTTTAGTTATTAAAAGATACCATTCAGTTATATGTTGCCACATTTCAGTATCTCTTTGTGATTTAGATTTAAAATTTTCTGTCTAGTTTTGATGTAAGGTGGGTACCTATAAGAAATCAAGTTAAAAAATAAAAGTCTGTTTTTTAAATCATGTGATACAGCGTTTGAAAGGTGGCACTCCCTAGGTCACGAATATGTATTTTTTAAGTCTCTAGGACGCTTAGTTTAGCCGCAAATCAAGTTTAAAGATGTCAACTTTGATACCCGTAGGACGCTTAGTTTAGCCGCAAATCAAGTTTAAAGATAAAAGTCTGTTTTTGAAAACAAGTGATACAGCGTTTGAAAGGTGGCACTCCCTAGATCACGAATATGCATTTTTTAAGTCTCTAGGACGCTTAGTTTAGCCTCAAATCAAGTTTAAAGATGTCAACTTTGATACCCGTATCCATGATTTTCTTCCAATAAAGCAAGTTTTGCATCACCAATTTATAACTTTATTTCAATAAAATTTGTAAATTTTATTGAGTTATTTACTTTTCAAAAATTTGCATAGCAAAATGTATGCATACAACAAATCAGATGTTAGTAAGAAGAATTTTCAATGGAATATGTAATTGTGACGTCACATTGTTTCGTCAGCAGCTACATTCTATTCTAATAGGTAGCTTGCCACATTTCATATATTTCAGCATTAAAGCTAGCACCGACACATTCAGAAGCAGCCAAATATTTATTTTCCACCATGCATACAATCATACATTATAAATAAATAACTTTCAATTATAATTTTCATCTTCTTCCAACTCTTTGAAATTTTCTATATGCCTTCTCGTTATAATATTCCCCAGTTTGTATCCGTCAAAATCTCTACCAACAACAAGCCACACCTCCAAAGCTTTGCATATATATAAAAAGTCTACCAAAGAGCTAGAGCTCCCAACGTAGCTAGATGGCGCTTCGAGCGATCGAAAACGACGCAAGACGACGCACAGCGATGGACGTACTATAGAATATATATGCAAAGATATATACAATGCATTAAGATTAAAGAAAATTATTTTGGCATCACTTTTAAATCATATTCGAACCTCCATATTGTTTTTTATTACGTCACTAATTTATCGAAATTAAATTCGAAATTTCGTCTGACGCATGCGTTGAATTTCTTGCCAAAAAGCTGGACTGGAGCAAAGAACGGAAGGCCGGAGTAAATTTTCAGATTAAAAAAAACTAAAGTTCTATTTTGCAATTATTCTTCTATTATCTAGAGTGAAAATTCTTTTTTTACGGCCACAACGCTTAATATTACAACGATAAAAAACAGAATAAACCAATCCAATCGATAATAAAAAATAACAAACACCGAAAATTTTATCAAAGTAAAAGGCAAAAAAAGAAACAGGAAAACCCAAAAATGTTTAATAATAAAAAGGAAATGTTGGTAATTGACCCACCTAATGAATTGCGATTCCGTGGTATGTAATATTTTTATTCATTGACAATAGATATTCATCAAAATGTTTCAGCATTGTATATCCTATGACGGAATTTCAGGGGTTAAAATTAGAGTTCTCATAATAATTTATGAATTTGGAAGAAGAAACAATGAATCTCGTTTATCATTATTTCACTGTCAAAGTTCAATAGTAATTTAATAAAAATTAATAAAAGTGAGTCAAAATGGGTGCACTGAAATGTGCTGATTTGGGATTCGCCTTCAAAAAAATTTTGTATGCAATGTTCTGAGCCGAGGGTTAATGAATTTTTTTTTTTCATTTTTATGATGAAACGATTGCGTGGAATCTTATAAGGTGGAAGAAAAATAATAATTTTCGCAGGGTATCTTTGTGACAGTTGCTCAAAATTATTACCAAAGAAAAATCGATTTTTCGCTTCGATAAATAAATAAATGAATCTAATTTGAAGTACCTATACGCTTCATAAAATGGATGGTTGTTATCAACACATAAGTTGACCCTTTTTAGTTCAATTCCAAAAATAATCTTTTTATTATTTTGTGTGTTGCTCTTCATATATACCTTTGTGTAAAGTTACATCTTCTGCAATGTAACAACGTTGACACACATTTTTTGGCAGAATACTTTAAAGGACTCAATACAAGAAGTAGGGTTTTGTCATATTGTGTGTAGGTATACTAGGTACCCGCAATATATATTTTTGTTGTTCATTGTTTAATAAAAGGTTACAGTGTAGAAAGGACAACGGAGTCTTTTATTCTTTTATTAAAAAAAAAAATACAAACAAACTCATGCATGATCGTAGTCATAGTATTTAAAACTATTGGTTGGTACAAAGTTGGTAGGAATGCAATTTTCTTATGAATTGCAAGTAGGTTGTAGGGCTTCACTTTATAGTGTGCCTTTTACAAGAGAGAGAGATAGTTTGAACGAAATTTAAACCTGTAGTAGGTAAAAACAAATATGAAGATACACTTGTTGGGGGCATTTTTTTATTTATGCCATGTAAGGAATACATGTCCTATTACTAATGTTTGTTTCTAATAAACTTGGTATGTCCTCTGTTTGGATTATTGATCACGTCTTTTTTGTTAAAAATATGTGTGCGAAATAAAAAGTAGGTAACTATTACAATGGAGACGGGCAGATTTTGACAATATGCGGTATTCACGTTATTTTGAAGACGTCTTCTAAAGGGGTTTTTTATTATTCACTCACTGATGCCAAATCATCATGGCAAGTTACACAATTGAGTAGCAAGTCCAAATGATAACACTTTATTATTAAAATAAGTGTTTATTTTACAGCATGTTCCGGAAAACTCGATTGAATTGGGTTCGAATCACGAGCTGCCAATGTGAAATGGAAAATCCAATACAAAATGAGACGACAAAATCATAAACGAAATTCTTCGATCTACTTTTTGTTTTGTAGCCTAGTATGCAGCTGTTTTTTTTTTTGTTTGTTTATTATAATTATAGCCTAGTATGCAGCTGAAGTGAAACGAAATTTTCCGTCGTCTCCAAAAACATAGACCAAATGTTAACGAAACGGTACCAGATCAATTTTTATGTAGAGTTCCACAATTTGTAAAAAAAAAATATTTTTCAAAACACAAAAAACAAATAAAAAGAACAGAACTCCATTTTAAAATAATCAGCCCTATCACAGGCCACGTCGTAATATAGTCGTAGTACGAATCCCGAAAAAAACTATCACAACTCCCGACGTACTGAAAATATTGCTACAAAATTCGAAGTTCTGGAAATGTTGTATCACTAGCCCCGAATGAATAAAATGTTTGGCTAATTTTTGGTCGGAATCAATAAAAAATAATAGAATATTTGTTTCAGAGATTCCAATTTATTGCTTTTGAATAAATTTTTTTACAAAACAAAACAAATTAAATTAAATTCACAAACTAAAGAATGGTACAAGTAAACGATAAAAAATAATATTTTGTTTGACATTTTGATTGTATCATGATTCCGAAAGTAGGAGTAGGACTGAGTTCCGTTCGGGGCTTGTGATGTAGAGTGGCGTATTTCGTATTTGTAGAGTGGCGTTTCGTTCGGAACTTTGTTACGAGGGACTCTGTGATAGGAATTTATAATAGATTATTGAATGATTAATGATTTTTACTTGTGATTATAGATACAATAAGGCAAGTTATGCATTTGAAAAAAGTAAGTCCGGAAATTCTGTATGGCTGTCAGTATGTCAGTCCGTATGTATCAGCACCTACAGCCTAAACGGCTGTTCCGATTTATAATAACGGTACCTGCCATATAACGGTTTTGTACAAGCTTAATTTTCTCGAAAACGGCTCCAACGATTTTCTTCAAAAAAATACAGATGGTTTTTATCCAATTGTCTTTTGTTAATTGGAAAAATATTTTTGCAAGCTTATTAAAGTTATTTTCTTCTTGAGCTATATCGTAATAGATTAATTTATTTTAATTTTTAAAAAATTGTTTAGAAATACCTAGATGACTTGATAAAACTTCGATACCAATATTTTACAAAAATGCTTAGTTTTAGTTTTAATTAATTTTTTAATTTATTTTTTTTAAATTCAATATTTGGCGGCCTTAGAAAAAAAAATTATTTTTTGTGCATAAAATGCAAACTATTTAGCACTTTAAATTGGGGTTTTTCAAATTCGTATTTTTTTTTTTATATAAACTTGCATTCAGGTAACAAAATTTTCTGTATACTTTGTTTTGGTTTGAATCTTCCTAAAAAGGCACTTTTAAAAACAATTCATATGATTTTATTCGTATTTTTTATTATTATTAAAAAAATTATTAAATTTATTTTTATTTATGTGGTAACTTGCTACATGAACAAGTTTATGCGTATATATATGTATTTTTTTTTTGCCAAACGTCATCAGAAAAGTGTTCTTTTTGGAAAGAAATTATATTATTGCATGGGGAAGAAGTACATTACGTGGGATAACAAAAATAAGAAAAATAAGAAAAAAGAAAAACAAAAACTATTTTACTGATGAGACCTAACTTAACAAAGGACACAAATGTGAAAAAGTTTGTATAGGTCCAGCTAATGTAAGATTGTAAATCTCACTACAGCAATCCTGTTAGAGCTTTAAAATCGAGGTAGCTTATTGTAATGCACAATGACTAGATTGAAAATCAAAGATCTTATCTTGCGTGTGGTACAAATAAGTACCAAATGAACTTAAGCTATATCGAAACTAAATTTCATGAAAATATAACAACAGGTTTTCAAAATATCAACAATCAACAAAAAAGTTTATTAAAAATTAGCAAAACTATTTAAGAAAAGAACTTGCACGGCATTTATATATAAAAAAAATTATTTTTGAATGGGCTTTAGGTCAAATGAAACAAATATTTTGTTTGTCACTGTGACCTAAAGCCCATTCAAAAATAACTTACATATAGTAACAAAAAAGGTCACCAACATCTTAAGATAAAAAAAATTATTCATGCCTATTATCTTTGTCGTTTGTCGTAAAAAACGACACGAAAGAGAAAACGACAGCTGTTGCTGGTGAAAAACCAGAACGGTAAGGGGTGCCTGTTATTCTTGTCGACTATCACTAACGAAAGAATCAGTATTCATGTCTATTACCGTTATCGTTTGTCACTTACGACAGCTGTCGTTTTCTCTATCGTTTGGTTTTTTACGACAAACGACAACGGTAATAGGCATGATTATTATTAATATAAATGTGAGGCAGCGTCACCACAGTGGTACGTTCCTAACAAAAGTTGATTATTGTTGTTGTGTCAAACTTATTGTTAAAGTGTCATTATTAGACTTTTTTATGATTGTTACAATTTCATTTTGGAACTACTTTTCGTTAGATCTTGTTAGTCTGTCAAACGAGAATCAACTATGTACATGTCTTCAAACTCGAGAAAGGATTTAGCTATGAAAAATCGTGTTTACTCTGTGGGGCCAGTTATAGTTTTCAGTAAAACGTATCAGTAAATTCAATTTTAATGCAAATTATCCAACAATGTTGGTGTTAATTGGTATTAAAATGAAGGTAAATAGTTTAATTCAATTGATCATTAATTTAATTGATCATTGAAAAAACAAAAGTGTTAATATTTCGTGATTTTAGAAAAATATTCTATTTCGTGAAAAGAAAAATTCTACTACTCAATACCTTCATTTTAACACCAACAATGTCGGATAATTTGCTTTAAAATTGAAAAACGAACATTTTTACTGATACGTTTTACTGATAGCTATAACTGCCCCCTAAAAGTGCTGTTGAAATTTGTTTGTTTCTTTATTCAACTAAAAAATATTTTTGTTAAACTCCTTCAAAATATTTACTCGAACTTAATCTTAAACATATCTTAATCGAATTTTCTCTCAAGTACCACAGTGCCACTCTATTACTGACAATGTTTCCAATTTTCTATTGGAAACACAAGAAGTTATGTCATGACGTCACCAACATCAATTCCATTTGTATTTCGTTATAAACATACTTTCAAAAGATATTGTTAAGAGCTTTTTAAAAACCATTTAAAGGACATTTAAAAATTTTTTTTTTTGAAAATTTTTTTGTTCGGAATATTTTGTTAGGCATTTAAACATGAATATTTATGTCACTTTACATTATGTACATTATGTTTTACTATATTATTTATATTGTTTTCTTTTTTTCCAAAAGGGCCTTTTACGAAACCAGTTATCACAGTGCTGAAATTGTCGAATCCAACAGAAGACGTAGTTCTTTTCAAAATCAAAACAACAGCTCCAAAAAAATATTGTGTTCGTCCAAACTTTGGCCATGTTGTGCCACACTCCACTATTAAGGTGGAAAGTAAGTATAGAATTTAAATAAAAATATAAATAAATAATTATGCATACATATATTACTATTATTATTTTTTGTTTTGTTTTTTAGTATGCTTGCAGGCATTTGTTTACGATCCAAATGAAAAGAACAAACATAAGTTCATGGTTCAAAGCTTAGTGGTCCCGGAAGGTGTTGAAGATTTTGGCAAACTGGTAATTATAATTTGTTTAAAATGCTAAAATGTTATTAACTCTTTTTTTTTAGTGGAAAGAGGTTGAACCTGACAACTTGATGGATGCTAAGTTAAAGTGTGTATTTGAAATGCCAGCTGAGGCATCAGAGGCAGATAATTCTGGTAATTATTACAAAACTTTAAGGACGTTTTATTTGTTTGTTAAATTTAAGTAAGGTATGCGAACATTTTACTTTGAAATGAATCTCAAATTTTGAAGATCTATAACTCGCTTGAGCAGTTCCCCGTGGCGGAGTTTGTAATTGGGTTCAAATACAATCGAAACAATTAGTTTCTCAGATGCACTGCGTCTTGCTAGGAAATGACAAAATCTTTAGTATTTCTTTCTTATAAAGTGTATTTCATTTTAGCTGTTTCCATTACGCGACGCATCACACACTAAACGGTTAGCTGCGAAATTTTATTGGCAAAATTATACCAGCTTTTATAGTTATTGCGAGCCGGCGGATTTTTCACTTTTATTTCTACTATGAAGTTTAGAACAAGAGAAGTCGTTTTATTTATTTGGCTTCTACATGGAGTAGTGTCGCTGCCTAAGACACAATGCAATTCCAGATATTTGTCGATGCCGGACAAGGCTTGATCTTCTTGTCTTGTGTCTGTAAGAGTTTTATTGATTCTGACACGTCGTTGTTTACAAATTTGTCAACAACTTATGTTAACAGAAGCAATTATGGACACTTTATTTTTTGACTATTCTTCTGGTAACTCTTTATTTAGCTTTGACACTTTGTTTAATTGAGCTGATAATTGTTGTTCCTTTAATAATGCCTTTAAACAAGATCCTTCATTTAAATAACTTATAATTCGAACTTGGAAAGTTATATTTGTTCAGCCAATAGCTTTAATTGTTTTTAATTAATAATATGTTATAATAATAATTTATTTTGTATTTTTTCAGCTCCGAAAGAAGTGGTGACAAACGAAGCTTCACCTATTCCAGTAGGCGAAGACAAGGTATTTAAGTTTTTATTTACAAGTTGTACTTCCTTTAAAGAACATCTCTTCATATAACAAGACTTAATCAGGAACCTCGAAAATGCTTCCTTTTTATACTTGCGATTCTAGCCCGTTTATGTAAAGTGGTCATGTTTTTCTTCCTTTGTCCGAGAAACAAATTATATTTGTTGTAAAACAGCGTATAAAACTCGAAAACAAACATTCAAATGACAAACATTAAAAATGAAAATGTGTCTGATTGTTTGCTAAATTGGCGGTTTAAGTTCTGTTTTAATGCCTATTTATGTCTGAAAATGACCACTATGTTTGTGGCAAAATAAATTACATAAAAACTTGCCTGTGACGACTGGATCTACGCCTTGTCGACTGAGGCAACATATGAAAAGCACAAGCAATTCATCATGTAAATACTAAAATTCTTGACCGGTAGCGGCTCCTATTTAAAAAAAAAAAAAACAGTTGACAATGATAATTCGGAGCATAGTCCGCTTCCAGGCACTATAGATTTAAAAACAGTTAACCGCTGATAATTTATTGATGAACAATGGCTTAGTGAATGATATTCACACAATATATACTTCTTGCAATCGGCAGAGGAAAAGACGATAAATCCCTGCCAACTCATTTAAACAAATTTAAAGATTTTAATACAATTTCATGGACGTAACCATGATGACATCAAAAGTCTATCAGAAAATTCTGCATATGATTTTTCTCAGTTATCCAGCATAAAAATTAAAGTAGCGTAGATAACAATACACTAGCCAAGGCCATCACCCTAAAAATGGGACCCCTATTCAGCTTGATTAAGAAGTTGTTTATGTTGGCACCGTTGTATAAGACATCTTTGACATAATACATTTTTACTCTCACCAAACAAACCAAACCAGATAAACCGTACGTTTATTTTGAACTTCCTGTATAAGAATATCACTGAAACAGTACAGATAATTCTGATGACTTTAACTTTTCTACCAGTTCTTAACGTAACTAGATCTTCGGCATACGCCACCGCATAACTGAAACTACCTATCAGATTGCTGGTGTAGATACTAAAAAGAAACCCCAACCTTATAGGTTTCTGCTGTAGACCATTATTAAATTCGAAGGTAGTGATACGAGTTTAATTGCCACTCTTGACAACGAATGAATTGAGCATATACAATCAATAGTGGTTTACGTATGAGAAGAAGTGTTTATGTCAGGCAAGTCTGGTCAGCACCTGTGCATTTATTCTTCACTTTCCGTTGAACAAAAGAAACAAGCTAAGAATCAATGATGCCATGGTATTCTGTCCTGTCTTAAAGCAAAACACAGTGTCGGGAATATATTTATGTTCTCTGCCCATTTGAACAAAATTATATTTAAACATAAAATCGAATACATTGATGTTATTCTAAAGAAGACTTATCGATTGTAAAGTCACCGATTTCGAGCTGTTTGTTCCCCCTTTTTAGCCTTTTTAGGGAAGAGAATCAATACAGCTTTCTTTCTGGATTATTGCCGCCAGTAAACACAAAATAATAGAATAAAATACCAAAAATTAAATTGTTAAATTAAACACTTAACGTCATTTAATGTCGACATACATATAACATTATTTTTACATGATAACAATATAATTATTTTTATTTTTGGTGTATTGAATTTACTATATAAAATATATAATTGAATCTCTTGTGTTGGTAATTTAGAATTTATTGATTTTTGGTAAATTTTCTTGTTTTAGCAAAACGATTCTCAATCAGAAAAGCTTTTAACAGAAATAAGGCAACTTAAAAATGAAGGAAGTGAATTAAAAGAAGAAAATCTTAGTCTTAAGGTTTGTACATTTGATTTACAATTGTGATAATAACATAATAAAATTTATTTATAACAGAATCAGTTAATGCGCATAAAATACACAACGTCGCAGCAAAGAATGGACGAACCATATTCACCGACGGTGGAAAAACAAATTCCAATGTTCTACATAGCGCTCTCCATTGTAACAGCAATTTTTGGTATATTTCTGGGCAAATATTTGCTCTGAATCAATCGAGTTAAAATTTTATGTTATTACTAATGAGTAAAAAAAAATTCAAAACAAGAAAGAAAAACTACAAAAAAATCATTAATATCAAAAATAAATGCCTAAAAAAATAATATATAATTTTTAGACAAACACAACAGCAACAACAAACCAATTCAAAGCAGTGACAGATACAAAAATAAAAAAATTAAAGAAATACTAATTAACGAAACGCAAATCATCTTTTTAGATACATACAAATTCAAAACTAAAATAAATCCAGTGATTGATTTTATCATAGAATTATAATATAACTTAAGAATCAAAATTGCGGCACATGTGCTGCTCTTAAAGTGACTCTTAAAGCTAATTATTTCTTAAAATCACTAAAAATTATTAATAACTGTATAGATGGATGGCATAATTGACACGAGGTGATGGAAAACGTTTTATTCTTTTTTTTTCTTTGAAAATTTCCACACAGAGGGTTCCTTTTTTATATAATGGTTTCTGTTTTAAATAAATGTCTATAATTTAAGAAAATAATTTAGAAAAAAACTAAGCATAAATATATTTGCCGTTTGTTGCTGTTAATTGAGTTAAAGGCTTTTAGAAAAGAATATTATAATTTTTGTTTTATTTAAATAAACTATTGCATTGCTTTGAACAATACTAATTACATTTTATTATAGCATGATCATTTGAAGACAACACCATTTTAAAACTTCACAAATGATCTAAGTGATAAAAAGAAAAATCCTTCCAACCGACGGACGAACTGTGGTTTAGAACTCGTCGTTTGCAATATACAATTTTAAATTGTGTTATGGTTTTTGTAAAGCGAAAAGAAATTCATAATAAACAAATAAGATTGCATATTTCATTGCATATACTTACCTCTGAATGTTTTATGACAAAACTTTGTATTGATAATCAAAGTGCACAGTCCACGAATACCATTTTTGTAAACCTTTTGTCAAACGTTGCTTATCAAAATATTTTAATTTTGATAAGCAACGTTTAGGCTCAATTTTTTTAAATAAAGTATTCGTTGGCCGCTTTCATGTGATGCAAAGATTGATTTAACTAATCTATCTCTAGATATCGCCTGGCTCGTTTAACAACAAGAAAAACAAATTCTTTTATTGTTTTCAATTCGAATTCAAAATTTGCGAATTTCTTAATTAAGAAAACATTAATGTTTTTAATTTCTTCAGAGTTCCGTTTTGAAATATTTGTGTAGTTTTATACTTTAAATTCTTCAATATTTAGTAAAATCAGCACTCTTCAAGACCGACAAACTAATCTCAATCACGGACCTGCTACTAGCTTTATTCTCTTCCATTTATTTGTTTTAATTTTTTTTTCTATTATTATTATACTTAAAACAATATTATGTGGAAATCTTCTTGTTTCTTTCCTCGATTCCAGCTAAAGAATTTAATGCTTACCTATATAGTATATATTTATTAACTTTTTATGAAGTCTAAATTGTTGAGTTAAAAATGCTGTACTTATTGAAGTAATCACAGTTGAAATATATAATTACGTCATCATTCAGACTGGTTTACAATAGATTGGATTTGTTTAATTAAAATAAGGGAAAGTTTGTATTGTTTTCTAAGTGAAAATATGTGAAAGTTTGTATTGTTTTCTATCACCTCCTGTAAAGAAATAAAAATCCAGTACACTGAATTTACCACAGATGTATTTTGTTTCAGAATTGTTATGTGGGAAAACATGTTGGTCTTCAAACGATTGTACTAATTTTCGCGTATAAATAGAATAATAAATGAATAAAAAAAACGACACGTAAATTAATAAGCCGTGTTTATTTTGTTAGTTGTGTTTAATTAAAATTAAACAAAAACAAATGCATACTTCATACCAATAAATAATTGTTGGCAGCATATTCACAAAAAAAAATCTATATAAAAGATATAATTTTCGCTTACAATAAACGAATATCTCGAACATACATAAAAATATTTTTTTCCAACAAAACAAAATGTAATAAGTTTTTCAATATGCAGTATATAAAATCAAGAAGAAATTAGTAACAATAAAACTACCATTGAAAAATGGTGAAAACAATTCAAGTGTATGAAGTCATTTATTTATATAATTTTTCTTTGCATTTTTAGTTTTTTTAAATATTATTTTATGAGATTTTGTTGTTGTTTCTTTTTTTTACTGACATGACGTATGTTTTATTATTCATTATATTAGAAAAAAAAAAATGAACTATAAAAATTGCATGTTTCTTATTTTTTCTTTTTTTTTTTAGAAAAGAGCTTTAATGCTTAAAAGTAATAAAATTCAAATCGTTAAAACTGTGTATGGAGTAGATTAATAATTATTTTGGAACATGATATATCACTTTTATTCTGATACTGCATGGCCATAAGATAGTAATACATAATAAACTGTTTCAACAAAGCATATTTTAAAGTATAATATAAAAGTTTTTCTTTGAACAAAAATATATATCTAAATTAAATTTGAATATTCCATTATGATGTGCATATTGTTTTTTTATTAGAAATGTTATACAATTATGTACAATATGTACATACATATATATATTTTGTATGTGTCAGTTAAACCACATACAAGAAGACTGGTCTGATCTGGTAGATCTAAAGTTTCACTTGTTGTGCCGTGTAATGTTGTAATTAAAATGTTCTTGCTTTCATTCCGTCCTGTTCACTAAATTAATTTCAAATAGTGCAAACAAAACAAAATCAGCCCTATTATCGTAACCGATCGGAGGGAAATCGTCTCCGATTCGTACGAAATGTACGAATTTTATATGATGGTAACTGTTCCGACTGATTAGTCGGACAAGCCTCGGAAAAAAATTAAGTATGCGTCGAAAATGTCAAAATCATATTAACGCGCAGTAAATTCATGATATGAATGGCTGGCGGTTGTAAGCTTTGGGTTTGTTCCGATTGCCTCCGACAATAAATCAATTGCGGAATATAGTCCGATGATATGAAAAATAAATAAATAAACAAATAAACAGGGGGTGACTACTGTATTTGAATGACTTCTGACCAAGGAAACGAATATTTTTTTGTTTGATATAAATAACAAACATAGTTATTTGTTTTGATTTTTTTTATTACTATACATGCGCCGACAGGCGTTTTTATTTCTGTTACGATTCAGATACCATGAACAAAATAAATGCTTGTATTCGCGTGCACAACTATTGTGGTTCGCATACTTTTATGTTGTTGTAATTCCATGTTAAAACACAACTTATCGACCATATATGTAGTTAGCGGGGAAATAAATCTGAAAGTATCCTAAAATTTTCAGTATACTCACGAAGCCAAGGGAGGATTGGCAAGCAGCTGACTACGAATATGTGTTTGTGTGTCTTTTGACACCTATTCGGTTTTGGTCGTTCGAAACTCATACGATACAGGCGTATGAGTTTGCACGTTCGTGCGCAATGTTCCGATCGTATTGAGAGCTCTGCGAACTTTTGTGACAGAAAAATGCTTCCCAAATTGAAAGGAAAGTTCAACAACGGAGTTGTTCCTCCAGCGCTTACAAAAGGTAAACAATGTTCCACACTGTTTTACAAATATTAGAGTAAATTAACGGCATCTTCGTTGCAGATGCTTCGCTATCCACAAAGTATGAGTGACAAAGTTGGACCGAATTAAAAGAAGATTCCAAACAGGTTCGACGTCAAAAATACCATCGTGAACATAATACAGCACGACTAACTCATCTGGTACTCATTAAAAGTGTATGAAGCAGAAAACCCACTCCAAAATGAATTATCATTCGACTTTCAAGCACATAAAGCTGTGGAGAAAACAAATGCCACATCATTCAGTTGGTCTCAGATATTGGACAATCCATTGCTAGAAGACTTTCCGACGTTTTCTGAAATAAACCCGTAGAATCCTACAAGCAGACCAGCAGGTGAAGAGAGAAAGTTGTAATCCCATTCGAAACCAAAACATCGCCGGAAAAGAAATATAAGTAGGTACAAGTGCAATAAATATTAAAAAGAACAACGAGTGGCATTTCTCATTCTCTTTTTACATCATCTCTCACAGTTGGGTTTTCTTCCAAAGCTTTTGCAAACGGCACAAGTCCACTTTTTTCCAAAATTAAATTAATGATGACATCTTGTAGCTCTATGTGTGTTTTATATGATGCTCTATTTACTTTTGGAAAAAGTATGTCATTCTAGCAATAAATTCAATAAAAACATACCATATGTATGGGGTAATTCAACGTTAACCAATAAATGCAAAAAAAAGAGAAGATGAATTTGCACTAATAAAAGCTTTATTACCAAGGAGAAATGACATGTCACATACTTTACTCACAAAAAAAAAATTATACTAAACGCATTAAGTCATGAATTAAAAACTAATTTAAGCCGGCATTATGTAAATTAACTTTTGAATTAATTTTTCTCGAAATCATTTTGAGTGGACTTGTGGCCGTTTTTCCCTTGGATCCCTCAATCATTATTTTATCACTGTTCTAGATTTCCAGGGGTGTATTAGAACACATTGTTGATTAAGTATAAGGCCAGGGTTACACTTTATTTACAGCTTACGCGAGTCTTACCAACATGGCTTACAACAAAGCTTACACCAAAGCTGAACTTACAGTAAAAAATGCTTACATAAGTTAGAAAATTTACGACAGCCCAATAAGCTGTAAGCAACTTCTGTAAGTGACTGATGTCTCGGTGATACAGTTTCGTTCCGCACCCATCTCACAGCTTACGTATGTATGTTGTTAAATATTTACCCATTCGATTCCCTTTCGTTCTGCCCTTTTAAATGAAGCATGTTTGGATAGATTTCGCGGTGTGCACTAATAAAGCGTCAACTCTCCCTGTATTTTTGTCACCGCCTTATTTGTGTTTTTTGTCCACATTAAGAGCTTCGATCGAATGTTTCTCGGACAACCACACTTCGCACACAGCGAATAGGACTTCAAAACTTAACAGTTTCCAAACAGAAAAATTAGCAGATATACAGTTATGTGCAAAACTTTCTCAAACAATTTTGTTTTGATACGTGACATATTTCTTGTTATTGTCTATTAGGGATAAGGATTGTTATAATGTTATAACCTTATAAGTCATCAATGGACAATGGCATAATATCAAATATCAGAAGGATAACCGTTACTTGTGAATTTCGAGAAAAAAAGCTAGAATTTTAGTTGGACAGCTTTGCATAGATCAAGATAAGAAGAAGATTGAAACTTGGCTTAAACTGGTTGCTTATCTTCAAATTCAGTTGTTTCATTAATGTGAAATCATTCAAATTGAATTATCAATTGTTTTCTTCAATTAGAGTTAAATAATTGTAAAAATTAAACCTTTTTTCAAAATCTTTAAATAATACCATACTACATGAGTTAAAAGGATATTCCGTTTGAAAATTAATTCACTGTACAGAGAATAAAATGTATTCACTGTGCAGAGAATAAAGGTGAGCTGAAAAAAAATGTTTGAGGAAGACCAAGGCTACTGAGCCCTACGAATACACGATGAGTTGTCAGATACCTTGTTATAGAAGAAGCAACTTCGGCTTCAAATGTATAAGATACAATAATGATAGTACGATGAATAGTAGAATAGGGCTTCTTTCGGTAAACAAATAAAAAAATGTTGATTGTTACATTTATATTTTCGTTTTTATCACATTTAAATGCAAATATTTACTTTTAAGTTTATTTGTGACTTATATTGATATATATTTAAAAACTAATTCCACAACTTAATAATACTATCATTTTTACAGTCAATAAGTTCACGATATTCCATATAAAGACGCTGCCACTTTGGATGCAGTTTAAAAACATTCAGGACAGTATCAAGCAACGTTTTTTTAGGTATCCCCTAAATAAATAAAAATATAATAAGTGAAAAAGTTTGTTCACTAGAAAAAAGAATAATTACAAACTCACCAAAATTTGAAGATCTTTTTCACTAGACTGTGCACGATTTGTACCCAATAATTCATCAAGTATTAATCTTAGCTGTTTTTCCACACCATTTGTCGCTAAATGATATGCCAACGAAGAATACCAATGCAACATTTCTTTTGGTGAATTTATAACTTCGCAAAGTTTTATCTGATTTTCTATAAAAAGAAGTTTTGCTGCAGGTTGCCAGTCATGTTTACTTCTAAAAATTGTAAAAATAATTTTAACAAATGTGACTATTTAATTTTTTTAGCTCAATACTTACATCTCAGAAGCATTTGGAGTGTAGTTGTTTGCTGATGATTGTATTGTCGTAAGAGGATATGATCGGAAATTTTTTTGAAAATCTTTTGGTATTGCTGTTCTTAAACCATATCGATGTGCGGGATCTTTTGAATTTAACACCATCCAACATTGCATGCTGCATGAATAAGTAAACGAGTTTCCATTGGAAAACAAGATGAAAGGGACTCCATTTTCTGTAATGCTAAATTGAACAACTTGGCCATGTTTTCCAAATATTTCTGCACAGGTTGTAGAAATAACAATTTTTTTCAACGTTATATCCCATATTCTTAGCAAGCCACATTCTGTTATAACGCCAACCAAATTTCCAAGGGGACACTAGATTCATTAAAAGAGGTAAACCAATATTAATGAGTGTTAAATTTATGATGATGTATTCTTTTTAAGTTTGCATTATATGTACGGTACGTGACTTTTTTGTATCTATAATCTTGTTTCTTCTTCTACATTTGACCTACACTCCGGTATGCGTGGTATCAGGGTGGAACGCGAAAAGTTTCATCTCAGTCTCAAATCACATTTTTCTGAGCTAATGCTCTCATTTTTCTGAGCTAATTCCAGCTTTCGTATGAAAAATACAATTATTTTGCATACGAAATCTGGTATAAAAAATAACTTTTAACAGAAACCTGGCTGAATTCTAGCTATTTGGACACAGAACTTTTCAATCAAGAGTTCTTAGTTTACAGAAAAGATCGTCATGTTAATAAACCTAAAGAAGTAGGAGGCGGTGTTCTGATCGCTGTTCGTAATCGTCTTTTATCAACGTCTATTTCTTTTCCATTTGTTCTTTCTATTGACTTAGTATGTATCAAATTAACAATACAGTCTAAGCTAATATATGTTTTAAATGCATATATTCCACCAAAAAGTTCAATCGAATTGTATAATGAACTTTCTATGGCCTTAGATTTTATTATTGACTTGTCTTGCTCCAACAGCAATATTTTACTTCTCGGAGATTTTAATCTGCCCCATATAGAGTGGGTTCCTTCGGAAGATGGTTCTTATCAAGAAGCTACATCAACATCTTCACAAACAGAGCTTTTTTCGTTAGATGGTATTTATTCTACTGACTTACAGCAAGTAAGCTGTATTAAAAATTTTAAAAATCGAGTACTCGATTTAGTATTTTCTTCTGACGCTATTAGTACTGTGGTTCTCGAATCTAGTTCTGGCATTACTAATATAGACAACTACCATCCACCTCTGGATATATTTTTTGACCTGAGCAGCCATCTTCTTGATAATTGTTATCCACATGACTGTTCATATGTGTTTGATTTTCGTAAGACAAATTTTCAGTTGCTTTCTGATGTTATAAGTAAATCTAATATTGAAAATATATTAGATTCTACAAATATTGACAATGCGGTAACTGGGTTTTATAATATACTCAGTAGCTGTATAAATAATTATGTACCTACGAAAAGATCTAAAAATAATATTTTGTGTCACCCTTGGTATACACAAGAGCTTAAATCTCTTCGAAACAAGAGAAATAAAGTATGAAAAATTTACAAAAAAAACCCTTTCTCCAATAATCTTTGAACAGTATATAACCCTTTTTGAAGAATTTAATAATCTTTCAAAAGCGTTATACTCCAACTATGTCAACGAAATGGGAATCTCTTTAAAACACGACCCTAAAAGCTTTTGGCATTTTGTTAACTCGAAGAAAAATTCGGATGGCTTCTCAGCAAGTTTTATATATGAAAACTCTTCGATACAAAATCCCAGTGATATTTGCAATGCGTTCGCAAATAATTTTTCAAACTCCTTTGTTGATACTCATGTAAGTGTTGATAAAGATTTTTTTAAAGACGTGAACACCTACCCGCAAGTAAGTTTTAACACTATTCCTGTGGAACAAGATAGGGTCTTACACTTTTTGTCATTATTAAATGACGATTGCTCCTATGGCCCCGACGGTATACCGCCAATTGTTCTGAAAAAGTGTAGTCGTGTATTAGTGCAGCCCTTGCAATTATTATTTAAGCTTTCGTTAAAGTCTGGGAAATTTCCATCATTCTGGAAGAAATCATTTCTCACTCCTGTTTTTAAAAAAGGCGACAAATTTGACATCAAGAACTATAGACCTATTTCTAAATTGTCTTGTATCCCTAAGCCTTTTGAACAGGTTGTATGTGAAAACCTTTTATTCTTTGGTAAGAGCATTATATGTAAACAGCAACACGGTTTCGTGCAGAAAAGGTCTACTGTTACAAACCTTTGATTGTATATACACAGATTTTTCTAAAGCATTTGACCAACTCAGTCATAATATTATTGTTTTTAAACTGCAAGCATACGGTTTCCCTACTCTTTTTATATCATGGATCAAATCCTACCTAGAAAATAGAACTTACCAGGTTAAATTTAGAAATTCCCTTTCTAATACTTTCGTTGCCCATTCAGGCGTACCGCAGGGAAGCCATTTGGGTCCATTCTTATTTATTCTTGCTATAAATGACGTTTCTTCTTTTATACGCTTTAGTGAGATTCTCATATTTGCAGATGATATGAAAATTTATAAATCAATTAAATCTCCCAATGATCATACTCTTTTGCAGGCTGATCTTGATAGTTTCATTATTTGGTGTAATAAAAATGGGTTAACTCTTAATCCTATAAAATGCCAAACTATTACTTTCTCAAAGAAAAAAGTTCCAAGTGATTTTGAATATTGCATAACACAAAATAAAATTAGTCGTGTTTTTAGTTTTAAGGACTTAGGAGTTAATTTCAGTGCTAATCTGGAATTTTCTGAACATGTTAACTTTATTGTAAAAAAGGCGAACTCTATGCTTTGATTCATAAAACGGTGGGCAAAGGAATTTAACGATCCATACGTTACTCTCTCTTTGTATAACTGTTATGTTAGGCCGCATCTTGAGTATGCCTCACAAGTATGGACCCCTTTCTATGAAATCCATAAGAATCGTATTGAATCAGTCCAGCATAATTTTATTCGCTTTGCTCTTAAAGGCCTTCCATGGGCTGATCCTTATAACCTGCCACCATATGAGCATCGGATAAGGCTTTTGCAGATACAATCTTTATATCAACGTAGAGTAAACAAGGACTTAATTTTTCTCCATCAACTTATCTCTGGACAAATTGATTCGTCGGAACTGTTAGCCTTAATTGGTTTTAACTACCGCGGACGGTCATACCACCTTCGAAGTTCTGAGCTTTTTAATATCGAACATCATAGAACCAATTATGGCATGCATGAGCCTCTCACGCGAATGAGTAAGTTATATAACTTGAACAATTGTGTGTTGGATTTTAATTTAAATAAAAGTAATTTAAAAACTATTTTCAGAACCAGTGCTCCACGATCCTAAATGTTTCTCTGTCATTTTGTTTAATTTTGACTTTATATGTTTTCATGTTTTTATGTGCATGTGTTTTTGTTTTTGTTGCATTGTGCTTACTAACAACTAACACCTGCACTAAGTGATGAGCCAGTGGGACACATTATATGTGTTGGCAAATCTTCTTTCATCTGCTGATGCTTGCTTTAAGCTCCATTTGAATAAGATCTGATAGTGTTTAAAAAAAAAAAAAAAAAAGATAACCAAAGTACTTCACTAACTGGGATGTCCACCATTTCGCAGTTGTTTAGCATTTCTTTAAGAAGACAAATAGCTACTTTTATTTACCCTGTTTGCCGAGTCTTTGTAGCTTCTTTCGTTTCAATGCACGGATCATTAAAGTTTTGGCTTGTTCTTCAAATGATATCAATGTCGCTGGCATATGCAAGCAATTGTATCGACCTTTGGAAGATTAGTCTCGTGTGTTCATGATGAAAAATTTCCCATTTCTTAAAGATGGGTCCCTCATTTGTTTTTGAGGGACCCATTTGTGTACTAATGTTTTTGAGATTTTAAATTGTTTTGTCAGTTTTTCAAGGTAGGTACATATAAGTATATTATTGAACTCAAGAAAATACAAAATCATAATATTAAAAAAGCGCTATAAAAGATTTGCTACTTCCTTCAAAAGATTCGCTCTTTTTGCGTTTTCGATGCTTTATTTAAATGAAAGTGGAAAAAGATCAAATCTTAAAAGAAAAATGGAATCTCGCGAATTTGGGAGATTTGATTTGAATGCACTCTCCTATAGGAATACAAATTATTTCAAAGGTGTCAAAACCATTGTTGTTGCTTTATATATATGATATTTTTAAAGACAGCTGGGTTGGGTTTTTAAAACCTATTAATCTATTTCTCGATGTGGACAACAAACAAAGCTATCAAAGTGGTTTTATGATGATAATTTACAACAGAAGAGGTATATCATTCACACAGCCTTTGTGTGATTATCCCCTGGGCCATACATTCTATTTCTATTGCTATGCGGGGATTCTATGTTTATGGGGTTAGGTATATAATATACATATGTATGTATTTATTTTATTTTTTTGTTAAATACCAATAAAAAAAATTTCGCGACCATTAAAAATTCAACATTATACTTACAAATGCACATTGTATAGCTGGTGAAGCTAAGTTTATTATGGGAAACACTGAGTTGCTTGTTCTTAAAGACATAATTCGCAAGGTTCCATCCAAACTACACAAGATCAAATATTTCGACGATAAACAAGACGAAGCGACTGGTGAACCTTTAAATAAAACAACATTGCTGTCAATTTCGTTTGTTAATAAAATATTAACAAATATAAAATACCAATGAATATTTCCCAAATCTTCTCGTTTCCATTTACAGCCCAGCATATAACTTTAGTCAGAGGTCCCATTGTTGTCGTAATTGTACTATTTTGCACATGAATTCTATAATCTTGAGCAGATTTATTTACTTCACCTTTAGCTGCATACGAAGAAGGTCCATTGCAATTAGTCATGGTTGTGTTGGCTTTGGAGGGCGTTGAAACAGCTGGAAAGTTCTTGAGAACAGTCTGACTCGCACAGGAAGGAGATATGGCTAGTGTACTTTTTGTCAATCGGTTATCTAAACGTCTATATTGATAACGGAAATTTAATTTTAATAATTTTAATAATCTTTGAATGGTTTTTACGTTTGCTCGGCTTCGGTTATGATTGGTTTCATTGCTGAAGCATCTGAATAACTAACAAATTGCTTCTCAGCAATTATAATAGCATCATTTTTAGGTCGTGAACTGCTGCTTATTTGTGTAACTGGTACATCACTATTTGAATTTAAACAAGGGTTTTTATTATAATTTATACCAAAATATAATACACTTACCCTGGTTCTTGATTAAGTGGTATAAACACAGGAGTTATTCTTCGTTTTCCATCGGGTGTTCTGGTTTCGGTTTGTTTGTTAATGGCCTTGGCTTGATTGATCACATCTACTGAATTTGATGTTATAGTTCGAACCAATGTTTCTTTAACAGTCTCTGAATCAAGATCAATTGGAAAAGATGGCGGACAAACTTGCTCAGGTACTGCATTTAATAATTCAGCATTTTCTATGAGTGTATCCTTAGCCGAAGTGGTTGTTTCAAATGATGTACCTTTTCCGTAGATTCTTTGATAGAGTAAATTCTTTAAAGAAAATTATTTTGTATTATTATTTAGTGAATTTGTTGCTTACATAAAAGCGAATTCTAAAAGAATTGACGTATCTCTAGGACTAAAATTATCTCGTTTTTCTTGACCAAAACCCTACCTATCGATCAACAAAAGCTAAATATTTTCTTGTTATTCTTGACCTTCAGCTTAGTTGGAAAAAGAAATATCAAAGAACGTGTGAAGAAAGCAATTATAGTTTGATGTGCATGTAGTAAAACATTCGGAAAAATGGGATCTGAAGCCCAACATGATATGGACATCTCAGCAGTGATTCGTCTTCCGAATGGAAAGATAATAAGAGGATAAATGATTTGCCACCACAATTTACACTGAAGGAAGGTTTAAAGATGGTTAATGGATTTCTTAACATACAACCAATCAGAGAAATAAAATTAAATGCGTCCCCTGGGGTAGTAAATAGTGAGTTGCACTATCACGCCAGAGGTCTCTGTCCAAATACTCCATCACATCTAAGTTTTTACCGGGCATTCATTTTGCGAGGAAGCGATAAATCCTCCATTCTCATTTGTGTTTGTAAAGTCCATCTTAGATTAGCAGTTAATTGTAGGGTCAATTGTAGGTCCCCACCAATTTTGTGAAAATAGCAAGGCTTACGAATAGATTGGTTGGGAGTGTTAATTACTAAGTCTTTTATAGGCTGAGAAGCGAAGACGATATTCTCTCGATATTCTTCTTTTAGAGCACTACTTAGTTCTCCACGGAAGAGATTTGGGGCAATTTCTTTTTGTACCAGTCTGTAGCTTTCGATGGAGTTTCGCTTACAGATGGACTTACAAACCAAGGCCTGGCAACTTATTTGCTGTTCTACACGATCCCCAAGTTGAAATATGAAATGCAGATGAGTAAAGCAAAACATGTAGAAGACACAAAAACAACACAATGAACGAATTACCCAGGGATCACCAGTTGAAGTAGAAAACCGGGAATCCTTTTGCATATCTCCATAACATAGAAACATCAACAACACAAAGCAATAACTTTCAACAAAAGTTGCAAAATTTTAAATAAAAACAAATCTTACTTTATCTTCTTCCGAGAGTGAGGTTCCAAGCTCCTTTTCGGAGAATTGCAAACAAGCAACCGTACCATCTCCACTGCATGCAAGCAATATACATTTTTCAGCGCCCCACGATAAGTCCAAAATGCTGTCATCAAATAGATCGTGGATAACTACTAACGGTCGTTGCAATGCAGTCATCCATACCGATAAAGATCGGTCACGTGACCCAACTGCCAGACAACAATATTGCTGAGCTTTATTTGTTTTAGGAGCTTGACGTTTAAGTATGGAACTATGAAATCGCACACATGTCACAGCCTTTCGATGACCGACAAAGTCCTTATCACATTTCCAACCTTCACGTTCTATTATTTGTGCAGTAGGACCACCTCCATTCATAGCATGTGCTGATACCAAATATTGGCCATCAGGAGACCAAGACAAACGAAGAATATGTGTGGTTCCACCACACTCTTCAAATGGTTCTGTTATTGTGTTACTACAAGTCCAGTCACTGGTTTTCCAGATTTTCACACTACGATCATCACTTTGGGAAGCCAAAAACTTTCCAACTGGATCCCATGTTACGCCCTTAACAAGCCCAGTATGTCCTTTAAGCATTGCAACCATTGAAGGCAGAGCTTGGGCATCCCAAACAATAATTGAGTTGTCAACACTGCAGCTTGCTAGCCATCGATCATGTGGAGACCAAGCTAGGTCCAATACATCTCCAGAATGACCCCTTAAAGTGGCAATGCATTTCCAGCTTTCAGGGTTTTTGGTTATGCCACCGGTTCCAAATACACCACTGGAACCCTTTGTAGGATATGATTATAGCTAGGATGTTTGAACTGTATAAATAGAAATCATTAAACACCTACCTTCGCCTTCTTCCAAAGCATAACAAGTTTGTCGTCAGATCCGGATGCTAAAAGTTCTCCGTTCTTTGACCATCTCACACAATTAACACACGATAAATGACTGTCCATTTGGCAAAGTATTTTTGGTACCGAATTGTCCATTTCAGCTTTTTCGGACAGGATCGGTAATAGATTCCATATGACCACTCTACCAGAATCATTGCCTTGCCCACCAGTGGCAAATTTAAGGCATTCTTGGTGAATGTCAACAGAAAAAATGGGTTTATCTGTAAGGAAGTAATAAATTACTCTGGGAAATGTTTGGTAGAGTTTTCTAAGCAATTTACCATCATGATGGACCCAATGGGGTTTCACGAGTTTCATTGAGAAAGTTTGCTTTTAAAGTTTGTACAAGTTGAAAATAAAGATTTTACAAAACGAATAATAGAAATACAAATTTGGCGGAGCCGGTTTGGCGTTTAAACAGATTTTGACATATTAACTTTGGCAGCATCTAGAGAAGAAAAGCCAATTGAAGAAAATTTGCATTTTTTGCAGCATCCAGGCTGATTTCGGCCCCGTAGTTTGGGTATGTGTGCGATTACACCTTGCTACAGAACACGCTCGTCTTTCTGAACACAATGAAGGAAAGAAAGAGAAAAAGAATAAGATAACAAATCAGCCGACGGGTGAGCCAGCCTCGTTCCGAATTTTCTGTGACTCTTTCTGCCGTTTTTTTTCTCTTATTCGTTATTTTTCTATCTCGCTTAATTCCTTTTCGGTTCTGAAAGTGCGCACATGCATGATTTGCATACCAAATACTCTTGTGCGCTATGGGTAGAAAAGATGAAAAAGAGGATTGTAAAATTTGAGTCATGACTATCTGAAACACGGTGTAATAGCGTAAGCCTCACCGAAGAGGAATTTGTTAAAAAATGCGCGTGTTTTGTAGCAAGGTGTAATAGCACACTACGGGACATTAAACGTTGGCTCTTGAGGACAGGGTATTAACTTGTACTCCTCCGTCTCCTCCCGTTGAAAAAAAAATTTTACACGCGCTTTTCTATAAGTGAATACGTGTGTACAGATAAATGCAAAAAAATAAAATGTCTTGAAAAACGAGTTTTTAAAAATTTTCTCGTTTAGTTTTAAGTAATTTTGAATTTTAATTTAAGTTAGTTTTTACGCCCAAAGGCATTTTTAATATATAGTTATAGTATAATTTAGAGCGCCCGTATGGGGCCAGTAAGTTAGTTAAGTTATTCTGTAAGCTAGTTTTTAAGGTTTTTGTCTAGCATTTAAGTAGTTATAAGTTAAATTAAAAATAAAAATTGAATTTGAAAAAAAAAAAAAAAAAAAATTATGCAAAATTGTAAGAATGAATGGTCTAGCCAAATTTGACAGACCCATTTGTAATTTTCTTGCGATTATAGGTACTCTATAAGGCAAGTTATGAATTCGTGCAAAAAAAAAGTTTTTAGATAACAATCAAACATGACATTACGATGATAGCGAAGTCGAAAAAAGTAGGTCTGGCAATTCTGTCTATGTGTCTGTCTGTCTGTCATTCGCACCTGCAGTCTAAACTTGTGGACCGATATCCTTTAAACTCGGTGTATAAGATTTTTAGGGTAACAATCAGGGGGATTTTTCAAATTTTTGTTCTAGGCCTAAAACTAACGGTACCTGCCATATAACGGTTTTGAAAAATCTAATTTTTCTCAAAAACGGGCTCTAACGATTTTGATAAAATTTGACGTAAGTGATACGAAATTAAAAGCCTTCCAGATTGCATGAACCATATATCTTTAGGAACAGTTTTAGCGGTACCTGCTAAAACTGAATTGAAAACCAATTCATGAATCTTTTTTGAAATTTTTTCGCAACATAATTATTCAGTAGTTTAACTTGGCATTCTTCAAAATTTTCAAAAAAATATTTTAAAAAAGTTGTTTAAAAAAAAATCCATTTTTTAAAAAACTGGGCCTATGATTTTGAAAAAAAAAGTTAAATATATTGTAATATTTAATAATTACTGGCATACCACGATTTACTCGCAAGACTCTCGTTTGTGATTTTCAAAGTTATTTGTTTTTATTATTTTTTTGAAACTATTTCTTATTCAATTATTTGAAAAAATTATAGAAATAATTTCATATAAAATAATTTCGTGGCAGGTTCTTTTGAGCTTTGTAACTTGACACAAGAGCAAGTTTGTGCGACCCAGTCGTGCTTTTTAATTATCTTTTATTTAAAAGCAATTAAAAACAAACCTTTAGCAAAAAAGACATTCCTCAGTTTTCAAACATCAATGTTACTTGCCACAATTGCAAGTTCGTGCGACCCAGTCGTTTTCTTCATTTTTCAATAAATTTGTACTTACCATATGCTATATGTACCTACAAAGATTTGGTAATTTAAAAATATTTTCAATACCTACTTAATAGGAAGGTGGTACCTACGAATATTCACAACGTTTAATCTAATTAAACAACTTTGGTTCTACGTAAATCCTTAAGTGACAGTTTATGCAAAGGAAAAAGTACTACTTAAGAATTTATGTAGAACATAGTTGCTTAAGTATCGGCCCTTATTTATTAAAATCATCTTTGAAGTTGTTTTTGTTATACCAGTTTTTAAGTTTGAATGATTTAAATGAAATGCATAAATTCATGTTCTTTTGTAATGTAGATTATTCTTGTAGTTATATTCATATTTCATAACATAAATTCATATTAGTCAATCTTCCATTTGTCACACACGTACCTATCTTAACTAGGTACCTACATAATCAAGATTGAAGAATCTATCATCGTTGGATTTCTTTTCAAAGTTCTATTTTTCCACGAAGATAAACAAAGATACATATTTATAAAGCAATTCCGTTTGTACCTACCTTTTTTTTTACCAAATGAAAATGAAAAAGATTAAATTTGAAATCATCATAGCTTCTTAATATTTTTTTTTATTTTTAAAACAAAATCAGTATTAAATTTTATTCTTATAAGAATAACATATTTTGTATAATGTTTCATACATAATGAGATGTCTATATTACAAAAAATTTAATAACATAAATACTTTATGAAGATAACAACAAAATTATATAACAAAATCTAAATGATAAGAAAGTATTTTGTATAAGTGTATTTAATAATTAAAACATAAGTTGTTATGTTTTAAAATTAATATATTATATTGATATGCCTTAAGATTAGGCAAAAAATACATTCGGATTCACTTAGGTGTACTGAATCATGTATAGGTACAATTAAAAGAAATTGAATAACAATATTTATAACTTAAATATTCAAAAACAATTCATTTTTGAAAATCAAATTACTAGTAACATATCAAAATCGAGAAAAAATAGAAAACAAAATTTAAACACTTAAAAAAATTTAAATAAACAGTCTACCAAAATCAATATAAATAATAACAAATAAAAAAAAAATTAGATAATCATTTTTCACAAAAAAAAAAAAAAAATTGTTTCCTAGGGACTGCCTACATCGAACCCGATCAACGAATCCGATCTGGAACTCCTTGTGAGTGGTTTGTGAAGTTTAAAATCATAAAATGAATGCTGCCATTGCCAACAAGTCCGGCAAAAGTAACGAAAGCAAGCCAACTCACGGCAAAAGTACGGTCCGTGCTGTACACTACACAGAGCGCACAAAGTGTCTTCCAGGTAGGGGTCAACTTGAATGGTCTTAGTAAAGTTTGTAGTTTTTATCTTGATAAAGCCTGCCGATACAGCTTTCATGTAAGAGCGGCTATTATTGAAGGTAACACGACCCGATCCAATGGGATACTTGTACTTGTCCGTATCGATTCCAGCATAGACAACTCCATCAAACATATCATTCATAACCTTGGCCAGTCCTTCGGCAGTCAATTTTCCATGTAGTGCACCCACAAAGACAGTTTTACTGGGATTCAGTTTCTGATGGGTAGACGTGACAAAGTTAGACTGTGAAATTGTCCATGGAATGATTTCTACCTTTTTCGTTCGAATACGGCCGGTTGATATGTGAAAATAATAGTTGCCAGCTGTGGCTGAGCAAAATTTATAGGTAGAGCAAGCAGCTAGCAGTTCCCTTACCTTTGCCTCAGCTTCGAATATAACGTAGGCATATCCCTTAGGCTGGGCAGCATGTTTGTCTCTCCGGGGCCATTCAACTCGTATCCTACCAAAGGGCTCAAAAAGTTTGTTAAGAGACTCTTCACTCATGTCCCATGGAATACCTCCAATGAAAACTTTTTGCGAATATGTTCTTAGTATTCGATTGGTACGAGTCTTGGGTAGAATTCCATTCCACAAATAGGGAAACTTATGAGCAGAGTAATTTTGGTCTATGTCTTCTTGTAACTGAATTTCAGGATCAAAGTTGTAGTTCATGTCATTTCCACCATTATAAACTGGTTGTGGGGGAATTCGCATTGGCAAATGTGTCTTTTTATAAAGACCGCGTGGTTCTGATCTTTTCGAACTGCTATAACTACCCGAACAACTATCACCTCCACCGTTGTTCAATTGAATTTGTGGATGTTCGTCAGGCGATTGTAATTGAAGTGGCGATGGAGGCTCTTTTGGAAAATATTGTATTTTGTTGTAACCCCAAAACTGTTCAGCAAACTCATTAAATTCAAAATCATAGTGGGTTGTGGATAAAATGTCGATCATATTCTGGATGTTAGTGTCGATGTTGTATTTATTTTGTTTAATGAATTTATTTGGTTCTTGGCACGAGTTGTACCAATTTATTAAAGCCATTTTAAGAATGTAAAATAGAAAAAAACTTACACAACTCCTTTTTTTTTTATTATTTAAATTTAAAAACTATTTAAATGAGACCAGGACTAATGAACTACTATTTAACAAAGACAAAAGAAAAATGATGACCAGCTTGGCTAAATGGTTAACAGACGATTAACGGATGTTTCTATCTTTGAAAACAAATTGTATAAAACCTACAGTAGAGCTGTGCATGATGTGCTAACTACAGTGTAGCCTAGAATATATTTGGTAAAATCTTTTTTTAAACAAACATTCAATCGATGTGACTTGAAAAATGTGGTAAGTATCGTTTAATGAGTTAGGAACTCAGGAGATAATTTGTATACCTGATTTATATGTACTTATCTTATTTTACGGTAATAACAAATGTATCAATTCCTACTATGTAGTATACCTATATGTAATAACGGTTTTAAACTGAGTTACTGAACTTGGAGAAAGAAAAACTGTCGTCAATCATTTGAGATCAGTTAGTTTGGAAAGTAAATAAGTGAAGTGCTCAAATGTGTTTTATAATTAAATCAAAGCCCTCGGAGCGTACTCTGCTCATCAGAGCTTACTAGATAAGCTCAGGCTCTACTCCATTCTCTATTCAGTTAAACATACCCTATAAGCCTATGCTGCTAAGTTTAGAGAGAAGAATAACTGTTATTCCAATGCCATTAAAACAGTTTCAGTTTCTGGACGACTTTCTAAGTTGACAGATTTCTCTAGAAATATACATATATTTTCATGGAGAGAATTGTAAATCTCAAAAGACGTGTTCGTTTACTGTCTTAATTGAACTGAAATAACGTCAAAGTTAAGTAGGAAACAGACACATTTCTTAACTTAATCTTTAAATTTCACGTGAAGGAAAACTTGCGTGTTTTCAAACGATGAATAAGAGTGAAGGGGTTCTTCTTTCAAAAATAAGGTTTAAAATTTATATAAATTTACCAGCTGATTTTGTAGTGTTGTATTTTACTCAACTTGGTATTTTTAACGTGAAAGCTTCTACGGATCATCTAATTCTCTCAAGCTGCGAGGCATTTCATCTCAGTTAATGTCAATCGCTCATACTTCTTGTACATTGTCCAACATTGTGAACCGTTTTTAAGCGCTGGACGAACAACTGGACTGTAGTCGTTCACACAAGATGGCAGAGTTTTCACGCTAACGCGATGGTCGTCTTAAAATTTTGTTAAATTTGTATGTAAAAATCGACTATTCGATACGAATTTGACTAGTTACGTTGAAAAAGTGAACGTAAAAAAAATATTTCAACATTCCCATGCGTCAACATAAAATAAAAACTGCATACTTGTAGGAGTCAAACTATTTAGCAGATACAAAACTCCTAAAACTGTGACAAATAAAAAAAAACAGTTTGAGGGAACTTCATTACATCGATGAAGGTTTTGAACACTGCCATTGCACAAAACAAAACGTCAAAATCGTCATCTTCATTTCGCAAAAGTGATAAACGCTATAAAAGTCCGTAGTACTTTTTCGTTTCTTTTTTTACGTTTTAAATATAATTAAAAACATAATTCAGGTAAATATTACAAATATAATCGTTTGTTTACTACCTCTACACTACAATAAAAGTTTTGTGTTAAAAAGAAAACTAGAAAATAGAATCTCAAGTTTCTGTCTGGACCACGACAAAAAAAAACTTTGTTTCAAAAGAAAGAGTGAACATTTATTTTGTAAAATGTTGTTCATCAATGATTATAAAGTGCATAAAAACAACATATTGAGTAAAGTTGCACTAATTCTGTCCAAATTCGAAGTCTTCCAAAAAAATCAATTAAATGTTTTTCGTGTTGTATTCTCCATCAATCCTATGACATCACAGCAAAATTAAACGGCCCATATTTTGAGTCATTCAATGGTTGATGTTTTTTTTTTCTTTGTAGATTACCCAGATAAATGGCTGGTGGAACAACGCTTCAAAAAGCCATTGATTTGGTCACTAAGGCCACAGAGGAGGATCGCAATAAGAACTATGCTGAGGCACTACGCCTTTATGAGCATGGAGTGGAATATTTTTTGCATGCAATCAAATGTTAGTGATTTTTAGTTTGTTTCAAGAGTTGTTTTGATTTTAAGTAATTTGTTTTTTTTTAGATGAAGCTCAAGGAGAAAAGGCAAAGGAATCTATTCGGGCTAAATGTCTACAGTATTTGGATCGTGCTGAAAAGCTCAAAGAATACCTAAAGAAGGGCAAAAAGAAGCCTGTGAAAGAAGGTGAATCGGCATCGAAGTAAGTAGTTTGGTATATTGAATAAGCTAAACAGCAGGTTAGAAAAATACCCTTAGTAGATCGTGTTTGTTACACATTCCGAACATGAATTACATGTATGCCTTTTAAGGTATCGAAATGAAGCACTTAAATTCTTATACTGATTTATTTATGTACACTCGAAAATACGATTTCTAGCTTATTTAAAGTTGACAGAAAAAAATTAATGAGTTCCTAAATCCAAGTTGCTCGTGAATTTTGGATATATCGGCTTGTGTAGTAGCTCATAAAAGGCTGACCCAAGTAAGCTCGTTGTAAGTTCTAACAGCTTTTGTAAAAATATTTTTTGTAGCTACATGTTTTGCAATAAACTATATACGCTTCTAGAGCTGCTGTACCCTTTATTTGTAGTAAATTTCATGAGTTTGAGAGCACTTTTTTGGCTCCTTATCAACTCAAGAAAAACAATGCCATTACCTGTTGACTTTAATAGTTGCGTTCGTTGAGCCCTGGGTTCGCCCTGAAGTGGCCCCAAAGCGTTTTTTGAAAAACCTGAACTCGCCCTGGGTAACAAATTCTCTGTTTTTTTGAGAACTGGGGTCGTCCTCAACTTGCCTTAAAGTAGATCTATGCTACTTTCGAGGCGAGTTGAGGTAAACAAATTGCGCACGTTCGGGTGCACACCAAAAGAGCTATCTGGATACGTCTATATCGTATGAGATTGCGAACGACCAAAACCGGATAGGTGTCAAAAGACACATAAACACATATTCGTAGTCAGCTGTTTGCCAATCCTCCCTTGGCTTCGTGAGTATACTGAAAATTTTAGGACTTTCAGATTTATTTCCCCGCCGCAGTTATATGGTCGATCAGTTGTGTTTTAACATGGAATTACAACAAGAGTAAAGTATGCGAACCACAATATTTGTGCACACGAAGGCAAGCATTGACATGTGTGTTGTCAAACATATATTTACAATTGAATATTTTATTTTGCCTTTGCAATGCTAGAATTTATAGATTTGTTTTAATGAAAATAAATAGAAAAAATACAAATAAAACAAAATGTTTTATGTTTTGGAATGTACCAAAAGCAACAAATTTCAAGTTTTAAATTTCGGAAACAAATATTTTTTGTTTCTTTCTTTTTGTCGACAACATAAAACCTACCCTTGAGAGTTTTTTGAGAAGCAAAAAAACCCAGGGGGGGTTGAATCGCGTAAGATGATAGTTGATTGTCACATTTTTGATCATCACTTGTGATCAAATTGATTTTTCCTTCTGCGTAAGGTGATCACATCCACCAATTCAACTTAATTCAACTTTGTTCAATTTGTCAGTGACATTTGTGAAAAACATTGTTGCCGTAGTCATATTTTCAAGTAAATGCGTTGAAATTGTTAATTTTTTAGTGAATAATAGCAATAATTCTAAATTTAACCATTTATTTTCGATTTTTGTATACTTATATGGTAAAAGAAATATTGTTTTTGATGATTTGGTGACTAAAATTGAAAAAAAGTTAAGAATTTTATAATGTTTTGTATGTGTGTGGTAACTCTAGTCACATTGCCACAAAAATAAAAATGAAACGTCAATTGCATGAGAAGATGACTATCACAATATTTTTGTGATTGGTTTTTAGCTATCACTGTGATGATCACCTTACGCAGACAGAAAGTGTAGATTTTGACAGCTTATCACAAATCAACTTAGCCGATTCCAACCCAGGTTTTTTTGACAGCTCTTGGGGCTGTCAAGAAAACCTGGGTCGACCCTGGGTAAAATTGGTAAAATTCAACCAAAACAACTAATGTCAGCTCTTGGAGTGCTTCTGGAGCTGGTATCTTGCATATTTCAAGCCATTTGCATTTTTGACAGTTGTTTATTCTTTTAAACATTCGGGGTATATCAACAACCAGCTGATTCGAATCTCTTTCTTCTTTTGGAGTAATTTTTGGTCACAGAAGTGTAATTCCCCTACCATTGCATCCACACTACCCTTTTGGGGAAGTCATCATCATAGGACGCTCCACTTTTAATTTATTATTATATCCAAATTATTAAAACTTCTCCCTTCACACATGGGAAGTACACTCCGTTGTATAATTGTCGGAAATAAGCGTGACTGGATCAGAAAAATATCAAATGCTGCAAGGATGTAGGATCTTCATTTATGATCATCATACTTATTGTCTGTCACCATATCTTCAAGCATTTATTCAAGAACTATAATATATAATGCTTTGTTGAACGCGACATAAATGCCAGACTTAGTATAATTTGCATATAAAAGTCGGTCATAAACATAAACTAGAATTTAATTTAGCTGTTTTCAGATTATACCATTTTTAGTTTAGTTAAAAAACAATAAGTAACATTATTTTGTACAAAAACATTAATAAAATCATACGATATTTAACTTTTTTATAAAAAAATCTTTCCTTTTTCATTCGAGATTCTTGCAGCCAAATCTGCCGTCGACAGTGTGATAGTGTTTTTGAATGCAAGATACTGCAGCTCGACTAGGTTCAGTTTAAAAGGTAAATTCGATGCCAGATCTGATTTTATGAACTTAGAAATTGCAGTTCTTAGTTAGTATGACGTGTATGAACTCACCCCAACTCTTCCATTTTACTACAGATCTGCTTGTAGAATTCTTGTATTGACCTCAGAAAACGTCGGCAGTCTTCCCAGTCTGCGTCAAAATAAATTGTTTGCGATTGTAATGGAACGGTTTATAATGCTTTTGTACGGGGTCTCTTCTTTGTACAAATGACAGTACCTGCTGAGTTTGTAGTTTGTATAATCGCTCATACTTCTTGAACATTGTCCAACATTGTGAACCGTGTGTAAGCGCTAAACGAACAACTGGATTGTTTGTTCACACAAGAGTTCTCACGCTATCGCGATGGTTCGGTATTGATCTATGATCCAATGTATTTAAACTTGTCGCACTTGGGCAGCACTCTTCATGTCAACATGTCTGCCTAGCAAGTACTAATTTCGATTACCAGCTTTTAGTTTCGCACACTTTCGTAGGCATGGCCTTCTTCCGCTCACTTCCGTTCATTTTACATAATCCAAATATTAGTGGCCAGTGCCCTTAAATATCGATATCACAGTACAACCTGTGTATTTCGTCAAAAATAAGTCACACATATTAAAGCGAAAATCAAACGAAGGATTTTTCGCTCAAAGCGATCAATCACTTCCTCATCCTAACTTGACAAAGTCCACTGGAATTATGAGGGTCTTATACAATGATGATTTGGTTTTTGGAATTATGAGGGTCTTATACAATGATGATTTGGTTTTTCGAGTGGCGACTTTTTTACTCAATTGCTTTCTTAGTTAAAGAGACAGCAATTCGCAAGAGTTTTTCTTTGCTTGATTTATTAAGGTTTATTTTAGAACTCCCTATTTGAACATTATGTTAAAGATATACGACATGGGGGAGACGACATCCCTTTTACATATTTTTTTTTTACTGATTGCGGGTTTTACCCTAGGTTATTCTATAAAAGTAAACAAGGGCATATTAAGGTAAGACAGGGTTCTGTTAAGTTAATCTCTGGAATTTTTCAAAGCAAGCCTTAAAGTCCATTAGGATGTAGCGTAATGCGGGTATCAGTCAATAGACTTTTTTTTTTTGTCTAAAATAACGCTGATAAAGATCGAATTATTTAAGATGTTCACATAAAACACAAGACAAAATCTTTTATGATATTCCAGAGACCAAATCCTTTATAATGGTGCAAACAAGAAGTTTCCTTATTTAACAATCTGGCACGATTTTGAGGTTCCATTCATCGTGCATGTTATAAGCATATCATGTTTTTTTATATAAGTGAGGACATGCACCTTACCTAATCATCTTTGGTGGTTTTAAATAATTTAGCTGCAAAGCAGCAGTTCGTTTGTTTTTGAGATTTTTAATTGCTGTCCTTAGATACTGACTGTCGGGTAATCTAATAATTGTAATAATTGGTGCCGGACATCTTCATTACCGAATGGTAAACAAAAATAAAAAAAATATTAATTATCCATTTGTTTTCTTTTCAAGGGACGATAAAGACAAAAAAAGTGATAGTGATTCCGATGGTGAGGACCCAGAAAAAAAGAAACTCCAAAGCAAATTGGAAGGCGCAATTGTTATTGAGAAACCCCAAGTGAAATGGTCAGATGTGGCTGGTCTGGAAGCAGCCAAAGAGGCACTCAAGGAAGCTGTAATTCTGCCCATCAAATTTCCACATTTATTCACAGGCAAAAGAATACCATGGAAAGGTATCCTGCTCTTTGGTCCACCTGGTACTGGTAAATCATACTTGGCCAAAGCTGTTGCCACCGAGGCAAACAATTCGACCTTCTTTTCGGTTTCAAGTTCTGATCTTATGTCAAAATGGCTCGGTGAGTCTGAGAAGTTGGTGAAAAATCTCTTTGAATTAGCCCGCCAACATAAGCCAAGCATCATATTCATCGATGAAGTGGATTCAATGTGCTCTGCGCGAACGGATAATGAAAACGACAGCGTGAGGAGAATCAAAACTGAATTTCTGGTTCAAATGCAAGGTGTCGGCAATGATACTGATGGAATTTTAGTTCTGGGAGCAACCAATATTCCTTGGGTATTGGATTCGGCTATTCGGAGACGTTTCGAGAAGCGTATATACATTCCGCTTCCCGAAGAACATGCTCGGCTAGTTATGTTTAAAATTCATTTGGGTAATACGACACATGTGCTCTCAGAAGATGACTTGAAAGTACTTGCTAACAAAACAGATGGGTTAGTTTGTTCAACTTATTGTCAATGAAACGGAAAGTAATATATTTTTGTTTTTTGTCGATTGTAGATACTCTGGAGCTGATATATCAATTGTTGTACGTGATGCATTAATGGAACCTGTACGGAAAGTTCAACAAGCCACTCATTTCAAGGTAATCAATCAATAAAAATGTATATTTGCATGATTCAATCAAATATAAGGGACAAACAGTGTTGAGATATAAGCCTTAAGCTTAATTATAATTAATACAAACCTACTATGGGGAACAGTAACCTTATTTAGCCGCTCACTATGGAATCAGATGCAACTTGCTCCTGCCGTTGGTCTATCCAGATAGGCTCGTCTACAACTACTTCGTCACTTAACGTCCATATTTTGAGAGATTTCCTCCAACTCTAATCGAGAGGCAAACCTAGTCCTGACCAGGAATGTTTGCTCATTTGTTTATTTCGACATTATGTTATTTTAAGTACGTTAGCGTTAACCAATTACAAGGAAGTGTTCATATCATCAAGCCGATTTAAATTGATGCTCTAACCTAATCTCTTTTTAAAGCACAAAGCATTTAATTTGCAAAATAAAAAAAAAATCCCACAAAATAAAGTGTAATTTTTATTTGTTCCTTTCTTACAGAGAGTTCGAGGACCCTCACCTCTTGACAAAAATCTAATTGTTGACGACTTGCTTACACCTTGTTCTCCTGGTGATCAAGGAGCCTTTGAAATGGCCTGGATGGATGTCGACAGTGATAAATTATTCGAACCTCCCGTCACAATGGTAATATCTATTATTATGTTAATCGAATAAGCATTTGAAAATTTATTTATTTCTTTTTTTTAAGCGTGACATGTTAAAATCATTATCTCGTACCAAACCAACTGTTAACGACGAAGACCTTAAGAAATTACAAAAATTCACAGAAGATTTTGGTCAAGAGGGATAGTAAAATAAAAATTTGTTCTTCTTGTTTTGTTTACTATAAATAAATACGGTCCCTCTCATTGTAAACAATTGTTATTCATGTAAAAAATATCAAGAACAAAATTCTTTTTATCGAATCCAAAATATTTAAAATTGTTACCGACACTTTTTTTAGAATATAGTTTTGTCCATATTTTGTTGTTTTTATTTCTGCGATTAAATTCAACAGAAATGTTTTAATCGCATTACTTTTTTTAAGAACACAATATGCGAACACATACAATGCGAAAGTTAATTTTTATTTTATATTTTTGTTTAACTTAAGTAATACAAGCCGGAAAACAAACAAGTTTTGATTTTTTTACTGATAAAATTATACTATTTTGCCGCTTATTTATGAGCTTAAAAAAAAAGAATTTATGTTAAATATTTAAAAAAAAAAAAATGAAAGGTCTCTCAATTTAAAACAAACAAAAATAAAATACGTTTATCTATTTTGAAATTACTTTAACTAGTATGTTTTTTTTAAATAAAACGAAGGTAAAGGCAAATGTATAGTTGAATAAAAGGAATTGGGTAAATGAATAAAATAAAAACATAAAAAGTTATGCTCAGAAAAAACGAAAATGAAGTACCTACAAATAAAAGAACAATACTGCGAAAAACTTTTTAAATCTAATTAACATTGATAATATTCTCTTCAATAATTAGAAACTCTTGAATGCTATGAAGCAGAAATACTTGCCATCCAGAAAGTGTAATGGAATGGAACCAGGAAAAGACTCGAAAACTGCGTTATAATTGCTACAACCAGGAGCAATGGCAACGACACGACGAGTGTGGCTTTATCATTGGAAGACAAATATAGGAAAACGTTTTAGTTATGAATCACGGAAGTAAACATTTAATGACAAAATTAAATTCGTTCATTAAACCTGATTTGTACACACGCTTCCACTAAGGAAAATGATGACACCTGCAAAAAAAAGCTTCTACGATCAACTAGAGGAAACGTACCACAAGTGTTCTATAGTTACGAAGCAAAAATCTTTCTAGATACCAATCTTCAAATATATTCTGGGACTGCTGAAAAATATAGCCTTTACGACAAAACCTTCGATCGTAGTAGCAACCCTCTACTATATAAATTATAAAGCTAGGTTAGGTTAGGTTAGGTTAAGTTAGATCAATGTAGATCCATTGTGATGATCTGAAGTGTATAACTCCCATACTGCGTACCTGTAATGAAAAAAATCAATCATTAATTAAGCCATTCAGAGGCATTCACGAATTTCAGTAGGTCTGTTCCTGAAATGCTTGAGACTTCTTCTATTTCCAGAAAATGGTATTTTCCCAGGTGTTCTTTTCTTGAGCGACAGAGAGCTGGACAGTGACAGAGAAATAGTGTGTCTTCGTGTAATTTTCTTCATCACCACATCCTCGGCACAGATCATCTGAGCTTCACTTCATTTTTAATTTATGGTATCCAAGCAAGTTATGCCCGGTAATAATACCGATGAAAAAAGACAGAGGTTTTTTGTTCAATTGTATGATTCTATCTGACTATTGACTGTTGTGTCTGCTTGGCAAAGATCAAGTGCTGATGCTGTTCTAGCCAGTCAGCTTTTTCGTTACCTGATATGCCGATGTGTCCAGGGACCCAGCATAGCCTAATGTTATGCTGTGAAGCAAGAAGCTTTAGCTCTTCGCGACAACAAGTTACAATTTTCGATATCAGCTCGTGGTATTGCCAACATTGCAACCTGTTTAGCAGCTCCGCCAGAACCTCAGCTTGGAAGACGCTGTTGTAATCAAAAAGTCTAATTGATTTTGATAGTCCAAGGGTTTCTGAGTAGAATCCCGAACCAACACCATTGTCCATTTTCGTATGGCTTTATATGGTCACTAAAATAAAATGTGTCTTAGGAGAGTGTGATGGCCTACAGACGTATCCAGATAGCTCTTTTGGTGTGCACCCGAACGTGCGCATTGTATATGGAGTCCATGGCTTAAGCTGTCATAGGTGCCACTGACCTTTAAGCGAAAAATGTATTGACATTATATTTCGCGCCAAAAATTTCCAGGTATTCCAAGATTTTATCTTCACTTTTATGTTTACTTTAATTACTGACCAATTTATCGCCACTTTTCGTATCCCATACAAAATTTTGCTAAAGTGACTAAACACTTACCAATAAAAGACGCCTAAAAACAAATGATAAACAAAAATTCAAAGTGGCTCACTCAATATCTTTCGTCGCCATTTTGTACAGTTTTAAGATGATAGTGACGTCATAATATGATTAATGCCAATTTACGTCAACAGTTTTCATGAAAACGTATGATATAAAGTTTCGTTTTTACATCAAGCGAAAATTTCCGTCGTTAGATGAGTACCCTTATTGATTTAATTTGCGATAACAACGTCAGTTTTCAAATCAAACAAAAGATTCAACGGTAATTATGTAATCTGAAGACATAACTAATTTTAACTATATTAAAATATTTATTAAAAACTATAAGAACATTAGTTTTTAATTCTCGTTATGTACCGCCAACTTTGAGCATAGCTTCTTGGATGTTATAGAAAGCAATCATTTCCTGTAAAAATATGTAAATACACAAATATTAAGAAAATTAATGATAGAAAAAATAAATATTCCATACTAACTTTACAAAGTTCCAAATTAATACTGCAAACAGACTGATTTGTATGCTTTACTAAGTCTTTTTCATTTGGATTTGTTACTCGAACGTGCGGCATATTATGGTCACCAGTTTCGATAGAAACGATACCATCTCTAGCCAAAAAGGAAACTTGAAAAGCATTTTCAATAGTATTCATGAAACTATTTGGATCAATGACAAGTTTGAAGAAAGGAAGCGGAAATCGATTGTTTGCTTCAAAGGCCTTAATTAAAAAAAATTAAAAATTGTATAAACCTTATCCTAAAGAATTGTTAGTTTCAATCAACTTACCCGATTAATTTGTTTTAATATAATTTTAACCTTTCTAGCGCCTTTATCTTGCTTCTCTAGCTGAGTAACTTCCTCGGGTTCAAGTTCGGCAGCATTCTAGAAAAGATAAAAAAAAAACTTTTGAATATTTTGCCTAATAATTGAAAATATTAAAACTTACATTTTTTGTTTTCCTTTTTTGTTTTTCTTTACTAGCTTTTTGTGTTTGAGTTATAGTCATATCAAAAGAACCCAACATGGAAGTAGAGAATTTCGAAGCATGACAAATTGCCACCGCTATGTCGGCTAAAGCATTCCAGTTATCATTGTCATCTCTGAAGACAATATTAGCCTATGAAATAAAAATTAATAATTTTTGGAAGAATAAAAGATTATGGCAAATTTCATACAATAGCATTTTGGTATATGCCATCGTTAAAATCAATGCTAGATTCTAAGACTCTTGCCACAGTCTGATGGCTCATCTTAAGCAGCTGCGCATCCATCACAACTTCAGCAGTGTGCTCAGCTCGATCGCCAACATTGCCTTCACCGATAATCTCATCAGACTCAGTGATGATGTTTTTGATTGCTGTTATTGTCTGGACGGTATCTTCTGCTTCGACATTTCCACCTGTAATGAGAAGATAACTTAATAATGTTAGGCAATAAACAAAAAGTATGGGAGTAAAGTAACATAAACTAAATTAAATAATGAATATTGTTCGCATGACACCACAAAATGACAAAGCTTGGTCCAATTCATGGTGGATAAAATACACAGCGACCAACTGAACATGCTCTTTTATGTTCAATGAAACGACGCTGACGTCCGTTACAATCGCGAATGATAGCGATGGGCTGATCTAACAATTCTCGAAAAAAATAAAAGGACACCAGCATTCAGATGGCCAAGTTATAGAACAATCTAAGAACGGGAGGCTTGTCGACCTTTAGAAGTCAATCCGATGAACCCGGCTGAGAATGGGGAAGATTATCACTTTTTTAAGCTAAGCAAGAACCCACAACAGGAACACCACCAGTTTGAAACTGTAAAGTGGTACATTCGTACATATGAGACTTTATATAAAGGCATGATTAAAGAACGACGTAAAACAACTTAACAAATTTACGAACTCTTAATTATAAATTTCTCATTGCACATACGTGAAGTAACTTGCGGTAAATAAAATTACCGCCAAAACATTTTTACAACAGCTTTGGATTTTAACTTGTTAAATTTTTGTTTTATAATGAGTTACATTTATTTAACACGTTATTTATGCCAATAATATGTATAATACATTTTATTTAATTATTCAAATTATAACAAACTACCTTCATGTACGTACCTATAGCATTGCCTTTGTCCAAGAGATTTTTAAGACGAATTTTTCGATCGTTTGGAGCACTGCTATTCAAATCAGTCATGATTAAATGTATGCTTATTAAAAATTATATTTTGAATCAATTATTAAAATAAGAAACAATTCGTTTTAAACAAAAGAAAAATTAAAATGCGTTAACATCAACAAAATTTACAAAATGTTTTAAATTTGTAAAAACGTCACTTCAGTTTTGACTTTTTGAAGTTTTCTACGTTCCTTGGTTGAATAAATGGGTCCGTTCAGTATGATAAGTGTAATGAATGCATTCAGACGAGGAAACATAAATATGATGCTACATGTACACCAAAGGGCTTTTTAACAGGCGGCTATATTCTCATATTTCCGTATAGGTGGCTCTTTGACCATGTTTCCACGTAAGAAACTTATGCCTTGTTTCACCAAAATTCACCTAAAAGCATTTAAGTTAACGGAGTAATAAAATTTGATTCGCATTTTAGCTTCAAATGGTTTGCACCAATATAAGAAGGTGAATTTTTAAAAATGAGGAAACTTGATGCCGACCCCGGATTTTCATTCACCACTCATGGCTCTCTTTCATTAGGGCAAGCGAGAGGAGAGCATATATCAATCAAAAAATTTCAACATTATTTTTGTCTTGCATTTTATAGGACGCCTTTAAAATTTATTTGGAACAAAATGGGACTTTAGTTTATTGGCCCTTTTAAAAATGAAAATGGTTGGTGAAATCGAAAAATGCCATTTTAAGATTTAATAACCCAATAAATATTTAAAAGTGTTTGGAGAAACTGGCCATTAATCTGTATATTTCGCTCTTCCCTTTGTGTTTTTCCTTTTTTTAAAATGGCGGCTAATTAAATATCCATTAAGTGTGCATCTACCAGCGCTGACTAGAAAATGTATGCAAACTACTTATTTCTCCCTTCCATAATGTGTATTGCAACTCTAATGTGTATTGCAAGAAGCAACAATATTTTGGCACGCACACTACAAAAAGAGAGCAACACGAAAGAGAACGTCAAGCGTTCTTCACTCAATCTTTATAAATTTTTTGATTTTTTCCCCGTACATACGTCCCTTCAAGTAACTCCTCCCACCATCACTAATCATGATTTTCTACACTATTCTACATGTGGAAACATGGACTTTCACACCACAGAAGTTCTTACGGTTGAAATTCTGTTTGCCACCAATTGCCCCCAATTGTTTGGGGTGATTTTCTTAATTTGACAGATTCTTTAAAATTCTATTGCGCATGAATTGTGTTAAATAAAATTTATTCCATTGACTTTTTCACAGAAGCAGAATCGGCCCCTAGCAAAGTAGCAAATACTCAAGTGATAACAAAAAGTATTTACCACAGCGAATATAATAGAATTCCCCACTAAATTTTCATTCAATGAACGAGAATAGCTTTTTTGTACCAAGTAAATCGAAGAAGTGAAAGTTATACATGAATATTAATTGATTTTTAGTGACCTATAGATATGTAACCATTCGCCCCGTATTTCCCAGGAGAGTCCTGTATTTGAGTAGCCTGTTCCGGGTTTTTATTTAGGAAATACATTACGTACAAATGTCCCGTATTCAATAGTTCCGTGAAATGTCAATTTTGTCAAGCGTTTATCTCTATCGTGCTTCGATACTTCGATTCTGGATGATGAAACAGTTTTATGAACAATTAATGGTATTATCAGTGGCACAAAATTATAGTCAACTTAACTCGAAACTACCACAAATTTAATTTGACACTATGCCGAAAATAAATGTATTTATTGTCGTATTAATGTTAAACTAAATTTGGCTTTGTTTTAAGCTAAGTTGACTATAATTTTGGGCTAGTGTTTTCACCCATAATAATTCTTTAGAAAGCGGATATCCTTTATAGCAGACGATTGCTAGGTTTGTCGGTCATATGGGGAAGCATAATGATCTATGTACATTGTACAAGCAGAAAATCAAGTGGTAGTTTAAAATTTAAATGGCCAGTTATTACAGCTATCAGTAATACGTATCATATTTTTTTTTTTAAATACTAAAAGTAGGTAGGTATTCAATACACTTTTTTTCTAACTTTCAATACACTGCTGAAAGTCCATTTTCCATTCCTGTGTCCTATAGGTATATAGCCTACTAAAAATCAATTTATTATTATACATATATAACGATACAAAGGTCACTAAAAAACAAATTTTAGCAATACATCAAGGCGAATGTGAAAACTATTTTTTCGATTCACTTTTTCACCATTATGACCAGTTTCTCCAAACACTTTTAAATATTTACTTAGTTATGTTCAATTTCAACAATAAACTAGCCACATTTTTTTCAAATTTAAATTTGAAAATATGAGTCAAATGTCATTTTCGAGTAGTTTAACTCCGAAGAGGAGGGAATCATGAATCCAATGGATCACTAAAAACCCTCCATTTTTCCATTGTGTTTGTAGTATTGTTGACCAATAATTGTTTACATTTGATTTTTGTAACCCCAAACGAAGCAAAAACGAATTAAAAAGTATTTTTTCACTACTTGTTTCTATTTTTACTTATTATTTAAGTTCTTTAATTATAAAAAAGAAATAAAAAAGCACTGTGCGTATTGTTCCATAATGGCTTAGACCATATGGACGATGCAAACAATATAATATATGTGCTAGTAAATTGTGACAGCACTCCCAACACTTCCAATTCATTTCCGAAACGCAAATTAGCACTCCCAAACAGTGCTGTCGTTTTGGAAAAGTCCAAAGCAGTACATTCCAAAAAATTTTGCATAATTTTTGAACAAAAGCAATACGCATACAATTTTTTTTTTAAATTCATATTTATTTTTATTTTTCTTTACAATAAAAAAAAAAACTTAGATACATATATCTACTTTACATATCTGTAAGCAAGCCTTTTAGTTCAATTGCTTAGTCTTATTTTAACATAAATATTTTTATTAATTTCACTTTTAATAAAATAGGAACTTTTTTGTAATAAAACTAAACATATACTAAAGCTATATAACTACTATACAAAAATAGATTAATAAAATAAAATAAAAATATCGCAGTTAATTTCAATTATTATTTGTGAATTTTTAAACACATTTAATATGTAATTTTAGCACGAGAATATTTTTTTATAAAGACAACACAAAATTATATTTTAAATTCAGGTAACTAGTAATAATTTTGGAAGGCAAACAATGTTTATTGAATTTTACATTATTTGTATTTTGATTAGATTTCTTTGGGTGAAACCCAATCTATAGCGCTGCTATGCCTTATTAATTCCTTTGCCATTAATATTGAATTGACTGTGGATGTCAGTAAAGAGTTTCTTTTTTTATCTTTTATCAAAGCTACTTGCGAAAATATGCGCTCTGCACTTGCACTGCTATACGGAAAGCATAAAATGGACCCAACAAATGTTTTTAAAATTGGAAACATTGGGGCATTTAGTACGTTTTTTAAATTAAAGATAGCGCTCCAATAGTCTTCGAATTTCAAATCTATACTTATCATACTTTGATGTAAAAGAGCCCTCCATTCATCATCAAGGTCATCGACAAGTTCTTCTTGAATTAAATTTGGAAACAATTGTATAAGCGGGGTAAGGCTTGGGGATTAATTTTTTGGATCAATTATTTGGATGGCTTCTAAAACTTTATCTTGGAACTTAATTCTTTTTCTTATTTGCGTACATAATTCAATGTAGTAATCTCTTCACTTTTTTTTATATTTTGTATAACTTCAACTGTTAAGCCCCCAGAGCAAACTAAAATGTTAGCTTGTGCGCTAAGGTAGATTTCTTTTGAGTCTAAAAAGCAATCTTTATTGCAAAAATCTATTGAGTTCAGAGACGTCACCGATAAATTCGTTTTTGACAAAGTTAGATAAAATAGTTTTAAAATACATTTTTACTGTTGAAAGCAGAACGTGAATAAGCGGTTCTTCGGACTGGTATTCAACATTAATTTTGTTTGTTAGTTTTAAAATGTATTGCAAGAAATATAAGTATAATTTTATTTCATCTGTCATATGTGCATAAATACTATGAGCTAAGTCTGCATTCTGTTCTAGCTGATATGTGATGAAATAATGTTTCAACGGAACCCACTGCTCTAAGATTCGCGATACAAAATTTTCAAGCGATAGCCACCTGGTACAGGATGTTTTTAATATTTTGTGGGCCTTTGCGTTGAAAAACTCTTGAAAATCACGAAAATCGCTTAGAGCTGTGGGAAAAAACAAGTAAATATCTCTCGTTAATCTTTCAACATCCTGCGGTATCTTTTTCGATGCTGCAATGGAACATAAATGAATGGAATGACATGTACATCCCATTACAAATAATATTTTTTTTCATGTTTGGTTTTATGAACAACAAATTTGGAAAAGCAATAAAAATGGCAATACAAAAATGAAAATGCAGTACAAAAAAAAAGTGTGCAGTACGGCAGTACGGACCAAGCCAAAGCAATACAAATATAGCTTTTGCAGTACGTTCGACAGCATTGCTCCCAAACATCACTCCGAACAGCCACTAGAACGGTTTAGAGTGTTTTTTTTCACTCGGAGGGCCCTCCGAACGTCCACTCGAATATGACAAAAGAAAACCTTGAAAATTGTTTGATGGATATTATGTTCTCCTTTTATTTATTAAATTCTGACAAATAGCACAGTATACATACATACTTTATCACAGAAATAAAATATTTCTTCAATGGGTTGCTGGCAAAATCTCTCTATTCAAAATATCGTTTTCGAAATCTCGTATTACGAAATCTTGCAAATACATAAACCCGATTTTCATAATTTCTCAACTCAAAATCCTGTTTCATAGAATTTAGCAATTACAAAAACTCGCAAACTTAAATCTCTAAAACTCAAATCTCGCACTAAAAGAAGAGTAGTGTCAGTTTGAGACGTAAAAACAGTGAGATTGATATGCTGCCCCCCTGCAACCAACCCCTCCCCCTGCTAGCAACCTTTAGTATTTGTGGTGGCTTATGTATCTCTATTCGTTCTATGAAAAAAAGTTACTAAGCTATTCAAACAATTACAGCTTAACACAACAGTCAGGAATCTACTCAATTTCAAATGAATACCAACTTTGAAGTTCCAAAAAAGACTATTTTAAAATATCTATTTTTCTTATTTTAATCATTGAAGCACCCCTTTATTGTCGTTAATATCACTTATTATGAAATTCAGTACAAAAAGTTTCAAAGAAAAACAGATTGGTGTACCTAGGTAGGTACTTTTTTCAACTTAGAATTTTAAACGAAAGAAATCGGCCCAACTGTTTAAGCTGCAAGAATAGTTCTTATACCATATAAAAAACACAATTGTTCCCTAAACTGAAAGTAATGTAATGTGGGAACAAAAAGCTGCTTGCCAAGAAATGTAACAACAACGCAACTTAAATTTTGATTATTTCAAACACTTACTTTAAATAATTTTGTTCGATGCCTGATTGTTACGTATGATTATTGTGACCTTAAATTATCGTTCTGCCACGATGCGTATGTGTCATTATATACGGGAAACGACAACGGCATCTACACATATACTCATCAGTGCGTTTTGTTTTAAATATCGCATCATTAACAATAAAACAGCAACAATTTTACTGCAAATATAAGACTATTACTTACGTATTGGTTCCAATATAAAAAGTTAGAGATAACTTAACTTACCGATGATAGAGAAGCCCAAAAAAGTAGATTCCGTCATGTCGTGTGGATGTGTGTAGTCTGAAATTTTCAAAAACAAAAAAAAAAAAAAACAAAATTTTTAATATTGAAAGTATCTAAGATAAGCTAACATCAAAAGCCTAAGGATTTTGGTTCATTATAGGATAAAAATGCATTTGCATACTAATAAGTATGCAATTTTACCCCACCAACTTTGATGAATAGAATGCATGGATATTTTGAAAACTAAAAAGTCCTAATACAATTTTGAAAAATACTTTTAAGTTACATTTTCTTAAGGTATGGGTCATTAACTGATTAAAGTCTCTACCCCACTGGATATATCCTATAAATATAATAGCTGATCTGATCTGATCCAAATCAGATTTGCAAAGAACAACAACACAAGATCCAACTTTGTTTCTAGATCTTGCAAAATTCCAATCCGTTACGGATCAGAAGGGATAATAAAATACGGTTATTATAGAAACAAAATCATTATGTAGTAAAGTTTTATTTCCTATTTGTTCAGGTGAAATTGAGCTAAAACTAAAAAAATTACCATTTGCAGGAAAAATGCAACATAGGTAGGGGAGAGGTGGGAACAGTGAGACAGTACGAACAGTAAAACATTCAATTTTTCTGCTTCCCAATAACACACACAGATATTTCGATGCCAACAATATAAGTTCTTTTTCATTGTGTTACTTTTGTTTCCGAACAACATCCGCAGTTGGTTGGTTGCTTTCAGTAAGTGAGGACAAACCCATTTTTTGTTGTGTTGCAAAAATTTGTACCACATCTTGCGATTTGCATGATTTGCCTTGCCAGTTTTTCGTGCATTTTTTTTTGATGTAACAAAAACTTAACACTGAGACAGGTGCCCCTATATGTGTTAGATATACATATATATACATCTATATATGTAGATTTTTACATGTTATTATTACATACATAAATATTTTATTAATTTATCATTATTTAGCAAAACATTTTTTTTTTCTTTTTTGTTGTTTTTAATTTTTTAACAAAAATATGTTAATAAATGTGGAAATCATGTAATTTTTTTACAAAAGTTGTTAGACGAATATTATTTAAGTTATTGTACTGTCGATCGACGCTGTCTCACTTTTCGGAACCCCAACGAACAGTGAGACGGTTTGATCTTCTGCAGCAATTTACCTTATAAGTAAGTTTTTTTTTATTTATGCAGTAAAATTTTAATGGCAAAATGCAGGAGAAAAGTGTTTTAATAAACGATGAAAAAATCGTTTTGAAAGCTCAAAGGAGTTCGGAGATATCACTGTTTAAAAAAAAAGTGTCTCACCTTTCTGACCTCTACCCTACTATACCAAATTGGTTATCTAAAGTACGAACAAGTCGCGTCTTTCAATGTACAAATGTTTACAAAGTACTCTAACTTCAAACTTTGTCTTTTATTGCAGCTAAATTCTTTTAAAATTGTTCTCCTTTTACATTTAATTTTTCTCTACCTCTATTATTGTATATTATTATTATTATTATTATCGTCTCAACAAAACAAAACAGAAAAAAAAATTGTATCGTTATTTTTGTTCCAAGTAACTTATTGTAGGTAAACTATACATTGTACCATCCAGCTCCCCCACTCTAGCTATCAATATCTACCTACAGAAGCCGGAGCTCGAAACACATCATGGAGTTTCCACTTTCATCAAGTTAGTAACTTCGTGGCTCCCGTACAATTCGCTCTTGCATTTTATTTTAAGTCCATCGTCATGGTAGCTTTTTCGTTAACTTGACATCACCGAAGCCATTCAACTCTAGTTTTGTCGTTCCGGAGTGAATTAAAACAAAAAAAAAAAACTTTAACCCGAAATAGTTAAGGTTTTGCCAAAAATTGTTGTTGTTTTAGATTTAAATTATTGTACTGTCAAGTCTCTTGCTCGTTTCATCGAATAGAAAAAAACGCCGTCGCGGTGCCTGGCAAAGAAAATTTATCTACATAGGTACATTTTATAATTCGTTTTCAGAAAAGCTATAGTATTAATGTGTTGACACGAAACGAGATTTCGAAACCAAGTACAAGATACTCATCATGCGAAAGTCAAACGCAAGGCCCATGAATGGATAAGAGTGATGGTCAAACTATAAGAATAACTATAATCAGATACTTTAATTATTAAAGGTATGTCTATACATTATAACTTCATTATATTGTGCAATAAAATTCAACAAAAGATAATATTTAAATGTATGTACCTATGTACCTATCTATAAACTACATAAATTATAACAGTTTGTTTGTTAAATGTGGGGCAAGTGCATAATGTAAGTGCAAAACGAGTAACGATGGTCAGGCCAACGATTTAGCTTTAAGATTGATTTCCAATAGTGACAGTGCGGCGCGACTGTTTTTCATGCAATTTTGAAGCCCGTATGAATTGTTGTAGCTATTTAAATTTACGTATTTAGGTCAACACTTTGAGTTCTTTGCGCGTATTTTCGTTAAAGTGAGTAACTGACTAACTAAATGAAAGTGGAAAAATAAATTATGAAATACTTCGTTCGTTGACTGATAAAAATGTTTCCTGACTGGTATTTTAACTGTGGTCTTATTAATATTACTAAACACCATCAAAACTAAAACTTAATCGTCAATCCATTGATCTTATAGTTTAACTTTGAAACAAAACAAAACAAAAAATGTTAAAATGATTCACTCGGAAAGTAAATTATAGTGGAAGCGCGCAAATGGCTAACACTTTTAAAGTATATAGCGGTTTATGGTTGTTTGAGGTTACATGCCTGCATATTAGTTGTATATCTAACATTCGATGGCTTGTAAAAGTTAGTGAAGCATTATTCCGTGTAGTTTCTCTGTAAGATACAAGAAAGTTTTGCATTGTTTCCCTCAAATAGACAAACGATAACCGGAAGACGTGTTGAAAAAAATTCGTGCGAATTAGGTGAATCGAATCCGTTGACATTAATGAGTTTTGATTTTGGGGTCAAGCTTGGGTACAGTACTCATCTGTTAGTGCGGTGACAAATGCATTTTGTTTTTGTTTGTTTTTTCTTTTGTCGGCTTTGTTTTTTGCTTAAAAACGACACTTTAAGATAAACAGCAGACTGTATTTTCAAGATGTTGATAAAGTTACTTTCACAAAAAGGGTTACTTTCACGTTTGGTAGTCTACAGAAAATGGTCACGGCCATTTTCCTTCTATTGGCCAAACAATGCAATGAAAGATAAAAGAAAATGAAATGGTTGTATTAGTTTTTATAGTAGTTTAGTAAAAACAATAATTTTTCTAACCGTTTGAGGTAGCCGGGCCTATGATTTGGCCGGTCAAATCAATAATAAGACCAATTCTAACTTAAAATACTGCAAGGACTTATACCTACAAGACCGTAGCCAGAAAACCATTTCGGGGGGGGGGGGGTTTACTCTTTCGAAGAAAAATTCATAGAATAGCGTGTAATCGATATAAATTAAGTGCTCGACTCAGTCGAACGAACTAGCTCTCGTAGAAAACTATGAGAATGGGACTACAAAAAAAATAAATTTATCAAATTAAGTTGAGAGACGAACATTTTTACAAAATGGCCTTGACATACCTAATACATATTCTTATTAAACGGTAGCTTAGCAAAAAACTAGGCGTTATCAATTTATGGCCAAATTTGTAAAATTCGTTAACATGAAATCTCTTTTATTTGAACTTAAAACCAAAAACATGAAGTGCAGTTGTAATAACAGCAATGCAAAAACATAACAATTGCATATACATTTCTATAGTATTTTCATGCTGAATAATCACCGCCTGGCCATCTTAAGAAACTTGTGAATAACACAATTTCAGGTTCGTGCATTTACTAGTTGTCTATTCTGTAACTCTGACAACAGTCGTAAACATATATGATTTTTGTTTTGGTTACGACTCTTGTCAAGGAAATATGGATTTTAGAGCCAATAAAATACATTGTATATTATTAATTTGTTTTGTTGAAGACTATTGTTAGGGTAACAGAATAGACACTTAGTAAAAGTAAGAACCTCCAAATGTGTTTTTTTTTAGATGGCGCTGCTCCATGGTTGTACTATAGAAATTTATATACAATGATATAACATTGCCAAAGTTTTATCAAAATAGATAATCGTTTAGAGAAAATTAAAAAAAAAAAACTAAACCGTTATATGGATTTTGTCAATCCATCATCTTTTTTGACTTAAAAATAAATAAATTGCTAAGTATTAAATTTATCGGAAATCCGACCGGGAAAGGAATTTGCAATACAAAATTTCTTGTTAAAAAATTGGTATTTACGGGGTTAAAGATCAGTATTGTCCGAATGCAAATAAAACTATTTCATTCTTTTCCCTACGTTTCTCTGGGGGCTTTCCAACTACTTCAGGAGAGATTAGTTTTTATTAACTGAAATTTAAATTTAATTTTTTACACAATATATATGTACTTATGTATTTAACAATTTTAAAAATAACTTACTTTTAAATTAGTTTTATTATTAGTATTTGTTGAATATTTCTTAATTTTCAATTTTCACTAGAAGTTAAGCCATTTTTAACAATCATAGCCACCAATATCTTTATCAGTCTGTTTTTCAGTAATCACTGAACCGATTTACACGGTTCGGATGTTGTTGGATAAAGAAAATTAAATTAGGTTGTGAGGACTATATTTTTTGACAGATGTCGACGGTTTGGCTAAAAAACGACACCAAAGTTGCACTTCCGGAACTCGAAAAAATAACTATTTTCAATATTTTTTTTTTGTCAAAATACTTAAAAAAAAGAAAACTACAAATTTGGAGAACTAGAGTGTTGATTCTTAGCTCAAATGTTAATTTAATAAGAATTCATCAACAGGTTTTCAAAATATTGCATTAACAAAAAAACGTTAATAACATACAAGAACTGTCATTATTTACTTCTGAGACTTTAAAACTTTGGTTCTTAAAACCGCGATGTTATTATTCAATTTATGAAAAGTATTTGTTTATTTTATAGAGCACATATAACAACGGATTGCTCTGTTACGTAAAATTTGTCTGTTGCGTCATGCCATCTGTCAGACTATCGGTGCATATATGTGCGGATGCGTGAATTGCCTTTTCACATAGCCAAATTTTTCTGAAAACGACTCTTATTCTGTTTTTAACCTAAAATGCACATATTCAATATTGCGGTAGGTACCGATCAACCGATGTTATTCAAATTTTTAGTTCAAGACGTTCAAATTCTTGGTTATCTACTTACAATACAAAAAAAATCATACTATACACATACATATATTTGTTTAAAAATAAAGTTATTTGTATTATAAAATGCGTTCTCCATTAATAATATATTTTAACTTTTATTTTTGCAAAAAAAGTACTTTTGCTGCTTGTCTTTGGACAACAGAAAGTATTTAGCTATTTCTTTCAAAAACTATAGATTAATATAAATTTCTAATGTTACTTAGGTTTTTGTAAGAAATAAAGATAAAATTAAAAAAATTAAATTAATGATACCAATATGAGTATCAATCAAAGTGATATATTATGTTAAGCCAATTTTTTGATATTTTCCCCTTAACTTCGTACGCGTACCTTATTCAACTAATATTCCAATCTTATTGAATTTTACTTTTGTATTAAATTCTCTTCTGCTTGGGTAAGTGACTAAATATTTCATTTCGTTTATTATAGCTATCGAATAAATTCTTACCATTAAATAATAACCAAAAGACATTCATTTATTTCATTTCATACATCCTAACGTAGGTATATGATACACATTTTTGAATGAAGCTTTATATATATTTCTACTTCAAAGAATTGCGTACCCACTTAAGTCCTTATATGGTGCACTTATTCTACCCATTAAATTAAATTCAATTAACTTATGCACACTTATGATCTACTTTACTTTCAATTTCGTGCAAACCACTAAGTGGAACGTATCACTTTATGTTCCACTTTAATGTTTATGATGATGATGAGTATGAGCAAAATATGCTTAATGCAAAATGTTTGTGTTTTTAACAGGATCGAAATAAATTCACAATTATTTAAATTCAAAACAATTGAGAAAGGTGTGAATATTTGTACGTATACCTATCTATTTAAAAAGATAAAAGTTTTTGTACCATTAGTTCTGAATGAACTCGCGTCTATTTAAATCACTTAAATAATTAAATTACTCAAAATGATAATAACTCATTTTTATGTGTTGTTTAGCTTCAACTTCAATTAGGTAAAAGCTAAAAAGAAAGGAAAACGATTAAATGGTAGAAATATTTTTAATTATCATTATTATAATAACAATAAAATTATAAACTGCCGGCTACGCAAAAGTATTTCGAAATTTTTTGCTGGTCATTTCGTTTTATGTTCTTCCTATTGTTTTAATAATGATGATCACGTCCAGCACATCCAAAAGATAGAAATGCTTAATTATCCAAAGGTTATTTTTATACAATATTAGAATACTCTTTTTAAGGCTCATAAAATAATAAAACAAAATTGTTAATCTACTGACTGAGACTTAAAACTCAATTTGTAAAATGTAAAATGCAATGCATGGAATGGATAACCTTGAAACAAATTTGTTTTAGCTGCTAAAACACTGACTCATTGTTGATATGAGCATTTATTTGGATTAAAGATTTACTACATAGCTAATTATTTAGAAATGTGATGTTATGATGTTTCTATTATTGCCATCACATTTCATGTTTTCACCGCAGGGGTTGATTACGCAAGGGTGAATTTTTCGGTTTATCCATTACAATAGAAACTTAAGTAAAACAGGTTAAAAGGGTTATATCAACAAAAAATCAATGCTCAAAATATTACTTTTTGTGAAAAGGATGTGTCTTTAGATAGGGGAGAGTGGGTACAAACGAACATAACAGTGGACTTACAACCGGTCCAAAACGAAAAATTATATGAAAAAATAGAAAAAAAAGTAAAAACAACCATAAAATGTTGGGTATGGGTTTCAATATTGCTTACGAAAATATGCAATTTAAATTTTGTTGGTGTTTTTCTTAATATTTCTAGTAAAAAAGAAGTATAGAAGTTGTGCCAAACTGTTATAATTTTTAGAAAAACTACATTTGTTACGCCTGCTTCTTAATTTATGTAGTTAATGTAGTATATATGAATCAAATTGTAGTAGATGTTAAAGTTGAAGAATTTAAGCGGGCTGTAGGTCAATAAAAAAGATGTTTGCGTTAGTGCAACGTGTCCGAAACGTTGCACTAACGCAAACATCTTTTTTATTGACCTACAGCCCGCTTAAATTCTTCAACTTTAATATATATATAAAAGGTCACGTAAATATTAACATTACTTGTAGTAGATGTAGTTTCAACTGTCCAATTATCTGTCAGTTTTCATTTAAGTGTCACTTTTAAGTTTGAATTTGAATGTTCAGTTATAAATTTCTTATAAAAATTAGCGTATAAATTTCCCAGCTTCTAACACAGCAGATGAAAGTATTTATTCAGATAATCAACCGATTATCTCTTCGCCTTTTTAATACGTAATTTTAATAATTTATCAATTATCACTATTAATAAATTGCAACATTATAATCGTACGTATCAGATAGATATTATCCAAGCAAATTGATATCAGTATCAAAGTAATTGGCCTAAAAGTGAAACTGATTAACCTTCAAGAAGTCATGTTGAAAATAAGAGCACATTCAATTCATGTATTCAAGGCCACATCTTGTCGAAGAACTTATCTAAGAAAATAATTATTTAAGTTGGTTAACAATGAACATTTAAGGAGGTTAACAAGTTTTGAATATCTGTATCAAGGTTATGGTATATTCAGGTTTTTCAAGAACTTGAATAATTTAAGCATACCTACATACAACGACTGGAGGACTTTAATGTTTCTTTAGGTAATTATTAATAAGTAGAAATTGCCTGGTTCGTTGTTGGCTTGGCAGTAGGTACAAAATTGTTTACAATTCTACTTAGTTATTTTATGTATAGGGTGACGCACTAAAAAATGTGTATATTTTTTATTTATTAAATTAAGTATGAAAACGTTATTGTTTTTTTTTAATCCGGAGTAATATGGAATATGAACCAATATATAATTGTCTAGATACAGTGAGATTTGATAAGAAAAAGAAACGAAAAATAATGAAATACTTATAGTTAGTTACTCCGAGTGAGTTCTCGCACACTTGTCGTTGTCGGATATTTCAGATAATACGTTTTTTTCTCACACCCCATAATTCCAAAAACACCAAAAGTAGAAGTCTGGACTGGAGTGGTCAAATTGAGTCAGTGTGACGCCAAAAATATCCGGAAACACATCCGGTAAAATGTTTATTGTCGGACAAGCGCTTACACAGTACTCTTGGAATCTTACTTCCTCCAGTCCGAAATCAATAATCAAAGTACTGTATTACTCACTGTCACCAGACACATTGGCAGAGTAAACATGTCAGTCTCGAAAAAAATGATCCACATGGTGGCAACCCTCAAACTCTACCATGTACGGACAAAAACTAAAGTTTTATAATTTCCATTAAGACATTGTAAAAATATTTTTTAATAGTAATATCAGCATGCAATTTTTCCATGGGCAACCGTTTGGCAAGCTTGATGCTACTTTTTTCAAAAGCCAGGGCCAAATACATACATATGTATTGCTAGCTCCGACCGCGACGGTAAATCATAATACTAAAAAATAGCAAGTTACGATATAACTGCGTGACTGCATTGTTTGAATATCTAGCTCAATGTTCAATATATAGTCCTCATCACTCCATATGCGGAGTAGAATCTTCCTCCCAATAGGCTTCAGGAGAATTTCATCAGATCTCACAAAGTCCACGCAGCTGAACTTATGGAATGTTATTTTATTCGAGGGGTTTGTCACTAGCCAGTTTAGTGGTTCAATGATTTCAATATTTCAAATGACTAGAAATATGATTTCAAACAGTATTTAAATTGATTTAAAAATATTGTGATTGCATTGATTTTAAATAAATTTACTGATTTCAAATGATTGTAAATTAATTCAAGTGATTTCATTATGATTTCAATTCGTGATTTCATTATGACATTTTTTATTTCAAAAAAACTTGAAGTGATTTATATAGAGTAAATTATCTCATATCAAATAATGAGTCACTTCATTGCTTGCAGTTTGATTTCAACTTTCAACTTTTTATTGTTCTTAAAAGCGAGCACCTTAAACAATTTGATAAAATGAAAATGGGCTTATTCTTGAAAAACAAGAACTACACTGTGGCAGTAAAAATATTGTTTAAAAAAAAATAAAAAAAAAAAACAGAACGAAAGTTTATGATTAAAAAAAAGGTCGCCACACTTTTAAAAATATTGTTCCTTTTCTGTTAAAGCAAGACTTCGTCGTCAAATGACATGTTCTGGGTCAAAAGATACCTGTTTGTCTACCTTGTTGACACATTACCATGTTTACCGATGCGTTGACTGACTAAAGGTTAACCATCACAAACGGAAGTCTCTATCAAAGAAGTTAGCCTTGAGATTATTTTGTTTTCTTAGTTATAATTTATAAGCGTATATAAAGTATGCATGTTTTATAAACAAATTATGACTTTGACATCAATTCAACGATATTGCCTTAAATCTTTCCCATAAAAATCATGGTTTATACAGTATGACCTATTGTACTCGTAAAGAAACTTAAGAAACTATAATATACATTACTCATGTATCTCATCTTCTCTTCCGATTATTTGAAGTGACAAACAAGGGACTATGAGGTTGAAGTTTTTCTTGTTAAAATATCAAAAAGAAAAATTATGTGCATTTCCGCTATCTATGCATCCATATCGTGTGTAGTTAAATGTGTTGACACAAGTGCATTGTGCGTGAGGCACGATATTTTATGCGAGTGCTTAGCCTCTCCGCATAATAATGTAATTGTTTATGATGGCATTAAATTGTATTTGTATTGTGTATTCTATACTTTTCAAATGTTTAATAATTATTACTTTAAAAATTATGTGTAAGTACAGGGTGATTAGCATAAGATGCAAGGAAATGTTTTTGTCGTCACCCACAAGAAGTTAACTTTAACATTCCTTATTGACATTGGTGAAAAAATCGTTCTTTTAATATCAATTTTAAAGAAAGTTAGCATGTTTGCAGTTCCTGAAAATACTTGTGTTGTTGTGCGATTACACTTGCTCTTCAAATCAGATTCCTCTTCTCTAAAATTAATACATCCTCTGAAAATTTGTAATTAATTGTGATTTATTTGATACTAGCTGTTACCGGCACGTTGCTACCGCAGAAGAAATGGAAGAGGATACATCCTTTTTGAAAGAGTATAGTCATTGATCCTATCGGACCAACATTATGTCATGGGCTTTTATTCTAGATATTATTTAAATATTATAAAGGTGTTATTTTGAGTCAAATCGGTTTGTTTTATTTTCAAATATTTAAGTACGAGTCTGCAAGGCATATTGCCTTCTAAATGGCAACAGGAGTTGCACGACAGTAGTTAGAAGGAGTAAAAAGATAGGAAATAATTGTTTTGCTACAAAGGATAAATAGTTAGTTGACTTTTATTTTTTATTGCATACCTCATGGTCATGGGCAACGACCAGCATACGCTGGGAGGGATGCTGAAAAGAAACAAAAAAAAACTATATATACGTGTGGGCAAGGCCGTAGCCAGACAATTATTTCGGGGGGGGGGCTTATACTTATTCCATACACCAATCAATCTGTACCTTTCTGTAGATGTAATAAATAAAATTAGTACAGCCCATTAACCCAAAATCCACCAAACACGACTTTTAATTGCGATAATGATACTATTCTATGTATAAGGCAAGTTATGGATTCGTCAAAAAAAAAAAAAAATGAGATAACAAATAAACATGATATTGCGATGATAGGAAAGTAGACAAAAGTGTGTTGGAAAATTCTGTTCGTCCGACTGCCTGTTTGTAGATCTGCAGCCTAAATGGATAGGCTGATTTGAAAACTTGGTTCAGAGTGTTTATTTAGTAGTCTCGCACTAGGCGTTGTTGGAATTGGAATTTTAGCTCTAAAACTGAATTTTTCTAAAAATGACCTTAACGATTTTGATGAAACAGTACAGATTTATCTTAAAACAGTACTTCCCATAGAACCGATTTTTTAAAATCAGAATTTCTCGCTAACAATTTCAATTAAATTTAAAATTTAGGCAGGTTTTTATGATCAAATTCATATACATAACTTTTTAGATTTTTTTGAATATGTTGGAAACGCGAATATCGAATTTTTTCAGATTTTTTTCCAGATGAACTACAGATTTCGATGTATTGAAATACTAAAAAAATTGCAAAATATTTTTCAAAAATTAAAAAAGAAAACGGTTTAAAAACGGTTTATTTGGAAGGGAAATAAGAATATACGTTTATACTATACATATTGTTTCATGTAGATGCATACACATACCTATCTAGGTATACTAAATTTCCTTGAGGCGTTTAGTTATTCATCATGTGCAATCGAAGCAAAAGTAACCTGGCATCTTGAGGCTGTGTTGTTTGAGGTTGTATTTTAAAACTGTTAGAGCTACCTTAATAAATTCATCGAAAATTATGTTGGTACCTAACTACGTAGGCTTAAAACTAAAATCAGAAAATTTTGAACATAATCACTAATTATTTGAGCACAAATTTCATACTTATGCGGAAAAGGTTGATTTAAAGATGCATTTCTAAAAAAAATCAGGGGGTGGGGGGTTGAACCCCTGTGACCCCCCCCCTTGGCTACGGCCTTGCGTGTGGGATTGAACCCGCAACCTCTAGTTTAACAGCCAAGCATCACTCATTCATTGTACCATTGCCGATTATGTATAACAACAATATGCCATTCTCGATTCCACGTGATGTGTTTTATTGCAAAATTAAGCCGCTGGCTTTTACGTGCCGCTTTCACTCAATGGGATAAAAAGTACTTAAAGTACTGCTCAAATACTTAAGTACCTGGATACTTCGTATACTTGTACTTAAATACTAACATTGGTATGTACTTGCCTTTTCAAAGTACTAGTACTCTATAAGGGTATTCGTATTGAAGTACAAATATGTAGGTACAAGTCCGGGTATTGGTACTGGTACTGCTTTGAAATAGCTAAGTCATCGCCAAGTTACTCTTCCACAAGAAAGATACTAATTCCATTTTAACCTTTGTTCTACTCCGAAATATAATCAACCCTATGTCAAGGTATTCGTTTCGAAGAAAACAAATTCCGACTTCTACAAATTCGGAAAATGTACAATGGAAATATCCCTCCCAGAAATTTCCGATAGAGCCTCCTCCCAGAAATATAGCCACATTATTTATTATTGTTAATGCCCTAGCCCTCTATTTATTAAATAACCAACCACTTTCAGTTTTAAAATAAACTTAATATGTAGTCACATTGTGTCTCAAATAAATTTTAAAAGGGTCTTTTAAATAGAAGAACAGCTGGCATTCAAAATCCAAAATAAAACAAAGAGAAAAAGCTTAAATTGTTCAATTGATATGTTCTTTTTTTCTTTTATTCATGAACTATTCCACTATCCAAATCCATCATCCAAGATCCACATCCAGGGTTGGCACACAATTTTATTTTTATTTAAAACCACAAGCTAAAGTTGGTGCAACATAATAATATACTCCGGATCACTTGATTAAGGACAGGCAGTTTTCTATTTTCATTTTGCGATAATTTTCAAACCCCTCGGTTTTTCGGGGAAAACCAAATGCACAATGAATGAAGGATATACTAAAAAAAGGATTATGTTGATAATTGCAACATTTATGACGCTTTTCCCAAAAATGTCATAAAATGTACCTGCTTTTTTTGTTTCACTTGATTAAGGACAGTAGACAAATTTAACTGTTTCAAGTTTAGAAAACAATTTAACAGTTAATTTTTTGTTTGTATAAATAAATGTTAGTTTTATTCCAAGACTTGCAACAGTTTTAAGTAATGGGTACTACCTCCTGATTGCTGAATCACTTCAAGTAGCCTGCTGTGTAGAGATTCATGGAATTTTGTCAAATAACCCAGCGAAATACTGCCTTCCTCCTTCGTAGACTTTTCTTGAAAGCCAACCCCACACGTTTTCCATGATGTTCAGGTCGGGTGAATATGGTTGCCATGCAAGTAGGTTTACATTTTAGTTCTGAATCCAGGCTTTTGTTGTCCGTGCAGTAAGTATCGGTGCATTGTCTTGCTGGAAAGTCCATCTATGTCCATCAAATATTTCAGAAAACTGCGGAAAAGCTCTCTAGAGTATCGATTTGTAAGTGATTGCGGTCATTTTGGTGCTTTGGAAATCCAGCTCCACAGTTCCGTCATAGCTTATTGCTCCCCATGAAAAATATCTCAAAATGAAAATAATAAACTGCCTGTCCTTAATCAAGTGACACGGAGTGTATATAAAATGAAAATTGGATACATTCTTTAATTTAAATGGTTTTAATTTTTTGTTTGTGCAACTGGATATATTAATAATGTTTTAGCTTAAAACGAATCTGAAATAAGTGCGTTTAATTGTTTATTTATACTGTTTCTTATTCATAGATTTCGACTTATCTATTGCATTACTTTCGTAGCCTTTTGTTCATTCCAGAATCAGTACCATGCATAGCAGTAGTATTGCCTGGCGAAGTAGAGTCCTTGTATCAGCAACTATGGGAAGTACTTCCAACATGCTTGACATTTTTCAAAATTTCGCTAAACCTTTTAGCAAACTCCTGTTTTTTTTTTATTATTTACTAACAAAGAATAAAAGATCAAAAAATCGCAAAAAGCATTTAACATAAAATAAGTCTCAAGCTTCATTTTTTATTGTTAAATTTGTGCAGTTTTTAAACCGAGATGCATTAACTTTAACAGGACCTACATATTTCCTAAAACTCATTTTACTTAACGGATACAACTTTATTTCGATATGGGAGTGTGGGACACAAATGATGGCAATAAATATTACAACTTACTTAACCAGTATCTTAAGACAGAATAAATAAAAATCTTAATTTTACAATATTAATCAAAGAATAATGAAGTAAACCGAATAAGACAAATGACAATGTTTAATAAGATTTCTTTTTGACGGGAAGTTTTTGGTTATATGAATGGATTGTCCAAGCCAAAGCGATTTTGTAATAACTTATGTCTCAAATTGATTATAATATTTATTATTTCAACTATAATATGCAAGTTGTTTTCTCCTTTTATATTTTAATGCATTTCCTCTCACAAAATAAAATAGTAATTTTTTTTTTTATTTTTCATTTCAGACCAAACGTCAAACTTGCTACAACCAAACAAGTTTGAGTGAATACTCTAAGGCTAAACAAGTGAAAGCCAACCAAGTTCGGCAACTTAACCGCCAAATAGCCAAACCACCAATAAGCCGCGCATCGTCTGTCGTCTCGCCGGCACAACTATCCGTTTGTTCAGTGTGAAAGTGACACTTTCATTTTTCAAGTACCAACTGCATCAATTGGATCGGATGGTGTTTGTTTACATTTTTATACATTACACCATTTACGCATAGATACTCTGCTAAGAAGATGTACCTAACATCTATATCTTCTTGAAAGTTGATCAATGAAGTAAATTATTTGTAAGACATTTAGTCGGGTAACAATATATGCACATATAAATAAAAAGGGTGAGAATACTCGCAGACGCGTAGCTCAATTTATTTGCCTGCAATTAACACTCTCGGATTTTTTCCTACATTTTTTTTTTTTTTTGTTTTTTTTTTTTGAAAATGAAAGTGATTTATGTAATACTTCCAAATGCAAACAGCAAAGGTACACTCGGGCGTATACTTAACCATAATATTGTCTATTCGGTGTGAAAAGTAAAACCTCGTATGATCGTTTGGTAGCTGAATAAATAAATGTCTTTGTTTATATAAAATAAAAGCTAAATTAAGTGGTTTAAGATGCATGGAACAATAATCGTGATATTCATCGCGTGCCTTGTGGTACAAACACTCACAGCAGGTAAGTGGGTGGAAATACCAATATAATTTTTTTAATTGAGTAAAAGTGTAATATCCGTATTTATCGGAAATTAATTTTATAATTAGATACAGGAAGCTATTTTCGTTTTTGTTTAAAAATTGTAGGAACACGGTTTTCAAACAGAATATATGTTGCCAACAATTTGAAGATTTATTAATGTACATACGAATATGTACAATGTTGAGACAGCAAAAGAAATTCCAGAATGTCCAGACAGGATAAGAAATTTAAATGGTTAAAAATTAATGGTACGTTTCCACAGTTCGTTAGAGTGGATTATTTATAGGAGCCTATTTATCGTTTTTCGTTATTCTGACAAAAAAAAAATTGTCAAATACAAGTTTGTAGAAAATTAAATTGTGTATCCTTTTTATATACCCATACGCTTTTTAAATGTATCTCTCATATTTTAAGAGTTATGAAAAAATAAAAGTCAAATTTATCGACTTCGAGCACACAACAAGTTATTTGTTTATTTTTATTTGTTTATAACTTTAAAATAATAAATATACATTAAAAAAGTTTACACAAAATATATATATTACGTAATTATATATGTTAAAATACTAATGAAAATAGTTTCATTTAAAACATTAATACAACCAACACACAGCCGAAGAGAATCAATATAAATATTTTCAAATATTCACATAAAAAATATAAACAATTTTATTTCCTACAAATTTTTATTAGACTTCATTTTACTTTCAAGACAAATAGAAAGCAAAACACTCAAACGAATTTTCGTCCATTCTTGGAAAGATCCATGCTTCTGCCCTACACATGATGTTGTATGACTCGAATGATTTATGACTTGTATAATGTCTCTTTTTTTTATAGAGGGCTACTTATACTACTACTCACTTCCAAAGTAATTCTTCGTTAAATCTTTATACTGAATGTCAAGTCACCTTGCGATACATTAGTGAATTCTAAGCAGACAAAGTTCTTGACTACTTGGAAGTTATATCTATCCATCGTGGCGTTTTGGTTGACGTCGTTATGATGTTGAGGATATTTTTTTGGTTTGACATAATTTTTATACTTCGTCTTGTATACATATTAATCCATTTAGAATACTGGACAATTTATAAAAAAAAGTTTTCTTTCCAGATTTTCAGAACTGACTTTGTCAGCCTTATTGTGAAGTTCGCCGAATGGCTATCTTTTTTTTTGTGTCAAAAACCAAATATCATCACAGCTAAAATGTTTACTTATTTTTTAAAAGCGAACGAATGAATAAGGTGTGAAAAGTAAGATATTTGCAACATACATATTAATATTTGAAATTCCAGGCGAACAGATTTTCTCAAGGCGGAATATTTTCCGGGTGAACTTCACAATAAGGCTGTGTATTTTTTACCACATTTCCACACTCATTTCGACAGGATTCTAATCTGGCTGTGTGACCTTGTGTACATCGTTTCTTTGTTTAATAGAACTTTCGAAAATCACTTCTGCCGCTATGACTCTCAGTAGATTCGACAGCTCGGTTACCGTGCTCTTTTTTCTTCCTTCGTTTTGGCTGTAAGCATACACGGCTACTATCTCAGCTGCTCTGATTCTTTGCATGGTTGGCCTTATTTTCAGCCGCATGTTCTTCGAACCATTGTTATTCGAACATTAGTTGTTGGACTTCTGCTGGTTTTTTTTGCAGTGTTTCAACGGTTCCTCTGCACTTGATGCTGTGAAAACTTGCTGAGAAATTAAGAAAGACAAAGCTCTGGCGGTCTCTTACGATATTAGCTTTGTGGAATCATAGATATAAGAATACTTGAGCCAGTTTTCCGAGTCTATCTTGGGCCGTTTAAATGTTCGAATAACTAAAATACTAGAAGCATTGATGGCGCCCATTGCAATGTGATAGATTTGCTTGACAATTAGTTGATTGTGAGACCGCCAAGTCCTTTTGTGAATATTGAGGTGTAAGAATCCTTAAACTACTAGTTCCTCTTTATTATCTCCTTGGTTTATTTTATAAAATGTAAAGTAAAATAAAAACCAACTTTATTTTACTCTTCGATATTATATTTATAATATTTTTTAACTATATAGTTTTATATCCAATTTTAATGTAAACTTTTTTTAATAAAAACATTTTTAGATTTTAACTTCAGATGGCGAACACCACAAAAAGAAGCTTTGGATGAAATCAACGATCGACAACTTTTAAAAGCTGTACAAGAATCTGTCGAAGAATGGGAATCAAATCGAAAAACCCATCAAAGGTTCAAAAAAAATATAAAATTAATTTATTCCAATTTCTTTTGTGCGTTTGCATTAATTTTAGGAAAAAGAGAGCAGTTAAAAGGGTATGCTACAATGAGGTAGGCTGTTTTGATGATTCTGGACCATTTAGCTATTTAGAAATGTTACCTGGATCACCGGAAGAAATAAATACGAGCTTTTATTTCTATTCAACTAAAAATAGGTAATGAAATTTAAAGTTTAAAAAGTTAAAGCGTCGCGCAAACCAAAACGATGGTGGTGGTGTAAGCGATATCACATGTTAAAGTAGGTATATATTGGCAAACCAACGGGGAAGGTCATATTGCGGGACAATTATTGTCAAACTAAATATTAAATTTTCTGGTGTTCTGTTGTCGAAAACACGCGATTACATAAAACGAGAATGGATCCACCAATATATTGCCAGATTAAAATGAGAAATACTACTTTTTTAAGTGCATCAAACTTCACGTCGTTGAATAGATGTCAAAAATTGATCAAAATAAAAAAAAGAGGAGTGTGAAACAAAAGAAGTTGTTTATATTATTTTATAAATATTAAAGTGTTTTTCCATCGCTCCATTTTGGATGTTAATATTGTTCTGAGGGAGAGCTCAATGACAATGAGAGCTCAATGACAGCCAAGGGGCAGTCGTAAGAAAAAACGATTATCCACTTAATAATATTTAATTTGGCTATTTTTAGTCTTTTTATTGTTTATTTTTTTTTTAAACTATTAAAAACGATTATCGCTAAATCCAAACGATAATCGTTTTACGTATTCGCATTTAAACGAGAACAAAAGGATTTCAACGACAATCGACAAAAACAAAAACAAATTAAATTAATACTTACTTTTTGTTCAAAACCATGAGTGCAAAAATGCAAGTTGCTTACTTCACCAGTTAAACAACAAAGAAGTAAGAAGCCAAAGTGTCATAATCTTGTATTCTCTCATTTATAAGGCTAAACTAGTCCAGTCAATAAAGCAATCAACTTGGACAAAGCTCCGGGAAGCTGAATTTTGTTACATATCTTCGGAACAGTGTTCTAAGAAGACTGCGAAAAGTCCCCATCGATATAAGCGCCACTAACGATTTTACGGGACATCAAAGGCCCCTCAAAAGCGTTTTTCGTCAACAACTCCCTAACTATCACTGCTAGAATAAAAAAATTTAATGACAATCTTGTAGCTTGGACAATTTCCTAAAAACAATGTCAAAATAATTTTTTTCCTAAAATTATCAGTTTTCGTAATAAATCGATCGCTAGATATGACCTTAACTGTTAACCTCCCATTTGCAAAAATCTATTTTCTAATGTTCTTTTTAAATAAAGTTGAAGTGAATTTTGAAACAAAATTTATGTTGACAATTATTAAAATTTAATACATATCTTATCTTATAAATAAATAAATTCAATTGTTGTTAATTTACAAGTTGGAAAATAAATTAAGATTTCAATTTTGTCAAATTTCTCATTAAATTTAACAATTTTCTGTAAACGTCAATTAAATCCGTTTAGGAACATTATTTTCTTGTTTAGCGCCATGTAAAAATAAACATTCCATATGCTTATTATATGTGTCTTTAAAAACTTGTCATGCATCGACTAGATTTATTTTGTTTTGTTTAAGAAAAAAGAAAAGAAATATAGTATCCTTTCAAGATGAAAAAGGGTTGCCAGAGCAGATCAAAACATTCAATAAATTTATTTTTTAATTGTTTCTTGCTCTGGCTTGTTAATGTTTTGGCAGTTGGTAGTGGACCTCTATTTATTCTAAAAAAAACGGTCAGATCGGTCACAAATGAGTAGATAACAAGTTGAACCCACTTTCAAAATGTTGTTTTGGTGATTAAAATTAGGAAAACAAACATACCGTTGTTTTTTTTCTACTAGCATAAATAGCTATTAATAAATTACTTAATAATTGAATTTACCACAAAATATATCAATATGGGTCCTTCTTTGTAAGATGACTAACTTTTTTTTTTCATATCAACCAAAACTCAAAAATTATTGCAAGGGAAGCCCGTTAAGTAATTTTTATACTTTGGAATCACTTTATTGAAAAAAATCTTTGTGGGAAATATTTTTTTGATCAAAATTTAATGCTTCCATTGAATTTCATTCAATTATTGAAACAAAATAACTTTATGGCATTTAATTACTTTTCACGATATTTTATACGAAGAAAACCTAAATTCTCATGAAAACTATAGGTAGGCCATTTTCATCCTCTTTTTATACAGTGGCATGTTTCTTCATATGAAGAATAAAAAAAATTTCTCGCGTGAAAAATTCTTTAGTGAATTTCATTTTCGATTTATGTTTGCAATCGAATTTAATTTTCAGGTATTTGAAAAATTAAATTCGATCGCGAATTTATCACGCGAGATTTATGGAATTCGATCGCAATCCATTCAAAAGTAAAATAAATTTTTTTTACACTACGAGCTAAATTTGAAAATAAAAGAATTCTATTTCCTGGTGGTTCCTCATTTGAATCCACAACATGAAAACTGGCCCCATGTATTTTGTAAAATAGAAGTCCTTTTTCCATACTGCAAACAAGTTACCAATTTCGTTTCTCAATAATAAAAACAACCTATCGCTCTATCCATTTCAACAAAATTTAACTTTTACTACCTACAACAGCGTAAAACACAACAACTACTGAGTGCCGATCGGATTTTTCCGGATCTTTTCGGTTCCTTTTCATGAAAGAACGAAATTCTACCTGAATTTTATTTCTCCGATCTCTTACGAGTCACGAGTGACAGAAAGAGAAAAATAAAAATTTAATATGTTCTGTGAGAAAATTTTTTTTTAGAAATAGCAAACAACTTATCCATAAAGGAATTTAATTATTTTCTGTGATTAGATCCAAAAAGATAGAAAAAAATCCGTATTTTTTCGATTCGAGATCGCAATTTTACGTACACTGATTTTTGTCGGAAAAATGTTATTAATAAACGCATTGTTTTTTTAATAAAGTGATGCCAAACAAAACTATTTAACACGCAATAATTGGAGTATCAGCTGATATAAGAATTCAATTTATTTCACGTTGCCCTTTAATGCGATTAAAGGTCGTTTTCTAGTTGGAGCTGAATCCAATTTGCCCATTGTCGTTAGGCGAGGTACGATTTATATCAAGGAAAGTCCCATTTTTCTGGTACAATTTACATTTTACATACAAGACAGGTTCTAAAAATGTATTATAATGATAAGACTGCTTTCTTTAAAATAATTTAAATTTATTTTTCTTTAAAAGGAGTGAACAGCCTCTTATGGAGATACCATTCATAAATATGACAGCAATGTTTGCCAAACACAATCAAACTACTCAAAATGTGACAGGTGAAACTACGACACCACTTACGAGATCACCTTTTACTCTGAGTGACTTGCGTGGGCTTGATGAATTATCCATTCGCGTCATAGTGCATGGATTCGGATCAGCATGTCCTCACGTTTGGATATACGAAATGAAAACCGCTTTGATGGCTGTCGAAGATTGTATTGTTATATGCGTTGATTGGGCAAGTGGTTCAACTTTTCCAAATTACGTTAAGGCAGCTGCAAATACAAGACTGGTAGGAAAACAGGTAGCCATGCTTATAAAAAACCTAAAGGAACACAATGGTTTGGACTTGGCAAAAACCCATTTAATTGGATTTAGTTTGGGTGCGCATGTTTCAGGATTCGCTGGAGCTGAATTGCCCGGACTAAGTCGTATAACTGGACTTGATCCAGCGGGTCCTCTTTTTGAGGCTCAGCATCCTAAAGTGAGGTTGGATAGCACCGATGCAAATTTTGTCGATGTCATACATTCGAATGGAGAAAATTTAATACTAGGTGGGCTGGGATCTTGGCAGCCCATGGGACATGTAGACTTCTATCCGAATGGTGGAAGAGTTCAAAATGGCTGTTCAAATTTATTTGTTGGTGCAGTGACGGATTTTATTTGGTGTAAGCATATGAAGTTGGGAATTATCATTTAAATCTTATTACATTTATTTTAATTCCAGCCCAAAATGTTGAAGATGAGGAAGGCCGCTCACTTTGCAATCACAGACGAGCCTATAAGTTTTTCATCGATTCCGTGGCTTCGAGATGTCAATTTCCAGCGTTTCCATGTAATAGTTATGATAACTTTTTAAATGGCAACTGTTTCCCTTGTTCAAAGTACGAAACGAATGCTACAAGTAATGGAGCTAAATGTGGTAACATGGGTTACTATGCCGACAAATCGACTGGGCGTGGGCAGTTGTATCTGGTAACTCGTGAAGAAGAACCATTCTGTGCGCATCAGTTTCAAATACAGATTTTCAACTCATTCAATGATCTCCCTCTGAGGACTATTGGCCGGATAGAAGCCACATTAGAGGGCGAGGGTGGACTTAATGAAACTTTCCGTATATCTGAGTAAACTTAAAAATGTTCCTGCTAAATGTTTGATGAATTCAACTTTTTTATTTTTTTCAGAAAAGATGATACCGAATTTTTTGCCGGTGAAATTGTTTCAAAAATAATTGTTCCGCATCCAGCTTTAGGTTTTCCCACAAGTTTGAGCCTTCAGTACATGTCGTATAGTGGTTGGTTGTCAAAAGGATTACCCCACTGGGATATTGACAAAATTGTTTTGACCGATAGTTTTGGACGAAGTCATTCTTATTGCAAGCTGCAGGTTAAATTATCATCGGGCAGTCCCGTTCACTTTAAGCTAGTTTCGGGCAACTGTGAAATTCCCAACGAAGAAGATTATGGAACTTTCATTACCGAAGATGTCACAGAAAAACCTACAACAGAAGGTCCACATGATACTGATGCTGTGGAGGCAATTAAAAGAAGAAAAGATGAGATCAACCTCAAAACTCTCGTAGACAATAAAAGTAGACATGACGAATTTAATGAAACAACCGAAGGACCATGGCATTCGATATTGGAGGGGAATTCCTTGGACAAAGAAGCTACCGAAACAAGCCGAAGCTTGTCTGAGATATTTGAACCGATATTAAAGGATCCTCGTTCAGTAGTTAGTAGTGGTAGAAAAATGCAATCCGATGACATTCCTGATGAAATTGTAGAGCCACTTCTTCGTTCAACAACACCACGCCAAAGGAAGATCAAACCCACAGATGGTTCCAGATCAAATAAAGAAATAGTTGTTAATACTCCAGAAACTATGACAGTTCAACTTTTACCATTCAGACTGAGTGAATTGCTAGAACGCGCCGAAAGATACGCTAGAGAAACTCTTCTTCCACTAATATCAATCCAAGCTCCGAAATTTTTCAACTTGGGGTTCAAGCAAGAAGAAGGCAAAGACGAACGAAAACCGAGATACATTCCTCGCATCGAAGAAGAAAAATTTCGACGTGAACTGAACACAACAACGACTGCTGTTAGGAAAAAAACTCAAGTTTACAACTTAGTACCTGCAGAAACAGATAACAATCCAAATATCTTTAGCTTTTTGCACACCAAACAGAAAACAAATTTAGCACATTTTTCGAATGAGGTGGCATACTATACAAATGATCTTACAGAATCACGTGCTCTGAAGCCCCTCGAGGAAGTTCGGGAGGTTGTACATATTGACCTTCCAACTTACAGACCTACTGTGAGAAAAACACCCAATCGAAGAAAAAGCTTGCAACAGAACTAATATTTGACTGCTAAAGATTTTCTTTGTAGATCCTAAGATTTTTTTTTAATTTTTATTTTTATAGAGAAAAAAAATTGTTTTCTAGTCCAGCAACAGGGATTGCATGTTGCATTAAATTTTCTGTCCAAGTTTAGGTGACTAATTTAATAATGTTGTCGTTATATTATTATAATCTTAAGACTTGAAATATTATTTGATTTTTAATTTATATTTAAAAAAACGCATCTAATGTAAATTATACATATTATATAAGAAATAAAATTAAAAGTTAAAACTTTTTTGTTATTATCGATAGTTTTGGTGGTATCCTTATAGGACGGACTTTATTTATTGTATTTGAATCGGATATTACTCACGTTCGTAGCAAATGCATGTAAAAAGGACGTCTGCCAATTGCGTTAAAAGTGAATCCCATCTATACATTTTGACATTACTGAGGTGAATATAGACGTCAAATATTAACCTGCTCGTTAAAATATTAGCCAATGGTTAATTTTTTACATTTGTTTTGCTGCGTTTGTTGTTGCTTTTTTTTGTCGACCGCGGTTCATTATTGCATCTTTTTTTTTATTGATTGTATCTAAAGTGATCTGGATAGCTTCGTTTTGTTGCGAAAATAAAGGTGATGGTTTTCAATAACACATAAATATGAACGAAAAATGGCTGCTCAAGTTAAATGCAAAAAGACAAATGACTTATTTATATAGTAGGGAGGTCATATTCTTTCAATATGTAAGGAAGGGCTTTGCTGATGATAAAGTTAAGTTTTTTCGAGTAAAAAGTGTGCTTTATGTCGACTAAAATTAACTCTCGTTTTAATTCAAACTTGAAAAGTCGACTATCATTTAAGTTCAAGGTATCTGAACATTTTTAGATAGGTTGACACTGTATCGGATAGGTTTTTGAGCCCAAAGAATTTTAATGTGAAATTAATTTTCTAAAAAAATTATTTTTAAGTCAATTTACGCCGTAAAAAGTTTAAATTGCATTCACCGCAACAAATCGAACCAAATTTAATCTAGAGATGAAAATGGTTTTTAATAAATAACCACACCCTTAAACTTTAAATTTCCTCCTTTTTTTTTAATTTAAAGTTTCTGTTTGGCCTCTTTAAACAAAAGAGCTGAGAGGCGAACTTTTATTAAATTCAATTTATTCTTCACTTAGAAATATTATTTGAGAGTGTTACAAAATTACAATACACTCAAAACTCCCTAATAATAATAATAAAAAAAAATGACAATAAAATAATCAAATAAAAACACGGTTAGTCGTTGGCTCTCTATCTATCAGTAACAATTAAATTTACATAGGCCATATTTTTTCAAATTTTGTTTATTGCAGGGACTTATTCTTAAGTAAAGAGCTTTACTACACGGATTTTCGAAACATGAAGATCTTATGTAATGTAACTAACCAAATCAGTCATTGTATTTTTTTTTTTAGGTTTTTTGGGTGCGATCTTATCTTGCTGTCCTCATTTCCTTATGTCTCGCTTGTAAGCCAACACCAATGGCTACGTCTAAATAATTGATTATATGTCTGCAAGGATTGCAAAACCAACTATGTATACTTGGATGGGTAATCTTGATTATTACAGCAAACAAAATGTATGAAAAAGTATTTTTTGAAAATAAAAATAAAAATGTTTTGTCTGAGAAACGAAAATATATACAAAAAAAAGTGTATAGACAAACTATCAGATTTTATACAAAAAGTAACAATAGCATTGTTAACTAAGATATTTCCATGTTTTCAGCAGTAAAGTAGCTTGCCATAAGGGCACAAGAGCAAGTTCTAGTGACTCAGTCCTGAACTTTTTCATTTCATTTCACAAAGAAGAAAAAAACCAAATAAACCAAATAGTATGCATAATCAAACATTTTATTTCCAGAAATGTTGCAGTCTTCTTTGAAAATCTTCACTTCTGACACCATGTATATTTCAAAACACTTCCTTTATTCTTGAGTACCTAAATACAAAGACAAATCCTTGTTATAATTTAGATTTATTTAAAATTAATATGTTTCCGTTTGTTTTGTTGTTGTTTTCATTTTTTCATCAGATTTTTTTTTTATATTTTATTTGCATAATTCATTACACATATTGAAAATAAATACAACACACACGTCACGCCAGCGTCACGTGCTATGCCAATTGTTTATAATAATAATTATACTTATGATTTTTCTTCTTGTTTTTTTTTATACATTTCTATAAACTTAAATTGTTTAGTTTTTTTTGTTTTTTTTTTTAATTAAATGTCTAGTACAATATTTCCATTTTTATTTTTTATTACATTATAATAATAGTACTTGTTTCCTATGTGTATATCTGAATTGTATGTATTATTTTTATTTAAATGTTTTACAGCTACATTGAAAGTATCTGCGACTTTTTTGATTCGCTTTATTCGACAAAAAAAAAAAACACTTTTGGGGTCACATTTATATTTTATATAGCCAACCTCTATAGTTTAATAACATTTTTTTTTAATTTACCTAATTTTTTTGTATTTCATAAATATTTACAAGCAAAAGATGTATCTCTGTCTGTCTGATGTTTATTTTTCTATTGCTGGTTGATTTAACAATTTAAATAATGATTTTTTTGTTTGTTTTCTATCGAAGTTCTAAATATAAGTTTTTTGATATCAGAAATAGTAAATAGATTACTAATAAATGAGAACACAAAAACAAAAAAACAAAAGTATAAAATTCACGTTTAGATATTGGCAAAAAGAGGCAATAAGATTATTCAGTTGCATAATAATGTATGAATATGACTATTATAGTTTTTTTTTTTAAATAACATTGATTTTAATATTTTGTTTTTGTTTTCTTCAATCTAAATTACACGAGTTTTTTGTATACGATATATGTGTGGGGGTTTTAATATTTGATTTATTTAACTTTAGTTTTTTTTTGTTTTTGCTTGGGGGTTTCAGGGTTAAGGTCTTTCATAGTCAAAAATAAATAAAAAAATTATAATTAAATTTAGTATAATCAATTCAAAATTGATGGTTTTGTCTTCTACAGTTTTTACAGTTTTTTTGTTTCAACTTAAATCTTAAAAAATATACATTTTAATACCACAAAAAATGGCAGCAAACAACATTAATTTGTCCGTTACTATTTCAGGCTTTTCAGAGCATGCGGCTGTATCAGGGGGAACAAACTATTTTTTTTATCGACACAATGATAAAGTATGATTTTTAATTTGTAACAATTTGTCTATAAATGGTTTTTTTTGTTTGATAATATGTATTTATGTATATTCTAATGCATATTGTAATGATTTTATTTATCATAATATATTGTACTACATAAATAGCAAAAGGAGGGGTCCTGCCCTTATAATAAAATATAGAAAAAATAAATAAAATAATTGTTTGTATGTATTTTTAATACAATTTAAATTTATGTTATGAATTTTGTTTTTAATTATTATATAACTTTTATTAGTATTTTTAATATTATTGATATTAATAATTATAAGTAGTGTTAATATTTTTTTTTATTATCATTTCATTATTATAATTGTATCATTATTACTATAAGTTTTTTTATTATTATCTTTGTTATTAATAATGATAATTATAAATATAAAATAAATAATAATAATAATAATATTAACATTTGTTTTATATCTATAATTATCATGAGCAAAACTAATATTATTATCAAAATTATTATTTTATTGTTATTAGCAATATTATTGATAATGATAATTATAAATACAAAATAAATGTTATATAAATTATATTACATATTAGCATTTATTTTATATTTATAATTATCATTATTATTATCATTATTTATACCATTATTATACATATTATTATTAATATTATGATAAAGATAATAACAATAAATATAATAATAATAATAATAATAATAATTACAATAATAATAAAATTATTATTTAATAAGTTTTTCTTTATTATATTTTTGATTATTATATTATTTTTTTTATCATTTTTAGTATAACATTTATTTTTATCATTTTTATTATTTTTAATTTTATTAATATTGCTATTATTTTTTTAACAAATATGTATGTATTTTTTAAATAAACTGAAATAATGTAGAATTTCACTCTTTCTCTTTATTTACATTTGTTTCTATATAGGTTTTTATTTTTACACAATTTAAAAAAGAAATTGGATTTTTTCCCTTTCGTTTAATGAATTAATAAAATAATATTCATGTGTTATTGTAATATTGTTTTTTTTTTTGTAATGAAAAGCAGTTAAGCACATAAATTTATGAAGAATATTTGAAAAAAAAACCTTACTGTTTGATTATTAAAAGGGAAACATCCAATAACTCTTTCAAAAAAAAAAAATATTTGTATTATTTGTTTAATATAATTTTTAATTAAAATTAAGACTTTTAAGGACTATTAGTTTTATAAAAAATCTTAAAACATGTTAGATCACAACATTCTTTTTTATTTTCGAAGACTTTAATGTTTATTTTTTGTTTGTTTCATTTATGTATATTTACTTATAATGAAGGAAGAAGAGAAGGAGAATAGATGCAGCGAGCATTGCTTAGAGTTTTACAAACTAAAGTTAATTTTTGTTTTGTTTTGTTTCAAATTCGAGTCCAACAATAACTTATTTAATTATTGTGCTTTTCCGTCATAAATTTATAATAATATTCATTTTATTTATATTATATTTTGTTGACGTATGGGCATCTATTACATTATTTTGTATTTTGTTTTTGTAAGTTACAACATTTTAATTTATTTAAATAACATTTTGAAATGACTAGCTAATGTTTTTTTTTTCTTTCTTTAATTAAATACTACACCTGTAGTATGTTTGTGTATATATTTAGTTTTTTTTTACTTTGGTTTTTAGAACTTTCAAATTCACACTTTGGTTAGTTTTTTTTCCTTCATACATTTTTTTTCTGTTTTATAATAATTGCAGTAGTAATTCTAAAAAAACGAACAAAATTCAAATTGTAACTCTGTTTTGGGGGAGGGGGCGCAAAGTTAAAACTCTTTGTTTTATCTTTTTTTTTATTGTTGCTTGTTTATTGGTTAATTAATATTAGTTTTTAATAAAATTCTTGTAAATCGGTTTATATAATTCTATTCATAATTTTGGTTTGTAAGTTTTGATGTTGTTAATGTTCAAATTTAATTTGACGAATGTGCCTTTAAACCAATAAAAAAAAATAATAGAAAAATTGTCAAAACTAATATTAATTATTTTTTTAAAATTATAAATCCAAATTGTATAAATATGAATTATTAATTAAGTAAATGTAAGTTATTTGTTTTTTTTTCTGTTGTCCTGTAAGAAATTTATGTATGTTTGTCATTTTTGGCGACACATTTGCCTGTTTTGTTTGTAAGGTTTTTTTTTTGTGATTTTTTTTTAATAAATTTTGTCTAGTAATTTTTATTTATTTTGTTTTTGTTTGCGCTATTCTTTTTTTTGTTTGTTTTTTTATGTTTAATAATTTTCTACACAAAAAAAAAAAAAAATAAGTGACATACTAACGTATAAGTAAAAAATTTTGCGCCTTTTCAGTGATTTTTTTACAAAGTCCCGCGACTCTCCGTCACATTCCAATGTGCTGGGATTGATTTTGACTCCCCGACGGTTTTATTTCAATTCCACCTTCACTCTCATCACCTTCTTCGAGTTCGGCTAGATTTTCTTGATCGGATTCTTCGAGTGTTATCTGAAAATATACAACACAAATTATTAGGTCAAAAATCTCTTATAGGTTAGGTCGATGTCGGCTCTCTCAATTTTTTTCTAGTAAAAAACATATTTTAAACGAAGCTTATCAATAATAATTTTGGATTTGGAGATGAAATGTTCAGAATTTAAATAGACCACGCCACGTGCAGCCGAACAATAGAAGAAGAACGTTGATTGGCTAAATTAACTAGTATAACCTCTAGAGAGTAACTGTCGAGTAGCTATCAATTTGAGAGAAACGTCCTCTGTTTTCAGAGTTTATTCTATGAGAGTACTTATGAAAGTGTCTACTTGATATTGTATTCTACTGGCTATCAGTGGAAAGTAGTGAGATGTGAGACTGACATATTCACAAGTGAGAGGTTTTAGCTGCTTGAAATTTGGCATTAGGAGGGCTTTAAGCGTTTTGGTTTCTATGGACAGGCTTCTAAAAAATTGCAATCTCTTGGAATGCAAACTTTAAAAATCATTCATTGAATTCAATTTAAATATTGAATTCATTAACTTCATTTGAGACTTCAATTGAAAAATTCACAATCACCATTCATTTGAAATCAAAATGATTGCAATATTTTTTACCCATTCATTCATTCATTCAATCAACTGAATGTAATCAATTGAATGCAATGATTTGAGACTTCATGCAATCAGGGCATTCCTTTGCAGTCCAGCATTTCTTCGAAGTCCAGCATTTATTTGCATTCCAAGTTAATGTTACTTAAAAGATTAAAAGGAATGCAAGGACTGCAAAGGAATGTTGGACTGAAAAGGGATGCTGGACTGCAAAAGGAATGCAAGGACTGCAAAAAAATGCCCGGTATGCATGAAGTCTCAAGTGATTGCATTCAATTAATTGCTGCAAAATAACTGGGGAAAAAAATTATCGCTATCATTTTGGATTCAAATGAATGGTGATTGCTTAGTTCGAAGTTGCAGTCTCTAAGTAAGATTGATGATTGCAATAATTTTATGGAAGTCATTAAAGATCGCATTCATAAAAGATTGCATTCTTTTACAAGCCTGCAAATGGACACCCACTCAAAAGTTATTGATTTGCCACCTTCAATGTTTTGCGTTTATCATGTCAAATCTCGGACAGCTATTGGAATGGTCTATGAATTCTGCAAGCTAATCCCCAATAGTGTTTAGTTTCAATTAAGTGGCGAGTGACTCAAAAATTTCGCAGGTCGGGAGCAAAGAGGTGACTTTCCGAGAGCCACTTTCGGGACTGTGTACACCAAAGATTAAAAATATTTTTAATCTTTGGTGTACACATGATCGCAGCTTTCAGCTCTTCTACTCTGAAGTAAATAAAGAGTAATCTAGGATAAGGAATAATCTAGAGGACATTTATGTGTTTTTTTATTGGTCGCAAAAAGTGCTTTTTTATATTTTGCGTTTCATTGGCCAAAAAAAAATTAAATCTAGATTACGTCTAGATCAAAATCTCAAAATCTCGATTTAAAGTGAGATTTTTTTGTGTTCACATGTGTTGTTACACATGTATTTAAAATATTTGAGGTATTTTGTGCACCCTGTTTCTGTTTTTATACATTTCAATGTTTAAATTCTAAGCTTTCTGAAACCCGATCAACTATCACTACTATACTATACTATAAATCTGAACTAACAAAAGAAAACATAGATTCATTTTTTAAAAGCTGAATTCCCTAAGCTGAAAAAGGAAAATGTAAGTATTTAATACATTGTATCCTGTACGACCTTTACGAAACGTCACTGCTATATTTTTTTACTGCTCTGTATTAAATATATACTTTTTTAAAACGTATATGTTTATCGATCTATATCAACAACATTTTAGTTTGTTTGGCTTAATCAAAAGCAATCAATTGGTTTATAAAAAAATTAAAAAATTATAGTCCACAAAAAATATAAAACCATATACTCACTTGAAAACGAATTTTGTCGTCACCTTCCTCAAGTGAAGGTGGTGGCGATGGCGGTATAGCACTTTGATAGTAGTCTCTATTCTCTTCGAGGGTATCTAAAATATCCTGTGCGTCTGGATGAACCAAATCGGCCCATGTCTCCCACAATGGATGAACAATATAATCAATGAATCCAACTTGCGATTTTTCAATTGTAGCATTATGTCGATCGCACATCGGACTTATATCCATTCCATTCTCTCGTTCTTTGTCACCTTGTAAGAAGAATTCTTCCATCAATAATTCCACCCATCGTTTGTAAAGTATAAGTGGTTTTGTCGGATTGCTCAAATCGGCACAATGTACCAGATTTTCCAAGACCTTAATATATTTACAATAATTAAAATAAAAATTAATTAGATTACCAAAAAAATAATAATAACCTGTATACGATCAGTGTAATTGTCCAACAGCAGAACACCTGAACCGGCAACCTTTTTAGTTTCAACCATTGTCTTGAGGTCCGCCAAAAGACTCATATGTTTTGACATATCCGTTGATAAAACTATGTCAATGACCATCTTTCTTAATGTTTGACGTTGTTTCCTAGAAAAATATACAAAATATAATAAAATTTTGTATCTAAAAATAATATTATATAAAATGCTTAAATTTGCGTATTTTTTTTTTTATTTCAGAAACACTTTACCTTCTGTGCAATACAAAATTGCACAGAAGGTAAAGCAGACTGTGAGTATTTTACTCTAAAGGTGTGTCCAACTTTCGATAGAGAACGATATTCTCATTTTTTTGTCGACAACAATTTTTTGCAGGTAACACTTAAGGAGTTGTGGAGTATAACATTTAACTTTGTTTTCAAATTAAAAAAAAAAAAAATATTTTCAATAGAGAATGTGATATTCTTCTTTTTTTGTCTACCGCTATTTTTTTTGGGTTATAACACTTTAGCAGTTATGGCTTACGGAATATAACTATAGCTTATATAGCATGATAAGTATAGCTTTTTATCATGAATGAAAGAATACAAGACTACGACTCTTTGGCATTTTCACTTTGTTGTTGTTTCACTTGTGACGTAATTTTCACTTGTTACGGAAGCACATTTTATTGTTTTTCTGTTTGTGCTTACTTAACAAAGAAAAACAATTAAATGGTGTAATATTTTTATGAATTTACCCCAACCAAAGGGAAAAAGAGTGCAAGATGCTAACGTCACAAGTGAAAATTATGTCACAAGTGAAACAATAACAAAGTGAAAATGACAAAGTGTCGTCATCTTGTATTCTTTCATTCATGCTTTTAGAATAATGGTGCATAACACTTTTCTTTGTTTTCAAATAAAAAAATAAAAAAATAAGCTTTTAGATATATGTAGAATATGACCAAACTAACAATTTTACTTGTGTAAGGTCCAATTTCAAAAAATTAGTAAGCTATTATTTCTTTAGTGTTATCATAAGGCTTATTTAAAGATGTTAACTGTTTTGTATTGAATTTTTTAAATAATAGCTTCCTTAAAGCATTTGGCAGAAAATATTCGCAAGCCATACGGAGGGACGATACAATCGCTTTTCATAAGGTCGCTGTAAGGTTTGTCAAAGTTAGTCAGATTAAATCTAAATGTAAGGGCTTGTATAAAGCCTTATACTCGAAATCGATATTCTTCCTTTCTTGTCTACAACTATTTTTAGAGGTATAATACTTTAAGAGTTATGCTGTATAACACTTAATTTGTCTACAATTTTTGATGTTCTCCTTTTCTACAACTATTTTTTGGCTGTATAACACTTTAGTAGTTATGCTGTATAACACATTCCGTTGTTAGAAATTAAAAAAAATATTAAAAGATTTTCGATAGAGAACACGATGTTATTCTTTGCTTGTCTACAACTATTTTTCGGATGTATAAGGTATTGTGGTGTATACAAATTTTTGTTTGCACGCCATAATTCATTAAGTATTACTAAAACTAATATGAAGGCAAGAAATAAAGTTTGTATCTACATCAGAAAAACTCTTAACATTTTATATGTCAAGTTATTTAATACAATGTTTTGCAAAACGACGGTAAACGAAAATCCCCAAGTTAATTTGACTAATTTTAGTCTTTATATTGCTTTTAACTTTTCTAACCATTTTTGTAATAATTATACCCAAACTCGGCATACTCACTTTTGCATATTGCAAAATATATCGCAGCCTGTATTTTGCAGTAGTTTAAAGGCAACCGCTAAATGATGATTTTCCAAAACTGATTCGTCATTATACATTAACGCTAGTTCAGAACCTTTAAATAAAAAGAAAAAAAAAATTATATAATTAAATATTGTAAGCTGTATAAATAAAACAACAAAACGTACTTGAATTAACTAAAAATTGATTTGTTAGGCCCGGATGATCCACATCATGAATACATGCCGCAAATAGGGCACCACCAATTTCAAGTGGCGTAAATACACCCTCTAAGGCCGGAGTATTTAGCAGCACATTTGTACTTTGGGTAACATCGGCTGCATGTAATGAATTATGAAATGGATTGTCTTTAACGTAATGGTCCTCCAAAGTAGTCATGAAATTGAGAAAAGTTTTCGGTGGTATCATAAGACTGGTCAGTAATTCTCTAGTCTGTAAATAAACGAAAAAAATATATGTAATTAAAAATAAATTTAATAAATTGATGGAATTGATAAAATTTACCTGAAATATTGTATACGCTACACATGTTAGCGGCCTATGGACACTAAGGTCACCTATTTTAAATATATCGATTCCCCATGTATCTAGATCAGCCAGATGTGTTCCTAATGCATTTTCATTTGGTGTTTCCACTCCAAACGATGGCAACCGCTCACCAGTAAATGAGTTTGTGTGCGATAGGGGTCTTTTCACACCTGATATTTGAGACATTGGCGGGCCACGTGGTGAGCGAGCGCGAGGATATGGCACCACTTGTTGTTCTGTGTTTTCTTCCACACGCAGCGATGGTAAATCAAATTCTTGTTGTTTGTCTGTTAAAAAGCAATAAAATTATATTATTATATAATTTTGTTAAATAAATATTTTTAAATCTAAGGATGTGAATGATAGCCATACTCTTGTTGAGAGTTTATTTTGTCGTTTAACCGGAAGTTCCGAGAAACTTACTTAATCATTGATCATTTTGGATCAAAGGAGTAGAAAATTAAACATTTGCTATGCCAACGTTTTCTTTAACTACACATAATTAAGTTTGTGTTTAATTCTGAACCAAACACTATTTAAAGGTTGGCAGCTTAAGGCTCAATTATAACAGTCGAAAGTACCAGTATCAGAATACAAGCAAATTATTTAGTGCGACCATAATGTCGGATTGCTCAAGTATGTTCAGTTTTCGTTCACTATTGCTTCCATTAGTTAAGAGCGCCTCATGCCACAGTAAATTTGACAGCTAGCCAAATGATTTGCTTTTTTTGCTTTTTTTTACATCTGACAATTATGGGTCATTATGTAAGTGGTTTTATCAATTTAAAGTTTAAAAACCACAGTCACATGACATTTAGTATACATTTTACTTTCGTTAAGTTTCGTTAAGAATGAGATTTCATTCGGAATCACTCTGACACATGTAAATTTGACAGCTGTGGCTTTCGACATTAAGAATAGCAATCTTCATTATATATGTTTTTTTATAAAACCTGACGAAACTCTTCCGTTCGTTTTTACATTAAAGCATGGTTGGTATTTCCACTATAGTAAGTTCTTTACTTAAAGAACTTTTGCGATAAATTCCACATTTTATACCAAATCAATACCTATGTCCCCAGTTACTAAGAAGAACGTGGGAACGATTATACATACTAACAAAGTGATACGATCTCTTTGCTAAAAGCTATGAGAAATGACCTAAAACATGACATTAAGGTCGTCCTAGGAGATTTTAAATCGAATATTGGAAAAGAAGAAAACAAAGCTAACGAATAACATCCGACTAAAAGAGAATGTGTCGCTTAAGCGGAATATACCTGCAGTACTTTTTATTCATTACGCAACAAAAAAAAAAATAAATTAACCGCTGTCCATTTTTGGTATAAACATCACTAACCACCCTAAGTGGAATGACTTAATACTAAATAAAGTGAAGAATATAACTCTATCGAAAGATGCTATAATTTTTGCAAATGGCAGTAAATGTCAATTTTACTTTGACATTTGTGAAGTAAGCAAATCGTTTGTGAAGTAAGAAACTACCTTATCGAAAAATACTATAATTCTTGCAAATTTAAAAGTAGAAATAGTATTTGGAGTAATTTGTAAAAATTATAGCATCTTCCATTATAGGGTTGATGTTTGACATTACAAATGTAGAAGTAGAATTAATTGTCAAAGTAGAATTTCCATCATTCGCACAAATTATAGCGATGAATCATAATCTTCAATTAATCCAATTAGCATGTCTGTTTCCAATGTCTTGTGTTTCCATTTACTCCGCAGTCCGCAGATCATCTTGCTTGTTTTTAAAATGTTATCTGCTCTTTCTCTGATACCATTGCATTGTTGCAGTTTCCCTGAAATCAACTTCTGAAATCAGCACATACAAAATAAAATTAAATAATAATAAAAAAAATATATTAACGATATTCTCTGCACTAGATTTCCATGCAAGCTTCACAATGGATATTGTTAAGGTTCTATTTAACAAGATGTCATATAATAAGGGGAGCAATGTTGAATTAACATTTTGTCATTTTGGTTAAATTATGTTTGATTATACAGAGTGACCCAAAATGTATCAACTTATCTGAAGATGCAATTCCTATATTACTTTCTTTTGCAAATGGCGGCAACTGCCAAATTTATTTTATATTATTTTTTAAGTGTTGAAGTAAAGGGTCTAAGAGAACAAACCATATATTCTGGAAGCCCTCAAAGAGAATATCAGCCTGCGAGATATTATCGCCATAAGTTTTTTTTCGAAATTATGGTATTATAATATGGTAAAAAGAACCCACGTTTTTGGGCCACCCTGTACATGACAATTCCTTGACCAAGACGAATACAAACAGATATCGTACCTACTAGAGCGATGTAAGGAATCTCAAGATCAACTTCTACATCTATATCTTCTGCTTTCGAGGCTATATAGGTGAATGATTTTTTAACTTGTGAAACGATAACTTCTTCCATTCTCAAGAAAACTTACCCAAAAATGTTGAACAAATGTATTCCGATATTTGATTTCCAGATTTACTTGACTCACTAAAGTGTGACAGCTCTTTGTTCAGCATACGTTTGAACTGCAAAGTTAATAAGGACTTTTATAAAAATACATAAATAATAATTTTTATTTTAAACATTTATACCTTGAGCGATGCCATATCCGACACACTTCTATGAGTTTGAATTGTATCCAACTGGTCCAGACACCAATCGAGCTCCTCAATAGTATCGGTGGCCAAGCGATTATATGTTTCATCTCCTTGGACTAATTGCGCTCGATTGGCATTTGAAGGAGGTGTAGGCCGCCTGGATCTTGTGTTAATTAATCAACGTACGTAATGTTTTTTTTTCCACAAATTGACAACAGTGACGATTTTTTTTATTTTTTTAAATTTACATTTAACATTTATTTTGAAGACACGACGAACAAATTTTACATTAGAAAGATAAACACAAAGAAAGACAAAAAGGCACTTTAAGAAACGAAACACATACAACAAAGGTTTTAAAAAATATCCTTACTTGTTTGTCGCTTGGACATTTGTCAGACTTAAAAGGTTGTTCCGCACTGAACGCAAACTGGCTAAAATTTGGGCAAATGGTGTCACAATAAGATCTTCTCCATGGCTAAAAAAAATATTAAAATATTAAATGGGATTTGCTTTTATAAATGAAACATTAAAATTAAATCAATGCAGTTTGAGCGATAAATAAAAAGAAATAAAAAAAGCAGTTAAATTATTGATGTTATAAAATGATTTATGTAAAAATTAATAAAATAATATTACTTTATGCAATTATTATTTAATTTATATATATTACTTAATAAGCGCTGTTAAATGTTTATAAATGTTTATAATGGTTAAAATAAACAAAGTTTTAAGCAATTTAAAATTGTGTAACTAGTCTAAGAAGCCGGAATCTAAGAATACACTAGCAAACATATATAAAGGGATACAATGTTTTTCAATATCTTTTTTCTAAAATATATACATACATACATTGCGAAGTATTTTTACCAACGATTGTGAATGAATGCAATGTATAAAATTCATTAAGAATGATAATTGTTTCTCTTTATAACAATACTTAATGAAAACCAATAATTTTTAAAAAAATGTATAACTTTTATATTTTTAAACATAAATTATATAAATAATTGTTAAGTTATAAGAATTATAATGCAGTGTTTTTGATAATGCGTATATTTCGTATAGATGAATCTCTTCTTTTTTGAATTGGAAATTATCGCTTGTATTGAGCGGCCACACAAGAAGTATTAGGTGATTTGAGTTTGAAACCTGCAAAGGAATTGCTTGTGTGTAATACTCTTTGTGTGCGTAAAATGTATGAAAAGAATAGTGAATATGAAACAAAACCGCAATCAAAATCAAATGTGTTGGAGCAGTTTAATTTTTGTCTTTTTCTTAAAGAAGCATAGTTAGCTGGAGAGAAATTGTTGGTTGAAGTAGTAGTCCGTGCTGGTCTGTAAGCGCCATATAAAGTAAAGTTAGTTACGTTTGGTGGCCAAATTCAAAACGACTGGTTCGATAAGCAATCAGTCAACAAGCGTAGGTATACGTCAAAGAAACATAATCGATGTACGTTGGAATTCGCTTGAGAAATCAAGGCAGTAATTTCATCGCCGTGCACAATAGAACTAGGCTTTTCACAGACTTTAACTTTGCAAAATTTAGCATCGGCACGGCACTTGAGCCACCACCGTTACAAAATTCATCTGACCCAGGAGCTCACAGTAAAGGGCCGTCTTTAATTAAATAAACGGTGCGTACTTGTCCGTAGGAAACTAACCGTATAGAAGAATATTATAAAGCGTCCACAACGCACATAATGGCGGATTGCTCAGTTTCGTTAACTTTGGTTTTCGTACGTAAAGAAAGCTGCACAACCCAATTAGATTCCGTTTGCTTTAGACTATAGGTTCGTGTTTTAATGACCATCGACAAAAGCGACCAGTCGAATTCGCGGATAAATTCTATTCCAAAAATTCCCGTAAATGTTATCCACTATTTTGTGCAAATTTGGTCGTAAAAAAACTATCGCCAAATAAAATTGAAGGTGCTTAACTGCAATAAAATTCAAAACGCTTGGTGAATTTTAACGAAATTACGTTGAAATAACGTTTCATTTCACGTTATTCCAATTTAATTGATAAATAAAACGAACAGAACTATAGAAATGCGACTCTTTGTTAAATGAATTTATTCATAAGCCAGAAAGAGAAAAAACATATATTATATCTTTTTCTTTTGATTTAAACTGTCAAACCAAATCATTCCAATTTAATGTCAAATTTTTTTCAAATAAAAAGTTCAATAAAGTTGTTTTTTTTTTCGGAAAAATATTGATCTGAGGGGAAAAAATCTCAAATAATCATGATCCATAGACAAAAAAGTTGCTTTTTTCTATTTCGGATCAACTTTTCGGAGTTTGACATGAATCTCGATTGTAGCAAGATTTACACATACTTAAAAGATTTTATTTTCCTTTTGCCAGATGAGGAATTCGACATAAATATCAACACTTTTCAACACCTTTCAAGTTTAAATTGAGAACTCAAATTGAGCAATTCGGAGCTACATATTATTATGTATACATAGGTGGAAGCATAGCATTATTATCTACTGAATTCGGATGAATTTTAAACATTTAGTAGAACAATTCTTCCTACATTACTACAAACAAGATAATTTCCCTTCATTGTCGAAAGGTATCACTTCTACTTCGCCAAACATTAAATGCTTTACCCACATAAATAATTTTAACCAAGGTCTTATTAATAACAATAAATAATCTTATAAACATGTCGTAAAATAAAATATTTTCTTCTTTGTCTCGTTTTATTTTTGTCCCAAAATTATTGGAATGTGTTACACTGCTAGAAAAATTAAATGACAGTGCCCTATGGCATTATTTTCACAAAACAATATTTGTAAATACATTTATTTATTGTTTTTGTTTCTTTTTTCAACGATTACTAATTTATATAAATATATATAAATATAAATATGTATCGTCGTTATATAGATATTCACAGCAAAGAATAAAAAAATAAAAATATTTTTGAGTTCCGCAAAATGATATTGGCGTTCAAAACACCATCACTTGAGGTTAACGCTATTTTTACATTAGCACACCCACGGTCATAAAATTAAATACATTTGACGCGATGAAAAATTATGTGATTTGTTTTTATCTTTCATGAAACGTACAAGAATTTACAATTTTAAATTAGTCATCTCATGTGACCTCAAAAATGTTTTTCTTTTTAAATAGACTATATATATTTATATGTATGTATATTGCTTTGTTTAAAAATAAAAATTAAATGCCGGTAAAATCAACCTACTAAATAAAAACACATAAGAATAAGTCATTAAGATGCATTATGTTTGTAAACAAAAATAAAAGCATACGAAATAATTTCAATTCGTTTTCTTTTTATTTATTAAAGTCAACATTAACAATTAGTATTTGCTGAAGATTGCTTTAATTTGAGAAACATGTAGTACTTCCGGTCAGGCATGATTTTTATTGGGCTTGTATGATCACGAGGTATGAATTTATTTGATTTTATCATACTGTTGAAAATAAATAAAATTAATTTGTATTCTGAATAGGTATATAAAAATTCGAAACGTGTCCTAACAAGAATATGATTAGTAAGAATTTTGATGATAGATTTATTTGAATAGGAAATGCTTTAAGTCTTTGTAACCCGAAAAATGGTCAGGAATGTTTGTGTTGGATCCTCGAAAGCCAGCCCACACAGCAGAGCGATTTGTGATTCGGACTGACCAACGTGCTCTCATGATTAGTAGCTTCTGAATTTGTCTGCACCCTTGAAATCTCTTGTTTATGACAATCGTTCGAGCCCCAATTTCTGTAGCAACAATTCAAAGGGTAAATATTGACCAATAACCGCAATGCCTAACTACACAATAAGTACATGCCTTCTCACAAAAATAAAATTATTTGCCGATGCAATTAATTCGCCACTTCAGGACAATTTTAAGAGCGGATGATTTCAGGACTATACAAGCAAAGCTTATCACGTCTCTGAGCACTGAGTCTATTTCTATTGCTATCAAGAACGAGATACTGAACATTTCAGATTTTTTTCAAACCTACAGGATTTTGTGTGTGTTTTTGTGTCTGGAATAAAATGCATTAGACTTATGTTAAAATTAAACCGTTGATCTCGATTGGGACTAAAAATTTCCAACATCATCGCTTCAGAGATATAAGGAGATTTACGTTGATGTATGCAAATGAATTAGTTATTTAACACACTCACATAATAGTGGCAGCATTCAGACAAACAACAAAAGATACTGCATACAGTAATTTTTCCAATAAATTCTGTTAAAAGTTCTGTCACAAATCTGTCAATAACCTGGTGTATCCATTACACATTTCTCATGACAGGAATATCGAACTGTCATCTGAAAATCCAATGAAGACCAACAATCCATCATACAATCCATGATCCGATCATCTCAATCTTGAGTTTGACGGATTTTTACATATAATTCGCCCAGTCCAAAAACGATGTTACTGTGGATGAGAAGTTTAGAGTTTACTCTTGTGGATACTCCATTTCGTGTTCTATTTATGCAGACCTTATATAGTCTGGACTCTGAATTGTATCATTGGGGTGTTTTATCTCGAGATATACAATTTCCTATCAAAATAGCAACGATTTATTGCAAATAAATCTGGTAAAGAAAGGGATATACCAAGTTACTTTTCAAAAAATATTGATGAATCCATATTGTTGCTTATGTTGACTAAAATGTTAAAACAAAGTAATTTAATTAGGGCCCACAATTTCTGAGTAAATTTCAATTAAGTTATTCAGAATTGTATTTGACAGAAGACAACAACAAAATATTAAACCTGACACTTACTCATCAGATCCTGTGAAACAAACCTTATATCTGCATAAATGTCACATTTAGTACGAATATCATAATATTATTTCTTTTGTTTCAGAAAGTTTTTATAATTAAATTACTATAGCCGGCTAATTGATTATGCACGAATTAATCAATAAATTTAGTTTATTAAATCAAATGAATGTGTGATAAACGCAGAACAATATTATAAAAAAAATTTAATTGACACTCATGCAAAAATAACTTTTTCAAATTTAACTGAAAGTTCGTAAATATGCCAGAACAAATTAATTTATCGTCTATTTAATTTCAATTGACTGATATTTTTGTGAGAGAACAAGAGTTAAATTATTTATGAAAAGTTCTAAAGAAAAAGTGTACTATAGATAACAGGAATATAGTGTTGAATTCAGGCAAATTGCTATAATTTTATTTCAATGTTCTACAAAGTTTTGGTTTTTATAGAAATAATTAATTTAAATAATGAAAAAAATTGAGATTGAATCATAAAAAAAAATTGCTTTTATAAATACATAATGGGGCATAATGGTCACTAATTGCCGGGTTATCCTAAGCCAACTGGTAAAATACTTCAAAGAGACTGCAACAGCACGTGACAAAAGAAGAGTCGAAAGCCGTCTTGGCCGTCTTGGGGCTAATTGTTTTGTATTTGCTTCCATTTCTTTCTTTGGGTTTTTTAAGTCGCGGCGCGGGTAAATGAAAAAAAAAACGCCTCAGCATTTGGAGGCTGTCAAGGAGAATATCAAACAAGATTGCAAGCCTTTTCTGCCGAAGTTCTACCTAGAACGATTCAAAATTTGGTGTAAGAAGACCTTAAATGGTCATCAATTATAATGGCGGCGCGTCGACGTTGGCGAGGCATGCAATTAAAACACCTAATTCTGAAAAAATAAAAAAAAAAATCGGGACCCAAACGAACTATGCAGCTTTGTTTGGGTTAGCGAGAAAGTTAACATACTAAATTTGCCTTTTTTTAGTTTTTCGATTATAACTCGCAAACGCTTGATCCTAGAAAAAAAATATGAAGTAAAAAATTTACTACAAAATTTACTACAAAAAGCGTTAATATATTTTTTTCGTTTCTTCAATAGTTTCTGAACTATAAGCTTGAGAAAATCGCTAATGTGTGAACAAAAATACGAAAAAAACTATATGAACTTTTTTTGTAGGAAATTTTGTGAGCTTTAATTTTTTACTTAACATTTTTTTTTGTAGGATCAAGGGTTTGTGAGTTATAAGCGAAAAAGTGAAAAAAAAGGAAATTTAAAGCCCCTACGCACCCCTATGCGGTCATCCTAGGATCGGGGACTTTTAGTATGTTTACCTCCTCGCTAGTCCAAAAAAAGTTGCATACTTAGTTCAGCCGAGCGAAAATCTATGTAAGTATTGCTTTTATAATTGTTTAATTATTATTTTTTTGCATAAAAAGTAAAAACAAAATTGTAGGAACTTTTCATAAAAATTATTTATACAAATTTTCATGAAATCGTGTCCTGAAATCGTGACGTCAGATGACCGTCATTATTTTTTTAATTTTTACTGGCGTTGTCAGGCCATATTTTTTTATCTTTATTCGTCAAACACTTGACCATGATTAGGCATGGTCTTGGCCGTCATTGTCCACTATGTATGATGGGACATATTTGTATAGTTTATTTTTCTAAAAAAAAGTACGACTTTTTCTTTTTGAGAAACTTAATGAAATAGGCAATTTATATTTTGTGTCATAAATATATTATAAAACAAAACAACATTTAAAGTGCGTTTTCATACTTTTCCCTTAAGTGACCGACATTCGACCACCTTCCCCTACAATAGGTGACTGTACGAAATTTGACAGCACAGGAGCTACTGGAAAGCAAAACACGCATTCATTAGAAAAAATACATTTGCTCATAGGGGATTGGAGGCTTTACATTGTGGCGTTGCAGTAGTCAGGGCTTGTACAACATATATATCGAAGACAATTTTTGACAGAGATCAGAACTCCACCTAGCATTGAAATATATTATTATGGATTGTAGCACATATACGTGTGGCACTGCAGTAGTCAAAACATGTACTTTAAAGCAAGGATAGTTTGATTATTACATCGCAGGTCTAGTTTTTTTTTCGACTTTGGATTAGGATAAAGCATCTCATGCTTGTTCTATCTTGTATACTGCCGCTAACTTCCTAAAGGCCCCAACAACATTTTTACTTTTTGAAAGTACCACACAGATAATCACAGAAAATAATACTAGACATTCTATAAAAACACTATTGACAAGTCCTTATTTTTGTACTTAGGAAAAGTCTATTGATACAACTAATAAAAAAAAACCAGAAAAATATTCGAATGAGAATATTTTAATTGTAACGTCGATTGTCTTAGAAGAAAAAACAAGATTCCCATCCCATTTGAGAATTTCAAAAAAAAAAAAAAAAATTAATATAGCTAGGTCTTTTTTTGTTGTTGGTTAATTTTTTTTACGCAATATAAGCTATAAAGATGGGCCTTTATTTTTCCATTAAGAATTAGAATGGTAAACAAATTAATTTAACTTTTTATTTTCATCAATAAATAAATTTAAACGCCATCATGCTGCTTGGTCCGACGTACAACGAGAACAATATTTCGGCTGCTATAACGAGAACTGTTTTGTTTTATCTCATTTCATTTAAAAAAAAAAATATCCGACAAAATCATAAACAAATTAATTTTGTTCCTATTGAATATCAACTCAATTCGTTTAGCAGCTTAATCATCATAATATTTTAGAAAATCAAATAAAAAAGCATAAAATCGTGTAAATAGAAAAAAAAAAATATCGAGATTTTTTCGTCTTTCTTGATGATAACTGATCAGTGACCTTGGGACAGTTTTTGAGTCACCATCACTGACACTGATTGATATTGAGAATTTTCATTTCATGCGGATTGAAAAACAGAAAAACAATTTTTTATAAATTTTCTTATTTATTTATGTAGGTGCATCTACTGTGTTTTTTGTTCACTCATACTCAAAAACAAACGTCGTTTTTGGGGTGAGTTGATTTTTTTTATTTGATCATTGCGTCGTCATAGTAAAAGCCTAAAACAGAATTTTCCTATTTCCACTCTCTGCCAATTTGAAATCAAGAATGATTTATGATTTTCCGTTTAGGAGTAAAATGCGCCGTTTATTTCGCAAACCAAAATATAAATTCAGTTCAAAAAATGTTTACTAGGGCTCTGGCACAATGCATCTTAATAAATTATTAAGAATACTTAATTAGAAGCCTTATTTTACCATAAACTTCAATTAGTCGTTCAATTTTTTAAATTTCACCGCCAAAATAGTCTTAAGGTACCTTCACACGCACCACACAAGAACAGTGCTTGGATCAAGCTTTCCAAGAATTGCGATGTTGCAACTTAAGTACAAGTAAGCAGACATTTATCATTTGCGGCGAGTGATTTGCTACCATGCTAGCACTTGCATGAAGTACCTACTTATAATATGCAAGTGTTGCTGGTGCAAGCATTTTGTATGTTAACAAATAACCTTTTAAGTTGGTTGAAAGCTGTACAAATAGCGACAAAATCAATGCATTGGAAATTATCTAGTAATTAAGGTCCGTTTGCTAAAAAGATACTTAAGAATGTATGTTCTACATAAATCCTTAAATAGTACTTTTTCCTTTGCATAAACTGTCACTTAAGTATTTAAGTAGAACATAAATGCTTAAGTATCGTTTCAGCAAACGGGTCTAAGAGACATCAACAGAACTAAGTGACAAAGTTTTTGATCAGATTATCAACTTTGCCGGGAGTAAGAGTTTTAGAAAGTCGTTCTATTGAAAACCATACGAGTCAAAACTTGTGCACTGCATCTATGCTTTATTTTGGCCTGCTCATACATATTTATAATACCTTTTAAACACCTTGAATTTATGATCATAGTCGAAGAATCTTGTGATGAAGACATCAATCATAAAGTAAGCGAAGTATGAACGAAGCAAAGATATAACTCTTAAACCTTCTGTGAATATAAAAAACTTAACAACGCGTTCCGTTACAATCTAATCTGCATTTTATAAAAAAATCTCGGACTCTAATGCTTCAAATACAGCCTAAATGCCAAGTTTTTTTTCAAAGTTACATATCCCCCAAAAGTAACCTATCCATTTGTTTTTTTTTTTAAATTAATCTTATCTTAAAAAAGTTTATTTAATTATTTAAAAACAACACCACCATACAACTTAACTTTCACATTACGTTGTTAATTGGAATCAGGAAAAGATAAATTTTAATAATTTCTTTCAAAAACGAAAAGTATCAACATCACACTAATTATAATTTTTAGGGGTACCCTAAAAAATTACTACCCTGAAAAACTGTTGTTGAGGTTTCTGTATCATGTTCCCTTCAACGTACACGCATTTTTCTAGGTATATATTTATCTAAAGGGTTCAATTTTAAATCTATTTACAATAATACCCTACATGTAGATAAGTTGTAATCGAACAGGTTTTTTTTATGTATCTGTTAATATTCAAATCACACACCTTATTATAATTAATAGCTTTGAACTTGTATTATATTATTTTACTTAAATCATTAATCAAATTTTATTACAACTCAAGCGAAACTGAAACTTATTTGCGTGCAACATGCATCAGCAGTTGTTGAATCTTATTTAATTAAAATTTCGATAAAAATTGTAGTTTAAATAAATAATTCCTTATATAAGAATTTTAAATTCTACTCCCATTCATGGAATTACTATTAATCATAGTGTTTTTCAGTTTGTTTTCAAAACAAATAAATAAACGCGGCTATGTCGCATGAAGTAGCTTTTTTAAAGTTGAAAGTATAAAATTAACAAGTTTTAACTAGCAAATTAAACACTTTTTATGAAAAAATCGAAAAGCTGTATCAAAAAACCAAGTTTTTCCATACGTTTTTAAGAAGCAACAACGTTTCGTAAGCCAATGGATTTAGCAAAAAAACTTAGTGGCTTATGGCGATTATACACGTGTCGGTTTACGTCGCACCGAGCGGCTATTATAGTTGCCTATGAGTATTGTGCGGCTAGACTCGTGCAAAGCCTCCGTTACAAATACGGTAATGTTCTGAAAGCTGCTTCATAATCATTTCTAGAGTTTATATGTAATATACAAAAATTAGATATTAAGAATACAAAGCGACAAAACTCTGCAGTCCGTGCTGCACAAGTTCACATACCGTTAGTTTTTTCAAGATAAACAAAAAAAAACACAACTAGTGCAACATTCAGTAATAAATCAACTGTCAGAAATGACAAATGAAAGAGAGCTGTCAAATGAAATCAGTTTATCTGTGTTCAATCGACTGCTTCGAGTTATGTTTCAGAAGTTTTGAGAATGATCTGAAGTGTCTCGTTAAACAGTTTAACTTTTTATTTGTATTTTTATTTAAGAAACATATTTCTGTTATTCTATAAAAAGTATTACTCAATTTTTGCGAAATTATTTAGCAATCCTCCAAAAATCCAAATTTAAGTTTCACAATCAAAATTTTGAATACGAATTTTAAATAAAATCCTTCAATGCATTTATGATATTGCTTCGTCAACAAAGAACTTCAAACTTTTAATTACGAAACCAATACTTGCCCAATATAGAACAAGCAAAAAGGTCATTATTAACAAAACAACTTTTTGTATTATTTAGTAGTATTTTAAAAATAATCAAGATTGCTACCTTGACCTTATTCAATTTTGTTTAAAAAGAAAACTTTTCCAATCATTCATAAAATTCAAATGCGAACAGATTTTTTTTAATAAATAAATAATTATTTTCAAGTTGAAAAACTTTTTAATGTTACATTTCTCACAATATACCTAAGTTATTAAGGCAAACATTTGTGTATGTGTAATAAAATTTATACTTTGTTATGCATGTGCGAATAAACTGAATAACTGCATGTACCTTCTTGGTTTGTGAAACATATTGTTTCGCTCTATAGCTATGGCCGCAGCCAGGTCAGCTTCATCATCAAAAGCTGTCGGAATCATGTTGCTATGACTTATTTCACCCATAAAACTATGCGAGTATTCAAACATTATGATTTAATTTTTTTAACCAGAATAAATCTGGTTGACATGGTTTGAATTTTTCTAACACATATGAATAATTGGTAGGGGTATATATATAAATTCCAGAAGCACTTTTCACTAATTTTTTTTTTATAATGTATACTTTTGTTTTTTTAATTTTTATAAAATTTCACTAATGCGCGCGCGGCAAAAACATATCATTCTGGACTGGTCACGAGAATGTATCTATAACCGACCGGCGGCATTGACGGCGGTGGATCGACATAGTAGATCTCACAGGCAATATATTATGATACTAGCGTTAAAATAACATCGCAAAATGAATATACTACGCGCCCTTATTGTCATCGCAGACAGAGATCCAAAGCAAGAATCATGAAAACAGCACGGCTATGGACCACTTTAACGAGCGCTTCTGCTGAGGTTAATAATTTTTATTTAGTTTCTTTTTTCTTTTTTTTTTAGCTTACATAAGAATAATAAAATACAATTTTTCCTGTTGATATGTATTTGGGGGATGATGATGATGATGATGCTGATGTGTTGTTGTGTATACACGGCAATACATCAACTTTTTTTTTCATATAAATTTTGTTTTGATAAGACACAGTGCAACCAAATTGTGGAAGTTGAAAAGTGTGAAAAAATATTTAAAGAAATTGTTTATGTTTTTTTGAACCGAGCATTCGTGAATTAAACGAATTTACCAGTTATCTACTTTTAATTTAGAAATTTATCATAAAAATAACTTTCGTAAATAAACAAGGTTAAAAAATTATCACTTTTAAATCTCATTGCAAGTTTTATAAACACGCCCATTCGAGTGAAAGCTTTCATTTTAAAAGTCATTTAAGATGTCAAGAATTAATAATTTGTAATTTATAATTTGTAAATCGTAATTTAATTTTTTTTTAATGAAAAAATTACAAAGATAGTCAATTGAAAACTTACAACCCGATTCTCCTCAACATCACTGATATACCTCACAAGTCATAACAAGAGGTGAAATTGATTTTGCGACTTTTTCGGATTCTCCCCCATAGTCACAACTTGTGAGAATCATAAAAAAAACAATTGAAATTGTGATCTGCTACAGAGCAGGTTACAGCCACAGTACACATATTATTATGTTCCGAGTCGAAGAAAAAAATTCACCATAACGCGGTGAGTTTACTTGTGACTTTGCTTGTGGGGATTGGGGGAGAATTCGATAAAAGTTATCGAGTCACAATAATCCTCACAATAAATTGTCACAAGGGCTTGTGACTTATGACTCCTCACAACAGGGAGAATCGAGCTGTTAGTCTGCTGTCAATTAGAAATAATACGAATATAAATACTAATCTACTTGACAAGTGACAACATTACTTAATCTTATGTCAATTTTCATTGGTTTTTTGCTCACTAGTTCTAGGAATATGACAGAACGACAACATTTTTTAAAATTTTTACAAATTTGCCTTTACTGTTATGGTTTGAAAGCAAATCAAAAATTCAGTTCTAAATGGTTGTGAACTTTTCTTTTGACAGGTCTATGTCTCTGTCATTTGTCATTCTTGACATTTGATGCAGTGAAAGTTTCTTTGAGCGTGAATTGTTTTGATCTTGCAATTCCAACTGAATGTTGATAGGTTCTATCAAAAAAATTGTGCTTGTGCTTTTAAAGTAAGTTTTTCCGCAAAAGCCGGGTTTATAATGCTGTGACAGAAGCCTTTTGATATCTCTGAAAAAATATAGGTATTTTCATTCAATATATACCAATTTGTTAAAATACCTATATTTTTTCAGAGATATCAAAAGACTTCAGTCACTGTTAATATTAATATTTAATATAAGTTTACAGATTAAAGAAAATACAATACACGCCAGGGTCGCATGAACTTGCTCTTTGTAGCAAATTATGGGATCAAAAAACATACAATTCAAATTATGTTCAAACTGGCAAAATATCAGAAATTGGCATAAGCCTGAGATCAAGTTGTATGGTAGCTATTAACAAAACTTTGCTTAAACAAAAACTTTAAATGCCATTTTGTGCTTAATTAATAACTTAGGTTTCATACCAAATTTAAATGAATTCGGTTAAGGTGTTATCAATTTTTGGTCAAATTTGTAAAAAACCTTTAAAGCCACATCTTCGTTATGTGTGTTTTAAGTCAAAAACTTGAAATGCAGTAATATTAACAACATTAACTAAAACTATAACGTACAAAAAGTTTTATCAAAATCGTTAGATCCTGGGCTCTCTTACTAAAAAGTGTTTGTGTTGTAAACGAAGTTTGAAGTAAATCATGTAAAACATGTATGTCTTCAATTTTCTAAGCCAAATTAAACCTTTTTTTGAAACCGATTGGCTGCACTGTTAACTAAAACAAACCCTCAAAGTTGCCATTGAAAATTGTTTGTAAGAAAAATAAAAATAAAAAAAAAAAAAAAAACAGAAAATACTTATTTAAATAATAAAAATCAGAATTCGTACACATTCAACGACAACTGAGTGTTTTTATTTTATTTGTATCTTCGAATTTTTGTTAAATGTAAATTATGTTTCTATTTTTGTGTTAAGTACTAATGGCATGAAAATTAATTACTCATATGAAGTGCAGATAAAATCTTGGCTCATAGTCATAATACATATTTTCATTTGCAATTTTAATTTAGCATAACTATACACAAGTGGATATAGAATGTAAGACTTTTTTGTTGGTAAATCAAGTTCAACATGAATTTGATAATAATTTGATTTTCAATTTAATTTGTTTATAAAAGAAAAAAAAAAACATAAACTTCAAATTAACAATAATAGTGTGAGTTTTCTTAAATTCAATCTTCAAATCGATTTAGAGAAATTCTTTGTTCGTTAGATCGTCTCATAACATTCCATTATTATTTTTTTTTGTTCTCATAATTGACAAACCAAAACCTATAAATCAATAAAAAAAAAAACGCTGGCCACATATTAAAGGGCGTCCTAAAACAGAAACTTTCTAAGAATAATTTATCTCTATACTTGTTTAGTATGTTTTGTATCCATTAAATAAATTTAGAGAGAAAAAGTTCAAACACTTCAAACTGGACACACCGCAAATTTCAAAATTAAGTTACTGCGAATCTGTCAAACTACAAAACGTCAAAGAGAACATTATTTGTTTTTTCGTTGACAGTTCGCACAGAATATTTTGTAAAGTAAAATTATAGGCTATAATATATGATGTTTTCCGATGATAGATCACACTTAATATTCTGCAAACTTAAAAATTAAGTGTCTGCTTAACTGAGGAAAATATTCAAGTTTGACAAGAATCCAAGAGAGGGTGTAGATGATTTAAACGCTATATTCAATTCCAAAAACAAATAGTTTTATGGTTTATTCATACAAAATTTATTCAACTTAGTGTTTTCTACGGAAACTATATTTTGTGTGAATTTCGGGACACCCTTTATATTTATTAAAACAATAACCTTCAATTGTTTTTTTTTTGTTAATTTAACTCAACAGACAATAAAATGAAAAATATTCACATAAACTGTTAACAGTGTCGACGCATAAAATATCCGGACAATGTCAGACACATTTTTTAATTGATTCAAACATAGTTACAAAATACGCGCGATTGCTTAATTGCTTATAGTGTTCTACAAAAAAAAAACATATATATATGTTATACATGCGATTTTCGTCCAGCAATACAAACGAAATAATTAAATAAAATGAATTTGCAATAATTTAGTATTGCGTTAGTTTTTGTTTATTTTTTTTTTAAAACTTCAACAATTTAGCATTTCTACATTTTAATTGAATAATCAAATTTGTTGATTATTTTATCCTTAAATTAAATAGTCACATATAATTCAACATGTTTTTTTTATATTTTTCAGCAGCCGGCAACCAGTGTTGCCGGCTGCTCTAGATCCGGATGGTTAAGATAAGGGCGTTTCTCGGCGAAAATAAAGCGCCAGCGTTCATCAAACTATTTTTAGTAGATTTTTAATTTTCAAAAAAGTGGGGGCCACGGTCCCCGATGGTCAAAAAAGGGTTCTAAAGGGAGTTTGGAAAATAAAATTTATTTTTTTGAAAAAGTTTTAGGTGTTCGATCAAAGTTTTTAAAGGTAAACAAATGTTTTGTCATTTTGAATTTTATGAAATTCAAAACCATCGTCATTAATTTGAAGGTTTGCTTCACAAAACAATATCCAATTTGTTGGTAATAGTACTACGCGCAATGCCGTAACTTAATATGTACGAGGGACCGTATCCCCGATGTTGTTGCCTTTGTTTAAGTTTTATTAAAAAAAAAAAAATTGTATGCAAAGTGATCAAAACTTTTTCTTAAAAAAAAGTACATCAATTGATAGGTTTAGCTCTACCATTTGCTAAACTGATGGTCGGACAAACTTCGCCTTCGTCTCATTATGTCTGATTTTGGATGAATGGATGTTTTTTTTTATTCAACTTTGAAAATTAAATCAAATACATAGCATACTTCTTGGGGTTTATTAAATAAAAATAATCAATTTGTGTTGGCATTCAAAAACTTTAAATGATCATAACTTTTATTCAGAGTTATTTTAGCAGAAAGTTAATGGTATTTTCATGTTGCATACCCCCTTCTAAAATACATATTTTCCAAGTTTTTTTTCGAGCGGGTATAGTGTGTAGATAGCAGCTTTAAAAGGGACCTGAAATGGCCATTTTTTGATCAAACATACCTGAAATAGGTTTGTCCGATCATCAAATCTGCAAATGTTACGGCTACACCTATCGGTTAGTGTTCATTTTTAAAAGCCGTGATAAGATAGGCAATTATACGGTCGCTTTTCCTACTATAAGTTACGTTTTGCTTCCACCAAGCACTTAATCTTGATTTGACCAGATTTATCCATAATCACCTACTAAATCACTAGATTTACCGTACAAATTTAAATCTCCAATCTTCATGATCAAAAATTAATGTTCTTGCAAATTACTTAACACTCACCCTTTTTGACTGAACTCTTTCATTTTAAAAGTCAACAATGATTTTGTCAATAATTTTTTTAATATATTTTTGATTTTTGTAATTTTTTCTCCAAATTGAATAATTTCCATGGAAAATTTATATTCCTAGGGAATTTTGTGAAAAGTGCATTTTAAAGCAAACAGTTACAGAATTTCAGAACGAAATTCTGCTGTGTTTTGGACTTGTAAAAACTCTTATTAATAACTTTGTAAATCTATTTGACCGGTGGAAACGCTACTAAACCTTCTTCTTTCAAAACGGGGTTTTATTTTTGGTGGAATCATAGCATTAGTCAAGGGTTTACTCCACATCATTATTTTAGAGCTATTTAGACCCTACAAGGACATAATATTCACCATGAAGTTACTGCAATTGCTTTGCTTCCGAGTGTTTATTTTAAGAATTCGATTGCATAAAAAAAATTGATTGAACAATACTCCCAAGTAGCATTTTGTGCCTATTAAGTTACAAATTTATTGTATGTCGTTTACAATTCATATACAGTTGCTGAAAAAATGTTTTGTATGTACATATACATTAACTAATTGGATGATTGGTAAACAAATTGTAACACACAAAATGTTGTTAAAACAACACATCTTCAAACGTAAACGTACTGTAAACCAAATTTCGTAAATGTAAAACCAATATCACAAAACATTTACAATTGTAGCACTTTTGTAAAGCTATTAACAAAACTTAACTGTTACAAAACGTTTACAGTAAATAGTCACAGTACATCTTCAAACGAAAACGTACTGTAAATCAAATATCGTTAATGTAAAATTAATATCACGATACGTTTACATTTGTAGCAGTTTTGTAAAGCCATTATCAAAACTTTACTCTTACAAAACGTTTACAGTGAATAATCACAACAAATCTTCAAACGTAAACGTACTGTAAACCAAATTTCGTGAATGTAAAACCAATATCACAAAACATTTACATTTGTAGCACTTTTGTAAAGCTATTATCGAAACTTAACTGTTACAAAACGTTTACAGTAAATAGTCACAGTACATCTTCAAACGTAAACGTACTGTAAATCAAATATCGTTAATGTTAAATCAATATCACGATACGTTAACATTTGTAGCAGTTTTGTAAAGCCATTATCAAAACTTTACTCTTACAAAACGTTTACAGTGAATAGTCACATCACATCTTCAAACGTAAGCATACTGTAAAACATTTCATTTACAGATAATGTAACACGTATAGCATTGGTCGGCCATTATAATGTTTCCATTTTTTATCAAATTAGAAAACCCAAAACATTGAAAATCTATTTTTGTTGATATTTAGTAAAAACAAAGCATGTTTAGGTTTTGATTGAAATAAGACTTTGAATTTTATCTTACAAAATATTGAAAAATATGGTTTTTGTGGGAAAAAAAATTGTCTTAAATATTTTTATTAGAAATCATTTCTAAAATAAGAAAGTTTTTACAGGCCCCTTATTTTTATCGACCTGTTTTACAAAACTGGTAGAAAATATTTCTCGCGTTCGATATTTTGCCTTTACTTGCACGAAAAATATAATTATTGAATATTTTTAACCTCCCATATTATAATAATAATGTCAAGAACAAGATGGAAATTGTTTAAGTTTTGGTTTGTATACATATAGTAATATGATCTCAAATGGCATTACGTATTTACCTATACAGTTTAATATTTTTCTGTAAACGATTTGTACCTAAGTTTGTTTTTATGTTATTTATTTCGAAGTGTTTTTGAACGTTTACATTTGTAAACGTTTATATACCTAGTCCAGGAATAGTATCTGTAAACGATTTGTTACTAAAAAGTAGTTTGTCTTGTATGTGTTTAGAAGAGTTTTTGAACGTTTACATTTGTAAATGTACAAATCAGGTACATCAAATAGAATTTGTTCATATACTGTCAACACGACATTTCATTCCCCAAAACCGTTTACATTTTGGGTACAGTGAGTAAACATTTCATATACGCCTGAAACATTACAGCTACGATGTTAACGTTCAGTAAATGTTATGTAGCTCTGAATTGCTCCTTGGGCTGATTATATAACATCAGATTCACACTTTCAAAATACGTTTTGTAATTGTTGATATTTAAAATGACATTCGAAATGGAAGCATTCACTTAAAAGGGTGTGTTCACAAAGTTTGCAAGAAGATTTATAAGAGATTAATGTTTAATCATGAAGATTTAGGAAATAAATTTGTATGGTAAATCTGGTAATTTAAAAGAAGATTATGATAAATCGGTTCAAATAATGATTAAAAAGGAACATAGTACAAGTCAGATATGTCCTATTAAGGAAAAATAAACATGAATGTAAATATTGAGGGTCAAGTTAATAATTCGTTCTTTTTTCTCGAAAAAGTGTATACTCATTATATTAGTCGTTATATTAGATATATCAAAACAAGTTAATTTATTTTCAGAAATATTTTATAGAACCTAGAAAGTTAGTATAAAACTTATATAATATTTCCACTAGCAACCATTAACATCTATTTAGTTATCACTAATAAATTTTCACTATTCCATCCAACTAAACAAAACAAATGCAATATAATCAAACCATTTGAAATACATATAACCAAAATATTATATTTTTTTTATTCTTATGCCCAGTTGCACCAAAAAAAAAACACTTGAAACCATTTGAGCCATACAATTTATCAGCATGTTAAAATATTATTTGTCCAGACGATGAATTTTAAATAGAAAAAAGCTTATGAAGTTCTATGCAACAAAAAAAAGACAAAACAACAAAATGTTATTTTGAGATTCAACAATTCAATAAACATTTTTAAAAGGGCTATAGGAGCAACTAGGCATTAGGCTAAGCTCGTAATAATATTCTAGGAAAGCGTTTTAGCTCATAGAACTAGCATAAGAAGTTCGAAAATCTAAGCGAACAAATTGCCTACCAAATAGGAGCATTAAACATAAAATAAAATGTTTTAAGAAAGTATTTTATTTTAGCATTGAACTAAAAAAACAATTTTGTGCGTAACCAAACAAAACAAAAGCTATTGCAATGAATAAATAAGGCCGAATCATTGGAAAATCACAAACAAAAATTTAACTCTTCAAAATAAAAATAAAAAAAAACTTAAACAAATGCAAGCAAAACATTTTTGTTTTTTTTTTTTTGTTTATTTGTTTATATACGTACGATGATCTCTCAATTAGATTGGATGCCTCCTGCTCTTTAAACCTGAAAGGGTGACAACGTTTTATAAAGAAACAAAGCCACAATAATTGATATTAGCTTAAATTATATAATTAATATAATTTTTTCACTTAAATTAAACTGATATTAAAAAAAAATTATAAATAAAAATATAATGGTATATTTTGTTTTCTTTTCAATTAAAAGATATGCATAAATGTGGGTTCTTTGAAGTGATACACACAGTTGGGGTATTTTTAAGTGCAATTCTCGGAATACGTACTATATATATGTATTGTTCTGAAGTCATAATTGCTTTATTAAGGCTTATTTAGAGAGCTAGTTCTATGGGTTTGGTCATGCTACACGAAATTTTGGGTCAAGGTGGGTGAAGTAATTTCAAACTTTATTTTTTTTATGAAAAGTATAAACAATTAAGCACATTACTTGCAGTTTAAATAGCAAAGGGAATTAATTTTTTTATTTGTATATAAAGGGTTTACCAAAGAGAGGTTCTATTTTAAAGAACAGTGCTCTAAAATGCTAACATCTTTTTTTGGATAACCTTTCAATTTCAATGAAATAAGTTTTGTACGCAGACCCATTATGAATATTCGAGATCAAATTTTAATAATAACAATCAGAACTATAAAATGAGCTAACAACGCAGGTTAAATCTTGAGAAGTTAGTGAAAAACTGATAATCTTAATAAGCACACATGAACGTATATGAAACTTTTCAAGTATAAGAGGTTTTTTAAAATCTATTGGAGTTTGGAAAGGGTGTTTACTATCAGGATCATCGTTATTTCAGGTGAGTATATTGAAGATGGAACAGCCCTAACCGAACAAATAAGAGGAATCTGATGGACGAAGTTTTCTTGTTTGCATAACATCGCGACTAAGCAGACGGTATAATACATCTTCACCAGATGGATAGCAATCTAAAAGTAAAAGTGAATAGATTAGAACTGATGATCAAGTTCGAGAAAATGAAGATCCTCAGCATTTTTATGGTAATTCTGTTCAAGTTGACGTTAATGAACAGCTGGAGTGGTATCGGCTATATAAATTGACTGTGGCTCTGTTGGTAGTCGTTTTTTATTATCAACTATTTTTGGCTCTGCGATGTAATGCAATCGCCGAAAATTTTTTGTTGCTTGGTAATTCCTCAATAGAAATTATAGCAAATAAAAACCACATTACAAGGAGCAAAAGAAATGATTTTGATTGTCAACTAACAATTTTTTCAAAAGATGGCCGATTTGGCAAAGCATGCTGTCTCATGTTTCAACGTCCACATTACGAAGATCAAGCTGGCGACAATCACGCTCCGTATTATTATACTTTTGTGAATAGATGTATAAGTATTAAAACAATCTGTAGGAGCTTTCACACCATCCGACGGAAGTGTTTGCATTAAACATCAATCACTTGCATCAAAGATCAAGACCAAGTAAGTAGGATAAGATCGGGTAAGGACTTGCAGTTGCTTAACCTAAGTGAAACACAAAATAGTTTGATTTTCGTTAAGTATGCGTGTATAGTGTGTGAAATGAATCAAGAAACCATACTAAATGTGACGTGGCCAAGCAGATAAAATATAAAAAGAAACTTGGTGTGCGAAACCAGAAGCAATAAAGAAGTAGCATTAGTCGATGTTATAAATGTGTGAAAAGAATGGTGAAGCTTGTAACTGGAACAAGCAGCGTTGCCAAAACTACAGTCAAGTAGCTCAAGTAGATTTTGTAGCATAGAACGTTAATTTTCTTTCAGGTATTTTGCTTCTTTTTTTTTGTCAAATGTCAAAAAGCTAAGTAGCAAACGCAAAAGATAAAAGTAATACAATGCTTGCATTCGCGTGCACAACTATTGTGGTTCGCATACTTTACTGCTGTTGTAATTCCATGTAAAAAGAAAACTGATCGACCATATAGCTGCGGCGGGGAAATAATTCTGAAAGTATCCTAAAATTTTTAGTATACTCCCGAAGCCAAGGGAGGATTGGCAAACCGCTGACTACGAATATGTGTTTGTGTGGTTTTGACAACCATCCGGTTTTGTTCGTTCGCAAACTCATACGATACAGAGGTATCCAGATAGCTCTTTTGGTGTGCACCCAAGCGTGCGCAATGACAATCAGAAAAGAAGTAGAACTGTCATTTTGTGTAATACATAAGAATACATGATTGACCATTAGGTCCGATCCCGTACTTTTTTCACAGAAAATGTTTCGCTGTAAAATTTTTGAAGAGTGGGGATGATTTCCCTTATTGAGAGAACAACTGAAAAAAGATTTGTTGCAAATTTCAAATATCAAAAAAATATGATAAAATTAAATTCTTTAACGGGAACATTTTTAATACGATTTTTCGTTAATTGACATTAAATTCCAATTTTATTTTTTTGCTTTCCATTTTCTGTTCTTTTACTATTTTTTTGCATTTTAATATTTTTGATTATTACCTATTTGACAATTATTGTCAAATTTTTGACAGATACATTTTTTGTGGGAAAAAAATCTATTGAACTAAAATTTGCAGGTTGAAAATTTTTTTAACGCTCTGCAACCTTTTTTTCAAAAAAAATCGTTTGAATTATTATAAATTTTGAGTTTGAGAACAGACTTATCGTGGGGTTATTTTAAAAAGTTACTTTTTTTAAAGTAACTTGATGACTATTTATATCCCAGTCTTAAAAAAAAAAAGATAAACAATATCCCCCCTATTATTGTTGTCGATTGATAGCTGATATATTTGATAAAAAAAATAAATTTCATATTTTATAAATCAATGTATAAAATGTTTTGTCATTGAATATAAATCTAACTATTATGAATTGAAAGAAAATAAAAAATTATCATTGAAAAGTTGAATTATTTACTAATTAATTGAGTTTTAAAGTACCAAATTTCAATATTTATCAACTATCAATAATTGACATCCATAATAGGGGGGTATATGTATAACAGTTATTATCATTCATAGGAAAACTGTAAGTTGAGAAAACAAAACAGTTTAATTTTGTTTGTTCTTTTAATAATCATAGAATTAGTATATAGGTACCTCTGTCCAAAATAGTTCACATTTTATTTGACAGATACAAAAACAAAAATTCAATAAAACAACAATTAGAATTGGCAGTGAAAATTAAGAAGTAAGAATCCTCACTCACTCAATTTTAATTTAAGGTTCAATAAATATTGTAATAAATATTTATATGAATATGTAACTTCCAAGTCAATTTAATACAAATGTCTAAGTGCCATGGTGACAGTTTTTTTTAATTTTAATATTTTTTTTTGCAAATTATAATTGTCAAAATATTTTTGACAGATGTCAAAATTAGCATTAATGGAAAAATAGGAAATATTTTTGACACATATCTTAAAAAGTGACAGCAAGAGCATACTAATAACAATTATTAATTACCGACAGATAACATATAGTTGCTGTTCAAGAAAACCGAGAAATATAATTATAAAAACAAATTTTCTGAGTTTGCGAAGTGTTCATAATACTTCTATTTTTTTTATAAGTTTAGAATATATTTTTCTTATCAGAAATTAAAACAAATACAGGAATATTTTCCCCCACTTAGGCGTATATAGTGCTGCTGGTAGGTATACGCTATCTCACATTTTTCGACAATTTTTGTATTCTAAATGTTAGAATATTATATCTACACAATTACGCAAATTTGTATCGCTCAAAGATACTGAGATACCATTAAAACTGACTTCAAAAGATTACGTAACGTATCATTTTACATACATATACTATTCGAATTATCTTCTAAATGATGCTAACAAAGTCTTACAACAAAAGGTAATTTTCAAAATACTTTGTATAAAGATAATAAAATGCAGGGTTGTTTTTTTTTTTTTTGTAAAACAGCAACATTAAAAGGTGGATTGGTGCCTCAATCAAGATTTAGGTGCCAAAAGGTTCACAAAGATAGTAAAATGGCGAAACAAACTACCAATTTATAATAAATTGGTATATATGATGCAAAACTTTCATGAGAATTAGGGTTATGTTTTCAAAAAATAACAGAAAAATTAATAAATATTTTCAATACATCTATAGAGCAATTTTATATGTTTTTGAATTAAAATAAATGTATTGTATATTTATTTGTATAAATTGATTGTTAAAATTTTTCATCAATACCGTTTTATGATGAGAATTAAAATTTTTTTAATACCATTAAAATCGCTCATAGATTGCATCAAAAATATTATAATATTTGAGGTAGATTACATGCTTCTTTATATTAAAAAAAAAACTTACTTTACAAATTAATTAAAAATAACCAAATGAAATAAATATAATTCATAAAATTTACCTTTCGCTTGCTATGCTCGAATTTCTGGACATGGATTTAGGGGACATTTCAAAGTCTGAATCCGATCGATAAAGAAAGGATTCGCGACGTTGAGGGAGGTTTTGTAAAACCAATCCAGCGCTTGGTGAGCCGCCTTCAAGCGGAGATCTAGCGCCTTGGCCATTTTCTACATCAAAGCTGTAAATAAATAAAACAATATTGTAATATTAGCTAAATTTATTAATGTAATTATTTAAATATTTTTACATGCAAATAATAGATATGTATTTGAAATAAAAAATATTAGCTTTATGAGTAAAATCATTTCAAGTATTGTAATGAAGAAATCATCATTTTCATTTGTTTCGTTTTTGGTTTAAGCAACACATTTTTATATTACTTTAATACTAAATAATCACCGCGTGACCATCTTAAGAAATTTGTAAATAACTCATTTTTAGGTTCGTGCATTTACTAGTTGTCTATTCTGTAAAACTGACAACAGTAGTAAACATTTATGATTTTTGATTTTGTTTACGACTTTTGTCGAGACTTTTGTCAAGGAAATACGAATTTGAGAACCAATAAAATACTTTAAATATTGAATAAACGCTTAGTAAATGTAAGAACCTCCAAAGGTGTAATTCACAAGTTTCGTAGATGGCGCTGCTCCATGATTGTACTATAGAAATTTATATACATACCTAGTTTATATGCATAGTTGAAGCGAGCTTGAACTAAGGTTCACCCATTTGTAAACGGAGACAAGTTGGAACGAAATGGAATTCGACTCGATCGCACTCGAGCATTGGGTTGAGTCGAAAATTAAATGAAATACCTGGGTTGAAATGGTGAATACACAATTATTTCAATTGCATATTAACGAATGAATATTTGTTGTTGAAAAGTATGCGTATAACTTGTTAAAGCAATACAAATATTTTTTTCTCGAAAATTCAATCTTTTGGTCTTAATGTCTACAAACCAACGCCAACGCAGGTATTCTCCTGTCATTTCAACTTTTCCGCACTTAACTTAACTCCTCAAGCATTCAACTAGTTGGCTGAAATACCTGGGTTGGAATTTCGTTTCAAATCAAACTCGATCTTTCGACTCTGCATATAAACTAGGTAACAATGGGTTAAGCATTGAGTCATTGACGTATTAAGTATGGACCGCCAGTAGCCAACTTCACGCGTGTTAGGGGCGCCATCAACTACTAGCAGGGAACCTGCGTAGCAGTAATATGATTTTTTTAATTAATTATTTACTATTGAAATATTTTGGTGGAAATTATTATCAAACTACTTTTATTTTACAAAACACATCCACTCCTTATGCCATGAGTTACTTACAGATAAATATATTATCGTTTTCATTTCAATTCTATTAGCGAAATTAGTACACGTATTTAGCACTGAAAGATGATGGCGTTTTTAGACTGTTTTTAGCTGGAACAACTTTTCTTAGCTGTTTGTATGAACATTTCAACCGACTGGCGGTCCATATCTAGTACGTCAATGCATTGAGTTTATAGAGAATTCATGTGTAAGTTTCAAACTTTGCTCGTAGGATATTGTTACTATCGTCTTGTTTATTTTTTTTTACTCTAGTAGCAATTATTCTTGAGTTAAAAGGCAAGAAAAATAAAGAGAAACCAATAAATGTATGCAGAAGAATTTCGTTCTATTCGGTTTGAATAATTTTCAACGTAGTGAAAACACATAGTTATGTGGATTACAAAAATATTCTTATACAGTAGCAACTCGATCAAAAAAAAAACAACAAATTTACAATTGTCGAATCGAAGCAACATCCCAACTAACAATTTCAAAATTTGAGGATTAAAAAAAAGCAGCTATAAGGCCTTTAAAAGGAAGTTTGACAAGCTCTATACAAGGATTGTAGATAAAGGTTCAAAATACCCTGTATTAGGCCTTCCGAAGTTTTTAACTGATAATTTAAAAGAAAATTGCTGCTATAAGGCTCACCACGACAAGTCAGTGCAAACAACTTGTGAAAGGCTTGCCTATAAATGCTTTATACGAATTTAATTATTCTGCTAATATGTCAGTCTTACAAATAAGCTCTTAGTAACAACATAATAGTTCTAAAGGAAAGTTAAGTATTAAAAATCTTTAAACCGAAAAGAAGTGCCGACAAAAATAATTTATTAATATGAATTTTAAAAACTAATAAAGATAATATATCTCTCTCCCTTCACCGTTAACATTTTCTTCATATATTACTTAATATTTTTAATGAAAAGTGCAGATGTACCTTATCAAAATCAAATCAAATCATTCGGGATTTGGGTGAACCTCAAGGTTCCGTCTTCGGTCTGATTTTATTTCTATATTTTAAAGTAACTCTAGTCTCAGAATATTTGCAATCCATGGATTAGTTTATTAACAAATATTCAAAATTCAGAAGATTTGTAATTCATGGATTAGTTTATTTAAAATAAATACTTAAAATTACAAGTTCGGATTAAACATCAATTGAAATGAATTGTATCTCTTTCTTTTTTTCAGAAACTTCTAAAATCCAGAATGTAGTAAACCCTTTGAGTTTTTAGTAGATTTGCGTTAAAGGTTCATAAAAAGAGAATATTAATAGATCTTTCATAACATTTTATGGAAGAAGAATGGAATTCGAGCGCACTCATAATGCCGGACAATTCTGTTTCGATAATTTATCGTTCATTAAACTTCGACATTCAACTCAGGGCTTTATTTTTTTCGATCAAAATCAAATAAATTTGATTCCAATTTATTTTTATATTTTTATATTTCGATTTTGTTGTCAATATAGGAACATAATGTAGTATTTTACTGCAAAAGAACCCTTAAAATTTTGTGTATGATCTGACAGAGTCTAAATCCCAGACAAGATTTACATTTTTATCAAAGCGAAATTATCGAAATAATTGAAAATTAATTACTACATAAAATCAGAGTCGATGGTAATTAATTTGGGTCTGAAGAAAATCTTGGACTCCATCGAAATATCATCTTCAGCAATGAAGCCTATTTTTGTCAATATCAAAATAATGAATTATCAGACAACTGTTTTGCAGTGAAATAAATATTTATTTTGTTACTATTACAAAAAGAAAATTCCTTTTTTTTCGATGTTTTGATTCGATTCATTAAAAAATCATTCAATTTACAAATCAATTTACTTAAATTCTATTAGTTGTTTTTATCGAGGTCGTATACTGTAACTGTATTTAAAACCATTCGGATTCCGTCCAAAAAAATTAATACAATCACACTTAATATAATAAATAAATAAAACATTTTTAGAAATATTTTTGCCAGCTTCGAAGGTCATCATAATAAATTAAATATAAATTTATATTAGAAATTAAAAATTAATAATTTTTAAAATTATCAATAACATAATACCAAAAATATTTACATAAGGACGAGTGTATAGCTCAATAACTAGCAATAAAATAAAATCAAGAATTTCAGCTGTAAAAACATAGCTCATTCATTTAAAATCTGGAACAAAGCCAGAGCGAAGAGGCGCAGTTGGAACAATTTTAAAAAGTTGCGAATATAAAAATATTTTTATTTTATGTTAGTTGGTTGGTGCAAATAAATTTGACAGATATTACACATAAAGTATAAGTTTTTTTTTTTTTTAAGACAGTCTACATACATATATAATAATGTTTTGTTTATAGTTTGGTTTAAATTTAATTTAAAAATTAACAAAGAATGTTGAACAAAGAAAATATGAATTTTGGAAAAGACATTGCCTCGGCAATTGTTTAAACATAAAGACAACATATTTTTTTGGGTGACTACACAATACACAGACACACACTACCGGTCATTTGAAAAGGTTCCAACTTTTTATATATTCTATTTCTATTTGATTGTTTTTTTTACGGAATTCGGCGGTCTAATAAATTTGTGACTCTAGTTAATTTAGAGGAGTGACACATTTTAAAAAATAACAAGAAAAACATCTTAGTTTTCGATTTAGTTGAAAAATAAAATAATTTTTTATATAGATATTTTTGTATATTTATATATATAAAATAGATTCAATGGCTTTCAGTGCCTTTCAAGCTGAATTTAAAACCCAGACCTCTGAAGTGACACTCAGGTCACTACGCCAAGGAGTACTGGGGGAAGTCTCTGTAATTTAAGCCGTTCCAGCAAAGAAGTTATATCCCTAAATTCGAAAGTTATACTTTGTAGTTTGTTACAGCATTGCAACAATTCTACTCGGGGAAGAAGCCCCGTGTAGAATAGATTCAGCATGGGGTAAGTTGACATTCAAAACAAAATAAGCACTGTTGATATGAAGTTGTTAGCAGTTAGTCTACATGTCCCTATAGAGTAACCTAGTCACGATCAGGGTTGCAAAAGCTTAAGCTCTTTGTTATATTAAGCCCTCTTTTAATTTTCAATTCAGTTATGGACTTTGAATTCAAAAATATTGATTTTTGAATTAAATAAGGTTTAATTCACAAGCTCTTTATGGCTTGTTATTTAAAAAATATTTAGTTCACAAGCTCTTTTCGGCTTTAGAATTAAAAATTATTTAATTCATAAGATATCAGTTTTTTTTTTAAACAAGATGGGTCTCGTATCTAATACTCATTTTTTCCACTTTTTCGCAGATACAAGAACATAAGAGCTTCTGAATTAAATTTTTTTTTGAATCACAAGCCAAAAAAACTTGTGAATTGAATCTTATTCTATTCGTTAATCAATGATAGCCGTTTTTTATTATCAGAGATGATCTACATGGATGATCTTTTGATAATAAAACAACTTTGGATCATGGGTTTTTGTTTTTCTGTTTTGTTAGCATTGACTTTAATGTGTATGCCAAAAAATGACGTTTGGTAAATGAATAAAATGAGAAAGTAAGGAAATCATTTGCCTTCTCAACAGTCCATTTTTTTATAAATCATACAAAAATATATACATTAGCTATGAAGAAAACACGAAATCATATCTGAACCAAAATTTACCATTTTCCTTTATCAGAATATATTGCAAAAGCTTTTTTTTTGTAATTTTAGTTCATTTGACATATAATTTCAACATCAAATAAATAAGGTTTGTTTAATGCACTACAATAAACGCAAGTCCGGCTCAGCATACTGCTCTAACCTACACTGAGTAGAAAAAAAACATGATTTTACTGTTCAGTGAGACATTTTCTGCTTTAGATTTGCTTGATTTGCTTGATTTGCTCTGATCAGAGTAGATCAGAGTAGGTTAGGGTAGGATTTTCTGCACTTGCTTTTGAGGAATGCAGACAGATTGTGTATAGTGTAGGAATATTAGAATCAGCTGTTATTGATTTTTGTCCGTGATATTTTTGCATCATGTTAGATTTTTTAAAGAAAATATATTTAAAAATACTTAAAAATAATTCAAATTTGCTGGTAAAATTTAAATTTTATGTTAAAGAAATACAAAATCGAAAAATGCACCTTCTGGAGTTGACAAGTGATGAAGACAAAAAAGTTTTAACGGCTTGCTCGCCTTATACAAAGCTAAACATCGTGTTTTTTTATTTAATTTTGTAATAATTTCAAATAATAGTAGAAATCACGAGACCGCGATACTAATGATACAATTTTTTTTTGTACAGACTTATCATGTTTGACATTTCTGCTTCATCTAACATTTCATAGCAGCTTTACTATGCTCTGAGCTGCTCTGAGTTCTGCCCTCATCATATCTGATTTCCTCTTCGATGAACACAAGTACAAATTACTCCCGTTTCTGGCTTTCTGACGTCACTGACACCAAACCGTTTAAATTTTTTTCACAAAATATTGGTGCCGAAGGTAAAAAATAAATTACAAATTTCACAAAAGCATAGTCAAAATGAATCTATGAAATTTAAAATATCTAAAAATACTGGTCGAATGCCCTGTTTGACTTTAACAACGAAGTGGGAAAGAAACAAAATATAAGACGTCAAAATTATTAGGTTGAATGAGTCCAATGTGAACATGGGTGCCAGTTACGTCAGAAAACTACCAAATATTCATTTATCAACAATTAAACAAACCTAATGACTGACAACCAAAAGTTGATTACCAACGTTAAGGAAAGAAAAACAAAAACATAGTGCCTCACGTGGAAACTAGCAGAACTTATTTTTGGATCATGAAAAGTAATCTTGATAAATAGTAAGCTCTTCATTTGTATGGAGATTGATGATCTATATGGATTATCTTCGTAAATATAAAACGGCTAATATTAGCTTGTGAATTTAACATTTTTCAAATCATAGTTAAAAAAGAGCTTATGGTTTAGTGTTTTTTTATTCATAATCTCCTGAATTAACCCTGATTGGGTTATAATATCTGTAATGTGGTCTAATGATTGGATCGACGCGTCAACTTACAACTCAAACAAAGCACAGCTGTTAAAACTCTGTTGTAGTCAGTAAAATTGAATTGAAAATATATTGCCAATAAAAATAACCTCTAATACAACTTAAAACAGTTATAATTCAAAAGGAGCTCTTTAGAAAAAAATTATTTAAAATTAATAGCTCAAAATTATAATTGATTTTACTCGCAAGTAAAAGCAATTTAATGTGAAACTTGATTAAAAATACGTTTTTCGGTATTATAAACGGCATAAAGTATTCATTTTCTTAATGAAGTTGTCTAACTTTAAAAACAGCAAACCTTTGCATTATACTTTTAATGCAGCACACTAAAATCTCTGAGAGAATGACAGCTCACTCTCTTGAAATCGCCTTTGTGGAATGTAACTACACACAAACACTGCATAAATTCACCAACAACCAATTTTAGTGGAATATAAATAACTGGAAGTTAAAAATGTGTTTATTTTTGAGTAAAAGTTAGACAACTGTTCTAAAATTGAAATAATGTTAAGTGGTGTCACGTTAATTCCTTAAATATAGGTTGACTATAATTTTGCGCCAATGTAACTAGCTAATTATCACAAAAAGTAGCACGGGTCCATCTTACAACTCTTTTAAAAGTAATACATCAATAAAAAATAATCACTATATTTTAATTTTATTATGGGAAAAACATATACAAATATCAGATTGTGCAGGAGTGGTTCGCACAAATTTGCTCTTGTTGGCAATTACAGTGTTGGAAGATTAAAAACTCATTAAAACAAGCTGAATGGCGAAGATGTCTATTAATTAGCCATTGTTTTCTATTCTATAGAAATTATCATTAAACGGATATTTAAACACTTAATTTAAATGCATTTTTAATAAAATTAAAGCGCAATATTTTTTATTAGATAAGGGTATGTCAACAATGTCAATGAAAGTTTCGTGTGTAGTACTTTTTCATCTGCATAAACTGTCACTTAAGGATTTATATTGAACATAAATATTTAAGTCTCATACACTTTTATGGGAGAAAATTGACTGTTATGTTTTACATAGGTACGTAAGTTATTATTTACTTTAATTTTAGCCGCGAGATACAAATGAACTTTGTAGGTACATTTACATACATTTGAAAAATCAACACAATTCATAATTTTACTGAGTGAGTAACTTTTATAAGCGTTTTAAGGTGTTTTTCTATTCATAATTTGTGTCTAAGGAGTTGGAGTTGTTTTTAAATAGTCATCATGAAAAAACAAAAAAAAAATAACTTCTTATTACACTACTTTTAAATTGATTAATCTTTAATTTTTCGTTATTATTATGAAAAAAAATCAAAATTGGAAAAAATGTGGGTTACGCCACTATTGCACTCACAGCCTCGATATGTACTATGTAAACACCTACATAGTACATATCGAGGCTGTGATTTCAACTAAGTAGAAGACTTAGCATTAAATTTAGTGGACTTGTTGAATTATTGATTCAAATAAGCGTATTGACAGGGTGCTCACTCGTCGTCAACTGATGAGTGCAAAGTGAGCATCCGCACGAAACGCCATTTTTTCATGGACTAAAGGATATAAAAAGCTGATTTGAATCAATAATTCAACAAGTCCACTAAATTTAATGCTAGGTCTTCTACTTAGTCGAAATTATTTTTTATTTATTATTTAATATTTTCAATACATAGTATATAGAATTTGTATTATAACAAAAAAACATTATATTATTTGGTTTTTGTTAAAACAAATTATTCAAAAGAAAAAATAATAACTGTAAGTTTTGTTTTCAAAATTCAACGCCCTTGTTAATTTTTAGTCAAAACCAGAAAGCAGATGCTGAAATTTCTAGCACTTTTTGCGAAAACTGAAAATAACAAAGACCACCTTTTCTAAAAAAAAAAATTTTTAGTTTTTATTTGACTGGACTTTTATGTGATTTATGGAATATTGAAATATTTACCTTTTTAATTATTTTTAAAACATTATTGCGCGTACAATAAAGTACTGGATAATTGCTATTCTACACGATTTTTCCACTGATAACGAATTGTTGATTTAGTTTATTATGGCGTGGTAGGCGGAGGCACCACGTCGATGGAACCTATACATGTTTTTTTTTTTCAACTAAAATACAAAACTGTGACACTGTCTATTGGAACATCTTTCAGCGTTAAGCCTTTTGGCTTCACGATCTCTTCTCGGGAGTAGTTTGACATCGTGATGGGTTGGCTAGTAAATATGAAAATTGAAGATACATCTTCAATAAATATTCCTTACCTTTATAATGCCTGCAAGGTAGCACTTATTTTGTATTTTAGTTGAAAAAAAACATGTTGGTCCCATCGACGGAGTGCCTCCGCCCACCACGCCAGCTCAAATGTCGAAACGAAAAGACATACGTAGCGTACCATCTCGAAAGAACTTCGTATTTGGACGTTTTAGCATACCTGGAGTTGCAAAGGTGCCGTAAAATTACATCAAGCGAAATAATAACTAAGTTTGAGAAAGTCAAACAACACTGATTCAGTCTTATTTGACTATTCAAATCTCTGTCATTAAAGAAGTGTGTTTACATTTTGTCCCCTGCAACCCTATAATTAGGGTCACTATTGCATATACAAAGGTAGGCGCCCACTTGATACTTTTAATCACGAAACAGTTTGGTTTCGAAAATGACTCACATGGTCTTTTTTGAGCGTGCGCAGAAACTACCCATTTATCGATTCGAGCAACTTCCCAGTTTTTTTTTTGACATAAACTTAACGATCACCCCAAACAAGTTTTATATTTTGTGTTAAGCGACCATTAAACGGTCAGTAATATGACATCAATCTGTAATATAGTGTTTGTAAAAATAAGTCCGTATGCGTAGATTTGTTGGACGAAAAATCAAACCCCTTTTGATTTTGCCTGATGAATCAGTCATCATATGTGTAGATGATTGACGTCCTCTGACTGACCGTGTAAAAGTCGCTTTACACAGAATTGTATCTTACTGCACCGACAACAAACCAAATCGTTGAATAATTTTCTTAAAGTGCGACAGAGATAAAATTGTACTTTATGTATTCTTTTCGCAAAAAAATCTTACTGAAGAGGGTAGCCATATATATCCATTTCACTGGTTTTCTCTTTTATCACTCGATTCCGAAAATTTAAATATTCCTGGAACTGAGCAAAACATTTGTAACCTACATGATTAAGCGTGCCAGCGCAGTGCTCATATTAAACCAAACAGTTTTTGGTGTCTTGTATGTATTAGTGGATCTAGAGCATATGCTTATAGAAGTGTGACGAGTTTAGAAGTATACTATTGTAGGACGCACTCTTCCACATAAAATATATTTTTGTTTTCCAATATACAGTGAAGCTCGTTGTATTAAAGCTGTTTAAAATTTCTTTTCTTTCCCTACCAAACTAATAGGACGAATCCAATATAAAACGTGTTTTTTTTGGCAATAGTGAAGTGGAAAATTCCTAAAAAAACCCATCGGCAGCCGCGTATTTGAAATATGGTACTACTGAACTGTCAGACAGAATGAAATAAAAAAAAAAAACAATTCATAAAAGTATTTTCAAAAAGAAAAACATAATTAAACTAAAACGGAAAATGTAGAAGAAAATGTGGTAATAACAAACCGAAATAGTTGAATTTTATTACATAATTCATGCAAATTGGCATTTTTACAGATGTAATCGCAATTTTGTTAATATGTAACAAAAATAAAGAACACATAAGCAAATGGGGTTTGTTCGGAGAATAGATATGTAATGCACATTGGGTGTATGCAAAGTTTCTGTTGCATTTAAAGATGCCCAAGCATCATTACATAAACGAACCTACGTACAACATTCACCGTATATCAAAAAAAAAAGAAAACTCTTATAAGAAAGTAGTTTTAGTAATTTTCCATTTTCTCAAAAACCAGAAAACATAAAATCATTTTGTTTTCAGTTTATGATTAAAAATTAATATGAGCAACGAATTTTATAAAAAAAAGTAGTATTTTATTTTACAGTTTTGAAAAATCACACTTCAAAGTTTTTTTTTATCTTTTTTTTTTTTTTGCAATTTTTGAGTTTAAAGTCCGTTTTTTCAAAGACTATGCATATGCATAGGTTTCACTTGATTTAAAAAACATCTAATAGAAAAAAGTATTGGCTTTAAAAAAAGATATAAAACTTAGTTACCGTTATTTTTTAATATTTGTTTTAAATTCTTAGCACTGTTTTTATAAAATTGCCCCTCCCGCCCAAACAGAGGGAGATAGACCCCCCCTACCCATAGTTAAAAATGCTTGTATTGAACTGTTCTACAAAAAACCGTTATCAATTCTTGGCGCCAAAAATGTTTGTGTGTTTGTTTTTTCATTATAGTTGCTCACAGAATTGAACATAAGTTGGTGCTCATCGGTCAATTGGTGATTAAACTATTTTGAACCGATGAGAGTTGCATGTGAGCGCCTAGCCTTAGAGTGTATGCAAAGTTTCTTTTTATTTCACTTTATAAAAGTTACATAAAGCCGAATTCTTGGAAAAAACAAATTTGACCCTAATTCTTAATTGACGTTTATTAATAAGTAATAACTAGTAATAGGCCGAATTTCAGCGTGTGGCTTAATTTCGCTCGGGGTTATTTAACGTCACCAGTTGTAGCCAAAGACTTTATAAGAGCACATGAGCAAGAAACTTTCCGCTGACCATCTATCTGCATCTGACGCCGACAGCCAACGGTCCCAAGTGTTGACGAGTTTCCCGATAGAAACAAGATCAAGATAAACAAAACAACGACTGGCTATTGGCTTAGATACAGAAACGTGGAGTGCACAAAACAGCAAAGGTAAGTAATAGAGTCCTTCATAAAGATTAACAAACAAAAGAGTAGCACTGCCTAAGGACAACATGAACAACACCAACACGACACTATTTATAGCAGCAACTTCGAGATAGTTAAGGAGTTTATCTACCTCGGAGTAAATATCAACTCCACCTATAAGTCGAAATCCGATAAAGAATTACCTTAATAAACCGCTACCCTTTAAGTTACTCAAACCAAATAGGTTAAAGTCCTACAATCGAAAGACAGGCTCTAAAAATCTTTATAAATAAATCAAAAAGTAAAATACTTCGATTGTATTTTTTGTTCGGCGAATATCCAATAATGCTTCTTGAAAAAATCTTTAAATTGAATTTCAAGAAGACAAGAAGAACAAGCTATTACGGATGCCAGAGCGGTTGGTCTCGAAAACTGACAGCAGCGTGCCCGATAACGAGGAGGAAGTAAAGACGCAGTCTGTTTGGCAGCGATTTAACATGAATCAGGAGCTTGACAAGTCAGCAAGCAAGTTCTAATTCGAGCTATTTATATTTGCGAAATTATAGATTAAACTGCTATTATAATGGCACAGGTTTTTCACATATTCACATATTAAGAAATGAATTACTTCATCAAATCTCAAGAATTTAAATCGTTTATCTATTTCCTTGAATTAAGTTGAAACCCTTATAAATGTACTTAACTCTAAAAAGAACTAAGTTTGAACAAAATCACAAATCAAATTCAAGGTTGAGAATGTATTCTCACATTGGATGCAACGAAAGTGGCACTGAGGAGATTCAAATCGAAACTCTTGAGTACCAAAAGTGTTTAAAAACATAAAAACAACAACAAGGTCAACTGTGATGGCAAAGATTATTAGGTGGAAATATAGATCATATTAATACCGTTTAGCAATTGAAAAAAAAAAAAAAAAAAAAATAACATTTAGCCGCTAAGAAATGCTTCTTACCCCTCAAGTTCAGCGTTACCACTATCATATAACTTTTTGGGTTTCAATCTTTTTTTGACGCCTCGCGCAGCGCTCATAACTTGGCCAGGCACTTAAGCTCATACTTTGTTTTTGATACCGATTGTCAAGTACGGAATATAATGTAGCATGTGTCTTACTTTTAACACACAAAAAAAAAAGCCAAATCGTTTCTAAAGTATAAACGAAGTTATAACCAAATAAGTCTGTTTGAGTAGAACAATAACAAAGTATGTGGAATTCAAGATACCGCAAAGCAATTCCAAATATAATTTCAAAATCAAATTTTAAGTTTATTCTTATTTTTGATCAAAACTCAGACATTTTTTTTCTTTTTTTATTTATCGTCATCTAACACGATCAATTTCAAAAAACGCGTGTAAAGAAAAGATCTTATTTCAAAAAAAAAAAAAAAAAAAAAAACACACTACCGTATCTTAAGTGTTTTCTACTGGTACCATATATGAGCTCATTCATAGCATGTTAGTAAAATTAGAAAAAAAAAATTTGTTTGTTAGAGTAAGAAAACGATCAAATTATCTACCTGCCAGTGGTACGTCTACGTGTTCCTTGTATCGATATTTTTGATATATATCTTTTAAGTTTTCCGCTTGAACGACGAGCATTGCTGCCACGACTAATTTCTGTTGAGCTTCGGCGATCAATCGGAATGACATCGGAACACATCGATGATGAGATCACAGACGCCGTCGATCGTCTCTTGCCACCTGTATAGGTGCCACTGCCACTTGTCGACGAAGTTGTCGTTGCCGATGAATCACTTCGTGAAAACAACGAAGAACGCTTTCGTCGTTGCTGGGACGATGATGGTTGACCGGATACATTGCTTAGCGAATGAGCTGCGCAATCTTGGATGCTATTATAAAATTCCTCAGCATCTCGACAGTAATCTTCATCATCATTTTCATCACCGGAAATTTTTTTGTCATTATTCGAGCGTCCCTGTCGGTTGTCGGGTGATTTAGTTGACGACGAAGACGCGTCGCCACCTTCTTCATTTGGCTGAGTATCTATTTGTGGTTGAATTGGTTCAACGCCATCTTCTGCGTCAATGCTTACTGTCTTAAACAATGTTCCAATAAGATAGGTGCGATCTTTGAATTTTTTACTTGAAGGTGAAGTTCCAATCAAGCTAAATCTAGGCCGAGAAAACCTTCGATAAATAATTTTACTATCACCTAAGTCATGTAAAGTTTCATCAACGTCGCCTTCGGGTAGAGGTAAAGTCCGATAAACTAAAGTTGTATTTGATTGGCCATCTGAATCATTTGGCTGATCTTGGTCCTTTGCTGGCGAGGCATTGGTATCATTTTTCTCAGGATTCTCCGACGATGGTTGATTTCTCCAACGAAGTGAACGTAAAATTGCAACTAATATGAAAAACGTTGCAATCATAGCACATCCATATATTGAGATCTTTTTTGTTTAACAATTTATATGTTCGCACTAAAGAAGTTGGTGTAAATATTTTTTATATGCAATTTTGATATTAAGCTGCGATTTGAATTTTTCTATATAATGCGGTAATGCCTTTTGATTTGATGTGTGGATGCGATTTAAAATCTAATGCATAATGAAAAATGTTTGATGGTTCACACAAGATTATGAACAAAAATTAAAATAAGATTATAAAGCGCGATTTATTATTTCTTTGTATTTTGTTGATCAATGATCCATGAGACGCGTTAAAGTAAAAATGAGGTTTTGCGTTGCCATTTGATTGAATTTTCAAATTGTATCTGGTATACAGATATAGATTTTGTCAATGCAGTGTTTTATTTTTGTTTTTGTTGTTGCTGAGACATTTGTAACTAAACATAAACTACATATAGGTACAAGAGTGATTAATGAACTACAAAGTTGTTAAGCCAAAACGATAAATAAAAAAAAAAAAAACGAAAACATAAAACACAAAACAGCACGACAAAAACTTAAATGTTGTTTTTTCCGAATTTGAATTGAATGTGAGCCAAATTAGTACCATTTTTTTTTTGCTTTGCAAGTGCGTTGCACATATAGAACCAGTCAGATTGGTATGTGCTTTTATTTTGCATTAAATAACTCTACAAGTGTGCAGTAAAAAAAGAGTGAAGTTTTTTTTTTACAGTATATTTTATGTGAGCAAGAAATTAGAAGACTTTGTCATTCTTATTTTCGAAATAACTATTGCAGATATTTTCAGAGTTGCCATAGTTTTAGTATTCCAGAAAAAAAATATATTCTATTTCATATTGATTAGGTAAAACCATTTTAAAATTTTAAATTTTTTTGTAAAATGAAACTTTATTTTATTTAGGTGCTTAAACATAGAAGATAGTTTTTAACATTTTTTTATAAAAATAAATAAATTTTATATAGATTTATAATTCTAAGATCGTAAGTTTTTCCAAACTTATCCAAAAATAATTTATTCCATATAATTCACCGTAAAACAAATTTCTTTCAGTAACGTATTGTTTGTAACATTGACACAATATGTTTTTAATTATTGAAGATAATCCGCGACACTGCAATCTGTCATTTCCATGCTTTGATTAGTTGTGGCAAATTCTTTGAATCTTGTTAATTTTTTTTCCAAAAAATGATATAATCAGAGCTGTGATGAACACTTTCCGTCACTAAACCTTCATGCTTTAAATGGCTGCATACTTAGGGACAACCAAATTTCGATGCTGCTCTTACTACCAGAATGCTCTTAAGTTTTCGTTCCATGTCGAAGACTACTGAAAAATCTTTCATAAAAATGTCAGAATTTCATAAAAATTATTTTAGTGCAAAATTTGTATTTTTTCTTAGTATTCAACTAGGAAGTAACATCCATCACCTCTTGGTAAAATCTAGTTCTAACAGAGTTTCGTTATCTTGTAATTCCAAAGTAATTCAGTACACCGTATCTTATAAGGACTTCTATGTTATAATACTAGTTGCAAAAGTCCACTCAACGAGGTTCCATCGTATAACCATCAGCAATATTTCTTGCTAAATATCAGAAAAGCGTTCTTTGACTAGAGGGTCCCCCAGATTTGGCTACGAGCTGACAATGTCATAGATCAGCAAAATAAGCACTCTGCTTAGAAAATATCTTAGATATTTTTGTTTCTTTTTCTTCACAAAATGTAGAGATTCCTACCTCGTTTTCTTCATTTTCGACGCCATCGTTCAACTTCACCGCTTCGGCTATAGATTTGCTAGAAATTTTATTCGAGGTGATGTCAAAAAATTTCAGTAGTCCTCCTGGTTTTGGATTATTCCTGACTTAATTTTGATCACAATAGTATTTCTGACTTCAATGCTTCCTCGAATTCGATCAAGCAAAATAGTATGCATAAGTGAGCCAATTCTGACTTCATGTTTGCATGTACCGCCGGGTTGATTTGATTGAAACCTCGTACTTAGTGTGTTGTGTATTTAATCGATACTTTAGATAAATATAAAAATAACAGTATAGGTTACCAGCTATATATAAATTATTATAGATATAATAATTTTTTGAAAAAGCCTTTCGCGATTTTGATCATTTGTAAAGGTCACTCATATATGAATAATGATTTTTAGAGAAATTGTTAAAGGTACCTGACACACACATTTAAAATAAGTACACTGAATTTAAAGTTGTTTTAATAAAATTTGAAAATTATATGCTCATTACTTTACAAAAAAGCATTTCTTAATTTTTTTTAGATTTTCTAAATAATCATTTAAAACCAATATTTCTAAAAAAAAACAGTTTTTTTCGAGAGCATTAACTTAAGAAACTTTCTTGAATACTAAGAATTTGGATTTCATCTTTAAAAATATAAACGTAGCACTTTTAATCAAACTTCAGAAAACATTTATCATTGGTAGGTACTTCCTGCTTAAATTTTTGGTTATTTTATTTTTCTTTAAAAAAAAAGTTTTGTTCACTAAACTTAATCAAATACTAGCGTAATATATATGCATAATTTAATTATGTTGTTGATGATGCAGAAATATTTTTTGCCGAAATATCTTTTTTGAAAGCGTTATGTTGTTATATGGTGTGATTTTCAGTTAAATCGGTCTAGATATGACCTTAGCGTCACCTAAGAAGAATGACCTAATTAAACAGAAATAAAAGGAAAGACTGGGACTCACGTATTTGCTTTAGCAATTATTCTATGTAAAATAATTTATAAATTGTTTTCAATTATTTTATCGACATAATGGGAAGAACAAAGCGTGGTCAGTGGTGTTTTCGTGAGCATTGAGAAGGAAGCCAGAAAGATGGGTTTAACAGAGAATCAGGACAAAACCAAATATGTGCTGTCAACAAGAAACGACACCCAACACCGACGTCTTGGACAAAACGTCACCATAGATATTTATAACTTTGAAGTGGTCAAAGACTTTGTGCTGAGTGCTGAAATTCAACGAAGAATGTCTCTTGCCAATCGCTGTTTTTTTGGGCTAAGAAGACAACTGAAGAGCAAAACCCTCTGTCGAGCAACTTAAATGTAACTTTATAAGACACTTTTTATCCCGGTCCTTATTTATAGTGCAGAAGCGTGGACATTACTAAAGGTGGATGAGAACGCTTTAGGCTGCTTTTAAAGAAAAATTCTCCGTGTAATTTATGGTCCTATCTGCATAAATGGGGAATGGAGAAGAAGGATAACATCGAACTGTACGGGCTGTACAGCGACACTGACTTTGTCACAGTGCCTCGGTCAAATAGTACTGTAGGGCCACCGTAAGTAAGATAGTAAGTATCACGTAATAATTACAAAAATATAAATTTAAAAACAATTTTTGAAACTCGAAATTGTGACATGCCAATAATTTTAAAATAAGTGTTGCAGTATATTTTAGAATTTTTTTTTACCAAATCCATACACCCTGTTTTTAATGAAACCTATTTTTTTAAACAATTTTGTTAAAAAAAAATTTTAGAAATTCTACGAATGCCAATTTTAGAAATCTTTAAATTTTCAAACTAAAATAAAATACAAAAAAAATCATGAACGGATTTTTTAAAGTACCAAATTTAAGAAAGAGCACCGGTCCGTGTAAACAGGGAAAATCTCATCATGCCTGCAAGAGTGCATAAGTGAAAATAGCACACGTATACGTTGTGTGTTTGCTTAAACCAAAATGAAAATGCTCAATCAAAAAAAAAAAAAAATATTTCAGTTTGAAATTTCGAATGAAGAATTGATTATGTTCCATTATGCAACAGAATACCTATTAAATTCTATATGTATTTGCTTTTTGTATATGGTTTTTCAGTCCTTTTATAGGCCCTTTTTGTAAGTATAACAGTTTAAGAGTTATAGTGTATAACAGTTTCGTTTTAATAAATTTTTTCAAAACTAAAAATAAAAAAAATTGATAAAATTTCGGAAAAAATTAAACTTTTAGGCCCTTCGTGCACTTAAGCAACGCAACGTAACTCAAAAGCAAATCCCAAATAAAAAATACGTTGTATGAAAGTTGCGTGTATTTTTTGTATTTTGAATTTCCTTGTGAATTGCGGTTGGGTTGCTCAAGAGGACGAAGGCCCTTGCTCCTAAAGTGTTATTATGTCTTTCTAAAAAAATTTAGGCATAAAAAAAAGGTTCATCTTTTCTATCGAAAAGTGTTTATAATTTTCCTTGCCCGATAAGCCATTCTTAAGTTGATTTTTTATAATATTTTGAACTTTAAAAATGCATGTCAAATTTAAAAAAATCACTCATAACATTTTACTTCAGCCATTTTATTTTTGTTTATCAAATTTCAAAAAGCATAAAGCAGCACAACCGAAAGTTAAAGTTCAGTAAGCTTTTACTGCTTTTTGTACTACAGCTGCAGTTGCTCATTGTAGCTGCTAAATCTATTTCCACACTATCCAACAGTGTAATACGAAATGTCAAAAATGTGGGATAAAAAATGTGTATAATAGAGTGATGTAAACGAAATTTGACAGCTCATCATACAACTCATCTCTAACGATTTGACATGTGTTTGGATCTGAAATTTTTTAGGATTGATTCCAAAACCATCACACATTCCACCACATTTTTTGTCATTTGTTGAAAGAATTTTAAAACAAATTAAGAAACGGAAAGCCAAGAGAGCCAAATAAACTTAAAAACAATTGAAAAGGTAAGAAATATACTTCCAATCAAAAAAATATTAATTTTATACAATTTGCAATCAGATACTGGTGTGGAAGCAAAATATGAAAATATTCTTTGAACATACAAATTCGACAGTAGGATGTAATTCTATCACACTTTTTTTTTTTGACATGTGGGATAGTGTGGCAATAGCTTTAATAGGATCGGCAATTGACGTATTAGGTATGGACCGCCAGTAGCCAACTTCACGCGTGTTCCAACATAACTAGGGGCGCCATCAACTACTAGCAGGGAATCTGCGTAGCAGTGATATGATTTTTTTAATTAATTATTTACTATTGAAATATTTTGGTGGAATTTATTATTAAACTACTTTTATTTTACAAAACACATCCACTCCTAATGCCATGAGTTACTTTCAGATGAAAATATTATCGTTTTCATTTAAATTCTAATGGCGAAATTAGTACACGTATTTAACGCTAAAAGATGATGGCGTTTTTAGACTGTTTTTAGCTGGAACAACTTTTCTGGGCCGTTTGTATGAAAATTTCAACCGACTGGCGGTCCATATCTAGTACGTCAATGGGATCGGCGTTGTTTTAATTTTATTTTGACAGTGCTACTTGCTTTCGCTGCAGCTACACCCACACCGGCACCGTTGTGTTAAAATCTTATTTACAAGTTGTTTAAAAATAACGTTTTGCTTTCCTCATGTACATTTACAAATTCGTTTTTTTTTTAAATATTAATGGATGGCAGAAGAAAGTAATTTCGTCACATAAAATGTCAACTTTTAAATAAAAAAGAAAAAGTGAAGACAAAAGTAGGTACAGGTACAATCAAGAAAGCTTTTTTTTTAAACTGGAATAAGGAATTCTCAACACGTCTAAAAAATTAACAAACACAATATCAAATGTTGGATATCATGTGCATACAATATAATATACAAAACAAGGCATTGTGTTACAAAATTGAAACAATCCATTACATTGTAAGCCATCAATCAACGAAACATTTTTTTGCAGAAAAGGGTGTACAAAATATTCCAACAATAGCTATGTATGCAAAAGATAACGTTTTTTTTATTGTATTTAAACTCCAAGCCGGTCAAATGCAGGTCACTCTTTTATAGTACAATGTATATTTTCTAACTTAATCATTCCCCACTAAATATAACTTCATAGTCTTGCAGGAGACACCTGTGACCTATCCTTTCAGGCAGTTATATTTACATAGCTTTTTCCAATTTATTCAAAAATATGTACCTATTCGTTGCATGTGTGAGAGTGTGACATTTTCGTGCACTTGTTCGACATTTTTCTATTTGATTTTTTTTTCGTTTTACCTCAAATGTCTCCAAGTTTTATTTGTTTTTCAAGCACATACACATTTATGCATGTAAAATTGCACAGCCATAACAATTTTCCTTGAAACCACCGCCAGCCAATTCTGATTCAAGCCATGATGCGTACATAACATGGCGACAAAAACTTAAATGTACAACTAAGTTGCATGAACTTGCTCCCAGAGTAAGACAATTTTTTTTTTGTTTTCTTTTTTTTTTACTAAGCAGATGGACGTTAGGCAGTGAGTTGTAAACAAAACAAATAAAAGGCACTACTGGATCGGCCAAACTTGATTTTGTGTAAGATTATTTACTTTTAGCTTAGGATACTAAACAAGAAAGTATAATAAATAATCGGAAGTAAAAATAGTTTCTATAGCGTTTTTATGGCAAGTACCGTTACTAAGCTGATTTTGAAAAAAAAATCTAGCAAAAAACTTCCTTATTGGCAAAAAATCAGTCACACATAATCTTATTAAAAGTCGATTGTATTTTTTACGAGAAAAATGTTAATGTTAAGTTAAAAATCTAGTTGTAAAAAAAAATTGTGTCGAAAAACATCACCGTTTTCAAAAAATCAGTCATGTTAAATTGTATCAAAATCGATTGTATTTTTTCGAGAAAAATTGAATTATCTGTTACGTGTATATGACAGGTACTTTTCACGTGTTCTCCGTCATCGTAATGTCATGTTTGATTGTTATCTCAAAACTTTTTTTTTACGAATACAAAACTTGTCTTATAAGTAGTACCTATATAATCGCAAGTAAAAATTAATACCAACCCTGGATGTGGATCGTAGATCTTATTTCTCATTAGAATAAATGAGAGGAGTACATAATTTATAGAACACTTTCAACACTTTGATTTGTATTTTGACATTTGAATGCCAAGGCCAACTTTCTATCGCTTTTTAAATTTACTTGGAACAAAATTGGGTTTTAGTTTGTTGGTCCGTTTAAACTGAAACTGGTGGTAAGAAAAATGCCAATAATGTTTAAAAGTGTTTCGAGAAATTGGGCATAATTATTTCTGAAATTAAAGTTTATTTACCTACTTATTATTAATCGAAACACGATAAAGCTAAAAGAAAATTCTTAACACAGAAAAGGCTGAAAAATTTGTTTGTTTTGTGTTTCCCTTTCGTTTTGAGGTGTCACAATGACAGTAGTAATGCGAGGTTTTGAATTAACAGCCAAGTTAAAGTCCACATCTAATATCTACGATTCACAACCAGGGTTGGTATTAATTTTTCTGTGTATTTACAACCCACCGCCTAACGTTTGTCCAACAGATATAAAATAAAAATATACACAAATGTGATTGCAGCAGCTGTCATTATGACAGCGGGTGTAATAGATTTAGTTATAGAAAAAAGGCCTGTTTAATTAGGTTATTGGTAAAAATCCAAATCAACTCGTTTTTAAAATTTAACCTGGTGTTAACGCGTGCTTAGCTATAAGATATCCATATTCCTAGAATTCTACTTTAACATTTATAGCGACTTTAGCGTTCAGCTGATTTTTAAATTGATTATCAATGTGTCTAAATCTTTAGACTGTATTTAAATATTTAAGATACCTCTAAGTATGATTAGATGTGATTTAAAAATAATGGGCCCCTATTTGTTTATATCACATAAAGAATTATAAAAAAAAAATTCATTAAAAAGTGATCAAGCTCTTAAATTGAAGGTAAGAAAACCTATTTGCAACAAAACCACAGCTTAATTCAACAAGAGAATATGCTTTCTTAAAACTTAGTCAAAAGCTTGATTCGCAATTCAAAAATACTGACGTAAAACTCAAATTATTTTTTTAACAAAACCAATACTTGACCCCAAATTAAGCAAGTTAAAACATCCCAGATGACAATGTAAATAATATTTAACGATGTTATCGAGTTTGCAGCTTGCTTGCTTTCTTGCCACAACCATTTACCCCAGTTTGTCTTTCAGTTAACGACCAAGCTAAACACCGGACATGATATGGACAAACATATCGACTTCTAGGCAAAAACTAGGACAAAATGTCACTGCTTGGCCAGAGGTCACAAAACCGAGTGAATATACATAAAAAAAAATTAGAACAAAAGAAACATAACAGAACTCAATGCCGTGTCACCTCGCAAAACGCTTACATTCATACTCGACTCATATAAATGTCCTTCTGGGTGTTATTGTGATAATGTGAATAACAAAAAAAAAAAAAAAATATATGAAGATATTAACCCGCAGGATAATTGCTTTTGTTCGAATTCTTCTAATATTCTAATAACAAGTTATACGTTTCTTGAATTTCCCATAAAAGTTTATATTTTGTCTTTATTCCTTGAAGCACATCTTTTAACATAGATTTATAAATATACATATAAAATAAAAGAATATGAAATTGTGTTAGTGCGGGCGTTTTAGAAGATACACCTTAACTTAAGCTGTGACTACATGGAATGGATTTTATTTTTGTCTTAGTATGTAAGTTGTCTTGTTTGTCTTACAGGAAGAATTAATTTATTACAAAATGATTAAAGAAGGCAAAAGCAAATACTATCTTTTCATCTTATCCTTAATACGAGAAAATAAAAAAAAAAGATGAAAAACACTTAATAGCTAGATTGTTTTCTTTTTGAGTAGCTTGTATAAGATATGTAGGTATATGATTTTGTAATTGCTTGTTTTTATATAGAATAACTGGTAAGAAATTGAAGAAGACAAAATTTGACATTATAAGAAGACGTTATATTTCTGAAAAAAGATATATGTCAAGTAATGCGATAGTAAAAAAAATCCAAATAAATGTCAAAAATGTGTGATGATAGTGAAGTTGAAAAAAGTTTCAAGATCAGAAAATTTTGGTCCGTCGTCTGTTTGTATCAGTTCCTCTAGTTTAAACTGATTTTCTTCAAACTTTGTATCTTATAATGTTTGTGAAATATTTCATATATGAACATTTTTTACAATCTTTCCTTCGATCGAAAAAACAATAATTTCTTATAGAGGTCTAAGGTAAGTCTAATTTCTAAAAATGTTTGTTTATTCTTGAAATTTCGAGTGAAGGATTTAACAAAATTGAAAATTGTTGAATCGAATCTTCAACCTTCTCAAATGATTCACTTTCACGAATTGCCGAAATGAATGCAGTAAATTGGTCTCGATTTGTTGTTCTACCCCTAAAGATGTTAGTAATCTATTATCTACAATCAAATATTCTAAATTAAGCAACAAACTTGTTTTTAATTATATTTTTCGAAGCACTAACTTGACAGATAAATCAACAATTGAACAGATCTGCAACATTTTATTTGTGGATCTGAATTGCATGGAATGAGTGTGTTCACTTGAATAAACAAACACCACACTGCATTACCGACATTACTTGGTTTACCATGAAAACTTTTTGGTTAACAAATATATTTTTTTTTTTTTTTTTTTTTTTTTTTTTTTTTTTTTTTTTTTTTTTTTTTTTTTTTTTTTTTATGTTTTTTGACCTCTGTATATGAATATACTTATAAGTTGGTTTATGGGCTGTAGGTCAGTTTTGTTCCACTTAAATGAAACACAAAATGTTGTTTAAAATGACGTTTCGTTCATGATTATGAACATCATCAGATTTATTTATAGTTATTGCGACACAATGCTTAAACTTTACAAAAATATAAATGTCTGTTAGACAAAACAAAACAAATTATACATGAATATTGCACTTTTTAAACATTTATATCGCTTTTAACATGCATATTGCTTTTAACACAATATATTGCACTTAATTAAAACATTAATCGAAAACAAAAACAAACATTACTCTTTACTTTTATACACTACTATGCTATTACATTATTTACACTACTATGCTATTATAATGTAATAGCATAGTAGTGTATAAAAGTAAAGAGTAATGTTTGTTTTTGTTTTCGATTAATGTTTTAATTAAGTGCAATATATTGTGTTAAAAGCAATATGCATGTTAAAAGCGATATAAATGTTTAAAAAGTGCAATATTCATGTATAATTTGTTTTGTTTTGTCTAACAGACATTTATATTTTTGTAAAGTTTAAGCATTGTGTCGCAATAACTATAAATAAATCTGATGATGTTCATAATCATGAACGAAACGTCATTTTAAACAACATTTTGTGTTTCATTTAAGTGGAACAAAACTGACCTACAGCCCATAAACCAACTTATAAATATATTTTTTGACATTTGTGTGAAATCGTGATTTTATCTATACATAATAGATAGTTAATTATCGCTTTACTAAAAGAACAATAAATTAACAAAAGTTATAATCAACTATCATTTTTCATCTACGCATATAATTTTGCAATATGGCGATGTGATGTGTGCAAGGGCAGAAATCGATATGTTCTGCATCAGCAACCAACTCGTATCTTAAACAGTCCACTAATTGTAATCCGTTAGGTTGTTTGTCTTAATACACAGTAATTTATTGGTAATGTTTTCCGAAAGTAATTCTTTTTCATTTTGTTTGAAATTATTAAATATTTTTTATTGTTGATGATAGAACAAAAAAAAAAAAAAAACAAGAATATCAACAAAATTAACCAGAGTTTCATTTTGACGGTTGCAAAAACTGGAAAAATGGAATAATCTCTTTTTGGGTAACCAAAGTATAGAGGAAATGCTAAAAGGAGGAATTGTATATAACCAAATTTGAAAACAATTGGTTAGGAAATAACCATGGTGACCAAACCATAGATTTAGCAAGAGTTGGAAAGACGGGCCTAATTCTTATGTTTAATTTTAAACAAGTAACTCGATCTTTTACATATCTTTTATTGTGATTATTTTAAATAAGATATTAAAAAAAAAATATATGATTAGTTATGACAAGGCTGCGGAGACGAAATAAAAGGACGACGAGTGAACGGGAATCGATGAGGTGAATCGAATTTTCGATTCCCCGTTTAGCAGAATAGGACTGTATATGCTTTAAACAAATAAATAGCTTACTCTTAACTGAATAAATTTCTTTCTTTTAACTAGTTCATTTTTTCAAGTAAATTTTCTATTTGTGGATAAGATCAGGTGCTTAAAAAGAATAAATTATTTAAGGTAATTCTTCAAACAAAGAAGAACTAATATAATCGATTATTTTCACCAATTTAAATTAGTTAGTTACCACGAAGAATTATTAAAATATTATTTTATTTTTATTATAATATCTATACACATAAATAAAAATGAAGTGTCTGTTTGTAATGTCAAAATAACGGTATTTTACTACACGCATATGAAAGCATACACAGCCCTTATAAAAAAACACACGTTTTTAAAAATTTTGTCTGTCTGTCTGTCTGTCTGTTTGTCCTGGCTAATCTCAAGAACGGCTGGACCGATTTTAACGGGACTTTCACTGGCAGATAGAAAATGCTGTAGGCCATTTACTCCCTAGATGACGCTCAGGTCGCTTTTTTCTAGAAAAATCGAACTTATGCTTGACAGATTTTGACGGGACTTGACACTTAAAGATACAGTGACCCACTATCTCTGCTGCTGCCCTGCCTTGGCTAATCCAAAATTCTTCGGTCAGTACTTTATTGACAACCTTAGCGAACTTTCAGTTGTGAGCATAGGTAATCTCATTGGCTTTTTAAACACATTGCTATAAAACGTAACAAACCGTATCAATATCTCACCTCTTCTATGGGTAGACAAAACAGATCAAGAGAACTACATGATTTCTGCAGGAACCTTTTCTTTAGCCGTGTAGGCGGGCTAAGTATACTGTGGGTATCATGTTTTTTTCCTAAATCGAACCGATCTCACGGGAATCTGGTCCTACCCTAAGCCATCCAGCACCCTGCCTGTTTAGGTTTTTAGCGAAAACAGATGTATCGGAGCTAACAGCCTGGCATAAAGCCTAGTGGGGGGTATGGGCCAATTCCCTTGGCTGAGGTACCCGAGGATCTCTTGTTTTCCTATGGAAGTTGGTAATAAAAGGATCATCTCCCAAACAACACAATTCCATACCTTAAAACACCACAGTCATCAAAATGTTATCCCAACCTCCACAAACTAATAGGTCTTATGAGTTTATGGTATAAAAACGGCACTAATTGGGTTTTATTCTAGCAGAATAGTCGCCATTCCTACCTACCTACCTACACTTACAGATACCTGTGTTGTAGCATTGTATATAAATTTCTATAGTACAATCATGGAGCAGCGCCATCTAAAGAAACTAGTGAACCGCATATTTGGAGGTTCTTACATTTACTAAGTGTCTATTTTGTTACCCTAACAATAGTCGTCAATTTACAATATTTAATGTATTTATTGGCTCTTAAATCCACATTTCCTTGACAAGAGTCGTAAACAAATCAAAAATCATATATGTTTTCGACTGTTGTCAGGGTAACAGAATAGACAACTAGTAAATGCACGAACCTAAAAATGTGTTATTCACAAGTTTCTTAAGATGACCAGGCAGTGATTATTCAGCATGGAAATACTATAGAAATGCATATACAATGGTTGTAGGGAGTGACTTAGGTTATTTTAATTACCCTCAAGATAGCGCTGGGGCTCCCTAGGTGGCGCTCGGGTCGCTTTTTTTCGCATATTTTTATATATGAACTGATCAGAAACTACTGGACCAATTTTAGCTGGACTTTCACTGACAAATAGCTGTTGTTGTAGGAAGTAACTTATGAAGTAAATTATACCAAAGATGGCGCTCGGGTAGATTTTTGAAAACTCTTATACAGGGTGATTGGTATGAGATGCACCAAAAAGCTTGAGCGTGTAGGTAGGGTTAAGATAAGAAAAAAATCGTATAGGAGGGGGGGTCTATTTCCCCCCGTTTAGGCGTGGAAACATTCACAACGGTGAATGATACAAATAATTTTTATATTTTTTTTTGGAAAGCCAGAAAACTACTCTTTTATTTAATTTTTAAATTAAGTTGTTTAAGTGAACAATTTTAAAAAAATTAGTTTTCAAACTCAAAATTTTGAAAAAAAAAACTAAAAACTATTTTTTTTCAAAATTTTATGTAATTAACTATTATTTTTATTTTCAAAATTCAATGCTCTTATTAATTTTTAGTCAAAAACAGAAAACCGGATGCCAAAATGTATTTTAGTTTTTGAGAATTTTGAAAATAAAAATAATAATTAATTACATAAAATTTTGAAAAAAATTAGTTTTAAAATTTTTTATTTAGTTTTTTTTTTCAAAATTTTGAGTTTGAAAATTAATTTTTTTAAAACTGTTCACTTAAACAACTTAATTTTAAAATTAAATAAAAGAGTAGTTTTCTGGCTTTCCAAAAAAATATAACAAAGCTTTGTTCACCATTGTTTTTAAATATTTTTTTTTCTGATTTAAGTCAATGTTTTAGAAAATTGCCCCTCCCGCCTAAACGGGGGGAAAAAGACCCCCTCCTATACGATTTTTTTCTTGTCTTAACTCCACCTACACGCTCAAGCTTTTCGGTGCATCTTATACCAATAACCCTGTATATTAGCTAAAAAGCTTTTGGCAAAATGTTAAACAATTTACTTATTAATTTGTGTTCATGGTGTTGTTGACTTTAAGAAATGTTTGTGTGTATTTTCATTCTTCAAAAAATATTGGCATTATGCTTTGTAACCTAGTATGTTCTAGTACGAAAATTTGGTCATTCGAAAAAAATATCTTGGGAAATAAATTGTTCCACTGATTTATTTATCACAACAAAATTTTATTTACTTTTTACTTTTTACTTAAATATTTAAAATGAAAATTTGCGCATAGAAAGCGATTAATTTAAATTGTTAACATGAAAAAGGTACCTACGAGTAAGATAGTTTGTTAGGAGCATTTCTTGCAATCAGCGAAGTTTATATTGACATTTTTATCCTAATAAATCTGAGTTTTTTAATGAAATAATTGAAATCAATTAAGACTGATAAACAATAAATACAATAATTAATCCCAAAATAAAAGCGACATCTGACACAAAATACGAAGGTTTTCATGCAAAACAACAGTGTCAAAATATTAATGGTAATTTTTTTATGATTTTTTCTTAATTGGTAAATTTTTTATGAGAAGATTTAACCACATTTACTCGTTATCTTTAGGATTAAAAAAGTTGAGAGCATGATTTTGTTCGCATTGAACACACCCATATTATTATTAATCCAAATAAAAAGCAGAGGAGTTCAGATCATAGAATACCGAATTCTAGAACAATAAATGTGTCAAAAAATTAAAAACAAATTTAATTAATTAAAAATTAATTGCGTGGAAGCTCTAAAAGTTCAGAATGTTACAAAAAATTCAAAAATTGTTTTCTCAAATAAAAATCTTACCAATTATTAAAAAACAAAGGAAAAAATAAAATTAATTTGTGAAAACAACTTTCTCATTTGACATTTAATTTTGAATTTTGAAAAATGTTCTCACTTAAATTTTCAAAAAGCGACTTATTTGTTTTGCATATGGTAAACTCTACGTCTATATACAAATGTGTCCGGTACCGGTTTTGAAATGTATGAAAGACATATGACTGAAAGAATTATTTGAATATTGGTATAATGTCATAAGATATAAGGCTTTAGTCACAAAATTCAGTTTTTTGTTATCTATTCTAATAGCACTTTATTCGCTTCCATTTGGTGTCTAATGGCGGTTTTACACGGGTCGATTTACGCCGCGCGCTTAAAATTAATGATTTTTAGTAACAAAAGCACAATGTTTTGGTGTGACACATTTCTCCGTGCAAACATAACATCATTGTCAAAAACATTGTGTTGTCATCTCGATGTGTATTTCTTACAGCTTTCTATTATAAATTTATTTTGCTTGTCAAAAAAGTAACTGTTTAGAGCGGGAAAGACAAAAAAAAAATATCTTAGTGATGACCGAAAAAAATTTCAGCACTCAGGTGATAGTTTTAACCCTAGAAAAAATCTCAGCGTTCCGATTTTCTTTTGTGAGACACGCCTAATAGAATTTGACAGCCTAATAGGAGGATAATTTTCAGAGCGATCAATTAAAGAAAAAACTAATCTGACAGCATCTACGGATCCAACTGGGTGGATAAAAAAGTTGTTTTCGTTTAATTATAAGAGATTAGACATATACAGTATATACAGTTATCGTTAACTCCGGAACTAATGTCAAAACGTTATTAATAAACACGGAATAGCTTTTTTGGACTGTGAGTTAAGTAACACCACCCAAGTAGGTGGTTTAGCGATGGTGTAAGATTGAAAAGTGTCATTTCGGTTTGTTTTGATTTTTTCATCGAAAATATATAAGTGAAGTGCAATTTGTATAGGTATACTATTAAACTAAACAAATACATATTTGTTAAATTCATGCCAAATGCATTTTTTTGGGTTTTTTCTTCTTCTTTATTATTATTTTGGAAACAAAACAAAATTTGAAAATTGTATTTTTCGCCCTATATATTTGAGCTCCGGAAGTCAAATTTTTTGTCAATTTTTGGCCAAACCAGGGACATCTGTACAGAAATATAGTCCCCACAACCTTCTTTGGTATTTCCTCTATCAAATAACATATGAACTGTGTAAATCGGTTCAGTGATTGCTGCGACACAGACGGATTAAAATTAGTTATTATAAATATAAATCATAAAAAGGGTCTTAACTTCGGGTGAAAATTTGAATTTTAAATTTTAACCTTTTCAAACGAGAAAATTCTTATTTTGTATTTTCTTTGATAAGAGTTTCGATTCATCTGTTTGTAAACGATACGATACGAACGCAAATTTTATTTATCGGCATTTTAAAAATACAAAATACAAAGATATAAACAACATACTCATAAATCTTAACGTGGAAACACATAACGTTTTTCAGGTGGAAAAATGCTCACAGTTATTGTCTGTAATTGTAATAGAACTGTAGTAGATTTTCTTAACGAAAGCGGGCTAGCTATTACATGATTTATTTTGTTTTATTAATAAGAAATTTTAACTCGTGACTACGCTTTTATTCAATGGTGTAGTTAAGTCATGAGTTAGAGACGAAATAAGCGCTTTTTTTAATAGGGCTGAGATAGTTTAGGAAACTGTTCACCACTCGTGGAATATTTTTTTTTTCGAAACAAAAGGGGACTTTAGTTTATTTGTATTTTAAAAAAATAAGTGCTTAGTCCAATTAAAGTTTAACAACCTAACAAATATTTAAAAAGTCTTTGGAGCAACTGTTCATTAGTATTTTGAAAAATAGGTACTATCTTCTAGTAATTTGGGTTTGAAAAATTTTGATAAATGTTTAAAATAAGAACGACATAAAATGGTGAAAAGGAAATTAGATACATACATTCATAAGTATAGAAAAAAATTGTTAAAAAGAACTACACATAGGGTATATGCCAGGTATATTAATACAAAATCATTTTAATTATTAAATAAAAAAAATTAAAAAAAAAAAACACTAAATTCAAACTATCTATTTAAATATAGTTTAAAGAAATCAAAATAAATGTGAATGTCATTTAACGATTAGATAACATAAACTACCATTATTTGAAAAAAAAAATGTATTTATGATAGAATTTATAAAAAAATGTAATGTTTTTTTTTATGACAAAATAGTATACCTACATAGTTATCAAATTTCTGATCAAATGACAACAGCAACACTTCATAGCACGAAAACGATCACATTAATTGTCAATAAATTTTTTTTCTTTTTTCTTGTTGATTTTTGTTTTCGTTTACTGCTGTTAAAATTTTTCATCTTCTTTTGTTCTTTGATTCGTAAATATTATTCATTTGGCACACACCACCAGCAGCAGCACCACCAGCAATTTACAAACAATTTTATTATAATTCAACAATCAAAAGTACAAACAATATAAAAAAAAAACATTCAAATAATATAAACAATATCAGACCCAAAGTACTTAGTCTTTCTCTCTCTCTCTCTCTCACTCTCTCATTTCTTATCAAGGTTTTTTTTATTTTCTTTTTGTTGTATCCAAATAATGTATATTATATCAAACCACACCACAGTTATTTTTTTATACTAGATACTAGTATTATAAATATATTACTTTGTTAATTTTAGACATAAATATAACATTCAATAAAAAAAACAGCAACAACAAAAGATTGCACTTTAATCCACAAGATGATGATTATTTTTTGTTTGTTTTTAGCTTTTTTCGATGACGACAAACTTCATGGATTAACAACAGAAGGCCTGTCATGTAGTATTACGTTTACGAACCATTACCTACAGATGGAGCTAGCTTAGGTATATATACCGATATACTACGTGCTCTTTTTCTTTCTTTGTATAAAAATTTTGTGCAACAATTTAAATCACTTTATGTGTAAAATCCAATCAAATAAATGTCCACACATAGAAAAAGATACACAACTCTTTTTTATCAATTGGCTCTAATTTAGATTTAGAGATAAATCCAAGCAATGTCAACTGCAGACGGAAATTGCATTCTATTTCAAGTCTCTCGCACTGGTTTTTAATATATTTTTTTTTATCTCGATAACACGATGTGATGGAAGACACAGTTATTTTTTTTTTTTTTTGTTTGGTCGCGCTTTTTAATTAAAACCCGGTAATTTTTAAGATATCTCTTTTTTTCATTATTATCTCAATGTGTATATATACATCTATAAAATATAATTAAATAGGACAAACTAGTTTATTTTTATTCTCTCTATATCAACCTAGATAAGCAAGCGGCTGTATAGTGGGTATATGTGACGTAGATTGTGTAGATATTTTTTTTTTCAACCGATTGCACGAAAAAAAAACGGAATGCCAAATACAAGAAATATGCGAATAAAAAACGAAGAATGAAATTTGAAATGAAATGCGAGAAGAAAAAAAAAAAAAGAATCAGATCAAATCGATTTGGAAAGCGGATTCTAAATGTTAAAACCAACCATCATCTAAGATGGGAGCATTGATGATGATGAGAGACGACATGGGTGAAGGGATATGCATCACACATCCATTCTACTGGAGAGCACTCACAAAAAAAAAAAAAAAAGATTCTCCTCCGCAATATTGTACCGAATGAGATGTGTACCTACTTGTTAGGTTTTTAAGTGCGTGAATCGGCTTAAATGCACTTGAAGTCGCAGCATTTTACAGGAAACAAAATGGCATTATATTTTAATTTTTTTTTACGTAATTTGAAACTGTAATTTATGTACTTATAACGGTAAAAAACCCTTCACCCTTTCTTTAATAAATGACAGTTAAAAAAAAGACAGAACTGAATGCACAGTTGCAACCGTTTTTTTTCTATGAGAAGACATTTTGTAAATTACTTTAACCATTTAAAGAAAAATTAAAGATGAAATAATTTGCGACAGTTTTGCGGTCCACAGCGAGGAAATTTGCATTTTTTTAAAAATTTTTTGTAGGTCGACCTCTACCAAGAGAGAAAATATACAAAATTGTGTGTTTTTTTTGTGTGTTCTACGTCACACGACGAGAGAATTATTATATCGTTGATGAATTAGCACAGATAAATTTATTATATGGGGAGAGGCAGCATTTGGTTTAATTTTACACTTTTTATATATACATAGGATTAGAACAAAGCAATATGTTTAAAATAAAATGTGTCTATTATTTTGTGTGTGTTTTATTTTTGTAATTTTATTATATATTTTGAATCACGATTTAGAAATCCGAAAAAGACGAAAACGATAATACCAACAACGACGATAACGAATACGACAACGACGACGACGCCATTTTGAGAGATGTTCTACGTAAATGTCACACACTGAACTTTTAGCTGTCTATGCTAAAAAAGCTACTTGCTTGCCGTTGCCGCGGCAGAATAGACTTACTACATACATACATGTATATTAAAACGGGCTTGCCAGAAATAGCAAAAAAAAAAAAATTGATATTAAGAGAAGCTGAATCGGATACACAGTAGACTGAGCGCGGTGAGCTAGACAATATATAGCTAGCTACCTCAACTGCTTATCTATATAGGTATGTATTTCCGACACAATAACAACAACGAAACGACACTATATATAGTGAGTACAGCAACAATGCGACATCAATCAAAAGCAAAACGCGTTGGAGCGAAGCGAAGAGCACGCATTTATGGAAAATCCGTTCGAGAAGAAGAATTCGCCACAAAAACCCGTGGAGAGAATTAGAAACCAGAAGAAAAAAAAAATTGAGTAGATTTGTTGTTGTAATTAAAAATGAAAGAAGGGGGAGACTAAAATAGTGTGTCAAAACACATTAACCACAAGCACAACAAGCGAAAAGCGACAAGAGAAACAAAAGTGAGCCACAGCGGCTTGTGGAATCCTTCCGTCTGCGTCGCGTCGTTGGTATAGAAGCTATAATGATGATGATAAGGTTGGTGTCGCTATATAAAAATAGCCTGGGAATACCTCATCCACTATACAACATACTGGCTTGTTCCGAAGAAGCATGACGATGGAGAATCTTATCTACGTGTACACTGTGTGTACACAGTAGAAAATCATGTTCATGGCCTTGCTGGATCAACAGTACGTGCGCAGATATGCGGTCGGTTATTTAGGGAAGGAAACTTATGATAACAACAGAAAATTGTTGAAAGATGAATACATCTACTAAATCTACCTATTCGACATCAGAGAAGAGATGGAGCAGTCAAAAGTATTATTTTGTATTTTAAATCAAATAATTGAGAAAGCTTAATATTGCTCTCACCAAAAGAAGAAGAAGAAGCTCATTATTAGAAAAAGTTCTGACTGACTGAAAGTGGTGATGGAGAGGTTATAGTTTGATAATGCGCAACTCAGTAGAAGGATTGTCTTTTTTTCTACTAATATACAGATAGAGTGCAACAAGAGTATTTGACTCTCTCAAGGATGTCGGAAAAAGGGAACACTACAACCCATTGATATTAATCCATTCATGAGTTTTTTTTTTTTTTTGTTTTTGTGTTTGTTTATTTATAGTGGTTTAGATTTAAGAGGCATGTCAAGGTTTTTGGGCGCGGTATAGACAAACATTGGGCCATGTACAGGTTTGATAGAGAATCACCATGGAAAATGTAATTTTTCTTACATTGAAGTTGTTTAAATGAAGCTGGTAAATTACCGATTATAATTTTTTATGATTAACAATAAAATAATCAAATTATGAGTTTATGAAAATCGATTTTAATTTCAAAAAGTTAAATATTTCATATAGTATCAGATTATAGACTTCAATACATACTTATGTCAATTTTACGTTAATTGCACAGTAATGACATTAGTTGTCAGACACAGCAGTATAATTATGGATTTAAGACTGAAACAGATGCGCATACTTGCTGTAAGTAGTAAATTTTTCAGCGCTGCATATGGAATACGTGCGCATACTCTTTGACATTTTTTTAAACATGATTCATTCACAACAAGTGCTCATATTCAAAATTGAAAATGAATCGAGTTCGTGTACGATTGTAGATAAGGGATATTTTTACAACGCTGCATTTAAAACCAACTTAAAGAAGAGTTTTCAAAAAAAGTAAAGCCAAGTTGGCTTAACTTAAGAAATATATATTTTGAAATGTCGCCTGCAATGAAGGTGTACAGCAAATCAACAATTCTATTTTACAGTATGAATAGGATAGAAATATTGTGCACTCCTGCAATCAATGAAGCATTGTGTAGTGTTTTTATCCATATAAGAATATGTTTCATACAGAATATGGTCATACAGAATTTTGAAAACAAAGAAGAAAAGAAGATATGAAAAAGCTTGATCAATTGATATAACAACAAACAACAAAACCTTTATCATTCAAATAAAATAATTTTATTTTGAAAAAAATATTCCACATACGCCCTGTAGTCCCACCTCTGGTAATTGAGTCAAAAATTTATTAATTATGAATGGACTATTGAACATTTTTAAAAATTTATTAGAAAAAAACAAGCATTGTCACCTTTTAATAAGATGATAACTTTAGCAAATGACGCCAACAAGTATATGTTTCATTTTGATATAAAGTTAATAAATCATGCAAAATTCACGTCGACAAGCCATGAAATGTGGTTACTATGCATTTGTATTTGCCTCATACAAACTATTTAGCACTTGAAATTGGTGTAGTAGGTACTACAAATTAGTAAATTTTTTTTTTTTTTTTAATTATTAAACACAAATTGATATATTTAAAAAACTCTCTAACGATTTTGAAACTATTTTTTTTTATTTATATTTATCCAAAAATTTGTCTGCATACTTTGATTTTGGTCTGAATTTTTTTATAAAAAATAGTTTTAGGACTTTTTATAAAAATTCATGTGATTTTTTTCTTATTTATCGGATTTTTTTTTCGTTAACCCCGTATGCAATTTGCCAAAACATTCGTGCGACCCAGTCATGCACTTTATTTCTATATGCTACGACCATTGACGTATTAGATATGGACCGCCAGTAGCCAACTTCACGCGTGTTCCAACATAACTAGGGGCGCCATCAACTACTAGCAGGGAATCTGCTTACCAGTGCTACGCTTGTTTTAATTAATCATTTAAGTTTAATATAATTAGGTGGAAATTGTAATCAAACTAGTTTTATTTTACAAAACAAATCCACTCTATATGACATTGAGTCACTTGCATATGAATATGTCGACGTTTTATTTAAATTTTAAACGCGAAATTAGTACACGTATTTTACACTAAAAGATGATGGCGTATTTTTGCCGCTTTTAGATGGAACAACATTTTTTGGCCGTTTTTATGAAAATTTGAACCGACTGGCTGTCCATATCTAGTACGTCAATGGCTACGACAATAATTTTAAAACTTGATTGACGCGATGGAAAGAAAAATTGCTGCAATCAGCAGATGTCGAATTAATACCAGGGAGAAGTAGTTTCGTGACATGTTGCAGTGACCAAAATATCTATCGGTTCAATATTCAATTTTTCTTTCTCTATACGCAGTGCAAGATTCTAAGTATTTTGTCAATCGAGAAGTGTAGCATGCATCTAGGATTATATGCTCAGGACATCATAAGGGCAGGAATAAACCTTCTTCTCCTTTTCCAATATGCATTTTTCTTGTCAAAGCCCAATCCATACGCTCTAAATTTTAGTTGCATCTCATTAAAATCAGATATTTTTTTTCGAAAATATTCCACATACGCACTGCAGTAGTCCCATCTGTGGTATAAGAATAAAATTTAATTTTTTTCAAAAACAACCCCTAAATGAGATCAATATTACTATTAAGTTGACTCCTTTTCACCATCAATGTTTCAAAGCATTTTATTTAAAGGACTTAAGCAGTTTGTTGACAATATGATTGGTTCTTTTGAATGTAATTTTAGGCCCAGAAAACAACTGTGTCCCAAATCGTTTAAAGACCAAAAAATCTAAAAAATGTCAAGCCACCGAAAAATGTGTTTGGTGGTCTGACATTATAAACTTTTTTGGGCGGTCTGATGTCGAAACGCATTAAAATATATTTAAGATTATTTTACAATTCATCGAATTTAGATAAAAATCGCTCAAAACAAAATCGCCTAAGACTTAAACAAAAGTTCAACAACACCAACTTTTTGAGCAATTCGGCTTTATGACAAATAACCCAAAAGTGAAAATGTTAAATCACCAAAACTTAAAATGACCATTTGTCACAATATTTTTGAATGATTTGTCATTACGAAAGGTCGGCCAAAAATTAAAAAAAAATTATTTTGTAAAATAGTGAGGTATGATTGGGGGACACTTTGCCGCCCTGCCTGCTTGAACTTACTATAGGATTTGGATTGGATGTTAGTTTGGGTATGGATATGTTGATTTTTTTAATCAAAAAATTCTGATAATTATTTTTTTTTTTTTTTACTTTCTAAATGAAGTAAAGACCACATAACCTTTAAAAATTGAATTTCGTTTATAACAATTAAGCAATAAAACATAATTTGGCAAATTTTATCCTTTTTATTGTTTTGGACTTTTTTTAATTAAAAATTGATTTCGCCTCTGGCATTGAGCATAACATTCTAGTTCAATCTTTAATCAAAGCTCTTCAGAAAAAAAGGCAATCACGCCAGAATTTTGTTTTTTATAAACGCCAGAAAACTCTTCATACAATTGTCTGGCCCTTTTTCCTACATTAAAAGGCTTAATTTTTTGACAATTTTTCTAAAAATTCTGATAAATTTTCAAAAAAATGTGGCGTTTTTCTATTACCTGAATTGGGAAAAGAACACCAGAAAATCTTGTTTGTATAAAAATTAAACAATATGTAACAGAACAAAACCAAACTAAATGAGTAACATAACTGTAGATGGATTAGGTACAACAATTGGATTTCTCGTTTTTTTTTCCAAAACGTTATTTGGAAATTATGATGTCTATTATAAATAGCTGGATGAGCACACCATAATATTAGGGCGAATTGACATTTTTGTGTTTTAGGCTATTTGGTTTCGGGCGATTTGCCATACAAAGTCGCCCAAGAAAATGATAAATTTTCCATTTTCAAATATCTTAAAAATTGATGAAAAATCACCCAAATATTTAAATGAACCAAAATAATCACGAGACTCAAAATCACCTAAAATGAATAAATGAACAATAATAGCCCAAAAACTGCATTTGGCGATTCTCCTTGTTTGTTTTGGGATTTGGTCGTATTATTTTTTTTTGTGGTTTTTCATAAGAGCAGTTATGAAGTAATATAGTTATTTAAATAAATCTAAAGTAGCAATTTAAGAAGATTGTGATTATGAATTTACAGAGTACTACGCAGGTGCTTCGGAGAATCGTTATGCGCGGTGAAACTGTCTTATGACCGCTTGTATTAATTTGCAATGATGAAGTAAATAGAAACAGAAGTTGCTCATGTTGCAAATTATTTACTTATTTTATTTTTCGGAAAGGCGAAAAAATAAAAAAAAAATAGCCTAAATAAGAGAAAAAGTTGTATGGTAGAAATAATTAAACGAGTAAAAGTCAAAAACTTAGTTTTGTTCAAAATGTTCAATTTAACAAATCTCCATTATGTGCATTTTCATCCGAAATCCTGAAATTATTTCGTTCAAACAGTTTCATCAATATCGTAGGAGTCGTTTATGAGAAAATTTGGAAAAGTTAAACCTTTATATGAGATTGTGAACGGCTTTCATTTAAATTTTGTACGGCATTTAAGTTTGACATTTATACCAAGATGGCGTTTAAAGAGTTAAGCCAAACAAAAGAACAACTAATAGTCCGAGAGCTAGCGACCGATTTACTGACATTATTTTAGCGCGATTTAGTTTTTGCCCAGTTACTGATTCAGTGTCACTTATTATTGAATGACAACTTTGGCTAACGGAAACGGCCAGAAAGAAACCAAAGATTAAGCCTTCCAAAGAAAATTTGCCCAACTTTGGTTCATGATTAGTCAAACATATAGCTGCTAGTTTTTCAGATTGGAAGTGCTTATCATCAAGGTAAAATTCTCAAAGTATATAAACTTTATTTCGACGATTTCATGTTATTCCCATGTTTAATTTCTGTTATCTTTGAAAAAATAATTTCATGTCATAACATAAAACTTATTTAGTTAACATTTCCTCTTTACAGCAAAATATGGGACACATATTAGACAACATATAATACTTCTCTAGGCGATTGATTCTAACATGAGATTTAACATTTATTATGACTAATTGGGTTACATTACATGTTGGAACATATATGAACTCATTTTGAAGTTTTGATGTCTTCTTATTGGAAAACAGCTATTGAACTTTTATTGACTACACCCACATTCAGTTCAGATGAACTATTTGAAAGATTTTCATCAAGCAGCTTTAAAAAGGACGTCTTCTAATACACAATAATGGTTAAAATTTATATTTCAATAAACGACAACCAGAAATGAGCTTTTAAGTGGTCTCCCTGCGCTAGCTCTTAACCACCACAGGTGATTTAAATAATATTTATAATAAATCACTCACGAGATGAGAAACTCCCACTCATCTCACCTTTTTAATTCATTCGTCTATAAAAGTAACACTCAGACCAGGAAAGAGCAATTAAAATTCCAAATCAACTACCTAAAGCAAGTGTAAGGTAAATGCAAGCTTTTCCGCTCTTACATGCGCTTTGCATCGTTTTCATTACCACATTCAGGGCGAATTGAATAATACAGAATGAAAAAATTGTTACTTAGCATTTACTTTATTGTATTTATAGGTTAGCTGATGGTCTGGGTATACAACACCCTTTTGATCCTTTTTTGTATACAACAAAGGCATCGTTATGTCTTCCTGTCTCTCAGGGGTAAGGCATTTATCATTATCATCTTCATCATCATTATCATCATCATCATCATTGTGTTGAATCGATTAAATCGATTGACCTATGAAAACCAATTACCCTGTCCACCTTTTGGATTCATCGTCCGTTAGTTATGTTGAGGTGGTTGATATGCTTTAAACTTCCCGGTCTCTTGTTCTTGTCATCAACAGTTTGAATTAAATAAAGCTTATCAGTAAATTATTTTTCAAACAAAATAAAAGCTCTTTTATGTTATGCTTTTATAGAGTTGCCAGTTACTTTTGTTTTATTATATTCTAGAACAGTGCATTTTCATGTTTAAAGGAAAGAAGGAATAAAAATTAGATTTTAAATATTTGTATTTTATGAAAAAGAAATAAGATATTATAGTATTATATAAAATAATAAAAATAACGGACTTCTCAGTAAAGCCGTTGACACTCTTACCGAGGAGTGGACCGTTCACATTTAGACGAAACGCATTGGAGTATAGTATAGGACTCTTGGGAAGTTTGAAAGTTTTTTTTGTTTTTTTAAGTAGGTCTATCATAGCTTTGATTGATAATTCGTTGATATAACATGTTTGTTATTTCATTATCACCTAATGCTCAACTTAAATACCATACCAAATTTAAAAGAAATCAGATAAGCCGTTATCAATTTACGGCCAAATTTAAAAAAAAAACCCGTTAAAACTGAGTTTTTAGACAAAAACCTAAAATGCAGTTGTATTAAGCCTGCTTCAAATATAACGTTCACCAAGTTTCAACAAAATAGTTAGTGCAGTTTTCGAGAAAATTTGAAAAAAAAACTAAAACCGTTATATGAGGGGTACCCGTTTTACCCGGGCCAAAATAAAAATTTAATGTTTCTTTTAGGGATTCACCAAAAAAAACTACGCACAAAGTTTGAAGAAATTCTGTCTAACTGTTCAGGCTGCAGGTTGAGGCACAGACAACCGCACATCTGCAAATACGCACATCCGCACAGACAGTCCGACGGACGGCATGACGAAACCAATCTTTTTGTTCTTCTCTATCATCTTAATGTCATGTTTGATTAAAACCTCGATTTTTTTATACGAAACAAATACTTGCCCTATTGAGCAAGTAAAATCTGCACTATGAACAGCAAGGGGTCGTTTTCGGATTCCTATGTCATTATTTCCGCAGAATCTTGCTAAATAAAATTGAGCGAAAATTCATTATATACAAATAAAGTATGGAGACATGTTAATAATGTTTAGTTAAACATTATACGGTAGTTAAATTGACTCTTACAGAAACATCTTTTTGGAAGAATCTAAAAAAAATCATCCACTTCTCAAGTGGATGATTAGGCTACATAAACGCAGCCTAACTGCAATATGTACTGATACAAAAACACCTAAAAAACTATACACATTTTGTTTTTTTTGGCGAATTTAAATTCAAAATTGAAAGCAAGAGTTCGTATAAACACAATAAATAAGAGAAAAACCACCGGAAATTTTGCTGACCACGTTTGTCTTATTCTCTCAGCGAGTTCACTTTCAACAAGTGTCCAGGATCAGTAAAAACATTGTCACCAAGCCATTAGAGGTGAGAAAGCAGCCCCAGGAGTTTTACGGTTGAAAATAAAAAGAAGAACGCCGAGTTCTCAAGTCATGTGTTGTCTCTATTGAGTGTCTAATAATAGCAGAAGTTTTGTTCAGAAATTCTATTAGAGTGAAATGATCTACCCATAACCACAAAAGTCAGAGCAGAACCTTGTCGAGATTAGTATCAGGATTATGGTAGACAATACAAAGTCAATGCTTATAATTTAGAAACAACACTTTTAAACGACAAAGGTAGCGGTAACGGTTTAAGACCAGACGAATCATCCTTCGTCGGTCGTTGTTCAAATTTTGACAGTAAAAAAAAAGCAGGAGTTGCAGCTTCCATATCGATACTTACCACTTTTTTTCATACAAAAAATAAAATTGCGACACGGGTATCTAATGATAACTGAAAACTTGTTGATATTTGTCAAATTTTGGTAAAATAAATATTTTGACAGTTTTGTAATTTGTCGAGAAATAACCGACAAAAATATACTTTTTGTCTCATTAAAAATGTTCATGACAATAAATTGTGAAGAATTTTTTAAGAACTATCAATAATTTCGTGAATAATAGGAGCTGACTAGTTAGTGGGACAAAATAAAACATAACATTTTGACAAGCAATTCTTTACTGATACTAAATAAAAAAAACGGTGGAATGCTAACATGTAATAATTAAAAAAAAATAAATAAGGGCTCTTCCAACTAAAAATCTGTTTTTGACATTCATGCTTTACTATTTGAACAGAATGGTGTAGCGGTATTTGTAGATTGTAGCACTGTCAAAGTAGAGACGACGCCAATCCTATATGACGGCCAGAATGTGTAGCTGCAGCTGTAGCTGTATGCTGCTTTATAGTTTTTGACATTTGACAAACAAAAAAAACCGAAATGCCTGAATGAATATTGACCTTCTGTGCTACGCACCATTCTGGACGAGCTTGCTACTTTTATAAGCTACATTTTGGCAGTAGCTTTGCCAGGGCTACAGGTTACATGCTGCAGGCTACACCATTCTGTTCAGTCAGTTGGTCACAAACGTTAAACTGAACTGTCATCTGAGCATGCTTATGTTAAGTTAAAGCTAACTATTAACTTCACATAATTCGATTACAATATACATCACAACATCGAAATGCACGGTCTACACAAAATAACCGTAGTGAGGGTGTTGAATGAGATTCAAATCTTTTGATTTCACCGCGAACACAGCTAATTGTGGCGTAATTATTGATTTTCGCATATGAATAAATAATAAATTAATAAAAATCTAGATGATTCGAAAGACCATTGCATCCAGAAAAGTCATTGTATGGTTTACAATTCGGTATAGTAATTTCATTCGTTAATATTCCTTTGGAAAGGTGAAAATTAGTGTAATTCACCATCAGTTGTCATTGCTATAGCCGAATGCTAACCGCAAAAGATCGTGTTTCAAGGTATAGCCGATTCATTAGGCGTTTTTCTTGTTTAGCTCTGAGCAGAGCACGGAGTAGAACCTGAGCTTGTCGAGTGAGATCTGAGCAGAGTACGCTCCGAGCGCTCTGATTTATTTATGAAACACACTTGAGCACTTCACTGTCATACCAATGGAAATCAACTCACAATCTGTCAAATAACATGAAAACTGCATGAAGTTGGCCGCGCTCTACTTCACGCTCAGTCTACTACATAATTTTATCCTGAGCTCTCTATGAGCTTAGAGCAATCTCTGATCGAAAAAAGAAACACAAGTTGAGCGCTTTGAGCTAAAAAAGAGACACAGATCTATTTTTGACAGTTTAGTGCTCTGCTCAGGGCTAAAAAAAAAAAACGCCTATTGTCTCACAATAGTCGAAAATCATCGGAAATTATTTTCTCAGAATCGAGATCTCGAAGAACTTTTGTGGACGAGATTTTACTGATGTTTGCGTTTAAAGTGACAAGATGTAAACAATATATTGAAATACAAGTTTGATACAAATCTATCTGTACAATAAAATCAGTTTTATTTAAATTTACTTAAGGAACTAAAAAATTTTTAAAATGTTTACTGAACTTTATTTTAATACAATTTTTACGATGTGAATTTGCAAAGCCACCTAATTCACTGCGGGCAATTTACCGAAACTAATATCTTTATCTAACTTGAACATGTTTGAATTACATTAATTCAATCGGAACCAAATTTTGTTTATTTTCTCTTTTTCTATGTAGGTAATGATTAAAAAAAAAATATAAAGAATAATAGCTGCATTTTATAATTCCTTCTGATCTGATCCGGATTAAATTTGCGTCACGAAATACATGCATACCACAACAATACAAGATCCAGCTTTCTTTCCTGGGTCATACATAATACCAATCAGTTCCGCATCAGAAGGGATCATAAAATACAGCTATTCAATAAAATAATTTGAAAGGCATGGGAGCCAGTTCACTGTGTAATGGACAATTCAATTTGTGCACTATTCGCGCGTTAATTGTGCACTGTGAATTGTCCATACAGTGAATTGTGCACAATGAATTAGCCTTGACCCATGAATTTTGCTATCCATATATGAAAACGTATGTCTTATGTGATTCAAAAACTTAGGCCTTCTAGGAACAAGTTCAATCCTAAAAGGCATACTTTGTGGATAGGCGCACATAAATCGACTGATAAAAAACAAGTTACGAATTGGTCACCTGCAATTGTGCACGGGAATAATAAGCATACTGAAGTATATACCTTTCCTCAACAGAATGAAAACTTTCAATGAAAAGTGAACTATTTGTACCATGCTCTTCAATTATGCATGATGAATCTCGTCACTTCTGGATAAACGAAGTCCAACTTTAACGTCGACGCCTAAAAATGCACTCTGAGCACTCGACATTTGCAACGAAGATTGGTTTCCATTTTTAAAATTTCAATCAAATACTTAACGTTCTGTCAATTTTGCCTGTGAAAAACAGAAAAAAAACAAGGTCTTTTTCAATACAAAATGGACAGAGAAGGTTTTTGAATTGAAATGTATTCATTCCTAAACAACTTTTACAAAAGCAGACAAAGTTCGACCATGGGAGCACCTCAAAAAATCCAATTAAAAATGCGTGTTATAATAGGCTGTATTTTTTACTTATTCTATTTAAGACCCATCCGAAGGACATCAACCTGATTTTTGAGAGTCATTCGAACGATTTAAGCTAATGTGAGAAAAAGTGATGCACACCGAAACCAGGTTAATTTTTTTCCAGTTAATCAATAAAATCGATTGAAGGCCTATTCGCTGAAACTTATTTCAGCCAAATCGCGACATCATCCAATTTAGAGAACCATATTAACGAATCTGGCTATCTTAAATGGATGACGTCCAGTAGCCGTAAAAGGTATTGAATAGGCCTACACGCTGACACTAATTTCTATTTTTTTTGTCGACACTTACGTCGACTTTTTGTTTGACTGGGGAAATAGTTATAGGGTGTAAATCGGTGTTAATCACGATGTTTTCTTATTTTTTAAAATGGCAATTACCCATATTTTTTGGGATACTGTACGCCTACCTATACTTATAAATGCGTGCTTCATGTAAAATTAAACTATTATTTATAAAAAAATAAAAATTTCTTGTCGTGATTAATGAACTTTATAACCATATCAAATGCAACACCCTCCCCCATGAGCAATTCCTGCGCATGGGCCTGCATGCATAGGTTAAAATTTAAACTAACAATTTAAATAATAGAAAAAAAAAATAACAATATTGAAACAGAAATCCGTTCTTTTTTTAATTTTTAAATATCTGGCAACATTTCTTGATTCAAAGCTCTTTCACATAGCAAGTCATGCGCACTTCATGAGCTTTCTATAACTTTAGTTAAACATTTATTAGCTTTTCGATGGCTTTTAAAACATCGCACACAAAAGCTTTATTTTCTATATTTTAAGTTTGTTTTCTCAAAAGCTTATTTAAATCAACAAGCGAAATGTATATGGTGTAGGAATAAAGAGATAAAGAGAAATTTGCAAATTCAAATGTTTTCTTATCAATTCATCAACATTCAACAATTATTTATATTTTTGGTTTAATTTGGATACGAAAAGAAAAGTAAAATTTTTAATATAAGTTCAACAATATACTTATACCTATGTATCACCAACGATAGATACGTGTTTAGATTAAATTTGACCCAGTCAATTACGAGTATAAAGAAATAGATTAAGATGCCTGTCTAAACTGCAGTAGATTTGGTTGACGCACTGAGACTAATGAATCGATTAATTAATAAGCTAAGTTATAACGAAGAGTATCCAAGAGCAATAAGTGAGGACTGAGGGCAAATCTTGCAATTTCTCATTTCAGTGTCCAAGGACCAGATTTCCAATTTTCGAATAGTAAACTTAAAGCATTCAAATAAATTAACTTACCATAATTAACAACAAAGTTTTAATGTTTTTTTTTTTTGTTGCTTAAAGAACTTACCTGAAAAGAAAAAGAAAGAAAAGAATATATTAATTTTTTTTTCAATTAAAAAATAATAAGTAAATAGGTAAATTACATAAAATATACATTTTTCTATAAACTATGAAAAAGGCTAATTTTATTAAATTAATGTTTAAACTTTTTGCTCTGAGACAAATGTAATCTTCTCCTAATCATTCGCGAAGATAACATAATTAAGAATTACAATTTCGTACGGAGTTTAACAGTAAGGAAACATAAGTAGGCAAAGCGATGTCTGGTCATCGCATTACGCAATTCCATGAATGAAAGAATAGAATATTACGACACTTTGGCATTTTAACTTTGTTGTTGTTTCACTTGTGACGTAATTTTCACTTCTTACGTAAGCACCTTGCACACTTTGCTTCATAGGTTTGGGTTAAGTCATTACAAGTTGCCGCCATTTAATTGTTTTTCTGTTTGTGCTTACGTCACAAGTGATAAAAAACAACAACAAAAAGCTGAAAAAAAAACCAAGTGTCATAATCTTGTCTTTCATTCATGACGCAATTCTACCATTGTATGTAGGTACATGTTAACCTCATTTCAAATTTGTTATTATCAATCCTCTGAGAATGCCTAATTGGGAAACCAACATAAAAAGTGCCGCTTTGTTAGAAAACAGATTTTTAAACAATTTAACACGATTTTCTTGAAATTTATTGATGTAACGATAAAAAGTATTGAGTCCTTGTTTTTTGCAAAGAATTATATTATACTACTATATAAAAGAGTAGTTTTGTAAGTTTATTTGTTATATTGTTACTGTGGTAAAACACATATAACAACAAACTATTCTTTTCTAAAATTTATTGTAAAAATTACTTTTAACTGTTCATCAGGTTTAAGGATATTAAAAACAACAAAATACACTTTAAAACTGGGTTAATTTTTAAAAAAACTTTTGCCCGGCGAACAATTAAAGTAATTTTTCTTACCATTTCGACGTTTCACGTTTCCAATTTTTTCTAACAACTGTCATCAGTGAATATTAAAGAGAGCTCACAAAATATTTCACGGGCATTTCGCCCAACTGTCATACCTACCATTGTTAAACTTATTGAGGATTGGTAACGTTGATATGCGCAGCGAGTAGTCAAAATTAGTAATACGTTATCGTTGGTCTTTATCTTTAGTACAAACTTGACTACTACTGTGCTACACGTATATGATGAAGTGAAAAAGCACTACTACGTAGTCACCATAAGTATCGAATTGAGGAGATGCGAAATTCGGTCGTAAATTCTTAATATTTTCTGTTTTTAAGCGATCATGTTGGATAAGTACAAACTTGACTACGGCTGCGCTACACGTATATGATAAAGTTGAAATGCGTAACAAGTAGTCAAAATAAGAACTAAGTTATCTTTGCTCTTTATTACAAACCTGATTACTGCAGCTCCAAAACATGAATTTGACGTTTGACGTAAAATGATTTGACAAATTACTTTTTACTGTCAGATACAACAGCGATGGCATTTGAATCCGTCACCCCTATAGTCAAAGCTGTCAAATTATTGCATTTATTTTTTGCGCCAAACCTATACCAGATAATTTCCAATGCCTCCAAACAGTTCGCCAACAAATGTCAAATGCACCACTTTGACTTTTCACGTAAAAACAGCGATGACATTTGAATCTGTCACCATTAAGGTGAAAGGTGTCAAGCTATTGAATTCATTTTTTATTTGACAAATAACTTTCACAAATGTCTATTTGAATCTGTCACCTTTAGACGATGTTCACATTGGACGTACTCATCCGACGTAAATTGACGTTTCTATATTTTGTCCCATTCCCAATCAGTCAAGGTGAAGCATTTGACGTTTGTTGGCGAACTATTTGGAGGCATTGGAAATTGTCTGGTATAGGTTTGGCGCAAACAATGAATTCAATAATTTGACAGCTTTGACTATAGGGGTGACAAATTCAAAAGCCATCGCTGTTTTATCTGACGTCAAACGTCAAGTTCATGTTTTGGCGCTGCAGTAATCAGGTTTGTACTAAAGAGCAAAGATTCCTTAGTTCTTATTTTGACTACCTGCTTCTCCTCAAATACGATATTAATATCACCAGCAGAGGGCTTAATAATAATCTATACTGTATAGGGGACTCCTTTTCCGTTTTAAAAATGATGATGTATAGATGGCGTTGCTAATAGGTTAGAGAAAAATATGCATATCGTAGACAAGCACCAAAACAAATTGATTAAAATTAAATTTACCGTAAATCTGAACCAGAAAGGTTATATAAAAAAATTTTAAAAAAATGAGTCCAAATGTATTTTTGTTTTTTATTAAAACAAGGATTAGGAATATAGACATCGTTCTAGGCTGAGTGCACCGAGTGCCCGGGCAACGCCGGGTACTTTCTGCTAGTTATACTATAAGCTACATACCTACATATGTTATACTTGACATTTAAAAAAAAAAAATTGTTTCCATGATATTTCCATAACACGAACTACTCCCTTCTTTGAAAGATTTCAACAAAACATCAAAATAAAGCTCTTCATTTTGTAGGAAAATATCTAAAGAAAAGCATCCCGTATGCAAATCCTCGGTTCTGTCGCAGATGTGATTTGAAGGATTTCCTGACAAGGTAACTGCATGATTTTCATAAATTATCTTTTTATTTTGATTTTCGACCACAACACAACCGACAGCTTTGTCAGAGGATGACATCCATCAATATTTTTTGCCTTTCTCAAAATGCAGATGACAGTTTATTTTAGTTCTTTCTTCATCATCGCAAAGCATTTTTTTTTTTTTTTGATTTTATTCTTTAAGTGTATCTTGTTAAAAACAAAATTCTAAAAATGTCAAGCAATGTATTATTATTTAATTTGCATTTTAAAGCTCTTTTTTGTCAAACTACGCACACAATGGTCTTTGATTATATTTTCCAGAGAATAAATTACATTTGGAATGAAAATAAAGTAAGTAGGAAAGTAAAACACCCTTAAGGATGCATGTCGTTTTTTATTCTGATTACAAAAAAAAAAACGCCAACTGAAGATGACTTGCATACTTCAGTCGCACAAGTAAAATTAATGTTTAAAGAATTTAAATTTTGAACTTTTTTTTACAAAAGATGTTTCTATTTAAAATTTTTGTTTTTTAAAAGCGCCAAAGGATAAAGGATTCTATTTGTCAGTTTTATTTTATTTGTCAAGGCAGTCAAATTATGAGTTAGGTTTGGCACTGAAGACTTCCTTAAAGTTCACTGAACAATTTTCTTTGGTTTTATAATTTTATTATGGGTTTGTCGTTTGTGTTTACATATACTGTGAATAGTGCATTTTACTGACGACAATTTGTAAACAAGTCTAATTAAAATGTTAACAAAACAGAAACGATAAAGGAAGATTTTTGTCTTTGAGATAAAATTTTGTCATATTGGGTTGGTCTACTTGATGGGTGTGTAATTTTTTGACGCCTTAATCAATAATTTCCTTAGAACTTTTAAAAAGCGTTCAACTAGAAATTGGATTCTTTGTACTGTCGTTTCCAACTGAACACCCAATAATAAAACGTTTCTTTGTTTGAAATAAGTTTTTTTTTATCAAGATATTGAAATAAAATTGATAGTTCTTTCTCAAAATTCCGATTTTGTAACTAATTAAAAAATAAAAGGCACGACTGGGTCAGACAAACTTGCTTTTGTGTAAGATCACTAACCTTTGGCTAAGGATACTAAACAAAAAAGAATAATAAAGAATACTCGCAAGTAAAAAAAAATTCTATAGCGTTCGTATGGAAAGTACGGTTAATAAGGTAATTTTGAAAAAAAAAATCTAAGGAAAAACTTAGTCACTGCCAAAAAATCATTCACACAAAATTTTATCAAAATCGATCTTATTTTTTTTCGAGAAAAGTAGGATTTTCTGAAGCTTTTATATGGCAGGTATCGTTAATAAGGTAATTTTGAAAATAAAGTTCTAATAAATAATTTTATTATTGAAAAAAAAAAAAAAATAAATAAATAATATAATCTCGTATATCTTACGAGAAAAATTGGAAATATCTTTAAGGCTTATGTAGAGGATCTTAGGATCTTTTGTAGAAGTACACAATAAAAACGACTTGATTGCTTCTGAAGATATTTATTGAAATGCCCGTTGGACTAATAAAATACGTAACATGAACTTAGAGAAACTGTGCAATTATACAGTAAAATGATAGCGGATGGATCATTCGATCATTTAAGCCAATGCTTATTTTATATAAGTATTCTATGTACTGAGTATACAAATTATAAATACAAACAGTAGATAAGTATTCGTACTGATTTAAATGATAGTGTGCTACACTTATTTGCCAGGTACCGTTAATATGTTAACTTCTTCTGAAAACATTAAAAACATAACCTTTGGCTATACACATCCATTTATACGAAATTTTAAAATTAAATTGTATACAAATCTTTTATGGTAAGTACCGTTAAAAAGCTAGTTCAAAAAAAAACTTTTTTTTCTCTATCATCGTAATGTCATGTTTGATTGTTATCTCAAAACTTTTTTTTTACGAATGCAAAACTTGCCCTATAGTAATTTTAATTGCAAGTAAAAAACAAACACATAACTTATTTTACTTCTAATGAGGTCAGGAAAAAAATATAAAGGTTTATAAGTTGAAACAGAAAAGAAGAGAGTATTCTGTCTGCTGAAGGTCAGTAGAAGAAAATATGAGAAGTGACTGCTCAGGAAGAAGAAAAAACAGTACCATGAGGTTGATTGAAGTAATACAAAGATTCTGCTTTAGCAGAAAACAGGAACCAAACTTTTACAGACATATAGGTTAACAAAGACAATAGCAGGATTAAATAATAGATAATAACTTAAAGATAAACTAATGAAAACGCAGTCAATGTTTGCTTCAACTAGTTGCTAAATGAGAGCCAATATTCCGACATTAAACAGACTGGAAACTCATTTTGGGTGATCAGACAGTAGCCTACCTAAAACATTGTCTTTGATGTTTTTCTTTGCGGATTTCAACGCTTGTGTTACTAGACCGAAGAATGGAGAAAGAGATTGCTCAATGCTCCGTCAAAATATAGGAAGACGTTCTACAGAAGCCTTTAATACCAAGATGTGGTTAAGAGAGGGGATGCATTGTCATGTTTTGACATTGCGCTTGAGAAAGTAATACGCAACAATCACGCCAACACATCATAGACGAAGAGCTTACAGCAAATTTTTGGGTCGGAACATTGTATATAAATTTCTATAGTACAACTATCTAAAGAAAGTTGTGAACCGCACATTTGGAGGTTCTTACATTTACTAAGTGTCTATTCTGTTACCCTAACAATAGTCGTCAACAAAACAAATTAATAATATATAATGTATGTTATTGGCTTTAAAATCCATATATCCTTGACAAGAGTCGTAAACAAAACATAAATCATATATGTTTACGACTGTTGTCAGGGTTACAGAATAGACAACTAGTAAATGCACGAACCTAAAAATGTGTTATTCACATGTTTCTTAAGATGGCCAGGCGGTGATTATTCAGCATGAAAATACCATAGAAATGTATATGCAATGGTCAGAAAGTCAATTTTCAAATAATTGGTATAACTGAAATCGGTTTTCACCAAAATATTGAGAACTCCACCCCAAACGCAGATAAGTGGAGCACGGTCAACGAAACGCTCTGCCAGACAATTTTATTTAATTTTTCAAAAATTTGAAAACGCAGAATATTTTATTTTTTTTAAGGTGGAACATGAAATGAAGGTAGGCCTCAATACTGTTGGTTGAAGAAAATCTCCGTCAATTAATATAAATTCAAAACAAAAAACTTTAAATTGACCAGTCTTAAAAGGCATTTAACTTAAAGACACGGATGGACCATTCCATTTCCCGGAGCACCATTTAAGTAAGTATAAGTAGAAAAAAAAACAAATAAAATGTTTCCATTTCCCTTATTTCATTTTATCGATTAACAGCCAAACTTTACTTCTCCGTCTAGACTTTTAGTACAAAGTGTTGAAATTACAAGATTTCATGGCCAATTCAAACGCGTATATCAAATTTCTAATTTTATTTTTATTCAGCTTGTGCCAAATACAAAAAAGTATCTTTATTTGTGTGGTTTACTCAATATTACAAAAAAATATGTATATATACCTAAATTTCTTTAAATTTTTTTATATACCTAAATTTACCTAAATTTCTTTAACTGCAATGTAACCGTTATTTTTATTCAAAATTAATTTCTTGGTGATAAATAGAAAATATCAATATCACAGTTAAAGTGTCATCCCTTGCATACATATGCCTATGACTTATATACATACATTAATATACATACAGATGTGGATTTGATTTTCGATTCATCAATAGAAATCACCGAAAAAACGCAAAATGATTCCTTCGAAATAGAATCAATTTTTTACTTGAAAAATTATTTTTAAAAGCAATTTTTGTGAATGCCAAGTTTCATCTACCCATATTCTAAAGAATAAATTTTTTTCAGAATCTGGGTTCAGTTATACAGAGCTGTGGAAAAAAATGTGCGCGTTTTTTTTAAAGCAAAAGTAAATAAAAGTTTATAATTTGTTTTGATACATGATTACGTATAACTAGATATATGTTTGAATCAATGATAATGGCATATGGTCAAGGCTTGTTTAAAAGGTTTATGAAAGTTTGGGTGGTTAACCACGAAATTATAAACAATACAATCTCACAACCATTGGGGACATTTTTATGTGTCAAAAGTAATAAGTTAAACGGTGTAAATATAATTTGTAATGAATTATGTATTATATGTTGCAAAATCAATTTGGGATCAAAGGTTAGTCTTTTTTATAAGCGCAGTCATTTTTTAATGTCAGATTTAATGCAAAAAGAACAAAGGAAGCATTAACGTCCAAAATACCACAACCAAAAAGCATTGAAATACAACCAACACACGAAACAGGCAAAGATTTTTAAGAAAAAAATAGAACGACAACACTGTTAAAGTTGACCTCAGACGTAAAATAGTTCACTTTTCGTAATTTTATGGAGTTAACCTGGCAAGCTCTTTAAGCCGATTACTAGATGAAGCGATGAAGTGAAAGTATTGTCATTCCAGCCGAGATCTTTATCATCGTCGGAAAAGAAAAAAATTAATTGCTGTATGGAAATATACAAAGGAAAATAGTTGTTTCAAAAGCTTAATTCGGTTAAAAGGCAGTATCGTCAGCAAGATAGTATCTTCAGCAGTGCATAATCAAATTATTTTAGTTGCATCATCTTGTCAAATATGATTTCCTATATTTCCGAGAAATCGACTACTTAATATTTTCGACCAATTGTTCTTCATTGAACTGAAATTGGCAGTTAGTGGAAAACGTTTTTATGTGCTAAACGCTGTTAAACAAATTTAAAAAACTTAACATAAAATACTTGAACATCTTTGCCCTCTTTGTAATGCACACAAATATGGACATACTTTGAAATAGACTAAGTCCAGTTACAAACATAAGTACCTACTCAAAAAAGGTAAAATATTCCACAAATTAGTAACAAGTTGAAACCACGACTAGTAAACATTTTCTTTGGTGAATAAAAAAAGGAAAAAATAAGTCCAAAAAGTAATAAACAAATATAACTGAAATATAAAAGTAAGCATGCAGTTTTGTAGAACTAAACTAGAACGTATCAATTGACTTCATACTTTGCCGCTTGTCGTTGTTGCCATTTGTTAAATTGTTGAAGAATTTTATATTTTTTCTTCGTCTTTTCTTCGCCCTGAAACCCATATTAACAAATCACAGAACAAAATTATTCAGTCAAGTAGCGATATTTTTAGCTATATCGCTTTCAGCCAAGCGACGTAATTCATTTATGTAGGATTTTTTATAAAACGCTGCGTTGCAAACTTTTCGTTACAAATAATCGAGTTTTTCAGTTAGAGCCAGTTATAGCTGTCATTGAAACTCATTATTCAAACACGAATCAGTGGAACGGTGGATTTTTTTACAAATCGGTTACGGTTATAGCCATCATTAAAAACGACCTGTCATTGAAATCATTACAAAACAAATTATTGCCAACCTCGTCGACAAAATACATCAACCAATTCTAAAAAACACATATAGACAATATTACTTTCAATCATTTATTGAATATTAATAAAAAAAATCATTTTTCACAGCGAGACACAACAAAACCAAATAAAAGAAAACTAACAATGATTTGAGGTTAGAGTTGATCATTAATTGAAAAACTGACAGCTGAGAACAGTGGGAAAGTCAAACACTATCAGTGGAACGATTGTGTTCCACTTTATGGAACAAAAGTCAGCTGTTCATTGAAATCGATTTTCATCATTGAAAACACAAAATTGTGCATATTTTGCGAAATAAGATCAAATTGCGTAGTTTTTTTTATAAGAAAACTATATAATTCATACTATAAGCTTTATTTTTAAAGCAATTAACAGTTAATTTGTTCATCATCATCGGCTCGACAACCGGGGTCCGGTCCTGGCCTCCTTCAACAAGTCTCTCCACCTATCCCGGTCTCGAGCCGACGCCATCCAGTTGCGCACCCCAAGGCTCCGGGCGTCCTGGTCTACGCCATCTCTCCAGCGCAAGCATGGTCTACCACGCTGTCGTCTGCCATAGAATGTACCACAAAGAACTTTCCGAGCAGGTTCCTCTTCGCTCATGCGAGCTAGGTGCCCTGCTCACCGAAGTCTACCGAGCCTAATTTTTGTCACTATATCTGCTTCAAGGTAGATTGCGTACAGTTAATTTGTTAGATAAATGAAAAAGAAAATTTTCAATGATAGCTATAGCTGGGCCCTTAAACGTAGTTCAGATAATCGGAGTCGACTGTATCATTATATTATGTTATATTTTTATGATATTTAAAATACGTAAAAGGAGTCTTATGGTGGATTTACATGTTTCTGCACCTGCAGAACTGCAGAAAATTAAAGGGAGAAAAGAAAAACGCAATGAAAAACTTTGCATGTTTGAAAGAGAGAGGGAAAACGAAAGTGCAGAGATCTTTATATACAAATTCAAAGATTATAGGTAAAGATTAGAAATTATATGTAAAGATGAACATGTTCATCTTTATTATAGCAACTTTGTCTGCACCCATAATTTACTAATGTCTATTTAATCTAGCATCAAGCAATTTTATATAATATTTGGGATATTAAGTTTGAAATTTGAATATTTTCGTAAAATAAACTAGAATAAAATATTTTCAATCAAATTTAAATTAATAATGTTTAATATAACCACTTTCTGAAAACAAAATGTGAATTAAAACATTGTGGTGCGTACGAGCATTAATGATTTTGACAGCAAGTTGTCATAGGAAGTCAAATGAGATGGTATCTGTGTACTCGTTTCGTCTGTAAGGTTTAAGGTATACATCTTTCTCTTTTTAGTTTTCTGCAGTTTTGCAGGTGCACAGAACGTCAACGTTATAATACATGTGTTTAAAATCTCAAAACCCTCATTTTTTTCTATAATGGGATTTAAAATACGCTTTGGAATACCTATCTTAAATTGAAGTCATTCGCATATGAGGAACTGCTTTTCAACTATAATTTTAAAACTGCTATAGATACAAATGAAAGATTTTCTGACTGTACCACGTTTAGTCAAGAGTTAAATCTCTAAAAACAGTATATAAATAATTTTACATCTTACGCATCTATTATTGAAGACTTTGAAATGGTTGCATAGTTTAGTGGTTGTACATATTTTTTCCATAAATTGTTTCAAAACCAGATGATTATTTTTGTAATTCAGTTATAACGAGTTAATAAATCATAATGTTTTACAATATCCAGTATTTATACAAAGAATTTTATGAATTCAAACAACTTCTATCAAAAAACAAACAATACAAATATAATATATTTTTGCACATCACTGTTCTTTGTTCTTCACTCATGTATTTGTGACAAAATTTAATTCTCTGGATAGGAATATTTTGATATCAATTCAATTGAATTTGCCAAAACCGTTTGTGATTTTGCTATCCAACCCCTGCAATAACCCAAATGATATCATGAATTCGTATCATTCACTGGAAAGAACACAGCACGGAGCACATTGTTGTACCTATTTACTTCTGTGTGTATGTATATCGTTCTAAAATGTAGGTTAGTAAATACGTCGTAAGGTTCCATCGTTTATACATATGGTGTTGCTAGAATAATCCTACCCTGAGGAGGTATTATCTTATGGATTATTCATTTATAAAAGTAAATATTTTCACATTTCGAAGAAACAGCAAATATTGAATTTTAGATTTTGTTTGAGATCTAAGAATACTGCCCTACTTATAATTTTAAAAAACCAGAATCCATGCAGCTGTTATAAAATTTTTATGACTTAAAAGATTTCGTTGATAATGGGTGAAGTTAAAATTGATAGTATCACAAGCGAACTGAAAAACTCACATTACACTGCAAACAAAAAAGTTTATACGAAAAATGCTAATATGCAGTTAACGTTCCTCAAAATTGTCTGCAAAATAAATTTAGAAGTTAAATTCAGCTAAATTTATACATAAGTATTAATATAAATGTAAATATAATTATAATTATAAATATAAATATAAATATAAATATAAATATAAATATAAATATAAATATAAATATAAATATAAATATAAATATAAATATAAATATAAATATAAATATAAATATAAATATAAATATAAATATAAATATAAATATAAATATAAATATAAATATAAATATAAATATAAATATAAATATAAATATAAATATAAATATAAATATAAATATAAATATAAATATAAATATAAATATAAATATAAATATAAATATAAATATAAATATAAATATAAATATAAATATAAATATAAATATAAATATAAATATAAATATAAATATAAATATAAATATAAATATAAATATAAATATAAATATAAATATAAATATAAATATAAATATAAATATAAATATAAATATAAATATAAATATAAATATAAATATAAATATAAATATAAATATAAATATAAATATAAATATAAATATAAATATAAATATAAATATAAATATAAATATAAATATAAATATAAATATAAATATAAATATAAATATAAATATAAATATAAATATAAATATAAATATAAATATAAATATAAATATAAATATAAATATAAATATAAATATAAATATAAATATAAATATAAATATAAATATAAATATAAATATAAATATAAATATAAATATAAATATAAATATAAATATAAATATAAATATAAATATAAATATAAATATAAATATAAATATAAATATAAATATAAATATAAATATAAATATAAATATAAATATAAATATAAATATAAATATAAATATAAATATAAATATAAATATAAATATAAATATAAATATAAATATAAATATAAATATAAATATAAATATAAATATAAATATAAATATAAATATAAATATAAATATAAATATAAATATAAATATAAATATAAATATAAATATAAATATAAATATAAATATAAATATAAATATAAATATAAATATAAATATAAATATAAATATAAATATAAATATAAATATAAATATAAATATAAATATAAATATAAATATAAATATAAATATAAATATAAATATAAATATAAATATAAATATAAATATAAATATAAATATAAATATAAATATAAATATAAATATAAATATAAATATAAATATAAATATAAATATAAATATAAATATAAATATAAATATAAATATAAATTTAAATTTAAATATAAATATAAATTTAAATATAAATTTAAATATAAATATAATTATAAATATAAATATAAATATAAATATAAATATAAATAAAAGTATAATTATCCAACATCAACCTATTCATATGAGAATTGAGAACCCCTCATGTAGATATTCAGTTAATTCAAATTAAATTTCCAATTTCAAATACGAACATTGACACATATATGGTACACGCAAAAGCTGTCTTTTTCAACTACGATGCTCCCATCCAAGCGCACTGAAATATTAATATCTTTACATACATATATGGCAATTTCCGTGCTGTGAGTGTGGATGGAAATTGTTCCTTATGTCATCTATAAAGGCAAATACACATTGATTGGTTCCGTTACACTTAAGGGGACAGATTATCTGGCTTATTGGGGGAGAAATTCCTATACACAAATTACAGATAGCAATATAGTGTTTTGGAAATTAAATTTAGAAACACATTTCGATGTATTTGATTAAATTATTTGACACGAAACAACACCTCCTGGTTTGATCAAAAGTTAAGTGGTTTGAGTAAACAAAATAGGCTTTTTGTAGTTAGTTTTAGAAGCATAGAGATAGACAGGCTATTTGGTTGGCATGGTTTGGTTTCGTTTTGTAGATGTTGTTTTAATTTTATTTTTATTTTAAGTGCGGGAAAATATTTTAATGGACTAATTTTATAAGCGAGCTCAACGTAAATGATGAATGAATGAAAAAATATCAAAAGCTGATGTGTAAATGAATTTGAAATGTTTTTTTTTGTTTGGCCTTGTGATTCTGTTTAGGTTTAAAAACTTTTATCAGTCAAAGAGATGATGAGTGGGTTTTTATAAAGAAAATAAACTTTTATATGGTTGTTGTATGAGATTAAAATTTCAATGACCTTATAGCACAATTAATAAAACATTTTAAGAATATGAATTTATTTTGGAAATGAAAAAAAAAGGGTTGCAACCAATATAAACCATAAAACAATTAATTCAGCCTTAAATTATTCTTCAGAAACTTTTTCAAAGTTTTAACCAAAGTGGCTTGTTAAAAAAAATTAATTCTGATAAAATGAAAGTGATTTAAAACAGAAACTCGTTTATTAAAGAAAATTGTACAATCTTAGAAGAAAATAAAAAGAGGGTAATTGGGGTTTCTTTTTGATTGTGGAATTGCCTGACGACGGGAGATATTTTTCGAGTTGTATGTTTTAAAAGCGTATGCAAACTTTTCGGCAGCACTCGTTACAAAGATTTGTTTTCTACCATCACTACCATTTTCGAGTATATTAACGAAATTGCATTGCCATATTTTCAGTACATTTTCTAAACGGAACCAAAAGAAAGATCAATTCCTTTACTTTTGCTTTTTATTTTTTAAATATCAAAGTATTTTTATCAAAAATTGGCAGGAAAGTTAACACTTCGTGTTAAATACTTGGACGTACATAGTTCTCAAACCATAAACTTAAAAAAAATCATTGAAAAACTGTTTGCAATATGAAAGCTTTCTATAAAGATCCGTATCAAGGATTAAAAAATGTGGTCTTTAGCTAAATATGGTTTTTAGGGACATACCACCACTGTGAATGTGGTAAGTTCAATACTCACCATGACAAAGCCATATCTTTATCTATAATCAAGAGGGATCACTGCGGTCTTTCCGAACGGCTGCCCGAGTGTGTTTTCCAGACGGAATCGCTGACAACTAATAAAGGATGCAAAATACTAGAGAAATACCTAAATTAAAACCGTAACAGCGTAATAATTGTTAAAAGTCAGATTACTCTGCTTTGAGTTCCGGGGAATAGTGTCATTGTTGAGGAAATTTAAAAGGCTGATGGAGTGATGAGTTTGTCGGTGACGTAAATTAACGCTAAACGAAATAAAAACAAATTTTAATATTGGTCTTATTTCGTCTTCAAAAATGAAATAACGCCAATTTCGCTTTATTTCGTTGTGGTAAACGAAATTATACCAAACACGTTTTGTTTAATTTTGGAAATAAAGCCAATTCATTTTATGATAAAAAGTAAGAAACGGGGGCATACTGTCCTCCTGCAACCCCCCTGCCTGGGCCTACGATAGGATATGGGGTGGATGCAAGTTTAGGTAAATGCAATGTTTTTAAATAAACAACAATTGCCCAGGGGGATTGCAGGGGAATCCAGCGGGACGCCGGAAGCCTGAAATACTTTGATCTTGTTGATTGGAAACGAAATAACGCCAAGTTGGCCTTATTTCGTTTGGCGCTATTTCTTGTCAGAGTATGATCGACCTTCCACAGCTCATTTGCGGAAGAAATTAGTACTCCACTGCGGGAACTTAAAAAGCAATATTCCATGTTATAATACATTTTGTGCAAACAAACGAACGATATGAAGATGAAAAGGCCATGGGAAAACATGAAGAAAAACTAAATATTCTCAACAATACTCTCTTCCGAAGATGTCAAGCACAAACAAAGACTGTTTCATAATGTAAATATGTATATATCGCTGCCTTCCCGTAGTCTGGAAAGACTCCTTCTTTTCGGTTAACTATACTTTGACCTTAAAGAAGAACCCCATTACAATTTTGTTTTTGAATTTCTGTAAAAACAAAATACTAAAAACGAACCAATTCTTTCTTTTCATTCTTTATTTCTCAGAGCGAAAAAATGGATTATAGATGACGATAGACGCGACTTGTCACTGCCCTTTATCTCTGCAGCGCATTTTAATGAAAGATTTGAAGATGCGGAAAGTTCATCAGCTACTGCTTGGTAGAAATTCAATTGCGTCTAAACTTATATAAGGCTCTCCTAAACCTCAACGACACTGTGGACGATTTTCGGTCAAAATTTATTATGAGCGAGGAAAACCATTTCCACTGAGTTGTCACTCAAGAAAAGGTATAACATCTATTTAAAGTCGCAGCAATGTTCGCCATTGAAGCCGGTTAACGAAACGGTACCGGACAAATTTTTGTGTAGAGTTTCACCCGATGTAAAAAAACTCAAAACACCATACAAAAATGGCAACACGAAATCATAAACGAAATTTTCCGTTCTTCTTTCCTGTTTTGTGATATACGCACTTTTATATTCCACGACGGAATACTGGTGAAAAGGTAGATAAGTAGATGAAGCCTCGCACTCACATCTCGCACACAATTTAACTGACCGTCATTTTGCTAGCAAAATTTTGAAGCTTTAATTTTTAATTCGTGTATGTGTTTTTGGACACGACGGAAAATTTCGTTTGAATTCAGCACCTTAGGTTCGCTGCGTGTTGTGTGTTTTGAAATACTATGTATATTGTTTTGTCAAAATAGTCAAACTCTACAAACAAATGTATGTCGTGTACTGTTTCGTTAACGAAGGAAAATTTAGTTTCACATCAGCAGCAGTAATTCCAGCAAAGAAAATCCTCTGCTTATGCGAATTTACAAAGGTGGAATTTGGAATGTGTGGCAACTGATCAATTATTACATGTACATTTGAAATTTGTAGTTCGAAGTGCATGTTGATTTTCTTTGGCGGACATGTTGTTTTGTTGGCGTCTGTCAAATTCTTTGTTTAAATTGAGGCTTTGAGCGCAAAAGTGGCGTAATCCCAAAATGCAACAACGGAGATAATCGGGTTTAAAGAATGCTCGCGTCTATAGATATGCTCCTGAACGAAAGAAACATTTTATCATTTTCTGATTTATTCGTAAGCAAAAATGAGTTGCACTACTTTTGAATCGATAAATCGTTAAGTTTTCGTTATTTTGATGAAAAAAACTCAAAACTCAAAAAATGTGGGTTACGCCACTTTTGCACTCACAGCCTCAATTAAGGTATGATGCTCATGTCAAGATGCATGATTAAGCAGCTAAGGCCGCGGAATGGCCGCAATACAGACTATCAATATTGACCAGTGGATCATATATTCATTGGCAGTGATCATTTTTGATTAAATAGTCGAATAGGTAGGATATGAAGACACGATACAACTATAAAACATAAATAATTTTTCTTCCGAAAAAAGTAATAAAAGTGAAGACATGCTTTAATCAATTTGTATTTTTTCTAAAAGAAAATTGTCAACATAGCGTAGAGATGTGTAAAAATTCGATTTTGTGTGGGACAGTAAAGTTGGTAGGCTTTTTCAGTACCGATCCAATCTTTCAACATTTACTTTAAAATTTACTTCTTTTTACAAGAAGCCGTAAGCTAGACTTAAACAAAAACATTTTTTTTTTTTCATTTTCAAATCAAAACCTAAATGAAATAAATCACCAAAAGAAAAAAAATTTCTATATCGGACAATGTTTTCGAAAATAAGAGAAACATAAAAATACGTGTTCCAATTAGACAAATTTCACTTCATGTTTTCGTGTAAGGAGTAAGCTTTTCACATTAAAACAAAAACAAAAAAAAAAAACCTACTCGAATCAGCAACTTAAGCACAAAATGCTTGTTTCCTTCAACAAGAAAGATAAGTTAGCCAATAACAAAATCATTGGCTTCTTCATTCCTCCTCTCAACGCAAAAACCAGCACACAAGAAAACAATTGAAATATCAATGTGAGCAAAGCAACTCTATTATGCTGAAAGCTTTTCCAATGTCTCGCCTCAAACCACCTTGTAATTATTTATGTTTTGATACACACAGATATTGCGATAAAGGACAAAGGCATATATAAAGGTGAAGGACGAATATCTATATAGATATAATATTTTGATAACAACAGGTAAGTGAAAAACATTCTGAAATCAAATTAATTAAAAAACAAAAAAACTTTTCTGAGATTTGACATTTTAATTTAATTTGTTATTTGAAAAAATTGATATTTCATTTAACATAAGGGTTTGATTATGCAAATTAAGAATTCGTATGTTATTTTAATGCCACAAAAGACATAAAAAATCATAACGGAATGACACGAAGTTTACACCACAATAATTACGCTCGAATTATTCATTACTTTTAAACAATTTTAATTAGAACATTTATTTTGGTTTCTCAAAGAATACAGAAATTAAATCTTTTGTTAGGTTTTCTGCGAACGAATTTGGCAAAACAAAAATATTTCTTAAATTACAACAATTTAGATGCCACATAACATTAATTAAAGAATAACCGGAGGGTGTGTGTGTGTTTTTATTTTCAACCCCGAAGCGATGCGTTTTTTTTTTAAAGCAATTTAATATTAACAAGTTTAAGTTTATACTCTCGAAGTAAGTATATCCGTGTGGTGTTATGAAAAGTTATAATTCCATGTGCTTTAGAAGTAGATTAAGGTGTCGGGTGGATGTAAAAAAAGAGGAAATAAAAGCTAAAAAAAAGGGTTAAAGGATAAGCAGAGGCACGTAGCTAACACTAAAGGGAACAGAATAATGTGGTTTGGAAAAAAAAATAATAATGTAAAGTTATATATCCGCACTGTGAATAAGGTCATGGTGGATTCTTGAATTGAGTTAATCACACCTTTAAACAAGTACCTTCTAACAGAAAGGGTTATTTTTTTTTAAATTTCCCGTGTAGTAATTTATGGATAGTATAATAAAGGAGGTGATAAAAACTGATTAAAAGATAATGTTTTTTTTTTCTTTTACGTCCGGGTTTATAATTTGGAGCAGAATATTACAGGACTTGCAGTTTCATATTTTAAAAGGTGCATTTTTATATCTAATTTTAAGCTCAATATAGGGATAACTGTCAAATATGACTGTGATTATGCGATAGACAGTTTTGACGATAATATTAAAAGTCTAGTGGATTTATAAAAAAAGAAAGAACAAAAAAAAAGACGCTGAGAACCCTGTCAAAATGGCACTTCTATACAACGTTCCGGTACAATAGCGGAAGGGAGGCAGGCCCAAGTATTCCTGGAAAAAACAAATGCAGCGACACCAGCATTCAGTTGGTCTCAGACATGGAACAATCCATAATCGCGAAGGTCAAACCGACGAACACCATAAGCAGATAAGTAGGTGAAGTGGAGAAGTGGGAAAGTTGTGTTCCCAGTCGAGATCATAGCATCGTCGGAAAAGGCGAAGAAGAAGAACAAAAAGCAGAAGTAGAAGCAGAAGCAGAAGCAGAAGAAGAAGAAGAAGAAGAAGAAGAAGAAGAAGAAGAAGAAGAAGAAGAAGAAGAAGAAGAAGAAGAAGAAGAAGAAGAAGAAGAAGAAGAAGAAGAAGAAGAAGAAGAAGAAGAAGAAGAAGAAGAAGAAGAAGAAGAAGAAGAAGAAGAAGAAGAAGAAGAAGAAGAAGAAGAAGAAGAAAAAGAAGAAGTGGTTTTTGTAGGCTTTAATTTGTATAATCATTACTTTCAGTGTAATATTCATGTACATATTTGCACTATCGTATTTATTAGCACTGTATAATTTACTAAATGTATATACTATATGATTCGAAACAGACATTATGTAAATTATATAAAACCGTATAATTTCTCTATGTAATATTATCTACTTAAACCATATCGTATGATCATGATCATGTACTTATCATTGAACATGCAAATTAAGAAATAAAGAGTCAGTTCTTGTCGACCACTCAAATCATCACCTCGCCTTTTAATTATTACTTTGCCGCTTAAATATAGATTCTACATTTTATTCTGGATTTTCATCTTCTAATTTACATAAGGGTAAAGGTGATACGCTCACTGCGACAGTAACCGTTCAATCATGGGATGACCGCTTTGAGAATAAAATCATGGCGAAACAAGCCGAAGAAGTATCTTTGTTCTTTTGTGATTGCATTGAATTTTATATAGATTTTGTTAATTCAAATGATTGCAAATTATTTCGATAGATTTGCCAATATTGCAATCACTAATGCATTTGATTTGATTGTATCGGTCTCGTGTCCAGCCCTATATACTTTAATACTATAATACTTCAACGCATAAAAGTTAAAAGGTTAAAAAGAGTGTTTTCATCATGGAATATTTTATTGCAAGATTGCAAAAAAGTTGTTGGAAATTGTAAAGCTATTTCAAATATTTGAAGTTTTGCAAAAAGTAGGTAATTATAGATCGATAAATAAAAAGTATTTTTTCAAATTTTTGTGATCGAACTTCGGTTTCAAATATGAATCTGGGACACCTTTCATTGTCTATAGAAGATATAATGGACGGAATTGTAAAACTTAATCCAAGTTTAAATCCTGGTCCAGATTTTGATTAAAAAATGTTTTTCTTTAGCAAAACCACATTAAAAATTTTTTAATATATCTCTTTCAAATGGAATTTTTCTGGATGATTGGAAATTATCATTTATAACTCCAATTTTTAAGGCTAAACAAAAAAATTATTTTCATATAAAAGAATATGTATCTCCAACATGAAGTGGTAGGTCGACTACTACAAATTTAACGTTGTTTACAGAATATGTTTGCGATGCCTTAGAATCAGGATTTCAAGTGGATGCTATTTTTACAGACTTTGAGAAGGCATTTGATAGCCTTTGTATATTGCAGCTTTTAAAAAAACTAAAACACTTCGGGTTTCATTCAACCCTTCTTGAGAGGGTCTCCAGGTTGATAGAAGACAAATGGTAAAAATTTTGAACTCTACATCAAAAGTGATAAATGTTTCATCTGGTGTTCCTCAAGAAAGCCATCTTGGACCATTATTATTTCTTATTTATGTAAATGAATTGCCTTCAATGCTGCAACATACAACTGGTTTATTGTTTGCAGACGATTTTAAATTTTTTTATCAGAATAAAATCTATGAATGATTGTCTTATTGTTCAAAGCGATATAAATAAAATAGTTGATTGGTGTAAACAAAATTTTCTATTACTTAACATTAAGAAATGTAAATACATTTTCATTTTTTAGGACAAGAACAATCAATTTGCATGACTATAATATTTCAAACACTGCTTTAAAAAGACTTTCGGAAGTGAAAGATCTTGGGGTAGTTTTCGATGCAAAGTTAAATTTCTCCTTGCATTTTGATTTACTTTAGCAAAAGCAAACTCAATGCTAGGTTTTCTAAAGAGGAATTGCTCCGAATCTTCTAGTCCTTATGCAATCAACGTTGTTTATACTTCACTTGTCCGCCCCCATTTGGAATACGCTTCAGTCGTATGGGATCCATTTTACGCAGTCTTAAAAAATCGTATTGAAAAGGTTCAAAAATCTTTTACCAGATTTTTGGTTAGACAGTTGAAATGGATTTTGCCTGAAATGCCAACTTACTCAACCAGATGTGCCCTCATTGGTTTAGCTTCTTTGGAAAAACGCCGGCTCGTAAATTGTGTTATGTTTGCTTATGATATATTGTCTTACCATTTAAAATGCCCCGATTTGCTATATCTTCTGAGTATCTATGTTCCAGGCCGAAATATAAGATCCAGAAAATTGTTTTATATTCCATCACATAGATATAATTACGGTTGTAAAGAACCATTCTCAAGATGTATGAGATTATATGTATAATGAACTAAATTTTATTTTAGATTTAAGTCTAGAAAGAAATGTATTTAAACTACAACTAAGTAATAATGTAAATATGAATTAAGTTTATATTAGTTTTAAGAAATCTGTAAGAGGAAACTCGATAGATAAATGAAATAAACAAATAAATTTCATGATAATTCCAATTATTGCACCAGATTCAAACGTAAAATATTAACAAGCTTGAAAGAAAATTGGAAAAACATCGATTGTATAACCTATCGCAGCTCGAGTCACTTCAGTTGAAATGATTAAATAAGATTCGAAAACTAGCTATTACCATCTACAATCTTTTATCTTTTATACTGACACCTCATTTATTATGATTGGTTAATAAATGAAATTTAGGACCACAAATGAAACCACAGTCATGCACATTCAATTTAGTCTCAAAAATGTTTCCAATATTATTCACACTTCTATTTTCAATTATAAAAACTTACCCAAACAGATCGGTTTCGCTTCCAGGGAAACTGATTCGCGGTGATAATGGTGACCGGCCATGACGTTTCAACATATCATGCAATCCCGGTGGAGCATGTATTGGACTTAAAATAGTAATTTTTCGATTGGGTGGTGCCAGCAATCCTCCCGACAATGTCAATTGAGTTCGAATGCTCGAGGAGGAGACAGCTTTGTGCATTTCAATGGTTTCGGCTGATTTTGAGATGAGAATCGACGAAGACTGATTTAATCCAAATTTTTGACTATTAATCGGTGACAGAGTGTCCAAATTATCTGTTGGTTCTTCGATTTGTGTCGAAGCACTGCGAATGCATTTTTCTGGTCTGCCGCTGGCAGCACTAGCTGTCGCCTCAGAATGTGCCGATGTGGAACGCACAAATTGTCGAACGTGTTTCTGATGGGCCGTAAGGAAACCTCCTCCACCCATACTCGATGGGTGTGTATTTTCGGGTTGTTGAAGGAAACTCTGAAATTTCGATTTACCCGATGCTGATGAAATGGATGAAGTCTTCTGAATGATACTTCGCTGTTCACTCACAATGGAAGCACTCGACTTGGCCTTCAACTGATGTGAGAGTATTGAGGAAGACGATGAAGAGCACGTGGAAGTCTGATGTTCAACCACTGTCGAAGAAGAGCTCGATTGAAGACTTTGACTGCGAGTACTTTGTGTCATGATTCGATTAGAAGTTGTTGCCGATGAAGTCACTGAAACCGATGGATTTGTAGTCAGCGAATATATCTTAGGATAGCCCATTTTTGTCGAAATACCACTTTCGTTGTTACCGTGCTGTGATAAATTTTCCTCAATATCACCAGCTTCACTTGGGGTGGTAACAATGTATTGAGGTGGTGGTGTTGTTGCTTCATCCATAGACATGGTGATAAATTGAATTTCAAATGAACAAATTCATAAGTATGCAAGGTGTTTGTTTTTTTTTTTTGTAATATGCAATGCCGCAAATTAATTCTGCTTTTTCTGTAATAAAAATAAGTATTCAAACAAAATTTTGTTTTTCCTACATATTTTTTTTGGAATCCATTGACTGATGCGTGTTATAATTATAAGAACGAATTAAGTGGACACGGTTGTCATACAGTAAAAAAAAAATGTGCTACCTTCAGGTGTGATTATCTTCATTAAAACCGCCCCTGCAGCAGTAACACAAAATAATAAAAAATGATGCTGACGCACATGTATTTACCAAAAGGCCCATATTCAGCAAAGTGAATTTGCATTTTATATATGGGAGTTTAAAATAAAATTAATGAGATGACTGACATACCTGTCGTACGATTTGGTTTTGATATGTTAATATACTTCATGTTGGTGCGAACATGATGAACGCCCACCTGCGCTTGTATTATCTTTTGCCACATGGAAACGTGTGAATATTTCCGCAAACCATTGGAATGAATGGATGGTGAACCATATGTACGTGTTTTTTTTTTTTTTTATTATTCAAATTGAGAGTGCATACTATTTCAATTAAAATAATTATTGCAGAGAGTTTTTGACATGTTAAACTTATTAATGCACATTCCTGATTTTTTAATTTGTTTTGGGGCTTTTTGTTGTGATAAAATGTTTGTCTTTTGAAATTTACTACAATAAAATATGGCTTTTTGTTAAATAATTATAATATAAATGCTAAAACAATTAACATATTATACGTGGGTGCACAGAAGTAGAGTGATTAAAATGGCTCACCCACCCATTATGCAGGTTTTCTCTGATACAGTGTTATGGAAAAAAATTATCATTTTAACTATATTCGAGACGATTCGATCCCAATTAATCAATGCAAATCACAGATTTGTAAATTAAAATTGGGGGTAAAATACCCCCACTGGTTTGCTGGCACATAATGGTCTCTTTTGCTCAATAGTCACCACTATCATTTTCCATAAACGTGACTGAATTAAAGTTAAGTCATAGTTCAGTTATTTAATAATCTAAAATTTGTATTTTAGGCTCTCTGCGAAAGTCTAAGAAGAACTATATTTTGTTTTGTGGTAAAAATATGACACTTGTGTGGTGAATATAAACGTCAAAAATGTTCCGTGCTCTGGAACAGGTAGGTTCGGTTTTGGATCGCAAAGTGTGCGGTTGGTTTTCTGCCAACCTAAAAAGTAAAACCAAAAGTAGTTAAAATGTAATTCAACACATTTTTTTTTCCGGGTGGCTTGTCCCCCAGCAATCGGGCTGCTATAAAGCAGCAAAATAGTGTGCTTGACATAGCAAATTAAAATAAATGTTATAAAATATAACATTTAATGGAGCCAGGAAGCTACATCATTACTGGCGTGATGTGCATGCAGCGCTCCAAGTTAATCAAGGTTAGCCAGGACGACAGCTTCCCGCCTAGCTAAAATTTTGCCGTTGAGTACTTAAATGTGCCATTTGATAACAAAGACGATACCGTAGCCGCAAGGTAACGGTGAAAGAAAACAGACGATACTACAGTTGAAGACAACAACAGTAAACTCAACAAGCTAGTCATCGCCCCCAAAAGGAATCAGCAACATATAAAAAAAAAATAATAATCTTCGTGTACCTATGCATTTTAATTATCTTTTTTAAAATATAAATAGCTTTGTATTAATATATAAATTATTGAGATATCTCGCTCTCATTCAAGTGATAAAACTATAAATACATCTATGTAAATCAAATTCAAGTTATAAAATCTTATTATAACCATTAAACCCAAGCTCGTTCTTATAAAATTATTAAAAATTCAAGTATATGTGTTTAACATTAAAGAAAAATACTGAGCTCTCGCTCTAATATCAAAAGAAAAGTGTGTACAAGATGTACATTATTATTGTATTGTATTGTATTGTAGGGATAGTTTTAAGAATGTATATATGTTTTTTTTTTTTAGTATAGGTTTATTTTGTAAATACATTTGTGACTTTCCGTCTTAAGCGACAAAATAATACTTATGAGCAAAAGTAGTATGACTATATATCTTTTATATAATAACTGTTCGCCACGAGGCTTTCCATTATACGCAACTGAAAAAGAAGGCCATACATTACAGCCACTTTTGTACTCGCTAAAGCGAACAAGAATTAGAATTAGAATAAGACAAAAATGTTACTCGAAACTAAAAGACTCAATAAAATTCAATTCAATTTAATTCTGGAACAGGTAACATGTTTAACTAGTCAGGGAATAATTTTCTATGGTTGAAAAGAAGTCAGTTTATTTAAAATTAAGTTTAAATTCAGCTTGAGTTAAGTTTTTATGAATCGACCTTTAAGTCCGGGAGATGATAATAGGATTGTCTATCTCATCGCGGCTTTTGGAAAATTGTACACTTACCGATAGGTTTAGCTCTACCATTTGCAAAACTGATGTTCAGACAAACTTTTTTAAGGACGTTTAATCAGAAAATCGCTATTTCCATGAAAAAAACAATTTTGTTTATTTCCCTGTAGCAAAGTAAAAAGAAGAGGACATTTTTCAATTATTCTACAAAAGTGTGGTGAAATAAATAATAACTGTGTTAAAAAAAGTCCATTAAATATAGTTGACACATTGCGGAGCTAAAAATTTATTCACCTCATCAAAACTATGCTAACATCCATAGGATTATTTTTGATCATGAAATATGATCATAATTCATAAGGTTAAAGGCAACGGCCCTGCTGGCACATATGCTATATTTTGTTCTAATTTTATAAGTACTTACAATTTTTTGTGGGTAATAATTTCACTTTAGTTTAAATTGATGTGAAAGATAAAGGTTGGTTTATATGAAATTTTTCTACTCTATACATCTAAAGTGAAGTTATTTCTCATAAAAAAATTATTTTTCACGTGAATTTTTTTTTTGTGTGAAGTTATTTTCTTGAATTTAAATGAAATCGCAGTGTTTAAGGAAAACACGTCTCCATGAGGTGTGGATACAAATATGTATAACGATCTATGGATATTATATTAAGGGAAATAATTTCACAAGGAAAATAATTTCACCTCTGGTGAGAATTAATATTACTTTTATTAGACAAAACTATTTCCCTCCCACATAAAGTGAGAAATATTTATTTTTACTAACCTTAACTATTTTCTATTAATTTTTTTAATAAGTTTATATCGATATGATGTGAAAGTGAACAGTGAATATGGAAAATTTATTAAAAAGTGTTGATGGGAATTAACTTCATACAAGTTTAAGATGACATTTGTTATAAAGAAGAGCGAAAAGGAGGGAGAATCAATTAGAGATGTTAACATTAGAGATTAAAAATTCAAGGGAATTATAAATTTTCACACCCCATTTTCCGCCAACAACTTTGTGGGGTCCACTAGAACTTTTTAACTTAAAATATTTCTTTTTATAAAAATAATGATAAGGTAGGTAAACTTTCATGTATTAAACTGGAGTCAACTTCACTTTGTTGGGGATACTTGTGAATGCGTTCGTCAAACACGTCTATCACTAATCCTCATTGTTGATAGAGGCAAAAACTAAGTCAAAAATCGGTTTATTCCTATTTGTTTCTTGTGGTCCCTCTTGCCCCCCTTTCTCTTACCATTATAAAGACTAAAAAAAATTCTAGTACTTTAATATTCATTTAATTATACCTTTGGCGTGTGGTAGAAGTGTGTTGAGTTGATTAATTCTGTAATTACGTCTGAAGAACTAGATTGGTTTAGAAAAAAAGTAGGGCTATTTTATAAAAAGAATGAACGGAGTGAAAGGTAATTAATTTTAATCTTGTTATCTTTATTTGTGTTATCTTTCATAACAAACAAGTTAAAAAAATTCTTTTATTCATCATCTACTTAACCTTAACACAACATTAATCTAAAATTCCCTTTACTAAACGTAGTATTTATGAACAGAGCAAAACTGTGTACCCACTGACGGAAACAAAAGGAAATAGGTCACGTGAGCTTTTATTGTAAAATGACGAGCTAACAAGTCCTAACTGAGTTCCAAGAGCAATATATTCTTAACCACAACCTTTCGACTTATATGATTGCAAATACAATATATTTCCCCTTTACGTTAAGACTTCACTTCGAAATCATCTTCAGAGCAACCTTCAACTAATATACCAACTACACATGTGTACCTTTCAAACCTTACACCGATTCTCGGGAGACTTACTCCCTTTTCGTGCCAGAAATAGATCTCAAAGCTTCTTTAACCACTTTAAACGTTATAATGTGCGTGCTTGCACTTAAAAAGGACTATTTATTGATAAAATTACAAAATGCTTTGCCAAAAACATCGCCGTAAATGTTTACCATTTGTGTCGTGTCTCGTATATCGATTAAATAAATCACAACCGATGCGTGTTTTGTGTTAAAAGCAGCCAGCGAATAGCTTTCATTTTATCACTTCCACGAAAAAATCGTTCGTGCGTGACAGGTCTTTATATTAACAACCGTCCAAAACGATAAACTATAGTAATTAATTATTGATTATACTTCAAAGATGCGTACCTTTATGAGTTGTGGGTTTCTTCAGAAATATTGTATATACGGAAGTTGGTTTTAGAAATAAATTTAGCGGTTATATTGGATTGAGAAATTTGTTCGACAGTTGAGTGGTTGAAGAAGTTATATCCTGTTATACATTTTTATTTCAAACGCTTACTTCTACTAAAATTCTTGAAATTCCTTTTTTGATGTAACTAAGGATGATCTACTGGCTCTGCAAGTTTGTTGTGTGGATTTCACAGTAAGTCATAAAGTATCGCATACAATGTACAACATTTGAATTTTATTCTTTCCACGTTGACTATTTGGCTGATAACCAATTCATTTCTATTCATATCATGTCTTTTATGGTGAAGTTTTTATTTATAGATTCCTGACCCGTTCTTGTATCTTGCTAATAGTTGATGTCACCCTTAAAGCGGAAATTGTGTTAAACTTACTCATTTGTGATGCAAAAGATAACTAAAAGTGTGCCACACACAAGTTTGCCTATAATATTCGAAATATTTATGTGCGTTTTGGACAATTTTTTGCATTGCGTCTTATAGAATATTTTTTTTTATATGTATACAAAAACATAATTGATGGGATATTTCATATTTGGTGTTAGAACCTTTAAATTTGATGTTTCTTAGTTAATATTTCTAAGAATTAGGATGAAGACGCCCATGAGGTTTGCAATGAAAAATAAAAATCAACTACATAGCTTTTTTCCTATCTTTCTACTCCTTCTAACTAGTGCCGTGCAACACCTATTGCATTTAAAAGGCATATGCCTTACAGACACATAGTAAAAAAAAAAATAAAACCCTTAAACTTCCACCAGGCGCCGTACCGGTATTTAGAAAGAATTTAAGGGCAGTTATACATTTTTTTTCATATAAGATTTAATCAATTTACGAGGCTAAAATGACCCACAAATACGCATGCTATGCTGCGCATGGTATTATTCAAATTTGAAAAATGTGCGGCACCCAAAATCCAAAAGTAGCTTTAATATTAATTGCGCCCACTAATAGGTGTAGAAGTGGATTACCCTCAAGAAATATCTTGGACCATTTCTTTTTTTTTTTTTTGGAAAAAATATAAACCAAATAATTTATTTACTTCACACTAATACAAAGTAGAATTGACGTAATTTGCAAACATTATAGGTTCTTCATTTCACAAATGTCAAAGTATATAAAATTGACATTTTTCGTATAAATTGACATTTGAAAAAATCAAAGAAATCCCCAATAGAGCGATGTTTTACTCTACAAATGATTTGTTTATACTTCACAAATGTGGATAGTAGATTTATAATTTGACGGAATTCACAAAAATTATAGCATCTTCCAATAGGGTGATGTGTTTTACGTCACAAATGATTTATCAAAACGTCAAAGTAGAGTTGACATTTTGTCGCCATTTGCAAAAATTATAGCATTTGACATCTGACATTTGACAATTTGATATTTTATTTCATATAAATTTCAAAGTAGAATTGACAATTACCGAAATTTGCAAAGACGATTAGCATGATGTTTTACTTTACACTTGATTTCGTCACTTAACAAATGTCAAAGTAAAATTGACATTTGCCGTGATTTGGAAAAATTACAGAATCCGACAAAAGAGTGAAGTTTTACTTTACAAATAATTTCTTTATTTCACAAATATCGATGTTGATTTGATATTGCTTAGAACTGGCAAAAGTTATAGGATCTTTCAATACGGTGATGTTTTACGGAGAGTCTTAGCATCTTAAGGGTTTAACATCACAAATGATTTGTTTACATGACAAACGTGATAGTAGAATTGACATTTGTCGCATTTGCAAAAAAAATTATAGCATCTTACGATAGGTTAATGTTTTACTTCACAAATGATTTTTTAATTCACAATTCAAGAAGTAGAACTCACACTTGCGTTATTTGCAGCAAAATGATAGAATCTTCCAAAATGGTGATATTTTTACTTGACAATAAATTGATTTCCTACATTTGCAAAAAATTATAGCATCTTGCAATGTGGTAATGTTTTACTTCACAAATAATTTGTTTATAGCATCTTCGAATAGAGTGATGTTTTACTTCAGAAAATATTTGCCGCAAAGTGTACTTGTCAAAGAATCACCAAAAAGTACTGAATACAAAGTTTAAAGAAAGTCCTTACATATCCGTTCAATTGCACTTAACAGATATAGGTGGACGGGAAGACAAAGCCCACTTTCTGCATCATCTCCATCAATTGTTCATTATGTCGGGTTTTATTGAAACACCAATTGTTTTTTCTAAAAAAACCAAGTAAATATAAAACAAGGAATTTCATTACGGGTATAATAAATAAAAAAAGAAACATTAAAAAAGATACTTTGACCCCCAGTTTCACATCAGTGATCGTTTAAACTTAAACTGTATTTCAGTGCCTGTAAATTCTGTGGTTTAAACCAAAATTTTAGTTTAAACTCTGACTGTGAAACTGGGGGTGAGTAATTTTATTGTACACCTTTGTTGACCTTTTGATTTTGGTGCAAGCCACGATAACAATCTCTTTCCTTTTCATAAATAAATTGGCAACAAAGTCGTAAAGGTAATTGAAGATGCATGCTGAATTTGAGATTGATTCCAATATTATTTTTGTAGCAAGAAACAATACTGCAATACATCTTTAGGGTTTCTTCTTTGTATATTCTGATGCTGTTAAAAATCGATAGATATAGATGCTGCTTGCGGCGAAGAAATACTATAACACAAAATACCATAAGAGATACTTTTTATTAGCTTGAATATAAAACGATAGGCACAAGTGAATCTATTATACGAACGATAAACAGAAAAAGTCTTAATTTTGTTTTTCAGTCCCTTGGGTCATTAAATCACTTACATATCCGCCACAGTTTGGCATAATGTGCTAGCTCGTCAAGCCTTAATCTATGGGATTGCTTTCTTTTTTTTTGTATCATAAAAATATCTTTCACAACAGACATTAACTTGTAAATGTTCATAAAAGGGATTATTTGCCTTAACAGTGCCTCATGCTCCCATGACATTTTGCTTCTTGACATTTTAGCATATATTACTACACATATACGTACATACCAGGAATAAAAAAAAATAGAGCTTTAAGTTCTTCTAATTAAGCCTAGTTAATAATTATAAGTGAACCTCAACCACAAGCTTAATAAGAAATTGAATACGGGTATATAATTTCTATTTAAATTGAGATATTTTTTTTTGATTATGAGTATTTAATTTGTATCTCTCAGATATCAAATCACCGTGGAAATGTTTAAAAGAATTTTCCCACATCAAAGGAACATAAATATACAAATTATTTCATTTCGGTATAGAAACCACATTGATTTGAAATCCCATCAGTGCTATCCTTTTCATGCGCATGAATTCTTCTGGGGTTACAAATTATCTAACCTTTGGATCAAGTACTTCAATATTGACACCTGTTTCATTGGGAATTATAGGCACATCACACGTGAAATGGATAAACAATGTTCTAAGAATTGTTCTGGGAAACAATTTCCGTAATTGCTAGAGTTTTGTTTTTGTTTCAGATTCAATTAGTATTGTCATATTCATCAGAACAATGAGTTGTTGTTTTTATATGTAATTGATTAATTTGTAAATATCTGTTGTTAATTAATAGGAATTATTATTAATAGATGTTATAAATAAATACAATTTGAGTGTATGTAATTAATTATGGAGAATCAGAATATTCTATATAATTGTGGCATTTGTGCGTGGTAAGAAAAAAAAACTTTTCAAAGTTGTAAACTTCGTTGCCATAGTAGTTGATTATGTAGAATGACATGTTGGTAATACATCGAATGTTATATCAAAATGATATTTGTCATTTGATCAGACAATTGTTTGTAATTCAATAATAACAATTGCTTTCAATTTAATTATAAAAAAGTTGTTGATGCAAAAGTATATAAAAGTCAGGACTGGGACGGACAAACTTATCTTATCAAAATCGTTCGTATTTTTTTCGAGAAAGAAATGGCTGGTACCATTAATAAGGTGATTTTGAAAAAAAAATTCTAACGAAATACTCCGTCATTGGCAACAAGTCAGTCAAAATCCATCGTATTTTTTCCAGAAAAATTGGGTTTTCTGTAGCGTTTATATGACAGGTACCATTAATAAAGTGATTTTGAAAATAAATTTCTAACGAAAAACTTCATTATTGGAAAAAAATCAATCACACTAAATTTTATCAAAATCGATCGTAAATTTTACGAGAAAAATTAGATTGTATTTAAGGCTTATTTGTCAGGTTACTTTAATATGTAAACTTATTTTAAAAAAATTAAAAACATAACTTTTGACTTCAAATCCATTGTACGAAATTTTATAAAAATCGATCGTATTTTTTACGAGAAAAAATGGAATTTTCGATACGGTTGTATGGTGTATACCGTTAGAAATCTAGTTGTAAACAAATTTTTTTGTCGAAAAACATCGCCGTTTTCAAAAAATCAGTCTTGTTTAATTTTAATAAATTCGATCGTATTTTTTTCGAGAAAAATTGAATTATCTGTTGCGTTTATATGGCAGGTATACCTTTATTTTTAGACCTAGGATAAAAAATCAAAAATACGCTTGGGCATATTACTCTAAAAATACAGAGTACCAAGGTTGAAGAAAATCGGCTCAACCGTTTAGTTAGGCTTATGTGCGGATACATAATGACTGACAGACGGACAGACAGAATTGTCGGACCTACTTTTTTCGTGTTCTCTATCATCGTTATGTCATGTTTGATTGTTGTCTCAAAACTTCTTTTTTTGCATAACTTGCCTTATAGTACCTATAATCTCTGTTTATAATTTCAAACTATATTATTATTATTAATTTTGAATTCATATTTCTGTAACTTAAGACATGCATTTATAAAAAAAACTATAAAAAAAAATTATATTTATATTTAAATACCAAGCTTCAGCTGTAATACCCTATGTTTGAATCTTGAACTTATCTTTTATCTTGAATGATCATTAACTCTATTATGTACTTAGTGCTTTCCCCTCATTATCAGGCGATGAAGCTGTATAAAGTTAAAGCTGTAAAGTTAAAGCTGTAAAGATAAGCTGTACTTAAGCCGCTAATCTTGTTTAATGTATATAATAATTATGTGCCTACATGCATTTTAAGCATCATCTGTTAGTTGAACATTTTTAAGCTCATCACTTTTAGTAAAGCCATATACAAGAGCGGTTAACTTGACATTAAGAAAGCGAAATAAAATATAATATTTGTAACATAGTGAAAATCAAATCTTTTATTTTCAATAAGCTATTGGGATTCTTCAAATTGCAACTATTTTCCAAGAACATATGTTACGTGGTTTGAATCTTAAATCATTTGTTTCGAGAATTTATAGTGGCTTTTTATAATTTAAAAATTCAATTTAAAAAATATTAAATTGCAAACAATCTCAATTAAAAAGATGTATTTTTTGAAAATATCGGTTGATTTTTGACACCTCACTATGATGCCAGGAACAGTATGGGAATGTATATTATTTATGTTGCTTTTTAGTAAAAATTATTCAGAGTGATTTGCTTAAGATTCAAGTGAATTTTTTGCGCTCGAGAACTCCAATCAACATCTGCCATTTTCAAACAGGGGTTTGCATAGCTTCCTTCTTCACAAAGATGCAGTGGTACGATGTGCCTACGCGCAATGAGAGCTTTTCTCTACAAAAATTGTCTCTAAAACCCCTCACTCAATGATTTCCATAAAACAATAAAACTTTAAATGAAAAAATTTTATAAGGGGATTTTTCTTAAAATAAAATGCAATACTCCTAAAACTCTAAATGAAATTCAATTTCAAAATTTCAACTTCTGGATGATAACTTTTTAATCCAAGAGAGCACAAATATACATATAGTATCTAGATTCATTTTCGATATCTAATTGTAGAAGTTATCCACAATAGTTTATAAGATTTATTGAAAAGTTCAATCATTTCATTTCCAACTTCCATTCAGGTGTGTATATCTTTTGGTTTCTATTCAATGTCAGTTAAAGGTATTGTATCTAAAAAAATCACGAAATTGGATGCAGGAAAGAATTCAACAATCACACATTTTTTTTTTTTTATTGAAGTTCAATTTGATTTCCCGGAAACCTCATTGAGATTGTTTGGATGATTGATAGTTGGAGGAGCCAATTTAAATTTTTTGTACTCTATTTTCACAATGATTTTGTGATTTCACGTGGATATGGGGTGGTATAACAAACTTAACTATACAAAAAAAAAAAAAAAAGTAGTTACAATCTAGGTCAACCACCAGTTTTCTGAATGAACGAATATGACTTTTTTGTTGTTATTATTATTTAATGTGTTTGCTGAATTTTCGATCAGAAATACAAATGAGTGCTTTCACTTCATAAAGGTATAGTTAATGGAAACAAAAAATTCGAGTTAGGGTTTGATTTCTCTCCTTCTGCTTCTTCTTGTTCTGACAATGTTAACGATCTCAAATGTGACCACAACTTCCCCATTTCACTTCCTGTTAAGAAATCAAATAAATATTCGAAAGCGTTGTAAAAGTAAGCTAAACACTTCCATAAAACTTGTTGTTGGTGCCAACATGTTCTGTTCATATCATTATTTCAATCAAAGGTTATAAAGGGCAAAGATTTTTATTCACAGCCAAATGTTTCGACTAAGTATGAGGTCATCCACCACAAAGAGAAGACAAGATGAATAACTGAATAAACATATTTACCAATAGTTTCATTGGAAAATAACAAAAATAATAACGGCCCTTAATGAATGTGTGTCAAGTTATCATTTCCACTTTCAAATTTCAAAAGTTAACTATTGGATTAATTGACGTGAATGTGTCGTGCAACTAAAAAATTTGTCGCGCGACTATTTTAGAAAATATACTCTGGTAATGCTAATTTGACAGTCAGGGCTTTATTCTAAAAAAAATAGCGCGACGATTTTTTTAGTTGCACGACAAATTCACGACAAATAATAAAATAGTTAAACTTTTGAAATTCGAAAGTGACAATGCCAACTTGACACACATCCTTAATGATTTGCTTACGAGTCACCTGGTGGAAGACAAAGGGGGTTGCTTCACAAAAAGATGAACAAACTGATTTTAGACAAGACCTTTTTTAAACAAAATTTTAAAACTTGAGTCGAGTTAAGAAGTTTATAAGTGAAAAACGAAAAAGAAAAAAATCGACAAAATGTCTTTAAGTTGAAAATTAACGCTAAAGTTAACGTAAAAGAAAAGCTTTGTTTTTCTGGTAAGTTGGTTTTCTGGTAATTGTTAATAGTTACTTATTTGTCACAATGCGTATGTTTAATTTAGTGAGTTTGTTCTTACATTCCGTATTTCATATTATTGAGGAAATACAAATTAATGAAGAATGAAGGCACCTGCTTTTTACATAAATATAAATTCCAACGTTTAATGAAAAAAAACATACATATATGTATTGACGTATTCAGATACCTAATGCCGGCCTTTTTTTAATTTGAAATTATCATTCTTAAGTTTTTCTTCAGGGTCTCAAAATGTTATTCAAATTTTTAATGTCAACATATTTTCAAGTCATTTACTTGAAGAAAACAAATAAACAAATAAGACAAATTGAAAACCATAATCCTTGTCAGAAGAAATAAACTAAAGTATTTTTTGAAAAAAAAATCATACAAAATAATAATAAAATAAAAAACCAGACAAAGAAAAATGTCGCATAGTAAAAACAATTAAAAACGTAAAATCTCACAAAAGAGAACATAAATAACTTGGCACTAATTCAAAAGAAACAAAATGCGATTTTCGGTTTCACATTCCTTAAGATACTTTATGTACGCATTTTTCGTCATAAAAAAAAAATAATAATAAATTGTTTATTAATAGGCTCCTACTATAGCTGACCGGCTGAATAAGGTTGCATAGTCTAGTTAAGTGATGCAGATGGTTTGCAGCAGTGACCAGATATCACGAGATCTTGCCACTTTATAAGTGAAGAGCACCAAATAATTTAATCTATTCCAACAATGGTTTTAAGAAATGTCGTATTTCCAAAGAACTGTTGATGGTTTATTTACATGCGAAGATAATGTTGTTTTGATTTCTATTTTTCCATTTTAAGTATCTAAAATTACACTAAAATATAAACAGTGTTTTGTTTTCACTGATGAACTATTTGTTTGACAAGCAAACACAACAAGGTGTTGTTTTATTGGGTTCAATTTACGTGATCCAAAATTTAGTTTCAGATCTCACATCCACAGCATTTAATTCGACCATTTTTTTATTTTTGAAAAAAACTGCTTATGTCTGTTATTTTGACCTAGGTGGCCAGCGTTGCCAACTTTTCGAAAAAAGTAAAACATAAAAAACATACTTACACTAAAACAAATTTTTGGTTTTTGTTTATCTATTTTCTCAGATTGAAAGATGTACTATTGTATTTAAATTTCTATAGTACAATCATGGAGCAGCGCCATCTAAAGAAAGTTGTGAACCGCACATTTGGAGGTTCTTACATTTACTGAGTGTCTATTCTTTTACCCTAACAATAGTCGTCAAAAAAACAAATTAACAATATTTAATGTATTTCATTGGCCCTAAAATCCATATTTCCTTGACAAGAGTCGTAAACAAAACAAAAATCATATGTGTTTACGACTGTTGTCAGGGTTACAGAATAGACGACTAGTAAATGCACGAACCTAAAATTGTGTTATTCACAAGTTTCTTAAGATGGCCAGGCGGTGATTATTCAGCATGAAAATACTATAGAAATGTATATACAATGGATGTACTAAACAATTGTGAAAAAATTTCATGTGTGTTTTCTTGAGTGAAACCGATGAAAAAAACTAAATACATCAAGAAATGTGTTTATAGGGTAGACGTCCAAAAGTATCACCATTATCGACAAAATAACGGAGGTACACCATTTGACAGTGTATTCCAAAAAATTCTAAAATTTCAACATTTTACTGTACAATGTATCATATTTGATTCACCGTATTCAATTTTTATCCGGTTTTCAACGTTCATGTATAATATTTATAATCAAATCAAACACTCCACTTTCTCAATACGAAATTTTATCTTAAAATTAAGTTTTGCTAAAACGCAATTCGGTTTGTAGGGGTGGGTGTAGGTACCTCACCGTATATGTATTATATACATACATTATATGATACATAATTCACTTTACCCAAACAATATTTAGTTTTCTTTTGGGAAAAACCCTGCCTTTTAATGCCCACATTTGATTCACAGATTTTATTGTGCACCTGGTTTTCAGCGTCCATGAGTCAAATTTGATACAAAATCACAAGTTATTAAAAAAATTTAACAACTATTTTGTATTAAAGGAACAAAAAATAACTATAATTAACGAAAATAACTATTGTTATTAACGTACTAAAGGTATCTGAAAATTTCTGGATATGCCATGAACACGAGGAATCTCAATGGGAAATTTATATTTTAAAAACTCTTTTTTAATTCAATTGACACAGCAAAAAGCTTTAATTTTATTCACCCCAATAAAAAAAAAATACAATTTAACTGGGATCAAATTTAACAACAATTTTAACGCAATTGGCACACGGCCTAAAAAGTCAGATATACTTAAAGATGTACCTATCTTTGTATGTTCATAGATTAAAACCAAATTTTTCATGTATTCATCTTATTTGGAAAAAATAGTTGATTTTAGTTCTTTCCGGCGACGGAAGTTCTATTCAGCTCGCGTCAAAATTGAGATTATTTTTATGTGTCAAAAATTTGTCAAGATTAAAAAATATTTGAAAGTTCCTTTTTAATATTTTTACTATTTATTTTTGGTTGTGATGAAATTGCACTATAGTGTTTTTTTTTGTCCAATTCATCCTGCAATCGTATTATATTTTTAAGTTGATGTCGATTTGGATGGGAAGCGACCTTAATGATTTCTATTTTCACATTCTCTAGTAAAAACAATTTATTATATATTATATTCGATTTAATAATAAATAAACGGAAACACCAAATTCAGAATCACATTACATTCGAAACGAAAAATATAAAATTTTAGATCCAATCTTAAATTTCCCTTGAAAGGTTAAAATTTGTTTCTGAAAGTTCATATAAGAGAAGAAAAACAAACGACGGTAACGCCGCAAAAATTATAAATATTTATTTCATCAAAATAACTAGCTGACAATTGCAAAAAAGAGTCTGTCACGTCGATAAAAATTACCCTTGTCAGTTTTCTTTTGTATTCTTATGTATAGATATATGTATGAAAATAAAATAAGATGTTTTTAATCTGAAAAATATTTAAGCCAAATCATTTAAACCAACATATTTTTAAACTGCAGCCAAAAATAACAAATATGTGCCCGAGAGATTTGTGAAAAAAAAATTAAAATACAATTTATTTCTCGCAAAATAATGAATTCACCACTTGAGGTAATCGGATTATAATGCAAAATGCGTCATTGAATTTCACAAAATTTTAATAAGCAATTTTTGGTTAATTAGCATCAAGAAAAAATATTATATTCTCATGAAAACGTGTTGGAATTTTGATTTATTACGGAATAACATCAAATATAGTAAATGTTGTTCATAAGCAAAATCGCTAAGAAACGCATATTAGATATAGATGCCTAATTAGTATGAGTGAGTTTATATAGGATTCTCATGAAAAAATGTCTAAGCTACCTTGATACAACTATTGATAATAAAAGACATACTGAAGAAATGATATATTGTGAGGGGGTGAATTAAAAATAATCTCGCATCGTTCTTAAAAAAATAAATAAAATAAATTTAGTGGCACTGACGGCCTAGTGACTTACACTCTCAACCAATCCATTTGTGTGCGTTGTTAGCTCTAAAGGAGTTAATTTATCCTGAGCACCTGCTGAGATTGTGTTCTAAATTATCCTTGAATTGAATAATTTAAAAAGAACATTGTTTTGAACGTTCTGAAGTTAACAAGCCTATCAAAGTAATGAGAGCATTTTGTTCGAATTCTTCTATACAAGAATTTGATAGATAAGATAGATATACGTTAGTACTTCTCAGTTATTGTTAGGTATAAAATGTAGATATCACAATATTCCTTTTAGTGCTCAAATCAGAACAAAATTAATAATTTATGATTATTGATGACTTAATGAATCACTGGGCGAAGTATAGATATAATGCTACACTAAGATCCTTTGCCTACCTATAATGCCTATGAAAAATTGATTCACTTTAACAAACCCTTGAAATTAATTTCCTCCTCCTTTTCTTTTCAGTGAATTAGTGATGACATTGTGCAGAAGATAATTTCAAAGATTAAAAGACCCCAAGAAATACTTATTTATATATTAATTTTAGAAAGAGAGATTTGTAGCATCAAAAACATTAATAATAATTCGATGGTTTCTGTCATACACAAATGTTTTAAATATTTAAATCATATCTAAATATTTCAGTCCTCTGGAACGAATCTTGTAGTTAAAAATATAAATATGCAAATATTTATGTATCGCCTGAGAAGAAGAACGCAATGTAGTTCTTAGAACGCAATGTAGTTCATGCTTTTCATTATAAAAAGATATGGAATTTCAGTGAAATTAAGTGGTTTAATTGAAAAAAAATCAGTTCATTGATTTTAGCTATGTGCACAACAAATCATAAATGCCAATCCTATACGTACAACAAGAGTACGCGATGTACGTTCTTCAGAAGCTTCAAACATTTTGGCACATCAAAGGAAGCAAGCTACCTCTGCATCAATGAGTTTCCATCCAAATAAGAGCAGAGGAAATTTTCCGAATCAATATCTTCTGTGGGCGAAATCTCAAAGTGACACTGTTCCAATGTACTAGTGCCGTACAAATTAAACTCACTGCATTTTACAAGAGAAAACAATTTCAATGAGAAAATGAGAAAGTTGCATTTGTGTTCATGGTAGAAGGTGAATAAAAGTTTCACCTTCATTTGTATACTGACAGCAAAGACTAAAATTTGGAATGATACAGGCAAATGAAATATATCATTAATCACAACCACATGATTATACACCCGGATCAACTGAACTGGGAACAGGATTAATTGACATTTAATATAAAGAAATATGTACATATATCCTGCAGCTAGAGATGGTTTCTCAAAACATTTGTGTAGGAAGTGATAGTGTGCAAACTATAAAAAGAATACATAATCTTATTTCCAGGTTGAAATTTATTCAAAAAAAATTCATAATCAAAAGTATCTGATGGATTGTTCACATCACATCAAATCATCACAGAACACATCTATATTACTGTGTTCAGTGTATGAATCGATGACAAATCGTTATGTTTAATTATTGATTTAGCAATAAGGATTACTTTTTTATAACAAAATTGTTAGTACTCGAAAACGACAGTTTAAGTAAATTATTTTTTTCGTGAAGATTTATGATTTTTTAAATTAAGTGTTCTTGTTAAAATTTTAATATTGGATCGTAATCAGTTTTTCTTGAATGAAGGAGGGTAAAAAACACAAAAACTCAAAACTCTCTGTTATCACTATTCACTGTATTTAGTGTGGGACTTTGGCACCAATAAAAACCGTGTTTAGGCGTGAAGTGATTAGCCAGCTCAGTAAAAGAAGTGAACATAAAGTTAATATAAATGATTTAACTATTGAAATATAGGTGGCGCTGCAAAGTGAGTTCGAGAAAAATATTCGTCTCTTAATACTTGGGCGCCATTGACGTACTAGATATGGACCGCCAGTCGGTTGAAATTTTTATAGAAACAGTCAAAAAAAGTTGTTCCAGCTAAAAGCGGCCAAAATACGCCATCATCTTTTAGTGTTAGTTACGTGTACTAATTTCGCCTTTAAAATTTAAATAAAACGATGACATATTCATATGTAAGTAACTCAATGCCATGTACAGTGATTTTTGTTTGTAAAATAAAACTAGTTTGATAACAATTTCCACCAGAATATATTAAAATTAAATAATTAATTAAAACAAACAAAGCACTGTTACGCAGATACCCTGCAAGTAGTTGATGGCGCCCCTAGTTATGTTGGAACACGCGTGAAGTTGGCTACTGGCGGTCCATATCTAATACGTCAATGTTGGGCGCACTGCTATTGGCAGCGTTCGAAGATGACGTAGCTCAATATTTTCTCTATCCAACAGCGTGTGAACTGTGTAAATCGGTTTAGTTGTTGCTGAAACACAGACGGATTAAGATTGGTCCTTAAGAAGGCTTAACATCCGGTGAAATTATTTTATTTTTAATTTAAACTTTCTGGTTCGGATTTCAGGTAAATTTAATTTTTGACAACTTATTTTGGTGCTGAATATTTTTTTTTAAAACATTAGCAATCTGTACATCATCATTTTCAAAACTAAAAATAAGTTAAAAGTGAACCCAGACATTTTATTTTCAACTCAATAAACACTTCACGCCGAAACAGGCCTAAAAATATCTCAAACTACAATAAATGGGAATGCAACTTTGATATTTATTGCCATCTAAACCGTACGCATCTGACTAGGGGCCTATAACACAGAACATAAAGTACTTGTTTAACAAGTGAAATCATATGTGAAATCACTTGTTAGTACTTATAGGACTAATAAATAATTTTTGCACGACCAAGTTTGATTTTTTTCCATCCAACAACGTGTGAGCCATGTAAATCTTTCCAGTCAGTGATTGCCGAAATATAGAAGTTTTAAATTTGTCTTTTGAATCTTCAAAAAATGTAAAAATTTGAAATAATAAAATAAAAAATTAAATTGTGTGTATCGGCTTGGATTTCCAATCAGAAAAATTTTAACAACTTATTATGGTATATCAGCTTGGCATTTCTTCAAAAATAAACTCCATTTATTGTTGTTTATGGTGGATCGGATATTAAGTAAAGGAAAAATGTGCTTTGGTGGTTGTCTCTGCCAGTTTTTTTAAGTTTTTCTAAAAAAAATCTCAATAAATGTCTTTAATTGTTTTGTTTCAGAAATACATTGGGGTGGTTTGCCAGCCAAACCGTTGACATCTAAACGGAAATATAGTTTCTTTATAAGCTTTATTTCAGCAACTTATCTCCTTTTAGCATTTTCTCAAAAAATAATAATAACATCGCCTTAAAACTTTGACCCGAAATTAATGTACTATAGATGTGGATTTCCATGTCGTTTGAAATTTTCATACAAACAGCCAAAAAAAGTTGTTCCAGCTAAAAGCGACATCATATCGTAGTTTTAAATACGTGAATTAATTTTGCCATTAAAATTTAAATGAAAACAATTGACATATTCATATGTAAGTAAGTCAATGCCATGCGGAGTGGATTTGATTTGTATACAAAAGTAGTTTAATAACAAAATTTCGGCCAAAATATTTCAAAAGTAATTTATTAATTAAAAAATCATATCACTGCTACCATTGATTTTATACAAATAGAGAAATCATGGGTAGGTTTCAAATACTGCTCGAAGGATGTCGTTACTTTCGACTTGTTTTTTTTTTCTAGAAAATATTCTTGAGTTAAAAGGCAAAAGAAATAAAGAAAAACAAATTCAAATGGATGCAGAAGAATTTTTTTTAGTTCGGTTTGAGTGAATTTCATTACAGGGAATTAGGGCAATAATATAATTACTCGATATGTTCATTTAGCGACATCTACTTCGGTGAGTTTGAAACCATCTTGATTCCTCTATGTGTATCAACTACGAGATGATGCCGCCACTAGTTATGTTGGAACACGCGTGAAGTTGGCTACTGGGTGTCTATATGTATAGTACGTTTCTAATATTTAAATAATTGTTACATTTAAAATTGGCTACCGGAAATCACGCCAGAATTTTTTGTTTTTTTTTCAAAAAAACGCCAGACATTTTTTTCTGTTTTTAAGTGGAAAAAGAAGAAGAATTTTTTGTGGAAAATAAGCCAGAAACCTTGGAAATTGTGCCAGACAGAAATGGGAAAAAGTCATGGGATGTCAGAGGGCTGTTGCTATTGTGATAAAACTGTCTACAATATTGACCAAGTAGCGACTCTTAAAAAAGTACAAACAACTCAAACATTTTGTATTTATAACAGTTCCCCGGTAGCATGGACATTTGTAATTTTCGTTGGAATTTGCAACTGCTTCAGCTTGTAACTTTAAACTGCACTCCGAGCATATTTTCATGTGTCTGCACGGCTGATGAATTCGCGAAAGCAACTTAACAATAATTCTTACAATAGAAGAAAGAGAAAACGAATTTGTAGAAAAATGTTCATAGAAGTGACAAAATATTTAATTCAAACTCAAGTACATACTATTTGCATCATCAGATTGTTTTTTTTTTTTTTTTTTGGTTTTTAATTGTAACCAACGATACATCATTTATTCTTAGTTGAATATAATATTAATATTGCAATTTTTTATATTGAAGTTGTAGCGTGTAAACGCGCTTGTAAACAATGAGTGTATCACTTTAGTATACTGGTCATGAATCTTGTTGAACGCACCTTAAAGCAAAAGAAAACAATTAACTTGACATTAAGCGACTTTTACACGGTAAGTCATTTGACATCAATCTGTAATATAGTGTTTGTAAAAATATGTCTGTATGCGCGCATTTGTTTGGCGAAAATTTAAACCATTTTGATTTTGCATGATGACTGTTATATGTGTAGATGACTGACGTCCTCTCCCTAAACGTGTAAAGGTCGCTTTAAAGCCTTTCCATTTTCATCAAGCAAACGATCCAGAAATTTTATAAAAAAAAAAGTCATAAAAAAAGTAATTTCGATTAACTCTAAGATTCGGAAAAGATATATTTTATAACTCTACGTTTAAATAAAAGTAAATAAAGTCTATATCTCGATTTACATTAATAAAAATTGTCATTTTACTGAAACGAATCAATATCGAAGCAAATGTCGAAGAATCGACAGAGCAGTAATATTGAGCGGAGCATCAATTCGAGGATCAGGCAACAAGTAGTTCAAAAGCCCACAAAGTTGAAAAAATTGGTAGTACAGTCTCCGTATTAATCAAATCTTAAAAATATTATATGATAATTTTAGGGCTCCCGGAAATTACGCCAATTTTTTTTGGGAAAAAACGCCAGAAAATTCATCATACAAAATTCTGGCTTTTTTTCTTGGAAAAAAATCACAAATTTTCTTGGCAAATTTTCTGATTTTCAGGCTATTTTCCTAAAAATGTTCTGACCTTTTTTTCATTTAGAGAAATGGAAAAAAGGCCAGGAAAAAAATATTTAAAAAAAAGTCCGAAATAAAATTTATGGCCTTTTTTCCTTTTTATGTTTTGGAAAAAAAACGCTAGAAAACTGTATTTTGTATAAACTGTTGTAATAAAATAACAGAAAAAAACAAAACGGCTAATACAATCTGATGATTCAAAAGTATGTAAAGGGTGTTTTTTTCGAGGTATAGAACTTTAAGTTGGCATTTCTTTTCAAGACGGCGACTGATTTAACAGCTGTCAAAAGATTTATTCTCAGTTTGGTTTGGCAATTTATCATGAATAGACTCACGCCTAAACAACGCTTGCAAATTGTGTCGAATGGGCCCAAAACGAGATGGCCGTTGTTCCCGATTTTCATAAGCGAATTTTGTTTAGCGGTGAAGCGCACTTCTGGTTGAATGGCTACGTCAACAAACAAAACTGCCGCATTTGGAGTGAAGCTAATCCTCAAGTGTATGTCGAAACACCGTTACATCCAGAAAATCTGACTGTTTGGTGCTCTTTATGGGCTGGTAGAATCATTGGTCCGTACTTCTTCAAAAACGGTGATGGCCACAACGTTACAGTCAATGGTGATCTGTATAGAGCCATGATTACTAACTTTTTCATTCCTGAATTGAACAATCATGATGTCCAGGAGCTGTGGTTCCAACAAGACGGCGTAACATGTCACACAGCTCGTGCCACAATCGATTTATTGAAAGACACGTTTGGTAACCGCCTAATTTCACGTTTTGGAACTGTGAATTGGCCTCCAAGATCTTCTGATTTAACACCGCTAGACTATTTTCTGTGGGGTTATGTAAAGTCATTTGTCTATGCGGATAAGTCACAAACGCTTGACCATTTGGAAGACAACATTCGCCGTGTTATTGCCGATATACGGTCACAAATATTGGAAAAAGTCATCGAAAATTGGATGTCTAGATTGGACTACATCCAAGCCAGCCGTGGCAGTCATATGCCGGAAATCATATTTAAAATGTAATGCCAACAGATTATCTTTCGAATAAATAAAAAATCATGTCAATCGAATATTCCATCGTTGTTTTATTACAATTTAAAGTTCTATACCTCTAAAAAAACACCCTTTACTTGAGTTTGAATTAAATACTTTGTCACTTCTATAGACATTTTTCTATTCATAAATAAGCGAATATACTTTGGATTTGATTAATGATGACAAAACAAGAACAAAAAGCAATCTCAATGTAAACAATAAATCCAATGTCTTTACACAACAAACACAATAGATTCAATTTAATAACGCATTTGTGACAACATCATTAGTTATCAATATTAAATGACAAGTTAGTGTTTGATTTATTTCATAAGTGTTCGACTGTATTGCGAAACTCCTAATCAATCAAATTTATAAATCAACTAATAAATAATAAAAAGTATTGTATCTTTTGTGAAAAATAGAATAAACAATTATTGCGCCAATTGTGATTTCTAAGTGTGATAGTTTATCACAAAATAAGTGCTAATTTTTATTGTCTATATTGAATTATAATATAGTAATATATCTACTACTGCCTACTCAATCATGCTAAGTTAAGACTAACAACGTCTTTCAAGTATGACAAGTATTTTTTTTTATTTCACAGCTTTTGATGCACGCCTATAACAGTAGGAAGATAATATATTTGTGCTCATATTTTCAAATCATTCATCACTATAAGTTTTCTTATTTATTGAAATTTATTATTAATTTTTCATTTGATCTAAAAAAAAATACAAGTTAATATTATATTTTACAAAAACAACAGATGTTGGTTATTTTAATTTCTATTGTGGTTATTTATTCAGTTTGCGATGAAATTCTATAGAAAATAAATAAACATTCAGATCAAAAAATACTACACTCACTTAAAGCACTTGACATGTGTAATTAAAACACATTCAATTTCATTTTTCATTAATATAACAATAATTTGTCGGGAATTCCATTATAATGATTTTATTATATTTTTGTTGAAAATTATTGTTTTTGTTTACGATTTGATTAAATTATTAATTCATTTTTATTCTTTTAAATAACTTAAGTGCTTTGTTCATTAGAGCAAACCTTTGCGTATCTTTACAATGACAAAGATTGTTTTTGTTTTATATTTCAAATGTTAAATTAATTCGAAAACTTTTGGAGCTTTGGGGACTATAACACAACGTGACAAGTTGATAAGTCTAAATTCACAAGTCCAAAATTCCTTGTCCGACAAGGACCATTGCATTCTGTAACACAACGGAAATCGTTAAATTTATCAGAATAATAAATTTACCTCGACTTGTCCACACTGTTTGACAAGTGTTCAGCAAATAGAGTATAATACAAATTGCGAAGGACAAGAAGATTGCTTTATTAATAAAATAAGAAAATACAAATATGTTTTTTCGGAGGTTTTTTTTTGCGTCACCCAAGGAGCATTTCAGAGCTACAGAACATTTACTGAACGTTAACATCGTAGCTGTAATGTTTCAGGCGTATATGAAATGTTTACTCACTATACCCAAAATGTAAACGGTTTTGGGGAATGAAATGTCGTGTTGACAGTATATGAAAAAATTCTATTGGATGTACCTGATTTGTACATTTACAAATGTGAACGTTCAAAAACTCTTTAAAACAAATACAAGACAAACTCCTTTTTACAGATACTATTCCTGGACTAGGTATATGAACTTTACAAATGTAAACGTTCCAAAACACTTCGAAATAAATAAGTAACTTAGATACAAATCGTTTACAGAAAAATATTAAACTGTATAGGTAAATACGTAATGCCATTTGAGATCATATTACTATATGTATACAAACCAAAACTTAAACAATTTCCATCTTGTTCTTGACATTATTATTATAATGTGGGAGTATAAAAATATTCAATAATTATATTTTTTGTGCAAGTAAAGGCAAAATATCGAACGCAAGAAATATTTTCTACCAGTTTTGTAAAACAGGTCGATCAAAATAAGGGGCCTGTAAAAACTTTCTTATTTTAGAAATGATTTCTTATAAAAATATTTGAGACAATTTTTTTTTCCCACAAAAACCATATTTTTCAATATTTTGTAAGACAAAATTCAAAGTCCTATTTCAATCAAATCCTTAACATGCTTTGTTTTTACTAAATATCAACAAAAATAGATTTTCAATATTTTTGGTTTTCTAATTTGATAAAAAATGGAAACTTTAATGGCCGATTTATCTTGTTTTTTGATTGTTATAATACATTTGCATTGTAAATGTTTTGTGAGTGTTAAGTTTTAATAATAGTTTTACAAAACTGCTACAAATTTAATGTTTCGTGATATTGACGATTTTTGTTTTACAGTATGCTTACGTTTGAAGATGTGCTGTGACTATTTACTGTAAACGTTTTGTAAGAGTAAAGTTTTGATAATGGCTTTACAAAACTGCTACAAATGTAAACGTTTCGTGATATTGATTTTACATTCACGAAATTTGGTTGATTAATTATTAATTATTCTGTTCTTTTTGTAAAAAAAAGTGCACTTGTAAGAGTATAACAATATTCAATTCACTTGTTCAAAATAAGCTGTATTTGGACAAGTATTTTTTGATACTTGTCACGTTCTGTTACAGAAATGAGGAAATTAAACAATTTCATATTGCATCGTTGCACTTGTCAATGTGTGCACAGACTTGTCATTTTTTGCTACAGGATTTTTTACAAGTTGTCGGATTTCACTAGTCGAACAAGTACTTGTCACGTTGTGTTATAGGCCCCAGGTAATCGTTCTTTAACTTTGTCATAATTTATGACAGTCGAAGATGAACGTTTTCCTTGTGAAATTTCATTCGGTTAGATAAAGCTTGTTCCTGAGAATATGATAACAGCTCTTCATAAAATTAACAAAACCCGTTTTTATGAACGTTTTTATTATAAAAAATTTTATTATAAAAAAAAATAATTATTGGCAATATTGGTGAAAAGTTTATTGTTTCAATGAAAATGCGTTTATTTGTGTTACAAACAATAATTCTTTTCAGTGCTGTGATTTTATTTGAATTTTATAAATTATAGCACGTGTACCATTAAAATTACGAAGTATTGTCTATCAATGGTCTTAGTGGTAAATGGTAACCCAACTTACATAATTTATAATAATCCATTTGATACATGAAGCTTAAGTTCTTTGTCATTACAATTTCTTTGGTTATATTCACAAAATTAATAGAATGCACGTAATTTTGTACTTGCATCCAATAACAAAAACCCCAAACGACAATGAACTCTAAAAATTGAATTAAAAATCAAATAACTAAACAATTTATCATCACAAAATAACAGCATTAAACCACATAACTATTCAACAACCCCTTTATATTCACAAGGTATATTTATTTAATTTATATATATTTTCCCACACAATATAGGTATGTAGTTATATCGTTTGATTACAGTTAAATCATATTTGAATAAATTTTTTATGAGTGAGTAGCTTCATTATAAAGATAAAAATACTATTCCATTCCAGAAGCTCCCACACTTATTGACCAATGCTTTCAAATTCGATTAGATTGCATTAAATCAAAAGTATAGATTATTTTATATGGGTAAATAGAGAGAGATTGCTACGGAAATATCATATTCAATGATTTTCAAAAACGATATTATTTCTTGATACTAGTTTGTGTTTTTAATTAAATTATGTTGTTTTTTTTATTATTTGCATTCAATACCAAAATTAAAGGTAATGCAACTATTCAAAAAGCAGTTACCAACGATATATTGCATACGCTTTAAAACACTCTTCTTCTATAAAAATTTGGACTATATAGTTATTTTTGTGTGGATGTTTGCTAGGTTGAATTCCAAAACGCATTTTTGGTTGTTGGTTATTTCAGTGTAAAGCAATCATTGTGTGTGCTTTACGAAATACGATTCCAAGAATTAATTTTCATAGTAGGTAGTTAAAAGTACCCACGGGTCTTTTTGCTTGCAATGAAACATACATAGATATGTACTACACCTACATACATGAAAAAGCTATGGCAAAATATGCATTTGTAACATTTTACAGAACCAGCACTACCAGGTCACACGAACTTGTTTTTTTCACAATTTTTTTGTATGGCAAAGTTGCCAAATGCTTTTATATGGACAAGATAAAAAAAAAACAAAAACATTCGTATGTAATTTTTTTAAGATTGACAAAATAAAATTTCAAACATTAGTTACAGTTAACATGGTGTCTGCACTTAAGATTTCATAGAATGCATACTTGAAAAGCATCAGTAATTAAATTGTGAATAAATTTAATTTTGTAAGACAATTCTTACTACTTTGCTTTAAAACGTAACAACTCCTTCCGACGCCCGATTTTTTTGAAGATGTCCGCGCTCGATGACTATTCAACTTAGAATGAATATCATTACTCGCCTTTCCTTTAGATATCCCACTACCTATTTTTGCCAACTATATCAGTTCGCCCATTTATCAATATGTCTATACTTCTGCCTTACTGATCGTCCAATCATAGACCAGCATCTATTCTTATTTTCTGGAAGGATTCCAGTTATCCACCCCTTTCTTGTATTATGTATTTCCCTGATTTGCTATTCTGTCTCTCGCTCTGATCAAATGATCCTTCTTAATGTACTTCGATACTTTCTATTTCCTTATCTACTGTTGTATGTGTTGTGTGTATCACACCATTGCATTGCAATGTATCTTCGGTTGACTATATGCATACAGGCCAGCTGCAAGGGTTTCTTTCGTATGACTACCTACCACAAAACACCGACTTAATGGCGCCTGAGCTTCACTTCCCATACCGCCTGTCTGTCGCCAGAAAGTATTGGTATGGCATGTGTTTTGCTTGAAATGACTACCTACTATAAGAAACTCGATTTGCTGTCGCCATACGGCTGCTTTTGCATTTCTATACACCCGTCTAGCTGTCGCCAGAAATTGACCCTTATCATAAGACCAACTGGATAAAGAATCCTTATCTTATTCTGCCTACATTTTGCTCAACCGTTTATGTGACGCCTGAAGTCTATTCTATGCTCCCATATCTATGCTCACTAATTCAGCTAAATGTCTCATATCCTAAAAGGAAAGGTTTTGGCGATTTCACCCGTCGGAAGGAGAAGAACATTATTTTACCTACTTGTTCTCTGATTAGCAATTAATAACCACGATCGGGATTTTATCGTTGTTACAATTTTTTGTTATATTTTTAAATAACTTAGTTTTTTCTCGCTTTTGTTTTCCAACAAGAATTTATTTTAATGAAAACTTGAATTCAATACAATAATTTAATTTTCATTTTGAATTCCGAAAATGTTTTGAGTCAATTGAAAACTGTTGGAATCATAGTGGTCGGTAAACTGCATCCACACTTAAGCTCTGAAGGCTTCAAGACTAGACGCCAAGAAAATGCATACATTTCGTAATTCAGGATTAAAAACTTGAACCACGATTTTACAACTGGACCTTAGTCAAAGGCCAACAGACCGGAAATGCATTACAGTTTAAACTTGGCAGTTCAGTATCATCACGTGTAATAATTGAAGTTCTAAAAATCCATGCAATTTAAATCCTTAAGGTGCAATGAGTGTTGTTATACCACAAACAATATGCGTGTGACTCTTGTAGTTATATATTGACATTTAAAAAAAACTTTTCTTCAACCATTTTTTGTTTCACCATGAACCAGGACTTGAAGCACAACTCTTAATAAAAATTTAAATTTAACTTTTGATAAACACAAATTTTCTTTCTTTCATATAAAAAAATTCACACAAAAAATGTTGTAAACTAACATTTATTTTGCGTTTGCCTTTTAGTTCCATTGTCCTTTCTATGTTTCGAGCAAATTTTAATTAAAATCTCTTACATCAAAAGAATACATTTTATTCATCACCATACACACTGTTAAGAAAAAAAAAACAAGCATAAACTTGTTGAGCATAAAATTGAGGTTACAACTCTGAAAAAAAATTTCATAGAAAAATGAAAATGCACAGTATTTCCATGTTAAAAAAATGAAATTACATAAAACGAATATTTTATTTTATGAAACACAAGTTATATAATATATAAAAGCTGGAAAGCCAAATATAACTGAGAGAAAGAGATTCATAAAGCCAACACAAACAATATTTTCGTGTAAGGAATACAAAAAATGGGGAAAGAGTTATATACGAGTTATCTTGACATGCATTTGAAGGAAGCAACTTGACTGACTGAGTAAAGAACATGGCACCTGCCTAAGTATACATGATTAGGACGCAAGAAAGCGACTCTCTTAAGATGTTTTTCAAATAAAAACATGAGTTTAAAAGCGGAATATATCGCTGTGGAAAATATAATATGCCTTGTTTATTTTAGACTGTATCAAACCCTTTGACGTAAAAGAGAATTAATGATCAACTAAAACGATATTATTGTTTTATTATAAAATCATAAGTACATGATTATGTATATGAATTTGTATGTATTTAGATTGTTTAAATGCAATTTGAATTGTTTTTTTTTGTGCATAATGCAAACAGCTAAACGTATAAGCCAATATTATAAGGTTAAATCGAAACAGGACACTTCAGTGCAACTGTTTTATTGCCGGAGACTTCACCACGCGGCATTTCAATTTCAACATCAGCCATTTTATGTTTATAATATGCGTTGCCGTCGTTCCACCACTGGACTTTTCGTTGTCATTTTTTTCGGGTTGGGGTCAAAATCCCGAAAGCCAAAAGACTGAAAAGCCAAAAGACCGAAAAGCCAAAAGACCAAAATACCAAAAAGCCAAAATACCGAAAACCCAAAAGCCCAAAAAAGTTTTTCCAAAATCCCGAAAAATTATTTATAATGCGCAAATTTAAATTTTTCGGGATTTCGGGAGAACTTTTTCGGGCTTTTGTGTTTTCTTTACTATCTTTTTTATATATATACCTTTTAAGGGTATTTTACTTACTTTAACAACACCTTGGGTGGCCTGCTTCGCGGATATAAGGAATTTTAACTCTCTTTCTGTAGTTTGTCACGCTCACGAAACTTCATTGCTCTGCTTAGGGGTATGTCCAGTCGTGTGGCGGGCGCCTGCGTCCAAAGTTTCCAAATTCAACAGTGCCTGGGTGGCCAACTTATGCCCCCAACAGTTAAGATTGGGTAATCCTACCGGGAAATAAAGTAGGGCTATTGTTTTGGTATTGATAACAAAATTTTTTCTGATTTGAGGTGAGAGAGAATTTTGTTAATAATTTAAAAAAATTATTTAGTGTTTGTTCAATCAAATCACATATTTAAAAAAAAAATCCAATCTTAATTTCGGTCATTTGGCCTTTCGGGCTTTTGAGTTTTCGGTCTTTTGAGTTTAAGGTCTTTTGAATTTTAGGTCTTTTGGAATTTCGGTTTTTTGGGTTTTCGGTCTTTTGGATTTCGGTATTATGTCCGTCTCCCCATTTTTTCACCACTATATTTTTGAACACTTATATAAGTTAAGATTTTATACGCGTTATTATTTAAAAAAAATATTTTTATTGGTTCGAAAAACTGGCAGCGATTCTGCCTTCTGAATTACAATTAACATCTTATTCTTAAAGTCTAGACCTTAAATACCTATTCACCCGCATTGTTGTTTGTTCCTTTCCCACGCTGACTAGTTGCACCTGATGGGTGTTGGATGTTGGATGATGGCTTCGTCGATCTAATTCCATGGAAATGCCATGCAAGTCGTTGGGATAATGGCTTCGTCGATCTAATTCCATGGAAATGCCATGCAAGTCGTTGGTTCGACGTCAACAGTAGGTGGGAACGTTGAATATTACTTTTCAGTCGTTGGTCCGACGTCAGCAGATTTGATGAACACGTGTTGTTTGCGGTTATTTTAAAGATAACTTGTTTGTGGTTAACTTATATATAGCAGGTTGATAAGCCAGTATAAAATATTTAATATGATGGCCATTGATTTTTTGTTTTTTATAAATACATATTTAAAAATAATAAAAAAAAAATTAACAGAAGTTTTTTTTAAATTGGTAGTCATATTGGTTCGATGTCATGAATTTCAGTTTATATTTAATAGGCAATAAGATTAACAATGTCATGCTAAACCAATTTGAAAAGCCATAAATCTCTTATTGCTTTTTAAAGAAAGTTTTAGGCTGATAAATCCATTTTTATGTATTTATCTTATATACGTGATTTGTTGCCAATCGTGATAAGCCATCATCTAAATTTTTTGTTCAGAGTATGCTTAATAACGGTACCTGCCATACAACCGCTATTTATTACTCCGCCTATCTTTTGAACGGCTCCGTCGATTTTAACAAAATTTAATATTCTAAAACAACTCCTAAACCTGAATAATACTAAAAAAATTGAAAATAAATAATTTTTGAAAGTTTTTTTTTTTGCAAAAGCCGATAGTTCTAAATTTTTCGAAAAAAAATCGATATCGATACAGTTTAACATGAGCGATTTGTTTCCCTTGGTGATGTTTCTTATCTGATTTTTTTTTCAGAATCAGCTTATTAACGGTACCTGCGATAGAACCGTTTTTATTTACTCCGACTATATCTTTTGAACGACTGCATCGATTTTTACGAAATTTAATATTTTAAAACTACTGCCAAATCTCAATAATACTGCAAGAAAATTATTGAAATTTTTTTTTTTTTGAAAAACCGATAATTTTTTTTTTTTTTGAAAAAAATACGTTCTATATTTTGATAAAATTTTACAAGTTAATAATTTTAAAAATTGTTATTTTCATATACGATTTCAAAAGATTAAAAAAAAAAAACAAATATTTCAAGATATAAAATATTGAAAATTTTTTGAAAAGCTGGTCGAATGAATTTTCCAATCGTGAACATGAAAGTAACTTGCCTCAAGAGCAAGTTTGTGTGACCCAGTCGTGCCCTTTGTTTTATATTGTATTAAAGGATTTATTCGGGAGCGGCTTACACTTCTGTTTTCAAAATTCTGCTTTTATTTATAATAATTGTTAAAGTTTTTTTTATTGCTGGTTTGTGATTCGTAATACAATGACAAAAACTGACACACAATAATGAAAAGCAATTCAGCCGCACATTTGAGAAAATATATAATTGGCTTGTTAATATCATGTTGGTGTATTAAAATTAATTCTTAGAAATTTCAATCTAAGCCCCTAAAGCGTATTTGTATACTAAAAAGCCCTTAAGAATGTCAACAACAAATTCTTCTTTAATAGATCTTTTTTTTTCTCCCTGTCAAAGGTAAATAACCCATTTATCTGATTAAGCCTTAAAATTACATACCATTAACTACAAGCAGTAAGTAAACATAAGATAAGGGCTTATTATGTTAAAGAAAGAAGAATGAATAAAAGGACATTCATTTGTAAGGGGAAGTAAAAGAATCAACATATTTGTTAGCTGACAGTTAGAAGCTCATTGAGTTCTAAGAAGAAGTATAAAAATAAATTGGCTAAAAGTTCTTCGAGCTTTATAAGTACACTTAAAGGATTAGCCATGTTAATATGTATGTGCATATGTATCTATAAGGAACGTATTTAATCAAAGACAAATATACTTACTTGAAGGGTGGGTAGAAAGCTTTTGTTTTAATTTTTTTAATATTTAATTTCATACTTCAGATTTGATGTTATAAATTGGTACTACCATTGAGTTTATAGACATAGAGAAATCATGTGTAAGTTTCAAACACTGCTTGTAATAAGTTGTTACTACCGACTTGTTTTTCTTTTACTCTTGTAGCAATTATTCTTGAGTTAAAAGGCAAGAGAAATATAAAAACATAAACAAATGTATGCAGAAGAACTATTTTCAGTTCAGTTTGAGTGGTTTTCGTTACAGGGAATTAGAGTAATAATAATTGCTCGATATGCTCATTTAGCGACATCTACTTCGGTGAGTTTGAAACCATCTTGATTCTTCTATGTGTATAAACTCAATGGTAAATGGTTCCAAGCGAAAAAAAAATTGTCAAATATGGAAGCCTTTCTTTTCGGGACAACAAAGTTGCGTGAACAGATCTGATCTGACTGCAGAGAAACTCTGTAACGCTTTTGAAAAAAAAAAAAAAATGGCTCCCTGCTATTATAATAGGAAATTTCGCCAAGAAGTGCTTTGAAAACTTTTTTTCAGACATTTTTTTCCAAAAAAATAAATGGTCAACATTTATTTGCATGATTCGTTAAGAGAAAAAGATTCAACTTATTTATGGAAAAATAAACCAAAGTTTCCGGCATTTGCTTTTTGAGCGTATTTCCCTAAACAGATTATTGTATGGACATTTTTGGGCTTTTTTTCCATTTAATTTCTTTTGCGAAATTTTCTATGGCATTATTTCGGGGAGCCAAAAAATTATCTATAAATTGATTTCCGTGAAATTAAATATATGCGGGCTCATTAACGTTGGGAACACGAAATTTGCGTTATTTTGCGTTCTTTTTTTGTGTGTGTTTTGCATTTATTTTTTGCTATTATTTTTTTTGCGTTTTTTCGTTTTTTGTTTGCTTGCAATTCAAAACGCAAAAACACAAAAAAATAAGAGCAAAATAACGCTAATTCCGTGTTCCTAACGTAAATGAGCCACCGAGCTGCTAAGTTACCAAGCGACCGAGCCACTGCGTTAGAACCTTCTAATCCATACTACTTAAACTAATTTAAAATTCGTTTAAAAAAATTGGTGGTAGCGCCTTTAAGTTGTTGTTGTTGTTCAAAAACATTCAATGAAAATTAACAGAATGGTCATTCTACAGTACGAATAGTACAATATAACAGCAATTATACTAATTTACTTTTTTTTAGTTTTATGATGAAAATTACTTTTTACAACTTTGTATGACATATATATTTTTTTTTCACCGAGCCGCTGAGCCACCGAGCGAACAAGCCACCTAGCCACTGAGTTAGAACCCTCTAATCCATACTACTAGTAAAAATTATTGAATAGGAATTTTATTACAATTTAAGAACATTATGAAAATAAACTTAGTTTTTAATTCATTCATAATTTTTTGCTACTTGTGAATGACTTCTTCAAACAACAACAGAAATTCTCGGTTAAAATTACCTAGTTGATAGGTAATTTTAAACAATTTCTTTTAACCGAGTTGACTCGTGTAATTTTAACATAGAACACTACTTAGTTTTTAACCGAATAAACTGTATTTTTAACCTTTTTGCTTTTAACCAACCGAAAATCGCACTCGGTTAAAAATTAATTTTCTGCGTGTAGGTGGTTCAACTTCAATCATTTGGTAAGTTTTGTGCAGAAGGAAGCCGTTGTTCCAGAAGATCAATGGGTTTTTAATATGCTTTTTGGAGAGTTGCATTTTGTTCAGTTTTTTTCTTATGTGTTACAAACTGTACTTTCATCCTTTCTTCCGGTATAAGTCCAAAAATTATGTTTTGTAAGACGTCTGCGCATAGTTATTTAGCTAATCGAAGTTTTTTGCAGCAATTTGAGTTTGAACTTATGACTTTTAGGGGTCAATGGAGAGGTTTTAGCGCAGTCCATTCACATGTGGCTGTCTTTTTTTAGTTTTTTTTTTATGTTTTCTAACCTGCAAATGGTAAATTTGACACAAAATTAGTTCTATTGTGTTGTCGTATTTGGTAGTCTACGGTTTGCTTTCATAAATTGAGTTCTGTGATCAATCGTTTAGCAAAAATCAGAAAATTATACATTGCAACATTAGTTGCAACATTGTCATGTTTTGCACAAAATGGAATCTGTATACGAATTGGACATAATGATTTTATCCTCAAAATTTTAAATAAATTATATAATCTTACGAAGTAAGCACAAAAAAGATTTGTCAAAATATTTTTGCCACTAAAAAAAGCACTTTCAATCAAACAAAAGCCGCCCTTCTGCACAAAACTTACCAAATGATTAAAATTAAACACCTTCTAATTCATCATAACATAGTCTTTAAATAACTGTCAATTTTTAATCTTTAAACTTTACCCGTTATTTAATATTATCGTTAAAAGAAACATAACATTTTTGTCAAAATAATTATGCCGACTAGTGTACATACACTGATTGTACATACATTTGTTGCAAATTAACTGAACTCCAGATCAAAATTAATTCGTGAATGTTAATTGATTTCTTCCATTTCTCATAATAATCTACTTTAGCTATTGCATAGTTTTATTGCATGAAATATAAAAAGTAAATAAAAATGTGACTCTATCGATTGACACGAATATTATGTACTTCACACAGAGAAATAAAAAAAAAAAAGTTAATTGGATTAGTACCACGAAGTAAAAGAAAAGTGGTTACAACATATCAACTTCAAGAACTTGAAGTGTCATAAAATATCTTAACAATACAAAAAAACTTATACCTTGTAATTACATGTGAGATAAAGTCACCAACTTGTTTTCAAAGGTAATACTTGAGTAAGGGCATATCTATTACATATTTGAGTACATTATTTTATTGCACCGTTATATGAGTACATATACCTCAAGTGGACATTGTGTAGTGAACATTACGCCATAGATTCTCTAGGGCACTTGAGTGTTACTGAACTATAAATTAATAGCTCAATCAATCTTTATATAATAATGTTGAAAGATGTTAACCAACTTCAAATGCTGATTACAGATTGTGGCTATAAATTGTTTTTCAAAAGATTCTATATAAAATACAATTGAATCTTAATTTGTAACATTTGAAATGCTCAGAAGCTCTGTCATTGTCTTTATTCAAATTGCCGATTCAAAATCGATAATCTTATTTATATATATATATATTCAACTGTTGTATAGATACCTACACTGTATGGATACACAAATTTTACCACAAACACACATGCACATTTAAAATTGCAGATCCTTTATCTTTATTTATTTTGCATCCCAGAAGATAAACCCTTAAAATAAACACATTGAAGGACTGTGCTTCGTTAGTTCCAGAAAGTTGACAGTATCCAATGGATATTATTCTGTATGTAGATGTAGAATGCCTTCGTTATGGGGTTTTTGAAGTTAATTATTTAAGCCTTAATTTAACTATCCCTCGGCCTGTATTCTGTGTTACTTCCTTCCATTTGCCTTTTATTTTATTTCTTTCTATCTCAATTGTGGTTGTGTATATGTGTAGTGTATAAAGTAATTGTATTAGTCCATCCACATGTTACCAGTGGCTCGTTGGATTAAGTTTTTTTGTCCCAATCACACTTAGAAGATAATAATCCCTTTACGATAAAGCTTCAACATGAATATATTTGCAAATAACCTACAAAAGTGTCAGTACGAATGTATAGGTATATATATTAGCATGATGGGTATATCTATCAGGACAGGATTATATACTATGTAATATTGTGCTCACCCAAGCAGAGTGTGAATTTTAGTATGTTCCCAACACTTTTGAAGAATATGTGAAATAATGCGTGCCTTTTGCTATTTTTGTTTCACGGAAGCTAGTCACAATATGAGTCACATAAGTAGCTTATTAATTTTTCTTAAATAATTTATAATACCATTTCAATTTTCATGGTTTTGTGTTTTTGGGGTGTGGAAAAATTAGGACTCTTAAAATAAACACCATGATAAGATGATGTGCATTTTGAAAGACATAAGTGTCCGAGTTAACGAATGATGTTAAGACGGATTTTGCAGAAATTAAACTTCAGGAACTTAAAAAAATTCCTGCGAATGAACAGTTCTGAATCGTAAGCGAAGAGTGTGCTGGTATTCAGCCCTATCGAGGTAAATCCCTTCAGAATGGAATACTATCCGATTTCATACAAATCCTTTTTTGAAATTTTCAAAAAGACTTAAATCCTTAAGTGACACTTTATTTAGAGGAAATAAAATGCACCACTGGGTCGCACGAACTTGCTCTTGTATAGCAAACTATGGGATTGGACAAATTTAATTTTCTGAATTAAGTTGAAAAACCGAAAAATGGCCTAAATGTGAGATGAAGTTGTATGTTAGCTATTAGAGCTGTAAAAGAGTTAAATCATTTAGTGATTGCATTCATTTGAATGAAAACTGCAACGAGATGAATTCCCAATTCATTTTAAATTCAGTGATTTAACTCACAGAATTCAAAATGATTTCAGAATTAAGCATGCCCAAATCCCATTCTTTTTAAATTCGTGATTTAATTCACTGACTTCAAAAATGAATTCAGAATGCAGCGTGTTCAAATTTCCCTTTATTTTGTTCAAATTCCATTTATTTTTTACAGCTTTGGTAGCTATATGAATAAATTGCTTTTTAGGCAAAATCTTTGAACACCATCTTGTGTTGAATGTTTAAATTAAAAATCATACAAAGCTTAAATGAAATCGGTTCAGCCGTTATTAATGTATGGTTAAATTTATAAAATATCAAATCTCCGTTATGTTTATTTTCAGCAAAAAAAAACCCTAAAAATTCTGTTACATTGGAATAATTTTTCTTAAAATTTAAAACAGAAAACAATCCTTAAATTCTTTTAATATCTTATGTCCTGTAATCAAAACATTTCTAGTTTCAAATACCACATTACTTAAACCAATCAATTAAAATGTAAACTGTTTCTGAGGACTTAGTAGTTCCATCAATTTTCAGCATCATCATTAATTGGGCTTTGGCTTTATAGTTTGTGTAATTGCAAAAATATAATTGGTTACTCATGGTCATGGTCATGAATCTAAAAGTTAAGAATTTTAAATTAACCACAATGCTGCTTCACATCTCGTCAGAGCTTAAAAATATCCTTTAATTGAAATACATATACCTTATTTCTTCAATGTCTATTCAATTCTTTGTTGCCTGTCCTATTGCTGCTTGTCAATAAAATAGAAATAGAAATTTTGTATATGTATTTTACATCTAACAAGTTGAAAGGGGATTATTTGAGATCCAAAGGATTACTTTGCTTGTGCAAGCAAAGTCTGATCTCTTTTTTATAATCTCAAAATGGACTTTCTGTTATGTCCTACAAATGAATGGATTACGCCTTCTATAATGCGTATTTTATTTTGTATCTCTTTTAAAATCAGCATTTTCATGGAAAGTTATGGAACTGAGTAAAAGATATTTTTTTTTAAGGTGAATTGATTTTTATTGGTGGCACGTTTTCGATTTTACAGTGAAAATTGTTAGTTTGATATGATAGGTACTAAAACAAACTTGATTGGTTGTCACTCTATAAAAATAAAAAAGGTTTTGTTTTGTGATGTGTGTAGTTATTATGTCCCCTAAGTTTTGTCTTGGAGCTTTGTTGAGAACCCAAAGGCGTTAAAAAAGTTGGTTACATGTTCCAAATCATGGTTGTTTGGTGGCCATTTAAAAAAAAAATGGCAGCCAAACTGATTGTTGTTTTGGGTTTAAGATATTTCCGTACCCAGTATTCAGATTTAAATTTTTGAAGCACCATTTCTTTTAAAGCCAAATAAATTTTATTAAGAAACGTTTTTTTGCTTAGTCAATTAATTCTTGAGATATTTAAGACACGAATAAAAAAATGTATTCAAAGAGAGAAAAAAATATTTTTACACACGCCTGTTTCCATTACGTGAAATGAAAAAAAAAAACGATTATATTTTTTTAGAAAAACACCAGAAATTTTAGAAAGATTGTAAAGTTCAGTTTTTTGTCTAGGAAAAAAAAACGTCAGTAATTTGTATGAAGATTTTTTTGTAGTTAAAAAAAAAAAACAATATCTGGCGTTATTTCCGGGAGCAGATATCGACAAAGTGACATTTATTTTTTATACAGCTATAGATATTTAACAAAGCCTAAAGATAAAGCTTAAGGGACATATAACGGCGCACGTGACATAAAGTAGCACCTTATAGACTAGGAAAGACAACACAACAGGGGATTTATATCAGGGCAAAAATGCTTCCAAATAAATAAAGAAAATTACAAAAAAAAAAAATATGGCGAAACCTCATGTTGTGAATTTCGGCCACTTTTGTCAGTTGCAAATTCAAACTTCGATATTCCTCCAGAGACGTATGGTCGATGAGTTTTTCTGATCGTTTGATTTATGCGCTCCTCATGGTAGTACGTGGCCGAAAGTGTGCAGTAAACCGATGACCCGTCTTCAGTTATTTACAATTATACTATGGGAATCAAAGAGATTATCTTTCGCTTTGCAGTCTTACATATATAGAGGTTGCAGAACGACGAGGAAACAACAGAAGTCATTTTGCGAATTAATTTAAGTATACCTTAAAGCATAAATAAAACCAATTGACGACTTCATAGCGACCCACCAAATCCACGAACACCATTTCTCATAATTTGAAGTCATAAGACCAGCTGCTTCGCGTTTACCGGTTTCACTTGTTTGCAAATACATGGTTCACTTTCACATATTTATATACTCAGAGAAAAATAACAATAAACCACTTTGATTTAAATACAAAAAAGTTTGAACTAAGATTTTAACTACAAATGCCTTTGAATTTAAATGAATCGCTTTTGAACCATATGTTTTTATGATTTGAAAATTAATGTTTTTCAAACGAAATACAAAAGACGAAAACCACTTTAATTTAGAGTAGAAAACATCTTTTTTTATTCATCCTTTCTACTCTCCACGTTTAGTTTGCTAAAGGGATTTGCATTTTAGGATCCGAATCCGCATTAGATATTCCAGCGAGTTTTTCAACCCAGTTTTCATTTAAAAAACACACAAACTTCCCGTGGCAAATTACTTCAATGGAAATAAATTTAAATTTTTTCCAATTCGTTAATATTTCCAACCCAGCACCACCTAATGGGTCCAAATTTCAATATAAAAACTATCTTATCTCTTAAGTTGGACAAAGCATATTACACTTATGCAAAGTTTCAACACAATCGGTTGAGCGATTTTGGAGATTAGATTTTTGAGATTAACAAAAGTTAACAAATTTTTAGTGTAGGAAGTTAAAATTTTGACATAGGTACTTGTATATTTAAAGTTTTTGTAGAACAAAAAATAATTAATCAGCCTTGTTAGGGAATCCGACGAATGAGTTGCGGAGGGAGTCTTACTCACTTTCGGTAGATTTGCTGTTATAGCGAATGCGCAAGCCATACGCGGGAATAAATGTCGATGTCGGTAACGTTGTTCGTAAAATTGGTATTACTGAAAACGGAAGGCATCCGCACCACATCCGCACTCCATACAAATGTTGGAAAAGCAAATCTGCAGTAAAATTGGTGCGGATGAAAGTGATTTAAAAAAAAAAATTCAAGAAGAAGCAGGTTTCGAAAACGTCACATGTGTTTTTTTAGGAAGTGCAATTTAGGTGTCGTTTTTTAGCCAAACCGTGGACATCTTCCTAGAAATATAAATTATACGACCTAGTTTGACATTTCCTCTATCCAACAGCGAATGAACCTTGAAAATCGGTTAAGTGATTGCTGAAACACAGACGGATTAAGATTGGTCGTTAAAATAAAAAAATGGCTTATTTTGCTGTACAAAAATTATTTTAGTCAAAATAATTATTGTTTGTCCTATTATTTAGAGTTCCGGAAGTACAACTCTAATGCCGTTTTTTGGCCAAACCGTGGAAATCTGTCCAGAAATATAGTCCCCATGACCAAGTTTGACATTTCCTCTATTAAACAGCATATTTACCTTGTAAATCGGTCCAGTGATTGCTGAAACACTGACGGATTAAGATTGGTCGTTAAAATCATTAAAAAAGGTTTAATATGCGATATTAGATATTTTACGGTACTAAAGTATCTTAGATTGCCTTTCTCATGTGGACTTGAACGCGCCCAATGTCAACTTTTGACATCCACGATAATGCAGTTTCAAAAATAGAAAAGTAGTTCGCGGGTCGATCAAGCAGCTCATTCATCGGACTCAATAATAAAAATTTTTGCGGATGCGGATCCACTGCTGATCCAACCAACTCCCGGGGACTGAAATTTTGCAGATTCAGTAATAGGCATGAATATCTCATATTATATTTTTTGCCGATTTAGCTGCAAAAACTAATACGTAGTGTCTTATTGTTTTAGTTTGATCGAAGATAAGGTATATTCTATACTCCAATTAAAATGCTCCATTGCAGTATGTATAATTATTTTAAGGTAATATTAAATCTAAATATTTAAAAAAAAAAATAAGCTTCTATCAACGCGTTTTACAATAATTTATTAAAAGCCCTTAATTACAACGTTATTAAACGTAATTTATGGTACACAAATTAGATGTTGATGAATCATTTAGAATTCTAGATCACGCATAGTATTATTAAAGTATTTGAATTTATAATAACAATATACGGCTTGACCACCCTTGCATATAAATTAAGTAATCAAATCAATTGTAACTTTTTATTTTTTTTTCTTAGAGATACCTTGAATTAATTTATTTTTATTTACAAAAACACTGATTAACTTATTTTGAACTATGTAAATTAAAAAAAGCTTTATCAATAATGATTCTTTGAAAAGATAAGACAATTAAAATAGATTAACAACTGTTTTGGAATAATACTAACATATGAACGTCTGAAAGTTATGCAAAAAAAATAGAAGCTATTTAATACGTTTTTAATCTCTAAAATAGAACATAATTATTAATAAGCACAAAATGTAATGCCCAAGGAAATTTAACATGCATGTAGGTTTTTGTTAGTTAAGCTTTATGCTATAGCATTGCATATATTATATTTTATTAGTATTCTCTTCTTAAACTCAATTTCCCCCGTGGCCATCTTTTGGTGGAACTTGATCACTGGCTTGAGTGGCTTGGGATATTTTTTTAGACTTAATTTGGAAAACAAAGCAGACCAACCGATTGAAAAAAGAACGAGAACAATGTATAGGAAATTTCAAAGAGTGAGAATGAGATGTGTATCATACGATTTTGCGTTTATAATAAACATTTTCTTTCATTTAGTTTATATTTTGTTAATGGCGGCTCCGCGAAATTAGGTCCCAGGAAATAAGACCTCAAAAGAAAAAATGAAATAAGGCCCCAAATTGGAAATAAAACCCCACTTTATCTTTTTTCAGAATTGATTTTATTTAAAAAATGAAATATCACCCCAAACTGTTAAACAAATACTTGCATTGTATCCTACACAATTTCCCTGCAACAAGGACATTTATAGTTATCCTGCCCTTCAGCAATAGAGTTCGCTTGAATTTTTAGGTTGCATTCACTACAAATTTTAAGATGCCTACAAGGCAGCAGAACAATATTTGCCCGCAAATCCTTACAAATAACGCAAATATTCTCATCAATGTTTGGACCGATAACAACAGGGCTTTCACTTTCAAATTCTTCAAAAATTTCCTCCCCACAGGAAAATGGCTGCTTATACTCCCTGATGGTGTGCAGCACGATCTTTACATTGAAAAGCATTAGTAAGTAACAGAATAGCTAAAAAAAATCGCGCGATTTTTTTCAGCTATTCTGTTACTTACTTATGCTTTTCAATGTAAAGATCGTGCTGCAAACCATCAGGGAGTAACAGAATAGCTGCAAAAAAAATCGCGCGATTTTTTTGAAGCTATTCTGTTACTCCCTGATGGTTTGCAGTACGATCTTTACATTTAAGCATGAAAACTTAATTTTACCTCGTCAAAATATTCTATATAGATAACCAACAGCTGCTTGAAACATCCTTGAGGAACAATTTTAAAAGTTCCGTCCATAAAGATGGTTCTGTTGGTCGGTGGAATGTTCTCTTCAATCAGTTTAGTTGTTTTATGGGATGAAAATAAACAATAGGTAAATTGTCCTTCTTCCATAATACATGATGTGTAAAATGGCAAAGGATCTGACTCATCTTATGAAAAATGAAATAAGGTCCGAAATTGTTTTTAAAATAAAATGAAATTAAGCCCCAAAACTAGTGTTGGGGTTTTATTTTATTGGGGCCTTATTTCATAATGAAATTATGCCAAAAAAAAAAATTAAATAAGGCCCCAAAAAATTAAATAACACCCCAAAATTTGAGAAAATTCGTTGTTGTTGTTTTGTGTGTTTTTTTTTTGGGGCCTTATTTCATTTTTTTTTTTGGGCCTTATTTCCTGGGGCCCAATTTCGCGGAGCCGTTAACGGCTATACATAGGGATGTGGCGCTGCGGTAGTCAAGTTTGTACTAAAGAGCAAAGATAACTTAGTTTTAATTTTGACTACTAATTGCGCATTTCAACTTTACCAATCCTCAGTATTTCTTTTAATTAAATGAACAATGGCTTAAGTTAAAAAGACTTGTACATTCGTAAAAAAAACTATTACAATTAAAGTCGATAATACGTTTAATACGAATTTCATTGAAATTTGTTCTGTAATTCTTTATGTCCTCGAAGTTCAGGACCACCTAAAAGTATCAATTAATTGCAAATTGGCAAGTTTTAAATATAAAACAAAAGTTATTAAATAGAAGTTGATTTATTCAAAAATCATTTAAAGATTTCGTTTGCCTAAATTGTTAATTGCTAGTTAAACATTTAGTTGAGTTTATCTATGTATTTATCTAGCCTTGTTTATTGGTACAATCGTTTCGGTCTTTTACACACATCATGAAAACAAAAGATATTAAATTTGATTCAAAACATTTAACAACGTTTTATTTTTAATTTTGGCTGTTTTTCAAAAATTTCCTTTTTGTTTTTTTTTTTTTCTTTAGCAATAATGAAATAAATTTAAATAAATAAGATTAATTCTATATTGTTGTGGTAGCCTGGTGAAATTTGTATTTCAAGAAATACAAGTTTTAGAATTCTTCCGTTTAAAATATATGATTTTGAAAAAAATACAATTAGTTTTTTTTTCTAAGTTAATATTTTATTTCCGGCTGTCACAGTTGAAAAATTATAACACTTCAGAAACTTAAAATGTTTGATTTATGTTAGCGGCAAGGAATAGTCTAATATTCATAGATTTGTTTCCATCAGCCATTTGATTGCAAAAACGGAGTTTTATTTAGAAATAGCAAGTTTAGCTTTCCGCCGACTACTATAGGCAATTTGATGGTATAAAATTTACTAAGGCACGCACCCCACATGGTTCTGTTTAAAAGTCCATACTATTCCCAGTTTAAATAAAATTCTTTTTCAGATTTAATATTCACGCCAGTTATATGTCTACATAATAGAAAATGGTCTGTATTAAGCTATTAACAGATTTGTAAACAATCTTTTTTTGTGCAAAGTCAATTATATAGAAAAAGCCAAAGGATATTACCAACGGATGAAAGTAACATGATCTTAGAGGGCTGAATGAAATCAAAACTTATAAGCTTATAACTAATAACAAAAACGGGGTTTTCAGATTTTTGTCAAACAGGAATTCTATACCTCAAGTATATTAACCTCAAGTGAACTCGGCTTCTCAACCCTGGATTTATCTTGCACTGAAAAACTGGGCATTAGAATTTAAATAGAGAAGTGAATACCAAGGAACTCTAAGAAAAAACTTTTCAAAATGCAAAGAGAGATACGAAATAATATGCTGCACATATGCAAACTAAACGTATGAAGTAATAATAAAAACTGCCACTAAAACAGGAGAACTGATGCTCGAGAATTTTCGTTTATTTGGACAAAATTTCTTCCCAGATTGTTATAGTAGGGACTTTGAAAACGCAGTCAGCTTAATTATTGGAAGAATTAATTTTTCGAGAAAAATGCGGTTTTGGATAACGGTTATTGCAGGTAGGTAACTATTTTTAGACCTACAGTGGCCTACAGAAAAAATACGAGTGAATTGCGCTAAAAACCCTACCTACCAAATTTTAAGTAAATTGACCCATCCGTTTAAGTGACGACGTAGGCCGACAGAATTGCCGGACCCACTTTTTTCGTTTTCTCTATCATCATAATGTCATATGTTTCAGTTTTGTCACAATTTTTTTTTTTCCCGAAAAGGCTCGTCAGAACAACTTAAAAACTTCTGAATGCTATTAAAATTGTAACAATGAGAAAAACAATGGGGCGTATTCATAGTTGTTTTTAAACTACAGTTTTGCTTAGTCTGGGTTTAAGCAATGTAATTTAAATAGGATAAACTCGAGTTTTTCTAAAAACAACTTAAACAGTGTCTATGAATATGCCCCAATATATTTAGTTTGAATTTGTTTGTTTTAAGTTTTTGAGCTGATCTGGCAAGCCTTTTCCGGCTTGATAATGTTATGGCAGTTATGCATATTATTATTTAAAACGTTTCAAACTCTCCAGTTTAGTAAACAAAATTTTCGCGTTTTTTCGGTAATATTTTCGCATTTCAGAGGGCTGTATCTTTGATTTCTGGCCGTTTCTGGTAGCTATAATTGTCATTTATTTACGAGTGACATTGAAGCAATAACTGGACAAACATTTAGTAGCGCAAAAATGATGCCCTAAAATTGGTCGCTATTTTCCGGAGAACTAATTATCTTTATCAATAATATAATTTTTTTTATAGAATCAGTTCAGTAATGTCGAAAGTCATCTCACTTTCTACTATTTAGGATATTTTTTTTATAAATCACTGTTCGGTGGGAAAACTTTTTAATCAATTTCTGACAACAACATCTAGACTTCATTTGAGTATTTCAATTTTTTTTTTAATATTTACAGTTCGTCCTCGATAAAAGCAACCGATAAGAATTTTTGCAGATGCGTTTATTTGAAGTGAATAAAGAATGTTAATTCTTCCTAGAAATTAATGTAAAATATTTTCTCGGATACAAATAAACTGGATTGCGAGTCATTTGGACGAAACTTGTTTCGCAAATCTCCTTCCGCATTAGTTATCAACATAAATTTAATTGCCTCGGAATAGTTATTTGACAAAATTTGTTTTTGTTTTGAATCAACTCGCAAATTGATCATTTCGCAGAAAATACCCCATCATTGCAAATTATAAAATTTGCAAATATTTGTTTTGCCAACTGCAAAAATTCTATTTTCCTTTTTTTCGCCGCATATGTACATATAAATAAAAAGTTACATGTATAAAAATTTCGGCAAAAACATGGTTTTTCTGAATCCGCATAGAAAAACTAAAGTTTAGTCATTGTTAACGGTATTTCTTTGAACTTGAAAACTATTGATGTTTTGAAATGCAGAAAATAATTTACATTTACTCATTTTGCATTTCACACATTTTTAAAATGACTATACTGTTACAAAAAAAGTTGCTGATTTATTGACCATCACTAATCTCAAATGCCTTGGCGTAAAGTGGGAACACCAAAATATGCGGTGTCATATAGTCTACTGTAAATTTGACATAACTGGATGGATAACAAGAACAGAAAAATGACAAGCATTGTTTTAAGCAGACATCCTACTAGACAACAGTTGAACATGAGACAACACAAGCAAAAAAAAAAATAGGAACATTAACAAAATAAATAATCGATTAATTAATAATTAAATAAAAATAAAAAAAAAAAACATTAAATACCCTCTCGGGAAACAAAATTAATTGGTGCCTTATTTTGTCTACGTTTTCTCAAAAGCTCCCACGTTCTACAGGTCAAGTTTGCCACAAAAGAAGAATCTGGATGTTGCTTTTATCAAGGTCGTACTGTATTTTAATTTCTCTTTTTTTTCTTCTCATATTTGCATTGCATCTTAAAATGCAATCTTATTATAATATTATAATTGAGTTGCGACAATTTCAACGATGAATCATTAGACTTCAACCTACACTTTTACTGTGAATCAAGTATGCATTCTTCTTATACAAGATTCATGAAGTCTTGATTTAACACCACCGCAGTCATGTCATAATGAACTTGATTGAATTTTTTTGAATGACAGTAAAATCACTATGCATTTTATTACTGAAAATAAGAAAGATACAACCAAAGTCACCCCAAGGACATAGCGGTTCTGTGGAAAATAATCCTTTTTACTTGTGACGCACAAATAAAATGAGCTTTTCTGAGAAAATCGAAAAAACCTGTTTCCATATTTGAATAAAATATTTCATCAGTATTGCATGATTTGAAATATTTTTTTTTTCTATATAATTCTACATACCTTAACTTTTATAGCCATCAAAAAACGTATTATTGAGCGTGTTATCAAATAGTTACCATGAAATAGTGTTTTTCATTCAGTGCATCAGAGATTGTCAATAGTTTGTCATTTTAAAGTTATTGTACTTCAAAAGTTAACAATTTTGAGGGAACATAAATTGTTTTGTAGGACAAAGTGTAAAACTAATTTAATTATATAGCATAATGTCGGTAAAATCCCAAAAGCCATGAAATATCCGAACAAAGCAATTCGTCCAGCTGTAAAATTGGGACAACATTTTCATAATACAAGGGACTCCTAGCTTAGTTTATCTTTATACTATACGTTTCGGTTTATATCTATTTTAATGCTATGAAGGATAGATGTTATAAATCCTCTTAGGCTTTCATATATGGTCGACCTAATGGTCGTAAAGCCATAATGGAAAAGTTCTGGGTACATAATCTACGGGTCTATATGGAGAGTGAAAAATTAAGTACTGAGTAGATTCCCTGGCAAGTATATTCTACAATTATGTCGGATAAACTGTATAGAAGACCCTTATGAAAAATTGTCCCTTATCTATCTTATTTATTTATTAAACTCTGTATACTTCAAATTCATGATGGGTATCTTCAGAATCTATAAATAATACCATTTGAATATAGAAATTCAATACACCTTCTTGGAAGGGCAATTTCAAGAATTTAAACCTTTAAAAACAATTTTATAGTCTGGAATTTGAATGACAACTTAATTAGGGAATTTTGTTTTAGAAGTTGTGGTTTTTTTGTTTTAAGGTATAAAGGAGCCTTGTCAATTATTCTTAATAAGAAGTGTTTGTGTATGGAAGAGTATAAAACTCACAACACTATTCCTGAAAATATAATTGAAGGAGCTTTAAGTTTGTATACTTGGGAAACGGGAATAATAAATTTTAAAGTGTTCGATTGATTCTAATGGATTTTATGCGTTCTTTTTATCTAAAATGAATCTAGTGTAAATTTTTTTAAGATTAATGGCGATTTTGAAAAGTCTGCTACTCGGATAATAAGAAAACTTTCCTGAGCGTTCGTTTCATATTTTAAAGCCATCTTTTTCGTTTGCCAATTTGTATCTGAATTGTAGTTGAGGTGATTTGGTTGATTTAGATCTGTTGTTTGTGGGACTAAGCTGCAATTAAAGCATATAAAACTGCGAGTGGCCATACGCGTCTTAATAGATATATCAAAGCTGAACTAACTGTATAAATTATAAATTATAAAATCAATTATTAATAATTTACCACAGCTGTAGCGACGGCAATATATTTACTTATTTCCTGTCATAAGTTCGTGCGTTCAGCATATAATTTAAGCTTTACATATATGTATATTACAAATCCTCTCTGTAATAAAAGTCTGTTAGTTCGTTATTTTTGGTAAAAAAAACTTTTTGGTTCTATGTTTTTGGATTCTGAACATCGATAAGTAGAGGCAAGCATCAAAATTAGCTTTAAAACGCTTACCGGTAAAAAATAACCTCACGAAAAGAAAACTTAAAGCTTTATATTAGCCAGGTATCGGCGTGAAGTATTTACGCAGCAAACAAAAACGGCTATGTTCATTTTTAACTAATTTTTAGTCTTGAAAATGATGATGTTGAGATGGCGTTGCTAATGGTTTAAAAAATAAAGAAGAAGAAGAAGACAAGCACCAAAACAAATTAAATTTACCGGAATTCCCAACCGGAAAGGTTAAATTTAAAAAAATAAGCATTTTTGAGATCTAATCTTAATCCGTCTGTATTTCAGCAATCACTGAACCAACTTACACGGTTTACATGCTGTTAGATATAGGAAATGTCAAACTAGGTCATAAAAATTATATTTCTGGACAAATGTCCACAGTTTGGTTAAAAAAAGACACCAAAGTTGCACTTCCGCAACTCGAGATAATAAATAAAGGCACGACTGGGTCGGACAAACTTGCAAGAAACTCTAATAAATAATCGGAAGTAAAAATAGTTTCTTTAGCGTTTATATGGCAGGTACCGTTAATAAAATGATTTTGAAAAAAAAATTAAAAAAAAAACTTACATTTATATGGCAGGTACCGTTAATTAAGTGATTTTGAAAATAAATTTCTTACGAAAAAATTTATTATTAAGAAAAAATCAGTCACACAAAATTTTATCAAAATTGATCATATATTTTACGAAAAAAAAAATGGATTATCTTTAAGGCTTCTGGTGCCAGGTACCTTTAATTTGTAGACTTATTCTGAAAAAAATGAAAAACAGAACCCATGGCTACAAATTCATTGTACGAAATTGTATAAAAATCGATTGTATTTTTTACGAGAAAAATGGAACTGTCTAAAACGCTTGTATGGCAAGTACCGTTAAAAATCTAGTTGTAAATAAAAATTTTGACGAAAAACATCACCGCTTTCAAAAAATCAGTCATACGAAATTTTATCAAAATCGATCTTATTTTTTTTCGAGAAAAAATTGGATTGTCAGTTACCGTTGTCAGGTTCCGTTATTTTCAGAACTTTGATAAAAATCAAAAATACGCCTGGACATATTACTCTAAAAATATATCATTAAGTTTGACTTTGGAATATTGTTTGGTATAGTTCCAGTAGTATGTACGTGGTTTCGAACGACCGCCGCTTAAGGAGGAGGAGGGGGGTGGAAACTGCAAGATTTTCGGACTTTTTCGAAGACCGGCTTATAATTCCTCAACTATCCATTCTTGAGGAATGGTTACTTCAGCCATCTTTAACTACATTCAATTTGTGATAATTAGAATCATAATTGAGTTTTCTAGACGTAATAGGTACCGAGATACGGTAAGTGCTATGTGCCCTGATCGAAAATATGATATTACAAGATGTTTTTCTGTGGGTTTTCTGCTTGCAAGACGCATTCAAAATATCATTCAAACCAATAATTGCTATCAGTGGTTATAGCTCATAGTTTCTTAATTATTTCCTCTCGAAAAAAATGTATTGTTGCAAAAAATGCATTCTCGAAAATGCCCCATTTTGGACTGCGTGACGCTAACTTTTAAAAATGACAACTACAGTGCATTTGAATAATATAATCTATATTGGGTTACCTATAAATCACACCCAAAAATTGCTGTGGGCTCTCGGTCCATATAATAAAGAGAAGCTTCAACTATAAAGTTTTTTTAAACTTGTATAGTACAAAAAATATAAATTTTCAAACAATAAAGAAAAGAATCCAATAAATTCATCTCATTTAACAGACTAAACGATTTCAAGTTGATTTTATAACAAAACTAACTACCATAAAACATTCTGAGGCTAAACTTTACTCTTTACGCATAAATTAAATTTGTTTTGAATTTTAATTATAAAAAAATAAACAATCTTTTGTTTTTAAAAACTCTTGACTCAATTTATAATGTAACTTTTTTTTACAAACGTTTATGTAATATATGTTCTCTTTTAACTTTCAAGTATCAAATTATATTTCACTTTGAAATAAGTATTAATTTATCATGTTTCATTAAAGATACCATGTCGTTTTTATACCTTCGAGATATAAATGTATACTTTTTTTATTAATTTTCCTTTGAAAACGTTAAGAGGAGCCTCCGGCTTTTTCCATCTTACTCTGAGGTCAAATGTAACAATTGTGGTTTTCTTTCTCCAACTTAAAAAAAAAAACATTATTGTTTAAATGAGAAACCTTGTCTACACATAAATTAAAAAAAAGTATTATTACTTATTTAATGAATTGAACACTTTCAAAATTTATATTCTGTTGTTCTATAGTATTTGTTTTTCAGATTATTATGATAACTTTTTAATGGATAAGACGAAGGTTCTGAAACAGGAACAGTATTCTTGATTTAAAATCGCATGAATTGAATAAATAATGTTCTTCCTAGTTAAAGGTGTGGGAAGGTATATTAGAATCTCCCCCCATTATACATTAAAAAGTTTATAATTGTTTTTGAAACAAAGAGAAATTATTAACTCTGTAAAAGTTGAGGAATCTTTTAAGAAAATTATTTGCCGGACTTAGGTATTTATTTTAAGTTAATATTAATTTCTGGTTAATATTTCATGATGGCGGATTGAAGTAAGATGTTTATACAGTAAGACCCAAAATAATTCTGCGTCCTTGTACCATCAGAAAAAGATGATTTCATGAATGATAAATGTTTTAATAGCGCCATACATATTAAAAAAATAATAGAGGAAATAAATCTGGAAAGGAATCTTTTAATGTATCTGTCACATCTTTTTCTATTCAATTTAATATTCTTTCTCGTATATATATACACTGCAAGTCATAAGGATAGAAGCAGGCATATTTGATGTTACTACCGCTATATGCAAATAATAAAAAAAGTATGAAAATCAATAAAGTAGTGCATTCAAAACTAAAAAGGGAATTTGACAATTTTTAGAAACCTTGGTTAACAGAATTCAGAAGGCTGTCTTTAAATTAAGTCAAAAATAAATGAGTTAAAATCGCGTCATAAGAATAGAAGCAGTGCCAAAATCAACGTGTTTTATTAAGTGGGAACACCTTTTTCGACATTGATGGGTCATTTTGAAGAGTAAGTAGTATGTTTATAGAAAAATAGGAAAAACAAATCCTTTACATTAGAGGAATGTGTGAAAATTAATGTTTACTTGTTGCAGTATATTTGAACGGCTCTATAACTCTCAAAACCGAACGCCAGTGATTATTTTAACAGCTATTATTTAGAAAACCCGTTATTTTGCAGGGCTAAATAAAATGAAAAAATTTGTTTTGCTTTAAAGCTTTAAAAAATATAAAAGAATCACAGAATCGCATCGAATTCAGCACTATCAGCAGCAAATATCAGGGATAAAGCTATCTTTGAAGCAAATTTACTAACGGTTCTTCATGTTATCCGCAGTGCTAAACATTTGAAGCGTCTGAAGCTTTAGAAAATATGCCCCTTAATAATGCCAGGAAGAAGCATGGATGTGTTTCGCCAAAAAGAACATGACGTGAAATGTTCAAAAATGGTAAGCTCAAATTACATTGTCGAAAATATTTATTTCTGACGAAAAAAATGTGTGTTTTGGATCTGCTAAATGTTTAAAACTATTTTGGTCACTATCTTAGAAGACAGGAACGATTTCTGAACAAAAATCAGACCAGGGAAGGAAGCATAGTGGTGGAGGTGCAAAATCCTACTATAGAACCATTGACTTGATGATACATTATTATTTTTTTTCCGAAAATATATGATGGATTTTTCAACACGACAAAGCCCTTATTACTCACATCCCGAGCAGCAAAACCATTCATTAAGAACCAAATTGTAGATTTTTTAGTTTCACCACCGTACTTTATGGATCTTGACACAATGGAAAAAGTATGTGACTGGCTCACACAATAAGTTTGTGAAGAACGGAGATTAAACGGTAGCAAGGAAGAGTAAATTATTTCCATTAAAATGGCCTGGAGTAAGATTTTCCTGAACTACTTGGCTTCGATGAATAATCCGGTTAAATCATGGAATTTTTTAAGTTATTTTCAACTTTAATTATTGAAAATAATCAATTTAATATGGAAAAATTAAAAACTAAATAAAAAAATTGCAGCATTTCTGTTTCGTTCTATTTTTAATTGCTTCTATTCTTATGACACAAAAATATGGGTTTATCGATTATTTTCTCTCTACTATATCGTTAGAATTCGCCTTTAAGTTCTATTGCAGTACTTTGTATTGAACATTTAACATTTCTTCTTGTGCAGTAAAATTTTGTATTCAGTCTATCATAATATGAAAGAAATTTAAGTTCTACTTTTCGAAAATGAGTGCTTCTATCCTTATGATTTGCAGTGTATATATATTTAGTTCACATTGGTTTTCTTAACAAAAAAAAAAAACTGAACGATACTGTTGTTTTTGTATAAATGCAAGGCAAAACGACATTGCAACCATGATGACTGATTTCATGATAAGAGAATAGTATTATTAAAATTATTCGTTATCTGCATGCAACAATAAAGCACACTCAAAACGTTTTTACAACAAATTATTTACGACACTAGATAAATCTTTAGAAAAGTTCATTTCCAAGCAAATATGAATAAAGTCACGCTGATGTAATTTACAAGTTAGATATGGATTCTGGAATGCTCTTAATAATAAATACTCATAAAAAGCTGCAATCACTACGGAATGGATTCGGAATGGGTGATTTCTATAGTTCTTCGGAGACAGGATTTACACACTGGCTCCACTGGCCATGCCGATGCCCAACAACTCAATAGCAATCTAATCCACTATCCAATTCTCATTCGGTCTGTGGGCAAATTATGTCTTGTCGTTTCATTTCATTCTTCAACAAAAAACTTGCGTCCCTTTCCCCCGTTTCTTATATCAAAAGATACAGAAGTACATTCAAAATGAAAGAGAATGACAAACACCTGAAGAAATTGCACATATACAACAAAAATTCTGCAAAAAGCAGCTCACATATACGAAACGTCAAAATTCATGTCCAAATTTTCAACAGCGCTCATGTCTTGTCGAAAAAATGGATTTCTACGACATGTCGCCTGATTGGGCTTGGATTTTTCAAACTCCATTGGTTGTTCATGTCCAAATTTTGCAACAGCGCTCATGTCTTGTCGAAAAAATGGGTTTCTACGACATGTCGCCTGATTGGGCTTGGATTTTTCAAACTCCATTGGTTGTTCATGTCCAAATTTTCAACAGCGCTCATGTCTTGTCGAAAAAATGGATTTCTACGACATGTCGCCTGATTGGGCTTGGATTTTTCAAACTCCATTGGTTGTTCATGTCCAAATTTTCAACAGCGCTCATGTCTTGTCGAAAAAATGGATTTCTACGACATGTCGCCTGATTGGGCTTGGATTTTTCAAACTCCATGGCGTGTTCAAAATTAGAGCAGCGTTCATGCCCAGTGGAGCCAATGTGTTATGAAAAATTGGGACACATTTTTTTCTTTTAAAATTGTTTTAGGAAAATCAAGTATCATGACTAAAAAGTCAAATGTTTTAGTGTTGTAATTTAACGAACAGTATATCTGTTTGAATATAAACTGAAGAAGTTGGGGAGGCACAATATCATGTGATTTTTTCTATATGGTTCTTAAGCAGATAGTGCGTAGGGCGTTTACACGGAAGGCATTATCTGAAAATGACAGGTGAAAACTATTTGTCTTGAAATAAAGGATAACAAGACTAAATACTTGTTGTCGTTCCACATCATAGAGCAGAAATTTCAAAGAAGTTTAGAAGCTTAGCAACGTCGGAGAAAACACTTATGACCAGTTGTACAATCGTGGTTCAGCGTGGTTCAAATTTTTAAACCACTGATTTCCATAGCTAATCTGTCAAAATCGGCGAGTTAAAAACTTGAACCACGATTGTAAAACTGGCCTTTAGAACTACCATATCAAACCACTAACACATGCAGTTTATAGAAATAAAACGGTTAAAAACTTCTCGAATGCATAAGGGGAAAGCACGCTCTAGAAAACTATTGTGCTGCAAGTTCTGTTTTACGTTTGTCGCGTCAGTTCTGTTTGACGATAAATAGAAAGGAGTTGCTTTAAATGAGTTCTTATGAACGACAAATTCTTCAGAGGATATTTATTTAATACTGTTTAGAAGGAAAGCGAACGTAGTAGAAGACATGGCCGCAATATTTATGAGATTTACAAAGGTGTGGAAGAAGTTTTTAAGATAAATCGATTAAATCAGACGACGTCAATCATGATGTAATGTCCAAAAAGCTTTGATTTTTTGTCAATCAAATTGTAGCATACATCAATGTTTATACAAACACTATAAATGTATTATGAATTTATAGATTAATGTCAAGTGATTGAGAGTTTAAGGTTCGCTTAAGTGAAATTTAATTTTTGTTTTTGTTTTTATTTAGAAAAAACATTGATCCCATTGTTTATTAAGCGACCTTTATACGGTCAGTCATTTGACATCAATCTGTAATATAGTGTTTGTAAAAATATGTCTGTATGCGTGCATTTGTTTGAAGATAAATCAAAACCTTTTTGATTTTGCCTAATGACTGATTATATGAGTAGATGACTGACGTCCTCTGACTGACATCATTCAAATTTCCGCTGTGGCTTTATTGCGTGTGGCCCATAATTCTGGCGCCTAGATCTGGCTGAATTTGACCAATGGCGTTGATGTTTGCATTCAGGGCAGAATTTTATTGCCATAGAGCTGTCACTTAAGAAAACCCTACTAACGATTTCGGTCGTTAATTCGCATTGCCTTCGAGTGAGACAACAATGTTCGGAAATCACTCGTTCAAAATGCCTATTGTGGCATAAGCTGTGTCCTGTGTGGCACGTAATTTACAAAGGTGTGGCGGTGACCATTATTATCCAATACGGGCCAAAATAAATTGTATATCATCGAACGGTAGCATTTATCAAGATATCTAAGACAAATAAAAAAAAAATGTTTTAGTTCAGAAACCGTTAAAATTATTTTCTTGGAAATACGGCTTAAATCATCTGAATTGCCTTTAATGTCGTTTCAGTCATGTCAAGTTCAAAATCGTGAGAACGGAAGAGAAAATAAGTTTTTTTCATAAAATTTATATATGGCAGGTACCGTTATGTTAAGACCTACAATTCTCATTCCGAAAACCCCATCTGAAGACCCCATACATACAGACAAACTGACATACAGACATACTGATAGAATTGCCAGATCAACTTTTTTCGACTTCGCTATCATCATAATTTATGTTTTATTGTTATGAAATTCCACGAATACGTAACTTGCTTACTTATATATCACAGGTAAAAAGAGTGGTAAAAAATTAATTCTTGGAATAAGAAACAAACGGAAGCATTGATAATAATTTATGTTGATTCTCTTCTTTAAAAAATAAAATGCAAAACATTTGCGTCGTGTAACAATTTCACTTCTCGAAAATTCTCCCGCCTCAAGTTGATGAGAACTTAAAATAATACACCAGAAAAGGACTCCCCGCACCGGACTCAAATTGTCCAATCTTATCAAGTTTTTAGTCTTTAATAATCCTCCTATTATGATTGTATAAGGATGATTGCAATGTATCTACTTTATCTATTAGACTACATCTTTCCAACTGTTTGTTGCTATATATGGCATTTGAACATTATATACAAATTATTCATGTCTTGTCTAATAAATAACTTCAAACTTGACATCAAGCGATAAGATCAAAGAAAAATGCTTTACTTAGCTAAATTCTCAAAAGATGAACTTTCTACTTGTAACTTCTAAAATCCATTATTTATGTAGACACGCAAGGAATCGGCACTAAACATGAAATGCCATTTAACTAAAGCATAATAAAGGAGCTACATATGTTTGTTCTTTATATATAGCAAAACTATGAACGACACACACAAGCTTACAATCGATTTAAAATACAAGTTTTTATATCGATTGAACTATCCGTTTGAAAAATACCATTACAGAAATAGAAACAATCATCAATATTTTACAACTATACAACATAAAGATACATGTAAGTATCTATGTTTAAATCCAAAAATAAATGTCACTTTTATCCAGACAGCTTTTACACATTTAGATTGCCAAATCAAGATATAGTATATGAGGTGAATCTTTTCGTCCAAACAGATGTACTTACCTAATGATGATTACTTGAACCATCCGGAATAAAAAAAAAAAAAACAAATCAAATCCGAAACAGAACGTTACATGCTCGTTTTCTGAAAACAAAAATGAACTTTCATACAAAAATGTATTGGTCACGTAATTCTCAACCAGGTATACTTGCTACGTAAATGAAGTACAAATTATCCTTTTCTTTATACATACTCATACACATTTTGTTACTTTTTCAAAAAGAAAACTTTAGGCACGTTCACAATAAAGCCAAATTAGAAAATTATCTGAATATACTGTATAAGCAATATAATATCTTTGAAGTTCGAGCATCCACTGTGCTTGAATTTGATATCGTTGTGGTATTCCCTTTTTTCTGATCTGTTAAAAGAATTGCAGAAATTTGACTTCATGTTTTCCTAATGTCACATTTCAAGAACAAAGAATTCGCTGAACCAATTGTTTGACTGAGTCATATTTCAAAAAAAATTTGTAAGCTAACTTAAACACTTCATATTTAAAGAAAAATGTATGATTACCTACGGCAAGTTGTTTAAGAATTTGGCTTATTTTATCAAGTTTTCAAAATAGTTTAACATTTGCCATTTGTAAATTCCATAATCATGTTACCAACATTTAAACCATTTTTGAGCAAGCAAAATTTTGATTTTATTTTTTTAAATAGGAACGTAGTATACCTTATTGACGTAGTAGTCCAATAAGCCATTCCTTCAAAATATTGTTCAGGCTTCTTAAGTAGTTAACATTATAAAAGTTCTGATCCCTGGGAGGGATTTTCTAAATCAGGGTGTTATTTATTTTCCTTATTTCCTTATTATACATTTTGGTAGTTTTTCAGGAGTATCCTACAAAAAAAGACGGGATGGTGGAGGTTTTTCGTTAGCCGCCATTTTGAAAAACTCGTTGTGTTAAATAATTAAAGAATATGGCTTAACGGAAAAGTAGAGCCTCGATAGTCCGCCACACATAAAGTTTCGGCTAAAAAGGACAAAAGAATGATTTTCAAACAAATTTTATTACACATAGAATTTCATAGAGTTAATAGAACCCGCGAAGCGGAAAAGGGACAGAGGCGCGTGCCAGACGACTGGACTAGACATACCCTAAGGGGAGCAACGTGATCGGTACTCTGACTACAGAAAGAGATTTAAAACCCTTGAAAGTAGTTCAGAAAGGTTTATGTACGAACAAATTAAAATTTCGAACATATGTAGGTATATCTATAATATAAAATAACAAAATTCTTCGTTCGAATTCTTTGTCGAAAAAAAAAACTTAATAAAAAACCACTTGCTCTTGTGGTGCACGACTGGGTCGCATAAACTTTTTCTTTGGCTAAGCCAAAATATACTGCAAAAAAAATAAAATTTTATCAAAATTGATCGTATTTTTTTCGAGAAAATTAAAAGTAGGTATCGGTTTTTGAAAAAAAAAACTTTTTCAAAAATTAAGTTTTTTAAATTTTTTCCTGCAGTATTATTTTGGCTCAGCAGTTGTTTAATAATATCATTTTTTTTTTAAATCGGTGCAGCCGTTCAAAATACAGTCGGAGTAATAAAAAACGGTTATATGGCAGGTACCGTTCATAAGCTGACTCTGATGTTAAATCAAGTGGATTTAGCTAAATCAGATCAGTGGGAACATGGTATATAGTACCTATATAGAGCAAGTAAAAAACGGATTAGCACAATTTTATTCGGTTTCTATAATATAAGATCGTAATTTACTGCTTATTTTTTTTTTCAAAAGTTTTGCGTGATTTGTTTTTCTATAAAAAGTAAGAACGATTTTATGGGTATATTTGTATTAAGTTAGGTCTATTTTATAACTGTGGGATAGGGGTTTTACTGCACGACAGACTTACACACATACTAACGTACGAACGACGACGACCAACCAACCGGACAGACAAATAAAACAGAATACGCGTCCCTACTTTTTATAGTTTAGTTTTGCAAATAAATGTACACCATGAAGTAGTCAAGTTTAGTCTTAAAAGTAGAGCCAATGTAGTAAGTCTTGTTGTCGTTGCGCCCGCCGAGAATCAAAAGAATAAAATAACTAAATTTATTTAAAGAACAAATAGTTGTAACTTATTTTCCGAATCTTAAAGAAAGAACCCCACAAATTGGGGGCTCGTCCGGGATTAAATGCGGATTAAATGCGGATTAAATGCGGATTAAGTGCGGATTAAATGCGGATTTAGTGCGGAATATTTTAAAAAAGTTTGAAAGTGCTTGCGTTCTTGCTTGTTCAACAAAACAGCAAGTAACATAAAAGAAGGTATCGATATCGTTGAACGAATGAAATAGTGTATCGCAGTGTTAAATTATGTGTCTTGTTTGCTCATTATAGCAACAAGTACCAAATTGCATTTCGTTTAATTTTTTCTTAAAAAAAAACAAACAACAAACAACGATTCAGTGCGAGACGGTAAAAAAAAAAAAGAAGAGCAACAGTGAACAGACGATCTGCCTGCACATTTGTTTTGTGAAAAAAAAAAGCCAGTTGCAACCCTCAAGTTCTCCTGTGCGAAAAGTTAAAAAGAAAAGCAGAAAAGCAGATGCGTGGTTGTGCTCAAGCAAATTTAAAAATAGACAGTAAGTTGTACAGTACACACACATTGAAGATCATACCGAAGGAGAAAAGACAGAGCCGTGTACCATAATTCGTGAAGGAGGGGAACCAGAGCCGCAGTCAAAATAAAAAAAGGGGTAAGCAACGACAACACTAGTAGTTTTTTTTGTGAATTGGCTCTTATTTATAAACTCATGGTAAATCATTAATTCTAGAGTATATTTTTTTTTGAAATTGTAACTTTAATTAAATTTTAAAAATAAATAATTTTGGAATAAATATTTTGCGATTTGATGGAAAGGGATTGTATTTTGGGGTTGACGGTGGAAAATTGAGGGAACAACTGACACAACTGCAACTACCAACAACCGGACTAAAACGTACATTGCAGGACAGGCTTCTATCCCATTATAGGTTTACACAAAGCGACGACGAGGAAGACGTTTTCCAAGAAGCCAGCGGAATTTCAACTGAAAGAGGTATCATGTTTACGCTTCGCGACATCGAGGATTCGCTGAATCCATTTGATGGAACTGGGTCTATGGACATTAATCTCTGGATCCAGGAGTTCGAGGAAAATGCTGTGACGGTGGGTTGGAGCGAGGTACAGAAATTTGTTTACGGGAAACAACTTCTCAAGGGGGCGGCAAGATTATTTCTGAGAAGCCAGACAGGCGTGAACAGCTGGAGTAATTTAAAAACAACTCTCGTTAAAGAGTTTGGAAAGAAGCTGTCGGCGGCCGAGGTGCATTTCCGTCTAAGTATGCGACGCAAAAAACCGACCGAAACTTTCTTGGAGTATCTATACGGCCTGATGGAATTGGGAAACACGATATCGTTGGAAGAGGAGAGTGTGATTGAGTACTTCATCGAGGGAATACCTGATGCAAGGAGCAATAAGGCGATACTATACCAGGCCAAGACGATAGACGAACTCAAGGTTCAGTTGAGGGCATACGAGAAGGCGAGAGGATCTCATACAACGAACACAAGGGGAAACACACGTTATGTTCCGAGTAGCAGTGTCCAGAGCCAGGTGGTGGTAAAGCAGGAACGAGGTTCCAGATCATGCTATCGATGTGGAGAAGCATCACACATAGCCAGAGATTGCAGAGCATCGACTTCAACCTTCAAGTGTTTTCGATGTGATCAGCAGGGACATATGGCACGCGATTGCAGAGTTAATGTGCAACCAACAAATAGAAGAGCCGATGAACGACGTGGACAGTCTGCAACAACAGCCGTTCGCAACAACCCGTTTCAAGAAGCGCGAATACAATTGGCTATCGGTTCAAACAGAATATTTAAAGATATTTTAGTCGGAGGCTGCACACTTAGCGCACTGGTGGATACTGGAAGCGATCTTTGTTTGTTGAGGTATGATAGTTTGACTCTGATGAATTTCGTGGAAATGACAACTGAAAAGAGAAATTTGTTGGGAATTGGCCAAAAACGAGTTACAACTCTGGGAAGTGTATTTTTGGAAATAGAAGTGGATGGGATTGCATTGGAACTTCAATTTCATGTAGTCGGGGAAGGAGACATGCCATATGCAGCAGTGATCGGCAATGACATTCTGGAAATGGTAAATTTGAACGTGACAAGTGAAGGGGCGGAATTTAAATGCAGAAGGAATTCAACTGAAGGAGGAAAGGGTGCCGATTCGGGAGCACGTGATGATTTGGGTGGTGAAAAGGGGCCACGGGATATTTTGGGTGGGGAAAATGGACCACGAGTTAGTTGGGATGCTGATAAACGCACACGTGATGATTTGGGTGGTGAAAAGGGGCCACGGGATATTTTGGGTGGGGAAAATGGACCACGATGGAGTACTGGGAAAGGGGTACGAACAACCATTTCTGCCGACACCAATCGCAGACTTGAGAAGCTGGAATTGATTAAGGAATTTGGTAAAATATGTTTGGCTACCGAGGAGGGGATCTTCGAAAGGGAGATGAATTTTGATGTTGACCATTTGAACGCCACTATGCGTGAAAAATTGTTACACATGGTAAGGAAATATGAACCGGTCAGACAGGAACCGTCGCCGGTGTCAATGAAATTAATTTTGAAGGACGAAGTGCCGATATTCCATAGGCCGAGACGATTGGCGCATGCGGATCAAGTGGTGGTGCGCGAGCAGGTGGACAAATGGCTTGAGCAAAAGATTATACAACCAAGTAAATCGGAGTATGCCTCGCCTATTGTACTGGTCTCAAAGAAGAATGGAACGAAGAGATTATGCTGTGATTACCGGAAACTAAATGAAAAAATAACTCGCGATAATTTTCCGATGGCACAAATGGACGAAGTTCTTGAACGATTGCAAGGACAAAAAGTGTTTACAACGTTGGATCTAGAAAACGGTTTCTTCCATGTTCCGATGGATCCAAGTTCTAGAAAATATACAGCCTTCGTAACACTGGACCAACAATATGAATTCCTGTACGTTCCTTTCGGAATATCTAACTCCCCAGCAGTTTTCGCACGCTTTATCAACGCGATATACCGGACATTAATCCAGGCTGGAGTAGTGGAAGCGTACATGGATGATTTAATAATACCATCCAAAGACGAAGATGAGGGCATGAGAAAGCTTGAACAAGTGCTAGAGGTGGCCGAAAAATACGGACTGCGACTGAATTGGAGAAAATGCAACTTTCTAAAGAGGCGAATAGAATTCCTTGGTTACATCATTGAAGATGGAAAGATCCAACCTTCAACCGAGAAAACAAAGGCAATAAGAGAATATCCGGTACCAGCAGACAAGAAAGCGCTACAACGTTTTTTAGGTCTAGCTTCATATTTCCGAAGATTTGTGGAAGGATTTGCTGTGGTTGCAAAGCCCTTGACGGATTTGCTTCGGAAAAACATAAGATTTGAAATGGAAGCAGAACAGTTGGTTGCTTTTGAACAGCTTAAAGCAGTTTTGATGAAATCGCCTGTTCTAAAATTATTTAATCCAAAAGCAATAACGGAGATCCATTCAGATGCCAGCAAATTTGGATACGGTGCTGTCTTACTACAAAAGGATTCGGAAGATCAAATGTTCCACCCAGTTCAGTACATGAGCCGAAAGACAAGCAAATATGAAGAGAAGTACCACTCGTATGAGCTAGAGGTTCTAGCCATAATCGAAGCCTTGAAGAAGTGGCGAGTATACGTGTTGGGCATCAAGTTCAAAATCATAACAGACTGCAATGCATTCACGCAGACCATGAAAAAGGAAGATGTGCCGCTGAGAGTCGCAAGATGGGCGATGTTCTTGCAAGAATTTGAATACGAGATTGAGCACCGATCTGGATCGAGGATGAAGCATGTCGATGCTTTAAGTAGAGTTTCATGTCTCTTGATAGAGGATTCGTTGAATCACAGAATAAAAGAAGCACAACTCAAAGACGATTGGATAAGGGCCGTGCGCAAAATTCTCAGCAAGGAGGATTATGAGGACTTTTACATGAAGGCAGGAGTCTTGTGTAAGGATCCAGTAAAGGAATTGATAGTCATACCATCGGCAATGGAAAAGGAGTTGATTATCATTGCGCATCAACAGGGACATTTTTCCATTAAGAAAACCCAGGATGCTGTGGAAAAGATGTATTTCGTACCAGATTTAACAAAGAAGGTAACGGAGATAGTTCGGGGCTGCGTCAAGTGCATCATCACTGAGTCCAAGGCAGGAAAGAAAGAAGGTTTACTGCAACCAATCAATAAAGAGGATAAGCCGTTGGGAACTTTTCACATAGACCACGTTGGGCCAATGGAACAGACCCACAAACAATACAACCACATTCTGGTAGTGGTTGACGCTTTTTCTAAATTCGTGTGGCTCTATCCCACGAAGAGCACAGGAGCAGCGGAAGTGTTGGATCGGCTTAAAAAACAAGCCGCGATTTTTGGAAACCCAAGGCGGATCATATCAGATCGTGGAACAGCTTTTACAGCAACGGTATTCGGGGACTACTGCAAGGAGGAAAATATCCAACATTTGCTGATTGCAACAGGAGTTCCTCGAGGAAATGGACAGGTGGAGCGGATCCACAAAATTATAGTTCCAATGATAGCAAAAGCGAGTATGGGAGATTCCAAAAGTTGGTACAGACACGTCGAGCGTGTACAGCAGGTGCTCAACAATTCACCGACAAGAAGCACAAAGTTCAGTCCTTTCAGGATATTGACAGGTCTGGAAATGCGGACACCGGAATACCCTGACCTCAGAGAGTGGTTAGATGACGCCAATATCGAGGAACTAAATGCCGAACGAGAAGCTGTGCGTGAGGAAGCTGCTGAAAATATCGCCGTCATTCAGCGTGAAAATAGGAAGTCTTTCAACCGGAATCGTGTCCCAGAGAGGGAGTATCAGCTAAACGAACTCGTCGCCATTAAGCGTACGCAGTTTGGAACCAGCATGAAGCTTCGACCGAAATTTTTTGGGCCCTATAAGGTTACACAAAAACGAGATCACGGAAGATATGACGTGGAGAAGGTGGGTGAAGGCGAAGGACCCAATAAGACGAACACCATAGCGGAAAACATGAAACCGTGGAATCCGTCATTCGGGGCGAATGAGTCGTCAGGATAGCCGATTGTGGGATAGGGGTTTTACTGCACGACAGACTTACACACATACTAACGTACGAACGACGACGACCAACCAACCGGACAGACAAATAAAACAGAATACGCGTCCCTACTTTTTATAGTTTAGTTTTGCAAATAAATGTACACCATGAAGTAGTCAAGTTTAGTCTTAAAAGTAGAGCCAATGTAGTAAGTCTTGTTGTCGTTGCGCCCGCCGAGAATCAAAAGAATAAAATAACTAAATTTATTTAAAGAACAAATAGTTGTAACTTATTTTCCGAATCTTAAAGAAAGAACCCCACATAACATACATATATATTAGCATTAAAATTTATTTTAATTTTTACTTTAAGTTAAACTAAGTTAAACTACAACGGTGAAAAATATTTCATAACTCTAATGAACCATAGTTTAAAACTCATTATCATTTTTGAATTGATGAAAGTAGGTATACATAACTTAAATAAAACCAACTTATGCAAAATTTACTTCAAAGGCAAAAGGTATTTTTTCCTCCATTTAGAGGTACTTGCTATTTAAAGCTTTTGTATAACATACAAGTACAATATTTCAAATGAAAATCTGATTTTCTAGGCCAACGAAGCACTCTATTCGAAAGTGCACTTTTCTGATATGGTTGTTTGCTAATTGAATTAATGCTCAGTTGCCATTGCCAAAAAGAACTGCAGTTATCTTTTTGAGAGCAGTTGAAAAAAGTTGATAAGAGTTTTCCTCAAATTATAACGTGCCACTCCGGAGTCCATATATGGTATAACAAAACGAATATTTAGCACGCCTGAAAAAAAAAAGAATTGTTTACGATTGTGTTGATTGATCTGTCTTCTGGCTTTAAACAAATCATGCGATTTTAGTATTAGAGAATTTATTTATATTTATTTTACAGAAGTTTTAAAAAACGTTCAAAAATTATACTCTCCAAACAGTTGATAGCACGAACTTCTAAGAGGAAAATATAATAAAAACATATAGTAGTACCATATATGAAGTTATGGTAGTACAGAATTGTCAGAAGAATGAACAAAAAAAATTAAGGGCACGACTTGGTCGAACATACTTGCTCTTGAGGAAAGTTAATTTCGTGTTTACAACTGAGAAACTCGTTTAACCACTTTTTTTATAAAAAGAAAAGATTTTCTGAATTTTATATTTTGAAATATTTGCTTATTTTTCAAAAAAATCTTTTTAAAACAAATGTGGAATAAAAAGGATTTATATAAAAGACACCACTTTCGGTAAAATTCCAATTACATGAAATTTTAACGAAATTGTTATTTAGGATTAGCAGTAGTTTTTGAATATTAAATTTTGTTAAAATCGGTGTAACTGTTCAAAAGATAGTCGGAGTATTAAAAAATGGTTCTAGGTATGGCAAGTAATGTTAACAAGCTGATTCGAACAAAGAACAACACTATTAGCAAAAAATCACTCGTGTAAAATTGATAGTACTTTTTTCGACAAAATTAGAGTCATCGGTTTTTGCAAAAATAAAAAACTTTTTCAAAAATTACTTTTTTTGAAAAATGTTTTTGCAGTATTATTCAAGTTTAGCATTAAAGTTTGAATATTAAATTTCGTCAAAATCGGTGTAACTGTTCAAAAGATAGTCGGAGTAACAAAACACGGTTCTATGGCAGGTACCGTTAATAAGCTGATTCTGAAAAAAAAAATCAAACGAAGGACATCATCATTGGCAACAAAGCACTCATGTAAAATTAATTTTAATACCTAGGTCAAAAATAAAAAAAAAAAGTCCGGGGATATTTCTTTAAAAATATTTTGTGCCAAGTTTGAAGAAAATCGGCCAATCTGTAAAGGCTACAGGTGTCGATACTTCCAGACAGACATACCAGACAGATAGAATTGTCGGACCTACTTTTGTCGTCTTCTCTATCATCGTTATGTCATGTTTGATTGTTTTCTCAAAACTTTTTTTTTACACGAATCCAAGACTTGTTTTATAGTGCCTAGTGTAAAAATACAACTCTTAAAAAGAAAATGGAAAATTTAAAACAAATTTTACGAAATAATTCATGAAATATTGACGCCGTTTTTACAGTCAAACTTAAAAATTATGTTGTTAAATTTTTAAAATAATAAAATTAACAAAAAAGTCTGTGGGGTTTGTTCGTAGAATATGAAATGTTTTGCATAAGCGTTTTGAATTCCCTCAAGAGCACATACTCACTTTGAACTCCATTATAGTTTCTGAAAACATTTTCTTTCTTCAAAATTAAATTCGTACATATATGTCATACTAAAATAACTAAATACATAGGTATGGCAAAAGTATTGACAGTTCGTACTCAATACACTGTAAATGTCAAAATAAGATGTGAAAGATTCTATAAAGCTACAAAAAGTCAGATGACATATTTAGCACTAGGCGTTTTCCTTTATATCTCTGAGCAGATCACGCAGTAGAGCCTGATCTTGTCGAGTAAGCTCTGAGCAGAGTACGCTGCGAGCGCTCTGATTTTATTTTAAAATACACTTGAGCCCTTTACTGTCATATCAGTAGAAATCAACTCCGAAGTTGTCAAATAACATGGAAACTACATCACATGAAATTGGTCGCGCTGTATTTTGTGCTCGGTCTACTCCATATTTTTATCCTGAGCTTATAGAGCACACAAATCTATTTTTGATAGCTCAGTGCACTGCTCCGAGCTAAAAAAGAAAAACGACTACTGAATATTGTGCAAATGTCAAAATTGGAAAAAAAAAGTTTTTTTTTTTCAATAGATTTGGGAAAAAATCAAATGCACAATGGATGAAGACTATATTAGGTTTATATTGTAAAAAAAAAATCGGATTATGATGATAATTGCAACATTTATGACGCTTTTCCCAAAAAGGTCACAAAATGTGCCTGTTTTTTTTTGTTTCACTTGATTAAGGACAGTGTCAAAATCTACCTGTTACCGTTATTTTAATCAAATAAAAGGGTTCTTGAAGTATATGAGCTTAGTTCAAGTAAAAACTGCAAACAATCCACTACTATGGATAGAGGAAAGACATTAACCGTCAAGGAGGAAATCGGCCAAATTCGAGCTTACCGGAAAGAAGGAAAATCCATCCGTTTTATAGCCAAGAAGATTGAAAGAAGCAAGTGTGTTGTCAACAATTATCACAACGATCCGGAAAAGTATAGAAAGAACCGCAAAGGAAGAATCAGAAGATCACTAACATGTAAGGAAAGGCGGGCGATACTGAGAACAGCTTCAAATTCAAGGCTCTCCGTAAATTAAATCAAGGCAGAAACTGGAGTTAAAACTAGAAGATCGACTGTTTTTCGGGCGATACAGAAGGCCGACAATATTCGCCATCATAAAATGAAAAGGAAACTGCCATTGAAGGCCGCACGCTAAAGCCAACGGCTTGAATTTGCAACAAGTCACATCAGGTGGAATGGAGAGTGGCATACCGTAGTCTTTTCTGATGAAAAAAAATTAATTTGAACGGACCTGATGGGTACAGCTTTTATTTTCATGATTTGAGAAAAGAAGAAATGCATCTCCAAAGGCGGGACAGCAAAGGAGGTGGTGTAATGGTATGGGGAGCAATAAGCTATTACGGAACTGTGGAGCTGGATTTCCAAAGTTCCGAAATGACTGGAGAGAGCTTTTCTGCAGTTTTCTGAAATATTTGGTGGACATCGATGGATTTTCCAACAAGACAATGCACCGATACATACCGCACGGACAACAAAAGCCTGGATTCAGAACCAAAATGTAAACCTACTTGCATGTCCACCATATTCACCCGACCTAAAAATCATGGAAAACGTGTGGGGTGGGCTTTCAAGAAAAGTTTACGAAGGAGGAAGGCAGTATGATGAAACGGAAGAGAAAATTGTAGCCATAAAACAAGCCTGGTCCGAAATTTCGCTTGGTTGTTTGACAAAACTCTATGAATTTCTACACAGCAGGCTACTTGAAGTGATTACTAAGAACTGTTTCAATTCTTGAAATAAAACTAACATTTATTTATACAAACAAAAATTTATACAATTGAAAAATATAGCAAAATGAAAATAGAAAACTGCCTGTCCTTAATCAAGTGACACGGAGTGTAAATGGTTCTAAACCCATTATTTTAAACTACAAAAAATTATAGCGTCCCTAATTATTTTGGTAACCACTCTATTTTTAATTGAATCAAAAAAGGACATCCAAACAATTTAAGCCGATATTATTGATTGGTCTTCAATTATGAAGAAATTTAACATTTATAGTATTGTATAGCTCTTTGTTTTGTAACCAAAATCCACCCAAATTGAATTACTATTTTAATATAAATGCTGTGCAGTGCAATTTCTGATAAATTTAAAAGCAAATCATGTCTTTAGGGCATTTTTCTATATTCAACGTCAGAATATAATATTCTTCTTTTCAACACACAATTTCTTTTTCAATCTCATTATGGAAACGGATATAATTTGTGATTTTGTTCGTTTGGCTTTTTAAAATGCAAATATTTTATGAAGAATCGACTTGCGTGTGTACAATTATGCTACTTTGTGAAACGTTCATTGAGTGTAAACGATAGAAATTAAAATGCGTCATGCATTATGCACACATACCATTTTGGATCTCATTAAGAATATCTTAAGTGTTATATAAGAACGTATCTACTTAATTAAGATTTTATCACTGAGATTGTACTGGCTGGCTAAACACCCTCCTTTCCTATATCGAGTGGAAATAGTTTTTCATTTTATGAATTTTAATGCAGCTGCAACTATACAACGGCTAAGTTCGTTATTTAATTTGAAAAAGCATCTTTTGAGTGAAGGAACAAGATTCTATTTTTTGCTTTGAAGACGTTTCTTTCATCTATGAAAAATGAGACATTGAAATGCGGGCAAAGAATTGGTTTTTGTATATCTCATCAGATAAACAAGTCACACTTTGTGATGAGATAAATATGTCAACCTAAAAGCACAGTCAAAGCTCTCGGTATAGGAAAAATTCAAAATTATTTCCATTGAGTCTATTAGGGTGGTGGTTTGAGAAATTTCTCGAGAGTCGAGATAAAACAATATTCGATGTCAAGCCTAAAAGAACAAGAAATAGAAGCAGACCCAATCTTCAATGGAGTGACTAGGTTAAAGAAGATCTCCACCAACTTGAGGTACAAAACTGGCAAGCTATTGGTAAAGCTGGAAAGTCGAGAAGTTTTTAAAAGTCGACACTCCAATGTTTGGTGACCAAATTCGCGGTAATTGGGTAAGTAAGCAATCAGTTAACTGTGACGCTAAATCGGCCGAGAACATTGGCACTGTGTGTTCAAGTGTGCAGAATAGAATCCACCGATGCAGCCGATTCCTCGAAATCCACAAGAACACGGTTTTTCGGAAACTTCAACTTAGCGAACTTAGATTCGCGAACTTAGGCCTGCACTTATACAAGGGTTGTGATCAAGTTTCTGACAGTTTATGACTATTGACAACGGGCGGAGTTTGTTCGCAGACTGCACTGCGTTTGGAAAAGGACTCACATTTTTGCCGAAAAAATAATCTTAAGCGAAGGAGCTTATGTCGTGAATGGCTATTTTCAAAAATTTAAATTTTCTTATATAGGATGATTTCAACGTACCAGGCAACAATAATGCATCAGAATAAAGTTACTGTTTGGTGGGGATTTTAGATCTTTTTTTTTTTGATGAAGTAAATTCCAATTAGAAATGAGAACTAGTTTCACCTGAAGATTGTGTGAAGTTAATTTCCATCTTCAATTTTTATATTACAGAAGATATTAAGCTAAAAAGACGCAGGACTATCTCAAAATTAAACATAACCCAAGGCACGACAACTAATAGCAATTAGAATTTTTGTTAAGGAACTTAACATCTTAGAAAGTTCTTAACGAGTTTCCGGTTAAAAGACTGAGGCTGTTAGTTCTTTTTTTTTAGTTCATTCTTTTTATAGTTATAATATTCATTTGGCGACAATTTTTACATTTCCTTCACTAAAGATGGTAGAAACTAAACTTTTCACATGTCACATGTTAATATTAAGAGAAACTTACGACAATTTTTTGATTTTTTATAAAAAAACAAGGACTTTTCTAACTTTAACATAATGTTTTAACATTTTTTTATCAAGCAAAAAATAATACTTGCATAAAGGAAAATTCAAAATCTTCCTGCTTAAGACAATTCCAAGTTTGAAAAGTCTTTGCTTTAGCGGGCTTTGACTGTACGCATTCCGCTAAGACAAAATCAAGTCAGAATTTTCTGTCAAAAATGAAATTTGTCTTTTCTCGCGAATTGTGTCACCCTTGCCAGTATTATTTAGCCAGCCAGCCGTTCAAACTCAAACTCAAAATGAAACGAAAAATACAAAATAAAAAAATAAACCAAAGACAATAAAAATACTTAAAAATAACATTTCAAGAAAAATTCAAATTTAACTTTCGATATTTTTTTTTTATTAGGTATTCGTTTGGTTGGGCCAAATGTTAATGTGCGTCTGAAGTGGGGTATTATATGGCAGATGAAGAAAAGGTGCTTCTGTACAATTTGACATCTAGGCACGTATTTTCTGCGGGGAAAACCTAATGCACGGACAATATTTAATATACATTTAATGACGACAGTGAAATGGGTATCTATATAAGGGTGGTTTTAAAGAAAAACAAAAACCATCTTCCTCTGTGTGACAGGGCTTTTAAAATGGGAAATATTTGTTTGACATTTTGGTTACGTTTGTTTTTGTGTTGAGTCTTGCGTGCAAATTTTTTTTTTTTTTTTTTAAGAATTAAAGAAATTATATTTTGTGTGAAAATAAGGAATGAATTAGGTAAAAGGGGATCATCTATCGTTTTGAAGACACATCCAGGTTTGCCACTTCCTTAAAGAGGGTTGACCTTTCTTTTTTATGATTTTTTTTTCTTTCCTTTGCGATAAGGATTTGTCTTAAATATCATATTTGTAGGAAATATAAAATGCGATAGGCTAAACGTCAAAAGGTTGTATGCAATAAATTATATTAACAATTAGTTTAGGGTAAAGAGACTTATTTTTATCTCATTTGACTCAAAAAGGATATTTAAAACCTTTAAAATTTCAACTCTCAACATTTTGCAAAAGGTAAACTTATTCTTAATGAATATTTAATATTTCATCCTTTGCTGTAAAATTAATCAACAAAAATACTCTTTGCTGACTTTAAAAAAAAAATCTAATGATAAAAGTTTAGATAGATATCTTCAAGAAATATTTCACTTGTTACCTGTTACGTCGCACATTAATTTTTCTTGAAACTGGATAAACTTTTGAAAAAATAAAGTTTCGACGGAAAACTTTTGAGTATAAGAGTTGAAAAAGTTAACATATAAGCAAGTATATATTTGCTAAGTTAAAAATCGTGTTTAAAGAATTCACATCATTAGATTAATTGAGATGGAAAGTAAATTTGATATTGATATATTTGAGTTTTGTTTATATTTGTTTTTTATATGTGCTTAGCCCTTTCGGAGAATAAAACGAATGATTTGATTAAATGCATCGATTTTTTAGTATTTTATGTAAGCAGAGTTTTTGCAGATGAAACTTAAACAATTTGGTTGGATTGCTTCTTCTGACATTTTTGTTTTTTTTTTATATAAAGATGTGTATTTTTATGGGTAGAATATTCTACCTGACATCCATTGGAAAAACTGCATATGCTTATGAAAATAAATATGTAGATTCAAGTTTGAGATAAATTTTAGTTTTTTAAATAAAGGTGGTACCTATAATATCGAGAATTCCATTTTTCTCGAAAAAATACAATCGATTTTAGTAAAATTTTATATGAGAGATTTTTTGCTAAAGCTCATGTCTTTCATCTAAAAAAAATTCAAAGAAGACTACTACTGGTACCACCTGTATTTTTATATACCGATGTATCTTTTAATCGGCTGAACCGATTTTGACGAAATTTTATATTACAAAAGATCTATTTTAGCTTGATTAAAATTGCAATCAAAAATATTGGAAAGATATTTTCTGAAACCTTTTGTTTTTCTAATATTTGTCTCAAAAAAAAAAAAAAAACGATCAATTTTGATAAAATTTTATATGAGTTCTGAGTGATTCTTTTCTCATAAAAAAAATTTACTGCATAATTAGTTTCTATTAAAAAAAAAAAAAAATATTTTTAAAATAAGAAACTGTTTAAACGAATTTTCCAGTCATTGACACAATGGTAACTTGCACAAGAACAAGTTTGGTGTGACCCAGTCGTACCCTTCGTCACGACTGGGTCAAACAAACTTACTCTTGTGTAAGATAACTAACCTTTGGTGTAGGATACTAAGCAAGACACTATAATAAATAATCGGAGGTAAACATAGTTTTTATCGCGTTTTTATGACAGGTACCGTTAATAAGGTGATTTTGAAAAAAAAATCAAACGAAAAACTTCCTTATTGGCAAAAAAAATCAGTCACACAAAGTTTTTATAAAATCGAATTTTTGTTTTGAGAAATGTCGGATTTTATATAGAATTTTTATGGCAGGTACCGTTAATAAGGTGATTTTGCAACAAATAAATTTCTAACAAAAAACTTCATTATTTGAAAAAAATCAGTCTCACTAAATTTTATCAAAATGGATCGTATATTTTACGAGGAAAATTAGATTGTCTTTAAGGCTTAAAATTGAAAAATTGAATTATCTGTTACGTTTATATGGCAGGTACCGTTATTTTCAGACCTAGGATACAAATCAAAAATACGCTTGGGCATATTACTCTTAAAATACAGAGTACCAAGTGTGAAGAACATCAGCCCAACCGTAGGTGTAGATGTCGATACATCCAAACTGACAGACAGACAGAACTGTCGCACCTCCTTTTGTTCGTCTTCTCTGTCATCGTAATGTCGTGTTTGATTGTTAACTCAAAACTTTTTTTTTTACGAATACAAAATTTGCCTTATAGTCCTATAATCGCAAGTAAGAAAAATTAGATTGGAAGAAGAGCTTTAGACAAAGCTAAAGCACTCTCATCCAGCACTAATTGGGGGCACAACCAGTGATAAAAAAGTTTCTTGGAAAATAGAATAGAATTTTGGTGTTGTCGTTTTTAAATTTATTATCCAGATACGAATAATGTTTGTATGTACTTTGAAGTATTTGTTATGGCACGAAATTCTGAAAATCGGACAGACGTGATAAATATTAAAAATACTTGATAATTTACGCATGTTAAACGATTTTAATTTATCAGTGAAATCGGTTATCATATTCAAATAATTTACCTATTTGAAAATATAACAATAAATCGATAAAGATTTCTTATCTCAGATGTTGCTGATGGTATAAAGTTCTTTATTCTATTTTTTTTTTTTTTTTTTGTATCGAAAATTGGCCTTGTCTGATTTTTAATTTTTTGCATTTGACCGATATTATTTGAGTTTATGGGTCATTCTATTACAATACGTTTTTATGATTCCTTTGATGATGCGGACAAGGGGAAATATTGCTTAATGACAAGGTCTTTTTTGCTGGACGTCATCTGACGAGCCCCACAAGCCAGCATACGGTCAAAACGCAATTTTTCTTGGACTATAGGGCCACTAAATGGTTTAATTTTGAATGATAACTGAGAAAGTCTACTTAAAATCAAATGTTGCTGAGTCTTTTACTTGGTTAAATTTTTCACAATGAGTTTTCATATTAGTATCTATAGAATTTTTATCATTATTTAAATTCTTTGTCATATCATATATTGATGCATATTGAGACTAAAAATGCAATACTGTTATAATAAATGGCTGAACATAATTCTATTCTATCGCATGAACTTATTTTTAATGATAAACAAATACTAAAAATAAATTCAAATTAAGCTAGAAATAGAAAAACATATACTAAACTTAATTAAAAGTGCTAAAAAACTTTCTATAAATTTCAAGCCAAAACCAAAGTAGGTATTAAAAAAAAAACAAATTGTAAGATGCTATAATTTTTGTAAATGCGACAAATAATGTCAATTGAATAAATATAAGTTTACCTACCAAAAAATAATTGCACAGTCGTTAAATTTAAAGTGTGATATGTGTTGTTGTTGTTAATTGTGAAATTACTGGGCACGTTTTATTGGCATGGCTTCACCAAAACACATTTTTTAAGCACATATTCGATCATTTTTGAAACGGATCAACAACCTAGACGTATGCATGTAAGTAATTAATTGAAAAATCAGACAGCCCGTACACGGCTTTGTTATCTTCAAAATAAAATGCACGACTTGGTTGCTTTAAAAATAAAATTAAATTAAAAAAAAGTATAAATTTATAATTTTTTTTGAGAAATACAAACAAAATCATATTAATTTTTTTTTAAGTACTAAAACTAATAATGAATTGCCCCGTGGCGTGGTGGTTAGTCTGTCGGAGTGTCGGACTATGTCATGGAAAAACAAGTTTTTTTAAGGAATTTTCTTGTTTAGGTTTAAGTAATATAGATTTTAATTTACACTTGAATTTACGCCGAAAGGCATTTTTAATATATAGCTATAGTATAATTTAGAGCGCCCGTATGGGGCCAGTAAGTTAGTTAAGTTATTCTGTAAGCTAGTTTTTAAGGTTTTTGTCTAGCATTTAAGTTAGTTATAAGTTTAATGGAAAATAAAAATGAATTTAAAAAAAAAAAAAAAAAAAAAAAAGTGTCGGACTATCACGCTGGAAGTCTGGGTTCGAGCCCAGCTTCGAGAAAACCTTGTTTTATCAGGGGCTCTGCCTCTTGCGAGGAAGTGACAAATCCTCCAAGAGTATCATTGTCATGAAAGTGCATCTCATCATACATTAGAACTAATAACGCTCACAAAAGGAATAGTTGAAAGATGTAAGTGGTCACTAAATTTTTTAATTTTTTAAAACTATTAATTTTTATAAAAAATCAAGCCATGCAGAAAATTTTGCAAAAAATTTTGTTACCAAAAGCACATATTATTCCAAAATAATAAATCGTTTTTAAATAAATCAATAGTTTAAACTTTTATATATATATATTTTTTTTTAATTCAATACCAATTTTAAGTGCTATATAACATAATATAGAAACATAGTTTGCATTTAATGTATAAAATATTAAATTTTTTTGTCAAGCCATTTACCAAATAGGTAATATTGAATTTATAAAAAATAAATATATATTAAAAATATTATTAAAATTAAGTTAAAATTAATTAAATTTTTTTAATTTTTACTTGTTTTAATTGAAATTTGAAATTTTGAATTTGGGGTTAAAATCGATAAGCATGTTCATGAGCTTAAAAGTGAATATAATATATGAGGTTCCTGTGACTTGTTTGTTTTGCAACTTAAAAAAAAAAAGAAATATTTTTAAAGCAGTGCGTTTTTTAGAAAACTAAGATTCTTCATTACTGTTATATGGAAGGTACAGTTTTTTTTTTAGCTAAAAAAATATAAATTTCTTCTCTAAGCAATTGTCTACAAACCCTATATACCAAATTTGAAACAAATCAGCTTATCTGTTTATAGGCTTTACAGGCAGACAGGCAAGAAGAATTTTCAGACCCACTTTTATCGACTTCGCTATAACTGCAAACAAAAAACAATATCTCAAATGATAATGCTTAATTGCGTACTTTCGAACATGTCTTGAATAATGTAATACATTTTTAGAAAAATGGTAAGGTATTTCTTTAAGTGTCATAACACGGCAATGCTGCCAATATTTGTTGTACATTTTTGATCATCATGGCGAAAAATATTATACATTATGAATTAAATTATTTATAATTTCACGCTGGAAATCTGTTCCGGTCGCAATTATTGATTTACAGTAAAACTCAGAAAAATTTGTGAATAGAGTTTATAGATCTTTACAAATTACTTTGATACTTTCAAAGGAGTTGTAAGATTCACTTCAGATGTCACAAAATCAAACGAGATTGATCTCAAATGAACATACCCATAATATAGATATTCTGAAATTTGTATGTGTAGATATATATGAAGTTTGTTCGATCAAGTCTAAAGAGGCGTAAAAAAGATTCCTTAATCGAATCATACATTTATGGTGGATTGTTATTTTAGAAGCTTGAATAAATATTAAATATTAAACATTAACATTAACAATATTAAACATATTTAAAATTTCTTGCTCACTTTAGGCTGATTTATGGACGGCCGTAAAATGGACAAATTGTTTCGCGAACAGATTTATTATTTTCAAAGTATAAATTTGCACAATTTGGTTGGTAATGTTTTATCCAGGAATTGTTCACAGGTAGCGAACTATTACCTATTTCTTATGCTAGTTAACTTCATTTTTAATTAAAGGCAACCGAGTTCAATGTAGGGCTATAAAAATAACAATGTCTGATATAGCATTTTCACACCAAATCAATTACGAGGTTTTTGATAGTTTATACAGAGGATTCACGAGTTTTGTCTCATTTACAATGTTTTGATTTTTAAATTAACAAATCAGACCGAATTTGTATTTTTAACGAAAATACAATGAATGTTAATTGTTTAAAAATTATTTTAATAAATTTAATACGAAAATCAACTCAAATCAATTTGTTAAATTTATGAACCGAAAAAAATATACAGACCAATAGAATGACAAAACAACCACTTAGTTTTATTTTTTGTATAAATTTCCTCTCGCTAAAAAGTAAACCAAAATCCCTAAAAATAGCTCCAAACAAGATAGCTTCCTATCTTATTTCGAGTAATTTGCAGCAGCTTAGTTGAACAGATATACCTCTCAACTAACAATTTAGCTTGTATAAGGTCCAAATTTTAGAATTTGGCAAGCAATAGCTAGTATAGAACTCGTATAAGCCAAATTTTCGGAAGCCACACATTTCGAACTTTGACAATTAAAAAAAAAGCAGCTATATGGAATTTTAAAGTAAGTTTGACGAGCACTATACAAGGCTTGTAGATAAAAGTTCAAAATAGCCTGTATAAGGCCTTCCAAAGTTGTTTACTGATAATTTAAAAATGCTTGGGTAAGGCCTTTTTACAACATCCAAGGCTAGCTATTAGGTAAGCTGTCATTTAATGGCTTGTATAAAGCCGTTTTAAAGCATCCAAAGCAAGCTATTGGTATTAGCTATCACAGAATGGATGGCAGAGGCAAGCCAATTGCATTTCATGAAAATCTATTTGCTGATATACCACCTGCCACCGAAAGTCTTACAGGAGTTGTAGAATCTATATTAACGTGGAAAAGCAATAATTAAAAGGCGAGGTGATTCTTTGAGTGGTCGACAAGAACTGACCCTTTATTTCTAAATTTGCATGTTAGAACAATGATAAGTTGCATGTACATGGTAATGACAATGAGCATTTACGATAGTTTAAGTAGATACATACGTAATACATATTAAAATCATACGATCATATTATACATATAGTTTACATGAAGTCATGTTTAAATCATATACGATTAAATAAATACAGTTTATTCAAAATACGGTGCTAATATAAACGATAATGCAAATATGTACATACATGAATTACACTGAGAATAATTATTGATAAATTAAAGCCTGCAGAGTTATATAGCTTGCGCAATGTGCGCCAAATTAACTTGTATAAAGCTTTTTAATATTTCTATAGCAGTCTAAAAATAGCTTGTGTTGAACCTTATACAAGTTAAATTGTTAGTTGGGCTACCTATACCCACAATTATTTCAACTAATTTTTCTACTGTTTTGCATATGTATTTGTAATTACAAACGGTTTAATAAAAACTGCAAATTAAAGAAGGTTAGTTTGTTTTGTCAATCTTCGAATAGAAATTGTTTTTGAGAAGTTTTATCAAAAAGCTTGTGGATTACAGACATTTGAAATGTTATCTATACATTACTTGTGTTTTTAATGAAGAAAACACGTTTTTTTAGCAATTATTATCTATCAGAATAATAAAAAATATATAGAAAAAAAAACAAAATTTTCACAAATGAAATAATTCTTGGTATCGTTTTGTTTGCCCTTTTAAAAGTTGCATTATAGTCGACAAGAATTATACTAATGATTAGTTTCTCTAAATCTAATAAATAAAAAAAAAATGCCAATACCTCTTTTATTCAATCATATACGAATTCAATTAAACAAATTGCAAAGAACTAATTAACTAAAACCGGAATAAAACCCATTAGAAAAGTGTAAAACCCCCTTTTCAAATTCTGCCTAATGAACCATAGAAACCCTTGCTTTTGCACCTGACACAGTGACATAAATAAAGTGCCAGGGTAAAAAAGATTGCTTGACAAAAAATAAACCTTTTTTTTTCTAAAAATACTTTAAACAGAGATAAAAACATTTAAAAAAAAACCTCAATCAATCAATGGATTCCGTTTAAAATAAAATTCTTTTATTTTATTTTCATAAAAAAAAAATTGGAAACAAATGGAAAAATAAACACTAACTTTCTTGTTGTGGATGTATACCCTTCCCCTTCAATCTGTGTTTGATATCCTTTTTTTCAATTGCTTATCCAAATATTATATCCACAAGCAATCCAAATGCAACCACTTTAAAGGTTTTTCACTTTAATTTATGTTTTTTTTTTTTTTTTTTGCTTTTTTTAAAATAACTAACAACTTTGTGTTGCTTTAGATAGATAACCAGAAAGGAAGTATCTTATACGTTAGATATATTTGATGTTGCTAAAACTGTACTTTCAACAGAAAACAGCAACAAAAGAACAAACATACGCGAACTTTTCTACCCTTAGGTACCTATTGTTGTATTTCTTTTTCAACTTAAGCTAATTTATTCATAGATCAATATGCAAAATTTAGATGCTGGGGTTATAGAGGTATAGGTAGGTAGGTATTCCATCACACCTCTAACACTTTTTTTTTTGTCGTTTCCCTTGGGAAATAAAACCGCGCGCTTTATTCAACCCCAAAACATAAAATTCACTGATCCGAATTTAATATCTTCTTTAATAATAGAACGTTTTGATGGATAAAAATTGACTGACGTTCTAACAGATACCACCTCCAAACACTGTAAACGATTTTAAAACATCTTTATATATTTTTTTCCCGCACAGAATCGAATTTTCACGGAAAAAATAAATAAAATCGACTTTATGTCCCGACCGACGTTAAATCACGTTCACACTAAATATATTATGCCTCATGGATTAACCCGAATAATTTATGCAACGATAACTACTAAATTCCATCGAACTGCTGCTGTCTAGATTTTTATTAACTAAACAATGGTTTTATCCATTGGATTCGTCTAATTTGATGAATCTATTTTATTTTTATCACAACACGAGAAAAACCAATGAGAAGACAGGAAACAGAAATATTTCCTAACAAGACACCAAAAGCACGAACAAAATAATTAAAATAATTAAAAATAATATTATTCAAAAAATATTGTTTATTAAAAAAAAAAAAAAACAAAAATAAAAATGCGCTCTTATTTTGTTGTTTGCTGAACGGAATCACGTGCTTCTCGAGGTGGAAAAACCAGACTCTGTAAATTTATAAACGTCTACAAACAATAGCGACGATAATGACGACGACGACGACGACGACGGCTACGACAGTGTGGAAGAGATTTTGTAATTGACTAGAACCATGAAATGATTTTGGAAGAAACTGACGTGAAACTAATAAAATGTTAACCACACTCTTACTATTGAGAGGCACACAATACCTAACCTACCACCTATCTTTAACCCAGCAGCTGGCATTGTAAAGCTTTTTTTTCACCACCCTAGATAAAAAGATACTCTGCCGAGCGAGCTTTTTCTGAGCTACAACTGAGGCATTTATATGATAATATAACAGTACCTGGGGGTTAAAGAGTAAAGCTTTTGCTACTGTTATAGTTGGAATGATTTTATTTTGTTTTTTTTTTTCTCTGGTAGCTCTGGTGGGTAGTTTTTTTTTTTTTTTTTTTGCTTTATCCACCCCATTGTGTATACCGGAAGCAAAAGGTTGACCGTTTGGGGATAATGGTGGCTGAAAAAGACATGACGTTGGTGATGGTTTTGTTCGGTATTTGTTATTTCCTTGGATGGATATCTTGCACAAATTTTCTTTTGTATCCCTTAAGAGGGTATACCCGATACAGGTAAAAAATATCCCATCAGTAAAGGGGATGGACAATATAAACTTTATTCTACATAAAAATGAAAAGTAAACAAAAAAATGTTTACCGAAGACAAGTTTTAGAGATACATTGATACCTATCTCTATCTAGAAAGGTATAGGTACAGTATCTCATCTTGATTTGAAGAATATAGGAACAAGAATTTTCTATTTATCTTCGGGCAGCTAAAATAAATAAATGTTCCTCTTGGGAAACACACTATCTCTCAATTAATCAAAAAAAAAAAAAAAACTACTATTGTCAGCGAAAGAAGATTTTCGTTTTATTTATGAAAGCTTATATGAATGTTAGATACGCACAACAAAACAAAAACAAAATAACAACGAAGTCATAAATAGTACAAAATGTATCTGCACGATCTCTAGGTACACTTATGCAATACTTAATCTGACATACCAATGAGCTATGAGCGATTTGTTAATGCAATTGTGGAAGGAGAATATTGTATTGTGTTGTGAGAGAGGTACTTTATATATACATGAATAGCTTTTTAAGGACCGCCATACCACCACCATTAGGGAACGAATAGCGCCATACGCAGAATTATTGTTGTTATGGGTATAAAGATGGGGCAAATGGTTTTATGAATTATTGCGTTGCTTATACAAAATGCATTTTATATGAGTTTGAATTATTTATTAGATGATGACAGGATTTTTTTTTTCAGAAGAAATGTATTTTTAATGGTTTCTTGACAGCAATGTTGGTTTAATCAATCATTGTTGGTTTTGATTTTTTTTTTCTTGTTTAAAGGTGTTTAAGAGTTTAAAAATTTATATAAATGGAAGTAGGTACCTAACACCTTGCATGAAAGTCATGGATATCTCTGTAGTAATTTGACTTTTTGAAAGTCTCTATATACAAATAAATATGTGAACGTGTTCTTATTATTTATGCGAAACATGTATTGAATGAGAACTTCAACAGCTTTAAACTTATCCCAGAGAAAAGAAAGATGTGAAGGAAGTTTTTCTTTTTCTACAAAGTGAAGGAATATTTTCAAGATGTGTATATTAAGTTTGACCTCATAGAGATTGACTGATTGACCAATCATTTATTCATCAATTGTTAACAGGCCGAACGGAAAGACAGAGATAGCAGAACTATCTAAAAATATGACAAGGAAGGACATTTTTTTAACAATGAGACGATATATTTGTTTTTAAAGGGTTTTCCAATAAGATGTTTTTAATTTTGACATTAAAAACAATAGTATTTTTTGAGAGAAATAAACGGATGTTTATTTCATTATAAAGATGAAGGTTTGCCATTATCAATGGAAAACGATATCAGCCAAATGGAAGACTCAACTACGGCTAAAGCCTAGTATGCAGCTGAAGTGAAACGAAATTTTCCGCCGTCTCCAAAAACACAGACGAAATGTTAACGAAACGGTATCAGACAAATTTTCATGTAGAGTTCCACCATTTGTAAAAAAAAAAATATTTTTTAAAATACGCAAAAAGAACAGAACTCCATTTTATAATTATAATTACCACAAAAAACACGAACAAAATAGAAACGTCAAAATTTCGCGAGCAATTAATGTCCCGGTCAATAAAATTGTGTGCGAAAGACTGTAGAGAATCATGGAGACTTTAACCGGTTATATATATGGAGTTTCACCGTGGAGCTGCGTACCACAAAACGGAAAGAAGGACGGAAAATTTCGTTTATGATTTCACTGTGTCATTTTTGTATGGGATTTCCGTTTCACTTCAGCTGAATACTAGGCTTAAAGACGTAAAAAGACGGCGTTCTCAAGCAACGATATCGCAATTTTGCAAGAAAAGTTTCCCGATCGTTTTACTTCTCCAAGTGGTGATCACATTTAGCTAGCGATATCTTGTGATTTAATACCCTTATAGACTTTTTTTATTTCGGGCCAATACTTCTCAAAAGATTCAAGTTCATAAAGTTTTTAAGGACATTAATTCGCGAATGTGCAAATTGTTCAAGGAAAATTTCTTACGAGTACACATACAGACATAACGTTGCAAAGCTAATCCATAAACAGTTAGAGCTTGATAATGGACTTTTCAAGGATCATCTACTATACCATAATTTTTTCTGGGCCGGGAATCGAACCTGTACCTCCTACTTATGCTGAGATGAAAAAAATCCATAATAATAACAATAACATTAATATTATTAATAATAATACAAACATTATTACAATGGGCTCTATGGCGAATTCCGAGTGAAATTTTATTTTCTCCGAAAAATTCCGTCCCCGGGAAATACTTTCTGCTATCGTGAATTTCATATTCAGGGGTGCGCATAAAAAATCCTTTTTATTTTGTGACAAAATTCCCAGAATGGATAATTTTTTAAAACAAAATATCCCAAAAACTATAATTCAATTTGAGTTCATTCTGATGACAACATTGTTGAGGAAATAATAGTGGCTAAATAACTGTTTAGTTTATTGTTATTTACTAGAAGTTTCTAATAAACTTACAAGATTTTATTTTATTAAAATTTAATATATTCTTCAAAAACTTACAAAATTCAGAGTATGTGTATTTATTCTGATAATAAATATATGTATAAACAAAATTAATTTATTTTAAAACTAAGAGCTATGTGCACTGATAGCAAATATTGTATTGCTAGATATTTTTCAATGGGGTTTCGACTGAAAGATGCTTTCAAAAAATGACAGAAAGAAAAAAATAATGCAACACAATATTTGCTATTGTGTTTTGCACCAATTATAATTGATAGGGTGTAGCAGACCACCATGAAAACAACTTAATTGTTCGTTTTCAATGTGGACACGAAACATCTTTTTGGTATACTAAAAATTATACAATATATACAACATACATACTTTCAGATTTTTGGTGGACTTAAGCCATCTCTTTCATACTAAAAATATGCTTCGTTTTCATTTTAATTGCATTCCAGTATATGTTTCATTTATGATATGAAAGTTTTAGGATCGAAACCCGAATAAGGACCAAATATTTCCACCTAATTCAGTTAAATTCCTCCAATTAAATAGAAGTGCAAAAAAATATTACTAAAATATTACTAAAATATAAGGAAAACTTCAATGGAAATTTTATTTGCGATTAATTCCGAGTGAAATTACGAAAATCATTGACTATACGAATATTCCGAACAAGGGAAATATTTCCAGGGGAATTTTATTGGCAATAGTCTTCAATATGTGAAACACTAGTGTTGTGGGAAAAACCTAGTTCTCCTCTCAATTGGCCAGTTGCCTACACAAGGCCTGTCTTGTTGGATATTTGTGATAATGGGCGACATATCCATCTAGACGGTTCTATCTGCAATTCGATTCTGAGAGATATTTGGCCAGAATATTGTCTGCACCTAGTCGAATGCAATTATACTCTGCAAGAAGGCCAGTCTAGCAAGCACATTAGCCAGCTTATTTCGTTAGATATCAGTTCGCCCCTGGGCGTACACTCCGTGTCACTTAATTAAGAACACACAGTGTTATCTTTTAATTTTACGATATTTTTTTAAATTCTTCGCTTATTTAGGAAAAACTGATTACACAATGAATGAAGGGTGTATTTTATGTTTATAAAATAAAACAAAAATTAGGATTAAGTTGATAATTGTAACTTTTATGACGTTTTTTCCAAAAAGGTCATGAAATGTACCAGATTTTTTGTTCCATTTGATTAAGCAGCTATATAAACCTTTTACCGTTATTTAAATCAAATAAAAGGGTATATAATTGGAAAGGAGTATAAGTCTTAATCAAGTGAAACAAAAAAAAAAACAGGTAAATTATTTAATTCTTTTTATAAAATAAACACAATACATCCTTCATTCATTGTGCAATCAGTTTTTCCCAAATAAGCGAAGGTCTTAAAAAATATCATAAAATTAAAAGGCAACACTGCTTGTTCTTAATCAAGTGACACGGAGTGTATACACCTAGTTTCTCGTGGTTAACTGGTGTGTGTGTCGTACTTTACTGCCTGAAATTTGAGTTCAAATTCAACTTGAAATCTAAATATTCTGTCAGGCCAAGAAGTTAATTAAGTTCGACCAAATTTGTTCAAGATAAACCAAAAACACTTATTAAGCTCGGAACAACTATTGAAAGTATTAGAAAATTTACAATTAACAAAAGTATGAGACTAATATCAACTCAACTTAGGAATAACGAATGACAGGAATCAGAGAAAGATTTTAAAATATCGAAACTATATCTGATGAAATCGATGCATATTCAAAGCAGGAATTTTGAGAACGGCGTACATTATCACCCTTATTACGGTTGTCAAAGATCAATTGTTTGAAGACGATAACATTTATCAATCAAACAAAATTTCGGTATTATGGTTGTCGTTTGTTAAATTTTTGATCTATTGTGAATGATTAACAAAATTCTCTTGTGAACGGGCATTTTGTTTGACGTTTAAGTTTACTATTCTTTTCATTTGTGATTGGATTGCGTTTTTTTATTGTTTTAATTTATTTTCGAGCAAATAAAGTAAATATAACTGGTCTTTTTTATTACTATAGGTATTTGTGTTGTAAAAAAGTGAAATAAAAAAGTGATAAAACATTTTGTGGAAATAATGGAACAGGCAAAGGAAATGTGCATTATGATTATGTAGGAGGTACATACATGTACCTCCTATTTGCACACCAAACAACAAAAAGAAAAACAGTCTGTGCAAGTGAATTTTAATAAAAATATGTTAACAGAACAGAACTTATTGTATATTGTATAAATAAATATAAAAGTGAACAATACACTGCGTTTTCTTACAAAAAAAAAACGAATTAGTTCTAGCAAAATTATTTATCAACAGCGAATTTGCGTTTGACTGAAAATTTGATAAACACCAATATTTTTGACAACGATAATACCAAGTTAGTCAATAAAACTATTCACAATAGATCTGAAATCTGAGTGGCACTCACAGTTTATCAAAAATTTTGATAACTGACAACGATAATACCGATGGATCAATTTTGTTGAATAACATCAATTATCGTTTTGATATTTGACAACCGTAATAGGGGCCTATGTAAGTTGAAAATGAAAATTAGTGACTTCACATTTATGTAAGTTATAAAGTGGGTCAAACGACTTCGTATTTAGTAACTAATTTGTCAAGTGAACACTAAAATTGGCTCATTGAGTTTAAAGTCAAGCGTAAAAAATATATATAATCTGCATACATTAGAAGCAATAACTAATAATCATGGACAATTAATAATTTCATAGTTTAAAGCAATCAATAAAATTGTTTCCTTATCAAAATTTATTTTTTTAACATAGCAAGAATTACTCTTGTATAGCTTTACTATATATAAACGTTATACTGAGAAATGGACGTTGTACGCGTACATTCCTTTCCTTTTGTAGCAAAGATGCGATAAATAAATTGACTGCATAATGGTTACTAAGTGAGTGCTACTTTATTACAAAAACAATAAAAATGTTTACTACGTTTACGGTGAATGCAACTTTTAAATTAATGTAATTAAATATTCATAACTCATAAAAAAAATAATAATTTGTATACATGGATCAGACACTTAAATGAAATTAATTGAAAACTACTTTTAATAATGAGTACTTATTGCATCGCTTTAACTGACCTTTTTAACTGCCATTAAATTTTAATTAAATTGGGTTACGGTTTACTCGATATTATATAAATAATTAATTGCATACAATGCTGCAAACATTTAAATATTTTGCCAAACAAAAAAACAATTCGTTTACTTTCAATAAAATCAAAATATTTATTTCTCTGGCCTCAGACATCAATACCATATTTGACATTTTTCTGCCTTGTAGCCGGTTGATGTATGAATGGACTGTGAAGTACCGGGTTTTGAGAAATAAGCAAGAAAATGTTTAAATGACTGCTTCGATTATGTTTTACTGTAATATTTAACGAATGCATGGGTATAGATTGATTCTTAAGTAATTTTAAATTATAAAAAAATACAAATTTCGAGTTCTGAATTTGTGTTCTTTTAAATTAAGAACTAAAGCAAAACTTGCATTTATTTAATTGGCCATCAAATTTAATATTGATTAGTTTAGTCAACAAACAAAACTTCAATGAAATAGTTCAAATCCTATTAAATATTGTTTTATAAAGGAGTCTGATGATTGGCTTGTCAGCCATGAAATAGTTTTAAATCCTGCCAAATAGTGTTGGTGTCCACCAGGTTGTTGTTTGTTAAATCGCATACTTCTCAGTGGACATTAAATTATGAAGCGCAGGTTATGCAACCTAACATCAGTATGTAATCATACATAAAACTCTTCTAGTTTTGAAATATCTTAGCACACATTTTTAATTGGAATCTAAAATCATAGATTATAAGACGATTTGAAACCTAAAACCTTCGACACCACCAGAGGGTTAAGACAAGGAGACGCACTGTCATGCAGCTGTTTTAATATTGTGCTCGAAAATGTAATACGGAATACCCAGGCCAGTACATCGGGCACCATCTTTAATAAATCGACACAACTACTTAGGTTTGCGGACGACATTGACGTGATAGGACCATAGACGTGAAACCGGCGCTTTCACGTCTATGGAGTCAGCAGCAAACAGAATGGGACTGAAAATAAACGAGGATAAGACGAAGTATATGCTCTCATCAACGAAAGTCCAATCGCACCCCCGACTTGGTTCAAATGTAACCATTGATAGGTATAACTTCGAGGTAGTTAGTGAATTTGTCTACCTGTGCACTGCTGTAAGCTCAGGCAATAACATCAGCGCTGAAATCAAACGTAGAATAACTCTTGCTAATCGCTGTTTTTTTGGGCTGAATAAGCAATTGAGGAATAAAGCCCTATCGAGAAAAACCAAGGAGACACTATACAGAACACTCATCATCCCGGTCCTGCTGCTTGGTGCAGAAGCATGGACCCTCTCCCAATCGGATGAAAAGTCACTTGGAGTTTTCGAGAGAAAAGTTCTGCGTACGATTTATGGTCCTGTCTGCGTAAACAGAGAAAGCAACGTTTGGCGAAGAAGATACAACGACGAACTATACGGGCTGTACAGCAACATAAGCCTAGCCAGAAAGATTCGTCAACAACGACTGAGATGGCTTGGCCATGTAGAGCGAATGGACATAAACGCTCCAGCACGTTAAGTCTTCAACGCCAAACCAGAGGGAGTCAGAAGCCAAGGTAGACCTCATCTTCGATGGAGCGACCAGGTAGAAGAAGAACTCCGACTACTTGGAGTGCAAAATTGGAGACTGCAGGCTAGGGATCGAGCCGGCTGGAGGGGCATATTAAAAGAGGCCTAGGAGGACAACACTCTAGTTGAGCCAGCATAAGTAAGTAATAAGACGATTTGGTGGGAGAATTGACCTCTTCCAATACTTTTTTATTTTTGTCCCGCTCTGAATTATCAATTCTTAAAGTAAGTATGCGTATGTTTCGGGAAGAAGTGTTAGGTAATGTGTTATCACCAAGTTCAAATAATTTGTAAATGAATAAATGAGAATCAACAAGAACGAACGAAGAGCTTACATTTTTTATTGATTGCATTCAACCATTGTTTTTATTACCTACAACAATATATATATATATATATCGGGTGACGGACATAATACCGAAATCCAAAAGACCGAAAATCCGAAAAACCGAAAACCCAAGAAATTAAGATTGATTTTTTTAATTTTTTTTTAAATAGGTAAAATCAGTGATAAAAAAAAAATAATTGGTTAACTGGACCAGGCGACTGGACATACACTAAGCGGAGCAACGAAGTTGCGTGAGCGGGACTGACGTTATAAAGACTTAATTTTCTGGAAATCGGCTCCAACGAATTTCTTCAAAAAAATTAGAGATAATTTTTAACTAATTGTATTTAGTTCAGTTGCAAAAAAAAATGTTTGGCAACTCTATTAACGGTACCTCCGAAAGAACCGTTATTTTTTGTTGAGCTATCTCGTAAACGGGTTAATCGATTTTAACAAAAAAATTTTGTTAGAAAGATCTAAATGACTTTTTAATACAAAATAGTGCTTAATTTTAATTTGACTAAAATACTATATTTTTTGTCCATAAAATGGAAATTATTTAGGAAAATATTTCACATACGTTAAAGATTTTTTATTTAGTAGGTAAACATCGAATTATTTAAACACTGCTCTGACGATTTTTAATTATTTTTTTGTGTACTTATCCAGGCAACAAAAGAAGCTTAAACACTTTTGAAAACAATTCTTATGATTTCTCATTTATATAAAAAAAAAATTAAGGATATGGTTGCTGTCCACCGATACAGAACAACTTCTTTATTTTTTATAACTGTCTTAGACATTATTTGCTGTATTTCTGATTAATTATTTAATATTTAGTTTGCATAGTTTATTGATGTTCAATTTATTTATTATTTTATTTATTTATTATTGTTTATTGGTGTGACTATTACTAGTGTGCAATTGATAATTGGTATTGATAATGCGATCTTTGATATAAAAGTGCAATTGAGTTTTCATGATAGACTCGAAATCCTTTGACATCATGTCTTAAACCATTATGAAAACTCAGAATAAAAGTTATTATGTAACTGAAATTACTTTGAAAGCATTCTTTTAAAATTATGGATAATATGTTACCAACACAGTATTCAGAGTTAAGTTTTACTCCATTATTGTAATAAAGTTATGGAACTAAGCTTTAAATCCATATTGATATTTAGCTTGAATAAAAATACACAATTTACACATTACACACATTAGAAAAAAATATAAACATGTGATCAACATCATTTGACTTGCACAACTTTATCGTTTTAGGTAAACAAATAATTTCTTTTTTAAATGTTTCCCATTTTGTCATCCACATGATATTTTCAGATTTTAACCACAGTAAACTTTTATTATCAGTAAAAGTATTTTTTTTTTTTTATTATTTGCGAAACATTGAATGTTTCCCATCATAAATTGGAAACCATTGAAACACAAGAAATGTTTATCAAGAGTCCAGACTAAAAAGGGATAGGGACAAAATCTCGACTGCCAAAATCCCGACTGGACAGATTGAAAAATCCCAACTGCCAAAATCCCAACTGGCAAAATCCCGACTGACAAAATCCCGACTGCCGAAATCCCGACTACCAAAATCCCGACCCGACTGACATTTAACCTCGCCTTTGGCACGTTTTTGAATTTTTTTTTTTTGGTTTTACACTAATTATTTAAAATAGGAATTGAAAAATAAGAAAAGACGAAGCGAAACAGGCCACCCGCAGGTACCGTTGAATTAGGAAACTTTGGACTTAGGCGCCCGCCAGACGGCTGGTAATACCCTAAGCGGAGCAACAAAGTTGCGTGAGCGGGACTGACTACAGGTGACCCAGGTGCTGTGGAATATGGAAACAGTGAACTCAGGCACCTGCCAGACGACTGGACATACCCTACGCGGAGCAACGAAGTTGCGTTAACGGGACTGACTACAGAAAGGGAGTTAAAATCCTTAGAACCCGCGAAGCGGGCCACCTATAGGTGCTGTGGAATATGGAAACATTGGACTCAGGCGCCTACCAGACGACTGGAAATACGTGAGCAGGACTGACTACAGAAAGGATTTTGACAAAAAAATATTAAATACCATCTATGCTACCCCAGATAACAAGTTAAATATATGAAAAATAACCGGTAAAAACGATACCTACATAAAATTATGAAACATTTTTGCAATTAATTTATATTAAAAAATTCAGTTTTAAATTGCCTTTGCAAAAAAAAAAATTGTTAGTCAGTCGGGATTTCGTCAGTCGGGATTTCGCACCTAACCAACTATAAAAGTATTATACAAACATTAAAGAAACATTTCAAAAATGTGTTCATAATTTAAGACTTTCTTTGTAAGAACGGAAAAACCTTTATCAAAAGAGATTCTAGTGAGATAAATTTAAAAAATATATATACATATGTATATCTCGCATGGCATGATCTTTTTACAATTTTTATTACGACAAAACAGGAAACAGACATACGAAAACAATAGAGAAGTATTTAAAAGGCAGCAACTCATGAAATTGAGTATTTCTGAATAATTTTACCAACCAATATTATAGGGGCTCATTACCGGGAATTCAATAATATAATGGAAAACATTCTTCTCTCGGATTTTTTCTTAAGAGTTCCCAAAACCAATTTCTTCAGTATAGGAAAAATTCCGGGGAAAACTAAATTCCCGATATTTTAAATAGGTTATGTCACATAATATATAATATTCTTCCAATTACAGCATTTTTGTTTACATTTACTTTGTCAGTCGATGTTTCCAATTATTTATATTAATGAATTAAATTTCTTGTTAATTTTAATCACTCAATTGCATGGCGCATCGGAATCACACACTTACTTCATATACGACAATGCAATTAAATTTTTTGTTCGTCATAGTTCAATTGAACGAACTTTTAATCGAACAAAAAATTCCATTGTGAGTTTCGTATAGAAATGAAAATGTTCAATGATTTCAAAAAAAATTTAATTCAATAAATTCGTGAATTCACTAGAATTGAATTCCTATGTATATACAAGATTCCTCATTTATCAGGAAACTTCATTTTCATTAATCAGAAAATACTTATACCTAATTAAACACTCTTACAATACCTATCTTGATAAATGTATGTATAGAACTTTTATTTTAAGGAACTAGGATTAAAAAATAAGTCCCGTTTTTAATTAATATATTAATAACTCTTATACTGATCTTCTGCCGTATACTAAGATACATCTTTGGTTTAATAAATCTACTACCATTGAATTGAAAAATCCATTACCAAATGAATCGACTATCTTCAAAGTTCAATCGTTATCTTCTTTTTTTTTTGCTAACCGACTGACAGACAATTTAATTTTTAGTTCTAAAAAAAAAATCATTTTAATCATGAAACAGCTTCGTTCCAACAAAACTTCAGCAATGTAAGAAGAAAACTCAATATTGATCTGTTAAGTACGAAATATTTATACTTACAATTATATCTTTTCGTTTTTATTCAATCCTAACAAAACTGGGAATAAAGCTTATATCTCAAGACAGTCATGCGCATACATTTATAGTCTACGAGAGTGCTTTTCCGAGTTTTCTCACTTAAAAAAATACCTTTCTTGAAGTTGATGAAGGGATTCCTTAAATTCAACCAAGTGTAACAGATTGATTCTATTATTGGATTGGATAATGACATTAAGATTGTATGTCACTTTCAGAACATCCAGACGTTATAGGCTGTTATCAGAAACCACAAATCTTATAGCAGTTAGACAGATGGCTTTTCTGTGTCTTTTGGGGATAAAGTGCAATTTGACCATTAAAGTCAAAAGCCTTAGAAAGTCATCATGCAAGAGTGTTGAATGTTATGCAATGAAGTTTAATTTTTTTTTTACTGAACACTGCACGGGAGAGAAATATAAAATGTGTAATAAAGTTTTTTGAAATAATGTTCAATAAAAACAACATGTTGTTCACAGAAAAGCAATTAACAATTTTCCTGTAAAAGCTTTATTGAACTTGTACTTTTAATTCAGCTGAAAGGGGCAAAGTATTTAAATTACCTTCGTGTATTTAAATTACATCCCTTTTCAAAAATGTATGTTAAGTGAATATTTATGACACTTAACAAATGTGTTTAGATGTCAAACATTTACGACAGGTGTTGAAATTTAAATAGTTTGACACTCTGGGGATATGGTGAGATGTAAAACAATGGCATTTAACTAAAATCATCTGGAAACAACTTTCTTTTCCACTGGGATTTTAGATGAAAAATTAAAATAATATGTGAGGAGTTCAAAAAGCTTTGTCAATAAAATGCTTTGATATTGAAAATGCACAAGAACAAGGACAAGGACAAGAAGTTCAAATGAAAGATATAGGTTTTGGTGTATCTTTCTAGTAGTGTTGATATTTCAAAACATTTTGATTTATAAAAAGGTTTGAAAACGACTGTTATGATAATGGTAAGTGAATTGAATTTTACACAGAAATGTTTTCTCGATATCTTCCTTTCAGAAGAGGTTTGAAATAATAAAACTATTTCTTGTATTGGCCTTTAATGAAAATAAGAAACTATATAAAGTGTTTTTTTAGGGAAAGGCCTTGTGGAAGATTCACAAAGATATTATGTATAGATACTACTAGAAATAAAAGGCACGACTGACAAACTTGCTCTTGTGTTAAATTACTAACTATTGGCTCAGGATACTAAGCAAGAAACTATAATAAATAATCTGAAGTAAAAATAGTTTCTATAGCATTTATATGGCAGGTACCGTTAATAAGGTGATTTTGAAAAAAAAAAAAAAAATCAAATCAGTCACACAAATTTTACCAAAATCGTTCGAATTTTTTTCAAAAAAATTAGATTTTCTGTAGCGTTTATATGACAGGTACCGTTAATAAGGTGGTTTTGAAAATAAATTTCTAACGAAAAACTTTATTATTGGGAAAAAATAGATCACACAAAGTTTTATCAAAATGGATCATATATTTTCCGGGAAAAATTGGATTATCTTTAAGGCTTGTTTATCTTTAAGACCGTTAATTTGTAAACTTATTCGGAAAAAATTAAAAACCTAACCTTTGGCTACAAATCCATTGTACGAAATGTTATAAAAATCGATTGTATGTTTTACGAGAAAAATAGAACTGTCTAAAACGCTTGTATGGCAGGTACCGTTCAAAATCTAGTTGTAAACAAAAAAAAATTGACGAAAAACATCACAGTTTTCAAAAAATCAGTTATGTCAAATTTTATCAAAATCGATCGTTTTTTTTTTCCAGAAAAAATTAATTATCTGTTACGTTTATATGGCAGGTACCGTTATTTTCACACCTGGGATCAAAATCAAAAGTATGCCTGGGCATATTACTCTAAAAATACAGAATACCAAGTTTGGAGAAAATCGGCCTAACCGTTTAGGCTGTAGGTGTCGACATCCTCACTGACATCCACACTGATAGACGGACAGACGACATATTTGTCGGACCTACTTTTTTCGTGTTCTATATCATCGTAATGTCATTTTTGATTGTTATCACAAAACTTTTTTTTTATGAATACAAAACTTGCCTTATACTCGTAGTACCTATAATCGTAAGTTAAAAGCTGTTCAGATTTGTATAGGATATGACATATGAATCGAACACAGATGCAGTCTATACTTCTGGAAAGAGAATCATGTCGTCAGTAAGAACTATACAGACATTTTTGAGAGAAAAAGATTCAGACGATAATCTGGACTTATAGCGTTCCCTAAGAAGAAAGAGAAAAAATTCTTTAGAGAAAGTATACCAACTAAATATATAAAGGGAGGAGTCTCTTTAACAAATCGCATATAGAAATCATTGATGACTTATTGTTTGAGCGTTTAAAACGATTAAGGTACAAACTGATGATCGAAGAAAGTACACCACTGACACACACAATATTTGCATTCACTGCGAAAAAAAAGCTCAAGACCACCAAGTCGTTATAAAATGAAATTTTCAACACCGGAATTAATGTCTTTAATGGTTAAATATATGGGAGGGGGGGGTGGATGGACGGGTTTTATCGCCAGATCTCATCTTCGGTTCAGGGGTCAAAGAAATGATGTCTCAAACGCTTAAATTAGTAATTTGAGATGACGGATTAAAAAAATCCATCACTCTTGTTATAATCGATTTTTTAAACAAAGAAATCAAAATTTAGTAACAAAGCACTCACAACAAAGTGTCAGTTCGTTTGATTCTCAAAGCCACCACAATGGAAGTTCACATGAAGAGGAAGGCTTTACTTACCTAATAGGAAGCGCCACTAAGCAAGTTTATCCCGGGCTGTAGACCAAAAGAAGAAGAAAAGAACATTTTAAGTTCTGTGGTGAATGTCGAAAAATCGCTCATTTTTCAGGAACTTCGAAAGCTGCTTTTGTTTTTAAAATTTTCGGAAATTAACAAACAAAGTGGAGATTAGCTCACTATTGGATTTTTTCTTGACATCTTCTGAAGGATTCGAATTAATAGGGAGACGTTATATAAAATATGGCTGACTGCTTCAAGAAACCTTTGTTCTATTATACTCTATAAGGATTGCAGTATTGCTGATGTTTTGGTTTGGCTTAGGTTAATATAGCTGAAACTTTGGAAGTTCATCTGCAATTTCAGTCCTGTTTAAAGGTATCATGGTTTCCTGAAATTTATCAAAGAAAAACTGATTTACCACCCCCAAGTTTTCTTATTTTGTTGCATCAGCAATCCAAGGGCACGAAAGAAGCTGCCTGTTGAACTTTTGAAACCTGATTATAAATGAAAACAGAACGAATTACACATCACATTTTTTTCGAAATATACAGCAATATTCTGTTAAACGGCAAGCTCACGAAAATTATTGTAAACCACGAAAAAATTCGCGGCCCTATCAAACTGTTTTAATTTTGTTTGTTTATTAAGTTAGTTTTCATTTTTCAAACTATATTTTTTGTTATATTAATGTGACATTTCAAAGAAAATTGATATTCGCAAAATTCGAAATTAAGGTTGATTAAGTAGTTTCCCCGACGTTTAACAGAATATAGATAACGAGAGAATGGGAATCGACTAGGTGAATCGAACGTTCGATCCCCCGTTTAACAGAATAAGGCTGATAATGTCAAGTTCGTTCTAACCAGCTAGTGTAGAATTCAGTGTCAGTGTAGCACTCGCGTGTTTCTATCTACACAGTTTGTCATTTGCTGCACTCAGTGTCTTTATGGCTACACTAGTTTTAAAGTGAGTTTTGTTTATTCTATCAAAAATATTGCTGAACTGAGTGTCATTTTGACAATGGATTTTGGCACTGGCTGGGTAGAACAAATTCCACATAAGTTTGAATTCGTCAAATCTCGTAAAATAATATAAAACTAGAGAGTCAGCACTTTAAATCATTATTTATGTGGTTCTGTTTTGAAAAGTTTACGAACTACAAAGTTCAAAAAACCAGCTTAGTTCACCATTTTATATTTCAATTAGTTCAATAATGAACTAAGAACCAAAGAGCAAATGAATGAAAGAGATGGTTAAAGGATACAAAACAGATACAGATGATGTAAATAAATGTTGACTCAGTGTAGATAAATTTAAGGAATTCACAATTGCTTTCGGAACGAATTAATATTTTTTGCCGAACACACTATCCCATAGAATATTCAACTAACAACGAAATGCATATGTAATGGATGCAACATATCTAAACATAATTGATCTTAATTATACTGCATAACCTGGTTGTTACGAACTACAATTCAAAAGTGAACTATAAGTATAGTTCAATTGTAATAGATAGTTAGATTTGTTTTTGAACTAAATAGTTCAAATAGCAGCTCTTTTGAGTGGTTGCTCGTTGGCTTTTTAGTTAGATCTATATATAAAATATAATATAGTTCAAATATATAGTTATATTGAACGAAGTAATTTTATACTACATAATTCTATTAGGTTTCGAAAGTATCCCAATTGAACTTGTGAACTTAATGAACTAAAAGAGAGAACTAGCTTATTAAATATTTTTGTTTGAACTAGATAGTTCAAATAATACCTCTTTTAAGTGGTTGGACGTTGAATCTTCAGTTGCACTTCAAAATTCAAATGAATTATCAAGTTCAAATACATAGGTCTATATAGTTAGGTATATTGACCGAGGTAGTTCATTATATTGGCCCTTATTGCGACTGTCGTTAAACTTTCGATGAGATAAAAGTCGAAAGCATCGATAAATTTTCGTTTTGGTATTGTGTGAATAACGAATACGCTTATTGTGAATAAACCTTATATTTTGGCATTTGGGGTAGTGCCAGTGATAGTACATGTAGGAAAAAAATACTTTTTAGTCTTAAATTGAGTCAAGAAGTATTTCAATTAATAGATAAATTAAAACAGAAAACTTTAGAAATCTTGTTAATGTTAAATCATCTAAAAACTAGGTAGCACTGGCTGAATGTTTTTATGATGCAATTATAACGCAATCCTATCACATGCAACGCTTAAAAATAAGCGTTGAGTATCTATACTACACTAACTATCAGCTACAAGGCACTTTGTTTGCTGTGTGTCTGTGAAATGATACGAAGATTTTCCTTTGTTCTCTTGTAATATTTTATCGTTGGGAATTTTGTCGGGACATTTCTTACAAACTTATGGGCCTTTTTGTTTTGCAGTTTTATCACTGTCATATGTTTCAGTCATTCCTATATTTTGGCATTTGACAGATAGCAAACAAATTTTCATCAGTAAATCAAAGGAATAGTTTTTTCTTACAAAAAATAAATGTTTTAATACTTGTTTTCTTCAAAAAAAATTATTTCATGTTATTTGTTATTAATTTACATGTTTTCTTTGTTTGAAATAGTTATAGGAGTAATACTATAATGTTAGGCAAATAAAGACTATCCACAAAAGTCGTTTATCGATACAAAAACGACACTCGCAATAAGGCCCATTTACTGATTTAATTAGGTCATCTATGTATCTCAATTAAAGTATAGTGAACTAAATGAACTAGCTCACATCATTTATCTACCAAAATTTGCTCCAATGTTCATAATAAATTCCAACAAACCCTAAATCGATACTTAAAGACTTTATAATTTTCCATTAAACCCATCCACGGCACGCCGTTTATTTAATTAATTAACTTACAACCAAAGTTATCTATATCTTGTGACAAAATTTGGTTTTCATAAGCGTCTTTGTCTACTTAATTCCAATTAAACTTGCCGTAACATTAATTTGATGGAAAAAGTGTGCAAAAGCATGCGAAAATTATATTAAAAAAAAAAAACTAAATAAAACAAATTAATATGCCCCGACACAAACAAAATTGAAAAAAACATTTTTTTTTTCAAAATATAAAATTCCTTTGAAAAAATTCCATCTCACCACACACGGCGCACACATTCATCGAGTTTGCATGAACAACCTTTAAATTGAATTAATATTTCAAGTCTTGATGAAATTTATTTTTTTAAAAATAAATTCTCAAAACACATCTGTAGAGATTTTTTCGCAATCAATTATTTTGTCTAGTGCTTTATATCGAAATTCACAATGACAAAAAATAAAGTTGAAGTAGCTTTTGAAGGAGACATCCTGCGCAGTAAATGCGGTTCTACTAAAAGCTGTCACTTTAATAAGTAATCAGTATTTTTTTAAGTTTAATTTGATGTATTTGTTAATTGCAGTCGATATTGAATCAGTTTTTCATGAAGTGACTTAAAAGAAGCAACATAATTATTTTTTTAAGTGTTTGGCGGCAATGTTCTTAGTTATTGATGTTTTCAAAAATGTTTTTCAAAAATATTTTTCAAACATACCACCTAAAAAAAACATCGAAATAAAACGGGAAGAACTGCTCGAATTTGTCATTCAACCTTTGAGGTTTATTTTTAACAGATGGATCATTGAAGTGACTAATTGCTCGAAGAACGTTTTAAAATCTATTAAAATACTTAAAATTGTATCTATCACCTGTTGTTGTTATGGTGGTTGGTGAAACCTCTTTGAATATTAATTCTAAATAAACTTATGAATACATTAAAGTGAGTTTAACAAATTTCATTGAGCAAAGTCAGAAACAGGGACAACAAATAAATAAGCCGTTCAAAAAGTTTTCAAATGGCTTTTTTCTTGTTGTTGTTTAAGACACTAGAGTTAAGGCATATAAGACTTGTATTGAATTAGTCTGGGAAGTCGTAGAAATTTATTCGCTAGACAGCAGGTGCAGTCATTGTTTTTATTATGTTATTTCGAAATTGTGGTGGTGTTTTATTTAGATTTAAGAGGCACCTATATAATTTGTTTTTTTTTTCAACATTTTTCATGTTGATTTCATTGACTTCTTGGAAAATGTAAATTCAAGTTTGTTTTATTTTTACACTTTGACAAAGCATCTGGGTGGGTGCCCTAACACAATCTCTTGTTCATTTAGTGTCGATTTGAAAATGAAGCCAATAAAGTTTGATGTAAGTTGTGGTTAACTTTTGGAATATTTAAATTGAAATTCAAAATGTGAAAATATTCCATCAAAAAGGGAATTTATATTATGATGGAATAAGTTTTGTTTGTTTGTACCTTTTTTTTTTTTTGAAAAGAAATCGTGCGAACGACTGCTAATTTGTAGTGAAACATTATTTTAGTTAGACATTTGAAAAGTTATTAAAAGGTCAGTGGAAATGAATTCGACTTAGAATGAATGGAAATGTTAGAGGTAAAAGCAGATTAATGGAAGGAGATTTGAAATGGGATTTTTTTCATTTTTACTTTCTCTTTATTGGTAGGTACTATATAAGGCAAGTCTTGGATTCGTGCAACAAAAAGTGACAAACATGACATTATGATGATAGAGAACACGAAAAAAGTAGGTCCAACAATTCTGTCTGTATGTCCGTCTATCATTCTATCAGTCTGGATGTATCGAGACCTACAGCTTAAACGGTTGGGCCGATTTTCTTCAAACTTTGTACTCTGTACTTTTAGAGTAATATGCCCAGGCGTATTTTTGATTTTTATCCTAGGTCTGAAAATAATGGTACCTGCCATATAAACGTAATAGATAATTCAATTTTTTCTCGAAAAAAATACAATCGATTTTGATAAACTTTCGTAAGACTGATTTTTTTTAAAGCGGTGCTGTTTTCCGTCAAAAAATGTTTTTACAAATAGATTTTTAACGGTATTTGCCATACAAGCGTTTTAGACAGTTCCATTTTTCTCGTAAAAAATACAATCGATTTTTATAAAGGTTGTGTTTTTCATTGTTTTCAGAATAAGTTTACATATTAACGGTACTTGGCAAATAAGCCTTAAAGACCATCCAAATTTTCTCTTAAAACATACAATAGATTTTGATAAAATTTGATGTGACTGATTTTTTCTCAATAATCAAGTTGTTCGTTAGAAAACTATTTTCAAAATCACCTTATTAACGGTACCTGTCATATAAACGCTACAGAAAATCCAATTTTTCTCGAAAAAAATACGACCGATTTTGATAAAATTTTGTGTGATTGATTTTTTGCCGATGACGGAGTTTTTCGTTAGAATTTTTTTTTTTCAAATCCACTTATTACGGGACCTGCCTCTATAGAAAGTACTTTTCTCGAAAAAAAATACGACCGATTTTGATAAAATTTTGTGTGACTGATTTTTTGCCAATAATGAAGTTTTGCGTCAGAATTTTTTTTTTCGAAACCTTATTACCGGTACGCTATAGAAACTATTTACTTCCGATTATTTATTATGGTTTCTGGCTTAGTATCCCAAGCCAAAGGTTAGTAATCTTACACAAGAGCAAGTTTGTCCGACCCAGTCTTGCCTTTTATTTAATAATATATTTTATTTAATATATATATTTTTATTAGTTATTTTTGTGGTTTTTCCATAAGGCCAAATCCACAATGTTTGCAAAAATTACATCCACTTACGCCATCTCACCGTTGGAAACTTTCCAATTTTCTAGTTGCAATATTTCACAAAAATAAGGGTAGAGCGCTGGCTAGCAGTAAGTAAATGATCCTTAGTTTGGATTAGAATTAGGATTCGTAACATTCGAACTTACAGATTTCGATTTGAAAGGTAATTTGTATTTTTTCGCATTTTTTGCAATTCCGTATAGAGTTGTCGAAAAAAACGATATTGGGGACATTTGTTAAGGAACATTTTACTACTATTAAGTTAATTATTTTTATATTGATAAGCAGGGTTCGGATTTTGCCTTTTTTATCTTAAATGCCTTTTTTACCATTTTCCCCGAGGGGTTTGTCACGAATGAAATCACCAAACCACTTATATTTGAAATAATTTGAAATCACTTTGAAATCCGGTGCAATCACTTGAAATCATTAGATTTATTTGAAATCATTGCAATCACGATATATTTAAATCCTTAAATACTGCTTGAAATCACGTGAAATCATCTGAAATTATTTGACATATTGCAATCATTGTACCACTAAACTGGCCGGTGACAAATCCCTCGTTTTAACTTTTTCTATTTTATTTGTATTAAATGGATCAAATAAACAAAATGAAACATATATTGAGTTATCCTCAAACATTAACCAATCCAAAAACTGTCGACGCCGATGTTTTTTTAAGTCAACCACAAGCAGGCCCCACAAGCAGAGTCTTTGGTGAATCAGTGAACTGGTAGAATTGCGGCCTAATTCGATATCGTAGCATCGTCAGAAAAACAGCAAAAGATGAAGAAGCTTTTCTTTTATCAAAAGCACAAACAATCATTATGCGTCAACACCAATCCTATACCTTCTGATTCAAAATATTGAACGTAGTAATAAATTGTGATTTGAACGCTTAAGTTTTTGGAAAAGAAAAATTTATCAATATTGCAACTTAAACTGGGGCGGTCCTGGTATTAGCACATATGGAGAGAAAGTTTAACCATGTTTAGGCTTTGTAGCTGAAAATATTTAAGTACATTTTTTGCACTTTTCGAGGATTTGATTTGGCTTTTTCAATGTTTTGATTTGCCTTTTTTAGGTATTTAAATGCCTCAAAATCCGAACCCTGGTGATGAGTGATGACGTAGAAAAACAAAAGCTGTTACTTATAACTATTTAGAAGTTTTCACTGCAAATGAGAATCCAACGAACTAATTTATTACTTACCTACATAACAAACTTTGTAATCATAAATGTCTTGGAAAACTTACCTGAAAAAGAAAGAATAAAACAATAATTATTTAATAATAAATAATGTCATAATAGATTTAAATATTTTTTAGTCGTTAATAAAAACAGTAAATACTTTTTCAACACTAAAATATATTAAATAATTTTAAGGGTTTTAAGTTTAGTTTTTTTTGTATAAATATTTTTTTATGCAACTGTTAAACCAGAACCCAAAATACTGCTTTTTAACGAAACAAAATAAAAAGCTTCAATTCTTTATGATTAGTTTTCTACTAAGCTTTTTTGTATAGCTTTGTCGAATACTTGAATGTAAGAACTTTCTGTGTTTGTGCTTGTGCTAGTAAACTTTTAAATTATTTTGCTTTTAACTGTACATGAGAGCTTTTGGAGCTTTTATTTATACAATTTTGTACCACTAGAAGGCGTACAAACAGTAGAGATAATTTTAAATTTTCTGAATAAAATACTTAAACCAAACTAAAGCTCAACTTTTCATTTTTAAATTTTCTTAAAAAAAAAACTATAAAAACAGTTTGAGATTAAATATGGTTTTGTTTTTTCGAAGGTAAGTTGGCAAGTTCAACACGAAACAAAAATAATTAAAAATACATAATTTGATTGATTGGCATTGTTGAATGTTGATTTTAATAAGGGTCTTTGAATATTGATTTAATAATGGCAATGATTCAAAGATAAACATGAATACACTGAAAATAATATGAGGCGCTCAGAATAATAATGGTCTAAGGGCCAGTCTTTTCACCTCTGGTTAAATTTATTTCTTTTTTTTAGCTGGTAACCACTTGTTATTTTAGCTGATAACCATAGAAACACATACAATATATCTATGGTTAAAAACTGAAATACCCAATGATTTCAAATAACCAGAGGTTAAAAGACTGGCCCTAAGTGCCAGTTTTAACTTTTAAACCTTAAAACACATATTTTTGATGTGTTCTTGTCAAAAAAAAAAAAATATTAGAGAAAAAAAAATACTGTTACCAGTCGATATGACAGCATTTCTTTTTGATATCGTCGATATATTTTCATTTAACTCCAAATTTGTCCACCAAAGTCGAAGTGCACTTATTCCACTAATATTCTGAACGCCTCTTATCATAGGCAATATTGATAAAAACGATTTTGTAGAGCTTAACAAAATTCTTTTATCGTTTTGATAAAATTTTATTAATATGACTGAATAAATTTGTGTATTTGACATATTTATTATAATTTTTATCAGTTCGACAAAAAATGCATTACAAATATTTTTACAGTTTAACAAAACATGTTTTGTAAGTATAACAAAATTAAACAGAGATTTTTTTCACATCAACAACTTTTTTGGGCACGAAAAGAAATGTTTGTTGTAGTAGGTATTTACAAAAATTCAATTTGCAAAGTTTTTGTTAATTTTGTTTATCAGTTTGACAGAAAATCAAAGCATTTAATTATTATTTTTTTGAAAAAGAAAAAATATTTTTTTACAGTTGGTACTACTAATAAAATAAAACTGTCATATAGAAATATTTATTTTTTTAGTAAATTGTTATCAAAAAACTAAATCCTAAAAATATTGTTTTCGTCATGACAAACATTTTGATAAATTATACAAAATGTTTGTTCAAATATAAGCTTAATTTTTATTTCATATATTTGTCTACTGTGCATTTTCACAAAAATTAATTGTTTAATGATATTATATTTATAAGAAATAATGTAAGAGAACATTGCAAATCTGGAAAAAAACTACAATATTCCAACTTTACCTAAAACACCTTTCCACCCTTTTTCTTTACAAAATAATATTGCGTTAATAATATTTGTAAGCATATTATTTTTAGAGCTGATAAAACATACAACAAAAAATACGTTTCGATTTATTAACCCACGCCGAGAAATTTGAATTTCAAACAATATGTATGAAAACAAAATAGTCAAAATCAAGCGAAAAATAACGGAGTTTGTTGATGGTGATATTCCAGCATTTCTTATCTTTTCCATCATGCAGTCTTCATACCATTCAGTTAAATCAACGAACTACGAGGATCAGAAAAGAATACATGTAAGGAACTTGGTCAAATATTGGAAGAATTCGTTTTTTTACAAATATGTAACTTACTTTTGTTTTTCCTCATATTCCATTTTTCTGATAAAAATCAGCATGATGGATTCTTAACTGTTTTCATTATTCGACAGTGGACTTAACAAAAGAATTTTATTGTATACACAAAATTTTTCTGTTGATCCAACACACACAATAATTTTCTTTATCTGACAAATTAATTTTGTAGATTCGACAAAACAAAATTGTTTATTCTGTCAATACTATAAAATACGTTGTAAAGGGTGTTTTTTTTCGAGGTGTAAAACTTTAAGTTGGCATTACTTTTCAAGACGGCGCGGCGACCGATTTAACAGCTGTCAAGTGATTCATTCTCAGTTTGGTTTGGTAATTCATCATGAATAGACTCACGTGCAATTTTATTTCGAAAAGAATTGTTCTGTGCGGAATACGTATCGCGCACTAGGTCCGTTAGCGATGTTTAGCGATGAAGCGCACTTCTGGTTGAATGGCTACGTCAACAAACAAAACTGCCGCATTTGGAGGGAAGCTAATCCTGGAAACACCGTTACATCCAGAAAAACTGACTGTTTGGTACACTTTATGCGCTGGTGGAATTATTGGTCCGTACTTCTTTAAAAACGATGATGGCCACAACGTTACAGTCAATGGTGATCGGTATAGAGCCATGATTACTAACTTTTTCATTCCTGAATTGAACAATCATGATGTCCAGGAGCTGTGGTTCCAACAAAACGGCGCAACATGTCACACAGCTCGTGCCACAATCGATTTATTGAAAGACACGTGTGGTGACCGCCTAATTTCACGTTTTGGACCTGTGAATTGGCCTCGAAGATCTTGTGATTTAACACTGCTAGACTATTTTCTGTGGGGTTATGTAGAGTCATTGGTCTATGCGGATAAGCCACAAACGCTTGACCATTTGGAAGACAACATTCGCCGTGTTATTGCCGATAGACGGCCACAAATGTTGAAAAAAGTGATCGAAAATTGTCCAGGGGCCCAACTATGTAACTCGATTCTACTTTTGATTCTATTCGCAAATCATTTCCGATTCTACTTTCAACTGGCACTATGTATGAAATGAGAATCGAATAAAATAAATCCCAAAAATATCCCACAATATTTCCGATTTTAGAACGAGTCAAGAACATTAACTTCAGAAGCTTTTGTGTTCGCACTTTAAATTGAGTCCTTACGTTGAAAATGTGTTATTAATTAGTTAAAAACACTTAAATAAATATTAACAATTACAAAAAATATGTTTTCATGCATATTGTATGCTTTCGTTTAATTTTAAATGATTGCTCGCAAACACATTTGCATGCGAACAATATTATGCGAATTCGAATGGTTTTGACATCTACTTTCGAGTTAGGTAGTGCCAAATTTGCGAAAGGAAATTTTTTTCATTCGACTTTCGTTTATTAGAGCGTTCTTATAGAATTACAGAGTTCGGATTTTGCGAATTCGATTATTTTAATTGTAGAATCGAGTTACATAGTTGGGCCCCAGATTGGACTACACCCGAGCCAGCCGTGGCAGTCATATGCCAGAAGTCATATTTAAAATGTAATGCCACAAGATTATCTTTCGAATAAATAAAAAATCATGTCAATCGAATATTCCATCGTTGTTTTATTGCAATTTAAAGTTCTGTACCTCTAAAAAAAACACCCTTTATATTTATATGACAAATAAATTTTATCAAACTAACAAAATGTTTGTTTATTTGAACAACTATTTCGATGTTTTTTTGTATATATAACGTTTGTCAGTTTAACAATTTGTTTTGTCACAACAACAAAAGAAACAAAAAATTTTTTACCTTTATCAATTTGATAAAATATTTTATTGGACGTATATTGACAGAAGTTTCATCAGATCAACCTACATTTTTATCATATGTACCTACATTTTATTTTCAGTCTAGGATGCAAACCAGTCATACAACTCTACAACCTGCTTTATATAATTTACTTAGTAATATGTCATGATCGACCATATCGAATGCTTTTGTTATGTCTATAAATAGAGCTGCAGGAGTACGAGATTCATTTAAGCCAAACTGTAACTCGCTATAAAGAATCTTATTTTTTCGAGAAAAGAAATCATTCTAGACTTTATACCCTTCTCAAAAACCTTGGAAAAAATCGAAACAAGAGAAATGGGATGGTAGTTATTAAAGCTTAAGTCACCTTTTTTATGAAGTGGTATTACAGGGGCGAATTTTAGTGAATCTGGAAAGATACCTCTCTGAACACTCAAATTAAAAATATAACTCAAAACATCAGAAATGAGAAAGGATATATTTTCTTAAGTCTGACTAGAAATCGCATCCATCGATGAAGAATTCAAATTTTTCATTCTCATAATAAAGTTATGAATTTCAATTTCGGCCATTTCTTATTCATTCTTGCTATAAATGACGTTTCATCTTGTATTTGCTTTAGTGAGATTCTGATATTGGCAGATGATATGAACATTTGTAAAACAATCAAATCTCCTAATGATTACAGTCTTCTGCAGGCTGATGTCATTAGTTTCAGTGTATGCTGTTATAAAAACGGGTTAACTCTTAACCCTAAAAAATGATGACATTCTCAAAGAAAAAGAGCTCCAAGTTTCTATGAATATTGTATATCTCAAAATAAAACCAGTCGCATGTTTAGTTTCAAGGATTTAGGAGTAAAATTTAGTGCTAATCCAGAATTTTCTGAACATCTTAATTTTATTTTAAATAAAGCCAACTCTATGCTTGCATTCATAAAACGGTTGGGAAAAAGAATTTAACGATCTGTAGGTTACTCTCTTATTGTACAACTGCTACGTTAGGCCTCATCATGAGTATGCCTCACAGTCACAAGTATCCATAAGAACCGTATATTGAATCAGTGCAGCATAAGTTTATTCGCTTTGCTCTTAAAGGCCTACCCTGGGCCGATCCATTACACACTGGCTCCACTGGTCATGAACGCTGCTCTTATGAGAACAATCAATGGAGTTTGAAAAATCCATGCCCAATCAGGCGACATGTCGTAGAAATCCATTTTTTTGACAAGACATGAGCGCTTTTGAAAATTTGCACATGAATTTTGACGTTTCGTATATGTGAGCTGCTTTTAGCAGAATTTTTGTTGTATATGTGCAATTTCTTCAGGTGTTTGTCATTCTCTTTCATTTTGAATGTACTTCTGTATCTTTTGATATAAGAAACGGGGGAAAGGGACGCATGTTTTTTTACTCGTTGTTGAAGAATGAAATGAAACGACAAGACATAATTTGCCCACAGACCGAATGAGAATTGGATAGTGGATTAGATTTCTGTTGAGTTGTTGGGCATCGGCATGACCACTGGCCAGTGGAGCCAGTGTGTTATAATCTGCCACTTTGTGAACATCGGATATAGCTTTTGCAGTTTCAATCTTTATATCAACGAAGAGTAAATAATGATTTAATTTTTCTTCATAAATTTATCAGCGGACAAGTTGATGCTTCGGACCTGTTAGCTTCTATTGGCTTAAACTACCGCGGAGGGTCTTACAACCTGAGAAGATCTGAAGTTTTGAATGTTGAACTCAATGAAGAAGAAATACAGAAAGAGATGTTCTGCGAAAAGAATGCGAATGCGGCACTATTATATTAGTGTGAGTTGTTTTTTTTTTATATGCATTTAACAGCAGCGGTGCAAGCTAACTCGCCTACTCCTACTGCTCTCACCATGACAAAATGATATTTAGGATGTGATGTTAAAATGTATGCAAACATTATGGTGCCTCACTCATGTACAATATACGTATGCACAACACCCGTTACTTTTTTTCTTCTTCCTTGGTTGAACTCCACAGAACTAATTATGGCATGCATGAGCCTCTCACACGGATGAGAAAGTTATATAACTAGAATAAAAGTGTGGTAGTTTCGATGAAGCTTTTATGTCAAAAATATCGTTCTAAACAAACTATAGGTACGGAACGACCAACTCAACTGGTACTGTCATAACAAAAAAGAAACGCAAACAGACTCCATCCAAAAAGCATTTTAAGGTTAAACGCTCATTGATGGTTAAACTAAATAGAGATTCAGTTACACTTATTCTTCTTTTTATTAAAATGTGTTTTCTTTTACACATTTATGGGTAGGTATTGCACGCAATTTTTTCTAAGAAGACATGATTTGCAAGTAAATTTCCACAATTAAATCTATATTCACTTATCATTTATTTAAAAGGGTAACATAAGAAAACGTTTATACTCCCGACAAGCTTGTATGCAAACAAATAAGTTCTTATTTAAAACACCTGCAGAATAACGTCATATTTTTAGAAGCTGTTTAAATAAAATGCGTATATCGGTTTCTCCCATGTTTACAATTTTTTTAAGCCCACCGTTTCGTATTTTTTTTTTTAGCAAATCATTCCAAACACATGCAATAATTTGGGTATATAAGCTGAGAAAAAAATCTAGAATTCATTAGTTCCTTCGTTCAAACGATTGAAAGGTTACAAAAAAAATACTAAAATGTCGTTCAAATTGGTTGTCCTTGCTATTATTGTCTTTGCTGCAACTGTTCAATGTCAGTTGGCAGGAGGTGTCGGTGGTAACTTGGGCATTGGTCGTGTTGGTCGTAGCTTGGCTGGAGGTGTCGGTGGTAACTCTGGCATTGGTCGTGTTGGTCGTAGCTTGGCTGGAGGTGTCGGTGGTAACTCTGGCATTGGTCGTGTTGGTCGTAGCTTGGCTGGTGGTGTCGGTGGTAACTCTGGCATTGGTCGTGTTGGTCGTAGCTTGGCTGGTGGTGTCGGTGGTAACTCTGGCATTGGTCGTGTTGGTCGTAGCTTGGCTGGAGGTGTCGGTGGTAACTCTGGCATTGGTCGTGTTGGTCGTAGTTTGGCTGGAGGTGTCGGTGGTAACTCTGGCATTGGTCGTAGCTTGTAAATTATAATGTAAATAAATAAAATTTTAACTAAATAAATAAGAAATTGAATTTAATTAAGTATTGTTCATCCCATTGTGATGAGAAATTTTCAATTTATTGATTTCATTTTGGCAAAGGTTATAATACTAGTACAGTTTACTTACAGTAGGTGGCGCGTGTGTTGCAGCAACACAGCCCTGTTAAAGCAGGCATTGCCTAGTATGTAGCTGTGTTGTCATTGATTTTCGTGTTGCTACAACCATTGCCAGAAATATAAAAAAAAAATGTTTTCTGTTGCTCCAACCGTGCATTGTGTGTATCATTGTTTTGTAAGATTTTCCATACAAAACTCTCTCACTGCTTATCACTACCGATAAAAGGAAAAGTCAAATCTCCCTACCGATAAATGTTCGACTTTCATTCGAGTATCGATCAAAATTTTTTACGAATGATAAATTCATGTATCTCGATAGGGGTATGTTCGTAAATATGCATCAGTGGCAATAAAAGTGTGATCTTGTTTTATGCTCGATTGCCCAAAAACATACCCAAATCTCGAAACAAATTATAAAAATTTGTAAAGCAAAATCAAAGGTTATTTGAAAATATATACATAGGAGGACACAGGCGCGGTCGCAGCCAAAGACTTTGAAGGGTGTCATAGTCATATCAACAAGATTTACTGTTACTTTCACAACGATAGTACGGCCATTATTGTCCCTTGAGCGTCCTCGATTTACTGAATATCCAGCTGATCCCTTTACTGTTTCAGCTTATAATAACCGTTTGTATCGTTTTGTGCATTTTACATCAACCATGCATATGGTGATTTTGGATTCAATGTGCCACACGGTCCATTCACCGCGTTCCGACAATCTCGTGCAATTCGGGATTGGTGCAGTTTATTCGAAAGTTTCAGCTGATACGATATCGTCTACTTCATCGAACCGCAATTTGTTCCTTAACCAAATCAGAATACGTGCGTTTCTCTGAAAACCATGTAGTTCCAAATACTTGATGCTTCACAGTTTACAATCCACGTCCAACATCACCTTTAGTTTCTCCTTGAATACTTAAAAAAAAAAAAATTCGTGGCGGTCCTTAGGTTTTTGTCCTTATTACGGAATACACGTAAGATGGTAAATGAGTTAAGTGTTCGTACATATGTCAAATTGCGTTTTGTGCTAGTCGTGCGTATGGCGAGGACTTCCGACATTTCTAACATGAGTAGATGGTCAAACACTAAAACACCAGTTCTCCAAGATTCTGCGAATTTTCATCAATATTCACAGTATCCCAAAAAACCTCAAATTTTCGAAATAAACCGTGACATTTAAATCTGAGCTGAGATTCTTATTTATCAGAGAGTAAGCAAATACCAAGTCGAACAGTAGAAGGATCAACATCTTAATTAATGATTTACTTGTTATCGGATTAAGCATTTTCAACATTGAAACAAAACGAATTATGGGGTACTGCAGAGAAATCATAAAATTTATAAGTTTTGGATATAGTCTTTGTACTGTTCTAATTGTTCTTGGGTAAAGGACAAAATCTCGGTTAGGTGCTTGATCGCCAACAAACAATGCAACAACCGTACCGAATTCAAATGAAATCGGTTTAGCTGTTATAAATTTATGGCCAATTTTTTACAAAACCATTAATAGCAAACCTATTCCTCTTATGAGTACTTAACCAGTACGCTTTGATACCAAAATATCTGTTTATTTATTTGATTTCGGTACATTATTTGTATTTAAAGTTTTCTTGTTTTAAATCGTTACCTATATATTATTTTTCATTATGTCTTTTTGTTTAAAGTGCAGTCAGCAAATGGTTAACATTGACACTATATGTATGTGCGAACATTGAAAATATTATGCGTGACATTGTTGGGCTAAAATCATTATTATGGCCTAATATAAGTGCTTCATCAAAGTCCCAAATAGTGACGCAAGCTAAGACTAAGAGTATAAACATTGCTTCATCTTGCGACTCTCCACTTGAAGTGGCCCACACAATCACCCGATCTTAAAAAGATCTTTCATTTTTGGAACATCAAATTGAACAGCAGAAACGGGAAAAAAATGTGTATGCCATATAATTTTGTAATGGATGCTAACATCATTGGAGACATATCAACCGAGATATTCCCGAAAAACAGTTTTTCGTGACCTTTGACCTTGAATAACTTATGTTGCAGGCACGAGATTTTTGTTGACTTTCTAGACTGCTTTTAGAACACCAATATAAAGGTGTATACGAGTTTCCAGCTTATTATCTCTCATTCCTAGGTTGACCCATTTTTTTTGCCTAAACTGAATGTACTATTAAAAAAAACACCATTATTATATTTCTAATGCAGAACTAAGCAGCAGAATTGTAAATATTTATTGTTCAATAAAATCGTTAAATTCGTATTTACTTTTAATAAGTAAATTATCTCTGTTAGAAAATCAATAAGAATTAATCCAAAAGCATAGACAACTAAGGGCATTGTACTCAATTTTGTTTTTCTCTGTTAACTAAACAGACCATATGGAATAAAATGCTCCAAACAATGAACGAAGATAGATATCATTTGACTCATGTGTCATAACCACGAAAATTTAGCCGGATTTTAATAAACAAAGGACAGATAGAATCATACAACTAAACTAGAAATCTCTGTCTTTTCTCATTGGTATTGTTATCGGGCATAAACTACTTGGATACTATAAATTAAAAATTAATCTAAGTACAGATGACCGGGATGCCGAGGATGTGGTGATGAAGAGGTGCACGAAGACACTCCACACTTTCTTCGTCACTGCTCACCTCTCTGCCCTAGCAAAGAATACCTCGGAAAATACTTTTTGTAGGAACTGGAGCAAGTCTCAAGCATTTCAGGATCAGACTTAATGAAATTCATAAATTCCTATGACTGGCGTGATAATAAATTGATTCTTCATTTTGCGTCCAGAGCGGCCAATCCTTTTCTGTTTACATACAAACTATATTAAGACCCTCGCGCACTTTAGGCGCGGATAGTTTTTGTTTGAAAAAAACTATCATACCTGTTGTGAGTTTAACCCGCAAAACATTTCACCCGAAATATTTTTGTTCGACCGGAATTTTAAAAGTTATTGCGAGTTTCACGGGAATGAAATTCCACTTCGAATCAGAACTGACAGTTCGAAGAAAAGAAGTGTTCAGAAAACAGAGTTCTCAATAAATTTCCCTTTCTATGAAATGGAAACAGGTAGATATGGACCGCCAGTCGGTTGAAATTTTCATACAAACAGCAAAAAAAAGTTGTTCCAGCTAAAAACAGCCTAAAAACGCCATCATCTTTTAGTGTTAAATACGTGTACTAATTTCGCCATTAAAATTTAAATGAAAACGATAGTATATTCATCTGTACTGTAAGTAACTCATGCCATAGGGAGTAGATTTGTTTTGTAAAATAAAAGTAGTTTGATAATAATTTCCACCAAAATATTTCAATAGTAAATAATTAATTGAAAAAATCATATCACTGCTACACAGATTCCCCGCTAGTAGTTGATGCCGCCCCTAGTTATGTTGGAACACGCGTGAATTGGCTACTGGCGGTCCATATGTAATACGTCAATGACTAAAACCTACACCTTTCAAATTTTAGTAAAAAATGCAAAAAAAAAATCAATGTGGCGACGCAATTTAGCATTTATAATTAATTTGTTTATTATAATTGTGCGACGACACAATTTCAACTAATTTTTCATTGATTTATGTCTAAAAAAAAAACACAACAGAACATGCTATTACAAAAAAAATTCCCTCTTCACATTGACCAATTGTGTATAACGCTTCATGTGTTTTTGTGTGGCGATAAATAGTGTCAAACAATGTTTTTTTTTAAATTGTTTCAATCGAGATTGTTTGAACTTCATTATTCTTTAATAATTTCTCGTATTAGGATAAATAAATTAAAAATCTTAAAAATATTGAGAATAAGAGGAATAATATTTTTTTGTGTGTTTTTTTTTTTGGTCCACCTCCTGTTCCTTTTTCATAAATTTTATTCATAATTTTTTTTTTTTTATTTTTATTTGTGGCTTTGTTCCTGAAACATTCAGATAAACTCAATTTTACTTTTGTTGATAAAAAAACAAATTAAATCTTACAATTCCCGCCTCGTTCTATCTCGTTCACACTTCAAAAAATAAATGGAAATATAAGCTGTCAATGATAAGAAATTTCACACGGAATAAGTAGTTTTTTCGAACATGAACAATTTTTGTGGAATTTTTCTCCCGTGGAACTTAAAATAGGTGTGTATATGAAATGATGTTTACAATTTACTTCATAGGCTCTAGTTATTTAAAATTCCCAACCAAAAAGTGACCAAATTTGTAAAAACTATCGAAATATTGATACAAAAAGCGAAAAAATAATAAACCACAAATGTCAAAACAGCAAATGTCAAAATAAGTGCATGAACATTTTAAAAAATCTGAAAATACTGGTTGAATGCTCGTTTCTTTCTAACAACGAAGTGGGAAGAAGACAAGACACAAAGACGTCAAAATGCGTCGGTTTAGTGAGTCCGTCCAATACTTCGCAAATGTCATCAAAACCATAGATTCGGACATATCTTTCAAACTACAAAACGTCAAACGTATTGCCTCTGATGACAGTTCTAAAATGTGGTTTTGCATTGTCGCAAAAAGTGATTTTTTTTTGTTTCAATGTTTTCCCTTGTCATCTAAATCTTGGTCATCCCATTGAATCAAACAGAGTCAAGCGCCATTAAAAGTACTTCCTCTCAAAATAAAAGAGTCCTGTTGGTCTTTTCTTAAATAAAATAAAATAAAAAAAAATATTAGAGGTTATATATTCCAATTAGAATCAATTTTTCCATAAACAACAAATGAAGCTAAGCCAAACACATCAATCAGATAAAAGAGAAATAAAAACAAAAGCCTACCACCCGCTGGCTGGCTCCTTTGCAGGATGTGTCATTTGATCTATTGAGAGTCATCTTCCTCTCCTATACAATGTTGTTGTAATACTAATAATACAAATTGATTTCCGATTTATTGTCATTTCCCGGATCGGTGGTGCTGTCATGATTCGTGAACAACAGTATTATAAAATGGTTTTCTTCTCAGCACGTGTATCTGTACATAGCTATATGATGATGATAAGCGTATATATACACCATTCCTGCGACATCCATTTCGGAAAACTAAATAAATTGATTTCGATTTATCTTCTTGGCACAAACATTTTGTGGTTGGCATTTTTGTGTTTAATTTTAGTTCGTTATTCCTTTGGTCTATCTTATGAATAGATAGATATCTTTTGCTTAGTCAAGCCCCTGGACAGTAATTTGGATGCAAATTAATAAAATCTTTGTATCGGCAACAGTAAAACGAAACAATCTTTTGCGTCATGTTATCTATATGCAAGGTCATATCCTTCGGTCTTTTGCTGCTATTGCTCTGTTATATTATACTTTACTTATCCTTATCTGTCCTACGCTGCTGCTTGGTGTATTTTTTCAAATCTTCAGTTTCAGTCAATTATAAATAATTGACTCCTAATGGAAACCAGTTGTTTATCGATTGCAAAATTGTTGCCATCACTGAGAGGATACTTATAGATACAGAGGTACTTATATACGAGGAGGGATTGAGGTTAACAATTTTCATTTACGTATATAGGTATCGAAAAGATAATCATCGTAAAAAGTCTTTGAAATCCTTATACCTATAGATGGCGACAAATTGACTGACTGGTCTGAGATTACAAATGGCCATGAAATCCTTAAAAAGGTTTTAGTTAGTCAAAAACAAATTGGAAATTAAAAAAAAAAAAATAGATTGACATGAAATGAATACTTTACTTAAACAATTGCGATATTGGATCAAATGCACACTTTGGATATCTTGCAGGTAGATGATTTTTGAGACAGGTTTTTACTTACTATGGCAACAAAGAGTATTTATACACATTCGAAATATTTGTTAATCAGATAATTTGTAAATGTTAGTTGCAGGGTTCGGATTCTGTGGCAAATGCCTTCTTTTCCCTTTTTCCCCATTTTAACTTTTTCTATTTTATTTGTATTAAATGGATAAAATAAAAAAAAATGACATATATATTAAGTTGTCCTCAAACATGGATCAATCCGCAACTGTCAACGCCGATGTTTTTTGAAGTCAACCACAGGCAGGCCCCACAAGCAGTCTTTGGTGAAGCAGTGAACTGGTAGAATTGCGGCCCAATTCGATATCATAGCATCGTCAGAAAAGAAGCAAAAGATGAAGAAGCTCTTTTTTTATCAAAAGCACACATGATCTTACCATAATAATGTGTTAACTCTATCAAATTGTTATCGTTAACTTTCTAGCGCGAATTATCATTCGTCAACACCAATCATATACCTTCTGATTCAGAAAAATAAACGAAGTAAAAAATGGCGATTTGAACGCTTAAGTTCTTGGGAAAGAAGAATTTATCAATATTGCAACTTTAAACTGGGGCGCTCCTGGTTTTAGCACATATGAAAAGAAATTTTAACCATTTTGAGGCCTTGTAGCTGAAAATATTTAAATAAATTATGTACCCATAAATAAAAACTTATTTTTTTGCACTTTTCGAGGATTTGATTTGCCTTTTTAGATGTTTTGATTTGCCTTTTTTAGGTTTTTTTAATACCTTAAAATCCGAACCCTGGTTAGTAGTTATATATGGCAAATAGTTAAATCCGATATCAGAAATCACGAATAAATCATAAGTTTCGAATGATTTGAATAATAGTGCATTGAGCTTTTGCTTGCTTATTCGTTTAGGGTGTCTAAAGATGATTGGTTGAGAATGTCTTGTTTCCGTCATGTCAAACAATTCAATTAATTTTAATGAGCCAGTCTGATATTAAGCTCTCAACGTATTTATACTTTTAACAAAAAAATTGAAGTAAAACCTATAATTTTCCATACAAAGTACGACTTGGAAGAAGCATGAAGAAACTACTACTCGTACGTCTACTTGTAAATGTTAAATTTATTTTCATCAATGTTATGACTTATTGCATAATTTTTGGTAAGGACTTTTTCGTGATGAACTAACTCCTAAAAATATGCAAATTAAATAACGCTTCACTTAATAAGATGCACAATAATTTTTACTTGCGATTATAATACACTGAGTTACAAAAAAAGTGGCGCACCTTGAAATTTTGCAACATTTTGAAGTAACTTAAACAAATAAACGTTTTTCGTTTTTGTTTATTAACATAAAAGTAAGTCATTCATGTAATAAAAAACGAAAAAATAGGAAGAACTTAGAAATAAACCATAAATTAAGGAAAATGGGCATAAACTTCAAAACTTGAAATTTTAAATTTTTTTTTTTTTTTTTTAACTAGTCCTTGTTTCTTCAATAGTGGGTATTGCCTCCACGAACATCTAATAAAGCTTTAATTCGCCTGGGCATACCTTGGATAAGGTTGTCAAAATGATAACAACACATCAAAAAGTATGACTGCGCCACTTTTTTTGTAACTGAGTGTATGTAGTACTACATTTTAACAAAAAATGGCAAATTATGCATTCGTAAAAAAAAGTTTTGAGATAAAAACCAAAGATGACATTACGATTGTAGTGGATTCTTTCTGTCTGTATTTTGACACCTACAGCCGAAACGGTTGAACCAATTTTCTTCAAACTTGTTTAAAAAATATGCCCAAACGTTTTTTATTTTTATCATAAGTCATAAAATACTGTTACTGATCACAGAAAAAAAAAATCAACCAATAATATTGGTTGTTTTTGCGTCAACCAAGCACCGTGATTGATTCCAACAAGCCTCGTTGCCATTTTTATGAAAAAATGATACAAAAATTATCACGCAAGGTTGTTTAAATCAATCACGGTGCATAGTTGACGCAGAAATTACCAAGTTTTTTTTTTGGGTGATGATTCCATTTTTCCCAAAAATAATTCGATCGATTTTGATAAAATTTTATCATTTTTTTTTGGTAATATTGGTGTTTTAAATAAAAATAATTTCCGAATAAGCTTAGGTGCCATACAATGGTACTTTTTTGATAGCGATTATCTTTGAAACAGCAAGAAATGTTCTATGTTCTAAAAGTCCTGGGGGTAAATTCCCGATCTGTGGAAATGTGAAATGATAAATTTTATCACGCCTTAGCGTTAAATTCGATTCCCGATTTGTGAACAAATGAAAACAAACGTCAACAACTTTTCATAATGGTAAATATTTTATCACAGTCAAATCGTTCTGTGAAGAGCAGGGAAAACGCGCTGACAGACCTTACACTGAGAGACAAAATGGCAAATTAAAATTTAATAGATCGTATTTGATTTTCGTTGTATAATGGTACTTTAGCTCAAGTAAATTTGATGCTTCGTTCTATATGTTTTTTTTTTCTCAATATTTGATTTTAAAACATTCGTATTCAAAGGTAATTTTTTTTTTACATCTGCTTAAATCAAAGTGGTTTTCTTTGATTGAACGTTGTATTTTATCTGGGTGTATCATTTAGTACTTTTTAGAACACACATTGACAGCTGTTTATCATAATAAGTTCGTGAATCGCAGAAAAGTCGATGTGAAAAGTGAAATGATAAATTTTTTATCGCAATACAAAAATTAGGAAATAAAAAGTATTTTCTTTAAAGTTCTTATTTTGAATTTCTTTTTTCTCGAATAAAACCAGATCAATTTTTATAAAATTTAACATGAGTGCTTTATTTTCGACGATAAAAGTTAACTGTGAGAAAAATGTATCAAAATAACAGTTAGGTGTGTCTTTCACCAATCAGGAATTTACGTTTTTTTTCGGATAACTCAACTACTTTTCTGATAAATTCCATTTTTTTTAAGTGAGGGCAAAAACAAAAGAAAATAAAGAAAAACTGTGTGCGTTTAATCAAGTGAAGCGCACTGTACAAACAGGTCGGGGGACTTTGGAGGGTGTGCCAATTTGGGTATTTGGAAATTTGTTGATACATTTTTTTTTGCAAATTCGTATACTTTTTCATTTTTTATTGCAAGAAATTGATTCATTATAGATTTAATCCTAATGTTAGACTTTTTATTAAAAATATGGATCAGGAAATATAGCAGGCTCCCAGTTCGGACTAAGTTCATTTACTATTGTAAGTATTTTTTCGTTTACTTTTAATATTTAATAAGAACAGTAAATTCTGTTTTTTCCTAAAAACTGTATTAACACCAATTATTGCTTCAAAAATATCATGTTAGCATATTTCCATGAGAAATTCTCAACATTTATTGTTGCCAAACACAATTTCTCACAAATTTTTGTCATCAAAATTGACCACGTGTATCTAAGTGCTAATTACTTTTTAAAATCTAGTGACATCCCCGATAGCGTATAATATTATGTTCAAATCAATTAGCGAAACTATTGTGTGCGGACACACAAACCAAGTCAAAAGCATAAAATTATATGCCCATAGAAATTGTTCCCAGCACGTGTCTGTCTCAATTACAAGCGTTGTCATCGCAATATAATATGCCGCCGGATCGCTGTGTTTGTTCGTTTATTGCCATAAATACGTTCAATTTAGCTAAGCTTTTGCTCTAAGTGCCACTGATGGAGACCTCATGTATTTTTTTTTTTTTTATTTGCCTCTCGGGGTTATTATTGTCAGTCGCCTCCTTTGATTTAATAAAACGATTTAACTATTTCGCATTGAATCCATATATTAATATGTTTTATAAACTACACTACACATGCAAGAGATACATCAATGATACTCTGCTTTGGATGAACAAAAATTAAAAAAAAAAAAAAAGAATATGTATCTTAATCAAGATAGATTTATTTTTGTTTGTCATTGGACAAATTTGATTGAATGACGCGAAAGTTATATTTTTTATCGAATCACTAAATGGTGCAATTCAAATCCCAGAGTGTATAATAAACAATACTATATTGTTTATATGCAGAGAGCCCTTTTTTTATTGACTGTTTATATTGAACTATCTAAATTGTTTTTCTGCGTCATGAAACTTGGTTTATTTGACGCATTTAACGTATGTTTAGTTTTAGTTTTTATGATGTCAGTTTAGATTTTTTGTTTTTTGTAAAATAGATAAAAGAATCTACTGTATACAGTCGAGCTCGGATGCGGTAGGAGATTGTTTTTAACTAATAGGTTTGTGTTTTATTGGTCTATAGCCATCTCCGAAAAATTTTATATGTGAAATCAAAAGTGATAAATACTAAGAGAGGCGGCCGTAGGATCAACTATCTCATTGCGGCTAAAGAAATGAACACTAACCGATAGGTTTAGCTTTTAAATTTGTATAACTGACAAACTTTTCATGTACGTTTGGTCACAAAATATGCTCAACACTATGCCCAATTGAAAAAAATAAAAATATGGAAAAAATACATTAACCTCACGCACCAAAATCGCAACAACAAAAATAATTTTGTTTATCGTGCGGGTATAATGATGAAGAACTTCTTTTTTGCCCAAGAACTTTATCCCATAGATGCAGGAAAATAACTTAACGGGAAATAACTTACACTGTTGTGGGAAATAGTTTTACTTTATTTTTAGTTTAAGTCATAATCCACACAAGGTGAGAAAAAAAAACAGATTTTTAACAATAAAAACGGTTTCATTTTCTGACTAAACGTACGTAAAAACGCTTGTCAGAACATCATTTTTACAACATTTTATAGGGTTCTAGAGAATTCAATATTCCAAAAGCCTCGATGAAGTATGGTAATCCTATATTAGATCCAAGAACGTACGCAGTTAGGGGTGATGGGGCAAAAAAAATGTATAGTTATATATATAACAACTAATAAGAAACTTGACTATTTCGAAAGACCGTGAAGAATACTTTGAAATAAAATCAAAATCTAATTAATTAATATCGTGTCATAAGAATATAGGCACAGCCAAAACCAATTTGTTTGTTAAGGTATAAAATCTTTTTTGCTATTTTTCGTTTATTTTACAGAGTAAGAACATTAGGTCGTGTGTTAAGGAAAAAATAGAGGGAAAAATTGTTTGACATTAGAGAAAACAGCAAAAATCAATTTTTACCATGTTGAGGGATTTTCGAACAACTTAAGAGCCCGAAAAATCAAACGCAGTAATGGGCCATTTTCTAAGGAAAACATTACCCGTGTTTTTTTGGCAATTTACAATCTATACAATATAGTAAAGTGAGAAACCATCCGCAGACAGCTGTGTTTTTGTAATTGAAATATCGTTCTATTGGATTGTCAGACAAAAAAAAAAAAACTATTCGTAATACAGGCTTGGCAAATTTGATTCTTATAGACGTTTTTCTTATTTTGTGATTTTGCAGCAACAGAAATGAAACAAACATTGACGTATTACATATGGACCGCCAGTAGCCAACTTCACGCGTGTTCCAACATAACTAGGGGCGGCATCAACTACTAGCGGGGAATCTGCGTAAATAATTAATTATTTACTATTGAAATATTTTGGTGGAAATTAGTATCAAACGACTTTTATTTTACAGAACACATCCACTCCTTATGGTATGAGTTACTTACAGATGAATATATTATCGTTTTCATTTAAATTCTAATGGTGAAATTAGTACACGTATTTAACACTAAAAGATGATGGCATTTTTGGACTGTTTTTAGCTGAAACAACTTTTCTTGGCTGTTTGTATGAAAATTTCAACCGACTGGCGGTCCATATCTAGTACGTCAATGGAAACAAAAGCAAAAGGAGTTTGTTCATAGAATGTATATATCTTGCACATATGTTAACTCGATGGTACACTCATTTTTAATTTCCATTTGAGATTCTGGAACACAGTTTTTAATTGTCTGATCTACTAATATTTATTGGAACAAAAAATTAAGCATATATAACAAAATGTATTAACGATTTGAGATTTGATTTTAATTTGCAAATCTCAAGATTAGTTTCTAACATAATATGTTTCAAACTACAAAATGTCAAATATATTGCCTCTGATGGCAGTTACCGCTGTTCGATGACAGTTCGTACTGAATATTTTGCAAATAGTAGTAGTATGTGATTTTATTAATAAATTCTTTAGGTTAAAAAAAGTTTGTACAGGTTTCACAATAGAGCATTGGCTTTTTCCGTCAGCCGAATTGTGCAAATATCAGCACTGGATTTGTAAGAAACTGTGAAAATAGTAAGTGTCAAATCTATAACATGCTGATGACAGTTTACACTGAATGCTTAGAAAATGTCAACAATATAAAAAATACAACAAGAGCACATTTTTGAATGGAAATGGCAGATGTAATGTCCCCCATAAGTATAAATTTTCCATAAACCTGATTTTACATAAAAAAAAAAAAATGATAATTTGTTTCCAGGTTTGAGTATGTTTGTGGGCAATCGAATATAAAATAAGAGCCACTACAACTTTACGAACATATCTTTATCGAGATACATGATTTTATTATAAATGCCGACAAAACTCGAATGAAAGTCGAAAATCTATCTGCAGTGAATGAGATTTGATTTCTCCTTTTATCGGTAGTGATCCGCAGTGAGATTTTTGTATCGAAAATCCTACTTCACTACGGATAGGTTTTCTACACGGGTAGGTACTATCATCTGTTTATGTCAAAAAATGCAAAAAGTATTTCATTCCATTTCATTGTTTTTATTATTTTTCTTTTCTCATATAAAGTTGCATTATTACTTAAAAATAAATGATTTAAATGCTTAATTTTATAATATAGTCATCACAATATAAGACATTTAAAATAATAGTTAAAGATGCTAGTGAAGTCACCAGCGAAATCGACAAAATGGCGATTAGGGTATCTTGAGTGATTATAACGGGTGTTTTTTTTCGAGGTATAGAACTTTAAGTTGGCATTACTTTTCAAGACGGCGACCGATTTAACAGCTGTCAAGTGATTTATTCTCAGTTTGTTTTGGCAATTCATCATGAACAGACTCACGCCTCAACAACGCTTGCTAATTGTGCAATTTTATTTCGAAAATAATGGTTCTGTGTGGAATACATATCGCGCACTACTTCCATTAGCGATGTTTAGCGATGAAGCGCACTTCTGGTTGAATGGCTACGTCAACAAACAAAACTGCCGCATTTGGAGGGAAGCTAATCCTGGAAACACCGTTACATCCAGAAAAACTGACTGTTTGGTACACTTTATGCGCTGGTGGAATTATTGGTCCGTACTTCTTCAAAAACGATGATGGCCACAACGTTATAGTCAATGGTGATCGGTATAGAGCCATGATTACTAACTTTTTCATTCCTGAATTGAACAATAATGATGTCCAGGAGCTGTGGTTCCAACAAAACGGCGCAACATGTCACACAGCGTTTTGGACCTGTGAATTGGCCTCGAAGATCTTGTGATTTAACACCGCTAGACTATTTTCTGTGGGGTTATGTAAAGTCATTGGTCTATGCGGATAAGCCACAAACGCTTGACCATTTGGAAGACAACATTCGCCGTGTTATTGCCGATATACGGCCACAAATGTTGAAAAAAGTGATCAAAAATTGGACGTCCAGATTGGACTACACCCGAGCCAGCCGTGGCAGTCATATGCCAGAAATCATATTTAAAATGTAATGCCACAAGATTATCTTTCGAATAAATAAAAAATCATGTCAATCGAATATTCCATCGTTGTTTTATTGCAATTCAAAGTTCTGTACCTCAAAAAAAAAAATACCCTTTATATACCTTCTATTTCTGTTTATCGTGGTTTTAAGAATAAAAACTAAAAACAATAAAAAGTCTAAAAATAGCCAAATAAAATTCTAGTAAGTGGAGTATTTATGAATGAAATTTAATTTTAAAGGTTTCATGGGCTTCACTCCAAAATTAAAATTGTATTTCATTCATAAATACTCCTAGTCCAAGAGGCGACCGGGGTTAATCTATCTCATCGCGGCTCTTGGAAAATTAAACACTAACCAATAGGTTTGGCACTAACATTTTCAAAACCGAAGATCTGACAATCTTTTTCAGGTACATTTGGTCAAAAATGTCTATTTCCGATGTTTTTTGCGACGATTATTCGTGTTTCTTTATTTTAAAACCATAGAAATCATGTGTAACCATTTTTATTGTTAAAAAAAACTGTTTTTATATTAACTGAACTTATAAAAAAGGTAAGTTATTTTCCACAAAAAAAGTTAACATATTCTTTAACTTGTGTGGGAAATGACTTCAGTTAAAAAAAAGTGAATCTATTTCTCGTGATTTCTAATCCCGTTAAATTATCTTTCTGTACCTATGAAAACATTTTTGGTCAAAAAACAGGGTCTCGTCATATTATGACCACACGAAGAAATAAATCATTTTCCTTTTGCCGATTTTTTTTATTTAATTTTCAGCATTGAATCAAAAACATACCATGCTTCTAGGAGTTTATTTAGGGCTTGTTTTTGTTTCACAGTCTCTGAGTAATAGCGTTTTTCATTTACAAAAATATTTGCTCTTTCCTTCAAAAGATTTGATCTTTTTGCATTTTTGGTGTTTCATTTAAATGAAAAGTGGGAAAAAAGAGCAAATCTCAACAAGAAAGAAGCGATCTCCCAAATTTGGCAGATTTGATCTAAACACTGACACATGAAAACATTTAAATGGCGGATTTTTGCTTGCGCGTTCTTTTTTATTTTAAAACTATTGGATAGTTTTGTATTGTTTCAACATTTGTGGCCGTATATCGGCAATAAAACGGCGAATGTTGTCTTCCAAATGGTCAAGCGTTTGTGGCTTATCCGCATAGACCAATGACTCTACATAACCCCACAGAAAATAGTCTAGCGGTGTTAAATCACAAGATCTTGGAGGCCAATTCACAGGACCAAAACATGATATTAGGCGCTCACCAAACGTGTCTTTCAATAAATCGATTGTGGCACGAGCTGTGTGACATGTTACGCCGTCTTGTTGGAACCACAGCTCCTGGATATCATGATTGTTCAATTCAGGAATGAAAAAGTTAGTAATCATGGCTCTATACCGATCACCATTGACTGTAACGTTGTGGCCATCATTGTTTTTGAAGAAGTACAGACCAATGATTCCACCAGCCCACCTGCCGGTGTTTCGACATACGCTTGAGGATTAGCTTCACTCCAAATGCGGCAGTTTTGTTTGTTGACGTAGCCATTCAACCAGAAGTGCGTTTCATCGCTAAACTAAATTCGCTTATGAAAATCTCGTTTTGGGCCCATTCGACACAATTTGCAAGCGTTGTTTAAGCGTGAGTTTATTCATGATGAATTGCCAAACCAAACTGAGAATAAATCACTTGATAGCTGTTAAATCTTTCGCCGTCTTGAAAAGTAATGCCAACTTAAAGTTTTATACCTCGAAAAAAACACTCTTTATATTATTGCACTCAAGAAAATACAAATTCATATTATTTTTCATAAAATAATACCTTACAATTTTTTTACGAATTTGTACAAATGTTCAAGTAAACAAACAATGGTAATGAATAATGATAATTGTAATTGAATGGTAGTTTAAAATATAATTGAAGGCTTATTATTTCTTAAAGCATACAAAAAACAAAGCTCATACTACAAAAAAAGCAGCCCAACATGTTTCATTTAAAAGAGCACTTCTTGATTTTGAGGGCAAATCTTTGAGATTTTAATGAAAAACGCTATAAGTTTCAAGTAAAATACTCAGCAGTTAAATTCATTGATTGCTTTTTTTTTATATTTTGCGCGCACTCAAGGGATTATGAATACCCTTAATATGATTAACACAGTACGAGCGTTTAGGAAAATTGGATAGGGGTAGAAAGGAGATACGAGATAAACATTGGTTTTGAATGCTTGAAGATTAAAATGGAGGGGGAAAAACAGAGCCGGGTAAAGCATTCCACATTCGTGTAGTGTGCCTAAAAAAAAGAGTCTCTGTACTTAACTGTTCGTCCGAAGTTGGGCTCAAGGGTGAACTCATGGACATTCCTTGCAGTACGAGTATTGCGGTTGATTTGTTTCAGGGGAGGAACGCAACTGGCTATTCGGCACTCTTAATAAAAAAAAGCGATAAAATAAGGAGAGGCAAGAAACATTTCGGCGGTGTTCAAGTGACACAAATGTTTCCGTTATAATCCTGTCCCCTATCATTTTTAAGGCTCTTTTCTAAATTCGATCTAGGAGATTCAAATAAGTTACAGGAGCTCCTGCCCAGACATGAGAATTGTACTCTAGTACAGCCCTGGGTCACACCAGCATTTATATTGAAGATTTCAGACTTGAAACCATCCAGTACTACTTGAAACCATCCAGTACTACTTGCTACTTGTATTGAACGGTCCGAAAGGTAATTTCTAATCCAACGAACTAGAGATTCATCAATACCGAAAGAATGCATTTTCGAAAAAAAAAGCTTGATGCCAAACTCTAACAAATGCTTTTGAAATATCAAGCGCAATAATCTTACTTTCACCAAAACGATGTAAAGATTGGTTTCACTTTTCGGTTAGATAAGCCATCAGATCACCAGTGGACCTATTGCTACGAAAACCGTACTGCAGGTCAGCGTTTCCATGGCCTTAGAAAGAAGGGACGTAAATGTAATCGGTCGATAGTTGGAGGGGGAAGAAGATTCGCCTTTTTCAGAGACGGGCTGGACAAATGCTGTTTTCCATCCACTCGGGAAGAGACCAGTAGAATAGGACAGATGGAAAAGCTTACGCAGTGGTTTTGCCAGCGTGGAAGCACACCTCTTCAGAATAATGAGGGAAATACTATCCGGACCAGCAATTTGTGTATGTCGAGATCCTTGAGAACTCTTGCAAACTGTACAAGTGCGAAAGAAGATTCACCCCATAAAACCGTTTACGCTCTCAAGTACAGGAGGTGTCATATCACTATGTGGCAGCGTGGAGTTAGCAGCAAACTCAGCTGCAAACAAATTTGCTTTTCTTTGTGAGCTGACCACAGGGATGTCGTTTGAGACGAGCGTCGGAACCGAGTTGAATTTTGTATTGTTTAGTTGTTTTCTGTCAAAAAAAAAGTTCTGAATATCTTAATTAAAACATACTTAGATATTGTGAAACAAGCCCTTAATGAAAATAATCAATTTGTGTTGGGATTCAAAAACTTGAAATGCTTATAACTTTTTTTTATATATACCTATTTTAGCAGCAAGTATATGGTATTTTCTTGTTTTGCAACCCAACGCCCTTCTAAAACAAATTTGTCCATATTTTTTTTTCAAGAAGGTATAGTGTGGAGATCAGCTTAAAAAGAGACCGGAAGTTGCCATTTCCTGACTAAACGTACCTGAAAAAGTTTGTCCGACCATCAGTTTTGCAAATTTTAGGGCTAAACCAATCGGTAAGTGTTAAATTTTGCAAAATACGCGATGAGATAGGTAATGTTACGATCGCCTTCCTATATCGGGGTTAAGATGTTTACAAACCAAAAATCACACTGATAGTCAAAAATATTTAAAAATAGCAACAAAAGGAAATTTGTTCCTAAGCGGGTAATTCGTTTACTTCTTTCTGGTTAATTTCTATTGCTATTGTGGAAGTACTGCCCTCTTTTTATGCTATAGGAGCCTTTTACTTAGAATGCACGAATATAGGTTGACGTTACCTAAAACATCAAAAATATGACCCATCTATTATTATCTTTACAGGTTTGAGTTGGTTGATGCGTATGTCTATATATAACATCAATATTATGAGAGTAATAATAATAATCTTTAAATTATTACACGTAAAAATTTCATATCATTTATGATGCATGTTAAATGAAAAATTATATAGAGATATGTATAGGTGTGTATATTATATCCATCCCTTCAGGGAAACGTTTATTGTCCTGTTACACAAAAGGCTTCTTTTAAAATCCATTTCAACTAAAGAGGCTTTTTTTTTTTGCTTGAATTCTATGAATAGTGAATTGAAAATGATTGCCATTATTGAAAGAAAAATCATTGAGAAAAGAAAAAGCTTTGAGAAATGCTACAATTTTGTCTGAAATATTTTCCCACGTAATCACCAAACAATTGCTATAAGTTTCCACCAGCAGCAGCAGGAGTTAGAAACTTTTTCATGATTGTGATGATAGGAAGAGAACGCAATACGGAAGCACTCCTTACGATTTATTTATAGACATGGACATCTGCTTTCATGTCTTTTTTTTTCTCCTTGCTGGATGTCAGTAATCTGACTACATAATACATACCAACATGGAAGAACATGCGACCTAGTGTCTAATATTCATCCACATTGTGTCCGTTCCTAATGTCCATCAAGGTATTAATTTGGAAGGAGAGATGATGAAAGTCGGATAGTAATGGCCGCCGTGTCTGAGCTATATATGTGTATCTACATTTTATGGTGACAAAAGACACCCTTCCTATGCATGTAACGTGTATATCGGATATCTAAAATATTTCATCAATATCGATTTAGTCAATTTTTCAACCTTTCGATTTTTTATTTTCATAAGGTATTGTGAAAACATTTGTTATGTATTTAGGTCAGATTATAATCATATTCGATATAGGATTAATATTTAAGGGTGAATATGAAACTTGAATATAATTAAAAATATTATAAGTGGTCGAACTGGGTCGCACGAACTTCCATTTATAATAAAAGTTTAATTTAATTGTACTAGATGCCAAAGCTGAACTAAATGCAGTATTTTGGCACTGCATCACATGCGTAGTCTCAGTCTTTTTTTCCAGAATGCATTCCCATTCTTTAAACTTTAGCACTTTAACTAGCAAAATAAAATCCCAGTTAATTTTCAAGTCTTTACTAAATCAATCGTTAAGAGCAGTCAAAAGACTTAAAGTAAAAAGAATTCAGTACTTTTAACTGCTTGAATTCTATGAAGTCTTTTAAAAGTCTTTTACAACATTCTTGTGACTGTTTGAAGTCTTTTTACTGCTTGAAGTCAATTATTAAAGATCTTAGTATAGTAAATTGACTTTAAGCTGCAAAAAGTCTTCAAGCTGTCAAAAGACTTCAAGCAGTCAAAAAAAATGTAAAAGACTTTATAGAATTCTAGCAGTTAAAAGTACTGCAATTTTTTACTTTAAGACTATTGACTGCTCTAAACGATTATTTTAGTAAAGACTTCAAAATTAAATGAGACTTTTTTTTGTTAAGTCGTAGTGCTCAGATAAAGTACTCAAAAACAAGTCTTTTAATTAAATTAAATGATGCCAGTAATTCTGTATTCCAAAATGTTTACTATTTTTTGTCAGACAGATGGCTTTAATAATCCTAAGCGAAGCAAGAAAGTCGTCAAACGGTTTGAAATAATTCACACTGGATAGTGGAAAGGTTTTAAGTTTATATGGCGAAAGAACGTTTTTTTATTTCAACACATAATTATTTTAAAACAACGTAACAAGTCGCCATTTTGATCACATTCGAATTTTATCACGTAAGAAAACAAACATACAGAAATACAGAATCGACCCGCTGATGTGCCGCCTTCAAAGACACGGCGAAAGAAAATATTGGATCAAAACTTAGCGGCTAAGTTTTGACGTCGCTAAACGGAGTGGCCGTAAAGCACCATTGATTTGGAATTCTATAATTAACCTTTTTGGAAATCTAGCTAAATACAATATATTATTCTTTTCGCTGATAGCCTGCAAATCATAATTAAAACATTGCTGATAAGTTGAAAGTGGAATTATCCTTTCAAGTTCTATCAACAATTCAATGAGAGGGCCAATGGAAATGTTGGATTTTAATACATCACTTGTACCATCATCATGTTCAGACAATCTGATTTTTAAACGATTACGTCCAATAAAGTTGCAACAGATGTTATTAACCAAATCTCTCCTAAAATATATATACAGTCAAACTTCTCTATAACGAACCTTCAAAGGAACAAACAATTGCTTCGTTATGTAAAGAAGTTTTTTACAAAATTCGTTGTACAGAAAATGGATTTAAAAAAAAAAACTGATACAAAGCAATAAAGAGGAAAAAGGAACTGAAGGAGTATCCCTCAAACCGAATAAATATGCGGACATTGCCACTATATATTATTCAATATCACACAGGGTTGCACAAGCTTAATTAATTTTTAGCTTAAGCTGTGCTTTTAATTCACAAGCTAGTTGGTGAATTATGAATTGAAAAAAATTAATTCATAAGCTATTTGGTGAATTGTGAATAAACCCAAAAAATTTGAAAACAAACTCCCAAAATACAAAATCCCGACACCGAAATCCCGAATTCTCTTTATTCTATTACTGTATTTGGTGATTTAGTATTTTGGGATATTGTTTTCGGAATTTTGGTGTCGGGATTTTCACTTGCTTATTAATTCACAATTCACAAATCACCAAATAGCTTATGAACCAATTTTTTTTTCAGTTCATAATTCACCAATTAGCTTTTGAATTAAATTTTTTTCAATTCATAATTCACCAGCTAGCTTATAAATTGAATATTTTTTAATTCACAATTCACCAACTAGCTTATAAATGAATTTTTTTCCAAATCATAAGTCAATAGTTAGGTTAAGGGTTTTTTTTCTAATTCATAAACTCGCAACCCTGAATTATCACAGTACTTAAATATGCAAAAAGATGACTTCAAGCTTTTTACTCACTTTTCAGAGAACTTTCATAGAATGATATGCAAACAAAAATAAAGAGACCAAGATTGATCTCAAGCTGTAAGTTCGAACTTAAAGTGTTGAGATCGATCTTTTGACGAAAGTTCAATTTGAGAAAGTTATAGTTTTGATATGCAAAAAGATGAAAAAACGACTAATTGCATGAGATCGATTTCATGAATTGTTAACCATGATGGGTTTTCACTTATTCAGTTCATAAACAATTATCAAAATAACAGAGTTTTAGAAAAATTTGTATAACAAAAAGTGTTTAAAAAACTGTAGAAGATTTAATATTAAATTCTTGTTTTGTGGAACTTTAATTATATTGTAACGTGTTACACAAATTATTAAAGAGTGCTGATTGTTCTCATCTCTTGAGGTAAACGCCATCTACCTGTTCGGTACATCTTCTAAATCTCTACATCTACTACATTGCCTACTCTATTTTGTACTACATTGCCTACTCGATATTGTTTCTAGCAAGTTCAAGAACCTTCCATAAGCCAAGCATTTCTGTATAAAAGAGTTTGAATTTGAAATCAGTCGTCTACAAGTCGGTAATTTGAAAGTGATAAAGTTTGAATTTAAAATAAAGAAGGTAAGAAGGAAATAAAGAGTGTTTTGAAATATTAAGTGGAATTAAAAGTAAAAAGACGTAAAGTGAGTTGTATTAAAACGGAAATAAGTTTTATTTAATAAAACGAACCTAGATAAAACCTAACAATATTTAATAATATATTTTTTGTCTTGCTTCATAGAGTTCATTAAAAAATGCAATTTTTAATTTGTTTATTGTGGCCCATCAACGGAGAAGAAACAATAACGAACTATACGTGCCCGATATTCAACACTATCGAGAACTCTGTGGGAAACATTTTTCCCTCAGAATTTTTCCCTAATTGCATAAGGTTCTCATTGCCGATCTTCCGAATATGGGAACAATTTTATGGGAAAAAAAGATTCCCGATAATGTTTAATTATGAAATTTCGTACTTAGCAGCTTAATGTTTACAGTGAATGAACAACAACGGTCTAGTCTTTATAATGAGATGGAACGAAAATTTTAGACAGACCTTATCTTCGGTTACTTGCGAAGAAGAAAGGGATTTTCAATGACTTTACATTCCTAGCTGCAGTGAGCAATAAAAAAAAAATTTAGACCTTAGAACTTGTAAAAAATAATGCCTAGTTTGAACACAATGAACGGATTTTTAAAAACGTCTTTAGTTTCATTTTAATATTTAAAAACAGAAAATGTATTGCAAAATATGTTTAAATAAATAATTGAATTTTAAGTTTTAAGTCAATATAAAAAGTTTAACTTACCGAACATTCGCCAAGGTGTGCCGCCGATTTTTTAGATATCGACTGTGATACTTTTGCAGATCACCGATGGATCCTTGTTCGGCCTGCATTTTTGGCAGTATGGAACCACTTTGTGGATTAGAACTATATAGATTGCTTGAATGATTGACGTTGCTGGCAACACTGCCACTCCCACAGCCTCCACTAATGCTTCCCACTCCACTATATGCACTGCCACTAGATGTTAAGGTTTCACTAGAATTAGTTGCTAATGCTACCACTGTCCTATTCCAGCCCGATTTGATGTGTTTCTTGATTTTCAGTTTGATTCGAGGTGATGGTGAGCTGGAATATTCCTCTGAACCACCGCGTTGCGAGTGTCTATCACTTGCGAACAATGATGCGGGGGTTGTTCGGGATAATTGTAGTGGCGGATGCTGGTTTTGTTCAGACTCTTCCTCTTCTTTAATATGAGGTAATGGTGACGTTTGAGGTTGGCAAACCCTGCTGGGTGGTGTAGATGATGCGGATGAATTACTATTAGCTTGATTTGATATTGATGATGCTATTGAGGCGACAATATCATCGGGGCTGTCTGATGTATCAGATCGTTTAGATACGGGAGAGGTGGGCTCTAAGCCCTCTGGTGTGGAAACTTTACTGGGAGTTTGTCCTTCAATAACAATGTTATTGAGTTCATCCGAAGGAATCGGCGAATTCGGCGGACTTGTAGCGGGGGCTGCTGAGCCCCCGCGACAAGGTATACAACAGCGAAACACTGTGCCTCCGAAGCACTTGGGCTTTGATATGCGTTTTGAATGCTCGGCTGAACGCTGTGATTTTTAAAAATATTATTTTTTGATGTAATATATAATGTAAGTTGAGATAAAATTCGTAGAAATAAATGAATGATGAATCGTGGATCGTTACTATATAAAATTATAAATTATATATATAAAATGAGAAATTATATAATTATTCTAATTTGACGAGCTTTTCAACTTTTTTTTTTTTTGTCTTTTTAATTAAATTTAAAATTAATTGATTATTTTTTTATGATCCTGTGACTCTTGGCAGATAACATTTGACATGATAACAAACCTTGTTCGCATGTTTTGCAGAATCGGTTTCCACTTTTTGACCACCATTATTGAATTTTATGTGATGGGAGAATTTAGCTAACCGCATTTTATGGCGGCAATACACCAGTCGACGAGTTTTCTTGAGATTATCTCAGCTCGAACCATTTTTTGAGTAAAATTATTACGTGGCATACATGGTGATTGATGAAGTTTGCAGATTTTACTGGCAGTATTGCTTTAACATCTGAAAATAAAAAGAAAAACAAAAGGTTATATAAAATTCTTTTATCTTTATTAATTTTTTGATTTAATCAAATTTTAAATTGCTTATTTAATATTATGTAGAAACAGACCTTGTGGGAAATCTGTTCTGACAATTGTGTCTTCATACCACTCAAACATGAAAATTGTAAGCGAAATAGAAACAGAATCAATTAACTTTTTTCTTATCATTTTATTTTATTTATTTTTTCGAAAAATCGACTTTTGAAATAAAGTGACAGGATTTTTAAAATTGATATTAAACAAAATTCAACTGAGTAGAATTTTATTTGAATGTGTAGATTTTCATAAAGTGCTACATATTATTTGAACGTTTTGGTTCTCAGATTTGGATTAATGGAAGAAAAAAGTAACTATCATTTCTTTGGAGTGTTTTTGTTATAAACTGATTTAGAAAAAACGGTTTTCAATTTAGTCCAGTCAAACTAAGCTTGAAAAAGACAAATAAACGAAAAAAATCGTGTAGTTTTAATTTTGTTTAGGGATTTTTAGGAGAGACTCCCCAGTGCTCACAGTAAATAATCTGCGGTTATAAGGGTCATGGCTAAGATATATTCCCATGGTTGCATTCTCATATCTCGAAAACGGGGCGTCCCACACTGTGGCAAATCGCCAATCTAGCTGGACAAAATTAACAACTCACGCTGGATCAATTGTTCACTTTTATATCTATACACATAAATAAAACTAGAGTGTCTGCTTGTAATGTCAAAATAACAGTATTTTACTACACGCATATGAAAGCATACACAACCCTTATAACTATAAATACACATTTTCAAATTGTTTGTCCGTCTGACTGTCTGTCTACCTGTCTGTCTGTCTGCCTATCTGTCTATCTGTCTGTTTGTCCTAGCTAATCTCGAGAACGGCTGGACCGATTTCGACGGGACTTCCACTGGCAGATACGAAATACTAACTGCTTCCGCAAGTGAGCTGTGAAGGGTCGATCCTTGCCTGGCAAGCTCGTCAGCACTTTCATTTTTCCTGAAAACCACTGTGGGCTGGGACCCACATCAAAGTGACCTTCAAGCTATCATTATAGCCTGCGAAATCGTTTTCGTTTGTTTATAGTTCGTTCTTTGTATATAGAAACTATAGTACGATTGCAACTAGAAAATTCTAGGGTTTCGTGTCGCCAAAGCGGAGCTAGCCCTCGACCTTGGTTGACGTAGCATGACGTGGGTATTTTCATGTATAATGAAAGAATTGAAGATAATTGTTTGGAAAGAGACGGCAATGTATACAGGTTCTGACAACAATATTTCGATAAAACAAGAAAAATATAACAATACATTAACAAAAACCAATTGTTTGGACTGTTTTGTTTACAAATTCTTAAGTCTTAAAACTGCCGAAACCAGTTCACTAATGTCGACGCTAGATGGCCGCCAGGGAAATTTAGGGTGTTTTCATAAACGTCAGACTAATAACTAAGATCTGCAACAACAAAAATGAATAAAAACAAACTTTTTAAACAAAACAAAAGTGGTTTGTTTTTTTATACGTAGTATTTTAAACATAAGCTATTAAAATAATAAGAAACAAAATGGTAACCTTCAGAAAATAAGTGTTTTTTTTTATCAATTTTATGATTGCAGATCTTAGTTAGTTTGACGTTTATGAACACACCATTAGTTTTGACAATACTATTAAAATATGTATGTATACAATGGTTCGTTGAAGATTTGTTTTTGACGCTAAATATATAATTTTCGGTTGATTTTTTTATTTAAATCATTAAAAATAACACTACAGTACTATTAAAATAAAATGATGCTAAGTCTTCTACTTGGTTGAATATTTTAAAATAATTTAACTAATTTTCATAATAGAATTTGTATCATTATTAATTTTATTTCTTTGTTATAAAACTACTAAGTAATTTAAGGGGAATTCTGCTTTTTAAAATTCGGCTTTGCTAAATTCTGGCTGGTAAAAGAAAAAAAATTATTTTGTTTGCGACCATATACAGGGTGATTCACATAAGGTGTGCCTATAAGATGAAAGCGAGTAGGTTAGGTTGACACGACAAGAAAAAAATCTAATGGAAGGGGGGGAGGATGGTCTGTCTCTCCCCGTTTAGGCAAAAGAGGCAATTTACTAAAAAAAAATTACATACAACTGAAAAAAAAAATTCAAAAAATTAACTGTAGAACCTACAATACCACGCTATATCGTGGAAGTTTTTTCAGTTTTAAGTCATTTTTTTTAGAAAATTGCCCTCCTGCCTAAACGGGGGAGATAGACCCCCCCCATACGATTTTTTGTTTGTCTCAACACAACTTACTTGCTCATTCTTATTGGCACACCGTAAAAACAAAACGTGAATTACAGTTATCTACCTATATTGTTTTAAGAAAATCAGCATTTGATTTAAAGTGCAGTTACTAGACTTCGATTTTTTTAATTTTGTCCAGCTAGGTTGGTGGGTCAACACACTGTGGCGTGGTAGCAAAAACAAAGTAGCAACAAAAAATTAAGCTGAACAAATTTCCTACAATTTGGTTATTTAACAAAAAAAAAAAAAAAAGACTCGTCTTTGAGATATCCTCTCTGGAAAATAAATAAAAAATTTAAAAAAATAGTTTTTTTCGACAAACTTCTTGTTTACTTCTTACAACATTTTTTAAAATAATTTTGTGAATGTTGAAAAGTGTAGAAAATTAAATTCCCTTTAAGAATATACATATGTATAGAAACGTTAATTTATGATGATACAGTAATTTATAGTGTAAGTAAATAATAAAATGTATTAGTGCAAAAATATATACATATTATAGGTTATGAGGATTTGCATAATATGCAAAAAAGTTTTTTACAAGTTTTAAGTAAGCCAAAAGTTCACACTTATTTTACAAAAATATGAAATTATTTTTATTCGAAATTGTACGATAACCGGTTTTCCAAATATTTACAAAAAAAAAAGTTAAATTAATAAAATTAAAATTAAACATTTTGTAAAATGTTGGTATTTATATTTAATCTAGGTCCTTTTTAGTTTATTTTTTTTTTTCTTAAAATGCATTTAGCCGTTCACGAGAAAACTCAAGAAGAAAAAAACATCGTATGGGGGGTACTTAACAGGTTCCAGAATATTGTTTGCAATCACAAAAGAAGAGAATTATTTACTTATTACCATTGTATAAAAATTTCTATAGTATAACCATGGAGCAGCGCCATCTAAAGAACAACAGTCGTCAACAAAACAAATTAATAATATACAATGTATTTTATTGGCTCTAAAATCCATATATCCTTGACAAGAGTCGTAAACAAAACAAAAATCATATATGTTTACGACTGTTGTCAGAGTTACAGAATAGACAACTAGTAAATGCACGAACCTAAAATTGTGTTATTCACAAATTTCATAAGATGGCTAGGCGGTGATTATTCAGCATGAAAATACTATAGAAATGTATATGCAATGATATAACAAAAAACCATCTTCAAAATTATATTTTGAACTAAAAAACAAAAAACCAAGTCCTTTTAGAAAAAAATTCATAAATATCTTTCGCGTATTTTTTTTTTTTTGTGTTAAACACACAGGTAACTTGCCATAAGAATAGGTTTGTGTGACCCAGTCTGCCTTTTGCGAGGAAGTGACAAATCTTCCAAATATCAAAAGTATCATTGTCATAAAAAGTGTGCATATGACCTTAGTCGTTCGGACTCAATTAAAAATTGTAGATCCCCTTCAATTCTGTAGAACTAACACACACATAAGGATTGGTCGAGAGAGTATAAGTTACTAGATCTTGTTTTTTTTGAGGTATCGGTGATACTAACTTTTTTTTTATTAAAATATTAAGGTTAAGTAAAATGTATGCAAGAAACAACCTTTTTAGAAATAAAATAAAAAAAAAATGTTATTGTTGGCTTTTTGCTGCATACTTATCAAATCATCCTGTTCCTATAAGTTAGTATTATAAGTTTAATTCTAAAAGTGGACTAAAATGTGGGTGTCTATATGCAAATTATTATACCGTAGATATCTATACTTTTATCAAAACCTCATAGCTGCTGTTCATACTCGTATAATATGGTTCATTCAGCATGTTACATGCTTCCATATTCATCTAATCAAACAAGAATATTCTAAGAATTCCTTTCATCGCATCGTCGCTCGTCGTCATCATGATCCAAATAATGGTCCTCTTTTGAAATTATTATTTTGCTTGAAAATATAAAAGCACACGAGCAGTTCTGGGGTGTGAAAATTAACACGAACAAACTTTCGTGCAAATAAGTGGCATCGAGCTTGCAATTTAAATTCATTGCTGTAGAACGATACAATGATATAGAACAACAACTATATTGTTCGGCATAATTAACTTTTAGGGTGCACAGCAAGCATGTATACACTGAAAAAAATATTTAAGTAAATTTCTGTGCATATTAAACCAAATGTGTTTTTTAATTTAGTTAGCCACCAACAAAATAAGAAACATCTTACCAATTATGGTAGAAGTTTTCAAAAAAACTGGTTCTAAATAGAAAAGAAGAACAAAAACTAATACAAAATCATCAGTTTGGATTTAGAAAAAAACATCCCACGATAAACCGCACGATAGAGTTTTGGCGTTTGGGTCTTGTCTTGAGTACAAACTGCACAGGGACCTCCCCAAGCAATTTTATGAAGTATTCAAATCATATAACCGATCGACCCTTAAGAGTATGGTAGGAACAAGTGTATTCGGAACTTAGAAAAATCCAACACGGTGTATTACAAGCAAGTGTCTTAGGACCAACGCTGTATTTGTTATATACTAGGGACAGTAATGAAATCATGTCAATATTCAAAGCATTTGAACAAAGAAATATTTTATTTTTCAAAGGAAGTTGGATCAAATTGTTTTTCGAAGTACTTCAACAAGTTTTTCATTAAAACAAAAATAAAATAATATTTAAGGTCAGCACATCGTACATCGATAAACAAAAAAACAAAAAGAAAGTAAAACATTTTTAATTAATCAAACCATATTTTTCTCTTCGTGTATTTTTGAAAACAACACCAGATTAAATCAAACACCCTGCGCTTGGCAATCTTATTTTACAAAATCCATAAATTTATCTCAAGTTCTTTTAACAAAAACAAAAAATTAAAATGCTTTCGTATTTTATGTAAATATAACTTCTGCGAATTACACACATTGTTTATGCAATATTCTAGATTTTTGACGTTATATTATAATGAACTTTTTGCATGGGCGCCAATTTCGATTATTCACTTTCAAAATATGACACTAATCGTATGATGCTTCTGAATATTTATTTTTCACTTTTACTATTTTCACTGCATTTATAGTTGTTGTTTTATTGTGATTTAACTTGATGTGTTGGTTTGATGAACAGAAAGAAAAATAATAAAAGAACTAAAAACATTTATTTGACAGATGGTCATGATGGATCTTTTGGCATTGCACATCAGAAGATGCATTCAGTAGTTGTGACAGCTACTTTTAACACATTTCCGCATGCATAGATACATCCGGTTGTTTTGAATGGTCAAGTTTGTTGAGTGTTATTATTATCAATCATTTTGATGGTGCATCATGGCATCGCATATATCTTGCTTGCAATTTTATATAATACTAAGGTGACCATTGGTGTTGAATTGGACGTGATGGAAAGTGACGTATTTAAAAAGATCGTGCAAGTTTTAGTTTTGAATCCTGTCTTTGTCCAGTACTTAAATAGAATTATTTTAAATTTTTTATAGCATTTTAAATACCACATAGAGATCTACTACAATAGTTGTTATTCTATTACAATCAATTTTGCATATACCCGGTGAACGTACCCATTTAATTTGTCATATTCTTATTTTTTTGTTTTTTGAGCGTTGTTCAGAGCTTCAGATCGTTGAGCAACTTAGTTGCGAGGGTTTTCTAGTTGCCGGAAGCGCGAGCCATTTTATCACACAAACAAAGGTAATGAAGTAATTACTTTGTTTTGAAGACTTCAATAAATAAAATTGGGACAGCTAAAGTTGTTGGTATAAAGTTATCAAAAGCAATTGCAGATAAAGTTGATACGTAAGTTCACTCCCTTAAAACCCCCGTCCACAGTAAGGAAATCAACAAAAGTTGCCGCAACTAAACTACCAGATTTAGGTCGTTTTCGCTACTAAAAATATGGTCACCATAATACATAAAACACTCAATTTCAGAGCATAGCTAAAATATAAACTCTTGGTTATATTTTTAGAAACTTTTTCTTCAAAATAAGGTCAAATCATTCAACAAACATAGGAGTAGAATAAGGAGTTCTATTTTATTATAAAACCAAGATACAAGCATAGAACATACATAAATATATATATTTTTTTAAATCCAATAAAACATGCAAACGTGTTGTGTGTGAAAACATAAAGTGAAAAAGGTCGGTTGTCAGTATCTAATGCACAACAAATTCGTGACGGCTTTTTCGTGACCAAACTTAAGTAACTTTTATAATACAGGCTCGAATTTATATATGGCTGTGTGTATACAATGACAACATAGGTTTATAATACCTCTTGTTGAATGGCTAATAAAACAAGCTTTTATTTTAGTATTTTGAAGTTCTTGGGATTTGTATTACTTTTTGACATGTATTACCATAAGTCTGAGGGAGGGAATATTAATTTGGTTTATAAAGTTTAGAAAGCAAGCACATTGGAGGATTTTCTTTTTATGAATTAGGTTTTAATGAAATGTTTTAATTAAATGGAAATTAATATTCTTCTTTAAATTTTGAAGAAAATATTTTTTTTTTTTTAATAAAATTTTGTTGAACGTTGACTCATAAGTGCCTTGCACATCAGACGCGACCAGCGAATTCCGAAGTGTACATATTCACGAATTTCGACATTTTATTCACATGACAGGTGGGCGGTAGCTGCAAATCGTCAGTCCACAAACAGATAAATGTTTGGTTAAACTCGTGCAAACTGTTCATTCGTCGATGTGGGGAATGCGTTCCGATGTTATGGATTGTGAATTAGCATTCGAAAATTCATTGAATGATGTTGTTAGTCATGCAGAAATATTTAAATGAACAATTTTCTAAATTAATCTAATAAATGTGGTGTCTGCCCCTGAACAATCCAAAACCGTGCGGCTCGAGCCAGTAGTGGACCGATTAGGATTCACTTAAGTGTCTCCAAATAGTTGAATATAGTTGAATAAGTATTGAATACATTTTTATTTATAAAATTTGTCCCCACATTTTTACTCTTTCAGAACTCCATGACAGATAAAGTACCAAAATCAGCCAAATAAACAGTAAGTTGAGAATTTTTTTAATTTGACTCAAACTGAATCTTATTTTAGTGCCAAAGCTTGCAGCAGCAGAAAATGTACGCTTTGGTTCAGTATTCATTAGAGGAATAGACATCAAAAATGAAAAGATAAGGGCCATTTAATCAAACGATATATTTCCAATTGTCGAAACAACACAACAAAGGAATTTTTAGTCCAACGTTTTCTTTAAGCTGGCTAGTGCCGCTTTCATTTCAAAACCCACAACTGGTATTCTGTAATTACTGTGGATGGAGGGACGCCAAGGAAATAGGAATAAAATATCGATATTGCCCTCATCTAAAAAAATGGGCCACAGAAACACATGAAACAAAAAGAGAGATGATTCTTTTTGAGGGTAGAATTCGAGTAAAATGTTAAGAAAAGACTAAGAGTCGTTTCATGAAACGATACTCAAACACTTATGATCTAATAAATCGTAGCAGTTTATGCAAAGGATTTATGTATAATATAGATGCTTAAGTAAAGGGTGTTTTTTTAGAGGTATAGAACTTTAAATTGCAATAAAACAACGATGGAATATTCGATTGACATGATTTTTTATTTATTCGAAAGATAATCTTGTGGCATTACATTTTAAATATGATTTTTGGCATATGACTACCACGGCTGGCTCGGATGTAGTCCAATCTGGACGTCCAATTTTCGATGACTTTTTCCAACATTTGTGGCCGAATATCGGCAATAACACGGCGAATGTTGTCTTCCAAATGGTCAAGAGTTTGTAGCTTATCCGCATAGACCAATGACTTTACATAACCTCACAGAAAATAGTCTAGCGGTGTTAAATCACAAGATCTTGGAGGCCAATTCACAGGTCCAAAACGTGAAATTATGTGGTCACCAAACGTGTCTTTCAAATAAATCGATTGTGACACGAGCTGTGTGACATGTTGCGCCGCCTTGTTGGAACCAAAGCTCATGGACATCATGATTGTTCAATTCAGGAATGAAAAAGTTAGTAATCATGGCTCTATACCGATCACCATTGACTGTAACGTTGTGGCCATCATCGTTTTTGAAGAAGTACGGACCAATGATTCCACCAGCCCATAAAGCGCACCAAGCAGTCAGTTTTTCTGGATGTGATGAATTGCCAAACCAAACATTAATGTCATTTTTGGTTGGTGACTCAAAAAAGCTCGGAAGCATCCAGAAGTCTTCTGAAACTATTCGCTTGGTACTTAGATTAACTGCTCTTCTCTTAAAAAGAAGATAAAAATAGTTTTGAAGTTAAATTCAGGATCAAAACCAGTAGCTCTCAAACATTAAAAATTTGATACTTAATTTTTCGGTTAACACATTTGATATTTCAACAAATTGGTTGACATTTTATGAAAGTTAAAAAGTTTACTAAAAAAAACAAAGTATATAAAAATAAAAAGATAATAAATATTTTAAATAATATATCCAAAGCAATTTTCAATGTATTTTTATTCCCAAGTTTAAAAAGATGCAAATTTGCGTTGATGTTTCACCACACCAATGACACATAGTATATATATACTTCAGAATCCAAGGTTCAGCTGTGTTTGCTTGTTTGCTTGAAATCCTTGATCGAAGAGTTCTTCAGGATTATCATCCGAAAATGACATAAGATTTGCTCAAAATTCTGGCAACATTGTCCACAAACTCTGCGACGTCCGAAAAATCATTTTTTTTATTCGTATAAAGGCGCGTAAAACTTGGTGAGAGCATGCATGTTAGAAGAGGTTCTAATTCTTTTTATCTAAATATTCATCCCAACGACGACGTCTTAAATATATGGAAAAGAAGGCTTCCTGTTCTGTAATTTCGGTTTTTCATTTTTTTGTAACTCCGGCTTCGGAGTGAAACTCGATGACCGCTGGGCCGATTTTTATGATTAAGATAGAGTCAAAATAGAGACAAAATTACCAAAAATTGACCATCGTATGATGACATTTTGACCAGTTAACGAAGACGCATACCAATATCTGCAAAAGTACATCTTTTCTTTGGACACATTCAGACCAAATCGATAGGCGGTATACAAAGGACAAATATAGGAATGAGAAAGAAAACGCCATTTAACAATTGCAAAAACATTTTTTAAGCAAACAAAACGTTGATTGTTTAAAACGGTGATGGAAAAAATAAACTCAGATAATCGGAATTTATCTTCAAGTCTGTTGGCGCTCCAGCCGATGGAAATTTAAGACGATACAATGATCCAACTGCTGCAAAAATATTGCCTTTTAAGGAGGAACAATTGAAACGGTACAAAGACTACCTAAAACCTAATAGATCATATGACTCTCTGCAACGGTGCAAGGAACTAACTTTACGGGAACTAACTTCACATGGAAACTAACTTCACCACTCACTAGTGGGAACTTATTTAATTTTTTTTTTTTTGAAGTAAATATGAGGCGACTTTGGTACGGTGCCCCAACAGTTGAGATTGGTGAGGGGGGGGGGGGAATGCTGAATACTGCAACCTTCCTGCCTGGCCTACTATAGGAATTGGGGTGGGTCCGAGTTTGGGTGAATACGAGTTTGGGGGCGTGCAAGTTTGGGCATGCAATATTTGCATTTTGTATAAAAAGTGTAACGTCATCCGAAAGAGTGAAATAATTTCCCACAATTTCCCAACGTTAAGTTATTTCTCACTCAAAGTGGAAATTGACTTCACCAAACAAAAGTGAAATGCTTTACCACTAATGGTGAAGTTAATTCCTTTGCACCCTCTGCAACTGCAGTACCCCATATTTCGTTGGGAGGGTAGATATATTTGGATACGATAGTTTGTTCAAAATGCTTAACCCGATTACAGGTAAAACATTAATTACGATGTTGAACTTTAAACTGTTCGACTTCGGATTTGCAGACTTTCTGACAATTAAGAATGTCAGATCCATGAACTACTAAGCTTTTTTATTGAAGTCAAAGTGTCACGGTTTATGTGAAAAATATGCGATTGATATAAACAATGTTAAGAGTGAACGACTACTGTTCATTAAAATTATACAACAATCCAAACTACGATACGACGACGACATCCACTTTTGGGATGATGTGAACATTGATAGAAATTCGCAGAATCTTGGACAAATGGCATTTTACTTAATTGTTGGAAATCTTGGAAGTCCTCGCCATATAAAGTATTTGCACTGCTGGCCTTATGGAATATCTTCTTTAAAAACAGTACCTGTTATTGTCTGCATCTAATGGCTATCAACTTAAGAGATTGCTGCTAAAAACGAAACAGAAATTGATTGTGTAATCTTCATTGAACTTACGTATATATGGTAACCATGACCGATTTACTTTGCGACTGCGAGAAGATTGATCGATTTATTTAACCACAAGAAGACAGATCGATTGCTTTTCGCTAATTTGCCAAACCATCTTCTGATTAACTGTCTGAGTACCTGACATTTTGAATCAGATTTGCCATTCTCCAGTTTATGATTTTTTTTTCTATGTTGATCATAATTTTTTCCCATGTTAAAAAATAAGACAGACGCTGTTAAAAAAAAAATGCAGCACAACAACGAAAATCTAACTCAACAGTTGGTAACCCTATTGACATTTAAACAAAAATTTGTAATGCTCCCTAATGCAATTTTGTAAGAGCTTTGAAATGGACATAGCTTATTGAAATCCATAATGGTCAAAGTGAAATTTAAGTATCTTATCTTGCATTTGCTGCAAATACCAAATGAACAGCGTATACCGCGGCTCAAATGTGGATGTGGTCCATAATACAGGATGGATACTTAAACACGTTACCGCGAAGGTATACAGATACTAATCAGTGCTCCATAATCGAAGGCATTTTTGTTCTTAGAAAAACAACAATGGTCACAAAATGCAACCCTGATAAGAAAATCCCACTCAAATTAGGTTATACAAAAATCTGAGTTTGTTGCTTAATTCTACAACAAGAAAACAATTGCTCAGTCCGTTGAGGAATGCAACCATACATATTATTTCATATAAAGCTATACCGATTTCGAAGTCTAACACATAAAGCATTATATGGTCCAGTTTTATTTTTATCCAAATCGACAGTTTTTCTTTTTCAAGTTTTGAAGAAATTAACGCAAATAAGGTATGAGGCTGCATAAAATATAAAATCTAATAATTTTACATGTTACTTGATCTGTGTTTTTTCGTCATATAAATCCCAACTGGACAAAATCCCGACTGCCAAAATCCCGACTGCCGAAATTCCGATTGACTAACTACTTTTTTTTGGTAAAGGCAATTTAAAACTGCATTCTTCAATATAAATTAATTTTTATTTTATTTTATTTTATTTTACTTTTTTTATTTTTATTTTTATCTGGCAGGCACCTGAGTCCAATGTTTTCATATTCAACAGCACCTGGGTGGCCCGCTTCGCGGGTTTAAAGGTTTTTAAGTCTCTCTCTCTCTGTAGTCAGTCCCGCTAACGCAACTTCGTTGCTCCACTTAGGGTATGTCCAGTCGGCTGGCGGGCGCCTGAGTCCAAGGTTTCCAAATTCAACAGTACCTGGATGGCCTGCTTTGCTTCTTATTTTCTTCCTTTTTCAATTCTTATTTCAAATAATCAGTGTAAAAGCAAAAAAAAAACGTACGAAAACGTGCTAAAATCGAATATTTGTATTCGTTCCATTCGGAATTTTCAACTAACAGTCGGGATTTTGGCAATCGAGAATTTGGTAGTCGGGATTTTGTCTATATCCTATTAATTCTAGGATAAAAATCCTGCGTGTCTTTGGCCTTTGCCAACAAACATGAAATTCTAGAAGTTTTCAAAATTAACATAGGTATTCGTCAAATAATGGTATAAATGATTCCATCTCAAAAATATAAAAAAAATAACCTCAAAAGTATTCAAAAGAAGTGTTTTATTAATGGCATTTTTTTTATCGAGAAACTGTCAAAGTTATTTACTTTGGTTTTAAAGAAAAATTTAATACAAACATTTTAAATTCTCTTTTTTTATATATCCAAACCCTTGTCAATATTGGAGATATGGAAAAAGTTTCAAAAGAAAATTGTAAAAAACAAAACACCTGTGTGAAAATCGAGGGTAAGAGTACCTACTTTCAAACTTTAAATAGAAAAAATTAAAGAAAAACCTTTTTCCTTTATTAAACGACGACATTGAAAAACCAATCATAATGAGAATGTAATTCAACAAGTTGCCTCCCATTTTCTTTTATTTTTTTTTTCTTTCTTTCTTTTTAGATATACTAAGTAGGTACAAAAAAGAATGAGAAAAAAGCAATAAACCTAGATATCATTGCTCATAATAAGCGGCTTATAAAAGTGTTTAGGGTTCAGGGTAAGGATGCAATAAAGTCCTTCAAGGACGACGAAGACGTATTAAAAAAAAGAAAATTGCTACCTACACTGCCATCAAGTGAGTGTAGGTGAACCTAAGCAAATACTTGAATAAAATTATCAACTTACCGAGTGCACCATCAACCGACAGATACTCGTATACTTGCAGAAAACTTATTCTAAGCACGCTACGCGCAACAACGGAATCAATAAAAAATAGATCCCCATCAGGCAGGTAAGTACCCTATTATAATATACGTTCGTATGGAAGGTGCACAGCACACACCTGCTACAACTCCCGCACATTGCGCCGCAATCTCTTCAAAGCACAAGCAAAGCAATCAAATTAAATATCTATAGATGCCACCCACTTAGCGAGAGTGCTGACATCACCTACATGGGGGAATAGCTACAGGTTATCAAAGAATTATACATTTTTTCTTTAAATATTTTAATGAGTATTGACCATAATGATAAACTGAGATAAACAATTAAGTTCATTAAAATTAAGTTATTTTTTTAATTTCTCCAGATTATGTTCTTCAATATTGATTGGATCGGTTATATAATATTTAGATACGAAATCAAACAGGTGTTTTGATTTAAAATAAATAAAAAATTAATTTATTAGCACCGACATCTCCGAAGAACCACACTCTCTTTCTCTTGTTAAGTTCTGCAGGATTGGAGGCAGGAGACCTACAATTTTTCCTCAAATCCGAACTACTACGGTGAGATGCACTTTTCATTGCAATGATATACTCTTGTAAGATTTCTCACTTCCTCGAAAGAGACAGTGCTCTTGACATAATATTTAATGTACTCAGGGCTCGAACCCAAAGATCCGGCGTGATAGTCCGACACACTGACCACTATCCGCCCTATCCGCCACGGGGCACAACTGTCATAAATAAAGGGTGTCTTTAAATTCACTCAATTAATTTTTTTTTTAAATTTTGACAATAGTTGCCATCCATTATAATAGCAAACAAAACTGATTTTTTTATTTAAAAACAATTTTGCAGGTCAAGTTAAAAAAATAAAGTGCGCGACTGGGTCGCACGAACTTGCTTGTTCTTGTGGCAAGTTGCCACGAAAATAAAATTGAATTTAATAATTCTTTAAATAAACCTAGGCAAAGGAAAAAAAATCATATGAATTTTTCACAAAAGTGCTAAAATTTCTTTTTACAAAGATTCAAGCCAAAATCAAAGTGTGCAGAAAATTTTGCTGTCTGAATATAAGTTTAACAAAAAAAAAAAATATTCCAAAATCGTTAGAGCGGTTTTTAAATAAATCGATGTTTACTTAATATTTTTTATAAAGACGTTTTTTTTCAAATTTGAAAAACGCCATTTTTATGTGCTTAATTGTTTGCATTTTATGCACAAAAAATAAAAAATAAATGTCAAGCCGTTTTCCAAATTCTGAATTTACAAAAAAAAAAAAAAAAACAAATTAGAAAATTAATTAAAACTAAAACTAAGCTTTTTTGCAAAATGTTGTTATTGAAAATTGTTTTGAACAAAATTTTTTTTTTTTGCAATTCAAAAAAAGGAATTTTTTTCAAGAAAATCGTTGGGGCCGTTTTCGCGAAAATTAAGCTTTTTCAAAACCGTTATATGGCAGCTCCGTTATTTTTTTGAGCTAAAAACAAAATTTCAATTTCTCCTCTAAGGAATGATCTACAAATCCCACCTACATACCAATTTTAAAGTATATCGGTTGAGCCGTTTAGGCTGTAGGTGCTGATACATACAGACTGACATACAGACAGACACATACAGACAGATAGACCCAAAGACAGACATAATTTCCAGACACACTCTTGCGTCTTCGCTATCCTCGTAATGTCATGTTTGATTGTTAATTTTTTTTGTCTGCACGAATGCATAACTTGCCTTAATATAGTAACTATAATCGCAAGTAAAAATTATGAGTAAAATAAGTGGGCAAGGGCGGCTTTGGCTAGGACGGCAAAATGTCCTAATTCGCCATCTGTCTACTTAATTTAATGCAGAAATAGGATCATCGGATAGCTTTCGGCATCTCCATAATCGGGAATGCTATTGAAATAAATAGAAGACTTCGTATATTTAAATAACAATAATCATCTATTTTGATCATTTTCAATAAGTTAAATTTAAAGGTGCATTTGTTCCAACCATCTGGTAAAAGATGCATATTGTTATTTTATTATTGAAAGAATTTTCAGAAAGTTAATTATGCAATCTTAGGCCGTTTATATTCCGCAAATCTTCTTAATAAGCGAGTTCACACCTTAAACAAAGACGAAATGCCATTACCGTGATATATTGCACACGATTATTTCCATGACCAAAGAAGATATGAGACCATTTTATCAAAAAAGGTACCTATTCAAATGAGAGGTATAGATTATTATCAATGTTGCTGTTTCAAAAAAAAAAAAGAAATTCTAAAACATTTCCAAACACGAAACCAATTCAAAATCAAATAGGAAATCGCCATAGTGGCTGCCAAAATAAGTTGCATATATTTTCGTGTGCATATATTTTTAAATATTAAATACAAAACTCCTTTAATTTTGAATTTCATATTAATTTTAATATAATATAAAATGCAAATGTTTTTTGAGGCCAATTCGATTTATAAATATACTCAAAACACACACCTACGTGTGTTCGTAGGTGTGTGCTTTTGCTTAATAAATAATGTCATTAAAATATTATATTAATATTTCGAAAATATTCCTTGCTTAAAAGACTCACACACACTTTAATAAACTTTTCAATACAACAACCCATGTCAACCAAAATGAAAGTATAAAAATTTATTATACGAATTTTTATAATTATGAGTTCCAAGTTCTTTCGAATTTTTGATGAATATGGCATAATGGGACCGAAAAAAAATATACATTCACTTCATCTGTTGAAATCATGAGCGAAACTATTTTGAATTGAATAGGTAGTGAACGAAAATAGACTTTGTTTTTATTTGAAAAACATTCAATATAATTTAAGTAGACTCCAAAAATAAAAATATAAAAAATGTTGATGGTGTTGAAATTAATTTCTGCTTTAAATTTGCCTGACATTAATGAGTCAGAAACTGTTGCCAATAACGTTATAGGTATAAATTCTGGAGACTTTTCACTGAAATTTTAATTCATTCTTCTATTATAACGGTACCTACTTACATAATAATTTTGGCATTGGAAAATTATTTTCGAATTTTCTTCAAAATTGTAATTAATTGCTACACATGTCACTTGTCATATGTTAAATAGCTTACTCGAAGATGTCAGCGGTTTAATTGGTATTCTAATCACCTCAGGGATACAAAGTTGATTCTCATCTTTGACAAGCCATTGGGGATTATAATAATAATGTATTTTTGAATTTATTTTAATGTCGAACAAGAAAATTGGTTCGAATGCTGCAAGATAATGTGTGTCTCTTAAAAATATTTGAAGGCAGATGAAAATTTGTTGCATATTAATTTTTGAAATATGTAATAAATTTTAAAATTTTGAAAGCTACTTAGCCTTGTAAGATAATGAGAAACGAAATTTTTAATCGAATGTTATGAAAAGAATGCACTACATATATACACCACACCTACGACGCGACGTGAACATGAAAATTATTAAGGAAATGCGTTTTGAAATACTTATGTCTTCAACTGCCACCAGAATATTTCGCTGCCACATCGTGGTTGTCGAATTGTACATTCTTTAGTTGCCTTTTTAATTTTAGAAAAATAGTTGGTATATTAAAATGTGAGAACCAACAAGAACTAAGCATTCCATTAGACTTCAAATGCAATTGTGTTTGAGTAAAAATTTGATCAATTATTGCGTTAATCAGTCATTTTCAATATTGATTGTTGAAATTTGATTAGCTATAGTCTCCGCGCCTGCGGTTAGGTAAGTTATTTTTATCTTCCAAAATACTAGTCCTAGTGCTTGTTCAAGGTATACAGATACATATTTGATAATAGTCAATTATTGGCCTCAATTAAAGGAAATCGGTTAATTAAAAACTTGAACCAAGGTTGATCTACAATTGTACCACTGGTCCTTAACTAAAATAAAACAGGCACTAACAAAACAATAAACATATCAACACGAACATGCTCTTGTGGCAATGACTGGGAAATTTGTCAACTTTTCACCGTGTGTCGACAAGAAAGCACTCACACATAAAATTTTATCAAAATTGATCGTATTTTTTCAAGAAAAATGGAGTTCAAAAAATTAACTTTTCAAATATAAAAACTTAATTGAAAAAATTCCTCAAAATCAGTACAGTCGTTAAGAAGATAATCGGTAATAAAAAAGTACCGTTCTATTGCAGGTACCGTTAATAAGATTCTATTTTATCCGTAAATAATAAATGTTTAGATAAAAGACCACTCATTTTAGTTTTTTTCGAAACCAATCGTATGGTAAGTAGGTACCGTTATTTTAAGACCTTGAATTAAAAATTTTTAAAAAAATCCGACACATACATATATTAAAAAAATACTTTTTATCAAGTTTTAAGAAAATCGGCATAAACGTTTAGACTTGTTATTTTATCACTCTTCATAAAAGCATAATGTTATTCTCGAACTAATGACGACAAATACCTGTCAATGTGTATACTAACCCAGAGGAAAAAAAAAATGTGCAATCAGAACAAAACAATTTTATTTAAGTAGAATTAAAAATAATTTGGCTTCGAATACGAAAGTTTTAAAATGATTGTTTCGAAAAGAAATTTGAGATCAAAGTATCGTCAAATCAAATATAGCCGAACTAAGATACCTACAGTTATAAAATGAAAATCAAATACGAACCATTAAATTTTAAGTTGGCGTAAGGTCTTTCAGCGCGTTTTCACTGCTCTTAACAGAAAAATTTGACTATGATAACTGATAGGATTTGTTATTATAAATAGGTTTTGACGTTTGTTTTCATTCTTTCACAGATCGAAAATCGAAAGCGTGATAAATCGGAAACTGACCCCCAGGTATATTTCGGATTAATCAACCATAACTGCAATACATAAGGCGTTTTTCTTTTTTAACGCTGTACAGAGCACCGAGCAGAGCCCGAGCACACAGATTATGCTCTGAGGTGCCCTGAGGTGCTCTAAGCATTATCTTCTCATAGTAAATATGCTCTGTGTGCTCAGAGTTAAAAAAAAGAAACACATTTGAGCAATTTAACTCACTTATGGTTGGAAATTGAAATTATTATTTTAATAATTTATTCATAACAAGTTAATTACATTTGCCACCAGAAAAACAAACTCCTTCGGCCATTTTGCTCTGTGTGCTCCGCCGATTTGCTAAGAGCTCACAGAGCATGCTCTGAGCTAACTATGAGCGAAAAAGGAAACACAATTTTAGAGCTCAGAGCGCTTAGAGCTAAAAAAGAAACAAAGATTTTTGTTTTGACATTTCAAGCTCTGCTCCGAGCGCTCAAAGCTAAAAAAGAAAAACGCATTTAGTGTTAGAATCAGAATGAAAGAGCATTATGATTTCTCAAGATATTTTTGTGTTTGTTAATTTAAAAAAAAAATGCATTCGATCCACAACCACGAGATCTGATATAAGCGGCCGTAATGAAATGAAGAATTCTGGAAATATATACATGAGTAAGATTCTCCAAGGAAACACCAAATTGAGTATTGGGAACTCCAATATACTCGTAAGTTAATGTACACCGAGAAAACTCTTCTTGAGCCCATTGATCTTTATTTCAGTTCTTGGTTATCAAAGTACTTGAAGATAAGGTGACGGACTCATGCTTCGCATGCCACTATTAAGAGTAAAATTCAAAACAATTCAAAACATCGTTTTCTGAGGTCGAACTAAACAGCCAGATCTTTGCCGAGAAGTTGGAGAGTTGTGGTACCAGTCGAGATCATTGACATCGTAAAAAAGGAAAAAAAAATAGTGGAAGGGGTTGATATAGAATCCGGGTAGGGTCTGGCGACTTCTTGCTCTTTCATATGGGGTCTTTGTGATATGAATTCGTTACTTTAGCTGAAACAATTTCGATAATGTTGTATGAGTGTCTCCTAATTCGATTGCAATATGGTCAATCTAATTGACTGTTAATTGATTACTTAAACCACATGTGACTACTACGTTTCTATTCACCACAAAATTAATCATCATATTCTTTATCGGGGTATTGTCGTAATATCAGTCTGCTAAACAACAGTCCTAGAATTTTTACGACGACAATCATTGTTACTCAGGCACTCGAATAGAAAAATCTCCTTAGTTGATATATTTAATTAACAAAACCCTTAATTCACATCTGATTTTGTTTATTATTATCAACCCATCAAATATCGAAAAATAAACCACAAATATGTGTGTAGAATTAACAAAAAATCCATAATTGAAAACCATTAATCCGCGAATTCTTCTGAAGTTAATTCCAATTCTTTTACACACATAATCTTTTTAAAGGCTGATGTGTAGCTTATACCACAGCTAATATACAATGCTTAAAGCTATAAAAACCTTTTTAATTAAATGAAAATAAATCACCCCACCAGCCCACATACTTAATAACCTCACGTAGCCCTAAGGTACATCCATTGAAAATTGCCAACCCATATAAATTTATTGATTAATTTTTCCACTCCTCTCATTACTAAATTTATAAAAAAAAAAAAAAAAATCTAAGGAAGCTCCACACACGCACGTAATACATAACATACACTGTTCTTTACCAACAGACAGACATACCTTCGGGGAAAACACTTTTCTTATTATTTTTCTCCTGTTTTTTTTTTTTTTTGTATTTTCTTCCCGGGCGAGTTTTTTAGCGTATAAAAGATCCCAAAAGGAAAAGTTCAAGATTTTCCACTTTTAATCCTGCCGCGTTATACAACACAAACCACAGTGGAATTGTTTATAAACTTAAAGTCATCATTATTGTGTTATTTTGCATCAGTATTAAAAATATATAGGTTTGTATTACTGGGGTTGTTTTTTTTTTTTTTTTTTTGCATATATATTTTTATTTACTTTTCAACAGTTTATTTATTTTTTTTTTTAATTTATTTTGAATTTTATTCCATTACCATTTTTATCTCTCTTGAATGTAATTTTTTTTTTTCGGTATGTGACTCAACAAGTATTTGAAGAAGTTCTGCTAGAAAGGCAGTTTAACGTAGTTATTTCGGATAAAAGGAGTTGGAAGTTTGTTCGTAGATATATCGACCGTGAACACATTGGGAATTTTGGAATAGCATTAAAAACAAAAAATGTGGAGTGAACTGTCATCAGCAAGTTAGAGCTTACTATTTTTACAGATTCTTGTGTATCCAATTCTGACATTTGCATAATATTCAGTACGAACTATCATCAGAAAGTCATATCTTTGAAACTTTCTAGTTTGACAGACAGCTAAGTATACCAATTCAATTTTGACAATTGCTGTATAGAGCATTTTAGGTAACAACGACATACATCTTTCTCGTTCGCACAGAAGTGTCAAAATCAGCAGTTCACGGATGACAGCTTAAAACTTTTTAATTGTTGACAAATTGATTAAAAACAAGAGTGGAAATTTTAATGTTCTACGCGAAATTTGTGAATAGTGTAGTATTAAACTTCTAAGTCACGCAAATCTCAAATTTCACCGGAAAAAAAGAGCGCGTTTTACAATTATTTACAAAATACTTTTTACAAGATGTTAAGTTACACAGTCTGAAAAAACGCTATACATATTTAAATGTCATCCGTGAAGTGTGAACTCATTTATTTTTTGACAACATGGTTAAATTTAATATATCATTGTATATACATTTTCAAATGTGTCATTCACATGCTTCGGTAGTGGCGCTGCTCCATAATATTACTATAGACTGTCATCAGAAAGTAATAAATCTGACAATTACTTTTTTGACAGATTCTTAGAGCTAGTTATGCAAATATTGGAAACGGGCTCCAGCTATTATTAACTTCCTAACTCGGCTTTTTAAGGTCATTAATCGTGTTTCATTTTTGGTTAAAATTTTTATCTATACACCAATATCCGCGGTTGTGGTTGACCCTGTAGGATGGCGAGTACATAAAAAAAACACAAACGATCTTTACTCTTCGATGCTTTATTACTAACTTAAAGTCTTTTTAACATTAATACCTAACGATACCATGTGATAACATAGTGCTTATGGCACAAACAGTAATATGATTCGATATCTTATTTATCGAGTTCTTGTTTCTTACATTCTTTTATACATTGCTGTATGTTTCATTGAAACGAATTGAAATAGAATTGATAAAAGGAATATGCAAGTGCATTAGTTTGCGCACAGGGTGCTTCTAATATTTAAATAAATATTAATATCTCATTTTAAATCTGTTACAACCCAGAGGTGGCCAAGAATAAAATTGACTAAGGACCAGTTGTACAATCGTGGTTCAAGTTTTTAATCCACCAATTTTGACAAATTAGCTATGGAAATCAGTGGTTTAAGAATTTCAACCACGTTGAACCACGATTGTACAACTGGCCCTAATATTACATACAGTTATCTTGAACCAGAGCTCAACCTCAGTTAAGTAGTCAATTTTAGATATTAAAAATAGCTGAATCCCGAATCAATCATTAATCAATACGAAATCAGTGAATTAAAAATTTTAACCAACAATATAAGCCCTTTACAAATCTAATTTAGAAATTGGCAGACTGTTCAGTGCTAACTGTCATTAGAAGCAATACAATTGACAGTTTTTAGTTTGAAAGATATGTAGGTTGTGGCACCTATTGCCGAACAACTCCAGTTCTCGAACTCTTTAAGAAAAATCATAATACTTTCATTGTTTCTTGAGTTTCCTTTTTCAAAATTAGTATGAGTTTCTATGTTGGGAAAGTTTAGCGAGAAAACCAAGCAAAACTGCAGATATAGGAGCGACTACTTACACGAATATGACATTTGCGGAGAGAACTGTCATCGTAAAGCGGTGCAAATTTGGAAGCGGCTAGCTAGGAACAGAGCTGGCTAGAGAGACATGTTGGTTGAGGCCGTAGTCCATCCTGGACTGTAAGCGCCATCTTAAGTAAAAAAGTAACCTATCATAAACTTCTGTTACACAAACAAATAATTTTTCTTTTTGTAAAAAAAAAAGGTGAAGTGTTACAAAATAACTAATTTATAAATGAAAATAATTTCACGGTCATGATCAGGCTTCGAACCACAAACACAATTCCAATAAATAAGGTTATAGCACGCGGCCTTTACTATAATATTGTTTTACTCCCTCCCCCACCCCATAATTTCTTGAGAGCTCTTTCAATTCAAAAGACTTCAATGCCTCATTGATTTTGGAATTTCATTCGAACACAGTGTTCACGCCCAGATAATATCTCTTCTAAGAATCACTTTCTCTACTTAATAAGCCCCTGCCTGCACGACATCAATGTGGTAAATATACATATATAAGCAAGCAATCGATATAGGTACTCACGGAAAAGATTTTACGATAGATTCAATGCCATTACCCATTCTAAAAAAAAAAAAAAAAAAAACAATTCCTTCATTACCTCTCCACATGAAAAGACAGGCTCATGAAATCCATTCCATTTCTAATTTTAAAATAACGAATGATCCGCAACTCGTAAATTGATGTCGAAAAATTTCTATTATTTCACAAAAGAAAAATTCCTTCGTGGCGTGATTTTATCCGAAGGATTGTGGGACACACACACCTTATGTGCTGTATAATTGGAACAACCGAAATTTAAATCAATTTATTCAATAAATTATTTTAATATATTGATCCTTATTTACAATAACGCGATATTTATTCGCTTTCTGTTAATGGCATAGCATCGTCATCATCAGGATTTCGTTTCACACAAATGTTTGACTATTTCGACACTGATTGACGTACCCGTTCCTCATTTTCATCTCAAAATCATCATCTATTTGCATATCTCTTTGGAAATACCATGGCCGATTCGATAATATTTAGCTAAGGACTATGGCAATGGTTTGTTTGTTGTATTAGGGTTTAGTGTGAAATCCTGCAGGAGCAAAGTCCTTAATTATTATTTCCCTAGAAATGGTGTTGAGGCTGTGTCATCATTGTAATTGTGTAACAGGTCCCTGATAGAATTTTGCAAGCTAAATATTTCTCTGTTGGAAATTCTATCCTGGGGGATTACAGGATCTAAACAATCGAAAAGGCATTCTTAAATGCCACGTTAAAATATACATAATGACAATGTCAAGAAAAGGAATCTCAAAAATAAGTATAGGGAGATTTACCAATAATAAATTCTGCAGGGTTGCGATGCTTCTATATCTATTATACCTACTTATACATCAGCTGACCCAGATATAATATCTCCAGCCATATTTATGTATATATGTATACTTGTACACAACACAATAAATATTCCCCTAACGATGTCGACTTTGAATTAGGAGCAAGCATCTTCTTAAATCACTTCAGGGAGGCTGGCCTATGGCTGTCCTTAAATCGACGACATAATTGATTTGAACGTTTCGCTGTTAACGACTTAATGGGACTAAGAGCATGTGTGTTAGTTGGGGAGACCTTGTGAAAGTCCATTTTTGTTTTGCCAACGTTTATGTATAGAGGGAGGTGTTATCCATCGAAAGAGATTTTTGTTTGTTTTTCCTTTGGCTTTTGATTATTTTAATCATTAATTATATTTAGTGTCGTCCTCGATAGAAATTGGATGATGTTTGTCTATTTTTTTCTGTTGGCATAGCTTAAGTGTCCTTTTTTGATTGACATCCACATCATTTTTTTTTTATGTTTATTGTACATATACTAACTATCGTATTTAAATGTTCTTATCGAAAAATAAGGAGTGTTTTGAAAATGTCTGCAAGTCATTTCGCCTTACAACATTCCATTATGTCATTGACCATAAGTAACTTAACTTGAAGAAAAAAAAAACGGACCAAAAGATGGTCGAATTGAAAATTTTGTATAGAAAAGTATCGAATTTAAGAAGCAGTGGTTATAGACTTGAACTCTAAGGAAGGTGTCAAATTGCAAGGAGCATACGCATACACAGTAATGAAAATTTAAATAAATTCAAAAAGGCTAGAAAGTCCTTTTTTAAATAGAGTGGGATGCTAGCAAGTGTTACGTGTGTCGTTGCCCCTTTTATATGTGTCCCTTAAGTTTTGTTTTGGGTCTTTATTAAACATAAATAGATATAAAAAAAGAATCTTCAAAAATTAAAATTTTGACCACTGCGTACGGAAATATCCTTGAACCTAATAACAAACAATTTGGCGGCCATTTTTGAAAATAGTTAATGAATAGTTTCACTTATTATTGTTAAAATATAAAATATATGCAACAGTTGGCGCAGTCGGTAGGATTACTACCTACGCTTACAATGGGAGATGTTCCTCTGGAATGGAAGGGCAAGCAACAAAAAATGCATTGATGTAGAAATGTACTGCTGTAATGTATAATAAAAGCATAATAATTATTTTATGATGTTTAGGAAATTAGCCGTTCTGTTTGTCGAAACGTATGCAAGTTATTAGAAGAATACATTTTTGAGAGCTTGTTGATACTAACGGAAAAAAATCTTTAAAGCAATTCAAAGAACACTGGTGCACTGGTGCACTGGAGCAAACTTTGCTGAGGTTCTATTTATCGGGAAGGTTCCCGGATAATCTTTGCAAACTTCGAGCATTGTAACATTCGGTGGTTCTTTTTAACTTTCTGTACAGTTTCAGAAATACATTCCTGGTAAAACATCTAGTTCCTCGTCATCATGCTTTTTTTTTGAGAAGACTGTGTTCCTTTCTCCTCTACTTTTTATATAGCTTGCTCGCAGCTTTGATCATTTTATGCAGAACCCACGCCATTTTAAAAACTTTTTTTTAGCTACTTGTGCTTTCATTGTACCTATACTCATCGTCAAACCAAGGGTTTTGTTGTGGTGGCTTTGTGAAACCCAAAATACGTCAGATGCGACATCTTTGATAGATTCGTGGCAATGTGGCAATAATGCGAATGGTGTTCAATACTTGATCGTGGGTCTTCAAACGTGTCAACGATTATCCACGACTTAGCATATGGGGTTCTCGATAGATGGATTGGACTACAATGGCCGAGTCTTCTTAATAAAGAGGAAAGTCACCGGAATTTTACTAATTATTTTAAATACATAAAGTATATGTAACAATTGGAGCAGTCGGTAGGATTTGAACCTACAATATCTAAGAGAAGTGCTGATTCTTCAAACGTGTCGACAATTTCTATTGGAATGGATGAGTAAACTACAAATGAAAAGTAATTCTGCAATGCATAAAAAAGCATGAGATTAGTAGAAACTCGAGTGCAAAAAGACTTTTTCTCGTTTTTTCGTCGGAGAATAAATCATTTTTTTTTAACGTTCGGGCATCCATCATGCTGGAAGAGTGCCTTACGTTAATTGCAATGTCTGTGATCAATTTCTTTGACAGTGATTTTTCAGGAGAGCTCTTAATTTTAATGTTTCCACATTCACATTAAATCGGCAAATAAATAGTGTGGCATCGTATGAAAATCACATTAAGTACCTATCGCAACAGCTTATGGGGAACAACTGCAGTCTTCTTTATTTAAGTGGAACATAACTCCAAGAAAACTTAAGCCCTCAACAAGCATAAACAACTTTCGACAGTTGTTAAAGAGTCCTTGACAGATACGAACTTATGGCGCCGTTGGGAAACATAACAGCATCTGACAGCGTAATACAGCTCAGTCCTCGAAAGCCAGATGTACTTAGCTAAACAGCCTCCAACAATCATAAAAAGTTTCTTTAACCCCGAACTTTCGATTAGTAAAATTAACTTCAATCTTAACCTAAAGAATTTAAAGGGTAATTCTCGTTTATTCCCCAAATGCTTTTTCTATTTTAAATTACATAACATGAATGCCTTTCTAACTGCATCAAGTGTAAGATACTTCAACGTCTGGTACTTTTTTTTAAACTTAAGAATGACTTCTGGAAAGAATACCCTGGAAAATGTGCATTTAAATGTCTTTACATGTCTTTAAATGTTTTTGGCACCTGTGGAAAAAATATTTTATTCTCGACCAGAATCTGACCTTGGGCGCTGTAAATAAATGAGTCTGCTAAGCTGTTCGCCTTCTGTAAGTGGCATTTTTGGAGCTCTTGATGGAAAGCAAGCATTAAAAAGAAGTATGATGAATGAATGTAAAAGTTCAAGGATCAACTTATGCATTATCTTAAGGAATTAATTTATAATATATTTTTATCTTTATTTATTTTACCATCTAAAAAGCATCATCGAAAAAGAAAAGCTTTCAAGATTTCTTCAAACTTTACTTATAAAAATGATGCATTATGTACACTGAAAGAATATCGTTCGTAAAACAATTTAACAGCTTTTTTCAAATTAAAAATATTTTAAAAAATATTGTTGAACTACTTATTTTGGTCAAACTTCGAGATTTATAAAATCAAGACTTTATGTCGGCATTTTGAATCTGAGTTTCCACAATAATGGGAATTGAAAGGAGAAATTAAACGCTTCAAGGTGTCCTGGGAAGTTCTTGGGGCAGGTAACCAGAGAAAAGAGATTAGAATTTCCAGTTAGTCATTTCTCCTTTCATCAAGGCTGTATTGGTGGAAGCTCCCAGATAGAATCAACTGTCTACAGTTTCAGTCTGAATGAACTACTTATTTATTTATTTATTTATTTTATTTATTTATTTCGAATAAGGAACTTAATCTTAAGATATACATCTTTTAAATTGATTAAGCCTAAGAAAAGGACTTTTAATTGATTTACAAAAAGATATACAAAAAAAAAATGATATAAAAAGAAGATAAATTTACAATATTCATAAGATAATATTCATATTATTAATATTAATTAAAAAATTCAAAATTAATACTAGAAATAAATTTAAAAACTTATAAATGTATACTAGCACCAAATGTAGCAAAAGACAAGTTAATACCAAATAAAATACAAACTTATACGGTAGACAAATATGTTAGCAAGTCACGCTTAAAACACGTTAAGTTATTTGCTCTTCTTAACTGACGAGGCAGAGAGTTCCAAAGGCGAGCAGCGTTAATCAAAAATTGGCGCTCAGAAACAAGGCAAGTGTGTGAAGGGATTACAATTTGATTTGTACGAGTTGATGAGGAGAATTGGATTTGGTTATATAAAAATGAAGGTATTTGGGTCGAAATAATCTTGAAATACAACACCAGTGTTTTATATTTGAGGTAATTTTCGAAACTAACATTGAATAAACTCTTTGATGGTCCAGATATGTGGTCACGACGCTTGAGCCCATATACATATCGGACAACATTATTAAATACTACATTTAACCTTCTTAGGGAACAAGAGTCTAAACATGAAAAAATTTCACAACCAAATGTTAAGATAGGAACAACGAGCGTTTTAGCCAACATTTTTCTAGTTTCTATGGGTGTGAAACTTTTAGTGAGAGATAACGTTCTCAGTGCTCCATATGCTTTTCCAACTGTTTTATTCACATGGGTTTTCCAAGTCAATGACCTGTTGAAGCATATTCCCAAATTTTTAGCTTCGTCAACATACTCTACTGGTGCTCCGTTTAACTCTACCACTGGGAAGTAAGATAAATCAAGTGTTTTTTTTTGATATTACAAGACATTTTGTTACAAGACATTTTGTTTAGTGGACACCAATGGGTCGGGCAAAAGAAAGCTGAAGAACAACAATATCTACTTCGTTGGCAGTTGCCATAAACAAAGGCAGCTTCTTTTTCTACGAGTTCCTGGAAAAGACGTAAGACCAATTAGCAATGCTATAGTTTTTACATGGGATAGCAATAAGGATAGCTATGTCCAATGGGATTTTAACGCTAAGCTAGGAGGAGAAGACGTAATGTCTTATCAGAAGATATGCAATGACTTAAATGACTTCATGCAGAAATGCAGGGTCTATGAAATAACTCCCACGAAATAAGTCCCACTTTTAAAAACGAAATAAGTCCCACCAAAAATTGCTATTTTGAAAGTGGGAGTTATTTCGTTTTTAAAAGTGGGACTTATTTCGTCAATTGGTGGGACTTATTTCGTTACGCGTTTGGGACTTATTACGTTTTGAGTGGGAATAAATTCGTTTTGTAAAGTGGGAGTTATTTCATACCCCAGAGAAGCCATGAGAGATAAGGACACAAAATTATGGTTCTCCCTTTTACGAAATGTCCAATATATAACTTTTTGCAAAAGAAAAAAATGAAATATAAGGCCATTATGCAAAAAGTTATATATTGGACATTTCGTAAAAGGGAGAACCATAATTTTGTGTCCTTATCTCTCATGGCAATCCTTTTTTTTGTTATTAATTAGTAAAGTGGGACTTATTTCGTTTATGAAAGTGGGACTTAATTCATTTAAGAAATATATTATTCAAGGGGGAGTTATTTCATTTTGAGTGGGAGTTATTTCATTTCAAGTAAATTTTTAAATCATTTCATTTTGGTGGGACTTATTTCGTTTTCAAAAGTGGGACTTATTCGTGGGAGTTGAAATGCATGTAACGTTTTGGGGAGAGTACGCAGTTCCCCTATTTCGATATCCAGAAAGGGACATGGCGAAATCCTTATCAATTACCCGTGCTTTAAATTATGCTTAAAATGTGCCTTGGTATTTTAATAGTACCTCCCGGAAAAATTTAATAAAAACATGATGGTTCGATGACAGAAGTGACGACGCACACTATTCTGGGAACAAGCATCGAAGAAACCATTTTTTAGTTTTTTAAGGGTCGTAGCTGGAATCAACCAATATTTTTTCCATCTAAAGCCTAGTATGCAGCTGAACTTTACATGAAAATTTGTCTGATACCGTTTTGTTAATATTTCGTCTGTGTTTTTGGAGATGACGGGAAATTTCGTATCACTTCAGCTGCATACTAGGCTACTTGGCTTAAGCAGCATTTTCAACCTCATTTCGCTGGACAAATTTCTGGGACGTTAATTTTAGATGTAACCTTTCTCCTTATGAATATAAATAAAATCAAAGTATTTGCATCTGGCAAACAAAATAAATTTACTGAACCAAGTCCAATTGAGCTGTTTAAATTTATTGTGAAATTCAGAATATATGGTAGTTAGTTTGCTGTTTCAAGCTTTAGCAAGTTATGAAGAAAACTGTTTCTTTCCATAATGCAAGGACTACTTCCAATATTATATTTAAGTATTTGTGTGAAAAGAACAAATTAAGTTAATAAAATTTTAGGCGGTATTTCCCCCCAATTGTGTGCTCTTTTTTTTTAAATCCGTTGTTTTTAATGACTTCTTTGAAAAATTTATTGAAACATCGAAATGTTCAGCATTCTTTTTGGCGATATTTCCAAGTTGATTTTGGCGATATTACCTAACGCCAAATTGTATGATTATCTAACTTAGCGATACATACTTCATTACAGTTATAGAAACATAAGTTACGCATTCGTACAAAAATAAAAAAAACATTTCAGATAGCAATCAAATATAACATAACGATGGTAGCAAAGTCAAAAAAAAGTGGGTCTGGAACCTACAGCCTAAACGGCTGAAACGATATTATTTCAAATTTGGTATGTAGGGTTTGTAGAAGAGAAATTGAATATTTTTGTAAGTTCAAAACACAACGGTACCTGACATATTACCGTTATAAAGAAGCTAAACTTGATCGAAAACTCCTCCAACGATTAGAGTTAGTTTCTGTCTGGTTGTCTTTTCTTAAAATACAAAACAAAAAATATTAACGATACCTCCTATCGAAACTTTATTTGATTTACTTAAGTTTTCTCCTGATTTAATCATTCATTCTCAAAAACTAGATTTATTTTGGCATTCAGTTTTCTGTTTTTTGACTAAAAATTAATGAGTTCATTGAATTTTGAAACTAAAAAAAATATTTAATTTCACAATATTTTGAAAAAAATAAGTTTAAAATTTTGTTTTCAAAATTTCGAGTTTGAAAATTGATTTTTCAAAAACAGTAAATTAAATCAACTTTATTTAAAAAGAAAAAAAGAGAATAGATTTCCGGCTTTTTAAAAATGTATAATATGGCATTGTAGGTTGAACCATTGAATTTTAATAATTTTTTTTCTGATTTAAGTAATTTTTTTTAGAAAATTGCCCCTCCCGCCTAATCGGGGGAGATAGACCCCGTCCCATACGATTTTTTTCTTTTCTCAATTCAACCTACTCGCTCTATCTTTTTGGCGCACCTTAGGTGAATCACCCTGTATAATTGGTATTTTAAAAAGTCAGCTCCCAAATTGGGACATTTATGGAAAAAACTGCATCAACAGTGCATTTTATTTTTTGAAAAACAAAATAATTTCAATAAGCACTTTAAATTAATTTAAAAATAAAGAGCTACGTAATGTGCCCTTTTTGGAAATATGTGTCCTTGCTAAATTTTTAACAGTGGGCTTTTTGCATCTTGCACATGCACCGAAAAACATCTTACAAAACCATATTTACTATCAGGGAATAAAGCTCATAATTTCTTAATTAATTTTAAGGTTTTGTCAATATTATTTTTCTAAAAAAATAAATACATTGTTGCAAAAATGAATTCTCACAAATGTTACCACTTTTACTTTTTAAAATTGCAACTAATGATTTCAGAAAATAATAAATTTATTCGTTAACTTAAATCAATAGTTTCTTATTTCATAAACTATGATTAAATTAATAAATTGATTAAATCTCATAAAATAATCAAACGATGCAATTTATTGCAGTAGCGTGTCGTTTCCTTTCAGTGTAATTCATAAGAAAATGAATTATTAAATAAATAACTGTTTCAGTAAGAACATTGAGATTTAAGTCTTCTCATCGTTTTTACTTAAAATTCTTATGAAAATTTCATAATATTATATTATGTATATATACGTTCATTATATTAATTTTCTTTTCATCTCGACCTTTTCTCAAAAGAAGCTATCTTTTTTTTTCTTAAGGTGATGAGAACCTACTTTAAGGTAACAAAAAAGAAATCCAACTAAGCTCTTGGCTTAGAGTACGTTAAAAGCATTTTACCAATACCTTTCTACAATGAGCTGCAAAGGTTATACAAAAAAAAAAACATTCCAACCCATGATTTAATTTAATCTAGACACTGGTTGAGTGTTTGGAAAAAGTTTCATGTGAAAATATGTTTTGTGCGGCTTCCATTAAAGAATACATAAATATAAACAACAACAAAAAAAATATACATCATTTAATACATTCCTGAATAATCCTAGCAATCAATTCGGAGAAACAAGAGATGTTTTCTGTAAACTTCAACCTTTGGTTAAATTATATTTTTGTTTCGTTTACATTGCGCGCCTTTGCCTTCAATAAACATATATCTTTTATACCACTAAAAGTAAAAACACTGCCGAATATAACTTTTGTGTTCTTTATTACGAGGTGCCCGCCTTTTGCCACCGCAAGCTACCACCACCGCGCTGCCGACAGAACCTTGTTATTATTTTTGCTCCCTTTTGGCAAAAGGCAAAGTTCCGTAAATGTCACAATTTATTACAGGGTGGTTCATAAATATTTAAAGTGCACCTATTTACAACAATATTAATTATTAGTAAAATAATATCTGGCTCAGCTATGTAAATAGCAATATAGCTCTTTATTTACCTATATAAACACAAACATTTTGAATTTGAATTTTAATTTTTTTTTATTCAAATGACACATTTTTTGTTTTTTAAATCAACAACGCTATTGTTAATTTTGTGCTTAAGCTATCATTAAAAAAAAAGTAACATGAGCACAAACATTCTTAACCAAAAACGTTTGTGATGCTGAATTAATATGAAATTGAGCACGATAGTTGTTGATGAACAACGCTTGTGATGTAAGAAATATGAGAATCGTCTTTTGAAACAAATTAACTATACGATAGATTTGTTGATTTGAATATGAAACGTTTTTAATTTTAAATACAAACATGATATTTAAACCAGAAACGTGTTCATTTTTACAATATTTAGTTGAATTGTAAATTAAACACATTTGTTATTGATTAAGTATAAAATCAACTATGACGTTGTTGCTTGCAAATTAGAACATATTCAAATGAACTTCAAACATGTTTAATTTAAAAATGATTATGATCCTTATAAAAACAAAAAATTATGACGATCTTATTTATTTTCATCACGAAACTTGCTTAGATTCACAATTATTGCTGAATTGTTAATTAACAATAAAATATGTTTAAACCAACCAAGCGTTTTTCTTTCGGTTTGCATAATTTAAATCTCAAAGTTGGTGCATCACTGACATAAGATATTACTTCAAAAGTGCGTCTAGTCAAACCGATGAAATGTTTACTTGCGATTACATATATGTATTTTAGTATTCCATTATACATTCGTAAAAAAAAGTTTTGGGATAACAATCAAACATTACATTATACATTTATAGAGAAAAAGAGAAAAGTCGGTCTGGCAATTCTGTCTGTATTTGACTAAATTTACAGACACATACAGATTAACTGTTTAGCCCGATATTTTTTCAATCTTCGTAGAAAGTCTTTTTAGAGGTTCAGGAATTTTATTTTAATTTTATCCTAGGTCTTAAAATAACGATACCTACCATATAACCATTGCCGATAATTCCAAAAAAATACGATCAATTTTGATAAAATTTTATTTGAGTGATTTGTTGCCAACAGTTATGTCTTTCATTTAAATTTGTTTTTTCCGAAGAAAATAAGCACTTGCCATATAAAACAGTATATTTTTGATACCGATTATTATCTTTTCAACGGGTCCACCGATTTCGACGAAATTTTATACTCTAAAAGTTGCAAACAATTAAGTGTCAAACGTATAGACAATGATTGTGCTTGCTCGGTTTAAAAACTATGGCTGACTATTCTGCCAAACGGGAAATCGAACGTTCGATTCATCTCTTCGATTCCCGGTCGCTCGTCGCGTCGTCTATATTCTGTTAAACGCCGGGGGAACTACTTTATCAACTTTAATTTCGAATCTTTCGAATATTAACTTTGATTTAAATGTCACTAATATTTCAACAAATTGTTTAAAAGTTATAAAAATTGCATACCGCCGCGGTTTTTGTTGAAATTTTAAATTAAATTGAAGTGAGAAACGCAAAAGGACACAAGACGATTTTTTTTAAAGTGTGGAGTAGTTTTTTTAAAAAGTGTGAATGTGCTATACGGTAATATCATGTGTGTCGATGGATCTTATGTTGCTGACAAGACCCCGTCTATCTACATATACCTAAACATTGTTGCAAAATTAATAAGAAAACTAAAAATAATTGAAGCGTTGGGTGCAAAAAGGGTGGTAGGCGTATTATTTTAATTTTTTTATCAAATAAGATGGTCTAGTTAACTTCATGGTATTTGTTTCTAATTTATCGCTTTCATTTTTGGTATACAAGAGTTAATTGAAACGAACAATCGAAATATTTAAATGGACGAAGGAGTTACTATCACTGCAAATGCAAATGTCACTTACCCCCTTCTTCCAACCAAAACGCTTTAATTACTTTTTTATTTATGTTTTGTTCAAGTTACGTCTTTTCAACTCAACAAACGCAAGAAAATATTTGGGGATTAAAAGTGAAAGTTTTCTGTAGAGCTGATCGATTTGCTCGTTTGTGAGAATGGCGAACAGAATAGGGCTGTATATTTAAAACGATAGATTTTATTCATGTTTTCATAATAAATAGAAATAGACGAATATTTCCTAATTAAATTATAGAACAGTTGTGTTTTGTTGCTACTAAATACAAAAAAAAAAAAAGAAAATCCAAAAGCGTTTCCGAAAAAAAGATTCGAAAATTTCACAACCAAAAATAAAAATAAAAAAAAAAAAACTATAAATTTTTATTTTGTTAACTTAATGGAAGTTTTTAAATCCGTGGAAATCCTTGCCATCCTTCAGTAAAATTGGGAAAGGTGAAGTTTGACAGATAGGACACGAACTATAGTATGACTTAGGAATAGTATTTAATTGAATCTCATACGAGACATATCTAATTTAAATCGGAGTTCCGAATTTTCAGAGCTTTTTTAATCCATTGGCAACTTAAAAATTATTCTTACCAAGAATAATCATAGAACAAAATTGACATCAGGCAAATTAAAATTGGATTAAAAACTAGATTTAAGTATTTTAAATCTCGATTATATGCATGTCTTGGAATAAATAAGAGTCTGTCTAAAGGCTCCTGGACATACCTTGTGTGATGTATATGTACAGTCGTCTGGCAGGCGCCTTTGACAATTTTTTTTTTATTAAACAGTACATGTGAGACCAGCTTCGTGGATTCAAGAGATTTTAACTCCTTTTCTGCAGTCCAACCGCTCACGCAACTTCGTCGCTCCGTTAAGGGTATGTGCAGGAGCGATAGAAATCTATTTCGCTTACGCGAACTTAGGTGCCTTTAGATAGTTCTAATAAATAATATGGAATTTTAACATCTAAATTTAAACCATCCAGATTTAAGGGTTGGATTTTAAATGTATTTCTATATAGTATATAATAATTTTCCCCACCAAAGCGATCCTATTGGGCGAAACTTGAAATACACACTTTAACATTGCCATTTCATTAATTCGTTGTGCATTCCCAGACCATCCGACAATGTTTATTCGGATAAGCAAAAGAAAATCAGAGACAGTAGTGCAAATATAAATTCAACAGAATTTAGGCCCAATATGTAAGGATCCTCCTGTGATGTCAGCTTCCTAAGGAAGAAACTTTGCCGGTGTATCACTCTATCGTCTGATGTACTACTGCTGTAATCAACAGTATGAATGTGCTGCTTTACTCCCTCAGCTGTTGTTGCTGCCGTTTTGACACATATTGTTTTAATTAAATTTATTTTAACAAAAATTTTAACAACATTTTGTTAAACCACCCTGTACGTACGAAGCTAAAAGTCCTAATTGAAGTTTGTATTGTTGTTTATTAAATTTAAGTTCGTTTGAAAGTTGTGTTTGTTTTTGTTTTATCCCACAGTAAGGTACTTTTTATAATTAAAAACGAACTTAAAGGGGTACGGTACGAGGTTTTGCATACAAAAATTGCTGCAGCGATATTTGTTGGTGATGTAAAATACTGAATCATGTTTCCTATTGAAATTAACAGTTATGCTTCTTAAGAATTTGAATGAATCAAATTGTACGCTACTTAATCACAAAAGATAGTGTTAACCTAGAAGCCTTTAAAATTGTATGCTTTAATGTATTGTGTGTTTTTAAGTAGAAGGTGTTTGGGGAATGTGATGTTTTAAATTTAAATAGTAAGACCTGCGTACTGAAACACTTTCCATACAATCAATCTGGAACTACATATATTAACTTTTATTTTTTTTTTTTCACAAGAGGAACTATATTACCTGACAATAAAACTTATGTATGATAATCGTAGATTGAGCAAGAATGATCGAGTTAAAGCAACATGAGTATAGAAATCTTGGAGTAAGAGTCGAAACGATGAAAGTATGAACAGACAAAGCTATCAGCTAGAAGAGGTGATGAAAAGCAAGCTACTGGATATTGTGTGGGTCCAAGAAAGATACAATTTGGCTATAGATTTTCCACCTTCTCTTTCGTATTTTCCACCTTCTCTTTCGTATTAATTATGAGCTTGTGTTTGTTGGTGGAAACTTTAATAAACGTGTCGGGAAGCCTAAGCAGGACTATGGGGATGGGGAATGTAAAATGTAAAATGATACTGGAAGTAGCAATTGCTGACAGAATTTTCCATAGCGACAATGCAAATAAACAAACTTAATAAGTGTTGTGAAGAAATCGGTTGGTACACTCTCTTTGCTGAAATCGAACCATCTACAGACTCGAACATGAAGATTGTATGCAAAAAACAAGTCGTGACAATTAATATCGTGAGTGAAAATTTGTATATTAACAGTTTTTTAGGCTTTGGGTGGTGTGAATAAAAACTAAGTGCGCAAGTTCACTCTACTTTTTATAGAAAACACTCCGTTTGGTGTGAATAAAAATCTTTTGATTCTAATTAGCTTTTTATGGCCTTTAGTCCATGAAAAAATGGTGTTTCGTGCGGATGCTCACTTTGCACTCATCAGTTGACGACGAGTGAGCACCTTGTCAATACGCAAATTTCCGCTTGTGAACTATATCCAACAAGATTACGATTGCAATCATTAAGCTGGAAGTGTTTTTACCCGTGGCCTGGTTTAAGTTATAAAATGTTTTTGTTATAATACAAATTCTATATACCTACATTGAAAAAATTAATAAATATAAAATAATAAATAAAAATAATTTCAACTAAGTAGAAGACTTAGCATTAAATTTAGTGGACTTGTTGAATTATTGATTCAAATTAGCTTTTTATGGCCTTTAGTCCAACAAGTCCACTAAATTTAATGCTAAGTCTTCTACTTAGTTGAAATTATTTTTATTTATTATTTTATATTTATTAATTTTTTCAATGTAGGTATATAGAATTTGTATTATAACAAAAACATTTTATAAAAATCTTTTATAAAATGTTGGTATCTGTAGGTATAGGTACTTTATCCAGCAGTCGTTTGTCATTTCACATTTGCAACCAAAAGCGATATTTGTATGTTGATATCTATACATGATACATAGATCCGGAAATTAACCAGTTTGTATTGTGCTTAGTTTGTCCATTGCTTATATTATACGGTTGACATATGATTGAACAATGGACATTGGAAAATGGACATTGGACATTGCACATTCATTATGAGAGTAACTTAACGGTATAGATATATTGCTATAATGATGTTTCGCATGAGCGAGGACGAACAAAGCTTAATTGAATTACAAGTTCTTTCCATAGCCGCACTACACGAATGTGAAAAGTTTTAACCCACTCGATTTTTCCCTGCCATTTTCTTAATCGCTCGTTCAATGTGAAAGCATGATAAGGGTAGTCTTTTTGAACACGCAAAATTTATACTTAAAAATTAAAGAATTCAGAAAATTGGAGGAAGAAATTACGTCAAAAATATTTTCGAACTTAGAAATTAAACAATTCGAAATCAGGTGGCTTGCCGAAGGTTTCTAAGGTGAATCTGTTAACCCTCCACAAACAAATCCTTATATAAAGTAATAAGGGTACAGCTGGGGTTCCTTTCCACTTGTACATGGTCAAAAAAGATACCAAGTCGCATTAAAATCAGTCCAGTCATTAAAGCTTGATTAAATGCCAAACAATCAAACAAAGTTTCATATAAAAAAAATTTATGAATGCGATTTGAATTAATACACGCACAGTACGCCATCGATGTGAGCAACTTTCAATAAACACCTAAATATTTCCATTTTGTTGACTTCAACATTTCAAAATTTGTTACTGAGAGGGTAAACGCAATTTCCAAATATGATTTTATATTTTGTTAAACATTTGGTTGTTACGCAGCCACATATTTTACAGGAATTTGTCTAAATTTTCATACACTTCATTGCATTAAAAGTTTCTCTGTTTGCCATTGTTACTACTTTCTTTTGGGACTATGTTAATGCAACACCCGCATTTAAACCAATTAGATCAGTTATTTCTATTGAGAGTTTACTGTAACACAAAACCCGAACTTATTATCTATGATACCAATAACAAAAATTAACTTTTAAAAACTATTCCTTTAAAGTTATCTACATTAAGCTTTCATAAGGATAAACTTCTTTAGTGCTTGCTTTAATGACTATGATGAGATATATATAATGATTTGTGTTAACAAGTTGATAAATACCTTTCCAACAGGTAAATTAATTTTGAAATTGAATAAAAGTATGGCAAAGAGACAAGAGTATTTAATTTTACTTTTTTGTCCTGATTGATATGAAGAGTAGTAGGTACTGAAACATGAAGTAATTTTTTGACGAGATTTTTTTCGAAAATTAATTATATTTATTTATATAGTATAGGCGCCAATGGGAGTTGAGTATGAAAAATATGAGGACGCCGCATTCGACAACTATGCATGAATTCTTTTACCTGAGAAACAAGATAAAAAAAAACATGTTGCCGACAGATCTGCTGTTCCCTGTTCTAGATATTTCCCCTTCTGTTCTCCGATTTCTTACTTACTTACTTATGCTGGCTCAACTAGAGTGATGTCCTCCTAGGCCTCTTTTAATATGCCCCTCCAGCCGGCTCGATCCCTAGCCTGCCGTCTCTAATTTTGCACTCCAAGTAGTCGGAGATCTCCTTCTACTTGGTCACTCCATCGAAGATGAGGTCTACCTTGGCTTCTGACTCCCTCTGGTTTGGCGTTGAAGACTTTTCGTGCTGGAGCGTTGATGTCCATTCGCTCTACATGGCCAAGCCATCTTAGTCGTTGTTGACGAATCTTTCTGGCTAGGATTATATCGCTGTACAGCACGTATAAATCGTCGTTGTATCTTCTTCGCCAAACGTTGCTTTCTTTGTTTAAGCAGACAGGGCCATAAATCGTACGCAGAAGTTTTCTTTCGAAAACTCCAAGTGACTTTTCATCCGATTGGGAGAGGGTCCATGTTTCTGCACCATACAGCAGGACCGGTATGATGAGTGTTCTGTATAGTGTCTCCTTGGTTTTTCTCGATAGGGCTTTATTCCTCAATTGCTTATTCAGCCCAAAAAAACAGCGATTAGCAAGAGTTATTCTACGTTTGATTTCAGCGCTGATGTTATTGCCTGAGTTTACAGCAGTGCCCAGGTAGACAAATTCACTAACTACCTCGAAGTTATACCTATCAATGGTTACATTTTAACCAAGTCTGTGGTGGGATTGGACTTTCGTTGATCAGAGCATATACTTCGTCTTATCCTCGTTTATTTTGAGTTCCATTCTGTTTGCTGCTGACTCCATAGACGTGAAAGCGCCGGTTACTGCTCTTTTTGTTCGTCCCATCACGTCAATGTCGTCCGCAAACCCAAGTAGTTGTGTCGATTTATTAAAGATGGTGCCCAATGTACTGGCAAAATATTAAAACAGCTGCATGACAGTGCGTTTCCTTGTCTTAACCCTCTGGTGGTTTCGAATGTTTCAGTAGAGTCCCTACCAATTTTGACGGAGCAGCGAGCATTTTCTAACGTCATCCTGATTAGTCGTATCAGTTTGGCAGGAATTCTAAAGTTGAACATGGCACGATAAAGTTCAGTTCTTTCAACGCTGTCGTAAGCTGCCTTAAAATCGACGAACAGGTGGTGAGTATCGATGTTAAATTCTTGGGTTTTCTCCAGGATCTGGCGTAGAGTGAAGATTTGGTCGGTCGTAGATTTTCCAGGTCTAAAACCGCATTGATAAGGATTTATTAGATCATCAGCAAACGGCTTCAGACGTTCACACAAAACGCTGGAAAGGATCTTATAAGCGATGTTTAAAAGGCTTATGCCTCTGTAGTTGGCGCAAAGTAGGCGGTCTCCTTTTTTGTGGATCGGGCTGATGGTACTGAGATTCCACTCATCGGGAATACTTTCCTCCGACCATATTTTGCAGATGAGTTGGTGTATGCCCCTGACCAGGTCATCTCCAGCGAATTTAAAAAGTTCCGCTTGTAGACCATCGGATCCAGCTGCTTTTCTCGTTTTTAGTCTGTCGGTGGCTACTTTGATGCTTAAAACTTGAAATCTATATTGAACGTATGACACGCAGTGTATACTATATATACAGTAACACCCGGTTGATTAAATATGTTAAAATGTATAAGAAACTTCACAGAAAATGTCAATGCAATTAATTGGGAAACGCAATTAAGTGAAGCGCAATTAACTGTGGACAACTATACAACTAAATAATTGCATTGAGTTTATACACATAGAGGAATCAAGATGGTTTCAAACTCACCAAAGTAGATGTCTCTACACTCAGAGAAATCGGTTAACTCAAAATAAATAAATCATGGCTTTGTTTTAAAAACATACATTTTCTTTAAAATTTAAAAACAAGGAAACATTTCCTTAAAACAAAGAAATGGTTCACATGTTTTAAGTAAATGTGGCTTTGAATTCTGGATGACACAGAGACATTCATTTTGTTTTATTTTTATTATTTTTTACTAAAAAATATATTCATTTCTGGAAATCAAACTGGGACTTTTCGCATTCGCACTAATTATCTAGGAATACACAAATTATAAAAGTAAAGTTTTCGCACATTAATTGTGAACAATTCAAAATACAACAATGACAACAAAATATTTGTTGCGCAATAATATTTATTTTTCCCAGACAATAGAAAAAAAAATGTTTTGTTTTCCGTTCAACCAGAACAGATTTGGAAAATAAAATTATGTTATAATTGCTTGCTTCATGGGAGATATGTATATTATAATTCAAGACAAAAGTGATTCCGATTTGTTGTTGATTATTTTATATCGAGATTGGCCGTGCGATCTAGACTATTAGCGCGATAGGACCCGAGTTCGACTCCCAGCCATGGGAAGTAGTTTTATAATTTATAATGCATAGTTATAATCATAGAAGCAAAGTTGGTAAAGTCATGGCTTTGTTTCAAAGAAATAGTTTTTGAAAATTAGTAAATCATTTACTTTCAACAAGTAAATCAGATGTCCTTAAAACAAGTACACTTCGTGTCAATTAATTAAGGGCAGGCAGTTTTCTATTTTCATTTTGCGATATTTTTCAAAATATTAGGTTTATATTGTAAAAAAAAGTAAGGATTATGTTGATAATTGCAACATTTATGACGCTTTTTCCAAAAAGGTTTGATGGAGCATAGTTCAAGTAAAAACTTCAAACAATCCACTACTACGGGCAGAGGAAAGAAATCGGTCAAATTCGAGCTTACGGGAAAGAAGGAAAATACATCCGTTTTATAGGCAAGAAGATTGAAAGAAGTAAGTAATTATCATAAGGACCCGGAAAAGTATGGAGAGAACCGCAAAGGAAGAATCAGAAAATCACTAACATGTAAGGAAAGGCGAGCGATCCTGAGAACAGCTTCAAATTCAAGGTAAAATCATGGCAGAAATTGGAGCTAAAGCTAGTAGATTGACTGTTTTTCGGGCGCTACAGAAGGCCGACCATATTCGACATCAAAATATGAACAGGAAACCACCACTGAATGCCGCACGTAAAAGCCAACTGTTTTTTTCTCTAAGTGCAGTTGTACACTATTAATTTTTTAATCGTTTCAAACTACATTTTAGTGAAAAACTACATTTAGTGAAAGAAAAATTCGTGCCAAAATTATTAACTATAGTTTTCGGCTGTATCTTTGGTTTCAGGCCATTTACGGTAGCCATAATTGTCATTCATTAATGAGTGGCCTTGAAGCAAAATCTGGACAAAAATTTAAGAGCGCCAAAATACCCTACTATATAAGGGTATACAGTGAAGTCAGTGTAGCGTTTTCCGGAACTATAAATCTGTGGTCAGGTGGCAAAATGTTATAAGTGAATTTTAAAAATTTTAAAATCAAAATGTCAAAATTTTATGAATAATTAAAAAGTTGTTTACAAAAATTTAAGTTTTTTGTTTTCTTATTTTAAAAATTTTATTTTTCCTTTAATATGTGAAAACAACTTTCTGATAACATTTCATAACATTTTGAGTTTTAAAAATGCACGTTAAATTCTAAAACTTACCCATAACATTTTGCCATCTGACCACTGAAATTTGGACTTTTGGAACCACTACTACAAAGTATACAATTAGTAAATTGCCTTGGAATTGGAGGAAAAATTTTGGAAATCCATTTTGACAATCTTGTAGATTGTATATGAAGATATATTAATCTTTGGGTTTCTGTCGTTGTGTGCCCTATTTGTAGACAAAGTTAATTTCTTAGTTACTAAGACTTGCAAAAAATAAGCAATCTGCATTTCAAACAGATATATCAGTCCAATTATTATTTTAATCAAAGTAAAACTATCTTACACACACTCTTATTATAGATTGCTCATAAATTTCATATCTATTTGTACATCTAATTTCCTGATTTTTTTTTTCTTACTTTTTAGAAATAGAAACCTAATAGAATAATAGCCCGTACAAACTTCTTTTGGTCAGACATAAAATTCGTTTTTGTTAATATTTGTATTTATATGTTAACGAAAACCATATGCCTCTATTTTATTTCGTAGAATTTTTCTCATTTATTATTCAGTTAAATTATCCTACTTAATATGATAGTTTCCTTAAGAAAATTGCTTGTCTATCCTTGGAGCTACACTTACAAAATTACAAAAATGATTTTTTTTTTTTAGTCACTAAATATACTCATTGGTTGTTAAGCCAGATAGTTCTGTTTAGTTTTATCTTTTATCAGTGTTTCTTTAGTGGTTTATGTTTCTATTTAAAAAGACAAGTACTGGTTTCGTGAAAATAGTTTTAATGAGCAATATGTATACGTCAAACTTGTTTTGTGTACGTCACTACAAATACTATTCAAAAGTCCCCATCAATCCCACTTGTGCGTTGTTTTTCTCTCACCGTTTCAGAGATGCAAAAAAAAATTAACTTTCGACATAGCATTTGAAAGACATGGGGGTCAATTCCCGATCTGTGAAACTGTGAAGTGATAAAAAATTAATCATTTCACTTTTCACAGCGACTTTTCATTTTATCACTTTATGAACTCGTATAATGCAATTCTCGAACTTATTATGATAAACAGCTGTCAATGTGAGTACTAAAAAGTACTAAATGATACACCCAGAGAAAAAACAACATTCAATCAAAGAAAACCACTTTGATTTTAGCAGATTAAAACAAAAAATTGCGTAGTTTTAGAAAAACAAATTTAGAACGAAGCATAATTAAATCAAATTTAATCAAGCTAAGGTTTTATTATAAAACGAAAATCAAATACAAAAATATTAAATTTTTATCCTAGAATTTATTTTTTACCAAAAATACACAAAGAAGGTAACAAAGTAAGGCAGATATAGTTAGTAACTTATCGGCTCAAATGGAAAAAATGGCAAAATGGTTAGTCAATGAGATAAATGCATCACCTAGAATTGAAAGCTCATCGGTTGAAAATTCCTTTGAATTTGTTGACATAATTAAAGACATTTCGATTGATGATAACGAAATAATGATTTATTTTGATGTCGAATCACTTTTCCCTTCTGTGTCAGTTTCGCAAGCGTTAGATGCATTAGAAAATCATTTTTCAATACATAATGTACCATCGGATAAGATTTATATAAAAACAGCTCGTCTTTGCATGGATCAAAACTTTTTCCAATTCCAAAATGAGATTTTTAATATACAGCAAGTGACTAGAATGGGAAATTCTCTTTCACTGATTATCGCAGAAGCCTTTCTTGCCAGTTTTGAAATGCGTCTTAAAACTATAAAAAAAAAACCATTCAATTAAACCATAAACCAACTAGCTCAATCAGATACATACCAAACACTTCTCATACTCCGATTCAACATAAACAACCAGCATTTCATTGTATGGTGCATCGCCTTGTAAGACCTCTCTCTTTCAATCACGAGTTACAAGACCGAATATGAAAGAATTAATTGACTAGATGATAAGAAACCACTCTAGAAAAATTGCGAGATCCAGATTAACAACTTATCTGGATAACCAACCAGAGATAACCAACCACCTAAAAGATGTCTTTGATGAAAATTGTTTATTCAAGCCAGAACAAAATGAAACAATTATTAGGATCGACAAAAGACAAAATTGAAGATATGAAAAAAAATGGCGTCTATCAATTAACTTGTGGCGATTGCTATAAAAAATACTATGGACAGACAAGAAGAACATTATTCAAACATTTTAAGGAACATAACGAATCCATACGACAAAACCAACCTAAAAAATCGGCTTTTGCTAATCATCTATCGAACAATCACTTTGCTGTTTTAATAAACAACATAAATATCTTGAAACAAGTAAACGACCCCAATCGACTAGACGCTTATGAGACGTACTTTATCCAGCAAGATGTGGACAACATCAACCTCGACAACGGAAACATGGAAACTGCAGATCTCTTCAAACTTATCTAACCAAGGAGGTACACTACAACATCTGTACCAACACGGTTTCTAGTCATCTGTTTGGCGTGATTTTACCTAATAGTTGTTTGTATTTTATTTTTGTTTTTATTCGTTTTGCTGATGATGACAAATAATTTGTTGAAATGCATCTGAATAAATAATTTTTTAAATAAATAAATAAAAAAAAATATTGTACTTGTGAACTCAAGTTAAGGTGTTTTATTGGTTTTTAAACTTTATATTTATCGGAGTGTCACGTTTTAATTATTCTTTATCTTTAAACCTTAAAATTAAATTTTAATTTGCATTTTTGTCTATGAGTGTAAGGTCTGTCAGCGCGTTTTAACTGCTCTTCACAGAACGATTTGACTGTGATAATTTATTTATCATTATAAAATGTTTTTAAAGCTTGTTTTCAATTTTTTCACAAATCGGGAATCGAATTTAATGCTAATAGTCCAGTCTGCAGGTAAGAAACAAAGATTTATATTTTTTTAATCGAATATTAATTTGAATTGATATTTTTTAACAAAACTCGCGTAAAAATCTCAAAAAGTAAAATTTATTGTAAATTGAAATTTGATCTACTGAATAAAGAAGATAAACTAATCTGTGCTCTTACGCTAGCAAGAGCTAAGAAAGATTTATTAGATTGATTAGCTTAGAAAATATGGTAATAAAACCATTCTTTGGGACCAGGGAAGAAAACCAAGGCAAAAACGCATAAACCTTCTTTGAACCGCCTAAAGTCTATTCACACCTATTGTGAGTTCCGCGGGAACAAAATTCCACACGAAAAAAAATCCCATTTCACTGTTCCCTTATTGTGAGCTTCGTGTAAAAAGTTGTTCATGCTCGAAATATACTCCTTTATTTGTAAATACTTAATCCGTGTGGAATTTCTTGTCATTGACAGCTAATATTTTTATTTATTTTTTTGGAGGTGAACGAGATAGAACGAGGCGGGAATTGTAATATTTTATTTGTTTTTTATCAACAAAAGTAAAATAGAGTTTATCTGAATATTTTAGGAAAATCACACCTTTCGGGTGAAAGGTGTGATTATTGTGAACTGAGTAGTACGGTGCCCATACAATGCACCCATATTCGAGGACTGGTCACACAAAAGAAACAAATAAAAGTTTGAGAATATAAGGATCTTGAAAATCGCGAGAAAATCTCTGTATGAAACCCAGCATTTTTTTAGCTTTTCCAATAATAGAGTTGTAATGGTCAGTAAATGTCAATTTTGTGTCAAGAATTATTCCCAGGTCGGAGAAAACTTACAACTTACAGAGAGGCGAAGTAACTAAAGTTAACGCAAGTTTTTTTGTGTCTAAAGCACATAGTTTTACATTTCTACATTTGTCAATGTTCCAAAACAGATGGTTAGTATTGCACCAATCCCGTAACCTAATAAGATCTTCTTGAAGCAGTAAACAATCATCTATTGAATATATCTTTTTGTAAATGTTCATATCATCGGCATATATGAGAACAGAAGAATCTTGTAAAACCGAAGTCAAGTCGTTGATAAATGAAATAAATAACAAAGGACCTAAATGGCTACCTTGTGGAATACCAGAGTTAACAAAAAATTGCTCATACAACACATTACGAAAATTAACACAGTAACTTCTATTTTTTAGATAAGATGATATTCAGGCAATAATATTTTCATTAAATCCTAGTTTATCCAATTTATTAATTAATGTTTTGTGACATAGCTTGTGACAAAATCTTTAATAAAATTAGTAAACACACAATCAACTTGTTTACGATCTTCAAAGTTCATAAAGAGAGAGTAATCGATTAAAAATTTAGCGTTAAAGATTTAAACAATTTTTGTAAAAAAAAACTTTAATTTAAAAGTTAAATTTGCGTCCAAACCATTGTATATACATTTCTATAGTATTTTCATGCTAAATAATCACCGCCTGGCCATCTTGAGAAACGTGTGATAAACACATTTTTAGGTTCGTGCATTTAATAGTTGTCTATTCTGTAACCCTGACAACAGTCGTAAACATATATGATTTTTGTTTTGTTTTCCTTGACAAGAAATATGGATTTTAGAGCCAATTATATATTATTAATTTGTTTTGTTGACGACATTTGTTAAGGTAACAGAATAGACACTTAGTAAATGTAAGAACCTCCAAATGTGCAGTTAACAACTTTTTTTAGATGGCGCTGCTCCATGGTTGTACTATAGAAATTTATATACAATGTCCAAACTGTGGAGAAAAGTCTTGAGATTTAGAATCCAACCGAAAATCGCTGTGAACCCGGTTATTTCTGGTGTTTTTTTTTTGATATTTAAAATATTAAAATTCGGAAGAAATTTATTAAATATATATAAAAACGTTATTTAAATTCACTCAAGAGAGAAAACCGTGGAAAAGTTTATAAACATTAAACATTATTACCGAAATATTATTTAATAAACATTTCTACTACTTCACTTGTCATCCGTGACAGCATCTGTCAAACGGACAAAAATAAGTGCTACCAGACCTCTTTTATAGTTGATGTCATCTAGTTGTAAATAGCACAACTACTGAACTACCAGTGCTGTCTTCAAATTACTGAAAATTACTAAGTACCATATACTTATTCCATCTTTCTTGGTGAGTGCAAATATTATCATTTTTGGTATATGTTTTGCCAATTCGAAGCAAACACAAATACTTCACATGAAAAATATATATTTTTATGCATTTTGGGCTTCATCATGCTGAAATCCTAATCTTCGGATAAGCTAACGATCGTCATCATCACACTGACCTGTGCCTGTGCTACATCTATAACCTGTTTCATTCTAAACATAGCATACCAGTGACCGTGAGCGTGGACTCTCATCTCCTCTTAAGTCGCGACTGATTGACTTAATAGTAAACAGCAAGAACCAAGCTACGGATTGCTTTCAGCCTTGCCTTCTGGGTGAGTGCTTTTTTTAGTGTTGTTCTGCCAAGCAGTTCTACTCTGGTACTACCTCATTAAGTTGGTGTTGGTGTTTTCTTTTATTTACATATCATCTACCTCACCGGCTTCTGTCATCTTCAACGTCAACATTCACACTACATTACCGAAAATCGCGATCCGGTTCGTGTCTTGACTATTTAAAATTAAAATTTTCATTTTATAAATAAACTTTTGAATGTCGTTGCCAACAATGGATAATAACCCATGTGATTCCCTGAACTGTGTTCTCGATAGTAAATATACCGAATTAGTGCCGTGTCGTGGTCTCTGCTTTAAATCATTTCATCCAGTATGTATCGGGCTAAGTAAAAGATCATGCGGGTATATAAAAGAATACTTGATCTACTTTGTATATCTTTGTGATGAATGTAAAAACATCTCCCTCTCTCATATTCTACTAGCTGTTAAATGCCTCAGCGATTCTACAAATTCTATCTTAACTGACAATAATCGATTTCATAAAAATGTACTCTCACAATTTGAACATTTCGACGAATTTTCCAAAAGTATAGAAATTCTAAACAGTTCCATCGAGACCCTAAGCAAACGTTGTCTTTCTAATCAATCTTCAATCGATAAGAAACTATCATCTATTATGCAGCAATTAAATCCGCGTTTTGAACAGCAACTTTTAAACCCTCGTATAGAACACACTCATTGCCAGTTCGAAAATATCAACCGTGAAATACGCTCTACACTTGACTCTGTTCTTAGCTCCTTTCCTCTCGATAATATAACCAAACAAATACAAGTCTTTCGGTCCGATCTCGATCTCTTTCTACAAGATACTTCAAGCTCATCTCAAATTTCTTCAATTCTTTACGAACTTGGTTCTAAGATTACAGACATCAGCAATGAGCTTACTGAAACGCGCACCTCCTTAAAAGAAGTAATTGAGGAAATCAAAATCACACACTGCAAAATTGACGAATTACCTACGCGCATCCAAACAAATGTGCCTAACTACAACAACGATACATCCATTCTCACGGAAATTATTGAATCCACACAGAACCAATCTCTCTCTATCACATTACCTGTTCCTACACCTAACATATCAACGATATCAAATGCAAATTCATGCCCTGCTCCGTCAGTTCCTATCATCCATCGTTTTGGCACAACGTGGACTGAAAGTCAATGCAATAACAGGCTTAACAAACTAAGAATGGTATCCGAATTCACGCCCTTCTTCGTTAAAGGAACTCCAAGTTTTGCAAATGACTCCTGGATTCGCAATCTTTTTTCGAACAAGTTTAAATTCAACCTTGGAGAATGTCAAAAGCTATAACTTCACCAAGTTTCATAGTGTCGATTCCATCCAGATATCAATGGATATTCGTCTCTACTGCCCAACCTATCTGCTGGCTTGGAAAAATAAAAATTTCTAAATGGATTACTAGAACTTTAAAAAAAAATAATATTTCCTCAACAAAAAATTTTAATACTAATTTTAAGATCAAAGTTTAGCTATGGGGCGATAGTTTGTTATGTCATTCTTTGATCCTTTTTTGTGAACCGGTTTTATAAAGGCAATTTTTCAGAGCTTAGGAAAAATTGAAGAGCTTAAAGATTTATAAGGGAGAACATAAAGAGGATAAGACAAATGAGAAACGCACTTTTTTAACACACAGGACGGAATACCATCAGGACTAAGACTAAAACAATCATCAAGTTTAAGAATATTTTCAATTATTGAGTTTTCACAAACCGAACATTTTATCAAGTTAAGGTGTGAAAATGTTTGTGAGGAAGAAGGAAATATTGATGTTTCGTCGGAGTCTAAAAAAGTTTTTTTGGAAAAATTTGCGACCATGTTTGACTCGAGATATTATTAAAAAACAGCATGTTGGGATACCCGTTGGGAAATCGTCAAGTAGATTACACAAATTAAGGATCAGAGAATTATCTAGTGCTGGATGGTGACAGTCCTCATTTAGTTAAACAATATCAGAAGTCTTTCCAGCTGCATCAGCATTTATTGTGTCGAAGAAAAATACAAGGTCCAATATTTTGTTAGAACGGTTGTTTACTTCGTTGAATTGACTTAGTCCACAAGAGGCCACACCATTAATAATTGAAACCTCATTAGAATTGGATGGATTAACAGGAAACAAATAAATATAATCGGAAGATTTTATCCAGCCCAAGATCGGAAGGTTGAATTTAACATGTATACTTTCAATGCATTGAATACAGTAACAGAAGTTAGTGTTATAATTGACAAAAGTATTCCAAAGAAGCAGAAACATAAATAGAAGGCTTTTTCGTTGATGGATTTATAGGAGAATCCTCAGCATTAAGATCATCACATACACGTTTAAGATTTTGTTGGATTATTTTCCAGAGATACATCTATTTGCGTTACATTTACGTTCTGATGTAAAACATTGTCTACTTTTTCAGACAGACTAAGTCGTTGATTAATCTTTCGGACTGGACGAAAAATTGTAGGTGCCCTCCAATCCTGCAGAACTAAACGCACACAAAAAGATTGGTTGAGAGTGTTAGTCTATATAGGCTTTGATTCTACAGTGCCACTAAATACTCAAAGTAATATGACTAAAAGTTTTCCATAAAAAAGTCATCGAATAAAAGTTAATAATCTTCTTCTTCTTCTTCTTCTTCTTTTTCCGACGATATTATGATCTCGAGTGGTATCACAACTTTCCCACTTCACCGCTTCTCTACTGATCTGCTTGTGGGGTTCGTCGGGTTGACCTCAGAAAGTGTCGGCAAGCTTTCCGGTTATGGATTGTTCCATGTCTGAGGCCAACTGAATGCTGGTGTCGTTGCATTTGTTTTCTCCAGGAGTTCTTGGGCCTGCCTCTCTTCCGCGATTGTACTGGAACGTTTTATGATAATGCTTTTTGGACGGGGTTCTCAGCGTTTCTCCTAAGTACATGACAGTACCAGCTGAGTTTGTCGTGCTGTATTTTTTGAACGATGGTTTCTTTGACGTGGAGGCTTTTCCGGATCTTTTTACTCCGTATTCGGTCAAGCTTTGTCACTCCTGCTGTCATGCGAAGCATCTTCATCTCAGTTGCCGTCATTTTGTTTTCATACCACTGGTACTTAGTCCAACATTGTGAACCGCATATAAGGGCTGGACGTACCACTGAAGTGAAGAGCTTTCCTTTCAGCTAAGGGGCATTTTTCGGTCACAGAATATGGCAGAGTTCTCACGCCACTTTATCCACCCTACGCTTACACGATGGTTGACTTCGTCATCACAAGTTCCTTTCTTATTGATCATAGATCCAAGGTATTTAAACTTTTCGCACTTGGGAAGCACAGTTCCGGTCAAATAAATATCCGGAATAGGCCTGAGTGGATCAGAAAATGGGCAGCAAAGGTATTTGGTCTTTTTGGTGCTTATGCGATACCCATTTCCCTCCAGAACGTCCACCCATTCGTCCAGTGCTCGTTGCAAGGATGAAGGATCTTATGATGACTCCATCGTCAGCAAAGAATAACTGAGTCACTTTCGCATCCCTCACCTTATCTTCAAGTAGATAATCAAGCACTGTTATAAAGAGCAATGGGCTCAAGACGCTTCCTTGGTGTACACCAACTTCGATTGAAAAATTTTCGGTGACTCCTGCAGTGCATTGAAACTTTGTTTTGACTTGCTCGTACATATCCATGGCCCTGTCAATACCACTGCTACATACAATTTATCAAAAGTCCGTCCAACTACTTGCCAGTCGTGGTTTATTAGATAGCAAAACCACACCCCTAAAATAAGATTGTGGAAATTTGAAATTAAGTGATGCCAAATTATTATAAATATTATTAAAAAAAAATATTGTAAATAATTGAGCAATATTGAAGGTTTTCGTTTATTTCCACAAACAAATAGTTCAGACTTAAATTCTGTTTACTTATAAGAAACAAAAAATACTTAATCACAATGTAACGTTATGCATATTTTAATTACCAAAAACTATTTAAACAATTTTTTTTTGTGCATAATGCATAATGAGCCTTAAGCATTATGCACCTAACCAATTTCTGAAAATGTATACATTATTTCATCAACTTTTTCTTTATCTCTATTTTCGTTTTATTTACCAAATGCCACACGGATAGCGTTCTAATAAAATGCTTTATCATTTATCTATTTACTATCTACATTTTTGTTAGAATTTTAACCGTTCCCAACCACGATAATATTAAAATTCTTATAGATAAAATCTTCTGATTGATTAGTTTTTAGGCTTTATAAATAAATTTTTATGTTCAACCCAATCGAAGTGTTAACTATTGTTTGCAGTTAGTTAGTGCTCAGCAAAAGGCTAACACAGTACTTTTTTTTTTTAATTTTTAATCTACATAATTATTTCTAAAAATTTAATATACAAATTTCTAAAATGATTGTGACTAAGTTTTGTTGGATGAGTTTTCTTATAATTGTTATTATTTTAAATATTGCGAACGCATATAAAATTCTTGGAATATCTCCAACAATGGCAAGATCTCACTTTTTTGTTGGGAATGCCCTCTATAAAGGTCTGGCAGAGAAAGGACATGATGTGACTGTGATTTCTCCATTTCCATTGAAAAAACCAATGAAAAATTACCGTGATATACCAGCACCTAATATATTGAAATTGTGGAAGGGTAAGTTAACATTTTGATAAAAGTGTACTTAATAATTTACGTTATACCATACGAACGATCTACAAATTTTATTTCTTATTTGCAGAGAAAGCTGGTCATGTTATGTCTTTACGAGACCAAAATGTTGTTGAAGCTTTATTTGACATATTCGACACCGGGCTAATTATCACCAATAGTACTCTATCAGAACCATCAGTACAAAAGCTAATGGCATCAGGAGAGAAATTTGATGCGGTAATATGTGAAGTGTTTCTATCTGAAGCGTTGTTTGGTTTGGCTGAGCTTTTCAAAGCGCCATTAATAGGATTGGGTACATTTGGTGCTACTTTATGGAACACTGACTTAGTTGGCAGTCCGTCACCATTGTCGTATGTGCCTAATACTTTTTTGCCACTTACGCAACATATGACGCTTTCGGAACGAATTTTAAATTTAGCAGTTTCCACTGTTGAGACCATAACATTCAATACATACTATTTGCCAAAGCAGAAAGAACTTTTTAGTAAATACTTCCCGAATTCAAAAGTCGGGCTAGACAACATTCGTAAAGATACCGCGTTGGTTCTGCTGAATTCTCATGTTTCCCTTGGATTTCCACGACCATATATGCCGAATATGATTGAAGTCGGTGGAATGCACATCAATCATAAACGAAAGCCACTTCCAGTAGAGATGAAAAATTTTTTGGACGAAGCCAAAGATGGTGCAATTTATTTCTCTATGGGTTCAAATCTGAAGAGCAGTTTATTGCCGGTTGAAAAACGTGATGCCATTCTAAGAACATTCAAATCACTTAAGCAAAAAGTCATGTGGAAATTCGAAGACACAAATCTGCCTGGTAAAAGTGACAATGTATTCATTAGCGATTGGTTTCCCCAAGAGGACATACTAGCACATCCGAATATTAAGCTATTCATCACTCATGGAGGATTGCTTAGCACAACTGAATCTATCTTTTTGGGAAAACCTTTTGTTGGAATTCCTATGTTTGGTGATCAATTCTTGAATATGGCTCGTGCAGAAAATGGTGGTTATGGAATTATGGTTGACTATGACAAATTAAATGAAGAAAACTTTTCGGCTGCGATAAATAAGATTCTAGATAATCCAAAGTATGAAAAGCTTGCGCAGACTATGTCAGAAAGATATCGTGACCAACCATTGAATCCATTGGATTTGGCTACATATTGGGTGGAATATATTGCCAAGCATAAGGGAGCTCCACATCTTCATTCTGCTGGACAGGATCTTAATTTTATTCAATATCATAACCTAGATGTAATTGTTATCCTTTTCGGTGGAATTTTAACTGTCTTAGTTGCAATTCATGTGGTAATTTTTAAACTTGCTGTTCGTTTGATTTTTTGTAAAAACCAGCAGAAGATTAAAATAAATTAAAGAGATATAAAACTTACAAGCTACAAAATATTAATATTTTGTGAGTTAGAAATAAATTGTTTTTCTAATACGATATTTTTCAACTTTAACTTCATGTTAGATAAGATCTTTTCCACGATTTGTTTAAATTGCAAGTTATATTCATTTTTCTTCTAATTTTATTAAATTTTAAAACATGCATATAAAAGAAATTTAAAACATTTGAAAAGTTCTGGATTGTATTGACTTAATAGGCATCGGTCGATTGCAATTAATAAGGATAAACATTTCGATTTCAAAAAACCCTACAACAAAAACATTTACTTTGGGATTAAAAATAGGTCGATGCTAACAGATGCCGGTTACCTCTAATTCCAAATCCTTCATACAAAATATTCTTTGTGACATTCGCTATGTGGGACGTAGCACCGCCCTGCTGGAAACACATGTCATCTATATACTCATCTAAGTTCATATTGTTCAGTTTGGAATAGGAACTGTTGATTTGTTTGTCAAGAACGTAGCTTCCAATTCGGATAACTTCCACAGTGGGGCCATCCACAATCACAGGAACAAGTTATTTTTCTTTCTTGGTACTTTTGACTGAGTGCTAATATTTTATTTTAAGAGAAGTTCGACTTCATAAATTCAATTTAATTGATAAACAATTCTCTTTTATTCGATTTAAAAAAAAAAGCAAAGTTGATTTGTATGAGATTTTTGCAGATGCACTAGTACAGTCAAAATAGAGTGAAATATGGCCCATCTGAAGAAAATTTTGAAGGTCTCTAAGTTTGAATGCAGTTTTGTAGGGGGGGTTGATTCTAAGTATAAAACTGAGTTTGCGGGAGTTTGCCGCCATCTTGAATATAAATGTTTTTCGTAATTTTGCGTTTTTCTATGTTTGTGTGCGTTTTAATGAAAAAAATATTAAATACTTTTTTATTGCTATTTGTATTATCTATAAAATTGTATAAAAAATTTATTTGTAGTGGTAGTATCTTAGAAGTTATAAGGAAAAAACGAATAATAAATAGACTTCACCTTAATTTTCGAATTGCTCCTAACTTTAAGATTTTCGAGAAAAAGTATTAAATATTTTTTTAAACTAAATTTTTTTAGAAGCAAAAAATTGTATTTTTCGTTAATATCGCTTGATTTTTGACCTCATTACGACGACCGGGACATTACGAAATGCAGATATTTATGTTGATTTTTACTAGCAATTATTCAGGGTGATTTGCATAAAATGCAACTTAAGGCTAAAACGTATAGCTTAAGTCAAGATAAGAAAAAAAAATCGATGGGAGGGAGGGCCTATGTACCCCGTTTTGGCAGAAGGGGAAATTTTCTGAAAAATTGACTTAAGAGCAAAAAAAAGATATAAAAATTTTCAAAAGTTTATTCGATTTTCGATTTTATGTTTCATTAATTTAAGTTTATGATTTTTAAGAACTAGAATTTCAAAAAAAAAAATAAAAAAAATTGACTTTAAAATTTATTTTCTCAAAAATCGTAAATTTAAATCAATTAAATGAAACATAAAATCCAGGATAGGCATTTTATCTGTAAAACAGAAATGTAGAACATTATTGAATAAGCTTTTGAAGATTTTTTGTATATCTTTTTTGCTCTTAAGTCAATTTTTCAGAAAAACACCCCTCTTGCTAAAACGGGAGACATAGGCCCCATCCTAAAAATTTGTTTTCTTATCATGACTTAAGCTATAGGTTTTAGCCTTAAGTTACATCTTATGCCGATAATTGCTAGTAAAAAACAACATACCTAAATATATGCAAAAAAGTAAGGGAGCAATTGGAAAATTAAGGTGATAATGTCAATTTTTTTATTAGTCTTTTCCTTATAACTTCTAAGATACTTCCACTACAAATGTAATATTTATACCATTGTAGATAATACAAATTGCAATAAAAAAGTATTTAATAATTTTTTCGTTAAAACGCACACAAACATAGAAAAACGCAAAATTACTAAAAAATCTTAAATTCAAGATGGCGGCTGCTGCTTAAGACCAAATTTCCCACAAACTCAGTTTTATACTCAAAATCAACCCCCCTACAAAACTGCATTCAAACTTAGAGACCTTCAAAACTTTTCTCACATATTTCTCTATTAACTGTACTACACAGATTATCCACAGATAAATTTTATTCAATATTACCTACCCTATGTTCTTCATTGGGCCAATACAAATCCATCGAACCCAAGATATTGGAAATCGAACAATCCTTTATCGAGTTATACGTGCACAGTGCACACACGTACGTCAGAAGAAAGAAGATTTGCTATGGCAACACACAATTCAAAATAAAAAAAATTTTATACACAATCAAATATTTATAACGTGGCGCCAAAAACATAATTTGTAATTTATCACATCGCCTTTTTCACCGCCGTGTTTTAACGCCGATGTGACACTCAACGCGGTTTTGAAAACGCGCTCATATGACATGGGGTATGTTTCACAAAAAACTGAATTTGGAAACTGAATCGATTTAAATTATCTCGTGTTTATTATGAATTCAATTTTTACTTGCGATTATAGGTACTGTTAGGCTTCAAAAATAAAGTTTTGAGATAGCAATCAAACATGACATTACGGTGATAGCGAAGTCAAAAAAGTGGGTCTGGAAATTATGTCTGTGTGTCTGTCTGTCATTCTGTCATGCACACATGCAGTCTAAACGGTTGGGCCGATTGCCTTTAAACTTGGTATATAGAGTTTTTAGGGTAACCGTCAGGTGGGTATTTCGAATTTTCGTTCTACGTTTATATAAGTCTTACGGTTTACAAAAACGGCTCTAACGATTTTGATAAAATCTGGCATGAGTGATTCCTCACTAAAGGCCTTTTAGATTGTTGAAAACGTAATTCCTAAAAAAACAGTTTGAACGGTAACTGCCATATAACGGTTTTTTTTTTAATTTTGACTTTCTCTTTAACGACTTAGCGAATCTTAACTAAATTTTATTTCTATAAAGGCTTAGGTAGCCAAACGATAGTGGCATACGCATTTTTTTCAAAACTAACTTAAAAAAATTATATTAATTAAACAAATTTTAGTTCTTTGCTGATGATGGAGCCATCATAAGTGAAAATGCTTCTTCCTTGCAACGAGCACTCGATGTGTGGGTGGACGCTTTGGAGGGGAATGGATACCGCATAAACGCCAAAAAGACAGAATACCTATGCTGTCCATTTTCTGATCCAACCATGGCCATTCCGGACATTTATTTGAACGGAACAGTGCTTCCCAAGTGCGAAAAGTTTAAATATCTTGGATCTATGATCAACAACGAAGCATCCTGTGATGACGACATCAACCATCGCATAAGCGTAGGGTGGATGAAGTGGCGTGAGAACTCTGCCATCTTCTGTGACCGAAAAATGCCCCCTAAGCTAAAAGGAAAACTCTACACATCAGCAGTCCGTCCAGCGCTTACATATGGTTCACAATGTTGGACAATGTACAAAAAGTATGAGAGCAAATTGACGGCAACTGAGATGAAGATGCTCCGCATGACAGCAGGAGTAACAAAGCTAGATCGAATCCGAAGTAAAAGGATCCGAAGAAGTCTTCACGTTAAGGATACCATCGTCGATAAAATACAGCACGACAAACTCAGCTGGTACTGGCACGTACTTAGAAGAGACGCTGAGAATCCCGTTCAAAAGGCACTTTCATACAACATTCCAGTACAATCGCAGAAGAGAGGCAGGCCGAAAAATTCCTGGAAAAAACAAATGCAGCGACATCAGCATTCAGTTGGCCTCAGACATGGAACAATCCATAACCGGGAAGCTTGCCGACATTTTCTGAGGTCAACCCGACGAACCCCACACACAGATCAGTAGGTGAAGTGGAGAAGTGGGAAATATATGATCCCATTCGAGATCGTATATAGCATCGTCGGAAAAAGGAGAAGAAGAAGAAACAAATTTTAGTTCTGAATTTTTGAGAATTTTTGTTTTCTAAATTTAGATGAAACTGCAGATGGCTGCTTCCGAAATGTAGGTATAATTAAATTTTTAAGACAAATCAATTTAGAGCGCAAGAATCAGAATGGAAAATGCTGTATTTTTTTTGATTTTGAAAAGGCGTCCAAACGACAACTACGAGATCTGATATATTATGTTAGGCCCTAAGGCGGAAATCATCGTGCGGATGATCATGGATATGTATAAGCAAGTCAAATGAAAGGTTAAGCCCACTGCATCTAAATGAGTTTTAACATTCAATGCCTTATTGAGAATATAGTGGTGACCGATTATTAGTTAGATCAGTCCCAATAAGGTTCAAGGAAACCGAAATAAAATCAGTTATATTTTTCTGACCATGGTAACGATTATAAAAGAAGTACATTTATCCTTAAAACGAAAACTTTTTGTATGGGTAGACGATTGGGAGGGAATAGGGTATCAAATAAGCGCTGGATTTGTTTTATATTTTTAATTTTTAAGATAAGACGTCCTTTTGTTAAACCAAATAGGATTTCATTTATACCTAATTTTCTTTTCGTTCTACTGCTATTTTGTTTTTGTACACATTTATGGATATTGCACGTTTTTTTATTTTTTTTTTCTAAAAAGAAAATAATGTGCCAGTATATTTCCACTACTAAATCTTAATCTATTTTTTGTGAGTGACATATACGAAAACGCATCAATTTACCAAATACTACCGACACGTGTTGGCAAACAAAAATATAAGTTCTTACTTTAAATAACTGCTTAATAACGTCATAGTTTTTCACGGCTGTTTAAATCAAACACATATTTTGTTTGCAATTTTGCCACATACATAATAATTTGGGTATATAAGCTGAGAATTCTTTTCTAGAATTCATATCAGTTCCTTCGTTCAAACGATTAAAAGGTTACAAAAAAAAATGTCGTTCAAATTGGTTGTCCTGGCTATTATTGTATTTGCTGCAACTGTTCAATGTCAGTTGGCAGGAGGTGTCGGTGGTAACTTGGGCATTGGTCGTGCTGGTCGTAGCTTGGCTGGAGGTATTGGTGGTAACTCTGGCATTGGTCGTCGTAGCTTAGCTGGAGGTGTCGGCGGTAACTCTGGCATTGGTCGTCGTAGCTTGGCTGGAGGTGTCGGTGGTAACTCTGGCATTGGTCGTCGTAGCTTAGCTGGAGGTGTCGGCGGTAACTCTGGCATTGGTCGTCGTAGCTTGGCTGGAGGTGTCGGCGGTAACAATGGCATTGGTCGTCGTAGCTTGGCTGGAGGTGTCGGTGGTAACAATGGCATTGGTCGTCGTAGCTTGAGTTAAAACCGAGTCGCAAGATGTATTCTCTGTTAAAACAATGTAAATTTGTACATACAATCTTAACTTAATAAAAAAATGAACGTTATCATTTATTCAATTAGGTATCCGTTCATTTGATTGTGTAATTTTCAATGTTTAACTTATTGCTTTCACTTTGGAAAAGGTACAATTTACTTACAGTAGGTGGCGCGCATGTCGTATAGACTGCACTGTCATACCATTCATCCGACTTTTTTGAAATTTTATTAAGTTATTGCTTAAAAAAACTTCAAAACTCATCTCATCTCATTCATTTGTAGTTTATCGTTCTTATATAAAACTAAATTATTATATGATTATACGATGTAAAATCAGTTGAGAAGTACTTAAAATAAAATCAAAAGTGGCAACCTTGCAAACTTTCAGACGTCAAATCAAATTAACTGTCAATAGATTATAGAAAAATATGACTTTCAACATGACACAATCAAGATGTGGTTTGACATTTTAAGATCATTTAAGTTTTGAGAAAAAAAAACTGAAACAGATTTTTAGTTAAGTGGAAGATCATTATAACATCTACGGAAAAGAAAAATCTTGTAAGCCGATGTGGCCTCATTCTTAGATTAAAATATCAATTCTAATGGAATTCGATATACGAATTCCCTCATATTATTCCAGTGAAAAAACCAAAAAAAAAACTCCCAATCGAAATAATTCCAACAGTTTTGAAACGTGGTACAATTTCTCAGGGGAGTCTGGTGATAGCCCAAAGAAAAGTAACCAAGAATCCGACTGTAGCGCTTGCGACAGTGGAGAGAAACATGTTGTTTTTTGGGGTTTTAAAACTGTTAGATTTATTTCCATTTTAAAACCTTTAGGGCCAGTTGTACAAACATTTTCACCACAGTTCAGCAATTTTTCTCTTTCAAACTCGGCTACTTAACTAAAATCTAGTTCTGGTTAAAGTTATACATGTATATGATAATAAGCATTTTTAATTGAAAATTACAAAAATATATATAAGAACAAAAAGTAAAGAAATACACACCGAGAAGACAAATGACAAGACATGTGCTTGACGATTTTATAACTGCACTCAGAAATGTGTCCCACGAAAGTATTCTGCTCCTCCGAATTGAAATTGAGATCTCAGAGATAAATAATTTGGTGGGACTCGCCTAATAATGTGACGAAGACCTTCTCTTTTGACCAAGATTTTTTTCATAGGAGACAACTTTACAGGAAATAACTTACCTTGTTATGGGAAATAGTTTCCTTTTTTTTTAAAGTTAAAGTTATTTCTCACACAAGGTTTAACTTTTTTTTTGTGAAACAATGAGTACAAAAAACTTAACAAAATTAAAATCGGACCACTATAAGTACGGAGATACCGTCAAACAAAAGTGGATCAATTTGGGAGTTGTTTTTCAAAATGGCGGCCAAACGACCATGATTTGGACCATGTGGCCAATGTTGATTTATACCCCTATGGGTGAAAAATAAGTATTTCCCGAAAAGATTTTTTTTTGATTTCATTTTTCTAGAAACAAAATCCAATTAATTTTCATAAAATTTTATAATAGTGCTTTTTTGGTAATATTTTTCAACGGAAGAAGTACTTCGAAAAAATTTTTAAAAGGTAATCTCTCCGCGTCGGTTGCACGAAGACAACTAGCTTACCAAAAGAGCAAGTTCGTGCGATCCGGTCATGACTTTTGTATTTTTTTTTTTTTTTTCAAGGCAGAAAAAGGATGGGTTCGAGTTGACCAACTGTTTTTGTTATGAACTTTAATAAATTGTTTAAAACAATATACAGTTTCTTTTTGGTTAGAGAAAACGACATATTATGCCAAACTAAATTCAAGTTGAAAAATGTTTAACCTACTGCACACTGCAGGTTATAAATGGTAAGATTTTTTTATTTATTTAAAGAAAATTTTACATTTCGAATTTTTTAAATAAAAAAAAATTAGACTGGTAACACTCTTATTTTGACAATCTCTTCTGAATCATGTTACTTTGTTGGACAGTAACCATCTGAGTGACAGCTTCAAAAAACTTAACAGCAAAAACTTCAAAGTGATGGAGAAAAGCCAGAACTATATAAATATTCGTCTAATGATCAGTTTCATATTGTAGACCCGACATATTATATGGCTTCTAAAAACGGCATGATAACAGGAAAATGTTGACCAGTCTGAACTGAGTGCAAACAAATAATACCAAAAATACCGCTACAATCTATAAGTAGTAGTATTTTTCGAACGAGTTGAAAATCAATCACGCAACTATCTAGTGTGAACTTAAGAACAATACCAAGGCTATTCAGCAGTTTTCAAAAATAATTGTATCTGCAGCTGTTCATGATATCGATACCTTAATTTGCAAACCGGCTAACTGCACTTTTTTCCAAAAATGAGTTATTGATAGGGGATTCATCTTCAAAAAATTTCGCGTATTTTAAAAAAAGAATTCCTTCAATCAATTCTCACGTAAAACGCTGTGCAAAAAACGAACAACTCCATGTGCTCTAGAACGCGCCAAATTTGACAGCTAACTCCATGAAGTCAGCCATTTTGTATTGCGTTGTGACGAGAACGAGCTTTTTTTTACGTGTTTATACATATAAAATTATACTTATTTTAGGTGTCTCTATTCTGCATTATGAAGAAATTGCGATTTTTCCCCAACCGTTTTTATTTAAAAATAGGACTTTTACTTGCATCTTAATTAGTTTTTGGCTTTTACTGATTTTTTACTTGGGATTTTACTGGCTGGCGCATATGTTTATGGTTTTTTTTTATAGTTGTCAACGTTATGTGGCAAAAATTTTTGCAGGCTGAGCTTGAAAAAAATTAGTTTTGCAATGAAAAAAAGGGCACTAACAATAAATTTTAATAATAATATTTCAATACACATTTTAATAAAAAATAAATTTCCTAATACTAATAATGATAATAACACAAATCACAAAAGAGAATATAGTGGTGACCTTATTGAGAATATAGTGGTGACCGATTATTAGTTAGATTTCATCAGTCCCAATAAGGTTCAAGGAAACCGAAATCAAATCAGTTATATTTTTCTGACCATGGTAACGATTATAAAAGAAGATCATTTATCCTTAAAACGAAAACTTTATGTATGGGTAGACGATTGGGAGGGAATAGGGTATCAAATAAGCGCCAAAAAGACATATTACTTTTGCTACCCCTGGCCTATTTCTGATATCTATTTGTAGGGAACAGTTCTTTCCAAGTTCAAAGAAATAGTAAATTCCTAAGAGCTTAGATCAATGATCAATCTCAAAATATTTTGTGTTACGACATCAACCATCGCCTATGTGTATAGGGTGGATGAAGTGGCACAGAATTCGGTCATCTTCTGTTGAAAGGATAACTCAACACGTCAGTGGTTCTACCAGCACTAACATGCGGTTCACAATGTAGAAAATGTTCAAGTTATGAGAGCAAATTGGCGGCAATTAAAATGAAAATGCTTCGCATGACAGCAAGAGTGACAGAGCTCAATAGAATAAGAAATTAAAAATTCAAAAAAGCCTTGATGTCAACAATATCATCGAATAAAATATAACACAGCAAAAAACTAAGCTGTGATTCCTCCTAAGGTGGAATTTGAAGAACCCCATTCGAAAAGCTTTATTGTAAAACGTTCCGTTTAACGAGGCAGGTTTAGAACTCCTGGAAGAAACAAATCCAACGAATCCAGTATTCAGTTGGCATTAGAAATGAAACAATCAATGGAAGCTTGCCACCAATTTTTGAGCTCAACTCGACGAAGTGCCAGTATATTTCCACTACTAAATCTAAATCTATATTTTGTGAGTGACATATACGAAAACGCATCAATTTACCAAATACTACCGACACGTGTTGGCAAACAAAAATATAAGTTCTTACTTTAAATAACTGCGCAATAACGTCATAGTTTTTCACGGCTGTTTAAATCAAACACATATTTTGTTTGCAATTTTGCCACATACCTACATAATAATTTGGGTATATAAGCTGAGAATTTTTTTCTAGAATTCATATCAGTTTTTTCGTTCAAACGATTAAAAGGTTACAAAAAAAAATGTCCTTCAAATTGGTTTTCCTAGCTATTATTGTATTTGCTGCAACTGTTCAATGTCAGTTGGCAGGAGGTGTCGGTAGTAACTTGGGCATTGGTCGTGCTGGTCGTAGCTTGGCTGGAGGTGTTGGTGGTAACTCTGGCATAGGTCGTCGTAGCTTAGCTGGAGGTGTCGGCGGTAACTCTGGCATTGGTCGTCGTAGCTTGGCTGGAGGTGTCGGTGGTAACTCTGGCATTGGTCGTCGTAGCTTAGCTGGAGGTGTCGGCGGTAACTCTGGCATTGGTCGTCGTAGCTTGGCTGGAGGTGTCGGCGGTAACAATGGCATTGGTCGTCGTAGCTTGGCTGGAGGTGTCGGTGGTAACAATGGCATTGGTCGTCGTAGCTTGAGTTAAAACCGAGTCGCAAAATGTATTCTCTGTAAAAACAATGTAAATTTGTACATACAATCTTAACCTAATAAAAAAATGAACGTTATCATTTATTCAATTAGGTATCCGTTCATTTGATTGTGTAATTTTCAATGTTTAACTAATTGCTTTCACTTTGGAAAAGGTACAATTTACTTACAGTAGGTGGCGCGCATACCATTCATCCGACTTTTTTGAAATTTTATTAAGTTATTGCTTAAAAAAACTTCAAAACTCATCTCATCTCATTCATTTATAGTTTATCGTTCTTATATAAAACTTAATTATTATATGATTATACGATGTAAAATCAGTTGAGAAGTACTTAAAATAAAATCAAAAGTGGCAACCTTGCAAACTTTCAGACGTCAAATCAAATTAACTGTCAAAAGAGATTCTAGAAAAAAATGACTTTCAACATGACACAATCAAGATGTGGTTTGGCATTTGAAGGTCATTTAAGTTTTGAGAAAAAAAACTCAAACAACCTTGCCAACTTTCAGACGTCAAATCAAATCAACTGTCAAAAGATTCTAGAAAAATATGACTTTCAACATGACACAATCAAGATTTGGTTTGACATTTTAAGATCATTTAAGTTTTGAGAAAAAAAACTCAAACAGTTTTTAAGTTAAGTGGAAGATCATTATAACATCTACGGCAAAGAAAAATCTTGTAAGCCGATGTGGCCTTATTCTTAGATTAAAATCTCAATTCTAATGGAATTCGATATTCTAATGGAATTCGATATACGAATTCCCTCATAATATTCCAGTCAAAAACGAAAAAAAAACTCCCAATCGAAATAATTCCAACAGTTTTGAAACTTGGTACAATTTCCCGAGGAGTCTGGTGCTAGCCCAAAGAAAAGTAACCAAGAATCCGACTGTAGCGCTTGCGACAGTGGAGAGAAACATGTTGTTTTTTCGGGTTTTGGCTTTTATTTTGGTTATTATCAGACAACCCTGAGTAAGTGTGACAAGTTTTAAAACTGTTAGATTTATTTCCATTTGAAAACCTTATTACTTTTATTTTCAAAATTCAATGCTCTTATTTATTTTTATTCAAAAACAGAAAACCGGATGCCAAAATGTATCTTAGTTTTTGAGAAATTAAACGCTGTGCAAAAAACGAACAACTCCATGTGCTCTAGAACGCTCCAAATTTGACAGCTAACTCCATGAAGTCAGCCATTTTGTATTGCGTTGTGACGAGAACGAGCTTTTTTTTACGTGTTTATACATATAAAATTATACTTATTTTAGGTGTCTCTATTCTGCATTATGAAGAAATTGCGATTTTTCCCCAACCGTTTTTATTTAAAAATAGGACTTTTACTTGCATCTTAATTAGTTTTTGGCTTTTACTGATTTTTTACTTGGAATTTTACTGGCTGGCGCATATGTTTATGGTTTTTTTTTATAGTTGTCAACGTTACGTAGCAAAAAGTTTTGCAGGCTGAGCTTCAAAAAAATGAGTTTTGCAATGAAAAAAAGGGCACTAACATAAATTTTAATAATAATATTTTAATACAGATTTTAATAAAAAATATATTTCCTAATACTGATAATGATAATAACACAAAGCACAAAACAATTTAATTTCCGTATCAAACTTCTTGCCTATTTTGTAACCCAATTAATAGCTTCTTTATTCCTCCTTTATTTCTTCCTAACTATAAAGAAAATAAGAAAAAAATAAAAAAGAAAATGCTTTTTTTCAATCGGTGTCATTTCGTCTCCTTAATACTTTAATCCAGCTAAGTTTTTTTAGGCATATACCGGTATTTTCGTATTCCTTAAAACTTCTTAAAGTCTTCTAAACTTGGTGTCATTAATGTAAGCACAGGAATGACATGCGAAAAAACTTGCGTTCGAGACCCAGTTGAACACAGGCACATATTAAAAAAATAAAAAAAATAAATATATTCTACTATCTCAGAGTATGATGAGATAGTTGACAATGTAACAGTTGAAGAAAATTTCGAACAAGTTACACACCATACTTCTATACAATATTTAAAATTAAATAAATCCATCTTTATTGTCGGTGACATTAGTGAAAATACCAAAATTATAATGATGACCTTTAACTTACACGAAGGCTTAAATAGAATATTATCGTTAAAACTAATTTAGATTCCATTATACAGGGTGATTGGTATAAGGTGCACCAAAAAGCTTGAGCGTGTAGGTGGAGTTAAGACAAGAAAAAAATCGTATGGGAGGTGGGTCTATTTTCCCCCGTTTAGGCGGGAGGGGCAATTTTCTAAAACATTGGCTTAAATCAGAAAAAAAATTATTTAAAAACAACGGTGAATGATACAAAGACTTGTTATATCTTTTTGAAAAGCCAGAAAACTACTCTTTTATTTTATTTTTAAATTAAGTTGTTTGAGTGAAAAGTTTTAAAAAAAATAATTTTCAAACTCAAAATTTTGAAAAAAAAATATTAAAAAAAAAAATTTAAACTTATTTTTTTTTTTAATTTTATGTAATTAACTATTATTTTTATTTTCAAAATTCAATGCTCTTATTAATTTTTAGTCAAAAAGAGAAAACCGAATGCCAAAATGTATACGATTGTCTTAACTCCACCTACACGCTCAACTTTTTGGTGCATCTTATACCAATCACCCTGTATATGTTTTATTTCACAATTCCTTGAAATTTTATAAATTTATTTAAATTAATTTCATTTCATTACATTTTAATTATTATTTTAACTGCCATATATATAACACCGAGTAGGTTTGTTAAATGCAAAACAAAGTAGGTTGGTTATTATTAACTGAGTAAGTTAGTTAATATTAACGTAGTCCGTAACCGAGTAGGTTGGTTAATATTAAACGAGTAGGTAAGTTAATATCAACCGAGCTGATTGATTAATGTTAACTGAGTGGGTTAGTTATTTTCAACCGAGTAGATTAGTTAATGTTAACCGAGAAATAATATTAACAGCGCAGATTGGTTGATAATAACAGACCAGGTTAATTAATATTAACCTAGTCGGTTATTTAGTTTCAACCGAGTAGATTGATTAATATTAACCTAGCAGATTGATTAATATTAACAGAGTAGGTTAGTAAATATTAACAGACCAGATTGGTTAATAATAACAGAGATTCGTTAATATTAACCGAGCAGATTGGTTAACATTAACCGTGAAGATTGGTTAATAGTAACAAAGTAGATTAGTTAATATTATCCTAGTCGGTTATTAATATTAACCGAGTAAATTGATTAATATTAACCGAGTTAGTTGGTTAAAATTAACCAACTATGTGTTTAATATTAACAAATTAGATTGTTTAATTTCAACCGAGTTCGTTGGTTTAATAATTTAGAACTTTAAAACTAAATTGGATTTTTAAACCGAGAAACACGCTTATTTTAACCGAGTTTGTGGGCTAGTAATAACAGAGTTAGTTGGCTAATAATTTAGTACACTTTAACCGGGTAGGAAGGTTAAATTCTTTAGTACTTTTTTAACCGAGTTAGCGTTTGATTTTAGCCGATATATTTTAAACAAATTCACTAAGTTAATTTTAAACAACTAACTCTTGAAGTTGTATACTAACAAAGTTGGTTATTTGTTTTTAACCGAAATTTTGTTTATTTTTAAATAATAATTTTTCTGCGTGTATTTTTTATTACCACAAAAACGTATGTTTCCCATGCCAATCTAATACATAAAAAAATAAATTGGCTAACTCCAAAACCAGCTGTAGTTTTCTAAGGAAACCACGAAAACGAATAAAATATAATTAAAATAAAAGAATTTAATAATGACATTTAATTTATTTTTAAATCATGCCATTTAAATAAATAGGACGGTTTTTAGTGTCTCCTGTAAAGTTTGCTAATATGGGTAGCTGATTTGCGAATTAAGGTATCGATATGCAATATTCGTTGTGCAATATAATAATAATAATTAAATTAAATTATTATGATGATTTATCTCTCAGTTACTTATGTTTAAATATTTATTTTTGGTCACACAGTACCTAAAGAAATAAATAAAAGAAAAAGTGTTTGAATTAAGGACCCGGTTCTAGTTGAATTTATAAATATGTATACATTTCGTAACAAGGTGTTGGTTTTTGTTAAAATAGCCATAAGTAAGTCAGCAACGTCTTGGGCGTTAGATTATACTCGAAAAGCACTGCAGAGCATGTACGTGCGACCCAATCGTTCATTTTATGCAATCTTTATACAAAAAATATTTCCTCATAATTCTTAATTATGTCACATTTAATAGTAAAATGTCTTCTTTATAAAACTGTCTTTTATATTGTGTAACAAAAATACCTTCTAGCATTAACATATGACCTAATTGAAAATCTTGATGTAACATTGCGTGCGGATGTGGATGTAAAGATTCATAGAGCTCATTTCTTACACTTGTGCTTCTTTGTAAAGAAAATAATTATTAATGAAAGTGGCAGTGTATAACGAAGGCCTCTTTATATAAAACCAGCACCCGCTCATCCTTCCTTAAATAAGAATATGTCTTCTTCACGCATTTGAACGATAAGAAGAAACATTTAACTTAAACACTTTAAAACTTTATCTATCTGACAAGTGAAATTGTACTTTTTATTTAATGTCACTTAATGCAAACTTAAATTTAGTGTTTAGAGAAAAGTAGGGCACATCTATACATATAACTTTAAGAGGAAGCATCTGTTGGCAAAGGAGTTTGGTTGGCAGCTTTCACGTTCGAGGACCTTTTTAGATATATAAATGCCGGTGATAATAATAAAGAAGGTTGAAATGACACAAAGATGGTTAAAATGGGTTTTCAAGTATCATACATACATATCTACATATTTTGTAAATTTCAATATCTAAGATTCCAGAACAAAGTGTACAAAAACTATTTCGTAGTGATAATTTCAATAATTTTTTTTTATTGGTATTGGGGTTTTGAAAGAACTTATATGAAACACTCGGAGTTTAAAAGGTAATTGTTTGGATAAATATTTGAATAGCAATTTTATTCAATCCTTTTTGAAACGTTGTATGAATACGAAAACCTGCTTTCAAATACTTTCTTATGAACTTCTATTGCAATCGTTAAAAGATTAGAGGTACCATTTAATTTCAGATTTTATTGTTTCACAGATTCTAATGACTTGTACATGTTACAGTGAAAATTTCGTGTGTGGATATACAGGGTGAGTCATGAGCAATGCGACAAAATGCTAGGGCGTGTAGGTTGCGTTGAGACAAGAAAAAAATCGTATTGGAGGGGGGGTCTATTCCCCTCCGTTTAGCCGGGAGGGGCAATTTTCGAAAAAACTGACTTAAAATGGGAAAAAAATTATTTAAAATCAACGGCTTCATTCACAATGCTGTGCGATACGTTTTTGAAAAGCCAATAACTTTTACTTTTATTCTGTGTTTAAATAAATCTATTCTAAGAAATAGTTTTTGAAATATTAATTTTCAAAGTCAAAATTTAAAAAAAAAAAATTGAAAAAAAAATTTAAAATTCATTTTTTTCAAAATTTTACGTAATTAAGTGCTAATTTTAATTTCAAAATTCAATGCTGTTATTAATTTTTAGTCAAAAACAGAAAACCGGATGTCAAAATGTATCTTAGTTTTTGAGAAATAAAAAAAAATTAAAAGTAAAACTAGTAAAATAAGTAAAAAGTTAATTCGTTTTTTTTTATTATTTGATTAAAATCGGATGGTATGTAATGAAAAATAAGAAAGGAATAATTCCCTTATTAATAATTGACCTGAGCAGGTCAAATTTGGAAAACCAAAAAAAAAAGTGTTTTTCTTGGAAAAAAATACTTCTAGTTTTTCTTATTTTCTCAAAAACTAAGATACATTTTGGCATCCGGTTTTCTGTTTTTGACTAAAAATTAATTACAGCATTGAATTTTGAAATTAAAATTAGCACTTAATTACGTAAAATTTTGAAAAAAATGAATTTGAAATTTTTTTTTAAATTTTTTTTTCAAAATTTTGACTTTGAAAATTAATATTTCAAAAACTATTTCTTAAAATAGATTTATTTAAACACAGAATGAAAGAAAAAGTTATTGGCTTTTCAAAAACGTATCGCACAGCATTGTGAATGAAGCCGTTGATTTTAAATAATTTTTTTCCCATTTTAAGTCAGTTTTTTCGAAAATTGCCCCTCCCGGCTAAACGGAGGGGAATAGACCCCCCCTTCCCGTACGATTTTTTTCTTGTCTCAACGCAACCTACACGCTCTAGCATTTTGTCGCATTGCTCATGACTCACCCTGTATAAGCTAGTAGTCAGAAAGAGGAATAATCATTTCGCACAAGTATTTATTAGTCATAGACAAATGCTCTTTTAAAAGAACAAGCGTTAAAGCGGAGAAGTTGTGTATCACTCGAGATTATAATTATTATATATATAAATATTTATTTTTATATTATGTCAAAACATTTTGTATGTTTTAGAAATTTGATTTTGGACAATTTGTCACAAAATTCAGATAATGCGTTGTTTTTTTACTTTTGAAAGGAGAAACTTCACACACCTGCCATTAAATTTATAATTATTTATTCAAATTTATAGCCCGAGAGCTAGGGACCGATTTTGAAAAATTATTTAGGCCTTATTTATTGCTTCACACATTAATGAATGAAAATTATGGCAACCGGAAATGGCCGGAAACCAAAGATACAGCCCTTCAAAGTGCAGAAAAAATAACCCAAGTATGTTAAATAATTTTAGCATGAATTTTGTCACTTAAATGTAGTTTTAAACGTTTAAAATAATAATTTATAACTGCCATAACATTATCAAGCCCGAAAAGGGTTTACAGATCAACTCAAAAACCAGTATAAAAACACTTAAAAAACAAATTTATTTAATTTTTTTGAGTTGCTCTGGCAACCCTTTCCTTCTTGATAATGTTATTGCAGTTATACATTATTATTTTTAACGTTTCGAACTACATTTAAGTGAAACAAAAATTCGTGTCAAAATTACTTACCATTAGTTGGGGGTTTTTTTCTGCACTTTGAAGGGCTGTATCTTTGGTTTTCGGCCGTTTTCGCTAACCATACTGTCCCAAATTCGGTCGCTAGCTCCCCTACTATAAATTATTATGAAATTATTATCGATAGCAGATTCTTGAATTGATCCAAATTTCAATTGGAATTCTCATCAGCAGAGCACTGTTTGTTTTTTTTTAAATTTTGCCAACAAGAAACAAGAAAAAAATATTGACCGCTGGAGGAAGGATTTTTTTGTTGGGAACTAAAATAATAATAGAACGCCAATGGTTTTTTTATTATAAACGGGAGTGTGCCAGGGAACTGAGAATTAAACACTCTGAAGAATTGTTTGAGTAAGAAAAAATAACTGTGGAGCTGGATTTCCAAAGTTATAAAATGACCACAATCACTTACAAATCGATACTGGAGAGAGCTTTTTCTCAGTTTTCTGAAATATTTGGTGGACATCGATGGATTTTCCAACAAGACATTGTACCGATTCAGAATCAAAATGTAAACCTACTTGCATGGCCACCATATTCACCCGAACTGAACATCATGGAAAACGTGTGGGGTTGGCTTTCAAGAAAAGTCTACGAAAGAGGAAGGCGGTATAATGATTGTAGCCATAAAACAAGCCTGGTCTTAAATTTCGCTTGGTTATTTGACATAACTCTATGAATCTCTACACAGCAGGCTACTTAAAGTGATTCAGCGATCTGGAGGTAGTACCCATTACTAAAAACTGTTGCAATTCTTGGAATAAAACTAACATTTATTTATACAAACAAAAATTTTACTGTTGAATTGTTTTTTAAGGTTGAAACAGGTAAATTTATCTACTGTCCTTAATGAAATGAAACAAAAAAAGCAGGTATATTTTATGACCTTCTTGGAAAAAGCGTCATAAATGTTGCAATTATCAAAATAATCCTAATTTTTTTTTGTTTACAATATAAACCAAATATATCCTTTATTTATTCTTCATTTGGTTTTTCCCAAAATACCGAGGGGTTTGAAAAATATCGCAAAATGAAAATAGAAAACTGCCTGTCCTTAATCTAGTGACACGGAGTGTATATGTGTATATGTAAACATTAAATCACACAAAGAAAAACGTGTATTCTTTCTCAAAATACATGGATAGTTTTGAGGGAAAGACTGCAATATCATCTCATTTTCTCTAGAGATTAAATACAACAACTTTTTATGACGTGTTCATCAAGATTAGAAACAATTTACATTCACTTTCAAAACTCGCAACAATTCTTTCAGTTTTAAGACTAATCGCTTATTTTCAAATAAGTTAAGAGAGCTTCTTTAACAATTAACAGCTTCATTCAATCTTTCAAAAACTTTCTACTACTTTGTTGCAGTTTTAAGTGTTTTCCAGAACCAACACATTAAGAAAATAAATAAATAAAAGTACATAAAGAAACTCAAAACAAAATAAGATAACAAAAAAAAACAGTTTTCTAATAGTTTTGAATGTTTAAACCAACACCTCGTTTACATCAAGGAAAACTTTGTAAAACTATTTTAAGACAGAATACTACCCGATTCATCTTCAAGACACATCAAAATTTCATAATGAATTGACCATTTTATTAACTGAAAGTTTGTCTAATTTATCATTTGGATCTCATCTTGTGAAAGGTTGCTTTGTTGTCTTGCTTATTATTCTATTCAACTCTGAACTGAACCCTTAGTTGGTAGAACTTTTTAATTAGTTAATGTATTTATTACTTATCACTGGGTGGTACTGCGTCTAGAGAAGATATACATTCCAGCAGTTACTTTTCGATTTATACCAAAGAAATGCTTCGGCCAGTGATTGATCTAGTTTTGCAATAAATATAACCCTTTCTCTATGGAAGGCTATTTTCGTTCTATAAGATTAATAATAAATAATTTTCGCAACGCAACTTAGTTTGCCAGTCGAGCACAGCAAACATGACAAGGGAAATGAAAGCCTGAATTGATTGCCACTTTCATTCGTAATTAATTTGTCATCGTCAAAATGTTTGAATGAATGAATTTTTCGAAGAAAATTAAAACTCAATGAGATTTTCATGAAAATTATTATAATTATCTTGGTTCCGTGTGAAATGCTAAATTGAGAACGGTGTGTACTTTTTAAAAAAGACACTCTAATGAGGGCGACAACACTCATCATCTCCCGCTTATATTGGGAAGCTGAATGGGGTCGCTTTCGTATCATTTCTGGCTGCATGGCCAATATTAGCCAATTTTTTTTTTTTTTTTATTTGAGTTTTCGTACTGTTGGGCAAATTGGAAATATAAATAAATGGGTACATACATTGTACCTACGGTGACCATTCGTATTTTTTTCAAAGAACGGGATTTGGTTTTTGAAAAGATGAAGAGATAACACTTAAAACATTTCTTTTGAAAATGACGGTAAACTAATGAGTGTCGGATCAATAGGATCCAGTGGTTGTGATACTTGAATTTCTTCTACGCTAACTTCATCATCTTGAAAACTGATATAGGAACCTCTTCTGATATTCGTTCGAAACTGAATTCGTAAACAAATTGATTTTGCCCAGATTTAAAATAGGTGGGGTGTGTTCATAAACGTCAGACTAACTAATTTCTGCAATAAAAAAATTGATAAAAAACACATATTTTCTGACGGTTAACATTTTGTTTCTTATTATTTTAGTAGCTTTGTCCGAAATACTTACAAATAAAAAAACAAACAAAGAAGTGTGTTTTTATTCATTTTTGTTATTGCAGAACTTAGTTAGTCTGACGTTTATGAAAACACCAGTGCTCTACATTTTGTACAAATAAAACAAAGTTTTCATGAAGAAATTTGACAGTCAATGAATAAATTACTTAGATTTTTCAAATTTGAATTCGCAAAACAAAATTTAAACTAATTGAAATCGATTATTAGAAACACCATCAGAAATTTTAAAAAGATAAAATTTTGTATTGAAACGAAATTCGGAACAGAAATGCTAATAACTGATAAAATTATAAGAGACTATGTACCGAAAGAAAACCACAAAGCTGTAATTTAAAGGTTTACATTCGTGAGATGAATGAACTAAAAACAACTTGTTAACACGAACACTTTTTTCGAGTAGGAATTTTATATTCGTCTTTATTCTAGACTTTTTCTTCTGGTGATCTGGTTTCTGATGATTTACGTTTTACTGGTATTTCTGGTGCTCCGGTATCGGGCAGTCCAAATCATAAATTCTGGGACGAAATCGGCAGGTACCACGCCCCTAGAACAGCAGGCTAAAAATACTCTGATCCGTTATGCCCGATGTGGCACTTAAACAGCAGGCTTAAACGCTCTGGTAGAAACTGATTAGCAAAACAATAATAAGTAAAAGGGAATTGTATGATGACGAGTGAAAAACTATCGTACTTAATATTTCTTGGTGACTTCATTTGAACAAAGTACGTGTGTGTTATGACACTGTATCAAAACTTTTAAAGCTTTTCAGAACAACCCCTAGGAATCCCTGATTTGAGTCTTTCCGTGACCAGAGAAACTAAAGCAAAACTGAGGCCTAGATGTTGTGGTTTCAAAGGCCAGCAAAATCGCCTCGAAATCAGGAAAGAAGTCCGTATTTTTTTACAGAAGTTAAATTTAACCCTGTAAAGATAGAAAAAGGAATGGAATACCACGGTAGACACGTTGTGGATGTTAAACAGCGGATGAGGCTATTCCGACAAGTATAGCTAAATGGCGGTGACGTGCTAGATCATACCAGTAAGCAAAATAAAACCAGTAAATCTAGATGATCGGCAAGAGTTTCAAGTACCCAACCAAAATTATGTTAAAAAGCTATTACCATAGCATAGCTTCAAAGTCAAAATAAGACTGCTACTGATGATGACTTTCAAGCAGAACTTTTCAAATATTCTGTTAATATTCTGGATAGCAGCATGCAAATTTATCAGTAAAATATAGTGTGAAGAAATCAAATTCGACGTTTGGAATTTCAGTAACATTTGCCCGAAAAATAAATAAAGGAGATCGCGAGGCACAGTTCCGAGTGCATGCACCAACTACGATATCGACCAATGTGGTTGATCTTTTACTTATTACTTCTTTTAGAAATTCGCCTTATGTCAGGATTGTATACACTCAAAGAAAAATCACGTCTTAGAATTTAATTATTCCGCATTGAATTCTATGTTGTTTCCATTTAAACAAAATATTGCGCCGATACCATCTACCCAGTTTCGATTCTTAACCCGCTGATGAAAATGTAAATAGTGAAGAAATGTTGGTATAGCAAAATGGCACTTGTTGATAAGATTTGACAACAAAAATTTGATCACACACCACACTGTAGAATATGTCTTCGTTGTGAACTGGACTAACAACATCAACACAAAAATCAAACGCTGATTGACTCTAGCTAATCGCATTGAAGCAATCTTGGCTTATTCGAAAGAAAATTTCTTTAAACGATTTATAGTTATGTTCATTTTCACAGTGAACACATCAGCATCAGGATAAGAACAAATCGTATGTGTTTTTCAACGCAATCAGTCTTATAAAAAACTAAGGTTAAATAAGTCTCATAGAGCATACCATAGCATTTAGACCTTCAACGTTAGACGAGAAAACGAGATATCAAGAATGAAGATAGACCTCATCTTCTGTGATAAAGTACAATGAAATCTCCAACGGCTTGGTATATACATTATACATAACATAATGATGACAGACTAGAGATCGAACCAATTGGATATTAGAAGAACTTATGTAAATGTATATAAACGGAGATGTAGCAAGCAGAAGCTTCGTTATTCAGCAGGCAGTTTCGAAAATTAAATCGGAATTTTCTCCCGTGTGGTTGATGTTTTCCTTACTACTTAAATTAGCAACTCGCCTCAAGTCAATGTCAAACGCAGGTTCTAAGAGAATAACTGATTAAATTTCTACTAAGACAACCCTTAAAAAACGAAAATCTGGTCACTCTAAACATCTGTTATACGCCATTTATTTATATATCTTAATGTTATTTCAAGCAGAACAAAATAAATTTGGTAATAAAGATAATTTTCGAAAACAATATTTCTTTTTAAAAATATAAATGAATATAATTTAAGATGAAAATGTCACGATACGTTTAGATATTCTGAGCGTGTAGATGAAGATGTGTTTATTAATAATTCATAATTAAAAGGTTGAAGTCCGTTAATTAGAACATTAAATATATCAACATTGTTAGGTGTTTTTTTTTTTAGATTCAAATGCAGAAAGGAGGGACATATAGTGGCATATGAGTGAATAGTGAAATTGTCTGCGATATGAAATTATTAGGCATTTAAATTTTCTTATATTATTCGATTTAATTTTTAGTTTTAAAAGACTAATTTTTATTCAAAATGTTTATATTTAAAGAATTTTTTTATTAAGCGAAATATTAAGGTGCCGTCACACAAGGTCAATTTCTAAAATGTTGCCTAATGACACTTTGTGAAAGCGATATAACGCTAAGTTTGGCGTTCGGCGACTCAACGAATTAGGCCTTTTAACACGGAAATAAATATTTGCTGTTTTCAAATTTTTTTATGTTTCATGTTTGTGTGGTCAATACGAATTGAAATCAGTAAATGATATTTTTTTCTCTTTGATACTTTGTATAGTTTAACAGATATGCACGAATTTTATTATGAACGCGGAATATACATGGGAGCTGTCATCGAAATGCAGTTAATTGAGTGATATTCCTTAAAATCTAATTTCAATTTCGCCACAAGACACAATCTACCAAACACGCAAAACAGAGCAACTTGCTTATGCCCTCGCTCACATAAGAGCTGAAGTAAATGAGAAATGCTAGGAAGGCTGCCCAACCTTTTTAACACTCGGCTCAAATTGACGGTTAAAAATCAATCAAAACTGGTAATTTTAACATTATTTTATGCATTTCTGACATTGTTTTTGTTTTATTAATTTATCTGCATATGTATGTCAGGTGTCAGATTAGATGCTGACAGTAACAACAAACCAGATGTAGGAAACTAGTGGAGAATGATTTTTAAGGGCAAAGAGTTCCAAATAAATACTGACAGGATAACTAATTATTTCAGTCAAACTGATTGTGAATGGAAAACATCCGCAGTTTAGATATTTTTATCTCAAGAACTCGGCTACTTAATTCAAATGTAGTTTTTTTTCTGATAAAACACAAACAATTATCACTTGAAACAAATAAAAATATTTAATTACAAAACCAATCAAAATCAAAAATGACATATGGGTGCGTTTGGAAATTCATCTGATACAATTTTCAAAATTAATCTGCTACAATGACACAAACATTTTATTGTTTACGTTCCTTCCGCTAACGTAATTGACGAGTGAAGTAATTTACATAAGCTCGATCGTCCGTCCGTTCACGTAGGACGCTATTCGGTCCCTGAATAGTTGACAATTGTCTTTTTTTACTTTTTTGCGGCGCCGCCGGCGCGCATTAAAATTAAAGCAAAATGTTTAATGCGTAATTCATTTCCTATTTGGTTTTGTTATATTTTTGTATACATATACATACCTCGCGGGCCACTGAGAACTTGCTCGCGGGCTATATTTTGGCCCGCGGGCCTGGGGTTGGGCAGCCTTGTAGCTAGACTATATTATACATATATATATATTATGGAAAGTGTCATGTGATGGGAATAAGCAGTTGTTGTTTGTATGCATATTAACGTCAAAGGAAGGTCAGGCATAGAGGTTGAACGTTTGCGATGTAAGCGAGAGAATGACGATGATCCGTAACAAAGCTAGATTCCACTATTCGAGTTTTCTGGAACTTGCAAGAAACTGCGTACTACTGATATAATTTGAATTCATTCACTGGAAGCTTTGTCAGCTTACTATCAGAAGTAAGAATTCTCACAAACACCGCCGAAAAAAAAAACTTAAGTCCTAAAAAATTTGGCGAAAAAAAACTATGTCCGACGAATATAACCATTAAGCTTCTTTCACCCAGTTTGGTTTCTAGCTACCTGCTTGCCTCTATAGTTTTGCAGCTCTGGTTGAGAGGATCTCACAAATTGGTTGAGATCCTATTCCACTTGCGTGCGCCACCTGTGACCCAGCTACCTGTCACATGAAAATAAAGAGCACGCTCATCATCACGATTCTGTTGTATAGTGCAGAAGCATGGATTGCTTCGCAATGGGGTGAACAAGAGAGAAAATTAAACGTAAACAAAATTTCACGAAGAACATACAACAATGAACATTGCGAGCGTTGTACTGATTACGGAAAAGAACGTTATCTTCACAATCGAAACTGACTTACAAATGAACTGATACAAATTATAGGTTTTTATTATAATTAAGGTTTTCTATAACCACAAGTAATTATTTTCTATTACCGACATTTTAGATCAGACCACCTGTTTAGGGCAAGGCTATAGGTTGACTTGTTAATGATGAAGACCATTCAATTTGGTTCAATGTATTAATCAAGTAAATTATCAGTCTTCATAAATACAGGATCTTATAACAAAAATCGAATAACACACCAACAATAGCTTTCTCTTTATGAAAATGAAATAAAGTGAGTCTGACCAACAGAAACTGGTTTATAAATTACAAATAGAATTTTTTAACTTGTCATTAAGAACAAAGTATAAAAAGAAAGTCATTCAACTTCATTGTAAAAGCGGGAATCCGGACAGAGAAAATTTTGTATTCTCAAGATACTTGTGTAAAACGCGATACTAATCAGATTGCTTATCATTGGCAAAAGCAAACATCACATTTCTATAGGATTTCGCACTGCGATTGAAAAGTGCTTGCACTATATACTCGTATGTGGGAAAAACAAATGTGCAAACAAATAAAAGACAATTGTACACAATTTATCAATTAGAAATGCAGCAACAATTTTGCAATAAAGAGACAAATAAATAAATTATATTTGCCATATCCAGATAAAGATGACAAATACTCAAGGCAAAATAAGTCATCATATGAACATCGGGCTAATTAATCGTTTCAATTAATTTGTCCAAACACATTATGCCATTTCTCTAGAGAGACCTCTCTAACCTTGGACTAGAGACCTATGCTATTAATGACGTCTTTCCCGTAAATAAACAACTGAGATCATAAATGTTTCATTAGTTTACAAATCGAGGAGTGCACGCAAGAAAATTGTGCAAATATAATTTTCGAGAAAAATATATCACAATATAAACAAAGCAAGGATATATATATTACACTAATGAGGACACTGATGGAGGTTAAGTTGTATCTTTTTTTTTTATCGTATATGCAAAAATATTCAATCTTATAAATTACCAGAACTCAATTTCAGTGACAGAAGGGTATTACTAATGTGTCTCTCAATATGTATAGTTATCCCCCAGGGAATGGGATGCATTTTAAATTTGTATAGCAGGAAAAAAAGGCTACTTCCATGTTCCTGGGGCAACGAAGTATAAGAGGCATTAGAATCAAAACGACCTTAACCTTACTCGAAAAACTTTCAATGGGTGATAAATTCTATACCTTGTTTTTTATTCATATATTTAAAAGGGTTAGAATCTTTAGTGGTAGAGCAGATTAGTATTAGGAGCACAGGCGTTAAACTTAAGGGGGCGGCACAGTTGAGAATTTTTTTGATAGAAATGTCAAACTTTATTATTTCTGTTGTATTTTTATAGGAAAGACAACAAAAAAGGGAATCATAATAAGGAGTGAATCAAGTGCAGCACTGACAGTACAGTTTAAAAATCATAGTCGCAATTGACATATGGTCAGTTTTTTCAGTGCCAATACACCAAAAAAATGTTGATGATATTCTCTCATATTTTGTTCAAATTCCGAGAATAAAATTTAAATTTATATAAATTCACTCACCATAGCAACATACTTTTAATGATTGTTTTTTTCTTGAGAAACTTACCTGAAAAGGAAAAGAATAATATGTATAAATAAATATATTAGATTAGCATTGATAAACTAACAGTAAATACAAAAAAATCTGATAATTTTGTCTGCCTGCCTGGACTGTCTGTCTGTATGGTTACTTACAGAATAATTTTTTTTTATCCTTTTTTATTTTTTCTTACTTTTTTCTGTTTACTGGCTAAACTTGACAGAAGAGCAAAGATTTTACAACCCAGCCGTAGAATTTATTTTGTAGCATTATACATACTGCAATAAAGTTGCATAGCTTACACTTCACAGTTAAAAATGATCATTGGGAACTTTGAATTAACCTGTGACAGGAATTATATAGCTATTTTATTCCAAATCAATCATCAGACTCTTTTTAGTGATGCTCGTCTCATTTTTGTTCGGAAAACATTTTATTTGGATTGCCAAGTTGGGAATTTATGGAATTTTCAAGAAAAATATGCAGACAAGTTTTCTTGTACAAATATTCATATTTCTTAGAGCGATTTTTATTTAATTAAAAAATAAATAACAAATTTAAGGTACGGTCATTTTTAACAGTTAAATAATTTACACAAAAAATGCAAATTTCGATTAGATCCGTTTTCCACATATTTTCCAATTTAATTTCAAAAAAATCGAGCAGTATTAAAAAAAAAAGTTTTTAAAGCTAAAAAAACTGGGGGCCGGTTCTGGTTCTGTGCAAAAATGAAATGAAAATATTCTCAGGCTTTCATCAGTTTCCCGTTCTATAAAAAAGTGAAACCATACGTGATGTTCATTTGAAAAAATAAATTTAAATAAATTGTTTTCACGCCCTTATTTTCAAATGAATGTTTTAGTGAAAGAAATTCAAAATTTGTATAAATTTATTCGTTTGCCTTTTTCATCGAAAAGGTGAAAGCAATGATGGAAATCGAATGTGAAAACGGTTTTTTCGATTCACGTTTTCACAGAACCAGAATAGGCCCCCTGGTCTACAAACCTTACATAACAAATTTGAAGGATTGTCCAATTTTTCGAAAAAAAAAACCGTTAGACCCAAAACTTCGAGGACATTGGGGAAAAACTAAAACCTTAGGAGAGATAACAGATATAGTATTATGTATAGTTGTTCCAAATGTTCACGAGAGCAGCTGCGACGATTTTGATAAAATCGCGGTGAGAACGGATTTTAACAAACTTAACAAACTAAAAAAGCTAAAACACAATTATACATAATTCAATGAATTAACATTTTTGTAATCCTATAGTTTGCCACAAGAGCAAGTTCGAGCATTTATTTTTTTCTGCGAATTAGGCCAAATGGAGAACCACACAAATAAAAGCCAAAAGCCACAAAGACTAATGAAAAAGTACAGTGTTATGAAAAACAGATTTTTTAACAATCAATACATTTCTATCGAAATGAATTGACGGTAAAATAAAAATATCTTGAACCTTTTCTTCGTAAGATATAATTTTTAACTGAATATTTTTTTCCAAAAAAGTTCAGTTTCCATGCAATTTGCAATTTGCATATAAAACTATCTCAGAATTGTTATTTCCCGAATTTTCATTTGATCTTTGATCTTTTTGATTTGATCTTTGCTCGCATTTTGAATATATTACGATGTCTAATATCAATTTAATAGTTTAAACACAATCCTTTAATCACCATTACATATATTGAAAGCCAGCTTAGATTCGTTAAGTTTCGCAAACAAAAGCGAACCAGACAACTCATATACCTACTTAAAATTGGCAACTGTGTCAAGTCAAAGAAAACCAAAAAATAGAGTAAAATTGTCTGTTTCTTTTGGGTTTTTTGTTTGATAGAAATGCACGCAAGTTAGTTATGGAAAACATAACCAAGTATTTCGTTCAGTTTTGACACTGAAGCATTGTTCGCGAATGTCTTTTAATAAATGCAGACGCATTTACACATTCCCTTTGATAGCAACATTTTTGACACTTTATTTTGATATGTTTATCCTAAAAGCATATCAAATGAAAATGTCAAAAGCACTAAATATTCCACAAACTTTTATCTTTTTCGGTCAAACAACAAAAAGTCAAAGGGCAACTGACAGTACATCTGTTTTTCTATTCTTAAAACGTCAAAACTATGTTCGTTCATATCTGTCAAGCAAATAGAGTGTATATGCAAATCGATTTAAAGATTCAAGTTTTAGTTCAAGCTTAAAAAATGAACGTTCTTCAAATAAATTAAGTTGATCTATACTCGTATATGTATGTATATTAGTATTTGTCAAAAACCTATGACTTTTATAGGAAAAACTAGATTTTGAATAAAGTTTTTAGAATTTCTGTGGTTAATTATAAATAAAACAATATAAATAAAAACTATTCGAGATTGTTCATACCAACTTTTACGAACAAAGTCACTGACATTCTATTCCACCTTCACTACGTATAGCTTTTCCATAAAAAAAAATCAAATAATATTTCGAGTCCAGCCGTGGTTTATAGTGTGATTTATTATGCCTATTGGGCGATTTAGGGTAAACACAATTGGTATTGTGGTGAGGACTTAATACAATGATAAACATTGGTTGAATAGATTTTGTTGGTAATATGTTGAAGCAAATACTAAAAGCACGCGAATAGAATGGTCTTTTTTTCTAGGTTTTGTTGGTTTTTCTTCGCCTCAATTTGCAGAGCAAAAGCATAATGGATTGTCAAATACATTAATCGTTGAGGCAGAGGTAAACCTTAAGTGAGAGTGTTGAAAATCGCATACCCAATTGAGTTATGTTCTTTTTTTTTGTAGCAATAAGTTTCTATAAATTAGCTTTGTATTTGACTACCATTGAATTGGATCGATTTTTCTTTATTTGTTCCATTATTTGTTTCAAGTGGTTAAATTGTGTTAACACATGAAAGTTTTCGATTTCATAGTTTGTTTGAATGCATGCAAAACTTATATTTTATTACTTAGAATTCTTATATAGTTATGAAAATGAATGTTTTTTTTTTGTTTGTTTAGAAAACATTGAAATAAATCTTAAAAAAACAAAACTTTTGTACACGAGAACTTACATTTACATTTTGTTCATTTTTAAACGAATATTTTAATAAAGAGTAGGTACGGTTCGATGTTGACAGTCTGTGGCGGCCATAAATTATTTCGGTGGCGTCTGTCAAATCTGTTGTTTATTTAGCCACTTATGTCAAATCACATACGCAAATAACCCATGAATTGCAATGGTTGCAGCATGTAAGGTACTTTAAGAAGTGAGGCAAGGAGAAGTTTTGATACTCCATTTCTATTTATATTGGTAATAGAAGATGTGACGGATACCACGGTGTGTAGAAACGAAAGACATAGGACACCCTATTACGCTTGTCAAATATCAATACGATAATTGATGCTAGTCAACAAAATTGATCCATCGGTATTATCGTTGTCAATTATCAAAATTTTTGATAAACTGTGAGTGCCACTCAGATTTCAGATCTAATGTGAATAGTTTTATTGACTAACTTGGTATTATCGTTGTCAAAAAGATTGGTGTTTATCAAATTATCAGTCAAATGCAAATTCCCTGTTGATACATTTTTTTTCAAGAACTTATTCGTTTTTTTTGTAAGAAAACGCAGTGCATTGTTCACTTTTATATTTATTTATACAATATACAATTAATACTGTTCGGTTAACATATTTTTATTAAAATTCACTAATCCATGTTCCATTATTTCCACAAAATGTTTTATCACTTTTTTATTTCACTTTATAACACAAATACCTATAATAATAAAAAAGACAAGTAATATTTACTTTATTTACTCGGAAATAAATTAAAACAATAAAAAAAACGCAGTGCAACACAAATGAAAAAAATAGAAATCTGAAACGTCAAACAAAATGCCCGTTCACAATAGAATTTCGTTAATGATTCACAATAGATAAAAAATTTATCAAACGACAATCATAATACCGAAATTTTGTTTGATTGATAAAAGTTATCGTTTATCAAACAATTGATCTTTGACAACCGTAATAAGGGTGATAGATAGGTTTCATGTAACTGTGGAACTGTATACCTAACCTAACCTAACTGTATACGGGTGACTTGAATGAAAAATGCAAACGCTGCAAGTTAATGGAGTCGTTGATGACATCATCCGCAAGCGAAAAGACACTTTAGAAGATCAACAACTACTTACATGGAAGTTAACTGATGTTGGTGGAAGCAAAATCTAATAAAATAATAATACTAAAAATTAATTCTATAACTCACAAAATTCGATTTTAAGACAAAGACAAATAATTCATAATAAGGATTTATTTAATTTGCAGTTTTAGGAGTAAATTCATTATGAAAAAAAAAATCGTTACAGAAAATATAGAATTTAATATTTGTAATTAAAAAGTATACATTACTTTCAATTTATTTAAAGAAAATCAATTGACACAAAAGAAACTGTGAAAAAAAACTAATTTTTACTTTTCTGCTAGCACAGCAAGCAAACATTTATATTTACCTATATATTATAATAGTTATGTTGTTAAGAAGACAAGGTTAGTCATTTCTTTAAGTGAATTCAAAACATAAGACATGAGTTTTAAGTTTTCTTTCTATTTTTCACAATTTAAAGCATTGGCTTTTGCCGTCAGCCCGAAAATTTAGATATATGTTAATATAAATATCAGTCATATTTGTTCCGACAGCAGATAGGTGCATTTTCTGAGTAACGCTTAATGAATTGCTGTATTTTAATTACAAAGATGAACATATCATCAAAATTAATCACCAAAGTGATATCACCGTAAATACCAACTAACAAAAATCTCATAAAAAAGTATTTTTAGTAACGAAAAAAATTCTTTTTTAAGTATAGTTTGAGATGTTTAAAATAATAATGCATAACTGCGATAACATTACAAGCCAGAAAAGGGTTGGCAGAAGAATTAAAAAAAAATACACTTAAGCAATAAATGCACAAAAATTCAGGCGCGCCAAAATGATTTCCCAAAATCGGTTGCTAGCTCTCCTACTACTATGTTTATTCGAAAAAACCTTGATTTCATTTTACCGATGACGAAGCTTAAACACACATATATTTGTACCGTGAACGTTGTTGACTGTTATGCCAAAAGGCAAGGAGCTTGTGTCTACTCAAAAAGGCACTCTATTCGCTATGTGCAAAGAGACAGAGAAAGTAGATTTTCTTAGTCGGTACACACAAAAATGTCAAAAAAAATCACAACAAACTCTTCTATTATTTACTAGATAGCGTTAGTTTCTATGTGTTTCTATGGAAATTTGTTCAAAATAAATTTTATATTTGAACACTGATAGCGCTGACTGTAAGTGTGATTGAAAACGTAGATTCGGCCCCCTGATCGGGTTAATAGATACAGACGTTTTACAAGTACAGACGTAGATATTGATTGGATAAGCTTTTATTCTTGCTGACGAAGTTGCTGACCCATCTAGAGATCCATCAGATCATGGGATTCTAGAAATTTTATTTAATTCTTGCGCTTTATTCTAGCACATCATTGCCCATAAGCACCGTTCATTTGCATTGTCAGAGGACTGTATACATGTGGGAGCTCACATTCTGACCAAACGCCCGGTAAATCTTTGTGTTACTCTATTTTATTTCGGTTTGTCATTTTATAGAACATACTTATTCGTGAAACAAGAAATCGTCGGATAGCATCAACATTGGATTGGTAAACACGTAAACTCTAGCTGGTCCAATATTTAGTGCTGAATGACGCTGAAGAGCCGCTGAGGACCCCGTCCAAAAGGCAATTTCATACAACGTTCCGGTACAATCGCTTTCGGAAAGTGACATAATACCAAATCCCGAAATTTGGTCTTATGTCACTTGCCTTATGTCAAGGCACTGCGACACCAGCATTAAGTTGGCTTCAGACACGGAACAATCAATAACCGGAAAGCTAATCGACATTTTCTGAGGTCAAGCCGACGAACCCCACAAGTGGATCAGTAGGTGAAGTGTAAAAGTGGGAAAATTGTAATCTCACTCGAGATCATAACATCGTCGGAAAAGGCGAAAAGAAGAAGAAGAAGAAGAAGAGCTGAATGACTCAAATTGATCAAAAGGATAATTAAAAAAAATCAAATTCAGTTTAAAGCTAAAACGTTTTCCTAAATATCTGCTATACACATCTCATTGCTATAGCTTTTGATATGATTTGAATAATTTTCTATTTTGTAGGTCTGTTCTAAGAGAAAGTTTATGTGACCCATTCAATTCCCAATTTCATTTAATCCATTTTCACGGTCTCGTCTCAAATATTTTTCGAGCAAGACCTCAAATAATCCTGCACTTAAAAATTTAAATTAAATAACAATAAATATCTTAAGTTGCCGTTTGTTTTCGACAAGCACTGTCTTTTTGTACTTACAGATGGATTTCATAAAATAGAATTCCATACTAATTAAATTTGACCTCTTTAATTGAAAATAACAAAAAGAAGCTCAAGAATGATAAATTCAAAACAATGGAGAATGTTTATAAATTAAAAAAAAAAAAGTCAACCAACATTTCATTCCAAAGTTCATTAATTAGTAGCTTGACTTTCTGTTACGGCATCCAACGTAACAAAAAAAAAAAAACAATCTTCGCCGTCATAAATAATCTATAAAATCCTTAACAAACAACTCAGACACTTTCTTTCACTCCAAAAGCATACCAGAACTGAATTTATAGGTATTTATAAACCCTAGCTCCTTTATAATGGAATAAATGAAATTTAATGAATCATATTGTAGAAATAATTTAAGTTTCAAGACGACCATCATAAAATATTAATCAAATTGAACAGCACTATGAGCATGCTGTCTTTCATCATAGATTTTTAAAATATGTACTTACAAAAAAAAAAAAAAAAAATACTCTTCGACAAGAAGAAGAATCTACTTCCATGTCATGTTAAAGCAACAAGTTGAAGTTGAACCCGTGCCACATACATGCGCCGGATTTTGTCTTCATTTTCCGCACGTTTCGTTGTGGCCTTCCGTTTTGTTTTTTCTATACAGAGAGATAGTGAAAGTCGTGCGCAGGACAGGCCCAGTAAAAAAAAAAATCTCTGTGTAAATTTATAAAACCCTTCAGCCCCATCTGGCGCTGAGAATTGCTGATGTTTTTGAACGTGCAGCTCACAGGACAGACTCTTGAATAAAAAAGAAGACAAAAAAAACATAAAATACCAGACCACTGAAAGTGGGTGAATGCATAGAGAGACCCTTTATGACTTTCATTCCTAACAATCCACCAGAGGATAACCCCAACCATTTTTAACCTCAATCTCCCCCCAAAAAAATTTAAAGGATTTTTTAACCCTACGAACGAGTACGAGGCAGATTGGCAGAGCATTATGTAATTGGTTTCACTTTGTTAAAACAAAAAAATGTTTAGCCTCGCTAGTTAGTTATCCTTTTGTGATTTATTTTTTAATTCAGTAGTTAAGGAGTTCTTGTTTTAAAAGCAGATTATAAAGGAGTTGTATTTTTCGTTTAGTCCAGTGCATTTACAAAAATTGAGTTTATACAAACCATTGAATCAAAAGGGATGTCGAACGGAAATTATAATCCTCCTGGGACCAAATTATCGCATATATACGATTCGTGACGTAGTTTTTAAAAATGACGTAATTTTTACTTGCGATTATATGTAGGTACTATAAGGCAAGTTATGCATTCGTGGAAAAAAAAATGTGAGATAACAATCAAACATGACATTATACGATGAAAGCAAAGACGAAAAAATGGGTCTGGAAATTTCGTCTGTCTGTCTGTATGTATGTCAGTCTGCATGTATCAGCACATACAGGCTAAACGGCTCAACCGATTTACTTCAAATTTGGTGTGTAGGGTTTGTAGATCATTCCTTAGAGGAGAAATTGAAATTTTTTTTTAGCTCAAAAAAAAAAACGGTTTTGCAAAAACTTAATTTTCTCAAAAACGGCATTTTCTTTAAAAAAAAATACTGATGGTTTCCTTTTGTTAAATCGCAAAAAAAAATCAATTTCAATATCAATATTTTGCAAAAAGCTTAGTTGTTTTAGTTTTAATTATTTTTTTTTTATTTTTTTGTAAATTCGATATTTGGAAAACGACTTGACAATTTTTTTTATTTTTTGTGCATAAGATGCAAACAATTAAGCACTTAAAAATGGCGTTCTTCAAATTTGTAAAAAAAACTTTTTTATAAGAAACATTAAGTAAACATCGATTTATTTAAAAACCGCTCTAACTATTTTGGAAGAATTTTTTTTGGTAAAATTATATTTAGGCAACAAAATTTTATGCATACTTTGATTTTGGATTGAATCTTTGTAAAAAGAAGTTTTAGCACTTTTGTGAAAAATTCATGATTTTTTTTTTCTTTGCTTTGAAAAAAAAATTACTAAATTTAATTTTATTTTCGTGGCAACTTGCCACAAAAAGGTGTACGTGCGACCCAGTCGTGCGCCACAACATTTTCGTGCGACCCAGTCGTGCACTTTATTATAATTGGTAGAGAACGCATACAAATTACAGAATACAGAATAAAGGGATTGTTTTATTAACCTTTAACCAAGAAGGAATGGCAGAGATTTTTTTTGTAGACACTTTTTGATTTAAAGGTAAGAATTGATTATTCGGTACGAACCATTATGTCAAGATTTGGCTCCTGATTGTGCATAAAATACAAAAACTAGCAATGGTTGTTGATGTGTCGATGGAAAATTCGGCAGTTACTAGGGTGAAAAATATATGTCTCAGTGGAGTGATAATCACATATTGAATTGAGGTTAACATGTTGTAGTGCGATGATTATGTGAGGGAGGTCCAGGTTCGAATACCGGTCCAGGCAAAAATTCAATAACGTGTTTTTCGATTAAACATGAAATTGTAAATGGACGAGCGACACTAAAATATAAAAAAAGAGTCTAATGATTGACATGAAATAGCTATAAACCCCGGCCAAAAATAGTGTTGGTGTCCACAGGTTATAATATGTTAGGTATATTATACTTATATCCGATCGTGAAACTAGTTTCTTTCTCTAAAAGAGACTCTCATTTTCATAGTCAGCAAGTTTTAATGGAGTAAGATATCGTTTTTAATTACCCTGCAACGAAGGTGTGTTCTTCCAAGACACTTCCACTATAAGTCGACAGTAAAGAATTTCCCTAGAAGGAATCAAAGGTGACTTTTTCATTTCCAGTTAGGACAAACTACTAATTAACATCTTATACAGGGTATCCTTTTTCCGTGTTTGTTATCCCGTGTAACTTTTGCACGCGGACAAAAAAACACTCAGTTGTATTATTCCCCGGAGAACGATTGCCTGTGTATATTTTACGGGATTACGGGAATACAGGCAGGTTTTTCAATACTTTTTCAAAAGTACTAATTTTAGAAATTCGTGTCGGACAGTTTTACAGCTTTGTTTGTTTGAGTTTTTGCTCTTGCAAACATTAATTGGAAATTCGTTCGACGGAATATTATAATACAGTCAAATTTGTATTTTGTTCGCTGGCAAACGTTACACGGGCAGTCGTTATTAGAATATAAACCAACTGATGAGTGTTTCTTTTATCATAATTTAGCACAATTGAGTGTTTATTTTGTTGGTAGCACGCTTGCCCGCGTAACGATATCCCGTGTAACGTTTGCCCGCCATTTACTAATTTTGTACTGAAAATAAAACAAAAGAAATCACACGTTTTTTAGTAGTAAATGGCGGGAAAACGTTACACGCGATATCGTTAAGCGGGTAATCGTTATACGGGCAAACGTTATTCGGAAATATTTACTCGGGAAAACGTGCTGCGGAAAAACGTTACGCGGGCAAATCGAGCTGCGGCAAAACTTACTCAATCCAGTTCGTATGAGGTTTTCACTAAGTATTTTATCCTAACTGGTAATGAAAAGGACATGTTAGGAAAACTACTCTTAGAGACATATAAGAGCCCAGTCCTCCAGGATGGGGGTTATGCGACGGGGTAACTTTCCTACCACAAACAAAAATTACTGCTCCAAGACATAAACAAGCCAGCAAATGAAACAAGCACAACAAATTTCGGTTCGGCACATGGAACGTTCTGACTTTGAACAACTAGTGTAGAACCTGGATAAGCTTAAGCCAACATATCAGCCATACAGAAAATGTGATGACAATATAAGCGAGTACCATATTACAATCCCTATCGAAGAAAAACTGATTACTAAACATTAATCTGTATTCACGCCCGCCGTTAAGAGAAATATGAATCACCCAAGCTTTAAGCGTTTTTCTTGATTGTCCGAAGTGCGACGTAAATATTATTCTTGGCGACTTAAACGGTAAAAATTAGAGGGAATGGCATTTTTAGTTTAAAGTTGTAACAAACTCAGGGTGCTAGACTTTGCGGTGGGGTCATGAAAGCAAGCATACGATTTTCACAACCAAATATACAGAAAGGGACTTGCCAGTCTTCGTGATCCATAAACGAACCGTCAAATCAACCGTACTTTCTGAGATGCCAACATAGAATCGGGAGTCTATTTGGTAATGACTCAAGTATTTATGTAGATAACATCACGACATCGTGGTGTTTAAGTCGTAAGAGACCTCTAGAAATTCCGGTTCGAGTAGAGGGCGTTCATAGCATGTTCAACTTCTTAAAGCTCTGTTCTGAAATAAAAGAGAAGAAAACACCTATTGAAGCACATCCACTTGACATGCCTAACTGTAGATCGGTTTTCTCTAACACAGATAAAAATAGTTGACCAACTTTTGCATTTTTTATAAGGTATGTTTAAGGCCTAAATTGGAGTATAAGCAGTAGATAATGCACTGCGAACAATATTCACTGATGTTGATATACTTTACTATGGTTGAAACTTCACTTTAAGAACTCACTTCCCTGTTCGGGTACTTCATTAGATGGAGCACTATGCAGGTACATTGTGGGCATTGAATAATTTTCGAAAAAGACGTTTTCGCATGAATTTGATATTTTGTGTACATGTCTTGAGAGGTGCAGGGAACTAACAAACTAACTTCACGGGAACGAACTTCACAAGGGAACTATAACTTCACCACCAGTGGGAACTAATTTCACTTTTTGTTGGTGAAGTAAATTCTCACTTACGGAGAGAACTAATTTGCTATTTTTATTTGTGTGAAGTTAGTTCCCATCTACAATTTTTATATTACAGGAGATATATGGGGCGACTTTAGTTCCCGGTGTCTCCAACAGTTGATATTGGTAAGGGCCACCTCCCTGTCTAGCCCACTATAGGATTTGGGGTGAGTACAAGTTTGGGTGGGTGCGAGTTTGGATGCGTGCAAGTTTGGGTATGCAATATGTGCATTTTGTATGAAAAGTGTAACCTCACTCAAAAGAGTAAAATTATTTCCCACCAAAAAGTTAAGTTATTTCCCATTCAAAGTGGGAATTTACTTCACCAACAAAAAGTAAAATTTATTCCCACTGAAGTTAGTTCCCTGCAGCGTCATGAAATAATTTCTAGGAAATAATTTCTATTCAATGAATTTTCAACTACAATGAGTCTACCACATTGATATATGTATATATGTATGTGCAGGAATAAAGTGTATATCGAATTTACCACATTGCATCAATCAGCTTAGATGTTTTTAGGTGATACAATAAAATGTTTTTTATACAAACAAAAAAATACCGTAAACTTTTTCTCTGCGCTACGGAAATATGAATGTTTAACATCCTTATAGTAATTTAAAAAAAAAAAGCTGATCTGTCAAGTTTAAAATGCCAATACTGCATTTTAATTAAATAAAAATGTTTGTACCACCAGTATTTTATTTGATAAAATGCATGCATCACCAAACTCCATGTTTTCATTTAAAAATCTGACTTAATATTCACCTTAAAACAATAAACAATTCCAAAAGAAAATGTGTGTCAAAGTTCATGAAATAAAAGGGATCGCTGACGTGTTGAGTAATAAATTTAACATACATTTATGCACGTCTACACAGTTTACACAAAAAACAGTTGTTAATTTTATCTTTAATCTAAGTTTGTGCATGGATAGAAATTGTGTCTAAAAGCATTATAGGATAGTTTATAAAGTTGTGTTGGTGTGGAAGAAAAAAGAGGAAAAGGGAAATGATTTAAATTTTTTCCCAACATGTAGTGAACGAGTAGGTACGTCATATTTTGTTTTGTTCTTTTGCCCTACAAGGAAAAGATAGGATATGGCGTCATTGCTAAGCCCATCCTTCAACTAGAATGACCATGGTGCGTTAAAAGCAATTTTTAAAGGTTGAACAAATCGAAAGAGAAAAAGAATAATTGAAACTTATAAATGTAATTTTAAATCGATGAATGTTTTGTCTGAAAAAATTTTTATTTTTCTATCTTAATTTTATCTGCATTTTATTAGCTGTTTAACTATTTTCTTATTATCCCAATTATTCAAATACACACAATTTATTGGAGTAAATTAGTTTCCGTCATTTAACAATTCGTGTTAAAAAAATGTGGGAAGAAGTTAAAACAAGAAGTTTGTCTGTCTGTCTGTTTGTTCCGGCTAATCTCACAAACGGCTGGACCTATTTTGACGGAACTTTCACTGGCAGATAGCTGATGTTGTAGCGCGTAACATAAGTTATTTAGATTACTCCGTTCGCTTTTTCGAAAAAAATATTTATGGACCGAAGGGAAACCGTTGAATCGATTTTGACGACAGATAGCTGATGTAAGAAGTAACTAAATCTATTTTAATTACCCTCTAGCTGGCGCTGTGGTAATTTTTTTGTTCAAGAATTCTTTTTTATCTATGGACCGATATAATTCAAAACCACACCATTATGTAACGAACCATGAAGTTATTTTCTGCCTCTATTTTTGTAATATTACAATCATCAATAATGTATCTCTCTCAGCTCCCTCTGAAATCCAAACAACACAATAATAATTAAGATTGGGTATTTGATTCGAACTGACATATCAAGCAAAATGGTTAAGTGTTTTTCTTTTATGTATATTGATTCGGAAAAACATTTCTCTCAATTTAAAATTCTCTTTGTAAAAATACTATAAATGGATGATAAATATTCAAGCAGTCATTTATAATTTACAGAGCTACCTCTTCTTTCACTGATAGAATTTTTATAAATTCAATATACGGAGAAACTAAATTAATAAATCATAAAAAAAAAAACATTCTCGTTATCCTAACGCTACAGCTTTCAGAATTTTAATAAATAGCCAGCAATAAAAACGAAACTTTATAACGATACCCTTGCCGGAAATTTTAAAATATTACTTGAAAAGTCATTCGTCAGAGAAAAAGTTAATCGACAATGGAATTAAGTCAAATCACACATCAGTGGAATGTTCTCACCAGTTTGCGGACAAGTGAAATAAAATAAAGTGCATGACTGAGTGGAACTTACTTGATTTTATGGCTGATCCGATAATTATTTCAGTTAGCTTTAAAAAAAAACATAAATCCAAATTAAACTATCTTAAATCATGTTAAATTCTACAACAAGGTTGCTATTTTGACATTTAACCTTTAATTTTTGTGTCAAAATATGAAATATTGTCAACATTTCTTAATTTGAGGGGATAATTTTCCTGCTCACTGAAAATTGTTGGAACCGTTTTCGTGTTAACATTTGAGAAATATTATTTCTGCAACGGAACACAATTGTTCTTGCTGATAAAAGTTCGATATAAAAAATAGACTTATCTAAGTACGTCAATATTTCAACTTTTTTGACGTATTGAGTTGAGTGTGAACTGTCATTCATTTTAGAAGTGTGGGGAATATTTGGTGCAAATTGTTACCTGTAAGTACTAATTTGTTTTCCGTTGGAGAAATAATATTGCTCAATTTTTTAGAACCAACTATAATTGGAACCAACCAATTGAAAGAACCAACTATATAATTGAAACTATAAACGTAGCAATTCGTTTTATGGGCATAGAAGATACGAATTTCTTTTTCTTGCTCAGTTACGGATCCATCCGCCCTGATTCGTCTTAAAGCGTTTAGTGCTTAATTGCTTTTTGACAATTTTCCGTTTGACAGATGTAAGTTAGGACCAAAGCAATTTAATTTTGACGTTCTAAAAATATGTAGTCAGGATTGTCAATGAATAGCACCAAATTGCGTTTAGCACTTTGTCGATTGGCTGAAATTAATTTGGACTTTTTTAAAGTATTTAATGTGGATGGCAGGCACTCAATTTCTATCGAAGACTGTGGTTTGGCATATGAAAGAACTTGATTTTGACGTTTTTATGGAATATTTAGTGCGAACGATAACCCGAAAGCTTTTAACACTTTATTGATCGTTCGGGTAAGAACGAAACTAACTTTGACGTATACAAAGCATAAATCATCACCTTTTCAAAATTTTTGGTTTGACATAATGTATAGGGTGGCTAAAAATTTGTCATCCTATCGGAAGATGAAATAACTTTTCTAAATGACGAAAAGATTGATAATTGTGTTCTAAATAGATGAAAAATACCTACACGTCAAAAAGACATGCGAATGCAGTACTCCCCAAGAACTCATAAAATTTGCGACAATTTTTTATACGTAATAATTTCCGCAGTGATTAATACCGCAGCGTGAATTTCGACTAAGGTTTCCCGGCCGTACTACAACCTCTACTCTACGAAACGATGATCACAGATTGAGCTCTGCAGCGCAATTTGGTGTATGACTTGAAGAGGTTTCCCTACAATTACAAAGATCCCCTCGATTGAAACTTAACTATGCTCACGCTCTCTTAAAACGATAAAGCTGTAGCTTATCTACGTATAATTCACAAAACTATAGCATCTACTCAAGGTCACTGTATGATGTGTCATTTATGTCTGAGCAGAATTGTCACTGCGCTTTGGGCTTAATTTTTTCGAAGACGTAACACGGTAATTGCGACTGGTGAACGATTGCAGTGGTTGCATCAACAGGAATTCTAAGGATGCGTTATCGGGTCGGCTTACGTCTCGTTTTGGCAATTTGGTCTGGTCGGCAATATAGCCAGTGTCATCTAGTGCCGGAACCAAACCAAAAGCAGCGAAAAAGTTGTCAAAAGCAAATGTAATTGATTGGTGAACTTAAACAGAAGTCAAATGTCAAAATAACGACATAGTGTCAAATTTGTAAATTTCATACAATAATACATTTCAATCGCTCTCATTAAAGTTTTCAGAAGTTTACAAAAGTTAATACAACTGAATTAAAAGGAGTAAAGCGGTCATTATGGACACGGGAAATTTGGCCAGCTTGTACCCGTCCTTCCGCTCCCCCAAAAAAAATATTTTTCTATGCGTTAGGACGTGTAAAGATACGCTGTCAAATCTCTTTGTTTGAGAGGTATTGTTTAGATGTGTGATTATGTCCAACTTAAAAGCACGCACACTTACTTAAAAGAGTATGAAAACAGCTGCAGAATGGCAAAAGACAGTTTGGGGGCAAATGGAAGGAGTCAGCTAATGTTAGTGTTCTATTTGCTCTTAAGTCGTTTCATAACAAAACAACGAACAAATAAATGTTTTTGGGCTACCCTCAAGGTGTATTACGAAAATAATGGCAGTCAAATTAGAAAAATAAGATTTGTTGACAACAATCAATAATTTGTACACAATTCTCTCAAAACTGATTATACTTAAAAACTCTACGAGTGAATACATTTGTTAGCTTCTTGATAATTTTTCTTTTCATTTCTGCGCAAATCTGCAATATCAAATCAAATGATTACATACATACGTTAAAAAGCTAAAGAAAAAATAAACAAGATTGAAGTCTTAGGCCCACTTGCACGAAACTTTTTTGACAGTAATAACCACTGATTTATCCATGAATAAGCACTAGCCATCGATAAAAATATAAACTCGTTGCAAAATCTTAAATATTTATCCATTCATTTTTCTCTGGATAACTTTTTACATCCGTCAAATAGAATTTGACAAGAAGTTGCTATCGTTGAGGTTCGCATTAGTGTGTGTAGCAAATGTTGTTTTTGTTTGAGAAGGTTTTCTGTTTCGTTCCTGTTTTTATTTTTTAATTTTAGTTAGCTGTGATTTCATTTGTGCAACGTAAAATCAAAAAATAAACAATTATCTATTTAATCCTTGATAACTAACTGCTTTCGTGCTAGTGGCCCTTACTATCGTGTCTATTTTTGTATTTTATGACAGACAAAAAATGATTTTGACACATAGTGCCATGCTTACCAACTTTGAAATAAAAAATTAAAACTTATGATAAAAGTGAATGATCTACGGCGTTTTATGTTATGTTATCACACAACGGAATATTATTATTACTAAAACGCGGCTATAATGATAACCAATGTCGTAAGCGACTCAAAAAACTCAAGAAGTTGAAAAATATGCTTTTATTTTCGTTCAAAAGTGCTGTCAACTCTAATGACAATCACATTTCAATTACTGCAAAATTCGTTAGAAAGAGTTCGTCCTTCACCATCAAAATTAATTTTATGCCAAAATATACCCGTACAGTATCTTTTATAATGCACATAAAAAAATATATAACATACATAAATCAATTGACCATAAAAATGCTGTTGGATGTTAACAGCGTTAACTAACGAAACAGAACTTAATTGAACACACCCACCAGAGTTGTTTAACATAAAAACCATCCGAAACACTTTTGGATTTAAGGTTAACCGAAACCACATCAACAAACTGAGATTATGTGACGCCCGTAATGGTCAGTAAAGGAATTGCAAACAAAAATTGCAACTTTAACGTGTGTACATGTGAAAATTTATTTATTTAGCTGTTCAATGTTAGTAAGTTTATGTGTTAAATTTTAATTACAAATAAATTGAAGCAAATGGGTTGTTTAAAAAAAAACGGAGTATAAAAACAAACAGTAATTAATGAATTTACCCTTTATCTCACATTCTAGCCAGAATGATCGAAACTTTGGGATGAAGCAACATACTAATAAATTCTTCCAATTTCGTGTGAAAAACAAACCCCAAGCTCCAAAACAATTACATACTTTAAAATAACAAACATAAATTAATGTTTCCATTGTTGTTGGTTTTAATTTTTGTTTATGGTTTATGGTTTATGTTCTATGGTTTCTGATATTTTTTGAAAATTTGAGTTGTAAACGCAATAACCATATCTACCATTGGTTTTATTTGTCCGCGAATGGCACCAACACCATCTGTATAACGAGCCCCTACTTGAATTCTGAAAAATCCATTACGAATGTTTTAAATATTATATAAGGTACCAAAACTCGTAACAAACCTCAAATGTAATTGAGTAGATACACGTAATTTTTTGAATGTGCAAATGTCAGCAAAAAACACGCAACAAACGATCCATGTCGTTTTGAAGTTTTTAATTTTTCGAAAACGTCAAAAGTTCTTCTGTTATAAAATTATTTCGCTGCAACCAAAGAGCATTTTCAGGGCGAATGCATTTTTGACAATTGCATTTACTGCGTCAATAAATTACTATCCTTTGCCTGTCACATTCACATTATTTAAAATTTTAGAAAATGACACTCACCTCGATATTTTAAGCGATATAATGCACCCAACACACTACACTACTTGAGAACGCATTTGTATCGGTATTGGTGCACTTAAATGTGCGCTATATGTGTGGTCTGGGTGGTGCTTATCGATTTCTCGGTGTGAGGCATTAACTTTTTTTTTTATTTTTGATGTCGGTTTCAGCGATGCCAACTGAGGCATAATTAAGCCTTTTAGGCATAATTTCATTGGCTGAGGCTCTGAGGCTTAATTTTTTCATTTGAAATTATTCTTGATTTTGAAAATTTATTTCGTTAACTTTAGGAAAATAGAATGAAAATAATAATCAATCTTTATACTTTTTCTAAAAGAATTTGCTTGCAACTTCAAACTACTTATTTACAACTTTCGGTCACCAAACATTAAGATACAAAATCTTTGAAACTAATATCTAGTAGCTGATGGTGGGTTAATTCAGCCAAGTTTATAGAGTCGTTTGTAAATTGTAAATGTTCGCTTCTTAAACGACAGTTTAAATTTTAGAAAACAAATTTCAAGAGTAGTCATAAAATAGAAACATGAAAATGCCCGCTTTTTAAAAATTGAAACTGCTATAACTTGCAATTCAAAAAAAGCTGAGATTACAATTGTTTAAGATTATGTAGGTATGTGTAATGTGTAACTTTAAAAGGCAGTATTTTATGCTTATTTTTATTAATATCTTAATTGTTATTAGGTGTTTACTAAATAAAAGATCATCTATAGTGCTTAGATTTTTTGTTATATTTTAACTTTTAATAGGAATGTGTTAAATTTTTGATTTTTTAACAAAAAGATATAGAAAATGAGGCATAATTTCACGGCAAAAGGTATAATTTTTTTCCAAGTGAGGCATAATTTTGCCGAAAGTTGTTGGCAACGCTGGTCGGTGTCTTGATCCATGTGATTTTGTATTTTGCAATTTCCGTTCCGTAACATTTTTAAAAAGCTGTTCTGACCAGTTGAAATTTTTAACCCTGTGTGTGGAGATCAAGTGGAGAGATGTCAGTCTCTGATCAGTGGTAGATCAGAAAGCGAACCAGCAAGTTGTGCCTACTACAGGTTCCAAAAAACAATTTTCAGATTAAAATTTTTGGAAAATTCCAGCAGGATTCTTATTCCGACGAATAAGTGTATAGGAATAAGTAAAATGGTGTTCGAATTCGATTTAAAGCTTTTAACTTTTTTGTTGAATGCAAAGGACACTATAAGGATGAGCTCGAGAGCGCAAAAGGTGATGATTTCTTATGCTTCTCAAGACTCTGTGATTTCCAAAAAAAAAAAATCACCTCGTCTTATCACCAAGATAGTAATTTTAATGTTGATATTGTTACCGCATCTATTATTTTTTACATTCAGATCCGAGGAGCAGTGCTTGGAATCAAGTCACGACTCACGATGTTACATGTGTAAACTACTCTGAGCCAGACGAGTAATGCCACTGATGAGTAAACTTCTAAAAGTTTGGTTAACCTTTGATTTGTGACCTTTCACTCATGGTGGGTTAGACTAAAACAGTTATCAGAACCGATATACGTCAAGTTTGAAAATGATACAGCAAAAAAGGATCTAATGATTTTTACCAGCTTATATTACTCAGGATTTTGAAGAAGAAACAAATTCCTTGGAAGCGAGCTGCTCAACCTGAATGTCTTAACTTTCTCTGGTAGTGCGTCGTCTTTTGATCAAACTAGTCATCACCAAACTTTATTATTTTGATTTTAGCTTTTACGTGAAAGTTGCAACTGAAATGTTTCTCTCTTTCCCTTTGGTGATAAAAAACTTTCAAGATTTCGCTAATGATGCAGGAAGTGTTTATTGTTATGAAAACTTGAAAATGTTACTTCTCAAAGAAAAAAGGGGGAACACTTAACATTTAAAAAAAAATTCAGAAATGGTTCTTCCAGCGCCAGCGCACAGTGGTTTCACCCATAGGCCAAATGTCAAAATTTCAAGGTTAAACAAACCAATTTTTTTTATTGCAATGATTATCTACAATAACGGGACAATAAAGCGGCAATAAGGTTTTTTCTCTAGAGTTAATTGTTGAAAGTCAGTCGTGTCGTGAAGTTGAGTGTTTTTCGCAGATTTATAAAGCAAAGTTTATCTGACAATACGACATTGCGGATTAACAATTTTTGGTGTTGTTTAAAGTAAATTTTTGAAAAAAAGGTGATGTGAATAATAATATAATGTATAACGATTGCTTTTTAATTAATTTTCGTGAAAAAAATATACATATTTTCTATTTTGAAATCTATTGAAAATGGTGCATAACTTATTCAAATTCAAACGATGGGAATACTGCACGTAGATTTTTTTGCAAACCCTTCTGTATCTTTTCAGATAACTGGCATTAAACAATCTATTATTGAAAGATGTGCTATTATTTTTAAAACTTTGGCGTATTGTTTTGCAATTAATGCAGAATCTTTCCAGAAATATCAGCGAGATACAGCTTACGAAATCGTTGCAGAATATCCTTGGTACCCGTTGCCGGCTTTATATAGTACACAAAGTATTTATTCACGGAGGACACATTGTGAAACACTCCATATTGCCTATAGGGCAATTTACTGAAGAGGCAGCAGAGGCGAAAAACAAAGACGTAAAATTTTCCGATCTAACAACACTCGAAAAATATCTAGGCCCTTATTGCGAGTGTCGTTTGACTTTCGATGCGATAAAAGTCGAAAGCATCGATAAATTTTCGTTCTGGTATTGTGTAACTTGATCGACAGAGATATCTGTTACTGTGAATAAGGAAGACGCTTATTGTGAATAAACCTTATACTTTGGCATTTGGGGTGGTGTCAGTGATAGTTAATGTAGGGTAAAATTATTTGTTAGTTCTAGATTGAGACAAAAAGTATTTCTAATTTCACATTTTGTTGTGATGCAATGTATAACGGATTCATTTAAAGCACAAAGAGCACGCACTCTAAAGCAAACTAACAGCTAGAAGTCACCTTGTTGCCTGTGTGCCTGTAAAATGACTCGAAGATTTTCCTAAGTTCTTATGTAATCATAGGAAATTTTTCGGGATATTTCTTACAAACAAATGGGCTTTTAAGTTTTGCAGTTTTATCACTGTCATATGTTTTAGGCAGTCCTATATTTGGCATTTGACAGTTAGCAAGAAAATTTTCATTAGTTAGTCCAATAAATATTTTTTCTTACAAAAAATAAAAGATTACATTCATATTTTCTTCAAGAAAAAATTATTTTATGTTATTTGTGATTGTTTTACATCATTTGTTTGTTGGATATCAATATAAAAGTAATAAAATAATACAAAAGAAAAATTATGTTGATATTTTTTAGTAATAGTTAACCGAACCCATGCTTTGTGTTTTATTTTGCTTTTATTATTAAATTGCTCTCAACTATTGCCCTGTGATTGAAAGAATATTGTTATTTTAGAAACAATAAACCAATTAAAAAGAAGTGCACATAATTTTGTTGAGAAAATAAAACTCGTTGTACGCAGTCGATCAGAAAAATATGAACGACAAAGATCGATAGCTTATACGAATTTTTTCGTTCAAAATTGAGATTCGCAATACCAAATCAAATCTTCGATGTTCAAATATCGACAAAAGTCGTTTATCGATAGAAAAACGACATTCGCAATAAGGGCCCTAGGCTGTCAACCAACAAAGATTTATTTAACAGAATATTACTTCTTAGGTCCGACCCTTCGGACCCTTTCTTTTCTGATGAAAGAAATTTGAAAAAAAGAAAAACAAAAATCGGAATTGCCTAACAATATTTTAAATTTATTAATTTAACTGTTAGTAAAATTAATTCATTTTCTATCATTAAAAATTAAATTTTGAGTTTTGACCGCCTTTCTTATACAAATGAAACCACTGTGCAGCGCCCACACAAAAAGAAATATTTCTGATATGTTTTTGAAATCATTTTAAACAAATCAAAAATATTTCCGAAACCTTTTCGGAACGTTTTTAAACAATTTTTATATTTCTTTGATCTAGTCTAGAGTCTAGACTAGACGACCATTAACTATAAATCAAAGTAGCCTATATGTATAACCGCTTAGGTAGCAGCTTAATATAGCGGCTATAAATTCTGTGCCTTTAATTAATTTTTTTCGATATCAAACTAAATGAAATGTCTACATCTACTAACTTCTGTTGTCTATAGATTTACATATACAATTATACATAAATAATAATTTGTTGAGTTGAGATACAATTTTGTTTTTCTTGTAGTAGAGGTGCAAAAACATATATAGCTAATCACTAAGTTTCCTGGTCAACAGTTTTATTTGCGCATCACAATTAGCAGAATGTTAGAAATTGCTGATCAAACATCAAACAGTACAACAAAAGTACAAAAGATTTAATATTTGTTTAAAAATGTTGTCACATTTGATGTGAAAAAATTAATTGACACTGCACACAGTCAATGTTTATTGTTCCAAAATAAAACATATTAGATAATGTGTGAATCACAAGTAAACGATTGACGTGTATCCACTGGATCGTTAAAGGTTAATTAAGAATATCGTTTATTTATTTATTTTTTTTTGGTTTCACAGATTTTAATTAAATTAAAATGAAAACAAACTTATTTCGTACATATTTTTTTTTTGTAAATAAGACCTTTTTCCAAATTCAGGCTAACTTAAAATCAGTCACATTTATCACGAAGCGAATCTCTAAGAACAACTTAAGCTTTCGTTTGCAAATTTAAAATCAAACCAATTCTAAAATATTTCGCGGTGATAAATAACTTCCCTGAAGATGTGTAAACTCCCGCTAGTAAAATTCTACTTTACTTCTATGACTAGAAGAATATTTTTCACTTCAAAAAGTAGAATATAATTTCGAATTCCTTAGATTTTTTCATATTTGATCGGAAAAGTTGATTTTTTTCCTTCCCATGGATGTTGAAACAACAATGTTGCTTTTTTTCTGTAATTGTGCGTGGTGTATATTTTATAGACGCGATCTAAACAATTCACTTAAGTTCACTTTATTAACATATTGCACTATTAACAACAAGGTTCACGTCCAATAGATTATTTTAAAATTATTTTATTTGAGAAATCTATATTAAAATAAACCAAACTATAGTCTGTCCACTAAAAATTGGCAGTACAGGGAAGATAGGGATGTTTGTCTCTCATTCGCACTTCTTTGCTTTCCATAAGGTTATCTTCTTTCGAAAGCTCTAACAGGGTTGCCGTAGTAAGCATTTTGAATTGGAAAAAACTGAAAAAATATAATGTAGGGTTACCTTTCTTCTTTTTTAATTAAAATTATTTTCTTAATTTTTATTTATAAAAATGAAATGAAATTTATCTTTTTCCACACCACCAAGAGGTAAGATAGTAGGCGCGTTTTTGAAGGGTATCCCCAGTTGGTCTAATCCCTTTTAAATAAAAAACAAACAAAAAAAAAAAGAATTTGTTCATAAAGATTAATATAACAAGCAAAATAAATAAACAAGCATAACAAAAATAAGTATAAATTCATCTATTAAATAAAAATATGTACATTTATATATAAGTAAAGGTATTTTAATCACTCGAGAAGTTACTGCTGCTGTTTTTAAAAAAAGTAATATTTACAACACTTCACTTCACATTAATTTCAAAACACTAATCACAAAAATAGGTACACGAAACATCAATACCGACCGCCCGCGCGCTTTAAAAATCTACGCAAATAAGAAAAAATATACACGAAATATCAACCGACCGACCGGCACGAGAATTTACGCAAATAAATTCTTTAAAGACAACAGCTTACCTACATTTTTGTAACTGCATTTTAAGATTTTCCCCACATAAAAAACACAAACATGATCAACAAAAACACTGCACGATAACACTTTTGTACTAGTAATATGGTCATCTCAATATCTCATTATCATTTCATCAATAAAAGGTATTTTTTAAGCTCTAAAATCAAAAGTTCCTTAACAGAAACTCAATATAAAAAAATACGAAACGAGTTACCAAATTGACAAAGGTATCTCTGTTCGAATGGATGTTAAAAGAGGGTTGAAATTGAAATGCATAAGCTACTTGAAATGTACGCTAGGCAGGTCGTTGTGGGATCTATGTCGGATGCGATCAAAAAATCATTGGCGGGTAAACATTTTTTAAATGGGGTTTCTTTCAATTCAGTATGGTGCACAAATAAGGCGCGCTACTGATTTTGAAAAAGCTTCCCCATAAGGCCTGTACTGCCAATTTAAAGAGGACAAACTATACACAATTAAACGGCTCGTCTGACAGAAGAAATCAAATCTGTTAAGTATGTGTGCAAATATGTGTGAATCTTGCTATCAAATCGAGATTCAAGAAAAGTTGATCTGTGGGTAAAAAAATCAATTTTTTGTTGTCCATGGATCATGATTTTCGGAGAAAAAGCAACTTTAGTCCGAAAAAAGCGACTTTAGTCCGAAAAAAGTCAACTTTTTATTTCAAAGGACTTCGACATAAATTGTAAATTGCAAATTGAAACGAATGAAATGAAAAATACGCGATTAGTAAACATGCACGAGTTGCGTACAATCATTTATGCTTGCCCTTTAACGTAAGCTGATAAGGTTCAGGTGTTTTGCTCTTGACCTATGTATGCTCTACAGTGTATTTGCATACACATCATTTTTATATCATCATCATCATCATCATCATCATCATCGTCATCATCATCTTTTCATCAGAAAACAAGTAGAGGTTAAAATAGCTGTACTCTTATCAAGTCTAGCGGCTTTGCAATCGCATGAAGTGTGATAAATGAAAGAATAGTTTTTAGTTTGTAAGATAAGCTGATTCAATAATCATATTTTGACAAATATTGATTGTTGGCTTTTTTTTCTTTTTCGGTCAAGACATGTAACTCACGCGAACGCTTACAGGAAACTTACAGGAAAAGTTTAGAAAAATTGCAATCCGAAGTGATAGTTCTGGCAAAACTATCTGTCTACATTTTTGTGTCCTCAGTCTTGTCGTAAAATACTCTACTAGCTGATGGAGCGTCAGTGTTCATATGTTCGCTCTACATGTCCCAACTGTCTTAAATGCTGGACACGTAACTTCTATAATAGATGAGCCCCCCGTACAACTCGTAAAGCTCGTTCCGCCAAATTTTGTTTAGTCTATCTACACAGACCGGACCATAAATCGTAAGTAGTATTTTCCGTTCCAGCGATTTTTATCCGATTTTGAAAGAGGCCACGCTTCTGCACCCGAGAAGATGACTGTCTTGTTAAGCGTCTACTTCGTTCCTTTCGATAGGGCTTTATTTCTCAATTGCTTCATTCAAAGAAACAGCGATTAGCAAGAGTTAGACTACACGTTTGATGTCCGCGCTTATGTTGTTTGTAATGTTAAAAACAGTGCCCAGGTAATCAAATTCACCAGGTAAACAAATTCACTGACCAATTCGAAGTTATACCTATCGATGGTCACATTCTGACCAAGTCTTGGGTGTTATTCCACTTTTGATGATGATCGAGCAGATGGTACTCAGGTTCTTTTCATCGGGCATATATTAAACATGAACTGGTGCTCCTTACCATATCCTCTCCAGCATGCTTAAATAACTCAGTTTGTAGTCCATCATCACCGGCTGCATTGAACGATTTTAGGCGGTTGATGGCGAAAATGATCTCATTTTGGGCAGGTGGTTGGAACTCTAGATTATCTGTTTATCTGTTTCTGTTTATCTCATCACAACTTGTGTTTAAAAATTACATTTAATTTACAATAGATGCACAAACATAATACTTATAAAGAACACATTTTTTTAATACAAATTGTTGATCAATATACTAAAATCGATACACATAAGAGTTTATACATTCATTTAAGTGTTATGTTTATGATGTAGCTCCTTATTGATTACAATAAATAGCGTTAAATAGATTCATTTAATCCGTAATTGACTCTGGAAAAAGCTGTATAAAAAAATTCTGGGTTGCGAATTGTCCGTGTACGAGCATTGATATTCAACATTTGTACTTAGAATTTCAGTTGAATAGATTTGTCCTGATAAAAGTTGAAAAATTAAAAGCACATTATTTATCATCCTCCTTTTATTTAGTGATAAAAGACCAAGAAGCTTTAAACGGTTTTCGTAAGGTGGAAAAGATGTTGTCGAGGATTAAGTAATCGCTATTTCATATAGCTAGGACGCAATACATAACTGCAGTATTCCAAAATAGGACGAACAAGTGCACAGTGAACTCCAAAGTCATTGAAATTGTCCACTCTTGCAACAGTAGTTTTTTCAATAAAGTAGAGTGATTAGCACCATTCAACAACTTTTGTCAATGTCATGTTGTAAGAATAAATGTCATTTCGGGTTCATATAGCTGGAGCAATGGGTGAATCCTGAAAATTCTTTTTTTACTCTCTTGTAGGAGATTTGCATCTGTTTCCTGTCAAAGCATCTCTGCAGCTCCTTGACTTCACGCTGCTGGTGTTGTTTTTTCTTCTTCCTGAGCATGCCTTTCTACTTTTAACTTATAGCTGACGTGATCCTCTTGTTCTTCTTTGCTGTCACAACCTATAGACCTCTGTGTTATTAGCTTTATTTGCCTGAGCACATTCGGAGTCAAATCAAGGACTTCTCGGTGGTGGTTGTGAAAATCCTAGCACTTTACTTGCAGCATTTCTGATGGCAAGCTTGAATTGCTGCCAGTGGGATTATGGATTTATATCATCATCAGAGCTCCAGGGATATCATCTTGGCATTTTCCAACGTTGAATCTTCTCCTCATGGCAGATGTTTGCCTTCGTGGGATTGAATACACCTACGCACCCGTAGCTTGGAAGCGACCAGGTAGTGATCTGAGTCGATATTCGCTGATCTGTATAGGTCCGTATAGCCATTATGCTAGGGAAGTATCTTTTGTCGATTGCAATATGGTCGTTGCAGGTTTGACCATTGGGATGTCGCCAAAGTGCCTTTTTTTGACCCGACTCCCGACAGCCAGACTGACACCAAAGCAATTTCTTTCTATGTATTTCTACCGTTGTACCATGACCGACTGAATATTTTTCTTTAATGCTTAATTACTTCAATTAATTTAACAGTTTTAAGTTGTAACAATTAACAAATTAGTACAATCCACTCGTATATTTTACTTTGTATATATTAAAATGTGTTTTAATTACATAATTAAAAATTGTCTGAAAATTATCACACTTTTGTAAATTTATTTTCCCAAAGAACTGTTCAGCAAAAAATTCTGTATTGCCAGTATGTTCTTCCTGTAAAAATTCTTCTCTATACATAAAAACCTTAATAAACATTTCTATAGCTGAATAAGGTTTAAAAGCACATCATAAATTAACATAAAACTATTAAATTCTTGACTTAAAATATCTTCAAAAAGTTTATAACTGGTAAATGTAAATGTAAAATGTTATGAATATAAATTTAAATATTTTAAGTTCAAGATGAAACAAGAAAAACAACGACCTTAAAAACAATTCCATAACTTTTAAGATGGCAATATACGATATATGTACACAGAAAAGACAAAGTTTTTCCCAAAAAGGAAATTCAAAATCTGTGAACTTCCTTCCCCTTTATAACGAGAACGCAAACGGAATCGTTCAGTAGCAGAAAACCTTCCGCAATTTCACAAAACATAGGTATACAACAATATGGAGTGACTGCACATCCTGCAAATGGACCAATTGACATTTTCTGAAAAGCATCATTTCCCGGGATAATCATACCCAAGAGAGAGTCTCATATTTTAGTCCTGGGAATTGACAAAAGGTATCTTTTTTTTTTATATCTATAAGGGGGTTGTCTGGTAGGGCAGGTGTTGCCGAATTAATGTCAATGCCCTAACACTCAAAACGTGTGTACACAGTATAAACCCTAACTGAACAATATGAAACAATATATGTATATATTGTGTTCTTGTTATAAGAGGGATCAAATTTACATATACACCTGTCCAAGTGTGTCAACAAGTTGTATAGTACCAGCAAATGAGCAGGATAATATCGATTGACACGTAGGTACATATATGTAAGTGTATATACATACAATGTCTGGGATATTGAAGTCACTAGTGGAAGGTAGAACACGGAGCTATAAATAGTTCTTTTGGTTATTTGTTCATTTCACAATTCAATAAATAATACAAAAAGGGTTGCTAAGCGGTTTAAATAGAAACACATTTAATAGACTTGTATATAGACTCTGATTAATTTTAGATTTAACAAGCGTTGACCATTTTCGCTGTCAGTTAAAACAATGTCGATTTTTTATTTTTCCTCATAAAAATTTTGTTATTTACAAATTAACAGGTACCTAAGCTATTGTGAACAATAAGCAATTTTTTTTCTTTACCAAAAACAAATGAAACAACAATTATTTTATACAAATCGGAATAAATTTTGTATTTATCCTCTTACTAATTATCCGCTGGATTTGTGTAAAGATCATTCAAAATTTCGCTAAAAAAAACCATACATAGATATGTGCACTCTTTACATCGAACCTTAATTTAAATTGAAAAAAAAACTCATCTAAATCACAGCCTTGAATAAAATGTTATTTACTTATTACCCTATTATGGAAGACAACTCAACTATTCTTCAGACAACTTAGAAAATGATCGACTTTGTAGATATATCTTTCGTACTATGGAAGTAAGGTGAGTTGTTGCTCGGTTGTATTATAAGTGCCAAAGTTAGACAACTGGCTCTAAGAGGGTTGCGTAGCTATAGTGGCTGACAACTCAACTGATTGACCTTGACTATTTTTTATATTTCAGACTTTTTTTTTATGCATATAACGGCACTAAGCGAAAATTATGTTCTGAATTGAAATGACTTTAAATAATTATTTTGTTACGGATTAGCAGAAGCGTACCGCGAGGTCAAGCCGTAGTGGATGAGTTTTATTGAAATTCCGACTTTTATTAAATTACAAACAAAATCTGACTATACTTTCCCAGTATTAGTATTGACCCTTTGCGCGTGGTCGGCCTCTTTGACTGAATTTTATAAGCATAAAAACCATCACAAATGCCTATTTTCTTGCTTTTATAAGTTTGAAAATTTTTAAGAATGTCGACTCCGGCTCGGTACACCTCTGTGGATTAGATTGGACCACAGCTCTGAATTCAGGTTTTCAAGAAGCTGATAAAACCATTCGGTCCCTGGAGGTCCGAGGGAGTTCGTCTTTTAAGTTTTGGTGGTTGTGCAAATTATTTTTCTGACGATGAAAAAACAAATTTAATTCAACAACAACTTCACCTCAACAACAACAAACCTACCTCACCAAACTATTCAGGAATTTATTGATTGCCATTGCACACAACCTGTTGGTCTCAAGTTACTTCACATCACAGTCAAAGTCATTAACAAAATTATCATGTTACAGATACACTTGTGAATAAAGACGCCCGCCACCGCAAGTCAATGAAATAAACAAAACCAAATTACACAATAAGCGATGAAATTGACATTTACTTAACAAATGCAACCAACATACATAAGAACAAAGTTGTATCTGATTCCATAAATCAGCTGAAAGAGGTTTAAGTGTTTATGAAAAAAAATTAAACAACTCACGTACAACCGAACAATTAGCAAAGACCCTGGACAGCTACAGACATTACTACCAACTGGCAGGAAAATTCTGAAAAACTCTGTAATTTAAGGGTTACGCCTAGAGAAAGAGATCATAATTCGATTTGAGACTCATTTCATTAGAATCCTCCTCATTTTGAAAAGGACGACACCTGCAAAAATAGTCTACGAGTATATGTATATACAAGATGAAATTGTTACAATGTTAAAATGTCATTCGAGTATCGATCAAAATTTTGTTATACGAATGATAAATTCATGAATCTCGATAGGGGTATGTTTGTAAAGTTGTATTGGCTTTTAAAGTTTGATCTTGTTTTATGTTCCATTGCCCACAAACATATCTAAATTTCGATACAAATTATAAATTGTTTTAAGGAAAATCAAAGGTTTTTGGAAAATTTATACATAGAAGGACATTATATCTGCCATTTCCATGCAAAAATGTGCTCTTGTTGCATTTTTTTATATTTTTGAGCTTTGTCACTTTGTGGTTGAACATATTCGCATTTGCAGAATATTCAGTGCGAACTAGCTGTCATCAGCAAGCAATAAATGTTTGACACTTACTCTTTTAAAAGATTTTAAGGGCCAAATATGCAAATAATATAACTAAGGCTTAACCACGATTGTTCAACAATTCAATTTGGATATTTGCAGGGTATTTAGAGCTAACTGTCATCAGAGGCAATATATTTGACATTTTGTAGTTTAAAAGATATGAAATTTTGACATTTGCAAATTATCTATTTAGTGCGAACACTAAAGAAGTCATCGCAAAGCTATATAAAAATCGATAATACGTTTTAGTTTAATGTATATGCTTAATTAATGGTTTCACTAAAAATGGAACAAACAGTAAAAAACTGTGTTCCAGAAACTCCAATGGAATTTAAAAAGAGTGTACCCGCGAGTGAATTAATAACATAATGTGCAAAATATATCAATTCCCCATTTGCTCTTATGTTAATTTTTAATGCTGCAAAATAACAAAATTCTAATTACATTTGTAAGAATGCCTATTTGTCATGAATTATAACGTGAACTATGTTATAAAATTCAACTATTTCGATTTGTTATTACCACACTTTCTTCAACATTTTCCGTTTTAGTTTTTTGTGTTTTTCTCTTTGAAAATACTTCTTTTATGAATTGTTTTTTTTTTATTTCATTGTGTCTGACAGTTCATAAGCTTTCGTCGTTCAGTAGTACCATATTTCGAATATAAAAACGCGGCTACAAATGCGGCTGCGTATGGGTTTTTTTATTTCCCTGTGTATAGTAAAAAAAAAAAACACAGGTACTGTTGTTGTTTGTATAACCAGGCATATTCTTTCCCACACCGTCTAAGGTTTGTAAAAATTTTTAAAACCAATTCTTCTTTGGTTTGGGAAGTTTCACAATAATGTTCTGACAATGTTATTAATCCATTATCATAAGCATTTTGCAATCTCCAATATCCAGCAACTGCTTTAGAAAATTAGCGGCCTATATGAATCATACTGAACTTGCATATTTATTTTGAATTGACACACCTATCTAAACGAATTGGAGTTGATCGTGGAATGACTGACAATATTTTGATGAAATTCACCGGCAAGTTGTTGTTGTCTAATTCGACCACTTCTCAATGTAAATTAAATTATGGAGCGCAAGCTACGCAGCCTAACTGCATTATGTCATCATACAAACCACCTTTCAAATTAGCGTTTTGTTATACTTTAGCTGACAAATAAACAAACGTCTTGCAATTCAAACTTTTTCACTCGTTCGCCTTCAAAAAATAAATGAAAATTTAAGCTGAAATGACATTTGCATTTCGCCCGAAAAAAGTGACCATTATAGGGGGAATTTTTCGAAAAAAAAAATCATGAATTTTTCACAAAGTGCTTAAACTTTTTTTTTACAAAGATTAAATATAAGCTTACTTAAAAAATTATTCCGAAATCGTTAGAGCGCTTTTTAAATAAATCGATGTTTACCTGCTTAATATTTTTTTATAAAAAAGTTTTTTTTACAAATTTGAAGAACGCCATTTTTAAGTGCTTAATTGTTTACAGTTTATGTACAAAAAATAAAAAAAAATTGTCAAGGTGTTTAAATTAAAAAAATAATTAAAACTAAAACTAAGATTTTTTGCAAAATGATTCATGAGATAGCTCAAGAAAAAAAAAACGGTTCTATCAATTTTTTTTTGCAATTTAACAAAAGGAAATGAGACAGAAACCATCAGTATTTTTTTTTTTTTAAGAAAATCGTTGGAGCCGTTTTCGCGAAAATTAAGCGTTTCCAAAACCGTTATATGGCAGGTACAGTTATTTTTTGAGCTAAAAAAACTAATCGGGCACTCATGGCTCTTCTCATCTCCAAACTCATCAGAGGTGACCAAATGTATTATCAGTTGAGGAAAAGTGACCTTTTCCCAATTAACAAGGAGAAATACGCGAAACTACGTTAGTTACCGTTCCATCAAGCTTATGCCAAATCAAAGCAAAAATAAACTTGGTGTGACGACTCAAAACTGCAGTCAGACGATAATTTCAAGTGATTTGTTTCCATGCAAACATTTACATATTCATGCAAACACTTTTGATCTACAACAATGAGTTCTGATATGGGTGGCTCTAGAGCAATAAAGAAATCCGAAAATCTACGTGCAGATAATCATGAATAAGAAGGAACAAGTCAAAACAAAGGTCAGATGCACTGCAGGAGTTACCGAAAATTGAGAATCCCGTCCAAAAAGCATTATCATACAACGTTCTGACAGAATTGCGGAACAGAGGCAGACCTGCAAAATCTTGAAAAAAAAATGCAGCTGTCAATTTAAAAAATGAGCTACAACAGCTTAAAAATCAGAGTTTTGATTTCTTTGAGATTTGACTTTTAAATGGAGTTAATCGGTACTTTTTTCCAGTTTACGATTAACTCACAATTTTATCAATCAAGTTCGTAACTCTCAAATAAACATTATTTCAATACTCCAGATAAGTACACATGTAGCTCTGATGTTAAGACCATTTCTGTTCGATTCAGAATAAATACCATGCATATTATGTGATGATGTCTTTTTATGCTTCTCAAATGAAATTTAAAACTCCCATTTCCGCTCTGTCAAATTGAAACACAATTGTATATTTCTGCAAAAAATAAAAATTGCATGTCAAAAAATTATACAGCTGTCAAAATGTTCACAAAAGTGTCATTCAGCAATTTTTGGAAAGTCTTATTATAATTCCTTTAATTTAAGCAATTTTATTTCCTCTCTTTTATAGAAATTCATTTATTCAAAAACAAACCCAATTAAATCGTCAATTTAAACCAAACGTTATATAGAATTATATATATGTATGTATAGCCAAAAGTGTATTCAACTTGATAATATTACTTCAGAGTCATTGAATCCAAAGTGTATGCGTTCATCTATCTCAAAGCTAAAACCTATTTAAAAAAAATCCAAACAAAAATATTGAATGTGCCTATAATATTATCACATATTTTAGAAAAAACTGAAAATTCATCTTCTCGAAATGAAAATATTCTCATCGGCATCATTATCATCATCGCATCACATTCATATACAGATATGTGTGTGTAGGGTTATTGTTGGAATTTATATGTATTGAAATACAACCTGTGTGCCGAAGGACGATTCCCGCATGCTCCATTAAAGTCAAAGTCTCTTAACTTTCAAAAATAAACTTCCATCACCACTACTCTATACTCGGTCAACCTTGTTGAAGAAGAAGCTTAGTTCGGTAAAAGAGAATAATAACCTGCAAAAACAAACCCAATAGATAGATTCCCTGAGATGTTTACTGTATGTTTCAGGTGGTAACCAATAGATTCACAACTCGCAACTCCTGCTACCACCGAACCGACTAAACAAACGTCGTAGTCCTCAAAAAAAAAAAAAAAAAAAAAAGTAACTTTAAATGGCAAAACTTTAAGTTCGTCCTTTTAGTCCTAGTGTAAAATTTGTGTAACCAAACTCGCATGTATTACTTAACTGTATACACACCTGAATGATGTGCTATATAAAATGCTACTATACCGCTATACGACGGCACCGACGAAGTTGGTTCTTTATACCAAAGTAAGCCACATTGATCCAAGTAATTTTTTTTTTCTTTGCTCGTTGTGTCTTCGTTTTTCTGTGCTATTTCCATTTTCCGTTTATTTTACTTTTAATATTAAAAAGGATATTCTTCTCTCTGTACTTCTTCACATTCTTGTGTACTATACATACATATATATATATATAAAGGCTTACATAAACACAACAAAAGCAGCGGCACCACCAGATGAAAGCTTATATAACATTTTTGTCGTATAAAATTATGCTGGGTATGGTTTTGTCGTCGTTGTTGTATTATTATTGAGTTTTTTTTCTTCTTCCTTCAAAGTCACACGTCAATTAGTGTTGGTCATATGTATGCGTATAAGGACATTGAATTTATCAACGAACATAAAACATGCAATTACCTGTTTTAAGATTTAATTTTGGTTTTATTTATGTTCACACTTTTATTAGGTTAAACACACATTAAGCAAGGTTAGTGTTTATGTTTAATGAGAATTTGGAAATCGGGTCGCGATAATCCTCGTATGTGTGTTTATTTGTCTGTGTGTCACAATATATATTAGATGGAATTAAAGAAAATATATGTACAAAAAAATTCACAGAAAAACAAAAGGACACACGGTTAAAATCAAGAAAGAGCCGTGGGAATAATTTTAAGAACAATTCACGGTTAACAACACACATATATGGAAATGGAAAAACAAACCGTGTGTACACTTTGTTATATTTATTTCTATTTTTCTTTAGATACTTATTGCACGGCAATGTAAATAACAACACAGTTATGCAGAAATACTATCTAAGGAAGAAGAACAAAGACAGGGAACTGGCCTCTATAAATGGTTGACAACTGCATTTCTCTTTTTATTCCGAAAAAGGGTACTCACTTACTCACTCACCAGCATTGCTATTATATCCTGTATCATACAGTTACAGTTACAATTGCACAATCGTAGAACACAATGTGTAGTGGTTGATATGGATATAGGATGAAACAGTTGCCTAAATCATTGAGTATTAACTAGTTGCTGTTTCTAGCTTTTTGCCAGAAGAGACGAAACTGTCCTTTTTCTCTTTTGGGGAAAACTTTCTGTTTGTATTGAATGCTATTAGAAGACAGCTATTTTTTATACTAAAATTTCAGGACGGAGTTGCCAGATTCAGTCGAGTTTACTTAATTTAAAATACATTTAAGTTTTTTTAAGGAATGATTACATACACGTGAAACCTATAAGAAAAATTAAGATGTCTCTATCGTTAAAGTAAAGACTATATTTTTAAATCATAAAGTTCGAGGTATCATTTATTTAAAAATGTATTGCTGTTTTATTTTTTTACGACTATAATTATGTGCAAAAAAAAAGCAAAAACTCGAGATAACAACAACAACTTGACTAGAAAAAATTTGTTACAATGTCTTTAAAAAATAATTTACAGTTGGTTCTTGAAATTGATTAATACATCTTCAAATAAAGGCGCTATCAATTATTTCTCTTAATAATTCGAACGATTCGAACGATTTTAATAAAACTTTCTAGTAATAATAGTAATTCCAATGGTTATAGAGCCAAAACAGTCAAGAAAATTTTGAAAACCGGTACAATACATTGAATCTTTTCTCAATTCTTGCCATTCAGCACCCTGCCTAGATGTGTCTTTTACTGAACTAATAGCCTTGGCATAAATCTAGGTGGGGGGAATAGGCCACTACCCCTTGGTGAGGTGTCAGATGACCTCTTGTTTTCCTTTGATAGTTGGTAACAAAGAGACCAACTCCCATGAAACGCATATCCAAACATTAAAAAAAATATCCCTGTTCACATCCTTCCCAAAGTGACGAAATACATACTCATAGCCGTGCAGCCAAACTATGGTTAAGTCTGGCTAAACTAAGATAAAACCTCATAGGTAGACCGGCCTACCCTTAACCACCCAGCACCCTGTCCAGATAAGCACTAACACTTTATCAATTTTTTTTTTTTTTTTGTTCTTATACTTCACACTTTTTAAATTGTGGAATTTTATTATTAGAAAAAAAAAATTACGTATACGCCCCCGTGTCCACAGATTTTTTAGTTTGTTTGATTTTTTTTTTAATTCTAGTTTTGCAGTGATTTTTTTTTAAATTTTTATAGAAAGAGCGATGGATGTGTTTTAATTTAAATCAGCATTATTTTAGACGAATAACTAAACAAAAACATTCAATAAATAAAGGGTGTTTTTTTATTCGATTGACATGATTTTTTATTTATTCGAAAGATAATCTTGTGGCATTAAATTTTAAATATGATTTCTGGCATATGACTGCCACGGCTGGCTCGGATGTTGTCCAATCAGGACGTCCAATTTTCGATGACTTTTTCCAACATTTGTGGCCGTATATCGGCAATAACACGGCGAATGTTGTCTTCCAAATGGTCAAGCGTTTGTGGCTTATCCGCATAGACCAATGACCAAACAGTCAGTTTTTCTGGATGTAACGGTGTTTCGACATACACTTAAGGATTAGCTTCACTCCAACCAGACGTGCACTTCATCGCTAAACAAAATTAGCTTATGAAAATCGGTAACAACGGCCATCTCGTTTTGGGCCCATTCGACGAATCTACGCCTTGCTTGATAATCGTTTGGCTTCAATTCTTGCACGAGTTGGATTTTGTAAGCACGCAAACCAAGATCCTTCCGCAAAATCCTCCATAAAGTGGATGGACACAGATCCAATTCCTGTGCTCGATGGCGGATGGACTCATTCGGTTCTTCCTCAATGCTACGCTCTGCAGTAGCAATAGCTTCTTCTGTACGCACCGTACGGCGTCTCTGGGAATGCGAGTTATCAATTAGAGTAAACGTGGTGCAAAAAAGTTCCATGGTTAATCGAATTAACTGCTCTGATGGAAGATTTTGTCGACGATAAAATGGACGTAGTGCGCGATACGTATTCCGCACAGAACCATTATTTTCGAATTAAAATTGCACAATTTGCAAGCGTTGTTCAGGCGTGAGTCTATTCATAATGAATTGCCAAACCAAACTGAGAATAAAACACTTGACAGCTGTTAAATCGGTCGCCCTCTTGAAAAATAATGCCAACTTAAAATTTTATACCTCGAAAAAAAACACCCGTTACTTACTTACTAATTAAATGAACAAAAAAATGGTATTAATTTTGTGGTACTTCAATATTTTGCAAAAAAAAAATAAACAAAAAAGTATTAATTCGTCATCTAATAATAATAAATGTAATCAGTTGTAAATTAAAATAATAAACATTAAATGATTGAGAGATTTCTCTGTGCTAAAGTAAAACAGAGGAATTTCTTTTTTTGAACTACAACGAAATGTAAGTTTAAATTTGGGATTATCGTGAGTTCACATCGGGAGAATCGAGGCAAACTACTACTTAAAAACATGGAGTGCAATAGAATTCCTCACTCTTCGAACTTCAAAAATCAATTCCGATTAAATTTTTAGTCCTTTAAAAATCATCAAAAGCATAAAAAAAAAACTTCAAAGCAGTCAAAAAACTTGAATATTTTCAATGCAATCAAAATATTTTAATACTACCAACAATATAAAAAGCTTTTAAATTGAAAGGAGTAAAAAAAAGAATATATTTTTTTTATTTTAATTCGGTTGCTTTAGATCAGGGTTGAGAAAAAACTTACTTTTTTCTTAATTTATGCTTTCAGATTTGAAGCTATGGTGAATTATACACTGCTCGTCATCAGGTTAGCACACCCACATAAGCTTAATATAATTGATCTGGTTGTTGTTGCTGTTTAAATGTAACTACTTTGTTTGTATATTCTATTTTACTCATCATTGAATGCACCATCACTGGTGTTATGTTATGTAATGAAAGGATCCTTTATAGGGTTTTTGATAGTTTTTTTTTTTTAATTTCGATGAAAAACTGTTCATTGTTTTTGAGTCATCAGGTTAGCACATGTTAATTCTTTTTGATTTTTTTTCGAGAACTGAACGTGTTTGAACACTATTTTTTCTTGCTGTTCAAAAATAGTATTAAAACTTATATGGGTAAAGGTAAAATTTTATATATGTGGAAGAGAAATCAAAAATTGAAGCTAACAAGGAGTAAGGGCTGTCAATAACTGAAAAATCGAAGAATATCAGTAGAAGTCGTAAAATTATATCTTTATTTGTGTGCAATAAGTCGGTGTATGGTAAAAATAACAAAGGTTACAATAAGTAGTAACAGAATAATTTCCAACGCTGATAAGAGAGCTATTTTGAGAGAAGCATCGAACTTCCATAACTCGGCCTCAAAGATCAGGACAAATGTTGGCGTTAAAGCTTGTTTATCTACAATTCAAAGAGTGATAAAGTCCACATTAAAAAAGACTAAAATTCTAGAAAAAACCCCCGCTTCATGTTGCTCGCAAGAAAAACCCCTTGAATTTTGCACGAGAATACATGACTTGGAATTCTAATTGGCCTTACGTTGTTTTTTCGGATGAAATGGAATTTTATTTGGAGGATCCAGATGGTTACAATTATTATTACTTTCATGATCTTCCCAAGGAGCAACACCAATTGGATCGGCTTTATGGTCGGGTGTGATGGTGTAGGGAGCCATATTTTACTATGGAACGTGTGAGTTACAGTTTTGACAGCAAATATGAATGCAAAAACTTACAAAAACGTACTTGAAACTTCTTTTCCCTATTTTAAACATTTGTTTGGAGACTTGCCATGGCATTTTCAACATGACATTTAATCGATACCGTACGAGTGGTAAAATCATGGATTCAATTATAATAATTATAATTTTAATTTTCTAATAAAAAAACATTCAAAACATTGAATACCTAACGCAAAGTTTTATGTAGTATAAATAACAAAAACATTGTGAGAACTTTATTGTAAATTGGAAAGATTGGTTTATTAAACTGGTAAAGAATATGTTTTTTTATTGTGACACTATGACAATTTTGTGGGTATGACTTTGATACTTCATCAAAAAATCGCTATATACAGCTCAAGAAAATTTCAGTCTATAGGGTGGTTCATGTAAGAGACCAGTTGTAGCTATGAGTAAAACGAAACAGAATAAATGTTCACATCGATAACTGATTATGATTTCATTCGAATTGAAACACAAAACGCTACACTTATCGATGACAAATAACTTGAAGAATTTTTAGTGATAATACAATTTTAAATTGAACAAATATTTATTGTAAAAATTGCATTTGATTATTTTCCTGATGGAATTTCATTTTGATGAAAATTTCAGTTTTTTCATCAGGAAAAAACAGAAAATATAAGTGATCTAAGGCCCCGGACATGCAATAAGCGGCTGAGCGACGCACGTCGCTCTGATTGGCGAAAAATATTAAAACATATGAAGCTGTATGGGACGGCCTATTTAACTGAGCCGCGGCCTTAATAACTGAACGGCAGAGCGACGTCGCTCAGACGTTCGCCTCTAAGTGCGTGTCCGAGCAATAAGAAAGAGTAATAGGTTCCCTTTTTTTCGATGTTCCCTCGAATTTTCCTCATATTTAAAAAAAAAAATAATATCTGTCAGTAAATATTTTACTAAAACAATTACGGTACCGAGCGAAATAACAAAACCAACATACAAACAAAAATGGCGATTAGAACTGTAAGGAAATGCGGAATAATTTTCGCCAGTGGCCCAAAAACTATGTGTCAATATAAATCGGTCTTATGTGGAAATGCTTCCTTATATTATTAGTATGTTTTTTCTATGTGATGCTAAATTAATTGAAGCAAATGACATTCTATGTATTTCCGAATATTTGTTCAAACTACAACACAAAAAATAATGTGTCGAAAATTGGCTTCGTATAAATTCTTGTATTATCTACAACGTTTCGTTCTAGTTTTAAAACAATGCATGGTGGTCTGTTTTACTTTAGCACAGAGAAATCTCTCAGTCATTTAATGTTTGTTTTTCTAATTTGCACCTGATTATATTTATTATTATTAGGATGAAAATTCAATATTTTATTTTCATATTTGTTTACAAAAAATATGGAGATATCACAAAATAAATAATTTATTTCGTACATTCAATTTGTAAGTTAAGTGCTTATTGATTGTTTATGTTATTTATTCGTCTAAGATAATGCTGATATAGATTCAAAAATACAGTCACAGCTCTTTTTAATTGTAAGTCAATAATTAACAGTAAAAATAAATTTAAAAAATCTATTCAAACAAACTATAAAAAAATTATTTAGACACGGTGGCGTATACGTATTTTTTTTTTACAAATACGAAAATTGTTATTAAAAATCTGTTCTTAAATTGTGGAAAATGGTAAAATCGTTAGTAAGAGCGTAAATATAACTAATGAATATAAATTATTTCTATTTTCGATATTTCTAATATTTACTTTATTTGAAATAACGTTACAATGGTTCTGTAGATCAAAAATGGATAAGAATAGGACATGTCGATATATGAAGACAATTGAAAAAGGGGACAATATGTATTCGTATCGATCTCGTGAGAATTTTACTTTTGGGTTAACTAGGTGTGTTTAATTTAAATACAAATAATTTTTTTTGAACAATTTTTGTAAAAGAAAATATATTCAATAAAAAGAATTTCGCCTAAAAATTGAAATTTAATTACATTATTCAAATGAGTGTTTTTTTTCAGGATTGAAATTAAAACTGAAGTGACACCAAACAGAAACTACTACAAACAAAAATATGCGTAGATAGGCAAATCTAAATTTCTTGTTTAAATCGGTTATTCAATAATTCTTCAATAATAAAGCGTAATGAATCAAATCTAATAATAGTAAATAGTTTAACCTATACAAAATTATTTAAAAGCGTTGTTGCCTATATCTTATCAGGTTGTCCCAATTGATATCCGAAGACCATAATAATTAATTAACAATAAAATATTGGGTGATGACATGCTTTTTAACAAATAATCATGTCAATTAATTGATTAATGGCATAGCTTAACTCAGTCAAAAAAGAGAATCATTGTTTTGTGTTCAGTATATTAAAATAAGAGAATACAATGCAATTATCTCCAATTGTTGAAACAGTATTCAGGGTTTGACTCAAGCGAATCGGTTTAATTGAACAGTAAATTCACTAAAACCGCCCACAAAAAAATACATCAGTTTGTCATCAGACAGTCGAATCATCGTATAATTAAATTGTGAATGAAAAAAATAGCAACGTTTATTAACAGGGTGCCTTTAAATTAAGGTCAAGATAACAAATATTTAATGATTCCAAAGATACAAAATCTACACCTATATAGTTATTTCACCAAATAGGAATATTTGACTCTATGGCCGTATTAAACGACCAAATATATCACATTATCGGAGTTCACAATCAGTCCGACAAGTTTTTAAATGAATTATTTTTATCATCTTTCTGTATTATATAAAAATTAATTGTAGTTTGTTTGGATAAAAACTTTAAAACGACTGGATCGAATTGGATACTCCCTTTTACGGGTTTGTTCGTAATTGCTACGAACAAACCCGTGTAATTTTTTTCAAAAGAAATGTCATACTTCATAAAGAAGGATTAATAAAGGAGATTTAATGTAGTTAAGAAGGAGTAAAGAAGTAAAAGAAGAGTGTTGTTATGATTTAAGAAGATTTTAAGAATAAATTTAGCTTCTTAACTCCTACTTGCGCTTTTTATCTACTTAACAAGAACTTAAATCAATAAACAATCGTAAGGGAGAAATATTTTTTTTTAGACGCACCGGGTAGAGTTGATAACATTTCTATAATTTCAATGTCTAAATCTAGGATCGCTGCACTGTGCATTCTGCTCTCAAACGGTCTGAATGAATTTACAAGCAATGAAATGGAAACATTACCAATTGCGAAAATAGTAAAAATAGTAAAATAATAGTTTTGGATGATTGTTTGAAATCACAAAATCTTCAAAAATATGGATTCGATGAACATCTGTGAATACTACTCAGCGACTGAATTGTTTGAAAACTCAAGCGTCTAAATAAGTATTTAAAAAAAATATGGAATCGTTTCGTTTTGAAGATATTAACGCTATAAGAAATTACGTGATCATATATAGAGAAAGCTGTTGGATTTCGACAGAATTTGAAATAAAAATCCAATCCGTGCGAAAAGAAAACGGGTGTTCTGATTCCGATTTAAAATTCCAATTGAATCAATTTCAAACTTTTGTCGGATTGTGAATCCGATAATTTTGTACAGAACACTGTTAAATTTATTTTATCACGGTTTGGTATTCAAAAGAATTTATGTATACGATATATGGTCTGGTCGGATCCCATAATTTTTTCGTAGCAACATTTTTGCTATCTCTCTTTGAGAGAACATAAACTGCGAAAAAGGACGGGATCGCTTTAAACAAAATTTTTGGTGCACGCTTTTACCGAAATTGTAAGTTTTAAATTAGATTTGTAATTTTGTTTGCGTTAATTGCCGATCAAATTTAGTTGTTTTCTAGCGTTTTTCTATTAATTTTAAGGTTTTAATTAAACCTGACAAGAAAACGATGACAGAAAATTTGTTCTCGTTATTCCGTTCATCGGTTTGTCAGTGCATATGTAGGTACGGTTGGACGGATTTTTTTCAAAATTCTTGTGTGACAGTTTTTGGTTATTCCCTAGAGGAGGAATATGAACATTATGTATTTCAAACTACAACACAAAAAATAATGTGTTTCGTTCTAGTTTTAAAACAATGCATGGTGGTCTGTTTTATTTTAGCACAGAAAAATTTCTCAATCATTTAATGTTGGTTCTTCTAATTTGCACCTGATTATATTTATTATTATTAAGATGAAAAATCAATATTTTGTTTTCATGTTTGTTTACAAAAAATATGGAAGTATCACAAAATAAATAATTTATTTCGTACATTCATTTTGAAAGTTAAGTACTTATTGATTGTTTATGTAAAAAATAAAAAATATAGCCATCGCTCTTTTTAATTGTAGTAAATAATTAATAGCAATTTTTATTCTTGGCCTCCTTCTCCCATATACCTAACGGTTTTAGTTGTTTATTTAATTTTTTTTTCTCAAGAACAGCTCTAATGATTTTATTTTGATAAAAGTTTGTAGACGCTATATTTGCAGTGCTCTTAACATAACTTAATTTTTTTTTGAAATGCACTTATCGGATTCGGTGTTAAAAAATTTGGTCATATATAGATAACGAATGAACCGATTTCATTTAAATTTAGTATGGCATTAAAGCTGGATTTTTTTAGTTCTAATCGAAAGGATACATGATACAATTTTCGTAAATAGAAATCATAAAATTAAATCACAAAATATCTACTTTATTTTGCAACTTTATGTGATTTTCTTGGCATATTAAATTAAATAATTTTTATGCATGCAAATTTAGTTCATGCCCAATCTACTAAACTTCAGATTGTCGGTTTCTTACCAAAGATGGCTAAGATGTCAATGGATTAGAAAACCTTTCAAAATTCGGAAATTTTGATATTAACTTTGAATTAAAAACCAAATCTTCAAATAAATTATTTGTTTTTAGATAAATAACTAATAACAAAGTAATAGAAAAATAAACAGCTGACATTTCAATAATAAAAATAACTAATAAACATACATACATATGTAGTTGGTTTTAAATTTAAGTTCAGTTTTCAGTTTTTTCAGTTAGGGGTGGATCTACATTTAAGTCAAAAATTATGTATTCTAAGTGAAATTTCAAGTTGTTGGTAACTCCTTACTTGACAGATTATTCGGATTTAAGAAAATAAAAAAAAAAGGTTTCTATTTCCCATGCTTACCCTTGGCTCTCTTAAAATATGCATCCACACTGCCACCGCCGTCGCCGACGTTCTATTAAATTGATGATAGTTGTGGTTCTACATATATCCTTGAGTTTTATTTTCCAACGTCAACTCTTGTATTGTATCCTTTATTTTTTTTTTTTTTAATTTTCCATGATATTCCTGTTAAAAATGCAGCAATTCATCACGCACAAAGAAGCAGCAAAATACACCAACTTTACGCAATAGCAATACTATTTCCGTATCTAGTAACACCACGATTAGATTTTATCTGATTCTCTTATTAAGTACTATAATGACGATTTTTTTGTATATATGTACATATATATGTATTTATACTATAACGAACGAAAACCTCTCAGATAGTTAATGAATTTGCAACTCCAAGGGGAAGCTTTTTTATTTTATTACAAAAAATAACGTATAATCCAGTCGAAACTATTTAAACTCGCGCGAACATTAATCAGCGAACCATGAAGATTTTGTTGATTATTTTCTTTTTTGTTTGAACTCAAAACAAATCATATAAATTATTTTTTTTTTATTTAATATAATTTCACAGACCACCATAGATAAATTTAAAAAGAAAACAGACTTATAAATCAAAACAATTTAAATTTATTATAATTGACCATCGGAGAATATGGCACAAAATCGTTTTTTATCCACAAATACACCTTTGTGCTGATGTCGCCGGAGATATGTAGATATGACAACAACAAAGAAAATCCAAACGAATTAAAAAAAAAAGAAAAGATTTTTCTTCTTTTTTTTTTTGAAGGCAAAGAAAAATAAGGTATTTTTCAGTACAATTTTGCCGCGAAGGTGATTTATTTTTTAAATTATGAGTATGACGCGCGTATTTTTAAAAATTTTGAAATGTCGTTTTTTTTCTTTTGTGAATTTTCAATTTTTAACAGAACACTAAAAAAAACAACAAAAATACTCAAAACACGGAACAGCTCGCGGTAGCAAACAATTTACCACTTGTATATATATTTAACTTAAGCACAACAAAGGTCCAATAATGTTTATTTATAAAACTTGAACTATATGTATGTTCTATATAAAATAAATATATGTCTTTATTAATAATGTACATATAGATATTTATTTTTTTTTAAATTGATTAAAATATTTTCAGTCTCTGCGTTGCAGATAAACGGTGGCAAGAAGATTTTTTTTTCTTTTTTTATTTAGAATTTTCCAAAGTGTGTATCTTTTTTTTTTAATATACTTTTTTGTTGATAAAAACAAATAAATACAACAGTTCATAGATGATAAAAAATAATAGCAACAAATATAACCTTCACTTCACAACATAGGGTAACAAGAATGATAACAAAGTTATCTTTAATACTGGGGCATACACGAATAACGGTAATGACGTGCTCGGCGCGCGACGATGTTGCCCCCCCGACGTTCGAGATACATATCAACGGCGGTTCTGTTGTCGATTTATACCAAACTTGAGCGAACTTAGAATACAACGCAACGCATCGATTCTAGAGAGCAGGATATCTCCGAAGAGCAGTAGTCTGTTAGGGGTGGGTGCTTGGTGGGTGGTAAAATAAAGTAGGTAAAATACTAGAATCAGAATGTGCTTAAAAAAGCACAATTTAGTTCTCTTTATGAGAGTGCCGATTGCGTGTACAAGTGTGTGTTTAGTTTGAGAGTGTATCTAAGTATCTCTTGCTTAATAAGATAAAATACCGAATATGTTTTTTTTTTTTGTTTTTGAAAAGTTTCCGAATCAAGAGAATGGTTCATTGGCATCTTAAGAGACAAGTTAGTTAGAAACTCGGCAGACGAATAAAAAGTAAACATACTTAAATACTCTGTAAAAGTTATAAGAAAAAGTTTTTAATTAGATTTGGTTTTCATCTTAAAAGTATTACAATGAATTTTTATTATACGACCTGTGTATCAACATAAGGTGAAATGAATACAATTCGTGTGTTTTATTTACTGAAGAGTATAGATAGGTAGGTACTATGAATTTAATGAACATGGGATCTTTTGTTTTTCTTACATGCACACTGCACATCATTATAATATTTGTGATGGCAGTTAATGAACGAATGTTTATTGGAAGGTAGTTTTTTAATACAGAAGGATTTGCCATGATATGAATAATAAATTAACATATGGGACATATTCTACAATAAACTTAAATGCGAAAGTTTTTTTTTCACCAAAGATTTTTCCAACAATGCTCTGCTTACAGCCAAATAGTTTAACTGGCTTTACTGTCAAGAAAAGGCTGACCAGACAATCAAAGAAGGTAGAACTAACCTCAACTTAACTCTGAAAACATGTTTTTCAGTTAATTTGATATCACGGAATACCGCAGAATCTATTCTGTATATGTAACCATTGGTTACATTTTTGTTTTAATTATTGGCCCTTATTACGGTTGTCAAATATCAATACGATAATTAATGTTTATCAACAAAATTGATCCATTGATATTATAATTGTCAATTATCAATTTTTTGATTGATTTGAGATCTATTGTGAATAGTTCTTTTTGCTGTTGATAAATTATTTTTAAGAATTAATTTGTTTTTATTGTAAATAAATACATTGAATTGTTTATGCAATTAATATGGTTAGGTTAACATTTTCTTATCAAACTTCCTGTACATTTTTTTTCGTTTCTCTTGCTCGGTTCTCATAGGTCCTTACACACATTAGTTATAAATCCATAATGATCTTTTCTTTATTTGAACGAAAATAAAAATTATTATGCGTCATAATTATTATGCGTCATAAAGCCCCGGAAAATTAAGACAAAAAAAAGGTAAATTACGAAATAATTAGGACCGATCTGGATTTTGCTAGGCCTTACCTATGTTTTTGTGTCTTGAGCAAATACTCAAAAACTACCCATGAGCTAAATTTTTGTTTGGGGAGGGAGGTGGTGAAATGGGTCGAAATTGAGATTTTTGCAAATCTCTCGAAAACTATGAACTTTTCGAAAAAAAATGTAAAAATTGTAGCTTATATGATTTTCTACAAAAAGGTCTTCACTTTTTTCGTCGCACCATACCAATTTCTAGAAAAAAGTGTTAAATTGTTACAAAGTCTGTTTTTAGACAACATTGCACTTTTACACTAGTATTTGGCGCTTTTTGCTTAATTTTTTTGTGGTTTTCTCATTAAGCCTAATCCACAGAAAATAAAAAAAATAAAATGCATCACTGGGTCGCACGAACTTGCTTTTATTGCAAACTATGGGAATATAAAAAATTTGATTCATTAAAATATGTATCATCATATTTTGTTGTTTAGCTAAAAACTTTTAATGTCATCTTGTGCTGCATATTTAACTTATGTGACGTACCAAATATAAATGAAATCTGTTTAGCCGTTTTGAAGTTCCGGCCAAATTTGTAAGGAGCTTTTAACACCAAATCTTCGTTATGTGCATTTTTAGCCAAAATCCTGAAACGCCGTTATATTCAAAACATTGCAAGTACGCACACAAAATTTCATCGAAATCATATGAGCCGTTTTCAAGAAAATTTCGAATAACACTTTTCTCTCGAAATTGGTTGATGGTACGATGAAAAGTTTCTAAGACATTTTTTTGTAGAAAATCATTTGGGTAAGCTACATTTTTTACCCAAAAATTTTTTTGCAAAAAGTTCAGTTTCCGAGAAATTTGTAAAAATCTCAATTTCGACTCAAATTATGGGTACTTTTGAGTATTTTCTCAAGACATAAAAACAAGGTCTCCAGCAAAATCCAGGTTTGTCCGATTGTTTTGCGATGCTTGTTTGCTTAATTTTTGCGCATCGGTTTATAAAACTTTGGAATAATGGACACTTACAGCTTGGTTCCACAATTCACTTTCATTCGAAATGTAATCTAAATCGACCGAAAATTTAATTCGGTGTTCTAAGAATTCACCGCATCCATTTCGATTTCACGTTTTCCGAAATCGATACAAAATGAAATTGTTGCGTTCCACAAATCGATTTTAATCGTACATATTCAATGTGAAATAGTGGAAACGAAGAGAGAGATGAATACAAATTTCCATGGAAAGGTCATCAGCATCTATTTGAATCGATCTTGGATATTTTCTTCGACAAGAAAACGCAAAACTGCGTCCAGCTGACGCGTGCGAATTGAAAATTTGGAAGTAGGACTTCCTCGACAATTTGCAGTACCGCCAAAAAGGTACAAAGACAGTAATACGATATGCACCTACATAAATATTTTTAAAAGCAGATAGTAGCTAACAACAAACTTTAACTTCCTTTCTTGGCATTACAATTTCCAATGGGTTTGATTTTTTATTTCTTAGTATGCAATACGGCAGCAATTAATACAGCACTTATTATTATCAACAATATAATATTTAAAAAATTGTAAGAAACAATGTATTACCAAGCAAACAATTTGCCAAACCAAAAATTATTTTTGACAGATATCAGCTGTTTTCAATTTCACGAAAAGTGAATTCGGAATATATTCGGAGTTGCCAAAACTTTCGAAATAAAAAAACACTGAAATTAAACTCACTCGTTTTGCAATTTCGATATCGGTTTAATTTCACTCGATTTCTGGAACCTAGCTGTTACAGTTCTATTCTGCTATCCAAACCGATCGAATTTTCGATTCACGTGAATATTTCACTCAATTGTTCACTATTTATTTTCAAAAGTTTTCTATCTTTTGAGTTTAAAGCTTTACCAATATGTGTCTTTAAAATTCTAAAGAGAATCTAATTGTTCAAAATTATTTTTGATCGAAATTTATATGCTTTTGGGAAGAATTCGTTTTACAAATATTCACGTGAACTTTTGCCAGAATAGGACTGTAAGATTAAAAATTAATTTCATGAGAAACTTTTTTAGATGAAATAATTAATAACTTAAGATGAAAAAATGATCTCATTAATTCTAAATTTATCATTAAAAACCAGATGGCATTGCGATTTTTTTCTTAAATATTATAAAAACCATTTGGAACCCCCTATTTTTAGTCAAAAACACGGTAAGACTTATGTTTGCCTACTTTAACTCACCAAAAGAAATTTTTTAACAACTAGTTTCAACTTGTTACTAATTTGTTGTAGACTTGACGATTTTTTTTTACTAGGTATAAGGTTACTGAACAATGAATTCATCTCATCCTAATTATGTATAAAAACCAGTCTTTTTGAAATGAGAACCTTTTTTTTAATATATTTAAGACTGAAAATGAAGTTCTCATTCAGAGCACCACCGGTATATTTGTATTTGAGAAAACGCGTTTTTCAATATGGCGGAGCAAACGCAAATGCTCTACCATCTTGCCATTTTGTTTGGATACTCCTGAAATATTAACGAATCAATCACAAAATTGGATTCGTTTTCTGTTGCGAGAAAAAATTCTCTGCCGACTGGCCTAAAATGCTTATCCACACTGAATTTAAACCATATAAAATTAAAGTTCGTAGAGGAACAAGGGCTAATGGCGTTTTTACGGCTGAAGCTGATAAAGTTATAAGTAACATCTTTCCTAATGTAACTTGCGAACCCGTAATGGGAAATGAATAGAAGCACCCAGAAATTTTAAATTATAAAACATTAGTATTTTCACTCACTTGGGTCTCGCATAGTGCCAATACTGCTTGTCTGTTTTTTTTTTTTTTTTTTTATAGTTCAATTTTTTATTTTTAATTCAACTTATAACTACTTAAGTGCTAGACAAAAACCTTAAAAACTAGCTTACAGAATAACTTAACTAACTTACTGGCCCCATACGGGCGCTCTAAATTATACTATAACTATATATTAAAAATGCCTTTCAGCGTAAAAACTAACTTAAATTAAAATTCAATATTTCTTAAAACTAAACGAGAAAATTCTTAAAAAACTCGTTTTTCTATGACATTTATTTTATATAAAACACTTAAAACTACCCTTTACCTAAATAAAACTAAATTAACTTAAATAATACTAAAATGTACGTAAATATACGTGAATACCTTAAAGCTACTTAAAAATACTTAAAATAACTTAAAACTAGAACAGCCACCAGCAGCTAGATTCACTGTCCTACTTAATCTACCTAGTTATACCTTAGAAATACGTAGGTCGGCCAATGCAACAACTTTGACTAACCATCAATATCAAGGTTGTCACCCAACCACCAGAATTGTTTAACTTGCTTATCAAAGTCCTTTCTGTCCCGAAGGGGCACAGCTCTACTGAACCGCAGACGCTCTGCTCCGTTCCCAGAGCCGACGTCTCGACCATACAGGATTCGCCGATCCCCAGTTCTACGGCCGACGTGGTAGATTAACGTAACCGCCAATCTATCCCGTATCAGCCCCTGACTGTCTAAATCGAGGAATGTCTCGGGCGGGATGAAACCGTTAAGACAAACGCTCTCTCTATATTTTTCATTGGGGTAATAAGCCCCGAAAATAAGTCCATTGGCTGAGGTCATCGCTCTTGCAATGTGACCCCGAATCAGCTTAATTAAAAAGTTATCTATCCTGTTTATATTGGCCCCGTTGTATAAGACCTCGTTGGCATAATAATGTTTGTACTCCGACTCTTGTGTTCTGTGTAATCCAAGATAGGTCCTAAGACACTGCCTCTCAAACACCCAAATCTTTTCCATTTGAGATGGGGTAACGTTAAACCACATAGGGCACCCATAGGCAATCATCGGCCGGATGAGGGCCATGTAGCAAATCACCTTCACCCTGTTTTCAAGGCGGCTGCTATAAAACAACCGTCTTGTCAGAGCAAACGCTCCCCTAGCTCTGGCCAGAGCAGTATCTATGGCCCCTATTACGGTTGTCAAATATCAAAACGATAATTGATGTTATTCAACAAAATTGATCCATCGGTATTATCGTTGTCAATTATCAAAATTTTTGATAAACTGTGAGCGCCACTCAGATTTCAGATCTATTGTGAATAGTTTTATTGACTAACTTGGTATTATCGTTGTCAAAAATATTGGTGTTTATCAAATTTTCAGTCAAACGCAAATTTGCTGTTGGTAAATAATTTTGCTAGAACTAATTCGTTTTTTTTATGTAAGAAAACGCAGTGTATTGTTTACTTTTATATTTATTTATACAATATACAATTAATACTATTCGGTTCACTTATTTTTATTAAAATTCGACTGCACAGACTGTTTTTCTTTTTGTTGTTTGAAAATATGAGGTACATGTATGTTCTTACATTGTACCTACATAATGCAAATTTCCTTTGCCTGTTCCATTATTTCCACAAAATGTTTTATCACTTTTTTATTTCACTTTTTTACAACACAAATACCTATAATAATATAAAAAGAGCAATGATATTTACTTCATTTACTCGAAAATAAATTAAAAACAATAAAAAAACGCAATCCAATCACAAATGAAAAGAATATAATTCTGAAACGTCAAACAAAATGCCCGTTCACAAGAGAATTTTGTAAATCATTCACAATAGATCAAAAATTTATCAAACGACAATCATAATACCGAAATTTTGTTTGATTGATAAATGTTATCGTCTATCAAACAAATGATCTTTGACAACCGTAATAAGGGTGTATATGTCGATTGAAATATAGATACTGATCTAGCCAGATACCAAGGTACTTTACTACATCTTTGCTCGCCAGTGGATGTCCACTTGGTCCAACGGTCACTAGATTTCTCCAGTTCTTTCTTGTATCCCTAGAAGCCCTAGACAGGATAGTTTCTGATTTCTGAAAATTAATTTTTAACTTCCAGTCATCACAATATCGCTGAATCTGGTCGAAGTCACGCTGCAAGAGATTTTTGATGACTTCAACTTTTGGACCCGTCCTGTACGCTACAAGGTCATCGGCATACGCAATCGCATGAGTGAGACTACCTATCAGATCGCTGGTGTAAATACTAAAAAGAATCGGCGAGTTCACAGCTCCTTGCTGTAGACCGTTTTTAATATCAAATGTTGTGGTAGAAGTTACATTGCCACTTTTGACAACAAACTTTCTACCATTGAGCATGTCATGGAGCATATAGAACAGTTATTTACTTATGCCAAATCTAGTTAATTTCAGATAAAGACCCTCTAACCATAAGGTGTCGAAAGCTTTCTCGAAATCAACCAGAACGGCACCCGTGCATTGATTTTTCGTTTTGTTCCATTGAACATCAGAAACTAACTTAGACGCGGCATGAATAGTGTCATGTCCCGCCTTAAACTCAAACTGATTGTCTGGAATAATATTCTTGTCCTCAGTCCACTTGAACAGAGCTCTATTGAGAATCTTTTCGAATACCTTACTGATACTTGGAAGAAGACTTATCGACCGAAGATTTGCCGGATTGGAGCTGTCCTTTCCCTTTTTGGGGAGAGGATGGACCACAGCTGTTTTCCAACTCACTGGATAATATGCATTATTCAATGCGTTGTTGAACAGTGTGGTATAAATGTCTATTGCTTCCTCAGGGAGATGTCGTAACACAATGTTGGGTATACCATCGACCCCTGCAGATTTCTTTTGCTTTAATGTTTGAAAAATTAGCTGAAGTTCTACCTTCGAAATTAACAATGAACTGGGTCCATTTCGCTCGGCGATGGTGGCGTTTGCCAAGTTTTCGTCATTGAACCCGGTGAAACCAGTATTCTCAGATCGCCATTGCGTTATGTTATTTCCAATATAGAAATTGTGCAGTAAGGCTCTGTTCTCCAGGTCATGATTTGGACGAATGCTAGCATTCACCTTATACACTTGCTGGAAGGCAGCCCCTACATCTTCTACCTTTTCCTGTGGATCTTCTATCATAAAAAAGTTATCATCGAAAACGGCACCCTCCGGATCTATTCCCGCAATCGTAAGTACGTCTTCGTTATCTGTTGTCCTCTGGAGTTTAAGACATGGAAGTTCGTTTTGATCATTTCTTCTAAATATCTTATTTATTTGGGGAAACATACTAGGGTCGCTAGAATTAACGGCCCGAATTCTGTTATCCCAATATAAATTAATAGACAATCTATAATTTTGTTTGATCAGAACATTAATGTTTTTGATCGACGACTTCAATGTCCTAATCTCCAGATCACGTGTGTCCGTGAAACGTCTGTAAAGAAGTTTCAACCTAGTCAGCAGTCCACTTTTTTGTCGGTGTAGTGCGTCGATTGTCGCGTTCTTGTATAAACCAGTAGGGTCTTGTTCCTTATATTTTGGGATTATTCTGTCCATTGTTCGTTTTATAAGGCAGAACCATAATAGAAGAATTAGTACGTACGGTGCCGTACGAAATTAGCGAGAACAAGGAATTTGTATAGTGCGCACATAATGTCGGATTGCTCAGTTTCGGCAAGTTTTCGTTCACTTTTGCCTCCGTACGTAAAGAGCGCTCCAGAGCGCAGTTTACGTACGTAAATCTGACAGCCAGCCAAATACATGTGAAATTGGCTTGCGTGTGCGTTCGACCATTATGGTCGACTGAAGGTAATGGCGGCACTTAAGGAAACTTGACGTAGAACTATGACATTAGCTTTCGTTTGCTTACGACTATTATGGTTGGCCCTATAGTCGTATCCATTTGAGTCAGGTACCCGTCGTTCTCGACGTTTGTCAGGTTCCTGTCATTTGGTGGAGAAATGTCATCGGAACGTATTTCTCTTGCCAAGGAGTTGGAGAAGCGTGGCCAACGCGTCTTACTGAAATTGTAAGAGTGCGCTGGCACATACTCATCCAATTCCACAAGTTCGCTTGGAAGCTGTATTACGGTGGCGAGCCCGCAGTGATCACTGTCATATTCAATTGTTCGTAAGCAGTTTCTTGTCAGTTGATTTGTTGCGTCAGTTATAACTAGTCGTGAGTCAAGCAGTAAAAGATCCAGAAAACTACCACTTCTCGGAAATGACGGTCTATCTGTAGCCAGAAGGTCGATCCTACACTCAACACTGTATCGTCCCATCCAAATAAAAAGATGGTTCACGAACGTTACTGTAGTCAACACGTTTTTTCTTTTGTTAAAATTTTGTACACAAAATTTCGCCAACGACCATACCACGCTGAGCGCATCGGTTCTCGTCCGATCACCGAAATTAAGCAGCGTCGGGCGCGGTTAGTACTTAGATGGGGGACCGCTTGGGAACACCGCGTGTTGTTGGCATTGCTTTTTTAGTATTATTTATTAAATGGCAATATTATGGTTTATTTTTCTTAATTTTTCATTTCCTCATCTATCATTAAAACTGTGAATGAAATTAAATGAAATGGATTAAATCGCACGAACTTGAATTCAATTTTAGTATTATACAAACAATAATTGAATTACTAAGCAAATTTTATAAATATGTACATATATGTAAGAGTAAGTAGGTAGGTACATAGAATATAATGATGTCATTTGGGTTTTCAAGATTTAATACGATTTGCCCGAAAGTTGCTAAAAAATTAAGTTAATTAACTTAATACAGTATTAAGTTATCCAATATTTCATATCAGGACGCTAATCGACAAGAAATCATTAAAAATAAAACAAAACACATTCATTAAAAAAAGAATTCTTATCACAATCATAATACAAGTCACGTGAGTGGAACAGTTATATTATTACTTATAGCATTTGTAGCAGTATCAGTCAAACATATGGATTACTTGTCCCCGATTAGCAAATATGTACAATACGATATCGGCTTTTTGACCCTAGACTTGTTTAATTCAGCCTTATTGTGAAGTTCACCCGGAATACATTTCGCCTGGCGAAAATCTGTTCCCCCGGAATTTTAAAAGCTATTGGGAATTCCGCCCGAACGATTTTTCACTTCGATTCAACAGTGACATTTCGAATAAGCGAGGCGTGTTTATGCACTTCTTAAAAGTAACATTAATTTACTCCGGAACAAATTGTGACAGTTTTGTTTTTCATTTCTAACAAAAAAACATCATTAATCTTGATTTTAAAATATTTTCGGTTTGAATTTTACATTTTTATAATTAAATAGCTACTAATTACAACTTTCTAAAATGTTTTCTATTATTTTTTTTTTGTAATAAATGCATTCTCTGAGAGAATATTTTTTACTCCTTCAAGTTCAAGAATTTACTTGAAAAAATAAATGAACACACCTAGTTTCTGATTTGACAGATCTAAAGAAGAGCGATAATTGTGTTGTGTTGTTTTTTTTAAAGGGATTGCAAAATTAAATTGTTTAAACAATCTGTTGGGTGTGTATTTGTTGTGAATATTGCAACTTGTGAATAAAGTAAATAATAGAAAATTGTTAAAAGTTAAATAATCACATCCTTGTATGTAGGTACCTACAATAAACCACAAAAAGAGCTACTTCGTTGATCCATGAAATGAAAAAAGTAAACTCTTCCGATCAATCCTGACAAAATCAAAGGAATACCTACGATATTTAAATATAAATACATATGTGTTTAGTAGCAAATTATATTTATTTAAAAGAAATATTGTTTTGTTTTCAAAAGTGCAGTCAAAACGAAGAGTTCTAAAAGGTTAAATGTTTTAAAACATTTCATGTGTTTGGGAAAATATTTCAATACATTTATGTTTTACAGATTTAAACAATAATACAAATTAGAGTTTTGTTATACTTGAGCTGACGAAAAATAAACAAATGTCTTGCAATTCACAACTTTTTCACTCGTTCGCCTTCAAAATATAAGTGAACATTTTACCTGTCGATCGCATCGCATTTCGCCCGGAATAATTGATGACAATTAGGGGAATTTTTCGAACAATAATTGATTTCGCCCGGAAATTCACAATTTTCGCCCGAACATTCACAATAGGCGAAAAGTGAAATGTCAATTATTTCGGGGGTAATGTAGTTCGGGCGAACTTCACAATAAGGCTGATTATTTAATTCGGAGCGCATCATTTCAATCCTTTCAATTGACATCTGATTTCCCCGAAAATAAAAAACGAAAGAGACAATTAAAAATAGTTTGTATTACAAGACCTCATTTTCGCCTCTAAAACCGACTGGCTTCGTATTCCCTAATCAGGGGTTAAAATACATCTTTCTTCTCAAAATTATCTGTAGACTGAAAATTGTATTACTAAACTAACCGACAAAAAGCCTTTTATTAGGGAACGAAAATTATCATCATATCATTGAAAATACTTTTCAATATAGAGGTATTATGTTTGTAGATAGAAATTAAAACGAACTTATCGATACAACCGCTTTTCCATTAAGATATAGAATTCACAATTCTTTGGTTTTAAATCTGCGTTATCAATGAACGTTTGACTGTTTTCAAGCAATTAAATAATTTTCATACAAATTAAAACGTTATCTTGGTGGTTTGTGGTTTTCGGTTTGTCACCATCAGACCAGATAAACTATCTTGGTTATAGCTTATTTCAAACAGAATTGTAGCAGACATAAATCGATTTTAACAAGATAATCTACCTATTATACCTACGTAAATAACTTAATTTTTTTTTTAACAGTACAAATGTGTTATTTTATTCGTCAATTGCTAGTATTCAATCAGTTTCAGTAAAAAACATTTCCAAAAGATCGCTCTTCTCACATTGTTCCCCTTCCAAACGTTGATGGGCCTTCCAGCGAATTAATGTTGGAATGACTTGAATGTGTATGTCTTTATCTTTTCTAAATGGATTTTTCATATTCTTCCAACTGAAAATATATAAATTGAATATTAATGATAAAATGGAATTGTGTTGATTTGAAAGCTTACAAAGGTCTGTCTCCAACATCGACGTACATAAACACAGTTTCTGGTTTGGCAAACTTTTCCACTGCAGCCATTACGGTCGGTTCAGCTAAAATTAAATACATTTTAAAATAGTCAATAAAGGAACCTATTCCAAATTGTTATTATTACATACCTGAAACACAATCCGAACACCATGATACACCATTATCATTTTTACTACCGCTAAAGTAAATATTTATTTCTTTTTTGCCGGTAATTTTTTCCACAGAGCTCTTAAAGTCTTCATAGCCTTTTAAATTGATTCTCTCTGCCATGACTTGTTCACAACAACAACTGAACTGCTGTCGTTGTCGAGACGACTTATTGTTCGTATGTTGCGTGTTGCGTTACGTTTGACAAATAAGATCTGTTTCCTTATCAAATCTTTTCGGAACATGAAAATCATTTGACATACGGATATTTGGGCTGCTAGTGAATTTTTTGTGCGAGTTCGTATTGTATATAGAAACTATAGCAAGATTGAAACTAGAAAATTGCGGAGCTAGCATCGACGTTGGTTGGCGTGGGTATTTTCATGTAAAATGAAAGAATTGAAGATAATTGCTTGGAAAGAGACGGTAATGTAGAAGTTCTGACAACAATAATGCGATAAAAAAGGCAATACATTCGCAAAAAACAGTTGCTTGGTCTGTTTTGTTTTGACATTAAGTCTGAAAAAGTCCCGAAACCAGTTCACTAATGTCGACACTAGATTGGCGGCGGGAAATTTAGTTATAGCTTTACTATTAAAATATTTATACAATGGTTCGGACTTGTTTATACACTAGCCTATTTTGTATAACAGTTTTTATAACAGAAGGAAAATTGTCACGATAAACAGAAATCAAAGGTATGCTCACTCAAGATACCCGAATTGCCATTTTGTCGATTTCGCGGATGATAGTGACTTCACTAATCAGCCCTATCATCGTAACCGATCGGAGAAAATTGTCTCCGATTTGTACGAAATGTACGAAATTGATATCTTGATGACCGTTCCGTTCCGATTGATTAATCAGACATGCGTCCGAAAAAAATTAGAGTATGCGTCGAAAATGTCAAAATCACAGCAACGCGCAGTAAATTCGTGCGATGCATGGCGATTGTGAGGTGTGTGTATGTTCCGATTGCCTCCGACAGCTAATCGAAGGCGGAATTTCGTCCGATGACATGAAAAATAAATAAATAAACAAACCGACTAGGGGTTACTGCTGTGTTTGAGTTTTGGTCTCGTCTGGTAACCAAGGAAACGAATAATTTATTTTGTTTGAACCTAACAACAAGCATAGATATTTGTTTTGTTTATTTTTATTATTATCCATGCGCCGACGGGCGTCTTTATTTTTGTTATGGAATAAAATACTTTTATCCTTTGCGGACATTAACAAATGATATTGACTAATAAGAACTTTTTAAATATAAGTGGAAAATTCGAAATTATTGAATTCAAAAATTCTTAGTAGTAAAGATTTCAACCCCCGATTTTTGTCTGACCAAGAGAAATACATTGCCATATAAACGATATAAAAAGGCTTATTTTTCTGTGACAAAACGATTCAACAGTTTTCATTATTCCTTTTTCCTTTTTTCTTAACTATTTTTCCGTATCCTTTTATTTTAGCACTCATACTTTTTTCGATAAATTTGATTTGTGTGGTAGAGTAATCTCTCTCGTGGACGTTTATTAACTAATCGCTTTTCACGTATCAACTTTTTGCGAGCTCCCCTGGTCAGCTAATATCTCCCTTGAAGTTATCTTACCAGGGAAAATACGGCAGGGGAGAGACGTTAAAAATTTTAACAAAACGAGTTAATATTTTGTCAAAAATTATCACACTTCATACATACCAACGGGATTGTTGAATTTATTTAGTAAATGCAAACAATAGACAGATGTACATCTTAAACCCTCAAGACGAAAAGAGTATACAGATACCATCTGATTTGATTTCCTATAACAAGTTGCTGTCAAAATGATTAATGCTGGCACGCACCACAATGTGGTTATATTACACATTATCGATTAAAATTTTATGGAAAATATATTATTGTAGTTCATAAATAGGTTTATTTCCTTTTAAGTATTTATTTGACGAAAATATTCAAGTTTCAAACTTAATATCAATATCCCGAAAATTATTTAAAATGTCTTGGTGCTACATAAAAGGCATTAGTAAATTATGGATGCAGACGAAGTTGCTATAATAAAGATGAACATGTTGATCTTTACCAATAATTTCTAATCTTTACCTATAATCTTTACCCATAATTTATGTATGAAGATCTCTGCACTTTCTTCTTTCCTCTCTGTCAAACAAGCAAAGTTTTTCATTTCGTTTCTTTTTTCTCCCTCTATCTTTCCGCAGTTCTGCATGTGCAGAGATATGTAAATCCACAATTAAACTTCCAGGGGAGGGACACAACCACTGAAATGCACTTTTACGTCGCACCAACTAACAAATGAAAGCGATATAACAGATCGTGTGAAAAGTATTACAGTTTTAACTATGATACGAGTCTTCGAGCGTTTTTTTAAATAGGGCCACCTAATATTTGTATTTGTATTGACGGAATCAAATTCACCAGGTATCTACCCTGATTCAAAAAAAAGTTCGAAAGTTATTGAAAATTAACAAATATTTTTTTAATTTCTCTTTACTATGTTAAAGTATACTTATTTGAGGTTACGCTAAATATACTTTTATACTATTTATAGAATAAATTAAGTTGCTGTGAATTATTGCAAAAAATTACAACTCTTAATATAAAAAAAATTAATATTATAATGATTGCCTCTTATAATAGAATCACCCATCATAATATCAAAAAAAAAAGTTGCGCATCTTTGATCAACGAATCGTGTAGATTGTGAAATTTTCCACATTCCAGTCTTTTCTTAAAAATTAGATTCGTTTCACAACGCTCTTCAAGGTATTTATATTTCATGAAGTTTTTTTTTCCAACAAAATTTTTGTTCTTCAAAAAACGACGACATCATAATACTTTCCCAAATCGTAAGACTTCAGAACACCACTACTTAGCAGTACTTCCTGCAGATAAATGTTAAAAATTCGCTTACTTCGTTTGAATATACTCGCTTGTACCCGAACCACTCTGTTCGCGTGAAGTTTGCGAGTTTTATTCACTTGCATTCGCTAAGTTTGTGTCAGTAATATTCACTGACACCGAAACCGCAAAGAATGTAAAAGAATTTTAAATACTTCAAAGAATTCAAACACTTTAAGGGACAGTTTCATGTGTTCCAACTAAAGTGTCGGTTAGTTAACCAGCACTTAGCGGTAAAGGTACCTTTAATTTTTTTTCTATTTCATCGTCCAAGTCTCGGTTAAACTAAGTGGTGGTTAAATTTATTAGCCACTTTTTGTGGAACTTAATTGTGGAACTGTTATACTACAGAAAATTAATTATACGCATTATAGGTGGTCAAATAAAGTTTAGACATAAAGCAAGAGCTTATAAGTTGGGTGAAGGCAAAAAAAATCGTATAAGAGCGGAGTTTATCTCTATATTTTAAGATGGGAGGTTTAATTTTCTAAAATCAATTAGAATTCTTTGCGAAGCATGCTGAGAAATGACGAATTTTCTTAGGCTTTCGATATTTTTTTTTGCTAAAACTTATGTATATAAATACTTTATACTATTTTGAAATAATATACGTTTTTTTTTATTAAAAATTATCATCAGGTTTCAGAGTTTGAGACTAAACAAAACAAGAAAAATAAAAAAATTAGAAATTGAGTTACGACCTTTTTGCTTAGGAGGGCAGTATATAGTATGGAAGAAAATCCGTCAAACCGTTTAGGTTTTTTTTATTAAAAATTATCATCCGGTTTCAGAGTTTGAGACTAAACAAAACAAGAAAAATAAAAAAATAAAAAAATTGAGTTACGACCTTTTTGCTTAGGAGGGCAGTATATATAGTATGGAAGAAAATCCGTCAAACCGTTTAGGCTGTAGTTCAGTGAACAGACAACCGCACAAACGCACATACGCACATCCGCTTATACGCACAAACCGCACAAACCGACGGATGGCATGACGAAACCTACTTTTGAAGGCTTATTTTTTTTTACACAAAACCTATAGGTACTTGCCTATTGAGCAAGTAAACAAATTGGCAGGTGAATTTCTAGGTCTTGGAGTTAAATAGAATTAATCCAGTGGCAGTAGGTACTTTTAACCTTACTGTAGGTATGGTTATAAAATTCAGGGTGTTCAAAATATACAAAAATTAAGAATTCATAAAAACTCCAATCTAGAATTTTTTTAATTAATTTTTGCGTTTAAAAATTAGTTATTCAAAAGCTAATCACTAGAATTATTTTTAAAATCTTAATCGTCGAGTGTTTTATAATAATACAGTTTTGGTTGAAATACCTTGTTTAAATAAAGCCATGTAATATAGTTGCTAATATTAATTAAATTCGTGTTCTAAAAATTTGAATAAATCCTGGCTAAGACATTTATGGCGGCAATCTACGCTCGTCAACGAAAAAAAAAAAGAAACTTTGCTAAAGTTCCGGTTAAGAACCTTATTCGACACTTGATCCGTCGCTTAGGCTAAGAATTGGACTTCACGTTATGCAATACCAAAATGTTTCATTCTTTAACAGCTCATAGCCCTCATGAAAAGTTCAGTTTAGCAGGATTGCTCACATAATAGGAAATTTAAAATTTGATGTCCCAAACAAGTATAAAATGTATACATTTCCCTGAATTGACTTCTACATATAAACCTGAGCAAATTATTTCTTAAAATTGCCGAATTGCTATTTAAACAAACTAAGTTAACATTTCTGTGAACGTATACATAACTGAGGCTTACAGAACCCCTTGCGGCCCTTACCCCTCATTTGTAAACCAAAGTTTGGTAAATGATTCTTGGGTTTCATCGAAATTAATTTTGAGTTGACTTTCAACCTGGGAAAATGTATAACAAAGAATCTCCTACCTTTAGATTAGAAGATATCTTAACAATTGATAAATATAAAATTGCATACAAAACGACAAGGCCTAGTGAATTATACTAACAACTAATACTTTTGTGAGCGTTGTTAGAACTAGAGGAGACTTATAATAAGATGCAGTCTAAGTATAGAATTTGCTTCCTATTTGCATCATACTAGTTGTTTACATAGCCAGTAGTACAAATGCTAAAGACAATTGATAAAAGCCACTTCATATTCAAGCTCCATTATTTTAATTACACTTATGTATATTTTATCTGAATGTAATATCTATTCAAGTTCAATGTACTTCTTCGCACTTTTCTATTGAACATCTGTTAACTTTTAGTCACTAGGTCGAATTTTCATTCAGAATATTTTTAACTGTCTGCATGTCTCACATAGAAACCCAAGCACTATGTCAAGGCTTTATGGTGTTCAACAAAATGCAATGGAAGCGGAAATTTGTTTATTTATGACTACCGCGCGAAAAGCGAAGGCGATTTTGTCAGCAACTATGTGTGTCTAAAAATTGTTTAAAAGCGCAACAAATAATACTAAATGATATAGTTCTTCAGTTAAAGCAACTCGAATTAAATCTTCTTATTCAATATGGGTGAGGGTGGCTTCAATCAAAAAAATTATCTGTTAATATGAATTTTTATTTTTTTTTTTAGTTTTCTTAAAGGGATTATTCATTCTGGCAGCATACCTAGCTCTTGTTGAATCTTCTGCAATAACAAAACCAAAGGAAAAGACGACCGAATCAACCACTATCAAACCTAATGCTCTACCTACTGAAGTCAAGGCCGCCAATTTAACAATTCCATGTACATGCGGAGTCTTCCTTACAAGTCAGTTTGTTAAGGGATCTGATGAACAGCCTAAGGGCGATCCAGCAATGACTCAAGATATCAACAAAGTATTCCCTTGCAATATGATTGGACAAAAACAGTGTCAAACTAAGTGTTTAGAAGCTGTGAGTTTATTTTGCTTCCCCTATTCCAGAAATGGCTTTTAATTAAAGTTTTTATTTTTAGATTGTTGGACATCTTCCTAATTCTGCAACTGTTTTGTGTGCAACATTGGATCGGAACATACATAAAGAACGTGCATTCCTTTTTATTAAGAATTGTAAGGATTCGTGGATTAATACCAATTTGGCAGCTGGAAAGGAATATTGCTGTAAAGATGGAGCTTCTTACCAATGTCCCTTGGTTTAATGAAGAATTATTATTGAAAATAGTTGTTGATTTATGTTCTAATAATATTTATTTGAAGTATAATATTTTGTGTTATAAATTCCTGTCTAAGGGACAAAAGAAATGGATGATAGTTGAACACTAGTTGTTATGATCAAGTTGCGTATGAAGATAAACTATCACGCATAGCAATTAAGCAACTGTTTAGGAAACGAGATCACTTTTAATAAAACTAGATAAAATTGCATTACAAGAGACAGACATGGACTTGATCTCGAAAAAAAATGTGATCAAAATGTCGACGTCCAGAAGTAAGTACTCCCAAGGTAGGGTCCTTTCGCCACTATCCTTGTCCTATGGTTATTTTTAATTCACATACGATATTAATTATCGGAGGAACTGTATGAGTATTCATAGGCGAAAATCACAGTTGTATTTAAATTATTTAAACTAAAGCGAAATATGTATGTGGAAGTGCATTAATTGATTTTGATCTATTTTTGTATTTTTGACAGCGAACCAATTTAATTTTTTTGTAATTTTCTTGTGTATCGAGATGAAACTGAACTTAACTTCTTCTCATCCGAAAAAAAACATGAAGTCTTTCATTTTTCAACTCTTATAGAGCCTATAGAATCCTGAACTTCTACTTTTCGTTTGCTTGTAGAATAGTGGTTTCTTTTAAAGATTCTTGTAACGTTTGCACAAACACCGGGTTTCTGTTTTAATTTTGCCTTGAAATCACAAGAATTGGAAGATTAAAAGCCATAGTGGAGCCAAATCAAAAATAATAATTGAAATATGTATTTACATCATAAAAAAAACTGTTGTATATGTACAACAATTGTATACATAAATAACTCAGAAGAACGATCACAGCGATGTTGCTCGGTGAACACAACAGACAACCGAACATAGACACCGACAGAACAACGGATGGCATGATGAAACCTATTTTTCGTAATGTCAGGTTTGATTAAAACTCTTTTTTACACGAAACCAATACTTTCCTTACCGAGCAAGTAATAATAGAATAGCGCCGAGAACGCTGGGATATTCTAGTTTTATAAAAATTTAAAAAATTTATACATAAAGTTGTCATTCTTGCAGACGGCGTAATCCTTTCTCATATATGATGTGATTTGTGAGTGAATGTATAGTAATCGACTATGCTAAATAAAATCATTATAAATCTATAAATCTTAATCAGTAAATGGGCTGTTTCAGTTTCACACAAAAAAATGTAGAAGTTCTGCATAGAGTGTCTCCTAGTCATCTGGCAGGCTGCTTTCATATGCCAACCTTTTTTTTTTTAACATTAGCTGCGAAGACCGCTTTATGTGTTCAAGAGATTTTAACTTCCTCTCTAGTTTCCCGCTTAAACAACTTCGGTGATCCCATTAAAGTCGTTTGGCATGTCGCTATGTCAACATAAAAAGATAAATAATACTAATCATTTTAAGTGGCGATGCCACCTCTGTAAATTGATGTTTGCTGTGATTTGCAAGCTGACGACATTGTTGGTCCAAAATTTTTTGAAAACATTATCGTTGGCAACGGAGAGAGCTACCAAATTCGATAACCAGCACTGCACTCTGCACAAGCGATTTGATGGTATAGTTATCTCACTTAAAGGTAACGTGAACTAGCAACCGAGGTAGTGGTCCAAACCAATAAGCCGCAAACGATCGATGGTATTTAAAACTAACCCTTTTCCCCGCACAATTGCTCAAGCTCAGCCAGAGTTTTCAAGCGATGTAATATTCCACACATAGTGTCATATGTTATCTCACACACAACTGGTTTTATTCAACTTTAACTTCTAGTAGTACCGATTGCATACAGAAGAGGTCTAAGACAAGGATTAACAATGTAGACTATAAGCTGACATTGGAAATCGTTTATTATATCAAGAATAGGACACTTCTATAACTTTCCAAAATAAATCAAAACTAACGACAGTACCGCTGCATAACTTTTAATAAAAGATTATGGTTAATGCATTACTTACTTACTTATAATGGCTCAACTAGACTGTTGTCCTCCTAGGCCTCTTTTAATATGCCCCTCCAGCCGGCTCGATCCCTAGACTGCCGTCTCCAATTTTGCACTCCAAGTAGTCGGAGATCTCCCTCTACCTGGTCGCTCCATCGAAAATGAGGTCTACCTTGGCTTCTGACTCCCTCTGGTTTGGCGTTGAAGACTTTACGTGCTGGAGCGTTGATGTCCATTCGCTCTACATGGCCAAGCCATCTTAGTCGTTGTTGACGAATCTTTCTGGCTAGGATTATGTCGCTGTACAGCACGTATAAATCGTCGTTGTATCTTCTTCGCCAAACGTTGCTTTCTCTGTTTAAGCAGACAGGGCCATAAATCGCAGAGGGTCCATGCTTCTGCACCATACAGCAGGACCGGTATGATGAGTGTTCTTGTCTTAACCCTCTGGTGGTGTCGAAGGTTTCAGTAGAGTCCCTACCAATTTTGACGGAGCAACGAGCATTTTCTAACGTCATCCTGATTAGTCGTATCAGTTTGGCAGGAATTCTAAAGTTGAACATGGCACGATTAAGTTCAGTTCTGTCAACGCTGTCGTAGGCTGCCTTAAAATCGACGAACAGGTGGTATCGATGTTAAATTCTTGGGTTTTCTCCAGGATCTGGCGTAGAGTGAAGATTTGGTCGGTCGTAGATTTTCCAGGACAGGATCTTATAAGCGATGTTTAAAAGGCTTATGCCTCTATAGTTGGCGCAGAGTAGGCGGTCTCCTTTTTTGTGGATCGGGCTGATGGTACTGAGATTCCACTCATCGGGCATACTTTCCTCCGACCATATTTTGCAGATGAGTTGGTGTATGCTCCTGACCAGGTCATCTCCAGCGAATTTAAAAAGTTCCGCTTTGTAGACCATCGGATCCAGCTGCTTTTCTCGTTTTTAGTCTGTCGATGACTAATTTGATTTTCATTTTGGCCGGGCGGATCTATCTCATGGTTGTCATCCAGATTAACAAGTACAAGTTGCTCCTGGGCGGGGTCTTGTCTGTCATTTAACACCTGGTTAAAGTAGTCTCTCCAAATGGCTAACATCGCCTGTGTTTCTACTATGGTGTTTCCATTCTCATCTTTGCAGGGGCCGGGGCGACTTGTGAAACCTGATGTTGATTGCTTCACTCTTCTATAGAAGTTTCTCACCTCTTTCCTGCAAAAACACCTCTCCATTTCCTCGACTTCACGTTGTTGGTTAATGCATTCGTGTCAGTTATACTTTTTTTTACATTAAATACACAATTTCGAAATACATAAGTAAGTACAAATAAAATTCAACTTTCACCTTTTTGGAAATAAAATTCAATTTCCTGAAAAACAATTTTAACTTCTTGCAAAACAGATTAACCTGTTCAAAGAAAAGTAGCAGTATTTAAAAAGAATATTCATTTATTCAAAAAAAAACATTTTCGATTTCACGATTTTATTCAAACTTAGCGGGACTTAAATTGAACATTTAAGGTTTTTGGTTTGATTACACGTTTATAATATTTTTTTGCCTTCCAAGTAATTTAAAGTAATTTTTTTGTAGTCCCATAGTTTGCTTCAAGAGCAAGTTCGTGCGACCTAGTCGTGCATTTGATTTCTATAAAGTTCAAGGCTTGTGATAGAAAATTATGAACATCAATGTGTCCGTGATATTAGAAAATCTATTGAATCGAAATCTATTTTTCGTAATAAACGATAGCTCTAATAAAATAAAAGACAAACAGTTGTGATCGAAAATTTCAACCATAAAACAGCCTGCGCTTTACAGACTCACATGATAATGATAGGTTCAGTAAAGTGATGCTTTTGATGTTTAATATGTGAACGAGAATAATTAAACTCTTCACATGTTTTTTGCTTGCATCTCTATGTTCTGAACAACCAACTAAACTAAAGCCTGAAGAAAAGTCTGTGTTTTGCAAGTGATATTTGTATAAAAAATAATTGTTTCCTGTCAAATATGAACTAACCATATTAGTTTTTATAACGAAAGGATATTTAAAGTCACATTGATGTAATTATTTTATAAGAATCTTTAAAATTATTTAAAGTAGTACTTACCTGATTTTCTTTGATACTTGGGTGGTTTTCAGCATCAATCAGATTCATATGATTATTCTATTTGATTTTTAAAATATGCTTCATACATTCAATATTACAGTTAGTCTGATAAGAAAGGGAAGAAAGTTAATGATTTTACACTAAACAAGAATAATTACAAAATTACAATTTTAAAGCGACTTGTTTCATATAAATGACAAACAATATTCCCATGTAATTATTTGACGATTTAGATTATTGTGATGGATTTTTCATACAGATGTTATGAAGATCGCTTCCGCCGGACAGCAAAGCGGGACCTAGAATACCATTTCTATTTTCCTTTACACAGTTTATCTCTTGAAATCACTTTTTGTAATAATACAACATGATGTCATATTACTTGAATATTCAATTCAATTACTAGTTGTGTTTTTATGAGGCGTCGTAACTGAGCTAATTACACATACTTAATCCTAATTACAATGAACATTGACTTTGGATCATAATCCTTATAGAAGCAAATCCGTATTATATTAATATTTACAACATGAGTGAACAAACAATCTTGAATAACATTTTGCAAACCATTCATATATGTACTTGATGAAAATGAAATTTAGTACAAAAACATCTGGCATTTAGCAGAGAAATTAGAAACATAATATATAAATTAATTTTTTTTTTAATTTATAATTTTATAAAAACTAAAGTAAATATAAAATTAAATTTATTAAATTTATTTTGTTTGCACACTTTTTTCTAATGCAGCTTTAGGAATTCAGTTGAAAAATTTCTTCTTCGCCGATGCTACATTGAATGATAGTTCAGAAAAACTGCAAATACAAAATTATTATTTCAAAAATCTTAAGATATAGCTATTTTATGAAAATATTTACCGAGCAACTTTAGGTGTATGTAAAATACTATCAGTCGGCTTACTTAGAGTTATTGTTTCATTTACATCGTCTTCCATTTTATCAGTATGTAAGTTCTCCTTCTCATCAGCAGAATCATTATCGTCTTGTTCATTTGTTTCTTTATTGGCACACTTATCGCTGCACTTACAGTTGGAGGAACAGTGTGAGTTATTTATTCTGCATCGACAGCGTTTTGTTGAGCAATTACTTTTACATCCGCACTTAACGGTACCATCTGCAGAACGTTTTGAACCATTCGTTGGTTTTATAGAAGATTCTTCCAGTTCTCCATTAAATGATTTTTCTTTCTGAAATAAAATTTAAATTTATGAACTAAAGACGAAAAGAATAATTTCTATTAACTTACACTACCACGAAACTTTCGTTTGAAACGAGGTGTTTTCTTCCAATCTGGATCACATAATGAATTATCAAGAAATTCTTCGTCACACGAGGACAATAATTCTTCAAAATCAATTGCTTCTTCCTAAATTAAAATGTATACAAATTTTAAGTGTGTTTCTCTTTTTAATATAACACTCACTTTTATTTGAATAGTTTTGCGATTGTTGTTGTTTTTGTTTCGAGCTTGTTTATTTCCTAATTTGTTTTCAAGTTCATTGCATAGTTCACGATACATATCTAGTTCTTCTCTTAGTTCGTCTAATTTATTTAATGCTTCTTCTTGAATCTTCAAACGTTCTTCTATTTCCGGAGTTGGTTGTCCTTGGTTTATTTGTGGAGCATTGTGTAGTTCTCGTAACAAAACAGCAATCTTTTCTTCATAAACACTTTCTGAATGGACAACTCTCTCTTCGTGTTCCTTGATGAATCGTTTAATTTGTTTTTCATTCATCTCGAGCTTCTCTTCAGCTGATTCACGTGCAGTTTTTTGTTCTTGCAGCTTGGCCGCGAAATCTCTTCGGATGTCTGTTAAAGTTGTGAAAAGGTGCTTCATAACTACTCTAGCTTCGGGCATAGTTTGAATTGTTTCTAATATATTTTTTACTCGAGACTCGATGTCTGTTGAAACGACTTTTTGTTGCAAATCAGCTATTTGTGCATTGCGAATTTGAAGTGCCTCTTCTAACTCGACTAGTTCTGCTTTGCTATTGCTGTCATCGGCATTAGTTAGTGTGTTAATTCGACCAGAAATTATACTACGATCTTCCATCAATTGTTCAAGAGAGTTTTCAGCATCGATCAAGGACACAATGATGTCTAATTCTTCTCCAACCCAAGCTCTTATTTGTTCTAATTTGCCAGCATTAGTGTTAGCCTTATTCTTGTTTCGCTGTGATTGAGCTACTTTTTGCCGTTCTAATGCATCTTTTAGTCTGAAATATTGTTTTCATTAAAAATGTATAAATTCATAAGCTTATCAAAACTTACCTCTTGTTTATTGCCAATGCTTCTTCACATTTACGTTTAAGTACATTCCTTTGTTTGTTGTGCAATGATTCTTTTCGGGCCATTTCATTTTGCATTTTACGATCTTTATTTTTAAGTTGCATCACTTCTTTCTCTCTGCTCAACTTGAATTGACGGAAATTCTCACTTTCTGCCCGCATAGCCCGTATAAGTTTAACCTTGTTCTCTTTCATTGATTGTATGTCATTTTGAAGATTTTTTATTTTTTCCGATTCCTTTTCGCGCACCTTAAGTAGTTTGGCCTGTTGTACATTTTTTCGTTTCATTTCTGTGATTTCTTGTTCAAGAGCTTGCAAACGTTTACGCCTTTCTTCAGCCAATTTGGCTGATACATTTTCCTTAGCGTGTTTCAATTTATCGAGGAGATCATTTTTTTCGTCTTCTAAAGATTGAATTTTTCTTTCACAATCTTTGTATTTATCTTCAATGTTCTCATCCAATGTATAGAATTTTGTTAAATTAACAGCCACACGTTGATGGAGTTCTTCTTTCAATGTTAATTCCCGATTAATTCGACGCAACTGATCATTAAGGTCGATTTGTTTAGTGGTGAATGCTTCGGCATGCTGCTGCATTGCTTCATTTTGCTCAGTGCATTGCTCGGAGTCCGTTTCCATTGGAGCAATTGATATATTTCTCTTATTGTCAACCATTTCGTCGTGAGATCTTTGAAATTCGATACCAAGATCTTCGACTAACTTACGAATACTTCCTATTTTTTTAATTTGATTAGCAACTTCTGGAGAGCAATTTTCATCGTTCAGTTGATCGCAAACATCCACTACTAATTGTGTTACTTCCTCACTCTTTAGTTTAATTTTTTCATAAGCAGCTTCAGCAATATGTGCTCGCATTTCATTATCAGCCAAATCATGGAGGGTATTTTGAAATTGGATTTGTAACTGTCGGTACTTTTCCATTAGCTCATTGTAAGGTATCGATGAGTGATCTTTTTTTAATCCTTCAAAACTAGATCCCTCTATGGAACTGCTCATGACACCACAACTTTTATTAAGAATTTCCATTCTAAGTTTTTGAATGATACCCTTGAGATGATTGATTTCAGCAGCATGTGGATCTTGATTAACAATTGGTTTGTTTTTGATTTTTCTAGCGCGATCTGCATACCGCAGAGTGCTTAACGTTTCACCTACATTGTAGTCAGCAGGGCTAACACAGGCAATCATTAGAGTTACAGAATTGCCACCCAATGAATCTTGAAGCAGCCTTGTTAATTTAGAATCTCGATAGCCAATGTAACCGGAACCTTGGTTTGCTAAAATCAAAAATGTAATCTAATATTTAACAGATTTATTGTAGACTTACTTCCTAAAGCTGATATAACATTTCCAAGAGCCAACAGACCCTGATTGATCTTAACACCTTCCTTAAATCGATCACCAGTTGCTTTAGTTTTCTTTGATCGCTCGGAACCAGCCAAGTCAACCAGATGAAACTTTGATGTGATAATATTTTTTCTGCAAAATATTAAACAAATAAAATTAAGTAGTTCCATCAGATGTATTTAGTTTACTTACACTCCTTTTTTACTACTTGATTGTATTGTCAAAGTAAAAATAGCATGAGAACGACTAGATTGTTCATTCATAGCAGTTGAAGCTACAGCTCTACCAGAAGATCCTCTCATTAAACAGTCTGTTGTCTCTTTGGCGCTTGTCACCTTCTGTTCGGTTAGTCCGGGCATTATGATACCATTACGATCTTCTCGCATATCAATTATGGATTGTTCTCGTGCTGCTGTTGATAACAAATCAAACAACTGCTCTTGATAGAGTTCCATGAAGGAACAAGTTACTTTAAAATCAAATTCCTTTGATTTTACTTCGATAGATTTAAAAATGTCTGTCATAGCTCGTGGTATTACGCCCATGTTGTCGTTGGGATTGCCATCGAATGTTGTACCCATTGTGTATGTTTTTCCGGATCCAGTTTGTCCATAAGCTAATATGGTGACATTGTAACCTGAAAGAGACATTTTAAATCAGTTTCACTTAAAAGATGGTAAAAGAAAAATACCAGATATGCATTTGGAAAACGCTAGCATTTACGTGAAAAAGTTTTTATCCACTGAAAGGAATCATTGTGAATGTCTGAGGTCAACTGAATGCTAAGGCCTTTGCATTTGTTTTTTTTTTTTTTTTTTCAAAACAATTTTGGCCGACTTCGCGATTGTAGAGTTATGTCATATGATATTGCTTTTTTAAACTTCCCATAACTGTCGATCATCTCTTATGGAGATGTCAGATTAGTTTGGCTTTCACCTATTTAAAACCTCCCTCTATTTAACCTCCAACCCTACCTAGCTTTCTTTAGATTTAAGAATTTTTAGACTTAAGTTTTTATTGTTAGTTTCTAAGTGTTTGCTTGTATTAAGCTAATAAAGTTAAACAAACAACTTTAGACGGGAGGGGGTCCTATCCCCTTTCTTCTGTGGTGTTTGTTGCTAAATAAATAAATAAATATTTGGATGCTGGCATACAGAGGCATTTTATGAAAGTGCAAAGGCTAAATGAAACGTAATACAAATTTTACCAACATGGGTACACCAATCGATACGTGCAAACTTTTGCTAAAGCAATATGACATACATAAACATAAGATTGATAAACACCACCTTTGTCTAGTGACAAAGCAGATCTGACCAAAGTTGACCCGAAAGCACCAAAATGTTTGCTGTCTATGAGCAGATTACATCTTTGCCCGCAATTGGTGTCATAATTGGACATTGAAGAATGGGAAGACACGCTACAAGAGTTGGCGTATTCTCTAACAATTTCGTATAGTCTACGACTAGGGCATTGTAATAATATTTACTCAGATCACAGATGGGGGAAGTTTAAGATGACTAAATAAAAACTTTACTTTTTGTCTGCCGTACACTTGACCGTGGTGCTGTCGTATAATTCACTGGTATACTGTGCTTCTTTACTTTGGTGGTGAACTCGGTGCTCTGATTATAGACAACGAAACGAATGATTTTTGGAAGCGAAAATGAAGTTTTGTACAACATAGTTATGTTTAATTTCATTTCTATCGTTTTGTTTTTTTTTTCTGGAAATAGTCAATTGGAAGGATTGGAAGGATTGGAAGGATTCACATCGAATTAAATACTTAATTGAGCAAATCTATGTGCCCAACAAGGAGATGTATCTAATTGAAAACGACTTGCTTCGTATTACCTAATCGGGCCACCGACACCCCACCGGTGTAATTTGGTGATTTTAAGAATTTACAAGGGCTTTTCTTAGCCCAAGGTTCAGCTTTGCTAAATTTACAGTAAAGAAATGGAAAACTTACTGACTGCCCATTGAATAAGCAGTAAGCAAATTCTGTGAGCGACAAAAGTCTTGTATGTACTGTTTTGTTCCATCAAGAGCTTACAGCTTACGTATGTTAATTTATTTACTCTTTACTAACATAGTTGTCTAAGGGGCCAGTTATAGCTATCATTGAAACTTATCATTGAAAATTCGTGTAATTGTGCTTATTCTTCTTCGGCTTTTTTGGTCGCAATGTTTTTATAAATGAAACAAAGATTTCATTTCTTTCCCAACGTTGTGGTTGCCATCTTCTTCAGGGGATCTTTTATTAACAAAATGGAATGAACAATTATAAACATTATACACTTATAGCGGAACATTAGAAACTTACTTGAATTTACAAAAAAGTTACATAAAACAAAGATAAAAAATATATTTAAATTTATTTTATTTGCTTACTTAAACACTTCAAAATGAAGATTTGTCATGGTTTCCTCCCAGTCACCATGTGAGCAGCAAACAGATGAAATATTTTGTGAGTCTTGTTTGCGGTTCATATTGTTTTTTTTATTTATGATATGGAGGGTTTCTAGTGTGTACCGCTTTGAAATATGTCGCTCCGTTTCTAGTATTTCCGTCTTGTCAAAATCTGGTTTATATCCGCGTTCTATGCTGTGGTAAGCCAGAGCTATCTTCCCGCTGCTTTTAAGTTTAATGTCGGATTTGTGGTTTGAAATTGTTTTGTAGTTCCTACATAGCATAAGTCACAATTTTCTTTTTCGTTGCCTAGACAATTTATTTATATACCACATCGGTGCACTTATCTTTCTCTGTTTTTGGCTTTAAATTGCTAAAAAGCGGTGCTAGCGTCTTTGTGGATTTGTAGGCTAATTTGACATCTTCGGTATTCTTTTTAATTATTTCTTCGAAGTTTTTACACTATGCTCTTGTAAACCCCGATCTCTCTTTCCAAACTCTGAACACCATCAGGAGCTTTATGTTTTTGTCGGTCTAATAAGCTCCGTATTATATTCATTGGGTAGCCATTGTCTACGAGAATCTGGGTGACTTTGTTCTCGTTAGCCGAGTGGAACTCATGATCACTCAATGTGAAGACTTTTGTTATAAGGTTGGATGCTGTGTTCATAATTATGTTCTTAGCCTGGTTTGATCTAAAGTTGACAAGCCTTCCTGATGCTGTATCTTTTTGAAACCAGTCAAAAGAGGGTCGCTTATCAACCCGTTTTTTTTTTCAATTTTAGGGCAAATTGTGCAAAAATGTTTAAGTTAATTAGTATTTAAATAAAGGTAATGAATTATATAATTTTTTTATAAAAAAAAAGCAATTTGGGCTAAGTTCACGAAATATTAACACTTGTTTTTTCAATTATCATTGAAATCACAAAAGTTATATTACGCGAATTAAGATCAAATTTTGTTTTATGGGAAAATTCTATAAATCATTACCTTCATTTTAATACTAATTAACACCCAGAATGATGGATAATTTGACTTGAAATTGAATTCAATGATGAGTTTCAATAATAGCTATAAATGGCCATTTCGACAGTTCGAACAGCCTGTGTCACGGGTTTTAAACCAGTTGCGTAATTTTTTTTATTAAACTTTTGAGTATTGTTTCGATCGCGAGACTGCAACTTCTCGTGGTTTTTTATTATTAAATTTGCAGGTCGTTGATAGCGTTCGGTCTTCCGGTACCACTTTTTGTCAGTAGACAGAAGTAAGATTAAGGTTGAACAAATTCTTAAATTTGATGTACAATGTGTTCTTTAAGACTATTTTAAGACAATGTAGAAATGCAGTTATTTATTTCTTACTAGTCAGGTCATTACAAAAAAGACGTTTTAACATCATTAGTAAATCCAGTAGTCTCACATGCAGATTCTAAAACGACCTGGAGGATAACCCAGTGCATACCTAAATGCACTAGATGCACTAGATAAATGTGGCGTAAGACCATAACATTTTACAGCTTACAAAACAGAAAAGAGTGAAATACCCTCTTTGCAAATACTCCAAATGGCAAACACACTCTTTTCTTTGTAAAACCAGATTGATTAAAGAGCTGTAGAGCAACTCATCTAGCCCTAAATAAAAAGCCAAAGTAGTATTTACCTTAACACTATTAATTCATTTATAGTGTTTTAAATCCGAAATTTGATCAAATTTAAATTAAATATTATTTTTGGGCCACATAAATTTTAAAACGGTAAAAATAATAACCAATGAAAAATTTATTTTTGATAAACATTTGTGGACTTACCTTTGAACAGCTTATCTATCATTTCATAGACCGAATCTTTATATAGAATATGTTGGGAATCATTTGGATCAAATACATGATTAAATGTGAATCCATCGGCTTTATTTACGGTCAATTGTGGCTGACCAGGAATTCTTTCAATTGTTGATTGGCAACCGCGCTCAATTTCAGATTTAACAAGCGGCCGAATGCGAATAGCAACACGGACACAATCGCTTTCCGACATGATTAGTTTTTAAAACTATACAAATATGTATGAACAAAACAAAACTAATAATTAAATTATGAATATATATTTTAAAAGACAAACATTAAATAACAATTAAACAGATAAAGAAAACAAATTTAACAACTTTTTTTAAGCAAACTTTTTCGTTAATAGCCGAAAAAACTGATGCGTAAAAATTGTTTGAATTTAAAATTTGAAACGAAGCGTCAATTCAATTTTTGACATTTAAATGGACGCATTCAGCAAAGAAATGGAAAGTCTCCTTCATTGACGTATTAAGGGCCAACCATAAAGGCAGAACCATAATAGAAGAATTAGTAGGTACGGTGCCGTACGAAATTAGCGAGAACACGGAATTTGTATAGTGCGCACATAATGTCGGATTGCTCCAGTTTCGGCAAGTTTTCGTTCACTTTTGCCTCCGTACGTAAAGAGCGCTCCAGAGCGCAGTTTACGTACGTAAATCTGACAGCCAGCCAAATACATGTGAAATTGGCTTGCGTGTGCGTTCGTTCGACCATTATGGTCGACTGAAGGTAATGGCGGCACTTAAGGAAACTTGACGTAGAACTATGACATTAGCTTTCGTTTGCTTACGACTATTATGGTTGGCCCTTAATAGTCATAAGCAAACGAAAGCTAATGTCATAGTTCTACGTCAAGTTTCCTTAAGTGCCGCCATTACCTTCAGTCGACCATAATGGTCGAACGCACACGCAAGCCAATTTCACATGTATTTGACTGGCTGTCAGATTTACGTACGTAAACTGCGCTCTGGAGCGCTCTTTACGTACGGAGGCAAAAGTGAACGAAAACTTGCCGAAACTGAGCAATCCGACATTATGTGCGCACTATACAAATTCCTTGTTCTCGCTAATTTCGTACGGCACCGTACGTACTAATTCTTCTATTATGGTTCTGCCTTTACATATGGACCGCCAGTAGCCAACTTCAGGCGTGTTCCAACATAACTAGGGGCGGCATCAACTACTTGCGGGGAATCTGCGTAGCAGTGATATGATTTTTTTAAACAATTTTTTAACATTGAAATATTTTGGTGGAAATTGTTATCAAACTACTTTTATTTTACAAAACAAATCCACTCCCTATAGCATGAGTTACTAACAGATGAATATACTATCGTTTTCATTTTAATTTTAATGTCGTAATTAGTACACGTATTTATCACTAAAAGATGATGGCGTTTTTAGTCTGTTTTTAGCTGGCACAACTATTTTTGGCTGTTTGTATGAAAATTTCAACCGACTGGCGGTCCATATCTATTACGTTAATGGTCTCCTTTCTCAAAAGAGAAGTCTGCTATAGTCCGTGTTTAGACTCGGAAATTTGAGACGGGACCATATAAAATAATAAATAAATAGAACATCAACTCAGGAGGCTCCAACCACTTTTGCCAACAAACTTTTAAAATTGCAGAGATTTAACTCTGTATGCGTGCCCGTGCATTTCAAATGAGTCTGTCAAATTCGGCTAGACCATACATTCTTACAATTTTGCATTTTGCTGTTCACACGTATCCATGTATAGAAAAGCGCGTGTAAATATTTTTTTCTACGGGAGGAGACGGAGGAATTCAAGTTGATGACCTGTGGACCGGACTGACGAGAGTTCGTAGGCGAGAGTGATGAGAGGTGAGTACTCTCATGAGGCATCTACACATTATGAACATCGGAAGCGTGAGTACTGTTCCAGTTCCATATTCAAGTTTTTTTCCCATTTGGTTCATTATCTGCTTGACTGCCTATGTGTTAACATCGCAGTATTTTCATAATTAAGGTAAATGCAGAGTGATAGAATATGAATTCGTGGAAAAGGAAACAAATAGGAAATTTTAGTCTGGCGTGGTGAATACTCTCTGGATTACACAGGTCCTCAACATACAAACAGCCAAAAAAGTTGTTTCAGCTAAAAACAGCCTAAAAACGCCATCATCTTTTAGTGTTAAATACGGGTACTAATCTCGCCATTAAAATTTAAATGAAAACGATAGTATATTCATCTATAAGTAACTGATCCTGCCATAGGGAGTGGATTTGTTTTGTAAAATAAAAGTATAGTTTGATAACAATTTACACCAAAATATATGAATAGTTAGTAAATAATTAATTAAAAAAATCATATCACTGTTACGCAGATACCCCGCTAGTAGTTGATGCCGCCCCTAGTTATGTTGGAACACGCGTGAAGTTGGCTACTGGCGGTCCATATGTAATACGTCAATGGCTATAGGGCTTTTTAGGTAACAACGATATATCTCTTTCTCGTTCTCACAGAATTGTCAAAAACAGCTGTATATGGTGAACAGCTGATTTTTTTTTATCATTGTTGAAAAATTGATTGAAAACAAAAGCGGGAATTTTAAAGATTTGTGCGCGAAAATTGTGAAAATTGTTGGTTTTGCTAATTAAAACAAATTTTTAAGCCACGGAAATCACAAATTTCACACAAAAAAGAATACCGCATTTAAAAATTATTTCCAAATTGTTTTCTTCAAGATCTTGAGTTTGACAGTTTGAAAAAAGCGCGATACATATTTCAATCTGTCTTCACCATAGTGTGAGCTTTGACAAGATGGTAAAACTCCCTATAGAACGATGTTCACATTGGACGTACTCACCCGACGCAGTTTGACTCACCCTAAACGCGATTTATCGATGAGTTACCGTCACTGATCTCTATATATAACTGGATAGTGGATAGGCATGAATGAAAGAATAAAAGATTACGACACTTTGGCATTTTCATTTTGTTGTTGTTTCACTTGTGAAGTCTTTAGAGTTCAACTAAATGCCAGACTTTAGAAATGGGGAGAAACTCTTCAGCAGCTTCAAGCAGACATCAAACGACTAGCTCATTTGGCATATCCAACTGCAGGCGAAGAAATCATAAACCAATTCTCCGCGGAATCCTTTGTTCGTGCCTTGTCTGACACTATTCTCCAGAGAGCGGTACGAACAGCTGGAAAACGAACACTTCCAGAAGCATTAGCTTTCGCCTTGACTATGGAAGCAGCTGAACAGGCTTCACCAGGAGTCCAAACCTTAAATTGTTAATAACCAATTGACAAGACTTTACCAAATTCTAAAAATATGGTTTACCAAATTATCCCAAATGTTTCCCAAATTATATGAACAAAAAAAAATTAAATTCCCGATATAGTGCTGCTAAGTATACGGCGGTCTATTTTGACCACCAAATAGTTTATCATCAGAGCTAAGTATAGCTTTGTAAGTACCAGCCCAATTTGTGCCAATACGGTACAGCTTCTGGTGGGATTGAAATACTAGTCCAGCTCTTTCAAACGCTATGATCTTATCACCCTCATGTTTCCAATTTACGTACAGGATCTGCTTGTAGCCAACAATACATGTCTTCTGCAACATTCATAGCCCGATCAAATTCATTTAAGTACTTATATTTTAATAGTTTATTATCGACCAGATTCTACTGCCTTCGTTCATAGTGATATGAATCATTAGCTGTACTTTATTATACCCTCTGATCTGATCCGGATCAGACTTGCGTTATGATACGCCGATACGGGAAAAAATAGCGTGCACTTTTCTACCGACAGTGCGACTTCTAATTAATTATGTAAGTAAATTAAAACCGAGAATTTACGTGATGAAACACACAAAATATAAAAGCAAAAGTATAAACTTTTTAATCTAAAACACGAGCACCAGCCACAAAAGTAAACAAACCACCATTTTTGCAGTTGAGAAACTGTCCTAAAATGGAATACTGTTATATAGATAAACAAACGATTTTGGTTTGTTTATCTGTATAACAATTCTTCAAATAGGCACAACTTTTTGGTATCTATCCACTATCCAGTTATATATAGAGATCAGTGTGTAAAGGTCACTTTAATCTTAAAGAAAATCCTTGTAGATCCGGACTGAATGGGTTCAAAAATTAATGGCTTCGAATTCACTCATTTAAATTCAACACGCTTGAATTTGAAAACAGCTGAATGCAGAAAAAGAAAGAAAAAGGAAACTCGTCAACATTTTCGTTTTGTCAAACAAATTAATTTTTGTTTATATTTTTTTTAACAAGTTTTCTATTTTAACATTTTGTGTAAGTACATATATATAAATAATCATTTACAAAATAAGTCTAAGTTATTCAACGTTTTTAAAAATATACATATAAACAACAAGCTAGTTTTAATTTATCAAGTTATCGAGAAATACCATTAAATTTGTTTAAATTCCTTGCAAATAGGAGCACCTAAATTATTTATTTTATGTAGAAGCATTGTATATAAAAATATATATACAAAGGTAGGAGTGAACAGTATATAATTCTTATCTTTAGGCTAGAAAACCTTGGATGCAACTTCTCAGTGAAAATAAAACAACCAAAAGTTTCAATCAATTTGCAGTGATCAGCTATATTATGTATGTAATGTATGTATGTAAATTGTAGACAAATTACTGTCCCAGCCGCTAGCTGAGGGGACATAACAGTGAGCAGTGAGCTGATCTAAATTTCTCTGGAAAGAAAACGAAAAGAGCAAGATTTTACTGTTAAGTTAGACATTTGCTTCTGCTCCTCTAAACTTATTTAGATTTTCTCGACATGCTGTTCATTCATTATTTAAAAAGAAGTGCATATGAGTCTAGGATTTCCTTGAAGTTTGAAGTGTATGGTAGGCACATCTTATATTATATCATACCCACCACTTCACTGCTTCTGATTAGAGATTCCAATGTGCCGACTGTGGGGTTTTGCTGGTTTGATCTAAGAATAGGTTAAAAGTCTTCCAGTCTTGAATTTCTAAAATAGAGCGGGTGAACTTTGCAAATGGAGGAAGCAATTAGCAGAAGAAACAGCCGAATATAAGAAATTGAAACTGGACGCATATAAAGAGCGGACTGCTAAACTTAGATTAGAGAGAGACAGAATGGAAGACATTTTTAAGACGTTTGGGTCAAAAGATAACAAATAATAATAATAAATAATAGAATGTTTATATGATTTTTTAAAAACATACAATTTTTAGCATTTATTATTCAAATATAAAATACATATAAACATATATTCCTTCCGATAACACCATGCATTTTAGTTATAATTTTCAAAAATAGAAAAGTCTGCTTACATTTTTTCAGATTACAATTTTATGGTAGATCGACAAACATTGATTATAAATTCAAATATATGTACATGTCAAAGCGGATGGCAATAATGCAGTGGATGAGTTCTAGGTTACTAACCTCGTCATTGTAGTCTCATTTTCCAAAGCAGGTAGCATTCTTTTTTCTTTTCTGTATGTCTGCCAGTCTCTAGTGTTATGCAACTGATTGCAGTAGAAAAGTCATTGTGACTTACAAAGCTTAAACTCAATGTATTCTTATTTCTTTATTAGCAATCTTTGAGAGAGCACTGAATGTCATAGGACAAAAACTTCCTATACCTACGTCAAACATATATATGCTATGGCTCTGAAGGAACAAGTTTCATGCCATGCATACTGAAAGAAGAGAGCTAAATGTATTACAGCGGAATATGCCCTTTTATCCAATTTGGTATGCTCTGCGGCGGTTGCAAACTTATCCACCAAGTGTATACAGCCAGCAAACTGTCGGTATACGTTGGAACACAATTTCTCCTGATAGCCTGGTTCCTTGATTCAAATCTCCCTGTACATCACTCTTTGCTTCCACAATGGTTTTCTTCGAACGCGAGCCGCTATTGCTTTTACGATTAAGTTTATTGACTTATATACCTACCTATACAATTTGCCTAGCACTAGGTTATCTTAAAAATATCTTTTAATCTTAATAGGTATTATGTTGGCAGAGAAAAGGCCTACCCTAGTCAATTGATTGTTTACTTTGTTTATGCTTTTATAAAATTGCATAAGTAGAATCATTTGTGTTCGATACTGAAGGCCTTCTCGGGTTGTTCTGATGTGGTTGCTCCTAGGTCGTTGTGATTTTTTCTGCTGTTGGATTTCCCTGAACCGTTGTATTGTGTGCCACAAGAACGTTTAAATGATATAAAGCTGTCGGATAGCCTAAGAATGAAAGAGTTACATACCAGAGCCAGACTGGAATAATATGATGACTACTGCAGCTTTTTAATGTCTGTGTTATGAACTCCAATGTTTTTTTAGTAAGACATTTTAAAATCTCAATTTGAGAATATAAAACTTGCAATTTGAGATATAAAAGAGCACGTCACTGTGTTCATTTCGTGAAATTGTTTGTTATATATTTTTAATGGCAAGAATTTACCCTTCCTCCACCACTATGCTTCCTTCCCTGTTCTGATTTTTGTTCAGAAATCGCTCCTGTTTTCTTAGTTAGTGACAAAAATAGTTTTAAACATTCAGCCCATCCAAAATACAATTTTTTTGTCAGAAATAAATATTTTCGACAGTGTTGTTTGAGCTTACCATTTTTGAACATTTCACGTCATGTTCTCTTTGTCGAAACACATCCTATGCTTCTTTCTGACATTATTTAGGGGCGTTTTTTCTTAGGCTTAAGACGCTTCAAATGTTTAGCACTGTAGATAACATGGAGAACCGTTAGTAAATTTGCTTCAACGGTTTCCTCTCTTATATTTGCTGCTGATAGTGTTGAATTCGATGCGATTCTGTGATTCTTTTGTATTTTTCAAAGCTTTAAGGCAGAAAAAATGTTTAAATTCTATTTAGCCCTGCAAAATTAAGGGTTTTCTAAATAATGACTGATAACATAATCACTGGCGTTCGGTTTGAGAGTTTTAGAGCCGTTCAAAAATACTGCAGCAAGTAAACATTAATTTTCACTTATTCCTTTAATGTAAAAGATTTTTGTCTTCCCATTTTCTTAAAACATATGACTTAATGTGCTAACTCTGCAAAATGATCCATCCATATCGAAAAGATGTTACCAGTTATTAAAAAAACGTTGATTTTGGCACTGCTTCTATTCTTATGACGGGATTTTAATTCATTTATTTTTGACTTAATTTAAAGACAGCCTTCTCTATTTAGTTTTGAATGCACTACTTTATTGAACTCCACACTCTTTTTTTTGTGTATAGTTTGCATATAACGGTAGTAACATCAATTTTACTTCTCAAATATGCTATCTTCTATCCTTATGACTTGCGGTGTATGTATAATTAAATGAGCCCTTTCAACACTAACTTTCAAGCAAATGTTTGATGTTCATCAGACGCACCACGTAAGAAATGCTCAATTTATAAAAACTGCATTATCATAACAATAAAAATTAAATTTTAAACATAGATAATTTTATTAACATTTATTTACACAAATTACTAATTCTAAAAATTTTTTATTATTTTAATTTTAATTAATTTAAACATATAATCGAAAGCTGCACTGAACTAAACATTTAATTTAATTTTTTTTTTGTTTTTATTTTCCATCAGTATTATATATTGTTTTATTGCTTTGCTCCACTGGTACTGCTTTGACAATAAACCGCCTCCGGTCCAAGAACGCTTTCGAGGAACTACCTCCAATTGCCTGAATAGGAAAAAGGAAACAAGCCAAAAAACACATATGGATGAAACAAAAAACTCAGCAAAAGGTATGCATGCATAAAATTATCATATCAATATGCATATATATATAATTGTTAATATTAACTTCTATTTATAACCATAAAGCAAGCGCATTTTATTAGTAACGTTCCCCCCTTTTAAGCTAAGCAATGCCCCAATTTATATGTATATTTGGATGGGTAACAAAAAATAATAATAAATTACAAACAAAACAAATAATGTACTCACACAAAATAGTATTTCTTAAGTTTTACACACTAAAAATGGTTTTCGCTTGTTTGTTTACTTATTTTTTTTTCTTAAAATTTATACAAATAAGGCAGATGGTATCTGTGTATAGGTTGATGTGTGTTGATTGACTAAAATAGTTCTAAATTGTCTATCTATAAATAAAAGTAAACAACATATAAACAATAAACAAAGAAAAATACTTGAGAACTACAACGTTCTACATACAAAGTTTATTAATTTTTATCTAAATAGAAGTTAATAGTCAGTTAGAAAGTTAATATCAAGATCCTTACCTCAGCACACTTGCAACTGTGTTCATCAAAGTATGTACCTGTTGTACATTGTGTATTTTCGCGACATTTACATTTACAATCTTCATAATCCCAAATTTTATCTTCTTCCTAAAGTGATTTGTTAAGGTTTTTTTTTGTGTTAAATTAAACATTTTATGAATTTAACAATTTCTTACCGATAGACATTTTTCTCTGGCGTTGTAATTTGTGCAATTACATCTGCATTGTGATGCGTCATAAATTTGATATGAATTGCAATCCTGAAAAAAACAGCAAATAATCTTTATCATCTTATGTACCTATGTCCTTAAATTTTATATAAAACATTTCTTTATTGTACAACTAATGTTTTTAATTATTAAAATAAACGGTTACAGTTTAGGAACATAGCATTCTGAACCTCCCACAACCAGCCTAGGTCAATTTTGATTTGCAATAGTCACAATTATAATAAACAAATATTTGCCTGTGTAATGTGATTGCATATATATGTGGTAAGCTAAGCAAAATTGTGATTGAGATTTTACTATTATATTGTCGCTGCAATTGATCGTCACATTCGATATTCACCTTTGATCGTTATTGAAGTTTCATTCTGCGTAAGGTGATCATTTCAACTTAATTCAATTGGCCTCTGGTCATATTTAAAAAAAAAATCCAACGCCAACTTCTTGTGAAAGTGAAAGTCACAATTCTTTGTGATTTATTTTAACTATCACAAATCACCACACATTAATCACAAATGACTTCAGCCAATTCCACCCCAGGTTTGCTTTAACCAAGATTCGTCTTATTTTACTACCATCATCTCCAAACTAAGCCAGCAACAAGAGACTCTATGTAGAAGGCAACATCATCCAACTTGAATGATACCTCCTCGTATCCGCAAGAAGGTTGCTACTTAATCTAACCATCATTCCAAATCAACTGATAAGAAGAGTGGCAAACCAGCCATGATATCCCAATCTGCGGTACTTAGAAGCTATCGTGACGAGGATTTGATTCGAGTCAACGACAACAAGGAAATCCATTTCTACGCTGACCCGGGGTCAATTCACTACCGTGAAATCCACATAAGTAATGGAAAAGATCGCATCTACGTTCAAGGACTACCAATCGAATTTTCGCAGTGGATGTAATGCGTCGCGAAAAAAAAACGTCGCGAATCATCCTTAAAGAATTGTCGGACTTCCAATCACTTTTCTAACAGTTCTTTAAGGAGTTCCATAATGTTCTATCCTCGGCCCATTAGTGTTTTCGCTATACGTTAATGAACTTCCTCGGTTAGGGGCCAGTTATAGCTATCATTGCTTGCGTTCGCGTGCACAACTATTGTGGTTCGCATACTTTACTGTTGTTGTAATTCCTTGTTAAAACACAACTGATCGACCATATAGCTGCGGCGGGGAAATAAATCTGAAAGTATCCTAAAATTTTCAGTATACTCACGAAGCCAAGGGAGGATTGGCAAACAGCTGACTACGAATATGTGTTTTTGTGTCTTTTGACACCTATCCGGTTTTGGTCGTTCGCAAACTCATACGATACAGACGTATCCAGATAGCTCTTTTGGTGTGCACCTGAATGTGCGCATTGAAAGACATCATTGAAAATTTTCTTAAATTTAAAAAAATAACGTAATTTAAGCTAATTCACCAAATACACCAAATTCACTAAGTTATTTTTTTTTTAAAGGAAAATTCTAAATCTTATTACCTTCATTTTAATACCAATTAACAGTAACATTGTTGGTTAATTTGCCTTAAAATTGAAAAAAGAAAATTTTCAATGATGAGTTTCAATGATAGCTATAAATGGCCATTTAGTTAAATTTAGCAAATTTCACATGTTCGCCGATGACGTTCAATTAGTTATTGCTAGCTCGCGAAGAACCGCATCACAAGCATCACAAAAATCGTCTATTAAATCACTTGGCCAGTGATACTTTATCCTATCCCTATGAACAGTTTAGATCATAACCTCGCGGGTAAAGAAATATTCAATGTACATTGAGAAGTTGCTGGAATCGGTGAATTCGGTGAATTGCTTGAATATGTAAATATGTTGTAAATAAGGGTATTTATCTAACAACGTTAAACGACGTAAACGATGAACTTTGTCGTCGGCGTAAACGAGCTGTCAAAATTTGTATGGGAAAATTTTCCCTCGAAACGTGTAAACTTTCATCACGAATTTGATGCGGAAAGCAACGATGTAAAGATGAAAAGAAGTAACGCCGCCATTTTTGTTGGCATTTTACGAAGGTGGGAAAATTAAATTGCAAATCTTACCTTTAAAAAGCGTTTTGCAGTTGCAGTAGAAAAAATTAGTTTTACAAATTTAAAAAAAAAAATGAAGAAAGTGAGAATAAAAAAAAATTATATGAAAACAAATGATAAACAAAAATACAAAAAGCTCCCTCAATATACCCTAATCGCCATTTTGTCCAGTTTGAAGATAAAACTGATCAAAAATACGATTCATGCCAATTTACGTCAACAGCTTTATAAGGCGTTTCATGAAAACGTATGATGTAAAGTTTCGTTTAAAAATCAAGCGGGAATTTTCGTCGTTTGATGGATAACCTTAATATTTCTTAGAATTAATGTGACATACCTCTTTTCTTATTCGGCAATCACATTTGCATTTTGTATGCTGCTCCACTAAAACGTGTTCTTGCTCTCTAAGTGGCATTCGATTTTTCCCTGTATATTCTAATTTAAATATCTAAAAAGCAAAAAAAAGATAGGTAAATTAAAATATGAAATGTAATTGATTATTAATCCATTACCGTAAAATCAATTGTTTCTACTTCAACGGGTTGACATGAGAGTAAAGGTGATGAACAACATCCACTACATCGCTTAACTCTGGTGCATGTGGGAAAATATAATATTGAAGGATCACTTGATCGATTTAGTGGTTCTAATGGCACAACAGTACTATCAGGAATACAACCAGCTGCCTTGGCAATCTTTGATGCAGCTGTTGAATGGTATAATTTAATATTTATTTTATTTTATGCATTTCATATTTGTACCTCTTTCTACATTTGAATTTCCAATTTTATCTGAAAATAAATAAATAAAAAACATAGAATTAATTAACTTAAGCCTTTCGTGAAACATATTATAGAATTCAACCTAACACTAAATAATTACAAGTTGAAACCACTTTTAAAAATTCTCTTTTGGTGAGTTAAAAAAGGGCAAAAAGTCTACCGCTTTTTGCAGAGCAGTTCAAATTCTGTGAAAAAATTCAGTTATTACCAGACTCCACAGAAAGATCATATCGATGAATGAGATTTTAAGAACCTAAATTGTTTCAACTATGATTAAACTATATTTTTTGACTGTTTTTTTGTTTTTTTGCGGTTCTATCTACTTAAACGTCCGTTCATAGGATCAAACTGTACTTTTTTATTAAGAATTCAATTTCAAACAAAATATATTAATATGATTTTTTGTACGACAATTAGTTTTTTTTCATATCAGCCCAAGCTCAAAAATTATAGTACAAAGAACCAATTTAGTTATTTTTTTAATTTTGCATCAAATCAATATATTAATCATTTAAAAATCATAGTTTAAACAATTTAGGTTCTAAAAATCTAATTTTTCGATAATGATTTTTCTATAGAGTCTGTAAATACATGAAATTTCTTACAGAATTTTAACTGCACTGCAAATAACCGAACAAAAATATTTTATTTTTTAGCAATTTGAAAAAATGGTAACCATGAAAACCTCCATTACTACTTAAAGGTAAGTCCAAAATACTAAGTCATAAATTTTTTCTTGTTTGCAAATTTATAGTTCTACAAGATGGCGTACTTTCTTTTTCATTTAAGAAAACATTTTTTTTTTTAAATAAAACAATTGGAAAAAATCCTATTTTTCGTAAATTGTTAATAACTTTTTATGCTTGCAAACAAAGAAGGTAGACCCTTTTTTTCCTATTTTTACTCATCAAAAGAAAATTTTTAAAAGTGGTTTTAACTTGTAATTAATTTGTGACAGGTTTGACCCTTTTTTAGTAATAAGGTGACTGGACTATTAAAAGGAAGTTTTATTTTTTAGTTTAATTGTGCATTAGTTACTATTAAGCATTTATATAATAAATATATTTTTTTTTTATTTTAGATCCAACACAAGTTAAAAATGCTTTGGCCGTATATTTGGAGCTCTTTACATCTCATAGCGACTTTTTCAAGTTTTTCATAGCTCAAAATGGTGTTCTTGAATGGTTTGGAAGAACCATTAAGGGGAATCATAAAATCCACGACTATTTAAGGTATGAATTTAATGTTATATCTGTATATAATCTTTAGCAATACATAGTTTCGCTTTACATAATTTGAAGTAAGTATATTAAGAACAAACTATAACCAGCTTGAGTGAACTTAAGTCTGTGTCAAAATCAATGGAAAACATTATATATATATTCGCTCTGTCGGTTAATCTATAAAATCCAAATTAGTATAGAAATGCAAAGAGTAGTTAGATGTCTATGCTAAGCACATGAAATGACCTGTATTGAACACCAAGTCATGTGGGTATTTAGTGAATAATGAAGAGGCAGGCTCTCTGCAAAAGAAGGGGTCAAAACACCACTCATGTGGACAGAACCTTTCTTTAATTTAGGTGAAAACGTGATAAAAAGAAACAAAATAAAAAAGAGGATGAATTCAAATGAACAACGACTTGAAAGGAACTTCAGATGCTGAGACAGGGCAAACTCAAACTTGAAAACTATAACCAAGAAAGATTAATAGACTTCATCAGTTAAGAAAAAAAACACACATCGGTCCACAACAAAAAGTTCTGGGGTGGAATCGGCTAAGGTGATTTGTGATAAGGGACAGTCAAAATCAACACTTTCTGTCTGCTCAAGGTGATCATCACAGTGATAGCTAAAAACCAATCACCAAAATATTGTGATAGTCATTTTCTCATGAAATTGACGTTTCATTTTTATTTTTGTGGCAATATAACTAGAGTTACCACACGCATACAAAACATTATAAAGTTTTCAACTTTTTTTCAATTTTAGTCACCAAATCATCAAAAACAATATTTCTTTTACCATATTATGAGTATACAACAATCGAAAATAAATGGTTAAATTTAGAGTTATTGCATTTATTCACTAAAAAAACAACAATTTAAATGAATTTACTTGAAAATATAACTACGGCAACAATGTTTTTCACAAATGTCACTGACACATTGAACAAAGTTGAATTGAGTTGAATTGGTGTATGTGATCACCTTACGCAGAAGGAAAAATCAATTTGATCACAAGTGATGATCAAAAATGTGACAATCAACTATCATATTACGCGATTCCACCCCTGGAAATTAAAATACAGCCAGAACCTTAATGGTAGAAGAGTGCAAAATGTTTTGATAAATCGATAAATTATTTTCTTATTACTTTATCAAAATTAAATTTTTTTTATTATGTGGATTGGATATAAACAACTCGACTCAAACACATTACCTGTCTCAAATACTTGTTCAAACCGAATAATAATAAAGAAAAAAAAAACATTTATTGGTGATTATCTACCTCAAGGAATTTATTTTATTTACGACAAAACATCGTTAAACGAAATTGGGAGTACAATTACTATAAATTTTAATCGAAATGAGTGTTGATCTGCTTTTAATATAAAATTCTTTATAGTATACAAAGTATAAATTAAAAACGTGACTATGCCAAACTGTTGTTAATTTTACGAACTTTTATTATAGCACAGTAAATAAATAGCACAGTACAAAAGGTCGGGTAGTTCTAATTTTTTGATATGTTGTAGGATGTTTGGCTAATAAAAAAATACAATTTCCACAACCACGCACCCTCCGCCCCCTTCGCTATAAGGAAAAAACTGCAAAAAATAGTCACTTTTTTCCTTATTTCGACTATAACGTTTTTCTGGTATATTTTATCGAAAAAAAAACTAATTACCAAACTTGTACAAGACATAAATTTCTTTACAAGTTCGTCAAAGGAAGCTTTTTTTACACGATCAATAGTAATGGAGCTATGACTCATCCAAAAGAGCCCATAATTGGGTTCATTAAAAATTTGTAGATTATTGACTGTTAAAGCGCAATCACTTTGTAATTAATGATTTTAGTGGAAAAGTCTTCATAAATCAATCTTTTGGAGATTTCAAGTCTTTAATTGACGACGGTCAGACGATCATCAGACTCTTTTATTATCTAAAAGGATTCTAAAAACACTGATTTGATTTTTGGCATATTATTATTTCATATTGTCGTCACCAGCATTTTATTTAGAGTTATTAGTAATACGCAATTCATATTCAATTGTACTTATCAAGTTATAATATATTATGTAGATATTTTTAGTTGTGACACATTTGTTTGTTGTTGCTGATTCGGTATATTTCTATATTTTATATATTTACTTTTATAATACATTACAAAGTTGCGTATCTGAAAATTTCAGTCCATGAAAAAACGGTTCTCTAACTAATTAATTTAAAAACTTATCGTCACACTAGAACAATTAAAAAGAAAATCGAATTTAGTTAGCATTGAGGAGCTCCATTGATAATCTTACTTCATTGAAGAAAGTTCAATAGTACAACTTATTATGTAAACACAGTTGTTTTTATTCATCTGAAGACACACAAATGAACCAAGAGATAAGGTTAATATCTTATGCTCTAATTCTGATATATAACAAAAATACATAATTTTTGTTTGATAAAATATGCGCAATTGGTCTGTACACGCTCCTACAAATTAACACTGAAATATATTGAGTTAATATACATATGCATCTCCAGTTCAGTATTTATTTGATTTCTGAACCAAAGATAAGGTCTTGGTTTCTTGTTTTCTCTGGTGTGACGTTGAGACCTAACGAGCAGAAACTCTTGGTCATCATCTGATATTGCCTTTTGGAACTCCATCCCCGTTTAGCAGTTGGTTGAATTAACATCTCAAGATGTTTTCTTTTTTAATCAGCAAAACAGGTGTGGCCTACTTTGCAGGATAAAGAGATTGTAACTCAATCACTGGAGTTAGTCCGCTCACACAACGTAGTTGCATGGTTAAGTTTTAAACTAGACGGCCTGCGAAATGCACCCCGATTGATGTTGTGCCACCAGTGCATAGATCAAGAAAAGTACATAGAGAAGAAGTTATTGTGTCCGTTGAAGACAGTGTTCAAGAAAACTCGAATATATCGATTCGCATATTGGCATCTGCGCGCATATCGTTTAAAAGATTTTACGTAAGGATATTACTGTAAATTTCATACACAATTCAGTTAGTGCAACAGTTGAAGCCAATTGTTTTCGAGGAGATATAGGTTTATCAGCATTTTGTGTTCATTCCACTAAAAGTGGTTATGGTTTATTCGATTAAAAATCATTACAGTGGCATTGAAGTATATTCCAATTGAGCCTCAGATTGAAGCTTGTTGATTCCTCATTGAACAATGCTGTCAAAATCGTAATTTAAAGAGATATCATAAGCCGCTGCCGCTTCATTTCCACATCTGAAGAACAATGTTAAGAATCTGAAAACGAATTTAAACAACTGAGGGAACCGTTGCCAGCGAAACAATTTATATGGCTTAAGACGTTAATCAAAATTAGGAAGCAAGTCGAAATAAATACTAAATTATTAGCATTAATTTTGTAGATTTCAGACTTGAAACAATCTAATACAACTTGTATCAAGAGTTCCGAAAGTTGATTTCTAACCCGACGAAGAACGGATCCATTAATACAATTTTATTTAACTTTATTATCAATCAATAAAAAAAAAGACATAAAAACCGATACATATGTCATATATACATACCTACCTACAATTTGAATACAAAACAATTACTTTTTATATAATCAGGTACGAAGTTTGTTCGCAGTATGATCATATTTTTTTTGACAATGCTGAATTATGTGAACCTATTGAAAGCAAACCTTCACACATGGAAACGTAAGCTTTTATTGATATTTTTTTATAGACAATTTTGAAACCTAATTTATTTTCCTTATTTAGAAAACAATTTCCGATGGAGACAAATGTGACTGATAAAAAATTGAACGACAGCTCAATTATAAGCCTACAAGAAGAACCTTCAATGTCCAATACTTTAGAATTATCTGCTAAAGATCGCCGTACATCAATAACTCCACCATCGAGTGCAAAGCGGTTTAAGCCTGATCAGGATGTCAACTGTACCATTTTGCCAATGTTGAACATTGATGATTATTTCCAAAAAAAAGAAACGAATGTGAAAATTGTCGTTCCACATTCAATGCAAAACTGCTTCGAAACTCCAGAATCAACATCGATTCCAACTGCTACCATTTCCCAATCCCAATACAGTGAATTAAGATATTTTGAAACGATTGGAATACTCAGATCTTGTATACATCCTGAGCATAAGAGTATTCGAAATTCAACTACAATAAATGCGAATGGAAGCTGGGATCGCGAGACAAAAATACAAATTTCCTACCGAATTCGTTTAGATGATAATGATGTTCAATTCGCTTTGATTATATATAAAAATTTACATGCATATAGTGCGCTGTCAAAGAGGAATCTCATGTCAGAATTCGATGAAGTTGCTACCCATAAAAGACTGGCTGAAGAAAGCAGAACTAGATCTACATCAAGCGCAAAGCAAGAAAAGCGTAAAATCGGACGAAGATTAAGACTTTTTTGAAATGAATTTATTTTCTATTTATTAGTTTATTATATTTTACCAAAGAAGCTTGGTATTTGGTTAAGTTATTAATAAAACAAAAATGTTATTTTTGTAAAAATCAATTTTGTTTTAATATAAGCAAATGGAAAAAATTATAGTTTTCAATAAGAATGTACTTTACATAAACAAAAATGTCCCGCTAGAGGTAAGCAATGCCATTTATGCAAAAAGTGGAATCATTTCAGCAGTGTATGCAGACAAAAATCGAAAAACGGCGATAAAATATTCTACGTAGAAGAAGACGAAGAGCCTTGGTTTATTGGTACGGTGGTAGAAGAAAACTCTGGTGTCGAAAGGTGGACAGCTGACTTAACAGTGAACGGAAAACAAATAATATTTATGTTAGATACAGGCGCACCGGTTGACGTCTTACCACTTCAATATTTTAAGCTAAAATTTCCTCAGGAGAAAATAAATTCATCTCATAAAAAGTTATGTGGCCCTTCTGGCGAAAGACTTGATGTCGCGGGTGTATTGAGTTGTGAATTAAAATATGGCCAACATGGCTGTAAATCCGATGTTTACATAGTAAATAATTTAAAATCACCACTTTTGAGTTTAAAATCTTGTCAAAATTTAAAAATAATAGAACGCATAAACGCTTTAAATACTCCTTGTGTCCGAACGAATGAAAAATCATCGGTAAAAATTGAAGTGGAATATCCCAAGTTATTTAGGAAACTGGGTTGTCTTGACACTGAACACGAAATTAAATTACAATCGAACGCGAAACCATATGCAATCGCTACTGCAAGACGTGTACCTATACCTTTGAAAGCAAAACTTAAGGCGAAACTTGACGAAATGCTACAGCTAGAGGTGATAAGGAGGGTAGATGAACCGACGGAATGGTGTGCCCCAATGGTCATTGTCAACAAACCAGATGGTGACATTCGTCCCTGTGTGGATCTCGGGAAGCTAAATATGGCAATTCAACGGGGTATCCATCCAATGCCGGTCGCTGATCATTCACTGGCACAGCTAGAAGGCGCTAAATATTACTCCAAGTTGGACGCGAACTACGGATTCTGGCAGATAAAACTATCACCTAAGTCACAGCATCTCACAACGTTTCTCACTCCATTTGGTAGGTTTTGTTTCCAAAGGTTGCCCTTCGGCATTTGCACCGCTCCGGAGTTGTTTCAGAGGGAAATGCAGCGTATTCTTGAAGGACATGAGGGAGCCATCTGCCAAATGGATGACATTTTGGTAAAGGGTAAGGACATACAAGAACATGATCGAAACTTGCGTGCTGTACTTACGAGGCTGGAACAAAGTGGAGTCACATTAAACAAATCGAAATGTCAGATAGGCGTTACATCTATTACATTTCTTGGACACAAAATTGACGAAGAGGGCATTCACCCTTGTCCATCGAAAATCCAGGCAATTGAAGAATTCCCACAACCACGAAATGTAAGAGAACTACGCCAGTTTCTCGGATTGGTCAATTACCTGGGTAAGTTCGTTCCATACCTTTCTTCAGTAAGCCACCCATTAAATGAGCTTTTAAAATCCCAAATGGATTTTCTTTGGACTCCCATGCAAGAAGAGGCTTTCACCCAGTTGACTTCAGCTCCAGTGTTGAAGGCGTACGATCCGACACACAAAACCATTGTGTCGTCTGATGCATCATCTTACGGACTTGGAGCTGTCCTTCTTCAGACGGATGTCGACGGCATTCTCAAGCCTGTAGCATACGCCTCTCGAACCATGTCCGAAAGCGAGAAAAAGTATGCCCAAATTGAAAAAGAGGCTTTAGGCATCAAGTGGGCATGCGAGAAGTTTCGCGATTACATCATTGGCATTCACTTCACGATTGAAACGGATCACAAGCCGTTGATCCCTATTTTTACGACCAAAAACCTCGATGATTTAACGTTAAGAATCCAAAGATTTCGTTTGAAGATGATGGGCCTCACCTTCAACATTATTTATACACCTGGTAAGGATCTCGTAGCAGCGGATACATTGTCTCGCAATCCTATACAAGTAATAGGACAAAATGATGAAGCAGAAATCGAAACATTTGTCAACAGCATCATTGAAGAACTACCTGCATCAACCGACAAGTTAAATAGTATTCGAAAAGCCCAGCAAGATGACCCGGTTATCAAAGAAGTTATGGAATTCTGCCAAAGTGGATGGCCACATCATTCAAAAATAACCCCAGAAGGAAGGCATTATTACAATGATCGCCATTATTTATCCATTAATGGGCAGCTCTTGATGCACGGGAATCGATTAGTCATCCCACCGGTTATGCGTAAGGAGATGCTAGCAACAATGCATACTGGACACTTGGGCATCGTTAAATGCAAAAGCAGAATGCGACAGTCAGTTTGGTGGCCTGGATCTTCAAAGGAAATGGAAGATTTTATTCGGAGTTGCACCACCTGTCTACAATATCTGGTCCCTAGACACGAACCGCTCATAAGTTCCCCATATCCTGAGCGTCCTTGGCACACAATAGCAATGGACCTTTGCGTATGTTATGGTAAAACATTTTTAGTAATTAGCGATTATTTTTCCAGATTTCCGGAGATAGTTCAACTGGAAAACCAGACATCACGATGCATCATCAAACACTTAAAATCGATTTTTGCCAGGTTTGGCATACCAGAAATTGTCAGAACTGACAATGGACCTCAGTTCGCCATAGTTCAATCTTCAGAGTTTCGTCAATTCGCTCAATCCTGGGGATTTAAGCATATCACATCCAGCCCTCGTTTTGCTCAAAGCAATGGATTCATTGAATCGGCGGTTAAAATAGTCAAGATGCTGCTGAAGAAAAACACCGAAGATCCTCAGTTGGCTCTATTGGAGTACCGAGCCACACCACTCGCTAATGGGTCAAGCCCAGCTGAACTCTTAATGGGCCGAAAAATTCGTTCGATAATCCCAATGACAAGTGATCGTTTTGAGCCAAATCAGGTCGACATCGAAAAAATCACAAAGACGGAAGAACAACGGAGACAACAACAAGGGGTGGAATCGCGTAAGATGATAGATGATTGTCACATTTTTGATCATCATTTGTGATAAAATTGATTTTTCCATCTGCGTAAGGTGATCACATCCACCAATTCAACTCAATTCAACTTTGTTCAATTTGTCAGTGACATATGTGAAAAACATTGTTGCCGTAGTCATATTTTCAAGTAAATTCATTGAAATTGTTAATTTTTTAGTGAATACATGCAATAATTCTAAATTTAACAATATATTTTCGACTGTTGTATACTCATACGGTAAAAGAAATATTGTTTTTGATGATTTGGTGACTAAAATTGAAAAAAAGTTGAAAATTTTATAATGTTTTGTATGCGTGTGGTAACTCTAGTCACATTGCCACAAAAATGAAAATGAAACGTCAATTTCATGAGAAGATGACTATCACAATATTTTGGTGATTGGTTTTTAGCTATCACTGTGATGATCACCTTAAGCAGACAGAAAGTGTAGAATTTGACTATCACTTATCACAAATCACCTTAGCCGATTCCACCCAAGCAAACAACTATAACAGACGACATGGAGTTTGTGACACAAGAAACTTCAAAATTGGCGATGTTGTATGGATAAGGGATATCCACCAATGGGGACGTATTCAAGCTAAGGCCGATACCCCTCGTTCCTTTTATATTAAAACCAACACTGGGGTATACAGAAGAAACGTCTTTCATCTCAACAATGCTCATAGAAACGATATACCATATAAAGCAGAAGAAGTAATTGAAGGAGAGCTTCAAGCTCCAAGCTCGAAGGAGGAGATAAAGGTGCATGCTGATACCGAACTGCCTGTTCCAAAAACAAGTCTACCTAAAACTACATCTACAGGTCATTATACTACTAGAGCAGGAAGAATCAGCAAACAACCTAATCGATGGACTTATTCTTCGAAGTAAGATTATTTCATTATCATTTCGCTACATTTATATTTATTTTAAAAATGAATTCTTAACATTATTTTTGTGAATTAATATTTTTATTAAATTTAAACAATCCAGTATATATTTACATACACTATATATTATCATCTATAAGACAACTTCTATAAATGAATTAAAACTACATATGAATAAAGATTATTGTTTTTATAGGGGAGATGTGGAGTGTCTACCTGTCTCTCTCTCTATTCCATATATAATTATGTATATGTTACAATAGCATAAGTTATTAAGTGAGTCAATAAACTGAACACATTAAGAAAGGTTGTCTTTCATTTAACGTGCGAACACTACAAGCATACGTCCATACTGTTAAGTACAGATAAGCAGTATTGGCACTATGCGAGACCCAAGTGAGTGAAAATACTAATGTTTTATAATTTAAAATTTCTGGGTGCTTCTATTCATTTCCCGTTACGGGTTCGCAAGTTACATTAGGAAAGATGTTACTTATAACTTTATCAGCTTCAGTCGGAAAATGGCCATTGGCCCTTTTCCTCTACGAACTTTAATTTTATATGGTTTAAATGTGGATAAGCACATAATTCACACACGTTTCATCTACAGTATTCCAAATTTAGACAGTAATTCATAACTTCTAATGCATTTCATGCACTGTCGGACTCAACAAAAAGTTGATTCAGGACTTTAACTAGTCACTGCTTCCTCGATAGTGACGTAGATTTCACTCCTGATATGATAACGATCATAATACCCAGTGGTATGGGGGCATTTGTTCCTAACAAGGTTAAAAGTATTGAAACGAAAGAGAATTCCTGGTACGATCGATATTCGACGAACGAAGTTTTTACATGACCAAAATGTACGGCAAAAAATACTCCAGTGTCATAAAGGTTGTAAAAAAATTTTGGGCTAGTCGGCAGAGAATTTTTTCTTGCAACAGAAAACGAATCCAATTTTGTGATTGATTCGTTAATATTTCAGGAGTATCCAAACCAAATGGCGGGATGGTAGAGCGTTTTCGCCGCCATATTGAAAAACGCGTTTTCTCAAATACAAATATACCGGTGGTGCTCTGAATGAGAACTTCATTTTCAGTCTTAAATATATTAAAAAAAAGTTTCTCATTTCAAAAAGACTGGTTTTTATACATAATTAGGATGAGATGAATTCATTGTTCAGTAACCTTATACCTAGTAAAAAAAAAAAATGGTCAAGTCTACAACAAATTAGTAACAAGTTGAAACTAGTTGTTAAAAAATTTCTTTTGGTGAGTTAAAGTAGGCAAACATAAGTCTTACCGTGTTTTTGCCTTAAAATAGGGGGTTCCAAATGGTTTTTATAATATTTAAGAAAAAAATCGCAATGCCATCTGGTTTTTAATGATAAATTTAGAATTAATGAGATCATTTTTTCATCGCAAGTTAGTAATTTTTTCATCTAAAAAAGTTTGGCAAGATTTTGAGTTCAAAGTTTAAATAAATCAAACAACTAAAATTAAAATTATTATTAAAAAACTATTAGATAAATGTATTCAATTAACTTAAATTCGTTTGCTTACGTGATATGCCAAATTGCGGATCTATACTGTCTGATGTTACGAATTTTTCAATAAATTCGCTCATACTTTCAACACTATCTAGTTGTTCCAAAAAGTCGAGTGGTATCTGTAAGAAAATAATAATTACAAAAGATTAGTATGCCAATATAGGTATACAGTATCTATAATTATCTAGGTAAGTATATATAATCTATGTATGTTATTTTTTGCTTGATCAATAAGGCTAGTATATATTGGTTTGTAGTACAAAAAGTAGTGGTTTAATCAAACCTTACCGTAATAGAGAACTAAAAGTTTAATAGAAAAAATACATAAGTTCTCTACGAAGTCCGTCGACGGCTTCATGACGAGTGCCAAGGCATAGTGACTTACTGTCTCAACCAATTCCTTTATGTTTTGCTTATTTTACATCTACAGGATTGGAGGAGACTAACAATTTACCGACTCATTCAAGCGGCTTAGAATTTAAATGACATAAACAAATGGAACACTTGTAGAATTTGTTACTTTCTCTTAAAAAAATTCTTTCTGTAAGGCTTAATGTGGGCCTCGAGAATTCTTAAGGAATCCTGGCAAGAGGGTCCGACACATTATTATCAATGTATAACTTACCTTTATTATGGTAGATAATTATGGTAAATAAAAACAATCAGCCTTGTTGTGAAGTTCGTCCGGAAAATATTCCAAAACATAAAACAATTAAATTTTCTTTTATTTGTATGTTTTCTATTTATTTTCATTAAAATAAATCTATAATTTCTTTTCTTTGCATTGTAAAAGCAAAATAAAATATTCAGTTGTAAACATGTTTGACAACACACATGTCAATTTGTTAACCTCAACTCGCCCCAGCAAAATACCTAGATCTACTTCAGGGCGAGTTGAGGGCGACCTCAGGTCTCAAAAAACAGAGAATTTGGTACCCAGGGCGAGTTGAGGTTTTTCAAAAAACGCTGTGGGACGACTTCAGGGCGACCCCAGGGCAACCCCATGGCTCAACGAACACAACTATTATGTTGCAAATATTCTACTTTTCACAACTTATTTAATCGCGCGCTTTCAAAAAATATGTAAATATTTTAAGCTGTGATGATATTTGGTTTTTGCCACAAAAAAAAAAAGATATCAATAGGCGAGTTTTTCAAAAATTAAATATTTATTTGCAATAGGCGGAATGCCATCGGGGCGAACTTCACAATAAGGCTGAATATATTGTAGGTATGGGTATTTATTTTTTAGTGCCCATCCTTTATAAACAAGGTGGGTAATGTTCCCCTATCATATGAAGTTTTTTTTTTGTCTTGGTTTGACGTACACACCCTAGCAGTAGCATTTTGTCGCATCGTATGCAAATCATCCTCTGTAACAACACAAAACAAAAAAAAAAACCTTTTGTTTTTTTTTTGCAATGCATTACGTGCCTCTTCCCTTTACTTCAGTTTGCTTTATTAATGCAATTATTTTTGCAAAAGAAAAAATATAAAGCTTAAACCCAAGCTTAATCTAAAGAGTTATTTATGATATCAGTTCATACGAAGTCACGTTTGCACGTAATGACGTCCAGGCTCCAGACAAATAAATGATGTTGCAACTGACATATTGTGACATTGAAATTTTGTTTAACGTCGCTCCAGCGCCAGCAAATCGCTATCTTATTTGGTTAAAATTTGTAGTTTCCAAAAAGGTTTTTATATACAAACTGCCTGAAACATTTATTTAAGCCTCAGCAAAGATTTTGTCAATCAACACAAGAATTTAAAACTTCTTACAAAATAAATTAAAAAAAAAAACGAGAACTAAAGGTTGCGAACTTTGTCATAAGCAAACTGTCGAAATGTGCACCTGAAAAGATGGTAGGTACCTAGTTTATTGAATCCCGAGTAATAAATTTGAGCAATATCAACAATTTTTACTGAATTTTTTTTGAAAATATAAAAAAAATCACTGATCACTTGATAACCAAATGAATCACCCTGATAAGACAACATTTGAGAAATTATAAAAAATGTTACTACCTTTTAAAATGTACACAGACAAAATGCAGCTAATTTCGTCACATTAAAAGTACGTTCCAACTTTGAAGGCCATTATTGGCTATGGATCCATTAAAATAAATGCTTGTTGAATTTTAATAATAAAATAACCTATGGTTAAAAAAAATAATAAAAAAAAACACATATTCGATCACGTTGTCATGCGAAATAGTAATAAAAAAGATGAGTAACCTTTGTTGTTGCAAAATCGAAGAATGTTTGTTTAAAGAAAAAAAAGCTACAGGTTTAGCTATTTTGTTTACATTGCGCAGGTGAATCATTTGAGTTTCTCAATGGCTTGAAATCATTTTTGAAGTGAATTCTTTGATTTGATAAGATTATGATGTATCCACATATCTTTCAACAGATAACGGCTGGCGGCTAAAAAAAAATAAATCTGATAAGAAAAAAATGACCTACATTTTTAAATCGCCAAGGTCGAGTAATTACCTACAATATTTTAAGGGTTGGTAAGGTTTTAAATAAATACGAAATATTATATAAGTCAAGGTTTAATAGGCTTCTTCATAATGGGAATTATTTATGAATTGAGTATGTTCTTTCAAAATATTTCTTGTATATGAGTTGAAGGTACATAGGTAATTTGAACAATGTGCTTAAAGCTTGATAGACAATAGAGTTTTGATTGGCCTCAAACATTTATATTATATTCTTTATCCTAAAAAAGTTTCGTTCAGTTGATTTATTTAATTCATTAATACTAACTTTGATTATACTTATTATACGTAATACTTAAAATCTAAAATAATTATTTTACGCTGGTAAAAAACATAGTTTTTATTATACCTACAAAGTAATCAATTGGTTGAGTGGGCTATTCGTACAACGGCAACGGTTGCTGTACCTACTTGTACGACTAAAACTGAAATTTAAATGATTAAGAACTGATGGAGATGATATTGAACCATTTATAATTCCTCAAAAAAAAAAATTGGAAGTACTTTCTATGATTTTTCAAAATAGAAAGGCTTATTAAAAAGAGTCTGAGAGGGGGAAAAATAATTCACACCTATTGTGAGTTTCACCCGGAAAACCTTTCACCTGAAATATTTTTGTCCGCCCGGAATTTTAAAAGTTATTGCGAGTTTCACGGGAATGAAATTCCACTTGAAGTCAGAACTGATAGTTCGAAAAAAAGTTGTGTTCAGAAAATTGACTTCTCAATAAATTTCCCTTTCTCTTATCAAAATCTACATTTTTTTTAAATATTTAGTAAAAAATGCAAAAAAAAATTCATTTTCATTTCATAACATGAACAACGCTTCAGTGTTTTTGTTAGCAGACTAAAGTTTCAAAATTTGATAAATAGTGTCAAACAAAATTGTTTAAAATTGTTTGAATCGAGATTGTTTGAACTTTATTATTCTTTAATAATTTATCGTGTTGAGATAAATAAAATAAAACTGATAAATATTAAGCATTGCACGCATACCTATATTGGTAGAGGAAGAAGTTTTTATTTGTGTGTTTTATTTGGTCTCCCTCCTATTCCTTTTTCATTCATTTTGTGTGCTGCCGCTTTCTATTGTACGTAGCTCTTTGACCTGTTCGACCTTTGTACCTACATATACCATATGCATAATTTTGTGTTGACTTTTATTTGTTGCATTGTTCCTGAATTATATACATAGATAAACTCTATTTTACTTTTGTTGATAAGAAACAAATAAAATCTTACAATTCCCGCCTGGTTCTATCTCGTTCACCTCCAAAAAATAAATGGAAATATTAGCTGTCAATAAGAAATTCCACACGGAATAAGTACTTACAATAAGGGAGTTTTTTCGAACATGAACAATTTTTCACACGAAACTCACAATAAGGGCAGAGTGAAATGGGATTTTTTTCGTGTAGAATTTTGCTTTGGCATTTATTAATTTAGAATCTAGAATAACACGAACACCTAAATCAAAAAACATTGACACTTTATTTAAAAGACGAATCAAACGTATAATGAAAAACAAATGGAACTTTTTTGCTTGTAAAACTCATTGTTTTACATTTGTCAACATTTAAACCAAGAAGATTTTTACTGCACCATTCTCTAAATATTAATAAGTAAACAATCACAAGTATGTTTTGTTCTTAGCTTAATGTCATAAGCATAGACAATGCCCGAAGAATTTCTTATGACTGAAACCATGTCATTTATAAATAAAATAAATAAAATTGGGCCTAAATGGCTGCCCTGGGGAACGCCATAATTGACTGACGAAATACGACACTATAAAATCTATTTTTTTAAATACGACGAAATCCAATTTAAATTTTTTTTTGTTAAAATCTTGATTACGATAGTTTTAAAATTAGTGTGTTATGTATGACACATCTTGTCAAAGGCTTTACACACATCTTGCCAAAGGCTTTACTAAAACGTTACCTGTTGATTTTCCAAGGATTGAACGAATGAAAATGCTTCCGAAATGCAGAACGAAACAATTTTTGTTTTTATATTTTTTTTTTTTTTTTTAATATCGCATTGTATCAAAATCAGAGTAGCAGTTTACGATATAGTCACTATAAACCCACGGTTATATAAAAGGTGCCGCTAATAAGCTTTTCTAATATATATATATTTTTAATTTATGCGAACATATCAACCGTATTAAATTTTGTTAAAATAAAACATATTTTTTTTTAAAGATATTGGATTATCGTTTACGTTTACGCTCCAAGGATTTTTTTTTAGTTTTGTGTTTTTTATAAACTCATAAAGAAAATTTCTTTCTTGAATTTGGTTTGAATATTTGTAAATATATTTAGAACTTTAAAAAAAAATTAATACGATTTCTTCGTACATATATATCCAGTTTGTATTTAAATTTATTTTAATTTTTCAAAAACAATATCATCTGACAGTCACATTCTCACATTATATTATTTGTTTTACTTAAAGTAACGCGTCACAAGAGCCTGTTTATGCGATCCGGTCATGTCCTTTATTTTGTTTTTTTGGTTTAAATATTTATTCCACACCGGTTTCTTTAATTTCATCAAAATCATAACTTAACAATTTAATTGCGTTGATCTGTGATTATCTAACCGATTTATTTCGTAAATGAGCTGGTTTAGAACCACAGGTCATCAACTTGTAATCCTCCGTCTCCTCCTGTAGAAAAAAAATTTTACACGCGCTTTTTTATACATGAATACGTGTAAACAACAGCAAAATGCAAAATTGTAAGAATGTATGGTCTAGCCAAATTTGACAGTCCCATTTGAAATGCACTGGCACGCATACAGTGTTAAATCTTTGCAGTTTTGAAAGTTTGTTGGCAAAAATGGGTGGAGACTCCTGAGGTGATGTTCTATTTATTTATTATTCTATGTTTAGAACTAACATTCAACGCATTACGAAAAGCACTATATGGATTTACCCTTTACCAAACGATAATTTTGGACACAGAATGTAGCAATTTAAAAAAAATTAAAGGCACGACTGGGTCGCACAAACTTGCTCTTGTGGCAAGTAACCTTCGTGTTACGACTGGGAAATTCGTCATCTTTCCACTTTCACAAAATTGACCTATTTTTTTCGAGAAAAATAGAATTCAAAGAACTATAAGTTTTTTAAAAAACGCTTTTTCCAAACATTTTTGATTGCAGAAGATAAACAATCTTAGCAAAGCTTTTAAGATATAAAATTTCGTCAATATCAGTACACCCGTTAAGAAAATAATCGGTATCAAAAAGTACGGTTCTATGCATGTACCGTTAATAAGCTTCTTCCGAAAAAAAATTAGATAAAAGACTTCACCAATGGCAAAAAATCACTCATATAATATTTTATCAAAATCGATATTATTTTTTTCGAGAAAAATGGAATTATCGGTTACGCTTATATTGTAGGTACCGTTATTTTTATACCTAGGTCAAAAATACTGAAAACGCCCCGGAATATTACCCAAAGAAAACTTTTTAACAATTTTTAAGAAAATCGATCCAACTGTTTAGTTGTCGATATTTACAGACAGACATAATTGCCGGGCCCACTTTTTCGAATTTTCTATCTTCGTAATTTTGATAACATAAAGGGTATCGTTTCTTAATAATTTGTGTGTTTTAAGTGCAAAACGTTTCCCCTAGGAAAACGAGGCAAAAAAAACTCAAACTGTGCACTTTGTGCTCTCAGTGTAATTTTTTATATGTGGTAGAGGGGTTCCTCCTGAGTCTAAGGTCCGAAATTTTTGAAGAGAGTTTGATCCTAATTATCTCGAAAACCGTTAGTCTGACAAAAAACATGCCGATCACAATTTGTAGAAAATTTAATTTCTCATCTTTTTTACATAGGTCAGTTGTTTTAATGTATCTTTAATTTTTTAAAAGTTATAAGCAAATAAAAATCAGTGTTTTACTTGCTTAGTATTCTGAGTCGCGGAACTTTTTTGTTTTTCATATTACATAACAAAAAAGTCAAGACCAAAGTGCTAGACAATTTTATAACTTTTTTATTTGGTCGTTTCTAAAAAAAAGTTAGAGCATTTTAAACAGAAAATGGTACAAGATTTCTTTGAGAAATTATATTTTCTACAAACTTGTGCTCGACATGGTTTTTGTCAGACCATTGCATATATATTTCTGTGATCACCTTCCTTACATCAAAACTAAACAGGAAATTTAAAATCTACATTGTTTCCACAAAGAGATACTGAAATGTGGCAACATATAATTGAATGGTATATCTTTTAATAACTAAACAAAAGATGATTTTGTATAAAAATTTTAGTTATGTAACCATGGTTGCCATATGGAAAAATGAACGTAGGTACCTATATTTATTTTCCTCACTTAAATAGGTATAATGCGAGAATTGTTTGGCATCGACTCGGTTCGATTTTCAATTTTCCGAAAATACAACCGAGCCTGAGGAGCCACTTCAAGCCATACGTATAATGAATTTGTCTCATAACTCTATCCAGTATATACGGCTAGCCTAAAATTTTACTAAAAGTAATTTTTGTTTGTTTTGATTAAGTTTTAAACAAATTCTTAACCTATGTAAATCAGTACCTATGCAAAACTTATTACTGTAATAAAATATAAATTACCTGCTTACTTTTTTTTATTTTATTTCGTCTTCAAATTCGTTGCAGGAGCCAAGCAGCCAATGACAAATGCTTTTCCCCTTGTTTTTAATCTGTCAAAAAACAAAAAAAATTCAAACTGCTCACCCTCGTCATTGTTGTCAGAGCCAAAATAAATAGTCAACTCTTTCGCACAAAATATACTCTACACTTGCTTCTTTGTGCGAACAGCGCTATTTTACGAAATTTCTCACAATCAAAAAATCTATAGTTTTTATAAGCAAAGGTTTAAATATAAGTAGTCAACCACCTTAACATATACCGCCTTTAAAATCTGTGGTGTTCGAATCACATTAAATATGAATATATGCTTTTCTCACGAATCTATATCATAATATGTGTGAGAAGACCACTGACCTTGGATAGGTCATCAAACTTTATAAATTCTTGGCAATTTCTTGATCTGTTTTTAAAATCTTGGACAAAAATGCAACACGTGGAAACTTGAATGCCGATTCATAGCAATTTAAACAAGTTACTATTTATAAAAAAAACTTATTATTCACCGAGCAGATACTAGTTAGGGGATTTTAATGTTTTTAGTAAGATAGATTGTTAAAATAAACTTGAACACTATTAAATGATAATTTACTGTAAGAAAGAAGTTATTATTTTGTATTTGCTGCAGTTTATTATGCACACTGATCTGGAACGCATTAGAATGACAAAAGATACACAAACGAAGCTGATCAACCCACGACACAAGTAATTTACAATGCAACAATCCGGATCAAAATAAGAGGATTTGTAATACAACGCAACTTAAATTACGAGGAAATTCCCAATCAACAAGATTTATTATTCTAGGTAAACTTTAAGCAAGACTTAATTTATTCAGATTTATTTAAATTACATAAATATAGGTAGTTAGATTGTAATATTTTTGTCTAAACAGAAGAGTTTTTTTTTTTATCAAAATACTGACACATGTTATGAATATTGATATAGTTCCTGAAGAAGAAGCATATAAACAATTTAGCTTCCAAGAAAAAAATTAACTTACCTACTCTACATAACACATTAACATAAACCAACCTTATCGGATAACAACTTTTTGTTTTTGATGAATTTAGCTAAGTCACATTTTATGAAAAAAAGGAGCACATTCTTAAGATTTATAATTTAGAATTTAAATTGAATAGCCTCCAAAATGTACATGCTGGTATAAGCGGCTCATTCATATACCCTGATTAGTCCGATGGTGTGGACAATGTAGGAGCTCAAGGCTACGTAGATGGTATAAGCACCCCACGATAATTAAGTCCAACACAAGTAAGTAAATCAGGTGCATCTAATGCGCCTGATAGAAGTTGGTGAATAAAAACTATATCGTTGTTCACACGCCTCTGTAATAAAGTACTATTCACATGAGCGCGACCAACGAACGACGAATGAATTAGAAAATGTGAGTTTATATACGTTTGAAGACATATTTCCACACAAATTCTTATCAAAACGATAGCAATATAGTTTCTATTTGATTTATGATGCATACTTTTACTTTTTAATATCACATATTAATAAATTTAAGAAAACAAATTTATTCGTCGCGAAAAAAATTCTAGTTGAAACGAACTGTCAAACTTTATTCGCATTCCACTTCAATCCACACTCGCAACGAATAAAATAATCGCGCAGAATCATTCTTTGCATTAAGTGGATGCACATAAAATCTTTTTCTTGTTTTGTTTATTAACAAGGACACCAATAACCTTTTTTTTAACAAATATAGCTTCGACCGCATTTTCTTAATAGTTTGTTTTCAAAACAAAACAAAATAATGATAAACAGAAAAAAAAACAATTGTCAAAGTGAAACGTCATTCGCGACGAATTAAAAACTCGCATGTGAAAGAAATGTCAAAATCGACGAATATTCGTTCATTCGTTGGTCGTTGTTCGTGCTCATGTGAATAGTACTTAACAAGGACTGAATCTGTAGAAGATGAATTTGGTGTTCATAAGGTGGAATGTTATAAAGATCTGTCAAAGAAATACCTTTTAAGGCAAAACGAACAAAATTATGCTGAACTGCCTCTATCCTAGATCTATAAACATCATAGAATGGAGTCCATACCTGCGATGCGTATTTCCAGATTTGGAACAATTGTATAAAGATAAATAAGGGTCTTGAAAATCTTTATCTCCATCTTTTTACAAAACCTTACATTGAGTTAGCCTTTTTAACAAGAGAGTTGATGTTATGTGCTCTGTGAAATCTAGAATTGCATTAAAGACGATTCCAAGATCTTTAAAACAAACAACACGGCACAATGTATGTTGTGAAATGTTATAGTCAAATATGAACGGTACCCGTTTCTTTGAAAAAGCCATAGTTTGACATTTCGTTGGATTGAGGTTTAATCCATTCTTGCTTCACCAAGTACAAAACTATTTATGTCAGCTTGCAGATTCACACGATCACCGCTGAGCATATAGATTTAAAAATCTTCATATCGTCAGCAAAAACTATATTTTCACTATTGTGAATACATGATGTTACATCATTAATAGCAAGGATAAAAAGAATGGCACCTAAAAGACTTCCTTGTTTTACTCCAGAATTGGCAGTAAAAAAGTTTGAAAATGTATTTCTGAATTTCACCTGGTAGAGGATCTGTTTTGAAGAAAAGAATATATCCAATCAATAAATCTAGCAGACAATCCGACTTAAGAGATAGCTCGAAAAGATGTTGAAGAGGAGAAGCTAAAACGGAGATACATTTTTTCAGTATAATTGAAGGAATGCCATCTGGGCCTGGAGAGGAGTCATCTTTAAGGGTGGGTCTTCCTCGTAAATGTAGGGTACTACGTGCACAAAACTTAATATATCTCCTACATTTGAAAAGATATTTTGATGAAATAAAATTTATTATTTAGTCCATGAACATATCTTAAAACATATGTCCTCAATTTTATGTTTTACAAAAGTTTGTGCTTTTTAGGGAAGGAATTACACATTTTGTCCCCTTTATTTTGGCTGATTTATGCATTCCCTCAAGGGGCTCTCGTGTGATTTGTTTTTTTATTTTGTTGTTAATGTTTTTCAACTGTCAATGAATGTATGCTTTTCATAGGATAAAAAAAAAAAAAAAAAAAAATTATTTGAGCTACAAAATGGACGTAAGTTCACACTAATTTAAAGCTCGTTTATTGGCGCAGTTTCTTAAATTTTCAACGGAGCCAAACAATATTTTTTTTTTATAACAGAAAGTAGATACTTTATTTGAAACAAAACAAAAAATTATTTTTTTCCACTTTATACGTCTGAAAAACTTATATATACACAAACAATACTACTTTTTTCTTTTCCCCGTTGGGGCTGGCATGTTTTATTCTTAATATTTTTTGTTTTTAATTTATTCGAATCTCTTATTATTTTTGTAAATCCTGCTGTAAATTTTTTTGCAATTTTATATTGTTTAGACGTAAAAATTTACAATTCAAAGTATCTATACACATGGTAGTTTTCCCAGGTTGAAATGCCATGTACAACTTTATTATTATTTTTGTATTTTATTTCAATATTTTTTGCTAAAGTTCCAAGTGAAGAAAACAATATCACACGCATAAACAATTTTATATTTAATTTTGAAAAAGCATCTTTTTAACGATTTTGTTAATCCAAATACGCACACAACGATATTTAGTTCACGAAACTTCCGTCGAAAGAGAATATTATATTTTCGCTGTTCGCACTCTCTTTAGAATCAACTTTTTTTTTGTGGTGATACACAAAACACAAATGGTATGGTGAATGGTGTACATCAGCGTTGCCGCCGAGAAAAGAAAATGCCGTGTCACATTTTAAAAACTGCTTGCCATGAAAAAACTATAAATCTTCTGTTAAAAAAATAAAACTTTATTTCTGTAATTTATTATATAATTTTCCATCAATATTAAAGTAAGATATAGGCAATATTAAAGTGTGCGATATTGAAATGTTTCGTGCCACTGTGCCACAAGTAAAAATTGTCGTGTCAAAAAAGCACGATTGGTTAACTTCGGCAACGCTGGTGTACATACGATTCGTAGGTATACCGACGAGCGGCTGTATCTATAAAACTTTTTGTTGTCAATTGGATAGCGCCAGTAAGGAAAAGAAAATCGATTTTTGTTTTGTTTTTTTTTTGGTGGCTACACAAGCATACATATGTTTATGATGATGATCGTTGTTTTTGGTGGTGTGGTTGGACACGATTAGTAAATTGTGAGATAGTGGGAAGAGGGAATGTGTATATTGCAATTGTATATCTATGTTCTTATTTTTATTTAGAAGCGATTTTTTTTTCATTTCGCGTGTTGACGGACATGGAGTGGTAGGTAATTGCAAATAAGAATGTGTGTGACTGAAATGTCTTTGCGTGGCCTTTGGCATGTGCCGAGGGAAAGGGTATCATGATGACGATCTACGTAGGTACCTAGCCTGCAATGAAAATACTCATTTTTCTTCACTGGCACCTAAATAAAAGCATTAGGTAAAAATAAATCAGAAATGAAAATTATCAGATTTTACCCATTATTTTCCAAATTATTTGGGGTTGATTTTGTTGAAAAAATAAATGGAAAATAATTAAAAAAAATGCAATTTGAATGATTGAATTGTTGTTTGCCAAATAACTAATATACTTCAATCAAAATCTGTGAATGTTAAAAAGTAACTTGTTCACAAAGAGCCTCAGAAAAAAAACATGTTTTTTGAGCTTTTTATCCACAGTTTCGATTTTTTTTTCAAAATAAAAAGAGAAAAAACTTCGTATTAGGGTACCACAACCTTGTAGAGTTTTTAAAAAATTTAAATTTGGAAAAATGGGGGGAAGCACCTAATTTCTGAAAATCACATTTTTGGATCTAGTTTTCGCAATTTTGAAAGTTTTCAAAATTCACCCCTTTGCAATAAACCCTAAAGTAATTTTCAAACAGGTCAAATAGTTATATTGACCTACCTCACACTTATCTTACATAAAGCTTCCTAAAAAAAACTATTTCAATGTACCTACCTACCTACCTACATGTGTAACGTAAAAATAAAAATAAATGTTTTTCTTAGAAAAAGGTGGTTTTGGTTTTTTTTTAATTTCTTGAGAACGACATTAAATTTTTGCATCCGGTTTTCTTATTTAGACTTAAAATTAATAACAGCATTGAATTTTGAAATTACAATTAGCACTTAATTACGTAAAATTTTGAAAAAAATGAATTTGAAATTTTTTTTTCAATTTTTTTTTTCAAAATTTTGACTTTGAAAATTAATATTTCAAAAACTATTTCTTAGAATAGATTTATTTAAACACAGAATGAAAGAAAAAGTTATTGGCTTTTCAAAAACGTATCGCACAGCATTGTGAATGAAGCCGTTGATTTTAAATAATTTTTTTCCCATTTTAAGTCAGTTTTTTCGAAAATTGCCCCTCCCGGCTAAACGGAGGGGAATAGACCCCCCCTCCCATACGATTTTTTTCTTGTCTCAACGCAACCTACACGCCCTAGCATTTTGTCGCATTGATCATGACTCACCCTGTATAAAACTAGCTGTTTTGGTGAACTTCTTTCCGCAATTTTGGGTTTTTAAGATTTTTTCAATTTTCCAAAATTTAAAACTTTCGGCTCCATTGTGTGTTAACCTGGTTCAATAAAAATCCAACAAAGAACTCCCAAGCAAGTCGGATAATTATTCAGCCGAGTTATCCGCGTACAAACAGACACCAATTAATTTGTATTTATATAGGTACCTATCTACATAGGTATATAGATTAGGTTATATTACACCTAGAGGTAGGTACCTACATCCAAGATGATACAAGTTCTAAAAACTCAGAGTTGGGCGATTTCGCATGTTTATTAACATACCTATGCCTCCCTGATTCCAAACATCAAAAAATGATCATAGGGCATACCTATATACATAGCTAGGAATGTAAATGCTGCACGACTTTTCTGTTTGGTCATTTTTATTTTTATTCTGAAAACAAAATGTACATAGGTAGGTAGGTTTTCCCACGTGACAATGAAGTGACAATGTTTCAATTGCAAAACAAAAATATACAGTGTTGTGCTGTTGTTTGAAATCTGACAACAACAAAAATCGAAAGGAAATCTCAAATTTCGCACATTACAAATGAACAAGTTACCTTATTCTTCCAACATCCTTACTTGTAAACTCCAAAATTCACCCCTTTGCAATAAACCCTAAAGTAATTTTCAAACAGGTCAAATAGTTATATTGACCTACCTCACACTTATCTTACATAAAGCTTCCTAAAAAAAAACTATTTCAATGTACCTACTTACCTACATGTGTAACGTATATTTATGCATGTTCATTTGATGTGTCCTGACCTTCATCAAGATCTCGATCGAGTCACAAACGAGTTCACATTTTTTTGTTACTGTTTTTCCAGTTCCAGCAACAGCAAGTGAAATTGAAGAAAAAACAACTAAACGAAAAGAGAAAAAAAATTACTCACATTTTAGCTATACCTACTCATGTGTTTTGAAAACAAAATTGAAAAATATCCCTTCACCCTTCCATAAACAGAAAGCATAGAACTCATCATTCCCATTCAAATCGAAAGGATGACAAAACAACAAACCCATTTTGAAAAGAGAACAAGAGTAGTTGAGCGTATCAAAAACAATAATGAAGAGAAAAGAATATCTCACTACCACATTGAAATACGTTTACATGAATTTTAAATTCTATTGTCATGAAGACCCACCCTTAAGGGTTACACATGTAGGTACTAGGTAGGTAGGTACATTGAAATAGTTTTTTTTTAGGAAGCTTTATGTAAGATAAGTGTGAGGTAGGTCAATATAACTATTTGACCTGTTTGAAAATTACTTTAGGGTTTATTGCAAAGGGGTGAATTTTGGAGTTTACAAGTAAGGATGTTGGAAGAATAAGGTAACTTGTTCATTTGTAATGTGCGAAATTTGAGATTTCCTTTCGATTTTTGTTGTTGTCAGATTTCAAACAACAGCACAACACTGTATATTTTTGTTTTGCAATTGAAACATTGTCACGTGGGAAAACCTACCTACCTATGTACATTTTGTTTTTAGAATAAAAATAAAAATGACCAAACAGAAAAGTCGTGCAGCATTTACATTCCTAGCTATGTACCTATATAGGTATGCCCTATGATCATTTTTTGATGTTTGGAATCAGGGAGGCATAGGTATGTTAATAAACATGCGAAATCGCCCAACTCTGAGTTTTTAGAACTTGTATCATCTTGGATGTAGGTACCTACCTCTAGGTGTAATATAACCTAATCTATATACCTATGTAGATAGGTACCTATATAAATACAAATTAATTGGTGTCTGTTTGTACGCGGATAACTCGGCTGAATAATTATCCGACTTGCTTGGGAGTTCTTTGTTGGATTTTTATTGAACCAGGTTCACACAATGGTTTTAAATTTTAAATTTTGGAAAATTGAAAAAATCTTAAAAACCCAAAATTGCGGAAAGAAGTTCACCAAAACAGCTAGTTTTATACAGGGTGAGTCATGAGCAATGCGACAAAATGCTAGGGCGTGTAGGTTGCGTTGAGACAAGAAAAAAATCGTATGGGAGGAGGGGGTCTATTCCCCTCCGTTTAGCCGGGAGGGGCAATTTTCGAAAAAACTGACTTAAAATGGGAAAAAAATTATTTAAAATCAACGGCTTCATTCACAATGCTGTGCGATACGTTTTTGAAAAGCCAATAACTTTTTCTTTCATTATGTGTTTAAATAAATCTATTCTAAGAAATAGTTTTTGAAATATTAATTTTCAGTCAAAATTTAAAAAAAAAAAAATTGAAAAAAAAATTTCAAATTCATTTTTTTCAAAATTTTACGTAATTAAGTGGTAATTTTAATTTCAAAATTCAATGCTGTTATTAATTTTAAGTCTAAATAAGAAAACCGGATGCAAAAATTTTATGTCGTTCTCAAGAAATTAAAAAAAAAACCAAAACCACCTTTTTCTAAGAAAAACATTTATTTTTATTTTTACGTTACACATGTAGGTAGGTAGGTACATTGAAATAGTTTTTTTTAGGAAGCTTTATGTAAGATAAGTGTAAAGTAGGTCAATATAACTATTTGACCTATTTGAAAATAACTTAAAGGTTTATTGCAAAGGGGTGAATTTTGAAAACTTTCAAAATTGCGAAAACTAGATCCAAAAATGTGATTTTCAGAAATTAGGTGCTTCCCCCCATTTTTCCAAATTTAATTTTTTTAAAAACTCTACAAGGTTGTGGTACCCTAATACGAAGTTTTTTCTCTTTTTATTTTGAAAAAAAAATCGAAACTGTGGATAAAAAGCTCAAAAAACATGTTCCCGAAAGTGTGAAGTTAGCCTCCCTTTTTTCAAATTGGAATTTTTGACAAATGAACCAGGTTGTGCTACATTTGTGCTGGTTTATGTTGATCTTTTTTTTTTTACTTAAAAATTGTAGGTTTTAGACAGCGAAAACTTTTGCACTAATTTAGCAATTTTGCCTTCCTGGGAGCTCCCTTTTTCGAATTTTCAAATTTAAAAACCAGTGCTAGATTGTGCTAGGACTCTTCTAAATTGTTCCAATGTTTTGTTTCGAAAAAAAATATGTCATATGGGTCACATAGCACCTGACAAAACCGTTACATGGCATCTGACCCGCCGGCGGTCACAGTTATTTTCCTGTAAATTTTTTTTCTGAGGCTCTTTGTGAACAAGTTACTTTTTAACATTCACAGATTTTGATTGAAGTATATTAGTTATTTGGCAAACAACAATTCAATCATTCAAATTGCATTTTTTTAAATTATTTTCCATTTATTTTTTCAACAAAATCAACCCCAAATAATTTGGAAAATAATGGGTAAAATCTGATAGTTTTCATTTCTGATTTATTTTTACCTAATGCTTTTATTTAGGTGCCAGTGAAGAAAAATGAGTATTTTCATTGCAGGCTAGGTACCTACGTAGATCGTCATCATGATACCCTTTCCCTCGGCACATGCCAAAGGCCACGCAAAGACATTTCAGTCACACACATTCTTATTTGCAATTACCTACCACTCCATGTCCGTCAACACGCGAAATGAAAAAAAAAAATCGCTTCTAAATAAAAATAGGAACATAGATATACAATTGCAATATACACATTCCCTCTTCCCACTATCTCATAATTTACTAATCGTGTCCAACCACACCACCGAAAAGGAGGTCATCTTCAATATTTTTGTTTCTTTCCGTTGTAGGATAACAGAAGAGGAGGTATCTCCAATTTAGGTTTAATCGCAAACAAAAATTGAAGTGCCCAAGCCCAAGTGCCTACGTCAATTATTCTGATACAGAAACATAGATCTCAATTTCTTCTTCCTTTTGACACCTCAACCTTGAAGATTCGATAAGATTAACTCATTTTATAGACGATTCCCTGAGAATCTATTTCTATATAATTAACGAATAAAATCTTTTTCAGCATTATTCCCACATCCATAAGTTTCCTTCCAAAACCAAGTAGAAAAAAAACAAAAATATCATCATATACCTACTTGGACGACATCGACGACGACGATACCTACGAATCGTACGTACACCAGCGTTGCCGAAGTTAACCAATCGTGCTTTTTTGACACGACAATTTTTTCTTGTGGCACAGTGGCACGAAACATTTCAATATCGCACACTTTATCATTGCCTATATCTTTAATATTGATGGAAAATTATATAATAAATTACAGAAATAAAGTTTTATTTTTTTAACAGAAGATTTATAGTTTTTTCATGGCAAGCAGTTTTTAAAATGTGACACGGCATTTTATTTTCTCGGCGGCAACGCTGATGTACACCATTCACCATACCATTTGTGTTTTGTGTATCACCACAAAAAAAAAAGTTGATTCTAAAGAGAGTGCGAACAGCGAAAATATAATATTCTCTTTCGACGGAAGTTTCGTGCACTAAATATCGTTGTGTGCGTATTTTGATTAACAAAATCGTTAAAAAGATGCTTTTTCAAAATTAAATATAAAATTGTTTATGCGTGTGATATGGTTTTCTTCACTTGGAACTTTAGCAAAAAATATTGAAATAAAATACAAAAATAATAATAAAGTTGTACATGGCATTTCAACCTGGGAAAACTACCATGTGTATAGATACTTTGAATTGTAAATTTTTACGTCTAAACAATATAAAATTGCAAAAAAATTTACAGCAGGATTTACAAAAATAATAAGAGATTCGAATAAATTAAAAACAAAAAATATTAAGAATAAAACATGCCAGCCCCAACGGGGAAAAGAAAAAAGTAGTATTGTTTTTGTATATATAAGTTTTTCAGACGTATAAAGTGGAAAAAAATAATTTTTTGTTTTGTTTCAAATAAAGTATCTACTTTCTGTTATAAAAAAAAAATATTGTTTGGCTCCGTTGAAAATTTAAGAAACTGCGCCAATAAACGAGCTTTAAATTAGTGTGAACTTACGTCCATTTTGTAGCTCAAATAATTTTTTTTTTTTTTTTTTTTTTTTATCCTATGAAAAGCATACATTCATTGACAGTTGAAAAACATTAACAACAAAATAAAAAAACAAATCACACATGAGCCCCTTGAGGGAATGCATAAATCAGCCAAAATAAAGGGGACAAAATGTGTAATTCCTTCCCTAAAAAGCACAAACTTTTGTAAAACATAAAATTGAGGACATATGTTTTAAGATATGTTCATGGACTAAATAATAAATTTTATTTCATCAAAATATCTTTTCAAATTTAGGAGATATATTAAGTTTTGTGCACGTAGTACCCTACATTTACGAGGAAGACCCACCCTTAAGCAATGAAATAATATGTAAAATCTTATCTAGTTCCATCGGAACGTTGTTAAAAGTGACTTGCGGACAGTCACGCAAATATTCAAAGAACTCAACATTAACATGGACACGACTATCAATAAAAGAGTTACTATTTTTTTTTTTGAAAATGCATTACAAATATCAGAAGATCTCGTTAACGAAGAATCATTATAAACAAAGTTTATTGGATCCCGTCAGACTTCTTTTTTGAATTTACAAAATTCCAAAACTTCTTTGGATCAAGCTTCGATGAAACCTCAATTTCCTTTAAGTAGGCAGACTATAAACTTTCAGAAAGGTTATTAAACTGCTCAAAAAGTGAAATATACACATTATGATCCAAAGTAGAAAGACTTTTAATATAATTTTTCCAAGCCTTATTTCTTTTGTTGCGAAGAGATGTGAGTTCTTTTGTATACCATGGATGTGAAACTTGGGTAATTTTAGACAGTTAAACATAAGAACAGATTTTGCTAAGCAGTTATTGAAAGTATTGTTTGAAACTTTGATCTGATGAAATACTACATAGTTACGAAATATTTTCTTATTGAATAAATAACGTATTGTCAAATTGAAGTCTGGTTATTTAATTCCACAACACTTAACAAGTTTTAGTAAGAACAATGGTATCATGCGGGAATGCCTGAGATATTTTGAAAATGTCAGTAGTTTTGCTGCGAATCCCTCTAACGATCTGGTAGAAGAGGAATAACCTATTTAGTTTTTAGAAGCAGGGATTTCCGAAGATTTTCTTGATTTCGAAGAGGTTACTTGAACTTATTCGGGGATCACGCAAGCAGTTTATTTGGGTCTTTATGTAGCTATACTTATGCCCTTTATCCAATTGAGCAACGCAAGCAACTCACAATGTTGGATGAAATTTTGATTGTGACTTGCGTTGCGTTGCTCAAGTGGACGAAAAGAGCCTTAGTATAAACTGATTCCAAAACAATACACTTTGCTTTTGCTGGAGAACTTTGTTTTTATTTCTTGAGCAAATCCTTAAAAGTACTTATGATTTGGCCCATGTTTTGATAAAAATTGTAGCTAATATGATTTTGTACAAAATAGACTTTTCATTTTACCATCAACCAATTTCGAGAAAAAAGTGTTAAATTGTTACAAAGTCCGTTTTCAGACAATATTGCACTTTTTCATATTGCGATTTTTGCTTAATTTTTTTTTTGTGGTTTTCCCATTAAGCCTAATCCACAAAAAAAAAAAATAAAATGCATGACTGGGTCGCACGAACTTGCTGTTGTTGCAAACTATGGAACTACAAACATTTTGATTCATGAAATTATGTACCATCAATCATATGTTTTGTTTTATGTTGTTTAGCTAAGACATCTTGTGCTGCATATTTAGCATTTTTATGTCGAATTCCTTTGAAATAAAAAGTTGACTTTTTTCGGACTAAAGTCGCTTTTTTTCGGACTAAAGTTGCTTTTTTTCCGAAAATCATGATCCATAGACAAGAAAAAGTTGCTTTTTTTCCCCTCAGATCAACTTTTCTTGAATCTCGATTTGATAGCAAGATTCACACATATTTTCACACATACTTAACAGATTTGATTTCTTCTGTCAGACGAGCAGTTTAATTATGTAGTTTGGTTTATTTTAATATAGATTTATCAAATAAAATAATTTTAAAATAATCTATTGGACGTGAAATTTGTTGTTAATAGCGCAATATGTCAATAAAGTGAACTTAAGTGAAATGTTTAGATCGCGTCTATAAAATATACACCACACAATTACAGAAAAAAAGCAACTTTGTTTTTTCAACATCCATAGGAAGGAAAAAAAGTCAACTTTTCCGATCAAATCTGAAAAAATCAAAGGAATTCGACATTAGCCAAAATCCTGATATGCTGTTATATTTAAAACATTGCAAGTAAACGCACACAAAGATGGCAGGTACCGTTAATAAGCTGATTCTGGAAAAAAAAATTAAGATGGTGGACATCACCATTGGCAAAAAATCTTTCATATAAAATTTTATCAAAATTGATAGTTTTTGAATATTTGATCAAAATTGTAAGAGCCGTTTTTTTCCGAATTTTCTCGAAAAGGGCTCATACGATTTTATATTATATTATAATTACTATATTTTTAATTATACTAGGCGTTTTTGCTTTGTTTGTTTCTTCCTAATTTGTTTTAAACCTAGCCTAAGTGTTATGTTGTATGTATGGTGTTTACTATTAGGTTTTGAATCCGGCAAGACTGGGCCAGTATTACGTATTACGATAATCGTTGAAAAACCCTCGTTTTCGTTCAAATGCGACTACGTGAGACGATTATCGTTTAAGCATTGTATATAAATTTCTATAGTACAACCATGGAGCAGCGCCATCTAAAGAAAGTTGTTAACTGCACATTTGGAGGTTCTTACATTTACTAAGTGTCTATTCTGTTACCCTAACAATAGTCGTCTACGAAACAAATTATTAATATATAATGTATTTTATTAGCTCTAAGATCCATATTTCCTTGACAAGAGTCGTAAACAAAACAAAAATAATATATGTTTACGACTGTTGTCAGGGTTACAGAATAGACAACTATTAAATGCACGAACCTTAAAATGTGTTTATCACACGCATGTTTCTTCTTACGAGTTGCATTTGGCCGTCGCACAGTGGTTTCGTTTGTATGGGAAGGGCGGTCAAAACTCAAAAATTAATTTTAAATGATAGAAAATAAAACCAGCGATTTATTTTAAATATTATTTAATTTTATTAATGACTTTATAGTATTTTATATTTATTTTTTTAGTATTAAAGCAATAAATTCAAAATATCTTGAGACAATGTCGATTTTTGTTTTTGTTTTAAATTTCTTTCGTTAGAAAGCAAAGGGTCTGACGTTAAAAGTAGTCTGTTCAATAAGTCAGTGTTAGTTGACAGCCTAGATATTTTTCTAGTATTGTTCGACCGAAAAAATTTAACGTCTTTGTTCTTCGCCTCTGCTGCCTCTTCAGTAAATTGTCCTATAGGCAATATGGCATGTTTCACAATTTGTGAAATAAGAACTTTGTGTACCGAAGCTGGCAATGGGTACCAAGGATATTCTTCAACAATTTCAAGAGCTGTATCTTGCGCATATATTTGGAAGGATTCTGCATTGATTGCAAAACAACTTGCCAAAGTTTTCAAAATTACAGCACATCTTTCAAGTATAGATTGCTTAACGCCAGTTATCTGAGACGATAAAGAAGGGTTTGCAAAAAATCTACGAGCAGTATTGCCATCGTTTGAATTTCCACCACCTTGTTTTGGCTTGTCAACTATCAATCCAATGGTTTTGAAGTCTGCTTGTATTCGTTTTTTTTTGGCGTCCAAAAGAGGTTTTTCAATATTTCCGGTTCGCCATTTTTTAAAATCTAATCTATATGCTAGATGAATGAAGAATTCAAAGAATCTTATCCACGCATGCAGTGGAGATATGCCGAAATCTAGAAATTCTTCGTTGATTGTTCTTTGTAAAGAGCTTTGAATATCATTCATGTTACTTGGCTTTGCTCCGCAAATATAACAAACCTGTTGGGAAGAAGTATGTGACAAGGCATTGCATACTTTACCGTCAACCATTGTCAATTTGAGGATGTGTTTTACATTTATAGAGCGGTCAGTTACTGTAATTATTGTTCCAGTTAAGTTATTTATCTGGTTCTGCATGTATTCCTGCTCAGCTCTGCTCAACTCTGTCGTTTCTTTTTTTAATTGAAAACGTATTGGTCGGCAATATCGAGTTGATCCTGGGCGAGGATTTTGCCATACAATTTTCTTTTCAGAATTAGAACTCTCTTGCGAAAAAAGTTGAATCGGAACATAAGATGTTATAAACATATCCGCATCACTGAATTCGCCAGACGTTCTTTGTTTATATTCGGACTGTCCACTGCTTCCATCAAATCCCCATTTCCCAATTAAAGTCAGATCACCTAAATCAAGAGTTTATTTAGTCACACTGAAATTTTTGTTTGTACATTAAGACGAACACTGCATTATTCTACCTCCTGTGATTAGATTAAGACTAGAGACACTGTTAGAATTGCAACTGGAGCTATATCGGCTGTAACAAACACGAGACATTTTTACCACAAACAAACACAAAAGAAAAAGTAGACAAGTTTTACAATAAAACACAAAACGTGGTTGGTAAGATATTTTAATTATTACCGAAATTAGTCTCCGAATTTTCAAAAATGTCCCGTTGGGATTCTACAATGCGTTGGGCAGTATGGTTAAGGAGACCTTGAAGGGTAACCTCGGCTGAAGAATCGGAAATGTTGATTATATCCAGCTCTGGGTAACATTTTTGTTTCGCTTGAAGAACCTTGGCATAGCTTGGAAAAATATCAACCTCAGTTTTTTTGTTTACCAAGTTCCTGATAACTTGGTACTGTTGTTTTGACAATTTTGCCTCGACCAAAATTTTCAAAGCATCATTTGAATCGAGTTGTCTTACTTTGAGATTGTCTGTAGACTGTCAATGTTTCAAAGCACAAGCAATGTCTTCATCGACTTCAACGATTTTAGCAATTCGTCTCCTCTTAGTGCGAGACGAGCTTTCAAAAAATGGTTTTTTTGGTCTCCCTTGATTATTTGGCGACTTTTTTTTTTCTGTTTGGGCCTCCTCCAAAGAACTAAAGTCTTCGATGAAGTCAAGCCAAATACTATTTTTAGATAAAAACACATTTTTTTTTCGGGAACAATCCTCCCACCTTCTATGAAAAGACTTACATAGCGTATTTATCTTTTTCTTAGCGCCTAAGCTTTCAATTTGATAAGTTTCTTTGAAAATGGTCCATGTTTCATTAATTTTGGCATCACTGCGACCTTTCTTCGCCGCATGCCATATGTTAAAAATATCAATTCGCTTGATCATATTGCTAGAATCTAAAAAAAAGTGGAAAACAGTGTTTTACTTCGGGTCGAAATTTTAGGACTTGCGCAAATTTGCGCAAAAAAAATCATATGTATTCTAAAAGAGGAAAAATAACTCAAAATTATTCTATAAGAATCATTGTGGGATTTTATGGGAATTTGATGTTTTGGCTCTTCAGAAAAACACGAAATATGAAAAAGTTCAAATTATGCACCATTTTCAATAGGAGTCAAAACATTAACTATATATTTTTTTTGAAGAAAATTATTAAAAAGCTATTAGTATACTTTATTTTAATATTCACATCACCTTTTTTTCAAAAATTTACTTTGAACAACAGACAAAAAATGGGTAAACCGCAATGTCGTATTTTCAGACTAACTTTTTTTATAAAACCGCGAAAAACACTGATCTTTGTGACGCGACTGACTGCCAACAACTAATTTTAGAATAGAAACCTTACTGCAACATAATTGTCCCGTTATCATAGATAATTATTGCATTAAAAAAAATTAATTTGTTCAACCTTGAAATTTTGACTTTTGGCCTATGGGAGAAACCACTGTGCGTCGTCTAGCCTTCGTTCTCGTAGTTGTCAATTTTTGTTTGTGTTGTGTTTATATGTCTGCCGGTTATGTACCATTTGGGAACAAAACGTGAATCCGAACAAACAAAAATTATTTTTAATAATATTGAAAAAACAACCATAACAAACGCACTTGCACTTATAAATAAACGAATTCCGGAATTGCAAAAAAACACTATTTGGTTCTTACATACACATTTTCCAATGCTCTTCTCGTTGAAATATTTGTTAATAATTCTCCGTCTTCGCCCCTTGGAACAATGTTTTCAATCCGAAAAGTAGTAGTTAATAAACATTTTAATATTTTTTAAGATAATATACCGCACTTCTCTAATTTAATACTCAAGTCTTAATTTGTTTCTATCAATTTTTGATATCTATTCACCGACGTGAAGTTAGATGTACTTTAAAAAGTATTTCTTTTTTTTATCTGGCAACATTTTTGTGGATCCATTTTCGTTTAATGTAATCGCTTTTGTTGCAACTATCGTATCCTTGACTATCGTTTTTTTGCCGTTCGTTTCGTAAAAGCTCTCATTTTATTTGGTAATCTTTCAATTTAAAAAAGCCAATTAACTTCAACCTTGTTTTGTTCATAATAAATTCTAGAAAACTTTTTTATGCAAAAACTTGAGCTCTTGATTTTATCCGTTTAGTACCTACCCGGTTCTACAACTAATTGGGTACCATCTGTTTAAAACTACTCGGGTATTACCCAAGTAATCAAGCCAAGACAAATGGGTATCTCGTCAACCGAGAAAAAAATAGGGTACTCGATATACTCGGTTTGTCTGATACCTTATTGTATCAGACAAATTTAGTCAAATAGTATGTCTTACAAATACGGAAGATTAACATCATAAAACAAACATGTTCGCAGTCGTGCGTCGCTTGTTCGGCCGCTACCAATAAGAAATTCTCATAATTGAAAACATAATATGCTAAACAAATTCATTTGTTGACATAATTCTTCCTTGAGTGTCGTAATGCAATCCACTCATTCAATTCATCTTAACACTTAACTAATCAATAGGAATGTAGACAATAGATACATTTTCTTAAGGAAAACAAAATACCGAGTCGAGTCGAACCTAACTTTCCACCTACAAGAAAGAATTTTTATTTGTATTTGAACTAAGGAAGCAGCATAAGTGCAAACAAAGTCTGAAAGGAGCTACCCAACCCACACGTATTTATAGTTTACGCAGTTCTTTTTTGATATTCAAGTTAAGAGTGGATAAAACAAAACCGACTGTCAATATTACGCATCTGACTTCATGTAGACGTTGACAGCCGTTCATGCAGCAAATACTTGCAGTATGCAAATATTAATATTTGCACTTTGAAAAGGAAGGTTCATGACACCCAGACAGCTCTTAGTAAAGGTTATTGACGTTACAGAGACATAACATCAAAACCAAATATGCGTATTACTATAACTATATAACTATAGTAGTGGCTAAATTAAATGTCCAGTTGGTCTTTAGAAATTGTTTTTATTCCTACCTACGTGAAGCCCATAATAAGCTACAATTGACAAATTAAAATGACTCAAACGTCTCTAATGGCTGGATACACTCTAAGCTTTGACTAAATGAATTTTACTTTTCATTTCTATTCAATTCTTTCAAAGTTGGTAGGTACTCAATTAATTAATTAGTTGAAAATGTAATTTAAATTATCTAATTGATTTTATCAACAGATGCATTGCTGTTATACTCAAGGTGAAATATGATTCATTTTATACCATACGTCAATTGAATACAGCCAGGAAATACTTGTTTTTCCCCATGATGGAAGTTGCGACTGTTTGGAGACACATTGCACGCTTGAGTCAGTTTTCCAAATTTGTAATAGTATTAAAAGTAATTTATATGTTTCATAGTTCTCATCGAAATACTTCTTATTTAGTGAATTTTGCAATACAAAATTGGCGAAACCATAATCTAATTTGAAAAAAAAAAAACTATAAAATGTGGTTTTCAATTTTCAAATACCTACCAAGAAAAAGAAATCAAAATTTCCAAACCACTTGGTGAGCGAAGAATGGGGAAGAATTTTATTTTATTTATTATAACATGTCTTTGTTGCCATCTCTTATCCTAGCTTGAGTCCCTAGCCGACGAGCCTTCGAATCCGACCCTAATAAGATCTTCTGGGTTGTATGAGAGAGAGTAACATTCTTCGTAAATAGATAAATTCCTTCTGAGCCGCGATTGGCAAGAGCAAATCTCAGCACTGATGTCATTTTTGGTTGAGATATTGGATCCCAGAGATAAACAAAGTCTTCGAAGTTTTGCCCGAGTCAATGATTTTGAGTTATATCTTAATTAACAGACAATTCTATTTTTCGCCATTTTCAATATTGGCAAATGCACCAGCCACAGCTCGCTTATTTCGTGCGATTATGTCTATGTCACCTGCAAAAGCGAATAATTAAACAGACTTTTGATAAATTGCACGACAGTGGTGTTGACTTGCTATTTGGGTACAATTGTATCGAGGACCTTCGTCCAGCCGAAGACCTTTCTCAACTCATCAAATAGTTCGGTGGTTCTTACAGGCCTTGACGGAGGAGCAAGATTTCTCTATCTTTATCCTCCACAAGCAGACGAATTCGGCAGCGATGCCGAGATACTAATCCATAAAAAGATGGTATGTATCGATCTGGAATTTGTTTTTTTTTCCCAAAATCTGTCGTGTGCGTAAGTTTGATCGACGGTTGACAGATTATCTGGCCTAAAACCACACTGGGATCAATTACTCGGCAATACGCATATTATGTCAGTGTGCCAACCACTCCAAAGTTGAAATTCATCGTTCATACTCTCGTCCGAAAGCATGACTGATTCGACTGCGTAGCTTTGCCGATTTTAGCAGTCGAACCCAAGCATGCACCACTACATAATATGGACTTCGCCAGCGCAACTCCACGAATTAGGCTTATGCTAAGATCAATCTAATTGTGTTAAAAGTCCATAGAAGACTACTTTTTTGATGAAATTATATGGGTGTGTTTTGTTAATAACTTTATTTATAAAATCTATGAGTACAGAGATCATGAAATGTTCAAGAAAACGATCCAGTATAACATCTGCTATAAGTTTTTTTTTCTTTTTTAAAGTTGGCACTATTATTTGCTAATAATCACGTTTACCGGATTTCCACTAGGCATCACGAGGCTTTTCAATTTCCATCTTCTTTCTCTTTTTTCTCTCTTTCGCACTTCATTGATGCAGGTCTCGCGCGAGGTTTAGTGGAAATCCGGTCGTGCCTACACAATTTGTAACAACTTTCATGGATAAAACGCAAAACTATTGTAAACATTTTCAGCCTTATTTATAAACTCATTTTAACGATTGAGTAAAGTTACGCGGCCTTTAATATGTCTCTACTCAAAAAATCTTTATATACAAAAAAAAAATATGTTGGGTAGAGGAAGAGTATAAGTTAAAATGACCTCATAGGTAGATTATAGCCTGCGAAAGCCCATACGATAACTTTGGCGCCAAAAATTGATAACGGATTTTTGTAGAAGGGACAAATACAAGATTTTTTTATTATGGGAGGGGGGCAGTTTTGTGAAAAAAGTACTAAAAATGAAAAAAAAATCATTAAAAAATAACGGAAATATCTAGAATTAAGTTTTATATCTTTTTTGAAAGCCAATACTCTGTTTAAGTAGCCAGTTTTTTAAATCAAGTGAAATCTATACTTTCAAACTCAAAATTGGTGAAAAAAAAAATGTTTAAAGTGTAATTTTCAAAACTTTGAGATTTTATATTATAAAATCGTAAAATACTTAAGCAAAAAAAAAATAAATTAAAAATTAAATTAAAATAGCAGTTTTGGTAATTTTTAATTTTCTCGAAAACTAGAAGACACAAAATAATTTTGTTTTCGGTTTCTGATTAAAAATAAATATGAGCAACGATTTCTGAGAAAAAAAATATAATATATAAGTGATAGACCACCCCCTCCAATAGTAAAAAATGTTTGTATTTGACCCCTCTACAAAAATCCGTTATCAATTGTCGGCGCCAAAGTTATCGTACTCGTGCCCATATTGGCATTTAAATGTCAGTTTTACACCAAATTTTCGAAACGTAATTTTTATATTAAAATCCAAGACATATACAAGAAATTTTGTTCCTTAAAAATGAATGTCTTTGTCAATTGTCGAATGAAGATCCGGTATTAATAAACTTTAAGAACAAAAATATAACATACAGATTACGGATTTAATTATTATTCTATTCCACTCCATCTCATAACGCTAAAACAGCTTATGGACTTTCTCTCTCTAACACAGTGATAATTGCATTGCTACATTGATGTTTATCGTAACCAGAGTTCTAGATGGGACGCTTTAAGCTCTAAGTAAATAACATGAATTAAAAAATCTTTATAAATAAGAATTTACTCGACAGTGAGTAAAGGCTGATTAAATTACTTGACGTTGCCTAGCTAATAAACCGTTCAATGGCATTTTAGCGAAATCTGATAAATAAGGCTGGCCCTACCCCAACATTCGAATTATAATAAAGTGAACTTATCAATCGTTAGTTTTTTTTTTTAAATATTACACTTATTTATATAAATTTGCTATGAAGATTTTTATTATTATCTGCCTCTATTAACTTTAATGTTTTAGAAATCTATCATGTTCGAATAATGATTTATTCGATTTTCTTTACGCATGGTGTCAGCTGATATTAAGGCCTATTAGTACAAAAACTAACGCTTTGTATGAGGAGTATGTGTGTCTGCTCGTCACCGGATGATATAGACAAAAGTGCCCTGATGGCTGGTAAATAAGGAACACTTGTTAATTTTAAGACTTGGCATCGTTCTCATTCATTGACATGAACACATAAACCAAGTTAATTTCGAATATTTTAACCTGTAAAAGTATTAGGCCTTTATTACCCTACAATAGTATAATAAGGTCTATTGATAAGGATTTAAAATTTTTTAATGTTGTTTTTGTTTACCGCAGAACTTTCAATTTTTCGTTTATTTATGTTATAGTTATTAAACTATGCCTTAAGTAAACAATAAAATTTGTTTATTCGGACAAACAGTTTTTATTTTATTTCAAACCGTCCTTAGCTTTTTATTATTACCCGCACCTACCTTACATATACAAAAACAAAAGTTATTAACAAGTAAACTATTTAAAAAATATGTAAACATTTCTTACCACATTATTTTCTTCAAGTAGCTTGATGTTTGTATTTTCCTCGCCTTCGCTGTTATCTGCATCATAATTTAAATTTCCGTGACGATTTTTGTAATAAAAATTTGATCCAGAATTTCCATTTACTAAGCTAACTGTGACTGCAGCAATTGTGATTAAAACTGTGCCCACCAGTGACGATTTCATTCTTCTGCGTTATATATATTTATATTTAACCTTTAAATATCTGTCCTTTTATTAAACAAAGAAAAATGTTAAATGAAGATTGGATTGACAAATATTGTTTTAAAATATTATACATAGCGTTTAGATGTAAAGGGTTTTTCAATACGGTTAGAGTTTGACAACCAGAGGGCCTATTCACCCGTGTAACTTCCCATTGCGATTTGGCTAAATTGACTGTATGGTAGATCATATTATATTTTTCAGACGCCCCGCCAAAATAATATGGTCTCCACAGATTATCAACATTATTCCGTTATTAAAAAACCCTATTGTATGCATGTGTTTATAGTTTTTTATATTTCCCAATTACAACTTATCATTATCAGTATTATCACTTTCAAAAGTTCTAGGTTTTTTTTTAAGATTTTTTAATAATAAACACCTTTTGACATTTACACCTTCTTAAATATATTGTTTGGCGGGTTCTGATAGCGCAAATATAAACAACTTCGGTTACTAGACTATAGATTCCTAAGCTTGTCATTCTGCTCATTTGTTGTTGTAATTTTCAAAGACTTCATGGTAAAATTTTCTATTGATTATTAGATAAATATAGATACCTAGATAAGTTCTTGAATTTTTCAAAACAGTTTTACAAAGTGATTTCCTAAGAATAAGGACATGGCAATACTGCCGTCTGTCTGAAATGACATCATTATATTACTAAATAAAGAATTACAATATAATGTTTATAATATAAATAAAACAATAAGTATTAATAAATTGCATAAAATCAAATGAGTAAAAAAATTAAGATTTTTATCTATAAAACAATTTTTATGATTTATAACATAAAATTAGAAGTAAAAAAATAAAAATTTGTAAGAAAAAATTATGGCGATCAAATCTGCAAACTGTTTCGGCGATACGTCATCATTTGACGTAGACAAAAACAAAGTGAATTCGTTGGATACGGCAAGTTGGTTGGTAAGGAATCAGTTTGGAATAGTTTTTTTTTAATTGTTTTAAGATAAGATGAGATAAGATAATGTATTTATTTCACTTCAATTTACAATAAAAGTTGCAAAGTTTTTTGTCTTTTTCTTACCAAGTTAAACAATTAATTCAAAAAATTAAAGACTAAATTAAAGTTAATACAAATTACATCAACCATGAATTATGTAATGAAATAATTGTATATGATATACACTTTGTGGTACGAACACCAGTAGTAAGTGTATTATTCAAAAAATAAATAGTCGTTATTTTGTATAAGTAAAGCCTCGTCGAGAGTATAGTAGATAAAGCAAAATTCAATATAAAGAGATTAATCAAAACTTATATTAACTTTTTGAGAAAAGTGAAGAAACAAAAAGGAAAGTTCTGTAGAAATTTTTAGGGAAAATTGTTAATTTTAATATGGGTTTATAAGAAATTAAATAAATTCAGCTAGGCAGGTAAACAATAACTTACGTTGGTTAAGTAACTACAAGAATCAAATCTTCTACACCTGATCTGGATAGAAGCCAATTTCTGAGGTTTTTTAAAGTTATTTAAAGTTATTTAATCCATCACTATTGATTACATCGGCTGGAAGTTTATTATATATATGAGGCGCTATAACAGTAGCAAAACGTCTAACACGTTCGGTTCTAGCTCCTGGAACTACAGAGAATATCCAAAATTACTTCTCCTTAAGTTGTTAAAACCACCTCGCAGGTAAAACAGTCTCAGTACTTTTTATACATATAAATATCTGATTGGTAATATACTGATTGTCCTAAACAATGGATATGAGTGCTCCCATTTTGACTTGTAAAGCATAACTCTAACTATCTTTTTTTGTGCTGTAATAAGAGGTTGCAGATTACTATAGAATGCACCACCCCAACAAGAAATACCATAATATTCCAAACGAGAGTTGACTAAAGCATAGTAAATTGAAGTAAGTAATTTCGGTGGCACTAGCTTACGGAATATCTTGTTTAAAACAAAATACATATTTTTTTTCACACTTTTTATATATTGTTTACAATTCAGTTTACTATCTAAGGTAACTCCTAGGTACTTAAATTGAGACACTGGTTCAAGTTGTATGCAGGACTCGTCATAACAACTGCGACGATCGCAGTTTGTTTCGTGTAGACCAGTTCCGTGGATAAAATACTCGTTTGTTAGAGAGAAGCACATTACTTTAGATTTGCATCTAAGTATCAGTTTATGATGCTTAAACAAACTTCCCAAGAGATTTAAGTCCATGTTCATTATGACTGACAGATCAACAAAGAACGAGGCAGCATATGTATGTTAGTGCCAGATCATCAGTATAATATGCTATTATCTTACCATATATAAAGGAAGCTTAAAAATTGAATTTAAATAAATGAGAAAGAAAATGGACCAATGACTGAACCTTGTGGAACTCCAACATTTGAACAGAAAATTGAAACACTCATGACGTCATTAGCACGAACATATTGTTTTCTATTCTGTAAATAGGATGAGAACAAGTTCAAAATATTACCTCTGAAGCCATAGCTAAAGAGTATTTTCAACAGTAGGTTATGATCTACTAAGTCGAAAGCTTTTGTCAGATCTAAAAACATGACAGCCGTTTTGTTACCTTTGTCAATTTCCAGATTTATATGTTCTAAAACTGACAATAGCATCTTCAGTAGATTTTCCTTTTGTAAAGCCTAATTGGAATTTATCAAAAACTTTATCATTTTTTTAGTAATTAGTTTTTCAAATATTTTAGAAAAAACATAGCGAAATTGGTCTATAATTGTTAGGATCACATTTGTTACCTGTTTTGTATATTGGGGCTATTATTGCATTTTTTAGGTATTCCGGGAATATGCCATCTAGAAAGCTAGAGTTTACAAGATATGTCAAAGGCTTAATGATGACGTTATTAATTTTTTTAATTAAGAAGCTACTAAAACCGTCAATGCCACAGGAGTTTTTCAATTTCAGGTTAGCGATCACTGTAAATATTTCATCTTCAGTCACCGGACCAAAATAGAAAGACGCCAATATTTCAATATCGGTAAAAGAATTATGATTTGAGGGTCAGAAGAGAAGTAAGACTGATTGTTTTGCGCTACATTTTTGAAAAGTTATTTGCAATATCAACATCAATATCTGAAACAGTATATTGAGAGAATTTAATTATTTTCCAACCGAAAATGGTTTCATTTTTATTTAAAAAAAAAAAAATCTGTAGAAAGGCACTTTAACACTAATCTAAGATCCAGATCAAATCTGCTTATTTGATCTTTTTTAACCAACTTTAATGGTAAACTGAACTTTAATGAAACTGAACCAAATCAAGGTTCAACCTTTTTAACCATCTTGTCTAATCACAAATGTTTTTTTTTTCAATGTTAAATTTACCTTAGAGGAGAAAAAGATTCTTATAGTTGCCTCTTGAAAGTCAACTTGTTTGTAAACACTTGAAATTGAATATTCTTCTTTTATGTAAATACAAATGACAAGGGAAACGGTATTGGGAGGAAACATTTACAAAATTGCCTAAAAATTGATAAAAAATTAAAATTCAAGTGGCTGATTCTGATCTTAGGACAGAAAAATTGTAAGAAAACAAATTGCATTCTGAACCTACGTTAACATAAAGAAATCAGGTAAATTGAAATTCTTTATGTAAAAAATTGTGAACTTTGTGAAATTGTAATTGGTTTAATTTCGAAGGATAAAATTTGTGTTTGGCTTGAAATGAAATTTTTTTGTTTCATATTTTTTTGTAAAACGGGATCCACATGTAGCCCCATTGAGTATTTCAACAGCTTTTGTTAAAATTAATAACATCAGCGTACCTCTTGGGAAGGTGAGATAATGTGGCTACCTTGTTTTTATTTACTCTGATACATAGTTGTTTACCCACACGAATTCTTATCCCGTATTTATTTGTTTTTTGAAATAGTTAAACAACCTTAGCTACGAGTTTCACTGTCACCATACAGATATTTTCGTGGCATAATTATGTATGTCGGAATGTCGGTAGATCACTTTCACTGTTTAGAAAATATTTCCCCTGTTTTCATTTTTGTTTGTTAAATTAACATTAAAAATTATTATTAGAAAAATCATATACCTATACCTTAAATACTTGTTATACAAATTGCATTCTAATTGGGCTATTAATTAGAACTATGTGCATTGTGCATACCTAACTTACTTATTTCTATTTGCATTTTAATAGTTCAAACAAAGTGCTAGGTTTTTAAACAATTTTGCTTTAATAACTTTGGGGAAGTACCTGTGTATATACGTACAAAAGTGATAATTTATTTATTAACTGAAAAGGCAATTAAGAAGATATATATGTAGGTATATGTATGTGTATGTACTACCTAAATAGCTTATGTTGACATGTGGGGGAATGGTATATTATACTATAAAAAATATAATATATATATATAGATTTAAATAAAACAGTTTAAAAGATCTTGATAAAATCTTGTGAACGTACTTGCAGTGATTCTTAGCAATTTGGACTTAAATAGCATTTAAATTTATGCAATATTTATAAAGTGTAATAGCACTACTTGAATTAAATATCAAATATCAAAACATATTGAGTAAGTGATAAAAAAAAGCGTTTAAAAAAAACAGTTCTAAGGGCTTGTTTCACAGTCTCTAAGTATAAGTTTCAAGTTGTGTTGTTTTCTGTCAAAAAAAAGTTCTAGCTTAATTGAAACTTATTTAGATATTGTGAAGCAAGTAAAGTACCATTTGAAAACTTTTTTCAAAATATTGTTCTCTCTGAAAAATATCACCGTGGCGTTGACAACAAAGCACTCATATAAAATTTTATCAAAACTAGATTGAATATTTTTCAAGACAAATGGAATTATCGTAAAGCGTTATTCAAAGACCTGTGATAAAAACAAAAAATTGTTAACGGCAACACTGCCATAACCATTAATTAAAACTCATAGAAGGATTATAGATACGGCAGTCAGTCGTTGTCGCCGCTCAAACGAATAAGTCGCCTTCTGCGTAATGTAAATTTGCTATATCTTATAAATTAAATAAAAATTGTTTCTTTCAAATTAAAAGTTTCTTTGGTTCATCTTGACAAAATAATGTCCGGGCATATTAACTTAGGAATATATTGTATCAAGTTTAGATGGGCCTAACCAGACCCACTCTGTTTCGCCTTTTCTTTAATCGCAATTGAAAATAACATGTTTGATTGTCAAAAATTTTTTTTACGAATGCCTAGCTCTATAGTATAAGTACCTACACTTACGACCCAAACGCAAAATAGTTGGCCTACCTTGCTTTGGACAAAGAAAAAATACTTTCCATGCTGAAACTAATTAATTTTAATAAAATAAATTATATTCCAAAACTATACTAAAAAGAGACTTCTTTTTTCTTTAAAATGACTGCAAACAAATATTATAAAGAATGTATTACGAATAAATTTACGGTAAAAATGTAAAAAGGGTAAGAACTAAGAGCATAATAGTTGGCCTACTCTTTTTTAGATGCAAAATAGTTGGCCTAGTGCTGTTTATACAGGGTAATTCGCATAAAATGCGGCAAAAAGATAGATCATGTAGATTTGTCTGAGTTAATACCTTAAATTAATGAAAGAGGGGGGGATGTTTCTCCCGTTTTTAGGTGGGAGGGGCAATTTTCAATGAAATATGACTTAAAACAGAAAAAAAAATATTTAAAACCAACGGTAACACTTACAATGTCATACTATACCTTTTTGTAAAACCAGATGTATCTTCTCTAATTGTATTTATTAATAAAGTAGTTTTAATAAACAATTTTTGAAAAATTAATTCTCATACTCAAAATTAAAAAAAAAAAAAATGAAGAAACAAAAAATTCAAACTATGTTTTTTCAAAAATTTTTATCATTAACAACTATTTTTGACTCCAAAATTCAAAGTTCTGGTTTATTCATAGTCAAAAACAGAAAACCACATGTTCATATGTATTGTTCTTTCTAGAAAATAACTGGGACTGGGCCCAAATGTCTATATGAATTAAAGAATTAACCTTCCTTTTATTATTTTTTTTAAATATATAGCGTTTCGTGATAATACCTGCAAATAGACCTGATATTTTTTTTATTTCATAAGAATTAAAAAAAGGTTTTGTTAGAAAAAAGTTGTTTTACATAAATGTTTTTTTTTTCAAAAGTACAATACATTTGAACATGCAGTTTTCTGTTTCTGTCTATAAGTAAATAAGAACTTTGAATTTCAGAATCAAAAATAGTTCTTAATAACGAAAAATTTTGAAAAAAAATTGTTTGAATTTTTTTTTTAATTATTTTTTTTTTAAATTTTGAGTATGAGAATTAATTTTTTCAAAAATTGTTTATTAAAACTTCTTTATTAATAAATACAATTAAAGAAGATACATCTGGTTTTACAAAAAGGTATAGTATGACATTGTAAGTGTTACCGTTGGTTTTAAATATTTGTTTTTCTGTTTTAAGTCATATTTCATTGAAAATTGCCCCTCCCACCTAAAAAGGGGAGAAACACCCCTCCCCCTCTTTCATTGATTTAAGGTATTAACTCAGACAAAGCTACATGATCTATCTTTTTGCCGCATTTTATGCGAATTACCCTGTATAAACAGCACTAGGCCAACTATTTTGCATCTAAAAAAGAGTAGGCCAACTATTATGCTCTTACCCTTTTTACATTTTTACCGTAAATTTATTCGTAATACATTTTTTATAATATTTGTTTGCAGTCATTTTAAAGAAAAAATACGTCTCTTTTTAATATAGTTTTGGAATATAATTTATTTTATTAAAATTAATTAGTTTCAGCATGGAAAGTATTTTTGCCTTGTCCAAAGCAAGGTAGGCCAACTATTTTGCGTTTGGGCTCGTATAATGGCAAGTAAAAATGATTAGCTTTATTCTGTTTCGCTGCCTGTTTAAATGTATAAACAACTATCTGGCCATTCAGTTGAGCTTAACCGATTTTCTTCAAGCTTGGTACATACTTCATAATCTTAGAGCTTAATAAATCTTGAAAAAAAAAAACTACGATCAATTTTAATAAAGTTTTTTTTTAGAAAAAGCTTATTCAAGTACCTCCTGTGGTACGGTTTTTTTTTTGTTCTCTCCCAAACGGCTACACTGATTTTGGTATAATTTTGTATTTGGATAGTCTTGCTACTATTTTATATTTATTATATTGGTTCTATAGAAATGATAAGGTTCTTATATTCTTTGCCGAAAGTTAGAAACTTAATCTTGACAAATGATGATCTTGAAGGATTTGCCAGTTCATCAGAAGGAATTGCGCTTCTAAACAAAACTTAAAGGGGTAAGCTCAGTTTGAACCTAGAATCTCTTTTTTAGGTTAAAAAATTTCAACATATTCAGATTCAGAACATTACTTTTTGTCATATGATGTTAATGTATATAAGTAATCACTAAGTTGATATCGAATTTCGGATAAGAACTTGTTGTTGTTTTTCGAACTCTTTATATGGTTTTAGTTCAGAAGTAGGTACTATATCTGTCTTCGATTCATCCATGGATACAAAAGTCAAATCGAACTGATTAATATTGAAATAAACAACCCAAAATAATGAGTAAGGACTCATCACTATAATTTGTTATCAAAATATTTTTAACTAGACAAAAAATCACACGCCGACAAGCCGTGACTAATTTGTAACATTCATGTGAATGATATACTTTAATTTAAAATGTTAACAATAAATTAATCAGTTATTGAGAATTTAGAAAAAAACAAAAACAAAATTATTGAATTTATTCTCTAGAGTCTAGAAGGAATGACCAATAAGAACGCCTATTTTACTTGCTCACCTTGTACACATGATGTTTGACGGAAATCCGTTAAATAATGTCTTAGGCTGTATTTTGGTGACCGTATAATCGCAATCAAGAATCAAGAACGGAAATCAGAGAGACCGACACAGATGAACGTCATGACGAATAATATATTTTTGGATATATCTATCATTTTAATTTAAGTTTTAAATAAAACCTCGCATTTATTACACGAAACCAATACTTGCTTTATTAAGCAAGTAAAAACAGATTATCAAAGTCTACAACAAGAGAAAAGTGGTGATATTTTTATTTTAAACTACATAATAAACAAGACATTTAGAGGCTTATAATGGATTGCAATATCTGCAAATATCCGCCTCGGTTCTGCCAGACTTTAATAGACTTTTTTTATCAAGTTTTCGCATAATTGCGTTTGTTTATTTAGCGAATACAAATTTTGATATTTATAGTGCATAATTAATAATCTGTCAAAAACCGATGTGCTTGTCCCTAAAAGAAATTATGACGAACACTGACGTTCGCGTACAGCAAAACAGGAAGCTTGAAACATCAGAGTATGTAGCATGCTGCATGCGTATCCGATGAGTGGAAAACTCAGCATCGCGTGTGCTCGTTAGTCATTCATGGACAACATGATCGGTCTTTATCAGTGTGCTTTTAAACAAGCGGATGATAAAAACACTGGAACACCCAAGTCGATACACTATACAGTTAAACACAACACCTCTTCATATTCTTCAAGGCTTCTTATTACAGAATTTGTACAGATGAGCTCTACTACCATGTCTAACGTTGATCCTAACTTTAAAATCAAACAAAGGATCACTTTTGCTAATCACTGTTTTATACTCTGATCAATGATTATCTGAGTCCATCTCTTTACCTAGTGCTGGGCTATGACATGTCAAAATCGGATGAGTAGTTGCTTGGAAGCTTTGAGCGCAAAATCCAAAATATGACTGGTTCTTCTAGGGACATGACATGTTGACAAGAAGAGAAAAGTTCTAAAATTGGGTAACATTTACAACCTTTGGTTGTTTGACATTAAAAAAATATACTTTTGATAAAAATGTTGGTATATTTTCTTTAAGTGCATTATTAAAACCCCTCTCCTTTTTACTCGCGATTATAGGTACTATAAAGCAAGTTTTGTATTGCGTAAAAAAAATTTTGAGATAACAATCAAACATGGCATTACGATGATAGAGAACATGAAAAAAGTAAGTCCGACAATTCTGTCTGTCTGTCTGTCTCTCTGTCCGTCTGTCAGTCTTGATGTATCGACACCTACAGCCAAAACGGATGGGCCGATTTCCTTCAAACTTGGTACTCTGTATTTTTAGAACAATATGCCCAGGCGTATTTTTTATTTTTATCCTAAGTCTGAAAATAACGGTACCTGCCATCTAAACATAATAAACAATTCAATTTTTCTCGAAAAAAATACGATCGATTTTGATAAAACTTAACATGACTGATTTTTTGAAAACAGTGATGTTAAGACAAAAAACAAATTTACAACTAGATTTTTAACGGTATGGCAAGTACAAGCGATTTAGACAATTCCATTTTTCACGTAAAAATACTATCGATTTTTATAAAAATTCGTAAAATGGATTTGTAGCCAAAGGTTATGATTTTCATTTTTGCAGAATAAGTTTACATATTAACGGAAACTGGCAAATAAGCCTTAAAGACAATCCAATTTTTCTTGTAAAATATACTATAGATTTTGATAAAATTTAGCGTAACTGATTTTTTTCGAATAATGAGATTTTCAAAATCACCTTATTAACGGTACCTGTCATATAAACGCTACAGAAAATCCAATTTTTCTCGAAAAAAATACGAGCGATTTTGATTAAATTTTGACTGATTCGTTGCCAATGACGGAGTTTTTCGTTTTTTTTTTCAAAATTACCTTATTAACGGTACCTGCCACATAAGTTCTATAGAAAATCACATAAGTTCTATAGAAAATCAGATTTTTCTCGAAAAAAATACAATCGATTTTGATAAGTTTTTGTGTGACTGATTTTTTACCAATAAGGTAAAAAGACATCGCAATTAAAATTTAAAATGTGGAGCTTCCAACAAGAGGTTTTAGTTAAAATTAATTTAAACCTCTTGTTGGAAGACTCTACATTTAAACAGATTAAATATTTTCAAAAATCAATGAGATCTCGTCGCGTCGTTCGTCTCGATTGCGGTTGTCAATTATAGCAATCGAAATTTGTCGATCATTTCGATTGGTTTTATTTAATGTTTTTTTTTTATTTGGCAGCTGTTTTGATGTAATAAGATTTTTTAAGAGTAATCGATAATCGAAGAAAGTCGATCATCGATTACAAAATCGACAATCGCAATAGTGACCTATGAGTCCTACAGACAAATTGGCATATTTACTTGTAAACTAATATTATTTATTCTTATTGCATACGCAATATTTTTTTAATTACTGCTTTGCAGATGCTGTCCTTATCATATCTTTACAAAAAGATAGAGAGAGAGCAACAGTGAAAGGACGATCGGTCAATCGTTTTATTTTTACGGAATCTACCCCTAGGTTATCGAGTATTGGATTTTTTTTTTTTTGATATTCCTTTGTCAGTGAACGTATGTTTTTTGATACGATAGATGCGAGGTAGACGTATGTATAATTAATTTTAATTTACAAATTTTGCTGGAAAAGTTTTAGATATTTGATTTGTTCACTTATAGTTTGTTTAATATTAATTAAAAGTGTTGCAGGATGATTTCATAATGTTTTATCGTTTGGATGACATAAGGTCTGCGGACATAATGTCCATGCACATTATGTCCGCCTTAAATAGACATAATGTCCATTGACATTATGATCAATCAGGAAAGAGTCATAAGGTCCATGGACACAATGTCTGTATTGAATTTTTTTTTCGCCCGAAATTTTAAGGCATGTAATTTAATGAAGCGAAAAAATTCCTAAAAAATTTAATAAAAAAAACTTAACAATAAATTGCCAAACAAAAAATAGCAAAAGAACAAATTCCAAAATAAATATATCGAAATGTTGATTGCGAATTGATAATAAAACAAAATGAATAGAAAACAAAACGTAAATTCACCAATTAAGGTGAAACAAAGAAATTCCAAATGAATGAACTGATTTTGAGTGGGTGCTTCTTTAAAGATTTCTGTGTCAATGGACCTTATGACTGTTTTGTACTTGGACCTTATGACTAATTGCTATCGGTCTTAATGTGCATAGGGCTTTTTAGGTAACAACGATATATTTCTTTCTCGTTCGCAGAGCAGTGTCAAAATCAGCAGTACGCGGATGACAGCTGAACATTTTTTTTATCATTGTTGAAAAATTGATTTAAAACAATAGCGGAAATATTAATGTTGTGCGCGAAAATTGTTAATAGTGTATTATTAAACCATTTAGTCACGTAAATCTCAAATTTCACAGGAGAAAAGAGATTACTTACTAAATTCTTTTACAAGATTTTGAGTTTGACAATTTGAAAAAAGCGCGATACATAATTTCAATCTGTCATCCGCGTAGTGTGAGCTGTCAATATTTTTTGAAAATATGGTAAAATTCTATATGGACATAATGACCGCGGACCTTATGTCATCCCACCTTTTTTTTCGCCCCAGAACCAATTTTAAGTAACAAAATATAAACCACGTCTAGAGAACACAAAATCAAGATTAATAACAAATGCCTGAGTTATATAATAAATTTATTTTAATATTATTTAATTTTCTTTAAAATTCGAAAACATATAATCCCAGTGCTGTCACTGCGTAATCAATATAATTTTCTATTCGGCTATGAATAAAATTTTAAGATCAAATCTGAATTTGCCAAATCTGACAACAAGAAAAGAAGATTGCCTGTATAGAGTCCCCGTAAAAAATTGAATCACACCAGGGAAACTCGCAACATGAGTCGTTTAATCGTATCAGTAAATACCTAAAACAATTGTTTTTATATTGTACACCGTTAAAAGTTGGCATAATGTGTCACTAGGATATATTGTTTACTTTTAAACCAAACCTATTTTATCTTATGTTTACGCACGAAAGATATATGACGTACAAAATAATTTATCTCTCTCGCTCTCAATTTGTTTCGCCGGAAGTTGTTTGTTTTTAACGGTTATAGATATCAACACAGGTGTTTATTATTATTTATTTGCGCGGAGTGTATATTCCACTACTCTTTTTTCCAATTTACAAGGCCATATAAATGAATAGATTAGATAGGTTTATTTTTTTTTAAATTAGATAGGTAAATAAAAAGTAAGTGTTATAGTAGACAAGAGTAGTTTCTAAGATTCATAAATGTCACTTTTTAAATAAAATCGAAATACAGATTTAAGATTCATTTCATATTAGACATCAATTTAGAATACATATTGGGGGATTCACTTCTTTTAAGGACATTGATTCTATTAATTTATTGTAAATTGTATCGTTCAAACGATTATTTCACCACGATCACCGATCGATCTCATCACAAATGCTAACAAGTCTGTTTGTATTAAACTTCAAACGAGAACGGGAAGTAACATAAACAATAGTTTGAATGACAAACAATACAACTTGGATCCGATTCACTGCACATTTCGCACCGCTTTATCAATTTTACGATAGCAAAAATAAATAAAATAGAAAACTGATTTTCATATGAACCAATTTTTAAATTGCACACACATGTTCTTATTACTTTTTCTTCTATTTTTAAAAAAGCACGCATACAAAAATTATATACCCATCGAGGCCAAAACTATGCATATGGATATATTAATTTACATTATTATAAGTTTCGAATAAAAAAAAACGATGTTAAATTATTATTCACTTCTTTTTTGTCATAAAAAATATCTACGCGCAAAAACTTAAAATCTACTTAGTAGACGTCATTAAAGCAACGATTAAATTAATTAACTATTAAACATATAAAACTATATTGTTTTTAATAACTTAAAAATAAAAACTCAAATATTTATTTTGTTTACCACGTACAGAGCTCTTTAACTACGCGCTACGAGATATCGAATAAAACTGATATTGTAAACTTGTACCTATGCTCTTTAAACGTGGATTAGTTATTTCGTTGCACTTAAACTCGAGTGTTGTGTGACTACCGCTAACAGGTATTTTTATTAAAACACGTACGATCTACAGGTGTTTGTTATAACCAGTGATGCCTATTTTTCGAGAAAAAAAAAAACTGTATTCACTACTTTATTGCTATACGCACTAGATATTATGAAGTTAATAATATCACATGCAATAAGTAGACCCCTATTTTTGATGTCTGAACAATTTATAAAGTTATCTTTTTTTGCGAAAGAATTTCTGGAATTTAAACAATGAATGTAAACCTTATCATAACGTATGGTACATAAATAAATCTGAGAAAAAAAATAATAATTATTATCTTAGGGAGCAGCACTGTTGTTAGCCTTTTTGTTTTCATAGTTTATGCTCTCAGAGCGTAAATACTTCTTAGTTCTTCTTATTAGTTCTCTAAAGAAGCTCGTGCTCTGATAAAAAAAACAACAAGAGCAAGAGTAGGCCTTCTTAACTGAGCTCATAATGGGTTTAATAAAAAAGAGAAACTTGGAAGACTTATCATTTATTTTAATTTAAAAATAAAATAAAACGCCGACTGGGTCACACGAACTTGCTCTTGTAGAAAACTATGGAACGACTACGGAAATTTAAATTTATTAAATTCTAAAGAAATTTCGAAAAATATAAAAAAAAATCGCTTAAAAGTGAGATCAAGTTGTATGGCAGCTATCATTAAACTGTTGTTTAACAAAAAACTATGAATCCCAAAAAAAAAAAAAAAAGAATCGGCTCAGCCATTATCAAGTTATGGCCAAATTAGTAAAAACCGTTTACGCAAAATCTCCGTTATTTGGATTGTTAGCCAAATACCTGAAATACAGTTATGTTAAGACTACTGCAAATATAACGTTTTATTAAAATCGTTAGAGTTGTTTCGAGAAAATTTGGAAAAACTAAAAACGTTATATGGCAGGTACCCGTTAAAACCTCGAATATTTTTATACACGAAACCAATACTTGCCCTATTGAGCAAGTAAAAAGTAATACGTTGTAGATATGTAAGTGTGAAGCTGTTTTTATCAGATAGCAACGTCTCTTTAGTTGACTTGACACTCTCTTTTAGTGGAAAAAGTTATATGTTGTTGACACCTTGACTTGACAACGCTTGTGGATGACTAATTAATCTGAATTTCGACATTTATACTTCATTGGCTTTATAGGGATTAAAAATAAAGTTTGGTTAGTCAGATTCACTTCCGAATTTCGATATTTAAAATTAAAATTAAATTAATTAGCAAAAGTTTATTCGCATAAATGTGTTTTACCAAAATTGTCTTCTTAGACATCAAATCACAAATATTTGTGCAAATTGGAGGACATCCTGTATGAGTCATCATATATGTACCATTGAGTTTATATACACATAGAGGAATCAAGATCATGGTTTCCCCTAATTCCCTGTAACCAAAAAAACACTCAAACCGAAACGAACTAAATTCTTCTGCATACATTTGCATTTGTTTTTCTTTATTTCTCTTACCGTTTAACTCAAGAATAATTGCTACAAGAGTAAAAAAAAAAAACAAGTCGATAGTAACGACATCCTACGAGCATGGTTTGAAACTTACACATGATTTTTCTATGATGTATAAACTCAATGGTCATACACTTAAACAACCTTTAATTTGGGGTTGTGTTCTGGGTTACTTCCCTGCGACGGACCCATGCCGTATTTTATTAGCTTAACTTAGAGCCTTGTTCAGTCAGATGAAATGCACAATGCACATGGAGGCATGGATCTTTCATCTACATTTTCCACATAGTTCAGTTTTAAGACTTTAATTACAAACTGACTCCGAGTGATTGTAATTTGCACACGTTCTTCAAATTAAGAGGGGTTTTAGATTAAGATGTCGACGTACTCAATGAGATGGAAAAATTAAGTGTTGTACATTTGTCTTTAACGGCTAAATTTAAGATCTTTCTTTTTTTTGGCAACGTGTCTGAAATTATGCTCAAGGGTGAAATATTAAGCATTGGATATTACGGGGTCATTGTTTAAAGGAGCTTTCACACCAAACGAAGAAAGTGTTAGCAGCAAGTGTTTCAAAAATTATCGCTTACATGCAAACAAAGGAATCAATCTGGGGTAACGACTTTTCGGATCGTTCCACCGTGAGAGTTTTTCTTACTGCGAGTACTTTCTGCTTTGTGAATAATGTGAAGGCGTGAAAGCACTTTAAAAGAAGGAATGCGACAAACTTTATCATTTGAACACTGTTTTTATACAGGGTGATTGGTATAAGATGCACCGAACAGCTTGAGCGTGTAGGTGGGGTTAAGACAAGAAAAAAATCGTATGGGAGGGGGGTCAATTTCCCCCCGTTTAGGCGGGATAGGGGCAATTTTCTAAAAAATTGACTTAAATCAGAAAAAAAATTATTTAAAAACAACGGTGAATGATACAAAGACTTGTTATATCTTTTTGGAAAGCCAGAAAACTACTCTTTTATGTTATTTTCAAATTTAGTTATTTAAGTAAACAGTTTAAAAAAAAAAAATTTCAAACTCAAAATTTTGAAAAAAAAAATTAAAAAAAAAAGTTTTAACTAATTTTTTTAAAATTTTATGTAATTAACTATTATTTTTTTTTTCAAAATTCAATGCTCTTATTAATTTTTAGTCAAAAACAGAAAACCGGATGCCAAAATGTATCTTAGTTTTTGAGAAATTAAAAAAAAATAAAAGTAAAACTAGTAAGTAAAGTAAAAAGTTAATTCGTTTTTTTTATTATTTGATTAAAATCGGATGGTATGTAAAAAAAAATAAGAAAGGGATAATTCCCTAATTAATAATTGACCTAAGCAGGTCAAATTTGGGAAAACAAAAAAAAAAGTGTTTTTCTTGGAAAAAAATCCTTGTAGTTTTTGTTAATTTCTCAAAAACTAAGATACATTTTAGCATCCGGTTTTCTGACTAAAAATTAATAAAAGCATTGAATTTTGAAAAAAAAAATAATAGTTAATTACATAAAATTTCAAAAAAAATTAGTTTAAACATTTTTTTTAAAAATTTTGAGTTTGAAAATTAATTTTTTTAAAACTGTTCACTCAAACAACTTAATTTAGAAATAAAATAAAAGAGTAGTTTTCTGGCTTTTCAAAAAGATATAACAAGTCAAGTATCATTCACCGTTGTTTTTAAATACATTTTTTTCTGATTTAAGTCAATTTTTTAGAAAATTTCCCCTCCCGCCTAAACGGGGGGAAATAGACCCTCCTCTCCCATACGATTTTTTTCTTGTCTTAACCCCACCTACACGCTCAAGCTTTTTGGTACATCTTATACCAATCACCCTGTATAGATAAAAAAAAAATCGCCAATGTTCAAATACCGGCCTGCATCCACTGACTCTGGGACCTCATTTTTATTTAAACAAGTAGGTATATCTATTATATCAGAGCAGCGGCCAAAGCTGCACACGAATTGAAAAAAAAAAAAAACGGCACGACTGGGTGGCATAAACTTAATCTTTTCGAAGTTTCCAAATGTTTTTTATTATTATTAAGGTACTTTATTAATCATTCATTTAATACAAAATTCTGTTTATAAATGTACGTTTAACCATGGCTATACGGTGTGTCGAAGTTATCAGTTTAATTAATTAAAACAAATTAAAGAAATTATAATAAAAAAAATATAAGAACATTTATTAAAACCAAAATTAAAGTAACAAAATTCTAAATCATCGGATCCAGTTTTCCAAAAAAAAAAAACATTTTTTTTAAGATATTTTTTGAATTTTTTTTTAAAAAAAGTAGGTATGCATGTTTTGAGAACTAAATTTGGTATATCTCAAAACTACGTTTCACTAAAATCCATTAACAGTTTTTTTCAAAGTATTAAAATAACAAAAAAATGTTATCGAAAATATCGCAGCTGTTTAAAATAAGTGACTTTCATGTAAAGTTTGTTTGTATTTCTTCTGCTTGTTCCCTGCTGCTTAAATATTTGAACTATAGGGTTGCTCGCAGAATTTTTACTCTGAAACGGATGTAAGTTGATTTTCTTCCTCTGATATACCTACTTAACTATACCTACATTATTTTGCCATCAAATGTTAAACCTGCGACAGCTACTCACAAAAAAGGAACCGTGTTGGAATTATGCGAAATAATCTCTGATATATCAACCCCTTCGTCCACTTCGGATTGACGATCAAAAATTTCGAGTAACCAAGTCAATACCGCGAGGTGCTCTCGACATTGAGTCCTTCATTTGCAAATTTGCTCTTGAGGCGCAGCTTTCCTTTTCTCACCCTAACAATTATAGATTTCCCAATACGAGACAGACACAATAGGGGCTACATTAAAGAGATTTCGGAAGGATCGCTAGTTAGAGATCACAGAACATCCATTCGAAAAATAAAGGTCTCGACGACAAATACACGCTCCCAATAAACAACTCAAGTTCCAAATCATGGTAGGGACATCGATAAATCTGAAAGAGTACACAACATACAGCTACATTGGGCTATAATTATTGTTTAGTCGGTCAGTGACAAATTAAACATTTTATATTACTACACCAAAGTATCAAGTCAATTACGTGAGGAGATTTTCAATTTCTAACTACTGGCAATACCCACCGCCTATCACACACATTACACATAGTGGTAATTTTTTGTCGGCCAGTAATCAAAGACTCATTCAGTAATCAAAAACTCATTATATAATCACTTTTCATAAGCATAATTAATATAATTATTAGAAGCATTGTCTCTAAGAAGAGAACTCTCTATAGTGGTGGCGTGATGGGCGGCGCGATATATTGACCCGTCCTTATTGAAAACCCCTTAATTATACCTACTTGATTATATAACCCCTTAACTATATTTGCAATAACAACATAACATAGTCTCCAAAGCAGATTATAACAAATTCAGTTTCTCGGGAACAGTTTTCCCAATACCGCCATTTTACCTAATCTTTAATTAAATTTTGTTCTTTATTTTTTCGTTATTTATATAGACTTACATAGGAAACAAATTCTAATTTTAAGGACATTATTATGGTTCGGTAAAAGATATGCGGCCATGCATGCCCATGCTGCATTTGAATTTAAATTAAATTTTGAACTAAAAAAAAATATTTTATTTTTAAATCCAATTGGTACCCAAACATGCACCCATTCCAAATCCATTATATAAAGATATTATATTAGATATTAAAGAATTTTTCTTAAATAAAATCTTCTGATAAAATCTGAAATATTGTTCTTCAAAAAAGGAGAAAGGCCGAGATTTGTTATCGTAGTCTTTAATTTAATAGAAGTTAATTCTTGAAAGTTTTATTGCGACTAACTATAAAAACGAATGATGAAGATAATTTGTACATAGATAATAAAAACTCATGAGAGAAAGAATAGCCTTTGTATAATTCAATAGGGTAAATACCAAAAGTGTGACTTGTTAGTCTATACCTTTTTAGTGGTTTACATTTTCAAGGTATCAAAATGAAAGTACATTTCATTTTGATACCTTGATAATTTCTATATTTTTTTGATTTAATAAAAAATAAGAAAAGTCATGTGGCAAAGCCTCCCTGGTGGGGATGATTTGCCATGGGGGTGGGGGAGGAATTGCCAGATACCTTAACATCAAATTTAACACAGTTAAAACACTGGCTTTGATTTTTGAAGGTACCTACATCTAAAAAACGAGCACCTGAGGTGGCATTCCCATTAGTAAATGTAACCCATGGGTAGAATTAACCATCGGTAAAATTACCATTAGGTGGTTTTGCCACTGGAAAATGCACCCCTTGGGTGTGTTTGCCACTGGGAAATGTACTTGATTGGGTTTTTTTGTCACTGGAAAATGTACCCCCGAAATAGTTTTTCCAGGCAATCTCCCCACAGGGTGTTCTTTAGCTTACTTTTTAATAACTTTTTTTCACTATTGGAAATATAATATAATTCACTTCTACACACAATAGGAAATATTTTTACAAAAGATATTTGTATTCAATAGTTATTTAATAAACTTATTGGATTGATTGTCTATCCTATAGTTCTATAATACATAAAATCGCAAAAAGTTGGAACAATACAAATAATAGAAAGACTAAAATAACCAAATAAAATTATATAATCGGAATTAAAAATATCACTTCTCTTCTATTAAAAGAATGCTCACAAACCTCATAACAAATTCGAACTACATTGATTTAATTAAAGCAAGACAAAATTTATTGCAGGACCACCTTTTTCCGTCTTTTTCATCAGCCTTTATATGTAAGAAGCAGAAATCATCAAAAACTAACCCATTTGGCAAACCTACCTTGTATACATACCTTGTAAAAGAAACCAAATTTAGGTTTTATATTAAGTTTGAGTCCGCCTAATTAACTTTGAGGAACTTTTATGACCTACATATATTTTGATGAAGACATATAGCTTTTGTCGGCGAATTTAGTGTTAATTCTTAAGACTCGACTAAGGATGATACACACTTCTCTTAATGATTTCACCAATTTTTTAAAAGAGGAAAAAAGGTTTCGTTTACTCCTCTTTGTCCATCATTAGTAATATCATCTCATCTCATTAATCTCAACAAAATAACTTAAACTGTATTCCGTGGAAGGTACTTGTTTTTAACTTACATAGCGATACAAAATATTTATGAAGGTATTTGGTATAAGGGCCGGTTATGGCAACATTAAAAAATAGAGGGCACGACAGGGTCGCACAAGTTTGCTTTTGGGGCAAGATTAAACAAATTAAGCGAAAGACTAATATGAACATTTAAGTCCATTAAATATTAAAACCGAATTAAAATTACCTATGCAAATAAATTCTTCGATAATTACATACATATAAAATCAGAAACAAAAAACATATTCATAATTTGTCGGACCAGTTTTTTTTTTATTTGCTATAATAAAACCAAGTTTTTTTTAAAGCCCGTTTGGAGATTTTCAAAACATTAAATTAACAAAAAAGTTACATATACGAGACTCAACCAAATGATTAAAACAAATGGTCCAACATATTATTTTAAATAGAAAGCTTTTGTTAATTTTTTAAGATCGCTTCAGTTACTCGAGAAAGCCATAATTAAAAAGAAACCGTTATATAACAGTTCTTTTTTTTTTAAGGTTTAAAGATAAAGAACAATTAAAACGTGACACTTCGATAAATATAAAGTTTAAAAAACAATAAAACACCTTAATTTGAGTTCACAAGTACAATTTTTTTAATTTATTTATTTAAAAAAATATTTATTTAGATGCAAATTATTTGTCATCATCATCAAAATGAATAAAAACGAAAATAAAATACAAACAACTGGTAGGTAAAATCACGACAAACAGATGACTATTGTTATATAACATGTTTGGGTTGAAAAACTAATAAAACGAAGATTTGTGGGTCTCCGTTCAGGCTTTCTCGGTAAACTTTAGTTATTTTTCGTATTCTACAGTAAGTTGACGACTAAAAGTTCGTGACCCTTATTCACTCTGCTTGGGTTCAATCCACAAAATAGCTTAATGAAATAAAGACTTTAATCTTATCGAAATTCCGACTGACAAAATTTCAACTACCCAAATCCCGACTTGGAAAATCCTTTTGTATTTTCGTCGAAATCAGCAAAATTTCGACTGCCAAAATCCGAACTGACAAAATCACGACTACAAAAATCCCGACTACCAGAGTAGAGATTTTTTCAGTAAGGATTTTTTTAACATCATTTGTCGATGAATTTAGTCGGGAATTTCGTAATTCGCAAGTAAGAATTCTTACTCCAAGCCGAATAAAAGTCTTCTTTGAATAAAAGCAAGCACATCTATATGTGTTGTTGAAGTTATCGTTAAATTCGTCAATGATTGTTAAATAACTTGGGTCAATAATAAATACAAGACAAGAGATTAATTTTCTTCAATTTTTTATTTTTCTTAAGTAAATTTTTCAATAAAATATATACACAACACAGCTCTTTATAACATAACATTCAAAAAATAAATTATTTTAAAAAATTCAACTATTTTTCGTCAAAAAGTATTTTTTTGACTGCTTGCACTAACGGAAACTTTAAATTGTCGTTTTTCGGCATATTTGGTTGCATATTAGGATCACAAAATCCACTATAATCATCAGTGTTAAGTGAAAATATCATAGCTCCACCCAAATCATTTTCTGTTATATATTTTGTCTTGCAAGCAATACTTTTTTCATTTTCAAATGATATCCATTCAGTTCCGCCATAAATGTACGGAGAACATGTGATTTCATCAAATACTGTTGTTAAGAATATATTGTTTTTTTTGAACCAACATATTTCGGAAAAAGATGCAAATCCCATACTACCAACACCACCAATGCCACTAGATGGACTTCCAATGCCGTTATTAAAGGGATTAACCAAACTGAAAGCAAATAATTAGAGTAAATTTTTTATTTGTTAATAATGCCAGTTTTATTGTCATTTACGTAAAGGAATGTCCATAGGTAGGTAGACCAACTACCAATTTTTGTCTATCGAGTCCACTTTTTAGCCAAAAATTAACAGAGTAATTGATATTTAAAGTTCCCAACACCGAATGTTCTTTATAACGAGCGAATAACGGTGAATTTAAACCTGTTGATACAAAAATAGAAACAAATCATAAATTATATACAATTACATAGCTATTTGAGTTGAAAAAAAAGTTGGTAAGTATTGTGGTTTTATATAATTTTCATGATGTCTTGAGTATCTTTTTTGTGAGTTCACTACGAAAAAAAACGGTATAAGAGTTACCTTCTTGGTTCGAGTTATGGTGGATAAAGAAAGTAACACTATCCCCTTCGACTTTTTGTCTTGGTGATATCTATATGTACATGTCGGATGTACTTGCGCGCATTATGCTTAAATAGGTTAATATATAATAATAATAATTTAACTATGTGTCTGTAAGGCACATTGCCTTTTAAATGCAACAAGTTGCACGATACTAGTTATTTAGTCCTATCTCCTTCCTTATGTGGTGTTTGTTTCTAAATAAATAAATAGAAAGAGTAGAAAGATAGGACACATATAGTCGGTCATCAGGCAAAATGTTTATTGATGTGAAATGACTGACCGTGTAAGGGAAAAAGAGTTATGCTAACTCACAAAGAGGACCAAGTGACTTCCCGAATAAGCAAATCAAAAAAGAAGGGTATATATTAAAAGAAGTAGTCAGAAACAAAAGCAACACGAATCATCATGTACTGGTCATAATATGGAGGTCTCACAATTGTACCGAACCAAGGCATAAAATAAGGAAAAGAATTTCATAAATTGTGCGCAAATTTAAAATCTTTAATGAATTGAAATGAGTCTCGTTCCAAAGTTAAAGTTAGAAGAATAAAGTCAGTGTCTGTGTAATTAAAGGGAGTTTATTTACTTAGGGAGTGAGCCATCCATATGTAGATGGCACTTTAATTGAAGATTAATTGAACTGACGGAAGTATCACTTTTGTGTTTTCATCAACGACGATTGTTGTGTGCATACATAAATCTGTTCGAAAGTTGTTTCCGATTCGAATTTGCATTGGTACTCTGAGACTTTAGAATCGAAAAATAATGTTGCTCAGCGGCTCTTGCAAAAAAATTTTTTTTTTAAATAAAGCACTTCGACTGACGAAGTATTGTCGAATGAATATTATATTTTGTTATTGCAGCAAACTAGAGAGCAGTAGACGGATGAAATGTTGCGAGTGTCTTGTTTTCTACTCATGTTATTTTTCGTGTTAAGAATGTGAAGTGTTTCCAGGGTATACCTTTTTGATGCGTGTTTCTCAGATTGAAGGATTTTAACACATTCGAAATCGGGTTTATGGCCTTTTTCAATGCTGTGTGTAGCAAGGGATGTTTTTTTCAGAGCTGTTAGATTTTAAATCTGGTTTACGGTTGGCCATTCGGCTATCGACTATAAATCGACAATAGTAATCTATATTTTTCCACCTCTATACAAAAATGATATATTTTCAACAAAAGTAGGATATGGATTCAATAGCTTTGTGGTTTGACGAAGAAGACGATTGTGCACAAGAAAATATACAAAGAAAAACGATCCGAAATAAGTCAAACATCATAAGCTTAAGACATTTTTAAATATCCTTTAAATAAATCCGGATGTGAACACATAAATTCAACAATAATTTCAAATTGATATTGCTTGGTGTTCATATTTTTGTTTGAGTTTTCCCTTTAAAATAAAATTCTTAAATAATCAAAAAATTATTTCTTTAATATTTTTGTTATAAAGTTTGTAAAAAAATAACCCACTTTTTATTTTTATCTTACAAATACTTACATTTTTCCGTTTTAACAATCCTTCTCGCAAGGTAATTAGCTTTCGAATAAATGTTCCGAATATTGAAAGCAATTATCAACGAAAATAGAGTTACGAAGTACGAAGTTTCCGATTACATTTCTGATTTTCGGAAATTCCTATCCGATTTTCGGAATGTTGAGTACCAAATGTCCGCTTTCGAAAGATTTACCTTTTAAATCGGATTACAGAGTAACCCCCCAGGGTCAATAGATTTGATGAACATTACAAAAGTCCAAACATGAATCACAAGTCACTTCTATATAGATTTTGAAGGTCAACGATAAAAAAAGCATTTTACGGTAATATATCTGACTCAGCAGCATATAGAAAGGGTTTTAAAGTTTAACTATCTTTGAAGTTTTATAACGCCTAACGCATAAGGCGTACAAACTTCAAAGTTAAAAGTAATATCGATCTTGAGCTACCTTCGGTAAAGGAAGACTTCACTATCTATTTTTATACCTATAATAGATAAAAAAAACTTGGGATACATAATATAGATTGAACTCCCAAAAAGTAATACAGTTCCTGTGCAGCTGGAAAATTATTTATCTTTTTTAAAAAAATCCTTGAAATTGGGTGGTATGCAAAAACCTTTATCTCAGTCTCAAATCTCATTTTTCTTTGCTAAATCTGGCTTTCGTACGCAAATTTTTTTTATTTTGCATACAAAAATTGGCATGAGTTAAAAAAAAAAGAGCTTAGACAAATGAGATTTGTGACTGAGATAAAGCATTCTGCATACCAATTATCTTAAAATTCCGTAAGTAATAAAAAACTGCTTCTTTAAAGTTACCTGTAAATGGTGAGCTCCTTGCGTAAAAGTGATAATCATAAGTCATAATATTCACAAAATCTGCATACAAATTAATTTCTCTAGCATCATAAGCAAAGAGAGCAATACCCTCAGCAGCTGCAACGGCCACCGTCAAAAGATAATTCTTCTTTTCACGAATATATTCTTGGCGAATTTCCCGCAGCAGTTGAGAAAAGTGCTGTCGCTCTCTATTATATGCAGTTGGAAATTCCCAATCGAGATCGATTCCATCCAACGAATGAACAGTTAGAATTTTCTTTACTGACTGAATGAATATTTTGCGGTTGGCGTGATTACGTACCATATCAACAAATCCATTTGAATCTGCTCCGCCCACCCAAAGAAGTATTTTAATGTTGGGATTTTTGGAGCGAAGACTATGACTTTCATTTAAAGCTGCACGCAAATCATCAGTGAGGGTAATGGAATTATTTTGAACATTTGCAATACCAATGTTTATGTGTGTGCAAAGGTACCCATCGACGCCAGACAGACGCAGAGCATCCATCTGTTTTAAGGGTGTCGGAACAGTATAATAGCAAACTAGACGCTTCACAGGATTAGCTTCTTTTACATTGTAAATGTTGTCATCATCTTCAGTTTGCTTAACATCATAGTACAAGGAATTCTTTGAAGAATTCTTAAAATGATTGAGCTGGTAGATTCGAAAATCATGTGATATATTAGCAGTTTCATGGATGTTGTTCGCGTAATAAAATGCTCGCTTGTACCACCATTCTGGGACATCTACAGTTAAAATATAAATGATTAGTATGTTGATACGTAAAATATTTATTTTGTTATCAAGTATTTGCCTGATAAGTTCGGTGGGTACACCAATGGATGAGTGTAAAAGGCATTCCAATATGTAAATACTGCTATTGTTGTTAGAACATATAGAGCGACAAACAAGCGTAATCTACAATAAGTATAGCTCCAAGCAAAACAAATTATTTTCAAAACTGAAATCATTTATAATAAGCAAAATAACTTACCGATATCCATTTGTTTCATCAAATAATTGATACTCAGCCATTTGTGATTGTGTTTATTTATTAAATATGATTTAAGTATTTCATTTTATTTGTTGCTTACAAGAAAATACATTTTTTTATTATATTTTCTAAATTACTACAGACAGTATTAGGGTTTGTTTTGCGATAAATTTCGATTAAATCACTTTTATATTTTTTATTATTTTTCTAATTGAAAAGTTGCAAGAGAAATAGCAAAACACAAAAACATGAAAATATCAACACAAAGAAGAAAACAGGGTGTCTATTTTAGATATTGGAAATGTTCAGGGTGGGCAAATGCAGCGCTTGAAAGCTATGTGTGCTATTACACCATGATTCTGGAGTCATGACTCTTTTTCAAATTACGTTAGAGCAAAAGAGCAAGAGATGGTCTTCGATTTTCTCTCTCTTTTTGACGTGTTTTGAAAAGGAGTCATGACTCTGGAATCATGGTGTAATAGGACACTATGTAGCCTATTATACCTGTGACACACTGGTGGTTTATACCACTAGTATACCACAGTAATACCACAGTATTATCGTGGTATCGAAACTAGGGTTTTTACCGTAGTATACGCAACTTTTTTGACGCAGCTACATTTTTAACCATTATTTTTCTAAGTATGCCTAAGTTTTTTTGCTGATTAATCAGTTAAATGGTTATTTTGTTGCAAAATGGCCGTGAAAAAAAATTAAAAAATTAGGTACATCAAAAATTATATTTTTAGTGGTTATTTTGTGCCAGAAATCTTTTCATCATAACAAAACAAATCCATCACTATTTCGTTCCGAGCTGTCAACGGATACTACACAAGGTGTGTGTCACCCTCCATGGTATAATTGTCAATACCATGGCATCAATACCCTGGTATGTATACCATCAGTGTGTCAAAGGTATTATGCGAAATTACGGTCAGTCACTTGACATCAATCTGTAATGTTTTTGAGTTTGTAAAAATAATTTGTATGCGTGCATTTGTTTGACGAAAAATCAAAACCCTTGTGATTTTGCCTGATGACTTTTTATTCATGATCTGATTGAATGACGATGTGTTAAACATCACAGTATTTTCATAACTAAGCAAAATGAAGAGCGATAAAAAATTTATTTTGGGAATAGGAAACAAATAGAAGCACTAACTATAAATTATGGTAGTTATCTTCTTTTATAAAATGCATTTTTTATTCGCATCGTACAGCTGTCTAAATTCACACAAATTACAAGTAAGGCATCTACAAATAATTTTTGTGTAATGACGAGAGTACTCAACAGTGATATACATATAAGATAATTACCCAGCTAATTCTCAATCCACTTCGCAAATTCTATCCGAACTTTCTCTTTCTTCTTAAGTAGTGTTGTGCAACTAAAAATTGCATTAGAAAAGACAAATGTGCCTTACAAACACTGAATTAAATTATTATTGCAAAAAAATAATGTCGAACGGTGGTATTGCTGGCAACCGCCAACTTGAAGTACGATATTGGAGCTAACTGGAGAAGCATATTTCGTGAGACATTGGAGCACCCCCTCCTCGTTTAAAAATGTAGGTCACTAGCATAGAATAATAAATAAAGAGAACATCAACTCAGGAGTCTCCACCCACTTTTGCCTACAAACTTTCAAAACTGCAGAGATTTAACTCTGTATGCGTGCCCGTGCATTTCAAATGGGACTGTCAAATTTGGCTAGACCATACATTTTCATTTTGCTGTTCACACGTATTCATGTATAGAAAAGCGCGTGTTCATTTTTTTTCCTACGGGAGGAGACGGAGGATTACAAGTAGATGACCTGTGGTCACTAGGCACAATGGATGCTGGCAATTATATAATATGTTTCGTGCTTTAAGCTTGTGCTTCTACATTAACATCGCATTATGCAAAATTTTCGACATTTACATCCCTGTAGAGAAAAAGCATTTTGACATCGTTGTCAAACTATCAAATTTTAGATTTGTCAAAAAATTGGCAATTTGCTTGCAGAAAAATTACCAATTAAAGTTTAAAGTTGGATATACGAACAATTTTAAAACTAATTAACTATGGGTGAAAGTTCAAGTGCCTCAACAATTGACGATGATCAAGAATTAAAACAATTCCGTAGTCTGTTGTGGGGTCAAAACATTAAAGTAGATGTATTCCGGCGATGGTCACAAGGTTTGTTCTTAACCCACCCCAACTGATGATTTTGTATTCTATTATGCCAATTTAAGTAAATTAATGTTAATTATTAATATACAATATTAAAAACGTATACACTAGGATGCATTTAACATATAAAAACAAGTGCATCTTTGTATATTTGTATATAAAATATGCAAATTCCAAATGACTCAGATGTGTGGTACCAGAGAAAAAAAAATCATTTCCCTTCCCTATTCGGCTATTGACATCATTTGAAAAATATGAAGAACACACAACAAATAATCTTTTTCTTTATTACAGGCTTCGAGTTCAGTGAAGCGGAACCATCTGCTCTTGTTCAGCGACAGGGAGGGCCCTGTGCTGTTATTGCCCCCGTGCAGGCGTATTTATTGAAAACTCTCATGGATACCCCCAACCACTGTCTGAAAGATGTAATAGTTGTCACAACTGTTAATTTGCATATATACGTAATATTGTTTATCATTTTTTTTATTTTATTATTTTAGTTGACACACGATAAATGCAAACAAGTTTTAATACAAGCGCTTTGCAATATTCTTGATAAATGTAAAGAAACAAAATTTAGAATTGTAACCCTGCATGAAGAAGCTGTAGAAGCAATGGAATCTTCAACAGCCCCAGCTACTGATGAAAGTAATGTGAATACATCAGCTGATACTGACGATGCACCGGAAGCTGTAAGTATAAATTTTTTGAATTGTTTTAGTTGTTACTGTTGAAATCTATAACATTGTTTGATTTATTTGAAATATCTAAATTTATAATAATTATCTAAAAGAGCGTGTTACTCGCTAAAGGTGACTGGCGATACAATGAAAAATATGGTACAGTTTTTTCAAAAACAAATACATAATGAGGAATGCAATACAATTTTCCGCACTCGTAAAATACGCAATCAGGGCCTTCAGCTAAATTCGGCGAGCGTGCTTTTTTTTAACACCCATGCGCAAAAAGATCTTTTCATGGTATTCCGCACATTGTTTTGATTAAGGGCACTGAATCATTTTTGCGGAATCATAATCAGTCTGTGTACACATTTTGCACAGGAAAATTCACGCTTGCGGAATATAGAAGCAACTATTGTTGCTGCAGATATTATGTACCGAATGAATAACAACTCTTCCACTTTTCCCACTTACTTGTCATTTTGGCATACATCATAAAATTTGTACCTGGTGCTCCTCGTCCAATCTATCATTTTTGATACAAAATCAAATGTGATTTTTCATTGTGGACGTAGGGGTGTAAAAGATATTTTTTGTATGGGGACAGTGAAGCGTCTTGTATAGATGTATCTAAAATGATACATTGGACGTGGAGAACCATGGTTCAAATTTTATGATGTGTGCAAAAATGATACAGTGGACAGTGTCAGCGAAAGTCAATTTTTATTGTGGACGTGGGGTGTAAAAATTGAATTTTGTATGGGGACATTTGGACGATTTTCAATTTTTTTTAATTCAATATGCCCTTAGGCAACTTGCCACAATAGCAACTTTGTGCCCTTTATTTTTTCATCAACCCATGCCCTTTCAATCACCATTGACGTACTACATACAAAAGGGTTTTCCAATGAGGCTTAATTTTTATATTAAAAATGTTGATTATTTCATTGTAAAGATGATGGTATGCCATCAACAATAAACAAAACTTATTAGCCAAATGGCCGCCACGAATACGGTTGCAGCATCATATCATTGCCACACAAGCAACAAAAAATCGCTATTTCGCAAGAAAAGTTTCCTGACCGTGTTATTTCTGGAAAAGGTGATCACAATTGGCCATCGAGATCTTGTGATTTAACACTTTCGGACTTTTTTCTTTGAAAGATAAGTTCTTTGCTATGGAAATGTGCAAATTAGATATGGAAAATTTCATGAAAAGGATATGGTTCTGCAACCGTAGCCGTGGCGGCAATTTGGCTGATATCGTTTTCTATTGTAACTTCATTTGGCAAGAGTTACTCTTCGTCTGATCCGAGTGCTGGCTCTGGCATCGTTGTCTAAGTTTATAGCTGAAATTAAATAGACGAAGTGGTTAACTAGCACATAACTGTCGTATGTTAAAGTTTGGTCCAAGACGTCAGGCAATGTAGGCAGCTGCCTAGGGCGGCAGATTTTAGGGGGGCGGCAAATTTTATACTCTTACACTAGATATAATGCTACTTTGTATCCCTCTTTTTGACTTGTTTACGGTAAAAGATCAATAAATATTTATTTCAATCGTTTCGAAATGAATAACACTGAACACAACCAATTAAACCAGTAACACGGCATTTGGCCGATGGTGGCGCGTGCCAAGCCGTGTTGGTTACTGGTTAGAATGTTAGATGGTGCCATATTTGTACATAAGATTATTTCTACACGAATTGTTCCGATTCGATGATGTTTCGATTGTTCCATGCCGACAGTTCCATGAACAAAAAAATGCAATCCACGCAAACTAACCTTAGAGTAGTAGTTCAATTATTGTATAAGTCTCATCAAAATTGTGTGTAATGCACGTGACGACCTTGACTATGCAAGGAACTTTATTCTCCCAATGATCTGACTGTTGTCTATAAGTTTCGTCCGAAACTAGAGTACAATTTTCATGTGTGGGCAGGAGCTCCTATAACTTATTTGAATCTCCTGGATCGGATCCAGTAAAGAGCCTTAAAAATGGAAAACATTTGTGTTACTTGAACACCGCCGAAATGTTTCTTACCTCTCTTTATTTTATCGCTTTGTTTTTAAAGAGTGCTCCGCCGAAATAGCCAGTTGCGTTCCTACCCTGAAACAATTCAACCCTAATACTCGCACTGCAAGGAATACCCATCAGTTCACCCTTGAGCCCAACTTCAGACGTACAGTTGTAGATTCTTTTTTTAGCCGCACTACACGAATGTGGAATGTGGAATCTGTTTTTCCTCTCCATCTTAATCTTAAAGCATTCAAAACCAATGTGCATCGGTATCTCCTTTCAAATCCTATCCAAATTTCTATTTTGCAAAAAAAGCATTTGATTTTTAAGTCTACCAATAAATTGTAGAAACAATGGAAACAAAAAAATATCGGAATGAATAAATTATATTTTAAATATTTTATTAATCATAACAAACCTCTTATTATGCACATTACCTATACGTAAACAAAATTAGGTGAGTAAAAAAAGCGGGAGAGTGGCGGCAATTTACGATCTGCCGGCGGCAAACTGTCTTAGTCCGGACCTGAACGGACTTCCTAAAGATCGTTCCTCCAGTCTTCACGTTAGAATTCAGCATGTTTTTGACGTAAACGAAATAGTATGACAACGTGTCGAACAGGTACGCTCCTAGTTCTCTGATTTATTTACTGAACATACATAATCACTTAACTGTCATATGACTAGAAATCATTTTTAAAGCTGCGCTATCATTTTATTCTGAGCTCATAGAGCGCGCTTCAAGTAAGCTCTTATCAAAACACAAGTTGAACACTTTATTATGTCAGAGCTATAAAAGATACACAGTTCTATTTTTGACAGCTCCTGCAACGGACGAGCTTGGTAAACAAATAGCTTTATATAGTTCATCTCTAAAAATCGATAAAAAGTTTGTGGTCGTCGATTTGAAGTTAAATGTTTGATCGGTGGTAGAATTTCATGGACTAAAGCCACACTGATAGGAACCAATCAGATTGTAAACGAAGGGCTAAATGCAAGGGGTGCGAGTTTATGAATTTAAAAAACGTTAAACAATAAGCTCTGTTTTAATTGTGAATTAAAAAATATTTTATTCATAAACTCTTAGAAACCCAATAGCGACTTCACCGAATGAAACCCCATAGGTGTGAAACGAGTCTTAAGCATTATACTAAGTCGATGAAAAATTTGCGCCAGTGTTCTTAATTCCAAAAATGTTGATGTTTTTTAGCACGTTAGGTCCGACTTTTGAACGAACACTGAACTAAGCTAAGATCAATCAGTTTTTTATGAGTGGGTTTCATATATAACTGATTGATCTTAGCTTAGTTCAGGGTTCGTTCAAAAGTCGGACCTAATGTGCTAGGCCTCTAAAATTATTATAAATTGAATTTTAGTTCTCACATACACAAATAGTCACTTTATCCGTCCCCTTCTTCGAAAACTTACAAGATGAGACGCCCTTACTTTTCATGGCAATGATAATCTTGGAGTATTTTCCACTTCCTCGCAAGAGGCAGTGGAACCTCCGGCGTGATAGTCCGACACACTAACTATTACGCCTCGGGACACTACTTCGAAAACTTATAAGGTCTTGAATTAAATAAACTTTCGATTTAATTTTATTTGAATTAAATAAAAAGTTTGTGAATTGAAATCTAATTCAATTTATAAATCCTCAAAGTGTCTTTCGTCAATCATTAAGGATTTATTCATCATGAGATCTACATGTCTCTTTGTGAATGTTGAGACGTGGGAAGGCGTACTGACTACGACGATGTTTCGCCCCGGATCAATGTGGATCAGTCTTAGGGGCCGGTTATAGCGATCTGGACAAACACTACTACCTGCGTAGCGACAAAACAAATCTGGCCAAAATTAGATCAGAAACGTACTAAATGTTTGTTATCTATGAGCAGATTACATCTTAGCTCCGTAATTGGTTTCATAACCGGACACTGCCTCATAGGAAGACACGCCATAAGACTCGGCGTATTCTCTAATGATTTTTGCAGAAGCTGCATGGACGAAGAGGAGGAGGAGACTATCACCCATCTTCTCTGTTCATGCCCAGCTCTCTCCCAAAGACGTAAATTACACCTGGGTAATTTCTTTTTCGACGATCCTAGCGATTTGTCGAACGTAGATATTCTATCTTTACATCGCTTCTTAAGAAGCTCCAACTGGTTTAATTAAAGAGGTACTCCCTCGCTCATTACGCGGTATCACAACGGACCTATCTGTGGTCTAAGTGTGTCAGTAGTCTTCCTGACAGCCACATAAACCTAACCTAACCTATGTACATATACGAAATTCGTTCTCCTTGGTTTCCCCAACCGAATAAAAAATTTTACGACTTATTTACAACAATTGATTTTTACAAAGTGCTGATCTTTTAATATAACTAAGGTTTTTGTTTGTGTATAGGAGCATGACAGGCTACCAGAACACTTTCACAACAGATTGTCAGTGATAAACCTAGATAACGTAGATGATGTATCCAAATATCTTTCCGACAACTTTCGGACGTTAACAGCCGACTATGGTGTATTGCTTTTTATGTACAGTGTCCTTTTGACAAAGGTAATTATTATCACATTAATTTAAACAACAAAATTACGATCCAGCTAACATATGAATCATAGGGCTTCGAAAATGTAACTTCTGAGCTTTCCGACACATCAGAGCCCCTCATACACAGCACATATGGCTATGGATCACAAGGACTTATCAATCTAATGTTAACTGGTCAAGCTGTTGCTCACGTCTGGGATCACGAAGAAGACATTGGTGGACTCAGTATGTTTTTTTTATTGTTTTAGATATTGCATGAATGAAACTTAAAAAAAATTATACATGTATTGTACAATTTATTAGAACTTCGAGGTATTAGTGAACAGAGTGAAATTGGTTTCATCACACTTATGGAACAAATGCGCTACTGCACTGTTGGATCTTTTTATAAAAATCCGAAAAATCCAGTCTGGGTTATGGGCTCAGAAACTCATCTCACTGGTGAGTTAGATGAGAAATTAATTATTTAAACAAAAAAACTAAAAACATTTCTAACCATTTTTAATTCAGTACTGTTTAGCCATGAAAAAAGATTAGTTTCACCCGAAACTTCTTCAGAAATAGCTCGAAGGGTATTCAAATCATATGATCCGGAAGGGAATAACTTTATTCCAGCTCCAGTTCTTCAAGATGTTTTGGCATCGTTAGGTCTAGTCAGTGAGCCAGAATAGTAAGCAATTTACATTATATCAATTATGAAAATAAAACATTTATAATTTTAGTGTCGAAATTATGGTGAAAAAGCTTGACCCTGAAAGTCTAGGGATCGTTCTCCTAAATGCATTTATGGATGAATTTTTTCCGCTTGAAAAGCGTTCCACTCCAGATACATTTGATTTGCTGCATTATAATGGAATCCCTGGATCAAACGATGGGAATAAAGTAAGTTCTATCTTTTTTATTTTTTTTTTTTTTGTAAGCATCAACGTAAAATTTTACTTTTAAGGTACGATTCAACAGGGGATCAGCCGTGATATTGGAATGTGATTTAAAATCGGTTTGTGTTTCAAATCCAATGCTTACGTGTTTGCAAACCAAATGGCCAAATATTGATGTAAATTGGAATGGCTCGAAAGTGCCGTCTTTGAATTAGTTTTTTTTTTTAATTCTATAAGATTAAGGATACGTAAAAAATTTTAAATAAAACAAAAAGAAAATACACTCACCTTTTCATATAAAATGGCATAATATTAGTTTCGATAATCTTCTAATAATTAAATCAGACAAAAAAAAAATAATAATAGTTAAATGCATAGTATTTTTTTTTTCTTTCATTTCTAAACAAACTAATATTTCTAGCGAAATGCCAAATAAAGCAGAACTAGTGTTTCAATTTACAAGCAATACAAATTTTAATGATTGTTTTTTTTTTATTATTTCAGAAATTATCGTTATAATTATAAATAGTTTTTCTTTCGGTAAGTGATATAATGGTAGGTAGTGCTTTTTCATGTGATTGCAAATGTTTCAATTATTATCAATCAATGTATAAATGTAACTCATCAAACCGTTTTATAACGGTAAGTATCCGCATATAGCAAACTATACGTCTGAACCAAAAAGTCTCCGATTTCATACTAAAAGTTGTCGCTTAAAAGCACACTTGCTAATGGGTACGTTCAATACAATTAAGAACTTAAGTTAAGTTGAAATGAAACCATTGAACGACAAAAATAACTTAAAATTTAGTGTAATGTCAACATTTCCTTTACTTTTGTTTATGATAAAGTTATATTTGAAGAGGTGACTACTCCCTTAACTTTTGAAGATGAACTTTTAAGTCGGTAATATTGGAAAATCAGCTGTTGTTGACGTTTCATATCAGACCAACTAATTTTTTTAGTGCAAAAATTCTCGACTAAATTCTTCACTAAATGTGAACTAACTTTTGAGGGGAGCTAATCAGATCTCGTCGACTAACTTTTAGTCAGCGCATTGAACGTACCCATTAAATGCTCGCGAAATTTTGACGTTTGTATTCTGTTTGTGTTTTTTTATGGTTATTATTATTATAAAATTGAGTTCTTGTTTTTATTTGTTTTTTTGTGTGTTCTAAAAAATATTTTTTTTTTGCAAATGGCAAAACTCTAGACGGCGGAAAATTTAGTTTCACTTGACTCACCGCCTAGATATTACAGTTTAAACTAGTTCGTACGAAGAGCTTTGAGATCGTTCTTATATCCATCGAGTCAGAACTGTAGAGAGTGAACTGTTTTTTTTTTTGCATATAAAACTGCATGAGTCCGAGTTCCACTCTGCTCGATCGATCTCACATGCGAGTTCAAGCTCGTGAGCTCGGACTCTGAGAACTTTCTTATCTTTTAGCATATGAGCATTTGACCCATTTTAACTTAAAATATGTTTGTGCTTTTTTTTTACAGAACACCTTTACAGTTAATCTTGTATGGCTCTAAAAAAAGCTTTAAAAATAAGCTTGTTCTGAAAGCTCTTCCACACGAACTAAAGAAAAAGAACCTTGATGGTAGGCTTTTATTATGGACTTATTTCTTTTGGATGTTTGTGTTCTGTATTACCATTTTACATTGTTGTTTTTGTAATTTCGTCGATTTAACTACAGTACTGCTTCAATCTCGTCAATATAACGTCAGTTTAGCTTGTGGGCAAACAAAGATGGTGTTTCCCATCTTGGTAGTGTATTAACATTGAGTTTATACACATAGAGGAATCAAGATGGTTTCAAACTCACCGAAGTAGATGTCGCTGAATGAACATATCGAGTTATTATTAGAGTCCTAATTCCCTGTAACCAATAACACAAACCGAACCGAACTAAATTCTTCTGCATTAATTTTTATTTGTTTTTATTTATTTTTTTGCCTTTTAACTCAAGAATAATTGCTACAAGAGTAAACAAAAAATAAGTCGATTTGTAACGACATCCTACGAGCAAAGTTTGAAACTTATAACCTATGGGAACATGTTCTGTTTACTATAAAAGCGTCGTCTATCGCAGTATGTTTGGAGATTAAATTCCAAAATTGAAAGGTAGAGAGAAAATCAAAATAAGAAAATAAAACAACTTCAAGAAATACTAAAAATTAAGTATTTTCATCTCGATTATCGCATTTTTTTTTTGCATAAGAGATCCGTAGATTCTTATCCTGCGAGCAGCTGGCACACGATGGAGCCATCGATCCAAATGGCTCGGACCCGACCCAAATTTGGATTGGATTTTCAGAAAGTTGAAAATCCAGAAAGTTGAAAGCTTTTCAGAAAGTAGAAATTTGGCTCGAGCCGGAACCAAAATATCAGTTCAAAAGGAGGAAAATTCGATGTTTTGCCAATTTTTATAATTTTTATGTTGTAAAATATAATTGGCTTGAATTTGTTTTATTATTCAAATGGACCGCTTTTAAATTTTTTTTATACAATTATTGCTGTATGAATAAATTAGCCCGACAAAGATTTGGATCCGCAGTGTGTGTCCTCATATTATACCGGAGCCATTTGGAATAGAAAAACATAGAAAACTGACCTGTACTCCACTTTTCTGTATCACCAGATAATTTTGTTTCTTCGAGAATATTTTGTATAGTCATTTTAAGAAAATGAAAGGAAACTCATTCTTTTGTACATATCATTAAAATGGGTTCGATAACCCATATGCAAAAGGATACTAATATAAAAAGATGAAATAAACTATTTAGACAAAATAATAGAAACCTCTTATGATATTCCATTTTATTGGTAGAACTTACAAAAATTTACTACCGAAGCCATACCACGTAGCACATCGCTCCCTTTAAAACTCATTTCTTTTGTTTCTAATACACAAATTACGACGGACAAAAGTAATTTTAATAATAAAGCAAATTATTTATTATATTTCGCAAATTTACCAAAATCGTACTAGATCAACTAGAAATGTTATTTCAAACTCTTCTCAGCACGATGGCAATGCCAAAGCCGGCCTTCTCTTTTTCTGTTACCTCTATTAAAAAAAATGTTAGCCCAAAGAAAAATGGCGAATAAATGTCAATTTAAAGCAAATGATAAGAAGTCAAAGAAAAAAAAAATAAAATCTTTTTCGTAATAAAAAATGGAAATTTTTCGGTAAAACGCACTTAAATAAACTCGATAATAAATTTTCATTAAATTGTTTTATATTTTCTAACAAAAAGGCTCATTAACGTGACTGTGCCCCGTGTGTGATAAAACCGCAATGCGAATAAAATTTTTCATTTATAAGTTTTCCTTAAAAAAAAAAATAACAAAATAAATTTTACTTTTTACGCTGAAAATGGCTTCTAGCTGGCGAATAGGTAAAAGGAAGTTTCGTGCCAAAGGTAAACACCATACAAATCTTTCCAAACTTGGAAATTTTCATAAAAATACAAAAAGAATAAAAAGTGTTTTAATAAAAATAAATAATATTTCTGTTGAATTTGTTTTAAAATTGAGTGAGGTGCGTAGGAAGGCCAAAAAGTGATGGTGACGGTGGTGATGATGGTGTAGTTGGCCATACCATCGAAGGACGCGCAGGGTGTAAACATTTATTTATTTTTTTTTTCTTCTATTTTACTGTCGCATTTTATTTTCACCTACAATACAATACAACCCGTGATTTGTATCAAAAGAATTATTTATAGACAAATATAAACCGAAATAGAATATTGTTATAGTTATATTTTTGTATTTATTCTAAAGACGGTGACACTGTGGAATTTGCGTAGCTTTTAGAAACCCGCAGCCCGCAGCCGTATTGTCGGTCGTTTTCCTGTGTTGTTGTATTAGGTCTTGAATAGTGAATTGTGATGCGTTCATCGGACGCATAAATGGGAAATTTGCAAATCAAGTCATTCACAGAGAATATACCTACAAGTTCCTGTTTTTGAGAAACCAAATTGCATGTTTGGGTATTTACGTTTTGCCGTAAAGATAATTACGCCAACAAATCCGTGACTCATGATGGTTTTCATTTAAAACAGTTTTAATTGCCAAACCTGTGATGACGGTGTAGTGTAGCAACATTAAATTATTAGAAAATTAGGGCACCAACAAAGTTGTATTCGTTCTAGCGTAGAATGAAAATCATCGTAAATTATGATATGTGAAGGAAACCGAGGCATGCTCCGTAAATAGGTAGTATGGGAATGGAGGATTGAATTGAATCACTATTTGATAGTGTTTTTCTTTTAATGTTTTCTTTCGCTGTGACACTATTATGTAGGTAGGCATATACATTTGTTTTTTTTTGTTTATTAAATTGCTAGAGTAGTGTTTTGGCCTAGTTTATGTTAATTATTGGTTTTTGCCATTTTCTATTCTAAAACTATTACGCTGTTCATTTGTCTATAGCGAAGTTCTTTCCTTGCATAAGTATCAATTCAAATGTAAACTTGTTTTCTAAAAAAGATTGGAATTCTTTCAAAATAGAAGGGTCCATCTGTTTTAAATTGAATTGTTAACAGAGAAATGGCAAGAAAGTGTTTAATGTTTGGTAAATCAAAAAAAAAATCACCAATAAGCTTTAATCAAATAATAAATAATATTTTCTATTTTAATACCGCTATTCTAACAAGTTAAATAACGTGTTAGAATCCATATAAAGCTTGTTAACTGAATTTCCACAACAGAACTGAATTTGACTATAAACAAAATCATATTTTATGGGGTCGTTAAGATGACTTAATAAAAATAATATTGATTATTATATATAACAGCTATTTTTGGCTATCACTGTTATTTCTTAAATTTTGTTTAATAAAGGTTTACTTACCAAGTTTCGTTTATTAAAACTTATCAGCAAAAAGAAATGTAAAGAAAAACATTACATCACGTTGACCAAGGCTAAGCATAGTGCCTATTATACAATACATTCATACATGTTTTACCAATAGAGGTCCTATTACGGACCATGTTATAGACAGCAAGAAAGTGACATGGGCCATTGAATCGTTCTCAGCGTACAAATCTGATAATATAATGCCAATCATGCTCCAAAGCTCTAAAGATTTAATATTGGTACAAATGCAAACAAATAATTGTAAAATATGCTTTATCCTACTTTCTTCTCAAAATCATTGACTGGTAATCTCACAGGTCTAGTATGCAAATATGAAGATCCTGAATACGTTGAGAATGCTCTTCATAAAATCTCTTGTCGACATCATAAAAAAATCATTCTATTGCTTAAAGCGGGATGCTGGCTATCTTCACCGTTTAGCAGTCTAGAAAAAATGTTGTTTTAAGAGCCTCAGAACTGTTGTGTATCTAATACCTTATTCCCCTTCCATCTCGGCGTTGGATAGATCTTTATACTCTTTGGTAGAACTGAGAATAATTTTTAATAATAGATCATTATTTCAATCATTCTTCCTTTCATAGTATTATTACACGATGTCATCCTTTTTATGCCGTACTTTCTAGATAGCTGTAACATCAGTATGGTAATAAATTAATTTAGCAAAATCAAAATTGTTGTAGGCTGTTTCAATGTTTACAAAACCGATGGTTAGTAAAAATATTGGTTATTTAGATTAGTGACATGAAATAACGCCGATAGAAATAACACCAAATTGACCTTATTCCCCTTTCAAAAACAATATAACCCTTAGTAAATACCTCACTTTTAATAAATAAGACCAAACATTTTTCGTTATTTCTGTGGGTGTTTTTTCACGTCACCGTAAAGATCGTTTAATTTATAAAAAAAAAAAATTCAACAAATAATGGTTTAAAATAAGTTTATTTCTTTTCCTTCTTCTCCTTTTCAAACGATGCTATGATCTCAAATGGGATCACACCTTTCCCCTTTTTACACTTCACCTACTGATTCGTCGGATTGACCTCGCTTATGCAGACTAAATGCGTTTAATCTCAAATGGCAAGCTTGTCGGTAGCATCGTTAAAACCCATTAGCACTTTCTTGCCTTTGAACTAAGCATTGATTATGATTCCTTTTCTCCACAGTCAACTGGGTACCTTTAACCAATTTTGATTGGCAGCGCAACATTATAATGAAAGAGCTGACTTTAGTTGCAATTTGAAAATTATGAGATGGTAGACATCCGAAAAATTTCAAAAACTACTCCGAAAATCCTTTGTTTTTTTTTTTATTTGGTATTCGAGATTTTGTCTTTGCATATTATGTGATAGTCCGGCATTGTTCTTTTGCATTGAGGGACTCGGGACTGGCCTTCCTTATTTGCTCAACAGGCTGCCACAAATGACCAGACACATGTCTTCAATCAACAGCAGTGCCCGTTGTGGATCTCACATTTTAAGTTCGGCATTGGATGTTGTGAACTCTATCTAAAATATCTTCCACCAAGTCCTCCTTGTATTTATATCAAAAATTAAGTGTGTTAGATGGAAAACATGTGAAGATGATAATGGCAAACAATGTACCAATTTTAGTCGCAGCCGCAGAAGTTGAGTTATGCGTGTATATTGTTATAACTTTCCGTATAACTTTCCAAATTTTAAATTTTTGACTCCGTTGTATTCTTACCTGGTTCAATAAGAGTCCAACAAATAAAAATCCACGCAAACCGGATGATAAACAACCGAGTTATGCGTGTTCAAACACACACGAAACTTATTTTTGTATATAAAGATTAAGCTATATTCGTATAAGTTATGGTTTGGATAAAACCAACTGTAAATTTTTGATAGTCACAAGCTGGGCAGTCAACTAAAGTTTATTTATTAAACATTTCTATTTTATATCAGTTTCGACGGAACCCGAAGACTATTTTCGCTTGGATGCACAAAAATCACCAGCTGAAAATGCGTTTGAGATTTATGAATCTTTATGCAACAAGGAAACAAGGGACGGAAAGCGTTTATTCCTTCTAAACGGATTTGCAATACTCTTTCAAGAAAACAAATTAACACAACTGGGTTTTACAACAGAAGAGTTTTTATATTGGTAAGATTTATTTTGTAATAAAATTATTACATTTGCATAAATTGTTTTTTTTTTTTCGTTTTAGCTTAAGTGTTTCACTTATACACTCATTTACACAAGTTAGAGCAGCTGGTCTGCGAGCTATACGATACGTATTATCAACACCAAAGGACATTAAAATATTTAATTCATTGCAATTACCGTATTTGGTTTGCCGGAGTATTGATGTCCTTTTGAGAAATGACGACGAAAGAGTACAGGGCCTTAAATTGGTAAGGTTTCTCATGCATACTTTTTAAACTTAAAAATTATTACTTATATCTAATTTTAGGTTCGAAAAATTCTGGCTATATCACCGGAAGATGTAAATCCTGTCATCGTACGGTGTTTGGTATCACTAGCGAATAATGGCATCGAAGATAGCGACAACATGCTAAGGGCTTGCCTAGCGACGCTATGTGAATTTGGTGTTTTAAATCCGACTTTAATGATTGTTTGTGGTGGTGTTGGTGCGATAACCAGAAATGTACTGGAATGTCACAATCCTCGGATAGCTGAAAGCTTATGTGGCGTTTTATTGCATTTGCTAGAATGGCCACACACTAGAAATATTTCAGGCATTCGATTAGATTGCTTAGCTGCACCATATTGCGATTTTACCTATCGACTAGGTATAATGGATAAGAATAAGTAAGCTTAAACTAGTCTAGTGTAATAAGTTAAGTTATAATAATATTTTATTTTCGCAGAGATGCTCGAGAATTAAGATACACAAGTAGTCGACTAGCATTGCTTTCAGTTCTTCGAAGTTGGGCTGGAACAATGGAATTTTGTAATCCGAGCAATCCATCTGGACTGAAAGCTATAGTTGATGTTTTGTATTTAAATCAGTTGGAAGTCAGGGTAAGTTTAAGCTTTGATAATTTCTAAAATATTTGATGGTGTAAAAACGTTTCAATGAAGAGCAGCTTATCAAGTGTTGCTGAAAAAAAAAAACTGTTTTATATGTTTGACAAAATATCTACGACTTAAATTGCAAACATCAGGTGAAGCGTGCAATGTTACGATAGAAAAGTCGATAGTATTTTGATAGAGAGAGTAGAATGATCTTGCGATGGATCATTTAAAACTGAAAAGAAAATACTTAGGTCTATTTAGAATTTATAAAAATGTTTTCAGTGAATGAATAAGCGGTGTAGATGTAAAAACTGCTATCTTCACATAAAGTCCCCATGTAGAACCAGATGTATATTCTCTTATTTTTATAGGTTCTTCTTTGGAGTGATTTTAGAAACGGTAATTCGTTCTTTTATTATGCTACTTGTATTGAATTGGTTGCCCTCGTTGTTTATTTATGGTTGAATCTGAATAAACTCTCACGTCATAAATTCTGAAATACATACCAAGTTAACGCTGTTTCTTACTATTGATCTTTGGAGCGATTAAGGATCCACATTGTCTTATAGTAATGCTGTAATGCTGCCAATTCCTGTTTTTGCAAAGTCAACGGTTACCTCTTAGTCTATGTGTATTTTGAGTTGAATTGGAAGTTGCGAAAGATTAGGGGGACTCCTGTTGTCCCTTAATACTGTAGTATTGTCTTCAATTTTCCGGTGAGCAGATAGGGTGTATGACTTCGCTATTTTGAGTTCAATAAGATCAGAAACTGTCATCTGATATTATAACAAAGTTAGAGATTGCTGGTCATCTTAGCCGTTACTTTTAGGGAGTAAAAGCGTTATCGTCTTGATATTAGGGATGTCTATGACACTATGTCAGCTTAATGCCTTTCAGCGATCTCAGGTTAAGAGCTTTTCTCACAACCAATCCGCAGTTTGTTGCCTGTATAGTTGACCACTAACAGACAAGTTCTAAACTGAACGCCTTCTAACTTAGCGCATGTCCGATAAACACTTCATCGATGATTGCCTCAACAAGTAAAGTCTGCGCTCAAACTGACTTAAGGTTATTCTTTAGGCAGTACGGTATTACAGTTTTCAAAAGCACTGGCGTTAGACAGCTAACATAAGTTAATTTATATATTTATGCCTAAATGTTGTGTGAATTTGCGGTGCAGGGAAAGTACTCCACGGGCAAGTGCTCCACCTAGGAATTTATTCAACTTTTAGTGGGAATTGATTCCACCTTTCAATGTGGATTAATTTCGCACTGAAGGTGAGAATTTTTTGCACTTTTAAGTGAGAAAGTAGTTCAGTTTCTAAAGTGGAGTTGTTTCCCACTGACTGTGAGAACTAATATTACTTTCACTGAACAGTACCTGGGTGGCCTACTTGTGCGAGTTGTGTAGATGCTAGTTTGAGTTGGTACAAGATTGGGTGTACTAAGTTTCTAAGCATTTGGGCATACTACCGGGAAGTAAAGTAGGGCCATTGTTTCTTTTCTTTGGTATTTATAACAACATTTTGGTGGGAAAGAATACCACTCAGTTTTAACTGGAATACAATCTCACTACTAGTGAGAATCAACTCCACATTAAAAAATGGAGCAGATTCCCACTAAAAGTGGAATAAATTCCCATGTGGAGCCCTTGCCCGTGGAGTACTTTCCCTGCATCTGATTCCGCTACTAAAATACCATACTTGGCTTCTTGCCTTAACAGAAGAGTTATGTGAGTGCTGTTTCTCATACTCTTTTGACATCCTTTATAAGCTTTTCTTCTTCCATCTTTTTTTCGAGAAAAAAATCATTTGGTTCTCACTCAACTCATCAGGCTTTTCACTACCTTGCAAATGACCTACTCACTTGCTACTTCCCTGTTCCGCATCTACTCCATTGAGGTATCCCTTAATACGATTCGCGGAATAATTTTTTTTTTTTTGACAAAATTGTTATAATTAGCGCTTTTATCGTATATTCGTTCGAAGAAACCTTTCGGAACTTTTCTCCGATCAGAACATTTATTTTGTTCTAGGGAATCGTAAAAAAAAAACAAGTCAGCGCATGTAACTGATTTAAATCATTATTTTAAATATCAAATGACATGATCAGACTTATCGAGGTATCCGTTCAGAAGAAAATGTTGTCCAATTTGTACAAAATAGGAGAATTTTCAATTAAGGTATCCATCCTGATACACGATATCGAAGAAACTTACGATATAATTAAATGCAGACTATTGATGTGCGACGAAAAGGATTGATCAATTTATTTTTGACAGCTACACGGCAAATATTTTCCGAAGTTCTCCGACAACAATTTTTTTTAACTTATCAGAACATAAAGCATCTGATGGAAAATGTTAAATGCGTGCGTTTATATGCTTTATTTATACTGTTCCGAAAGGGATAACTCAATAGCAATTTTAGTTCCGATCGAAAATCATTTCCAGTCTGAACTCCTTCCGAACGGATACCTCGACAGGCATCTCAAATACAACAGTCACCTCTAGTTTATTTGTTTATTTATTTATTTTTCATAATATCATCGGACTAAATTCCGCCTTCGATCGGAATCGGTTCGGAACATACACAAATATCATGAACGCATGTCCGATTTACCAGTCGGAAGGGTTACCATGATACAAAATTCGTACATTTCGTACAAATCGGTGACAATTCTTCTCCGATCGGTGACTCTGATTTGAGGTACCGTTCAAATACAGGCGGTATTCTCCCTGGCTACCAGGCTGTACAAGAATGCAATCTTTTGTGATTGCAATCTATAATGAATTCAAAAAAAGATTGCATTCATTGACTTCACTTTGAGACTTCAACTTCAAAATTTGTAATCATAATTAATTTTACATAAAACGTCATTTTACAGAAATCAATTGAATGCAATCTTTTGAGAATTCATGCATTCTTTTATGTTTTGAATTCTTAATTTCGTTTTGCTTTCTTTTGTTTTCCTTGTAATATTTTGATTAACATTGATTTAGGGTATCATATTAGAGAATGCAAATAATGCATGCATTCTCAAATTATTGATGTAAATGAATATCGACAAAAATGATTCTAATCTTTTGATGTTAAATGAATGTTAAATAGCATATTTTGAAGTCGAATGAATACAATCATTTTATTGAATTCAATGAATTTAAGACCATGAATTAGTGTTAATGTATTAGTGTAGAGCCATCATTAAATTAGTGCTCTAATTTAATGATGGCTCTTCTTAAGGAATCAAATATTTAAGCGAGTTTTCCTTTGATTGTTTCATAATTGACTTCGGATGCATATGATTTTATATTATTATACTTAGTAAAATATTAAAACAAAATTCTTCCGTTGCAGAAAGCAATTTTGGATCTACTATACGAACTCCTGGGTCTTCCGCAACCAATTTGGACAGACGAATATTCGGTAGCTTTATCAGCGGTGGATCCATCTGATTGTCAGGTAACACGTTTAACAATTCCATTGAATTTATATTTTAAAGTTTTCTTTCTTAGGATACCTGGCTGTTAAGTAATGGATTCGTCGCAATGGAAGGTCGTTCTATTCTACCTAGTCTTGCAAGTCGGGCACCTAATGCATGTGAACAGCATTTAGCTTTACTATTGTATTGCTTTTTGGAAACAGGTTTATTGAATGCGCTTGTCGAAGTCATAGTATCAAGTGATACTTTCATTTCGGTTCGTGCAACTGTTTTAATAGGTATACTTTGTAAATTTGATTATAATAATCTCAGTCTAAGTGTAAGTATCAATTTAGGCAAAATACTTCATCTAATGCATACTCATTTACCTGCTGACATATGTAGCACATATCCAGCCTTACCGACACTTGTGACACATGCAACACAAGGAAATCATCAGGCCACTGCCTCAATATCAGCTCTTCAAAATTACCATCAAATGCTGCGTAACCGACCTGTATCTTGTAGTTTGTTTCTGGACAGCATTATTCAAGGAGGAGGTTTATTTAAATGTTTGATTACACAAAACTGTGTGATTCTTAATCTAATCGTTTCAGCACTCATCAATACGCGACTATTTAAGCGAGACATAAATAACTACGATGTAAATGCAACAACAAGAAATGCTACACTTGCCCATGATAGTTCAGAAAGACGGCGATTAGATTCAGTATCGTCTAGTATTAGCGGTGGAGGAACTGGAACAGATGAATCTAATTCACTTCCAACATCGGCCATGAGGCGTTCGAGTTTTCGCTTAAAAAAGAAAAAGTTTAGACAATTTTTTGAAAGTATGCGCGAGTTCAATCGACTAGCTAAAGACTCCAATGTATTGGTATTGGCTGATGGCAATTCTTGGGATTGGGATATAGTCACAACTATTTTTAGAGTAAGTTCAATAAATTATACCATATCCACATTGATTTCAAATGTCTTCTTCCTTAGACGGACGCTATAGGCAAACTCGACGACACTAAAGTTAGGTTTCTCAAGAGAATAGTACATTACTTTAAGCCAAGTAGTAATCGATTCTCCCATCAAGACCTGGCGCACGGTAGAACAGTTCCATCATATGTTACAGCAGGTCTCGATTTGATTGATTGGCTGCTTGCCAGCAATGATGTTTGTTCTTTTGTGCATTTGTTTAGAAATCTTATTTTATCATTCTGTTATTTAGTTGGAGAGCATGTGGCAGCTAACAGATTTGTTTTCGGACATAAGTCAACACCTGCTAGCTATTACAACATCAAACAGAGCCCATGATTGTCTCTTTAGCCCTCAGCATATGAATAACACAATGTGCCAACAGTATTTCCTTTTCATCGGTCGTATGTGTCGCCAAGAGAAAGGAATAAGTATTTTAACAAATACTGCCGTTTTTGAACAGTAATTCAAATTGAAAGATATGATTAATGGACTTGATTGATTGATTGTTTTTTTTTTTTTTTTTTCTTTACAGATTGACGACTCTGGTTTCGAGTACAGATCACGTTTGCTATGTCAAACTTATTGTATCGGGCTTAGACTATGCCCTCGAATCATATACGAGAAAAATTCTCGAAAAAGCTCTTACATCAGCGAAAACTCGAAGTGGACGTCTTTATTCAACTCAATTCCTTCTAGTCTTGCTAAGAGCTAGGATTCCAAATTTCGAAGTGTGGGGAATTCCACTTTTGATTAATCAGACTAAAGACTCAGAGCGAAGCATTGTTTTAGCTGCTATTGATGCTCTTGATGAAGCATGCTATGAAAAGGTATTTACATGAAGATTCTTATTGGCATTTCATATTAAATTTAAATTTTCTTTTATAAGAACTATTTGGAAGAAATTGTTAGCATTTGGCCGAATTTCAAGCCACTTGGAGATGTAGGACGCCTTCTCATGTCACGTTTTTATTCAATTTGCCGTGGACTGAATCATCGGAAAGCAAAAATCAAAGAAGAGATTGAATTTTGGAAGAATGGTTACAACAAAAGGTTAAAGTTATAAAAGTTGTGAATCTTTGTGCTTATTGTTATTTAATTTTTTTTTTCAAATAGATATGTCCTTTTAATTGAAGCCGATACGCATTCAAGTTTGACTTTGCATATTAAAAACGAAGACGGCTACTACAGCCGAAGAAACTGCTCGACGAGACCAATTGTTATTCCACCATACATTCAACCGCATTTATATGGTCAACTAGTTCAGAATAGTAAGGGAACAGCAGCTTTGCATGATTTTGCCGATTTACCTAGTTTGATGGATTGTATAAACAAAGCAAAAATGAACGATGAAAATGATTGTCTTGAATTAAAGTCAGCTATGTGGGCATTAGGGCATGCTTCTACTCACTCGAATGGTATTGAGTTATTTTCAGAGTCTTTCCCAAGGTAAGCATTTTGTAAATATTATTTGTTTTTCTATGATTATTTGTTTTTCTTTTATTACAGAATATATGAAAAAATTATATACTTGGCAACGAAAGCGGAAGTTTACTCTATTCGAGCGACAGCTTTTAGTGTTCTTGGATTAATAGGAAGTACGACTGCTGGAGCTAATTGTTTGTTTAAATTAAGTAAGTTAAAATTGTTACAAACACATTGCATAATGTTATGTTCATATCTTTTTATTTATTTTGTTTAAATTTTCATTTTCTTAAATTCGAATGAATTTGTTGTCACTACTTCGTAGAAAGCTACAAGAGGAATAATTTTGGCGGTTTTGAATTGTTGATTAATATCGGAAGCCAACTTCAATTTTTCTTTTTTAAACCGGATAATACCAGCTGAGTTTAGTGTTTTTTTTTTTTACGATTGTGTTTTTGAGGTTTCGTTCAGTTCCAGTTGGCGTAATTTACTATTATTCTTTTTGTATATTGTATTAACATTGTAAACAACTGCAGTGTAAATCTTTTTTGCCAGCTTTGTCAGGCATTTTTCACTGTCTACGTGGCTTTATTAGAAGCTTTAACTTGTTTAGTTAAAGAGGTAATCACTCGCTCATTCATGAAGTACTACAATGGACCAGTTAGCCACCTATCCTAAACCTAACCTTACATTTACTCTCAGAACATGGCAACATTTTTCCGCCACATCCCACGGTTATGCAATGGGTGATGTTTCTACCACAAGATGCTTCAGTATTGATAGATGACAGTCATTATAACTCTTGACGCTTTCATAGCACTCTTATCTCTTATTTGAATAATAAATGTCAGAATATAATTGTGCGGGTCACGACCTTCGTTACTTTAGGCAACCCATATCGGATCCCATATTTGTCTATCAAATGGTTCATCAAAATCAAAAAATAAAATTTACTGTTTTAATTTACATGTTTTGTTTCTTAATACTAAATTGCATCAATCCCATTGACACAAAATTATAATCACAAAATATAACAAGAAAAAAACATTTTTTTAAAAACAACACTTTAAATTAAATATTGGCAACACAAACAGACGTTCTCTCTTTTTGTAATTCTGTTTAAGTTTTTGTTGTCTGTTATGTTCCGAACATATGGAATCGAAAAATATTTTTTTATTGTTCTTCTATCTGATAAGTTATTGATGATGTAAATTGGGAAATTGTTCATTTTTAGGATTGTTTTTATTTTTATTTTGTTTTCTGTATGATATTGTTGATATTATCATTCGGCCTGACGATGAGGGTTTTGTGTACCAGTTGAATTTTTAAGTTCATTTAAAATTATGTCTTTTAGTTATGTCTTTTTCATTGAATTTTACTATTGCGATGATATCGTCCACGTATTTAGCTAAAAATTTAATATGATGCCTTTTGTATTAAGCTGTTTAATAACGTCGTCCAATAAATTTGTCTAAGACAATGTCTGCTATCGTATTATAAAATAAGAGATAACTTGATAGGTTACATAAGGAAGCCGTGAATATATAATGTTTGTATTTTTAAGACGATTTCTGGATACCTCACATAAGAGTAGACGTCTAGCAGTCTATATGCCCAACTAGGCAGTTAGCTGGGGTTTTAGTTTTTCTACGGGGGGACACATTTTCTAAGTCGGTCCTCCCGAGAGCTATAAAAGAAGAAAGCCAATAATATCTTGGGAAGGCACTTTTGGAGATGGTGGGCATCATAGAGCCTGCATTAAAAGAAGACCAAGAAGTTCAGATTCAAGAATGAGCAGACGACTGAGGCGTTATATGTTTATAATCAAGTGTTTTTTTTTTGAGCGGTTGTTCGAATTTATCTTTATTCCTTTAGAGAAAGAAGAATGCTCAAATATCTTGTTTTACTTTTGAGTTCGGCTTTAGTTTTTTTTTTATTAATTCTTCAGTTCATTAGTTCTTCTTTTGACATTGATATCATCAAGCACGATTTTTCGACGACAAACATACCATTATTCTCCTAGAATAAGTGCTGTTGTGTTTGATTTGTGATAATTTAAATTATTTTTTTCAGATTGGCTGTGTGTACGACACGATCGAAATACGATTTGGCCTGTTTACCAACCCGAAGACTGGATTTCAAATAATTTTACTCCTGTGCGACATCCCTATGAAGATGTCCCTTCATATAATTACCCAAGTCTAGATGATCAAATCGAAGGATCATATTACACAAGAAGTGATTGGAATCTATTGTTGGCTGATGATACAACCACAACAGGCGAGAGTAAAGGCGATAGCAAAGACGAGGCTAGTTCAATTATATTATTTCATATTTTCTTGTTACATTAAAACTTCCTTTTTGGCCTCTAAATAAAGATTGTGGGAAGTGTAACACAATCAAAAACAATGACAGAACCAGCCTATACTCGTCCTGGCAAACATACAAGATCCTTATCTGAATCAAAGACTACCGATGTAATAAGTCTGATCGCTGGAACTCATCTACATCATCATAGGATACGTCGTAATTCCTGTACTGACTCGAATACCTCTGGGGTAAGCAGCTGTGAATCGGTACCAGCTCGAACTACTGTTGGGTAAGTTTATTAGTTTATTTTGTTTTGGTTTAAATAGAAAAATTAACAAAACCATTTATTAATGTCCTTATAGGGATTTTCAACAAATCCAGCTTAGTCCGATTCCTTCAATGTCTAACCTCGCTGATATTCCGTCCAGAATCACTAATCCTCTTCGACGAACGTCAATAATTGGCACGTCATACTTACAAACGCCCATAAGCCATTTAGATTTTGAGGGTTATGCTAAATTAAGAACCCTCCGACGGCATTGCCGACCAGTTCTATCTGAATCTGCAGCTGATGACATAGCCGAAATTATAGATCACAATGAAATATTTGCGACATTTCGTCCGAGAAAATCTTCAATTAGTGATTTACATCGGAAGATTAAAGTACGCAGTCTTGATCGTCATACTTCTCTCAATGTTTATTCGTAAGTTTTAACAAAGCAAATCAAACAAAAATGCATAACAACTTTCATTTAGACAATTCACTGTTGAAGATCTACAAGTTCCTCTACCAACATTGGCAGCACCAAAGTTCCTCTTACAAAACGACTCAAAAGGCCCCTGCTACTCAGGTAATTCATTTCTGACTTTCACTGATGCTTTGACTGATAAAATTATTTTTAATAGGTATTTGCCTTCCAAAACATATCCTTGATCTTTTTCCAACGCGTAACATGACTACGACATACGTTTCGCGAGACATTCAAGATCAGGATCTAGTAGATGCAAATCTTATGGGCGTTAAACAGCAATTTTTCAACGACTCCATAAACGAATGTGACCAAAGTTCCGTCATAAGCAATTTTTCAGACATTTCCTCAGTGAGTAAACGTTCGAAATGGATTGGCAAACACAATCGCAGTAATTGTTTACGTTGTTCTCGTACGAATAACAATAAACCGAATAAATGCAGCGATACATGTATATATAATAAGAAGCTAAAATCCTATCCGAGTTCATCGATTCAACTTTCGGAAGTCTCATTCAACTCACCCGAAAGTATCCTCAGCGAAGATAGTATGCCCGATCATCTGACAACGGTGATACTGTATAATGTCCTACGGCTGGCCAATCCAGTGAGTAGTAAGCAGTCAAAGTTCGCGTTGCTCGAGTTGAAACAAAAGCAACCGGAATCGTTTCAGGACATTTGCCTGTACTCGGAAGTGTGTAAATTCCTTGGACGAAGTACTTATCGCATGAATGCACGGCGCTTCCTGCAAGAGCTCTTTTTCGATTTGAATTTTGAAAGTTTCAATGTTGAGCCGAATGAGATAATAACTCGAAAGTTAAAAGAGTCTCCTCCGAAGCCGCGACAAATTATCGAAACCAATGAATTATCCTCCACATCTTCAAATGAAATCCCACCACAACAGCAACAGTCTGCGAGTGTAACACCCTCTGCTCAGACAACACCACCTGTGATTCCAAATACCGGCTGGTTTCCAGCGTACAAGTCAAATATAAAATCCCCACCGCTTGAAAGCGTCTACGAGACCAGCTGCGAGAATTTGATTGAATCACTTTCCTCAAAACTATCACCGCCAGAAAATCAAAACAAATCATCCTCAATCATCACATCAAATAACCCTTCCAATAGCCGAACTACAATAAACACCACATTACCGTTAACTAACGATCACACCGCAAACAGTAAAACTAATAATATTTATGAATCTAGTGTAAGTACACGAGTGCTGAAAAATAATTTTTTAAGCAGCTCAACAAACAACACTGCCAGCAATAGTAAAACAAGTGAAAGCAATTGCAGTTGTATCCTAACCAAGCAGCCTGCTGTTGTTATTGAAAATGAAAACACAAAATTCACCAGAGGCCGCTTCTATACCCTCGAACTGGATTTAAGTTGTACAAAAAATAAGTTTCCTATCACCGACCGAAGAAAAAAAGAGATCTACTCGACGACAGCAACAACGACGACGACCGACACTCAGAGCACCCCAGTAACAACTGTTCATAGTCAAAGTCAGCCATCGTCGACGGCGACTACACCCACTACAAGCTCTAGCACGACCAACCCCTCGACGGCTGTAAGTTATATCGGTCAATTAACTTTCACAAAAAGTCTCGCCGCTTCACTGTCCAAACCGATTGGCAGTCTGTATTGCGAGAAGCGAATACAATCGTCCAAATCAGAGGCTGTTCTTTCCAAGGCTAAACAAACTTAAAGATCAAGTTTGTTTAATCATCCATTCTTTTAAAAGAATGCTTTCGAAGAATCCCCAAATATTAACAAAAAAATCCATATGTACACAGATTATGATGTATAAATTATTATTTTCCCATTTTTTCTGTATATTCAACTATACCACCGCAAGAGTTTATTGCAGTTTTAAATTCACATGAACAATTCCATTTCATAAGCAACATAAGAACGTCGTCGTCATTGTCGCCGTCGTCGTCGTTGTTTCAACAAAAATACAAGCAAAAAGTAATAATTAAATTGTAAGAGAAAAATTAAAATAAAAATAAATTATATAAAATAAAATTCCATTAATTGTAGCTACATTAAATTTTGTATTTATATAATGTGCATTGTAATATTATTATTTGCAAAAAAGATGAAAAAAAAAAAATTATTACATATAATTATTTTTTATTGTCAGTTAATCAGTCCATTATTTACACAAATTATTTACCGGAATAGTTTTATTTTCACTCATTTATACATCTTTCGATATAATATCATTTATTTAGTGACCAAAAGCTGTTCTGATTTTTTTTAAAACTATCGTTCTTTTTTCAAAAGGCTTGATCTATAGTTGTTTATATTTTTCTTTTTTTTTTAATTTTTTTTTTAATTTAAAAAAATTGTATAGTTTATTGTTTGTTAGAATTAAAAAAAAAGATATGATAAGAAATATTGTAGATCCTGTGTTGTTTTTACTGATTTGTTATTTGGTTGTTGGGCGGAATTAGAAGGAGAGTAATGTTTGCTTTCTGTTGTTTCTGATCTATTCTTATTCTGATTGCATTTGGAGTAGACTTTCTGTAAGGAAAACTGTTTGTTGAATTGTTGTTTCAATTGGATGTAAATCACTAATTGAAGTTGTTGCTATGGTAAGTAGATTCAAATGTCATGACTCATGACAAACAAACATTTTTTTTACCGATGTCGGTTGTCGCAAAGAACGACAAAACATCGAAAACGACGACTGTCGTAGCCGACAAACGATAACGGTAAGAGGTATGAATTACCATGCCTTTTATTATTGTCGTCTGTCGCTTACGAAAGCATGAATTATCATGCCTATTACCGTTATCGTTTGTAGCTTACGACAGCTGTCGTTTTTGTTGTGTGGTTTTTTACGAAAACGGTATGATTGATTGAACATAACATTACGATTATAGCGGACCCGAAAAGAGTATCTGGAAATTATGCCTGTTTGCCTGTATGTATAAAGCACCTGCAGCCAAAACGATAGTGCTATTAACTGTTCCTGCCAAATAACCGCAATAAAAAAGCTTATATTTCTGGAAAACGCCACAAACAATTTTGATTAAATTTGATATTAGCCATACAATACGGCATTTGAGACCGTTCGACTTAAATCGCGTTTCAAAAAAAAAAATTAACGGTAAACAAGCTATTTAATTTTTAATTTTGACCTTCTGGTTATCGACTAAACAAACTTTAATTAAATTTTATTTCTAAAAAGTGATTGCTAAATAAATGTACCTACAGACTTTTTTGTTGTTAATTCAATAATGTATTTTGAAAATCTGTTGATGAAATTTAATAAATTTCTTCATTAAAACGCTTAGACATTTGCCATTGTAGGTACATTCCAGAAGGAAAATGGTGTTTTCTTTTAACCTTTGACCCAGAACAAACTCCTGAATTCCGAAAGCCTTTATATCCCCTGATTCGGCACGAGTACGATAACTTTGGCGGATTTTGTAGAGGGGTCAAATATTTTTTCGTATTATGGGGGGGTCTATCTCCCCCCGTTTGGGCAGGAGGGGCAATTTAATGAAAAAAGTACTAAAAAGGGGAAAAAATCATTAACAAATAACGGTAATACCTACAATTAAGTATTATAACTTTTTATAAAGCAAATACTCTTTTATTAGCCAGTTTTTAAATCAAGTAAAATCTATCCATAGTTTTTGAAAAAACTATTTTCAAACTCAAAATTTGGGAAAAAACCATAAGAAAAAATATTTAAAGTGTATTTTTTTCAAAACTTTGAGATCTTATATTATATTTTTTTTTTCCTTAAAAATTGTTGCTCATATTTATTTTTAATCAGAAACCGAAAACAAAATGATTTTATGGCTTCTGGTTTTCTAGAAAATTAAAAATTACCAAAACTACTACTTTAATTTAATTAATTTTTTTTTGCTTGAGTATTTTACTTGGTCTTAATTTGATAGTAAAAATAGAATATAAATTCTTACACAAATTGACTCTACTTTTTCATACTTTCCCAACACCCAGCCTTACGGCGTATCAACAGTGAGGTATGTTTGGGGGGGGAGGGGGCATGCTGCCCCCTGCAACCACCCCGCCTGGGCCTGTGATAGGATTTGGGGTGGGTGCGAGTTTGGGTATATGCAAAAATTATGGATAGATTTTACTTGATTTAAAAACCGGCTAATAAAACAGAGTATTAGCTTTAAAAAAAGATATAATTCTTAGTTGTAGGTGTTACCGTTATTATTTAATGATTTTTTTTCCATTTTTAGTATTTTTTTCAAAAAAAATAATATTCAAAGTATTGAGGCTGTTTCAAACTAATATCGAAAAGTAGAAAAAAACAAAGACAAAAAAGATTTAACTATTTAGGATATAAAGGAATGATACAAGAAAATAAAAAAAAATTAAAACATTATTCTCACCCTGTAAAAGAGCCCTATATGTAGTTTCATATATTCATATCCTTTCCGCCATCCCTTTTGTAATACGGAAATACCAAAAAGACTTCCAGTGCGCAGATACAAACAAAGTTCAAACATTCTTTTATGAATGAAATTGATAGATTGCCATCCCACCGTCATATACAAATATACCAAGAGTGTGTGCATGAATGTTTCCAATTTAAGGGTTTTTACCTTTTGAAAAGTCGATTTTTACATCAATTTTACATAACCAATAGCTAAACAGTGATTTTCTTCCTTATTATTTTAAAAATATGTTTATAGACATTTTTCAAAAACTATATACAAAGTTTTCGTGTAAATGTATTCCTTAGAGTGTGTTGCATTTTATATAAAAACATTTGCTGTTGGATTTAAGAAGAGGAAAAAATGTTTTCAATTTGGTATTCCAATCTTAGCAATCGCACCATTGCGATTATATTTTTAGTGTGCATATCGGTTTTATATGTTTCTTATACATTTAATTCGTGTTTGATGCCTCGTATAAATCGATCCTTCAAAAGGGTACTTATATTAAAACTAACTACCTAATCTATACAGAATTTATAAGAATTAAAAATTGTCATTCCATTTTGCAGCATTCTTTTCAAAGTTCTGTGGAGAGTGTGATGTCACCAGTTGTTATGACAGAACCGCCTGAGATAAAAATTCTTGGATCAATTGTTCGAATAGTTCCATTGATGTATAATTATACTGAAATAGATGGTTCACCTAAGTATAGATTTCTTCGGCAACAGGGACTTCGACCGTCACGCCATTTGCCAGATACACTTATAATTGGTGTAAAAAAAAGTGGAACTCGTGCACTGTTGGAATTTATACGGTTACATCCAGATGTGCGAGCTGCTGGATGTGAAGTTCATTTCTTTGATAGACACTATAACCGTGGGCTTCATTGGTATAGACATCATATGCCATATACTATAGAGGGACAGATAACTATGGAAAAGTCACCAAGTTACTTTGTCACCAAAGAGGTGCCTCAGAGAGTCCATCACATGAATCCTAGCACAAAGTAAGAATTTCATATTATTTTAGGTAATTTAAAATATTAGATAACCTATAGATACAAAATACTGGTAGCTGTTCTACACTAAAATTAAAACCTAAGTATTATTAACAAAATTCAAAAATGTATGATACACGGCTTGCGTTCGCGTGCACAACTATTGTGGTTCGCATACTTTACTGTTATTGTAATTCCATGTTAAAACACAACTGATCGACCATATAGCTGCGGCGGGGAAATAAATCTAAAAGTATCCTAAAATTTTCAGTATACTCACGAAGCCAAAGGAGGATTGGCAAACAGCTGATTACGAATATGTGTTTGTGTGTCTTTTGACACCTATCCGGTTTTCGTCGTTCGCAAACTCATACGATACAGACGTATCCAGATAGCTCTTTTGGTGTGCATCCGAACGTGCGCATTAATATTTTGTATCAAAGTGTTATTATGTCAGAAAAATTGTTGAAAGAACCGAAATGATAATTTAGCCATAATACCTAGGTATTCTGTTAAAGAGTCAACAAAAATTATTGATCAAATCAAAGTATCGCCATGATTTTATGCATAGTGATTGTTTATGGGTCAGAAAATTGAATAAGATTCTTTTCATAACCAAAAATACCTAGCGAATTTTACCATATTGTCAAAAAATAAATGACAATTCACACTACGCGGATGACAGATTGAAATTATGTATCGCGTTTTTTTCTAACTGTCAAACCCAAAATGTTGTAAAAGAATTTTGTAAATAATATCTATTTTACCTGTGAAATTTGAAATTTCCGTGACTAAAAAGTTTAATAATAGATACATGATAATACACTATTCACAATTTTCGCGCACAACGTTAATATTTCCGCTCTTGTTTTCAATAAATTTTCAACAGTTATAAAAAAATACCTTTCTCCTTGATTAATTGACCATCAATTTGGATAGCAGATGTTTTGAGCACATTTTTATCAGCCAATTTAAATTGAGTTACAACACGACCAGCGTCTTGCATTTGAATTTTTAACAATTCCATAGGAGCTGTTACGATAATTAGAAAAGCACCTGTTAAACCGCCAGCCGCCATTTGATGTGTAATTGGAAGTTTACCATCAGCTTTAGCCAGATGATGGCGGAAGAAGTCATTGGCAGCTAGTTTGATGGCATTTTCCGGTGTTATCAACCGGATGTTTACGGCTGAACCACGGTACATAGCAAAGTAACCTTCAGTACGTTATGTCTGGCGAAAGCAGTCAAACATATTTTTATACATCCTCTCGCCATTCGGTTCGACTTGTTGATTCTGCAAACGAGCCTTTACTAAATCCAATGGAAAGACACATGATACACCAAAGATAGCGGCAATACCTTCATTGATGATTTTGGGTAAAAGTTCAAATTGTTGTTGCTTCGGTGAGGACGACATTATGATTTTTTTAGATAAGGAACCTTTAAACTTTAAACCTTGGGTTGTACTTCATTTTTTTATGTTTTCACGTTTTGTAAGGACAAATATTTTTTACAAATTTTTGATAAATCTTTTTTATTTTAGCAAGCCACCAAAAACAAACTCGATATTCTGATAGACCGTATTAAAATGAACATTTTATAATACTACATCAAAGTTCTTAGTCTATTGACTGAGGAGATATTAAGTCTCAAAGTATCTCATAATTCCACCTAAAAATCACCTTTAAAAAGTGATTTACATAAAATACAAACAAAAATAGCTGGAATGGATAGGTTGGTTTAAGACAAAAAAAAAAACTGAACGGGAGCGGGGTACATCTCCCCCCGTTTATCCGGAAAGGGAAATTTCCAAAAATTGTCTTAAAACAGAAAAAAAAATATTAAAAAAAACGGTAATACTTATAATGCCGTGTTATATACTTTTACAAAAAAATTGAAATCTCTTATTTTATTTTATTTTTCAATAAAATTGTTTCAGTAAAGGGTTTTTGAAAAATAATTTTCAAACTCATAATTTAGAAAAAAATTAAATTGTTTTATCCTTTTTTTTTATTTTACCTTATTAAGTACTACTTTTGTTTTCAGAATTCAATATTCTAATTCATTTTTGGTCAACATCAGAAAACCAGATACTTAAATGTATTGTACATACTTTCTGAGAAAATTGAAATTAACAGAAACCAACTTGTTTTTTTCATTGATGTATGATTAACGTGGAAGCAACTGTAAATGATAATAAATTTCCCTTTTTTTGTTACAAGTGCATTGTAATTGTAACTAAAATGGCTTAGGGATATTTTTTTAATAAATAAAGATTATTCCATCATGGAATAGAGGATTCATAGTAGCTTATTCACTGCTTAACTATTCACCCGTACAGATATGGAATAAATAAATAATACCTATATTAAATATCGTTTTTCTTTTAGATTGCTTGTAGTTGTGCGGGATCCTGTGACCCGTGCTATATCAGACTACACCCAGGCGGCAAGTAAAAAAACCGATATGAAAAAATTCGAACAATTGGCTTTTATGAACGGATCATTCGAAGTTGTGGACACAACATGGAGTCCTGTAAAAATAGGAGTTTATTCCAAACATCTCGAAAAATGGCTTCAATATTTTCCACTATCACAATTACTTTTTATAAGTGGCGAGCGGCTTATTGTAGATCCAGCTTTTGAAATTGGTCGTGTTCAAGTAAGATTTTAAATATTTTTGATCAAGCGTTGTTCGTTAACAACAATTTTTTTTAAAGGATTTTCTTGGACTTAAACGTGTGGTTACTGAAAAACATTTCTATTTCAATTCAACAAAAGGATTTCCATGTCTATTCAAATCCGAAGCTAAATCAACACCACATTGTTTAGGAAAGACTAAGGGACGAAACCATCCATTTATAGATCCAGCTGCAATTGAAAGGTTAAGAGAATTTTATAGACCATTTAATAATAAATTTTATCAAATGACAAATATTAATTTTGGATGGCCGTAAATATTTTAGATAAGATTTGAATTTAAGTTTATGTAATTTATTTTCTAATGAATTAACTAACATAAAAATGATCGCATCGATTAATTTATGGCAGTTTTTGACAGTTAAATATAAGAGCTATTTCATGAACTTTTGAATAAATCAATATCAAAAGATACATTTACAAAGTACATATGTATAAAATAATTTTAAAAGATGTGACGTACATACATATACATAATATATTAAATTTACAAGTTCCTATCTCAGTTGTTTTGTACGTTATCTTTAACTGTTATAATTTTTTTTAATTAATTTTAAATGTTTATAAACACTAATTTTCAATTTGAGTCTCTTTCAAAATTGCTGCATTTAAGTAAACAAGATTATGTAATCTAAGGTTTTTTATACAAAATATCCATTTGTTTTTTTACAAATATTATCAGAAATATGTATTTTGATTTAAAATAAGATATCTATTTAAAAGTATTATTGCCTTCCATTTAATTAAAATATATATAGATATGTAAGTTATATTTCTATTTCGTTTAATTTAATGCTAAGATCCTTTCGTTCCTCAATAATGTATAACATTCACATTATAACCAAAGTTTTGATTCTTTTTAAGAATCAGTCTGCACTTGTGTAAAATTAAAAACAAAAATAACTAAATTATAAATATCTTCCATACAAGAAAGCTCAAATGCACAATTTTAATTAATTAGGTCAATAAAAAATCTTAACTTATACTCATACATTTTGTTTGTTTTGTATATACGATTATACGGGAAAATTTTCACAGATGGTGTTGTAATTTTTGTCATTTAAAGTATAAAATAATTTTGTAAATTCTTCACAATCGATTTAAAGAGTTCCTCTTGGGCCAGGATTACACATGTAAGTTTTACTCAAGTAAGTTACTTTCGTGAGTAACTTCTGATAAATTTACAAGTGTAAACAGTTCAATAAGCTACTTAGAGTAAATTAATTCAACTTCCGCAAGCTGAATGTAAAAAAAAAATTTCAGACTATATAATTGCTCAATCAACCAGCATCAATAAGTTTTCGCTTACGAAAAGGAAAATCAAGTGTGAGTGCGTGCATTCAACAGTAAAACCGTTAGCTGTGTTGTTTCCTTGACGGACACTTGTTTGTTATTGTTTACATTTCGGTGCAGGTAGTGGTTGTACAAAAGGTGCTGAATTTAATTAAAAGAACTGTCAAGCACAAACTTGATAGTTTATATAAACGGTCCTGTGACCCTGTGAGTGTTTAAGTAAGTTCAGCTTACTCTTAACTTTAACTTACGAAATCTTCATCTTTAGTGTAAAATTTCCTGTAAGATACTTATGTAAGACTAATAAAAGTCGTAAAAGTAAACCTCACTACATGTATAATCCTGGCCTTAAGTTTATATACCTGATTTCTGAGCCGGTACGGGGCCTTGGTATGATACTGGAAACTGGAAGGAATGGTAGTGATCAGAGGATTCTGGCCTTGCGTACTTTGCAGCTCATTCGCCCAACGACTTGGAAAAACATCGGTGCTATTTAAAAATTCACGTAAAAGTGGTGCTCTCTAAAAATTCACGTTCAGAACCCGAAATGTACGTTCTCGAAGTTTAAAATTTATATAAGCTTCACCCATAGCATAACCCACTCCACCCTCAACTCCAATACGCCTCCTAGAGCTCAGCTTACAAAAAAATCCCCTTTTACCGCACCCTCCAAAGCACCCACCCACAAAAGTCCACACCAAAAGCTCCTACATTCCAAAAAGCTCCGCCCAAAAGGTCTACCCTCAACCACGCCCCCAAACAAGCTCCACATTTTTAGCACCGCAAAGCAACTACTGAAGAAACTACATCCTGATAACATAAATCAGTGATTTAATTTTCCCCATATATTAGCTATATTACAATATCAAAAAACTCCGCAAAATAGGCGTCGGTCGGTTCAATCACAATTGACAACAAACGCTTAATGTAGTTTGGAAACTTCAAATGAAGTTTCGTCAAGTTTGGTCTGTCGGCCAATATAGTCATGAAGATATTTTCCTTTTATGTTTGAGGTTTCATTCATATCGGTTACCTTGAACGCTTGAACCACCGCATATTAAGCTGAGCTGTTTGAAAACATTACAACGCACCAGCGAGACACTCTAAGCTAGTTTTAATAATTCAACCAATAAAACCTCATAAACAAAGTCAAAGTGTAAGGTAATAAAGAACGACCTAGCTACATTATCTGGCTCAGGCTCTTCGTCCACTTGAGCAACGTAACCGCAACTCATAAATCGGGAAATGATTCTTGGGTATATTTTATAATAAAACAGTAAGGGTTTGAAGCGTTGAAGGTAATAATGCACCATCTCGCGCAAAGAACCAAAAGGTACCCTATAGTATTTGTTTTTCCCAATTTTCTCGAAAACGGCTTCAAAGATTTTGATAAAACTTTTTGAAGGGTAAAAATTAACATAACTGAGAGTTGGTGTTAACGGTTTCGTAAAAGTTTGCCCACAACTTGATAACGGCGGAACCTATTTCATTTAAATATATTATTATATATATCGTTGCGATGGGTGCAATTTTTGGTCTATACAAAGTTTTTGATTCAAATTTGAATATTATATAGAAAATTGCATACTTCTAGGAGTTAAATAAATAAAAATAAGCAATTCGTATCAGAATTCCAATTTTTAATTGCTCATTATTAGTTTTTTCGTGTTAACAGCATAATTTTTTCCCCAAAATATATTTTTTTTATTCGTATATGTCATTAGGTACTGGCCAAGTAGATATTTAAACAAAAAAGTAAAAACACATATTTTAAAGAAAACTAACTATATCAAAGGATTTTCACGTTTTGAAGCAAATGAGTTGTATAGAATAATTTAATTTTTTTATTCTCTAAAAAGGTTCGGGTCGTTTATATGAAAAATCTTAAAAAAATACGGGCATTATATCATAAGAACACATTGTACCAAGTTAGGAAAAAATCGGCCCCACAGTTGGGGATGTAGGTGTCGATACATACAACAGACAGACAGACAGACAGAATTTCCGGACTTACTTTTTTCGTCTTCTATATCATCGGTATCCCATGTTTGATTGTTATCTCAAAACTTTTTGCAACTTCAAAGAAATAATTTAAAGTCCGAAAAATTTGTCTCCTAAATCTAAATTTATTTAGAAATAAAGATGAAATAAGTGAAAAGCATTTTCGTTAAGTACAACGCTCAGTAATTTGCTAAAGACTAAGAAACTTGATTGCATTTTTTATTCCTAATCTAAAAAAAAAAACATATTTGCCGAAGGAGGATTTTTGTGCTACTCAGTCTTTCATTTTATTTAATTATAGCGGTACCTTAACTTGTTTCTGCATACTGAAGAACTATCAGGACTATATTCATGGATTTGTAAAAAAAAGAATCGCATTACAATGTAGTTGTAGAGCTAGCGACCGATTTTGCGACATTATTTTGGCGTGTCTAAATTTTTTTCCAGTTAATGCTTCAATTTCGCAATCAATGAATGATAATAATTTTATAATTTATAATTTGTTACTCAATAACGCCAGAACGGCACATCATCGGCTCGATAAATAAGGACTTGGTTTTGTTTATGGGTTTGCTGTTTGGTTTTTTGTTCAGAAAACAAATGTTTTTACACTTTAACCATGTAGTTAACCCTAATTTAATAATTGGGGATATGTTAGTTCGCAACCACAGAACAGATGTGAATCAATGAAAGGTAGATGAATGAGAGACTATGGACCAACAGATAGGTACCTCTGTGAGAGCATAGATGAGAAAAATTATATTAACTTGGGTGTTTATTTCGCTTCGAAGTCCCAACCATTGAACGGATTTGAATAAAATTAAAGTTGGATTATTTGATTTATATTTGTAAATTTATTATTTTGTATTTTTTCACTTAAAATTTTAAGAAATTATAATTTTAAAGTTTAATTAATATGTAAAAATTATTATTTTGTATTTTGAAATTTTATAAGATCTTTTTCTATAAAGCAAACGATTATTAATAAAATTGAATTGAAATGAATTGAAATGGTGGAAAACAAAACATACAAGGGCTGTTATCAGACAAAATTATCCAATTTAAGAAAAGTTTCACTAAAGTGTAGTTTGAAACGTAATGCTAAAAATAATAAACTGCTATAACATTATCACGTTGGAAAAGTGTTGCCAAATCCACTAAAAAAATTTAAATATAGAAACACTTTAAAAAAGAAATTTATTGAACTTTGAGTTCGTATGGCAACCTTTTTCATGCTTGATAATGTTATGTTAGTTATAGAGGTCGTTCTATTACAAGGGGTTTTGATTCCATTGATTTGAAATTGGAGTTTCTTGACTAAATTCATAATTATGGATCTAGTATAAGTCCCTCTTATGTATTCATTCGTGTATAGGCAAAGGCCAGGGTAAATACATCGTGCAGAGTAGAGACATCCTGATCCAGATTAGATAAGTTTTTCCTGACCAAAATAGACACTTTGCCATAAAAATTATATAAAAAGGCTTATTTTAATGTGACATAAAAGTATCCTTTTTTTTTAGCAAACCGAAAATTTTTAGTTTTTTGTTAGCGTAATCTCTCTGCTCTCTCGTAGACGCTTTTTCACTTATGATTTTTCACGTGTTACCTTTTTTCAAGATCTTCTGGTCAGTGGGCATCTCCCTGGTAGTTATCTTGCAAGGGGAAATACGGCAGGGGAGAGACGTTTTTCTGACAAATTATATCTCACTTTATCCTAATACCTACAGGATTGCTGAAATTATTTTGTAAATACAAACAAATTAAATGAATTTAAATATGTTTAAACTTCCAGGGGCGAGACACACAATCACCAAACAAAACGAAACAACTTACAAATGAGAGCGATATGACAGATCGTGTGTAAAGTATTACTAACTTAATGATAATACGCGTCATTGAGCATTGTTTTAAAAATTGTCTCTTATGTTTTTATTTGTATTGATGGAATCAAATTTGTCAGGGTAGATTCACACAAAAGGCACATAAAGTTTGAAAATTAACAAGTATTTTCTTAATTTCTCTTTATAATGCTAAAATATACTCATTTAAGTTTATGCTAAATTTACTTTTATTTTGCAACTGTAATAAAGAAGGTGTGTACTGACTGAGTTTTATAATAAAAACGTCAAGGGAACAGGCCAGGGTAGAGACTTTTTCAGGCTTAAATATTGAATTTCTGAAAAATTTACTTCATATGGGCATTTAATGATAATACTATTTATACATAGAATACATATATAGATGATTGCAAAAAAAATTTAATTTTGCATTTATTATAGAAAATGAATTGCCGGCACACATTACCTGTTATAATATAGAATCACCTATACATAATTATTTAAAATGTTTAAACTTACACTTTATAGTGAAAAAAAGTTAGTGCAAAAATAACATATCTATCTTGGGTCACTTTTTTTGCGTTTTGGAGAAGTTTTTGGTTTCCGGCCATTTCCAGTAGCCATTGTTATTTATTGATATGAGTAAAATTAAAGCAATAATTTTTCAAACTTTGCGAACGAACGAACGAACGCTAGCACGGGTCTGTTAGTATCTAATAAATTTAAGTTAAAAACTAGCGATTAAAAGGTAAAAAAATATTTGGGGCTTAATCAAATCCTTTTAAATGCAAAATCGTTTATAATGTTTCCTTCATGACTTGTTTTCAAAAACATTCAAACAAATAAAAAAAAAAACAGCATTTAGCTATTTTTGTTTTTTTTTGTAACTATTTAGTTCATTGAATCAATCAATGCCTATCAAAAAAGAGGATTGATTTAACTACCACAATAAATCAAACATTGCATGAAATATCGCAAAAGTCATTTGAAACAAAATGAGAATTACATTTGGCGATTTATTTTATTATTTTTTTTTTCATATTATTAACAATTATAATACGATGATTTTAGTCATTAACTCTTTATTTGAAATAAATACAATGATTCCAAGTTTATTAGTCTACTCCTAATATACCTACCTTGATATCTTGATAACGCCATACTCCATAGTCCATTCAGCTGTGCTTAAACTTCGATGCCACCCTTTACTTCTCACACTTTTAATCTATTAAAGAGAAGAGAATTAAGCTTTTTTAAAGACAGGGAAAAACTTGACAACGCTTTCAACAACAACAAACGCAAACCCCTAGCGCACTATTATACTCGAAAAATAGTTACAATGTCTTTCATTCAGAATTGTCCACGGTCAAGTCTACTACACCTAACATCATTGCATGACGGTTGTTTTTTTTTTTTTTTTTAATAATAAATTTATGTAAAAATACAATTAGAAAAAAAAAAGGAATGTGTTTGCGCAACGACCGCGATTGGGTTCGAAGTCGGAGTAATAGCCATTTCACTAGGTCAACATTTCAGTTGCCGCCGGAATTCCATCTAGTTTGGAACGATGTTTTAATTTATCGTTATAAAGTATCTTATGATTGAATTGTTTTATTTATGCGAGTGTCTGTCTGTATAGATAGAATTCTGAAAGTTCAAGACCGCTAAAGTGGCAATTTTGTGTGAATGTGAATTAGTCTGTGGAATATACAATTGGAAAAAAATTATTCGTGAAAATATTAATAAAAGTTCTAAGAAATTAAGTATACTTGAGTGTAGTTTTATCAAAACATAAAATTATTAAATCCACCTAACCTTAGTCAAACTTGAAGGCCATCTTAAAAATTATTAACTGATTATGGATATATTTTCTTCTATCCAAGGAATTTATTTCCAGGTAATTATATTATCATTACCAAAAAATAAATTGGGGGACACCTACCCCAAAATATAATTTTGTGCGTATACTTTTATGGATTATTGTTACTCTATGTATATTCATTTAAACAAAAAAAAACCTAGACTAAGCATGATGTCACTATGCAATAAACCAAATTTGGAGTTTTCCGTTCTTGTGTAATGTGATTTTTCTTCTAACGTCCTACTAACATAAAGGGTTTTTTTTTTGTCCTTTCAACTAATTGAGGGCATAGTTTGCTGATATCAGATTTAAGATAGCAGAATGTTAACGCTTTGACTTGCTTGTTTGATTGGTTGATTCTACTGGATATAAAACGTTATAATAAAAAATGAGTCGAGACTGCAAGGTAAATATGCGTTTTTTATAGTGGGTGAGGCATAGAGTCATAAAGTTCTGTGTTTGTATATTTATTAATGTAAACAATAAATAAATAGATGTTAGGAAAATCTGAGATTAGAATTGTTATTATTATAAAGTACTCTTGACTTTTTATTCTATATGGGTATAGGCTATGTTGGAATGTGCAGAGCCAAACAAAATGAGGCTTTAATGTGTCGCGAGATTATGTTGTTAGTTAAACATTAAGATATAAATATTTGGAGTAAATAATTTAATGTTGCAATATTTTGAAACAAAAAATTAAGTTTTTAACATTTTTAAACTGACCAGTCAATTAAATCGGAATGAAGATGCACTTCTGATTCCCTTTTCTTAAAATATAGTTTTTACTTTCGATTATAGGTATTATAAGCCATAAGGTTATGCATTCGTGCAAAAAAAAATTTTGAGATAACAATCAAACAGGACATTACGATGATAGCGAAGACGAAAAAAGTGGATCTGGAAATTCTGTCTGTATGTATCAGCACCTACAGCCTAAACGGCTTAACCGATTTACTTCGAATTTTGTATGTAGGGTTTGTAGACCATTCCTTAGAGGAGAAATTGAAATTTAATTTTAGTTTTAGCTTAATTTTCTCAAAAATGGCTCCAATGATTTAAAAAAAAAATTACTGATGGTTTTTGTCTGATTTCCTTTTGTTAAATCGCTAAAATAAAATTTTTCCACCTATTAACGGTACCTCCCATAACAACAATATATTTTCTTTTGTCTTGCATAAACTTTTGTATAAAAAATATTAAGTAAACATCGATTTATTTAAAAACCGCTCTATTTTGGAATAATTTTTTTTGTAAACTTATATCTAGGCAACAAAATTTTCTGCATAATTTGATTTTGGCTTGAATCTTTGTAAAAAGATAAAACTTCTTTTTGTGAAAAATTCATAAGATTGTTTTTTCCTTTATATTAAAAAAAATTATTAAATTTAATTTTATTCTCGTGGCAATTTGCCACAAGAAGAAGTACGTGCAACGTGCAACTCAGTCGTGCACCACAAGAGCAAGTTAGTGCGACTAAGTCGTGTAATTTATTTCTTTGTTTAATCGAAAACTTTTTAGTTGAGGTACATAAATATTTAAATGATTAATGGATAAATGTCCATGGAGGTTAATGTGGTGGTATGAAGAAGGGTCAAAAAAGTTTCCATCGCTTTCTACTCATGCTGAATGAGTAAATTGTATTACTAGTCCAGTCAGTAAAGCCATTCAACTTGAACGCAAAATAGTGGAAAGCTGAATTTTGATATATAGCTTCTTCATTGTGTTTTAAAGAAACTGTGAAAATATCCCCATCGATATGAGCGCCGCTAACGATTTTACCGGTTACAATTTTTAAAGGCCCCCTAGATCCGTTTTTCCTCAATAGCTCCGTAACTAACACTGCTAGAAAAAAAAGTTAGTGATAAATTTGTAGCTTAGATAATTTCCTACAAAAAATACCCTAATAATTTTTTCCTTAAAATTAACCGTTTTCAAAATAAATCAAACGCTAGATACGACCTTAACTGTTTTAAAGAAAAACTTGCTACCCATAGCCTAGCGTTGCTCGGCCATATCATATTTTTGTCCAAAACTCACTGAAATACCCGCTGGACCCATTTGAAGATTTCCTGAAAATTTTATCAAATTCGGTCCAGCCGTTTGTAGTACATAGGGAACATTCATGCACACATCGATCGCTATATATATTTATAATAGTCCAGGATGTTGCGTTGAAATAAAAAAGTTAAAGTAAAACAGTTGATGTTCTCCATGATAGTTTATGATACGTAAACCGACCTTCAGCTGCCCAAGTAGCCGGTGTATGTGACTGTGGGAGGCTGCCAAAGTGGTTAAACAAACTTATGTTATTATAGTAAGCACCGGCTGAAACTTTTCCCAAAAATAGTTGACATATAATAAGTGAGCTGAAAAACAACCGTCACTGCATCGTGGAGGTTGGAATATGCGTCAGCTGCTCGCATTAACTTGTAAAAAAAACGTTTAACATAAAATGCACCAAAAAGCTAGAAAGAGTAGATTGAGTTAAGTCAAACAAAATTGTACGGGAGTGGGGACAATTTTTAAAAAATCGACTTAAAACAGAAAAAAATATATTCGAAGAACAACTGTAAAACCTTTAACGCTTTATCATACTTTCTAAAGCCAAAAATATCTTCTTTTGTTGTTTTTTTTAAATAAAGTTGTTTTGGTGAACAGTTTTTAAAAAATTAGTTTTCAAGCTTTGAAAAAAAAAATTAAAAATAAAATGTAATTAATTTTTTTTAATTTCATGTAACTAAGTATAATTTTTTTTTTCTCAAAATTGATTGTTCTTATTAATTTTAAGAGCTTCCGGTTTTATGTTTTTAACTAAAAATTAATTAGAGAATTGAATTTTGAAAACCGAATCATTTCCAATTACCAATTACCAATTACGTATAATTTTGAAAAAGAAATAGTTTAAATAATTTTTTTCTACAAAATTTTGAGTTTGAAAATTAATATTTCAAAAACTGTTCGCTAAAACAAAGTTATTTAGAAATAAAATAATAAACGAGATTTCTGGCTTTTTAAAAAGGTATATATCAAGGCCCTCACATAGAATTTTTGTCTTGCATTGATCCGCAATTTGAGAGAATTATATTCTTTAAGTGCCCTGCACATGAGCTGCGAACTGCGAATGCGAATAAATGTTTTAAAGCAATTTCAGGAGCAGAAACTGATATATTTTTTCTTTCACTTAATGGTAAACTTAATAAATGATAAAATATACAAACATTTCAATAGAAAACACCATAAAAATTAGTTTAAATTAGATAAATGTTCATTTTTATATTTACCACATTATTCAGCGAATTGTCAAACGTGAATTCGCAATGAAAAATTCGCAAGAGTCTAACCTCAAATTTATCTGTTTGTGTACTAACGATTCGCGTCTCATGTGCTGGCCGCGTCTCATGTGCAAGGCACTTTAGAGTTCACAAACAGTATCCGTAAGAGAATTTATTTTTTTTTGTTCGTGAGAAGATCGGAAAAGATCGAAAAAAAAGTAATTATATTATTCGATTCGCGATCAGTATTTCACGTACTCTGGTATTTTTCGGAAATTTTATATCATTAAATTCTTTGAGAACCGGTACGTAAGTAGCTAGAGTTCACTGCATTAGCAAACAAAATAGAGGACATGACTAGATCGCACGAACTTGTTCTTGAGGCAAGCTGCCATGAAAATATAATTAAATTTAATAAAACTAAATTTAATATTTTTTATAAATATATATATATAAATATACATTACATAGGTAAATGAAAAAAAAATCATATGAATTTTTCAAAAAGTGCTAAAACTTCTTTTTACAAAGATTCAAGACAAAATCAAAATATGCAGAAATTTTTAACATATTTTAAGTATTCAAATTTTAAGTATGACAATTTTAAGTGCTAAATAGTTTGCATTTATTGCACAAGAAATACAGTTTTTTGTTCAAGTCGTTTTCAAAATATTGAATTTACAAAAAAATAAATTGAAAAATAAATTAAAATTAAAACTAAACACTTTCGCGAGAGATTAAAATTTGATCTAATCATCTAGTCTAGACATTTCTTAAAATATTTTTGAATTAAAATCGAGTAACCCGTTCATGAGAGAGCTTAAGAGAAAAATAACGGTTCTATGTCCAGCCCATGGACCCTTAATAGGCATGTCAATTTTTTTTTTACAATTTATCAAAAAAAACAATCCCAAATTTTTTTTTAAGAAAATCGTTGGAGCCCATTTTCGAGAAAATTAAGATTCTACATTACGGTTATGCGGCAGGTACCATTATTTTTTAAACTAAACAAAAATTCAATTTCTTCTCTAATGAATAGTTCACAAACTCTACATACCAAATTTGAAGCAAATCGGTTCAGCCGTTTAGGTTAGTTACTAATACAACCAGACTGACAGACAGACAGAATTACCGGACTCACTTTGTTCGTCTTCTCTATCATCGTAATTGCATGTTTGATTGTTATTTCAAACCTTTTTTTCACTATGGTATAACTTGCCTTTTATAATCGCAAGTAAAAAAGTAAAATGCAATTTATGAAAACAATATGTTAGGATTGCAAGAAAATTTCATTTGAAGTTTTAAACTAACAGCGAAAATAATTTTTGTAGCTCCGCTTAATCATCATCGTAAACGAAACCAAAACTTGTACATACAAAAATTTGTAATAATTAGTACCTACAACTTTTACTTAAGTGATTGTTAACTTAATTTCACAGTAATCGTTTAACCTTAAACTGTGGCCTGTAAATTCTGTAATTTAAACCAAAATTTAAGTTTAAACTCTGACTGTGAAACTGGGAATTGGTGAATAACAAACATAAACTTAACGTCTATGCAAAGAACACGTGTGTGTGTGTTTGTATGCATATACAAGCCATTATATAAGCCGTGTTTTGGTGTCAAGTGATTAGCCAGCTCAGTCAAATTTCACAGGTTAATCACAACAAAAACCAAAAGTGTGTATAAATAAGTCAGCAATCAGAAGTGAACATAAAATGGATATGAATGATTTAACTGTTGAAGTGTAGATGGCGCTGCAAGTGAGTTAAAAATATTTGTCTCTTAATACTAGGTCGCACTGCTATGGGACGTGTAAAGATGAATTCAAGTACTTTGCAGTGTGTCTGTCACCCAATATTGAAAATAATTATTTTTATGCCACTTTGGTGTTGTTTTTTTAGCCAAACCGTGGAAATCTGTCCAGAAATATAGTGCTGACGACCTAGTCATTGACATTTTCTTTTATCCAACAGCATGTTAAGCATGGTAAATCGGTTCAGTGATTGCTGAAATACAAACGGATTAAGATTGGCCTTTTAAAAGGCTTAACTTCCGGCGAAATTTTAAATTTTAATTTATTTTAGTGTATGTCTTTGATAAGCATATTTTTCTCCACACAATTAGCAACGTCATCTGTACGTCATCATTTCCAAAACTAAAAATGAGTTAAAAGTGAACATAGCCGTTTTATTGTTTGCTGCGTGAACACTTCACGCCCAAAACACGGCTATATATAGTAGGTTAGGTTAGTGGGTTGGCGGGGCGGTTGATCTTGCGTCCGCCACACTTAGATCAATGTGATGCCCTGAGATGTATAACTCCCATGCTGCGTGCCTGTAATGGAAAAATCAATTATTACCTAAGCCATCCAGAGGCATTCATGAATTTTAGTAGGTCTGTTCCTGAAATGCTTAAGACTTCTTCTAGTTCCAGAAAAAAGTATTTTCCCAGGTGTTCTTTTCTTGAGCGACAGAGAGCTGGGCAGTGACAGAGAAAGTGTGGGGTGTCTTTGTGTACCTCTTCATCACCGATTATCTGAGCTTAAATTTATTTTTAATTTATGTTATCCAAGCAATTTATGCCCGGTTATAATACCGATGAGAGAAGACAGAGGTTTTTTGTTCAATTGTATGATTCTATCTGTCTTTTGTTTATTATATTCTGGCCATATTTTCCTGGTTATAACACAGGAGTCAAGTGATTTCCATCTATTGTTCATTACTTGGAGCACTTTGTTCTTTATAGTCTGTTTTAAGTGACAGGGTGAGATTTTGACCGATGTGTCTGCTTGGCAAAGATCAATAAGAGTGATGATCCTGTTCTAGCCAGTTCGTCAGCTTTTTCGTTACCTTATATGCCGCTGTATCCAGGGACCCAACATAGCCTAATGTTATGCTGTGAAGCAAGAACCTTTAGCTCTTCGCGACAACAAGTTACAAGTTTTGATTTTTTTTCGATGGCAGACAGAAATCGCTTTTATTGCTGCTTGGCTGTGAATGAAAAAGGTGATATCAGCATGTGCTATTGCCAGCATTGCAACCTGTAGCAGCTATTGTCACTGCCAGATAGTAACTTATATGTTGTAACTTTTATAGCGACTGACGACCCCACAGAATTTCCATTGAACCGATAATATTAAAATATTGTTTTATTTTAATATATTATATTATGGAATTCAGTTTTATACTTATGCAAGTGTAAGCAAATTATTCTCATAACAACCTGTTTTTTCCATAAATGAAAGATGCACCTGTGATTTGATTCTGAATTAATGAATATCTTAAAATCCTGTTCTCGACAATTGCTCTATTTTTGTTACGTACTTGTTTACATCACAATTTGCAATGATAGATGTTTTAGTTGCAAGAATATTTTAGGTGTTTGTTAGTATATAAATTCATAGCCTTATTGACTTTTTATAAAAAAAAATATTTAAATATATTTGTTTTATAATCCTAACTTGGGTTGCATAATGCAACAGAATACCCTTAGTGGCAATCCAGTTTGCCTGAACGATAATACAGTACCTGCTATCAAAAAAAAAAATAAAAGATTAATCAAGATCGAACGGATGAATTGAATGAGCGATCAATGGAAATAGTCCAGTTTATCTATTTCTATGAAAAAGGTTGTTCGAACGACGACTGAGGGAAGAAAGCAAAGCTGCAAGCTTTTCGCACTTTTTTCCGAATTTGAGTCAGGCTTCCTAGACCCACATAAGTATAGTGTTTTTGTGACTTCAGCATTCTTTAACAAAATCAAATTTGTGACAATTTTAGCTCTAATTTCTTTTGAGCATAGAAAAACATTTGTGTAACAATAGTTCGCGATAAAATGGCCAAGAACCAATAACGGCGAAATCCCAATATACGAATCCAAATATGACCTAGCAGGACTTTTCCTTATATTTCAATAGTTTTTTTTATCTTTGACTTTAGCATATTGTCTGGTACGATCCTAGTAGTATATGTATGTACTTGATTTTGCAGTTGCAAAACGACCACCGCTAACTTATAGGGAGGTAGAGGGGACATTTTCGGAATTCGGAATTCATAGACTTTGCAGCGTATTGGTATGATCACTTCGCCATGCTTTAACTACATTAAATTTGTGACAATTTAAGCTCTTAATGAGCTTTGTAGGTACTGAATTATTGTTGATGTTTACTTTGAAAGAAATAAATCATTAAAGTAAGAATTACTAATAATTCAGAAGATTTAAACCAAAACAAAAACCAACACTATAAGAGCATTTTAAGTTAAATATACGCCACAGTGCCCAGTGCAAAATAATTTGATGAAGCCCCTTAATTTATTATTACATGCACGAAAGGATCTAATGTTGACGATCCTAGGGATTATTGGACTTTGAACTTCAGATCTACAGAAATATTTGAATAGATTAGGAATGGGACTGCCAACCAGAAATTCACGCGAAATTTAAATTTCCACATCCCAAATCGATCCCTCCTTTGTTATTTTTTTTTCGCTAGGCTCTTGGTTTTTTTTACAATAAACAGCTGGCCTAATGAAAAAAGAGTATTAAATAACAATTTTCGGAAGTTGCCCTAACTGCACTTGGTTTTATTCCACGGAACCATATCCCAAAGACAATAGTGAATCACTGTTTATGCGCACAGTGTAATACGATGTGTCAAAAATGTGGGATGAAAAATTTGTAGAATAGTGTGGAAACGAAATTTGACAGTTCATCATACAACTCATCTCGCACGATTTGACATGTGTTTAGATCTGAAAATTTTTAGGATTGATTCTAAAACCATCACACATTCCATTACATTTTTTGTCATTTTTCAAAAGAATTTAAAAAAAAATTAAGAAATGGAAAGCCAAACACACAAATATGATATTTTTTTTACATGTCGTATTACACTGTGGGATAGTGTGGAAATAGCTTAAGTGCGAAAAGTTTAAACACCTTGGAAAATATGATCAATTACAAAGTGTTTTGAGAACTATGCCATCTTCTGTGACCGAAAAATGCCCACTAAGCTAAAAAGAAAGCTCTATACAACAGTTATTTGTCAAGCAATAGGGCTTTTTAGGTAACAACGATATATCTCTTTCTCGTTCTCACAGAATTGTCAAAAACAGCAGTATGGCGAACAGCTGATTTTTTTTTTATCATTTTTGAAAAATTGATTGAAAACAAAAGCGGGAATTTTAAAGATTTGTGCGCGAAAATTGTGAAAATTGTTGGTTTTGCTAATTAAAATAAATTTTTAAGCCACGGAAATCACAAATTTCACACAAAAAAGAATACCGCATTTAAAAATTATTTCCAAATTGTTTTCTCCAAGATCTTGAGTTTGACAGTTTGAAAAAAGCGCGATACATATTTCAATCTGTCTTCACCATAGTGTGAGCTTTGACAAGATGGTAAAACTCCCTATTACATATAAGAAGTATGAAAGCAAATTGACGACAACTGAAATAAAGACGCATTGAATGACAGCAAGGGTGATCGAATAAGAAGTAAAAGGAACCATAGATGTTTTCCAATCAAAACAGCCATCGTAATTCATGAGTAAAATACAATGACGTGCTGTCCTCAGTGTGTACTGCTATGCAAACCAAAAAGAGACGCTATATGAACCCCATCCAAAAGGCACAACGCTCCGTTATACAATCGCTAAAGAGAGGCAGGCCTTGGAACTCCTGAAAATGTTACAATCTATAACCGGGAGACTATGCCGACATTTTCTGAGGTCATCGCCCAACAAACCCTAACTATCAGATCTGCAGTGAAGTAGTCATGTTGGATAGTTGTGATCCCATTGGTGATTATATAGAATCTTGAGAAAAGAAGAAGAAGAAGATGCTAAAATTGGTTAAAAAGTATAGGTAGTCCTCACGACAACAGCCGGGTACTCAAGTTCAAGCAAATCTGTAGAATGTTTAACCTTTACTGTCATTTAACTAGGCCACCGCCACCTGTGACATATAATTTCAATTATCTAAATAGGTATGTCTATAGTTTAAAAAAAATTGGTTGTATACTAATAATTTTACAATCCTTATTTTGACACACTTGCAATCAAAGTGGGAGTTCGTTTGCCTAATAATAAATCTATAAAGTTTGTATAAAGTAATTAAATAAGATTGCGTGATGCATGCAAATTTGACATAAAAGTTAAGTTGACCGTCAATATAATTTAGCTTAAACCAAGGATTCACAGACGCGTATATGAAAATGCAATTAGTTCTAAAACAAAATTTGTCACAGGCATGAATCTTTTTTACATTCACCTGTTCCTGTAGTATATTTATTTGTTCACATGAATCTGTATTTAAGTATTATATTTGACCTACAATATTAAACAATAAAGACACATTAAATACTTACTGTCCTTTAACTATACATATACATTATATATACATAAATATAGTAAGTGTAGACAAGCGTAATTGCACTGAGTGAATACACGAACAATCCTATCGATTTTATTCGTTTTAAAACATATTTCATGTGATAATAGGTTCCTATATACACGTGGTATTTCACATAGGCATTGTATTTTTCTTTCAAATCAAGGATTTGATTTCAAAGTCATGATTTTGACGATTTTGTTTAAGAAATTATTTATCAAAGTTTCTCTATCTAGGAAATCAGTATTAAGTTCATTAAAGGATATCAGTTAACCCATCCTTTTAATTTAAACGCCCATGCATATATTATTAACTTTTAAATAACAAAGCCATCGATTTCGATTCCATGTTGTCCTCTTTAGCTTTTTTTTATTAAAATTTATATTTAAAGGTACAAAATTTTGTGTGAATGTGTTTGATAAAAGTTTAAATAACATGCGTGTATATATTCAAGGCATGTTTTTTAACCTAAGATTTCTCACGGCTCTTATACATTATTTATGACTTGAACTTGTAACTTTGTCGGCTTGTAAAAAATTAAAATCAACTTGAATAAATATCGTTCTTTATCAAGCTTTTGTTAAAATGAACTGGTAATAAAATGGGCGCTATTTTCTAGGTGAAAATATTTGATTGCTTATAGGTAGAGTTTCAAATTTAAAGTTAAAATTTGTTTTTAGAAAAAAAAATTAATTTAGTGCCACTGACAGCTTCGAAGAACCACGGCCTAGTGACTTACAACTCTCAAACAAACCAATTGTGTGCGTTGTTAGTTCTAAAGGATTGGAGGGGACCTACAATTTTACGTCGAATCCGAACGACTAAGGTGAGAAGCACTTTTTATGACAAATGATACTCTTGGAGGATTTTTTATTTTCTCGCGAGAGGCACTTGAAAAAACATTAGATGTTATCGATGCTGGAAGCTTGGCTTGAACCCAGACCTCCGCACAGTGGTTTCTCCCATAGGCCAAAAGTCAAAATTTCAAGATTCAAAAAACTTATTTTTTTTATAATGCAATAATTATCTATGATAATAGGACAATAAAGTAGCAGTAAGGTTTCTTCTCTAAAATAAGTTCTTGGCAGTCAGTAACGTCACGAAGTTGAGTGTTTTTCACAGTTTTATAAGAAATGTTAATCTGAAAATACGATACAACGGTTTAATAATTTTTGGTCAGTTGTTTAAAGTTAATTTTGGAAAAAAGTTGATGTAAATAATAAATAATAATTAAGAACTATTTTTACTCTTTAAGAATATAAACGATTTTTTAATTTTCGGACCAAAGTAAAAAACTGTTTTCCACTTGTTTTTAGATCCAAGGAATATTATCAAGAGCATTGATATTTTTAATATTTGGAACACGGCGAAAAAAGGTCGCAGTATGTTCGGGGATAAACTAGGAAGACCCCTCTAAGTTCTTTACCTCGAGGACCCTGTGCTAACTTGGGGATGTAGGAAAAAACCCAAAATTTTCTGTTGTTCGCGTATATTTCTTAAACTAAGCACGTTAAGTATACCATATTTCATAACAAAGTTAAAGACGACCATAAAATTTCCCAAAAATTGGTTGGTAAACCAGATCTGTAGGCCTTATATTAACGGAGAGACAGCTGATTTATTTTTGGGGTATTTTGACCCCTACAATAAAAGTAGGTGTGTATTGTACAGCAATTCTATATTCGTATACAGGGTTACTAACATAATTTGTAAAAAAAAAATAAAGTAAGGCTAGTAAGTTAGACTAAGATCAGAAAAAAATCGTGATGGATGGGGCAATTTTAAAACAAAAAAAAAAACTGAAAACTGTCAAAAAAAATTCCTAATAGCTTAGATATTGTGAAGTATCAAAATATTATATTACTTCTTACCTCAGACCCTTTGCTTTCTAAAGAAATAAATTTGAAAATCTACATTGTCTAAAAATATTTTGAATTTACGTATTACTTACTTAATTACTTAAACTTTTTTTTATTTTATTTATTTACTGTCGATATGTTTACATTTATATAATATAGGATAATTACAATATTGAGATGAGAATAATATTAATTCTTTGCAACTATAAATGTTTTATAAAGGGAGAGATAATTTTTAATTTAAATGTATTTGTTTTGAGAAAATTTTACAAAAAACTCATAGGCAATTTTAATTAAACTTAACTAAACTAGAACTACTTAAAACTAGATAAAAAAAAAAGATACCAATATTATTTAATACATATATTGTTTTCTTTGCTTGAACAATTGTACATAAATCTTTCGTATATATTTAAGCAGTTTACTTTTATTGTAGGTATATTAGCAATCTCATGCAAACCGACAGTTGAAAAATGCCAAGGAAGGTTAAGAATTGTTTTTAATATCTTATTTTGACAAATTTGAATTTTTTTGTAATGACTCTCGGCACAATGATACCAACATGGAGACGCATATAACATAGCAGGTAGGAAGACAACTTTATAAATAAGTAACTAGTTTTCAATACTAAGATGGGAGTTTCTGTTTAAAAGTGGAAATACGATTTTCATAAGGAATTTTCCTTTTTTGACGCTTTCGGAGATTTGTGTTGAGATATTTGATATTTTGTTCCCATTGGATTGGGGCATTGCAAAATTGGAGGTTTGTTTGGGGCAAGTTTGTTCGCTTACGTTTCTTTGTAAAGAAACAAGCTTGCGATATTGAAGGATTTATTTTTATTTTCTACGAATAGAATAGAATTAGGTTTGTTGGCAGCTATTGGAGACACTGTAAATGCATGTGTCATCAGCAAAGAAAGATCTCTTGCAGTGACTTAGGACAGGGAAATCAGAAACATAAATATTGTAGAGAAGGGGGGAGAGGGTTGATATCCTTGTGGGACACCCGCTTTAATTGAGTACAACTAAGATTTTTCTTGGACGATTTGTACAAAAAACTTTCTTTCATCTAAAAAACTTTTAATAATATGTACTTATAATATACTCTGGGAAATCGTTAATTAAAAGCTTATGGACGAGACCATTATGCCAGACACTGTCGAAAGCTTTTTCAATATCAAAGGATACCATTCCAATAGAATTTTTGTGTGTTAGTGCTTTTTTTAAATCTTTGGTAAGCCTCATTACCTGATGAGTAGAAGAATGTTCTTTCCTAAAGCCGAATTGTTCTGGTGGAAGAATGTCTTTAGTTTCCACGATTTCTGTCAATTTAAGACAGATTAATTACTTAAACTTAAAATTATTAAATAGTTAATAAGATTCAATAATATTTGAAAGAAATAATTTTGCAAACTATTTGTTTTATTTTCTATCATTTAAAATTTAATTTTGAGTTTTGACCGCCCTTCTCATTCAAATGAAACCACTGTGCTCCGGCGTGATAGTCCAACACACCAACCACTACGCCACGGGCAAATTTGTTTGAATTCAAGAAGAAAATTTTTTTTTAAGAAACTTATTGAAGTTACAATTCAAATTGGTTACTTATTGATTATTAATGAATACAAAAATTATCGAAATACCTTTCAACTATAAAAAGAAATACAATTAAGAATATATGGGTAATGTAGGAATCACCCCTATCTATACTTCAATTCATTCAAATACTTACTTCCCCTGTCATGTTTATAGGTCGTGTCGAAAGTTGAGTAATAGTTATTTATTAAACGTAGTGTATATATATGTAAATTGTTTTGATTCAATACAAGTTCTACTCTCTTATACTAGAAGAATTAATGTGCGGTATTTAAAAATATTGGGTAACATTTTCTAAAAATTGATGCTTATTTACAACCACGATTTGTGGGTTATAAATTTTTATAAACATATCATATAAAATTTTGAGTTATAATATCGCTGGAATTTAAAATAAATTAAATTTTTCGATTTTTTTTTTAACTATTGAAAAGAATTTCCTACATTTTTTTTGTTTTTTTTTTTTTTTAACTCATTTATTGAATTTTGAAGAAATTAAATTTAAGAATATGTTTATGAACAATGGATGAAATATGGATATCGGTAGAGCTTGTGGTGGTGGACTTTTAGCGTATCGTAAAAATCTTGGTCTAAATTTGGAATTTAAAAAAAAAATATGATTCTTTACGTACTCAAAAACTAAACTCTTATAACTTATACATTCTTCCTATTTATCTCAACTGCAACCAGTGGCAACGCGATTTTGAAGACCTGTTTGCTGAAACGATACTTAAGTGACAGCTCATGCTAAGGAAAAAGTACTACTTAAGGATTTTTATAGAACATAGATTAAGTATCGTTTGAGCAATCGATTTAAGGGACCTCTCCTTACAAACTTGAATTCAACAAATCTGATTCTTATTAAAGACTTAAATGGTAGGAAAAGACTCTCTCAAAACCTCAAAACAACTTCACTTCAGGAACGAACTCGACAATTTTGAAAACACATCGGCAATCCAAAGATGATTCAAGGCACTTCCTGTTCTGTAGTAAATTAATGCTTTGTTAATGGAGCAGCGTTTTTTTGTAAAATCTCAAATCGCCCTGGGTAATAATTCTCTGTTTTTTGTGACCTGGGGTCGCCCTCAACTCGCCCTGAAGTAGATCTAGGTATTTTGCTGGGGCGAGTTGAGGTAAACAAATTGACATGTGTGTTGTCAAACATATGTTTACAACTGAATATTTTATTTTGCTTTTGCAATGCAAAGAAAAGAAATTATAGATTTATTTTAATGAAAAAAAAAGAAAACATACAAATAAAACAAAATGTTTTATGTTTCGGAATGTACCAAAAGAAAACAATTTTCAAGTTTTAATTTCGGAACAAATATTTTTTGTTTCTTTCTTTTTGTCAACAACACAAAACCTATACCCTTGTGAGTTTTTTGAGAACCACAGCTCTTGGGGCTGTCAAGAAAACCTGGGTCGACCCTGGGTAAAATTGGTAAAATTCAACGAACACAACTAATGTCTTTCTTTAATGAGTTAACTCCGGATCTAAAACTGAGTGAAAAATATGTTGCCATCAGAGTTAACTCGAGGTTAACTCTAACCCTGGGAAGATACAAATTATAATTCTCATAAAAGCACTAGTCATCTCGTCTCAAAGAACTGACTAAACTTTACTTATTGTCTTCTGCTTTTCAGAAGGGCAATTATTGGTTTCGTGTAAATTTTTTTGCTTTGAGTTTTTAATCAAACCTGACATTATACGATGACAGAAAAGCCCAAAATAGTAGGTTTCGTTATGCCGTCGGTCGGATGTATGTTCATCGAGCACGAGCTACAGCCTAATCAATTGGACGGATTTTCTTCAAACTTCGTGTGCAGTGGTGACTCCCACCAGGAAATTAGAATTTTTGTTTTAGCCCGGATATGACGGGTACCTCCCATGTAACAATTTCAGTTGTCCCAATTTTTCTTGAAAAACGGATCTAACGATTTCTATAAAACATGGTGTACGTGATATTTTTATTAGTTCTAATACAACTGCATTTCAGGTTTTTGGCTAAAAAACATAACGGAGATTTGGTGTTAACGGTTTTTAACAAATTTGGCCATAATTTGATTTTACTTAGATTTGGTATGGTATTTAATCTAAACATTACACAAAATGCGAAACCCTAGAATTTTCTAGTTTCAATCTTACTTTAGTTTCTATATATACAAAGACTGGACACAGCAATTTTAAATTGTGAGCTTAGTAGGCGACTCCATAATATGTTGTTATTTTATGACTTTTGTTTTGTATGGAGTTCTACTGCGCTTCTCCTTTGTAAAAATTTTACAATTTATTTCTGCAACAATATCATTGTGTTATGTCAAGATGTGAAATTAGTTAAACATTTTTTTTTTATTTTTCTCTCTTGAGCGAACAGCTCAAGCTCATTTTTCCATAAAAATCGATCAATAAAATAAATAAATAAATTGTTTGTTGCCAACGGCGATGTTTTTCATCAAAATTTTTTTGTTATAAAAATATTATTAACGGTACCTGCCATAGAATCATTTTCTTAAATACCGAATATCTTTTGAACTGCTGCATCGATTTTTAGGAAATTTAATATTTTAAGCGTTCTGTGAAGCTTCATTAATACTGCAAGCAAATTTTTTAGAAAAGAATTAAAAAAATAGTTTTTGGAAAAATCTAAAATAACCAACAAAAATCTGGACAAACTATTTAGCAACTATAGCATTCTAAGCTTATTTATTTACAATTACAAGTTTGAAGCAGGCGTGACGTTTGCTTTTTAAAATAATTATGATTTATTTCGTTCTATTGCAACTAAATGCCCACCGATAAAATACTACGCGATCAATTGTGCCTTATTTGGTAAGAAGAACTAAGAGTTCAAACTATTAATTTATATATGTACTATGTAGGTATATAAAAGCGCAGTCAATTTGAATCTTAATTAAAGGCACATAACATTAGAGTTATGATATTCAATGAAGTTGCTTTTGTCATCACTTGTTTATGGATAAAACAGTTCTTACTTTTGCACTTGCACATAATTGTAAGACTCGACAATAATTATCAATATTTTGTTTGTATCTCAGTTTGCTTTATTAATGGATTGTTATTTTTTGCTTAATACATATTATTTAGATACCTAGAAACTTATTACAACAAGCATCTGTCATTTTGTTTGTCAACAAAGCAGTGTCTGTCATTGCTGAATCACAAGAAATCACATGACATACATACATACATACATATGTATAATGAAAATATAATAACTTGGGAAATCGCAGTATCTACACTTTAGTGATGCATTCTTCAAACAATTGACATTAATTGAAAGTGCACATTTGTTAATTATTAAAGTTATATGTAGGTATAGATCACATAAATATATATAGGTGCTGAAAGTTGATGGTTAGTATCACGTAATGAGGTTTCCTGAAATTACGTCATAGGAAATGTATTGCCTTGAAGTGTTTTGAAAAACAAAATAAATTTGATTAATGGTTTCAAAAAACAAGTTCAAATAACAAAGCTCCCCAGGTTGCACTATTTTTTTTTTGTAAAAAAAAGCCAGGAAGTGAAAATGGAAATTATATGCCAAAATAAGTTAAAAAGGGGTTTGTCTCTTTGGTACTGTAAAAAAACACTCCATCAGAAAAAAAATTACCTGCGTACCTATAGCAAGCGATATAAACGTAAATGTTTATTCTTCTTGATTATCACTCTTAGAAGGGATATTTTCCTTCTTAGGCTCGTAGGCCAAATTCAAAAAATATATTGGGACGGGTTTTATTGAAAACCAGTTAAATATGCTAAGGAAATCCAAGACTAATAACGAATGCAAAAAGTAATTCTAAGTTTAGTCTATACCGTCAGATTACTATCATCAAAGTAATCACATTGGAAAAACATAACATTTGAGTGAGCCCGACGGCATTTATTTATTTTTTTGCATTCTCATATTTTATGGATTTTTTTTTTTGGAATGGAGATATTAGTAGAAAGTGAAACGTTCATTACAATCATTACACATTCTTTTGTGAGCCAAAATCTGGTTGAATATAAGCATGCTGGCGTTTATAAATAGGGCTTCAATAAAATTAAAATAAAATTGCTCATTGCATTTTTCTAGTGAGTTTTTGACCAAAAATAATCGTGAAAGTTGAGAATATTGTGGTTTCCTCCAAGTCAGCAGTGAGCAGTAACCAGATGAAATATTTTGTGAGTCTTGTTTGCGGTCATTTTGTTTTTGTTATTTATGATATCATAATTTATGGTATCATAAATAACAAAAACAACATGAACCGTTTACTTTCAATTGTTCTTCAAGTGATCTAAAGTCATATTTTCTATTTGCTCAATATAGTCCATTCGAAAGATAGTTTTAAATAGAAAAAGATAGGAAATTAATGAAACTTTGAAATGTTGTTCAGGGAAAGTTAATAAACATTTTCTCAAGTTTGGGACCTCTAAACCCCTTCGAAAAAAGTAGTGGGAGGGGGAACTGCAAAGTTTGCGACCTTTCCTCCGTTTTTTATCAATACATAACCATTTTCCCTTAGGTACGTGCTGCGGCAAAAACATTCCTGATTTTGTTTTGTAGAATGTTAAATTTCCACCATTTTTAATATTCAAACAAGCTTGTATGTCAATTTGTTTCAATTCAAAAAAGTTTTTTTTTCAAAGCCCCATATGTATATCAGATATGGGACTTTGAAAAAAAAAACTTTTTTAGTCAGTTATGAGTTGTCATACAAACATGTTTGAATACTCAAAATTGTTGGACAATTAACGTTCTATAAAAAAAATTAAGGAATAATTTCCTTAATTTTTTTCCCCAGTTCCCCTTTCCCCTTTCCCCTTTTTTCGCATGGGTCCTTGAGGTCCCAAACTTTAAAAAATGTTAATTAACCATCAATGACAACTAAAGTTGAATTCCGATCTTTAAATTTTTTTAGTTTATATACACGTCATATTCCAAAGCGATTCTAATATAATTGCTTTTAAGATACTTGGTGTTAACGGTTTTTTACAAATTTGGTTATAGATTGAGAGCCGCTTGATCGCATTCTATTCAAACTTCGTTTGTTGTTTTAAATATAGGTTACAATTTCCACAATATGGAATTAACGTTTTTTGGCTATATTTCCGTTTAACAATATACATTTCAATTTACTCCCGATAGTTAAACTGAAGTTAACCGATTTTAAACCTTTTAACAAGATGTATCTCAAAATCGTGACAAGATAGATCAAAACTGCGTTCATACTTGCAAGGCTCTTATTCGGTTCGTTTTCGTTTTTTCATGTTTAATTCAATTTGTTGTTTTTCTTTCTCTAGTTGATATTGGTTCGTCGAATACAAACCTAACACAAACGTGTGAACGGGGCTGCAAAATCCAATAGGAACCCAATATCGACCTCACCGAATGAAACCTTATATAGATGTAAAACGAGCCTTATATTAATATTAATATTATCATTATCACTGACATACATCACTTCCACATCACCAAAACTAATAAGAAAGTCGAAGCTCACATCCGTAAACTCTATCAGCCTTAATCTATAAACTCGTTTTAATGACGAAGTTAAGTTAATCCTAATGCTGAAAAGCTTATTTATAAAAAAAACTCAAAAACTTTTTGAAATAGTCGGGTGTACACCTGTTCGATAATGTTTAAGTTCAGTGAATGTCCTATTCTAGACTATGACTAGACTTAAACAATATCGAACATGGCAAAAGCTTAACATTTTTCTGGAAGTGTGAAAATCTAAGATATAGTTCCAAAAACACTTTTCAGCTTTGAAAACATGCGTTCCAGTACACATTTATAACTCTGAGTTCTTTGTAGTAGTCAGAAATTCTAATTAGATTCTGCCATATGCGATACAGCTGCCAACACCATAATAGCTGAAGTATGACTGTGATGTCTTGACAAAATATTGTATTCATTATTTAAATCGTGAAATTCATCCGAAAAGACATTACATTCGTTGCTTCAAAGCGATATGATCTCTGACAAAATTCATAAAAAGCTTCTTATGCACTTCCCATAGAACCAGTTTATTTTTATTTTCTTATGCGCGAAACAGATTAAACTAGCAACAGCGCCAGCACCAGCACCAGCGGCCGCCATTATTTTAGAACCAATGTATTTCAATAGCTCAACACAAATTAGAACAGTGTTGAGCTACAGTTTGGCAGTGCAACGCCAAAAGCGTCGTTAGACCAAAGTCTTAAATTTGCTGTTGCTGGTGCACTACTGACAACATTCCCACTATGATATTCAGCTTCACTGGCACCAAACTGCTAAAGAGAACATTTTACATAGAATTAAGTATGAAATGTCAAACGGTGCTGGTGCTGGCGCTGGCTCTGGTGGCAATGTGTTTGATACAAAGTTGCTAACTATCGTGCTGATTATTTTTGACGTTGCTGGTGCTGGCGCTGGCTGGTTTAAATCTGTTTCGCTCTTTATGCTTTATGTTATTTCTGGTTTGTATGAGCTTTTTGTATGTTGAAACGCTGTATTTCACCCCACTTCTTGAACTTATTTTAAATTTGAAAAAAGACGTCGAATCAAGGGTTTTTTTATGTCGACCTTAACATTCTATATCGATTTTTCCTGCGACCATCAACGTCTTTCCAGGCCATTTTTTGTAATGCCAAAAGCAATATTCGAAAATGTCTTTTTTACAGTTCCTTAACGGAAATCGGGATATTCCGATGGATATTCCGAGTTACGCCCAAAATGTTATAGCTTCGTTTTGGAAAAATATGTATGAACGTACCGAGGAAATAAATACTTCCCGTTCAAAAATTCCCTACAGGTATAACTTTCGAAAAACTGTTGTAAAAAAAAGTGGCCTCAATCAAGTGACCGGCAGTGTATGTACTATTACAAATTTAATTATTATTAATTTAATGCCCAGTTTCACCAAAATACACCTTAAAGCATTTTAGTTAACGGAGTAATAAAATTTATTGTCATTTTAACTTAAAATTGTTTGCATCACCAATATTAGGAGGTGAATTTTAAAAAAAAATTTAAAATCTTAATGCCAACACCGCATTTTTATTCCCCACAGTCTCTTTCATTAGAGCAAGCGAGAGGAGAGCATATCAATCGAAACATTTCAACGTTCTCTTTGTCTTGCATTTTTAAGACGCCATTAGAATTTATTTGGAACAAATTGGGACTATCGTTTATTGGCTCTTTTAAAACTGAAAGTGGTTGGTGAAATTGAAAAATGCCATTTTAAGATTTAACAACCCACTAAATATTTAGTGTTTGGAGAAACTGGCCATAAGTATAGTTAATTTTAGACTCTTGGTAAGTCATTTGAGATACTAGTTAAATATTAAATCAATCCGTTAATTATTGATATACAAAAACAAATACAAGTTTTAGAAAAGATCGAGATATTCAACTCGTTGTTCCTTAATCGTTAGCCAGGGTCAACATTGAATCTGTCCCTATACCAAAGCCTTTGGTTGCGTCTGAATATAGTTGTATTTATAGATATTTATTTTGACAACATTACAAGGATTGACAACCTGTCTTATTTATAAAAAATAAACTGTAATTTTAAGTCCAATTTTCAAGAAAACTAGTACATGTGTTACTAACATTCTGGAATCAACTGGAACAGTTAATAATTGCCTTTAAGTTGAGTAACAATTTTTTTTAGTCCATGGACTTGTTAACTCGGAAATAAGATTTTAAATAACAGTTTATTTTTTATTAATAGGACTGTATAAATTTAAACTTTATTAATTCTGTATGTTTTCTTTCTTTTTTGCAGATGACAATAATTAATTCATAATTCATAATTTTTTCATGGAGTACTTACATTTTACACGCTGGAAATCATCAATCAGCATTAAACTAATGCCTCCACCACTTAAACCAAGACCTCCTGGAGTAACAATTTATTAAAACAAAAAATAACAAAATGAGTTCAAAACAACATGTGTTAAAAACCAAAACAAGATGTGGTTATTTTATTTTAACTAAGAAAAAAAACAATGGATAATTTCGTTACAATTTTGTTAAATGTTTCGAAGAAAAAAGTGTTATATCAAACTGTTATAAAATACTGTTAACATAATTATTATTAACCTATTTTTCATAAGAATAAGCATTAATAACAAAAAGGAGAATTCTTTCAACGCGTCTCGGTGGAATACCACAATGCCACCAAAAGTGGCAGCGCAAAACGGTAAGTTATATCAATTTATTAAGAAAAATAATGAAAATATAATAAAATAGAAGTCAATAAGACCTAATTGACCTAATTTCCCACAAAACGGTTGCTAACTTTCAATTGATTTTATCACTGAATTTGTTTAACTGGAACGGACAAAATTGACTTATGATTATATTATACCTAACCCAATTATGTTCGTATTTTCATGTTACATACATATGTATGACATACTTAATTTTTCAACAAGTTTGGATCTTAGAGATTTATTGTCCAACATTCTTGAGGTTGGAGGTTCAAGTGTATTTTTACTTGCTTAATAGGGCAAGTATTGGTCTCGTGTAAGACAAATTTGAGGTTTTAATCAAACCTGACATTAAGATGATAGAGCTTAAAAAAGTAGGCTTCGTCATGTCGTCCGTCCCGTCGGTCTATATCTGTGCTTATAAGCGGTTGTGCTCATGTGCGGATATGTGGATTTGCAAGGAAGTACTTTTTTTGGATTCTCTAGCTCAGATTTATTACAGATACAGATCATTGGAGGTTTCCACTTAAGGTACATATATATTTTAAAGCTGTTCCTGAGCTATGGTTTGCTCAAATTAATCAATTTATCTGTCACGAGAAATCTGTCACCGAGAACTCAGGGTCAATACCGTTAAAGCTTCTTTAATTTATCAATTTTTTAGAATTAAAAACAATATAATAAGGGTACTCATCTAACGACGTAGAACGACAGAAACGATATACTTTTCCGCTGTCAAATTTTGTATGGGAAAGTTTTTCCTATGAACATATAAACTTTCATCACGAATTCGATGCGAAAGGTGATGATGTTAAGATGAAAAGAAGAAAAGCCATTTTGTTGACATTTCACAAAGGATGTTTTTCATTTAGGCAATCAGCCTTATGGTTTATCAGGCGTTCATGAAAACGTATGATATAAAGTTCCGTTTTTTACATCAGCGAATATTTCGGTCGTTAGATGAGTACCCTTAATGAACAAATCAGTAGATATTATTTTCTGACTAGCTGTTACCCGCCGCGTTTCTGGCGCAGAAACAATAAGGGGAAACATAATATTGTTTTTAAAAGACTTTTTAATATTCTATTGGGCAAACATTTTGACAAATTATTCAAATTCTGAGTCAAAAGCATCAATTTCATTAACAAAAATTTTCAAAGAGCCACCCTAACGCCATTTGTGATTATCAATCACCCAACAAATGGCCTTATATATAGTTATCCACCAGTGAAAGTGAGAAACAAACTTCACATGTCGGCCTGTGAAATCAGTGGTCATAAGCGGTGGAATGCGTAGTGCATACGAATTCAAAGATTGAGCAAATCTGATAATGCAAAGGTTTTCCATAATAAAATTGGATTAAAGCTCAGCACCATTAAGGAGACTGATGATAGGAATTCGCACTCCTTGAAATAGCTATATATCCAGCAAAAAATAAAAACGAATAATAAAATTCGTTGACAATTGGTGGAAGCACCTTTAAGTTGTTGTTGTTGTTCAAACATCCAATGAAAAATTGACAGAATGGTCAGTGATAAAACTGACATTCTATAGTACAAATAGTACAATACAACAACTATATATATTATATACAGTTTTTTTTTTACCCCAAATTCACCATTTTGCAAATCAAATTCATTTTTTTGCAAATCACGTTTTTGCAACTTAAATTCACGTTTTTGAAGAACAGATTCACTTTTTTGCAAACCAAATTGACTTTCTTGCAAAACAGATTCACCTTTTTCCAAATCAAATTCACGCTTAAAGAAAAGTAGCATTATAATTAGTGCAGGAAATCGGAAAATTAACTGTGCATTTTCTGCTCTCAGCTAAATTTTTTTTAAATGTTGTAGAGGGGTACTTCCTGAGTATAAAAACTTTTTTTTTGGAATCCAGATCCGCATACAAAGGACCGCCATTTTAAATTGAGTTTTAACCTAATTATCTCGAAAACCGAGTCTGACAAAAAACTTGCAGAACACAAATTTAGAGAAAATTAAATTTTGCATCTTTTTTATCTTAATATAATATCATTATTATTTTAAAAATCAGTGTTTTACTTGCTTATTATTCGGCGTCGTGGTTTTTGGTTTTTCATCTAAACACATAAATCAAAATGGAGTGTCTGTTTGTAATTTCAAAATAACAGTATTTTACTACTCTGTCTGTTTGTCTGGGTAATCTCGAGAACGGCTGGACCGGTTTTGACGGGACTTTCACTCGCAAATAGATAATGCTGTAGCGCGGAACTTAGGCTATTTCATTTACTACCTAGATGGCGCTCAGATCGTTTTTTTTTTCTAAAACAAACCGTGTTTATGCCCGGTCAGAAACTATGCTTGACAGATTTTGACGGAACTTGCCACTTACAGATAGCTGATGTTGTAGGGAGTGACTAAGGTTATTTCAATTACCCTCTAGATGGTACTGGGGCTCACTAGGCGGCACTCGCGGCGCTGTTTTTGCATATTCTTATATACCAATGAAATAAATAACAATGATCAGAAACTACTGGACCAATTTTAGCGGGACTTTCACTGACAAATAGCTACGGGGAGGGGGGTTTAGAACTATAGTGTTGTTACTAAGAGCTTATTTGTAAGACTAACATATAAGCAGAATAATTAAATTCGTATAAGGCATTTATAGGCTAGCCTTTCACAAGTTGTTTGACTTGTCGTGGTGAGCCTTATAGCAGCAATTTTTTTTTAAATTATCAGTAAATAACTTCGGAAGGTCTAATACAGGCTATCTCGAACCTTTATCTACAAGCCTTGTATAGAGCGTGCCAAACTTTCTTATAGCTGTTTTTTTTTTAATTCTCAAAGTTTGAAATGTGTGACTTGCGAAAATTTGGCTTATACGAGCTCTATACTAGCTATTGCTTGTCAAATTCTATAATAGCTAAATTGTTAGTTGGGGGGCTTCCTATACACCGTGTGTCCTATGGTTCCATCTTGTTTTTTTATAACTTTTACATCTAAAAACGCCAATAAAATATTTGCTTCCACCTCCATTGTCAATTTTATTTTTGAATGCACCGAATTAAGGTGGTTAAGAAACGTATGAACATCATTTTTATTTAAAATGCATTGGTCATTTCAGGCTTATAGGTAGATATGTGCGTCCAGAAAACTATACAAATCACTCGATCTTGGTGGTCAGTTCACGTCGCGTCGCCTCTGCGTGAGATAATTATGTCATCACATATCTCGTGGAGATTGTTCATTGAGACGCAAACTTGGTTGTAACACTTTTTGAATGTTCTGCTGCAACCACATGTTGCAAACGTCAACGTTTCTGTGACCAACCCGGTGAGCCCTGTCATGGCATATATACCCTCTGATACCTAATGTAGTGTGGATAAAGTGGGCAGTTCAAATTATCAGAGAAGCCCAACAGACAATTTCAATAGGAAGTAACTTATGAAGTAAAGATCCCAAAGATAGCGCTCGGGTAGTTTTTTTGAAAACTCTTATATATGAGCTAAAAAGCTTTTGGCAAAATGTTGGACCAATAGGAATATAATTACTCTTTCCAAATCAATGTTTTCTTGCAAAAAAGTGAATCTGTTTAGCAAAAAAGTCAATTTGGTCTGCAAAAACGTGAATCTGTTCTGCAAAAGCTTGAATTTCATTTGCAAAAACGTGAACCTGTCTTGCAAAAAAGTGAATATGATTTGCAAAAAAAATTAATTTGATTTGCAAAATGGTGACTTTGAGGTAAAAACTGTATATTTTGTCGATTGAAAAAGGGAGCCATATCGTCTTGGGCCTAGAGTGCCATCAAACCTTAATCCGCTACTGATGACGAAACCTTCTTTTATAGGCTTCTCTTTCACTGTAATGTCAGGATTGATTAAAATCTCGATTTTTTTTTACCCGAAACCAATACTTGATGCCCTATTGGATCAAGTATAAAAGTTAGTGGGATGATAAAAGGAAAAAACAGAAGAAAATATTAATAGGTACTTCAAATATAGGCAAGACCCAAAAAAATATTTTTTTCCAATTATTATGATATGATGCTTTTTTCTAATAATTGTATAGGTATATTTTATAATAATATATTAATGAAACATGCGCAGATTATTTTGGGGTATACTAGGATAAGACTCTACTAAATTTTTGACCTCGAGGACCCTGTGCTAACTTGGGAGGGTCGAAAAAAGCCAATTTTTTCTGACATTTTCATATTTTAGCTTATATTTCTTAAACCAAGCGCATTTTGTGTACCATTAAATTTCCTAAAAATGTTTTGGTTAACTAGATCTGTAGGCCCAATTCTAACGGAGATACAGTTGTTTTATTTTTGGGGTCTTTTGAACCCAAGAAAGAAAAAGAAAATCGTTATGGTCGGGGGTTTATTCCCTACCCTCTTTTTACCGCGAGAGGTATTTACAAAAAAAATGATAAAAGAAAATCATGATTTCAAAAAAAAGGTAATGTTTACAATAATGACAGGTTATACATTTTTGTAAAGCCATAAATCTCTTCTTTTGTTTTCTTTTTTAAATAAAGTTTTTATATCAAACTATTTTTGAAAAATTAGTTAGTACGACGCCAATACCTACTTTCATCAAGCTAAAGTTTTAAGCAACGCGCATCCGCCTGGCTATAACTTGCGTAGCCAATATTGCTTTTAATAATATAATGTAACATCTACATATTTATATGACAGTTTCCAGGTGACCATGCTTATTGAAGTTCATATAACGAAACGTTCGGGATGAGTCCATGAGAACTGTATTGAACTCACTAAATATTTATTTAATAATGCGGCTAATCCGAAAAAGTTAAAAAAATGTCACCGCGAAAACCTTAAAAAATAGGTAGCTTTATTGTAGAAGAATTTTATTTTTTTCAAACATGTCCATTAGTCATAACCCAAAATGTTATTCATTTAATTAGGAAATACCCTATTCACTAGATAGTACTCTTTTTTTGTTAATCCAACATAACTTCAGTTTTAAGATATTTAAAGTAAAAAAGCTTTCTATCAAAACATGGCTGATAACATTGGTAGTTTTGTGACACGCAGTCGCCATTTTTCTATTTTACTTTAGTTAGGTATTTATTTCATTATTGCTCTCCGACTTTATTGCAAAATAATAATAAAGTACCTAATTAACTGGCATTAAAAAAGTCATTAAATCTTATTTTATTACACTATACGATGCGACGTTACAACAATTTTTAATTTTTGATCACTGAATGCATTCACCTCGATTTTCCGCATGATATCACACTATATACACATCTTTTGGTCTGACTAAGCACGTTCTCACAGTACATTCTCATTGTTTTACCATTGTATATAAATTTCTATAGTACAACCATGGAGCAGCGCCATCTAAACAAAGTTGTTAACTTCACATTTGGAGGTTCTTACATTTACTAAGTGTCTATTCTGTTACCCTAACAATAGTCGTCTACGAAACAAATTAATAATATATAATGTATTTTATTGGCTCTAAAATCCATATTTCCTTGACAAGAGTCGTAAACAAAACAAAAATAATATATGTTTACGACTGTTGTCAGGGTTACAGAATAGACAACTATTAAATGCACGAACCTAAAAATGTGTTTATAACACGTTTCTCAAGATGGCCAGGCGGTGATTATTCAGCATGAAAATACTATAGAAATGTATATACAATGGTTTTACCTTTTCTTCAATGGTGAATTTATCAGGTACTTAAATAATGACGTCATATGGCATATGACAGGTCCTTCTAATAAGACCAAAGTACTTATACACCGCAAACAGCTGTTGTATGCCGCTTCTGAGTTTCTGACTGTTTTTATAAACACACATTTCCTCTATAACAAATGTAAAAAGAAAAGGTGAATGTGAGCACACAATGTGCATGACATGACCAAAGTGAAATTAAAAAAAAAAAATATTCCAATTTTATTTTTCGTTTGGGTTCACTTGTACCTTTACTTATACGACGTGTTTCATTTTAGTTTGTTATTTAATTTGTTTCTATAGTTAAACGCAGATTTAAATTAATTAAAATAAATATCTTGTACATTTGTTTCTTAAACGGAAAAAGAAAATTTTATCAACAAAGTAAAATAAATCGTTTTAAAAGTGGAAAAATGTTCAAGCTGATTCATTTCATAGTGAAGTGAAGAAGGCAAAAGTTCGTAATTTTTTGTCGTCGTCGTCGCGTCGCTCGCTCGGTCATAGAAATTAATTAGAACGCTCTTAGCTGTTCTGTTGTGGTTTTTGTCTCCCAAGAAGTGCACCTAGTAATTATTTGCTTTGAAAACCCTGTCCCAAGTTAACACATTACTATTCTCTGTCAATGATATTTTAAGGAAGAGTTTTGCAAAACAATTTTTTTGTTTGTATTTATTAGAAAAGTGTTTTTTTTTTATTTAAATTTTCTTATGTAATTAAATATTTATGGTCTTCAATTTATTAAAATAACCAATTGAAACAGAAAGTGTTTTTCAATGACGAAAACTAATGATGATGATGACCCAATACCGATTTGTTTTTATATTTGTTTGTTTTTTTTTTTCTCTGTGATGTGACAAGTATCTACAATATTAAAGCATGCATTTGGTCTGCAATGTTTCAAATACCTAAGTGTAAATATAAAATTTTCAAATTTAATATATATGACCACTAAAAGCAGTTCAAGGGAGTTCTGGTAAAAATCAATAATAAGAGGAATATAAAAGTATTCTACGACTTCGGGTTCTCATTCATATCTACCCTTCTTTATTATTATTGCGTGCAATTTTAAGGAACAATTTTCTCTGCATGCAATGTCACAATATTTTCAAGACTAAGGTAGAACTAATAGTTTATGGATTTTCAATGTCGACAAACAATATAGTGACCTCATGTACGGTTTTTTTTCTGCTTTATCGACAATAGAAATCAATCAAGCAATTTGATGTGTGATGGGTATAGTTCATGGGTATCCGAATCCTACGAATAGACTTTTAAATTGCCAATTGTGTTGACATGACTATTTTGGTTTGTTCAACTTAAATTTAAAGCTGGGTCGAAATTTGCTCGTATTAATTTATTATATAGACATAAAAGACGTTAAATTGTAAATACTCAGGAACGGTTTCGATTTGATTGTCCTTGAGGAATTTGAAACGCTCCCTCAATACGGCAAGTAATAAAGGGTTTTCCAATAAGAGGTGTTATTTTGATATTCAAAGAAAAATGGCATTTTTTTGAGATAAATGATCGGTATGCCGTTAATAATGGAACACAACATCAGCCAAATGGCCACCACGACCACGCTTACAGGACCATATTCTTTTCCCATAACACCTCTTATTGGAAAACCCTTTACTTTCGTGTGAAAAAAAAAACTTTCAATCCAACCTGACATTACTATGATAGAGAAGCCTAACAAAGTAGGTTTCGTCAAGCCGTCTGTCTCTGTCTGTATGTCTATTCAGATATGCGTATGTGGGTAGGTATCTTCAAAAGACAAATGATAAAATTTGGTATCAAGTAGTGTTGGACTTTTACCGCACTAAAACCACCTGGAATCATGACCAATCTATGAAAGATCGACAAATGATTTTTATTTCCTAATTTGAAATCGCATTGGAGGAAGTTTAAAGTTTTAATACTTTCCCATCTCTTTTAGACCATTAGCTCATGAGGATTGGTTCTTCTTAGTCTCGGAACATTGCGAATTTCATTAAAGACGGTCTTCATTTCGGAGTTGTTTTGACGAAGCAGTCGCTGATTTTCCATTTCTATTTGGAGGTCACGATGTAAATATAGCTATTTCTTATATACCATGGGGCGTTTACTATTCCACGAAGGACTTTGTTTCAAAATGTTTGGATGGTGTCAGCAGGTTATAAACAGGTTTTATTACCTGCTTATATAAACATTAGTTTGTTTTCAATGGATAGGGTAGAGGTTTTTGCCAGTAACCAGTACATTTTTCTAAATTTCAAGTTTAGTTCTTCTCTTTTTTTCTTGATGTGCTCTTTCCATTTTAGCTTTCCATCTAAAGTCATTCCAAGGTATTTGGCCGTATTGGAGTAATGTTTTTCTTTACTATTAATCAAAAGTCGAACATTATTAATCTTTTTATTAGTAAAGTTTATATGCGTTGATTTTGTTTCATTTAATCTGATACGCCATTGTTGCGTCCAGTCTCTCACTTTGTCGACTGCATATTGCAGTTTTTCTGTTGCCTTCACAACGCATTTATCAGACACTAATATCGCAGTATCATCTGCAAGAGTGGCCATGATAGCATTGTTGACAACTGGAATATCCCTTGTATACAGGGTGATTGGTTTAAGGTGCACCAAAAAGCTTGAGCGTGTAGGTGGAGTTAAGACAAGAAAAAAATCGTACGGGAGGGGGGTCTATTTCCCCCCGTTTAGGCGGGAGGGGCAATTTTCTAAAACATTGACTTAAATTAGAAAAAAAATTATTTAAAAACAACGGTGAACAGTTTTAAAAAAAAATAATTTTCAAACTCAAAATTTTGAAAAAAAAACTAAAAAAAAAATTTTTAAACTAATCATTTTCAAAATTTTATGTAATTAACTATTATTTTTACTTTCAAAATTCAATGCTCTTATTAATTTTACGTCAAAAACAGAAACCCGGATGCCAAAATGTGTCTTAGTTTTTGAGAAATTAAGAAAAAATAGAAGTATTTTTTTCCAAGAAAAACACTTTTTATAAAATTAAAAAAATTAAATTTTGAATAAAATTGGTTTAAACATTTTTCTTTTAGTTTTTTTTTTTAAATTTTGAGTTTGAAAATTAATTTTTTTAAAACTGTTCACTTAAACAACTTAATTTAAAAATTAAATAATAGAGTAGTTTTCTGGATTTAAGTCAATGTTTTAGAAAACTGCCCCTCCCGGGCAGTCTATTCCGTCTGGAATAGGCTTTTGTGGATACAAAAAAGAACAGCATAAATATTTTGTCTTTTGGGTGCTTGCAATGTTTCTCTCCAATATACACGAACAAACGCCGTAAGATATGTAGTGTTAGTTTATTCCCAAATGCAAAACAACCCCATAATTCAATTATGGTTAAAATTCACTTCCAAATTTAAATTAAAACTATTATTGAAATGTGAACTAACGCTATAATATGGTGGTAATTCAAATTCGAAGGTGAACTAATGCCACCCACTTTCGAGTCAATCACCTTATCTTCCAGTAGATAACCAAGAACTGTAATAAAGAAAAGGACCCCAGATGCTTCCGGACATGTTTCCTGGTATCAACATGTATAAGACAAGTTTTGCATTCGTAAGAAAAAACAAGACATTATGATGATAACGAAGTCGAAAAAAGTGGGTATATATTCTATCTGTCTGTATGTCAGTGTGGTTGTATCAGTAACTGCAACCTAAACAGCTAAGATGATGCAATATATACAGAATTGCCGGATCTTTTTTTACGTTTTCTCAATCATATTGTCATTTTGTATGACTTTTTTGAAATCTTAGAATACTTAAGCCAAGAGGGGTAATTTTCTAAAAACTAACTAACTAACAGAAAAAAATGGTGGAGTGAAGTAGTGTCCGCGGAATTAAGGCCCGTGGGTCTTAATTCCCACTTTAAAAGGAAACAAAGCCCACAGGCATTATTTCCATCCAAAAATGGCAATTAAATCCGCGGGTGTTATTTCGCAACAGCTGAGATTGGTAAGAGGGGGCATGCTGCCTTCTGCAACCCCCCAGCCTGGGGAGTTTGGGTGGGTGCAAGTACCAAGGGTCTTCATGCTTTTTTGTGAAAGGTCTTATAGCCACTTTGAAAAGGAATTAATAAATCAAGACCCACGGACCTTAATTCCGCGGACCTTATTTCACTCCACCAAAAAAAATATTAAAAAACAACGGTAATACCTACAGTGTCTTTTAAAAAAGCCAAAATTCTCATATTTTATTTATTTTTTAAGAAAAGTTGTTTTAAGAAATGGTTTTCAGAAAAAATATTTTTCAAACTCAAAATTTTGGAAAAAAAAATGTAAAATATATTTAAACTAATTTTTTTTTTTAAAGTTTTGCGCGTTTTTAAGTAGGTTCTATTTTCGTTTTCAAAATTTAATAGTCTAATTAATTTTATTCAAACACTGAATACCGTGTGCTTAAATATGTCTTCTACTTTTTGAGAAAATTTAAAATAACGGAAACCACCGCTTCTAAGAAAAACCAAAATAAAAATAATAGATTTTTCTTAGAAGGGGTAGTTTTTGTTATTTTTATTTTTTTCAAAAAGTAGAAGATATTTGAGCATACGCTTTATTAGTTTTGACTAAAATTTTTGAAAAAAATTAGTTGAAACATTTTTTTTTCCAAAAGTTTTAGTTTAAAAATAAATTTTTCTAAAACCGCCCTAAAACGGTAAAGTTGTTTTAGGACATGATTTTTGAAAAATTTAGAATTTAAATAAAATATGATATTTCTGGCTTTTTAAAAAGGAGCAATAAAAAAATGTTATCGATGGTAGATTCCCGAAAGAGGTATTATTCTGGTTAAGGAAAAACGTGGTATCCACATCGGATATTCGCGTCTTTTCAGACAGCCAAGCGGCCCTTAAATCACTCGTTGCTGTTTCCACAAACTCAATAACTGCCCGCATCTGTCGCACATCTCTCATGGAGATGGCAGAACAGTTTAACATTCACCTCTTCTGGGTGCCGGGACACAGAGACATTTTGGGAAACTGCAAAGCCGATGAACTCGCCAGAAATGGAACCTTAATACCAATTTTGCCTAACAAGGTGAATATAGAGATCGCTACAAGCAAACTTTTGCTAAAACAAAATGCCATAGAGGAAACAAACTAAAGATGGTCAAACACCACTACGTGCGTAGCAACTAAACAAATCTGGCCAAAACTAGACCTGAAACGTACTAAATGTTTTCTGTCTATGAGTAGATTACATTTTAGCTCCCTAATTGGTGTCATAACCGGACACTGCCTTATAGGAACACACGCCACAAGATTAAGCGTATTCGCTAACGATTTTTGCAGAAGCTGCAGAGATGAGGAGGAGGAGGAAGGCATCCCCCATCTTCTCTGTTCATGCCCAGCTCTCTCTCAAAGACGTAAATTACACCTGGGTAATTTCTTTTTCGACGATCCTTGTGACCTAAAGAATATTGATATTACTTCTCTTAATCGCTTCATTAGATGCTCTAACTGGTTTAATTAAAGAAGGACTTCCTCGTGAGTTCCGTGGTATAACAATGGTATAAGTGCGTCAGTAGTTTTCCTGACAGACACATAAACCTAACCTAACCTAACCTAGATTCCCGACCCATGAGCCATGAGTCGATGATTCAATTTCTATATGGAACTAACTGTTCAACTTTATTTCAATAACGATAAAGCTTGCCCAGAAAAGGCGAGTACCAAATCAATTAAAATTACAACATTTGCTCCTCTTATCTTCATCGTAAATGTTTCACATTATACGTGAAAACAGATATCCATATCATTAATGAAAGTATTTGTGTCTGATACCAATTAACGTATATGATAGCGTTTGGTGATAGTGAGTTGTGGTGTCCGTATTGGCCGTGATCATGAATAGTATGAGTCTTTGCGATTCTTTAAAGCCATTACATATGATTTCTGGATTACACGTAAACGTTATCAATTATCTGAATGATTTCTACGCATTATCCAGGATTTTCTTCCATATATTATCCTTTTTTGGCCCAGTACAAATTTGAGTCCGAAACCGTGAAAAACGAACGATCCGTTCCCGAGCTATGGACAATCGTACTGCAGTTTCTTTTAAGTGTACATCAGGCGGTCAATCTTAGACATCTTTAAACATTTGTTGGACGAAAAATTTAAAATTTTAACACTTTTGATTTTGTCTGATGACAGATTTTATGTGCATTATGACTGAAATCGTTTGACTGACCAAGAAAGAAAAACAATATTAAAATCGTTTCGGGGGGGGGGGGTGCTTCAGCTCAGATTGATGGGCAGGTGGTATTAGGGTTCCATGAATTTGTTCATGTTTCTAAGCAGATTATTTCCAACATTTTTGAAAACTAAGCTTGAAGCCCATCAGCACAGGAAGTTTTGTTTGATTTGAACCTTGCGAGGCTTTTTAGTTTTATTTTGGTCAGGTATATACTTCGAACTCTTGGTCATCATCGTTATTGGATGAATATTTTTTTTATAAGCCGAATCTGTCATGTTATAGCCATTTAGCAGCATGTTGAAGCTGTTTTTGAAAAGATTTAAAATCGACGGCGGCGTGTTCTCGGGGGTGGTGATGAACCCGCTATTGGTATAGTTGGTTGACATTGCTGCCAGTGGTTCTCAATGTTCATATCTATACAGTCATTGAGTTTGTTGCAAGCTCTAGGGATGCTATCAGGTTAGTGTACGATTTGGCGACTACTCGGAATTCGGGGTTTTCAACATTGTAATAGTAGACATTACAATGTTGAAAATTACAATGTTGAAAACTCACATTTGATAAATTAAAATTCCTTAATAGCAAATTTAGGGACAATTTCTTGAATCTTTAAGGCTGTAGGCTAAACTTTTTAGTCTATTTATCGTTTTCTAAATATGTAATAAAACGAAAAGAATTAAAGCAAAACTCTTTCTTTAAATGTATAACCTCGATGTTAAATAATTTTTTTTTCATCGCATGTTTGCAAATTTTTATATTAGATTTTTCTAGCAATTATGCATTTGGAAATTATAACCGAATTAAATTTTAAAAGAGCATGGATTCTAAGATATTGTTTATCTTAAACAAAAAAACCATTGATTGCATGCTAATGTATACTTATGTAGATAATTTTTAAAATAATAGTATATGTTCATTTAACTAAACCAAAAAAAAAAAATAAAACAAAATGCATGTGACCTGTAACGTTGGTTCTTTTGATGAAGAATCACTAACACCAGCTAATAGTGATGAAAAGTTTTTCGCCAAACCGAAAGACTTTACTACAAATGCTTCCAGAAGTTATCATGCAAATCGCAAATTAAAAACTAGAAGCCTGTACAACTTAGTTGGCCCCGAAAAAATTGAAGAAATTAAATTGCATCGAAGATCTGAATCAAATATAAAGGCACTTTCGAATGCTAGTGAACTAAATTTGAAGAGCAACGTTGAGATATTATATGAAGTTCAAACAACTAGAGACACTGAAGATGAGTCGAATGTAGACGAAGATAGTAATTCGCCTACGGGTGCATGTTGTAGCAGTTTATCATTTAAATCATTTTTGGGGTTTTGGAAAAGTTCAAATTGTAAATCTTCAAAAACCACATTAGGCCTTGGAGCTGACGATAATCTCATGTCCGATAAAAATATACGTCGATTGTCACAAATTAGGCGACGGCGAAATTCCTACTATTTTTCGGGTAATTTATATCACAATCTATAAAAAAAGTTACTCTTTCCTTATTTAAATTTAAAAAAAAAATATTTTTTTAAGGTTTAAAACTAATTATTTGTTTTATTTTTTTAAGAAAACGAACGAAGAATAAAGGCCAATGATAGAGAATTTAATGCGCAATTTAAATATGCTGTAAGTATTTTTTTTTTTTTTAATTATAAAAATAAATGATAATTAAATAAAAAAAATGTGTTTTTCTTTTTTCAGAATAACTACATAAAAACGTCCAAATATAGTTTAATTACTTTTCTACCACTCAATCTATTAGAACAATTTCAACGTCTTGCCAACTTCTATTTTCTATGTCTTTTGGTACTTCAGCTAATTCCGGCCATTTCATCATTAACACCAATCACAACAGCAATACCACTTATAGGTGTGCTGACTTTGACAGCAGTGAAGGATGCTTATGATGATATTGTAAGTTTAAAAAAAAAATTTTAGTTATTTCTCTAAAAAATAAAATAATGCCAATTTTTAATTTTAACTTTAGTTTAGAAATTAGTGTAAGGTAACTAATTAGAAATTAGTTCTCGTTGATTCTCAAAAAATCTTGTATATAATCAAAAACTGTTATAATTATAGGTCCAGGTACAAGTAATTCGTTTCTCAAATCTTACTCTGCAGTTTTCAAATTGAATTTTATATATTTGAAAAACTTTCTTTTGACTGCAATTATTGTATCAATTTATTACAAGAAGAAAACTTGTTTTTCTATAACCGTCAATATCAAAAGGCAAAATAAATAAACCGCTGAAAAATTAAAACATGAAATAATAAATAACGAAATTATAAGAAGCAAACTTTTAAGTGCAGATTGAAATTGTGAGAGGAAAAATGCAAAATTATATTTTTTGTAAAACGATAAACGAGAAAATGTTAAAAATTGCTAAAAAAAAACTAATGTGAAATGATAAATTGCATGTTAAGAAAAAAAAAAGGTTGAAAAAAAGCTAAGATGTTAGGCAAGATTTGAACGAGACCTCATACGTGCTATTAGAAGGAACTATTTAAACTGAAAACGAACATTTAAACAAACATTTTGTTAAGAGTTTTTAGTTTGCACTTGATTTTGAAGAATTGCAAGTTGTGCCATATTCGAGTGGTATCACTCAGAAGATTTTAATAACTTTTGGCAATTTGCACCAAAAAATAACATTAACTATGTCCAGCAAAGCTAAACTCGCTACTCGCTTTCGTCTTCTCATCCCTCATCCCGATGATGACGTTACCGTGGAAAAAATCAACGCCATTTTAACGGCTGCGAGTGGTCAATTTTGACATTGAATCTTCCTGACCAGGACTTTTCGCCAAGGCTTGGGAGGACACCAACATCAAGAATTTGATCACCAATATTGGATCCCGTGTATAGGTGCCGCACCAGCTGCTGGAGTACCTCCTGTTCGAAAAGGCGAAGGTACAGAAGTTTCAGAGACATTAGTCTCTTTTTTCGGGACTTATGTCTCATTTCAGTGGGAAATAAGGCCCGAAATGAGGACTTATATCTCATTTGAGTGGGTTGTAAATTCCAAATTATTATTTTCGAAAATAGGACACAAGTCCCGAACAGAATGCAAATATTTTGTTGGTGTTCGAAAGAAAAAAATGATTAGGCAAACAAAAAGTGAGGTTTGCATGCTACGGATGTCCCCTTGCAACCCACCTGACAGGGCTCACTATTTCAGGTGCGCGCAAGTTTGGGTATAAGCAATTTTTTTTATTCAAAAACTTAACATATACCCACAAACTCTACAAAAAGTGAGGTATGTATCTACGAGGGCTTATTTCTATGTTTCTCAAGGGTTTTTCTATTTTTTAAGTCGTATATAAACACATATTACAAAAGAAAGGTTAGATGGGTCATAAGTCCCGAACTTTTTTTCGGAACATTTCGGGCTTTATTTCTTACTGAAGTGCGGGAATCCCGAAAAAAGATTTCGGGACTAATGTCCCGAGGACATCTGTCCCTGCGTCTTTTTGAACAATCTGACATTATGACAATCCGTCCAAAAGTTACATCAGTTTCTTTTGGCTTGTTGAAAATATCTCCAAGGAATCTCTGTATTTGCTTCTTGTGGTGGACTTTTTGAGAAATTGAAAGAATCGTGGTCAGCAAAAGTTTCTGCGGTCTTGTGCCATTTTAGTTTTACTATATTATATTTTCTCACAGCATCGTTTTTGTGCCATGGATATCAGTATACTTACTAAAGATACTACTAAGTAGTTGTCCAAATCTATGTTTGCCCCAGAGAATGATTGGACATATAAGATAGTGGAAGCATGACTGGCGTCTACAGCGATGTGATCAATTTGGTTGACGGTTTCTTGGTATCAGCGCCAAAGCGTGAAGGCTGTGTCCTCCAACGATTGAACCAGAGATACCCCCTTTCGAATCATCCCTTTCGAATCAGCCATTGAAGAAGTCCCCAAAAATAATTTTGATGTCGTTCTTAATACGTGCTCTCCAAGAGATCATTATAGAACACTTACTCGATTGAATTTATTCTTCCCTTAGTGTGGAGCGTTAGTACAGGTCAACGTTTCTAATGCTCTTTAATTTTGCTTTGATGCTGATTCTCACCAGGCACTCACTTACACTGTTAAAAGCCCAGGAATTATTATGACTAAGTCTTCCTTTTATCACAATATCTCAACAAACACTCACCCTGCTCCTTAAAGCAATATCCGCGCTATACGTCACAGGACAGCCATAACATCGGCTGTTAGCGAATCCAGGTTCTTCGCTAACTGTGCGTCTAGATACGAATACATTTCACGTACAGATCCCAAATCCGTTGCCTATGTCATTATTTCGTTTTCTGGGTTCTGCAGCGTAGAAATCATGCTTATATACCTACCCACTTGTTGTAAATTCGGAAACTGTGTTTTTTCCGTGGTATAGAAGTCACGCACAACCCCCATCCCTGAAAAATAGCAAACTAGCATATACACGTTCTCCTTCTCAAGTTTGGCATTAAATTCTACTAAAATAATTTAACAGTCCCTGTCGTAACTCCCAACCCAACTAACAATTTAACTTATATTAGGTTTAGGTTCAACACGAGCTATTTTCAGACTGCTATAGAGTAAAAGGCCTTATACAAGTTGTTTTGGCGCACATTGGGCAAGCTATATAACTCCTATAAGATTTTCGGTGGCAGGTGCTATATCAGCAAATAGCTTTTATTGAAATGCAATTGGCTTGCCTCTGCCAGCCATTCTATGGCAGCTAATGCCAACAGCTTGCTTTTGATGTTATAAAACGGCTTTATACAAGCCATTTAATGACAGCTTATACCTAATAGCTTGTCTTGGATGTTGTAAAAAGGCCTTACCCAAGCATTTTAATGACGCCTTTGCTAATAGCTTGCGTTGGACGTTGTAGAAAGGTCTTACCCTAGCCATTTTATTAATGACAGCTTGCCGTAAATTTTTATATAATGCCTTATAATGGCAATATTGAGAAATTAAAAAAAGATGTAGGTATCAGTAAATTATGCAATATTTTTATTTTTGTATTTGCATTTTTAGATATTTTCTCCTTCGCGGTCAGGGCCCAAAAATATTTTGACTGTATAAAGAATGAAATTATATTTTAAATAAAAAAGAAAAGTGTTTAATTACCTGGATTTTGGACTCGAGAGTCGAGACCTTCCAAGCACGAAGATACGATATGAAGAAAAAGTTTACGGTGAAGAGAGAGAGATAATTATTTTTATTAGTTGCATATAAATAAATTATTTTTGTAGGCACTTGTTTTCGGTTGAAAGATGTTCAATATATACCTTTCCTTTTTTGTTTAGAACTATGATGTTGTTACTAAGAGCATTCAAAAAGCCAATTATTGACGACATTGAAAAATAAAAGGTGTTGTTTTCTACACATTAATCAAAAATTATATAAATGCACAAGTCCTACTTTTCAGTACTAAATCAAATATTAAACAAACACCTTGGAAATAAATAGAATATTGTCTTTAAGTTATCAATTTATCATAATAAATTAATTTTTTCTCTTTCTTGCAGCAACGCCATCTGTCAGATTCTCATGTAAATAATAGAAAATCGAAAACCTTGCGAAACGGCAAATTAGTCGATGAGAAATGGTCAGGTGTACAGGTAAGACATTCATTCATAATTTCTTATTACAGCCTTGACATTTGCAAATTTTTTATAATTACTGTTAACGCATTTAAAGAAAATCAATTTATTTGAATTTGAAAAAAATTAATATTTCAGGTTGGAGATGTGATCCGTATGGAGAACAATCAGTTTGTTGCTGCAGATATATTATTACTGTCAACTAGTGAACCAAATGGTTTATGTTTCATCGAAACAGCTGAGCTTGATGGCGAAACAAACTTAAAATGCAAGCAATGTTTAACCGAAACCATTGAATTAGGCCAAAAGCATAATTTAATTTGGGGTTTCAATGGCGAAATAATCTGTGAACGGCCAAATAATCATCTCAATAAATTCGAAGGTATATTTTAAAATAAAATATTATGTATGTTTTCAATTCGAAATACTAAAATTAAATTTTAGGTACACTTATGTGGAATAATCAAAGATTCGCATTAGACAACGAAAAGATACTTTTGCGTGGATGTGTTCTAAGAAACACACAATGGTGCTACGGTGTTGTTGTATTCGCCGGTAAAGATACAAAACTCATGCAGAATTCTGGAAAAACGCAATTCAAGAGTACAGGAGTAGATAGACTTTTAAATTTTATCATTATAGGTGTAAGTTTTAAAATAAATTTAATTTAAAAAAAAATGTTTTTTAATCATCTTTTTTTAAAACAAAAAAAAAAAAAGATCGTCCTTTTTCTACTTTCTATATGCGCATTTTTTACTGTAGCTTGTGCAGTTTGGGAAGGATTCATTGGGCAGCATTTTCAAGTAAATTTATATTCTATCCAATGAGTTAAGAAATTATAATTAATATTTATTATCATCAGGTTTACCTACCGTGGGAAAATATTATACCAAAAGATGTTGCTCAAGGTGCCACTATTATTGGATTATTAGTATTTTTTTCTTATGCAATTGTTCTTAACACTGTTGTGCCAATATCTCTCTACGTTTCAGTGGAGGTAAAATTAATCAATCAAACTTTTTTTTCGTTTCAAAATAATTTATAATTGTTATTTTATGAAATTAGGTAATTCGATTTGCTCAATCGTTTTTAATAAATTGGGATGAAGAAATGTGCTACGAAAAGACCAACACCCATGCGAAAGCAAGGACAACAACTTTAAATGAAGAATTAGGACAAATACAGTATATATTTTCGGATAAAACTGGCACATTAACACAGAACGTTATGACATTCAATAAATGCAGTATCAATGGAAGAGCCTTTGGTGATGTTTATGATGCAAGAACGGGCGAAGCACTTGAATTCAGTAATGTAAGTGGTATTTCATTTAATTTTATTAAAAAAATATTCATTATGCAAAAAATATATGAAAGTTAAGTAATCATATCCAGTGTAAACAACCGCCTTCTGCACACGCAACAATCCCATCGATCCGAAACCCTTTTTGTATGGTCAGCATCGAGAAACAAAGAACAAAGCAAATGCAACCAAAGCAAAAGATACCATTATGCCACCCACTATGTGAGATAAAACTCATTCATCGAAGAGGAAGATCTTCTCTAGAACAGTCAGTCAAATACAATCGCCCGTCGGTACCGGTCTTCTTGTCAACTTATCATTTTCATTTCATTTTATATAAAGTATAATATTGTGTTAAAATAAAACTTTTTTAAAACTTCAACCGAAGAATAAAAATATTAATTTGAATACAACGGCAACACTTAGGGTGTAGATTTGAATATTTGATACCGAGGCACATTTGACTTTTTGGTTTGAATACAGTTTAGGAGTCAAGCAATTACATTCCGAAGAAGGAATAAAACAAATACGCATCGAAACGAAAAACACAAAAAACAAAGACCAACAATGTGTACAACTCGAGGTATCCAACCGATTCCGTCTTTTCAACAAGCTCAAATAAACAAGTGACAAGCAAACGAGTTGCATATAGGAGATGCTTTGTTTAAAAGCAGTGACAACTGACAATATGAAAAAAAAAAAAATAAAAAAAAGTAGACAACCAAGAATATAACCTTGTGGTACACACTTAATTGGCACGAAAAGCAAGTAAAGTACTCCTATTACAATTTGTTGGTTTCTGCCTTTTAAAAATGACAACAAAAGTTTTGTGAAGCGTAACGAGAACTCGAAATCATTTTAAAATTTTGAACGCTTTTGAAAAGTCAAGTAGAATTAATAATAATAACATCATTTTTATCAATGATTTTTTTGATTAAATCCACCATCAATAGCGATGCAGTTTTTCAAATTCCAAAAGAATGTTTTTGCGTTTGTAGGAAGATAACTTTTATAAAAAATATTCAAGAATCGAAATTGTTCTGGAACAATTTCACCTTTTTCCCTTCGAAGGAAATACCGATGTTGTTAAAAGGAATTTAGGAGATATGTGTAAATAAAATGTTGGCAAATTTAGAATAAACTTTACCAAGTGCTGTAGCATTTTATATTCAAGGTACCTTTAACCAACTTCTTGAACATCTAAATTAAAGCAGGACCTCTTTACTAATAATGATGGTTCAAGGTAGGTAGATTCAAATAATAAACTATTTTGAATTAAGGAGTTTGTTTCAACTCGTCACAATTTATATTAACAGGAAATTTAGACTTTTGTTTCCGTCATGTCTAATCCAAGGTTTCAGAGCCGTTAACCTTCTTCTTTGCTTTAAAAACATCCAAAAAATTATTATTATTGACTGTTTAATGTGTGTAGATAACCCCTGGCTTAGACCTCCTGACAGAATGACATTTTTGAAGAAAATTTAACAAAATTTTTATATTTAAAAAAAAAAAAAAAAAAAAAACAGTTGGGCGCCAATTGTTTCATTTTTTCTGGGAGAGAGTAATCAATTATTATTAAATTACTTTTGTTTGTAATTATTCCCGAACAAGTGAACCGTGAATTACAAAAATAAAATGTATCGTAGTAAACGAATCGAATGGACAAATTATCTCGAACGATTTGACAGATGAGTAAAATCAATGATAACTAAGAGCTTATCCGAAATCGAATACAAAAGAGCAGCACGTTACAAACGTTATCTTCCCTTCTAGCTCATCTGGTCGTAGTTCGTTTAGAAAGGGACGTTTTCAAAACAAAAAAATATATGTAAGAAAGATAAAGAATCTAATTCTCTATAATTAGTTTTATTAGATTTTTAACAAGAAATGCCCAATACGCCTACTGCAAATCGACAAAACGTAAAATCAAAAATGGCGGTCAGCCATATCAAATTTTGATAATACATAATTAGATCAGGCCAACTGAATGTTAGTGCCACTGCATTTTGTCTTTCCAGGAATCCTTGAGCCTGCCTCTCTCTGCGATTGTATCGGAACGTAATATGAAAGTGCAATTTAGACGGGGTTCTCAGCGACTCAGCGTATCTACTAAGTACATGACACAATCAGCTAAATTTTTCGTGCTGTATTTTATTAACGATGTTATTTTTGACGTGATGGAGACTTCTCCCGAGTTTTTACTTCTGATTCGATATAGTTTTGTTACTCCTGCTGTCATGAGATGCATCTTTATCTCAGTTGCCGTCAATTGGCTCTCATACTTCTTGTACATTGTGAACCGTATGTTAGCGCTTAACGAACTAATGCTGTGTTAAGCTTTCCTTTCAGCTGAGGGGACATTTTAAACAATATAAATGTACAATTTAAAAATTTCAAAAGATGGTTTAAACTGGGACCAACTTCACTTTTTATTATGGTTTGTGTGGATGCGTTCGCTGATAACACGTCTTTTAATAATAGGTTCTTATATTCTTCAAAAGAAAATAATGGCAAAAACTAGTTCAAAAATCGGTTTAGTCCTACTTGCCCCTTGGTCCCTATTGCATCCCTTTCCCCTTATAGGTAATTACAAATGAAAATTATTAATAACTATGTATTTATCAAAAATTAATAAACTTTACAAGGCGTGTTTTTGACAGGGACTACCGGTTGACCTTAAATGATGCTCTAGCCGCGCGGTCTCCGCCATCTATCTTGAAAACGACTCTACGTATAAAAATATGTTTAAGACAAAATTTTTAGGGAATTTAATCCACTACAAAATTGTTGTAAATACCAATAACGAAAAACCCATAGGAAACGAGATATTTGCAAATAATGTTCAAAAAGTCGATTTTTGTGATCTGTAACACCTATACCATACATATGTAGTTTTGATAGAAATTTAGGATGTCTCGTATTAAAAGTTATAAACTCGTATAAATTTTATAGCTGGGTATCTAAAATTCCGACATTCTTACCTAATTTAGACTTAGTTGACTGGACTATTAAGAAAATATGGAGTGTAAAAGTTTTACTTTTTTTTATATGCAAACTGAATATATTTTTTTTTTTCAAATTCGGAAATTAAATTTATGTTTCAACATTGTTTTGAGAAAAATTTAACGTTATAGCATGTTCCCACCAACCTGATTTAACTAAATGATTTATAAATCGTGAAAGGCGTTCTCACCGAACTACATATTTCCTGTTTTAGTCTGACTTTTACGTCAATCTTGACTCCTTTTAAATCGTTCTTTTTTGGATTTTGTCTTGAGACATTCCTGTAATGATAGCCATTCCTGTAAAATAGCTTTTAATTATAAATAATTAATAAAAACACAAGAACCGGGTAATGCATTTTACATTCGGGTAGTGCGGCTAAAGAAAAATCTCTGAATCACTATACGTCTGAAGATAGGCTAGTTCTAGAGTAAAGTTATGACTGATGAGCATTTCTATATGGTTAAATTGCACAACAAAATCCAACTGGCTAATACTTCGATATTCCTACTCTTCATAAAAATACCGATAAAATACAGCAAAACAAACAAGAAATATGTGCTATAAAATTCTTTTACATAAAAAATCCAATTTATTTTAAAACCATAATTTATTTTTTAAATTTTCAGGATCTACCATTAGTGGATTTCTCTTTTAACGTAGAATATGAACCGAACTTCAAATGGTATGACCAAACACTTCTGGATGCTGTCAAATTAGACGAAGGGCACGCTCATACATTTTTTCGGCTACTTGCTCTTTGTCATACTGTAATGCCGGAGTATGTAGATGGAAGGTGATAGTTAAATCATCTCATTATCATTATTCCATAAATAATATGCATTTTGAAAACAGATTAGAATACCAAGCACAGAGTCCAGATGAGTCAGCTCTGGTATCAGCTGCAAGAAATTTTGGTTTTGTTTTTAGGTCTAGAACACCAAACAGTATTACAATAGAAGTTATGGGTAGAAAAGAGGTTTGAAATACATATTTCTAAAGGATTTTTGTTTTTGTTTAATTACATATTTGATTTCTTTTAAGGAATACGAACTCTTAGGGATATTGGATTTTAACAACGTTAGGAAACGAATGTCAGTGATATTGCGTAGAAATAATAAATTAGTTTTATATTGTAAAGGAGCGGACAATGTTATTTACGATAGATTAAGTACCAGTCAATTCGATTTAAAAGCCCAAACACAAGAGCATTTGAATGTAAGATCTTGAAGGAAGTTTTATTTTGTATTTTGTGATTTAAGTTTTTATTTTGTCCTTAGAAATTTGCTGGTGAAGGTCTTCGAACTTTGGTGCTTGCCGAGCGCCATCTAGAAGAAGAATTTTTCAACTCATGGCGACGACGACAACAGGAAGCTGCAGTAGCCTTAACTGATCGAGAAGACAGACTTGATGCCATTTATGAAGAAATCGAATGTGAGCTGCAACTAGTTGGTGTAACTGCAATCGAAGATAAGCTTCAAGATGGTGTACCTGAGACTATTGCTAATCTCCAAATGGCTGGTATTAAAATTTGGGTACTTACCGGTGATAAGCAAGGTAATTTGGAAAAATAGAATTAATTTTGCTATTGGAAATAGAAAACACTAATTTGTTTAACTCTGTTTTCAGAAACTGCAATAAACATTGGTTATTCTTGCCAACTGCTCACGGATGATTTTGTTGATGTGTTTATTGTTGATGGTACCTCATTTGACGAAGTTGAAAAACAGTTAAAACTATTTAAAGAATCTGTAAAAATTGTAAATAAGTTTCATCCGAATCCACGTGAGTATAGAACTTTGATATTCATATTGGGGTACAGAAATGCAGCAGATCAGTATGCAGTACCGCGCTCCTTAATCAAGTGCGCACGTTTCTTCATTTCTTTGTATTTCTAAAGCGACCTTTACACGGTCAGTCAGAGGACATCAGTCATCTACACATATAATCAGTCGGCAAAATCAAAAGGGGTTTGATTTTTCGTCAAACAAATGCACGCATACAGACTTATTCTTACAAACACTATATCACAGATTGATATTAAATGACTGACCGTGTAAATGTCACTTAAGCACACTCACTCAAACTTGTTTTTTTGGAAAAGCTTGTAGTCAATTTTAAGTGTGCATTTCCGTACCGTATTCAAAACACATTTCTGAAATTCAAATGTCATACATTATATTTAATTAATCTTTTCAGCCCTTGTAGATAGTCTCAATACAGCTTTAAATAAATCCAATCAAAATGGACTTACATCTATGAATGAATCCAAACCTCCAGTGCCATCACCACCAGCGATATCTGTGGTTACGTTTAGGTAAATAGTTAAACTTCTTTTTAAATGATTGTCTTAAATGAAGAGTAAAATGTTTGATTCTCTTAAAGTGCTGAATGTAATGAATTATATGATGACATGGAAAGAAATTCTGGAAAGGTCAATATCGAAACTGAAGAACGTGTTGGTTTTGCAATCGTTGTAAATGGACATTCGCTGGTTCATTGCCTTTCTCCTGAACTTGAATCAAGGTAAGAAACCAATTTAATAATCTGTGATTGTTGTTAATTTAGGGCACTTTTTTTGTAGTAAGGTTCGGTTTTATTGTAAAGTATATAGCCGAGAAAAAAATTCATGTAAAACTTAAACACAATGTAGCCTCCTGGTGAAGAATTTTGTGTCAAAAAAAGTTGGCTTTTTATTGATCTCCGATAAACGAATCTTTTAAGCCTTTCTCTTTAAGTGAGCGATAATTTTAAAGATAGTGAGTGGTACCTATTTTAATGTTGGCATATCGCAGTTTCTGAATAGCCGGTGCAAATATTGTTTCCCACTCTCGAATCCCGATCAATGCTCTACGTCCGTCGAAACCAACAAGCGATTTAGTACATAAAATTGAGCAGTAGGAAATTTGTTGTCCCATTCGAGATCATAGCATCGTTGGAAAAGGGGAAAAGAAAAAGAATAGCAGAGATCAAGTAAGGACCTTCTACTGTCTGGTAATTTCCACTTTCATATCGCCGAAATAATTCTTTAGGCTTATTTAGTACATGGTTTCGTAAAACCATTTTTAAAACGTAAAATTTGTGTATCCACCCGAAAACGTATATTCAACGTATAATAATCATACAACACCCGGTATTTTTTTCGCACCATATCGATGACGGTGAGACAGCACTGAACGTCTCGCTGTAAGTTGTTTAGTTAGACTTTTGCAGATTTATTACGATTGTCGACGAATTTACTACTATATTGGTACCTATACTTTTTTACCGGAAGTCGTCATGTTCTACCAAAATTGGCAAGTAAAAATCACGCACGCAACCATGGAAAGTTATGAGATCCACTGACATTTGTTTCCACCGACATGACGTAAGCTCTCAACGTTACCATAATCAGGTCAGCCAAGTGCTGACCTGATGATGGTAGCTATGATTTAATATCTTGTAATGGAGTTTACAAGTTGCAGTTTCATCCTCACTGCATTGGCCTAAGTAGGAGTAGCAAGCAGTTCCTTCCTGAGTTTCTGAAACTATTTTGCTTTTACTGTAAAGAATGTAAATCGATTTCACCAGCTCATATCATGCGGGCAATAAAATGTAACAACGACCAACTAAATGAAATAAACGATTCTATTTTGGAACTTAAACCAGAAATTCGACATAATCACCAGAAAAACTTGTCCACATTCAAAGAAAACTTGGATATGATCAACGCTTCACTGGTGAAAATCGATTCGCAATTGGAAAATTTTACTAAACGCCGAGAACCCACCCAAAGTCATTCTGAAAACGTTCGCACTAAGATGCAAAATATATCTACTGTGCTCATTCAGATTGACTCCAAATTTAAAAACGAAAAACCTTCCATCCAAATTATTCGAGATGACCTGGATGGTGTAAAAGCAGTGATGGAATAGGAAGCTCATGCACTCAAGACTTTAGTCTTAGACTTAAGCAAATTTGACCTGAGAACTTTAACGATCCAAAATGAATTGGAGTTACTGACAGACAATTCGGTCGAAATATAAAGAACTGTCAATACAATAGCGGAAGATAAGATAATAGATCGTTACTCGCTACCAAATTCATCTCCTCCTGATGTTATTGTTCCAGAAACTACGGCACCATCCTCTTCAGCCACTCCCGCCTCAGATGCTTCAATCTCTACATCATCATATACTTCGACTTCTTCATCTTCTCCTATATCTGGGTCTATCTCCGCCCTATCCTCTAGTGCACTCTACACACCGTCTTCATCTCGAATACCTTTTACTTCGACAACAATTGTCACCGAAAATATTGAACCTAAAACAAATCGCACCTTTGTACCCAACATCACCACTGACTTGACTTCCGCTCCAAGAATATCTTCATCCTCATCTTTGACCACTGCTGCTATTCAACTTCAATATCATCATCACCCGCAAATACATCATCTTATCTAACACCAGCTACCTCATCACCTCGCATCTCCTCATCTTCAACCGCCTTGGATGTTAGTACTCTTTCTCAGCCATCGACCTCAGCTGTACCCATCATTAAGCAACCGTTCGTCCTTAAACATGCTCCTCGTAGTGCTGACTTTGGGTAAAAAAAATTATCATGAGAAACTACTTTATCTCAGATGTTGAATGTAAACGAACTTTTGCCAGAAACTTCAAAATCCTCATCCCATCCAAATATGGTTGGCTATTTTCTCACCCGGATACTATTCATTTTGGAAACATGATTTTAACCAACTGGATTCATAAAGTTAGTTATAAGAATGTCCTCCACTCTGATCCTAACTGGTCTTGTAAAATGGGTATTCTTCCAATCTTTTCCCAACCTTTATTAAAAAAAAACCGTCATCAATAACCTCTCAATCCTTCCAACCATCTCAACCTTCTTCTAAACCTTTTAAACGAGTTTCTTTTAATCTTTCATCTACATGTCCCACTTCAATTCCTAATACTGCGCATTCTTACCAATGTTCCCCCATGGGAAGATATCCCAATTTTATTCGATCCTACATTCTTAATCCAACTCCAGCACCCTCTTATTCAAGCCCATCAACTCCATCTAACTTTCAGGCTTCCTCATTTTCGTCTCCACTTCACACATCATCCCATGTTCCCACTCCTACTCACAGTTCTTCGGCCCCTTTAACGGGCGGACAATAATGAGCCGTGAATGAAGAACGTGACTCATCTTCAATCAACGGCTTAGATTTCATAAATCGAATTTAGGGACCGTTGTCAAAGAAGAAAAACCGTACCCTGCGTTGGGCCCCAATTTGGTCCATATCATCAATATACTAAGTAAAGCGTGAATTTGGATTCGCCGATCCAAAAAAAAAACGGAACGACTGGACCTAACTTATTGATGTCAACAAGTTTAGTGGATAAAAAAGCAATATAAGAAAAATTGATCTCCTTTACCTTGTTCAAGAAGGGATTGGGTTATGAAATCCAGTAAGGTTTTGTAAATGATAGAAGACCAATTAAAAATTCCAAAAGATTTGATGAAACTAACGTAACGATTCCTCGATAGGGCTGATTGTCTCACCAAACGACACGAAATGAAAATGACTTAGGGTACCGTACTCTAATAGACAGCGAGCGCAATCGAGACTATGAAGAGAAGACCTAACTGAACTACGAATTATTTTAACTTTATTATATCTGTTGTACTAACGAACGTCAGACGGTGAATTTAAAATAAAAAGAAATAAATATACCTGTCCTGGATTTATTATTCACCACTCCCTCTTTAATTAGAGTAAGAAAAACATATCAATCGAACATTTTCAACGTTGATCTCTGTCTTCTATATTTTGAATGCCAATAGTCCTTTCTTTTGAAAGACTTTTCTAATATACGGTTGGGACAAAATGGGACTTCAGTTAATTTGTCTTTTCAAAATTGATAGTGGTTGGGTGCAATAGTAAAATTTCGTTTTGAGATTTAACAACGGAATAAATATTTAAAAGTACTTTGAGCAACTGGGCATTAGAAGTATTCTTACATAAAATATATTATATCTATAGGTATATATTATGACTGCTTTTAAATTAAGCAACTTCTGTGTTTGCTACTTACGCGTCGATATTCTTTTGTGTTGCTTTCGAGTTTCAGCATCACTTTTAAACTTTGCAACTGAAGGCAGCAACTCCTCACAAATGTATTTTCTTAAATCCTCTTCATTTCATTTTCTCGCTTTAACAGCACAAACAAATCCCATACAAAATCAACCACCTGTCTACAAATGACGAAGATAGAATAAAACAAATACGCAACATAAAGAAAAATACAAAGAAGACGATCATGTTGGCAACACGAGGTACCCGAGCAATTCCATCTACCCCGGTCACCACATACAAGCTCAAATGAACGAGTAAAAAAAAACGAGTTGCACGCAGGAGTTTCTTAGTTTAAAAGCAGTCTATTTTGAAAAATATTTTGGTCAATATGTTGTTAAAATATCAACAAATATCACATGAAATCAATTTTTAGATAAATCAAAAAAATCATTTTCGAATAAAAAAGCTTATTACAATAAAAATATAATCGTAATTTTTCTGTTCCTTTCAGATTTCTCGAAATAGCTGGACAATGTAAATCAGTTATCTGTTGCCGGGTAACACCTCTCCAAAAAGCCTTAGTTGTAGAACTTATAAAACGTTCAAGAAATGCAGTAACGTTAGCAATAGGTGATGGAGCTAATGATGTATCGATGATAAAAGGTTTTTGTTATTACCAAATTATAAAAATATGCATATAAACCTATTTTTTTTTTTTTTTTTTGTTTTTTTAGCTGCACATATTGGTGTTGGAATTTCTGGACAAGAAGGACTGCAGGCAGTACTCTCCAGCGATTACTCAATTGCACAATTCCGATACCTTGAAAGACTTCTTCTAGTACATGGTCGTTGGTCATACTATAGAATGTGTAAATTTTTACGATATTTTTTTTATAAAAACTTTGCCTTCACATTATGCCATTGTTGGTATTCGTTTTTTTGTGGTTTTAGCGCTCAGGTACTTAATATTTAATTTAAAAAAAAAGTCTACATTTTTGTGATTTCTTTTTGTAGACCGTTTTCGACCCGATGTTTATATCAGTATACAATCTATTCTACACATCACTGCCAGTTTTAGCGCTTGGTGTTTTCGAACAAGACGTTTCTGACAAACATAGTGTAGAATTTCCTAAACTTTATACACCTGGATTGAAGAGTTCACTCTTCAATACTGAGGAATTCGTTCGTAGCGTATTGCACGGAGTTTTTAGTTCTCTAGTCCTATTTTTGATACCATATGGTAAGTTCTTAACAAAATTATGGAATTTTTCCAAATGAAAATATCAATTTACATATATCAGGTACCTACAAAGATGGAATCTCACCAGGTGGTTATGTTTTAAGTGATCACATGACTCTTGGAGCGGTTGTGGCCACAATATTGATTATAGACAATACTGCTCAGGTAAGAATTCTTATTAAAACAACTTTGAAACTCTTCTTTAATTCAAATTAAAATTTAGATCGCTCTTTATACATCCTATTGGACCATAGTTAATCACATTATGATCTGGGGAAGCCTGATATGGTATTTTATTTTGGATTATTTTTATAATTATGTTATTGGTGGACCATATGTTGGTTCGCTGACACATGCAATGAAAGAAGCTACATTTTGGTGTACCACAGTGATATCAGTTACCGTCATTACAATGCCGGTATTAGCGTATAAATTTTATTCAGTAGATCTGTTTCCTAGTTTATCTGATAAGGTTGGTTATATTAATTTAAATTAATGAACGTTATGTATAGAATATACAAAATAACCTAATTCTTTTTCAGATTCGGTATAAGCAACGTGCTGCTCAATTAAAGCTAAGACAAGGCACACACATTCAACGGGTAACTTCAAGTAGAAAAGGTCGACGTTCATTGCGGTCGGGATATGCATTTGCTCATCAGGTATCTAAAATAAGATTTTTATGTTTTTAATTTAAACAGAAACGTCCATATTTTACTTTGCCTTTCGGAAGTGCGGATCGAAGCACTTCTTCATTCGAGCTTATCAATATATCCATGCCTCCCTACAGAAAACTTCGCACTAACGCCAGTAAGGAAAAAAAAAGCTCTTCCATCCGTCTAAAGTTATGTATAGGTTAAAGGTACCAAGTCGTTGGAGATCTTATTCTATTTGATCGAAGAACGAAAAGTTCTGCCTTTGATTTCTCGTTTTACAGTCTGATTCGAAGAGCAATTAGCCAGTGTAGAGTCCCTTGTTTGACTTCAAAGCTTCGTTTTCGCAAGTTTCAGAAGAGCCAAGGTTAGTAAAGCTCTTAAGTCCGTTAAAAAGTAAATTTCGCTGGAATGTAGCTCTATTGATGATAACAAATACTTTGTTGTACTACTAGAGACACATGAAATGTTTTCGCTAAAATTGTCAGCATTTTCCTCGTCCTCGTCCATTTTAATGGAAGAAAAACTATCAAAATTTTTAAGGACAATCAAATTTTTTTAGAAAATTTATACATAGGAGGACATTACATTTGCCAGTTCGATCCAAAAATGTGCTCTTGTTGCATTTTTCATATTCCTCGAGTAAAAAAAATTAAAGTAAACAGAATCTTGTCAAATCTGAAATTTAAGTTCTTTTTGTTTAAAGGTTTTGCTCTGTTTTGAGCTTTTTCATTTTGTGGTTGGACAGATTCGCATTTGCGGGATAATCAGTACGAGCTAGCTGTCATCATCAAGCAAGAAATTATAAAATATACATAGAAAATTATAAAATATACATAAAATATTTAACAAAAATTGATTTTCTTAAAATTATTAAATTTTCAGGAAGGTTTTGGGCGCCTTATAACATCTGGAAAAATTATGAGAAAACTCCCTCAAGAATTTGCTTTTCCACTTGGTTTGGGTACAAAAAGGCAAACATCATCCACAGATAATGACGAAGCCAAACAAAACATTACCACATCTCCCATTAATTCTGCAACGCCTTATAACGCAGACAATGTGAGTCCACGTGCACCCTGCCAGGATTTAGATACTATCAATCTATAATTTAACAAAAATAACTATTTAAGATTAAGATTTACAATATCAAAAAACAAAAATGGTTATATTGACCAATTCGCACCAAACCAAGACAATTTCTAGAGTTAGTATAACTAAGTTTGTTATTATTTTGCATAAATCTATTAAATTAAAAAAAATCAGGTGTATATAAATTTATATGTATAATAATATTTAAGCTTTAATTATTTATTTTTTTCTTAACACTAAGATTATTCATTTTTGAATAATTTATTTGCTTTAAAACAACAACAACAAAAAAATAGTATTATGCAATTGAAAGAGTGAGCTGTTATTATTTAAGGTTGAGTACTTATTTATATATTTATCACGGAATAATAAATTAAAATTATACTGTAATACAAATAAATCACTAATTATCGTTCAAAATCAAGTCAAATTAAAAAGAAAAATAATTTTTATATTAATACGCCTCACATTGATTTTTGTAAAATAAAATTAAGCATTCATAATCTCAAAATAAAATATAAAATAGAAAAACAAAGAGAAATGCTTATTTCAAATGTCAAATGTTTATTTTTTTAAAACGACGTAATGGAACCAAAAATCAAACAGAATTTTATATTTTAAATTAATTTTAAAATTAAGGTATCTTATTCCTTAATAGCAATTGAAATAAAAATAGAACGTGATCCATAGGGTTTCTTCAAACAAAGTCAACAACTTTTGAAAAAACCTAAATACTTAATTATGTCCAATTGAATCACCAAATAAGTGTCTTGTCCTTACATTTTTTTAGAATTCCCAATTTCCGCCTTACTTGTGCTTTAACATAAATAATTTATGTAGATATATTTATTGTTTTATTGAAATAAATATTCATTTTAATTTTATTTTGTAACTGATACCAAATAATAATATTATGTGACAAATCTTTCATTCTAAAAAAAAAGATATACATAATAAATTTATATTAAGAGGAATTGTATAGTTCTGATTTATGTAATAAAACTATGAAATAAAAATAAACAAAGTTGTTATTATATTTAAATCTAAGCCAAAATCAGGATCGTGTGAGGAAGGAATAACAGGGAGCTCTTCATGTTTGGGTGTATAAATAAACATAAGATTTTTAAAGTGAAACTTTTTATAACTGTTTCAGAATACTTCCTTACTTTAGATGGCACTGACAGCCCAGGATGGACTTCGGTCTCAACCAACATTTCTCTCCAGCCAACTCTGTTTCTTGCTATAGATGCCTCAACTATGCGCACCGCAAGTTGGCTGAGGTCGTTTGTGTGTTTGCGACGAAATCTATTGGGGGGCCTTCCAATGCTGCGTACACCATAATAGATTGGACTCGAAAAAGACTCGTCGGGCTGGTGCTTTCGTATCCATACACTCCATGTGACCCAGAAGACATCTCCGCAGCAGTATTTTCAGCTTCTAAGCCAGGTTAATATCGCTGTATAGGTATAGCCCGTATAGTTCGTCATTAGGCGTTTTCTTTTTTCGTTCAGAAAAAAGAACATTCAGAACATTCAGATCGTTCTCTGAACTGAAAATGCTCTGAGCGTTTAGATTTGTTTTTGAAACACACTTGAGCACTTAAGTATCATTAAATAAAATTTGTTTTTTCTCGCTCGCACACAAAATATAAATAAATTTATTTGCGTGAGTGTTTTAAAAAACCTGAAATGCAGTTATATTAAGACTACTGCAAATAAAACGCACACCAAGTTTTATCAAAATCGTTAAAACCGTTTTTGAGAAAATTTGTAATAACTAAAACCGTTATATGGCGTTATAAACCGTTATAGCCGGGCTAAAACAAAAATTCGAATTTTTCCTCTGGGGAATCACCAAGAAGTGCAATATACGAAATTTGAACTAAATCGGTCAAGCTCTTTAGGCTGTAGGTCGGTGTACAATGACAACCAAACATACGTACATCCGCAAATCCGCACAGACCGACGGACGGCATGACGAAACCTACTTTTTTGGGCTTCTCTATCATCGTAATGTCAGGTTTGATTGAAATATCGATTTTTTTTCACACGAAAGCAATACTTGCCCTATTGATCAAGTATTGCTTACCACGATACATATCAAAGTATATATCGTGGTTCAGCCGTAAACATCCTGTTGATAACACCTGAAAATGTCATCAAACTAGCTGCCAATGACTTCTTTCGCCATCATCTGACTAAAGCTGATGGTAAACTTCCAATTACACATCAAGTAGCGGCTGGCGGTTTAGCAGGTGCTTTTCTAATTATCGTAACAACCATTGTATATAAATTTCTATAGTACAATCATGGAGCAGCGCCATCTAAAGAAAGTTGTGAACCGCACATTTGGAGGTTCTTACATTTACTTACATGACTAAGTGGGTGTTGTTGACGAGAATGATACCAGTGTTGCCAACGTCGCAAATGAGATCGCGATGAGAAAAGGTACTTTCATCAATAACTCGAAGCGAAATAAAAACACAAATATTAATCGTCAAAAAAAAAATATTTGGTACTGCTGCTGAAGTTGATGGTGAATTTACACTGCAATCCGTTCCTAAGATGCGATTTTTGCATCTTTCTCGTTTAGACAGCAATGTTACAGAAGAAAATGTTATGGATTATACTGCAGCTAAAATAAAAATTCCTAAAAGCTATCTACGTTGTACAAAGCTAATTAAAAAAAATGCTAATCTGACTGACTCACTTCGCTTTGTAAATTTCAAGCTAGGGATTCCTGCTAACTTCTTCGATTCGGCCTTGGATCCATCAATTTGGCCTATTCATGTGCAAATAAAACAATTTGTAAATTTTCCGAAGAAGGACGACAATTCGAAGGTGAAGTAAACAACAGAGTTATAAACCCATCAAATAAAAACAAAACTCAAGTAAACAATACATCTTCATCCATTAATATTGTCACTGAAGTTACTGCTGCTGCAACTACTTCAGATCTACTTGCTGGATCATTATCAATAAATTCATCTTTAATTTCATCTCTAAATTCATCAAGAAAAACATCATCACATCATTCTGCAAATAAGAAACTTTCATTCTATTATCAAAACGTAGGTGGGTTAAGAACTAAATTAGACTCAGTATATGTTTCATTCTCTTCATGTATATATGATATTATAATTATAACTGAGACATGGTTATCAGAAAATCATTTAACATCTGAAATTTTTTCAGATGTCTATACTGTATTTAGAAAAGACAGATGTAAGCGAAAGACTGGAATGGAAAGGGGAGGTGGAGTATTGATTGCGGTTCGAGCTAGTTTGCCTTGCAGGGAAATTGAGTTAGAATCAAACTTGTCCTCTCCTAACCAAGATGTTGACCAGCTTATTGTCTGTATAAACTTAGGTAATTCAGATTTGTTTGTTTTAGCTAGTTATATTCCACCAAAGAGCACCTTAGAACTCTATAACTTACATTTGTTTAATTCTAAAAATGTTTTGGATAGTTTAAATACACAACAACATGTTATTTTTGCTGGTGATTTTAACCTTGGTGACATCAAATGGAGTCTAGATTTAGACGATAAACATTTAATTCCTTTTAATGTAATAAGTGAAATTGAGTCATCAGTTATTGATTTTTTAAGCCAGTATGATTTAATTCAAATTAACTATCAATTTAATAATTTTAATCGAATTTTGGATCTGGTATTTGTGGACAAGGAATTTTTTATCTCAGTAGAAAAATCTATGTTACCTATTATAAAAAATTCACTCCATCATCTTGCAATTGAAGGAGATCTTATTTTATATTGTTATCTAAAAAATGAAAATGTTAGTAACATAATTGTTTATGATTTTAAAAAGGCTAACTTTGATGCAATGGTCGAGTACTTTTCATCGATTTCGTGGGTTAATATATTTCAAGATTTTGATTTAGAAAATATTTACTCTATTTTTACAAATATTTTGAAAAACGCAGTTGAAAAGTATGTACCTATTAAAAGTTTCATAGCTAATTCAAATCCAGTCTGGTACAATAGGAGACTAACTAACCTCAAAAATCAAAAAAATAAAGCGTACAAAATTTACAAAAATAACAAAGAAAATCTAGATTTTCGTACAAATTATTTAGTCTGCCAACGTAAATTTGACTATTTGGACAAGTTTCTGTATCGTAACTACATTCTTTCGATAGAAAATGATCTAAAAAAAGATAGTAAAGGCTTTTGGAAATTTTTAAATACCAAAAGAAAATCTTTCGGACTTCCAAGCTGTATGAAGTACCTCGACACAACTACTAGTGAAGTTCCCGTAATTTGCAACTTATTTGCGAAATATTTTAAATCAGTTTATTCATCTGAATATGTTTCACATTCAGACCTTCCAAACTTAACCAAATGTGTTGACATTGGCTCTATTGACCTTTTCCAAGCGGAAGTGGAAGAAGCATTGGTAGGCCTAGATTTGAACAAGAAAGGAGGCCCAGATGAAATTCCACCTATTCTTTTAAAAAAATGTGCGATTGCCTTATCTCAGCCTCTAACACGAATTTTTAATCTATCTTTGTCTGAGGGTCATTTTTTGAAAACTTGGAAAATTTCATTTTTATCACCAATTTTTAAATCGGGTTCTAAACAGGAAGTCACAAACTATAGGCCAATTTGTAAGTTATCTGCCATACCTAAACTTTTTGAAAAAGTAGTTTATAACAGAATTTCAAAACTTATTCAAGATAAAATTTCAGTTTTTCAACATGGGTTTGTAGCTGGTAAATCAACAGCAACTAACCTAACGATAATGGCGAATGCCATAATAAATAATATGGAAAAAGGCTTCCAAACGGACATTATTTTTACCGACTTTGCGAAAGCTTTTGACAGAGTTAATCATAAAATTCTGGTCAATAAACTTTCTTCTTTTGGTTTCAATTCATCTCTTTTAAAGTGGTTGGAGTCTTACTTAACTGAAAGAATCCAAATTGTGAAAATCCAAAATTTCAACTCTGAAGATATTCTTATTCCTTCGGGTGTTCCACAAGGTAGCCATTTAGGCCCGTTACTTTTTCTACTTTTTGTCAATGACATACCTACTTTTTTCAAGCATTCACATTGTCTTCTTTTTGCGGATGATCTTAAGCTTTACCGAAGGATTGCTTGCGAATCCGACTGTAGCCTTCTGCTAGAGGATTTGGAGAGTTTGGCTAATTGGTGTGATATCAACCATCTTCACTTAAATATTGCTAAATGCCAAATATTGTCTTGTTTTAGGATTCGTAATCCAACTTTCTTCGACTACAGTATCGAAAATACAAAGCTGGCAAGAGTAACCCAGAAAAAAGATTTAGGAGTTATTCTGGATGTTAATCTATCGTTTCTTCCACATTATGATTTTATGGTTAATAAAGCCAACCAGATGCTAGGTTTCATTAAAAGGAATACCAAAGAATTTAACGATTCATATACTCTACTATCAGTTTATAATTCTCTAGTTAGATCTGTGCTTGAGTATTGCTGTACAGTTTGGAATCCTTATTATGCTAACTCATCGCAGAGAATAGAAAAAATTCAAAGAAATTTTACACGCTACGTTTTTTTTAAGTTAAATTGGAGAATAGTCACACCTCCTTATAAAACCAGATGTCTTTTGTTCGGATTAAAAACGCTTGAAACTCGACGTAAATACTTCTCAATTATGTTGATCAGAGATATTATGACCAATCATATTAAATGTCCTCCATTAGCTGCTTTAGTCTACGAGGGCAATGCACCTTTAAGAGTTACACGCGAACGATTTTTAATTTATGAGCAGTTTCATTTTACAAACTACGGTCGAAATGAACCCATCACCCGTTGCATCAGAGAAGCAAACTCTATTTGCTCTAGAGTTGATTTTTATATGGTTTGCACGAGAGAAACGTTTAAATCAGTTATATTAAACAAAATTTAAATATATTAAATAACTTAATTTGTCATATTATTGATTTCTGTTCTCTTTTTTTGTTTTTTGCTTGTATAAATTATGTAAGCCCACTTACAGTAATTATATCTTCCTACCTATGTATATTAGTCTGTAAGAGTTTATAATATGCTCTGATTGATGAAATAAATCTAAATCTAAATCTAAATCTAAATCTAAATCTAAATCTATTCTGTTACCCTTACAATAGTCGTCAACAAAACAAAATAACAATATTTAATGTATTTTATTGGCTCTAAAATCCATATTTCCTTGACAAGAGTCGTAAACAAAACAAAAATCATGTATGTTTACGACTGTTGTCAGGGTAACAGAATAGACACCTAGTAAATGCACGAACCTAAAAATGTGTTACTCACAAGTTTCTTAAGACGGCCAGGCGGTGATTATTCAGCATGAAAATACTATAGAAATGTATATACAATGTAACAACTCTTATGGAATTGTTAAAAATTCAAATGCAAGACGCTGGTCGTGTTGTAACTCAAGTTAAATTGGCTGATAAAAATGTGCTCAAAACATCTTCTCCTTGGTTCTATGAGATAGGGCCTCTACTTGTATGCTTTCTGAGCCCGAAGAAACAGCGATCGGCAAGTGTAATTTTTCTATATATGTAATTCTAGTTATAGTGGATCCCAGGTAGACAAAGTCCTTGACTACTTCAAAGTCATATCTATACATCGTTACGTTTTGCCCGAGTCGGCTATGTTGGTATGTTCGTTTTGTTCGCCATCATATCATTGAAAACCCTGCAGAAATAATATTTCTAAAGCTTAAGCACCGACTGAAGATGATGCCCCTTCAGGCATCCGTGCCATGTGTGGATGTTCTTTTTACCTTTTGTTAATGGATTCTCTTTGTACCAAAACAATATATGTACATGTTTTCAATCTCGCATTCTGCTTTCTATTCTCTTCGCTTTATAAAAATCCTGCTTTGCTGGATGACCATTTCGGCATTTCTATTTGGTAGGGCTTGATGAAATCAAAAACATTGGTTGCTTTCGTTTCGGAGCAACGAAGACCTAGAACCGAATATAATCAAAATTCTGTTGGTTTGTTTAACCAAGAACACTTTTAGCCAAATATGTAGATCCTTTGTGTTGGCATACAAAAAATGTATGAATAAAATGTTTGTTTACATTCCACTGAAAGACATAAACATTACCAAGTCTCAACTTATTGTTTGCAATGCAACAAACCAAAATATTGTTAATAAATAAAAACAAAAGAATTTATTTTGAAATAAAACTCATTTATTTGAAACTTAATTAAAAAAAGTAATCTATTATTCATAATTTATAATTAATATATATGTGTATGTATAGTTACAATAATAAATTTGTAAAATTATATTTTAAATTAAAACGAAAACAATATTATAATTCCATATCCCTAGCTTCATCTTCGCTATAGTCGGACATGCTAGACTCACTGTCTGAGCTCTCACGCTCTTGGTGTGCACGTAAAGCTTCTTCGGTAGCATACCGTTGAACATAATCAGCAACTTTCCGCCGATACTCTTCAGGTTCATGCAAATACAACGCTGCAGCATCACGATTTAATGGATCGACCGGATTTGGATATGTTAAGAGTTGCGGTAAAAATGACTCGAATATATTTGATAGATCGTAAAGCGCCGTCCATGCTTGATTAATAACGTCTAAGCAAACGGTACCCGATGATTCATCGATATTAGGATGGTAAATTTTATTTACAAAGCCTATACTAGGAGATTTGAATGGATAGTTATCTGGTAAATATACGCGTACTTTCCATATTCCACCCTCGTACGGTGTACCCTGTGGTCCAAAGAATTTCACATGAAACTCATTAAGACCACCAAGGATTGTTACCTCGTGTTTACTTTCGATTAATTTGATTACATCGTTGTCCATACGACGTTTACCAGCACTTGGGGATGACATATTTTGTTGCACTGAAATTGTATGCAAAATAAAAAAGTTTAATTAAAAATTTATAAAATTATTTTTATTTCTTGTGTTAAAGTAAACCTTCTTCTTGAATATATTTTGAATTAAGTACATTTGATGTATAGGTGGTTTCAAAAAAGGTCATCATAATAAGTATGTATTTAAAGGTGATGTAACTTAAAACAATACATTTCTGAAACTTGTTTTTCTGTTACGGAGATTTAAACTATCTCTACAATTTCGAAGTAAAGATGAGGCTTTTTTGTATACAAATATGTCCAGGACTGTATGATTATCTACTGAACGTGTCTGTTCTCTAGAATATTCTTCCACCAGCGCGAATGTTTTGCCTATTAAAACAATTTGCCACATGTAAAAAATAAAACAGTGAATGGAACAAGCTCTTTAAAAATAATTCATTTTCTTCTGGAAAATGACAAAAACGACGAACTGATACATTAATTAAGCCGTAATTTGCATATTTTGCATTCTAAAATGAATATAAAAACGTAGTTTTCTTCTATTGAATGCATCCTTATTATAAAATATTGATGTAAATATTTGTGATGTTTCTGCATCCATACATTCATCATCATCATTACCACTACATATATATCACTAGCAGTTGCTACGTATTTTCTCTCACTCTTAATGATATTAAAATCCGTCCAGTCGTTGATCCTCTAAAGCGGGACAAAGATCCAAACATACAAACTTTCTGAATCACATCACAACCAAATCAAACAAACAATCTCGCACTCGAACCGTTTTTCTCTCTCGATTCTTTTCACATTTCACTTTTAAGTCTCTAATGTATTTTTCAGGAAAAAATTACTAAATGAATTTAAAGGCCTTGTCGCGATGAGTTTTTGTTTCTTCGGTTTAATCTCAAAAAGTCCTTTACGAAACAATATTATTAAGAGAAGTTATGTTATGATGTGTTATGTTATTTTACATAATAAAAGCCAGATTATGGGATGTTTTTAATGGTATATTTTCTTAATGCGATATTTTCATGCGATAATATTTATTATAATAGTGGTGATGCTCAAATTAATAATATCGGAAATTTTGACCGGAAGATAATCATTTTTAGTAGATTCGATAGATCCGTCTGTCTGGAAAAATGTCAAATCAGGTCTGGTCAACGGTTTGACTTGCAAACCGAAGTTTAAACTCTTACCATTGTATATAAATTTCTATAGTACAACCATTGTATATAAATTTCAATAGTACAACCATGGAGCAGCGCCATCTAAAGAAAGTTGTTAACTGCACATTTGGAGGTTCTTGCATTTACTAAGTGTCTATTCTGTTACCCTTACAATAGTCGTCTACGAAACAAATTAATAATATATAATGTATTTTATTGGCTCTAAAATCCATATTTCCTTGACAAGAGTCGTAAACAAAACAAAAATAATATATGTTTACGACTGTTGTCAGGGTTACAGAATAGACAACTATTAAATGCACGAACCTAAAAATGTGTTTATCACACGTTTGTCAAGATGGCCAGGCGGTGATTATTCAGCATGAAAATACTATAGAAATGTATATACAATGGTACAACCATGGAGCAGCGCCATCTAAAGAAAGTTGTGAACCGCACATTTGGAGGTTCTTACATTTACTAAGTATCTATTCTGTTACCCTAAAAATAGTCGTCAACAAAACAAATTAACAATATTTAGCGTATTTTATTGGATCTAAAATCCATATTTCCTTGACAAGTCGTAAACAAAACAAAAATCATATATGCTTACGACTGTTGTCAGAGTTACAGAAAAGACAACTAGTAAATGCACGAACCTATAATTTTGTTATTCACAAGTTTCTTAAAATGGCCAGGCGGTGGTTATTCAGCATGAAAATACTATAGAAATGTATATGCAATGCTCTAACTTCCAGATTTGCAATGATGGTTTTAACAGCTGAAACATATAGTGAGTTTGGCAGTGAAATCTGGTGCTCAACGAGTTACATCGTTTGAACTTTCGATTCTATTAGACAATCATTTCCGATTTCTTGAAATCAGAATCCCAAAAATTATTCCCAAAAACATCACAGAATAATTCCAATTTTGGAACGAGTCTCCCATTCTATTTGTTGACAGAATAATTGAAAAAGGAAAATATGTACAAACACTATATCTTTGAAACAATTTAAGTTTCATTCGAGTTTTTGAATAAAAATAACAATAATTTTGCCATCAATGAAAGTTTCGCATTATAAGATGTCAAGAGAAAAATCATATTTTATTATAAACTTGCTGTTATCCTGCTCGTGGCTTCCCCAGAAATGGGATGAAACATCGTTTTTGAAAGATTTATAATAGTTACTGTACTATCAAGAAAAAAAATTCCCAAAATCTTTCGTTTTATTACATATGTAGGTACTTTTATTATAAGATGTGATTTTGAGTCAAATCAATTAATGTATAAGAATGATCGAAAAAGCAATACTCGGCGCCCTGTATTGTGTAATATAAATATCATCATCGGCTCTCTGTCAGTGAAATCGGTACTGCGAATTCCAGTCATTCCAAAAATATGAATTTTCATAAAAAAAACTTCCATAACGTCAATTGAAATATCCTAAGTTATTTTTACAAGGTCAGCTATCTACCAGTGAAAGTTTCGTCAAAATCAGTCCAGCAGTTTTTGATCAGTTCATGTATACGAATATATATATGTGGTTATCAACCACACCCAAAAATTGCTCTGGGCTTTTATATAATCATAAGTTTTCACATGTTAAGGTGATATTTTTTAAGTTTTTTTTTTCAACTAGGTATATAGTTTTGCCTCTCTGAATTTTATTCAGTTCAGTTGAAAACTATACTCACCGGCACGGAAGCGTGGCCAAGCTGTTGTTTTTTACTCTCAATAGAGAAAGTTTTGTTTTCTTTTAAAAATTAATATGCACGACTGAGTCGCACGAACTTTCGGGTGAACTATTGGTCCAACAGACTTCGTTGTGTGCCTTAATGAAGGCATATTAAATGATCAACTATTACATGACTTTTCTCATTGTCGATCAGCGATCGCAAAAGCAACGACCATCACCATCGATCGATCGCACAATCGGTATTGTGTAACTTTATCGACTAGTACTTGAATTATTGTGAATGAAAAAGTATCGATTGTGAATAATTCATGCTTTGACGTTTGACAGAAGTGACTTTTTCAGATTGTTTTTTGTTTGTTTTATGTCGAATTCCTTGGATTTTTTCAGATTTGATCGGAAAAGTTGACTTTTTTTCTCTCCCATGGATGTTGAAACAACGAAGTTCCTTTTTTTGTGATTGTATTGTTTATATTTTATAGACATGATCTAAACATTTCACTGTAACCCACTTAATTCACATTTTTTAATATTAATAACGAAATTCATTTTCAATAGATTGTTTTAAAATTATTTTATTTGGGAAATGCCTTTTAAAATAAACCAAATTACACAACTAAAAGGCTCGTCTGTCAGAAGGAATCGAATTTGTGAAATATATGTGCAAATACGTGTGAATCTTGCTATCAAATCGAGATTGAAGAAAAGTTGATCTGAGGGGAAAAAAATCAACTTTTTCTTGTCCATGGATCATGATTTTCGGAGAAAAAGCAAGGTGTTATTGGTTGCATTGATAGCTCACACATAAAGAAATACAACATGCATAGGTATTATAATCTATTCTGTGTACATACTGTAAAATTCATTTTTGTATAAACTCCTTTAGCGATTTCTTTCTTTTCTTCACTTTTATTTTTATTAAAAAACACTCATTTTGTCCGCAACAAACTGTTTCACAACCATCTAACACCACAAAAATCACGAAAATGGCATCGACAACAAACGATCGCAAAATCGACAAGTATCGCTAATTATCGATACTCGCAATACCGATTTCTCAGTTTAGCGATCGTTGATCGCTTGTTAGCGATTATTTATCGATCAGCAATTGACAATCGCAATAAGGGCCAATTATTATTTGAAGGGGCGCAAGACTTAAAATTGTCAATTTACGGTGAAAATGAATCATTTTCGAAGGGCTTGAAACAAAAGAACTAAGTGTGAGCTTATATTGTTGCAAATTTTATTGGCTATAAAAAACTTTTGCATTTTGTTTGTCAAAAAACGCATAGTTTATGACTTTTTGAGGAAGAAATGAAAAATAGTGCCCAAATTTTTGAGTTTTTCGCCCAGAGTTGGTGCCCAGCTAACACAAGTTCTTCGAAGTTTTAAAATTGGAATATGTAATACTCCAATAACTGATCAATACAACATACTAAAAACAAGAGCTACGACAAACTTTGCCATTATAATGTCGATTTTTATTGCGCTACAAACAAATATTTGTGGTTTTTAGTAAAAAGCTGACAACTGCATCGAAAATTCCCTTTTGTCATCGACTTAACATCGAGCTAAAGCCTAAACCGATGGACCGATTTGCTTAACATTTGGTACACATGTGCATTGAATTGCAATGAAATGACTTTATTATTCAAAATGGCTATTTTACACCATTTTATTACAAATTTAAATATCTTTACTAAAAAATGCATTTACTGAGTTATGTTTATACCAAACACCAAATATATTCAATTTTATCGATTTTGTAGGAAATAATCTTGGCTTTATATTTGTAAAAGATTAGTTTTTGATTTAGAGTAACATTTCAATAGATTTATTTTATAAATTTTCACATAACGAAACCAAATTAATGTATTTTTAAGGAAATTAAATAAGCTTTATTTTTGTACCAGATTTTATTTTCATGCGACAAACAGTTTCTAAGATAAATGGGAAAAACCCAAAAAATTGCATGTCTAATTGCCGCTCGGGTTATTTTAAAAACTCTTGCAAATACGGAAAAAATACACTTAGTAAATAAATTAAGCTTTATTTTTTTGTAGAATATAATTTTGTTGATTTGAGTAACAGTTTCCAAGATAAAATCGAAAATCCCAACTGAAAAAATCCCGACTACTAATGTCGTATTCGAGAGGTTTCACTCCGAAGAAGAGGAAATTATGAATCCAAAGGATCATTAAAAACACTCTATTTTTCCATTGTGTATGTAGTAGTTGACCAAAAATTCTTTACATTCGATTCAAAAAGTATTTTTTCAGTACTTGTTGTAATTTCAACTTATTATTTTTAGTTCCGTATGGGCTTTGACCATATGGCTGATGTAAGCAATATATATGTGGTAGTAAATTGTGACAGCGCTCCCAATTCAAATCAGGAAGCAAATTAGCACTCACGAACATCACTCCGAACAGCCAATCGACTGTTGTTAGGAAGGTTTTTTTTTCACTCGGAGGGCCCTTCGAACGTCTACTCGAATATGACATAAAATTGTGTGGGGTGTTTTTCAGCAACAGATGGATTTGTCTTTATTCTGAGATTTCCTTAACAAAAATTCAAAGCACTCATTGAATAAACCTGCCATCCTAACACACTCCATAATCAAATACCCCATCATAGTCTTTCTGATAAGTTGTGGTTATCTTATTTATAGCGATCCTACTCTGAAAGTCATTTCCTGGTTCCGAAAATCATTTAGGAAATAATTTTATATTTCCGTTGCTGTTGCACTTGATTGATGATTTATAGATCATGCAGAACAATTTGCTTGTGTCCGCTTCTGCTGCCGATGAATCATAATCCAACACATTTGGATAGTATAAAAACGATTGAGATCGAAAAGATCTTAAAATAAAATATGTACAATGTACTTACAAAATGAGAATATTATGTATTTTATAACAATGACACTATATTTGTATTCAAATAGAAAGTTTTCAAGATGTTTACATTCAATTTAACACCAAACAGAAACTCAACAAACAAAAATGTTGACGTAAGAATTTCGATAAAATTTGATGGGTAATTTTGGAAGGATATTGATAAATTAGAGTAGAGCATTATAGAGCGGCTGCAAGAAAGCTTAACTCATCGAGTTAAAGAAAATTTCAGTTTTGTAGCGACAAATATTTATTAGTAAATACAAAAAAGACATTCCGAATTATGGTGCGAGTTAAGTAGCGAGGCATAAAGTGGTTGAATTTTAGTCACCTCTTTACTCATCGAGTTAAAGGATGAATTTGGTGTCAGATTAAAGGTAATAACACCTTAATTTTGAACTCTTCCTGATCAAAGCATGGCAGTTTTTTTACTCAGTCTGATTTTGCTATATTTTTTTGGCGATCCTCAATGAAAAAATCAATTGAGTTTAAAAAATTTCCCCATGCTGCGAGTTTCAGTCCAAACAATTATTTTGGGCGGAAATATAACCAGAGAGTCCTGTCAGAAGTGACTAGGTACCTTTTTTAAGTAAAAAAAACCAAAGCATGTCAAACGTAATAAGAGGTTAAATAACCGACTACTACATCTGATTTTTTTTTATGAAGAACCATGTCCACTGGATATTAATATGAGATTATTTTTCTATTAAAGAAAACGATAATCTCTTTTTTCTTGTGGTCCAGGCCCTGATATCTCAAAATAATGGTTTGGTTTTATTTTCCAAAACGTAATTATAATTGAACTAAGGTTTTTTTTTTTGGCTAGTTGTGCCTTCTGGTTTTTATGCTGCACCTTTGTTAGCATTTATTTGACAATGATGCTATACATACCTAACCTACTACTGTTGTTTTTTACGTTCTTATCATACGTACTAAGAGTTAAGGTACTTACTTTATTTATTATGTATAACAACAAATGAATAAAAGACAAAATTCTAATAGGAGTTAATCAAAATCAAAAAGTCTTTTTTATACCATTCTCATTTTTATAAATTGTTTATTGACCATACACCTACCTACCTACTTTCCTACACAGAAAAATATTTTATTTTTGCATATTAAAATATTTCCCAATTATTGATGACACAACACAAACGCTGTGACAGAATTAATATTTTTGACTTTGCATGGGTAGGTAGATAGATTTTATACAAGCCAAGCCATAACAAAGTGCGTTTGATTATGATTGCTTATCCACAATCTATTTGCTATTTGCCAACCGCAGAGTATTTTATTACTTTGTTCCACAATGACAATGATGACCCTCACCCACTTTTCTATTCAAGAGGAACATTGTTCTCCCAAATATTCAATGACAGTCCTATTTATTATTATTTGCGCTTAACAATCACAAACTTGGCAAAGAAAATATTTTGAATTTAATTATTTAAAATTAAATAAAAATAAATCAAAGAAAAACAATACAAAATTTAATAGAAAAATAAACTGTCTAACGAATTGATAGCACATGCGGAATATGACAAGTAAACAAAGGAAAATAAAAAAAATAAAAAAAGTATGTAATAAGGGTTTTCTTTGTTAAAATTCAACTTGAAAAATATTTTCAATAAATTAGTTTACATTTTATCATATAAAAATGTAAAATGAAAATTTAAAATCAAATTTTTCTTACCACTATGAGGTTTCTATTGCGTTTCAACTGCGTGAAATTCCAATAGATGATACGATAAATAGAATATCACACTTTGTTATTCCATTAAGTTTCTTATGGCCCGAATTTCGTGTTGACTATAAATATCAAAACACAGAACAGCAGGTTCTTCTTTTAATTTTTTTAATCCACACAAATCAATTCGAGTAGAATGAATTTTTTATATGTAACTGCATCTAAACGGGATAATTCTGTTAAGAAATGTATGTCTAAGGTCTTAAGTAAACTTTTTTTAATTAACAGTTATTCGTTGAATGTTTATTAATTAATTTGAAGATGAAAATATAGAAAACGTTTGCCAATAAATTCTAATTTGAATTTTTTTTTCTTTTTTTGAACAAAAATAATTAGAGTAGAGATGGATCTTCTGCTACGATTTTTTTTTTGTTATGAGAAAAATAATTCGTTCAGGGTCACATCGATTTAAGACAGCGGGTTTGTTCATAAAACAGATTGAAAGAATTCAGACAAGAAAACGTAGAATTTTGTCATCACACCGCTGCTGTCAAAGACCGGGTTTAGACTTGGAAATTTGAGACCGGACTCACGAGAGTTCGTTGGCGAGAGAGGTGAAAGGTGAGTACTCTCGTGAGGCAGCTTCAAATCGTAAACTTTGTATATATATTCCCATAGCACATCCATCGTATGTAGGGAATTTTCGAATTTATCGATTGCTCGAAACGCCATCTGGGCAAAGTTGGTAGAACCTGCTCTTGGAGACATTTGGCGGGGAGTGTCTTATTCTTTGGAGAGATTTTGAATAATTTAAACTGGGGAAACAAAATTGTTTCTCTTTGGGCTTATTTTTTCTATATTTTGGTAAAGAATGTTCATATGAAAAGGAAATAGAAATTATTTATTTATTATGTATATTTTTGTCTGCTTCTTGTAGGAAGCCATGGTCATGAATTTGCAATTAAGTAAGTATAGATGAATGTAGTAATATTCTGCATATTTTTGTCATTTTGTGGCAAATAGATAGGATCGGAAAGGTTTTTTGATGTTTGGGGGGGAAATGGGGGAAAGGAAATATGAAATCGAAATGACATGTGGCAAGCTACTAGAATAGAATTGAATGTATCTTGTGAGGAAAGAATGTGACGTCACAATTCAATATTCAAATGAAAGAGTACCTTATTATTATGACCAATATTATTTATTATTATGACCAATATTATTTATTTATTATAACTAATATTATGACAAGAATACTATGAAGGAAGTAAAAATAAAACAATTTTAAATACCTACTATAAAAAATCTTGAATAACTAAACAAAAAACAAACTGCGAAACTTAACAATGCAAATTTGTTATTTAGCTATGCAAAGCCGTAATATTGTAATTCCTTTTTTCATGCGCAAGAAGTATGTATCTGCCACTTCTTGCACACATAAATGCATGAACCTATCATACACGTAGTTATATTAATATATTGTTAATAATTTTAAACAAACTAGGTAGGTATAATATAATAATAATTGGTTTTTTGTTGCAGATGGAATAAAAACTCGCAAAACGTGATTATGGATATCTTTCATCAAACAAATGGTTACCATCTAAAAAAATATGTAACAAGTTCTTAATTTTTTAGCAGGCTATGATAGGATTTTGTGTTTCATACAGATATAGGCATTAAACAAGCAAAAAAAAGGGAAGAGTTTAATGTCTAAAATAACACTTTTTTTATTTTTAGAGCAAGTTTTAATTTCCGCGACGTCAAAATAAACTTTTTTTAGCTTCGAGCAATTTTAATAAATTCAGGTAGGTATTTTGCCAAGGCAGAATACGAGCTTTGTTTTCGTTTATTTTTCCATACATAATCCATCTTTTCTAATTGTTGCTTCCTTTAAATATCTTTGTTTCTTATATATGTATTATTTTCTGTGAACTAACAATATTAAACTTGGCTGATAAATGACTAAAGTGAATAATTCATTTTTGGATTTAATTTTACATTTGGATTTACCGAGTGAATAATATGGCCGTAACAGTTTTAAATAGATTTTTAAATTCTTGAAGATCTTTTGAAAAATTCAAGTTTGACTACCATGTTGCTTATAGAAATTACGTTTATACAAAGACAAAAATAAATCTTGAAATTGCGTTATATTTGCCACGAAATATAACAGTTTATTTATTGAAATCTGTATTTACTAATCCCATTAAGCGACTTTTGTACGGTCATTCATTTGACATAAATCTGTTATACAGTGTTTGTAAAAATAAGTCTGTATGCGTGCGTATATTTGACGAAAAATAAAAACCCTTTTGATTGTGCTTGATGACTGATTTATATGTTTAGATGACTGACTTCCTCTTACTGGCCCTGTAAAGGTCGCTTTAAATAAAAGTGCCGCATTCTTTTTGCCAAACACCTCTTTCTGTATTTCTTTTTCACCTGAACTAAATGGTATTCATAATCTTTGCCTGAACGATACAAAAACAAAAAATAAAACGCATCTATCTTCACAGATCTTTGTTTTAAATTGTCAAATATATAAATTAAAAAAAAAAACAGCAGATAAACAGATTAAACATTTTAAGCCGCAATTAAATATTTTAAATAAATATTACTCGTAACAAACTAGTTCGTAAGGATTGCGATAATGTCATATTTTAGTGTACATATTCCACAAAAGGCCAACCAAGACTCTGTGGGTAAGTTAAACTTTCAACAAAATTATTCAACCGCTTTATGTGTGGTTCATTTTTGCTGAAACTTTCTTTTTGTGTTCTTTTTCTCAGATAAATTTATAAAATAATTTGATATAAGTTTTAAAAATGAAAATATCCACTTATATCATAATAAAGTATTTATGATTATAACTTCATTCATTTTTTTTTCTCGCTTAACCTGCATTGTCGTCGTTTCAATATTCAGACAGTGGTGTGATTTCTTTTGTCGATTTTTACTTATTTTTTTTTTTAGCCACACGGTACGATTTTGGGTGCATTCCAATAGTTTGTTTTCAAACAAACTACCTGTCTGGTATTTGTTCGTCTTTAGAAAACACTAATTATGTTGTTAATTTAGGTATTTTTTGTTTTGTTGTTAAAAAAGTAAATACGATGCAATGGTTGGCCCTTAAAGTGAACCCACTCACTACTGATTGGATCCACTGGCAGGCAGCCAATGTCAGATGTTTATTGAACATTCCTTTGTACACGTTCTTAGGGCACGCAGATTTCGATTGTCTGTTTCATATTAGATTTCTTGGACAGACATGATTTGATTTTCTTTTCTATAAAATTGCTAAAACGTTTGTTCGTTTATTTTTAGAATAATTTCACAATTTTGATGCACGTAGGCACATGATATTCGACATTGAGTATGAAGCACTTTTGTTCCTAACATCGTTCGTTGAACCCGCATCATGTTCACCTAGTTTATTTAGTGCTTAAATAAATTGGGGATATGAACGTCAATGTTGAACGTATTTTTGCAGGATTTTTTTTAATTCAAATGCTGGTTTTGCTTATGACAAGCTAATGACACTGAGGAAAGTTTCAACTTAAGCTGGAATCTTTGAAACAATAAATAAAATACTATAGTTCCTTTTAAAAATGTTTGGCATTGACTTTTATAGTCATTATCTTCTAGGCCGACAGAACCATAGTCGAGTTATGTTAGGTTTAAGTGTGATGAACCTCCTTGGAAAAGAACAACAGAGTATAAAAAACAGCCAATTTATGAGCCTCAGATGAAGTTTTTGTCAGATCTACTTAAATGCTAGACAGGAAGTGGTGTTTGTCCATCTGATATGTTCTATTTCTGACAAGTTCGTTACGGGCAGTTATATTTAGTTTAAACAGCTCCGAATTTGTTAAGGACTGCTCCGTATTTTGGGAAAAACCAAATGCACAATGTACATGCTTTTTTTGGTTCACTTGATTAAGGACAGTGTCAAAATTTACCTTTTACCGTTATTTCAATCAATTAAAGTGGTACTTAAAGTATGAGGGAGCATAGTTCAAGTAAAAACAGCAAACAATCTAATACTATGGGCAGAGGAAAGACATTAACCAAGGAGGAAATCGGCCAAATTCGAGCTTACCGGGAAGAAGGGAAAGGGCAGCGATAAGCTATTACGGAACTGTGGAGCTGGATTTCCAAAGCTCCAAAATGACCGCAATCACTTACAAATTGATACCGCAGTTTTCTGAAATATTCGGTGGACATCGATGGACTTTCCAACAAAACAATGCACCAATCGATACACACCGCACGGACAACAAAAGCCTGGATTCAGAATCAAAATGTAAACCTACTTGCATGGCCACCATATTCACCCGACCTGAACATCATGGAAAACGTGTGGGGTTGGCTTTCAAGAAAAGTCTACGAAGGAAGAAGGCAGTATGATGAAACGGAAGAGATAATTGTAGCCATAAAAAAGCCTGGTCCGAAATTTCGCTTGGTTGTTTGACAAAATTCTATGAATCTCTACACAGCAGGCTACTTGAAGTGATTCAGCGATCTGAAGGTAGTACCCATTACTAAGAACTGTTGCAATTCTTGGAATAAAACTAACATTTATTTATACAAACAAAAATTTGTTTGAAAAATATCGCAAAATGAAAATAGAAAACTGCCTGTCCTTAATCAAGTGACACGGAGTGTATGTTTCTTCCACGGCTGCAAACCCATGGATTGTTAATAAACATCGTCAATCACTGTTAAGCTGAATTGCTCGTTGAACCCCAAATGAGCTACTTCCTCATATTCAGACTTAAACAAGATAGGAATTGTGTGTGCCTCCGATAAACTTCCCTTCCGCGGACAAAAACTACTAGTTCAAAATAACAACGTCACATTAATCTGTGTTCCTGGTGTTCCGTTCGATTTTTCTTACTTTATTTTTTTTTGCTTTATCGCTAAATAATATAAGTACATATTGTTTAGTGAAAATAGTGATAATGAAACATAATTATTCATTATGAGTTATGAACCAAAGCAGGTAGGTATAGGTATTTAAGTCAGTACAGAGCAATTACCTTGATAATATAAAAAACTGCTTTTATTATTGCTTGTAAATTTATTTTGTACCCGGCGCGTTGCTGCCGCAGAAAAAATAAGGGTGAAAGCATTGATTTCGAAAAAGTAACTAAAGTCATATTGGTCCAACATTTTGCTAAAAGCTTTTTAGCTCATATATTGAGTTTTCAAAGAAGTTACTTGAGCGACATCTTTGGGATAATTTACTTCATAAGTTACTTCCTACAACAACAGCTAGTGAAAGTCCCGCCAAAATCGGTCCAGTAGTTTCTGATCGGTTCATATATAAGAATATGCGAAAAAAAGCGACCCGAGCGCCACCTAGGGAGCCCCAGCGCCATCTAGAGGGTAATTACAATAACCTAAGTCACTTCCTAAGTTATATGTAAGTGGCAAGTCCAGTCAAAATCTGTCAAGCATAGTTTCTGGCCGGGCATAAAAACGATTTTTCTAGAAAAAAACCGACCTGAGCGCCATTTATGGAGTAAACAAATAGCCTAAGTTCCGCGCTACAGCATTATCTATCTGCCAGTGAAAGTCCCGTGAAAATCGGTCCAGCCGTTCTCGAGATTAGCCAGCACAAACAGACAGACAGAAAGACAGACAGACAAAAATCTTAAAAAGGTGTGTTTTGTTATAAGGCCTGTGTATGCTTTCATATACATGTAGTAAGATACTGTTATTTTGACATTACAAACAGACACTCAATTTTTATTTATGTGTATAGATTTAAATGAAGTGCCTACAGTTTACAATCAATTTCACTGTTTTGAATGTTCAAGTAAAAAAAGCAGTCAATTTACTGCAAGTTAATTGTCTGCAGTACTTTAAGACTGGTACCAGTCTTTAAGTCTCTTAAAAGTTTTTCAACAAAATGAAAACTTTCAATGACGATACAATGCACTGAACTATTTTCACCATGATCTTCGATTCTGCATGATGATTCTCATAACATCTAGATAAATGAACTTCAAAATTTGCAACGAATACGGGCTTCCATTTTCCAAACGTCAATTAAATACTTTCAGGTTCTGGGAACTAAGCCTGTGACAACAGTAACAAACCAACTGTCTTTTTCTCTTAAATTTTATTTTAGCCCAATCGGACATCACACTGAGTTTTCGAGTCATTTGAACGTTTATAACCAAAGTGAGAAAAAACTGATGGACACCAATTAACACCCTCTGACTTATTTCTTAGACCAAGTTTTTCAGTGCGAGATTTTTCCAGGGTTAGATTAACATCGAATTAACTCTGATGGAAACACATTTTTCACACAGTTTTAAATCTCGAGTTAATTCACAGTAAAGCCAGCTGAATTGGTGAGTTAACTCTGAGTTAATTCGTATTCTCAAACTGACTAAAAAACGTGTTTCCATCAGAGTTAATTCGATGTTAATTTAACCCTGGGATAATATCGCACTGAAAAAACGGATTTTAGTCAACAAAATAAGTTCGAGGTAAGTGTTCTCAATACCTACTTATTTATTTAAACCTATTTCAACCCAATCGGACATCGATCGATTTTGCAGAGCAGGCTGTTTATCAGTATCAATTTTTCTCTCCCTGGCTATAATCGTTCAAATGGTTCTCAAAAATTGGATGATTTCCGATTGAGCTGCAGTGTCTTAATTGATAGGTCTTAAATAGTTTAACACCCTGACACTAACCTAGATTGTACTAGATTGTACCCGTGTGTTGTCTGTAATTGCACTTGCAGTTCAAATCCTGCAGTTCAAATCCTGATTGCTGTTGTTGTGAAAACGATGATTGCATTTGCTTACGTGCATCAATATAAGCTTGAATACATGAGAAGTTAACACTTTTGCCTCGGTTAAAAATTATTGTGTATTTGATTTCAATGGCCTATCATTCGCCACAGAATTTTTTTTGTAGCTAGTCCTAGAATAGTGCGAGAGGCTATTGAAATCAAGATACATACTAGTTCTGCATAACTCTAACTAGGTTGTGTTCATCTAAAGATACGTTTTGATTACATTAATTATGACATAGCATCCCTTCTTTCGTTCGTTACCTAAATCTTGAGTGATAATACTAGGCATCCAGAATTAAGGATAACAAATTCTTTCTGTGTGTTAAGCACGATTATTAATAAAAAAAGACTGTTTTTCATGATTTTCTTTATTATAATTTAGGAAATTATGAAAAATAAATAAATCATTTTTGTATCAATATTACAGTTAACAATGTACGTACGTTCGTTTTTCGAGAGAAAGAGGAAGCCCTCAAGGTATTAAAGCAACACAAAGACGCCCGACTCAAAGTATTTTCAAACACAAATGATGCAGAAAACTATGCTGAAACTGGCTACGAAGTATGCCAGTCCAAATATTCAGACATCAAAGGTAAGTTTATTTTTATTTATGTCATAATAAACATGTTATTAAATTATTTTCAAAAGCAGCCAGCTCTCCTATTAATTTGGAAAAAGCAGCATATCGTATTCCAACAAAACAAGAGCTAACAGAATTTCGTAAAATCATTGAATCGGGTGATTGCAATAAAGTGCAATTGAAAATCTGGGATAACCCAAGATTTCTTATCAGCTCAGGAGATACACCAACCTCATTGAAAGAGGGCTATCGTTACAATGCTATGCATATATGTGCTCTAAATAGAAAACCCGCAATAGCCTCATTGATACTCGAAACAGTCAGTAATCTTGCATTTATTGAATTGCTTTACAGTGGCAAAAAGAATCAAAAAGTGTGGGTCGAAGCGAGTGCAATAATTGTAGATTATTTTCTTAATATGCCCGAAAAAGGAAGATGTGAGACACCATTGCATTTAGCTGCTAAAATAGGAGCTGCAGAAGTTGTTGAAGTTCTAACATCATATCGCCAATGTAAGATGACATTAAATACTGAGGGTCTGTTGCCGAAAGATGTGAGTATATATTTTGTTTTATTTTTTCTTTATTTATTTCTAACTTATAACATATTTTCAGATTATTTGCTCACGTGATCCTAGTGCAAGTCCTGAACTGAAAGAAAAAATTGCATCACTTCTCGATGAACGGTTTTATGTACCCGTTATTCGTTCTGCCAATAATATTGTTCCTCCGACTATAGGACAACCTTTCTCAACAAATAATCCACCGGTAAGTAGCATTTATCTTAAATGTTTGTACTTCGTCAAACTATTTTTGTATTTTTGTGTTGGGACTTGGGAAGCAAATTATGGCGTCAAGGTTATTATGCCTTCTTTAGAGAAGTTTCGAATGCAATAGAGGTTTTGCTTTATTTTATTACAATATTAATGATCTCGAATGGAAACACAATTGTTTCACTTTGCTCAAAGGGTTTACCTGAAGTGTTTTCTGGTCTTACATCACACAACGATTGTAAATGTCTTCGTTTTTAAACGTTCAATGTCTCGGGCCAACTGTATGCAGGGATCGTTGCATTGTTACAAGAGTGTTTAACAGGCCTGGTTCTTCTTCTTCGATTGTAACGAAACGTGGTATGTTAATGCTTTTTGTACAAGATTCTGAGCGTCTCTATACAATCACCCCTATAACCGTTGTCGTAAACGACTCTAAAAAATACGACGAGATCAAATCGGCATTCCATTTGTCATTTTCATTCGTATCTACTGTGTCCTGCAATCCAAATGAGATGAACTCTGTTTGTCATAGCCCGTTTTAAAAAAAACTTAAATGCAAGCAATGTTTGTCTGCTTTTGGAGAGAATGTATTTAGTAAGGTATCCGTTTAGATTTTTTTGAATGCAAAACTCAATCGCATAAATACTTAAACAACGAGTTGCGTCGATCCTTACTATTGAATATAGAGGTCCTACAACTAATTCGTATACTCCTTCATCTGATTTGGATCCATTTGTTTGTTCCCACCAAGTTTATTAGGTCAGTAAGTGGAAAACTGTAAAAACTTGCCATTATAGAGAATCGATCCTCAAGTAGACGTAGTAGAAGTTTTTTTCATTTTCATTATACATTTTTGGCCTCACAAGTAAAGCGAATAACCCGTAAAGCTTCTTTACGTTTACTTTGGGATCTGGATTTACCGTGATCGACTGAAAATTGGGAATAAATTCTTCGGTGGCTCCTGAGGTTCACTTGGTTTTGAATTGTTTCTACACATTCAAAATCATCCAAAGTAATTTTCGTTATTCTCGTTGCCCTACAGTCACCCATATCAGATACCGTTGTTGTCGAGCGAATTCTTTGCCAAATTCACCAACGCAATAACTTTTTCGGCTTTGATTTTGGGCACTTCTTTGCAGTTTATTTATGCCATTATTTTCAAAAAGTTTACCTTGAGTATTGTTTATACTCTGGTAACGTCTGTAACGGTAAAACCATCCTCCACTCATAAAAGTAGAATCAGATTTGCCCTTCCATCCTATAAATACAGGGACTATAGATGTCGTTGGATGGAAGGGTGTCCAGTAGGCCAGGACCAGGGTAGGCATGCTTGCTTAGCCTTGAACACAGCTCGTCGGTTTGTGGGTCGAGGTCTTTTGGTCTGCCTATCTGGACTATAGTAATAAAATCATGCCTATTTGAAAATTACTCTACCAGGAAAAACAAAATGCAAAATTGAAATATACTAAGACAGATCATATAAAAACAGACGGACAATACAAGAAGTAAAATAAACTACGTTAACAAAAAAAAAGTGAGAAAACAAATGTCAGGAAGCGGAAAGAACAATCTCCTAAGCTGACTACCTATTGATTCTCTTGATGCACCCGGTACCTTTGGTGATATTGGTATTGTTGAGTTACCGTCCCCATTGCCAACTCATTGCTGAGAGGGCACCTTGGCTGTCACGCACTCAGAATATGTGTATCATAAGGCTTAAAGCCTCATCTGCATAACTCAGATGCTCAAGACTCCCATATCCTGCTTGCTACCAATCACTCCTATGGGAAATTAAACATCCATAACTATGTCTTTAACGCAAATATAAGTTATAAAACAAATTCATGTCATGTTCACAAACAAATTAATTTAATTACTATATGTATATATTTGTATAGGTATATTTTATGTTCATAGTTTTAAGCCAAAAACAAAATAAATTAATTTTAAGAAAGTAGATAGGTAGGTATAACAAAAGAAACTGATTAATATTTTAGATACCTACTATTTAAATAAATTTACAAATTTAAGAAATACGATATGTACATATTATATAATTACTTATAGGTACGACTCATAAATCTAAATTTAAAACACTCATTGAATAATTGACAAGATACGTATTAAAAAGAAAATTAAACGAACAATACAAACTATAAGGTCTATAGGAATTTAAAATTTTCAAACTGTCATCACTCATGCGCCCTTGAAATTTAAATTTCAAATTGCAACTGTCAAGGCCAGCATGAAAACTCACTCAGAAAATAAAAATAATAATAAAGAATAATAATCAAACAAAATTACATAACTGGAATCCTGTTGAAAGTGCGCACAAACAGCAGAAGTTCCTGTGATAAAAATGGAAAAGCAAAGTACGCATAAAACTCACTATGATTGGATTTTCTTTGAAATCCAAAATCTTGGTTCTCAATGTATTAAGATGTTCTATTTGTTTTGAGTTTCAAGACTACCCAACTTCTGAAGGTAGTTGGGTAGTTAAAAAACACATAGAAAAGGAATTAGGAGCACTATTAAATGTACATTCATGCAGGAACTTCTATAGGTGCATACATAATGTATGTCTTCCTCTTTTGACTTTTCGAAAATTTTATTAAAATCACAATTAACGTATTGAATGTTTTTTTTTTTTTATTTTTTTTTAATTATTTATTTTTATTTTCGTTTTATTTTTGCAATTCCGGTCAGATAATCTTGAACTTTCTTCAAAAAAAAGTCTTGCACATTAATATTTAAATATTTATTATTTAATATTTATTATTTTTGTTCCACAACCGAAACACGATTTACGAAAACCCAGACAAGAATGAGAATATTAATTTATCAAAAAGACCAACTCATTTGAAAATTAGGGCAAGAATAATCTCTCAAACCTTCCAAACAGAAAATTTTCAAAACTCCAATTCGTTTGTTTTCAAATTTTCAATTGTTATTTTTCGTTTCCATGACTACCCCCGGAAACACAATCGTTAAACAAACTCTATCGTGTTAAGGCTGTGATGGCATTTTCATTATTTATTCTAAGAACACAATAAAACGTTTACGCGCGACCCCACACGTCCCTTCCCTGTCTCTAGTAGTGGTTTGGATTTCTGTAGCTCAGTAGCTCAGTTCGTTGCAGATTATTTCATAAATTCCGGTCTATTTATATTCAAGTCTAAGTTGATTGTTTGACGCAAAACATTTTTCACACTATTGCCATTTAATTTTTCAAGAAACTTCGGCCCATCTTTCAAATAGTATTCTGTCTTGAGTTTCAATCGTGCCACTTGCTGTAGGTGAAGTTGTCGGTTTTGTTTGACTAACAAAGTATATAAGATGATAAAAACATATAAGTCACATGTTTAGCTTGTCTCCAACAGAAAAAAATCGGTTGCCGTATTCCAGACCATCATACTGGCGTATCTATTTAAAGCCCCGCCCAAAAACAAGTTTATCAATTTGTTGTTAGAATTGTGGGAGCATCAGTCATGACAATGTTCGACACCATTCCATGTATCACCAGTTTTCAAATTTCAAACAGTCATTGAGTCACTTATCCACAAGGATACAACTCAGAACAACTTGTATGCTTTCGTCTTAACATTACGCACAAGATATCCAGTCGCCTTTTCTTCATAATCTTTTTCAGGTGGTAACTTTCTCCGTTCATACTTACATTCTCCAATTGTTTCCCCTGGCTAGTTTGGCTTAGGTGTCAAACTATCAGCTTCATGAGCTTTATCGTTTTTGCTTTCAGTTCGTCAAGTTCGAGTGGTTTATTAAGTCGAACGTTTTTCTTTTATTTCCCCACCACTGTTTAAAAGGCAGCACAAATGAACATTCTATATCCAATACACAGAATGCGATTCTACTATCACGTTCTCTGTAGGTAGTATCTTATATGGTTATGATGTTCTCCTTTTTGCCTTCTGATAAAATTTACGGATTCCATACCTGCTGTCAAATATTTTAACTATTTTAAATATTTGTTCTTCTTTTTCCTTAGAACATAGTGTCACAGATAATAAATATATGAATGTCTCATGCTTGTACACCTATTTTTTTTCCCCACTTGCTGTTCATGCTTAAAAATATTGCAGCATGAACACCCAATGGGGTAAAAACTAAGGACGTATTTTTGTCAGGATATGGGACATCTGTGTATTTAATATCTGTGCTAGTGCTGTTCCATACTGCTAAAAAAGTTCATTAAAAGGCCCTTGCAGCATCGTATTAGGAGTTCGTTTTTGGTAGAGGGGTGACACCGGGCACATAGGGTCCGGTCTTTTTGAAAGAGTTTTAGCTTGCATGCCATTGTCCCTTATTAGAGGTATTGCAATGTGAGTTATATTTTCCAACAGTTCTAGTTTAGGTGTTTCCCTTACCAAGTTTGGTGTTGAAGTCATAAAGACAATTTTTACATCGTCAATAGAACACTTGTGGCAAGATTCCTCTAGTTACTTTTGAACCTGTCTGTAGATGTAGTTTTTATTTGCTGATGGAACTTGTGCACAGACTGTTATTTGCAAATAAATTTGTGTATTGTCATAAGATGTTCGTTTATGTAATCTTTCGTAGTTTTCGCTGTTCCTGCCTTTTGCTACAAGCACCGTAGATATAACAGTTTTGCAATCTTTTCTTGTCCGATCGATCCCAATAAGCGGGATTTACTTCAGGCATATTCTGAGATTCAACCCCGCCAGAAGATCGATGCAGGTCAAAGAAAATAATGTTTAAGTTTTAAAAATGTATGTCTACTCCAGAAGCAGTATATCCTGTAGGGAATTTAATAGTAAAATCATACTGATAGTGGCTGATTAGTAAAATATGTAATTGAAAAATTTCCATGACACAACATAAAAATGAGCATCTATTGAACAAAATTTATATTTTTGTTTTTAGAATCTCAACTCCGACCCCATGAGTCCAGAAGTTGAAATACAAGCTGTGGCAGGACCTATGAATAAAGACCAGGCAAAGGTAATTGAATAATCTTCTTTTTTAATTAAAAAAAAAACTAAATTTGTTATGTTATAGAAATTTTGTCGTCGCTGGAAGACTCCTCCTCGCTTGTCGAGTAATACTTTGCCTCTGCCGAACAGTCCATTCAAAAGTCCAGTCCGATGCAGTACTCCAACAAAACTAACGCCAAAAACGAACAATTCATTTTCCTTGACGCCCAACAGAAAATATTTGTTTACCAATAAACAATCAGAAGGCGATTCAAATGAAAATCCATTAAATAATAAAAATACATCTGTTAACAGTAAACTTATTGAAGACAATAATAATGGAACCTATGAAAATGGTATCTACTCGAATTGTATCACACCATATCGCAAAAAAAATCTTTTTTCAATTTTTCGTGAGAATAATATTGCATCACCGATTGTTTTGAATTTCAACGAAACAATTACATCAAATAGCTTTCTAACTGAGAGAGGTGATCCCTTTGATAGTCCGGGCTTTAAAGAACGACATTTAAAGCTTATGGATGCTGAAAAAGGATTAGAAATTATTGGCAGAGAATTGGCAAAAGAACAAAATGTCGAATGGAAGGAGTATTGGGATTTTCTGGGTATATTTGTTGACATTGCCTCAGAGAATGGTTTGAAGAAATTTGAACATTTCTTATCGCAAAAAGACAAAGAAGATGATCTTTGTACGGCACTCGATAATTTAAAATTACACAATGAACCACAAAGTGTCGTTGACTACGATAATGATAGAAAAATCTTTAATAAATCAATTGCCAATAAAGCACCTCAATTAACCATGCCTTATCATTGTGTGGAGAAGTCATTGCAAGTGTTTGCAAGACGAATGACAAAGAATTTGTCAAACAATATAGATAATATTGTTTCGATCAATGATGCCTTCCTTTCCGAGTTAAAAAGACTGAAATCCCTAATAGTTAGTTTTATGGATGATGAAGTTTTTTTTTTTGTAAATTTTACAAAGGTGCATTCGAGATTTGCTTACTTAATTGTCAGTTATCTTGATGAATCTCAGACTGTTGATAAAACTAACAAAGCAAAGGTAAGATTTTAAACTTACATTTTATATAGCAAAAAGATTTATATTAGTATTTGCATTTTAGATTAAAAAGTGTCTCCAGCAAATAATTTCATCGCCAGGAGACAGAAAAGAACATTTGCAATGTGTTTGCAATAAAATGCTATTCTATATGGAAAGCAGTGCTGCTATTATTCAGCCTGAGAACCTTAAGACCGAGGAAAATTGCATGCAAATATGGCTTAAGGAATCACAATGCGATTGCAAATGGGATAGCGTTTTAAGTCGAAGAGAGAGTCGTCGATCACGAATTGAATCACGTAGAGCAAGATCACCACCACCCATCCATGTCAATGAAGTTAAATCTACGGAATGGCGATCTCAGCATGATACATTAGATAATTCACTAGATGACGGTGATGGGGATGATGTTTTTTGGGTAAGATATTTTTTCAAGAAATATTTTTATATAATTATTTTGTCTTTTAGTCGGATTTCGGTTCAGATGATGAAGCCGACGAGTGTTTTGTTACACCACCTGAAAGCCCATCACAACTTTCTGTGGATAAAGTTGATACAGAAGACTATCATTTGTTTCTTTTGGGGTAAGAAATTTATATATGGGGTAAATGCAATAGAAAGCAAAATAATTTTCTTTCAGAAATGAACCTACAAAGCGAGACCTAGATGTATTAAATGCAATATTTCATGTTGACATAAGCAAGGAAACTTATCCATATATTTACACATGGAAAGCAGCTATTTCGAGATATTCAAATGAAGAGATGGATCAGTAAGCATACAAACTATATTTTTACCCGCAAACATTTCTTACTTTTAATTTCTTTTTCATTTTTAGTTTCCCCTCACCGTCGGCGATTGTTAAGAAATCTTTGTCATTCTCAATAACCGAAAGACTGCCAACTCCTAGAAGTCTTTTCAATTCACCATCGCGTCCTTCGCCCATGCTAAAGAACAAAACTATGGAAAATCTAATGTTGTACAGAGACAATCGAAAAGATGTTAGTTTTTCATCATCGGATCCAAATGAAAATAGTACTTGCAGTGAACTAGCTTGGATGAATGTATCTACTTGAAGTTGATTTTCAAAATAAATTTTCTTTTTGTTTTTTTTTCGCAACCGTCAAGTTTTCAATTAACAATAAATTATCATTTTTTTTTTTTTGTGAACAATGTTCTTTCTGCATTATTATGAAAGAATTAAAAAAAACAAAGAATTTATTGAATGATAGTAGCATTTTATATTGCAGGGCAAATTTCTTCTGTAATTTTTATTTAAATGTTTGCCTTTTTTGTTTCCTTATTTATCGGTTAAAAAATATATTTTTCTTATCGAAACTATTTTTAAATTTATGTTTTTTTTATTAGTAAATATGGATGACTTCAAATTTGTGTCAGCTTTTCGAACTTCACTAAGCAAGAAGCAAGATCATTAAAATGCATTAGTGAAGCACAATAATATAAAGGGCACGACTGGGTCGCACAAACTTGCTCTCGTGGCAAGTTATCTGAGGTTTTAAAGTGCAAACGAAATAATCACTCCTATTACCGTTGTCAATCGTCGTTTCGTTGTCGTGTCATTTTTAAATCGGAATTCAATAACTTTTTCGAAACGACATATTTGTAGTAGATTTTTCCACGACGAAAAAGTACTTAAATGTATAAAATTGGTTGGCAGCACCCACATACATATATAACATTATTAATTTATTAAAACTTAATCACTTTTTGAATTCGCTTTTATTGTTGGATATATTTATAATAAATAAATGATTTATCCAATCAGGTGACTTGTCGTAGAAATCCATTTTTTCGACAAGACATGAGCGCTGTTGGAAATTTGGACATGAATTTTGACGTTTCTTATATGTGAGATGAGATTTTTCTTGTATATGTGCAATTTCTTTAGGTGTTTGTCATTCTCTTTCATTTTGAATGTACTTTGTATCTTTTGAAGGGAGAAACGGGGTAAAGGGAAGCATGTTTATTTTACTCGTTGTCGAAGAATAAAATGAAACGACAAGACATAATTTGCCCACAGACCGAATGAGAATTAGATAGTGGATTAGATTGTTATTGAGTTGTTGGGCATCGTCATGGCCAGTGGAGCCAGTGTGTAATGAACATTTTTTGTGTGTACAAAATATGTATGTATAAATTTAAACACAAATCGTTTGCTAACCTTCTTCATTCTTTTTATTTGCGATTAACTATATATTAATACGCAAACACTTTTTATTGGCACCCTTTTTAACTACCTTAACGGCAACATATTTTTATGATTTTTGGTTTGTTTGAACGGTATTAACATTCTTTAAACCGATTTAATATTTTTAACGTTATATGTTGTCGTTAATGCAAGTTAAAATAGTTTAAAATGTTTAATTTTTTACAATAATAAAAACAACACCGAGTGAAACGTCAAAACAAAAGACGTGATGGCAAGCTTTCAACGGACACAAGGAAAGGAATCCATTGCGTTCCGTCGGTGTTCAGTGCCGCTTCCCCGGTTTTGACAAAAAAATCATACTATTTGGTAGTTATTTGTTTGTTTATTTTTTTCGACCTATTTCTTTGAAATTGACTTTGTGAAAAATATGAAAATGAAGGTATTTATAATCAAATCTCGAAGGGTAATTAAGTTAAAATTTCACGATCTAAAAAGAGTGACATTTTGTAATCACACCTTTTGTGAGTTTCACCCGGAAAACCGCAGTTTAGCATTTATAATTGTGGCCACTTAAGAGTAGGTGAGTGGGTAGTAGGTACCTACTAAATTTGGTCAGAATCAGTGCAACCGTATAAAAGTTAATTAGCATCAAAAAATATGGTTAGACGGCATGTGGCAGGTGGCGTCAATAAGCTTCTTTAAAAAAAAATCCTATGGAAAACATTACCGTTGTTAAAAAACGAAGCAATACAATTTTTATCAAAATCGATCGTATTTTTTCAAGAAAAATAGAATTATCGGTAACGTTCATGTAGTAGGTAAAATTTATTTTATGACCAAATTTCAAGAGAATCGGCCCACAGGCTGTATGTAGAAATGTAGAATTCAGAAAGACAGAATCAATGTAGGTACCTACCACACATCCATTCTCGTTTTAAGCAATCGCTTTTCTTGTGAGTATCGTATCCTTGACTACCATTTTTATGCGAATCAAGAAGTAGAGCGAGGCCAAGTGGGTAAATTACCGCATCCAGGCACCCATGATGCCTTAACCATATCATAAAACGCTCACAAATGCAAATTTTCATAAACCGATGCGCAACAATTAAGCAAACAACCATAAAAAAAATCCTTATAAGATGCCGGTGATCGACTGGTTTTTGTTATATTTTAATTTTCAGGCTGTAATTTAGCAGTGAAAGTAGTAATAAACAAATAAATCTGCATTTTTTATTAACTTTGAAGAAGTTAGTAGAACCATATATTTGTGATTTTTTTTTATTTCTTATTAATTCATATGTATAATGCAGTTCTTCGCGTATTTTGTATTCAATAATGTCAATTAAAGTTTATTTAACAATACTTCCACCACTTTTAAAAGCAAGTTTATTTTTTAACGCAAACAAATAATCGATCAGCATCGCATCAGCAACAACTTTAAAGCATCAGCTTCGCAAAAGAGCGAATCACTTCACAAATAGTTGACGTTTATGAATCTATCCTTCTATTTTCAATAAATTCTGCTGAAACTTTAACAAGTGTTTAATTTATTTATTCTTCATAAATACATACCCAATGCAGTTAAACAAAAATATACTTATCCTGGAGTCTTTAAGCCTTTTGTTTATTTTCTTGCTATTCCAATTTTTTTTTGTACCGTTGTACGTTCAACCAACAACATTAAAATACGAAACAAATCGCTTTTACACGGGATCGTGCTTTTTTTTATTTTCACTTATAGCCTTTTTTCTATTTTTTTTTCTATTTCATTTAACAAATTCCGTGTATAAAAGATGTGCAAGCTTAATATATTTATTAACAGGAATGGTTTTGATTTAATTTTAATATTGTACATAACATTTGAGCGAGTGGTTCTTTGTTAAAAAAAAAAACAATAAGTAAACAAAACAAAAATATAATATTGAATTAAATGTATAAACTATTGTATGGATCGAAATTAATTAATTTACTTGCACATCTCTTCACAATAAAGAGTGATTTTTCTTACTTCTCTGTTTTGATTCTTATAATTTACATTTCTTTTTTTTTTAGCAATTTGTACAAAAATAGGAATTTAATACATTTAAGCTTTGCCTAATAACAACGACTTTGCCTTTGAAACTGGATAAGTTTTAAAACATGACATATGAAAATTTTTATTTATAAATTTATAGCAATAATTTTTATCTTCAATTTAGTAGACACGCCACAGATTTTCATTTTTATTTACATTCTTTTTTTATAACATCGTTTTTTTATTGCGATTCAGAGAAACGCTTATATGAAAACAAAAACAAAAATAACTAAAAAATACATACATTTATATTCGTTGTTAACTTAAGCGTACATGTGTATAAATAAATAAATTGAAGATAAATTTACAAAAAATTCACAACCTTTATACATGATTTTTTTTTATTCAAAGACAAAATTACTAATTTTCATTGTTATTGCTATTGTATTTGTAAATTAAATTAATTGAAATTAATATTTAAGCAATTTTTAGTTTTATTTTTTTAAGATGTTTTATATTTTTTTTGTTGAGGATTTTTTTTATAATTTTTATATGTTTTTGTTGTTTTTTATAATTTATGTGGTTTTTTTTAGCTTTATCCATCTTTCTTATTATTAGGTTTTACTTTTTTTTTATTTTTTTTTCTGAAAGCATAAAATTAATTGAATAATAATAATATGACTGGAATCTTATAACAATATATTGTACAAATTAACAACCTGAGATATAGGTCGAATTCGTTTGTAAAATTACATTACCATTAAGTACCTTATGGCGTTTAAATAACTTTGCATGGACATTTCCATTTATTTTTTATTAATTAGCAAAAAAGTATTATTACTAAAATAATAATTACATATATTATATTCACAAAACATAAAATATTTGCAAAGATTAGTGACAGTGTAACTTTACATTTACAAACTCGACCCTAGTGACTTGATTTATCAGGAAACTGAATACAAATGTGAGTTGGACAGATAAGATAATAAACAAAAAAAAAATAAAAGGTTTTAACACTATATACAGTTCTTACTGTATTAAATTATATTAAGGGTATTCATAGCTCATTTAGTGTACCAAAAATATTAAAAAAAAAATACAATACGCGTTCGTAGGTTTTTCTTACGTTTCTGGGATTGGAGCAGTTCCATTGTAAATAAGGAACAGAAATAGACTACAAATATACCTTAATAAATCTAAAAATTTTATTTTTATATTTATAAAATGTGTTTTATGACCAGCATTTCTCTATCGTCGACAGACTTAAAAATCAAAATATATTACCATCATTTTTTTTTATTTGCAATGAACAGTTACAATTTCAATTCGCGACCTCAGAAATTTGAACTTGCAACAATATTACAAAAATAATTAAAAATCAGTAAGAAATTCAGGACATAACAGTGGGTGTATGTGCAAAATGAGCCCTTTCCGTACATCTCTGTTGAGTAAAGTGGCAATTCTCAAAGTAAATCTGCCTGTTGAATTTTTAGGGCCAGTCTTTTCAGCTCTGGTTAAGTTTAATCATTGATTATTTCAGCTGGTAACCATAGATTCTGTCTTTTCAACAAAATCTTAACCAGAGAATCTATGGTTACCATAGATTAACCAGCTAATTTTCCGTGGTTTGTGTCTTTATTCCCGTCGGTTAACAGAGATTTGGTCTTTTCAGCAAAATTTTAACCAGAGAATGGTTAACAGAGATTTCGTTAACCAGTCAATTTTGCTTGGATAACCACAGAAATTCTATGGTAAGCGTTTGTTTTTTTTTTACATTTGTGTTGAATGATAAATGATATATTAGATACTTATTGATTATAACTACTAATCGTAAAGAATAAAATTGAAAAAATTATGATCTCCCATCTTAATAAATTCCACCCCTATATTTATGTATATTTTTTTGTTTTCCTTTGTTCCTAAATGAATCAATTCAGTTTATCCATGTGCATCGAAACGAGACAGGCTGTTATGAATTATTGACAAAATCTTCGATCTCTTTCTCTCGCATTCATAAAAGTATAAACAAATTTAACCAGAGATTCCGTTTCACAACTGGACCACCGGAAAAGTGGAACTATCTCTGGTTTGGTAACCAAAGTAGATAAAATGGTAAAAAGACGAACTGTGGTTAACCGAGTTTCGAAACAACTGGTTAAGAAAATTCTATGGTGAACAAACCAGAGATTCAACCAGAGCTGAAAAGATTGGCCCTTAGTCTAAAGCCTAGTATGTAGCTGAAGTGAGGCGAAAAATCCCATACAAAAACGACACAGTGAAATCATAAACAAAATTTTCCGGCCTTCTTTTCGTTTTGTGGTACGCAGCTCCACGGTGAAACTGTAGATAACCGGTTCAAGTCATTTTTGTATGGGATTTTTCGTTTCACTTCAGCTGCATACTAGGCTTGAACTTCAAATCCTTGTGTTACACATACTTACATCAAGCCATCAAAGCACAGCCTTACATAACATCCATTATGTCATGTCAATCAATGTCACTTTGACATTCTTATTTTTCCTTCTTCTTTTCTCGAGTTGTATTAAGTTAGACGTAATAATAGTTTATTGTAGTTTTCTTTAATTAATAAGTACATTCTTCTTATAATGTTAATAATCTGTGTTTCAACTCACAAAGAGAGACGCAACAGTGGCGACGAGGATTTTCGTTTTCAATTTTATCCACGGATTATTGAAATAATTGCAGATTAGTTACGGCAAACTTTAAACTACGATGACTACACCGGATACATCCAGCAAAACGTTCTGTGATTTGTTCCAAGCCTTAATGACGAACCAAAATTCGCTAATGGAAAGGCTAGCCGATCAAATACGGGTGGACAGATAGGAAAAATCGACACCGGAGTACATCTTGAAGGTGCTAAACAAAAATATAAATGAATTTAGATTCGACGAAGAAAGTGGTGTTACGTTTGAGCACTGTTATAAGACGTTGTTCGAGAAAGATGCACATATATTGGACGATGCTGCGAAAACCAGACTGCTAATAAGAAAACTGGGCTGTGCAGAATATACTCGCTACAAAAATTTGATTTTGCCTAAAACACCAGAGGATTTTGATTTTGCTACATCCATCACAAAGTTAACCAAAATTTTTGGCAAGGTAGAATCTCTGTTCAGCACTCGATTCAATTGCCTTCAAAACATCAAACGCAGTGCAGAGGATATGCCAGTGCCGTCAATGTCAAATGCGAAAACTTTAAAATTGGTTCTTTGACTAGCGACCAGTTCAAGTGCCCAGTTTTCGTTATGGGACTTCAGTCACCACGTGAATCTGATGTTCGTGCTCGTCTTCTCACATTTATGGATACAGAAGATGCAAAACAAATGACACTTGAGAATTTGCTGCTTCAATGCCAGCGTATGACCAAACTTAAAAATGACGTCAAGTTGATGGAAGCTAGCACAACTTCTCAAACAGTTAACGCCGCCCACACCACCGTCGCAGCCGTCAACAAAAGTTACAAGAACTCACAAGCCAGTTCAAAAGAACCAAGAAAACCCTGCTGGGGATGTGGTGAAATGCATTTCAACATTGAATGCAAATACAGAAATCACATCTGCACATCTTGCCAGCAGCGGGGACACAAAGAAGGGTATTGTCGTTGTTTTCAGCGGAGTTTCCTCAAATGTCGATGCTCCTGCCAGCGGTAAAGGCAGAACAAATAAAAATTACCGACACAGAAATTTTCAACGCAACAGCCAAAGAATTTTCGTAAATCAAATTGCCAGCTCACAAAGGAAATTCGTAAATGTGCTTATCAACGACCATAAGTGAAACTGCAACTCGATACTGGCTCAGATGTTACAATCATCTCATCAACAACATGGAGACAAATGGGACAACCTGAGTTGACACAAAACAACCATTCAGTGAAAGATGCTCAAGGTACACAAATAAAAATAAAAGGTGAACTAGTGGCAACATTGACATTCAAAGAGAAAACTTTAAATTTAAAGTGCTTTTGTAATTGAAGCAGCGGTGTAGGTGAGATGAGAGCGCGACAACCACAAGGATGTGAGAGATTGTAAGTTTCCTTTTGACAGCTTTAATGTTTTTTCATGGGCTAAGTCAATAACCATCGGGCATGGCTTAGCAAGGCGGTGTTTCAGACACTGAGAGGTGGGTTGCCCAAGTACGACGTCCATCTGTGTCGTACGTTCTTGCTCCTGTGGAGCGAGAACTTTTTTTGATAAAGTGAGATGAAAATAATATGTGGTAGCGACAGTGTGACAGTTTAAAGAAAAAAAAATAAAACCTTTTTTTGGCACGATTATTTTTTTTTTTAATTTGTTCAGGGTTCTACAGCAAGTACACGACCCATCCGACGAGCAAACGTGCCACAAGCTGTTTTTATAGGGATATCCGATACCTAATTCCCTGCCCTGACAAGAGTCCCATTATTGTAGGGCACTGTATGTTGAAATTCGTTTAAATTAAAACAAGTTTTTCGCGTCACTTGAATAGAATTGAATTTTATTGAGTCTTTTAGTTTCGAGTTACATTTTTGTCTTATTCTAATTCTAATTCTTGTTCGCTTTAGCGAGTACAAAAGTGGCTGTAATGTATGGCCTTCTTTTTCAGTTGTGTATAGTGGAAAGCCTCGTGGCGAACAGTTATTATATAAAAGATATATAGTTACACTACTTTTGCTCATAAGTATAATTTTTTTTGCTTGAGACGGAAAGTCACATATATATTTACAAATACCTTAAAAACTAACACTAAAATAAAATTATTTACATTGAGAATAAAATTTCTTTTGAAGTTAGAGCGAGAGCTCAGTACTTTTACTATATATGCAATGCATATATTATGTTTAAATTATTAACACTTATAAATGGTATGTTTAGATAGCTTGATAGAGCGAGACCGCCCTAGGACTATACGTAAATAATTAATTATTAAGTTTTCAATGAAAATTTGAGTGAAACAAAGTATATTACATTAAAATATCAAAACGATAAAGTGAAACTATCACAGTATACTTAAATATTTGAACACTTTATATGTATGAAGACAGATACACTGTTGCACGCTGGATTGTCACGTTATGAACTTGTTGTTGTCACGTTATAAACTTTACTGTTGTTGTCGATGCCTGGTGTACCGTTGGGTATCTAGCAGTAAAATATTAGCTGGGCGGGAAGTTTTCGTCCATAGATGTCGTTATATGGAGCGCTATTGTACATCTCTCACAAAATGTTACTTCCTGGCTCCTTTAATGTGTTAACAGTGAGAAAAAAAAATGGCTGGGCGGTGAGTCACCATCCTGGCCATTGCTGGTTGCTTGGAGCGCTGTTGAACACCAGTCCCAAATGTTGCTTCCTAGCTCCGTATTTGCTGCTTTTATAAGCAGTCCGAATTACTGGGGGACAAGCCACCCTGAAACTACTAACTTTAATTACGTTTTTATCTTAAAATTGACCGAGGTCCAAAGACCACTGTCGCTACCACTTAGTTGATGATTTTTTTTTTTTTTTTTTTTTTTCTAAATTACAAGTTACTTTTTATTACTTTGACGGTGGCGCAAAGGCAGCGCCACCGTGTGTACCCTACAAGGGTTCCGATTGATCTCCGTCACTTGAATAGAACATGCATTTAGTTTGACAGTTATCTTTGACACGCGGACATATATTTTTCGTTGATTAAACTTTTTTGTTAAATTCGACAACTTAATTAAAAAAAAAACCAAAATGGGTCGCGGAAAAGTCTTAACCGAGGGAGAAAAAGGGCAAATCAAAGCTTATAAGGACGCTGGCTTATCTATTGCCAAAATAGCTAAAAAAAAAAGATAGGAGCCGACACGTTATATCCAGTTTTCTAAGCAATGAGTTTAAATATGGAAAAAACATGAAAGGTCGCACACACAGTGTACTTACTTACGCGGAAAGGCGACTTTTATTAAGAAAAGCGTCAAATTCTCAGGACTCTTTAGCAAAAATCAGGGAAAAATGTGGCATCAAAGCAAGTCTCACAACTCTGCGTTGCGTTATTTCAAAAGCTAAGCATATAAAAAGACTGAAAATCAAGAAGAAACCTAAGGGGTGGTTTCCCGGTTCGAAAAGAGCAACGCCTCAGTTTTTGTCGAGCACATGTGACCTGGACTTCGGAGTGGCATCGCGTAGTCTTCTCCGACGAAAAAAAATTTAATTTGGAAGGCCCCGATGGCTATAGCTACTATTATCATCACCTCCGCAAAGAAACTCATTATTTGGACCGGCTGCATAGCAGAGTTGGAGGTGTAATGGTGTGGGGGGCCATTTCCTTTTACGGCATCTGCAGATTACAATTTTTGTCCACCACAATGAATGCATTGTCTTACAATAGTATATTAAAAGAGGCCTTTCCATACTTTCATAACCTTTTTGGACCTCTGCCGTGGACTTACCAACATGATAATGCACCAATACATACAGCCCGGATAGTTAAAAGGTATATAGAGAGCCAAAATGTGGATCTATTAAGCTGGCCGCCCTACTCACCGGATTTAAACATCATTGAAAATGTTTGGGGATGGTTGACACCTCAAATATACGGATCAGGACAACAATATTCGAGTATAGCCGAACTAACCCAAGCCATCGAGCTAGCTTGGAGCTCGATTTCACTAAATTATTTGGCTAATTTGTATGCATCCCTTCCAAACCGGATGTGTGAAGTTTTGGAGCAGAAAGGTGGCTCAACACACTATTAAAACATTTTTTTTTTATTCAAAAATACTTTTATAACCTTAAATTTATCTAATGTTTTTAATAAAAAGAATCAAAATTCTCTCAATGTTTTTTTTCATTTAAGTGTCCTATTCACTCAAAATTTTGACACCGCATTTAGTAAATAATTTTTAGTAAATAATTTTTTTTTAATACTTTAAGAGATAGCATTAAACTTTGTTTTCGGTAAAGTAACAACAGTTAAATGAACTTTAATTAAAAAAAAAAAAATAAGGCTCTAGCAAGTTTGGTTTGGAAGCATTGAATGATAGAAAACAGACCGTAGGGGTGTCCTATTAAAGTGGCGAGGAGTGTATATTGCTTATATAAGAAAGAGAGTTCAGCAATGACCCTGTCAAAGAGTGCACATACCGCAGAGTTTAACAATGCATTTAATTTGTCTATTTACAACCCAAAAAAAAGACCAATGCAATCGGTACTTAAAAAAAAAAGTTATAGAAGGCGTACAAGTTATGAAATTGCAGAGTTTAATGAACATAAAGATGACAAAATATTCATGAAGACCGAAAGAAACTTTGACCGAAACAACTTGGAGCCAAAAAAAATTAATAATTTGTTTTGACAAGTGTTTTTTCTCTTCCCAAAAGGAAACACTTCTTCAATTTACTACAAACGAAAAATAAAGTGATCCTCCTAACTTAAAACGAAAATATTAATAAAATTATATTTTTTGCTAAATCCTAAAAAAAAAAAAAACATTTTAATTCATAATTTATACCTTCAAGAATCCCTAGATTAAGACCTTTGAGGTCTTTACATCAAAGACAGATAGAGTATAACACTGCTCGAAATACTTACCCTAATCATATTAAGAAAATTGAAACATTGCGAAACAAATTTAGCCATAAAAGAAATCTTTATAAAGCTGTATCAGCCGCAAAATTATCTAGTTTTTCGGACGATCAACATCCTTACGTCAAATTAAATATTTTTAACCAAAGTTGGTTAAATTTGTCTGCTAAACTGCTATCTCTATTGAACTTGTGTATGCTCCAAATAGGAATAGATACTTCTCACAAATCGACATTAGTTATTTTTTGTTCTTATAATTACATACAGTGGTGGACACAAATTTAGCACACCGGGATGGGTACTACCATATTTTTAATTTTCTCTCTTGTTTTGTTCCAAGTAACGGAACATTTTGAACTAATATATATGACAACAAATCAGAGAAAACAAAACTGTACATTTTCGTATGCAATCCAATTACATAGTGAAAAAATCTTTGATTGTTTGTCATTTGCATTGTTTTTGGTTGGACATCAATTTACCACGTGTTCAAATTTTGGTAATTTTTTTTATATTTGTGGGTTTTTAAAACAACAAAACTATTTTAAAGGTAATTTTATGTCTTCTTAATGTTTATAATTTAAATAAAATTTAAAAAAAACTATAAATAGTCATGGCAAAAGGGCAATGGTGTTCTGAGGACAAAAGGAGTCTTATCATTGAGATGAAGTCAAAGGGTCGCACAGTAACGGAGATTTCTGAGCTGCTAGAATGTTCCAGGAAGATGGTCTACAATGCTCTTAGACATTTTGAAAAGTATGGAGTGACAGCACATGTTAAACAAGCCCCTCGCACACGAAAGACAACAAAGAGGGAAGATAAAGTGATCTACATGATATCAACCAAGGATCCATTTAAGACCTCTAGTGCCATTCGAAATGAATTAATGGAGAATTACAATGTCAATGTATCCTCAAGAACCGTGAGACGACGCCTAAATGAAAAAAAATTGAGAGGGTGCATTGCACAAAGAAAACCATTGGTTTCGAAAAAAAATTTGAAGGCTAGATTAGAGTTTGCCAAATTACATCTAGGCAAACCACTTAATTTCTGGAAAAATGTACTTTGGAGCGATGAATCAAAGTTCTGTCGATTCGGATCAGATGGGAAAAAATATGTATGGCGTCCACAAAACAAGGAACATGATCCAAAATACACCGTTAAGACGGTGAAGCACGGTGGTGGAAACGTGATGGTCTGGGCTGCCTTTTCTTGGCACGGTGTTGGTCCAATAGTGAAGATAGACTCCAAAATGGACCAGCACCTGTACAAAGATATTATCCTCAGCCATATGATACCATATGCCGAAGACAATTTGCCGGTTTTATGGCGTTTCATGCACGACAATGACCCTAAGCACACTTCAAAACTGGTGAAAAGTGCCTTAGAGGTCAATAGAGTGAATGTTTTAAAGTGGCCTGCTCAATCACCCGATCTGAACCCGATCGAAAATTTGTGGAATGACGTTGAGCAACACATTGAAAAACAAAAACCAAAAAATTTAACAGATTTGTGGCAAGAGATACAAAATGCTTGGTATTCAATACCTAAGCAACGCTGTGAGGCTTTAGTCGAGAGCTTGCCAAGAAGACTCAATTCGGTTTTGAAGAACAAAGGATTTCCAACGAAATATTAAAGAAAATATAGTTTTAGTAACTGTAAGTAACATAACCAAGCAATTTTATGGAAATGTGCTAAATTCATGTCCAGACAAAAAAGTATGTTTTCTGTTATTTTTTAATTTTTTTTTCTTTCAGATACAAAAAATATAAGATTAATGTTAATAACATAACATAACAATAAAAATATTGAAATAGAAACAAATTTTGTAAATATAGTTTATTTTTTTCTTTTATTAATGTGGTAAATTCTTGTCCACCACTGTAGATACAAACATTTGTTTAGTTATTATGAGATTTACGTCGTACGTGTACGACATACAATTACATACAATTTCTTTTATTTTTTTAACAGATCTCAAAAATGAAAGGTGTTTGCGGTGAGTCTGGGAGTACAGGTGGGACATCTTCCGCCTATTATTTGGTTGACCATATTTTTGATCGCGGTTTTTTCCTAAAAGTAACTTGGAGTGGAGGAAGCCGAGGCGAGCAAAATAAGCTGGGCCTAAAAAACTTCAGCAAAATACTTACCGCATTTTGTGCTACAGTTAAATTAGCAGTTGCCGACTTTGATGAACTAAAATGCAAGGAGTTCTTTTGCACAATTTTAAAAAATTGTAAGAGAAGGACGGAGCAGAACCCGAATGTGATTGTTCGCACATCTTCAAAAAGGGTTTGCTTAAAGAAGCAAATGAAGAGAGAAGAACCGCAGTCACCACAGCAAGAACCGCAGGAGCAACAAATCTGATTTTTTACTGAAGGAAGAATGAAAATAAAAAATGTTGTTTTTTAATAAAGAATTAATTTATTTGTAAACGTAATTCAATGTGATATACATTTTCACTTAAAGCACTTTAAATAAATGTTACCACCCTAAAGGTACGACATCCCTGACGGTATGAATGACAGCAACCTCCTCAAGTCCTAACCCTGGATGGAGATTGTCATTCTGAAGTGAGAGATTCTGGCGGGATAATAACACATGAGACATGACATTCCATTTACATATATCTTCTCATCGAGCAAAGTTCATTTTGAAGCATTATAGTATTTTTCATTATATGTATTACAAAATTAAAGATTTAAGTTTATGTTCTAATAAATATTTGATTGAGTCTACGACTATTTAACTGTTTTCATTTACAGTGCAGAACATAACAATAAATAATATTTACCGTATTCAAAATGAATAAAACATTATTTTTTAATTTAATTGGTGGTGTGAAGTAAAGGTATAAAAACCGTTTTGGTGTCGTTATACTGAACAGATACCAGTTTGCATTGGATCTCATCTAATTTGTAGATTTGAGCGGTGTTTTCTTGGCAATCGGAAGAATATATTTTGAAAAAAGAAGATGAAACTGGTGTTTCAAAAAAAAATTTCTTTGTTTTGCAGACTGGAACCAATAATATATATTTGGTTATCAGTTCCCACCAAAGCATTCTTCATGTATGTTATTTTGTTTTTTTTTTTGTCAGAAACCATTTGTTTTTGTTATCGGAGTTCAATATGAAATCATTTGAATAATGTATTGTGTTTTTTTTGTAATGTATGTGATTTGTTAGTAACAGAATCACGGCTTATCATATGCAAATGACTAAACTCTGTGAGTCGTCTGGCAACCTGAGCCAAGGCTTTATTTCCATTTCTTAATTTATTTTTAATTTGATATAGCTTGCTTTCAAATGGGTATGCATTGAATGTTGATAAAATTCCAAATTTCTTCACATCTTCAACTACGTGGGATAGATTATGAACATTACTGGTCATATGCTCTTCATCATATAATATATCTCTGTAATATTCTATAAAATGTAGGAACAACTCGTGAGCCAATTGAAGATGATTACTGTAAGCGGTGCAAGAACAAATTGTGACAGCACAAAAAAATACAAGATAGTGTTGATAGACTTCTTGGGGTAAATTATCTTTCAAAATGACGATACCTATATAATGTAAGAATGTATGGTATTCTAATGCTTTCCAGTGGGCTAGACAGTCTAGTCCCCGTATTGCTCTATGAAGTTCTGATGGCATTTGTATGGTTTGCTAAGCGTTGTGAAATACAAAAACTTTCCCTTGCACTCCACTTTGTTCAATAATTATTAAATTTTACATCTCTCCACCCAAGAAGAAACTTTTTCATGATACCTAAGTCAATCAAGTGTAGCGAATCTGCAACTGGAAAATCATCAATCATGTTTAAGCCAGGAAGTTCTTCAAGGGGAGTATAAATCTTGTGGTGTGATTCACAGCTTCTCTGCCGAAATCCCTCATCTGTTCTTTTAATACATTCGGTTCTGGGAAAAATATTAAAGTGGGATATGTATGAGTATTCCCCAACAATTGTACACTTCTGACAACCATTTTGTGCATTAAAGTTACAAACATCTGTGTAAAAATCTCACGCCGACCCGAAGTCATATCACGAACTATCAATCCTGCATACTGAATCTAATTCATCGCTCTCTACTCTCTCTGTATATATATTCCAAGGAATCAGCAATTTTATTGAAGCAAAAATGTCGAACGCATACGTCGCCCCCCAAAATAAGAACTCTCAAAACAACGCCAGTCGCCAGTTAGTTTTCCCGGTTACCCATGATTCGATTACGTTGTACATTAACAAAAACAATGATGGCTCATTTCAACGAGCAGAGTGTGTATTTCCTATGATTAGAGATATTTGGAATGAAATCAACGATTATGCAATCAAGATGATTCCAGCTTATGATGATAAACTACGATATAATTTCAGAACTATGACCCAAAACTCACTCACTATATATTCAAGTAAAATTAATGATAATCCATCAAATGAGGAAGTAATGGTTATTGAGGTAAGTGGTTCAAATTATGTTGATATTCGTCATCTTGTTATGAAAGGTGTTACTACTATCTTCAAATTATTCTTAAATTTTTATCAGACTCATGATGCAATGCAATCTGCTTTAAATACCCCAAAGAATACAAGCATTGAACTTCGAAATTTGTTACAAGGATCAAACAACGCTAAAATTCGCAACTTGGATAGTATTCTCAATCTGTATCTAGCCATGTATGGTCAAACGTACTTTAATATTGTTGCTAATATTGTGATTACTGGATCTTACACTTTTGGTGCCTTATTTTCAATTACTAAATTGTACCAACTAATTAATAAAGACTTATCTGGTGATTCGATGCTAAGATTGGCTAGAGGCGAAATTCACGCTAATGATGGTCTATTTATTTCTTATAACTTGTTATTTAAAATTCGTAAATCTAATGTTCAATCAACTACTCGTTATGAGCAGATAATATTATCTGATGATCCTAATTTAAATAATCTTACTCCTTCAAGTTCTTCTACTTCATTGAATAATAATCAACTTAATAATGTCAGTCAATTAGATAAAGGTAAGAAAAATGAGACTCTTAAAACTGAAAGTGTACAATATAACTTGAAGCAATTGCCTCATCGCTATTTAACTTTCCAGGGTGAAAAGAATCAGGTTAAGATTTTAGATAATTTATCCAATAGTCTAGGTATGGAATTCACTGAACAAATCCAATCATTAGATCACAAAGATCCAAACGCCTTATTATCTGTTCTTAAGATGTTTAGAGACTCGGATGTTTTAGGGAATGAGTTTCTAAGTGAAATTGAAAACTATCTTAATGTAAAAAATGTAAAAACGACCTTATCTATTTTAAAGAGTATGGATTTGTATTCTTTACCTGAAGATATGAAATTGATTGATAATTATGGACCATTGCTTTTATCTGTTATTGACTATCGTTTACCTGGCGACATCCAATTTTATTTCGAAATGAGTGTTAAACCCAATAATGCTGTTTCTTTCCTTGAAGAGATGTTAAATGATTTCATTCAACTATTTTAGTACCTTATTAACTCTCCTTTTAAGAATTGGATTCTGCTATTAGAGGTGTAGCATATTGTAGTGGTATCTGACTAGTGAGATATGAGTAGTTAAAAAAAAAATAAAGAAGGTAACTATATATAACATATGAATACGCGTATTTATTACCTTTAATAAAAGTGTATCGAACTGCATGAGTATTGTAAACTCTGATGTCGATGTATTTGTAAGTAAATATGTATAGCATTAATTTAACGAAGAATGAGCTTTATCGAGAAAATATAACTTCGATGAGTTCAGTTCTTGATAGAATTTAGAGATGGACGGATGGAGAAATAAAGTTATTAAGTGGTTTTTTTATAATTTTTCCACTATAAAATCGTGCGTTTTATTTCAATGGTTTTTTTTACTGTGATCTAGTTTAGATGCTGAGCTGTCGAAACATTTGGTCAATCGAGCCACATTTGAACCAACGGCCGGGATGGTTTGTTAATTTATTAACAGGAAGGTGCTTTTTTCCTGCTTTAATCAAGAAAAAGTGCGTGAAGTGAAGGACCGCGTTGTGGTATTTCTGCGCGCATAATTATACTTAATTTTAATTTCATTTTTCGTAAAAAATAAAAAAAAAGAGTGAAGGGTGCCGGAATGAGTGCTATTTTAAGGTGCAAAATGCGAGTCATAACACACGCCAAAGCATGCATCAAAAAAGCGACCAACTAATTGCCGCCAAACAATTAAGAATACATTCAACCTGCTTCGATACTTGATACTCGGTTTCCGAAGTATCGAAAGAAAAACAATTTTTAGAAGACTCATTTTTTCATGTCTCTTGTTATCTTTCAAAACATTAAAGAAAATTTAATTTCCAATCATTTTTCTTACTTTGCTCTGTTGTAATTTTTCTCTATATATACGGATTCTCACTTTAAACAGGATTCCTGTTGATTATCAAGATTCTTTTTAATTTAGAATCCTTTTTCCAATTTTATATCTGAATTTAAAGGTTCATCATTATTTGACCCTCTGATCTCCTACATCAACGTGCGACTTCATAAACACAATTTAATTTTGTTCTGTTGTCAAAATCATTTTGAAATTGCAGTTCATCAGTTTATTCACAAGTTGAAAATAACTCAAAAATTAGTACAGATTTTAAGGCCAGATACTTATTATAATTTTTATACTACGAAATATATAGTTCCTATCTCTCAGGTGCCAATCTACAAGTGTACTTAAATCTTGCTCAAGAATCTTACATAAATCTTTTATACAAACTTTATAAATCACTATGCAGTCTGGTGGAATATTGCCAAACGCACCTTTAGGTAATAGCGAATTCCTTGCTTAATTAAATAATTGTCCGTCCTCTAGTGCTGAAGGGGCGGAACTTAATCAGTGGGATGAAAAATTCTTTTTAGATAAACATATGATTAAGGAGAAAATGGAAGCTCCTTCAGCCGTCAAGATAAAGACAGCTTGTATTAATCTCATAAATTTCTTTGGAGGAGGAACTACCATTTATCCTGAGATCTTAAATGACATCAAAATAGCTATCCTGTCTATGAGAAAGCCAGGGTCGATTACATCATTACTGTTTGATGAATTTCTAAAGACAGGGGGAGAATCAATGACGCCGGCACAGTCAGGTGAAACCAACATCCTCAAATTGATTGACCCCACGACCGAAATGTATCAACCGGTGCTTTTTGATGTTGACGTTCAAGAAGATAGTTCTGGGCTGGCTGATGACGTCCAGCAGTCAGAAAAGCAAAAAGCAACAGAGCCAGAAACAGTCAAATTTACCGCTAGCGATATACAGAATTTTCGGAAAGATCTCTATAACAAGATCATTGTCATCAATTCCCAAGGAGATGTCACTATTGACAGTTATATGGCTGTTACTATAGTAGGATTGATGTGCTTACATTGCATGAAACTAATAACAAGAACTCCAATCTCTACGCAAAAATCTATGGCAACAAGAATGAATGTCCATTTTGTGGACCTCTATAAATACAATAAATGGGCCAAAGAACTCTTGCCCATACATATTAAATCCTTAGAAAGTCTTGCGATTCAGTTTAAGTCCTGTGGACCAGATGTGTTAGATCTTGTATCCATAGCAGTAGGCAAGATTGTCATTGAATCCTCCAAAGACTCTCCTAACCAACTGATCAAGGGCGTTTTATATGGGTCATGTCTGACCCATATAGGAATGCATTGATTAGCGCCCGTCAAACATGTTGAACAAACAGCACTTGCATTAGGCCTAAAAACTGCAGAATTCTGTAAAATGATATGCACAAAAAGTGTGCGGAACTCCCTTGAAAATGTCTGTAGTATAATCTCACTTACCAACATTGCTCCCGGATGTGTAAAAATAATGGGAGAAGATTACAACCTCAAGATGCAGCTGACATGGAGGTTTTGCAGATTATATAATCCGGCGCATTTCCAACGTTTCAAAACGCAGCCCAATGCTAGATTGATAATTCGCTGCGCAGCGTATCTGTCAGAAACCTCTAGAGGCACTGAAATAGGGAATATGGTTCTTCTATCCTCATTGCATAACAGAAAGAATTTTTTAAAATGTTGTGAAGAAGAATGTCTCGAATTCCTTTCAATAATTATATTTATTAAAAAATTCCTAAAATGAATATAATTATTATTATTAATATATAAATCAATATTAATTATAAATTATTATTAATATGCAAATTACTTTCGTATTTCTTCTTTCCTTCGTATCGCCACTTCGCCAGGTTATGTTCAGTTTTTTCATTTAGCGCATGGAAATGTCAGTGTAGGATAATTCGATTCTCGGTGCGTTCGGAAATATACAAAGGCATTGCCAGATGTTTCGCAACACTCCCCCCTAGTATGTCCTCCTGAGGTCCTACTTCGTATTCTTGCGGCCGACGAACATCCAGTACTGCGATTTTTGCTGCCGGTCTCTCGTAAACTCCAGCAATCGTTTTGATTAACGCACTTCTTACTCTGCTGTCGGATCCGATTTTAGTAGCGATGACTCTTCCTTTCGGCCAACAAAGCCTGGGGCTGTTGGGATCAACGATAAAGACTATGTCATCCACTTCGATAGGTTTAACTTCCTCGAACCATTTGCAGCGGCGGGTTATTACCGGAAGATATTCTACAATCCATCTTTTCCAGAAGGCATTTGCAAGTTGCTGAGTATTTTTCCAACTCCTGCGGAGTTGTACTCCTTCATTATCATTTTCTGTTAAAGGCTTTGTACCACTAGAGCTTCCAAGCAGAAAGTGGTTAGGTATTAATGCTTCGTCCTCTTCATGATCAATCGGAACGTACGTGAGTGGTCTGGTGTTAACGATCATCTCCACTTCCATCAGCATACCTCGTAAAATTTCATCAGTTGGATTACGTGACGGCATTATTTTGTAAAGCACATCTTTGACGGAACGCACTAAGCGCTCCCAAGCGCCTCCCATGTGTGGTGAACTTGGTGGTATAAAACGCCACTTTGTGGAAAGGTTCGTGAATGCTCTGGTTATTTTGTTTTGGTCGACTAAATTGTATGCTTCCCTCAGCTCTCTTTCGGCGCCTTTGAAGTTGGTGCCATTGTCACTCCAAAGTTCAATAGGAGTACCACGTCTTGCAATGAAATTTCTAATAGCTATGATACATGAGTCTGTTGAAAGTGAATATGCTACCTCTATGTGTATCGCTCTAGTTGTTAGGCAGGTTAGTAATACACCATACCTTTTTTCACTGCTGCGGCGCACAGAAACGAAAAGAGGTCCAAAGTAATCCACACAAACAAACGAAAATGGACAGCAAAATGCAGCTAAACGTGCATGTGGAAGACGAGACATCTTAGGAGGAGATGGTTTAGCGTTTCGATTTTTGCAATGTTGACAGTTTTTTCGCACTTTGTGGAGAACGGTTCTTAAACGAGGAATCCAAAACTTTTGCCTTATCTCGTTGACGACAGTTTCATGGTTGCAATGATAGTATTCTGAGTGATAATGATCAACAATTAAAAACGTAATATACTGGGATCTCGGTAAAATTATGGGGTCTTCACAGTTTTGGAGTTTTGCTCTTCCTTCGAGTCGAAGCAAACCATCTGAATCCAAACACGGGGATAGCTTATAAATGGAGCTCGATTTCTTTATGGAGTCTTTTTTCGATAGCAGTATAACCTCGTCCATGTACTCGATTCGCTGCACCTTTTTAATAAGAATGATTTCAGCGCGTTTCATTTCACTTTCAGAGACTGGTTGACGCTTCATAGTTTCGACTTTAAATTTTGGATCTTGTTTCAGCTTCAATTTTGCTGCAGCCTTTTCTTTCCAAAACAGACCACAGTTAACCACGGTTGATATGACGTTTAACAATTTTGTCCAGGACGAGAAGCGTTCTGCCTTTACTGAAATAGTACACTCGTTAAGCATGCTGTTGTCGCCATGAAATCCCACATACTGGGCACGGAGTTCATCGTTTGTTTCCTCAGATGCTGTCTCATTTCCTCCAGGCCACTCACTTGTGGAGAGCTTTAGAAATGCTGGTCCATTTAACCATCGGCTACTGCTAGAAAAATTAGGGATTCGCTGCCATTTCGTTGCTTCGTCAGCTACATTCTCAGCTGTTGGAATCCATCGCCATTCAGAGACTTCTGTTAACTCTAGTATTTCGCTAACACGGAATGCCACAAATTGTCTGTATCGTCGATGGTCAGAACGTAGCCAGGACAATACAGTGCGAGAATCTGACCAGAATGTTTGTTTGGAGATTTTAATAGAATGAGAAGATATAAGGTTCTTACTTAATCTTGCTCCAATGACAGCGGCTTGAAGCTCAAGTCTGGGTATTGACATCAATTTGAGGGGGGCAACACGAGTTTTACTTCCTAGCAAAACACAGTCAATTAAGTCTCCATCAGAACATCGGATATAACTTACGGCTGCATATCCATCTTCACTAGCGTCGACAAACGTATGAATCTCAAACTTCGGAAAAGTGTTAAAGTTATTTTTGACGTAACACCGTGGTATCCTCATGGCTGTAACTTTTGGCAGTAAGTGAAGCCAATTTAACCATTTTGAGTATTGCTGGTCATGAATTGAATCGTCCCATTCACATCCTGAGCGCCACGTTTCTTAAAAAATTCTTTCTTGAACATGACGCCAAAGCCCGCCAAGAATACTGGAACCAAGCCGAAGACTTTCAGTTGTCTAGCGTGCACTAAGGAGGATAATCTTCGAATGGTTCGTTGCGACAACTGCGATGGATGGTATCACTACTTGTGTGTCGGAGTAACATCTTCAGTAGCATATCGTGATTGGCGTTGCAAATCATGTTCTGGCCTATTATCAAGCAGATTAATTGCATCACAACGAACACCTCCAAATGCTTCAAAGAATCGCTCCAATACATCTTGTAGTGAGGGAAAATCGCATAAAGCAGCACCAGAACGACGAATGTCTCTTAATGACAGAGTCAATTCTTCACGTCCTGCTGTTGACGTTGTTTCCCACAATCCTTCGTGCTCTTTGTCTGAAGGATTTATTGCTTTAAATAACATGCCTCTTCAAGCTGACGGAGTTCTGCCTGCTTCCAAAGATAAAGCAGTCAGTGCTGATGCATTAGCTCTCTCAACAGGTGGGCTAAATTTATTACACGAGAACGAAAAGGTCACAATGGAACATGCGTAAGTTTCTTTGGATAATCATGTCGGTTCCGATTCATCATTAAATGCTTCTCGACGTCGGAATGAAACCTCTGCAACTAATCAACCTACGCGCGCACGTTCCCAAAGTTCAAAAGCTTCTTCTGCTAACGTTCAACGATTGAACGCTCAAATGGAATTGTTGAAGGAGGAAAAGTTACTTTTACAGCAGAAAGAGATATTGCTCCAACAAAAAGAAGATCTCTTCCGTAAGCAAAAAGATATAACTGCGCAACTTGAAGTGGAGGAAGATCAGGCTTCTCTTTTAGATGATGAAAGTGTAAATTCTGTTCAAATCGAAAGCTGGCTAAAAGAATCTCGTCCAGGTCCTAATTTGCAATTGCCAAAAAATATACTTGGTGCAGAAAGCACAGCCGTACGACTGCCTCAGCATACATTTTCGCTTCCAGTCGACATAGCAACCAGAACCTCACACGAAGATCCAATTTTGCAACAAATCTTGGACAATTACTTTCTTTGGATATCAAAATTTCCACGAAGCCCGCTGAAACTTACCAGTCTGATTGGACTCCGGGTATTTTTCCCACAATTACAACCAGCACAGTGCATGACACGGAAGCTGCACTCAATAATGCACAGAGTGTAATTCAACGTGTGTCCCGTGAGCAGTTAGCGGCTCGTAATGGTGTACCGAAAGAGCTTCCAAGGTTTGAGGGTGACCCAGAGGAATGGCCTTTATTCATGGCAACATTCGAACAGACTACAAAACTTTGTGGTTTGCAACAGAATATCTAATAATAGATTATAACAAAGAATACTATAGTCCTATCAATGCAAACGACTTAGCGAATTGTAAAAACCAGAAAAATACATTCTTATGCCCAATGGTACACCCTATGTTCAATTTAAATTCAAAACATTTCAACTGCGAGGTAGAATTATTACGAAAATCGGAAATTTAACCACACTCATATTTCAATATTTCAACCATATGGTTACAACTATCTACCCATAACAAATGGTTATTCTCTTCAACACACAGTTATGAAATAGATGAAATTTGCAAGGATGACATAAGAACTTACACACTTCAAGGAACGGCTAAGCTTGAGATCACGGAAAATTGCTAACTAAGGACCTGACAATACGTTCGTACAATGAACTAGATATACCATTTCCCACTCTTCTTATATACCACCGATAAACATTTCAACGTTTTTAAATAACATTACTCTTTCAGTAATCGGTAAAAATAAAAATGAGATAACGCTAATAAAATTCTCCAGCTAGAATGAACTTAAGCTTATATCAAACCGAATAAAAGATCTTAAGTCTGAAGAAAATACTCCACTTTTGCCAATATTAGCTGCCATGATATACATCAATATACAGTGATCTATACAATATCTATTAGTATTGATTTTAGCATTTTGTTTTTACTACCTGTTTCGATGTATGAAAAGGAAACAAAAATCTGTACAGACTGTAAAGAATAGTAACGAAATCCAAGAAGCAAACAAACCCTCCGTAACCGTACTACAAGTCCCTATAAAAAATGAACCAATCCCGTCTACAGCACCGAAATAGTTGTTTAAAAAAAAAAGAAGAAGAAAAGTTTGTATAAACTTAAAGGTTTAAAAAAAAAAATAAAGAGCGAGAAGCAGCAAGCTAGAAAACCTATAACCAGATATTTAGATATTTATAAGATGAGTCATACGTCGAGTGTAATGAAGTTCTATGGATTTGACACGATGAGAATGGAAATTGAGCAATTAGTGATGAGAAAGGATAGTGAGCTTTTGCAGTCGGGCCGCCAGGTACACATGATGTAAACCACGTTAGGCCTATTAGTATTTATACCAAATTTTTATTATCTCTACTGAAAATAAAAAAATTAAACACAGCACCATATCACCCAGAAACTAATGGAGCTCTTGATAGAAGCCATAAGACCTTGATTGAATATTTACGACATTACGTTAATAAAGATCAGCTTACTTGGGACACATGGATTCCCTATGCAATTTTCGTTTACAACACAACTCCTCACTCTAGTAGGGGAGAGTGGGGCTTAAAGTAACAGGGGTAAGAAGTAACAGCTAAAAAAAAACAGGGTTCCCCTTAAAATTAAGAATCGCGTGAAGGAGAAAAATGTGCATCCTTTCCATATCTATCAGCGTACCTACTTCAGTTGTTAATTGGACGTCAACGAGAGAAGTTCTGTGTGCGGTCCCAAAAAACAGCAGGTTTCTAACTTTTTTTTTTTTTTTTGTATTTTTGGTCTTCCTCTTCACACGGAAGAGATAGCGTGGTGGTTGTTTTTTTTAAACATCCATCATAGTTTTGATTGTGTTTGTGTGTATATCTTATATATGTGTGACATTCGGTTTTTGCGGGGTAAATATAGTAACATGTTAAAACTTACCCCTTGATTTTTTTTTTTACTGATCGTTGTGAACACCAACGATCGAGAGCTGTTTTTTTCTTTCGTTTTTGTGTGTGATACATATAAATAGAAAAAGTTTCCATGTGATAGTCCTCTCCGTCTCGTCGCCACAAGTGTGGACAATTGTGTATGAAAAAAGCATTCGATTATGTATTTTATTGTTGTTTTGGTAGCTCGGTCCCAAATGCAGCTGGTGGTTGACGAGATAAAAGTATTTCGCACAGCTCGATTATACCGTTAGGTCATGGTATGAAGAAAACCTGGTGTGATATTGCGCATGTCGTCGTTAGGTGTTATTTCTTTAATACATGGATCGGTTGTCTTATTGATGTCGAAAGTGTCACATAGTCCTTTTTATTTTATTTTTTTTTTTGCTATGCGCTCGTACACATTATAAGATACCCACACATTGGACAACCTTAATTTTTACTGCGTATTTTTTTGTTTCAATTATTTGTTGTTTACTTTTTCTTTTTTTCAAGCATGCGAGTTTATAAGAGAAAAAGTGAACGTGGAATGGTGTCAAAGGAGACGTTTGACAAAGCTGTGTCTGTCCTCGAAGAAAATAAAAAAAAATCAGTGCGTGGTGTCGCAAAGGACTTTGGAATATGCCATGTTACGTTGACAAGGCATTAAAGAAAGATTAAAGCAGGAGAAGATTCGACCAGATCTGGATATGCAAAACCCAGACTGGTATTTGATGAAAAGCAAGAGAAAATCCTTGCTGAATATCTGATTAAATGCAGCAGCATTTATTTTGGGCTCACGCCTAAAGACACCAGAAAACTAGCTTTCGAATGTGCGGTTAAGCATAATATAACAATGCCAAAATCATGGACGGAAAATAAAGAAGCTGGACGTGACTGGTTAGGAAGTTTTTTGAAGCGAAATGAAAATATTTCAATAAGATCACCAGAAGCAACCAGCCTCAGCAGAGCGACATCATTTAATCAAACAAACGTTAAATTATTTTTTTCTAAACTAACATCGCTTTATGATAAATGGAATTTCGCTCCTTCTCGCGTCTATAACTGTGATGAAACAGGGGTTACCACAGTGCAAAAGCCTCGAAGGGTTATAGCTAAAAAGGGTGCTAAGCAAGTTGGAGCAGTTAAGTCAGCAGAAAGAGGCACATTGGTGACTGTTTGCGTGGCAGTTAGCGCTTCTGGGAATCCGATTCCACCTGTTTGTTTTCCCAAGAATAAAATATAAAGAATATTTTGTTCGTGATGGACCTCCACACTCTATAGAAGCTGGAAATGCTTCTGGTTGGATGACGAATTTTGAATTTAATATCTTCATCGATCACTTTATACGACACGTAAAGCCATCCCTCGCTGACCCTGTTCTTTTGTTGCCTTTTGTTGACAATCACAGCTCCCATCTAGACTTTTCAGTCATTGAAAAGGCTAAGGAAAATGGCGTTATAATGTTGTCTTTTCCTCCACACTGTTCTCAAAAAATGCAGCCATTGGATGTAGGTATTAATGGACCTTTTAAGACATACTGTGCCAACGCTCAAGATGCCTGGATGCGAAATAACCCCGGAAAAACAAGACAGTGCATGATATTCCGTCAATCGTAAGCAAAGCTCTGCCCTTAGCCCTGAATCCGACAAACATACAAAATGGATTTAAGAAGACTGGAATCGTTCCCCTGAACGAACACATTTTTCAGGATCATGATTTCTTGTCGGCGTTTGTAACTGATCGGCCAAATCCAACAGAATCTGATAACACACTTCCTTGTGTGGAACAACAAGCTGAAACAGGAGGAGCCATTGACGAGGAGCAACCTGACCAAACATTACCTGCAGTGGCACAGTTTTCAGTTACTGAACCTGTTTTATCATTGGACCCTGTTCCGATACCTACATGTTCACCGGGACCATCCGGATCCGGACTACAAACAAATAATTTCACACCCGAGCATATAAGGCCTTTTCCAAAGGCAGGGCAGCGAAAAAAATATAACGCGTAGGGTTAGAAAAGCGGCAGTTTTGACGGATACACCCGAGAAAACAGCCATTTTGGAGGAAAGGACCAAAGTTTTGGCCAAAAAGAGAGCCAAGAACGGAGCTAAAAAGGGGCCTACGAAGAAACAAAAACAACAGGTGAAGAAAAAGTGTATTAGCCTCTTCATCAGAAGATGATGATGACCAAGAAAATTTGTGTCTCGTTTGTTGTGGGGCATTTTCTGAAAGCTTGCCAGGGGAAAATTAAGTTCAGTGCATACTATGCAAAAAGTGGGCCCACACCAAGTGCGTAAAAGGATCTCTTCGTGTATACGTATGCCTCAACTGTGACACGGATGAAGATTCTTCTTCCTAGTCCTATATTTTTTGATGAATGAATTGTGATTTTTTATTTTTTTGTTTTGAACTTATTTTTTTTTTTTATATCAAGCTGCAAGAGAAATTTTTATACACAAAAAGCTAGGAAACCTATAACCAGATATTTAGATATTTATAAGATAAGTCATACGTCGAGTGTTATGAAGTTCTATGGATTTGAATTGATGAGAATGGAAATTGAGCATTTAGTGAAGAGAAAGGATAGTGAGCTTTTGCAGTCGGGCCTCCAGGTACACATGATGTGTACCACGGTAGGCCTATTAGTATTTATACCAAAATCGAATGATGTAACTTATATCGCGAATACTAAGACATCAGTGGGAGTCCCAGGACCATCTAGGCGCAAGGAACCCCAACAAAAAGTGGGCCCACACCAAGTGCGTAAAAGGATCTCTTCGTGTATACGTATGCCTCAACTGTGACACGGATGAAGATTCTTCTTCCTAGTCCTATATTTTTTGATGAATGAATTGTGATTTTTTATTTTTTTGTTTTGAACTTATTTTTTTTTTTATATCAAGCTGCAAGAGAAATTTTTATACACAAAAAGCTAGGAAACCTATGACCAGATATTTAGATATTTATAAGATAAGTCATACGTCGAGTGTTATGAAGTTCTATGGATTTGAATTGATGAGAATGGAAATTGAGCATTTAGTGAAGAGAAAGGATAGTGAGCTTTTGCAGTCGGGCCTCCAGGTACACATGATGTGTACCACGGTAGGCCTATTAGTATTTATACCAAAATCGAATGATGTAACTTATATCGCGAATACTAAGACATCAGTGGGAGTCCCAGGACCATCTAGGCGCAAGGAACCCCAACAAAAAGTGGGCCCACACCAAGTGCGTAAAAGGATCTCTTCGTGTATACGTATGCCTCAACTGTGACACGGATGAAGATTCTTCTTCCTAGTCCTATATTTTTTGATGAATGAATTGTGATTTTTTATTTTTTTGTTTTGAACTTATTTTTTTTTTTATATCAAGCTGCAAGAGAAATTTTTATACACAAAAAGCTAGGAAACCTATAACCAGATATTTAGATATTTATAAGATAAGTCATACGTCGAGTGTTATGAAGTTCTATGGATTTGAATTGATGAGAATGGAAATTGAGCATTTAGTGAAGAGAAAGGATAGTGAGCTTTTGCAGTCGGGCCTCCAGGTACACATGATGTGTACCACGGTAGGCCTATTAGTATTTATACCAAAATCGAATGATGTAACTTATATCGCGAATATTAAGACATCAGTGGGAGTCCCAGGACCATCTAGGCGCAAGGAACCCCAACAAAAAGTGGGCCCACACCAAGTGCGTAAAAGGATCTCTTCGTGTATACGTATGCCTCAACTGTGACACGGATGAAGATTCTTCTTCCTGTCCTATATTTTTTGATGAATGAATTGTGATTTTTTATTTTTTTGTTTTGAACTTATTTTTTTTTTTATATCAAGCTGCAAGAGAAATTTTTATACACAAAAAGCTAGGAAACCTATAACCAGATATTTAGATATTTATAAGATAAGTCATACGTCGAGTGTTATGAAGTTCTATGGATTTGAATTGATGAGAATGGAAATTGAGCATTTAGTGAAGAGAAAGGATAGTGAGCTTTTGCAGTCGGGCCTCCAGGTACACATGATGTGTACCACGGTAGGCCTATTAGTATTTATACCAAAATCGAATGATGTAACTTATATCGCGAATACTAAGACATCAGTGGGAGTCCCAGGACCATCTAGGCGCAAGGAACCCCAACAACGTACAAGTTTTGGACATTTCGATAAGTATGTGCTTATACCAATAAAAAAGTATACAAAATAAAATTATAATATGTTAACATACCGCATATCCATTGGATCATAACGGGACAATCGATCAAGTCACGTATCCAATTATACTAAAAACAGCTGTAAAGACCATAATATACCGTGTGACTAATATTGCACACGACCCCAATTGCAGGCATGCAAAGACATGCAAATATGAATCATAAGTTTCCAGAGAAATAACGGGAGATGCCAATATGCTGATTGATCATATCACAGCTCCCACCATACATTAGGTTAATTCTCAGATTCCAAATGTTCCTAGAGTCAGTTATTCATTAGCACTAGAACAGTTAAGTTCATTACTTTAAAAATAAAGTTTTTTAAAACTTACTTCATGTAAGGAAGTATATAATTTGTTATAAAAAGCGCCCATGAGAACATTTCATGAATCGACGCGCAGATATGACGCAATGATTATATAATTAGAATAAGAATTCAATGTATAATTAGTAGATATAAGATAAAACCACATAAGTTCATTATTCGATCTGTTGTCGTAGTCCGAACAAATTTAAAGTATCTTAATAAACGAATTAATTAAAATTAATGAATACACGATCTTTTTTTTATATATTCGTACAATTTAGGAATATTATTTTATTCCTCGTCGTAGTAAATTGATTATCCCAACAAAAAGTACTTAAAAGTAGGAGTTTTAAGTGCAATTAAGTGAAACTTTTTACAGGGATTTTTATTTACACAATTTGTTTATTAAAGCGAAAATAGACATTTTGTCCTAATCGTCAGAGTTTATTACAAGTTATTATTTTTGAATAAAAATAGAATTAAAGTAAAATTAATTTATTATGATCGAACAGATGAACAGAACAACATAGGTACAGAGTGGAAATTCATAGTTCCTGGAGCTCCGACCTAGGAGGCATCTGGAAAACGGGTGTTAAATTACTCAAATATCATCTACGAAGACTAATGGGCAAACATTATCTTCACATTTGAGGCATTGTGCAAATAGATGCATGTCTAAACACACAGCGCATTATCAGACGACCCGGCGAACTTGTGCGCGAGTTACATCTCCAGCATAGAGCTGACCCCAACACATGCGACCAATTCCGATCATCAATCAGGTTGATAACCTGCAACATAAACACTTATTTATTTCACATAGTTACGTCTCCAACATAAAGCTGACCCCAACACATGCGACCAACTCCGATCATCTATCAGGTCGATAACCTGCAACATAAACAGTCTAGGGTATCCCGACAAATTTTTTTTTGGATTTTCCGAACAAAAGACCTCTCAAAACTTGCGTAATTGGACTTAGATTACAAAAATATATAAAAAAAAAATATTAAAATTTGTCTAGGGGGTTGTACCGACCCTCAAAATTTTGACAAATTGATATTTTTATGCTTTTTTCCCTTCCTTAATTTCTGTTCCTGAGCTACTATTTATTATAAAATATTAACTTTTTGATCTTATTAGGTTTAGAACATATTTGACGTTTTGATTTGCATGCAACAATACGTTTCCAGCGGTTCCAAATTTATAAGGTTTTAAGCTAAAAATACCCCCAACTGACAAATATCTACATTCTACACAATTCAATCCGGTAATAAAGTCGGATTTAAAGCGCAAGGATTTGAAAAGTGGGCGTTTTGTGGACAAATATGGGAAAAACCACAAATGTGGTTTATTGAGGAAACGTAGAGGTTTTTCATTCACCATTTGTTTATGACTAAATGGGTTGTTGAACTCCATAACTTGTAGACCTGATCTTATACAAAAGCCACACTTTGAAGTCCTTAGTATTCATTCAAGATCCTCAACGGGTTGTGTAAAGTGCGTTGTAACAGTTTTAAAAGCAATTTTTGTGATTTTTTTAAAATAATGAGTTCAAGACGTAGTGGGACTACTTGTGCTATATTGGGATCATACAAAAAAATTTAACGATCGGCAGCTACCAACTACAAGAGATGTCATTAAATTCATTTTGTTTGTAAGGAACGAACTTAAACTTAAATTCAACGGAAAGGATCCTTCCCAATTTCCCATGCAGAAATATATGCGATTGTTTTTGAAGAAATCGACAATATTTGGGCTAAAGCTTCGATTCCAATTGTAACTAAGGAAAGAGTTATTCAATTACTTAAATCCTGTTTCGAAAGGTACAATATTGTGAAGCGATACCCCAAAAGCAAACAAAATGCTAGTTTCGAAAACAAACTGAAGTGTTTTTTAGAGTCATCTGAGAAGCTTTTCGACGTTGCTGCTTGTAAATGCACTTCATTTGAAACTTGTTCGTGTTTAAAACCAAAGAAAGTTCCCATCCATGAGAGAAGTTTTTTGTTGGATCAAAGAAATGAAAGGAAAATGGTTATAAGCGGGGTTGACAAGAAAGAAACAAATATCTTGAAGAAACGACAGCAGAGGCAAATTGAAGAGTCAAAGAGGGAAGCAAAAAAATGGTCTACGCAGGAAACGGATATTGTCTCAGGAAACTGCAATGAAGAATTGGTGCGTGAATCTTCCCCAGAAACACATTCGGTAACAGAGGCATCCCCAACAAACCCCCCTTTGACAGAGGCACCATCAACTTCAAGAGCTTATCGCAATAGATTGATGTTGCCAACAGTTGCCAAGGTATGTGATCGATACGGTTTATCGACGCGATCTGCTGCTGATGTCGCTTCTGCTGTTTTGGCTGATGTCGGCTTGGTTTCTTCCAAAGATTCAACTCTTGTTATAGACAAAAATAAGATCCACCGAGCTGTATCGAAATCACGTAAAGAAGCTTTAGAAGATATTGGAGGTATTGCTATAAAAAGCATTTACTTTGATGGAAGAAAGGACAAGACCCTGATAAATGAGAAAATAGGGGCGCGTTATCACCGTAAAGAAATTTTTGAAGAACACATCTCAATTTTGGCAGAACCTGGATCAATTTACTTGGGACACACAACACCAGGTCGTGGCACCGCAAAAGGGATTTTTACTTCCATCACAACCTTTTTAGAGATTCAAGGTTGGAATTTAGATGACGTGCTTTGCATTGGATGTGACGGAACTGCAACTAACACTGGTTGGAAGGGAGGCGTCATTCAATATTTAGAAGAGTTCTTGAAGAGACCGCTGCAATGGTGTATTTGCATGCTTCACGCCAACGAGTTACCTCTTCGTCATTTATTCTTGACATTAGATGGTTGCACTTTGGGTCCTAGAGAATATTCTGGACCTATTGGGAAACAATTAGCTGATTGCGAAAGTAAAACCACCGTGAGCTTTTGTGCAGTGGCTGGTAATATGCCTGACTTGCCGAAAAATGTGGTTGATGAACTGAGTACGGATCAAAAATATCTTTATCAGATATGTCAAGCTGTATCTACTGGTTTCTGTACTCCTGAGCTGGTAAACCGTCAACCTGGAAAAATGGCGCACTCGAGATGGCTTACTTCAGCTAATCGCATACTGAGACTTTATGTTAGTACTCTTCGTCCATCAGAGAATTTGCTATTGCTTGTCAACTACGTCGTCAAAGTATACGCTCCAATTTGGTTCCGAATCAAGCGACAGGCGTCTTTTAAGGATGGAGCCAAACATATTTTCCAATTAATTATGTACTCTCGATATTTACCCGAAAATTTGAGATGTGTTGTGGATTCTGTTATAGAAAGAAATGCTTATTTTGCACATCCAGAAAACCTGCTTATCAGTATGTTGTTTGATGAAAGGGACCACATTCGGGAGCTGGCATTGCGAAGAATAAAAAAAGCTAGAGAAGCTGAAAATATCAACAAACGCAGGATATATAAACCACCAAAGATTAACTTCTCTGCTAAAGATTATACCGAAATTATTTTGTGGAGCGAATGTCAGGTAACATCACCCCCGGTTCTTCGACATATTTCTTTTGAAGACCTTCACATCATGGCAAAAGATAAGAGCTTGGAAATCGTTGACTTTCCCTGTCACACCCAATCTGTGGAAAGATGTGTTAAACTGGTAACAGAGGCATCACAGAGTGTAACTGACCCTACTTCTAGAGATGGCTTTATTAAAAACAAGTTGAAATCTCGTGCAGAAATGCCAAATTTTGGACACAAAAATAAGTTTAAATTCTAAGGTTATGTCATTAATTAAAAATTATTTCTTGCTTATTTTGTTATGTTTGTATGTGTTTAAATAATATTAATAATAAAATACGTTTAAAACTTAATTTTTTTATAGTTTTATTCAAACGGTTAAAGTATGTAAAAACATGAAATTTAAAAATCTTCAAAGCCCGGTACTACCCCCAAGATAACATGTTCTTTCAGTTTTTTTGATGTTTTCTTTATCTGTATAAAATTACGCAAATTTTGATACCCCTTTTGATAGTGTAGCTCGAAAAAAAAATTTCTCATACATCGACGGGACACCCTAATAAACACTTATTTATTTCGCATTATTTGTATTTCTCAATTTCTGTAATACCAATATGAGCCAAGAACTGATGACCTAGCGTCTGGTACATTTCCGACGGCTTTCAGTTCTCGGAACTCACATCGGTAATTAGCTATCAATTTTATTTGAATCAAAGATAACAGTCAGTTGTAAATTTATTCTTGTTCTGAAAAGACCATTCTGGTTAAATAAAGATTTTTTTTAGTTAAAACGCTCTCTCTCTTATTTAACTCGCGCTCACGTCGCAAGAGCAAGTGAAACCGCCGACGCAAGTGCACAGTGCCGTGTTAAAAGCTAATCAAGCGCAGAAATAATTATTTTACCATTATAAAATTTAACCAAGTGTGTGTGCCGGGAGCATTGTGTTCAGTATTGCCATTTTATAAAAATTAAAATACAAAAAAAAAAAAAAAAAAATTCAACGAAAAATTAGTCGAATAAGGAAGAAATTTGACGAGTTAAAAAAAGAAACATCAAGAAATGGCTATCATTCGTCGCGGCAAGAGTTGTTCGATTAATTTCAGGGCTTGGTGATGGGGCGTTGATGGACAATATCACAATGGCAAAATGCACTTTCATTAACGAGCAACTAGAGCTATTGAAGTCACTTTCTAGGGTAAGATCACAAGCATCTAGCCGAAAAAAAATTTGCGGGACTGTAAAGAGCAAGGGAAAACAAATGACGCGTGATATAATGCCGAATCGAAGCACAAAAGAAATAATTTGCTACAAATGCAAAAATACTTGTCACTTCGCGCGAGATTGTAAAGTCAGGCACAATCAACCAAAATAACAACCAACCTAAGTAAAATTTAAGTCGTGATTTTTGTTGTGCTCCACTATCTTTTTGTGTGTTTTTTGCAAAAAGTCACAGTGGCATTAAAAAGAAGTACCGTATGTACTTGGAAGCTCGCATCACACTCTTACCTATTACAAATGTCACGCGCCTTCCCTGAGTTTCAACTGGCTTTCCCAAGTGACCAGCGTACCCCCCATGCTATGGCGGCGGCTTGACGAAAACTGACGCTTGCACTTTTGTTGCATAAGCTTAGATATAATAATGATGTCTCTACTGGATTTGATATAATTGACGTGGGAGCGAATTGGGCTGATCATGCCATGGCCGGTAATTTTAACATACATTGTTGTTCACCTACTGTAGATTTTAGAGATTCTTGTAGATATACTGAAAGAGTTATGCGTATCATGCAAAGTAAGTTAGATATTTCCATACGCAACTCCTACTTGAATCCAAGTAACCTACCTAATCAACTTAGGTGCAACAATAAGGCCGAGAATTGTTCCGTGAGAGCTCCTAAAGCTATTTCCATACATTCTTTGTATGACGACTTGGACGAATCACGGTCGTCCAACCTGGAGCAGACGGATTATTGCATAGTGCAGACGTGCGTACCGAGCGTACCATATTGGAGCGACCTGTGCAGAAATTTTGTGTCCTTCCAAAGGACGAATAGAGTATAACTAATTGAGGCACACCCCTTATAGGGGGTTGTTGAAAAATATACTGGTTTTTCACCTTTAAAAGGTTTTCACAGGCAGTGTTTATATTTTGTTTATAATCCCTATTCGGGAAAATAATCATCTCTTTGTTTAATTCAAACTTAACTATAAAAGTTTCCTGGCACCCTTTTAGTTTAGTACGACTAGGTATATACGTTGGCTAAGTAATTCGTTGATTTTATTAATAAATTTGTTTTGTTTTTATTAGTTGTGGATTCATTAAATTCAAGTATATCGCGATATTAAAGTGTTCATTTTCCTTCTTAAACTATTTAATTAAATTTACGAGTAATAAGTATATCCTATCCCTCTATTTTCGATGAACCACGAAAGAGTAATGCGAATATCATAAGAATATAAAGGAATTTCGAGAACTAGAGCATACAATTTCCAAACAAATTTGTTAGGCAGAAATTTTAAAGCATGGCTGGAGAAGATGGGGTACACAAACGAAACGCACAAGTTTTCTTTAGAAAACCGGAAGCAACGTCAGACGCTTAATAAAAATCAATGCTGGAAGAGGGCATTGAAAGCTATTTCTTTTTGCAATTGAATATTCAATTTATTTAAAAGATTTGTTGAATCGCCGTGAGAAGAACAGAAATTTCCCGCACAGAAGTAGAAAAAGTAGTTCGCCCGAAGATGGATCCGAAACGCGTCGTGATACCTACATTCATTTACAATAAAGTTGCGAAACTTAGATTTAAAAAAAAAATTAAATTAATAAAAGAAATATAATAGTCAAAATGGGCGAAATTTGATATATTAACAGCTGCAAAGCTTATTCCAGAATTTAATAGGGAATTGAAGCAACTGTCAAATTTTTTGGGAATTATCGAATATTATTCAGACACAATAGAAAATGTTGAAAAGAATAAAATTATATCGTTTGTAATTGCTACAAAATTAAATGACAAGGTTAGAAACAGGCTTCTAACTTTAGAAAAACAACCAGAAAAATTAGAAGAGTTGCAGAAAGTTCTAAAAGAAATCTACAAGCCAAAGACAAGTCCATTGCCAATATAAATATAATGACCAAGCCCGACAGAAACAATCAGTTCCGAACTACATCCCACCGTGAGCGCACGCTTGGGAGCGTAGTACATTTACGAAGCCATCATCAGGTGCAACAAGTCAGCGTGAGAAAGGAAAACAACAATGCGGGTTAGAATAAGTATTTAAGGTTTAGATTTTAAGAACTAATTGTCAATTGTAATTCAGACTTCAGAGGCAGAATCGCTGCCGGTTTACCGAATTAATAAAGTTTTTTTTAAATTAATAACGCGTAGAAAATCTTTACTTACATATTATATAGTGCGGCAATAGATTATGTGAAATAACAACTTGATAAATTTTTTTTTGGGGTTCAGGAGCGGATCAGTTTTAATTTGCCCAAGTATGGATAGTAATTTGACTTCGAACGAATTCGATGCGCTGTCCGACTCTATCCAGAGAATTGTATCCCATTTTACGCACAGTGAGATCGTTGTTACGGGCGATTTCAATGAACACAATTCTTCGTGGCTGCGCTATTCTGGTCAGACAACACCCGAAGGAAGGTATGTCGAGATTTTTGCTGAGTTAAATCACCTGACTCAGTTAGTTGATGAGCCAACTCGGATTCCTGACGTTGCAGGTCAGTCCGCCAACACTCTAGACTTGTTTCTTATCTCTGATCCTAATAAATATACGATTAGTGTATTACCGCCTCTAGGCACATCAGACCATTGTGTCATATCTGCTAATTTCTCATGCCAAAAATCCCCAGTTAAAGAGAAAAACCCTACGAGAACCGTGTGAAAGGATCGCACCAGCGACCACTTAACTAATTGCCTCCAAACAATTAAGAATACATTCCCGTCCATATCCATCGCACATACACAAAAATACTCATATGACACTTTTAGTGCACGAGTATTTTTGTATTTCCAATTTCAAGTGTCGTTGAAGCAAATGCATTGTAAGGTCAAATGCTGATTGTGCATATTGTGGAAATATCGATAGAACGTTATCGATTATCGAAGTATGGTTGGATTTATACGAAGTCAAATAATTTTGTGTATAAATAGGAATAATAAAAATATATTAAAAGACTTCAAACTCTGAAGCCAACGAAGTCGATTCTTTTACTTAGCAACTCGCTGGAGGTTCGATTAAGTTAAATTCAGTAGTTCAGACGCCCTACAGAGCTATCCGCTTTTGGGTTAAGGTATACTTGGCTACTCGCCGGACCAAGTCTGCTCTACGGAAACAACACATACACTGAACCTCCACGACTCACAATCACATTACATGGCGATCTTGCCAGGAGCAGCAAAACATTGTCTATTAGATGTCCCGGCAAACCCAACTGGCCCTAGCAGCCAATTTAATTAAAGAAGCCCAGGCACTACTAATAGAACCAACAAGGCCCAAAGAAACCGGACAAATCAGAGTAGGTCCCAAACCCCTAACCATCGAAGAGTATTTGAGGCGAAATAATCATATAGATTTTCCCTTAATAGCATCAGAAAATTAAAATGTCTGAAACTTTTTATACACAAAGGTTTGCAAAATGGTACGGAAGGATGAGAAAGTCGGTTTATCCCAGTGCTGGTGATAAATTTTCAAAAATCGCTCAGCACTGGGAAAGGTTTCATACTTCGGAGGAGTCTTCACTCACAAAATATAATTTAGCTTTGATGAAGATAAGCTTCTTGTGTGTTCATCAAGGGGATCAAAGAGCTGTTATAGAACTGATAGAAAAAGACAAAAAAGAAGCAGTGGACTTTTTAGAGCTAGTCTTAATTCTTGATTGTAATAGAGGAGGAGTTTATATGCCTGATTCTTTAGCTGACCAAGCTATAGATTTTATTATAGATTCTAAAAATCCTCGCATGATACCATGGTTAGACTTTTTTAGAGTAGATCCTGAAAAATCAAATATCCATATTGACCCTCCACAAAAAAGTAAAAATAAAAATCCTAAAAAGATTTTAGAAGAGAAAGAACCCCTCATTCAAGGAACTTCAGGCGTTAAAAGTATCATCCCTGATTCAAACTCTGTTGGTAAATCTATAGATCCTCCAAAATGTTCTGAAATTCACTCCAAAAAAGGAGACTCAAAGTCCTGTTCCTTTCCCTTTTTAGATTCTGAACCTCCTTCCGAAATATTTGGTGTTGTTTTTAAGACAGAACATTTGAGATGCTTAATTTCTGCAAATGTTTTTAATGAGGAAATAAAGAAAATTAATTCTATGGAATACAAGGAGGCTTGGTATTATTGTGATAAAACCATTTTTATTCCTCAATATGATATTCGGAGAGCTTCTTATCAAGATGCTCATTCTTCAAAATCGGAATTTTTCTTAAATTCAATAAAAACTATGAGAACAAGGGAAGAAAGAGACTTCATATAAAATTCCTAATATAGAAGATCAAATGTCCCGAATTATATCAAAGCTCTTAGATTTAGAGATCAATTTGATATCTTCAGGAAGGTCATGTACTGAGACTCAACCTGCCATAACTCCCTTTACTCCATCTCCTTCGACTTCTCAATTAGCAGTGCAAAAAGATGGAAATAAGTCAGAGAAAGACGCTAATAGAGTCTTATTTTCCTTTTAAAGACATACAATATCATATAATTATAGAGGATATAACTCAGTAAGATATTTTTACTTAATCTTCATTTAATTCAATTTCTTGTTTAAATACTCTATTATTTTTATTTAATGTTATATAATTAAAAAGTAATGATAAAAAGTAATGCTCCAACAAAGCAGCTAAACGGAAGCAAAAGAAAGCCGAAGAGCAAGAGTTCCACAAGCTGTTCCAGTCGATAGTGACAACAGCAAAAGAAATCAGCAAGAGCAAAAATTAAATTTGTTTTTATTTTTCCGTTCGCAACTTCAATTTTCAAAATTTAAATTAATTTTTATCTCTCAATTTTCAATTTCTGTAATGGGTAAATCCCAGTCTAAAGTAGAAGAGGTCATCGTTAACAATAACGGGCCTCAAATTAATAAGTCCAATGATAAATATGAATATGGAATAGATGTAAGTAGCTTCTATCATAATTATAATTATTATTATTTTTCTCGCCAAATATATTAGAGACTTAATCGTAAGGAAATTTAATAAGACAATTAGAAAAGAAATAGTCAAAAACAATATAACCAGAAGAATGTCTGTATATTTTTTGTCTGCGAATTTTCTTAAAATTTTTATATTGGTTAATGGATTTCTCGACTTTGGAAGAAGCTTTAGGCACACTAAAAAACTGTTATCTAAACCTAAAAAAATCCCCAAATCGCAAAAAAACAAAAAATTAAAAGAAATTTTGCAGTTGTGGAATATTTTCATTGAACACTTCACAACTTTTAATCAAAAAAATTTTACAGAACAGGAACATAAGTATCTGACTCAGTTTGTTGCGTTATAATTTACCGCAACAAGTTTCATTTGCCTGTTCTTCTCTTTCCTCTTAATTCTTTCTTCTTTTTTTTTTTTGTTGCGGCTCAAAATCGCTTGTAGAGTAAGTGGTTTCCTGTTCCATCAACCAGAGGGCCTACTCTCAAGTAATTGGGAAAAGTAACATTTTGTAATTTTTATATTTAATAGCTCATCGTCGTCGATATTTGCTGCGTTTAAACCAGGAGGTTTACAATTAGAAATTTGAATGTTAGGTAACAGATGGTTGGTGTAAACCATCAGTGTGCGAGAGACGATCCACACTTACGAAGTTGCTTGAGCCTTTAAAACTATACCGCCCAACAGGAAGTTGACGGCAGAAGTCGAATTCGTGCAGACGGCATGCGATAATATGCATGGCCACCCAAAATGTGTGACAGGAGGTTCACACCCAACTGACAAGTCAGTCAGTCTTCGTAAATCTTGTCTTCTTTTAGCATGGCCGAGAGTCCGACCTAAAATTAGTTTTTAAACACGAAATGAAAACGGCTTTGCTAGGTGTTTCCCTATCTTTTTGAGTCTGCGCGAAGGTCTACGGGTTTTAATTTGTAGAGTTTATCGCGAGACGGCGGATCCTTTCTCACCATTTGATTTTCAAAATGGTGGAGACTTTGTCCAACACAAAAGTTTTGCTTTTTATTTTAAGTCTGGGTCGGTTTTAGACGGGGACTTTATCGTGTGTAAATAGTTTTTCGTTTTCATTTTTATTAAATTGGAATTGACGGAAAGGGACTGAACTCGTCCATTTAACCATATCGAATTATCACCAATGATTGGGATATTCGGAGTTGTCTCTGAGCGAATCGTGGTTTGGATTCAACAACGGACAGGCCTCAGCTAATGAGCGGGGTCGTGCGAATAAACCGTAGCCGAATACCGCCACACAGTTGGTTCGAAAAAGACGACAATATGGTCGTTGATAAATGGATGAGAGAGGTCCGCCATTAGTCACTTCTTGGAAGACTTTGGTTGTGAAGAGATAAAAATAAGAAATCGAAAAACTATTACGATTTTTTGTTTAGTAGTTAATTTTGGGAAAGTTAATATTTTTGAGATTGTGAGAATAATTTTGGCAGTTTGAGCCAAATTATTTAGTGGACAAGTTTTAGCAGTTAGAGCTAAAATTTTTTGTGAATAATAAAAAGAAATCTTTTGTGTAGAGGAGCGCAGTTCGGGCGATTACTCCAGGAGAAAGGATTCTCGTTATAGATAAGTACCTTTTTAGTTTATTGTGTTTACTTTGGTTCGGTTTCGATTTTGAATTTTTTTTTGGTGGCCTATATTGGCAAATATTGTGATATCGGTAGACCTTCGCTCCGTTTTTCATTTATCCCGATATTGCGGGACTCGTGACCCTTTTGTTCTTCAATTATTGTCCGTTCGGGAACGGTTCCTCTTAGCCATTTTCATTTCGTGTCTTATGTGACAAAAATTGTAGTTACATATTTTATATTCAACAATTGTTTTGTTTTTTTTTTTTACTTTTAAAATTGGCCTTTTGTCAATTAAAACACACACCATTTTATATTTTTTTTGAAAAGATCCTGGTTTTCTACCTATATTTTATAAAGGTTTTCCCAGGCAGTAATTTTTAATAAACATTTTAAATCCCCATTCGGGAAAATAAACTATTCTTTTATTGTGTTGGAGATAAGTTTCAGTGTTTAGTTTAAGGCAAACTTTTCTATAAAAGTTTCCTGGCGCCCTTAAAATTTAAGCAGAAGCGTACGACGAGGTACGTAGTCATTAGGTATTCGGTTAATATCACCTTGTTTTCTTTTAACAACGTTGAATCGATTTCAATCGATTAACCCTTTATTTATCTGTTGGCAAAACAGATTTTGTCTTTTTTGTGTATTCTTTTTTTTTACATCGACCCACCCCACCCACTTGAGCTAGTTGGGAAACAGCACATAACAAGCTGCTGTTGTTGTGTTACATTTTTTTTCTCTCGTGTGTAATTCTTCTCTCTTATTTTCATTTTGACACTTCGTCATAATTGAAAATATTTTGCGCGGTGCCGGTTGCACATTTATTTTGTTTAATTCGATTTTGTTCTATTTTGTTGGATACGAAAATCCAAAGTGCCGCGGTTTTAAAGTTTCGTTTATCATCATAAAGTTAAAATTAATAATACGGGAAAAAAATATTGCAACAAGTTGACATCCACGGCTAAAGATTATAGGGAGCTTGCAGAAGCAATCGTAAAAAACAATATACAAGAAAATAGTTAAGAAGAACCAGGTTCAAACTTAATTCTTTTAGGAATGAGAAATTTTATCCCGAATAGGGTAAAATCTATCAAACCTAAAGAAAACTCATAAGCGGCATTACAAATAAAACAATTTTTTTCAAAATGTATACCAGATCTAGAACCATGTTAAGAGAGACTAATATAAAGAATCAATTACACGTAGTCAATGAAGAAATAAATATACATAACTACTGATGGGATACTGGGAAGAGATTTTCTTAAAGCCCATAACTGTAAAATACACTATGAAACTTGTGTGCTTATAATTTAAGTAAAAGATGAAGAAATTCTACTTCCATTAAACATGTTCCTGAAAAATATCGGTAAATTAACAGTCCCTCCAAGAACAGAAATAATAAAAAGTATTGAACTAGATTTAAAAGAAGATAGCGTTGTCATCGGGAGTGTAGTCAAAACGGGAATTTTTGTATCCAACACAATCTTACCATCAAGAGGAATAAAACATATAAAGTTGTTAAATACTACAGACAAAGAAGCAACGAAACCCTTGAGTATATTCAGAATATTATCAAATAATACAAGATTCAAAGATAAGCAAAAATTTAAAAAATTGATAGAAAAAATTAAAGTAGACAACTTAGATAAATCTGCTGCCCAGACTATACTAAATATCTGTGAAGAATTCCAGAATGTTTTCCATGATCTCGTAGCGAAATTTCCGTGCAATTTGATAATATGTCCCGTGATTTTTTATGATTATTTAATTAAAAGTGAAAAGTGAAAAATATTCCGCGAAAAATCGATAAAAAAAATACAAAATTTGTGCATTTTTTATTTAAAAAAAAACGAAGTTAGATGAATTGTGAACCACGACTATCATCGTCTCAACTGAATTGATTGAGCCTTTGGATTTAAAGAAAAAGGGCTACACCAAAGATTAAAAATATTTTAATATTTTTTAATATTGTCGATGCTTGTTGATAACGAGCACACGCCCGGCATTGCGCTCCGTAGTCGGGATTTAACCTTTTTTTTTTTTTTTTTTTGTTATGCAACCTCACCCGCAATAAATAAATAATTAAATTCCTCTTATTGTGGCAACACTTCCAAAAGAAGAACGAAAGAGAAAATGTAAAGAAATAAAAGAACTATATACAGAAAGAGACTGCCGGTTAGGTAGGGATATTGAGATGTGAAATAAAACATTCGATTGTGAATCAGCAGATGAAACGGACGTGTTTTAATTATTTTTGTACCAAGAATTAGCTTACATTATCCACAAAATTCAATAAACCACACTTCAGTGCAGTGCAGTGCTTAGTATAATATACATACAAGTTAAAGTCAGCAACACAATTCAATAAACACCACGACGACTCACTTCCCACGATTTGGGTTACAATGTGAAGGGATCGCACCAGCGATCACTTAATTAATTGCCTCAAACCTCAAAAAAATTAATAGAACATTAATGTAATCGCATTACATTTCATGATCAGCTATAGCAAAGCCAAAGCACAAACAATACAACATTCATATTTCCGTTGGCACACCCAGTGCATTGTGCATATAGCTATAAATAAATGCTCATATAGTTCAACTGGCACCTTCAGTGCACAAGCTATATAATATGACACCAAATATACAACAACACTTTCAGTGATTGAAGAAAAACAAACATAGTTAAGGGTCGCTGACTTATGGTAGTAAAATATGCATCATAAGCAAGCTAGCCCAAAACACTTAAAGTGCATGGCTATTATGCTGATGCTGCATTTTATGGGAATTCTTATTGAATATCGAAGTATTGTTGAATACCAATACAGGCATTATTTTATTGACAAATTTTGTATAAAAAGAGAAGAATAAAATTAAAACACTCACTTCTTATTCTACATTCAAAGATTGTGTTTCACTTAATTAAGCAACTCGCTGGAGTCAAACCAATTTTTGATATAATTATAGTAATATAGACGCCCTAGAGAGCTACTCGCTTTTGGGTCAAGGTTTACTAGGCTACTCGCCGTACCACGTCTAAATTACTAAGGAGTAAAAGTCAAAATATATATATTCCAAGCGTTATCCAGCTACAGACTTTGCAACAGCAGCACATTCCTGTCTACGACCTGTCCCATCAACGGATATCTGATATGCACGCTAGTTACATACCTAACCAGTCATCAACCCCAAGCTGCACTCCCATCGACTCCGGTCATTGCCACTTCAATTCAGTTCATATTTTCAATGCCATCAGCAGTTCTCATAAAGTAAACTCATTTCAATTTCATAATTATTTCTTTTGATTTGTCACTTCCACTAACAGTTTTATATTTTCAATGCCGTCAGCAATTTTTATAAAGTAAATTCATTTCATTCTCATAACTAATTATTTTCGATTTGTAAGCAATAAAAAACATATAAACATTTCATAAGGTAGAATTAAGTTGAGTTATGAATAAACGTAGCACAGAGGTGCACACAAAATAATAATTGTCTTTTTTTTACAATCTCCGGGAGTCCCGACCTTATCTCGCGCAACACAGGCAGTTGGCAAACGATGGGAAATGCAATCTTGCATTTCTAAATCAAAAGTAGATTTGTATTCTTTATCTTTTTCAATTTGTTCAAAGTTTAGTTTTAAGTTATCTCTTGTCTTGTTAACATGTAATCAAATTTAATCAATAAAGATTTTTTTTTATGAAAATTCTCAACGTATTTAAATAATTTACATACAAACTAAAGTGCATAATATTATATTATGATATGCGTTAATCCATTGGATCATAACAGGACAATCGATCAAAAGTCACGTATCCAATTATACTAAAAACAGCTCTAAAGACCATAATATACCCTGTGACTAATATTGCACACGACCCCAATTGCGGGCATGCAAAGACATCCAAATATGAATCATAAGTTTCCAGAGGAATAACGGTAGATGCTAATATGCTGATTCATCATATCACAGCTCCCACCATACATTAGGTTAATTCTAAGATTCCAAATGTTCTTAGAGTCAGTTATTTATTAGCACTAGAACAGTTAAGTTCTTTAAAACTTACTTCATGTAAGGAAGTATATAATTGGCGACCGTGACAACCAAGTAAGGGGAAAACTATCGTCTTCGTGAGTGATATGAAAGTGTTGCTACGAACATTTAAAAATTAAGTAGCTACCTTTCAAGAAAAAGGGAAAGAATAAAAAAAGTATCCTTAAAGAAATAAAGGAAAAATATATATTGTTACACGGCAACGCGGCTAAATTGCCGAAGAAGAAACATAAAGAAAAGTTTTGAGTTTTTGTGTATCCTTTGTATCGTTCAGACGTAAATTCTATTATTCTTGAATTAATTAAAGAAATATTAAAATTAACAACCTTCAGAAGAGGGATTCTTAAAATAATAAAAAATAATAATATCCGTGAGAAAAGAAAATAAAAAGTTTTTTTCTATAATTCGAATTTTTAAATTTTTATCGATAAAGTGAAGACTGAATAAAATTAGTAAAACAAAAAAAGTTAACGTCTACAACAAAAATTAAATAAGATAAAAAATAATGAATTTGTAACATGTGTCCAACTCGCGCCACATTGAGAATTCTATATCCGGACGTTTACAGAAAGAATTCGACGTAGGACCTACAGAATAGAACTATCACAAAGTAAATAGGGTCAAGGGGGGTAATTGTGAACATGGGTAATTGTAAACGGACTAAATTTTCCAGGAACCGTTTCTCCATCGAGGCATGCCATGCCATTATTTGAAAATATGATATGTTCCCGTTATGGTGACACGTTGGTGTTGTGCAAAATTTTTTTAAAGGATAAAATAAGTGATCAGAGTAAGTAACTGATTTATTTATAATTATTTTAAATGTAAGTGCTAATGCATGTGAAGTGTTTTTTAACTCTTTGTTAAAAATTATAGAAGTTATTGGCTGTTTACAATTACCCCATATTTTTTACATCATGGGTAAATGTAAACACCAAAATGGGGTAAAAGTAAACACTTTGGGGTAATTGTAAACATGCGTTTAAACGAGCTAAGTGTTGATATAATATAATTTCAATTCAAATAGATGCCACGTACTTACCAACGAAAAACGGCACTTCCATCGTACACTTCCGAAGATATCTTAAATGCGGTGGAAGACGTCAAAAATAAAAATAAGACATACCGACAAGCCGAAGAAGCATACGGGGTCCCAAAGGCAGTTATTTTTAATAGAATTGGTGGCAGAAAAAATGATCTTGCCGTTGTATCACGTGGAAGAAAACCTGCACTATCGTCAAATGTGGAAGACACCATCGCACGCTGCTTAATATCAAGATCTAGGGCTGGTTACCCTTGCGATAAGGAGGATCTCCTTAGTTTAGTGGGTACCTACGTAAAAACAAAAAACTTGGCTACCCCTTTCATTAATAAGAAGCCGGGATACGACTATTACCGTAGTTTTATGTCAAGACATCCGAACCTCTCACTTAAAAAACCAGAACATTTGCAAAAAGCGCGCCAAGATGCTCGAAAAGCTGACATAATCTTTGACTTTTATAAAAAACTTAACAAAATTTACGTTGATTTTGATTTGCTTAGCCCCGATAAAGCACCTTTTATTTTGAACGCGGATGAAAGTGGTTTTGGCAGTGATCCAAGTCGCTTGAGAGCCATCGGAGAAAAAGGTGTACCCTTAAGTCGTGTTTCTGGTGGTTCTGGCAGAGAGTCAACAACTGTCTTGGCTTGTGTATCTGCTAGTGGAGATAAGCTACCCCCACTTATTGTTTTTAAAGGCGGCGCTGTCCAGGCAAGATGGACTTCAACAGATTGCTTCCCAGGAACTCTCTTTGCTGCTTCAAAGGAAGGATGGATGGAAGAGTCTCAATTTTATCACTGGATTTTAAATGGACTAATTCCTCACGTTAAAAAAGTTCGCATTGAAAAATGCAATTTGGACCAAACAGCCATTCTTCTTTACGATGGTCACTCCAGCCACATCAGTGTTAGGTTAGGATTGTTGAAGAAGCTGTTAAAAATAATATTCAACTCATTCGTTTCCCAAGTCATTTGACGGACAAACTACAACCACTGCACAAATGTGTTTTTGGTCCAGTCAAGACAGCGTGGGACAAAGCTCTTGTGAGTTACGGCAAAAAGATGATGGGACAAGGAAGTTGCCGGCTTCCTAAAAACGAATTTTCTGCACTTTTGAAACCAATTTGGGAAAACAACCTTACATCATTAAACATAACATCAGGATTTAAATCCACCGGGATTTTCCCATTTGATCCGACCAAATTCAATGCTTTCAGCGTTAAGGAGCAAGCAATTTACAACGACTTATGCAAAGTCTGGTCAACTAGTTCACCAGAACATGCAACAACTATTTCAATGCCTCAACAAGAACAAACACCAACCTTTCCGCTTGACCTTATACACGCTATGAGATTAACACTATCAGAACATGCAACGACATTCATTGCAGTGCCTCAACAAGAACCAACATCTCCTGTTTCTCCGCCAGGTACAGCACAGATTGAAATGCCATCCACTTCAAAAGGTAAACAAAATCTTAAGCTGATTGATCAACTAATTTGTCTCCTTTTTTGTGTTTAGGTACTTCCCAAACTTTCCAGAATACCATAAACGAAAGTACAGTGCAGACGGAAGTAACATTACCTCTACTATCTATGATGTCACCTCCTGAAGGTAAATTAGCAATCAAGCATTTATTTATTAACTTATCTGCTTAAGTTAAACTTAATTTTCTAATGTGATTTCTTTTTCTTTTTAAAGAACTTTTGGAAAATATCTTCAATCTACATAATTCGTCTCCGTCATCTAAAACTAAACCAGAAATTGCTAAGAAGGTAGTTTCACGTTTAAAGCAAATGAAATATGGAGAAGTTTTGACCACAGATGAAGTGCTGACCCGTTTAAAAGAAGCTGATGAGCTCAAAGCTGAAAAGCTGTCAAAAAAGCGACCCAAGAAAGAAAAACCTGTGGTTCAGGAGAACATAAAAAGCTCAAGATCAAAAAAAATAAAGACCAGACAAATGTGAGCTCATCTTCAGATGAAGATAATGTATCTATACCAAGCATTGAATTCGTGTGGAATGAAGGGATAGAAGAAGCAGAAGAGGTTGAATGTCTGGACATTGAGGGAATAAACAACTTAAGGCCAGGCCAGTTTGTCGTTGTTAATTTTAAGGGTGGAAAACGGCTTGCTACCACGTATAAGTACGTTTGTGAGATTCGCAAGGTCCTGCAGGAAGAAGAAGAGGTCGAAGTAGTTGGAACTATAAGTATTGGTTCTTCAAAAACAATATTTCAAGTTGTCGAAAGCGATAAAAGCTTTGTTTCTTTAAACCAAGTTCTTGGATTGTTGCCAGATCCAATAAAAACTACTGTCGAAGGAAAGATAACAGTAGAGTTCAATGCAAAAGTTCTAGTTTTTGAATTGTAAACTCAACTTTACAACAATTTTTAAACAAATGAATTACTTAATTTACTTTTCATACATTGTTACCTACTGTTGTTTCTTTTTTCATGTTAAATGTTGAAATAAAATACTTTCAAAAAACTAACTCAAAATTTTTGGTGCTTATTCAATATTCTATGGGGTAATTGTGAACATTGCATTTTCGATTTCCTCTCTTCACCAAATGAGTTCATTTTCATTTAGTTCACTTTTGCCCTAAATGTTTTTATTCAACAGCCTTAGGAGGCTGAGTTCCTTGTTTTCATTTGCCCCATTTTTCTCTTTTTCGTGAAAAAAGGTGGGGGTAAATGTAAACACGAATTTTTACAAAAACTAATAAACTTACACACTTAAAACTATTTTTTTCTGAAAGATAAAAGAATTTAGATGTAAAAAAAACCCGTTCCCGAAAGTGTAAAAAACTTGTTGGTTTTTCTTTTTTTTTTCTCCATTTCAGAATATTGCCGAAGAGACTAGATATTCGACAGCGCTGGCGGAGATCCGAGTTCCAGATACAAAACAGGTAACTTTTTAATTTTCGATACAATATCATGACGAAGAGGGAGGAGAAAAAAATTAAAACAAAAAAGAAACAAGAAAGAAAAAAAAATAATTACAAAAACCCCCCATATAAGTTAATCTTAGATAATAAGTCATAAGATCTATTAGAGATCAGTTTTTGTGCCTTGTTGATAAACCGCTTTAGTATAAAAAAAACAAGATTTTTTGTATCCTTCTTTATAGGAATTACATTGATGTTATGATGAATTTTTATATGCGAGGATATCTGAAATGTTAACAAATAAGTATATTGATTTCTGTTTATTACGTTAATGGTTATTTGTGAAATTAAAAACCAAAAAAAGAAATAAGTACAAAAAAGATAAGTGCAGTTTTCTCCTATTTTTTTTTTTTTTTGCATATTCCTCTATTGCGGTTTTTTTGAAAGTTATATTAAGGAGAGGATGGAAACGAATGTAAGGATACAGCCTTTTGTATTCATAACTGCGGAAATTTCGAACCCGAGAGAGCTCCTGATATACTTTGATGGCATCATATATAAGATGAATAAAAGTAAAATCTCACGTTGACCCGAAGTCATATCACGAACTACCAATCCTGCATACCGAATCTAATTCGCCGCTTTACACTTTTTATATAAATATACTACAAGGAATCAACAATTTCATTAAATAAAAATGTCGAATGTATACATCGCCCCAAATAATAAAAATTTGCAGAATAACGCTAGTCGCCAGTAAATTTTTCCTGTCACGCACGAATCAATCACGCTATATATTAACAAGAATAACGACGGTTCATTTCAACGAGCGGAATGTTTATTCCCAATGGTTAAGGTTATCTGGAATGGAATTAATGATTACGTAATTAAAATGATCCCAACTTATGACGACAAACTTCGCTACAACTTTAGAACGATGACACAAAATGCACTTACCATATATTCAACTAAAATTGTTGACAACCCATCGAATGAAGAGGTTATAGTTTTGGAAATAAGTGGTCAAGATTATGTTAATATTCGTTGCTTGGTCATGAAAGGTGTTACCAATATTTTTAAATTGTTTCTAAACTTTTATCAAACCCATGACGCAATGGAATCTACCTTGAATACTCCGAAAAATACAAGTATAGAGCTTAGAACTTTATTGCAAGTATCGAATAATGCAAAAATTCGTAATTTAGATAATATTTTAAATTTATACCTCGCTATGTATGGCCAGACATATTTCAATATCGTATCTAATATCGTTATCACTGGATCATATACATTTGGCGCTTTGTTTTCAATCACGAAGTACAAGCAAGCGGTTGCATTAAGTTTAAAGCAAACAGTCAAGTTACCCGGACTAATCTTAAAGTCATCTCTCCCTCGAGCAAATAAGGAGACGACCACTACCTATCAAAAGGTACATGATTTTTCCGTAGGAGATTGGCAGCCTTTTCACTGGTCCCGCACATGGACGATCATCTCATACACAGTTATTGGAATATTATTCATGTTTGCTTTAGCTCTGCTCATTAAATTTATAATGAAGTTTTGCTCATGTCTGTATGGGAAAAAATATGATTCAGTGAATCAGTCTATTGAGATGGGAAAGGTTTATATCAATTAATTAATAAGGATCTATCTGGCGATTCTATGCTTAGATCAGCATTTAGACGAATAACTGATAGTACATCAAGAATTCCAAGTAGAGGTGAAATTCACGCCAATGATGGTTTGTTTATTTCATACAATTTATTATTTAAAATTCGCAAAGCCAATGCTCAGTCAACCGCCCGTTACGAACAAATAGTACTTTCAGATGATGTTAATTCAAATGATTCTATTCCTTCAAGCTCATCTAACTCGCTGAATAACAATCAAAATAATGCTGTTGATAAGAAAAATGAAAATATTAGACCTGAAAATATTCAAGAAAGGCAATATAATTTAAAGCAGCTACCTAAGCGTTATTTAACTTATCAAGGTGAAAAGAATCAAGGAACAATTCTGGATAATTTATCTAACAGTTTAGGTGCAGAATTTAATGATCAAATTCAAGGATTAGATTATAAGGATCCAACTGCATTAATATCTATTTTAACAATGTTTAGAGATTCTGACGTTCTGGGAAATGATTTCTTAAATGGAATTGAAAAATATTTAAATTTGAAGAATGTTAAAACTACTTTATCTATTCTAAAAACCATGGACTTATATTCTTCACCTGAGGATGTAAAATTAATTGATAGTTATGGACCTCTACTTTTATCAGTAATTGATTGTCATTTAACTGGCGACATACCATTTTATTTTGAAATGAGCATAAAGCCTAACAATGCCGTTTCTTTTATTGAGAAGATGTTAGATGATTTTATTCAACTTTTCTAATATTTTATTAATTTTCTTTATATGAATTGGATTTTGGATATTAGAGGTGTAGTGTATTGTAGTGGTACTTGACTAGTGAGATATGAGTAGTTAAAAAAATACTGCCATCGTAGCTTTTGATGTCTGTTTCAGAATTTTTTAGGTATTTAATCTTGAATATCCAGAAGCATCGGTTCTTGTTTGGTCATTTGTTCAAAATTTCACACATGAAAAGCGGCAAAAGAAATTGTGATGGATTCGCCCTTAGCAAACAAGATGTTTCACGAACTGCCAGAAGGGATGGATGGTTGAAAACGAGCAATACTCTCCTACGTCCAACGACTGCAATTCTAAAAATGTAGATAGCAACTCTAATGGAATCAGTCTCGTTAAATTAAGTTTTTCTCGTTGTGTCTCTATTTATGTTGGTGTCCTACTTTATATTCAATCAAACACAAAACAAAAATAAATACATAAATAAATATTAAATAAACACCCATCCATCCATCGGCGGGAGTAACTATGACTCTCTTAACTCTCTTTGAACGCAAGCCCAGGGGGAACTATTGTTCCCCTGTCTCCTCGGAGCACGGAACCTTGTTAAGTCATAGTTGCATGTCATAACAGCCTCCTCGTGGCGACCGCTGGATAAGCCCAATAAGGTGAAGAGATGAATGATATGTAAATTGATTTCTGACATGCCTTCACCAATTGGGATAACTAATAGTTATGACAAAACCGGATCCCTGGGGTTACCAGCCACTTCGATCTTCAATATGTTGGTCCAATAAACTCAAACTTGCCTCGGATATTAAATTCAAATCCAGGATCCTCAGATCCTGGAAACCAACATGCCCAAAATAACCCTCCCGAACCCGAACTATTCCATTGTTCTTTCTGTCCTAGAAGTTTCACCACGAACACCGGGTTAGGACTCCATAAGAGAAAGGGCCACCCCAATGAGTTCGACAGAGAGAAACTCCGTACCGACATTAAATCCCGTTGGTCAGAGGAAGAAGTTAAAATGCTAGCTAGAAAAGAAGCCCAACTTCATCTCCAAAACATCCGGTTCATGAATATCGAACTTCAGAAACTTTTTCCAAAAAGAACTATCGAGGCTATCAAGAAAGCCAGGCAAAAAACTGATTATAAGGAATTAGTATCTCTCTATATCCAAGAGCTCAACGCTCCTCAGCCAAGTACCTCTCACACCTAAACACCGGACGAATCAAATACATTTTTACAGTTCTTAAGGAGTCTTCCACCATCCAACTCCAACAGCTTCAACATTAGCCGCCTTAACGGAATAATCCAGTCTACCCTTTCGCAAGGTCCTAATGAAATAGTTGCCCAACTTGGAAGCTATCTTCTAGAGACCTTCCCTTCGTCAAGACCCCACGTATCGGGAAGACGTGCCCCACCACCACCACCACCACCAGGTAATAGACGGCTACAACGGCGTTTAGAATATCGAGAAACGCAAAAGAATTGGTTGAAACACCAAAGTAGATGCATCAAGAGTATTTTAGATGGCCCGCAACTTGGAAGCATCCCCCCCAGAAATATTACGGAATCATTCTGGAAGAATCTGATGGAGCAAAACTCTAACTCTGCCCCTGACGACATTCCTTGCACCCATACTCTTGACTCAGTCTGGAAACCTATAACAGCCGATGAAATTAGTAGCTCGAGACCATCCTCAGCTACCTCTCCAGGCCCGGACGGCATCACATCGAAGCTCTGGAGGAAAATCCCTGTGGATGTCCTCATAAGACTCTTTAACCTTTTCCTTTGGTGTGGTAGATTGCCACAACATCTATATGAATCTAGAACCACCTTAATCCCCAAAAAAGCTAATTCTACAGAACCTGGGGACTTCAGGCTCCTGATATACTTTGATGGCATCATATATAAGATGAATAAAAGTAAAATCTCACGTTGACCCGAAGTCATATCACGAACTACCAATCCTGCATACCGAATCTAATTCGCCGCTTTACACTTTTTATATAAATATACTACAAGGAATCAACAATTTCATTAAATAAAAATGTCGAATGTATACATCGCCCCAAATAATAAAAATTTGCAGAATAACGCTAGTCGCCAGTAAATTTTTCCTGTCACGCACGAATCAATCACGCTATATATTAACAAGAATAACGACGGTTCATTTCAACGAGCGGAATGTTTATTCCCAATGGTTAAGGTTATCTGGAATGGAATTAATGATTACGTAATTAAAATGATCCCAACTTATGACGACAAACTTCGCTACAACTTTAGAACGATGACACAAAATGCACTTACCATATATTCAACTAAAATTGTTGACAACCCATCGAATGAAGAGGTTATAGTTTTGGAAATAAGTGGTCAAGATTATGTTAATATTCGTTGCTTGGTCATGAAAGGTGTTACCAATATTTTTAAATTGTTTCTAAACTTTTATCAAACCCATGACGCAATGGAATCTACCTTGAATACTCCGAAAAATACAAGTATAGAGCTTAGAACTTTATTGCAAGGATCGAATAATGCAAAAATTCGTAATTTAGATAATATTTTAAATTTATACCTCGCTATGTATGGCCAGACATATTTCAATATCGTATCTAATATCGTTATCACTGGATCATATACATTTGGCGCTTTGTTTTCAATCACGAAGTACAAGCAAGCGGTTGCATTAAGTTTAAAGCAAACAGTCAAGTTACCCGGACTAATCTTAAAGTCATCTCTCCCTCGAGCAAATAAGGAGACGACCACTACCTATCAAAAGGTACATGATTTTTCCGTAGGAGATTGGCAGCCTTTTCACTGGTCCCGCACATGGACGATCATCTCATACACAGTTATTGGAATATTATTCATGTTTGCTTTAGCTCTGCTCATTAAATTTATAATGAAGTTTTGCTCATGTCTGTATGGGAAAAAATATGATTCAGTGAATCAGTCTATTGAGATGGGAAAGGTTTATATCAATTAATTAATAAGGATCTATCTGGCGATTCTATGCTTAGATCAGCATTTAGACGAATAACTGATAGTACATCAAGAATTCCAAGTAGAGGTGAAATTCACGCCAATGATGGTTTGTTTATTTCATACAATTTATTATTTAAAATTCGCAAAGCCAATGCTCAGTCAACCGCCCGTTACGAACAAATAGTACTTTCAGATGATGTTAATTCAAATGATTCTATTCCTTCAAGCTCATCTAACTCGCTGAATAACAATCAAAATAATGCTGTTGATAAGAAAAATGAAAATATTAGACCTGAAAATATTCAAGAAAGGCAATATAATTTAAAGCAGCTACCTAAGCGTTATTTAACTTATCAAGGTGAAAAGAATCAAGGAACAATTCTGGATAATTTATCTAACAGTTTAGGTGCAGAATTTAATGATCAAATTCAAGGATTAGATTATAAGGATCCAACTGCATTAATATCTATTTTAACAATGTTTAGAGATTCTGACGTTCTGGGAAATGATTTCTTAAATGGAATTGAAAAATATTTAAATTTGAAGAATGTTAAAACTACTTTATCTATTCTAAAAACCATGGACTTATATTCTTCACCTGAGGACGTAAAATTAATTGATAGTTATGGACCTCTACTTTTATCAGTAATTGATTGTCATTTAACTGGCGACATACCATTTTATTTTGAAATGAGCATAAAGCCTAACAATGCCGTTTCTTTTATTGAGAAGATGTTAGATGATTTTATTCAACTTTTCTAATATTTTATTAATTTTCTTTATATGAATTGGATTTTGGATATTAGAGGTGTAGTGTATTGTAGTGGTACTTGACTAGTGAGATATGAGTAGTTAAAAAAATACTGCCATCGTAGCTTTTGATGTCTGTTTCAGAATTTTTTAGGTATTTAATCTTGAATATCCAGAAGCATCGGTTCTTGTTTGGTCATTTGTTCAAAATTTCACACATGAAAAGCGGCAAAAGAAATTGTGATGGATTCGCCCTTAGCAAACAAGATGTTTCACGAACTGCCAGAAGGGATGGATGGTTGAAAACGAGCAATACTCTCCTACGTCCAACGACTGCAATTCTAAAAATGTAGATAGCAACTCTAATGGAATCAGTCTCGTTAAATTAAGTTTTTCTCGTTGTGTCTCTATTTATGTTGGTGTCCTACTTTATATTCAATCAAACACAAAACAAAAATAAATACATAAATAAATATTAAATAAACACCCATCCATCCATCGGCGGGAGTAACTATGACTCTCTTAACTCTCTTTGAACGCAAGCCCAGGGGGAACTATTGTTCCCCTGTCTCCTCGGAGCACGGAACCTTGTTAAGTCATAGTTGCATGTCATAACAGCCTCCTCGTGGCGACCGCTGGATAAGCCCAATAAGGTGAAGAGATGAATGATATGTAAATTGATTTCTGACATGCCTTCACCAATTGGGATAACTAATAGTTATGACAAAACCGGATCCCTGGGGTTACCAGCCACTTCGATCTTCAATATGTTGGTCCAATAAACTCAAACTTGCCTCGGATATTAAATTCAAATCCAGGATCCTCAGATCCTGGAAACCAACATGCCCAAAATAACCCTCCCGAACCCGAACTATTCCATTGTTCTTTCTGTCCTAGAAGTTTCACCACGAACACCGGGTTAGGACTCCATAAGAGAAAGGGCCACCCCAATGAGTTCGACAGAGAGAAACTCCGTACCGACATTAAATCCCGTTGGTCAGAGGAAGAAGTTAAAATGCTAGCTAGAAAAGAAGCCCAACTTCATCTCCAAAACATCCGGTTCATGAATATCGAACTTCAGAAACTTTTTCCAAAAAGAACTATCGAGGCTATCAAGAAAGCCAGGCAAAAAACTGATTATAAGGAATTAGTATCTCTCTATATCCAAGAGCTCAACGCTCCTCAGCCAAGTACCTCTCACACCTAAACACCGGACGAATCAAATACATTTTTACAGTTCTTAAGGAGTCTTCCACCATCCAACTCCAACAGCTTCAACATTAGCCGCCTTAACGGAATAATCCAGTCTACCCTTTCGCAAGGTCCTAATGAAATAGTTGCCCAACTTGGAAGCTATCTTCTAGAGACCTTCCCTTCGTCAAGACCCCACGTATCGGGAAGACGTGCCCCACCACCACCACCACCACCAGGTAATAGACGGCTACAACGGCGTTTAGAATATCGAGAAACGCAAAAGAATTGGTTGAAACACCAAAGTAGATGCATCAAGAGTATTTTAGATGGCCCGCAACTTGGAAGCATCCCCCCCAGAAATATTACGGAATCATTCTGGAAGAATCTGATGGAGCAAAACTCTAACTCTGCCCCTGACGACATTCCTTGCACCCATACTCTTGACTCAGTCTGGAAACCTATAACAGCCGATGAAATTAGTAGCTCGAGACCATCCTCAGCTACCTCTCCAGGCCCGGACGGCATCACATCGAAGCTCTGGAGGAAAATCCCTGTGGATGTCCTCATAAGACTCTTTAACATCTATATGAATCTAGAACCACCTTAATCCCCAAAAAAGCTAATTCTACAGAACCTGGGGACTTCAGGCTCCTGATATACTTTGATGGCATCATATATAAGATGAATAAAAGTAAAATCTCACGTTGACCCGAAGTCATATCACGAACTACCAATCCTGCATACCGAATCTAATTCGCCGCTTTACACTTTTTATATAAATATACTACAAGGAATCAACAATTTCATTAAATAAAAATGTCGAATGTATACATCGCCCCAAATAATAAAAATTTGCAGAATAACGCTAGTCGCCAGTAAATTTTTCCTGTCACGCACGAATCAATCACGCTATATATTAACAAGAATAACGACGGTTCATTTCAACGAGCGGAATGTTTATTCCCAATGGTTAAGGTTATCTGGAATGGAATTAATGATTACGTAATTAAAATGATCCCAACTTATGACGACAAACTTCGCTACAACTTTAGAACGATGACACAAAATGCACTTACCATATATTCAACTAAAATTGTTGACAACCCATCGAATGAAGAGGTTATAGTTTTGGAAATAAGTGGTCAAGATTATGTTAATATTCGTTGCTTGGTCATGAAAGGTGTTACCAATATTTTTAAATTGTTTCTAAACTTTTATCAAACCCATGACGCAATGGAATCTACCTTGAATACTCCGAAAAATACAAGTATAGAGCTTAGAACTTTATTGCAAGGATCGAATAATGCAAAAATTCGTAATTTAGATAATATTTTAAATTTATACCTCGCTATGTATGGCCAGACATATTTCAATATCGTATCTAATATCGTTATCACTGGATCATATACATTTGGCGCTTTGTTTTCAATCACGAAGTACAAGCAAGCGGTTGCATTAAGTTTAAAGCAAACAGTCAAGTTACCCGGACTAATCTTAAAGTCATCTCTCCCTCGAGCAAATAAGGAGACGACCACTACCTATCAAAAGGTAAGTGATTTTTCCGTAGGAGATTGGCAGCCTTTTCACTGGTCCCGCACATGGACGATCATCTCATAAACAGTTATTGGAATATTATTCATGTTTGCTTTAGCTCTGCTCATTAAATTTATAATGAAGTTTTGCTCATGTCTGTATGGGAAAAAATATGATTCAGTGAATCAGTCTATTGAGATGGGAAAGGTTTATATCAATTAATTAATAAGGATCTATCTGGCGATTCTATGCTTAGATCAGCATTTAGACGAATAACTGATAGTACATCAAGAATTCCAAGTAGAGGTGAAATTCACGCCAATGATGGTTTGTTTATTTCATACAATTTATTATTTAAAATTCGCAAAGCCAATGCTCAGTCAACCGCCCGTTACGAACAAATAGTACTTTCAGATGATGTTAATTCAAATGATTCTATTCCTTCAAGCTCATCTAACTCGCTGAATAACAATCAAAATAATGCTGTTGATAAGAAAAATGAAAATATTAGACCTGAAAATATTCAAGAAAGGCAATATAATTTAAAGCAGCTACCTAAGCGTTATTTAACTTATCAAGGTGAAAAGAATCAAGGAACAATTCTGGATAATTTATCTAACAGTTTAGGTGCAGAATTTAATGATCAAATTCAAGGATTAGATTATAAGGATCCAACTGCATTAATATCTATTTTAACAATGTTTAGAGATTCTGACGTTCTGGGAAATGATTTCTTAAATGGAATTGAAAAATATTTAAATTTGAAGAATGTTAAAACTACTTTATCTATTCTAAAAACCATGGACTTATATTCTTCACCTGAGGATGTAAAATTAATTGATAGTTATGGACCTCTACTTTTATCAGTAATTGATTGTCATTTAACTGGCGACATACCATTTTATTTTGAAATGAGCATAAAGCCTAACAATGCCGTTTCTTTTATTGAGAAGATGTTAGATGATTTTATTCAACTTTTCTAATATTTTATTAATTTTCTTTATATGAATTGGATTTTGGATATTAGAGGTGTAGTGTATTGTAGTGGTACTTGACTAGTGAGATATGAGTAGTTAAAAAAATACTGCCATCGTAGCTTTTGATGTCTGTTTCAGAATTTTTTAGGTATTTAATCTTGAATATCCAGAAGCATCGGTTCTTGTTTGGTCATTTGTTCAAAATTTCACACATGAAAAGCGGCAAAAGAAATTGTGATGGATTCGCCCTTAGCAAACAAGATGTTTCACGAACTGCCAGAAGGGATGGATGGTTGAAAACGAGCAATACTCTCCTACGTCCAACGACTGCAATTCTAAAAATGTAGATAGCAACTCTAATGGAATCAGTCTCGTTAAATTAAGTTTTTCTCGTTGTGTCTCTATTTATGTTGGTGTCCTACTTTATATTCAATCAAACACAAAACAAAAATAAATACATAAATAAATATTAAATAAACACCCATCCATCCATCGGCGGGAGTAACTATGACTCTCTTAACTCTCTTTGAACGCAAGCCCAGGGGGAACTATTGTTCCCCTGTCTCCTCGGAGCACGGAACCTTGTTAAGTCGTAGTTGCATGTCATAACATGCCCAAAATAACCCTCCCGAACCCGAACTATTCCATTGTTCTTTCTGTCCTAGAAGTTTCACCACGAACACCGGGTTAGGACTCCATAAGAGAAAGGGCCACCCCAATGAGTTCGACAGAGAGAAACTCCGTACCGACATTAAATCCCGTTGGTCAGAGGAAGAAGTTAAAATGCTAGCTAGAAAAGAAGCCCAACTTCATCTCCAAAACATCCGGTTCATGAATATCGAACTTCAGAAACTTTTTCCAAAAAGAACTATCGAGGCTATCAAGAAAGCCAGGCAAAAAACTGATTATAAGGAATTAGTATCTCTCTATATCCAAGAGCTCAACGCTCCTCAGCCAAGTACCTCTCACACCTAAACACCGGACGAATCAAATACATTTTTACAGTTCTTAAGGAGTCTTCCACCATCCAACTCCAACAGCTTCAACATTAGCCGCCTTAACGGAATAATCCAGTCTACCCTTTCGCAAGGTCCTAATGAAATAGTTGCCCAACTTGGAAGCTATCTTCTAGAGACCTTCCCTTCGTCAAGACCCCACGTATTGGGAAGACGTGCCCCACCACCACCACCACCACCAGGTAATAGACGGCTACAACGGCGTTTAGAATATCGAGAAACGCAAAAGAATTGGTTGAAACACCAAAGTAGATGCATCAAGAGTATTTTAGATGGCCCGCAACTTGGAAGCATCCCCCCCAGAAATATTACGGAATCATTCTGGAAGAATCTGATGGAGCAAAACTCTAACTCTGCCCCTGACGACATTCCTTGCACCCATACTCTTGACTCAGTCTGGAAACCTATAACAGCCGATGAAATTAGTAGCTCGAGACCATCCTCAGCTACCTCTCCAGGCCCGGACGGCATCACATCGAAGCTCTGGAGGAAAATCCCTGTGGATGTCCTCATAAGACTCTTTAACCTTTTCCTTTGGTGTGGTAGATTGCCACAACATCTATATGAATCTAGAACCACCTTAATCCCCAAAAAAGCTAATTCTAAAGAACCTGGGGACTTCAGGCCTATTTCGGTGTCATCCCAAATTAAATTAAATTATTAAAACCCTACAAAAGTCGCGCCGTGCAAAAAAAAAAAAAATAAATAAATAATTAAATTAAAGTGCAAGTGTCATATGTACAAGTGTATGTGTACAGCACGATCATATCACCTCCATGCAGTGGCGAGGCGTCATATTGTTCATTTCGTTCATGAACGCCTAACTTTCAGATAATATTATAATTGAAATCGCATTGATAAATATTAATATTATAAAATAATCATATCAAGCGAACCACTCATAAAATGTACCTACATCTCTCCTATTGAAAAAATTACCTACCTCCATACAGAGATGAGTATTTACTTCATATGTAGCAGATCTACTTCATTAATTTATCTTTATGTATCTGCTACGTAGCAACGCATTTCTACTTCGTTTTAAAATTTTAAAATTTCATTTAAGATGTGTTGTATTGATTCATTTTTTGTTAACCGAAAAAGTAAATTTCAAGATCTGAATGCATTCATCGCGAAAATCTACTACATTTATTGTGTTTATGCCTTTATTTTTTCTGACATTTAGCGTGAGAAAAGAGAATAGATACAGGTACTCTTGTTCAACGGCATATATATCTATCGCATTTCATCCATAACGGACAAACACAATGCACAAATTCGTAAAAAATATGAAGTAGATGCGATCTGAAATTGAAATTTGGCAGCAACAGCTCAAAAATGGAAAAGTATCTGATTAAACAAAAAAAAAAGTAAGTATGAATAAAAAAAATATTTAAAAAAAAATAAATTCTTCAAAACTTTTTACTTAAAGAAATGAACCTTCCCAAGCGCAACCAGCAGCAAGAGCACAACAAACTTCGCCACAAACATCATCATTGCCACCACCGTCACCGTCAACATTGCCACCACCACCGTCACCATTGCCACCACCGTCGTCGTCGTCGTCGTCATCACATACGCCACAAACACAAACTACACAGTTACCTACTCCTGAAGAAGGTCCCGGTAAAACCAAATATTCCCAAAAATATAAATCATCTTGGGAAATTGGTCGTCCATGGCTCAAAAGAAAATTGGGTTTGGCATATTGCAAATTATGCAAAAAAACTTTATCAAATAATGTTACTCTTTTTGAACGCCATTTGTCGGCTCCGCTGCACAAAAAACGACTTGAAGAAGATAAAATAACATTCGATATCCGCAATGTTATCACCAAAAACTTTGAAAGTAGCACATCAACAAAAAAATTGATATGTGAACTTAAATGTGTATTTTATGTGGCAAAAAATTCTTTTCCTCTTTCTACAATGGAAACGTTGCCTTTATTTTTGAAATCAGTGTGTAGTGAACCACACGTTCAAATAATAAAATGTGGAAGATTCAAAGCACAGTCCATGATTAAACAGGTGATCGCTCCTTTTGTTTTACAAGAAACTTGTTCCATATTACAAAAAAGAAAATTTTCAATTATTTGTGATGAAACAACAGATATTTCAACGCAAACATGTTTTGTGTTATTAGTTCGTTATTATGATGAAAGTACATTTAAGATAATTGATAAACTTTTAACTTATACAGGGTGAGTCATGAGCAATGCGACAAAATGCTAGGGCGAGTAGGTTGCGTTGAGACAAGAAAAAAATCGTATGAGAGGGGGGGTCTATTCCCCTCCGTTTAGCCGGGAGGGGCAATTTTCGAAAAAACTGACTTAAAATGGGGAAAAAAATATTTAAAATCAACGGCTTCATTCACAATGCTGTGCGATACGTTTTTGAAAAGCCAATAACTTTTTCTTTCATTCTGTGTTTAAATAAATCTATTCTAAGAAATAGTTTTTGAAATATTAATTTTCAAAGTCAAAATTTTGAAAAAAAAAATTGAAAAAAAAATTTCAAATTCATTTTTTTCAAAATTTTACGTAATTAAGTGCTAATTTTAATTTCAAAATTCAATGCTGTTATTAATTTTAAGTCTTAATAAGAAAACCGGATGCAAAAATTTTATGTCGTTCTCAAGAAATTAAAAAAAAACCAAAACCACCTTTTTCTAAGAAAAACATTTATTTTTATTGTAACGAAGCAATTTATTTATTTATTTAGCATTAATCTTAGTTTTTTTTACTTTTTTTTTTAATTGGAGTTTTATGAGAATGTAATAAAATTAAATAGTATTGGAATAACCCTGGATTAATATTATTTTCATTGATAACTTCTGAAAACTGACCTGTCAATATTTTTGCCTTGGCCTGCCCGCAGCCCATGGGTTCTACCTGTTATGGGGACAATAGGGACAATAAAACCGCATTTTTTTTAATGAAAAAAAAAAAGAAAATTGCAACGGAATATAAATAAAAGGCATTGCAGTTTTGCTTAGTAACTATTTCAAATTTGAATATTAACTCATTAACACGTAACGATGTCAAGCTCATACACCCGAGAAGAATTAACGGACATGCATTTCTGCTACGGTTTAGCTAATGGTCGAAGTCGTGAAGCCGAAAGACTGTACGCTGAAAGATATCCCGATAGGAGGTGTCCCCATCATAGCACGTTTCCAAGAATCCACCGACGTCTAAGAGATCATGGAGTGCTGGAGCATCGAAGAAGCGAAAGGCCAGTTTCTGATGAGTCAAGAATCTTAGATGAAAGAATTCTGGATTTAGTCCGAAATAATCACTCCGTCAGTACAAGAAGGATATCCACTATGCTTGGAGTGTCCCAATCTAGAGCATGTCGAGTACTTCGGGCGGAAAATTTACACCCGTACCACTTTACGCCTGTTCAGGAACTCACCTCAAACGACAAGTTATTGAGAACCGAATTTTGTAGAACATTACTACTTAGAAATGAAACCGAACAAAACTATTTTAGAAGAATATTCGGGACGGATGAAGCACAGTTTACTAGGGATGGGGTTACTAACTTCCCCAATTTACATTATTGGAGTAGCGCCAATCCACACAAAAAAAATCACAACACCGCTTTAGTTGTAATGTTTGGCTTGGTATTGTTGGACACACTGTGATAGGGCCCCGGTTTTTGAATTCCATTATTAATGGAGAATCATACCTGCAATTCCTACGAGACCTTTTACCCGATTTATTAGACAGCGTTCCATTGGTTATAGCAGATACTTTAATCTACCAACAAGATGGTGCTCCAGCACACTACAGCTTACAGGTGAGAAACTGGCTGGATGATCATTTTAGTGACCGTTGGATCGGAAGAAGGGGCCCCACGGAATGGCCGCCTAGGTCACCAGATTTAACTCCCCTAGATTTCTATGCATGGGGATTTATGAAGAATTATGTTTACGAAGTGGAAATAGTATCATTGGAACAACTGAAGGAACGAATTGAAGTCGCTGGAGTCAAATTGCAGGAAAATTTGTCAAGCATAAACTTATGTGAAGCCATTACAAGGAGATATAATCTATGCCTTCTAAACAATGGAGATCATATCGAGAATTTTTTATAAGTACTTCCAATAAAAAACATAGTAAAAATAAAAGGAATAAAAAAAACTAAAAAAACTAAGATTAATGCTTCTTAAATTGCTTCGTTACAATAAAAATAAATGTTTTTCTTAGAAAAAGGTGGTTTTGGTTTTTTTTTAATTTCTTGAGAACGACATAAAATTTTTGCATCCGGTTTTCTTATTTAGACTTAAAATTAATAACAGCATTGAATTTTGAAATTAAAATTAGCACTTAATTACGTAAAATTTTGAAAAAAATGAATTTGAAATTTTTTTTTCAATTTTTTTTTTCAAAATTTTGACTTTGAAAATTAATATTTCAAAAACTATTTCTTAGAATAGATTTATTTAAACACAGAATGAAAGAGAAAGATATTGGCTTTTCAAAAACGTATCGCACAGCATTGTGAATGAAGCCGTTGATTTTAAATAATTTTTTTCCCATTTTAAGTCAGTTTTTTCGAAAATTGCCCCTCCCGGCTAAACGGAGGGGAATAGACCCCCACTCTCATACGATTTTTTTCTTGTCTCAACGCAACCTACACGCCCTAGCATTTTGTCGCATTGCTCATGACTCACCCTGTATAAGACTGAAGCAGTCCAATGCTGAAAATATATTTAACGAAATTGTTAGTTTTTTAAACGGAAACCAGATACCTTTGGAAAATCTTATCGGCCTGGCCACAGACAACGCGTCTGTGATGAGGGGAGAGCTAACGGGGGTGAAAACTCGACTTCAGGCTTTAAAAAAAGATATATTTTATTTAGGCTGTGCCTGTCATTCGCTGCATTTATGTGCATCAGCCGCAATAAAGAAAATTGAATATCAAATTGAGACATTTTTACAAGATGTTTATTTTTATTTTGCTCACAGTTCTAAACGAAAAACTGAATTTTGTGAATTTCAAGAAGCATTTAACCTTGAGATACATAAAATTTTACGTCTAAGTAAGACTAGGTGGTTGGAGCTCCAAATGGCTGTTGACCGCATTTTAGAGCAGTGGTTTGCGCTCATTAACTATTTCCATCTAATAGTTTTTGAAAAAAAAGGTAAAACACAAACGATTTCTAAAGCTGAAAAAATTTTAAGCAATTTAAATAATTCAGAAATTAAATTTTCACTTTTATTTTTGTCCTATATTTTGGAAATTATTAACAATTTTAATAAAGCTTTCCAGTCTGAAAAAACACAGATACACATTTTGCGGAAACGTGTGCTCATGGTCTTTAAAACCGTCTTATCAAACTTTGTTAGGGCAGAACTACTCGATGAATCTTCCATACAATTCGTGAATTATAAAGAAAAATCCAATTATTTAAATTTAAAACAGATGTTTTTTGGGTTAAAGTCAGCTTTGTATGAGGAAGAGTTAATCAAGAATCAAGATACGGACGCGGAAGTAGATTTATTTCAGACAAAAATGTATTTAGTTTCATTTTATGTTGAATTGTGCGATCAATTGAAACTTCGTTTTGATTTAACTGACAAAAAGTTAGAATTGTTAGAATTTTTGGATCCAAAAGTAATACAAACTGAAACATATCAGACAATCCTTCCACTTTTGAATGAATTTCCTTATTTTGATAATAATGCAACAAACATAGAAACTCTGAACTCCGAATTTAGAACGCTTATGGTTACCAAAAATATAAAAATGAACGACGACGAAGATGTTGTTGAGTTTTGGACGCGTTTACAATCTCAGAAAAATATATTAGAAGAAGATATTTTTAGGGTGTTGCCCAACTATATGCTCACACTAGCTAGTTTACCGCATAGCAGTGCAGCAGCCGAAAGACGATTTTCAGATTTCAATAACGTCAAAACAAAAAAAAAGAAATAGACTAGACATAAGTACCGCTTCTTCCCTTTTATTAATAAGAGAGTTTGTGGCTGGGCTGGAAGATTTTGAACCTCCCAATAAGTTATTGCGATATTTTTCAAAGTTTAAATATGTTCAGGAGGGCTATGTATTAAAAACCGATTAAATCCTTATCATATTCATATGCTTTATAATATTTTATGAATTTGTGTTATGTTTCCCTTAGAGGGGAATCTAATTTAATTTAAAACAGAATGTTCCTATTTATTTCAATATAATAATGTACCTACATAGTATGTACCTACTATATAATTAATATACCTATGTACCTAATTTATGAATTTGTAAGACTTGTTCTAGTCAATGTATGTTTTCGTTATATGGATTTAAAATAAAATGAAAATAAATTTGTTTTGTTTGTATATTTTTTTTTTTCATTATCTGCTACATATTTTACAAATCTACTTCATTTTTTTGGGCAAAATGTTTCACTTTTCGGGCTTAGCATTCTCATCCCTGCCTCCATATTCAAAATGTTCAACTTGTGTCGTAGTCGTGCGAAACTCTCGTCAACGAAGTAAACTCATTTTGAATTGAAATTTCCCACTCATTCTACAAAAGCACCACCACTCACCAGACCAGTACAGTACCATCATCAACTCGTTCAAAGGAGTTGGAAACGAAATGCTCCCATTGGAAGTATGCGCTTCGAAAAAAAAGTTAAATTTCTCATCAAGTTTTAACACACAGATTGTGTTCGATTGATGTTTGCCAATGCCAATGGCCGAATGGCAATGTTGTGTATGGTCATGGTGACGTGGTTGGTTAGGTTATCGACGTTGGGTGCTGGTCGTCGTTCTTGTCTTTCTGTTGCTATTTTGTTGGGGATGAACAAAAGTAAGCGAAGGTGTGCGGCTGTGCGCTGTATATTTTCTCTAATTATTTTTGGTCAAATGTGTATTGCCGTATGAGTAGATTGTTGTGTGGGGTGTTATAGGTAAAAAAGCTGTGAGGAAAATCTCAAAAATGCTTTAGTCGTGCAGTAAGAATATGAACGAAATGGGAATTTCTTATACAGACTTGTTCAAAGGAATGAGTTTCTTTTTGAGTGAAGGCGAACAAATATTTATTTAAATTAGTTTGCCGTTGCGGGTTGTTTAACTGAAACTGAAAGTAAAAATAACTGAAGTGAATAATATTCTTGATACGCTCTGTGTTCAACTATTTGTAAATAAAATGGCATCAACTAGTAACAATATTATTAATACTAATGAAAACAATAACTGTGATTGCATTATTGAAAAACTAATAAGCAAACCCTTTTATAAGTGGAATGTAATAGACAAGTCAGCAATAGTAATGACTGAAAGACCAACTCCCTTGCTTCCTGGCTTGAAAACAAAATTGTGCAATCAAAAAAAAAGTTTTAATAAAGAAACTGTTCGCAGTTTCCACCCCGAAACATACAAAAGGTATGAATTTATTACTGGTTGCAAAACCATAAACAAGTTGTTCTGCTGGCCATGTTTGTTGTTTAGACAATAAAAAGATAAAAATATTTGGAATTTTCTTGGATTTTCTGATTTAAATCATTTAAGTGACAGTTACGCTGAACATTTGAAATCGTGTTCCCATATAGACTCTTTGTATGCTTTCAAAACATTTGGAAAAGTTAGGGTTGATCTGCTTTTAGACAAAACTAAACAAAAAAGTGTTAATAAACATAATGAAAAGGTGAAGAAAAACCGCGAAATCATGAAAAGGTTAATTGATACAACTTGTTTATTAGGACAGTTAGAACTTCCGTTCCGAGGGCATGACGAGTCTGAAGAATCGCTCAACCAGGGAAATTATAGAGAGTGCTTAAATTATCTGGCAAAATATGACCCTATTCTCTCTAACCATTTGGAAGAAGCAACAGTATTTCGCGGAACATCAAGCGACATCCAAAACGATATTATAAAAGCAGTAAGTACTTTACTTTCAAGCGCAATTGAAAAGGAAATAAGGGAATGCACGTTTATTTCCATTTTAATGGATGAAACTTCCGATAACAGCAAAAAGTCACAGCTGTCAACAATGATCAGATTTGTTTCGAAAGCCGGTAATATAGAAGAACGGTTTCTGGGGTTCTCCGATGTAAGCGCCAACAAGTCTGCAGAAAGCCTTGCCGAACATGTTGTAAAAATTATCAATAGTTTGAATAGCGGCCAAAAATTAGTTTGTCAAACTTATGATGGAGCAGCAGTTATGGCAGGAAATCTATCGGGAACGCAATCCCGAGTCAAGAACAGTTTTCCAAGTGCCAGGTTCATTCATTGTGCAGCTCACAGGCTTACCCTATGTCTTCAGGATGTCTTAAAATATAATCCTAAGTGCCGGCGTTTTTTTGAAAGACTGACAAGTATGTCTAACTTTTTTTCGCAGTCGACAAAAAGGTGCGCACTGTTAGACGCTATAGTGCAAAAGCGATTTCCGAAAGCAGCACCTACCAGATGGAGATATAACTCAAAGCTTGTATCTGTGGCAAAGGAACACCGAGAAGGTCTCATAGAATATTTCAAAAAAATTGTGGATAGCACAGAGGAAGACGGAAATGATGCATCATGGGATTGCAATACGATAAATTTGGCACAAGGTTTTTTGCAATTTTTGTTTGATTTTGAGTCGCAATTGTCAATTACAATTTTTCATTCCATTTTTATTTTCACCGATTTTTTGTATAATGTCTTAGAAACGAAATCCCTTGATATAACATATTGTCTTAAATTCATTGCACAAACTAAAGAAAATATTAGTGGTTTAAGAGATAAGTTTAGCGAGTATTTTTATGAGACAAAACAATTGGACAGTATTGTATCTTCTTACCGAGTTAGACATGGAGTCGATGAAGAAACCGAATGCAGAAGACAATTTGTAGAAATCATTGACACAATAATTGCTCAATTAGAAAATAGATTCTCAGATCTCAAAGAACTTACGTTTGTTGGTTTGTTTGAAGAAAATAAGTTTAAAGATTTTAAAAGAAATTTTCCGAGTTCTCTTTTAAATCAATTAAATTTATCATATGGAGAATTTTTTGATATATCCGCTTTAAAAAATGAATTAATTGTTTTGTATAAACAGCAAGATTTTTTAAATTTAAATGTCAAGCAAATGTTCGAAAAGCTTCGGTATCATGACCTGGTTTCAGTTTTTCCTGAAATTTATAAGCTCTTCGAACTTATCCTCACGTTTCCATTAACAACATCATCTGTAGAAAGATCCTTCTCAACCCTCAAGAGAATAAAGACTTATTCTAGAACTAGCATTAGTCAAAGCAGGCTTTCCGAGCTTTCAATGATCAGCATTGAAAAAAAACTTTTGCGGGAAAAGCAACAGGAAGAATGTTTTTATGAAAATATATTAAAAATATTTATGGAAAAATCAAGGAGGTTTGACTTAGAGTTTAAGTAGGTAGGTATTACATCAATGTACAAGGTATATTAAAAATAAAATATATGATTAAAAATTATAAAAAAAATAAAGTGAACGACTGCATTTTTTATTCACGCGTCGCCACTGCTCAGGACGATTGCAGGTCATCCTGCAAAGTCATCATGCAAGTTATAAAGAGTGTCCTAAAAGGACCAAATATGTGAAATACTTAAAGCATATCAGGGACAGGGCTTCTGATCGAGTCAAACTCTTGCCTCAATTTCTAAATCATGATGATTTGCTTCTGAGCAATTACGAGTTCATTATTATTGTAGATTTTTACCAAATTTTTTATCTAGCACGAACAAAAAAAAAAACTTGGTCGGTTTATTTATTCTTCCAACTTATTATAATATAAAATAAAGTTGTATGATTAAAAGTACACCAATGTGTTTAATTGTGGGACAAGAGTAACCCACAAATTCGTGACACCGACGTGATGAAAAAAAGAAAACTGTACGCAACCACACCACCTAGCATTCAGCAGCAATACCGTTCAATGGAGCACCAACCACACACATAAGTCAACAAATTCGCATCGTTGGTTGGTGCGGAAATTATTGAACGATTTTTGTTTCTTGGCTTAAGCAACTCGACCAGCATAGCAGTGCAGTGCAACACAAACTACAACGGAGCAACACCACCACCGTCAGGGTTGCAAGAGCAAATAGTTTTTGTTGGAGGCATCACACGGAAGCAATTGGCGCATCAGGAGTAGCAAAGCTGGAGAGAAAAGGAAAGGGAAGTTTTAACTGCATGTGCACATACATAATATGCACATTTATACAATCCTCAAGCGGCAACAAAATTAACTGCATTCAGAACCTAGAATGAAACCTAGAACATAGAATAAAAAGTTATCATAAATAAATTCCTAATTAAAATTCTGTTTGTCTGCCTATTTATTTCCTTTTTAATTATCTGTAAGAATCGGTCCATCATTGACAATAGTAAATGACAATTGAAGGAGTATTGGAAATGGAATTCAACCTATGAATATAGAAGGAAATAAATTGGTGATGAAAAATTTTAAAGTCTAATTATAGTTAAGAATACAAATTTGTATACCTTACTTAATCGTGTACTTCTTCTTAAATAAAATGTTATCATAAATTATGATTAATTAAATAGTTTTGATAATTTGTTCGATGGGGTGCATGAAGGAGTATGCAACCTTATTTTTTTATATTTTTACGATTCTACAAAAAAATGCATATTATTCCGAAATCGCATCAACTTTTTTGGACTGAACGAAAGGATGTTTTTTTTTATTTCTCGTGATGAAAATTAGTGTAAATAAAACATCGATAGTTTTATCGATTAATCGATTGTTTTGAACTATCGGAATTATCGATAGTTGGAAAAAAACATCGATAGTCTGTTCAGTTGATGTGTTTTGTTTGTTTATATGTAAAAAGCGACGGCAGCAAGAAAAAAAAATATGAATAGAAAAAACCAATCTACGGTTTGGACTTTTTTCAACAAAAAAAGGGCAATTTTGCACATGCAATTTTTGTGGGCAGGGGTATAAACACTCTGGAAATACCTCCAATTTAAGAGACCACTTGAAAAGGAAACACGCTGATGATATAAGAAAAGAAACTGAGGGTTCATCCTCTGAAGCAGATGAAAATCAACTTGTGCCAGTACCAGTACCACCCAAAAATTCTAGAAATAGCATCAAAAATTATTTTCAAAGGAGTAAAAAATTCGATGCAAATTCCAAAGCAAAAAAGGAACTTGATGCTCTCTACGCACAGATGATCGCTATTGATATGCTTCCATACAGAAAAATAAGAGACCAAACCTCGTGGTCTGCTCTTCAATAGATTCAACAAATTTAAAATAACTAGTAAGAATTTGGAAAGCTCTAAGAAAATTTGTAGCTCTAAGAACAGGCACCTATATTCTTCTTAGTTGACGAGCTATTTGGCCGAGCACTCGCGAGCGTGTAGTTGCTGCCGATTAACCCGCATATCTTCAGTTTATTTCGAAAAGGGAAGTAAAAAACCATCTACAACCTGAGCTACAGATCTTTACAAACGGTTAGCAGAAAAGGTGTTTTGCATGAGTGTTGCCTCAACAATTCAAGACGAGTTAGGTGCAACGGGGTGTGAGAATGTGGCATTTGAGGATGTTAACACAGAAAACGAAGCTTAAAAGAAAAGGAAGTATAAAGAGGAACCTGATATCCGTTCCCTTATATATATATTCAAACAGAGCATAACGTAACCTTGAACCGCAAAGATATATGGATCACTATAATGTTGTTCATGAATTCGATTATTAATTATTTTTATTATTTGAAAAATCTACAAGATCAATGAGACTACAACTATAATGAAAAATGATTAACAGAAACATTTACCTCGAGTAATGTTAAAATGTTGAAGTTTGTAAAAGAAAATCCCTTTCTTATTTATTATTAAAGCTTCTAAGAGAAGCTGAAGAAAAGAAAAGTTTGAAAAGTCAGCCAAAAAAACAAGGTCCCAATGAACGCAAATTGAAGAAAAAACATTTTGTTTTACAGATGAAAGTAATAATATCATTATCTTCTGAAGAAGAAACTTTCAACTTCACACCAGCTGATGATGATCTGTAAGATTTAGCCTGGGGGGAAGCGGAAAATCAAGACGGCCCGGATGAAGTTGACATGATGGAAGTAAAGCAAATTCAAGTGGGAGAATTCATTTTAGCTTCTTTCAAGGGTGGAAAGAGAAACTCCATATAATTTAAGTACGTATGTCGAGTACAAGAAATCGAAGTCGTAGATGAAGAGCTAAAAGTTCAAGGTCTATCTTCTACTAATTCATCAAAAACCAATCCTAGAAAATGATGTCAGCTTTATCAAATTATCGCAAGTTATTGCAATGCTTCCATTACCGAAGGAGGCATTGGATGATGACGGGAGCATAATTTTTCAATTCGAAAAAATCGTCCCAGCAAAGGAAATTAATTGATAAGTTATTTATTTATTTTTTTAAAATATTTTTCATAACTTTTGCAATAAATTCTATACAAACCAAAATCCTTACATATTTTTCTCTTAGTTTTTCTTTCGATTTTTAAAATTTTGGGGTAATTGTAAACATTAAATTTATGAAAATTTCTCACAGTCCAGATTTTTATTTTATTTTCTAGCAAAACCTCCAGTATCTTCAACATTTAATGAAATCATGTATTGTTGGGTAAATATAAACCAACTATTTTAACACTAATTTTATTTTTTTTAAACTATTTGTTTTAAAATGTATATTCTAAAATGCCATACTTTCGTTTTCTTATTTACCATTTACCTTAGAGGTTTTTAATAAAAAAAAAATAAAAAATCGTGAGCTCAAAAATAAAAAAATAAATTAGATTTTATTTACATTTACCCACGTTGACCCTATATGATTTAAAATGAAACTAGATTACTAAGATCAATGTTCGTATTTTGTTTTAATAAAAAGTGAAAACAGAGCGCCATTAGATATCTGTAGCAGAGGTGTAACATTATAAACATAAATAAATATAACAATTGAGAAGAGAAACGTTCCATGGTTTTGGTGTTTTTTGGACTTTTGTGCTACTTGAGTATTTAGTGAGTGAAACCCGTAGGTTTTTTTTCAGCTTGAGAGTGTTTTTGAAATGTATAACATATATATATCGGACTAGTATTGCAATACTGTAGTAACTCAAAAAATGCCGATTTTGAGATAACACTGTAGTCAAACGTAAAATTAAATTCCCCACAAGTCAATAAAATCGCTGTTTTTATAGTGCAACAAACCACATAGAGATGTCAATAAGAGTCATTGTTTCTGATTGGCTGACGGTTGTAACCCTTATTTTCAATATTGCGTCATCTTCAGTTGCAATCGAAACTCGGAAGGGAACTGTATTAATTTGAGTTGTAACGTTGTTTCTGAATCAGGTAAGTTGAAGTAAGTTAATTATTTTGAGTTAAAACTTTTTAGTTGATTTAACTGTTAACAAAAAATTGGGATAATTGAAGTTCTTACCCTATTGTAGATTCACAAACATGCGATTTAAAATATTATTTTAACTTACGACTTTCTTGTCGGTTTATTAAGCAATTTTAGACTTAGTTCGATTTTGTTGAAGAACTTTTACTTTCCTATTTTTTGTGATAATTTGTAAACATTTAAACAAAAATACTTAATTGGTAATCATGGAGTTAGAAATCACACATGCGATGTTAATGAAAAAATTGTCAGGTCGTCACATTCTCTGTTTTGAAAGAAATTTTGAGTTACTACGTTTTTGTTGACATATAATGTTTATGGTGTTTAAATCAAAACATTACTTCCTTTTATTTGTAGATTAAGAATGCATCGTGCCAAATTGCTCGTAGAAATGGCTACAAAAGCCAAGACAAATAACAACCAGGAGAAAGAAAACGACAATCCGTACTCTAAAACGTCATCTTCTCCAGTTCTTCAAGAATTAAACATTGCACCAAGTACATCTTCAGTTCTTCAAGAATTAAACAATGCACCAAGTTCATCTTCAGTTCTTCAAGAATAAAGCAGTGCACCAAGTACATCTTCGGTTCTTCAAGAATTAAACAGTGCACCAAGTACATCTTGCAGTGTTGAGCAAAGGAAATATTATATTTCCCCTATGCGCAGTGATCATAGTGACTTTGATGATTCCGATGCTGACAATAATTTTGTACCCAGTCCAATAAGAAATGTTCAAAGTTCTATGCAACGTCTATTAACAAAACCGCCAACTCGTTCTTCATCAAGTAGCTCAACTTCAAGCAGCTCTTCTTCAAATAGTGCCAGTAGCTCCTCATCAAATAGCTCGGAAAATAAAGCAAATAATTCTTTGAATCCCGCTACATCAACATATGGACCAGCTGTTCAAAGTACTTCAGAGTCAAATATTGCTCCAGAAGTACAGGAGGAACACAGAGGCAGAAAGAGGGTAAGAAATCCAGAAAATTGGAATTGTAAAATCGCAAAAACCCTTCGCAACTCTGGCAAAGAGTACCAATCGAATACTAAAAAACAAGTACCTGCAAAAAAAAATTGGTCCGGCGTGTGGCGAAAAATGTAGGTTGAATTGCAAATCAAAAATAGAAGAGACATCAAGACAGAATATTTTTGAAAATTATTGGAGCTTGGGAGAGTTGCAGAAACAAAGGGAATTTATTATTCGACATACAAAAAAAAATTAAACCAAAATACAGATACTCATCCACTCAAAATTTTCGACAACTTAATACCGCATTTCATTTCCAGCTAAACCATATACATGTTAGAGTGTGCAAAACATTTTTTAAAAATACTCTAGCTATTAACGACAGAAATATTGCTACTGCACTTACAAAAAAACAGACTGGTTTTGTGCAAGAAGACATGAGAGGGAAACATGGAAAGCAACCTGATATGGAAACAGCAGTCTATAATAGTGTCAAGAGCTTTATCGATGGTATACCACGAATTGAGTCACACTATCTGAGAGCGCAGACGTCGCGAGAGTTTATTCAGTGTGATAAATCCTTAGCTGACTTATACCGTGACTATAAAGATAATCGCGAAAAAGAGAACCTGCAATATGCTTCTGCGTCATCGTTTAACCGTATCTTTAACAAAGATTTCAATATTTCATTTTTCACACCAAAAAAAGATCAGTGTGATCTCTGCGAAAGTTTTAAACACGCTGAAGAAGAAGAAAAACAAGAAATTGTTGCAAGTTATGAAAGCCACTTGAAAGAAAAAGAACTTTCTAGGAGAGAAAAAGAAAAAGACAAATCTCAGGCCGACAACACAATTGTTGTTGTTTACGACTTGCAAGCTGTGATGCCAATTCCAAAAGAACAAATTTCATTTTTATTACAAAAGTAAAATTAATTGTTTTAACTTCACTGTAAGCGATTTACATGCTAAAAACGTTGAATGTTACTTCTGGGACGAAACGGAGGGAAAACGAGGTGCCGTTGAAATTGGAAGTTGCGTAGTGAATTACATAGAAAAAATCACTCAAGCTAATGCTGATGAAGAACTGGACTTTATATTTTACTCTGATAATTGCTGCGGCCAGCAAAAAAACAAATATCTCCTTTCAGCTTACGCCTACGCAACACAAAAAATGAATCTAAAGAGTATCACACATAAATTTCTGATTCGTGTTCACTCTCAAAACGAGGAATGTGCACAGCGTAATTGAAAAACAAGTAAAGCGCTTTCTTAAATCTGGCCCAATCTATGTTCCTCAACAATACGTTACTTTAATACGTACTGCCAAAAAGTCAGGGGAGCCCAACAGAGTGAATGAAATGCTTCATGACAAATTTTACGATCTGAAAATACTCCAAGAAGAGTGGGGTAGCAATTTTAATATTAACGAAAAGAGAACACAAGTAAAATGGCACGACATAAAGTTACTTCGTGTTGAAAAAGAACATCCATTTTCTTTTTTCTACAAGAACTCGTATGAAGAAGAAAATTACCAAAAAGTTTTCGTACGCAATAAACGACCAACTGTTAATCAAAGTGTACTGTTCGCTACTAATTTGAAACCAGCATACACAGAGAATATTCCGCTTGCCGAAAATAAAAAAAAAAGACATAAACGAACTTATTGTAAAAAAAATTATTTCCCGATCGTATTACGAGTCTTATTTTCAAAAAATAATCAATTAAATAAACATAAACATAAACGTGCTTTATCTACTTAACTTCTAACAAGAATGAATTATTTATTATTTATTTTATATTTTTTTATTTTTCTATATAATTTATTTGTTTATTTTTGTTGGTTTATTGTGAAAGTTTCATTTTGTTATTTTTGCTTTTTTATATTCAAAACATGTACAAAATATTGAAATAAAATATGAACTTTATTTTTCTTGAAAACATTGTCTTTTATTATCTGGTTTTATCGCTCAATTTCTTAACTTCTTTGGGAAAATTGTTGCTCTGATGGTAACTAATAAACTTAACTCAAAAAGTATCACAGAAAAACCTAATTTAAAATTGTAGTAACTCAAAGTTTGTCAACTATAACGACATAACTAAAAATAAAACATCTTTCTGAAAACTTCACTAAGTGCAATATAGTCTTTACTTAAAATTGCTAAATATTTCAACAACCAGTTATTTTAAAAATAAATGGCAAATAGAACTTATCTTCAATTTAAAACCTTTAGTTTATAAAATAATAGTTTTTATTATATCTGTAGCAGGAAGTTAATAATCAGTTTTTCGTCGATTATGAAAAAAGTTGAATTTTGAGTTACAACAGTATTGTAATACTAGTGCGATATGTAACACGAAGGTAAATTCCTTGAAATCAATAAAAAAAAAAAAAAAAAAATCTCGACCAAAATATAAATAGCAGATCAAGACAAGTTTAGTCAAATCGTCACCAAAATTTGAGGAAAAAAATACAGAAGTTTTTTTCGCACTTGTTTTAAAAAATTTCCGCATATACGAAAAAACAGTTGGAAATTTGATGTTCTTCTTTAACTTTTTTGGTAAAAAAATAAAAAAGGTCGAAATTTTCGTTGTGAAGCCATATCCGTGCGAAGTAGCAACGTTGAAAATCGGATTCAGCGACACCCTTTACATAAATAACAAGTAAGAAAAAAACGTCTGTATTTTTTTCCTCACCAAAACACCAATTGACTGGACTAAAGATCAAAATTTAAAGTCAACATTTAATCTCGAGCTCTTATAAGAAGATGTTGGCCTACAAGATTAACTAGTAGAAAATAGAAAGCACTCGTTAGCGAAAAAAAGTATAAAATTCAAGAGATGTTGTTGCAAATTCAAATTATGTATAATGGGAAAGTAATCACATAAAACTTTATTAATATATCGAAGTCACTGTTAAGTATTAATTATTATATTTAATTTCAATACGTTTCTGATTATGTTTAAATATTTCTTCTGGCTGTGAAAGGAAATAAAGTTATTTTCGAATGATTTAATTAGTATACCGGTAATATTAAATTATTAAAATAATCTAATCGTATTAAAAGTTAATAAACCTGCTTATCATCATAATGCTTTTAGTTATCAAATAAAAGATGTTTAAAGTGCATGGTCATAAAACACAGTAATTGTAACAGTTTTTGTAATTAAATTTGATTCGATGATTCGATTCTGTTCAAAAATAAATTATATCTCTTTCTAATATTTATCTGTCCAAACTCACATGTAGAACAAAACAAAATTAACGACCTTAGAAATAAATTAAACACACAAGTTATTATTACAATTGGACTACTTAAACATACACTATATTCGATATTAAATATTTTCTAGCTAATCAGTCTTGTTGATTTTATAGGAGATATTATCTTATAAAAAAAAAATATTTTGTATGTACAGAGAAGTGTTTTCTTTTAAAAAAAAAACTTTTCTACTTATTTCTTATTTTTTGTTTTCCTCGAAAATCTAACAAACTTAAATAAATATTTAATAAATAAATGACTTACTTTATTGCATTCAACACGGGTGGTGATATCATATTCATTTGTATTTGTTTTGTTTGTTCTTTGCGAAAGCACATTCTGGTGCGGAAGCAGAGAAGTATTTAATTTTCTTGTCCTGGTCTAACTGGAACAAGTGGCGTGAAAATTGAATTAATATCGAGAGTTTCTTGTAGCACTCTAAATGACGAAATGAATACTAATTTAACTCTTTCGAATGTATCATAGTCGTACACAGATCTGGCAGTATTTGTGAGATCAAATGGTTCTGAAAATAATTATTAATAATATTTTTAATTAAAACATTTGTGTTAATTTTTTACCTTCTATGCACAACTCTTTCCATTGATGAATATCATTTTTAATTGATTTTGCATTACGACAATATTCGACTGGAATTAATGCTCCTGTTCTTATAGAAATGGCATATTGAGCGTAACTAAAAAAAAAAGAAAATAAATTAAACAAATAATTTTAAATAAACTATATTGTGTACAACTTACTTAAAACTACTAAAATACTGTAGGAACTGCAGGAATAACTGGCCAATAGATTGTTGGTTTTGCGACTCATATGGACCCATCGTTTCATTCATGTCCACGTATCCGAAATCATTTGTTCGTTGCTGTAACTTTGACAATGTTTTAATTTTCTTACATACACATACAAATTTATAACTTACACTGAACTGAAACTTATCAGGATACATTTCATGTAGACAAGGCAGAACGGGAGGGCTCACAGCACATTGCAAAAAATGTATTACCATCAATACCAGGGAATAGCTTGATATTGTCATGGTTTTTGCATTGTTGATGTTGTGATATTGAGCCCATAGTTTTGTAACTAGAACAAGCGGTCGCAGTCTCCAATCGACTAAAAAATAAAATAATAACAACAATTTTTATGGTGTAATTAAATGTTTTATAACGAGAGCAGTTCTATTTTCTTCTTCCTTTTTTTTTTTTTGAGGTCACAATTATCAGTCATTGTAAAAATTTACACTTGAAATTTACCTATGAGGTTTAGCGATTGGTTGTTGTCAAAATAATTTTATTTATATATATTAATTATCCCTTGAACTATCATAATATTTAAAAAAAAATCTGATCTGCTGTCATAAGGGGGGAATAGATAAATCTATATAACAATAAATGAGTCAAGTGACATTTTAACACCTTGCAGTTTCCCAAAAGCGTCCATACGAGCTCTAGGGTTACGCGATACAACCGGCGATAACCTACTAATGCCCACTTGCTATGCAATGTTCTAATAGTTGACCAAACAGAAATTATCGGATTAAACGAATTCTGCGGGCCAGCAAAGTAATGCAACAGATTTTTCAAAATATGACAAAAAGTTGGAACGGACGAAGCTACGAGGTGGAAGAGTTGATGAAGAGAAGGCAATTAGACATCTTGTGCGCCCAAGAAAAAAATCCGGAATAGTGGAAACAGGGCCCGTTTTTAGTATGTGAAGGCTAAAACATATTAGATGTTCTGTCTTGGCGGTACTTACTTAATGTCGTTTAGGCTATTTCAAAGTTTAGTGACCGTTTGATTACCTGGAATTCCGATACAAAAAATGGTGCGCCATATTGTCAGATCTTATTCTCTCAAAATCGAGAGTGAGAAAGGATAAACTTTTGTTCGTGGCAGAGATTTAAATGGACACAAGATGATGTAAAGAAAAACATTCACGTCAAAAATAACATCTTAGGCAAAATAAACCACGACCAACTCAGCTGGTACTGTCATTAACTAAGGAGTATGATATAGCCAAAAGGCTATATCATACAACATTCCGTTAAAAACGCCAATGAGAGGAAGGACTTAGAACTCCTGAATGAAACAAATGCAACGGTACGCATTGACTAAGCCTCAGAAATTGAAAAATAACCGAAAAGCTTGTCGGCGAACCCTAAAAGCGGATCTGTTTGTGAAATCCTGAATTAGAAAAGTTGTGATCCCAATCAAACTGAAAACATCGTCGAAAAAGAAGAAGAATGAAATACCGAAAATTACAAGTTTACTTACGTTGAGAATAGCAAAACAGCAAATGTGTGTTTTTGATGCCAACACAATTGTTGTAATTCAAATCAACTTCGAGATTATGTACTCTATCTTTAAATCGTAGAATAGGAACTTTAGCTTCTATAAGATTGAACATTTCAAATTCGCCTAAAAGAAATACATAAATAATTAAGTTATTTTAAAATAAATTTAATTACCAGTTTTAATTAAAAAATCTCTTAAAAGAGTTAGATTAAATAACGCTTCCATTCTTTGATCTATTGTAGATATTGCTCTTGATGTAAGACACATATCGATATCAGATGTATCTGCACCAAATCCAGACATCGTTGATCCAACTAAATAAAGGCCAAATCGGGAATATGAACTCTAAAACGAAAAATTAAAAATATGTAACTAGTGAAACATAACTAAAAGAAGAGAAATTTATTATTTTATAAAATTATTAGATTATATTATTGTTTGGAAGTATGCATAAGCATAAGTTCACTTAACTTTTGTTTTATACCTTTCAAATTGCTTTGAAAAACACACGTTATAAACTAACGCCACTCAAGGCAACAGGGATAAGTATAGTCAGGGATTAGTGTTGTTGCTTATTTGGTTTTTATCTGTTTTTATATTTACACTAGCTGACCCGGCCGCGCTTTGCTGCGGCTTCATTGTATCGCTTTTAAGTATTAGATATTAAAATTGGTATGGTTAAGGAGGTGATTGTTAAGGAATGATAAAAAATTTAAGATAAGTTTTAATGAATAAAAAATGTTGAATTTATTATTAATTTAATTGTGATTTAACAAATAGAGTTATTTTATTCTAATTTGAAGCATTCAGGGTTAAAATTAATTAAGAACTAAATATTAAACAATGTTTCTTGTTAATCTATCCTTCGCTAACACAAATAAATTTGACGGTTTTTCAACACGTGAGCATAAAGCTGTCCGTGGGAGAAACACGGATTCTCCAAGTCCAAGCCACAAATCGTCATTGTCTGCCCTTGCGATTTATTTATCGTCATCGCGAAAGCCGAACGAATCGGGAATTGTAACCTTTTGAAAGGTATTGTAGATTCGGACGGTATCATGGGTATTCGAGGTAACAGGACAACTTCTCCTTTGAACTTTCCAGTCAATATCTTTGCTTCAAGTACGTTTCCGGTAATTCTTTTGATGACTAATCGTGTACCGTTGCATAATTTTGGTGGATTTAAGTTGCGCAAAAAAATGACTGGTGAACCAATTTAAACACGGAGCTTGTGTGGCGGCATTCTTGGCATATCCAGAGAACATCGTCAACATCGACACTTCAAAACCACCTTGTTTTGCATCTACAGCCAACATAATTCCATCGTAAATAATTTTTTTTTTCAGCTGTCAATAATGGCTTATTATATGCAATAATCGCAGCTAAGTCAACTTTTCGATTGATATGCTCTCCCCTCGCTTGCTCTAATGAAGAGAGCCATGAGTGGTGAATAAAAATCCGGGGTTGGCATCAAATTTCCTCATTTTTAAAAATTCACCTCCTTATTTTAGTGCAAACCATTTTAAGCTAAAATGCCAATAAATTTTATTACTCCCTACGTACCTTCTAAGATACATTTCTTGTTATTCTCATTATGAGGCCTAAAGCTAATACTTAAAAAGATGGTTTCATTCTTATTTTTGTTTTCAATAACATATAATGTAGTACAAAAAATTTTAGTAACATATGTCGTAAAAAAAAAATTAAGTGGTAACCCTGAGGAACGCAGAGAATCGCACATAGCTTTTGTACGTTTCATTTTTTTTTTGTTTGCTGTAATGCAAATTTATTAAAAGTTGAATTATAAATTAAATAATAAAAATTAAGGAATAAATAGTATCCTATCTTAGGAACGCCAGAGAAAGAAAAATTATAAAAAAAAATTGTGAAAATCGATTAGATAGTTTCGGTGTTCATCGTGTGCAACATCGTGACGCTTGCTTTAATTATAATAAGAAGATGTTTAAGTCTACAAGATTAATGCTGGTATACGCAAGGACTACGTTTCGTCTGCGACTATCTTTTTAATTTGTATATATTTGGTGTAAAACTATTAAAAATAGTCATGATGTTTTTTGTCTTGCTTATTGCATGGTCCCTCGCCTGAAACTATTCCAATTTAATCATCATTTTACCCTAGTCGCTTACAATGGACGTACAGTGAAATACAGAGATTATCCTTAAGCCACACACACTATATAGTGTGAATTGTTTTATGCTGCTCATATTTTTTTCAAATTCTAATAAATGTATATATACATATTTTGTGCTTAGAAATTCAAAATCAATGTTCTCGATAACTTATTTCATCTTTTACCTGATTTGCTATACACTAGCTCTATGTCAAATCATATTAAGAATATTCGAAATCCCCCGTTTGTATGTTTGTTCGAAATACACTATTTTATATAACTCTTTCGGAGATTGAACCGCGAACTTATAATTTCTGTGTAAATACTTATCGTTCCTGTTAACAGGTTGTTGGTCGTTCGCTCAAACACTTTTCCTAACTGAAGGCGTGAAATCGCGTAAGTTGATAATACATATAACATATTTGATAGTCACTTGTGATTACATTGAGTTTTCCGTCTGTGTAAGGAGATCACACCTAGTTATGTAATAACTAGTCACATTGCCACAAAAATAGATATTAAATGTCAACTTCATGTGTCTGGACACTTGATTTTAAGACTTTTTTATGATATTTTTTTGCTACGGAAATGACGCCATTTTACGGCCTACTATTGTCCTAAAATTGTTTAATATCTGCATATGTTAACCAATTTCAAGGTTCTGTAGTTAATCTATGAATAAGTGAATAAAGGAATCTACACAAATAATTATAAAAACATATCTAAAATCATTTCCGTAACTGTAACTCGCAGGTTACGGAAATGGTTATCAACATGAAATATAGAATGATTTTTTTTCAAATTTGGCATAAATAATTGTGCAGCAGAACTTTATTAAATTGATACAAAATCAACTTTATATATTTTACACACAAAAAGTTATACTATCCACGGGAAATGACGAACTTGTGGAACATGCAATGAATACAACCACTGACTTATAAATTACACACCAAACTGATTATTTACCTGTATTTTCGAATATAATTTAAAGAAAATATGATTGATTATTTTTTTTTATGTTGGATGTAACCAAATGACGGCCGTTAATACGAATTTGAAAGCGTTTTAATTTTATGTACGGTAATGATGCAAATATCTGGAGCCACGTGTTTAAAACCTTCCAGTTAGATTGTTTTAAATGATTACGTTTTCTTGTTTGTATAATTGTGATCATTCTAATTTTCTTGAAAGTGGAACTTTGCCATCTTAAGATTTTTTTCAAATTTATGAACAACAAAAAGAACCTTTTCTGTGTTGAAACGAGGTGGGGAAACGTTACGGCAATGATGTTTGGGAGGAAAATGCTTAATTTATATGCCAAATTGATTGAAAATATTTAAAACTTAAAAGTGGATGTAACGTGGAGGCTGGTAACGCTGTTAAAGACCAAGAAATATTTTAAATTATTTTAATACTTTAATCGTTTTCGACTGGGAACACGAAAAGGAGCTTTTAGTGGAGAATCACCCATATAACGTATTCATATAAAACATCTTCAAACAATTAAATTTTCATCAGAGTCAGAGGCCCCTATTGTGATATTGCTGGTCGACAATCGATAACAAGCGATCAAAATTAATATTGCGATTATCGATTATAATCGGCTGTCGTCGATTTGGCGATAGCTCTTTTTTGTGATCGTTGCCGTGTTTGCTCATGATAAAACAATTATTTGTAGACAATGTTAAATGTCTGATAAAAAAAAGTCAATGCGTTTTATAATTATTATTATAAAACGAATTAAAAAAAAAGCAGCTGAATATAAAAGGCATCTCTTTTTTGCCTCCGTTTTCTGATATTTTTTAACAGCAATTTTTGCATTTTATTCTCCAAACTCAGAATCACAAAACCACAACTATATTGTAAGAATATAGAAGAATATAGCAAATATTGGTCGGCCGACTTTCTTCTAAAACAATTTTGTGATCGCTGGTCGACAACCTCAATAGGGGCCAGAGTCACAGATGATTATTTCCACCGGTTGAAAACCGAGTCTCCCTCTTCTGCCAACATATCGAAATAGAATAACGAAGATGAAAACTAATACACACAACTTTTTAAATTTGAAGTCTAAAAAAGTATGACAAAATACTAGCCGTGTTTCGGCGTGAAGTGTTTACGCAGCAAACAATAAAAATGGGCATGTTCACTTTTAACCCGTTTTTAGTTTTGGAAATGATGGCGTTGCTAATGGTGTGGTGAAAAATGTTTTTTTTATCATAGACAAGCACCAAAACAAATTAAATTTACCGGAAATCTGAACCGGAAATACAATGAAGTATTTAAAATTTTAAATTTCACCTGAAGATGACCCTTTTAAAGGACTTTTTTTGCTGTTTGTATGAAAATTTCAACCGACTGGCGATCCATATCTCGTAGGTCGATGGTCCAAATTTTGGCTTAAAAACGACACCAAAGTTTAACTTCCGGAACTCGAAAAAATAGGGCATAAAAATAATTATTTAAAATATTGGGTGATATGATATACACAGTGCAAAATACTTGAATTCATCTTGCAAGTATTAAGAGACGAACATTTTTCTCCACCTCATTTGCAGCGCCTTATACACTTCAATAGTTAATCCATTCACATCCACTTTATGTTTACTTGTGATTGCTGACTTATTTATGCACACTTTCGGTGTTTGTTGGAATTATCATGCAAAATTTTACTGAGCTGGCTAATTCACTTGACGAAGAAACACGGCTACTACTATAATGACAAAACAGTACATGTAAACAATATCCACTTTTCTTATCCAATCAACAAGTTGTTGGCATCTTCTTATTATATATAAAGCAAGCGTTGTTGCACACGATGAACACCGAAACTATCTAACCGATTTTCACAATTTTTTTTTATAATTTTTCTTTCTCTGGCGTTCCTAAGATAGGATACTATTTATTCCTTAATTTTTATTATTTAATTTATAATTCAACTTTTAATATATTTGCATTACAGCAAACAAAAAAAAATGAAACGTACAAAAGCTATGTGCGATTCTCTGCGTTCCTCAGGGTTACCACTTAATTTTTTTTTTACGACATATGTTACTAAAATTTTTTGTACTACATTATATGTTATTGAAAACAAAAATAAGAATGAAACCATCTTTTTAAGTATTAGCTTTAGGCCTCATAATGAGAATAACAAGAAATGTATCTTAGAAGGAAAGTTCAGTTTTCAAACAATTATTGCTAAATTTATGGGAAAATCCTGTACGTGTATCAAAAAGTTGAAGGTAAGACCGCACATAACGACACTGCCCTTCAGCGGATCTTCGACATTGGAAACTTCTAATTAGGTACGTCTAATTAGGTACGTGCGGAGTTATAAAATTTATTGGCATTTTAGCTTAAAATGGTTTGCATCAACATAAGGAGATGAATTCTTAAAAATGAGGAAACTTGATGCCAACCCCGGATTTTTATTCACCACTCATGGCTCTCTTCATTAGATCAAGCGAGAGGAGAGCATATCAATAGAAAAATTTTTCTCTTTGTCTTGCATTTTTAAGACGCCTTTAGAATTTATTTGGTACAAAATGGGACTTTAGTTTAATGGCCCTTTTTGGTGAAATTGAAAAATGCCATTTCAAGATTCAACAACCCAATAAATATTTAAAAGTGTTTGGAGAAACTGGCCATAAATCTATTAAAAAAAACACCTCACTGAATTTTTTACATTGTACCAAAAGCTCGACGTTTTCGGCCGATTTGCCAAAACACTGATATATACCGATGTTCCATGGTATTTTGTTTGGAACATATCGAGTAAAAGATGGGACCCGCGTAAACAAGGAGTACCGCATCCGTCCATCCCAGGCATATTTAAATCTATGGGCCTATTATTTCAAAATCCATACTGCTGGTCATTAAGAAGCTTTCATTCTTCACGTTATTTTGTAAGCTGATAACTTATAGTATAAATGAAGGAATTGCTTTTCCATAGCCTTAAAAAAGAAGGGACGTACATAAGTGTGCGGCTTTTCTAGCGGAGTCTGCATAATTGCTGTTTTCTATACCATCAGACAAGTAAAATTAATGAATTAATAATAGTGTCCCCATATTAAGTCAAATGATAATTTTCATTCTACAGATTTTTCCCCTAGGCTTGTTGCCCTAAAATATTTTAATACGTGAAGAACTTTTGGGGAGGGTAATTCGTCCTATTCTATCTGTTAACGTCCAAGATGTGTATTTCTGTTTTAAAGTTAAATAATATTTAAAGAAAATCTAGCGAATTTTTGTATTTAGAGATCTTTAAGTCATCTTGCAACTGTCAGAGTACGCAATCGAAAATAACAGAAGAACAAAATAAATTCATAAAATGTCAACTAGTTAGAGTCAGTGTGGAACTAGTCTTAATTATGACTCAGGGGATAGAAATAATGATCTGTGATACTTCAAGCATACATAAATGAGAGATTTAATTAATAGACTAGTACCTGTACTAAACTACTAACTAACCGTGTCCAATTTGTAATCAAGGGAACTAAAATCAAATGTAAGAGTAAAGCTATTCGATCTATATTATTCTGTAGTTTCGAAAAATTGCTGTCTCTGAGCAAAAGAATTTTCAAAACATTTTCCAGCCCAATGCCTTGTTTCTAATTATTATTTCTAAAACTATTATTAAATAAAATATTATCGTACCTTGATAATGATATACAAATAACGCCAAAGTCGCATTTTTCGCTTGAATGTATCTTCAGTTTGTTGTGCGGTAACAAATTTATTCCAAATGCCTTGCGACAAATTATCCCATTTTGAGCATGTCAACAGGTTGCGGGGCACTTCTTTGATTTCCACAAGATGTGATCGGGCAAGAAATCTATCTGGAGGGGTAAAGAAAAACTCATTCGTAACATGAACCGAACGAATATTGTTATGAATATAATTGCGACCTCTTCCTCCTCGAAATGAACTGCGATGTGTTTGACTAAAAACGATATAAATGTTTTTTTTTTTTTTTTTTTTTTTCATAAATAAATTAGAAATTATATTTTCTCACCTCTTTTTGATCTGCTGTTGTTGATATTCGGCATTTTCATTTGGAGTGTAAGTTCCATGTGCACTAAACAAGAATTGTGCATGCAATGCCGGTATCCAATGCGATAAATTCTGTTCTGATCCATAGAAATGTGTCAAAGGCAGATCATCTTCAGAAAAGGATGTTGGAAAATTTAAATGAGATCCAATGTGAGGCGGTGGGTGATTATAAGGAACATCTGTAGACGATATAGATGACGATGATGACGAAAGAAAATTATTTCGATGGCTATTACTGTGTTTTTTTCCACAGCTGGAATTAGATGAATCGGATTCATAGCCCTCGCTGGCTACTCGAACATGTGAGCCACTCTCTGGACTGATCACAGTATCAACTTTTCCCATTCCTGAAATTTGAGTGTGTGTATTCATTGGAAGTAGATTTGTCAACATCGTTGTATTTGACACCTGTACCGAATTATCTGATTTCGGACTGGAAGACTGTGATGTACTATTTCCATCCCAGTATCTATTATTATTGGGATCGGTTGTGACATAGGTGAGATTGTGAAGATTTTGATGGTTCTTAACCCGAGGAATCATTTGTGTATTACCCGAGTCTGAATTGTGCTTCGGTATCCCATTTGAAATATTTTTGTGACCATTAGGGCCGCCATTATTCCATGATTTCGATTGATTTCTATTACGATGATAAGTGGGTGTGTTTCCATTGGAATTATTTTCATTTGGAGACTTTTGGTAAGAATAAGATACGGGAATGTAACTATTGCGTTTATATAGAGGCGGGTAATGGTTGTAAGGCGACGAATAACATTCTCCGCCAGAATGATGGGTGTTATTTATCAATATCGGAATATCATAACTCGGGTATTCATTATACATAGGCGAATGAACTTTTGGACTATATTTATGCTGAACATGATCCATCAGAATGGTTCGGTGCTCTGGCGGTGGTATATCCTGATAGATGATTTGCTGCCCTTGGACAATCATATTTTGCGTACTTCTAGTCGGAGATACAGTAGCACTGCTACTGTACACATGGTGATTGTTTACCATGTGACAAGAGTCACCAACTCCTGTCATTTGTACACCAACAGAATGCAAAAATTCAAGTGAATACGAACTCGGTGAGACAGGTGCCGAAGATGAAACTACTGATGTTGCACAATTAGGCTCTGTATAGGCAGCTGGCAATTGTTGATTGCTGGGTATATTGTTTGATCCGGCGTTGCTACTGCTGACCACCATCATAGGGACCGGTGAATGTTTATTATTATAATCAGTTTGATGTGGCTTTCTACGATGATGAGTTGATGCAGATCCGAACCGAATCGCTACTCGGCCCTTGTTATTGATACTATTATTAGTACCAATATTGGCTGTGGTTGATGATGATGTTGAAGATGTTGACGACGACGATGACGACAAAGATGAAGACGATGAAACTGATGTGTTTGAATTAGCTGCAGGTTTTTGAAACGTTGACGTACACATTATATCATTTGCAATATTTTTACTGACTAAGGTATCACAGCAGCTTTTTGGTACCAAATTGTTTGTGTCACTGCAATTATTGGTGTTTGTGTTATTTTTAGTAACAATATTATTGGTGCTACTAACACCACTTGTGGGTATGTAAATGTTTTGATTTTTAATCGTATTGCTATTATTATTTTTTGTAGAGCATGTTATGTTAAATTGAGGATTAAGTTTTTTACGATTGTTCGTTGCATAGGACTGATTATTATTATTAGTATTGTGATGATTTTTATTTGTGACACACAAATTATTATCACTATTATTGATTGTTTGATTTTTTTGATTTTTCTTTCTATTGCCGTTATTGTTGTTATTATTGTGATGATGTGTTACATTATTTTGATATTTGTGTGAAAACTTTGGTTGTTTTTGATATTTTATCATTGGTGGTGTGTTGTCACTCTTACATGCAATTGCATCATTAGCAGTTAAAGGAATAATCTTTAAATCTGTGGCGAACATTATATTTTATATATATGTAATGGCAAAGATGTACTCGGTATTATTATTTAATGTAAAAAGGATTTAGGAAAATATCTTGAATATTTGTGTATCTCTGATGGCCCCTGCGTTTATTTTGTTTTATAAAATTACCTTCACCTTGTTCGCATTTGGTGTTAATATATTTGAGCAGCACATAAAATCACAAATTCTTAAAATTGAAAAACATGTCCTGTTTTAAACATCAATTCTTTATTCAATGGCTTTTTTATTAGCGTTTTTAAGAACGTCTTTGAAAACGTTTTTGATTATTGACTGCAAATAAAATAATTATAAATACAAATTAATTTTCGTTGTTTTTTTTTTTTTTTTTTTTTTTGAGAGAGAGAAATTGTATTTAATTTCTACGTATGTTTACCGAGATTTTATGATTTTTTACAGACAACCAAATAAACGAAGTTGGGTTCGCCAAATGGGAGAACTATTAAAAATTAAATATGACATTGCAGGACGAGAAGAAAAAAATTAATGAAAAAACCAGAGAGCTGTATAGAAAGAAATACAGAGCACGACTGGGTCGCACAAACTGGCTCTTGCGGCAAGTTACCTTCTTACTATAAGAACATTTTTTTTTTTTTGCATTTTCAAAAAAAAAAATCGTGTGCTTTAAACCACACAACTGAAGTAAAACAGCGATGTATCTTGAATTTTCATCATTAAACGCTTTCATTAAATTTTACAAAGTATTAGTTAAAAAAATATTATTATCTCACTTTGATGGATTGCTTAAGATATAAAAATCGATGTATCTTGGCAATAGATTTTTGAATGGGAAAGACATATAGTGCATTTCAGGTAATGCTTTCGGTGCTGGCAAAATTAATTGGTTTGTTGTCAATGTTTGGCCAAAATGGCAAATCAAACAAATCAAATCAAATCAAACAGTGGTAGCTATACCCAGAGTTAGAACAGAATATTTTAGAAGATTTATAACTACAATAAGTCCAACAATCTTTAAAAAACTGCTAAAGGTTCTTGGTGCAGTACTGAATATCCACGGTTCTTGATAAATTTTATTTTGTATCTAGTTGTTTTATTATTTTTTTTCCTATGAATATCTACAATTTTTGTATTGAATTCTATAATAGAACTATTTTAATAATGTACATATATTGTATAAATTGTATCCTTGATTAACATGAATAAATTAAACTAAACTAAAACTAAACTAAATATAAAATAAAAAGCTTAGTACCAAATCATCTTGATCAAATATGATAAAATACCTTTGTAGTATATTGTTATTAAAAACACTACTAGCATTAGTTGGTGACACCATTAGGATGTGCTTGCCGTCTACTGCTCCAATGCAGTTAGGGAACTGCCATCATTCATCAAACTGTTGTGCCACCTTCTTCCATTCTTTTTCCATATTCAACATCTTAATTTAAAAAAAATAGAAGAAGATTCAGTAAAAAATGTATTTAATGAGATTTGAATACTTATACTTTAATATAACAGACAAAAGCTTCATAAATGGCGTCGAGATCTTTCGGAACTTTTGTTCCAATTGTATTGTATGTAATAAGAATAATTTATTGCAGGGACAGAAAATTGTCACCAGTAGCCAAAAACCGAAGGGTGAGTAGCAACCGATCTTATGCGGCAACACTTGATCTCATATTTGTGTTTTTTTTTTTCGACACGACAAATCCAGTTAATGATCGAATTGACTGGCGGACATATGAATAAAACCACGATTTAGCTCTGTTTCAACAATAATTTTGCACAACAGCCTTCTGTTTTGCGAAGCATCAATCAATCTTTCGCCCTCACACGGATGGGCGGTGAAATGAGCAAATGCACTGTAAAGCGTGTGAACACCTTGCAAATGATTTACAACATTTGCACACTCGTTTGCAAGCAAGCCATTTGCACGTTGATTGCAAATGCATCATGGGTCAAACTCAAGAACCTCCCTCGGACCGCAACTGAGCCTGCGTCATCGACAACGCCGCCATCGTCACTGTCCCGAGGGCGTTAGCAATCACACAGAAGACGGCGCGGCGTCTCCGACGCCACCGTTCCGACAATGCCGCCCACAACACCTTCCGGACCGCATAACGGGCAACACCGATTGGGCCACACACCCGACATCGTATTTGACGACGCCGGCCGCGCCACCGACCCTACCGCATAACCGACGACGCCGCCCCGACCGCAAAGCCGACGACGCCGCCCGCGCCACCGTCCCGACCACAAAACCGACGACGCCGCCCGCGCCACCGACCCGACCGCATAACCGACGACGCCGCCCTCACCAACGTCCCGACCGCAAAACCGACGAAAAAAAAAACTATTGACATTAAAAATATAAAAATTATGTTGTTAACAAACCTCTTGTCTTGCTTCTTTCTTGGTTTTGCCTTCTATGAGAGGCATTGTGTATAGAAATAACGCAATTGCAAATGGTTCGTGTGAAATGTATTCACACGCAACTGTGCAAATCGACGATTTCAATCTTCTACTCGGCCATATTGAATGAGATAGACGGGACCATCCGTAAAGGATAGGACCCGATACAAATGTTCCATAAAAACAATATCTAAAACGAAAAATAAACAATGAACCAATTCCATAAACTATGAACCAATTCAATAAAATATGAACCAATTCAATAACAAAAAAAAATCAATCTTAAACGAAATTCAACAAAAAAATTATTTCTTACCTCATGCATCTGTTCCAATCATAATTCTTTAAATTTTTTTTTCCAATCAAAGTTTCCTCTACCAAACTGGAACAGGGCCATAAAATTCCAGCCGAAATCATCCCTCCAACTATTTTATTTTCTTTAAATTTCTTTATCAATCTTTTAAACATCTTGATCTTGAAATATTTATTTTTAAATGATTTAATATATTTTGACAATTAGGTACTTCAATTCGATGAAATATAAAAAATGAGTTACTGATTTTCTTATCGAATTTTGTTTGCAAGTAAAAATCTGTTTTCCGATTTGTCATATTTTCTCAAAGTTGGTGTCAAAATTCAGAATTTGACAGAATTATATATTCTGGTCTTATTTTTTTTGTAATTTTTGGCCTATCTTGCTTCCCCATCGAGATACGGCGCTATTTGCATATGTACCATAATACCGTGGTGGTTTTATGAATATAGGCCAAAAATAGCAAAATTTACGGGTTTCTAAGGGGAGAAACAATATCGAGGCGCACACATAGGTAACCTTCAAAAGTGCATAAAACCACCACGGTATTATGGTAAATATGCAAATAGCGCCGTATCTCGATAGGGAAGCAGTTTTTCAGGGGAGAAACAATATCGAGGCCCACACATAGGTAGCCTTCAAAAGTTCATAAAACCACCTCGGTATTATGGTAAATGTGCAAATAGCGACGTATATCAATGGGGAAGCAAGATAGGCCAAAAGTAACAAAATTTACAGATTTCTAAGGGGAGAAACAATATCGAGGCGCACACATAGGTAGCCTTCAAAGGTGCATAAAACCACCACGGTATTATGGTAAATATGCAAATAGCGCCGTATCTCGATGGGGAAGCAGTTTTTAAGGGGAGAAACAATATCGAGGCGCACACATAGGTAGCCTTCAAAAGTGCATAAAACCACCTCGGTATTATGGTAAATGTGCAAATAGCGACGTATATCAATGGGGAAGCAAGATAGGCCAAAAGTAACAAAATTTACAGATTTCTAAGGGGAGAAACAATATCGAGGCGCACACATAGGTAGCCTTCAAAGGTGCATAAAACCACCACGGTATTATGGTAAATATGCAAATAGCGCCGTATCTCGATGGGGAAGCAGTTTTTCAGGAGAGAAACAATATCGAGGCGCACACATAGGTAGCCTTCAAAAGTGCATAAAACCACCACGGTATTATGGTAAATATGCAAATAGCGCCGTATCTCGATGGGGAAGCAGTTTTTCAGGAGAGAAACAATATCGAGGCGCACACATAGGTAGCCTTCAAAAGTGCATAAAACCACCACGGTATTATGGTAAATATGCAAATAGCGCCGTATCTCGATGGGGAAGCAAGATAGGCCAAAAGTAACAAAATTTACAGCTTTCTAAGGGGAGGAACAATATCGAGGCGCACAAATAGGTAGCCTTCAAAAGTGCATAAAACCACCACGGTATTATGGTAAATATGCAAATAGCGCCGTATCTCGATGGGGAAGCAAGATAGGCCAAAAATAACAAAATTTACGGCTTTCTAAGGGGAGAAACAATATCGAGGCGCACACATAGGTAACCTTCAAAAGTGCATAAAACCACCACGGTATTATGGTAAATATGCAAATAGCACCGTATCTCGATGGGGAAGCAAGATAGGCCAAAAGTAACAAAATTTACGGATTTCTAAGGGATGAAACAATATCGAGGGGCACACATAGGTAGCCTTCAAAAGTGCATAAAACCACCACGGTATTATGGTGAATGTGCAAATAGCGCCGTATCTCAATGGGGAAGCAAGATAGGCCAAAAGTAACAAAATTTACAGATTTCTAAGGGGAGAAACAATATCGAGGCGCACACATAGGTAACCTTCAAAAGTGCATAAAACCACCACGGTATTATGGTAAATATGCAAATAGCGCCGTATCTCGATGGGGAAGCAGTTTTTCAGGGGAGAAACAATATCGAGGCGCACACATAGGTAGCCTTCAAAAGTGCATAAAACCACCACGGTATTATGGTAAATATGCAAATAGCGCCGTATCTCGATGAGGAAGCAAGATAGCCCAAAAATAACAAAATTTACGAGTTTCTAAGGGGAGAAACAATATCGAGGCGCACACATAGGTAGCCTTCAAAAGTGCATAAAACCACCTCGGTATTATGGTAAATGTGCAAATAGCGACGTATATCAATGGGGAAGCAAGATAGGCCAAAAGTAACAAAATTTACAGATTTCTAAGGGGAGAAACAATATCGAGGCGCACACATAGGTAGCCTTCAAAGGTGCATAAAACCACCACGGTATTATGGTAAATATGCAAATAGCGCCGTATCTCGATGGGGAAGCAGTTTTTCAGGGGAGAAACAATATCGAGGCGCACACATAGGTAGCCTTCAAAAGTGCATAAAACCACCACGGTATTATGGTAAATATGCAAATAGCGCCGTATCTCGATGGGGAAGCAAGATAGACCAAAAATAACAAAATTTACGGGTTTCTAAGGGGAGAAACAATATCGAGGCGCACACATAGGTAACCTTCAAAAGTGCATAAAACCACCACGGTATTATGGTAAATATGCAAATAGCGCCGTATCTCGATAGGGAAGCAGTTTTTCAGGGGAGAAACAATATCGAGGCCCACACATAGGTAGCCTTCAAAAGTGCATAAAACCACCACGGTATTATGGTAAATGTGCAAATAGCGACGTATCTCAATGGGGAAGCAAGATAGGCCAAAAGTAACAAAATTTACAGATTTCTAAGGGGAGAAACAATATCGAGGCGCACACATAGGTAGCCTTCAAAGGTGCATAAAACCACCACGGTATTATGGTAAATATGCAAATAGCGCCGTATCTCGATGGGGAAGCAGTTTTCAAGGGGAGAAACAATATCGAGGCGCACACATAGGTAGCCTTCAAAAGTGCATAAAACCACCACGGTATTATTGTTATGCAAATAGCGCCGTATCTCGATGGGGAAGCAAGATAGGCCAAAAATAACAAAATTTACGGATTTCCAAGGGGAGAAACAATATCGAGGCGCACACATAGGTAACCTTCAAAAGTGCATAAAACCACCACGGTATTATGGTAAATATGCAAATAGCGCCGTATCTCGATGGGGAAGCAAGATAGGCCAAAAATAACAAAATTTACGGCTTTCTAAGGGGAGAAACAATATCGAGGCGCACACATAGGTAACCTTCAAAAGTGCATAAAACCACCACGGTATTATGGTAAATATGCAAATAGCGCCGTATCTCGATGGGGAAGCAAGATAGGCCAAAAGTAACAAAATTTACGGGTTTCTAAGGGGAGAAACAATATCGAGGCGCACAAATTAGTAGCCTTCAAAAGTGCATAAAACCACCACGGTATTATGGTTAATATGCAAATAGCGCCGTATCTCGATAGGCAAGCAAGATAGGCCAAAAATAACAAAATTTACGGATTTCTAAGGGGAGAAACAATATCGAGGCGCCAACATAGGTAACTTTCAAAAGTGCATAAAACCACCACGGTATTATGGTTAATATGCGAATAGCGCCGTATCTCGATGGGCAAGCAAGATAGGCCAAAAATAACAAAATTTACGGCTTTCTAAGGGGAGAAACAATATCGAGGCGCACACATAGGTAACCTTCAAAAGTGCATAAAACCACCACGGTATTATGGTAAATATGCAAATAGCGCCGTATTTCGATGGGGAAGCAAGATAGGACAAAAATAACAAAATTAACGGGATTCTAAGGGGAGAAACAATATCGAGGCGCACACATAGGTAACCTTCAAAAGTGCATAAAACCACCACGGTATTATGGTAAATATGCAAATAGCGCCGTATCTCGATGGGGAAGCAAGATAGGCCAAAAATAACAAAACTTACGGGTTTCTAAGGGGAGAAATAATATCGAGGCGCACACATAGGTAACCTTCAAAAGTGCATAAAACCACCACGGTATTATGGTAAATATGCAAATAGCGCCGTATCTCGATGGGGAAGCAAGATAGGCCAAAATAACAAAATTTACGGGTTTCTAAGGGGAGAAACAATATCGAGGCGCACACATAGGTAACCTTCAAAAGTGCATAAAACCACCACGGTATTATGGTAAATATGCAAATAGCGCCGTATCTCGATGGGGAAGCAAGATAGGCCAAAAGTAACAAAATTTACGGGTTTCTAAGGGGAGAAACAATATCGAGGCGCACAAATAGTTAGCCTTCAAAAGTGCATAAAACCACTACGGTATTATGGTAAATATGCAAATAGCGCCGTATCTCGATGGGGAAGCAAGATAGGCCAAAATAACAAAATTTACGGGTTTCTAAGGGGAGAAACAATATCGAGGCGCACACATAGGTAACCTTCAAAAGTGCATAAAACCACCACGGTATTATGGTAAATATGCAAATAGCGCCGTATCTCGATGGGGAAGCAAGATAGGCCAAAAGTAACAAAATTTACAGGTTTCTAAGGGGAGAAACAATATCGAGGCGCACACATAGGTAACTTTCAAAAGTGCATAAAACCACCACGGTATTATGGTAAATATGCAAATAGCGCCGTATCTCGATGGGGAAGCAAGATAGGCCAAAAATAACAAAATTTACAGATTTCTAAGGGGAGAAACAATATCGAGGTGCACACATAGGTAACCTTCAAAAGTGCATAAAACCACCACGGTATTATGGTAAATATGCAAATAGCGCCGTATCTCGATGGGGAAGCAGTTTTTCAGGAGAGAAACAATATCGAGGCGCACACATAGGTAGCCTTCAAAAGTGCATAAAACCACCACGGTATTATGGTAAATATGCAAATAGCGCCGTATCTCGATGGGGAAGCAAGATAGACCAAAAATAACAAAATTTACGGGTTTCTAAGGGGAGAAACAATATCGAGGCGCACACATAGGTAACCTTCAAAAGTGCATAAAACCACCACGGTATTATGGTAAATATGCAAATAGCGCCGTATCTCGATAGGGAAGCAGTTTTTCAAGGGAGAAACAATATCGAGGCCCACACATAGGTAGCCTTCAAAAGTGCATAAAACCACCACGGTATTATGGTAAATGTGCAAATAGCGACGTATCTCAATGGGGAAGCAAGATAGGCCAAAAGTAACAAAATTTACAGATTTCTAAGGGGAGAAACAATATCGAGGCGCACACATAGGTAGCCTTCAAAGGTGCATAAAACCACCACGGTATTATGGTAAATATGCAAATAGCGCCGTATCTCGATGGGGAAGCAGTTTTTAAGGGGAGAAACAATATCGAGGCGCACACATAGGTAGCCTTCAAAAGTGCATAAAACCACCACGGTATTATTGTTATGCAAATAGCGCCGTATCTCGATGGGGAAGGAAGATAGGCCAAAAATAACAAAATTTAGGGATTTCCAAGGCGAGAAACAATATCGAGGCGCACACATAGGTAACCTTCAAAAGTGCATAAAACCACCAAGGTATTATGGTAAATATGCAAATAGCGCCGTATCTCGATGGGGAAGCAAGATAGGCCAAAAATAACAAAATTTACGGCTTTCTAAGGGGAGAAACAATATCGAGGCGCACACATAGGTAACCTTCAAAAGTGCATAAAACCACCACGGTATTATGGTAAATATGCAAATAGCGCCGTATCTCGATGGGGAAGCAAGATAGGCCAAAATAACAAAATTTACGGGTTTCTAAGGGGAGAAACAATATCGAGGCGCACACATAGGTAACCTTCAAAAGTGCATAAAACCACCACGGTATTATGGTAAATATGCAAATAGCGCCGTATCTCGATGGGGAAGCAAGATAGGCCAAAAGTAACAAAATTTACGGGTTTCTAAGGGGAGAAACAATATCGAGGCGCACAAATAGTTAGCCTTCAAAAGTGCATAAAACCACTACGGTATTATGGTAAATATGCAAATAGCGCCGTATCTCGATGGGGAAGCAGTTTTTCAGGAGAGAAACAATATCGAGGCGCACACATAGGTAGCCTTCAAAGGTGCATAAAACCACCACGGTATTATGGTAAATATGCAAATAGCGCCGTATCTCGATGGGGAAGCAAGATAGGCCAAAATAACAAAATTTACGGGTTTCTAAGGGGAGAAACAATATCGAGGCGCACACATAGGTAACCTTCAAAAGTGCATAAAACCACCACGGTATTATGGTAAATATGCAAATAGCGCCGTATCTCGATGGGGAAGCAAGATAGGCCAAAAGTAACAAAATTTACGGGTTTCTAAGGGGAGAAACAATATCGAGGCGCACAAATAGTTAGCCTTCAAAAGTGCATAAAACCACTACGGTATTATGGTAAATATGCAAATAGCGCCGTATCTCGATGGGGAAGCAGTTTTTCAGGAGAGAAACAATATCGAGGCGCACACATAGGTAGCCTTCAAAGGTGCATAAAACCACCACGGTATTATGGTAAATATGCAAATAGCGCCGTATCTCGATGGGGAAGCAAGATAGGCCAAAAATAACAAAATTTACGGCTTTCTAAGGGGAGAAACAATATCGAGGCGCACACATAGGTAACCTTCAAAAGTGCATAAAACCACCACGGTATTATGGTAAATATGCAAATAGCGCCATATCTCGATGGGGAAGCAGTTTTTCAGGGGAGAAACAATATCGAGGCGCACACATAGGTAGCCTTCAAAGGTGCATAAAACCACCACGGTATTATGGTAAATATGCAAATAGCGCCATATCTCGATGGGGAAGCAGTTTTTCAGGGGAGAAACAATATCGAGGCGCACACATAGGTAGCCTTCAAAGGTGCATAAAACCACCACGGTATTATGGTAAATATGCAAATAGCGCCGTATCTCGATGGGGAAGCAAGATAGGCCAAAAATAACAAAATTTACGGCTTTCTAAGGGGAGAAACAATATCGAGGCGCACACATAGGTAACCTTCAAAAGTGCATAAAACCACCACGGTATTATGGTAAATATGCAAATAGCGCCATATCTCGATGGGGAAGCAGTTTTTCAGGGGAGAAACAATATCGAGGCGCACACATAGGTAGCCTTCAAAGGTGCATAAAACCACCACGGTATTATGGTAAATATGCAAATAGCGCCGTATCTCGATGGGGAAGCAAGATAGGCCAAAAATAACAAAATTTACGGCTTTCTAAGGGGAGAAACAATATCGAGGCGCACACATAGGTAACCTTCAAAAGTGCATAAAACCACCACGGTATTATGGTAAATATGCAAATAGCGCCATATCTCGATGGGGAAGCAGTTTTTCAGGGGAGAAACAATATCGAGGCGCACACATAGGTAGCCTTCAAAGGTGCATAAAACCACCACGGTATTATGGTAAATATGCAAATAGCGCCATATCTCGATGGGGAAGCAGTTTTTCAGGGGAGAAACAATATCGAGGCGCAAACATAGGTAGCCTTCAAAGGTGCATAAAACCACCACGGTATTATGGTAAATATGCAAATAGCGCCGTATCTCGATGAGGAAGCAGTTTTTAAGGGGAGAAACAATATCGAGGCGCACACATAGGTAGCCTTCAAAAGTGCATAAAACCACCACGGTATTATGGTAAATATGCAAATAGCGCCATATCTCGATGGGGAAGCAGTTTTTCAGGGGAGAAACAATATCGAGGCGCACACATAGGTAGCCTTCAAAGGTGCATAAAACCACCACGGTATTATGGTAAATATGCAAATAGCGCCGTATCTCGATGGGGAAGCAAGATAGGCCAAAAATAACAAAATTTACGGCTTTCTAAGGGGAGAAACAATATCGAGGCGCACACATAGGTAACCTTCAAAAGTGCATAAAACCACCACGGTATTATGGTAAATATGCAAATAGCGCCATATCTCGATGGGGAAGCAGTTTTTCAGGGGAGAAACAATATCGAGGCGCACACATAGGTAGCCTTCAAAGGTGCATAAAACCACCACGGTATTATGGTAAATATGCAAATAGCGCCGTATCTCGATGGGGAAGCAAGATAGGCCAAAAATAACAAAATTTACGGCTTTCTAAGGGGAGAAACAATATCGAGGCGCACACATAGGTAACCTTCAAAAGTGCATAAAACCACCACGGTATTATGGTAAATATGCAAATAGCGCCATATCTCGATGGGGAAGCAGTTTTTCAGGGGAGAAACAATATCGAGGCGCACACATAGGTAGCCTTCAAAGGTGCATAAAACCACCACGGTATTATGGTAAATATGCAAATAGCGCCATATCTCGATGGGGAAGCAGTTTTTCAGGGGAGAAACAATATCGAGGCGCAAACATAGGTAGCCTTCAAAGGTGCATAAAACCACCACGGTATTATGGTAAATATGCAAATAGCGCCGTATCTCGATGAGGAAGCAGTTTTTAAGGGGAGAAACAATATCGAGGCGCACACATAGGTAGCCTTCAAAAGTGCATAAAACCACCACGGTATTATGGTAAATATGCAAATAGCGCCATATCTCGATGGGGAAGCAGTTTTTCAGGGGAGAAACAATATCGAGGCGCACACATAGGTAGCCTTCAAAGGTGCATAAAACCACCACGGTATTATGGTAAATATGCAAATAGCGCCGTATCTCGATGGGGAAGCAAGATAGGCCAAAAATAACAAAATTTACGGCTTTCTAAGGGGAGAAACAATATCGAGGCGCACACATAGGTAACCTTCAAAAGTGCATAAAACCACCACGGTATTATGGTAAATATGCAAATAGCGCCATATCTCGATGGGGAAGCAGTTTTTCAGGGGAGAAACAATATCGAGGCGCACACATAGGTAGCCTTCAAAGGTGCATAAAACCACCACGGTATTATGGTAAATATGCAAATAGCGCCGTATCTCGATGGGGAAGCAAGATAGGCCAAAAATAACAAAATTTACGGCTTTCTAAGGGGAGAAACAATATCGAGGCGCACACATAGGTAACCTTCAAAAGTGCATAAAACCACCACGGTATTATGGTAAATATGCAAATAGCGCCATATCTCGATGGGGAAGCAGTTTTTCAGGGGAGAAACAATATCGAGGCGCACACATAGGTAGCCTTCAAAGGTGCATAAAACCACCACGGTATTATGGTAAATATGCAAATAGCGCCATATCTCGATGGGGAAGCAGTTTTTCAGGGGAGAAACAATATCGAGGCGCAAACATAGGTAGCCTTCAAAGGTGCATAAAACCACCACGGTATTATGGTAAATATGCAAATAGCGCCGTATCTCGATGAGGAAGCAGTTTTTAAGGGGAGAAACAATATCGAGGCGCACACATAGGTAGCCTTCAAAAGTGCATACAACCACCACGGTATTATGGTAATGCAAATAGCGCCGTATCTCGATGGGGAAGCAAGATAGGCCAAAAATAACAAAATTTACGGATTTCCAAGGGGAGAAACAATATCGAGGCGCGCACATAGGTAGCCTTCAAAGGTGCATAAAACCACCACGGTATTATGGTAAATATGCAAATAGCGCCATATCTCGATGGGGAAGCAGTTTTTCAGGGGAGATACAATATCGAGGCGCACACATAGGTAGCCTTCAAAGGTGCATAAAACCACCACGGTATTATGGTAAATATGCAAATAGCGCCGTATCTCGATGGGGAAGCAGTTTTTCAGGGGAGAAACAATATCGAGGCGCACACATAGGAAACCTTCAAAAGTGCATAAAACCACCACGGTATTATGGTAAATATGCAAATAGCGCCATATCTCGATGGGGAAGCAGTTTTTCAGGGGAGAAACAATATCGAGGCGCACACATAGGTAGCCTTCAAAGGTGCATAAAACCACCACGGTATTATGGTAAATATGCAAATAGCGCCGTATCTCGATGGGGAAGCAAGATAGGACAAAAATAACAAAATTTACGGCTTTCTAAGGGGAGAAACAATATCGAGGCGCACACATAGGTAACCTTCAAAAGTGCATAAAACCACCACGGTATTATGGTAAATATGCAAATAGCGCCATATCTCGATGGGGAAGCAGTTTTTCAGGGGAGAAACAATATCGAGGCGCACACATAGGTAGCCTTCAAAGGTGCATAAAACCACCACGGTATTATGGTAAATATGCAAATAGCGCCATATCTCGATGGGGAAGCAGTTTTTCAGGGGAGAAACAATATCGAGGCGCACACATAGGTAGCCTTCAAAGGTGCATAAAACCACCACGGTATTATGGTAAATATGCAAATAGCGCCATATCTCGATGGGGAAGCAGTTTTTCAGGGGAGAAACAATATCGAGGCGCACACATAGGTAGCCTTCAAAGGTGCATAAAACCACCACGGTATTATGGTAAATATGCAAATAGCGCCGTATCTCGATGGGGAAGCAGTTTTTCAGGGGAGAAACAATATCGAGGCGCACACATAGGTAACCTTCAAAAGTGCATAAAACCACCACGGTATTATGGTAAATATGCAAATAGCGCCATATCTCGATGGGGAAGCAGTTTTTCAGGGGAGAAACAATATCGAGGCGCACACATAGGTAGCCTTCAAAGGTGCATAAAACCACCACGGTATTATGGTAAATATGCAAATAGCGCCATATCTCGATGGGGAAGCAGTTTTTCAGGGGAGAAACAATATCGAGGCGCACACATAGGTAGCCTTCAAAAGTGCATAAAACCACCACGGTATTATGGTAAATGTGCAAATAGCGCATCTCAATGGGGAAGCAAGATAGGCCAAAAATAACAAAATTTACGGCTTTCTAAGGGGAGAAACAATATGGAGGCGCACACATAGGTAACCTTCAAAAGTGCATAAAACCACCACGGTATTATGGTAAATATGCAAATAGCGCCATATCTCGATGGGGAAGCAGTTTTTCAGGGGAGAAACAATATCGAGGCGCACACATAGGTAGCCTTCAAAGGTGCATAAAACCACCACGGTATTATGGTAAATATGCAAATAGCGCCATATCTCGATGGGGAAGCAGTTTTTCAGGGGAGAAACAATATCGAGGCGCACACATAGGTAGCCTTCAAAGGTGCATAAAACCACCACGGTATTATGGTAAATATGCAAATAGCGCCGTATCTCGATGGGGAAGCAGTTTTTAAGGGGAGAAACAATATCGAGGCGCACACATAGGTAGCCTTCAAAAGTGCATAAAACCACCACGGTATTATGGTAATGCAAATAGCGCCGTATCTCGATGGGGAAGCAAGATAGGCCAAAAATAACAAAATTTACGGATTTCCAAGGGGAAAAACAATATCGAGGCGCGCACATAGGTAGCCTTCAAAGGTGCATAAAACCACCACGGTATTATGGTAAATATGCAAATAGCGCCGTATCTCGATGGGGAAGCAGTTTTTAAGGGGAGAAACAATATCGAGGCGCACACATAGGTAGCCTTCAAAAGTGCATAAAACCACCACGGTATTATGGTAATGCAAATAGCGCCGTATCTCGATGGGGAAGCAAGATAGGCCAAAAATAACAAAATTTACGGCTTTCTAAGGGGAGAAACAATATCGAGGCGCCAACATAGGTAACTTTCAAAAGTGCATAAAACCACCACGGTATTATGGTAATGCAAATAGCGCCGTATCTCGATGGGGAAGCAAGATAGGCCAAAAATAACAAAATTTACGGATTTCCAAGGGGAGAAACAATATCGAGTCGCGCACATAGGTAGCCTTCAAAGGTGCATAAAACCACTACGGTATTATGGTAAATATGCAAATAGCGCCGTATCTCGATGGGGAAGCAGTTTTTAAGGGGAGAAACAATATCGAGGCGCACACATAGGTAGCCTTCAAAAGTGCATAAAACCACCACGGTATTATGGTAATGCAAATAGCGCCGTATCTCGATGGGGAAGCAAGATAGGCCAAAAATAACAAAATTTACTGATTTCCAAGGGGAGAAACAATATCGAGGCGCACACATAGGTAACCTTCAAAAGTGCATAAAACCACCACGGTATTATGGTAAATATGCAAATAGCGCCGTATCTCGATGGGGAAGCAAGATAGGCCAAAAATAACAAAATTTACGGCTTTCTAAGGGGAGAAACAATATCGAGGCGCACACATAGGTAACCTTCAAAAGTGCATAAAACCACCACGGTATTATGGTAAATATGCAAATAGCGCCATATCTCGATGGGGAAGCAGTTTTTCAGGGGAGAAACAATATCGAGGCGCACACATAGGTAGCCTTCAAAAGTGCATAAAACCACCACGGTATTATGGTAAATATGCAAATAGCGCCGTATCTCGATGGGGAAGCAGTTTTTAAGGGGAGAAACAATATCGAGGCGCACACATAGGTAGCCTTCAAAAGTGCATAAAACCACCATGGTATTATGGTAATGCAAATAGCGCCGTATCTCGATGGGGAAGTAAGATAGGCCAAAAATAACAAAATTTACAGGTTTCTAAGGGGAGAAACAATATCGAGGCGCACACATAGGTAACCTTCAAAAGTGCATAAAACCACCACGGTATTATGGTAAATATGCAAATAGCGCCGTATCTCGATGGGGAAGCAAGATAGGCCAAAAATAACAAAATTTACGGGTTTCTAAGGGGAGAAACAATATCGAGGCGCACACATAGGTAACCTTCAAAAGTGCATAAAACCACCACGGTATTATGGTAAATATGCAAATAGCGCCGTATCTCGATGGGGAAGCAAGATAGGCCAAAAATAACAAAATTTACGGGTTTCTAAGGGGCGAAACAATATCGAGGCGCACACATAGGTAACCTTCAAAAGTGCATAAAACCACCACGGTATTATGGTAAATATGCAAATAGCTCCGTATCTCGATGGGGAAGCAAGATAGGCCAAAAATAACAAAATTTACGGGTTTCTAAGGGGAGAAACAATATCGAGGCGCACACATAGGTAACCTTCAAAAGTGCATAAAACCACCACGGTATTATGGTAAATATGCAAATAGCGCCGTATCTCGATGGGGAAGCAAGATAGGCCAAAAGTAACAAAATTTACAGATTTCTAATGGGAGAAACAATATCGAGGCGCACACATAGGTAACCTTCAAAAGTGCATAAAACCACCACGGTATTATGGTAAATATGCAAATAGCACCGTATCTCGATGGGGAAGCAAGATAGGCCAAAAGTAACAAAATTTACGGATTTCTAAGGGATGAAACAATATCGAGGGGCACACATAGGTAGCCTTCAAAAGTGCATAAAACCACCACGGTATTATGGTGAATGTGCAAATAGCGCCGTATCTCAATGGGGAAGCAAGATAGGCCAAAAGTAACAAAATTTACAGATTTCTAAGGGGAGAAACAATATCGAGGCGCACACATAGGTAGCCTTCAAAAGTGCATAAAACCACCACGGTATTATGGTAATGCAAATAGCGCCGTATCTCGATGGGGAAGCAAGATAGGCCAAAAATAACAAAATTTACGGATTTCCAAGGGGAGAAACAATATCGAGGCGCACACATAGGTAACCTTCAAAAGTGCATAAAACCACCACGGTATTATGGTAAACATGCAAATAGCGCCGTATCTCGATGGGGAAGCAAGATAGGCCAAAAATAACAAAATTTACGGCTTTCTAAGGGGAGAAACAATATCGAGGCGCACACATAGGTAACCTTCAAAAGTGCATAAAACCACCACGGTATTATGGTAAATATGCAAATAGCGCCATATCTCGATGGGGAAGCAGTTTTTCAGGGGAGAAACAATATCGAGGCGCACACATAGGTAGCCTTCAAAAGTGCATAAAACCACCACGGTATTATGGTAAATATGCAAATAGCGCCGTATCTCGATGGGGAAGCAGTTTTTAAGGGGAGAAACAATATCGAGGCGCACACATAGGTAGCCTTCAAAAGTGCATAAAACCACCACGGTATTATGGTAATGCAAATAGCGCCGTATCTCGATGGGGAAGTAAGATAGGCCAAAAATAACAAAATTTACAGGTTTCTAAGGGGAGAAACAATATCGAGGCGCACACATAGGTAACCTTCAAAAGTGCATAAAACCACCACGGTATTATGGTAAATATGCAAATAGCGCCGTATCTCGATGGGGAAGCAAGATAGGCCAAAAATAACAAAATTTACGGGTTTCTAAGGGGAGAAACAATATCGAGGCGCACACATAGGTAACCTTCAAAAGTGCATAAAACCACCACGGTATTATGGTAAATATGCAAATAGCGCCGTATCTCGATGGGGAAGCAAGATAGGCCAAAAATAACAAAATTTACGGGTTTCTAAGGGGCGAAACAATATCGAGGCGCACACATAGGTAACCTTCAAAAGTGCATAAAACCACCACGGTATTATGGTAAATATGCAAATAGCTCCGTATCTCGATGGGGAAGCAAGATAGGCCAAAAATAACAAAATTTACGGGTTTCTAAGGGGAGAAACAATATCGAGGCGCACACATAGGTAACCTTCAAAAGTGCATAAAACCACCACGGTATTATGGTAAATATGCAAATAGCGCCGTATCTCGATGGGGAAGCAAGATAGGCCAAAAGTAACAAAATTTACAGATTTCTAATGGGAGAAACAATATCGAGGCGCACAAATAGGTAGCCTTCAAAAGTGCATAGAACCACCGCGGTATTATGGTAAATATGCAAATAGCGCAGATATGCCAAAAATTACAAAAAAAATAAGACCAGAATATATAATTCCGGCAAATTCTGAATTTTGACACCAACTTTGAGAAAATATGACAAATCGGAAAACAGATTTTTACTTGCAAACAAAATTTGATAAGAAAATCAGTAACTCATTTTTTATATTTCATCGAATTGAAGTACCTAATTGTCAAAATATATTAAATCATTTAAAAATAAATATTTCAAGATCAAGATGTTTAAAAGATTGATAAAGAAATTTAAAGAAAATAAAATAGTTGGAGGGATGATTTCGGCTGGAATTTTATGGCCCTGTTCCAGTTTGGTAGAGGAAACTTTGATTGGAAAAAAAAATTTAAAGAATTATGATTGGAACAGATGCATGAGGTAAGAAATAATTTTTTTGTTGAATTTCGTTTAAGATTGATTTTTTTTTGTTATTGAATTGGTTCATATTTTATTGAATTGGTTCATAGTTTATGGAATTGGTTCATTGTTTATTTTTCGTTTTAGATATTGTTTTTATGGAACATTTGTATCGGGTCCTATCCTTTACGGATGGTCCCGTCTATCTCATTCAATATGGCCGAGTAGAAGATTGAAATCGTCGATTTGCACAGTTGCGTGTGAATACATTTCACACGAACCATTTGCAATTGCGTTATTTCTATACACAATGCCTCTCATAGAAGGCAAAACCAAGAAAGAAGCAAGACGAGAGGTTTGTTAACAATATAATTTTTATATTTTTAATGTCAATAGTTTTTTTTTCTTCTAGGTAAGAAGCAAATTTATTGACACCTATAAAGCGTCGTTAATGGTCTGGCCTGCTTTTCAGATTATTAAATTTGGATATATACCGGAACGGCATCAGGTAGGATTCACCTCCATTATAAGTTTATTTATTTGGACCCCATATCTCGCGTATAAACATCACCAAAAATTATTAAATAACGACGTGGTGTAATTCGGAGGGCGGTGCGGTCGGTGACGTGGTTGAAGCGAGCAGTGATGCGGGCGGCGCGGCGTCGTCGGTTATGCGGTCGGGTGGCACGGGCGGCGTCGTCGGTTATGCGGTCGGGTCGGTGGCGCGGGCGGCGTCGTCGGGTTTGCGGTCGGGACGGTGGCGCGGGCGGCGTCGTCGGTTTTGCGGTCGGGACGTTGGTGCGGGCGGCGTCGTCGGTTATGCGGTCGGGTCGGTGGCGCGGGCGGCGTCGTCGGTTTTGTGGTCGGGACGGTGGCGCGGGCGGCGTCGTCGGTTATGCGGTAGGGTCGGTGGCGCGGACGGCGTCGTCAAATACGATGTCGGGTGTGTGGCCCAAGCGGTGTTGCCGCATAAGATCGGTTACTACTCACCCTTCGGTTTTTGGCTACTGGTGACAATTTTCTGTCCCTGCAATATATTATTCTTATTACATACAATACAATTGGAACAAAAGTTCCGGAAGATCTCGACGCCATTTATGAAGCTTTTGTCTGTTATATTAAAGTATAAGTATTCAAATCTCATTAAATACATTTTTTACTGAATCTTCTTCTATTTTTTTTAAATTAAGATGTTGAATATGGAAAAAGAATGGAAGAAGGTGGCACAACAGTTTGATGAATGATGGCAGTTCCCTAACTGCATTGGAGCAGTAGACGGCAAGCACATCCTAATGGTGTCACCAACTAATGCTAGTAGTGTTTTTAATAACAATATACTACAAAGGTATTTTATCATATTTGATCAAGATGATTTGGTACTAAGCTTTTTATTTTATATTTAGTTTAGTTTTAGTTTAGTTTAATTTATTCATGTTAATCAAGGATACAATTTATACAATATATGTACATTATTAAAATAGTTCTATTATAGAATTCAATACAAAAATTGTAGATATTCATAGGAAAAAAAATAATTAAACAACTAGATACAAAATAAAATTTATCAAGAACCGTGGATATTCAGTACTGCACCAAGAACCTTTAGCAGTTTTTTAAAGATTGTTGGACCCATTGTAGTTATAAATCTTCTAAAATATTCTATTCTAACTCTGGGTATAGCTACCGTTGTTTGATTTGATAAGAACGCATAGCATTGTGTTAATGGGCATTGCAAACTTAGAATACAAATTATTGTAGATATCGGGCGCAACGGACGGCATTCGGACGATGGAGTATTTAACCATAGCACTTTTGGTCAAACATTGACAACAAACCAATTAAGTTTGCCAGCACCGAAAGCATTACCTGAAATGCAATACATGTCTTTCACATTCAAAAATCAACTGCCAAGATACATCGATTTTTATATCTCAGGCAATCGATCAAAGTGAGATAATAATATTTTCTTCACTAACACTTTGTTAAATGTAATGAATGCGTTTAGAGATGCGCTCACATACCCAAACGAAATGTATTTTTCATGTCGAAAAAATAAACGAAACACTTCTTGCAAAACAAACAATCAATTTTGATCAAAAAAATCATAAAATTAATTCATTTAGGTATACTGTTCTAAATGATAAAAAACTTTGTTTGACACCATTATTAAATAATCAAACACCATCCGAAATGTTTTTATGTACATCGAAATATTCGAACTCAGCTTGATGCAATTCGACCTACTAAGCACACATCAAATATTCGAAGCAGTCTTAAATCCAGACAATTAAGTTTAGGAGAGAGAATGCAAGGGAAATTTTATTCTAACAATAAACAAATATGGAAATTCGGAACAGTTATTAAGAAATTCGGTAGACTTCATTACCAAATACAACTGGATACTGGATCTTAAAGCGACACATAAGCCAACTCACTAAATTGTTTTAGACAACTGCTCAGATTTTTGATTTTGACACTTATAACAACCGAACTGCAACTCAACTTACTTCGATAATACAAAGATACAACTACAAAGTCTGCCATATTTTTAGTTTTCTGCTGAATTACAACTGGTTGTCTTATGGCAGTCAACTGGTGGTAATCGATAATACTTTCTTCTTTATGCAAATAAAACAAGTTATTTCATAATTTTTTCCTACATTTCGTTTGATTTCATCATCAGCGTTACAAAATTTAAAGAAGAAAACACAAAAATAATAAAAGCAATTTTACTAATGAATAACTATCCAAATTATTTAATCAATAATTTAATAAACAAAAATAATTTAATAAAAAAAAAAATTCTCAACAAATTGTCAAAGCTGACAACGATGTGAAATGGTATAACATATATTCCCAATTCGACAGAGAAGAGAAACATTAATAAAATAATTAAAAATGAGAATACATATTGCACACAAACCTAACTCAACTTTTAGACACCTATTCACTAATACAAAAACCAAAATAGAAAAAGCCCAACAATATGACATTGTTTACAAAATTAAATGCAGTGGTAAAGATGGGGAAGAGTGCAATTTGATCTACATTGGGACAACTAAGAGATCACTAGAGACGAGATTAACGGAGCACAAAGCTGACATTCGAAACAAAAGAGAATCTACTGGCTTATCACCAAAACACATATTACTTACTGCTCACACTGCAGTAATGGACAAAGAGAAAAGACAAAACAATAGCTTTATTCTTGAAAGCTTACGCATACAACGAAAAACAATGAACACGCAAGAAGAGTGTGAACAAATTTCTAATGATTAAAGTTTGATTTCATTTTGTTTGTACTAAGAAGTGCTTGTTGTTAAAAAAAATTTGTAAAAGGATTTATGTAGAACATAGATGCTTAAGTTTTAAGTATCGAATGAGCAAACGGCCCTTAGCATTTTACTTTAAGTAGACTTTTCTGAATTATTATTCAAAATTAAATCGTTAAGCAGCCTAATGTCCAAAAACAAATCAGCTGTGCGACATCTTAATCAGCATAAAGATGAGTTCGCTGAAACTAACGCAATTAAAAACAAATATTAAATCGGAAGAGACCTACAAAAAAACCTTCTGCAATTGTTAACGCTATTGATCTCGCAAAAACAATGGACATACCACTTAACAGCCAACGCACGCGACCTGCATATTTTCCACCATGGCTGTTACCGATAGATTCAGTCAATACTGAACTTACAACGCTCCCAAAAAACTCAACAAACCCTTCAGTTTATAGACAAATATTTAGTCAAATCCTAGAAACTCACACTCAATGGAACATCATCTTTACAGATGGATCTAAGAGCGAAAAAGGCACTTCATATGCGGTAGTAAACAACAGAGGAGAAACACAATCAAAAGTATTAGTACCCGAAATAGCATCAATATATACAACTGAAGCTCTTGGAATACTACAAGCTACAAAAAAAATTCCATAAAACACAATCCCTCATCTGCACAGACAGCCGTTCTACTATCGATGCGATTTTGAACATAAACAATTCAAACCCAATAATTACAGCTATCCGGGACAACCTCATAGCAAATAAAAGTAATCTCAAACTCATTTGGGTTCCTGGGCATGCAGGAATCCTCGGTAATGAACTCGCAGACAACGCAGCAAAGAATGCCTCAAAAGAACCTCTACTCACCTTTTTCATTAACAACAAAGAAGACATCGAAAGAAAAATCAAAAATACTTGGTGCAATCAAAACGATGCGGAATGGAGAGAATATTCCCATCACTATTCGACCATCAACCCCAGACGACTTGCTACCACCTACCCAACGACTACATCAAATCGAATGAACAAATGCTTTATTCGACTAAGACTGAGACACACTTTCCTCACAAAAAACCACCTCATCAACAAGGAAAATCCACCCAATTACCATATTGGGTGCATCTAACATATGATTGCCCAAAAATAAAAATACTCTTAAATAATTCTAACCTTAACGATATACTTGCGTCTCCCTCCGAGACAAATATTAAACTAGTTTTTAACCTACTAACTTCACTAAAATTAGAAAATAGAATATATAAAAAAAAAGAAAATTAAAAACTAGCCGAAAGCCTGGTAGCTAGAGCTATAACCATTTATATTTTAATGTTAATATGTAATTCATTATATGTTAATAAATAATAATAATAATAATAAAAATATAATTTATGTACATACCCAAAAATAAGGGCCCTAAATTAATCCTAAAATTACAACAGTAAGGAAAGATAAAAAGTACCACTAAAAAGGCTTCGTTCACTTAAATAATTTCTTATACCAATAAGTATAACTGCAGTTCCATGGAAATTAAATTCTGATACAAGAGTATTACAAAGAATCGTATGACTAATAGAATCAAATGCCTTTAAGAAACCAAGCATAACGAGAAGTGTTAGTTTATCACATTCCATAGACTCATATTTATTAAAGTTCTTGATTTTCTTCTTGAAGTTCCGGTGACAATAAGAAAATGAGTTATTTGGTTTTTCATTGGAAACTAGATACCTATGTATATCTCTGAGATTACAGGTTTTCGTTGCCAATTAACCCCAAAAAAATATTTTGTTTTGTTGTTGTGTGATTTTTAGTTTATTTCAATGATATGCTTACACATTAGGCGTTTTTCATTTTGAGTTTAGAGCAGAATCTGATTCGTCAAAAATAAATGTGTTTCTTTTTTCGTTCAGAGATTGATCATGATCAGAGCGCGCTCTGATTTGAGCATTTTGAGTGAAATGCTGAAAAATTATGAAAACAATATTGAAATTGCGGATAAAGTTAGTCATTCTAGCGCTGTAGGTAGGTTATATTTAGTAAAATACAAGTGAAATAATGTTATTTTATGCATCAAATTAATTTTAGAATTTAATGGGCCAAATCGATAAGAAATTCATAAATCAAAGATCTTTCAGTTTTGACGTTGTGTGCGAAAGAGTCGGAACGTATGTCAATTAGACAGCTAAATACATCACTGTGTTTCAAAAATAAATCTGAACGACCATGTTTAGTTCCGAGAACGCTCTGAACGATCAGACTCTCTTCAATTATTTGAAATATTTTTTTACACATTTTAAATAATATTTTCTGAAAAAGAAGAAATGTTTCGCAACGTTGTAAATTTCCCAACCTACTTGAAATGTCACATGAAGAGTGGTTCCAGAAGCTGAACTGAAGTTTAAAAGGGCAAAATACTTTCGTGGAACTAAAACTACAAATTGAATGCATTAAGGTTTAAACTAAAGTGTGAAACCGAATAAATTGTTGAACTGAAGTTTAAACCAAAAGTGGAGTAGGTAGGGTCATGGGACAAATACCCGAATAGTTAACTATAAATCGAAAGTAAAATCGCTGCCAAAGTATATGTTTGAATGAAAAACAAGTAGAATAAATTTAGTGTAATAGATGAAGTAAACAAACATTAGTGAATGCAATAGTTTATTAATTAAAAAAGAAAAAAAACTACAAAAACCTCATTTTCACCAGATTCCGAACACAAGTTTCATTATTCCGAACACTTTGTTTCCTGGGTTCCGAACACAAAAGTTAATAACAGTTTTTTCAAATGATATTACATTAAATTTAATTTAACTTAAATTTCGACACAAAAAATATATGTACTTGATTTCTCTATAAAATTTCTCTGAAAAATTGCCTCTTTATGAAGAACATAATTCATATGAAATACTTTTTATGGGAACAAAATGCAATTAGCTATTGAGATAATTACGTTATGAGGAAGTTCGTTTTAAAGAAGTTTGACTATATTTATTTTTTTACTGTTAAAATTAAAACTGAAAACAAAAATTAACTTAGGTTAAGATATTTTTTTCATCCAAAGAAAACCCATTGTAAAATCAACCAATATTCTTGGTTGATTCTGATTCAATTTTGTGTTTGAATAATCACCAAATATTTTAGAATGAACAGGATCGTAGTTGATTTCACAAATATTATTAAGCGCAAACGTTGTATCCCGACAATACTTTTGCTAGCTTTTGAATACAAACAATGTTCATTGTTGATTTCATTGTGTGAACTATCGCAAACATTTTAGAATGGTCAGGTTCGTAGTTGTTTTGTACAAGTATTATTATTAAGCACAAACGTAAAAACCAGAAAATATTTGTGCTAGCTTGAATACAAACTTGGATTTCCTTCAAATGTGAAGATTGTTTTTTTTCCCTATTTTACCTGTTAAAAAATTAAGAAGTTAAAATATTTTTATTAAAAATGGTTTGCGACTTATTCATAGAAGGTCTTTGATTGCATCCATCCTGTTTTTGTGCTGCCGATTTTCCATTCTGGAAACATTGAGCCTTACTAATAAACAAATTTAGTAACAGCTTAAATAAAATCTCCAAATTTTAGACAACATTTGCACCGAATTTTTCATAAAGTGTGGGGATTTTTATTTAAGCTGTTACTAAATTTGATTATTAGTAGGGCCCATTGAACTAACAACTTTAGCTGGCGGACGCAAATAAAGAAATACAACTGTAAGCAATATTTTACCGTTTGCAGAGAAAAACAGTAGCACTGTAAAATAACCTTATTGCCCTACAATGCCGCTGCTAGGGAGCTCTTATCGTATTTTCTGAGGGGGTTTTGCATTTTAACTTACCAAATTAGGTGTGAATCTCGTATAAATATAAATTAGAAGCAATTTGAGTATGTTCGGACAAAGGATCGAAAAATAATGATTTCCTATACCCGAACACTAAGGAATATTGTGTTCGCTTTCTGGACCATACAATCATTATGTAATTTTGTATATAAAATGTGGAACATAATAAATAAAGTTTATGTCAATAATTACTCTTAAAACGATAAAAACTCTATTTCAACCAGTTGCCTATTTCCGAACAGTATTGTTCGGAAAAGGAAACTCGTAAAATTTTGTTTCCTTTGACCGAACAGTTCAAAATAGTAAGAAAATATAAATAATTTTAGACTAAATTTTGGAAAACCTTCTTATTTTATGTCTATAAGTATATAAACCTATTAAAATCGATATTTTAGCACAAATAATCACCATTTTTACCACCACTTTTATTAATTATTTTTTTGTTTACACTTGACCTTTTTTAAACATCAGATACTTGCCACAAACTGATGACTGTAAGAGAGGATGTATTAGTCAAGTGTCGCATAGATGAATAAAGAAAAGAACACAGATTCATTTTCTATCGTTATTTTACTCATAACAAGAAAAATAACGTTATTTTAAAGTATTTCAGTCAAAAGTGTTCGGCTACTGGAGCTGTTTGGAAATAGGTACCACTACCTTACCTATTGTGAAACTGGGAGTAAATATGCAAAGATCTTGTAATAACAACATTAATCATCGAGTATTCTTAGGGTGAACTCTGTCGAAGAGGTCTCCACTTTAAAAATACAATCGTAAATAAAATAGAGAGCGACGAACTCAATTGGTACCCATCTACTGTCATGTTCAAAAAGCATTTCATACAACGTTCCAGTACAATCGGTCAGACAGGCCCAACAACTCCTGGAAAAAACTAATATGACAACTCGACAACAGACTTCAGTTGGCCTCAGACATGGAAAAATAACCTGGAAGGTTGCCGACATTTTTTTGAGTTCAACCTGACAAATGCCAACGTAGACCTGTAGTGAATTGGAGGAGTTATGTGATCCACTCGAGATCAAAATACCATTGATTTAATCAATTATAATTCGATAGGTCTTCGAATTTCTTTCATTTTATTTGCTGAATACCTAGACTATAGAAAAGTAAGTTTTGTAATGGTTTTGTAGTAAATAACAAAAGGATATTTTAGACCGGTTAATAGAATGGATACCTATTAATTATTACCCTTTTATCGAATTTTTTTTTGTGTTTACTGCTAGTTATCTTAAATTTTAGATTAGAAAAACTAGAATCCTTTATTCCACGTCAAAGAACAACTTATAAATTATTGCTAAATAAATGCACGTTTTCTTTAACCTACCAGAAGGATATGGGCGTTAGCCCTACAACTACAATACATTAAATTTGGTGCAATATTTATTTGCAACCAAATACCATATTATTTTTTAAACAAAACATTAATTTCTACAAGCAACATGTTTGATTTTTTAAAATATAACTTCCCGGACATGGCATTCATCTTTATTCTTTACTCTAACTTGCCTCTTCAATTTTCATATTTCATATAAAAGATTTTCTCAAAGATCCAAGCTGTCGTCAATGTCAATATCAAAATTTTCTAATTTCCAGAAGTTTGGTTACAAAAATCTCAAGCAAACTTTGCATAATAAATGAAAAAAAAAAAAAAATAAAGATGAATAAAAAAGACGCCACAGCAATGGATGAATTTCTGCTTAGAAAAAAAACTATTATAACAGAAAATCATGCATTTTTCGTGTTCTTCATTCAAGTAACGGGACTTCCTTGCAGTCGCCTTTGAATTTGCGACTCAATTTTTTTTCGCACAAAAATTCAATATCGGAATGAGCGGCAATGGCTGTCTTCAATAAAATTGCACAAAATAATAAATTACCTCATAATTTTCTTCTTTTAATGGCTCTTTTAGAAATTACCCACGAATTCTTTTCGTTTATAATAATTAAATTATTCTTGAATTAGCAAGTTGTAAAATTTTAAAAGGACACCTTATTTATTTGAGAGATTGTACCAATCAAATTACAATTAGAATCCTCTTCAGTAAATAAAAAATTGCGGCGGCACGAACGACTACGACGATTATAATTTTTAAATGCTCAGCTTGACAGCTGATAAAGTTGACAAAAGGAAAATCTACCGATGAACGAATCCAGTAGCAAAGTCACAACATTGGCGGTTAATTCACAATAGCACCTGAATTTTTTTGAATTGAATTTTTATCAAGTCTTTAGTTTCGAGTGGTTTCGAGTTACATTTTTGTCTTATTCTAATTCTAATTTATTCTTATTCGCTTTAGTGTGTACAAAAGTGGCTGTAATGTATGGCCTTCTTTTTCAGTTATGTTATGAAAAGCCTCGTGCGAAAAGTTATTATATAAAAGATAAATATAAAGGTTTTCCTGCTCTTGCTCAAGACAGAGAGGGTATTACAGTTGCTGTGACGTATTATCCGATTTAATATACATATATACAAAGACTACAAATAACTTAAAATTAATCCTACTATAAAATGTGTACAAACACTTCAGTTTTAAAAAGAGAGACTTGATAAATTATTATAACATTTTTCTTTGATTTTAGAGCGAGAGCTCAATACTTTTCATTTCTGTTATTATATACATGAAAGTAAATAATAATTAAAATCATTATAAATGAATCAGATGTATTTGATTAGAGCGAGAGCGCTCTATAGTTATATATAATACGTCATCGAGTAATATATATTATTTGAATTTATGTTACATATGTGTTAATTGTTGTTACTTTTTAGAATTTGGAATTTTTTTTTAAGATAAAACGATAATATAAAACTCATAGCATACACAAGTATGAAAATCTTTGATTAAATCACAAACAATTTGTTTTACACTGCTGTTTTGTAACTTTTGTAACGGCACAATATTGCTGTTGCTGAATCCTGTTAATGCTGATACAGTTAAGTAAATAGCGGTGAAAAAAAGAAACTGGGCGGGAAAAGGCCGTCCTGTCTCTTGCTTTTTGTTTGGAGTTCTGCTGACCATCCCCAACAGATGCTACTTCCTGGCTCTATTAATGGTTTTTTTCGTTTTTTTTCAGCTTTCTGTTGTTGTGTTTTTTTCACTTGTGACGTAAGCACAAACAGAAAAACAATTAAATGGTGGAATCTTGTTATGAATTTACCCCAACCGAAGGGAAAAAGAGTTCAAAGTGCTTACGTCACAAGTGAAAATTACGTCACAAGTGAAACAACAACAAAGTGAAAAAGCCAAAGTGTCGTAATCTTGTATTCTTTCATGCATGAACTTTAATCATGATACAAGAAAACAAGATAGCCCAAATCAGCCACACAGGCTGTGCTGACAAAATGTGTGCCGTAACAGAATCTAACAGCCCTATTCTGGCGCTGAGAGGGTCTCAAGTCTCAAATTTTTAAGACTAATTTTTTGAGAGGTTTTTTGTTAGGTGATCTCAAATTCGTATTCTGCAAATTCGGTCTTAAGAAACCTCTCAAAAAAATTCACCACAGGAAGGTAATTTTTTTTGTTTTGGCAGGACTGTTTTCTAATTAAAATGAAAAAGAATTCAAAACAGCAACAGATAAGTGGGAAATACAGTTTTAAAACAAAATAAAGAAAACTATGGAGCTACAGGGGGTATGTGGGTGCAGTCGACGGCTCCGATAGTGCCTTTAATATTGAATTTTTTAAAAAACCTATGAAATTTCTTTTTCAGGGTTAATAAACATTTCAGTTTTTTTTTATATTAAACTATATACGAACCCAATTTTTGTTTTGATTACATCATTATTTGCGATTGGAAAACGTATCGATCCTGCTTTAATTTTAACCACAAGCTTGCAGATATGGGCCACATTTCTTGAAATAGTAGGTTGGCTAACAGGAAGGGTGTAATTGTTTCCTACGCATTTTTGGTAGGAGCCATGGGCAAGAAAATAAAGAACTGAAATAAACTATTATAGAAGAACAAAACAATAAATCAAACAAATAAAATATAAAATATGATACTCGTATACTCGAATGACAAATGGCAAAGAAGATGGTTGTTCGTCGTGCTGCTCTAGGTCATGAATAAAGTCCCAGCACAAAGTTTTGGGCAGCCGAAAAAATTTTGTGAATGTTTCCTCTTGAAGAGAAAATGGATCATTAATTTCAATTGTTTGAGCATTCTCCTCCACTCCAATCTTAAAAATTAGTTAATTAAAAAATAAAAACACTTTATTCACTTTCTATAAAATAATAAAATTCTTACTTTTCATTCTCTTCCAAGAGATGTATTAAAATGAACATGTCCATATTTTGCCTTCTTTGTATAAAAAAAAACAAACGCAGTTGTGATGTGCCAAAGAGCAGATCTCAATTTTAAAGATTTTGAGATGCTAACAAGTTGAGAGGTTTTCGCCAGAATACCAAAAAAGTCTCAAAATCAAATTCACCCCGAGTTGAGAGGTCTTTATTTTTTGAGAGGTCGCCAGAATAGGGCTGTAAATCGATTCCATTGGTTGGATTGCTGCTACATTTTGAAATTCAAAATTCTCTTTCTTAAATATCATGTATGTGAATTATTGTTATATTTTTCAAAATCTTTTTAATGCTATTTTGAAATGTAGTTCAAAAAAAAAAAAATATATATATTTTTTTTTTAATTTTTTATCTCAAATAAGGATAAGTAGCCCTGTTTCTTTTAAGGCTAGTATGCGAATTGTTATGTAGAGTCTCGCCATTGACAAAAAAAAATTCAAAACACACAAAAAAAAACAAATAAAAACAACAGAAATCTATTTCATAATAATAACCACCACAAACAAAATTCAAACGTCAAAAATCCGCGAGCAATTAATATCAAAGTTAATTAATTTATGTGCGAAAAGAGTGTAGAGAGTAGTGAAGACTTGAACCGGTTATGTTGGAACTCCGCTTTTTTAGATCGAGTCTCTAAGGATTTCACTTTTTTTTTGCAGTTAAAAACTCTTTATTTAACTGCACATATTCTTCGCGTAATGTTTTTCTATTAAAATTTAAAAAAATATTTAATAGTATCTTATTTGTTTATTTATGAAAACGATTAACGAAAACAATTATTAAACTTAAATAAGATAGGTAGGTACATAGTTTGACCAAAAAATTGTGGTAATAATATACTTATGTAGAAATCTTACATTTCTTCTCTTAAATCGTTAATTTCAGTTACACTTATTGGTAACTGCTAGCATTTTCGATGTTTTGGGGGAATAGTCTTCAGCTTGCTGCTCTAACTCATTCACCATATCTATATTTTCCAGCAAACCTTTGAGCAATTCTTTGTTTTGTTTTGTTTCAACTATTTTTGAACTTGATTTTGATTTAAGTTCTTTGCTTTCAAGGTGAACCTTAGGAATTGCATCATCTTTCAAAAAGCGCGCGGCTGAAAAACCTGTATGACAATATATTATGTACATAGGTTATTTTTCTAAACTAAACTTTCAATAAAGTTATAGTAGTTACTTACCCATATCATATTGTAAATTATTCTTGAAATCATCTCTCAAGAAATGCAAACTACAAATTCGGGCAGTTTGAACATTAATTTTATCTTTTCTTTTGCAAAACTTGAACTCTTCGGAAATCCGTGAAAACTTGTTTCAGCCCATAGAATAATAAATAAATAGAACATCAGCTCAGGAGGCTCCACCCACTTTTGCCTACAAACTTTCAAAACTGCAGAGATTTAAATCTATATGCGTGCCCGTGCATTTCAAATGGGACTGTCAAATTTGGCTAGACCATACATTCTCATTTTGCTGTTCACACGTATTCATGTATAGAAAAGCGCGTGTACATTTTTTTTTCCTACGGGAGGAGACGGAGGATTACAAGTAGATGACCTGTGTTTCAGCCGTAATTTTTTTTTCTGAGTTATTATTGCACTCAAACACAGAACACAGACCCATTTAATAAATTAAATTTAACAATCAATATAAAAATTCAAATTCGCAAACTATCATCTTTTTAATTAGGGAACAGGAAACAGTAAATTAAATAAATTGCGACAAAAATATACATAGATGTACGCACACATTACGTCACGTCATTTTGACAGCCAAACCTAAACATGCGCAAAGCCATATCTTTATTTGTTGTGTCATGCATATAGTCAGCCATGTGTGCTATTACACAATGATTCCAGAGTCATGACAAAAGAGAGAAAAAATCGAAAAGACCATATTTTGCTCTTTTGCTCTAACGTTATTTGAAAACGAGTCACGACTCAGGAATCATGGCGTAATACTACACCATCAGGCAAAATCAAAAGGGTTTTGATTTTTCCAAACAAATGCACGCATACAGGCTTATTTTTACAAACACTATATTATACAGATTTATGTCAAATGACTGACGGTGTAAAGGTCGCTTAAAGCACGATAAACAGATACAAGGTATGCTCACCTCATTAGGGACGTCAATATCATCTGTTTATGTCTAAACATGTATTTCATTCCGTTTAATTGTTTTTATTATTTTTTCCTTGCTCGTAGTTATTATCACTTAAAACTAATTGACTGATTGATATTATAATATAGTCAACACATAAGACATAAAATAATAGTCAAAAATGATAGTGACGTCACTATCATCTCAGAAATCGACATCGAAATGGCGATTCTACTATCTTGAGGACCAGTTGAACAATTGTGGTTCAACTATGAAAATCAGTGGTTTAAGAATTTGAACCACGTTGAACCACGATTGTACAACTGGCCCTTAATAAATAGAACATCATCTCACTTTTGCCTACAAACTTTCAAAACTGCAAAGTTTTAACTCTGTAGCCTGCATGTGCATTTCAAATGGGCTAAAGAATACATTCTTACAATTTTGAATATAGCTGTCCACACGTATTCACATATAGAAAAGCGCGTTTAAAAAAAAATTCAACGGGAGGAGACGGATGAGTACGAGTTGATGACCTGTGATTGGGTGTCGTGTTACTTTTGTATGTATGGTTCACAGTTTGAGAACCTACAACTTTTAATAGGGAACGCTCTCCACTGTCAACCATACAAATATTCCACTGTCAACCATACAAATATTCCAAAAAAAAATTCATAACCAAATTTTTCTAACTTCTTTGATTTCATTTAAATTTTCCGAAATGATTGCTCTGAAAAGAGGCTTGGCCAAGAGTAAAATCCTTGTCCGTTCAATTGAAACAAAACGATTATACGCAGCACAACCTCAGGCGACAGCTGCCTCTGATGAATACACCGACAAACCGGAATATCCTGAGATTTTGGAAGTCACCCGCGAAGCTCGCATGAAACGTGATAAAAAGACGTGGTACGACCAAATAAAGGATCTCCCAACTGTGGAAGAGAAATTAATAAAAATCAACATGCCACGGTATTATGGATTCAAGACAATCATGTTGAATTCTGATGAGAATCCTTACAATTGTCTGCCAATTAATCAGCATTATACTCGGACAGTTTTGGAAACTTATGAAAAATTACCAAACACCGCTGCCAAAGATGAAGCAAGCAAAGTTCAAATGGATTCTTTTGTCAAGTCGGTTTCGAAAAATATTCAGGAAGCCATTGAATGTACTCATGAATTCTTTAAGTATATTTTGCTTCTTGTGGATCTTGTGAATATATATTTAAATAAACCTGTTTTTTTCTAGAGAAAAGTACGGCTTGGGTGAGACTTTAACTCCTCAAGAGAAAGATAAAATGTTGGGACAGATGCTTGTTGAAAATCTAAATAGAACTCTGATTAATGCTCTTTCTGCCGATGCCGCCCACTTGTCGGAAGTTGAAATTGACCTAAATCCACGACATGAAGCATTCTGGGCAGTCGGTGGAATAAATCCAAGTAGAAATGTCGTCAAGAGTAGGGAAGGCCGTAAATGGCAGGAAGATACTGCAGATATGAAAATAGATCGTTTAGTTCATTACACAGGAGAACCTTATCTGACAATTCGACACAAACTTCCTCTGGCACCGATCAAGTCCATCGAAGAGAGCTCTTCCTTAGAGGTCGCCAAACAGATTCCTGTTTACCAATTAGATGCGCGGAGCCTAGGTTACAAGACCAACTATCGACATGCTACAAATATTCCTGGTAAGCTTCGTTTATGTTATTCCTGTGAAGCTTTATTTCATTGTATCGTTTACAGGCTATTGGCCGGGTAGTCAAAGTGGATTTGGAATGCTTTCCTTTCACCCGCGCGACCATTTGATTGCGAGAAACCCCAAATTTGGAATCGAGGACTTTCAAGAAGCACTCCATGCACAAGCTATCCAATCTAGCTTTGGTTGGCTTCTGGCTCAAGCCAATTACAACGGATTTAACACCTACAACGACTTAACCTATCCCATGACCACACAAACTGTTATCACAAATGGAAAGTTGTGGTCTTTCTATCGCTATCAGTTAAACACCACATTAATTCACTCAGAACATGTCTACGATAATCCAAAGGCAAACTTTTGTTGGGGAACCAAAGAAATGAATTTGTTCGAAGAAATCGATTCGACTGGCAAATGCATCGGCTTCAACGAAGACGTAGCTAGTACCTTGATTCAGCTTTATCTTAATGCACCAATGGAACAGCAAATTGATTTGCAGCCTTATTTATCGAGTGAGGGTAAAAAGATTGCCGATATCGATGACGATGATAAACGAGAGTTCTTAGAACATGTTTTCAAACATTTAGCGGCAAATCGACCACGTCATTTGGATATTCCAGAAATTTATTTGTGGGAGAGGATCTATAAGATTGACAATAAAACACGACCGATGGAAGCGAAACGTCGATTCTTCGAAGTTGGAATTAATCCATGGAGAAGGACATTGGATCAGCATGCAAAAGTGTATATTCCGCGTTCTGTCCGTCCGGGAGGACCCAAAAGCAAACCTAAGTTTAAGAAAACTTACTATCCATAAGTTGTGTGTTTGTAAATATTTCAAAATAAAAGTAAATTAGTTCAAAATAAACCTACCTACCTACATATTTTTTTTTCCTTTGTTTAGGAATGATTTATATTTATTATATGAAGGTGACAGAAATTATGCTGCAGAAAGCTATTAATTGTAATTTAAAAACATACAAAATTATTACAAAATCTGCATATGTGTACATTTATTGTTAAATTTTTGTTAGACCTTTGCATCAATAATAATTAACTCTGGAAATCTCCATTTGCCAATGGGCAATTTTTTGAAAGATATTTATTTCAATATTGTTTGAGAAAATGAATTTTTATAAAATTTGTAATAAAACATTTTTTGTTTCGAATTATTCATTTACTTAAAATAAAGATTGAGAAGCTTAGAAACGGGTGCGATTTATTTATTTTAATCGATTTTAGCGACACTTATGTGCGAATAGACTTACTATAAAACTGTTACCACCATTAAAAGGTTTGTGTCAATAATAGTTTCCGTCCATGTTGTATTGTTTGAAGACTAACTAATTTGACGCATGAACCATTTTTGTTATTACCATACCAGTGCAGTCGTTTCACAAAGTACCACAAAGAGCTTGGTATTTTGCCACAGGCAAAAATTGGTCAACTCGTACTCCTCCGTCCCCTCTTGGAATAATTTTGGTTTTCCCTATCGGAAAAGACGCTGTAATATAAATGTAATATAATATTGAGTTTATACATTGAATGTATAAACTCAATGGTTGAAAACATTGAAGTTCCTCTACGCGGCTTAACACTAGAGTGAACTGAAAGTTTTCGTAACGAAAAACTTAACAAATCATTCTTTACCATACTAGGGGATTGGAAGCTATACGTGTGGTGCTACAGTATTCAAGTTTATACTAAAGAGCAAAGATAATTTAGTGCTAGTTTTGACAACTCGTAGCGCATTTAAACTTTTAGACACACATAGACTACTGTAGTAGTCTAGTTTGTACTTAAGAAGAAAGATAACTTAGTTCTAATTTTGACTACCAATTGCGCATTTGAACTTTACCAATCCTCAATTACAGGAGTCATAAACTCGTACTCCTCCGTCTCTTCCCGTAGAAGAAAAAATTGTACCCGCGCTTTTCTATACGTGAATAGCTAAATGGAGAGTTGTAAGAATGTATTGATTAGCAAAATTTGATAGTCCCATTTGAAATGCACGGGTCCGCATACAGAGTTAAAACTTTGCAATTTTGAAATTTGTAGGTAAAAGTAGGTGGAGCTCTCTGAGATGATATTCTATTTATTTATTGTTCTATATGTCATCAATTTAGGATTGATAAAGTTGAAATGCGCAACGGCTAGTCATAATTAGTACTATGTTAAAACGCCCTATTCGTAACAGGAAATTAACATATATTTGAATTACAATAATATATTTTCAATCAAATTTTAATTGATAAAGTGTAATTTAACCACTTTATGAAAACAAAATGCGAAAGAATTTTTCTTACAACATTGTGGTGCGTACCAGCATTAATCAGTTTGACAGCAACTTGTTATAGGAAATCAATTCAGATGGTATCTGTGTAATCTTTTCGTCTTTAGGGTTTAAGATGTACATCTGTCTCTTTTTACCATTACCTTAATGGTGGATTTACATGTCTCTGCACCTACAGAACTGCAGAAAACTAAAGGGAGAAAGAAAAAACGCAATTGAAAACTTGGCTTAATTGATAAAGAGAGAAGACAAAAGTGCAGAGATTTTCATACATAAATTATGGGTAAAGATTATAGGTAAAGATTAGAAATAACAGGTAAGGATAAACATGTTAATCTTTATTATGGCAACTTCGTCTGCATCTATAATCTACTAATGCCTATTTAATGCAGCACCAAGTCATTTGAAATCATTTTTGGGATGTAAAATTTTAAAAATGGATATTTTCGTGAAATAAATAAGTAAAAGGAAATATAATCCTATTTATGAACTACAATAGTATATTTTCAATCAAATTTTAATTGATAATGTTTAATATAACCACTTTCTGAAAACAAAATGCGAATGAATTTTTCTTACAACATTGTGGTGCGGACGAGGCTTCACTTGACTTCAGCGGAACTACACTACACTACGCGTCATTTATTTCTAAACCGCTTTTGAACGGCACTTGAACTGCAATTGAACTGCAGCGGCAGATTTGGAATGTATGTACGTAAATATAAATCAGCCATGGAAAATCCCTTTTGGGAAAAAGGCGATTTATATGGATTCAATTAACACAGTATTGTACCAGGAAATAATAGAGCTGATGAATTGGTAAGAATAGGATCAACGCTAGATCATAGTTAGGATTCCATTCTCTAATCTAAAGCAAATCATTGGTACTAAGCACCATGAATAAATGTACACGATGACGATTTCCAGCAAAGAAAAAAGCACCTTAATACATTTTGTTTAGTTTTTGAAGTAATTTTAGTTTGACGTTGATTTTTATATTTATTTTTTTTTGTCAAAAATACGAAACAGATTTGATAAAATAAAATTGATCTTAAGCCTAATGATTTCGTCGGATTTTTGACTTCAAATCAAGTTTTTAATTTTCTATAATTTTTAAATTAGTACATGAGTTTCAACGTTCATTGATATGAAAAATATACTTCGGATTTAAGTACACTCAACTATCTTATTATAGTATGAATCACAGCAAAACACACATGGCAGGGGACATCCAAAGAAAAACACAGTTCTATTCATTCGTAAAAAAAAACAACAGAAAACGAAAGCTCACTCCCATTTGGAACTAGATAGAATGTTCGTATAGAAAACTAATGGATTTGTTCATGAAAAACTCCCATTCTTGTATTTAAAGAGTTCCAACAACAATCGCCCAATAATTTTAATTTCAAAATCTCTCCCATCCGCAGAAAGACAGAAAATGTACCTCTAGTATCAAAAAAGTTTATTTTTTGATATAACCTAATTGAAGGATATTCTCTTTGCTGTCCTACTTTAGTTATAAAAAGAAATTCCTTTTTAAAATAACACGTTTCTAATTTATTTCCATTAACATGGCACAAACAATTCTCGGTCCTGACCCTTAATGCAGCATTTTCATTCAACATTTTCGATTTCTTTCACTGCGCTATGTAATACAAACTTCCATTAGCCCAGTATACACAACAAGTCGCAGAAAAGAGCATCCAAAACGTGCTCAGCAAGCCAAATAATATCAGACTATCCCTACTTCTGAGTTGCCCGTTCGGGTCCAACAGACCTTAAGGTAGCTTCAATCTAATACTGGCCCTGGAGCATAAATTAATTTGACTCTTTCAAATCACAGCGTGCACCGGATGTGTGTTGTGTTTGCGTGTGAAGGTACAGACATCCTTCAAAATTTAGAAACGGAAGGCAACCATTTGAATGTGCCAAGTTGTTAATGTTTAATTATATTGATCGAAATCCCAAAATCACCTAATTAGCTCGTACAATCATTTTTATTTTCTGAATTCTGGTGTGGATTTCGTGTTGTAATAAAATAAAAAAATCCATGCACACTTGCTACCGCAACCAAAAGGACCAAGACTCAAAATCTCCGATGAGGACGATAAATGAGCTTTCATCAATTACTTGGTTGATACTTCCGTTTCTACTCGGACGAAGCAAATCCAACGAAAGTAATTCGCGTGGGACCTGGTGGTTCTAATGAGCTTGCAATATTATATTGCAAAACGTCTAATTAGTTGTCAGACAAATCGAAATCGATTTTCTATTTTGGGTGTTATGTGAGGTGGGCATCATAATATCATGTCATGTCCACCCACGGAGGAGAGGCACTTGGTCGGCGGGTTTTGTTTCAAAATTGATTACACTAAGAATGTGGAACAGAGAATAAATGGAAAAATAAATGAGGTACTGGACGATGGTTGTTTTTTTTTTCATCTGGAGGAAGATATCACTATGGGAATGGTGATTTCGATCATCAGTTTCATTCTGTAGTTTTTATTTTGATGGACCACACATTTCTTGTTTATTGTTCTTATCATTGGGGTTATTGTGTTGGCGCTCTAAGATACATTTTTGGGCAGTATTTTTATATATGAATGTTTGACCGGAGTGCCATCGACTACGTTGGTCTTTTTTTTCACATGTGTGCAGGGCCGGACTAAGTTTCAACGTTCAGAATGTCGCGATAAATTATCTATTTCATAAATAAATCAATAAATTTAACAATAATTATGCATTTATTAAAAAAAAATAATAACAAGTAATTTTCACATGTTTCACATGTTCATTATGTGCATTCATCATGTTTGTATAAACATGTTGAAACAGTCAGTTAATTTTGACAGTAGGCCATGCTAGCACCTGATGCCCATTTTAGTTCTACCTTAAGATAGTTGGAGAGCTAGAAATGTAGGCTCGTGTCATTTCCGGTGAAGTGATTAGTAGGAAGAAAATCTCCGCCATCTAGAGGTACAAAAATGAAGACAGTAAACTAAGAATAGTGACGATGGAGAAGTACGTAGCGCTGACTAATAACAATAATAAATAATATTTCTAAAATATTTTATTTATTTGCTAGATTTTGCCCACGCCTTCGTTCACGTTGACGTCTTTAAATAAACTGAGTAAAATACAAAGCCTATGTTATACTCGCTGATAAAATAGCTTTACATTGGTGAAATAAATTTTGAAGATCGGTTCAGTGGCTAAGGCGTGAAAGCTCAACGAAAAAAACAAACTCACTTTTATATTTATAATACATCTTAGTTGGGATTTTAAATCAATCCCCTTTTCTATTATATTGTTAGGTTTTATCTAGGTTCGTTTTATTAAATAAAACTTATTTCCATTTTAATACAACTCACTTTACGTCTTTCACTTTTAATTCCACTTAATATTTCAAAACACTCTTTATTTCCTTTTTACTCTCTTTATTTTAAATTCAAACTTTATCACTTTTAAATCACCGACTTGTACACGACTGAATTCAAATTCAAAACTGACTTCTTGCCGCATGGTGCGCTCGTATTTATAGTGGCTGCACCATTCAGCACTCCGCGTTAGAACCTTTTAGAACAGTGCCAGTCAGGGCCTTCTGGAGCTTTCTAGTCTATGGTCTTTTGTTAAAAAAATGGGGTTTCGTTAACTTCGTTGTGGCTTTCACTTTAAGTTGGAATCACAATGGTAAGATTACGCATCGTAAAACAAAAAAAATTGAACGAAGAAAATCTTATAGAACACGTTACAATATCATTGACTGGCTCAACAGAATGATGTAGCCTGTAGCTATAGTATGAAGCACTGTCAAAACTATTGTCAAAATTTAGCTCAAAAAATTAGCAAGCTCATGCAGAATGGTGTGGCACAGACGATCAAATTTTATATAGCTATCATTGAAAATGACCTGTCATTGAAAACATTACAAAACGAATTATTGAAAACGAAAGCGTCGAAAAAATACATTAACCAATGCAAAAACACGTATAAACAATATTACTTTCAATAATTTACTAAATATTAACAAAAAAACTATTATTTTTCACCGCTAGACACAAAAAAAGGAAAAAAAAATCTATAATTTATAAGCTTCATTTTAAAACCAATAAACAGCAAATTTGTTGGATAATTTGCCTAAAAAATGAAAAAGAAAATGTTGAATGATGAGTTTCAATTATAGCTGTAGATGGCCCCTACGTCACAAGTGAAAATTACGTCACAAATCAAACAACAACAAAGTGAAAATGCCAAAGTGTAGTAATCTTGTATATTCTTTCATTCACTAGTTGACGGATGGATGATTTTTTTGTTGCAAATATACAGTTCTAAAAGATGGCGTACCTATTTTTTTTTTTTAATTATTTTTTAATTGTTTTTAATAAAACGACTCTATTTTTCTTATTTGTTAATAATTTTTATGTTTTGCAAAAAAAAAACAAAAAAAAAAAACGGTAGACTTTTGTTTCCCTATAAAGAAAAGAAAATTTTTACAAGTGGTTTCAACTTGTAATTAATTTGTGACAGGTTTCACCCTTTTTAGTATTACGAAGACTGGACTAGTTCATCTCATTTGACCAGTTTTCCACATGTAGGACGTATTGTGTTTCCACATAAGGAACTTAATCTGTATATTTCGCTTTTCCTTTTTTGTTTTCGTTTTTTTTTTTGTAATGGCGGCAAATGAAATATTTGGTTTGGATTTACCAGCGTTAACTAGAAAATGTATGCAAACTACTTATTTCTCCCTTCCATAATGTGTATTCCACCACTACTTACAAGAAGCGACAATATTTTGGCACGCATACGACAAAAAGAGAGCAACACTAAAGAGAACACCAAGCGTTCTTCACTCAATTTTTATAAAATTTTTGATTTTTGATATTTTTTCCCGTACATACGTCTCTTCAAGTTACCCCTCTCACCATCAGTAATAATGATTTTCTACACGATTTCTACACGTGGAAACATGGACATTATAACTTTTCATTTTACATTTTCTGGCGGTCCAGAATTTGGAAGGATTTTAGTCACAGGCCTACGGATTTACGTTTCCTCTATACAGCCCTGCATCTGTAAATGGGGAAATTATCGTTCTGTCGACGATCCTAATTGAAGAAAATAAAATTGGCTGTCGACATGTACATATTTCAAATTTGCGGTCGTGACGTGTTTTAGTTCTGCTTTCTGTCAGAACTTGAAAAGTGGTTGAAATAAGAAATGTACGAGAATATCATACAAAGTTTTAGTTTTTGGAGTAAAAATTAGGACGAGATAATTTGAAGATGTAATGTCTTCTGTTAAAATAAAAAGCTTTTTTATTGTTGTTATATTGTACTATTCGTACTAGAATGTCAGTTTTTATTACTGACCATTATGTTAATTTTCATTGAATGTGTTTGAACAACAACAACAACTTAAAGGCGCTACCACCAATTTTAAACGAATTTTATTTACTCGTTTACGAATATTGTTATTCGTTTCTTTCTATCTTTGGCTGGAGATATAGCTATTTCAAGGATAGCCAATTTCTTTCATCAGTCTCCTTTTTTAGTGGTATTGAGCTTTTAATCCAACTTTATTGTGAAAAACTTTTTCACATGCACCTCGTGAGATTCGAACCCACGCCTTCAGATTTTACTCAGTCTTCGAAGTCGTATGCACAACGCATTCCACCGCTTATGACCACTGACGACACAGGTCGAGATGTTATGTTTGTTTGTTTTTTCAAACGCATTTGGAGCTTTCAACATTTTTCTAAATGTTGACAGGTCGAGATGTTATGTTTGTTTCTTTTTTCAAACGCATTTGGAGCTTTCAACATTTAGAAAAATGTTAGAAAAATGTTGAAAGCGTCAAATGCGTTTGAAAAAACAAACAAACATATCATCTCGACCTGTGTTGTCAGTGGTCATAAGCGGTGGAATGCGTTGTGCATACGACTTCGAAGACTGAGTAAAATCTGAAGGCGTGGGTTCGAATCTCACGAGGTGCATGTGAAAAAGTTTTTCACAATAAAATTGGATTAAAAGCTCAATACCACTAAAAAAAGGAGACTGATGAAAGGAATTGGCAATCCTTGAAATAGCTATATCTCCAGCCAAATATAGAAAGAAACGAATAACAATATTCGTAAACGAGTAAATAAAATTCGTTTAAAATTGGTGGTAGCGCCTTTAAGTTGTTGTTGTTGTTCAAACACATAAAAAGCTTTTTATTTTAACAAGTTTAATTCAAGATTTATTCGATATGCAATGTAGGTACTAACAATATTCTTCTAATGCTGAGAAGAGACAAACTATTGGCCGATGCGTAACACAGGTTGTTCAGAATAAGACTGACTGGCATGGCAATTACATATTGAAACCAGCATGATGTGCGAATTCGAACGTATTATGAATGTACATAAGTAGACCACCTATGTTAGGCCATGTGCCAATTGCGTTAAAAATGTGTTCCTTTTTTAATGGGGTGAATAAAATTTAAGCTTTTTGCAGTGTCAATTGAATTAAATAGAATTTCTTAAAATATAAATTTCCCATTGAGATTTCTTGTGTTCAAGAGCCTATCCAGAAATGTTCAGGTACCTTTAGTGCGTTAATAACAATAGTTGACCAATGTTAACAATTTTATTTAATTTTATTTAATTAATTTTTGTCGTTCCTTTAACACAAAATTGCTACGTGTTTAATTCAAGTGTGTCTCAGTTTTTATATAAATGCATAAACAATTTTTTACCACAACATAAAGCTATCCAAATCACTTTGGATACAATCGATAAAAAAGATGCAATAATGAAAGCGCCGATAATAAAAATATGTACAAATGAACGCAACAAATCAAATGTCAAAAATAAACCACGTGCTAAAATTTTAACGAGCTCCTGAGCAGGTTAATTTTTGCCGTATGTATTCACCTCAGTAGTGTCAAAAGTTATACATGGTATCAAATTTGACAGCACTTTTAACGAAAATGGCACACGGCCTTACATTAATAATTGATTCACACTTCGCAATTCTACCATTGTATATAAATTTCTATAGTACAACCATGGAGCAGCGCCATCTAAAGAAAGTTGTTAACTGCACATTTGGAGGTTCTTACATTTACTAAGTGTCTATTCTGTTACCCTAAAAATAGTCGTCTACGAAACAAATTAATAATATATAATGTATTTTATTGGCTCTAAAATCCATATTTCCTTGACAAGAGTCGTAAACGTCCGGACGTCTTATAAATTTCCACTCAAAGCAACCCAACAGAAAAATACACCGGACTTAAAGAATGTTGAAATTCTTCAAACGGGAAAAACATTATTCTAAACGAATGTTGCTAGAAATGGACATTTTAACTGTCGTCAGTATTTTTCATTTAAATAATTATAGTTAAAAAATGTTTGATTTAACTATTGATTTAGTTTTTTAGTTACTGTTAAATTGATGTCTAACTACATTTAATTTCAATTTAAAATTCTTTGTTTCTTGATAATTGTTGTAAGTAAATTTGACGTCACATTTTTCAAAAATGATTATAAAAAAATTGTATACTAATATATGTATGTATTATTTTGTTTCTTTTGTTATACATAAATAAAGGCCTGATGAAGAGTACAAACATACTTGAAACGTTGCAATGAATAAATAACATCATTTTTTTAAAATCGATCTATAGCCCACAAAAAAACAATTATATATCTTTTACAATACAAAGGTCACTAAAAATTCGATTTTATTCTTCTTTTATAACAGAATATCAATCCGATTCGACTTTTGTTAAACAGTGGAGGTGGACTTGCCACTTGGCATTCCTTTCGAAAGATCACACAAATTTATATGTATTGCTGAACTTGTTAAGCACATATTCTTTTAGTATGAAAATGTATCTTATATGTGATCCATATCACACATCCCTTTTTCTTTTTTTTTTCTTTTCAAATCTTTTTTTTAAGTGTCGGGAAAAATTACATCATGAATTTTCATTTTTAATAAACGTTCTACACTGCAAATATGAACAAGCAACGTCCAAATAGTTTGAACACTTTTCTTACATTCAATATTAGATTCCCACTTGATTCCTGTCAGTTATATCATGTCAACGAAAATTCAATTACAATTTTAACACATTCTTCCCGCATCCTGTAGAATAAAAGTTCTTCTTCAGCAGCAGTGCACCATATTTATATATGTATTGTGAGCAGATATATATTGTTCTTTCAAACGACGAGAAATAACCTTGATATTCCAAGTTTTCTTGTGTGGATTTTTATCGTTCACTCTGTGTGTTAAGTAGGGCAAGGTGCAGCCTCTTGTGGGTCAAGGCCCCATTCACCATTCGCAACGTGACTTGGGAGACTTGAAAATGAGCTGCACTGCCAATAAAACTATACCACCATGTCATGGATTACTCGTCGTTCTGGATATTTGAAAAAGGCCACATTATTAAGGAAAAGTTTACCGAACATGACAGCAAATATAAAATCCAATTGGAGCCAAAATTAATCGAAATTGCACAGCGACACGTATATATTGAGTGATCGAAATACAGAATATTTTTAAAATTATACAAGCTGTATAGGTAAATTCAATATTGTAGTTCCCTATATCTCATACCTGACCTGCTATACATCATTCAACCTCAATCCCCAATTCAATAAATTTACTTAAAACCCGCAGCTCCCCAAGCCCCATGCCAACGAGATATTATAAAGGTTTATTATTTGGACAGGCTATTGCTGTCCTTTGGCTCTCTACCCCCATTGCGCAATATGTACATAAAAATATATATACATTTGTATACTTAAACGATAGGACACTCAATTGGCAAGTTCAGGGAAGAGTGTTATCGAACCGTCCGGTCCGTACTGGCAACACATCCAGTGTTCTGACATTTTATGAAAGTATGCAAGACGCCCATCAAATTAATTGTATTCAAACGCTTAAATACCTATAAGCAAATTGATATCTTGAAGTATGTTTACACCTACTTAAAGCGACTCTTGGGACTCTGGAAAGAGATTCCGATCGCATTGTGAGCTCGAGAACATCAAAAGTGCTGCTCGATGGATGTTGCTATTCCGTTCGATGGTGCTTCGTCTTTTGGAAGCACCCTATAACAACACACCCCATTGATGATATTGTCCTTGTTTGAGGAAAAGTGATTCCTCTTATGGTAAATATGCTGAGCAGAACAACCTGGGTCCATTTGACTGCGACCTTTGTAAACATTTTCTGTAAAGCTATATTCTTGAAGTTGAGGTTTTGTGACTCTGATTTAATGTAATTTTCTATTCGTAAAGATATTTGGTATCGTTTCTTTCGTAAAATGAGGAAGATAATGTTAAAGGAATTGACCTCAAACTGGCCAATATATATCTACATATAGAATAGACAAATACATAAAAGCAGAGATTTAAACTTTGTTGAGGTATTCGAAAGGAAATAAATGCAAATTGAATTTTGTTTTTCTTTTTGTAGGGGTTGGTAGTTGAAAAGTGTGTGTTGGAATGTACGGGCATTTTCATTGAACAACAGAATGACTTCTCTACTTTTAGAAGAAGGAATATTGGCATTGGCACTGATTGACGATGATTTTATAAAACAACAAAAAACAATTGTGTCTATTTTGTATACGGATAGTTTGGAATTGCCAAAACAATTTAAACAAAAATGATTGCAAATAACATTGAAAGGTTTCAATACACATTCTAGGACAGTCTGAATTATATATAATTTGAATCTACACCCTTTTTGTGAATAGATACTTATATATCTGCAAGAAATGCCTTTGTCATGAAATTACAAAGTTTGTAAATATAAAACAAAGAACTGAATTCCATGTATTTGATATTGGCCAATTCTAGGTCAAAATGAAAAAGGCATGTTAAAATGTTTATATATTATTATGTCCACATAAAACCACCCGTGTAAGCCCAACGGTATTTTATTTCAAATAGATATTTTCAAGGTATAAGGTGGTCCATAATTCATCACTCTAACCATGTTCCAGATGTTCTCAAAGCTAAACATTTCTGCCCAACAAAGTCAATTTGACGTTAATTGCAAAATAAATTAAATTAAGTTGGGGTAGATTGGGCCGAAAAGTGTAGTTTTTAAAAGCATATGAAACAAAGTGTCTACCGGAAGATAGACACTTTGTTTTATATGCCACAATGGCGGCAACTGTCATATGCCGCAAATGGCGGCAACTGTCAGTTTTAACAACTAAACAGATGTAGACTAGGAAGTAACGCTGTACTCTTCAAGATCCCGGACAACTTTTTTCGTCACTGAGTTCGGCTATCTTATAGTTATAGGCCTTCTAGTCAAGTAATAAAGCATCGAGCGAACCGTAAACGATGAGTTGACGATGTCGATAACTCCCATCCTGATCTATTGATCCTCCTCTATGTTGGTGCCAGACCCAGCGCTATGGCACCCAAGATGGTTTGGTCTTTATATTACAAGTTTGACCTTTCTTGTCACCTCGGACCTGGTATTTCGGCAAGAGGACTCAATTTTGGTTTTCTTGACTACATCCACATCTTAGTAAAGCTTCTTGGACCTTCTTCCGCACAGCACACAATAATCATAGAAGAATTTTTTCATGCAAAAGATTACAATATTAGTTTCCCCTTTTTGCTTATCGCCCAACATTCAGCATTGTAATACAGGACTGGCAGTAGAGGGGTCAAACCGATCGTCATCAATTTGATTCACCAAAATAAAGCAGAAATTGTTTCAGCAAAAATTGGTCTAAAAGCGGCAACATCACGTAGTGCTAAATACGTGTACTAATTTCTTTGTTCAAATTTAAATGAAAACGATGGCATATTCATATTTAAGTAAGTCAAACCTATGTGGAGTGGTTTATTTTTGTAAGAACTTATATAACTAATTGAAAGGAAAAGATTGCGAGGGTGTAGAAAGTGAGAAAGGGGAGAGTAATAAACAGAAAGAGAATTAACAGAAGAGGAGGGAAGAAAAGGGAAGGATCAGAAAAAGGCTAGGAATGTCTAGTTCGGGGAACGTGGCCTGCTTGCGGTGTGCTCGGCTTGTACTCAACGCGGAATGAGGAGAACTTGTCCCAAAAATTAGGCCTCACCAGCAATAAAACATATTTCAGCCCCAATTGAACAAAAATTATTCAAAAAGACAATGGACGATCCTCATCACTCCACGAGAGCTGCTGATGTAGATGCAGCAGGCGATTTACCCCCAGCCTGGAAATTCATTGACCTTATAAGAATTTCCCCCCACAGGCCCACAGGGCGATGAAATGTTTACCAGCTCGGCTAGCTCAGTCCGTAGAAAATTGGTCTCTTATTTATTATCAGGTTCGTGGGTTAGGGCCCCACGTTGGGCGCCATTTTTCGCGTGGCAATAAGAGGTGAGGGGGAGCTTAAATTTAGAATGATAGGAGTAGGTAATGGAAAGGGAATTGAAAGAAGAGGATAGGCATTCCTATCCTTTTCTGACTCATCCCTTTTCTTGCCTCTTCTTCTTATGATTTACATTTTATTTTCGACTCTCCTCTTCCTCCCCCTCACCACCTATTTCCCCAAATTTAATGACGCTTATATATTATATTCAGAAACCAATCAATTTCAACCCTCCCCCCTCAAATGTCCTATTGTCACGCGACACAATATCATCTAAAATGAACGTTGCAAAAAAAAAGAAATAAAAGTCAAGAAAAATGTTCTCACTAGATCCTCAGCTCTTACTTCATATATACCTACTACCATATTTCCTCTCTCATATTGTCAAGCTTATGTTCTGGGCTTTTTGCATTGAGTAAATGATTTTACTATTAGGTAAAATTTCAGCATCTCCCCTGCCGGCACAGCCCTCCATAGATTCTTTCATTTTTGAACCCCCTAAATACCAATAAAGTCTGGATGTATTGTTAGATGTTTTGCACTTTAAATATTTACATGATTTAAACGATTGAAGCAACATTCTAGTTTAAAATATCCTTTTATGTTGTACAAACAGTAGTCTGTCTTAAAATGCACCTAGATACTCATAGAGCATATATCAAGAACCCTTTATACATTTCTTTAAAAGTAGCAATCAGGGTACCTATGTATAGCGTGACTAAAAACTTTCATTTTCATATTATAGTTTCATAGCTGCTTTTGTTGTGTACATAACTTAAAATACCGCCTTTAGCTGTTGAGTATATGTACATCGCTAGGAAAAAAAGAAAAAAAAAAAAAACAAGAACAAAATGTTCTCATTTTCTTGTTAAGTTTTCAAAAGTGCTCAACACGCACATTGCACAGCCAGATTACTCTTTTTTTTCCTTACTTTTACCCAGAATAAGCACGAACATATAGTTACTTCCTGGCTTTATCTCGAATGAGCCAACAACACGCTCCAGCTGCTGAGGACACTATCATCATTGTTTCACGACGAGTAGAATATTTCTTCATACAAGTATAGACAGAGAAGAAATCAAAAGTTTTTTTTCAACCATCTGGGCTAATGTGGAAGTAAAAGTGATAACTATTTGTATCTGCACACATAATGTGGATCCCTTAAGTCCGAAATTGATATCACAATAATAGAATGTCTACGTCCCCAAACACACATACACAATACTTACAATAGACTCACTGACTGACTGCTCGAGAATAATAAATTAAGGTTAAAGAAAAATAAGTTCCGATGTCCTGAGGATTTTGTCGCACAATCTCTCTTCTCTGTTTGAATGTCAATCTTATTCGTCTTCGTCTTCTCCGCAGGGAGATATTATTTTTCGGGTTTGAATGGATCTTTAGAAGTCCTAGTAGACTGTAGAACACACAAAATGTGAATTCTTTATTCACTGCACGTTTGCAATGGTCAGATAGAATGACTGTGGAAATGAGTGTGAATGACCTTTATTTTCATTGCAATGATGATTCTTTCTATCCTCGTTATTTTACTATGGTATAGGTAGATATGTTATCCATGTGAACAATGTATCTAGGAATCTATAGATGTCTGAAGCAAAATGGATGTTAAAGTGATGGGGATCGCAAAATGGTTTACGTGACATTTCCAGATTGCGATTGTTAATTAATGATATTTCCTTTTCTGTTAGCATTAATTTTTCATCGTTGCAAAATTTAGTTCCGTTTAACTATGATTTAACGAATTACATGTTGAGATATTGCGGTTGAACACACATTATTGGTTCTGTCATTCGTTTTGAACTTATAATTGTTCTTTCATATCTTTATACACAGTTTTTCTGTTTGTTAGTTAGGTTGGAATGGCGGATATCTGAGCTTATATTAGCTCAACAAAAAACCCAAGAAAATAGGAGATATTTGGCTATCTAACATAAAAGTTCTGTCCTTAAACCCATGACCATGCTGGATCGACCATCTATAATAAGCCGGTCTGTCTATGAGATCAACCAATTTTAGAAAAAGTTTCCTTCAAGGTTGTGAAAATTTCTGACAGAAATTCACATAGTTCTTTTTATGTGCTTAGGAAAGAGGTTATCTTAGAGAGATGACTCGCAATAAATGCGATGATTCTGGCTATGTCTGTCCGAGTCCCTTAGAAAAGCTTATTTGTAAGTTATTTATCATATATGTGGGACTTGAACAACTAGTCAAACCCTTCCTTCTACCCTTAGGTTCCGATAGATAATAAAACATAATACTGCCCTCCACAGCTTCCAGGGGAATTCTTACCCCTGTGTGAAATATAAAGGATTGAGATTCAGTAGGTCAGGATCGCAGCGCTCCTGTGGTGCAAAAACAGGCTTTTCTTTGGGCTTACCCATATTTAAGGCTATGCTTTGATCAGGTCACCAGACCATCGATCTTTAGGTGAGCAAAGAGTATGGGACGTACCACTGCGGTGTACGTCCATAAAGTCATCTTTGACCAGAGACCCCTTTTTTGCGGAATATTTACATCAGGCATAGAAAGTTTCTTCAATGTTCCAGTTTAGTTGAGGGCTGAGAACTCCACCCAAATATTTGATACATGTTAAGAGGGAGAAGATATGCCTGTTAAGACAAGGTTGATTGAAGGTGGGTATTTTATTTTTGTTTGTACAAAATTATGTTTCTGGGCTTTGCGTTTGAGGCGAGTGGCCCCGGTCCGTTTCCACCGATAAACTGAGGAGTTATTTCAAAAAGAAATACGTCTACAAATTCAGGTATGAAAAAAGTCACGGTAGTCATAGACACCTTAAGAATCAAGTGGGGTACATATAAGGGGCATGTTACTCCCCTGCAATCGCCCTCTTTAAGCTTACTATAGAATTTGGGGTGAAACACCAACTGCACTCACCATAAGTTATATAGTGAGTCCAGGGAGAGTAGTAGCAGGGTCATACACGTCATCAGACACTTTATGTTGTGATAATATTTAAATGATGGGTTGTCGGTGCTCCACACCAACCCTTTATATATAGCTAATCGGTTGGTAAGCCATTGCTGATGATGTCTCTTTAGTTTTAACGTTGGCATTTTTACCCAATCACCGGTTTATCATCTGCTGGAATGATATTTCTAAGGCCCACTTGCACGAAACTTTTTTGACATTAGTAACCACTGATTTATCCATGCATAGGCACTAGCCATCGATAAAAATATAAACTCGTTAATCTTAAATATTTATCCACTCATTTTTCTCTGGACAACTTTTTACATCCGTCAAATAGAATTTGACAAGAAGTTGCTATCGGTGAGGTTCGCATTAGTGTGTGTAGCAAATGCTCTTGTTGGATAGCTAACTGCGATTTTATAAATTTATCCTTTGTTTTCGTGCAAGTGTACCTAAGTCTATTACACCTCGCTACTTGAGGCGCGTTTCTTTTTACAAATTCCTTTTTGAAAAATTTTCCGTGAGGCTAGCGCTGTCGCTTTTGCACTATGTATCTTAGAGTCATGACTGAGAGAAAACTTAAGGAAAATTCTGGTGTATTTTTTGTCTAAAGTGTGGAGATTTTTTTTAAAACTGTTACTAAATTCGATTATCAGGAATGCAGGAATGCCCCATATGTCTTCAACAATGCATTTGTAAATGGTATTTTCTTCCCAAGAGCCTAGTTTTCTTATCTTCTCCACAAGCAGCGTGCATTTTTGCGACAAAAATGCAATCTGGATCAGATCTGAGGAAATAATAAAATAGAGCTATTGTCACTTTAAATGATCATTGAAAAAACAAAAGTGTTAATATTTCGTGCATTTAGCCCAAATTCTATAATTCATTACCTTCATTTTAATACCAATTTACACCAACATTGTTGGATAATTCGCCTTAAGATTGAAAAAGAAAATTTTCAATGTTGCGTTTCAATGAAAGCTATAACTGGCCCCTAAGAATCTTGTTTTGTTGCATGAGCATTTTTACCTTTTATTCGAACCATGGGAAACCAAGCACCTCGTTTGTCGCCGTTATGATGTTAACAAATGTTGGTCTGATACGGTTAGTCAATAGGCGTTGGCTTACGTGACCTGACCATAGATCATAGATGACGACATCCTACCGTAGTTTTCTTCCAATGACAACCTTTTATCCGAATATATCCAAAGTCAGCAAGATAAATTTTATTAATTCAAAGAAAACTCGCAGAGCTGAGCATAATATTCTATTGATGAATTTAAACGTTCATCATCAAATTCAGTCGAATTTTATCTTAACATTACCATTATGTTAATGGTTCGCCATCAAACAAACAAAGATATTCATTAATTCGATTTCATCAAAGTGACTTTTACATGATAGATTAATCCGAATTGTCGATTAATTGACAAAAGATTCGTTCAATCGTCTTTACCGATATACACGATACAACTCGGTACACAAAAAAACTTACACAAACTCACACATACACACACAACTATAGAAAGTCCATACAATAGAAATCTGACGGAGCATTGCAGTTGTCAACTTTGACCTAAAATACCGCAAAACCAACAAAGACCCATCGCCATCCTCAACCTCCAATATTGTTGCAACTGCTTGCTGCCTTTGCCATGTTTATTTTAGCAGAATATCTAAATACCTTGACTTCATATATAAATTTGTTGTGTTCCCAACCAGCCTTCATCATATAGTATAAGCGACGAAAGCAGGATTTTCAGAGTTTCATACCCCATCTAGCAGCATAATATCCAAACTCACCATGCAGTCACAATGCCAGAGAAGATATTCCCAGCATTAATTGAAAAAAAAAAATCTAGCAAAAGAAAAAAAAAAAAACTCAAACAATACACGCTGCAGCAATTCATTTTAGATTCATTGAAATTGTATTCTTTTAATGAAATAAGAGATTGGAAAGCGAGGCAATGGTGGGCCGCCTGTCATCCTTTAAGGATAATGGGTGCAGGCGGAGTGAATGGGGCGCAATGGTTGCTTGAAAATTAAGGATTTATTGTGGCGGCGCGGTGGTAGCGGGCGAATAGTAGGTATCCCAAGAAGATTTAATAGAATAATCCCCCCCCCTTACATATAATAAACCCTCTTGATAGATGTGAGTCTGAGTGTAAGGAGAAGAAGAAATAAAGGCAGCACAAAACTAAGAAATTAAAGAATCCCATTCCTTGTCTGACTGTCAACACAAGACTCTCGAATTTTATTCATTCTTCCTTTTGTTTCCTTCTTTTCGGGGTCCTTTTGTTCGATCTTGGGGATATCTTAATAAATCTTGTTTTAGTCGTCTTAAGGTGGTATTTTTTGCAATCTGAATTGCATTTGCAAACATAAGAGGTCCTTGCATTTTTATTAGTGAGGCGTGGGTTAGGTTATAGATGGGTCTATAGTTTTTGTCATTTATATATATGAACATCTTGTATAGCCTCATATTCATTTTGCCTTATTCTATACATTTCCGTTTGGAATTCAATTTATCCGCTCAACCGTTGAACTTGACAAAAGGAACACGGAAACGATTTCCGAATCATCCAACCACGGATATATTTGACTTTTATTTTGTGTTGTCTGGCGCGTTGTTTTCATTTGGATAATTTTTTTTATCAAACATTATGGGGGTTAGTGTAATAAATGGCAGTGAGGAGGAAAACGATTTAATGAGTTTTTATGGTTGTTTAGTTTGGCGGTAGATTTTCATTATCCTTAGAAAAATATATGTACCACCTAGCTTCAAAAAAAAAATCAAATTTAGAGATATAGCCGTTGAATTTTTAAAATAGTATCTTTAGAAAAATGGAAACAATATGATGATTGCTTTATCTGATTGGTATATGGAACAAAAGCGTTTGCACTCTTTTGTTAATTTGTTGACATTTGTGAATTTAATATAAAATATTTGTAGAATGAATTTAATTGGATTTTGTAGCCAATTAGCAGAATGTACATATAAATAATTAATTTTTGGAACAAACATAGTAAGGGAAATTTGTGTTGTGCATATGAAATTTAATTCCTGACTTATTAGTTGAACTTATTAGTTTTGTTAACACCTTGCAACGCTTTAGTAAAAGCAAAAAAAAATGTTTTTTTATTTGGTTAAGGAATCGCACCTTTAAGTGGGCACCCGATGAAAAACCGAAAGATGAATTAGTGACAAACTTTGTTTAGGTAGAGTCGAGTGGATTGTTGAAAAAAATCTGATATCAGAGGCGTTTCCCAGTGATGAACTAACTACCTTAAAGAGAGACAGCACTTTGCCCAGTAATAATATCCACAAAGGTATGAAGAAAGCAAATATACAGTAAAGAAACATTCTGACGGTTAAGATAATTGTTGAAAACTATACACTCAGCAAGTTACTACTTGTTAGAAACTTTATTTTTTTTTATTAAAGCAAACTTTGTATTTTCCACTAAGCTTTAAAAATTATTTTTCTTAATAAACTTTCATCATTCATTTTGAACAAACGTGTTTTGCTTTTTACAATTTAAATACTAAGTTAATTACACAGCTGGCAAAGGATCCACATTCCAACTTTTTGATATCATAAGACCTCCAGATCAAATACATATATGGAATCATGAAGTTGAAGCATTATTTACCAAAAAACTACGTATTAAAAATGGGTTCGGGTCAAAATCCCGAAAGCTAAAAGACCGAAAACCCAAAAGACTCTAAAACCCAAAAGCCCGAAAAAGTTTTCCCGAAATCCAGAGCAATATTTAAAATAAAAAAAAGCGGGAAAATTTTTTCGGGCTTTTGGGTTTTCTTTACTTTTAGAACCTACGTTCAAGTGTACAAACGTTAGTGACTACCACAATCTTTGCGGAGCGAGTATTTCTAGGGCATGAGTGAAAACCCACGATTATAGACATACATAAGTCCAGAGAACCCCGTTGTTTTTTCTTACTTAACACGCACTCAAGGGGATATGACTACCCTAATAATGTTTTATTTAACACAGAGCGGGTGCTATACCCCTGAGACAGCAATTTAAACAAGCTAGAATTCTTATAACTACCTCAAGAAATCTCCAGTTTGATTCTGATTGTGGCAAGACAAAGAAAGCCAAGACAAAGAAAGCCAAAAAAAGTGCACGACTGGGTTGCACGTACTTGTTTTTGTGGCAACGGCAAGTTGCCACGAAAATAAAATTAAATTTAATAATATTTTTTTTTTAAATAAAGGAAAAAAAAAAAATAGAATTTTTTTTCGCCTAAATATAAGTTTAAAATTATTCCAAAATCGTTAGAGTGGTTTTTAAATAAATCGATGTTTACTTAATATTTTTTATAAAAAAGTTTTTTTTACAAATTTAAAGAACGCCATTTTTAAGTGCTTAATTGTTTGCATTTTATGCACAGAAAATAAAAAAAAAATTGTCAAGGCGTTTTCCAAATATTGAATTTACAAAAAAATAAATTAAAAAATTAATTAAAACTTAAATTAAAGTTTTTTGCAAAAATTTGGTATTGAAATTTTTTCAAGTCATCTAGACCTTTCTAAAAAAATGACAGACAAACAGACAGAATTTCCAGACCCACTTTTTTCGTCTTCGCTATCATCTTAATGTCATGTTTGATTGTTATCTCAATTTTTTTTTCACGAATGCAAAACTTACTTATAGCAAGTAAAAAGCAAGTACTTATTTGTAAATAGTCGTAGTTAATGTTCAATATCTGCAGATGGTATTTCAAAGCCCTGCCATAAGCGACGAATTGTTTTATTATCGTGTTTGACGAATTGTTACACAAAAACACATAACTAAAGACTCTAGGGTAGATATCGAGTCAGCTGGAGAGGCTTGAGCCAGACCTATAGGGACATCTTAGCTGAAGTAAGCAAAGTAACGTAACATGCATGAAATAAACCATAACGTATACTGATTATTTCTGCGAACAAACCGGCAAACCAAACACAAGCATCGCTTAATTGTAAAGCAGTTTAATTTATATAGAAAAACGAATTGTTAAAGCCTTTTTAAAATTCCTTTTATCCTTCTCGCACCATGCAAGTCAAGTTTTGAACAAATTGTAAATGTAATTTATCAGCAACATACAAAAATCACATCACGGATATTTTCTCAATTTTTCGACCACTTAAGCAATTCAAGTAATACGTATGCATGTGTGTAGTAACTTTCCGACCTTTTGGTTACCACAATAAAATCCATATAAGCACCAAACCAACTATAACCAGACCAACCGACTCAACCAATGCAATTAACATATTTTCAGGAATTTTTCCTGCTTTCAACAACCACTTTTTGTGGCCTTATAGCTGCAAGCAATCCAAGGATCCAATAATGTTTCGTTGATTAATTCAATTTCACGCAGGGGATTACAAACGAGTCGCAAATTGATTTTTAATGTATTTATAAATGCATTACATCAAAAACCATAGTACTACTATATAATATATAGCTGCATTAAAACTCACCTAGGTCAGCCTTTGTAGCTTCAAAACTAAAATTTGATTGACCAAACTACCTCTGTATTCCTTGGCCATTAACCACTTTGGAATGCGGAGCATCTGTACCTGCCTATATAATAAATATAGTCAGTATGTGCTCGTTTGTACTTGGATTTGGCCAAAAGCGTTCGTTTATTGAATTTTCGTTTATTCGTTCGTTCGTTTATTGAATTTTTTAACATACTTACAATCCATTGCTAAAATTGATTCACCACATTCTATTATATTCAACAAACAAACATAAGTAAACCATCTACATAAGTAAATATCTATAGTCATACCTTATAGCCATAAAATATGTATGACGCATCTAAACTGGTTTCCCTACTCCCAACAAACTCTTCCCATTAGAAACTCGACCCAAATGCACTTTGTACGCAAAATATCATCCACCTATCTGCCATGGAGACTCTGGACAAATTGAATATTTAATGATTTTCTGACCTAGGAATCGGGTCAGCAAACCAAAAACCTATTATGAAGTGAAGCCCCCCACAAAGCCAGGGGATAACCGATAGCCAAAGTCCCCAAACGTTAGGGATTATGTTCCTAGTATTTTTTTTTTGTGTTGCTTGCTAGGTTTGTTTTTTCAAATGATTTGAACGACAAATTGTGTCTTTGATTTGATGCCTTGCGGCAAAAACTCTTCCAGGAAGAACATTTAATTTCAAAGGAACTTAATTAAACTGATGTGCCAGCGAATATTTCTTGATATCCTATACATCACTCTTCAACCATTAGCAAAGCTTTCATAGTCATCGCACAACTAAAATGCAAATACGAATAGTCTATATGGTTTATTCTGTCTATGTCACTCATCTCTATGTGAAAACAGGGCTGTTAAGATATTCAGGGATCAGGGCCTTAATATTTTTTATTTGTTTAAGAAAATGGCTCGTTACAATTTTGTGTTTTTTTTTGCCAGTTTTAGTTTTAAAATTAAAAGGTATTTTTTATTGAAAATATTACTAGGAAAATTTAAGTAGAGTAAGGAATTTTCAATAAAACGACCAAGTATAACATCGGCTATAAGCTTGTGTACCAACGTTTAAAGATATTACGGAGAGCTATTGTGAATGATTTATCGCCAGCAAGAATTACAAGGGATAAAAGGATCAACTATTGTTTTGGTAGTGCAACTTTATATAAAGTAAAATAAGTTCTTCAATAAAACAAACCAAATATCTACAAAAAAATCTATTCAACAACGGAATGATTCATTCAAAAACTTTTTATAATTTTTTTTGTACCTACGATAAGACGTTCTTCAGTTATTTAAAAAAATACAAGTTTTTGAAAACTTCACTATTTTTTTGAATATTCAGACCCAGAAGGGTGTGGTGTAAACTTGGGAGAATTTTTTTAAAAATAAGACGCCCAGCTTGGTGTGAATGTGGGTGGTAGTTGTTTGCAAAATCAAGTTGAACAGTGGAAGTACTTATATGAATATACTTCAATCACATCAAGTGAGGAGCTTAGCCATGTTTGTTTTTCCGCCGTCTATCATTTGTAATTTAAAATTTTCCAGGGATGCTATGTTGAAAGTTGAAAAGAAAACAATTTTTGTTTCTGTTAAATAATTATGCATTCAGGGGTGCATTTTAATGTAGATTTTTAGTAAGATTTGTGAATTTAACTATAAATTATTGTTTAGGGATTATGAAAGTATGGCGTTAAGTATCATTTGTTTTTTTTTTATATTTAATTTAGAAAGGCCATTTGCAAAAAATATAGCCTGACGATAATTTCGATTTGTATAAGACTGGTTTTGAAAATGTTTAATCCTTAAATCTCAATTCACATTATAATTATCCTTTTTGTGATTTAAATGATGGAAATCGATATCAAGATCATGTCCAGTTGTAGACATGTAAGTTCGATTGTCCACAAACATTTGATATTTTTTATAAAAAATGAAACGTTTTTTTATAAAATGTATGTAGGTATAGATGAACTTAATTTTTGACATTTTGGAATATATACATATATATCATTTTAGTTGAACGAAACAATTTTATTTTCGACGAAAGATGTGTTATTTTTGTATTTTTCATGTTTTCTTTAATGCGAATCTAATTTTTAATGTTTGCAGAGTATTCAGTGCAAACAGTGACAGATTTATACAAATCAAATTTTGACATTCAAGGAGTATGCAGTGCTAATTTTCATAAGAAAGTAATCAATTTGACACTTTGTAGTTTGACAGATTTGTAAAAAGTCTAATTTTGACATCTGTGAAAAATTCTTTCGAAAATGTCATCAGCAATAAATAAATTTGACACTTTGTAGTGTGACAAATTTGTATAAATCCATTTTTAATATTTGTATACTATTCAGTGCTAACTGTCACCAAAGGCAATATGTTATCATTTTGTAGTTTGAAAGATTCTTACAAATCTAGTTTTTACATTTATTGGTTTAGTTTGAAAGACAAACACGAATTTAATGTGACATTTTTTGGAGTATTAAATGGGAATTTTCATCTCAAAGCGATAAATAAATCGTTGATTTTGGTTCAGTGTTAAAAGTGGAATGCAAATGAGCAAGCATGACCTATACTGTCAAAATGAAACGAACTGTTCCTTCATGTTTATACAAACATGATGAGTAATTATAATGACTGTCAGTCAAAATCATTTATTTTCAGTTTATTTTATTTGTTTTGAAAATGCATAATTTATTGATAAATTAAATTTCGTAGTCACTGTGGTAAAGGGCCATCAAATTTCTTTTTCTCGAAACACAGCTGTCATATATTTACATATTATTCTGGTAGACGGCCATAGGCCAAACCATAAAGACTTATGTAAGATTTATAAATGAATTGTTATTGTTAATTTGAAGAAATAAAGAGTCAACAAAACTAAACTAAACTATTTACATATGTAAGTGCGATTCAGATCGCACACCTTGGCCTTAAGGGTTTAAAGAGGCAAACAATAGCCAGATAGTAAAATTTAAGATCTTCAGACTTTGCAAAACGTAGAATAAAAATAAAAAGAACAATAAAATAAAAGAAAAACGATGAATTAGTACAGGGTGGCGCAAAATGAATCACCCAATCGGAAAATAAAATATTTTTTTCTTAAATGGCGTCGTATGTCGATCATATTTGACATTAGTAAACTAGAAAACTGCAGAATTCAAACATATATATACTCCGAAATAACTGTGTCGATTTTTTTGTACCAATAAACGGTCGATGGTCTTAGCGCAGCTTGAATTTTAACGTCGATTTCCAAATCGTATTGCATCAACTGGGCAAACATCCGGGCACTTAGCTACTTGGATCTTCATCTTACAGATTAAAACCACAGGGGACCATAAAGGGCGTGGCCACCACCGGACTGGTTTTTTCCACTTTTTTAAGGTTCAAATAAAGATTTTCATCACTCAAAATATTTTTTTTTTATTTAGTGAAATAGTAATTCAAAAACAAAATTGGATGATTCATTTTAAGTAAATAAAGCTCATAATAATATTCATGCCCATTACCGGTGTCGTTTTTCGTAAAAAACAACACGACAGAGAAAACGTCAGCTGTCGTAGGCAACAAACGAGAACGAGCATCAATAGTCATGTCTATTACCGTTATCGTTTGTCACTTACGACATCTGTCGTTTTCTCTGTCGTGTCGTTTCTTACGACAAACGACAACGGTAATAGGCATGAATAATAATTTCTCTCTCTAAATATTCATAGAGAACTTATGGACGGAAATCCTTTGTGACCCTTATTGCCCTGTGGCCCAACTCTTTAAATGTATGTTTTATAATAAGTGTCGTATAAGCTTTCATTTACAACTTGTAAAAAGCCGACATTTAGACATTCAAAACAGACACTTTACTTTTATTTATGTGTATAGATGAATAAAGTTTTAATTAAAAAAACAAATTAACATATATCAGGTATAATTATATATTCTTGTTGACCAATATACCAATTTTGCAAAGTAAACTCTTATCAGGCAATCAGGCGCGATCATTATAAGTGCGGGCAAGTTTTCAACTTAGAATAGTTAGAAGCAGCTACTGTTTTCCAATCAATATATCCATCTGCAAGGATTTTGACTTTCTAATGACGACAAAGGGGTGGTTTGCAAGAATACCAAGCTTTTTTTTTGGTAACGTTGGCCCTCAAGCACTCCCACCCAATGGTTTTCCTTCATCGCGTCCCTTATGGGTGTTAAAGGATAAAGTTTTCATATTGAAGGATGCTATAGAATGCTGTATTGTAGAGAGCGCTCTACTCGTTTCATCTCCATAAACAGAATTTTTTCGCTAGAGCGAGTATCAATTGAAGCTTGGAGAGAACCCACATCCCATTGCCATTGCTGTTGCTGGTTTGCTTTTCTTTTTCTATGCATACACTGCGCCAAGGGCCTGGTAATTTCCATTCTTTGCTGTTCGCGCTTGAAAGCATCACAAGGACTCCGGATGCCGGCATTTTGTTAGATAATCATGAAAATTGAATTTATCGAAAGTGTGTGAGGATGGCAGTTTAAAGTGTTGGACGAACAGAACATAGAATAATGTAGAGGCGCAACTTTGGAAAAACTTCTTGGTATCTGCTCGGGAGAAACCAAAGATTTCTCCCAGTCACTTAGAGCATCAACATTTTCAATGTGAAATTGTTTGAGACTTTTTGCAAATAAAAGGGGATTGGTGCAAAACGCAGAGATTACGGAAGAAGAACTTCCAAAACATTGGCTACGTGAATTTGAAGAGCACATCACACCCACTACAGAGTCAAGTCATGTTGCTGCTGGTTGAGGCTGATTTCGTTGTTCAAGTGCATTTCATGCAATAACATGCAACATGCAACCGATGGATTCGAGGGCGTGGAAACGACGTATATCTTTGCAATTTTAAGTAGTTTCTGTAGGTAATGTGTTTACCAAACGAAGAAGAAAGTGTATTAAGCATTCTTAATGGAATTCTTTGGCGGAATTGATAGTTTGCTACATATAGAAAATGTGGGTATACTTGTGGGTGAAGTGTATAAGCACGTAGAATTTCCCAAACCAAGGATTTTGGTAAGGAAATCCTTTTAGAATTTCGGGTACCAATTTCCAAACAACCTGACTATGAACTTGGGTCGTTGTTATATAATTTGATATCCATCGGGTGAATAAACATTTTTGCGCAAACTGATGGCTGCAGAAAGGGATAAGAAAAAAGGAAGCAAAAATCAATAATCCCCATGGAGTATGTGGTTAACCGATGAACGGGTTTTGGAAGACAAATGTGGATAAGAGTTTTAAATCTAAAATTCATGGTTTCATTATTATTTACATATGAAGAAACTGTAGAAAAAGATTTTTTTTATTAGATATAGTAACAGAAGAAGGAAGAAAAACTTGAGCATTTTTATATATATCTGCAACTAGAGCATATATACATCGCAGCAAATATGGATGATTTATGATTTTTCCGATGAAAAATTGTTATAAACTGACTTCATGTGATAACATCTCTAGATGGCATTTTTATATTACAAATCATTTAAATCCATGAATTATTATTATTTTTTTTAATCCGTGGAGAGCGAAAATGTAACCACAAGATAGATTCGATGCAGGAAAAAGTGCAATATTCGGAAGAGTTTTTTTTGCAAAGAAAAAAGGGATTCAAACACCGTTTTTTGTTCTCAAACAATAAACACACAGAACTGGGTCAAATCAAAATAATAATTTAGTCTTGTCAATAAAAAATGATGGGGCGTTTTGAAAAAAAGTAACAATTGTATATTGCAGATTGATTGACTGTCAATCGAAATTGATACGAAGTGGTATATCACCGCTGTTGTTGCCATATTGTAAATAACCTCCTTTTAAATCGATTCTCCCTCGTGAACAAATTTTTACGCTACCACTTTTACTTATAAGTTAATTCGTTAAAAAAAAAAAAAAACATTTAAAATAAAACGATTGCAAGTTAAAACCACGGCTCCATCGAACAATGAGTCGCATTTTATTGACCAAGCGATTCAGCTAACAAGTGCAAGTGGTCCAGTGAGTGAAATGAAATGTCAGATTACTCGCCTAATATTTCGGCCGTGAGTTTGTGTACAATGTACATGTAGGTAAATTTATCAGTTTAGATAAGTATGTGTTATTTTCTCAACAAATTGTTTCACATATATTTATGTTTTAGTAATGCTAATGAAAATACAAAAACAAGAAATTACCCTTTTTATTGATTCTTTAAGGAAACGCTAATATATATACGTAATTTAATATGAATATGCATAATAATGAAACTCATTTTTAATCAAATATTTTGTCACATAAAAAGTAAGATTATGAATATTCTTGATATTCTTTGTTTGATGACGTTTTGGGTGTTCGAAACTATATTCGAACTTTCTTATCTCGCCAAAATAGCTGAATCGCTCTTGGCAAAGAAGTGAGATGAGAAAGTGAGTAAGGCGAGTCATATCGCTTCACTCGCCAAAATAGCTAAACCTCGGCACATTTTGCTTTTTTTCACACATCTTCAATACACACAGGAACAAAAATCACTGGAACAATCTTTTCTCTAAAAGCACTCAATCAAGTTTTTATCAGAATATTTTTATCCGAAGTTATAACTGTTTTTGCTGTCACCGAGAGCTTCGTAAAATCAATAGGGAATTTTACCATATTGTCAAAAAATAAATGACAGCTCACACTACGCGGATGACAGATTGAAATTATGTATCGCGCTTTTTTCAAACTGTCAAACTCAAAATCTTGTAAAAGAATTTTGTAAATAATCCCTTTTTTTCCTGTGAAATTTGAGATTTACGTTACTAAAAGGTTTAATAATACACTATGAACAATTTTCGCGCAAACAGAACGGCTAAACTCATGGGAGGGGGGGGGGGCAAACCTTAGCTTACATAAAAGCACAAAAATGCCAATAAGATGTTAAAACATATAAATCAGTATTATAATATGTTTTATTTTTTGATCACGTGTTAAGCTTCGAGCTTAAAATTACTATTCCCCCCGTTCGATATTGACTGTCTGTGGTGGCTAATTTCACAGATGTCACTAAAACAATATGGCCTCCATAGAGTGTCATTATCGACCCATCTTTCTGTCAAAACACGCACCATTTTTAATCAAAAGAAGCCAACAAATAAAAACCTTATTTTCTATCATGTCGTCTCAACGACTTTACACTTCCTCAATTAAAGCATTTAAATTTCTCTTTACTCAAATCCATTTTATTTATTTCCCTTAATCTGTATTGAATCATTTTTGCAAATTTCCACCTATTACATGTTTTTAATAGTAAAACATTTTGCACGTTTGTTACTAATTTGATTAAACCACAAAACAAATAAACAAGCTGTACAAATGTTCACAATCAACACTTAAATAACACACACATCTTATAAGCTCAACGTAAATATATATATATACACGTGCCATGAATAATAAGTTTCTCCAAAATACAAACTCCTAACGGAACGGGAGGAAACTATTACAAAATATTGAAATGGTAATTTATAGGATCTAAACCTACCATTTTGCAAACAAGCTTCTAAACGAATTTTTATCATCTATCCCATGGGTTGGCAGGGAGGATATCCATACAGTCAATTTCACAGTGGGTGTACCATGAAGCATGTAAGTATAAAGCTATATATATATGTATATTTATCTCACTCCATACAAACAAGATAAAACCAACAAAATTACTTCCCTTTGCTAAACGAAATACGACACACAAAGAAAAACGTGTATTTTACCATAACAGATGGCATAAATGGTCCGATATTCCCAAATGTTAACAAAAACATTCACCGACGGGAACATAACCAATGTAACCTAATTATTATTGATGCCAGCACATCCTTGCTATCCAAACACATTTGCCATATTAATATATTATATTGCTTATAGGAAGGTACATACACCCATCTCGTTCACACAATCATCATCTGATTATCCTTCCTGTTTTTGGCCAATATCAATAAATACCACTCACTCCAATCAATTTTAAACAACTTTGTGATTGCAGTTGAATCAGGAAGACACAACAGGAATACCAAACATGTAAAAAAAATACGCAACTTCCGTTTCCTCTGCATTGTTCCCGACGGGCGGGTGCCATGATTGAATTATGGAGCTTTTTTTTGTATGGAAAAAACCGTTTAAAATGTTCTACAGAGTTCATTGAAACCTTCTAGATCTGTTTGTTAACCATTAAACATAAATTATTCCCTGAAACACAAACAGTCCAATTTCAGTGCATAAAGCAGAACAGAATGCTCCTAAAGCCATTTATTATACATTTACATACTGGTTTCATGAAATGACACCCGCCATGAGGCACCCAAAACACCGTTATGCTATGAATGCATACATAACGGGCTTATTTGTTATGAAACAGTCATCGCCATCAGAGTTCTTCTTCTCTTCCCACATTGTTACATAACCTCCAAATTATTGTGACAACATTCACGAAGTGTGTAGTCCAGTTGGCGTATACTGACAGGCTTGCAGATTGCAGTGTTTTATCCTGCTGGATTTAGTGCGTGTATTTGATGTTTTACCAAATTCCCAGCAATCAGAATGCTAACGACTCAGCAGTTTTGTCATCAACCAATGGCAGTACCATCACTATAATCATATATAAAAACGATTATCCCCGTGCGTGTTGCAACATTAGATGAGCGAAAGTTTCCCATCATATGCATATAATCCTTATTAACAGTGGTGAAATGCTATATGAATGCACCATACCTCTATTTTAACCAATTGACACATTGATTAATGATTGACACACATGCCGCGCGAGTTCGCGATGACAGTTGTTGCACTTAATAGAAGCGGCTTTTTGTTTGTTTTATTGGTCCCGGTCCCGGTACCGATGCCGATGCCGATGCCGATATGGATGCGGAGGCAGGTTCCATTTTGCATTGTCAATATTCTAAAACTTTTGTAGAGAGTCTGAATTGAAGTGATGGTTGATACCACAGTTGCATTGTTGCAATTCTGGTTATTTGCACATTTTAATTGCTGTTGTTCAATGATTCAAATCCCTAGGAAGAGTGGTAGAAAGATTTGCGTATATTCATACTGATTACAAGAGATTGGGGATTACAGATTCCACAAGAGTGACATGTAGCACATAGACGCGTGCTTGTGTCAACAATGTGCGATGCAAATTATTGCCGACAGAGGGATGTCGCCTCCACCGCAAAACAATAGGGTAACGAAGAGTGTAGTGAAACTGTGAATGCAGATGATGCGAGAGTGCTGTTCGTAGACCGTATGTATGTAGTCGAATCCGTGTTATCTCATCATGTTAACATGATATGCCAAATAGTTAACACTGCTACTGCTTACAGCGGCTTTGATTTTACCCTGATGTACATGACGCGTCACCAGTGGGGGATATATTAATATTCAGAAAATGACACATTCTGCTCTGAATATATATGTGGGCCTGGCCTACACTGTATACTCTTACTTCGTCAATGCTGAATACTTGAAGTTGAAGCCCGTCGTGATTGCAGTGGCAGCAACAGCAGGCAGGTTCAGTCAGTATGTGGCAAGGAAAATCACGAAACGCAGCAATATTAGCGTGAGCATCATTTATATTCTTTTGACATCTGAATTTCTGATGAAGGTGATTAATATTTTAATCTCACATTATTGAGCACACATGCGATACTTGTAAAAGGATGTTTTCTTTTATTATTTTTATTATCTCATATGTTGCAGGAGGTTTCAGATACGAGTATATCTGTATTATAGGATAAAAGGCAACAAATTACAAGAGGAAGGATGGAATCCTCTTTGCTTGGCTTCGCATCACCACGGCGAAGAGATAAAACATATAACTGTCAATTATGGTGATATGTATGGTCAAGTAGCTACGATTTTGAGCCAACAGTTCATCACAATTCACCACGTACCCACATGAATTCAGAAATCAGAAATCAGAAATGTGATACTTCGATGATATTAATTGGGATTGATGATAACGAATGAATTGTGACTGCAATATATTGAACCTTTACCTCACTCATTTGAGGTAATTTTTTTGATTTGTAGGGTTGACGTATGGAAGATTTATGGAAGTGTTATTTTATGTCAGTTTTGTTGTTAATTGTCATTCTTGTCAATTGCGTTATAAAGCAAATAATTAATATTAAATCTTATGTGGCTATATTTTTTGTGGTTTCCTGAAATTAAATCTTCTTCTTTCCGACGATGGAATGGATTTCAAATAGGACCACAACTTTATCACTTGACGACTTACACAATAGTTCTATCTGCGGGGTTCGCTGAGGTGACACAAGAAAACATCGCCATAATTATCACTGCCATCACATTTCTTTGATTTGTTGGTATTGAACCTCTTAATTTCCTAGAAATGAATATGTTATACAGGGTGAGTCATGAGCAATGCGACAAAATGCTAGGGCGTGTAGGTTGCGTTGAGACAAGAAAAAAATCGTATGGGAGGGGGGGTCTATTCCCCTCCGTTTAGCCGGGAGGGGCAATTTTCGAAAAAACTTACTTAAAATGGGAAAAAAAATATTTAAAATCAACGGCTTCATTCACAATGCTGTGCGATACGTTTTTGAAAAGCCAATAACTTTTTCTTTCATTCTGTGGTTAAATAAATCTATTCTAAGAAATAGTTTTTGAAATATTAATTTTCAAAGTCAAAATTTTGAAAAAAAAAAATTGAAAAAAAAATTTCAAATTAATTTTTTTCAAAATTTTACGTAATTAAGTGCTAATTTTAATTTCAAAATTCAATGCTTTTATTAATTTTTAGTCAAAAACAGGAAACCGGATGCCAAAATGTGTCTTAGTTTTTGAGAAATTAAGAAAAACTAGAAGTATTTTTTTCCAAGAAAAACACTTTTTTTTTTGGTTTTCCCAAATTTGACCTGCACAGGTCAATTATTAATTAGGGAATTATCCCTTTTTTATTTTTTTTTACATACCATCCGATTTTAATCAAATAATAAAAAAAAACGAATTAACTTTTTACTTTACTTACAAGGTTTACTTTTAATTTTTTTTTTAATTTCTCAAAAACTAAGATACATTTTGGCATCCGGTTTTCTGTTTTTGACTTAAAATTAATAACAGCATTGAATTTTGAAATTAAAATTAGCACTTAATTACGTAAAATTTTGAAAAAAATGAATTTGAAATTCTTTTTTCAATTTTTTTTTTCAAAATTTTGACTTTGAAAATTAATATTTCAAAAACTATTTCTTAGAATAGATTTATTTAACCACAGAATGAAAGAAAAAGTTATTGGCTTTTTAAAAACGTATCGCACAGCATTGTGAATGAAGCCGTTGATTTTAAATAATTTTTTTCCCATTTTAAGTCAGTTTTTTCGAAAATTGCCCCTCCCGGCTAAACGGAGGGGAATAGACCCCCCCCTCCCATACGATTTTTTTCTTGTCTCAACGCAACCTACACGCCCTAGCATTTTGTCGCATTGCTCATGACTCACCCTGTATATAGAAAAATTAATTACTGAATTGTTGCTATATACCTATCTAAAATCATACATCTGTTGAATTCATGATCAGAGATAAATACTTTTTTGTTTTCTTTATCCGGATTATCTGCTGCTATTCTTTTGGCGATCACTATCTTCAACAGGGCATAATACGGTTTTTCGTGTGTGGCAATAGTACAATGGATGCAGTGCTTGCTTAATGTCATGGGAAAACGAGTTTTTAAGAATTTTCTCGTTTAGTTTTAAGTAATATTGAATTTTAATTTAAGTTAGTTTTTACGCTGAAAGGCATTTTTTAAATATAGTTATAGTATAATTTAGAGCGCCCGTATGGGGCCAGTAAGTTAGTTAAGTTAATATGTAAGCTAGTTGTTTAAGATTTTTTGTCTAGCATTAAGATAGATATAAGAAAATGAAAAAAAAAATTAATTAAAATGCAAAAAAAAAAATGCAGTGCTGAACTGGTAACCCTGAGGTTACCAGTTCAAATATCACTTGGGTACAAAGCATTTTTTTTTCTTTTTAGCATACCTCCCCAGTATTATTCCAAACCTGAATAATTTCAAACAAGCTAGAAAGACCAGCAACGGTCATATTCGACGAACCAAATTTCTACATGAACAAAAATTACAGCAAAAAATACTGCAATGTCCCAAAGTCAGTAAAAATGTTTGGTCGTTGGTAAGAAACATACGAAATTCAACTTTGTCCTAGGTTCCGACGCTTGTCTCAAACGACACCCCTGGGGTCAGCTCACAAGGAAAAGCAAATTTGTTTGCAGCTCAGTTCGCTGCTAACTCCACGCTGCCACATAGTGATATGACACCTCCTGTACTTGAGAGCGTAAACGGTTTTATGAGGGAATCTTCTTTTCACTGGCACAGTTGCAAGAGTTCTCAAGGATCTCGACATACGCAAATCCGCTGGCCCGGATAGTATTTTCCCCATTATTCTGAAGAGGTGTGCTTCCACGCTGGCAAAACCACTACGTAAGCTTTTCCATCTGTCCTATTCTACTGGTCTCTTCTCGAGTGGATGGAAAACTGCATTTGTCCAACACGTCCCTAAAAAAAGCGAATCTTCTTCCCCCTCCAGCTATCGACCGATTGCACTTACTTCTTTTCTTTCTAACGTCATGGAAACGCTGATAAATTATCATCTTAAGAAATATCTTGAAGAACGAAAGCTTCTTAATGACTGGCAGTACGGCTTTCGTAGCAATAGGTCCACTGGTGATATGTTGGCTTATCTCACCGAAAAGTGGAACCAATCTTTATATCGTTTTGGTGAAAGTAAGATTATTGCGCTTGATATTTTAAAAGCATTTGATACGAGTTTGGCATCAAGCCCTTTTTTCGAAAATGCATTCTTTCGGTATTGATGTATCTCTAGTTCGTTGGGTTAGAAATTATCTTTCGGACCGTTCAATACAAGTAGTATTGGATGGTTCCAAGTCTGAAATCTTCAATATAAATGCTGGTGTGCCCCAGGGCTCCGTTTTGTCTCCGACTCTCACCTTGATTTTTATTAATGATCTTTTGTCTGAAACTTCTAATCCACTAAATTGTTTCGCTGACGACAGCTTTTATATATTCACAACGCAGCTCTTCGGTTGTGGAACTGGAGCGGCAGCGTATGATAAGCTCATTAAATTCCGATCTTGACAGCATTGCGAATGGGGAATTAACAACCGCGTGGAATTTAATGCTTCTAAAACTCAATGTTGTCTTTTTTGTCGTTAAAGCGTAACATACCCCTTATGTCACTATCTATAAATGGCACTTGCATAGAGGAAACTGAAAAACTTTCCATACTCGGTATATGTGTTAGTAACCACCTTCTGTGGAATGCTCACATATTTGATGTCGATTCTTGCCTCTCTTTATTTTATCACTTTTTTTTATAAGAAGTCCCCCACCGAAATAGCCAGTTGCGTTCCTCCTTTGAAACAATTCAACCGCAATACTTGTACTGCAAGGAATGCCCATCACAATTTCCTAAACGCTCGTACTGTGTTAATCATATAAAAGGTATTCATAATCCCTTGCGCAAAATATACAGGATGATTGGTATAAGGTACACCAAAAAGCTTGATCGTGTAGGTGATGTTAATACAAGAAAAAAATCGTATAGGAGAGGGGGTCTATTTCCCCCCGTTTAGGCGGGAGGGTCAATTTTCTAAAAAAATGACTTAAATCAGAAAAAAAATTATTTAAAAACAAAGCTAAAAGATACAAAGCCTTGTTATATTTTTTTGGAAACCCAGAAAACTACTCTTTTATTTAATTTTTAAATTAAGTTGTTTAAGTGAACAGTTTTAAAAAAATTAATTTTCAAACTCAAAATTTTGAAAAAAAAACTAAAAAAAAATTTTTAAACTAATTTTTTTTAAAATTTTATGTAATTAACTATTATTTTTATTTTCAAAATTCAATGCTCTTGTATGTATCTTAGTTTTTGAGAAATTAAGAAAAACTAGAAGTATTTTTTTCCAAGAAAAACACTTTTTTTTTGGTTTTCCCAAATTTGACCTGCTCAGGTCAATTATTTATTAGGGAATTATCCTTCTTTTATTTTTTATAACATACCATCCGATTTTAATCAAATAATAAAAAACGAATTAACTTTTTACTTTACTTACTAGTTTTACTTTTATTTTTTTTTTATTTCTCAAAAACTAAGATACATTTTGGAATCCGGTTTTCTGTTTTTGACTTAATATAATAGTTAATTAGGTACATAAAATTTTGAAACAAAATTAGTTTAAAAAATTTTTTTTTAGTTTTTTTTTTCAAAATTTTGAGTTTCAAAATTAATTTTTTAAAACTGTTCACTTAAACCACTTAATTTAAAATTTAAATAAAAGAGTAGTTTTCTGACTTTCCAAAAAAATATAACAAGGCTTTGTATCATTCACCGTTGTTTTTTAATATTTTTTTTTCTGATTTAAGTCAATGTTTTAGAAAATTGCCCCTCCCGCCTAAACGGGGGGAAATAGACCCCCCCCCATACGATTTTTTTCTTGTCTTAACTCCACCTACACGCTCAAGCTTTTTGGTGCACATTATACCAATCACCCAGTATATAAAAAAAAAAATATTAAAAAAAATGGGGATTATGTATCAGATGAGCCAATGTCAGGCCAGGAAAACCAATTTAATACGTGCCTTTTAAAACATAATCTAGTTCATCTGATCAGAGAGTCAATTCTTGTTTTTTTATTTTCATTACTTATACATGAATATATGTGAAACTATTTGTTGAGAAAATTACACATCCCTATACAAACTGATAAATTTATCTATGTACATGTACACCAACTCACGGCCGAATGAAGTTTCATTTCACTCACTGGAACACTCGCATTTGTTAGCTGAACCGCTTTTCAATGAAATGCGACTCATCTCACTCACTCCCTGGAAGTTTGAATTAGCTGAATCTCGGCACTGGTTGATTGCCTACTTTTCCTTGATTCCATACAAAATCTTTGGCAGAAGATGTTATGCGATTGTTTCTCTAAGTAACTCTTTCGATTTTTCTTTTGCGGGTTCATGTACCTGGCTTCCCAACGGTTGTATGAGCTTTCATTTTTAAGAAACAATGCCACATTTTAGAACGGTGATTTAAAGAAGACAAGAATACATAAAGACGTCTAATGTGGTTTTTCATTGTTCGCAAGATTTGTTTTTTTATTGATCTAGATATACTTATTTTGTTCCCAACTTTTTAAATTTTGCGTTTCTCAAATCTATTTGATTTTGATTTTGAGTGCTCAAGTGTGTTTCAAAAATAAATCTGAAAGGTCAAACTTTGTTTGCTCTGAATGATTAGACTCTATTCAAAACTCTGTTCTGAACGAAAAAAGAAAAACGCCTATAACATCACTTTTTTCTGTAGGTCACTACGTTTGCATTTAAAGGGTAAGTTAAATAAAAATAATTTCTATATTAATGATTAAGAGTTTGATTAAAATACAATTTTAACTAAAACTTAAAATGAAATAAAATAATGCAATATATAATTTCAAATTTCATTTGCAGCAACCGTTTGTAAATTTTCTGTAAGTTCCTATCCACTTGACTTTTTGCTCGTTTTATTTAAGTTAAGCATGTAATTAATATTCTTCAGATATGCTCCTTTATATAGCTACATATGCAATAATTGCTCTTAACATTTACAAGTTAAGACCAGAAGCTGTATAGTATTGTCTATTGACGGATCCAACAACTAAAAGTTAGCATACGTATAACATTTTATAGAAAAGTTGCCTGCATTTGATGTTCACACAAAACAAAAAACCAAGAACTTTTCAAGATACTTCATCATTAAATTGAGATAACATTTTATCTGTAGAACTTAAAACACAATACACCCTACTGTCCCTATCATAAAACTCTTGAAACTCAATCAAAAACTTTTCATAGTTACGTAAAAATTTGCATTCTGAACAGTTCCGGATCTTCCTTCTGCAGCTGATCCCATAAACTTTACCAGCATCGTCTTCCTTCAGCAGAAAAAAGGGAGGTTTGTGATGACATGCCTACGAACATCCATATATACTTACTCTTCAAGTTAGCTAATCTCATATCAAAAGAGATTCTGTTTGATAAAATAAACACATATGAAAAAAAAAACTTCGCAAACTAATAAGCATAATTCGCACTCAGCAACCCTGAAATATTCAGAATTTAAGTTTGCGCTCTAAAATTTACCCCCAAAAAACAGTCAACCCCATCATGGGAAGAGGGAGGAAAATAAAAGAAAAAAAAAAAAAAAAAGATGGGAATCCAAACGCCAAAAGAAAAAGCTATTCAAAGTTTCCTAACACATTTGCTATATATGATGTACCAACAAATCCTGCCTGACTGGTTAGTTGGTGTTAAAGGTGGCGGTGTTATCCTTCCTTATGGTTGTGGGCTCTCGCCTCCGCATGTATTTAAGAATCGACTCATGGTGCAAGGGTTACATTTTTCAGTGCTAAGGAAAAACATTTTCGATAAATTTCCATTTATTTGTAATTTTTGGGTCCGCACCGCATCGCATGAAAGTATATATACAGACAAAACGAAGTTTGCTCAACTCGCGGAGGCATACTCTTGAGCTTGAGATGTCCTTTGATACGTATACGTCATGCTAAAGTTAAGAACTAAGTACGTGTGTAAGTGCAGCGCTAAACAGTGTATAAGAACTATAAGGACTTTGTAGACCATATCGGTTCGGTATAAAATGGAAAAACTTTTGAACTTGCACAGAACTTGTCACCATCCTCAGGCTCTCGCCGCCTACACTATAGAATAGATGCACACTAACACAATAATACATACTAAAAGGAACATACATATACATAAATATATAGAGGAACATGATAAACATTCGCCTGGTAAATTATTTTTGGAAGAATTTGTTTTGTAGTTTAAATAAAGCAGATCGATAGGGTGTGTTACATTTGTTTGGATGGAATAGTTTTAATGTTTTTTTTAATCACTTTTTCTTTTTTTATCTGTAAAATTTTTCCGAAAAAATCAGTTTTGTTTGCCAATGAATGGTAAAGATTGTCAATATTAGGATCTGAACATATCCAGGTTAGGTTAGGTTTGCGGGTTCCTGAAAGAGAGCCATTAGCTCATCTGTAACGCACTTAGGTCAATGTACCCCCATTGTGATGCCCATTTGAGGGTTTACCAATTCCTCATCTTAACATAGGTTTGGTTAGGTTTGTAGGGTTGTCACTCGGATCTCGCGGGTCCTGATAGATAAAAGAAATAGAATACACTACGTGAAAGGAAAAGAGAGAAAGAGATGAAAGAAGAAAGAAAAAGACTAGATAATGTAAAAAGAATAAGTTATATCAATTGTGTGGTGCCTCCTTCAACCATGCTGAGTTTTGAGCAAAGTGTTTTTAAGCGGCTTTTTGTTAATGTCATCAATATCTTCAAAGAAAAATTCACCAAGAGTAATTTTCCTGTTCCGAACCAGGCTAGGACATTCATATGGGGCACCCTCTACATAAGTCAGATGTTCCTATGTGCATTCTGCTCATGTGAGTGCCCATTGAGTTGTGACCCGTAAGGATTCCAATTAGATGAGACAGTTATGGCCTGCATATTTTCAGTAGATATTCAGTATTCTTCTTAGATATGTCTTGCCAAAGATTCCGTGACATACGGCACGTTTCAAGTGCCGATCATCTGTCATTTGAAAATCATCTTACCATACTCGTAGTTCATTATATTTCAATAGTTTCATTTTGGGCCATCCAACCTTCCGCTTTCTCTTGAAAATCTGCAAGGATTTGTTATTGGGCACTGTGATAGTTCGATGATACTTTCAAAGAAGTATTTCCTCAAAGTTTTCTGACTTAGGTGGCAGAGACTGGGGCAGTGCCACAGGAAGTGGGTTATGTCTTCATGCTGTTTCTCGTCACCGTCACTACATCCTCTACACAAGCTGTTTTCAAGTAATAGACGTAGTTTTTAAGCATGATATCTTAGCATGTTATGGCCAGTTAAAACACCTACCAACGTTGATACTGACTTTCTGTCTGTTTGCGTTATAGCATTTGTTCTATTTTTATCGTATTACGACCATCACCGGTATTTAGTGTAGCCCATCTTGAGTTGGCTCTTGACAGTGTTTTACATATTACCATAAGTTTGAGGTCCCATAACGGAGATTTTACGATAGTTTCTGAGATTTCTAGGCTCAATGCTGAGTATTTTTTTGCTAATTTTTAGCTTCTTCATTTACTGGCCATGATTCCAGCGTCACCCGCAACCCATCAGAAAATCAAAGTTTTATATTGTGGTGTGTAGCAAGAAATGTAAGCTGTTTTCGCCGCAGCTCTTCACAAGCTTGGAGTTTATTTCAACAGCAGAAATTGCTTTTATTGCTGCCTGGCTATCAATTAAAATTGTATTTCATCTCGCACTAGTTCCATCATTAAGTCCACTTTGGCGTAGATCTCATTACTGCTAGAACCTATGCTTGGAATACACTACTGTTATTTGGTAGTCTGATTGAACCTTCTATTATCAGGGCTTCTGATCATCTAACACGAACGATGATGGCCAACATTTTCATGAACCCGACCTGAATGAAGTGCGGCTAGCGATTGCCAAACTTAAATCAAATAAAGCTGCTAGTGCAGACGACTTACCAGCTGAATTGTTCAAAGCAGCAGGAGATGTGTTGGTAGGGAGCATGCACCAACTCATCTGTAAAATTTGATCGGAAGAAAGTATGCCCGATGATTGGAACCTTGGATAAGTGTGCCCCATCCATAAAAAAGGAGACGCTCTGACCAGCACCAACTACATAGGAATAAGTCTCCTAAACATCGCAAGGGGTTATACCTTGTAAATGATCTGATTGGCCCCTATCAGTGCGGTTTTAGGCCAGGTAAGTCAACCGCCGATCAACTGTTCACACTTCGACAGATTTTGGAAAAAAAACAGGAATTCTAGATCGATACACACCACCTCTTTATCGATTTCGTCGCGTATGATAGCTTGGATAGAGACGAACTGTAAAGAGCCATGTCGTATCTTGACATCCCTGCCAAACTCGTCCGCAGGATGACGATGGAGAAATCTCGCTGCTTTGTCAAAGTCGGTCGAACACCACCGAACCGTTTGATGTTGAGAAATGTCTAAGTCTAAGACAAGGCGACGTGCTATCATGCAACCTATTTAACATCGTTCTTGAAGCAAGTTAACACCACTGGTACAATTTATCAAAAGTCCGTTCAACTACTCGCGTATTCAGATTACATAGACATAATCGGCTGAAATAAGCGAGCTGTGACTGGTGCATTTGACAGTATTGAATCGGAGGCGGCAAAGATGGGATTAGCTGTTAATGAAGACAAAACTAAATATATACTTTCAACGAGAAAGGAATCAACATCTTCAACTGGGGCAAAACATTACGATGGATAGATATAATTTTAAAGTAGTCAAGAACTTTGTCTACCTCGGATTCACTATAACAACGTAAAACGACATCAGTGCAGAGATCAAAAGAAGAATTACTCTTGCCAATCGCTCTTTCTTCGGGCTCAGAAGGCATATAAGTAGAACCAAGGAGAAGCTGTACAAGACCTTGATCATCCCAGTTCTGCTGTATGGGGCGGAAGCATGGGCTTTAAAAACTCGGATAAGAAGTTACTTGGGTGCTTTGAGAGAAAGATTCTTCGATTGATTTTAGGTCTTTTGTGTATTAAGGGAGTATGGAAAAGAAGATTCAATGACGAGATATACGGGATATACAGCGATATTAACCTGGTCAAGTAGCTAAAAATACGGCGACTGAGATGGCTGGGTCACGTGGGACGTATGAACACCAAAGCACCAGCCCGACGAGTCTTTGAGTCCATTCCTGATTGGGTATGCAGCCCCAATAGATGGCGCACACAAGTGGAAAACGACCTTAGCGAACTTGCAGTGCAAAATTGGAAGCGGCTAGCTAGGAACAGAGCTGGCTGGAGAGACATGTTGTTTGAGTCCGTAGTCCATCTTGCACGCCATCTTAAGTAAGTAAGTAAGTAAGTAAGTAAGGAAGTAATCCTGAGAGCGCCTTTTACTGCAGATTCTTGCATATAAAGATCAAGTGGCAGAAGGTTAAATATGGTGCGCAGGGTACTGGTTGATCCGATGCATGTCAGTCTCTGGATTTTCATCAACGCTTTAAGGTTTGTAGCTGTGTTAGCGTCTTTCCACCAAACTAAGCTTCCATACGTCAGATTGGTTTCACTATAGCAGTGCACATCAATAAAATTACATTGGGTGTTGGACGCCAATTTTTCCAAAAAATCCGCTCCATGAGTAGAATGCGATGGAGACTTTCTTAACTTTTTCTTGGACGTTCATTTTCCAATTCAATTTCCTATCGAGTATGATTGCGAGGTATTTGGCGCTTTCGCCTAACTGAAGGGTTTTTTTTTCTTTTGTTCTGTTTTTTGGGATTAACACCTAAGCCACATTATACTAGAACTATATTAAGAAATGCCTTTCGGCGTAAAAATAAACTTTATTTTAGAATGCATTATTATCTACTTAAAACTAAACGAGAACATTCTTTAAAACAAAACTGCTTTTCAATATCGATTTTTAATTTTTAATAAAACTTAAAACTACCCTGGACCTAATAAATAGTTTTTTTTTAATTATTTGTGATTTGGGAAAGTAAGCCTTATACAATTTCTATACAAGCTATTACTTCCAAATTCGAAGAATTGGATCTTATACAAGCCATTTTTTTAGTTTCGTAGGAGTATAGGGTATGTATCAATCCAGTATGAAAAAATTGTAGTTCCTTTCACCTTGATTTAAATTGCGTTTACATAAATCATATATATTTAGAAACAATAAGCAATACTTAAACTTAAACATGTATATTTTTAAAATGTTTTTTTTTTTGTTGACTCTGAACGGATCACAAGTTATTGTGACATTGAGTTTTATTGTTTCACGTTGTAATGAAGTCATGTTTAAACAGAAGAAGAACAGGAAAAAAAATGCTAAACATTACAAAGGGTGCAAGAGAACGGAAAATGTAGAGCAAGGCCACATGAACGGCAGCAAGCCATTCCGTTCTTCTGATGCTACCCAGAGTGTGCATTTACTTGGCCCGTACCGTAATGGGCTTGAGGGATGTGTTTTTGACATCAACCGGATGCGCGTATTAAAAGTTTTATAGTATAGTTGCGGACAAAAGGGTAAAATGTGAGAGGGGGTGGGGTGGGCACAGTCCCACGCGATATAGTGCCTACATCAGAGTTAAGTTATGATGGAAATTCTTTAGGGATACAACGGAAGAGAAAGTGGGGCATTTATAGGGTTGATGATTTCTTCGGTCAATGCCCAAAGACAATCAGCGTCAGAAGGGATTATATATTCATTTGCGAAGCCTTGACAGAGGTAAAATTAGTTAAACACCGATTTAGAAAAAAACTGTCTGTATATAAATTAGCTTTCCAACACACAATTGACACAAGAAAATCATCATAGTTTTGAATTATGTAAGTAAAAAAACAAACTTCATGAGATTGCAGTTTTTATTTTAATATGCCTTTCAGTTATTGAAATAGCTGAACTAAAATAAGGAAGTTTTTGTTTAGTTTAATTTAGTCATGCTTGAGATAAACAGAGTGTTGACATCCACTAAATACATAACAATTATGTATGAAACTCTTTGAAGCACATCATCATATTATTTGCAATGATAAATCATGATGTTGGTATCATTGGTTGCTTTGAAAGCGAAGCACCAACAAACATTGAGCTGGAAAATAAATTTCAGGGGATAGGTAGATTAAGTAAGCATATATGCGTCTTGTATAACCAAAAGATAAAATTTATATCTAAAACCATTTAACTCTAATTAAAATAGTTCTTTAATTTTTGGCTTGACATAAATTTTATTTTATATCAGTTTTGTATTTAGGCTTACCATTCGCCCCCCTTTTGGAGGGACTGTCGCCCTTTTTTACCTCAAGATATCTTTTGGTGGCTCTCAAAACCAAAAATGAGAAAGGGGGACACAAATGTCCCTCCTTTTTACAACATTTTCATACTACAATTCTTCATTTATTTTATTTTTTAAGATATTTCGGAAAAAAGCTGTGAATGTTTTTACCATTGTCATTACAATTTTTAATGCTAGGTAGGTAAGAATGGCTGTTTATTCTAAAAACTAGAATAAACCCAATTAGCGCTAGGTGCGCCGTTTTGATGCCAATTACTTATGAGACCTATTATAGGTATATGGGTTTAGGTTGGGTAATCGTGTTTACTAGGGTGTGATATTGGGAGTATGTCCCTTTAATGACACCCGGCCCAAGACGGAACGAGAGATCATCGGATTCCTAGCTGAGAAAGACAGTTCGTGTCCCAGCCAGTTGGTAAGTCCGGCAGTTAGCTCCGCTATGTCTGGCTTCGCTTAGTGCCTATCTGGACATGGTACTGGATGGCTGAGGGCATGTCGGCCTTCCCATCTAGGGTGCCCGGTTTAAGAAAACGATTTGGTTCACGAAGCGACCATAGTCTGCCTGCACGGCTATGATACTGGTTGCGACGGGAGTTCACATGGTTCTTTGATTTGTTTGTCAGTCTGAGAAGGATGTGAACGGGTATGTTATTCACGGTTAGGGTATATATGTTACTTGGGAGTTAGTCCCTTGTTTCCAAGTTTCATAAGAAAACAAGAGATTTTTGGATGACTCACCAATGGCTAGTGGCTCATTCCCCCCACCAGGCTTTATACCAAGGCTGTTAGCTCCGATTATGGCTGTCTTCGCTAAGAAACCCTTATAGGCAGGTTGCTGGATGGCTTAGGCTAGGGCCAGTTCGCCTGTGAGATCACTCAATTTGGGAGACAAACATGGTTCCGGCAGTTTACAAGACCTTAAATATCCCAGTCCTGGTGTATGGGGCAGAAGCATGGTTGTTGAAAGATTTTGATGAAAAGCTACTTCGAGTTATTTTTGGTCCTGCCGGTATTTCGAAGGGGTATGGAAGCCAAAAATATGGCGCACAAAATGACCTCAGCCAACTTAGTGTGCGTGATTGGAGGTGGCTTTAGCTAGGACCAGAGCTGGCTGGAAAGACATATTGGTTGAGGACTGGGATGCGACGATGTGAGTGCTGTCTAAAGTACCTAATGTAAGTACATTTTATTATAATACAATTTCTTACGTTATTTATGAGATATTTAGGATACTTAGAAATTTCATCAATAAAAATTAAATTAAATGAGATAACATTTTATTAATAAACAAGCCTGGCAAAGTCCTTACCTCTGGTTTAACTATTGCAAAATTAATTTTAAAATTAACTTGCAGGAGTTATAATTGTTATGTAAATTTTATCTCTCTAAACCTACTTTTACTTAATAATTTTTTGTTTGTATGGGCAAAAATTAACTTTAATCTATTATATCTTGGAAAATTTGTTTTACTTGTATCTTAAATATCTTCTTATAAGTTACTTAATTTACAACAAATTTTTGTTTAATAAAATTCAGTGGGCTTTTAAAATCAAGTAAAAAGGATCTTCAGAAATACGAATTGGAGAACTGGATACAGAAATATCCAGAAACAACAAATTGATCAATTTGGCGGCCTTTTAGTGCTGTGATTGATTTTTTTTTAAACTTTTATTGTATAAAATTTTCTAAGCTACAAGGAATATTCACAAAAAACTGTTCTGTGGGACCTTTCACCAGGTAAAATCGATGGGACTTTTCAAAGTTCCTTTAGAACGCAAAGAGAAAGCTATGTACCGAAATCCAGGTTTTCGCCAATTCAGTTCATTTAATATGAATACTTGTAAGGATTGTTGCATCCATTAACACTATATCACCACTTTGCCACTAAGCACAGCAATTTTAAGAATTTTATGAGTGAACAAATTGTAAATGAGGAAACTTAATAGCCATCATTAGTTTCCTTCCCAACTTTGTATCTGAAAACTTTAGTTTCATTGATGGCTGACCAAACTTTGATTTTTTTCCAAGTTTTAGGTAGATCATTAGTTAGCATAATATATCTGACATGGTAAACCAAAGTACGTACATATTTCCTCTTAAACCTAAAGTTACAATTTTTCTTAATTAAAATTATACGCTCTGGGTTCGCAAAGTCATACTTTTAATAAGCAGCTATGTCATTTTAACCAGAAACTCTCAAAACTCTCAGCGTATGCATCAATTTCATTTTTATTGAATAAAAAAAAAATTAGAATTTAAGTCCTTCATTATCTGACAAAGTGTTTTGCCACAAACATTAACATAGATTTTTATGGACCAACATTAATTTTAAGATTCAGAATTATAATCTTCCCCTGGGAAAAATTACCGCTGTTCACTTAAGGGATACACAAAAAAGAAAATTCCCCCTTACCGAATACAAACTTATCTTATTTCTTACTCTAACCATTACTCTACACCAAACCACACCAACAATTTTCTAATTTAATTATGTTTCATTCAACCGAATCGTTGGTATCCGTGTTTCGAACAGCTTCCAAAGTAACAGTCATTATATTCCAACATCTACTCACTCATGCAAATTCTAACGAAAAGTGCAAAAACAATCAATTAATTATGTACCCATAATATAACCACCTACATTTAAGTGTTGGACCCCCTACTTTCAGTTTCAAGCATTTTAGTCGTTCGTGCTTGCTGTTGTTGCTCCTTTTTATCACTTTTCTTATCTGAATGCTTACACCCTCTCAGTTTTATTTATTTTCTAACACGACGAAAATGTACACAAAGTGCAGATGAACATTTTTAATTTTGTTTGATTTTCTTGTTCACTCAGTTCGTTCTTTCTTTACATTTTACGAAGTGTTTACACGTTTTACAACAACATCCTCTAGCTATAGCTCCATTCATCACCTGCTTAAGACGAGAGAGTAAAATGAAGGTCCTGCGGGAAAATGTGCATATGGTTGGTTGGTCAGTTCTCAGTCTATTTCATTTCAAATGAGACGTACATTTTAATAGGATTTTGCCCTTGGCTCTTAACTATTGTATAGATGGATTTATATGTAAGCATAGCTATAGATCCACCTAAATATCTAGATGCTACTTGCAAGCCCAATTACATCGGTCTAAAATGTTGATGTGCTTTCAATTATTTCGTTGAGAGTTGATGGTGTTAAAAAAAACTTCTGATAGTTTTTGGCATGGTTGCCAGATTTTAAATAAAAAAATTCTTTGATTTTTTTTTAATTTTTTATTTTAATATTTTTGTTATGATTTTTCTTGTGCAAACTCATCAAACATTAAGCCTTGCAACTAGTTTAAGAGACTCCAGGGTTTACATACAAGTAGAAGCGCAAAAACCACTCCCATTTTCCGTCGAGCACAGCCGTGCAATCAAAGGAGTCTCCAAGAAACCAAGCTCGCAACAATGGCGCCCAACGTGAGGCACTAACCCACGATACTGTGATTGAGAGTCTCATTTTGTATCTAACTTTGTTGTTCATGTTCATTATGTCCTGTAAACCCGATCGAGCATCCTTCTCGCGGTCTGCATCTATGATGATGTTAACTATGGCCATAGTTTTTCTGGGACTCGTTTTACTATGAACCAACCATCCTTGTACCTTAAGTATTTCATTGAAATGGCGGCCTCGCAATATTATCATTTAGTCAGCATGTGACCGATCCATTTTATTTACGGTGTCTTATGTTAAGGTCCAACTCATGACTGATGATTTAAGAATACGGTCAGGTCTCTTTAAATTGGCGATATCATCTCTTAAAAAAATCGCTCCGTGAGCGCTTTGCACGCTTTAACAAGTTTGTTGAGGGCGTTACCCCCCATGAACGAAAATAAAATTCCAAATAGAATACCCAATACCCACAATTTTTGGATATAATACTTCCAAAGTAATTAAACTGACCTTTTAAAATTGAGGCTCCTGCAAAACAATATTTCAATGTGTTTAGCCTTTGGACATTTTTTTCGTGTTTTAAGGATTATTCTTAAGGCCGATCGACCGATTGCCTTTCAAGTGAGTGATAGAACATATAGTTTTTCTCACTGATGCCATGCCAGAATATGTCCTTCTCATATTAAAAGCATGAATGAATGTGCAATTTGAAAATATTGTGTAAAAGTTTTTTAAAACAAATGCACCTTTCATATTATTATTATTCTTACCATTATATAATATTTAAACAATATTCAGCTTAGACTTAAAAACATTTTTCTCAATTTATACACACAGTGGGTCGTATGCGAAGAGCTAATGCCAGCTTTTGTATGAAAAATTAAATTATTTTGTTTCCCTGTCTATTCACTGAAAATGGATTGTCGGCGTCAGAAGATTTCCTTTTTTCTCTTCGAAAGAGTCGGAGTACTGTTTTTTTTTTTGTGAAAAATAAAGCACCTTTTAATTTACCTTATTTGAATTGCTAGTCAAAGCGCAGCTCGCTGAATGTAAGGTCTATAGGGTGCCGCAATTTTAAATAGAACCAATGTGTTTTGTTTCAAGACTATGATTAATTTTATTTACAATTCTTACCGCTATTTGTACCTAAATTCTTACAAATTATTTGGGCTATCCCCTCTTATTAATATCCAAATTATTTGTCACAATATAACTTTGCATTCTGGAGTAATGAAAATACATTCTATGCCACTCATAATGCACCGTCATCAAAACTTTATCTGAGGGTAAAGCAGTGATTAATGTTCTGCAGATTGCTTGAGCGTATTACACAGAGTGTTGATATGATTGACACACCATCGATCAATGTGGAAACCCGCTTGATGTCTCTTACGTGTAGAATAGATCTTAACTATTATCCACTAGGGATCAATTAGTCTTGAAAAAATAGAGTAAAGCTGCCTTATATATAAAAAAAATAAGCTGAATTTTAGGTTTTATTTTCAAGGAAACTTATCTAGGGATTAAGAATGTTGAACCAATTGAACAGTAAATAGTTGTCTTTAAAGTTGAGTGTAAAACAATTTAATTGAATTATTTAACTTGAAAATAAGACTTAAAATTACAGTTTATGTTGCATAAATAAGGCAGAAAGGAAATACCACGCTAATTATTACAATTTTGTAAGTAACCTTTTTTTCACAAGTAAATCACCTGGGTCCTCTGCTTTTCATTTTGACTGTAAACGATATTGAACTAGTCATTAAACATTAAAATATCTCACTTTACACAAACGATACCAAGGTGCTTAAGACCATTTCTTTAACATTTGAATCATTTTTTATTCAACTACCTTTCCCTCTACACAACATTTGTTCAACCCCTGCTTGAATACGCCTCACAAAAATTAAAATTAAAATTAAAATTAAAATTAAAATTAAAATTAAAACTAAAATTAAAATTAAAATTAAAATTAAAATTAAAATTAAAATTAAAATTAAAATTAAAATTAAAATTAAAATTAAAATTAAAATTAAAATTAAAATTAAAATTAAAATTAAAATTAAAATTAAAATTAAAACTAAAATTAAAATTAAAATTAAAATTAAAATAAAAATTAAAAATATTAAAATTAAAATTAAAATTAAAATTAATATTAATATTAAAATTAAAATTAAAATTAAAATTAAAATTAAAATTAAAATTAAAATTAAAATTAAAATTAAAATTGAAATTAAAATTAAAATTAAAATTAAAATTAAAATTAAAATTAAAATTAAAATTAAAATTAAAATTAAAATTAAAATTAAAATTAAAATTAAAATTAAAATTAAAATTAAAATTAAAATTAAAATTAAAATTAAAATTAAAATTAAAATTAAAATTAAAATTAAAATCAAAATTAAAATTAAAATTAAAATTAAAATTAAAATTAAAATTAAAATTAAAATTAAAAAAATAAAAATTAAAATTAAAATTAAAATTAATATTAAAATTAAAATTAAAATTAAAATTAAAATTAAAGTTAAAATTAAAATTAAAATTAAAATTAAAATTAAAATTAAAATTAAAATTAAAATTAAAATTAAGATTAAAATTAAAATTAAAATTAAAATTAAAATTAATATTAAAATTAAAATTAAAATTAAAATTAAAATTTAAAGTAAAAGTAAAAGTAAATTAAATTAAAAAAAAATTTAATTTAAATTTAAATTAAAAGTAAATTAAATTAAATTGTCATCAGCTTAAGCTAAATTAATAAATAAAAAAAGTAATTCTATGTTTAAATAGAAAAAAAAATATAGAAGTAGAATAGTGCAAACCATTTTTTCTTTGAATAAAAACTAAAACATATAACTCAGCACTTTTTTCGCTCCTTGAAAATGTTCAACTTAATCCCGACCGCTCCATAAGCTTACAGCTTTTATAATACAATGTTTACCTTTATTAATAACAGCTTTCAACTCAGATCTCTCGTTAATCTCTTTTCTTTTTATTGCTTAGCAAGCCCCTTGTTGGGCGCCATTTTTGCGAACTCGGTTCAAGAATGTACTTACTTTGGTACAGAAGTAGTAATGGCGCGGTTGTGCTCCAAATCTGTGAAGAAAAGGAGGACCATGAGGATTAAGACGAAGAGAAAAGAGTAAAAATAAATCAGAAGTCAATTTATCTTTAACATTTGAATTAAACAAAAAAGTTAATTAAAAAGGCAAGCTTTCAATAAAAATACCACAACAAAAAATACAATAAATTGCATATATGAAAAAAACTTGTATATTTTTTCTTAATTTTTTTTTAATATGAGTCTGAGTGGTTTTTGCCGCTCCTACACTTATTACCATTGAATAATACTTGTTAAATAAAAGAACCGATTAGTTTGAATACTCAGAGTGAATTAAACTTTATTCCATGACAAGTAAAGTAAATAGATTTAAACATAATCATATACGTAATGAAGATCATGTAACAAGTTGTGTTTCTTTAAGAGCAAATTAACAAGATGGTATTATATTTAGTATAACAGTATGTACACAACCGTAGGATGGGAGAATTAGAATGATAAACTATCATGAATACAATACTTTTTCAGCGTAGCACTTCTTTACCTAGCTGGTAAATACGACAAATCCGTCCTTGAGTACCAACTATACCATGAGCTGGTAAATACGACAAATCCGTCCTTTAGTACCAACTATACCATGATTCGGACAAGCAACTTGGTGGTTTTCATGCATACATTTTAATTATATGAAATCTTACTTAAGTCTTAAGCACAAAACAGTTTAAACAGTTTAATCGATAGCTGTCAGCAAATTTACATCAACCACACTGCCTCCATATTGTTTGGCATTTCGTATCAATATATGAAAATGTTTTTTTAGCTGTTTGGTGCTGGTGCTGATGGCCTATAATCTGTTTCGTGCATTAAAGTTAAAATCATTTGCTTAGGTCGATTACTGAGCAAATAATCGTACCGCCTGGTATAACCATTTTGGTTGCTGCTTTATATACATAAGTATATTCACTTTATATATACATAAGTATATTCACTTTATAGTAAGTATATTCACGAATTTACTAGATATGTCTTCTATTTCAAGACCACCTTAATATGTATCGTGTGACGAGCTTTTGTCATAAGCATGAATCAAAAGCTTTTGTCATAAGCATGAAGAAGATATCCTGACTTATTTTCTTCTTCGTTAATTTTCGCAGTCATATATAGGTGGAGCAATTGGAAACAGTGTCTCATAGAACAATGTAATTTTATTCCTTGCTATAAACGATCTATCCTGGTAATGACCGAAGTTCAAAATTGCAACATAATGAGGAAGAGAAAACTAAACAATTAAGTTATATTAGACAAGAACCGCCAACAACAAAATGAGAATGACACACCATCTGCTTCAACCTCATTGTGTTATTATTTATCGCCTCATTGTCTACTTCATAATGCCACACAATCAGTCAAAATGAAATTAGCAAACATGAATCAATAATGCATTAACCCATTCACTACCCACAAACCTATGCCACTATGTCAGCATCACACATCATCCTTGGGGATGAGGACAACCCCCAATGGCAATGGCATAATGCTATTATACCATCGCGCACATTAAAGTATACAACCACTCGACCATAAGGAGTTTATTTCATAACAAGGCGAGCAAACAAAAACACTCCATTTAGTTTTAGAATATACAGAGTCGAAAGTCAGCATCCCAAATAACTCTGCTATGGACAGAACACGGATGAGGTAGATATGAGGCAACCCCTATACATGAGGCACACCAGGTGCTCGAGGAGGTCGAATTTTGTTGCACCTTTCTGCGCTCTGCGGTGAATGCTATAGAAAATACGGTCTGAAAATTGAATGCATTAGTTGCATTAAATTTGTCCATTCACGTAAAAATTCAATTACCATTTCCTTGCCAGATTCGATTGCGCACATGCCACGGGGAGAGTAAGAACGGAATGCATCTGCAGTGTGCAAGTACGCTACTGGCTGCCCATTTAACCAAATGGGTTCCGGTTGTGCCATCGGCCGTCGTCGTCGTTGCCACGCTGCGGAGCCGCCAGGCTGGTCGGGACATCCCCAAAAACTGATTGTCCTTGTCGTCCTATAATAGTCATCGTGTGCAGAAGAAAAGAACTTAATATTATTGAAATAAATCGAAATAGAGTCAAAGGACACAATTCTAGAACGGAAATTAAAATTTCTTTATAGAAATTCATTGATACGTATAAAAAAAAGACATAGTTTGGTTAGATACCTTTTTTATAGATATATTTATGAATTCGGCATTTTTCAGGTTGTGAACAAATTTGGCATGTAGTTGTTGTGCCAAAAGCATACACAACGAACGTTTCTTTTGAAATTCTATTAACCTATTAGAGTTTTCAATAATGCTGTTTAATTTTGCTTCCAATACCTACTGTCTGGAACAAGACTTAATAATTATCATCCATGATATATGATAAGTTATCTTTGGACTCGTTGGAATTACCCTCGTTGATATTTGGAGCTGAAAAAGGTATTGGGTTTTAGTTAATTTCTTACGGAATTTTATTAGATTGATCCCAGAAGTACCCGACGGCTGACATTATGTTTAAGCGGCAGACATTGTTGGAAAACAACTATTGTGTTGGAAAGAAGCAATTTTTGAAAGATTTGACAACCATTTAAAGTGAATACTTTTTTTTCATATGGACAAAATTGGCTGTTGTCAAGTTTTTGAATACTTCCATTTGAAACGGGTTTAGTCCAACCAATATCAAAACGGAGACGGATTTAACTTTAGGAGAGTCTGCTTCATCATTACGAGAGATTACTTCAACCATCTGCTGAATGGTAGGTGATAGTGAAAGCCAAGATACTGCTATTGAGCAGCCTCGGAGATTTAACTTGGTTGATAATCTAGATTCCCAACCTCCTGACTAAAATGAGATCAAGGTCACAATCAACCGACTTAAATCACAAAGCTGGAGAGATTATGGGAAGGGGCGCATGTGTAAAATATGGTTGACGGAAAATATACCCGATGAAAGGAACCTCAGTACTATTTGCCCTATCCACAACAAAGGCGACTATCTACTCTGCACCAACTACAGAGGCATTATATCAAAACGGCGCACCAAGCGCTAATTGGGTTTTTATTCTAGTTGAATAGCCGCCATTCCTACCTACCTACACAGGCATTAACCTTTTGAACTTCGCATATTAGATACTATCAAGCGTTTTGTGTGAGCGTCTCTAACCGTATGAGGATGATCTGATTGAACCATACCAGTGCAGCTTCGCAGTCTACCATCGACCAAATCTTCACACTGCGCCAGATACAGACGCAGGAATTTATTATACTTTTACCCACCATCTTTTCATCAATTTCAAATCAACCTATGAATATGTGAATATAGAGAAGAACTTTATCTAGTCATGTATAGTTTTGTTATCTCTACTAAACTGATGACGATGAAGTTAGAATATTGGAAGAGATTGGACTGAAACATTCAATACCACAAGAGAACAGCTGTTTTAACATTGTGTTCAGGTCATTACATCTGATATCATCTTAAACAAATTTACACAAAATCTTGGATTTGTTGATGACTTTGACATTATGGGAACAAAACAAGCAAACTGTTACTGGTGCCTCCGCAGGTTTCGAGTCCGAAGCCAGGAAACGAGGGTAAGACGAATGTTATTATCTCTTCAACAAAAGTCGAATCACAGGGAAGACTTAATTCAAATGTTATCATCGATAGGTATATATTCCAGATGTTCAGTGAATTAGTTTACCTGGGTACCGCTGTTAACACTAAAAACAACATCCGCTCGGAAATTAAGTGTTTCTTGCCAATCGCTGTTCCTTTTTGGATCCTAAAATGCTGTTCGAAAGATGGGGTGCCTCGATTACTCAGAATCGAACAAAAAGCTTCGAGAGGATGATTCGACCGAGTGTTTGACGAAGTTTTGAATGGGCTTTCTGCGTTGTTTTTTTAACATAGATAAAACACCATTTTACACCTGAAAAAAAATCAGCAGTCAAAACAGAGGAAGGCAAGGGCTGTTCCTTCGGAAGGCAAAGTCATGCCGTCATGTTTTTGGGATGCGCGTAGGATAATTTTCATAGATTATCTTTAACAAGAAAGAACAATAAACAGGAAAATAATAATATGCGAACTTGTTGCCAGGACTATTTAATTTTTCCAAATATGAAAAAAATGGCTCGATGGTGTGAGGTGGCCTGTGAAATATCTTTTGTTCTTATTTGATAATGACAGATGGATATATTAGGATATTGTAGTAGTGGTAAGTTGCCATCGTGATGTTGTATAGTTGACAATGGTAAGAGCCAGAAAAAAATATTAAAAATTCAACTTCTTCTTCGGTTTCAACGCTCGTTTATAACGACACTCCTGAGGGAAGCTCAAAGGCAAGGCAAATTTGTTTGCAGCGTAGTTTTACGCTGTCACCGAGTGGCATGACTCTTCCTGTGCTTGAGAGCGTAAACGGTTTTATGGGTCAAATCTTTTTTCGAACTCGTTGAAGAAGAAGAAGAAGAAGAAGAAGAAGAAGAAGAAGAAGAAGAAGAAGAAGAAGAAGAAGAAGAAGAAGAAGAAGAAGCAGAAAAGAAGGAAATCGTGTGTGCAATAGATAGTTATTTTAAGATATTAAATTCCTCTTGAGAAACTACCCATAAAAAATAATTTATAAGGACGAAAAAGAAGAAATTTGCACAGCTTCTAGATATGGGTATAGTGTATGTATGTTATCGCACACCGATTATATGCGCAAAACTTACAACCGTAGCACTTGCGTATAGATACTATGTAAGCTGTCAATATGAATCAACCTGGTGAGATTTAGTTAGTCTAGAGTTTCGCGAAAAGATCTATTTTATTCATAGATTTTTGTATTTTATTGTAATACTTAGTGGCTTTGGAACAATACCTTAAAGTGCTATTGAAACTTTATACGCTTCTGCATCTATGTCGAACCAAATCAATCTTATAAAAACACTTGTATTTTTACGTATTTTTTTTTCATAGGGTTGAATCCAATTATTAATCCAAATAATCTCACCTTTGACAATTTTAAACCGTATTGATTTCAATTACTGTCTGCCTTGCAATAATTTATGTTAAAATCCTTGTTTTTAGGTTAAGTAACCCATTTCCTTCTGATGCCATTGCCTGTTACATGTTTCTTTCAACATCTCTCAATATACATATATATCAATGCTGTCCCCAAAAATTACAAATACTCGGATATCGGATATCGAATTTACATTACTTACAACCGTAGAACTCGCATATAGATAATATGTAAGTTGTCAATATGAATCAACCTGGTGAGATTTAGTTAGTCTAGAGTTTCGCGAAAAGATCTATTTTATTCATAGATTTTTGTATTTTATTGTAATACTTAGTGGCTTTGGAACAATACCTTAAAGTGCTATTGAAACTTTATACGCTTCTGCATCTATGTCGAACCAAATCAATCTTATAAAAACACTTGTATTTTTACGTATTTTTTTTTCATAGGGTTGAATCCAATTATTAATCCAAATAATCTCACCTTTGACAATTTTAAACCGTATTGATTTCAATTACTGTCTGCCTTGCAATAATGGATGTTAAAATCCTTGTTTTGAGGTTAAGTAACCCATTTCCTTCTGATGCCATTGCCTGTTACATGTTTCTTTCAACATCTCTCAATATACATAAATATCAATGCTTTATTATTACAAATAATCGGATATCGAATTTACATATGTTGACTTTTAAAAAAGTTCGTCATATCGCACTTGTATCCATGACGTGTAGGTCACAAGATATTTAGATGAAACTGTATCTTCCGTCTGGAACACAGTTGCGAAATAAAATATCCATGTCAATCATTTTAATGTAAAGAATATAAAATTATGATAAATGTTATTTCATTGAAAATATTTTTGAAGCGGTGTTGTGATTCAATGTCATCTTTTGCCAAAAATAAAAAAAACAATAAACACCATGATGAGTTCCGCAAAGAAAATTTAAGTTTTTATATTTCTCATTCCTCAACCCGTATAACACATTACTTTAATCTTCGACTCTTAAATATAGATTTAAAACACCTGCTTCACACTACTTTTGAGAGTAATATAAGCATTCTCTATCCTGTGTGTTCTGTAAGAACTTTAAACCTTTGTTGGTTTGGTACTTGCTAATAGGGAAGGTATTTGTTTTATGAAAAAATAATCATTGGTTAGGTCCGATTAGGTAATATTGGGTGATGCTCCGGTGACCTGCATCATCTCAGTCACGGGATCTTGCATATTCATTGCACCCCTGTCAGCCTATCTCCATATAAGGCGCTTTTCTTTTTTAACTCTGAGCAGAGCACAGAGCAGAGCCCGAGCCCACAGATCACGCTCTGAGGTGCTCTGAGCATACCTTCTCAGAGTATGCTCTGAGTGCTCTGAGTTTAAAAAGAAACACATTTGATCAATTTCTGTCATTTATTATTTTAAATCGAAATAATTAAATTAATAATTTATTTTTAACAAATTAATTACCTTTGCTACCAGAAAAACAAACTCCTTTGGCCATTTTAACTGTTTGAAGAATTTTATTTTTTTTTCTAAACATGTCAAACTCATTTTGCTCTGCGTGCTCTGCCGATTTGCTGAGAGCTCACAGAGCATGCTCTGAGCTAACTCTGAGCGAAAAAATAATAATTCACAGCTCAGAAGAGCGCTCCGAGCTAAAAAAAAAAAGAAACAGAGATTTTTTGTTTGACAGTTCATGCTCTGTTCCGATCGCTCAGAGTTAAAAAAGAAAAACAGCTATAGATAAATAAAAATAATAATAGCCGTGTTTTATTATCTGAGATGAACCAAATGGATCATAAGTTTACCCACAACAAGATCCTGTGTTTTATCGTGATCCATAATTAAATTTCAATTCTCACATTGAATTCAGCCATTTTTATTTTTCAATTATTCTGTTTCTGTCTCTTGTTATACATTTGGATATGAAAGAAAAAAAGATAGAGAGAAAGAGAATGATGTAAAGAGAGAAGTTCTAGGAGGGTGAAGGTAATACCAAATTACCAATACGGTTAAAATGTTTTTCAGTTGCTATTGTGAATTGTAGTGTGCGCTGCCTCGACGATGTCGTCGAAATATTACGCAATACCACACACGATCGACTATCGAGTATGTTGGCATTGTGGTTAAGCTTGGCAATACCCTCCAACTCGAAGCAAGTAGCGAGCATTTTGATGTGTGTGAGATAATGTCATGAATGGAAGCAATGAACGTTTATAATTTATTACCGCGACGTTTGCTATTAGGCTAGACCATGTATGGAGAGCGTGTTCGGCTTCGTAGGATCTTATGGCTCAAAATTATGGCTGTCTATGGTGACGTTTTGTCCGAGACATCTTTGTTGAGAGTCTTTTCAGCTTGATCCACCTATAAACCCATTTTATTGGCTTCATACAAAACATCACTTACATCACGATTTGTTCTTGCCATTGTGTCAATATCGTCGGCAAAGATTATATGCCAGAGTTATGAAATTTTAAGAATCATTTTAGACAGGTCACTTGACAGCTCATCCCCTTGTCTAGATCCATTTTTTGGCATCAAAGATGTGAGGTCTTTATCGAGTCTGGTCTGGTCCATGAGCTCGGGATTCACTAGGAAGGAAATTCAGAGCACAATTCAACAAATTTGACAGCGTAACCAGTTGTTTTCCACAGTGACCAATCGTGGTATCTAAGACCTTTTACCACAATAGTGGCATAATCATTAAAGAGCAATAAGGTCGACTTTCTTTTTGTACGACGTCGTTTTGGTCACTGCTCGACGCGGGAATTATGTTGTACACGTTTCAACAATTTCCTCGGTTAGCATCATCTAGTCGCTCCTCATTTAAAATTGTTTGGCACACCCACTTGCAATAACACCTTATCTTAAGTAAGTTCTTAAATTTTTCATCTTTCAAAAATGTCACGTCGAAATTGCTGTAATTGTCACGTTTGCAAAGAATATCCACACCCGTAGGCCCTACTTATGTATGTGTTATTTTATTTCATATCAGCAATCATGGTTGAGTACGTGCGACGCAGTCAAGCATTTTATTTCTTAAAGATAAACTCGCCTTTGCCTCTTTGGGAAAGGTACTAAGGTAGCATGTGCAAAAGACGGAAGATAACAATTTTGAAGGAATTACATACATAATAACAAATTATTATTATGGGTTAACAACATACCTTCATATAGGACAATATAGGTACGGAAAGGATTAGAAAAAAGGACCATAAAACTATTTTCTTATAAGAGAAAAGATAATTTGTCTTCTTCAGGGTCAAACATTTTGTTGTTGGTGTTGTTGGTAAAATAATTCGAATTTCAAATTTAATTTTCCAACTAGGTTCTTTTAAAAAAAATGACTTTATGCAAGACTGCAGTGCAGTCAGTATATTTCAACATATTGGGGTTACTTATAGCTTAAGATAAATAAAAACTAAGTACATATTATGTATGTAGTCAAATCATCCACACCCTGGTGTATAATATAATTAAATATTATGGAATATGAAATATCTTTTACCGTGTTTAGACTGGGAAATTTGAGACCGGACTGACGAGAATTCGTAGGCGAGAGGGATGAGGGGTGAGTACTCTCGTGAGGCAGCTTCAAATTATAAACATCGGAAGCGTGAGTACTGTTCCAATTCCAAATTCAAGTTTTTTTCCATTTTGTTCATTATTTGCTTCACTGCCGATGTGTAAACATCGCAGTATTTTCATAATTACGCCAAATGCAGAGTGATGGAAAATAAATTCTTGGAAAATTAAACAAACAGAAGCATTAATAATAATTTATGGATGTTATCTTCTTTTAAAAAATGCAAAAAATTCGCGTCGTACAACTGTCTCACTTCACAATAATTCCACCCGCTTCAAGTGAAGCATCCTCGCTTGCGGACCTGTGTAATCACGCGAGTACTGACCATACCAGACTCAAAATTCCCAGTCTAAACACGGTCTATCTGATTAATTAACAATATTGTGCACGGTGCACTTGAGCCATAGAATAATAAATAAATAGAACATCATCTCAAGAGGCTTCACCCACTTTTGCCTATACAAACTTTCAAAACTGCAGAGATTTAACTCTGTATGCGTGCCCGTGCATTTCAAATGGGACTGTCAAATTTGGTTAGACCATACATTCTTACAATTTTGCATTTTAGCTGTTCACACGTATTCACGTACAGAAAAGCGCGTGTAAAAAAATGTTTCTACGGGGGGAAACAGAGGAGTACAAGTTGATATTCTGTGACTGTGACCTGACCGAAGGTGTAGATCTTGTCCAGTAACATTTTTAAATTAACAGCGATGACAGACCGACTGCACGAGCGATCATTTTTATCAGAATGTGTATCCTGCAATGAATTATTCAATGGAGTCGCGTTGTTTCTCGTTATGTTGGGATATCAGATATCTCTCTCTAAGATTTCGTCTTGACGAATAAAAAATATTTTTTTTTCTCTTGTGCCGCGGCCGGTCGTTGCTCTTCGTTCGCTTGGAGTTCGGCTGTTTTATTTTGTATGTTTTGCTGTTTTGTGCATTTTAAGTAAAAAAAGGCAATTGACATACCTAATAGTCAAGACATGAATTGCCCAGCAAAGAAAAATGAAAATGCGCTGATATAGATATCAGAGATCTAGTTAGCTATACAAATATCAAGTGGAGTCGGTGTGGGAGGGAAATGCATAATCCAGTTTGAACTTATCTGGCTGAACACAATAGACTGCTGCAACCTTAACTGTAGCTGGAGCTCATTAAAATTTGAGTTCAAAAATATGAAAAGAAATACAATTAAATTCAATTAAATTAACTTCTTCGCTTTTTAACACATTAAATAAAATCGACGATAAATTACGATCCCATTATGAGGATATGCCATACCGAAACGATGATCTAGATATGGTCGAACCTAAACCGGGACCTTCTTATAGGGCTCTACAGAACATTGCGGAAAATCGCAAAGTTCGAAAAAATGATAACTTTGAAATGCTTTATTTCGGAAACTTTTGGGTGTACAGAGACAGTTATAATTTCATATTGTACAGCAAATTTAGTCTACTTTAAAAACGTCCTTATAGTTTAGGGTTATAATCACTAAACGAAAACATATTAAAAAAAACCCTAGTTTTAGCAATTTGCTTATAGATTTACAGCCTTATTTATAAACGCTTAGTAACGAATGCAGAGCTTTATATTTTACCTGTGTAAGCAAAAATCTTATTTATAAAATGTTTGGACATGGGAGGGTTGAATAGTGCGGAACTAAGGAGGATTTTGTATCGAAATTATATTGAGGAATTTTCCATGGTAGAATAAGGGACGCATAATAGCTTATTCACTGTAAGCCTTATTAATAAATTATAAATTTATTTAAAGTCTTATTTGCGAAATTAAAACATGGATTGAAATATTTTCACATTCAACGTTAAGGCAATCATTTACTGTTCCAGTTGGTTCCAGAACATTAGTAATACATTGATTAGTTTTCTCCACCTTTGCCACAGCATTGTATTTGTGATTCCTTATGGTGATCCTGGACGGACAGATATGACCGGGTCAGAACTAGACGGATTTCATTGGTTATTTGTAGAAATCTGAGAGTGGCTAGTTGGAACGTTGGAAGTATGAACGAACAAAGTTACGAGCTGGGATAGATACGAAGAGAACAAACAAAATGGCGAATCACTGGACACTGTCCGTTTTCTGGATGTCAAAACAAAAGCATGTAAGATAATTATGGACTACAAAAATATAAGAAAAATACATTATTACAATTATGCATTAAGTTGTCCACACGTATTCGCTTATTGAATAGCATGTGTAAACATTTTTTTTCTACGGGTGGAGACGGAGGAGCACGAGTTAATGACCTGTGGAATGGTATTGGTATCCTCCTTCCGAAAGAGAAACTTCATAGCGTCTTGGCTATTTCAAAGTATAATGACCGTATGATTTCTCTGAAACTAGTGATGCAAGGAAGTGTGTGAAATATTTGTGAGTGCCTAGTTCCTACGCCCTCTAACCTGGGTGTTAGCAAGTTGAAGAAGATAAATTCTGGCTAGATTTCCACAACCTTCTTAAGAATATTTCACAAGAAGAACTTTTGGGTGTTCAAGTGGGCTGTTATCTTATATGGACATATCGGAAAAAACTAACGAGCACTACGAGGAATGCCATGGTAGTCTGAGATACGGCACCAAGGATTCTAATGGTGAAAACATCCTTAGCATGTGCAGCTCATACTATGTTCTTCAGACACAGCAGATACCGGATCTTCTACAGCAGTGGAGGAAATGAATGAAATCAGATTCACTACCATTCTTAATAGTTTAATGAAACCACATGTGAAAGATTGCAAGTTGGTACTGCGAGAAACTATTGCCAAAGCAATGTTCAATACACAATATATAACTTTGAAAAGGTTTTGATAGTGTGAAGAAGTATTTCATTTATGACCATGTTACCCTATACACCCATGCTTTCGATACAATCGATGAGTTCAAGGCTTCCTTAAGTAACTATGAAAATATTGAATGTCTCTTTAAAGTATAACTAAATATTGATGTCACCATTACCATACAGAAGACATCTTTTCCTCAATGACATTGACTGTGACTCATTGTGCCACATTTTAACCGCATCTTGTCAATTTAATCAGTCCCAAAGTGCTACTATATTGAACATTTGCTCATGATCTCAATTCACGCCCACTTAATTAAATTTATTTCTTGAAACATGACGAGAATTATTATCTCAGGAGTACACAAGCAACCAGGTGAATAAGCAAGCTCCTCTGCAGCCATCTATACTATAATATTATACATAATCATTATCATCATCATCAGCAATGGCACATCGTCTTCTTGTCACCTGACCCAATTTCCAATGACTGATGCAAATCCACTTCATTATCGTTTCCCTTTGATGCTCAAAGCTATAGTATAGCCATTCTGAAGAGTATAGGCAGACATTAAAATTTACCTACCATCATCAGGTATTATAGGAATGCACCCAATGTTTGCCATCATCTTTTCAATTGAAAGAAAATTGGTAATGCCATATTCTTTCATGCAGAAATATGCGGATATTGCACATCGGCGGCCATTGCTAAAAAGAATTTTTATTTGCCCAAAAAAAAGATACTATTAATTGAATGCGACTCCAATTCCAGCAACTTGGGATCCGCTGATGCCACGTCGTCATTACGTTTCGTTCTTTTCAAAAGTCTAGAACAAAAGCCAATCCAATGCTATGACAACGGAAGAAGAGTAATACTTCAATCATTTGTCTCTTTGAGTTTTCACTTGCTGAAAACTTAATAAATTTCTCATTTCTCAGCACCCAGTGCCAGTGCCATCAGCAAGAGTGCCAGTGTGAAAGAACACGATCTCAAGAGAATACTTAGTCATTGTATCCATCCATTTGGACAAATGAAAAGATACAAATGACTGCACTCTCTGTTGCGAGCTGAAGATTTAATATTTAACATTTTGCATTAGGTTTGACTTGGTCTTGGATGCTGCCATGGTATTTTTTTTCTTCACCGAAAAAGCTAATAAAATTGATTGCATTCATTTAGCTAACTATCTGTTTATATTTACACAACGAGGGAATATGAAAGGTATGATGTTGAATGATATATATGTAAAAGAGGAAAGGCAAAGGATTGTTAGCTTGTTTATAAGTACAAAAGCGGCATTTCTTCCTTCCGTCATCGTCTTCATCGTCAGTCAGCCGCCATCTGTTTCGTCTTCCGTCTCTCATTTATTTTATTCCTATAGTGGTACCACTCCCATACACTTAACCGGACACGAACCAAGACGACGATGACGACGATGTAGTTGAGAAGGAGCATGAACATCATAAGGAGCTTCTGTACAATTGTTTGGGCATGAGTAACACTCGCACTCTCGCAACACAGTCTCCGTCATCATCTTGTGTTGAGACTTGAGAATACAAACAGAACCTTTTTTTTTTTATTATTGTACATAAAAGTAGGTTTTTACCCACGCCATAGCTTTTTTATCCAAGAAGCTAAAGCACCAAGGAAAAATTGTTTTTATTCAGAATCACGTACTCCTTCGGGACATGATTTATACGCTTACAACTGCAGCTGATATTACAGCTTATCCAATATAACTTGCTCCTCCTGATGTTGCCTACATCTGCACTGCCTTACTTCTTCCAGGGAAGAACCAATGGAGAAGTTCTTAAGGCCCAACAATAAATTTATTATTATTTTTCAAATTATGTTCAAGAAGTGTATGTTCCCGTTGATTCTCACTGTTTAGGGCGACCACATAAATCAATAAATGAAGCCTTAAATCTTAATATTAATTAATCTTAGTCTTAAATTAACCAACAACAAAGGCAAAGCCATAGCTGACTGGCTGACAAGCAATGACAACCAGCATTCATTGGTAGTTATATCTCAGCCAAAACCTAACTTCCTGATTCATAAACTTCACCCACTACGGTTTCCTCACTATAGTTAATCGAGATTATTTTTTTCTTTTATTTCTTCCAGAAACTTTTTCGTTCAACTGGAGAGCTGTCCACATCAGTGAAGAGCATCAAAGTTCATGACGTCCGATCAATCCATACCCATCCACTGAACAACTTGTCAATCAATCAATCAATAATGGTTACCTGCAACCGAGACAAATAGATAATGATAGACAGAAGCTTTTGTTTTAAATCAACGGAGTATTTGGTTTAGTTCTGAGTTTCCGACCGACCGACGCGACGATCACGCACGTTTCATTAGCACTCTTGGTCTTGGTTGATCCACAACCACAGAGATGTATGTATATATCGATGACTTATTGTACAAATGCGTTGAGTTTAATTTTGCTCAAAAATTATTTGAAAATACAATTCGACTCCCTAGTACATACGAGTTCTTTGATTGGCAAAATAAAATAAGTTTGATTGTGTGCAATCAATCTGTATAAAACTAATTCAAACATTTTCTACCAACCACAGCCTAAAGGAGTTCTAAGGACTTCAAAGTGCTTAGTTCTTAAGCGTAGGATATTCGACTAGTTACATAAACAGTTTTGTTTTGTAATCGAAGACATCAGCAAGAAGTTCCTGCTTAATTTCAAGAGAATAGATGTTTATATAAAAATTAATATTGAATACCCCCCCACCCCTTCCTTTGTGTTCATGGTAGTTGACCAAAGATTGTTGAGATTTATATTTTTTCAGCTTAAAACGGAGCAAAACTAATAAACTTAGACATTATTTGCGTTTCCGATTTTCTTCGTGAAATATAAAAATAGAAAAGCATGTTGCTTCTTACAGCTTAAGACACTACCAATACCAAACAGCACTACAAACAGAATACTGATCGTTTTGGAAAGATCGCTTTAACTAGCCTTGTGAAAGTCCACTGAAATATAACTATGATAATGCTGGCGCCCAACGTGGGGCACCAATTGTTACTGTTGATTTAGAAATGAAGCGAAATGAATAGGAGGATAAGACCAGAAGGAAACCAGAAATATAACACCCAGGAAATAGGAAACCGTTAAAGTCGCGAATGTAAAAGAAAATTGAAATCAAAACTATTATCGGGGAGTCCGTTAATAGAGATAGAGTATTTGTAAAATGCTAGCCGACACACTAGTTTGTCAGAGTCTGCTTTCGACCGCAGGTTTGCTCAAAAAATTGTTAGGATTAGGGATAAAACTACCACCCATGTTGTTTAAATGTATAAATTAACACTCATTTTTAACCTTATATTTTTTTTTGTCCTTAAAACTTCAATTCAAGAGCATTACACTTTTCAGCTAAAAAGATAGTTCGCCCTTAATTTGATGCGCCCTAAATCAGTGCATGTCCACGAACGTATTGCAGCCCTTTTCTTTTAACTTACACTTCCATTATTCTTGATGGGAAGTATGCGCTCTTTTCCCGTTTCCCTTCTCTTACTGCTGCTTCTGTAATATTTTGCCATAAGCTGTTAAGGAGTGGATAAACGCAAAAAAGGACTCGTTTTCTCGTTTAGCTACACTCCTTTCTACATCTACCACAATGATGGCACGAACAGAGAAATTATTGTTTATTTTTTTTTTCAGCAGGATTAACAAGCACATAGATTTTTCCATCTTGGACAATTTTTCTTCTTCTTTGATGAGATAATTGTACACTCACCAGTAGTCACCAGAATGGTAAAAGAAATCGAAAGTTCAGAATTATCCTCAACAGTGGGCGATGATCTGCTCAAGGCTGCCAACTTTGTGTGATTAAAAGCTGTTTAGAGTTTGGTTGGACCACACCCTGATGTTGTTATTGGTGCCGTTGACGTTACTGCTGGTTTTATTTTTTTCTTGTGAACAAAATTAATAGTGAAACCAGAATAAGTAGGAAAACCTGATGATTTTGTCACACAATATCGCTCAATGTCAAAATGAAGAGAAGTCCTTTTGCAAAGTTTTCTTTCTAGATTCAATGGAATCCAAAACTCTAGAAGTAATATTCCCAGCACGTCTGTCTATTAAAATCCATGCCCGTAGATTTTTATTTTTCAGCTTAGAAAGTGGCTCTGTGGTTGAATCATATAGATGTTGAATGACTCGCGCAACCTTCACTCCCATTGCGGCAAGTAATGAGAATATAATTCATAAAGAGAGACGACACTTCAGTAGTCCTGTTTAGTGCTCATCCTTAGGTTCAGTATCAGGCAGGACGATTCATAAAAATGTAAATCCTTTTCTATGTTGCCTCGCTTTTGACAGTTTTTCTTTCTTTCCCTGAGTTCACTCATTTCAATTTCAATTCACTTGATTCGTTTACGTGTGCCACTTAGGATTTATATGTCACTGTGTCTGTTTTGAGGGGATGATTAATATCCTCAAATTATATTGAAGGATTTTTTAAAAATAAATTTAAAACGGCACGCGTTGAATCTGTATATAATCTTGTTATCTGTTTGCTTTCAGTTTAGTAGAATGTAAATATAGGATGGCTGTCGTTAAGTGGAGGCATTTATATTCTTAAGTACTTGTGATGGGTTTAAGATGATTTGCTTGGTTTATTGCTTTTAATTATGCAAATGACATTGTTGAGTAAGGTTTTACGACCCTTTGTTTTGTTTTCTTTTTATTCGAGGAGTAACAGAAAAAAAAAACAAAACCCAATTACTGGTCTACACGCTTATTTAGGTCCTTAAAACCGTTTGCCTTTAGGTTATGTTGTTTTTCTTATATCAGTTTAATTTAAAAAAAAAAAAAAGAATAATATGTTCTTTGAAAATGTGGATATAATAAATGTTGGAGAGCTTAGATAAGTCATTCCGTTGACATTTTTACAGATTTCATGAATCTTAGAAATTAGTGACGATAAGTTACTATACATATAAATTATTTCGATAAAAAGCCATTTCACAAGTTCATGTTAAGTTAAATAAACTTACATATTATACAGTATCCAGAAAATGGTTCGGGAAATGTTGTTTGCCTGTTTTTGGAAGTTTGAGGTTGTTTTTTTTAGAAAAGAATCGCTTGGTTAAAAATTATCGTGGACTAAAATTGTCAAATTTTGGGTCACCGAATACGTCATATCAATGAGTTTATACACATACAGGAATCACGATGGTTTTAAACTCACCGAAGTAGATGTCGCTAAATGAGCATATCGTGTAATTATTATTTCCCTAGTTCTCTATAACGAAAAATACTTGAACCGAACCGAACAGAATTCTTCTGCATACATTTGTATTTGTTTTTCTTAATTTCTCTTGTATTTTAACTCAAGAATAAAAGCTACAAGAGTAAACAAAAAACAAGTCGATAGTAACGACATCCTATGAGCACATTTTGAAACTTACACATGATTTCTCCATGTGTATAAACTCAATGGTCATACGCAGAATGATTTTGCGTTATCTTGTATTCCTTCATTCATGGCTTATTCTACTGTTTTTTATTGTTTTCTCTTTTGTAACATTGCACTGGCATGGCAGTACACAAAGAAAACGAAAACAAAAAACAGAAAAGTATATTACGCATGTACTCTGTACAGCAGAGACAATTATAAAATCCTTACCGAGATAGTATCTGTCCGCTTAAGAAAGAGTAATGTCGTAGGCGGTTATGAAAATTGGTGTCCGCATCCGGTTGTGGAAGAGTCCGCTTATGAGAGAGATTATTATATAACAATTAAGTTAATTATTTTCGTTCTATGAAATCTGTCCGGTTATGAGAGGTGTCCGTAAGGGGCCTGTTATAGCGATCAGGAAAACGAAACAGGAAAAACTTTTAAAATCGATAATAACATTTGTAGCCCAGTCAACGAATGCTCTAAAAAGGGTCTAGGTGGAAAAATCGAGGGCAGAAAAACTAAGTATGCAGCTTTGTTGGGACTAGCAAAATAATAAACATATATTAAGTCCCCGATCCTAGGATGGCCGCAAAGGGTTGCGTAGGGGTGTTTTAAATTTATTTTGTTTATTAGTTTTTCGCTTATAACTGTGAGTTGATCCTACAAAAAAATATTAAGGAAAAAATTTAAGCCGACAAAATTCCCTACAAAATGTGTATATTTTGTATCTTCAATAGTTTCTGAGTTATAAGGAGGGTTCGGATTCTGTGGTAAATGCCTTCTTTTGCCTTTTGTTTGCCTTTTTTATATTAAATGCCTATTAATACTGCAACTTTAAACTGGGGCGCTCCTAGTTTTAGCACATGTGGAAAAAAAGTTAAACCTTTTTGAGGCCTTGTAGCTGAAAATTTTTAAATACATTATGTACCTATACAAAAAAATGTTATTTTTTTATAATTAATTTTAAAATGCCTTTTTTTGCAATTTACGATGCTTTGATTTGCCTTTTTCGATGTTTTGATTTGCCTTTTTTAGGTTTTAAATGCCTCAAAATCCGAACCCTGGTTATAAGCTTGAGAAAATAGTTAACAAAAATTCAACAAAAATCGTTTTTGATTATTTTTAAAAAATATTTGCACCTGCAAAATAAAATACTACAAAAACCTAAATTCCACGACCAATCACAAAAATATTGTGACAGTCACCTGCTCATGAAATTGACGTTTCATTTTAATTTTTGTGGCAATGTCACTAGAGTTACCACACGTATATAAAATCATAAAATTTTCAACTTTTTTTCAATTTTAGTCTCAATAAAAAAATATTTATTTTACGTTATGAATATATACAACAATGGAAAATAAATGGTTATGTTTAGTATTATTGCATTTATTCACTGAAAAAAATAACAATTTCAATGAGTTTACTTGAGAATGTAACTACGGCAACAATGTTTTTAACAAATAACCCTGAATTGGTGGATGTGATCACCTTACGCAGAAGGAAAACTCAATGTGATCACAAAAGGTTATAGAAAATGTGACAATCAACTATCATCTTACACGATTGTTCTGGAACTGGTCATTATAGTATTGCACGTAGTTCTTGGAACATAATGTTTACACATTTGATCTCACTCAAAACAGTCTGGTAGGATTTGTTTTTGGTGTTGAGCTCCCTCTGGTGAATTCTTTCGAGCAACATCCGTTATCTATGGTGGTAATGATTCTGGATGTATACGGGCAGATGTTTGTATCTACCCCGTGAAGTTTTTCGATTTTTTTTTATTCTGCACTGCGTTGGTGACATCAAATTCCAATCCATCGATGGCAACATCTATTTTATCATTCTGAAGGTTCCTATTTGTGGGTGGCATGGCAATGGACTCATCGAAATCTCTTTGCAGTCTATCTTCGTTCAGTTTAGCGTAGTTAATAAATTCTTCTTCCCGTGAATCACTGGTGCTGATGATTTGTTGCTGAAGGTTAATCGCAAGTAGAATAGCTTCAAGATCTTAGTCATTGGTAAGAGTCGTGCAGACGTATAATTTCTCGGATCTGGAAGAATGAGAACCGGGTTTGAAGTATAGCTAAAAAGAAATCCAGGGTTGATGGTGTCCTTGGAAATGTTGGTTGTAACGGGTGATTTTTTAGCTGGTTTGGTTTTGGCAACACTGGTTTTGACAGCTGACGTGTGTTTAGTACCTTGTGTCACTGTCAAACAGCTTCAGTTTGGTTTGCAATTTAACCATGGATCGTCTTACAAATGAACAACGCTTGCAAATTATTGAATTTTACTATCAAAATTCGTGCTCGGTTTGAAATTTTCGAAATGCTTTTTTATCGAAAAATTGTGTTCAGCGATGAGGCTCATTTTTGGTTGAATGGGTACGTAAATAGGCAAAATTGCCGCATTTGGAGTGAAGATCAGCCAGAAGCATTGCAACAGCTACCAATGCATCCCGAAAAAGCCACTGTTTGGTGCGGTTTATGGGCCGGCGGCATTATTGGGCCATATTTCTTCAAAGATGATGCGAATCGCAGCGTTACTGTCAATGGTGAACGCTACCGAGCGATGATAACAAACTTTTTTTTGCCCGAAATGGAAGTTCTTGACTTGCATGATATGTGGTTTCAACAAGACGGTGCCACATGCCACACAGCACGCGAAACAATGGCGCAATTGCGAGGCGAGTTTGGTGAACAGTTAATTTCACGTTTCGGGCCGGTCAATTGGCCGCCTAGATCGTGCGATTTGACACCATTAGACTATTTTTTGTGGGGGTATGTCAAGGCTAATGTCTATAGGGACAAGCCCGCTTCGATTGACGCACTGGAAGCCAACATCCATGCATTTATTCGTCAGATACCGGCTGATATGTGTGAAAGAGTATGCCAAAATTGGACTCAGCGGATGGGCTACCTGAGACGCAGCCGCGGTCAACATTTGCACGAAATTATCTTTAAACATTAAATTGCAAGGTTCAAACTATCTATTCAAATAAATATTTCATTCATTTTTTTGAATTTTTTGTGTTTTTTTTTTTTTTAAGTTTTAAACCTCTTAAAAAATCACCCGTTATAAGGAATTACTGTACAGTACACACCTACTATTATTGTAGGGGTCAGCAGACCAAAATAATAAATCAGCTGTAGGTATCTCCGTTAATATTTGACCTACAGGCTACAGATGTGGTTCATCAACGAATTTTTAGAAAATTTAATGTTTTAACTTTGTTATGCAGTATGGTATCCGAAATGAGTTTAAAAAATATAAGCAAAAAACTGAAAAAAGTCAGAAAATTGTTTCGCCTCTCCCTAAGTTAGAACAGCCTTTTCGAGGCCAAACACTCAGAGGGGTCTTCCTAATATGCCCCAAACATCTTGTGAAATGTTATTTAAGTTCCGAATATTTTTCAGGTAGCCCCATTTTTGTTTGACATAAAGGCTAGACTACTAAACGTCTTTGGAAATTTAAATTAAAAAAAATTGCAAAGTGGCTTAGTTTTAATTTTGATTATATTTTTAATATTCTTTTTGTAAACGCAATATTAGCCCAGTCAACGAATGCTCAAAAAGGAGTCTAGGGGGCAGAATCTCAGCTTAGCAAGTGAAGACCACCAGTAAAAACACTGCCAACAATTGACCAAGTTCGCTGCGATTGACGTGGTGGGTTTCACTATAGGTGATCACAACCGCATTCGATGAAAACTTCCGCCTGATTCTTGCAGAATGATACCCAGGCAATACTTCCCAATAATTTTGCGAACAAAACTGGCTTCTTTAAATTAAATTTATATTAAATTAAATTAAACTAAATATATTAAAATCCAATAAATGTTGACATTATAATTTTGGAAATACTCCAAAAATTCAACATTTGGCAAAAGTACAAAAAAGTAAAAGTGGATATAACGTCAAAAAATTTTTATAATTTTAAGCCGAATATTTAGTATGCAGCTGTTCAGGTGTTTTCTGAAATTTAAAATTGAGTTAAGTTTAATTCCAAGATACTTATATTCTCTCGCTACATCTATTGGAGTGTCACTAAAAATCCAACTATAATTCCCTTCTCTCTGATTTGACCGTGAGAAAACCATAACTTTTGACTTTTCAGTATTTATAGTCAATCCCTATTTTTCACAATATGACGATTTATTATTAGAAGTAACAATGTCATTTATAAAAAGAATAGGAAGGCACTCAGAAGACATCCTTGCTTAACACCAGAACCTGTATTAAACCATTACGAAAAACACTTCTCCCTCCCATACTATTGACTTCGTGTCAGTATATACATGTTACGTATTACTCAAAGAAATCTTGTTGAAACACCCAATTCTGAAAGCTTATACAGTAAAGCACTTCGATTCATCAGATCAAACGCAGCTTTAAAGTCCACAAAAAATGCGAAGACTTTTTTGTTACGTGCTTGAAACGCTTTAACAATTTATGTGAGTGAGAAAATTTGGTCAGTATAGTAGAAAAGCTCTTTCTAAATCCAGCTTGAAGGTCTGACAAGATGCCCATTTTTCCAGTCTGCCAGCCACCACTCCACAGAATATTTTCGCATTCGCATTCATGAACGAAATGCTACGGTAGTTTTCAACATCGTTCAATGCACCTTTTTTTATGTATAAGGAAACAACATCAAGTTTTGAACGAATCTGGAATTTCGGCACTAAAAAGAATTTTGTTAAAAAAAGTTAATAAATTGCTGTAAAAAGCTGGAGATGCATTTTTAAAAAATTCATATGAAATCCCATCTTCACACGGAGCTTTTCTATCTTTTACTTTTTGATGAACCGTTTGAATTTCGTCAGCAAATATTGTGCAATCAAGAATATCATCACATACAAACGGTTCCGCATATGAGAACGTTAGGTTGGATTTATTTTGTAAAATGTTCATAAAATAAACAGAGAGGTCATCTGCAGTTACACCAGAACCTATACAATATGATTTAAATCATTGATTTCTTTTGGTATTTTGAATGGTTCCGCAAGTGAACCGCTATTTATTATCTCATAAAAACATTTAATAATGTAAAAAAAAGTCTAGGTTCTTAAGATAAGAATTTTAATGAGGTGAATGTGCTTATACATTGATAAATACCTAGATAAAAAGTTGGAACAAGTTTACCAAGTTATAAAAAAAAACTAATTCAATTTTTAAAGATGAACACTGGACATATAAATAAATCTTGTAAAACAAAGCCGATCTTTCCTAATAAATATGTCTCTGATGAATAAATTAAAATTCCTTTATTATATACGAAAAGATAAAATTATCTTGCAGACATTTTGCATCAAGGCAACGACTTCTTAAGTTTAACGACTAGGTATATGGTTCACAAGAAAGCTTTCAAGGGAATTTGAAATGCGATGCCAACATTTTTTTTTCAAATTACCCTTTTATAAAGCCGCAGGGGTAGCAAAATCCACGTTAAATTATTCACATTGTGAAAAAAAGCAAAGCCTTTCATTTGCTTGTTAGAAGTTTCAAGTTTGTAATTTATACACGCCCGTACCGTACCCGTGCATAGTAGTTATATCTACTGGTATATAAAATTGAGAGAATAGAGAAACTCAAGCCCGCTTTTTTGTGGTAAAGTTTTCAAACGCAGGATAGTATATGTAACAACACAGATTCAACTCCAAACTAATCAGTGCGACATTCAAGGAAACCATATTGCAAATTAGAGCACTATCCCATTTAAAGAGTTGAAGGCTCTTTAGATACATACAAATACAAAGACAACAATTAAAGGTAATAACAGTAAAACTTTCATCAAAGGACTATTTCGGTCACTCTCACTCAACAAACGAGGACAATATGTGCTCTGTGTATATGTGGATAGTAATAATAACGATAATTTCTCATGTTACACGGTTCATTAGGAAAATAGAAACTGTGTGAACACCCATCAGTTTCGATTTATGCGCCCTCTACTAGCCAGCACAATAATAATTGCTTTAGTTAGATGATGCAATCGGAATTTTCCAATTAATTTAATGCAAATGCAATTACATGCATAATATGAAAATTGCAATTGACATTGCCCGCATCCTAATTAAAGACAATTTTAATGGTTCGCTGGCTCCATTTAGGAGCAAAAGGTAGCATAAGAGCAAAATACAAAGAAAAAAAAAATGAAGAAATGATTTAAAAGAAAACCGACAGAATTGTTGAAAGGAAAGGAAATCCTTCTGTTCGGAGATAGTGCGATGCTGATGCACACACAGGTTAGCGTTAGCATGATATACCTTGACTGATAGAAAAATCCATCATGAGGGTGCAGATCTAGGATGCTGTGTGCTCTTTTCAAGGACGTTAACGGATGTGTTGGATGGAATCCGTTTTAAAAGAATAAATTGCTCAAAGGCTTCAGGTCGAGGTTGGTTGGTTTGGATATGGTTGGTGGCGGTGTGGTTGATTCTGTGCTTTGAAATCTGCAGAAGGAGTGATTGTGTGTTCTTATTCTAAGCACAGCAGTATCAGCAGATGCTTGATTAGGTATTTTATATAGTTAGATATCTTCATATTACGTTGGAACAAAATTAACAAAGAAAAAATGGGGGCGTTAGATACCTAAAGGTATAGAACGAAATGCAATAATATCTAGATTGTGTGTGCTTTTTTTCAGATGTTTAATTTAAAAAAAAATGAAGAATGTCTTTTTATTCAAGTTGAGTGCTTCAGTTATGCGTGTATATTTGGTCATTGTTGAAAGTGATGAATTAACTCTCCTAAGTGCACTCAGGTTTGTTGTTCTTCAGCAAATAGATACGCATTGTCATTGGTAAAGCAGTGAACTAATTTTATTTATTTCCAGGTGGGATTCGTTAAAAATTCAGACCTTGATATTTTATAGAAATGTATAGGTAATTCGTACGTAAAACATGAAGAAGGAATTGAGTTTTAAGTTGTATGTCTTTAACATTGTATATTAATTTCAATATTATTAACATGAGTCAGTGCCATCTACTGAAACTTGTGAATAACATATATTTATAGGTTCTTACATTTACTAGTTGTTTATTCTATTACCCTGACAACAGTCGTAAACATACGATTATTTTTATATTATGTGATAGTATATGATTTTTACTTATTTGATTTTAGGTACATAAAGCAGGTTATGCATTCATACAAAAAAAAGTTTTGAGATAACAATAATAATTAATTGCAAGTAAAATAGTTTCTATAGCTTTTATATGGCAATTGGCAGGTACCGTTGATAAGATGATTTTGGAAAAAAAAATTTCTAACGGAAAACTTTATCTCGGGAAAAAAATCAGTCACACAAAATTCCATCAAAATCGATCTTTTTTTTCGAGAAAAAATGGATTTTCTATAGCGTTTATATGGCAGGTACCGTTAATAAGATGATTTTTGAAAAAAAAAACTTCTAACGGAAAACAACTTCATCCTTCATTCACACAAAATTCTTCAAAATGGGTCGTATTTTTTTGGAGAAAAATTGGATTAACTTTAGGGCTTATTTGGCAGGTACCGTTAATATGAAAACTTATTTTGAAAACACGAAAAACATAAAAGTTAGCTACAAATCCATTATACGAATTTTATCAAAATCAATCGTATTTTTTTTTTTGTAAAAATTGGAATTATCTGTTACGCTTAGTTATATACAAGGAACCGTTATTTTCAGACCTAGGATAAAAATCAAAAATACGCATGGGTATATTACTCTTAAAATACAGAGTACCAAGTTTGAATAAAATCGGCCGAACCATTTAGGCTGTAGGTGTCGATACATCCTGACAGACAGACAGACAGAATTGTCGGACCTACTTTTTTCGTCCTATACCATCTTTATTTTTGATTGGTATCTCAAAACTTTTTTTACGAATACAAAACTTGCCTTATAGTACTTTTAATCGCAAGTAAAAATATTAAATAAGTAATAAATAATTTTAAGTGGATTTATTTCATTTGCATAGTTTTCGGGGCTCTGTAAAATTGGTCCCCAAAATATTGAATGCAAAACAACAACGACGAAAATTCTTAAATTCTGGGGTCCTATTTAATTTTTTGGGGCCTTATTTAATTTTATTAGACCCCAACATTAATTCCCCTTTTTTTAGTTTTACGCATAAGACCAAAATTAAAGAATTTGAAAAATGGAAAGTCTTTCTTGCTTTAAATTTCCTTAAGCAAATCAACTTTTGAAAAAACATTTGATTTAAAATATTGAAATTTTACGTGTATTTTTTTTTCAATTTTTGGAATAAGATGTTTTTTGTCTTGTGCACTTAATAACCTGATTTCAAAATTTCTAAGGGAATTTAATCCAATAGACGGTTATAGTGCATTAAATTCCCTTAGAGAAAATTAATTAAAAATAGATTTTTTATTCAGATTAGGGAAATATTTTAGGTAAAAACTTTTTTTTAAATTGTTTTCTTTGCGACGCATGTAGCTTGGAAACGATTCAGAAATGAAATTATGGTGGGCGAACCCACAGTGGGTTAATTTGGACGTCAACCAACGTCCTAAAGCATATAACTACCGAAGTAGTATTCTACCGCAGTAGCAATTCTGTGAACATGTGGGTATGTCCACACCAGTTGTTAAGGAGCGAGACCGACCTACATCTCTTGCACTGAAATGCCATGCGTTTCCGCTTTGGATAACCACGAACAAACTCTAGGGCTCCCAACACCCGTGCTAAGCTTATTGTACGTTAAACCTAAAACGTCGTTTAGTTGAGGAAATACTCAGAACTGTAAAACTTTGACATTCTGACTTTACTCCACAAAGCCACAGGGATTGCCTACCCTGGAGATGTAGCTCAAGTATGTTTTGAGCTGGAACCAAACTCAATTTCCGTCAATTCCACTTAACTTGCTCAATATTTGACGGTAGTAACGCTCGCTACTCAGTTTATGTTCTGGTATAGAGTAGTTATCTATCGCCTTTTCAGGTGGCCTCCTTGAGCTACAAAGACCACCCTGCTTATTTGCTATGTACAAACGCATGGCACTAGCCCAGTGTCATCAACAAAACACTCCTGTTATGAAAGCTAACTTTCAAACGTTAAATGAGTAATCGTCGAGGGCACTTTCGTGATTCCCCTGTCCTAACTACTTTTGCCTGATGTAGGGCCGTTACCCAGTCATTCCTGGGAGAGGTTACCAATAGAACACGGACATAACACTGAAGATGTTTATAAATAAACATTCAGGTATGTTCTGGTTCTTCACCAAACTTAAGGGGGAACGTCCTTAAGCCCTGCCACCACGACAAGGTCATAATCCATCGGTAGAGAAGAATCACACAATCTTTTTCACAAATAAAAAAAAGAAGCTTTTTCCGCAATTTTTGTTCGGGGATCGAACTACTGAACAAACGAATCTTTTCATTTCAATACGCCTTCAAAACCACCCACATTTCTTTTGTATTTACTCAAGCATTAAACTAACTTGAAACCAAGTTTGCGTATAATCTAAATTAAAGTTGTTTGTAAATATGTATTTCGAAGCTAGAGTAAGGGCTTGTTTCACAGTCTCTGAGTAAGTTTCAAGTAAAATACTCAGCAGTTAAATTCTTTGTTTGCTGTGTATTCTTTTGTTTTTTTTTTCTCTCAAAAAAAGTTCTGAATAGCTTAATTGAAACTTACTTAGATATTGGTGAAACAAGCCCTAAGTAGTTAGCTTCATAGGCATCGAAAATCATAAAAAAAAATGAACGGATCTACTTTGGCTAGAAATTACACCCCGAAAAGCCCCAGGAAAAGTCCTGGTTTCCCGCAGGGCCAACACGTGGCTGTACCTATGTCACACACACTATTTCAAAGAATTTTTGTTTCTTAGTTTCATTTATCATATTGTCTGTCTCGACTAATATATGTTCCTTATTATCAAGGACGTGTGTCTTCTTTAATTTCATTCAGTTGAATCAACTTTATTAAATTTGATTTAAGTTTGAATTATTTTTACCTACTATTGCTTATTTAGTTTTTGTCGAGGTTTTTGTAACGAAAGTGTAAAAAAGTAAATCGCAAACGGAAACTTTTTTAAATATGGACTCCTAAAATCTATTCACTTAATATTCAAAAACGAATTCAATAAAGTTGATTAAACTGAATGAAATTTAAGAATATTGTGTGTCCTTGGCAACAAGGAACATAATATTAGTCGATGTAAAATGATAAAAGAAATTAAGAAACAAAATTGTTTTTAAATAGTGTGTGTAAAATACAGGGTCGGCCCGAGCAAAATTCGCCATCAGCGCCCATCGTTTGCTGTCATTGGTTGTTTTTTTGTGGAATAGCAAACCGATTCGTCAATTCGCCAACTCGCATCATGACATTGACATTGGGTGTTTTCATAAACGTCAAACTAACTAAGTTCTGCAACAACAAAAATGAATAAAACACACTTCTTAAACAAAAAAAAGTGGTTTGTTTTTATTTTGGACATAGTTACTAAAATAAAACGAAACAAAAGATTAACATTCAGAAAAAATGTGTTTTTTATCAATTTTTTATTGCAGATCTTAGTTAGTCTGACATTTATGAACACACCCATTCTTTTAGTATCACACTGTATTTTATAATGGTTTAAAAGTGTCTAATCTAGTTATCCATCTGGTTTTTGAAAGACTTCTTAAGTCAAACCAGAAATAAGTTTTTATTTATATAGTTTCAAAAAATTGTTGAACCTATTACAAAATTTTATAGGCATTAAATAATGTAAACAAAAACTTTGCATTTTTCAACCCACAGCTATCCAGCTGAATCAATAATAATTATCAATTCAATAATGACTTTTTAAATTTATTCATCATCAAATTGAATGCCCCAAAAAACCTCTGAATTAGCTAAGTCGCATTTACCTACTACTAATAAGAGAAAAATAATCAATTCATTAATGATAAACCAACATCCTTATGATAATTCATAATCATCAAATAATTCATTATATTACTTTCACTCCTATTTCCGTCCACAAACTACAATGTTCTAACTTCCACTCGATTATTCTTATGGAAATACGGAATCATTATTCTTTTTTCAATGATGAGTAAAATCTAGTACGTGCAGAAATAAATTCTGCACGTTTGCATTCAAATTGTTCTATAGGAATTGAGGACTGAGTTTATTGTTTTGAGATTTTTTCCTTTAAGAATTTTTGATTGCTAGTGCCATAGGGATTTTTAGGATTTTTTCTCGTTCGCAGAGCAGTGTCAAAATCAGCAGTACGCGGATGACAGCTGAAAATTTTTTTGTATCATTGGTGCCAAATTGATTAAAAACAAGAGCTGACATTTTATTGTTGTGCGCGAAAATTGTGAATAGTATATTATTTAACTTTTAAGTCACGGGAATCTCAAAAAAAAGAGATTATTTATAAAATACTTTTACAATATTTTGAGCTTGATAGTTTGAAAAAAGTCCGATACATATTTGAATCTGTCATCCACGTTGTGTGAGCTGTCATTTTTTCTTTTGACAAGATGGTAAAATTCTCTATTATTTTTCTTGCACTGACTTGGTTCTTAGTGCGATAATTTTTTAATTTGGCTTCTCTTTCAATGTAGTTCTTGTATAAATGTAAAGAATCATTGAGTGTATAATCTCAATGATAGAATATGGATAGCTGGGTAAGTATATGGTAATTTTTGAGTGCTTGTGCGCGAAATTGCCTTGCACCGTGCGTCGGTCGTGTAGGGATATTTTATTTTTGCTTCTTGAAAATTAGTTTCTTGTGTTAATTGTAGATAGCTGGATTAGTATGAACATTTTTGAGTGCGTGATTACCTTTATTCCAATTAGTTTCTTGTGTCTTTTAAAAATGTGTTAATGGTCTTTTGCGTGAACAGATGAAAAAATTTAATTTGAATCATTTGAAATTAATTGCGTTTAAATATATGGGTTCAGAAATCGATTGGAAGCTTGGAAGTTGAGATGAACTTAAATCTAAAGATGGGTATAGAAGGTCGATTTTTTTTTACTAAGCCTTCACAATGCGCCCCCGAATCCTGCCCCCCTGTGCATTTGCACATGCTGCACATATGGTGTGTCCGGCCCTGGTGACATAAGTATTTACATGAACGAAAAGAGGTACAAAAAAATTAATAACAGATTTGTAGAAGTACCAAATAGGAACAATAAAAAATTAAAAAAATGTTTGTGTTTGCTGGCTTGCAAAAAAAACACACCTGTATCTCAAGAACGGAAAAAGGTACAAAAAAACTAAGGGCAGATTTGTAGAGGTACGAAATTGGTACAATAAATAGTGTTATTAAAAAAATTAAAAAAAAAATTGTGTTTAGTTGTGGCTTGACAAAGCAAACACACTTTTATCTCAAGAACGGAAGAGGTACAGAAAACTTAAGGCAATTTTTTGGAAGTACAAAAAAGGTACAAAAAAAAAATTGAAATTAAAATTTGTTTTTTGAATCTCGAGAACAGAAAGAGGTATCAAAAAACTAATTCCAGATTTTTAGAGGTACAAAATAAGATCAATTTTATCAAGAGAAACAATATTAAAGATTTTTTTGAAAATGTGTTTGCTGGCTTGACAGTCAAGCTAGCAAACGCACCTGTAGCTCGAAACCTGCAAGAGGTATAAAATTATGAATCGTATATCTTAAGAGGTACAAAATAGGTACAATAAAACTTTATAACAAAATGTGATTACGCAAAATGGGCTTTGCCAGCTTGATTGACCTAGATCATAGTCTGGAACAGCACATAGGCTACTTTTTATCCATGAAAATGTTGAGTTCCCGTGGGATTATTTTTTTTTTTATTTTTCACTTTTCACAGAGCAATTAAGAGATAGAAATAATTTTTCGCATAGTAGTAGTTTAGCGGTCAGACTGTCAGAGAATGAAACAGCATTCTTTTTATCACTGAAAAATGCATGGATCCTATGTGAGATTTTAACAAAAAAAAGGTGAGATAGCAAGGTGTTCCGAGAGTTCCGATAATATACAGCACATTGATTGCTTCTCATTGAGTAAATTAGTGTTACTGAATATTTATGAAAGTCACATTTTAAAATTAAAATCTTTTAATATGGATGAAAAAAATTGTTTTAAATGTAAATGAGTCAATGCGAATTTAAAGAATTAAACAACTACAACAATAGACGATTTGGATGATTCCGAAGAGCGGCGGCGGCGCGCCGATCGAAAACTTTCATTGGGGTCTGCCATGACTAGAGTTAACAATGCTTGTTTTGAAGTTGCGCACATATACTATTTCCGGAATCCAATTCATGAATGGAAAACACAAAGTTTCTCAAACATTTTCTTAAATACTCCTACTTTTGTTGCAACGTAACTTTGAGAAAGCCACTTCGGCTTCCGGTTATCAAAATGACACTCGACTACATCCACACCAGAGTCAATAGATTCAATATATTCGATCCATTTATTCTTGTTCACTATAAAGACAACGCCGATGGTCAATAGTCGTACTTTACAACTTACTAGATATAGCAGCCCTAATTCATCATTTTTCACCATTTCAATTCACCTTAAAGTAACAAAAACTATAATTGAACTAGATGGAGAAGAAGCTTTCTTCGTGAGAACCTTCAGAGATCAATCAAAGATTTACTTTTGAAAATTGTTTACTTTTGTTTAGCAAAGAAGGCATTTAAGTAGAGACGGAGACTTTAACAAGACCTCAATCACCCAGCTCTTGTTGTATAGCACACGAGAATGGACTTCGTCAAGAACGGATGAAAATTTGCGTGGTTGCAATGAGAGGAAAGTTCTTCGTGTGATTTTTGATTCAGTGTTCATCAAAGAAGTATATGGAAGAGAAGATTCCACGATGAACTTTTAGGGTTGTCTAGCGTAGTTGAAATGCGATCAATGTCAACACGTTCATAATTTGATTTCATCGATTGTTTTTAAATGATGGCAGTTGATTAAATCAAATAAAGTATTCCCAATGATAGATTATATATAATCTTAAATCGATTGAATCCAGTTAGATGTCGACCCACCACCCTCCGCCCACGGAAATGACAGTGGTTAAGATGGCTCTGATGACACATGCGTCACTGGAGGCAGCTAACTTGGAAAGGAACCGATAGGAAGGTTCTGAGAGTGCGAGCGCCACTTAAAGAAAGAAGAAGATATTACAGTAAATTTTGTAATATGTATATTTTAGTAAAGCAAATATATATTTTATAAGATATATATGATCTTACTGCATGGATAACTTTCGTTAAAAAAATATCAATGAATGAATAGAAACAAATTGAAATTCTGTACTCTCTAAGAAACTCGGAACACAACTCATATTAACTTCAACGTAATCAGTATAAATTATTGTGCACTACCTGCCTCTATTTCCTTTAGTAAGTTCCTTCATTTCTGTATAAAATTCATAAGACTTCAACTTTCATTACGGTCACTTGATATCTAAGTTGTCTCTCATATATAAATTTCGCGCGCAATGTTGCAGTGTTACGTCACAATTAGATCCTTGTGGCTTCACTTTAAAGATTCAAATAAATACTCGCAATGTAAATGCTCTTGCAAATTATATTAGTTAGGCAAATTCAACTTCAACTTCACCATTAATGAATTATCTCATTGCAAGCTCTTACCATATTCATAAAACTGAAGCATCCTTATCATTCATGTCTCAAACGTTGCTGTTTGACTCTAAAAATAAAACGTTTCCTTTGTGATTTCGTTCGGTGCATAAAATTGACAGAATATTCTCCTATATAGATGACTGACTATGACTACCTGCGGATATCGTTTCCCTTCATTTTTTTTTTTTTTTTCAAACATAAACCTTGTGCAAGGTTCACTTGAGGTAACAAGAGTCCTTCTTGCATTTAATCACCATATGAGAAGCTATCTCTCTTACAAACCGTGTTAGAGTTGGAGCTGCATTATTTCTGTTCTGAAGGCTTCTCGAAGCAAAGAAAATCACTTCACGTGATGACACATCAGCCAAACAGGTGCCCGACCTCTTAGTCCTTAGAATCTCAATAATAATATATGTTTGCCAAGCACTCTATATAGTCAGATATGCATGTATGTATTTGTTTGTAATGATGAAATTCGTTGTGGGTTTTTTTTATGTTGGAGGTGGTGAATCCAGAAAAACAAGAATATATTATGCTGCACTCATTTTATGGATACAGCGCGCACTTCACCCTTGATGCTTCCCTGGGTTTTAGTTTTGCTTTCGAGAGTTTATAAAGTAGCTAATGGGATGCATATAACAGTTGAAGTTCCTGCACAAATGTAGAAATACATAGTGAGCACCACCGCCACCACTAAACTGAACCTTCTTTGTATTGTTTTTATTTGTTTGAAACTGGGTGAACAGAGCACAGTAAAATATCAACTTATTTACATGAGAACGATACCCACTATATAGCTATTACTGGCTGACGCAAGCGACCTTTGATAAGTGGTTAACTGGAGGAATGATGATTACCAGGATCTATATAATATATAGGGGAATACCGAATGCGGCTAAGATACTCTCTAGGTTACTGCATTGAAAGCAATTCACATTACATGAGGAAAAGTTCTTTACTTTTTTTTTTTTTTAATATTTGTTTTTGTATTTCAAGAGGAAACGATTTATAGAAAAAAACTCCCAGACGAAGAATGTATAGTAAGTAAGAACAAAAAGCTGGCAAAGTTCCAAAGTCGTAAGAATGTGTCCATTAGCACAGTTTTAATTTTTTCGTTCGTTTTGTTTTAAGAACTTTTTCGAAATCCCACCCTTGATTGCATTTCACAAATAAATTACAGCTCTAATGGTGGAAGGGTTGAAACTTGTTTCAACTTTTCTTTTAATTAACACTTCGTCCGTTCGAGAAACTAAAACGAACTTCTTTTTTTTTTATTAATTTAAATATTTCTAAACTTTAAATGCCGCAAAACCTTAAAATTTAAACTTCCAATCATTTGTTTTTTTTTTTTTTCTCAGAAACTATTATTTGAAAACATAGTGATTTTGGCACCCTAAACTATTGGATCCTTTTTTCTTGTTCTCATATCCCCTTTGTTTTTTTTTTTTGCCCAATTTGTGGTATATTCGGCGGAAGTTGGTTGGTATATAAATTTTTTTTTTGGGGTAGATTGTATTGTGCCTCTTTGACTGCAGATCCAATCAGTGACTCCCAGATCCCAGACTCAGTCAATCAATATCACGAGAGTTAAAGGTTTTTTGGTTGAAAACCGAAAAAAAAAAACAAATAGGATATTGTGAATTTGTGATGACAACAGCTTCATATACAAATAGACTCATAGTTGTTGTTTGTTGAAAGTTTATTTATTTTCATTTGGTCGAATAAAAAAAAAAAGTAAAAAATTCATTGTGATGTTGAAAAATGTTGCCATAATGAAACTTTTCACAAATATTTGCTTTAAAAAAGTATTGAGTGGATTGGAAGGAACTTATCCATCAGAAGTAGCTGGGATATTTTTTTTTTTTTTTTTTGTTATGGGATTTTACTGCCATGTTTTCTCTGAGATGGATTATTATATGTATTTTTTTTTCTATTTAAGCTGCCAAATAGGATTTCATAGTTTATGTTTTTTTTTTTTTTATTTTTTTTATTGAAAAAGAAGGAAATGAGAATGGATTGTGAAATATAACCAATATATGGAAATACTGGACGGTTCGTTGACCACAAAGAACTATGACTATGTGCTGCTGAAATGAATGTGCAATGTGGTGTGCATAGCATTGAAAGTTTGTTGTAGTGGAATTATGTATTTAGGAGAATTTTTTTTTTACAGAGATGTGTAAATGGGAATTTTGAAAGCATTGTGGTTTTATATATGATAAGTTTCTGCAAATAAAAAAAAAAAAAAAAAAATAGAATGAAAAAGGGTATTAATATTTTTACTTGGTTGGATTTATAATTTATGTAGATATCAATGCTTCATTTTTACTTTTTTTAGGACAATCTTTTGTTTTTATTTGGTTGCTATTGAGATTATAGTATAGGATTGTAACTGTGATGCCGTTGACGCTTGCCGTCGCACGGCTATACGACTTTAATTCCCTGTGGAAACTAATTTGTAATAATGGCGCCCAACGTGGGGTACTTATGCATATTTAAGAGAACTTGTTTAAAATTCCCGAAACAGGTTCATTTCAATTTCATAGATGAAAAACAATTTTATAACTTATTGAATGAAGTCAACCGATTCTACAAATGGAAGACATTGAGTTTAGATGGCTCTCGATTCTCATCTGAAAACTTACTTTTCATTGCCTAATGATGCCTTATCATAGAAGGGAGAGTTAACTTCTATACTTATCTACAAGAATACACGAAACTGCGATAGTTGTCGTTCAATCACAATTGCCACAATTGCTACTTGCGAAAAATAATGTACCTATTTGAAGACCAATGCGTATTTCTCTCTTTTAAATCAACCATGCACAGAAGCCATTCAAATTGTGTGTGTTTGTTGGTTTTGAAAAAGCTGATGATCTTCAGATGATGTTCTCAATTAAACGTGGTGTTCACAAAGAAAGCGTCTTGATTCATTTGCTATTTAGTACAGTTGTCGGTTATCTACGTGATTTAGTTGCAATAATGGCTTAGTTTGCAATAATGGCGCCCAACATGGGGACTCCTTGTTTCCTATAGAACCTAGCTCGCAACTTTTAAAAAATATTCCAAAAAAACATTTTGAAAACAATTAGATAAATGGAAGACAATTTCATAAATCAAATAATGTTGTCAACTGATTAGACAGATGGGAGACATAGATCTCCAAACTTACCAGTCATAGGTTGATGCCTAATCAGTGGAAAAAGAATTACTTTCTCCCTATTTACAAGAAGAAGGATGATACACAAAACTCCGATAGTAAGATTTTTCTTGATTATTCGGTGTATCATTTCTTTGGTTATACATTTAGGAAAAAAAATAGTTTTTATGCATACTTTAAGGGCGTTTGACAACCCTCAGTCTGAAAATAAATCGTCTGGGATAAAACTTTTCATAATCAGAAGATTTTTCCTGATTTTTTGGTGTATCATTCATTTGGTTATATATATCAGGGAACGAAAGTTGGGTTTTCGCCCACTTTGGGGGGCCTCTGGGAGCCCTTGGGCTAACAAAAAAACCGTCTGTGCATATAAGTGTTTAAACCAATCACATAGAAATCGGAAACATTTTCTTTTTCAAACGCCCATCTCAGCCCCCGGCAAAAAAAAACCGGCCATATGGTTAAATTGCATTCAGCAACTCGATTTGAGCGCGACAAGTACGGCATTTGAAAACTGTCAATTTCATTTAATTACCCCAAGAGGGTAAGGGTGCAGAGAACTAACTTCCCGAGAACTAACCTCACATGGGAACCAACTTCACCACTAGTGGGAATTAATTCCACTTTTTTTGTTAGTTAAATTCCCACTTTGAGTGCACTTTGAGTGGGAAATAACTTAACTTTTTGGTGGGAAATTATTTCACTCGTTACACTTTTCATACAAAATGCACATTTTGCATACTCAAACTTGCACCCACCCAAACTCGCACCCACCCCAAATACTATAGTGGGCCAAGCAAAGGGGTTGCATTGGGCATCAATTCACCCTTTATTAATCTCAACTGTTGGAGACACACGGAACTAAAGTCGCCCCATATTTTTATATCTCCCTCCTGTAATGATGTAGATGGGAATTAACTTCAAACAATCTTCAGACGAAATAAGTTCTCACCTTTATTGGGAATTTACTTCACCAGAAAAAAGTAAAATTAGTTTCCACTAGTGGTGAAGTTAGTTCCCATGTGAAGTAAGTTCCCTGCACCGAGGGCAAGAGATAATCGTTGAATCTTCTCCTTCCTTTGATACATGCTAGTAATAAAAATATCACACAAAGAAACTTTCTCTCAAAGCAACTTTACAGATATTCCACCGATTAAAGCAAGGCCACCTCTTTCAATTCATACTGACGGACCTATTTATTTAGTGTTTATTTAAAGCTTTTTATTTAATTTCTATAATTTAACTCTTCTCGACATCAAAGGAATCGGTGGTGGCATTGAAATTTCTTCATGGTCATCAAAGAAATTAATTTTAATCGCAAGCATTTCCATCCTTTCATGTAAACTCTCCTCAATAAAAGATGAATATATAGGCATGTATATTCTTCTGTGGCCAAATCGTTGACTTAAGATCTTCAATCAACATCAACACATTAAAACAATTTACCATTAAGCTAATTAAAACAGAAATTGTAAGGCTTTGAACACCATTAAGCTTTTAAGTAAAAGCATTTTGCACAAGAAACCACCAACAAATTTTCAAATTTAATTCATCTCTGTTAACAATTTTCTTCTGTTTGCAATTGAACACATTGCACTGCACAATCCTATTAAAAAGTTTTGGCTGCACAACTTAACTGAGTAACTTTATCATTGAAAGGATCTCTTTATATCATAGTTAGCTCACAATTGAGTCTAAGAACACTAATCGACGACGACGACTACAACGACGACAACAATGACTACAACAACAACGTTTGCCCGGAAAATAGTTTTCTCTCTTAAAGAAAAGGACTTCCTTTGTCCCTGCCCCCAACTCCGAGGTCACAGCATATGAAGGAGCTCTCATTGTGTACATCGTTACTTAATTGCAGTACAATTTGTCTCCTTGTGTGTGTCTTACAACCTTATTCACGTGTATGTAAGCTTTCCTTATAGACTAACCCTCTGGCAGTTTATCCAGCAAACGTGGTCTTCTACTGTAGATACATAAGAATCTTTCTTAACAATGTGTGTAGTACTGAACTTACTTTCAGAATGGGCGTCTTTCTGTAGGTTGCGAGGAGGTACTTTACATGCATTTTCTATGTCCTTCTGGTGTATTTTATTTTTTTTTTGTGTGTGATGCAAAGTCTACTTTGCCACCTTGACAAGGAATTTCATTAACACGTGTCATTGCTGTTCTATGGGTAAGTAAAGTTAGTGTGAAGACCATTATTTTCATAAATAAATTTCACTAAGCCTTTTGTTCCCACCAAATATATATATATATATGAATTTGTTGTTGGCATTTCTTGGCATGATGCAATCGCAAAAATTTTGTGTATCCTTCCCCCAAAAATTAATTATCAGCTATTGCATTCTTGTAAAAGCATTTTCAAATTTTCTTTTTCCTCGTTACATCGATTACGTACAGGGTGTAACAAATGTTTAACTCTACACGAATATGCTATAGCTTTTGCAAATGGCCGCAACTGCACTCCATCGACAAATAAAAATAACTTGTACAAATGTTGGCAACTGTCAATTTGTAGTGTTATTTGTGAAGTAAGTTAGTAGTAAAATCAGAATAAATGTAAACTAGCAATGGATATATGAGATGTCATATTTCGAAAGATGGCCGAATACTTTTTAAATTAAATACTTTTATGGCGAGTTTCTCCAAACACTTTTAAATATTTAATTGGGTTGTTAAATCTTAAAATGGTATTTTCAATTTCACCAACCATTTTCAGTTTTAAAAGGCGTCAATAAACTAAAGTCCCATTTTGTTCCAAATAAATTTTAAAGGCGTCTTAAAAATGCAAGACAAAGAAAACGTTGAAATTTTTCGATTGATATGCTGTCCTCTCGCTTGGTCTAATGAAAGATACCCATGTGTGATGAATAAAAAACCGGGGTTGGTATCAAGTTTCCTCATTTTTAAAAATTCTAAAATTCTAACTAAAATGCTTTTAGGTGTATTTTGGTGAAACTGGGCATTAATTTTTTTTTTTAAATTTAAAGTTAATATCAGACCAGATTTCCTGGCTCTATTAATTCTACCGTTCAAACCTTAAGGTGGGTGTCCACTCCATTTTAGAATTGAGAGTAAGAGAGCTGCAAGCAGGTCTCGAGAGCAAACTCGCAAGTGGACACAGACCCGAGAGTACCTCGAGGAGGGTTGAATTTTCACTCTCGACTTTTAAAATTTTTGAAGGTGCCTGTCCATTTGAGAGTACTTTTGTTAGTAGACTCTCGGGAGAAGCTCTCGGGTGGCTGATCATTTGAGAGTAATATTTTTGTGATTGTAGTATCGCGAGTTCTCTGATAGAATTCAGAGAGTAAATTTTTTGAGAGTACTTCCATAACCGTGTCCATTTGATAATGTATTTCTCTTGCAAGTTATCAGCTGGAAGAAGGAAAGTGAAAAATATTTACTTGTGAGAAGCTGTAGCTGCTCGTAGCATTTTTACTCTCAAATAGAATCCCATATTTTTCTTCGCCGATACTCATTCCTACGCGCAAAATATGTACCACTTTGTTATTCTGAGAGCAATTTTCAGATAGCGATCAAAACCTGTGTCCACCAACGAGTGACTTAAAAATTCAGCATATCGAGCCGAGAGTAAAAAGTCAACTCGTCACGATGTACTCTCAGTCTCAGGTCTGTGTCCATTTGCGAGTTTGCTATTGAGACCTGCTCACAGATCTCCTACTCTTAAACGGACACCCACCTTTAAGGCGTTAATCTAGTCATTTCAAACAAACTCGAACAATGCATGGCAGAAGTTTCATCTAGTACATCGACGCTTTGGTTGATCTGGTCGCAGATGCGTTGTTAATGTGAACCAAACGTGCGTCGCGTCGTGCCAAGACTTGACAAAAGTTGCCTTTTTCCCAAACTCCTTGAAAGTTTTAGAACAGGAACCCAAAAGAGCATCAAAAATGCTGGCCCAGAGCAACAAACTGATTAAATGCATCTCTGAACGGAATACACAGCAATAAGACTAAGCTGTGGGTTATATGCTTCACTGGAGTACCACAAGGAAGTCATTTAGGTCCCATTCTTTTTTTTCTTGCTATTAATGATGTAACATCATGCATTCGCAATAGTGAAATTCTGGTTTTTGCTGACGATATGAAGATTTTTAAATCTATATGCTCAAGCGGTGATCGTGTGAATCTGCAAGCCGACATTGATAGCTTTTGTACTTGGTGCAGCAAGAATGGATTAAACCTTAACCCAGCGAAATGTCAATCTATGACTTTTTCAAAGAAACGAGTACCAATCATATTTGACTATAATATTTCACAACATACATTGTGCCGTGTTGTTAGTTTTAAAGATCTTGGAATCGTCCTCAATCCAAGTCTAGATTTCACAGAGCACATCAACTCTCTTGTTAAAAAGGCTAACTCAATGTTAGGTTTTGTAAAAAGATGGTCCAAAGAGTTTCAAGACCCTTATGTTACCCTATCTTTATACAATTGTTTTGTTCGTCCGCATCTGGAATACGCATCGCAGGTATGGACTCCGTTCTATGATGTTCATAGATCTAGGATAGAGGCAGTTCAGCATAATTTTGTTCGTTTTGCTTTAAAAGGTCTTCCCTGGACAGATCCTTATAACCTTCCACCTTATGAACACCGAATTCAGCTTCTACACATTCAGTCCTTGTTACAGAGGCGTGTAAATAACGATATAGTTTTTATCCACCAACTTCTTTCGGGCGCATTAGATGCACCTGATCTACTTACTTGTGTTGGACTCAATTATCGTGGGGGTGCTCACCATCTGCGTAGCCTTGAGCTCCTACATTGTCCACACCATCGGACTAATTACGGTATGAATGAGCCGCTTACCCGCATGTGCAGGCTTTTCAATTTAAATTCTAAAATTATTGATTTTAATGACAATAAAATAAATCTTAAAAATGTACTTAAAACCAGTGCTCCACGCTTTTAGTTCATGTTTTATGTATTTTGTATTGTTAAAATATATGTTTTATTGTATTATAGTGCTTGTGTTATTGTAGTTATTTGTTTTACATTACTAACCACTAACACCAGCACTAAGTGATGAGCCAGTGGAACACATATAATGTGTTGGCAAATCTTTGTTCATAAGCTGAAGCTTGCTCTAAGCTCCTTATGAACAGGATCTGATAGTGTAAAAAAAAAAAAAAAAAGGAAAGGCGATGTAATTCTTGAATCCAGTGCAATAAACGGTGTGCAGTTTTTGGTAGCAGCCCGACTGACGGGCACCTCAGAGAAGGATTGGATGGTCTCAGCACTAAACGGTGGGATTCAGTATACTCCCTCTTTAATAAGATGATATAAAGCAATAACTTGGTTATTGCTGGCTGATCAACGACTCAAAAAAAGTGTGACTTCTTCAATAAAGAGTTGGTATCGTCGGTGTCTCTAAGGAAGCAGAGAATGAAGAAGATGGCAACTCGCATTATTTGCATGTCTTGGCTGACGTTCGCAGAAGAAGGCGGTAAGAAAGTGGTTCCTGCGCCTCTTTAACCAAAGAGAAAAAAGCGATTTTTAATGTGGCTGGTGGCTTAGTCGAATGGAGGGTGGCTTGGCATCGTACCTGTCTAACAATATTTTGTAGTGTTTAAGTTCAGTTTTTAAGCTTTTATTCAGCCCTATTAGGGAATCCGACGAATGAGTTGCGGAGGGAGTCTTACTCACTTTCGGTAGATTTGCTATTAGCGAATCCGCAAGCCATACGCGGGGATAAATGTCGGTAACGTTGTTCCTAAAATTGGTATTACTGAAAACGAAAGGCATCCGCACCACATCCGCACCCCATACAAATGTTGGAAAAGCAAATCCGCAGTAAAATTGGTGCGGATGAAAGTGATTTTTATGCAAAAAAATCAAGAAAAAGCTGATAGTTCACAAATCTGAATGTTTTTAAACAGAAATACAAAATTTTTGGATAGCCGAAAAGCATAAAGTTTTTTTTGCTTTATTTCTAATAATTTATTGACAATGGCCGTTTTCAAAAACGTCATCTGCGTTTTTTTAGGAAGTACAATTTCGGTGTCGTTTTTTAGCCAAACCGTGGACATCTGTCCAGATATAAAGTCCCCTCGACCTAGTTTGACATTTCCTCTATCCAACAGCAAATGAAGCTTAAAAATCGGTCCAGTGATTGCAGAAACACAGATGGATTAAGATTGGTCGTTAAAATCATTAAAAAAGGTTTAATTTTCGATATTAGATATTTTACGATACTAAAGTATCTTAGATTGCTTTTCTCGTGGGCACTTGAACGCGCCCAAGTTCAACTTTTGACATCCACCATAATACAGTTTCAAAAATGGAAAAGTAGTTTGCGGATCGATAATGCAGCTCATTCATCGGCTTCAGTAATAGAATTTTATGCGAGTGCAAATCCACTGCAGATCCCGGGGAGTGAAATTTTGCGAATTCAGTTATAGACATGATTATTGTTTGATAATATCGCGGTAGACTTTTGTTTTCATTAACTAAATATTTCTTGGTTTCTTTCGCTTAAACCTATTGATTTTTATATTAATTCAGTAGTGTTTCAATCTTTTGCTTTGCGGTTCCCCATAAGCAACTTAAATTTTCATCAACAACTGCAGATGAATCAGTAATTCTGATATTTAAAATTACAATTGTTTCTTATTTCCTTTGTTTCAAATTTCATTGAACAGAAATTCATGTTTTCAAAGGATTTCTCGAATAAATAAATTATTATTCCCATTTAAAGTTGCTGTTTTTTGCCTTTTGATGCTTTCTCTGTCATCTACATAATTTTCTTATCTTTGATTTAACTAATATGTGAAATTATCTTATAACTTTTTGTTCGGTGCAATAAATTGTTATTTAATAAGTCTGTTTTGTCTAGTTTCCGGTTTATTTATTTTTTTAGTTTTGTTATATGAGTTTTGATATAAAAATATTTAATAAATAAAGGAATTAATTAAATTAATAATAAGAAAAGTGCCAAAATTGGCGCCCAACGTGGGGCGTATTGGTATTAATGTCCATCATTTCCGATTAGTAGTAATAGAGATAGAATGAAAGTTTTGATATCCACCTTTCTATATTCATTAAAATTTAATATTTATACAGTTTTCTTTGTAGAAAGCCATCATAAACGTTATCTTCATCAAAAAGTAATGAACAAAAAATCTCAACTCATTCAAAAAAAAAAAATTAAACTATATCTTGTGTTGTATTATACACATTACACAACAACATCGAGTGAATTCTTTTGGGTCACTCTGTTTAACAATAAAATAATTCAGTGGGATAAATGGACGAACATGTCCTCATTCTGATTGTTTGGCAAAGACCAACTATCATAGAAGTCCAGCGAAAAATGAAAGAAAAATAATCCTATCAGCCTACAAGTACATGAGATCGAGTTCTCCTAATGTAACCCAGATGGAAGTTGAGATTTCACTAGAAAATTTATATCTCTTGTACCACAAACTTTCAACACCAAACATTTTGTCCCTTTGGTCAATTTTCTGTTATAATATGTTTCCCTTTTGTTTAAGGTTGCTGCCGCTTTTGTATTCGATACTCAAAGAGGGCAGTAGCTGAGTCCGAAGTCCAAAAATGAGTACGAAGTTTATTTTTTTCTGACTAAATTCCTTTGCTTGAATTTATGATAACCCATTTTAAGGACACTGGTTATTTAGGTTATTTATTTCACTTAAAATGAAATGGATTTTAGTGGGAAACAAAACGGACACAAAATAGAAATAATAAAATCTTTCTTAGTTTATTTTTTCGTTTTTATTATTTTTTGTGATATTTTTTTTTTGTTTTTGTGGGCCTTTTATGAAGGAGTATAGAACGACACGACGAGGACTATTCCCCAATGGGTACAATTAAAGCTCCTTAAGAAACCTATATCTTGAGAGCTCTGAATTGGAGGAGAAAGAGAGAAGGAGTCTCCATCGTTGTCGTCATCATCATCATCGGATGTTTAATGTAGGTTGGCATGGCATAGCCCAGCTAAAGCAGAGCAAAGCCAAGCCAAGCCCAGGAAAGGTATGAATTCGGAAATCCTTTCGCTTTTATTTTGCTCCAGTAAAATTCCCCCAAGGGAAAATAATCCTTTTCATTTTGTTGTGTGCAACCTACCTGCAATGCCTTAGTGCCTCATGCTGCTGATGCTTGTTGGGATATGATGGGCTTCAACTCTGACTATAAAACTTGGATATATTCTGTGTGTTTTTGTGTGTAGTGTTGGTTAGGTTGGCGGTAAAAAGGAAAAGGAGGCAAAGGATTTTGAGTTATGTAAGGAATTTGTTTGAATGTGTTTCGAAATGAAACCGTCTTGTTACCTCACGGATAAAATTTTTATATAACTGTTTATATTTCAATAGAGATAGAAAAAGGATTGTATTTGGAAGGATTTTTTCTTTTATTTTTGTAAGCGGCCGAAACGAGGACGAATTTATGAAATAGGATGTTGTTGTTGTTGTTGTTGTGTTGTTTCATTTAAGGATGTTGGGCACTGCAGAACTGCAGTGAATACTTTTATTTTAGTTTTATTTTTTTTATTTTACGTGCAATATAAGTAGGTATACTTATTTACTATAAGGGACACATATGCTCTCATAAAAAAGTGTTATTTTAATCAAACATTAAACTAGATAGGTCTTGAATTTACGTAATTTATTTATTCATGTCTAATTCTTCAAGGTGGTGGTAAATCAAATCATCACCTCCAAGAGATGTCCGCTGAATAGCCGAAAGCTGAACTAACGATGACTGTTGGATCAATAGGATCAATGAGCTCTGACGTCTGAGTTATCTTCTCAGGAACTAGGGGCAAACGAAAAGAATAAACCCTGCAGGAACAGCTTAAATTATCTATACATGTAACGCGGAGGCCTCACAAGCCTACCGTGGAATGGAAAATCGATTGTGATGAAATCAAGAAAATAAGATGAAAAATAACCCTCGCAACGAGAAACGGACAACGATTTACGTGTGTACCTGGAATAAAAGGACTGCGCACAATAAAAGGACTGCGAAAAATGGCTGATACCCTCGCCAGCTTTAAAGCTGATATAACAGCACTTCAGGAAATGCGATGGAACGGCTCGGGCGTGAGAAAAACAAAAATCTATTGTTTTTATCACGAAAGCTGCTTGGGTGCGCTTGGCTAATGTTAGAATTTCGCAAGGAGTAACGACGACTGTCATCAAGGCCAACTTCAACAACATGTGCGTTATAAGTGCAGTGCCCCTCCCCTGCCCCTACAGAGGACAATGATGACGATACCCAAAGACATTTTCTATGAGCTACTCGCCAAGACTGAGCAATGCACCAAACAATGTCATGTTTGGTGCATTCTCTTAGGAGATTTTAACGCCAAGATCGGGAAAGAAGATATCTTTGGTACAACAATAGGGTAACACAGTCTGCATACTGCATGATATCATGTCCGGCAACGGAATTAGGCTACTTGACTTTGTAGTTGGGGGAACAAATGGTGGACATCTATAAAGGCACATGGCAGTCACTTGATGGTCGAACCTGCAATCAAATCAAACAAGTAGTAATTGACGGAAGACACTCTTCTAGAATAATGGATGTAAGTACTTTCAGAGAAGTCAATATCGACTCTGAGTCTCTGACCATTATTTGTTTGGTGCAAAGCTTCGTGTACCGATATCCAATGAAGCCCACAGAAAGACATCATCTGTGAGGAGAAAATACAACGTTAAAAGACTACACGGCCGACCGAGTATCCATAGATCTTGAGAGGAATTTTACGACTGTGGATATGAACCTTGAGGACCACTGACAGCAATGTCAGCAAGCTATTAAAAGCGCTGCATCAGAGGTCCTGTGACCGCTCCTTCGAAATTGGGAGAGATTATACTGAAACCTTCAACACCTACAGAGGTCTACGACAAGGAGATTCACTTTTATGTAGCTGCTTTGATATTGTGTTTGAAAAAGTAGCCTATAAGCAAATACATCTTGTACTATCTTTAACAAATCTACGCAATACCTTCGGTATGATGGCACAATCAATGTGTTTCCGCTAATTTCTAGTCGGAAGCCTGGAAAATAACCCTTGTTGTTAACGAGGATAAGACGAAATATATGCTCTCATAAGCAAAAATTGGATCCCAAGTCGAGTAACTCTTGCTAAACACTTTTTTTTTTTTTTTGATAAGTAAGCAATTGAGGAATAAAGTCTTTTCGAAAAGAACAAAACAGAAGCTGCACAAAACGTGAATCCTCCCGGTCCTGTTCTATATGACTCAGAATCACTCAATTAGATGTAAGTTCCTTTGATGTTTTCAAAAGAAAAGACCTACTAACATCTTTGTTTTGAAAAAGAACAAAAAATCTGGCGAAAGATACAACGACGAATTATAAGTGCTGTACAGCGACATAAGACTAGCCAAAAACTTCGTCTTCAAAGTTAAAGTTGGCTTGGTCATGTAGAGCGAATGGACACCGACGCTCCAGGCCGTAAGATTTTCAACGTTAGACCAGATGGAAGGAGACACCAAGGCAAACCTCATCTTTGGTTTAATCACCAAGTAGAAGGAGATCTCCAAAGACGTATACGTAACTGAAAACGGCAGACTAAACGTTGGGTCAGCTGGAGAGGCTTATTATTTGGCACCAAAGAACATCGAGACCTGTAGAACCAGCTCTAGTAAGTAATTCTGTAAGTAATGAACAAATTGTATTTTTTGCAACAAACTTGCTTTCAGATGGCAAATCAATGTTATAAGAACTGAAAATGACACTACCAACGGAACATATTAAATGGTGATTGAAGGATGAAGCTAAAGCAGTGAAGTCTTGCAAAAAAAAAATGCTTAAAAAAACTTGGTCTATGAACTTGGATGAAAAAGCACGCAAGTAGTCTACAGACGTTCCAGGAATGAAGCAAAGAAGAATTATGACAAAGAAAAATTAAGACCAAATTGAATTTACGGAATGCTTTTTTCGGAGTTGGAAGAAACATCTGCACGGGCTGCTGGCACAAACCAAGCTTTTCAGATCCATGTAAAATTATAAGCCTCAGACTCACACCTTTAATTGACTTACCATCAAGACTTGACAAGTCAATTAAAGTCGTTTGTGTTAAAAAGTACAACATGGAAAAAAACTACAGTTCGAAGTTCAGTTACTACTTGAAAACTATAACCAAGTGAGATTGAAATACTGTATAAGATTAAGTAGAAATAACCACCGAAATATCTATGTGTTCCTCACGAGCCATTGCAAACTAAAAAGACAAATATTAGTATCATTTGATTGATAAACAGCCGAACATGTATATTCTGTAATGAACATGGGGAGACACCGGATCACCTATACTCGCGGAAATTGTAGAGCACTTCCCTAAAAAATACACACACATCTGGATCACTTCACTATACACGAAAGAAGAGTCAGTCATTCATCTGCCTCGCTAGTATAAAGACGTATTCCGCTTTTGTTATAAATAAAGATAGACCTAATTATTAAATATTCAAATCGAGTGTTTATTTATTTTGAATTCAAAAGATAAGACTCCGGACAATGGAGAGACAGTGAAACTTCTTTCAAAATTGGTTATAATATGACGTTCTGTTACAATCGCGAAGAAGGGAGGCAGGTCTAAAAGCTTCCGAAAAAAAGCAAAGACTCCAGAATTAAATTGGTTTATGGAACAATCCGAAACGGGGAGTCTTGCCCACTTTTCAAACCAGCGAACCCAACAAAAAAATCCTTAATGAGTAAAGCGACCAAATTTTGGTCCCATTCGAGACCACTATCACTGTCAAAAAAGAAGTAGATACAGAATGACGGTATTTTGTTCATGTTCAACGTTTAAAACATTTTATAACTAATATTTTAATTTAATCAGCACCGCCGGCGATTGTAATATCTTGTGCTCGTTTTTATCGCAGCCGTCGATTTATGAGCATCCTTTTCCTGTTCAAGAGTTAATAATTCAATGGTATTTTGAAAAAAATTAATTTAAAAAATAGAAATTTAAAAAATGTGACTTAGTAAACAAGTACGTGCGACCTAGTCGTGCACATTATGTTACAAATTATTCTGCCCGAATGTAATGTACATAAACGGATTAAGACAAATAGCAAAAATTTCGTTTTTTTTTCATTTTTAAGAAGTTAATGCTATTTGGCAACGAGAGAACGTTTCGAAAATGAGTATTACGGGTATCAAAGGATATTTTTGAAATTATTATATCGTGGGAGGGATTGAGGGATTGGTACCAGCTGTCAGTGAAATTGAATTGAAATATATATAAACAAAAAAAAATAATACTTAGAATTTCATTTGAAAACCAATTTAAAAACAATTTCAAGGAATCCAAACACTCTAAGAAAATATGTTTTGAAATCCATCATTCTCTGTTGTTTTTTTTTTAGGTTTTTTTAAATATCTACTATTACAATCGAGTTCATCTCGGTCTTTGGATAAGAGTTATTGCGACCGACTTGTTAATATAAACGGCAAATAATATTGTATGTACTATACGTAAGTAAGCTTCTTGGTCGAAGCTCATGCATGGGGCAGAAGCAATGATCTTCAACATTTTCTTGGATTAATTTTCGGTCCTGCATGTATATATTGAAGTAGTGACGAAAATACAGCAACATTAACATCGTCAAAAAACTGAAAATGCTGCAACAGAGATGGCTGGGGGCGGGATTCGTGGATCCAAACACAGTTGGTTGCAGAGGCATACTGGTTGAGGACATAGTCCATCACCGGCCGTAAGTGGCCTGTAAAGTAAGTCAGGAAGAGTAAGAGAGCTGTCGACGACATTAAATTTTTTTCAAGTTATTTGTTGAATAGCACTCTTCTAATAATGACAATTATGGTTCAAAGTTATAGCCCTCTAAAATGCGAAAAAAATTTCCAACATGTTATTTTGTCGCGAACATTTTTTCACTTAATTGAAACGTTTAAAATAATAATGCATAATTGCCATAACATTATCAAGCCCCCGAAAAAGGTTGCCAAAGCAACTCCAAAAAATCGAAAAAAAAAACTCTAAAAATCGACTTTTTTAGGACACTGCATCTTGCGAGCAAGTAACAAGTTACACATGAAAAAAGACTGTAACAATTTTTTACTTTGTCAATAGGGCAAGTATTGCTTTCGTGTAAAAAAAAATCGAGGTTTTAATCAAACCTGACATTACGATACTAGAGAATCCTAAAAAGTAGGTTTCGTCATGCCGTCCGTCGGTCTGTCTATGCGGATGTCCAGTTGTCTGTGCACTGACGACACCTACAGCCTAAACATTTGGGCCGATTTTCTTCAAACTGTATTTTTAGAGTAATATGCCCAGGCGTATTTTTGATTTTTATCCTAGGTCTGAAAATAACGGTACAAAGGTTGTGTTTTTCAATGTTTCGGAATAAGCTTACATATTAAAGGTACCTGGCAAATAAGCCTTAAAGACAATCCAATTTTTCTCGTAAAATATACTATCTATCAGCATGTAAACCGTGTAAGTTTGCTTAGTGATTCCTGAAATTCAGACGGTTCAAAATTGGACCTTAAAAATGCTTAACTTCCGCTGAATTTTTTTATTTTAAATTTAACCTTTCCGATTCGGATTTCCAGTAAATTTAATTTGTTTTGGTGCTTGTCTCTGATAAGAATATTTTTCTTTAAACCATTAGCAACGCCATCTCTAGGTAATCATTTTCAAAACTAAAAATGAGTTAAAAGTAAACACTTCACGCCAAAACACAGCTAATATAAAGCTTTACGTTTTCTTTTCGTGAGGTTATTTTTTACCGGTTGGATTACCGCTAATTTTAAAGCTTTTTTGATGCTTGCATCTACTTATCTATGTTCAGAATCCAAAAACAGAACCAAAATAATTTTACCAACAATAACGAACCAACTGGCTTTTGTAAACAGGGACATAGTCTAGTAGTCGGCCATTTGGCCATACCAATAAGACTTAACAAAACTGTATTACAAATTGTTAAAATAGTAATTGAAAAATAATAGAAGAGCCAGTAAAACTAAAAAGTTCTTGAAAAAAAAAACTTAGTTGCCTTATGATAAGAAATGAACTGTATTTCAAGTTCTATTTTCAAGTTAACTAATCCATTGTCGAATAATTCTATTGTGTTGTGTATACCTATATATATTAATTCGTGTACAAATTGTCTTATGGGCATAACACCTAGGACAGTTTGTTTATCATTGATTTGATATGGGCCTACACTTCACAGTTGAACTTAGGTACGTCAAAGTCGATTTTTTTTGTGTTTTGTTTTTCAGAATGGTAAGTGATTTTTGTGTTGTCTATTCAAATGTTCGTGGGCTTAGGAAGAATTTCTTTTCTGTGTACGCCCATACTGTGCAATACAGGCCAGCTGTTTTGGCATTAAGTGAAACCCAGGTTGAACAGAATACTGATTTATCAGAATTTTGTTTGGTTGGATATAACTTAGTGCCATTACTTTTTTCCCACCATGGTCTTGTCGTTTATGTTAGAAATGATATTGCTTGCCAGAGCCTTCCCCAATATGGGCATTGTTCTAATACGAACTTTAATTTCCTGTGGCTCAAATTCACTGTCCGCAAGCATATCATTCATTACTGTTTTATTTACAGGAGTCCGAATCTTGACAGCATGTCTACTTGTGATGAGTTAGATGTTCTGTCAGATTCAATTTTCCGAATTGTTTCCCATTGTCCTCACACTGAAGTCGTGATTACGGGCGACTTCAATGTACACAATTCAAGTTGGCTCCGCTATTCTGGCCAGACAATACTCGAAGGAAGGTATACCGAGATCTTTGCTGAGTATAACCATCTTACTCAGCTTGTCAATGAGCCTACCCGTATACCGGATGTTGATGGGTTGACTTGTTCCTTACTTCCCACCCTGATAAATATACTATTAAAGTAACTTCTCCATTTGGCACCTCGGACCATTGTGTCATTTCAACTAATTTCTCGATCTCCAATCATCCAGAAAAAATTCCCACTAGGACCGTTTGGCAATACGAGAAAGCCAACTGGGACGGTCTGAATAATTTCTTTCGCAACTTTAACTGGTCATTATGCTTCCTCGATAATGACATTGATGCCAGTGCTGAAATGATTACAGAAGTGATTTTTCTTGGAATGAGAATTTTTGTCCCTCACAGAACAAAATGTATCAAACCAAAAGAAAAGTCTTGGTTTACCGAAGAGTGTAAAGAAGCTATCAGGTTGAAAGAAGTAAGCTTCCGATCCTATAAAGCCAACCCATCTGAGGAAAATCGGAAGAAACATAAACAAGTTAGGAACTCGTGCAACTCCGTTATACACAAAACGAAATTTTTACATGACCAGAAATTACGGCAAAAAATTCTGCAATGTCCCAAAGGCAGTAAAAACTTCTGGTCATTTGTAAAAAACGTCAAGAACTCAACGTCATCATCAGTTCCAACGCTCATCGTCGACAATAATCCAATTGTCAGCTCTTCAGAGAAGGCGAATATGCTCGCAGCTCATTTTGCTGCAAGTTCTACGTTGCCTGCAAGCAACAATGTCCCTCCTGTACTTGAGAACGTTAATTTTTCTATGGGACAGGTATTTTTCCGCACTCGTACAGTAGTAAGAGTTCTTCAAGATCTTGATATACACAAATCCGCTGGCCCGGATGGTATACCCCCTATGCTTCTGAAGAGGTGTTCTTCATCGCTGGCAAAACCATTGCGTAAGCTTTTCCATAGCTCCTATCGTTCAGGTATCTTTCCTAGTAAATGGAAAACAGCATTTGTCCAGCCCGTCCCTAAAAAAGGTGATTCCTCCTCCCCCTCCTCCTACCGACCAATTGCACTTACGTCCCTTCTTTCCAAGGTCATGGAAACGCTGATAAATCGTCAGCTCAAGAAATATCTCGAAGATCGGAAGCTTTTAAATGACCGGCAATACGGCTTTCGTAGCAATCGTTCGACTGGTGATCTGATGGCATATCTCACCGAATAGTGGAACAAATCGGTGCATCGCTTTGGCGAAAGCAAGATTATTGCGCTTGATATTTCAAAGGCGTTTGATAGAGTTTGGCATGAAGCTCTTTTATCGAAAATGCGTGCATTTGGTATCGATGATACTCTTATTCGTTGGATTAGAAGCTATCTTCTAGACCGTTCAATACAAGTTGTTTAAGAAGGTTTCAAGTCTGATCTCCACAAAATAAATGCTGGTGTGCCCCAGGGCTCCGTTCTGTCTCCGACTCTCTTTCTCATTTTTATAAATGATCTCTTGTCTGTGACTTCTAATCCATTAAATTGTTTTGCTGACGACTCAACCCTCAGCTTTTCATATACGTTTGATAATTCACGGCCTTCGCCTTCGGACGTGTTATTACAACGACACCGTATGATAAGCTCATTAAACTCCGATTTAAACAGCATTGTGAATTGGGGTATCAGAAATCGTGTGGAGTTTAATGCGTCGAAAACTCAATGCTGTCTTTTGTCGTTAAAGTTAAACATACCCCCTATGCCATTATCCATGAATGGTACTTGCATCGAGGAGGCCGAAAAGCTTTCAGTACTCGGTATGTGTATCAGTGACAACCTTCGTTGGAATGATCATATACTTGAGATTGCTAAGAATGCTGCAAGATGCTTAGGCTTTCTTAATAGATGCAAGAAGTTTTTCACCCCTTCTGATCTGGCTACAATTTACAAGGCGTTTATACGCCCTAAACTCGAGTATAATTCCCATCTCTGGGCAGGTGCTTCTCAAACTTTTCTTCACCTGCTCGACAGAGTTCAGAAAAAGGCGTTAAAATTGATAGGAGAGAGAAACATTGAGGAAACATTTCCATCACTCGAACATCGTCGAAATGTTTCTTGTCTTTCTTTATTTTATAGGTTCTTTTATAAAAAATGCTCACTTGAGGTAGCCAGCTGCGTTCCACCCCTTAAACATTTCTCCCGTAACACTCGTCTTGCTAGGAACGCTCATCAGTTTACACTTGAGCCCAATTTCGGTCGTACCGTGAAATATAGAGATTCTTTCTTTAGCCGTACAACACGAATGTGGAATGAATTGCCTGGCACAATTTTTCCTTGCCATTTTGATCTGCAGACATTCAAGATCAATGTTCATCGACACCTCCTTTCCCTTCCTCCCTAAATTCCTCCTTGAGCGCGTGTGCATTATAAAAAAAAAAAAAAAAAAAAAAAAAATGGATTAAAAGTTTTCAAACTCTACGTTCAAGTTAGTTCTAGAAAATTCGTTATCCATATGGATTTGTTTTCTTGGAAATGTGACTTATAGTTTAGGTTTTATTATAATAAGGCAAAAGCTTACAAGTATAAGTATTACGAGCATATGTAGATATACAAATCTATTTTTCGAAAGAAACATGTTATTTTTATGTCATTTAACTGATCATATTTAAAAGACAGGTACTCCAACCCAAAACAAAAACTATCTTATTCTGAAGAATTTTTTTTAAGAAAATTAATGAAAAAAGCACTGTAAGTCTATTCTAACTACAAATAGTCAAACAGGATAAAGTTTTTCATTTCCATACGATTATTTCATCGTTATAAGGGATTTCAACAAAATCTTTTTTTAAACTTTATAATTCCAAGTTTCCTAGGAAATATACATAGCTGCCGATTCCACAACATTGCATGAATAATTTCATATAAATAACCAACTTTAGCTAAAGCCAAAAAAGCAAAGCTACAGAAAAAAAAACCAACCCATTTCGCTGCGTCACAATACTCCAAGCTCATAAATCACGACCACCACCCCCTCAACCGAACATAAATTCAACGAGCTTGGTCTGTGTGATTTTTTGCTTCTTTCGTAAACCATATTCAGCAGATCATTCACCAAAAGTTTTCCATTTATTCCAGGATTCTGGTGGAAAAACTTTGTCCAGCATAAGGGAACAAACCCACAAGCCCAAGATAAGGTGGACGTAGACACAGACTCGCTCCAAGTATTATAAACATCAGGATTTGTATATAAGGATTGAATTAATAGCCTGAAATAACAATAGAAAGATTGCAGAGAGATTGTATTAATGCAAATGGAAACTGTTTCGTAAATCTCTTACGAAAGCTTTATACCGTGAAGCACACTGCCAGCATTATTCAATATTATTTTACAACCGCATACCAACATTTAAAAGCAAAACCCCCCACCGGCCATCGCTATGCTTGTAGCTCAAGTTGCATCCACTTCAGTGAAATGATTTTGCTTTTTGGATGCACTTGATTTAAAAGATTTTGTTAATATTTTTTTTATTTGCTTTTGAGCTTTTTGAGGAAAATATGAATTGAAACAAAATCGCAAATGAAAAAAAAACAATTAAGAATAAATAAATCTATAATTCATTTTTAACATTTCTGCTCCATGAGAGGCATTAATTCTTTGATTTGCATCACACTACAATATAGGACAAGCTATCGGCACTGGCGGGCTAAGGGTGGGGTTGCAGGGTCGGTCCGCTCCGGGCACCACGTAGATGGGGGCACCAAATAGCATTAAAAAATGCTGAAATTCCACTAAAAATGCTGAAATCGCAAAGCATGATAATAGTTCTAATTTTTAGTATGTTGTATGCCAGTAAGTAAGAGTAGTTTCGATTTAAAATTAAAACTTCGAAAAACTTGTTCTGATACCATGTACCAAGTGAAAAACCACAAATTTTGGAACTTTTTTCCCTTTTTGCTGTAAAAGTCATAAACTTTGCGTTTTTAACAAACAAAATAAAGTAGTTACATTCGTAAAGTTTATCCAATTCCTTACAAATTTAAAGTAACCGCAGCTTATTAAACACTATAGAAACCAAAGATGGTTAATTTTCCCCGAAAGTTGAGAGTTTTAAGTTTTTTTTCAGGTCGACTCAAAATATTTAAAAAATCAATTTTCCTGTAAGAAGTCAGTGCAAAAAAGTTGTAGTGAATTTATGGTTTTTTTTTTTTTTTTTTGTTTACGCATTCTTTTTTAACCTAAAACTATTGGATAACTCTGTGTTGTTTTATCTCGTTGGATGGTGTAGGTACATTATGTACTCAAAAAAATACAAATTCATAACATTTTTGTACGAATCTAACGTTCTTTTACGAATTGGTACAAATGTTAAGGTGAATAGGGCACCTTAGAATTTAACCTGTAACAAATTAATTACAAGTTGAAACCACTTTTAAAATTTATCTTTTACTGAGTAAAAATAGGGGAAAAAAGTCTACCGCATTTTTTTGATAGAATTTTTTTTTTATAAAAGATGTACGCCATCTTGTAAAACTGCAAATTTGCAACAAAAAACAAAGTATGACTTAATACTTTGAACTTACAGTTAAGTAGTTATAGCCGTTTTTCGTGATTGCCAGGTTTTTAAATTCTTAAAAAATTGAATACTTTCTTTTGGCTATTTTCAATGCAGTTACAATGCTGTAAAAATTTTCATGTATTCCCAGATTCCAAGAGAGATCATATCGAAGAATCAGATTTTTAGAATATAAATATAAAATATTGATTTTTTGCCTGTTTTAGTTTTTTTGCCCTTCCATCTACTTAAACGTCCGTTTATACGGATGACGGATATTAAAAATTGAATATCAAACAAAAAATATTAGTATGATTTTCTTGTACGACGATTAGTTTTTTTTTTGTTTTTGATATCAGCCCAAACTCAAAAATTATAGCACAAAGTACAAATAAAGTTATTTTTTTAATTTGGCAACGATGCTTTTATTTATTTCCAATCTACCAACTTTTACTTTTTAAGATATTAAATAATAAAGAAACTTGCCTCTTTATAAAAACAAGACGAAACTAGCCTAATTGTAAATTTAAACTTAAAGTTTTTGTTTTTTTGTTTTTATAATGATATAGGTTTCGTTCTTATCATATATATCTAAAAGTAAATGTGGTAAAGCAATTTGGTTTTCAAAAATTGATTGAAAATTAATAAAAGCATTGAAGTGTGTTCGAAAAAAGTTGCTCAGAAAGTTTTTTTTTTCCGAAATACAAAAAAAAACTCGATGAACTCCTTGTGCTAAAATCAACGTACGCTCCCTCTAGTAGGGGCACCATTTATCTTTGCCGCCCCGGGCCTCAAACAGACTTAGTCTGCCACTGGCTACATTCCATCAGTTGCATTACGATTTCGGGAGCTGCAAATGAAATAGGTTTTATTCCAATGCGATGTACCTTTCAGCATGAGTAAAGTACATGACAGTGTTGCATAAACTTGTTGCAAGAGCGCTACAGTCCGGGGTGGACCAGGGCCTCAACCAACAAGCTTCTTCCCGCTAGCTGGGTTTCTAGCTAGCTGCCTCCAGTTTCGGACGCCAAGTTGGTATTCGACTTGCGTGCCCCACCTGCTACGCTGTCCTCCTATACTGCGCCGTCCCAAGGGGTTAGATTAAAAGAACATCCGGGCCGGAGAATTAGTGTCCATTCGCTCTAAGTGACCAAACCACCTTAGTCGTTTGCTTTCCACAAGGTCAGTGTTGCTTTACAGCCCGTACAGTTCGTTGTTATACTCGCCATTCCCCATTTATGCAGATAGGACTATAAATCACACGTCGATTTTTTCTTTCAAAACAGCCTAAGGCGTTCTCATCAATAATGTCCATGCTTCTGCACCATAAATGAGGACCAAGATGATAAGGGACACTTAAGTTGCTCGAGAGAGGGCTTTGCTTTTCAGTTGCCTTCTTAGGTCAAAGAAACAACGATTGTCAAAAGTAATTCTTCGTTGAATCTCAGCACAGGTGTTGTCACTAAGTTGATCGGACTCATACTCTGCCAGAAGTTCATATTCAACCTAATAATTAAGTTTTTTTTTCATCGAGAATTTAAAAGTTCCTCAACAGAAACAAAATGTAAAAAACGCTGACAGAGAAAATTCTAAAAGTTGTCCAGTGCGTTCTTACAGCACAACTGTGCGCTATGCATATCGTGGGATATATGTCAGATGCAATCGGAAATCCATGGACGGGTATACACTTTTTGAACAGTGTTTCTTTCAATTCATTATGATGAATTATGACACTCTTCTGATTTTTAAAAATCTTTATCGAATTGTCGCATGTACAAACTAGAATTTTAAAAAATATTTTTTTCGGATTAAAGAAGAAATTTTCACAAAAAAAATTTGGAATTCCCACTAAACGAAATTTTTGCTTCGATCCCCCAACATAAATGCAAATCTTGTAAAAATGACTAGGTACAGCTGATATGATTGGTTTCAAAAAAAGAAACCCTTATGCGACGAAGAATTCCTACGCGCTTATGAAGTAAAATAAGTAAACTTCAAAAGCGATACTGCAAAATGGGAGACTACAACTGCTACTCTGTAATCTACAAGTAGTAGAGAAGAAAAGTTACAGAAAAAAAAAGCTCACACGCGAGGTTGACATGTAAGACAAGGAACGATTGTTCAGCAGGAATAATGCCCAGTTTCACCAAAATACACCTAAAAGCATTTCAGTTAACGGAGTAATAAAATTTATTGGCATTTTAACTTAAAATGGTGTGCACCAACATTAGGAGGTGAATTTTTAAAAATGAGGAAACTTGATGCCAACCCCGGATTTTTATTCTTTCATTAGAGCAAGCGAGAGGAGAGCATATTAATCGGAAAATTTCCACGTTCTCTTTGGCTTGCATTTTTAAGGCGCCTTTAAAATTTATTTGGAACTAAATGGGACTTTGGTTTATTGGCTCTTTTAAAACTGAAAGTGGTTGGTGAAATTGAAAAGTGCCATTTTAAGATTTAACAACCCAATAAATATTTAAAAGTGTTTGGAGAAACTGGCCTTAATACTCGTTAATTTTACCAGAAGGCAGAGAGAACATCCTAAAGCTTTGACTGTGAACATGTCAGCAAGGAATAAAATGGAAACATGCTATAAATCATTTCTTAAATTCTTCAAATTATTGCAGAGAAGCCGTATCCGTTCCAATTTTATCCTCTTCTAGGGTATCGCCAAATGTGCTGTAAAAGTAGTTGACGAAAATTCGTTAAACTGTTTAAGGTAGAACTATAATGCGCATGAGCTAGCATGACCTACTGTCACATTAAACGAACTGCTTCGTCATGTTTATACAAACATGATGAATGCACATAATGAATATGTGAAACATGTGAAAATAACTTGTTTTTTGTTTCTTTTAATTGTGTTAAAAATGCACAATTTATTGTTAAATTTATTAAATTTGTATTATGAAATTGATAATTTAATGCAATTTCGTAGTAATTTTTTAGTGAAATGCAATTAAATTTTGTTTCGGATTGTCAAATTCCCACAGCTGTCAATTTTACATATGTAAGAGCGGTTCAGATCGAACACCTCATGCGGAGCTCATGCTTAACAAAACTCAACGAAATGCGCCTATGACCGTGTTTATATTGGGAAATTTTAGTCTGGCGTGGTGAGTACTCTCGTGATTCCACAGGTCCTCAATTGAGGACGCCTCACTTCAATCGGGTGGAATTTTTGTGAAGTGAGCAGTTGTACGACGCGAATTTTTTGCATTTTATTAAAGAAAATAACATTCATAAATTATTATTAATGCTTCTATTTGTTTCCTTTTCCAAGAATTCATTTTCCATCACTCTGCATTTAGCTTAATTTTGAAAATACTGCGATGTTAACACATCGGCGGTCAAGCAGATAATGAACAAAAGGGGAAAAAACTTGAATTTGGAATTGGAACAGTACTCACGCTTCCGATGTTTATAATTTGAATCTGCCTCACGAGAATACTCATCTTACTTGCGCTTACCCATGCGCATTATAGTTGGGTCTTAAGGCTGTAGCATGTAGATCTGTAAACATTCAACTGCACAGACAGACTGACGAATATTATGACGGTACCTACTTTTCTAGATTTCTCTTTCATCTTAATAGGATAAAACCTTGAATTTGTTTTACACAAACAAATGCTTGTCCTTATATTGAGCATTTAAAAATATAAATTAAGCGACCTTTACACGGTAAATCAGAGGACGTGAGTCATTTACACATATAATAGTCATCAGGCAAAATCAAAACGGTTTTGATTTTTCGTCGAACAAATGCATGCATACAGACCATAGAATAATAAATAAATAGAACATCAACTCAGGAGGCTCCACCCACTTTTGCCTACAAACTTTCAAAACTGCATAGATTTAAATCTGTATGCGTGCCCGTTTATTTCAAATGGGACTGTCAAATTTGGATAGACCATACATTCTTACAATTTTGCATTTTGCTGTTTACACGTATTCATGTATAGGAAAGCGCGCGTAAAATTTTTTTTCTACGGGAGGAGACGGAGGATTACAAGTTGATGACCTGTGATACAGACTTATTTTTACAAATACTTGATTGATGTCAAATGATTGACCGTATAAAGGTCGCTTTAAACAAATCCACAAGACGCATCAAGAAAATATCGCGTTATATTTTTTTAACGGATCCCTTACTTGACCATATTATTAACGAACTACTACTATCGCAAGTAAAAATAAAAACTGAAAGTCCTCTTGAAACATGTGTAAAAAATAATAATTTTTAGGTAAAAAGTTGCAGCAATGCAGGTGTACTTACATTATATGTGAACCTATAACAACGTTTTTACGTATGTATGTATATTATGTATAATGTATATAAAGAAGTTGGCTTAACATTTTGATGGTGAATTAAAAAATATAAGTCGAATAAAAAAATAAACATAAAAGTTACTTTGAAAGGGTCCAGCGAAATAAAAGTAAAATCTAGGTGGTGCTTGGAGTGGAAAATCATGAAAAAGCACACATTTCAGTCTTGGTCTTCCTTCTATATTTTATAAGAGGGAAGTCATACTCTCCACTTTATGACAAAAAAGGATATTTTTGTTAAAAATTATTATGAACATTCTTTCCAATTAAATCCAAATCATATTATAGAAAAGAATAATGTATGGAGATTGAAAATAATTATAGGAAAGGAAGGACAATTTTTTAAAGGTCTGAACTTGATTCCATAAGAACACCTCATAGTTTGGAATTAATGTTAATACTTAATCTAAATATGTTAAATTTTAGTTCTTATATACCAGGTGACACTGTGACAGCATTGCATTTTGATGAGCATTTTGGGGAACAATTTTATATTAACTAGTTTCGCTCAAAGGCCAGGATTCCAGGTCGGTTCTACACAACGCGGTCACCGCGTGCTCGCCGCACCATGAAATAACTATAATTCCTGCTAAAAATATAGTTCATCTGTATGTAAATTGAGCGCAAGTTACGCAACCTATTTTGTTCAGAAGTCGCTATGCCACCCTACAACAAATAATAGCCGAACTTGAAAAAATCAACAATATATATGTTTTAAGTTTCATTGCAATCGGGTCAGCATTTATGGAAAAAGTAGTAATTATATGAAAACCTTTCCTGAAAGTTTTGTATATGAATTTTCCTGGAAGTTTTGTTTCCATAATTTGGTATACTGATGTCTCGCTGTGACATATGAATTTTCGGAGCCATTCTCAAGAAAATTAAGCTATCTCTACTACGGTTATTTGGTACCATCACTTTTCAACCTAAGAAGTGATACAAAACTTAGTTATTTTTTGTTTTATTAGTTGCGAAGCAACGACAAGTTTCGGATATGGACTGATTTACTGTTGACGAACCAAGCAAACGAAATAAGCACCAAGAACTTTGGATCTGCACGTGGAATGTCATATTACTCTATACAGACTACGTGCAGCTTAACTGTTAGCGGAGGCCCTAGAGCTCTGCAAAGCAGGTATCACCGCTATCCAGAAAGTGCAACGGGATGGACCGGGCAAAAAAAAAACGAAAGACTGCGATATCTACTACGGCGAATGCTACCACGAGTAAAAGCAGCGTCTTTCGGATGTGGATTCGTTGTTAGAGGCAGACTTAGGCAAGAAGTATTGACTTTCAAACATGTGAACGAGCGCCTGACGACAATTCGCATAAAAGCTAAGTACAGAGGAGAGAGATGAGGACACCAAGGATAAATTCTACGACCTCTTTGAAAAAACATATGAGCAATTCCCTAGTTATGACATTAAAATTGTCCTAGGTGATTTCAACGCCGAACTATAGGAAGAGAAGACGTCTTTGGCGGCATAATCGAAAAAAACAGCGTATTACGTGAGACCACGTCTAAAGATTGCAAAGGTAAATATTAAATGTTGAATTTCAAATGATGGTTCATAACTTTGTCATTTCCACGAGAGAAAATAAGCAAATAGTAATTCAAAATAAATCTCTTTCTCGTTCAGAATTCCCAGGCGAAACTACCCTAGTACCTACTAAAGACTCATTGCATTTTTTGTTGGTACAATTTATTATAACGGTGTCACTTACATTATTTTGACAGCCAATTGACATTGCTATATTCGCAACAAATAAACTTCAACTTCACTTTCTTTTGAACGACATATTTGACAGCTCTTTTCTTCTTTTGAACGAAAGAAATTGAAATAATTGTCAATTTTTCTTTCTTTGTTAACGGACATAAGCATTAAAAAAAAAATATTTCACTATCGTTTTTAAAAAAAATGGGACATAATCTGAAATGACAAACACGTTAATTGCATGTAATATTGTACTACATTCAACATCATAAATACTTCATCTATTATACAAAAACTGCCAGTGTCATTTTTATGCTTAGATTTATTCATCTCTCATCATTTATTTTTACTTCACTTTTTCATTTCCCAGTTGTTAAAAGTTAGCAATTGAGTTTATTCTCTCGTATACAATGTACTTGTCCTGTACAGCAGAAAAAGAAATGACGGAAAAAGTCGATTAATGTTAAAAAGTGAGCACACCTCACCTGACAAAAGCAAATGCTTTATTTATTTTTTTATTACTATATTTTTTTTAGCGTCAGCGTTAAACTTTAGTTGGGATGAAAGATTCCTCTTCAGAAAAGCTGAATGCATCCATCGACCGACCATAGTGAAACTATACTGGCGAAAAAACGGACGCCATGTGAGTGAAGTGGATTCTCTTCAACATTGAATAGATAGTTTGTAAAGGGATTTAATGTTGTTTTTTTTTATTTAGTTAAAATGATCTGAGTACTTGAACCACTTTGAAGTTGATAAAACTTTCAATTAACTTTTAGATTGAAATTGTGTTATGGTACATTACACATTGAGGTGAACATTTAATGAAAATTAAAACTAAACGTCCTTTTTATTTTCTTTCACTTTTATTTGCTGCTTAACCTTAAGTATAGTTAAAACTTGTATTCCGCTATCTTAAGTAAAGCAATTGTATAATAGCGTTTTTCATTTACGAAAAGATTTGCTCTTTCCTTTATAAGATATTTGATCTTTTTGCAATTTTGGTGTTTCATTTAAATAAAAAGAGGGGAAAAAGGAGCAAATCTCAACAAAAAAGAAGCGATCTCCCGAATTTGGGAGATTCGATCTTAACACTGACGCATGAAAATATTTTAACGGTTGATTTTTGCTTGCGCGTTTTTTTTATTCTAAAACTATTGGATAGCTTTGAATTGTTTTACCTTTTTGGAAGGTATAGGTATATTATTGCACTCCAGTTCATAATATTTTTCAAAAATCTTAGAAATATTTTTACGAATTTGTACAAATGTTCAATTCAAAAAACAATGGTAATGAATAATGATACTTGTAAATTTTAATTGAATGGAAGTGTAAAATACAAATGACGGCTTATTATTTTTCCAAGCATACAAAAAACAAAGCTATCCTAGTGATTGTATGATGATCGTTTGGAACGCAGGCATATTCACACAGCCTATGCGTGTTTAATCTCTGTCTTCACACTACGAAAAAAGCAGCCCAACATGTTTAATTTAAAAGAGCACTTCTTGATTTTTAGGGCAAATCTTTGAGATTTAAATGAAAAACTCTATTAGTAAAGCAATTGTATAGTTTGTAAGTAATGACCCATTCAAACTAAACAATTAAATATAAATTTAACTGCTCATTTTTTATGATTTTATTTTTATGAGTTACAAATAAACAACACAACTTTTACATTTATTTGAATGTCTTTCTAACGAATACAAGCAATTTTATTTCGAATCCTGATTTATTAGTTGTTGATTTTAAATTACAACCCTCAATCATTTGACATCACTTTAAATGGACTTTTAATTTATATGGACGTTGATTTATATTACAAAAAGAAGCACTCCGGAAATATTCTGTTTAATTGTTCCATAGGCAACAGAATGGTGGTGTCATTACATTTGTTAGTCCAAGATATTTAACGAGTACCGTTCCTTCTTTGCGATTGTATTACAACGTCGTATGATAGTGGAACTCAATCATTGTATATAAATTTCTATAGTACAACCATGGAGCAGCGCCATCTAAAGAAAGTTGTTAACTGCACATTTGGAGGTTCTTACATTTACTAAGTGTCTATTCTGTTACCCTAACAATAGTCGTCAACAAACCAAATTAACAATATTTAATGTATTTTATTGGCTCTAAAATCCATATTTCCTTGACAAGAGTCGTAAACAAAACAAAAATAATATATGTTTACGACTGTTGTCAGAGTTACAGAATAGACAACTATTAAATACACGAACCTAAAAATGTGTTTATCACACGTTTCTCAAGATGGCCAGGCGGTGATTATTCAGCATGAAAATACTATAGAAATGTATATACAATGACTCAATGCCCTATATTACATAAATGCCGGTATTCATTCGTTTAACGATCTGCTGGAGGTGTGACATCAGTTTAATCGAAAATAATGCTATTACAGTTTGGCGTACTTTGATAGCAAATTGGCTCTGTTGAGGAAAAAATTAATTTCTGAAGAAACCATAGTTCTTTCTTGTAGACATTATTGTTCCTCTGCTTTTCAAATATCGTAGATCTAAGCTTGTAAAACTTTTGACTCATCCGGAAAATTTAAGTCTCACAGAAAACCTCGACTCCTCGGTTTCAAGATAATTTTCTTCTGTGATGAGTTTCAGAGCAATTCTATATTAAGTCAAGGGGGAATGCAGTCCTTCATTTAATGTAATATAATGTGCTTGGTCTTTCCCGAGGCCGTTTCACGTTGCCATAATATCTCTAATGGTAGTGAGGTTTGAGATATCTTTAATGAGAGCTACAACTCTCGTTCTTCTTTCGATGTCTAAAAATGCTGCTAGGTTGTATTTTTTAGCTCTTGACTTTTTTTTCTATTTGTGAAACTACAGCGTGTTGTGTAGTTTCCACTGAAGAAACATATGTTATAATTCCTAATCTTTGGAATGAACCTTAACCTTTTTCATTCGGGATAAAAACGCAACTTTAAAGATTACCCTGAACCACAAAGTGATTATCTGTGAAACATGTTGAAGAAATGTCGGAATAATTTCGTGAGATCCTGCAGATTTCAAAGGTGCAAACGAGTTTATTGCCCACAAAAGCTTACTTATTTACTTACTTAAGGTGGCACTACAGTTTGGGATGGACCAGGGCCTCAACCAAGAATATTTTTATAGATAGTTCCGATTCTTACTAGCTGTTATGTTCCTGCGGCAGCTCTGTATAGCTGGTTGCTGGTCTCTAAATAGATTCTGTAATATGCGTCCTTAAAATCAATGAAAATGTGGTGGTTATTAAATTGAAATATTAAATTGAATATTTGGTGGAGTGAAATAACGGCCGCAAAATCAAGAACCGCGATGGCCACAGGTATTATTTCCTTCCCAAAATGTCAATTTAATCCGCGGGTGTTATTTCCAAACAGTTAGTTGAGATTGGTGATGCTTTGAGGCGGGTGCAAGTTTGGGTGGGTGCCGCGGGTTTTAATGCTTTTGCCCCTTTGGAAAGGAATTAATTCCCGCGGCTTTTATTTTCTGTTATAGTTGGAATTAACACCCACGGGCCTTAATTTTGCGGTTGTTATTTCACTGCACCACGATTATTGGTGCTGTAATTAGTGCAATCTATAATATCACCTTTTTTCATGATCGGGCAAACATTGCTGAATTTTCATTCATCGGGCATTCTTTCCTCCGACCATATTTTGCATACTCCTTACAAATTAATCACCAGCTGCTTTAAACACATTAGCCACAAAAAACAGCTCTAGCAGTTTTATTGAGCCTATCTCTACATCGTCGAGATCGGGTGAACGGTATTATTATCGATCCTACATCGATTGTCCAGGTTGAATGTGGTTTTAAACTTTTTTTTTCAAAATTTTATGTGTTTAACTATTATTTTTATTTTCAAAATTCAATGCTCTTATTAATTTTTAGTCAAAAACAGAAAACCGGATGCCAAAATGTATCTTAGTTTTTGAGAAATTAAGAAAAACTAGTATTTTTTGCCAAGAAAAACACTTTTTTTTTGGTTTTCCCAAATTTGACCTGCTCAGGTCAATTATTAATTAGGCAATTATCCCTTTTTTATTTTTTATTACATACCATCCGATTTTAATCAAATAATAAAAAAAAAACAAATTAACTTTTTACTTTACTTACTAGTTTTACTTTTATTTTATTTTTTTAATTTCTCAAAAACTAAGATACATTTTAACATCCAGTTGTCTGTTTTTGACTAAAAATTAATAAGAGCATTGAATTTTGAAAATAAAAATTATAGTTAATTACATAAAATTTTGAAAAAAATTAGTTTAAATATTTTTTTTCAAAATTTTGAGTTTGAAATTTTTTTTTTTAAAACTGTTCACTTAAACAACTTAATCTAAAAATTAAATAAAAGAGTAGTTTTCTGGCTTTCCAAAAAAATATAACAAAGCTTTGTACCATTCACCGTTGTTTTTAAATAATTTTTTTTCTGATTTAAGTCAATGTTTTAGAAAATTGCCCCTCCCGTCTAAACGGGGGGAAATAGACCCTCTCTCTAGCACGATTTTTTTCTTGTCTTAACTCCACCTACACGCTCAAGCTTTTTGGTGCACCTTATACCAATCACCCTGTATAAACCTAGCACCTTAATTATACCATTCGTCATAATTAAATAATTATTGAATTCGCCATTGAATTAAAGTTAAATTTTAACCTAATTTCTCTCTTATACTGCATTATAAAATTGTATAAGAACTCGCTGTAATGAAGAAATAAAAACCACTTGTTTGTTAGTAAACATTACTTTTGCCGCATCAAAACCCTAAGTGGAAAATGTATCGTTTGTCACTCTTTATCGTTGTTTACGTTTTATAATCTGAAATACTCATGTTTCTACCGATATTGCTATTTTCAACTACGTCTTTATTCGCTTTTTTGCAACCGTCGACCAGGATAGTTCTTTTCAATAGAAGAGTATATGTAGATATTCTGGGGTATTTTGGCGCCCAACGTGGGACGCCAAAATAAACGATCAATTTTGAACTATGTCCGTCAACCCAAAATAGTTCTATCTTGTTAATCGAAAAGAATATATACTTAGATATCCCAGGATGGCAACAAAAAAAACCTTTGATTGAGCTGAGTTGAATGGTATATTTTTTCCTTATTTGACCGAAAATCACACTACATACATTTAACGCTAAATCAATAAAAATGTTTGTTCTTGTTGATTCTCACTATTTTAAGGAATGATTTGTTAATTTCACTACGGTACGTCTTTCTGTCTTATTGCTAACAAACACTTCGTCATGGTAGAGTGCGAAACTCAAGGGTGGCTGTATCTTAAATATAGTCGACAGTATTCAAATATGCAATCTTGATCTTAGGTTATGGTATCGTCATGACTGAATATAAACCTTAATAAAATAAGGAATCAGACAAGAAACTGACATCAATTCAAAATGTCACGTTCCTAAGAACACAATATTTATTTATATTATTTCTATAATATATATTTATATATTCTCGCTGTTCATTTCGTCCTTATTGCTTTAAAAAAAGGACCTCTTCAATAACAACTTTATGTGGATATGTTTATTTGTATAAAGATAATTCCAATTGAAAACCACTATGTAAGTATACTCAATCATATCCCTTTCAACTTAAAATATAATAGCCATAGGTTCAATAAAGCAACCCTCCGCCACCGTACGTCGGCCTTATCAATCCGATTGAATTTATTTTTAATCCCCGAGTGTGCCATTTTAATTTCCTGTCATACCCTCCTATACCCTATACACAACAAGGCTTATCGCCTCGCACTTGGCATCATATTTAGCCCGTTTTCAGTTCAATTAATCGATATATACATTTTTTTTTATACTATCCATCGGCTATGCCGGTTATAAGTCCGCTGAAGTACCATTATGAAGCTGGAAAAAAAAAATAAAATGAAATGAAATAAAAACCGCTGATGCCCTACTCCGACTATAGAGGTATTAAAGTACCTACCCTTTAAAGATTTATTACAAATCAATGACTTTATACTTCTTACATATATATATATATATATCTTTAGATAGATACAGTAAATATGAAACATAAACAAACAATAAAAAATAACAAAAAAAAAATTTGGTCAAATTGCCAAAAGTAAGCAAATTTTCATGGTTGTTTCCTCCATTCTGCGTCAGTTCAGTTTCTGCTTATGTGCTGACTGCTGACTGAGAAACAAAAGCATTCTTTTTTTTTGAATACTCTCATTCCTCCATACTCTGATTCTCTACTATTTTTGTGTCCCATCTCGAGTCGCTAGATAGAATTGCATAATCAATGAATGGGCGTGGGTAACTTTGAAAACTTAACGCTACCCTAGAGATGAAATGGTACAGTGTTTGGAAGCATAAGAGAAAAAAAAAATGTGAAAACAAAGCGTAGGAACCGCATCAGATCCCTGAAAAGTGCAAACAGTGTGTCCTTAGATATTTGAGTGTGTTTTTTTTGTTTGTCTGTGATAAACGAGATCTCTGAATCTCCTGGCAGTCAACCAACTCTATCAGATTTATGTGTAATCGCATTAAGATTACTAATTCCTTGTCTCCAAGTTTAAATGCAAGCGAGAAGGGAGACGAGACAAGAACCATTATAATTTTTCAATTCCCACTTTGCTTGTTCTTATTCGAGTTTTACCTCATTCTTGCACTTAAATCTCTGTCGTCGTCTTCGATGCAATTTCCTATTATTATGGCTTTCCAGCTATAGGCATAAATAATAATTTTTTTTTAATATTCCCTTCTTTGTTGTTGTATTATTGTATAGGCTTGGGAAAATGAGAGTATTGCCCTCGGTCAATGGGAAATTTGTTGAACTCCGAATTTCAAATAGAATCCACAAGCTATTTCACCAATGGGATCAATCGAGGAGGATTTCCATGATGGCTTCTCCTGGAAGCTGGAGAAATTGTCTCTCTTAAATCTGCAAAGTGAAGAGAGTCCTACACTTGGTATTAATTCTCATGTGAATACTGCGCATAGACGGCATAGAATTTTAAAGGACCCAACAATAGGATACATTCTATCTATCTACTGCAGAGGATCTCCTCAATAGTCTTCGTAATGAAATAATTTGATAATATGTGCACCATACAAAAAATAAAGAAGAGAGGAAAAATTCCTATGCGCTGCTGGCCTTGAAATGTTCCCACTGACAACGATGACGACTTTGGTGTGTGCTCTGCACGGTCAGGTCAACCCTGCAGAAGCATCATACCATAACGTGGAGGCGTGGAGTGAAAAGAACACATTTTTGCAGGACGCATGTGAGTTTGTGTGTTATTTTCGCTGTTTTTGTAATTTTTTATTATTTTTTTTTTTTTATCAGGACGAAATTGAGAAATTTTGAATGCAAAATCTGCACAAAATGTAATGCAAATAGGAATGGGAGAACCACTTTTTAAGCGTTGGCTGCATTCATTTTCCCGCTGAGTAGGAAAAGACAAATGAGTTCCGTGAGAAAGTGCCACACAACAATGAAGCTCTAGATACAAATTCAAATCTAAAAATGATGATGACTTTGCAGAATTAGAGTGGAATAAATTATGTACATCCATTGTTGACAATGATGATGCCTAAACACACGTTATATTTTTTTGTTTGTTTGTTGGATTGGTGACCCCGCAAGGATTGTTGATGGATAAGGTGTGGCACAAGGACCATCGCACACACAAACACATACACCACTAAACCCTTGTGTATCTTATGCAATCTTTTTTTTTGTGAGATAGGTTATTCGTGTGTTTTATTGACTCTTGGCAAAAAGTTAAGTGTGGCTGTAATGACAGTTAATTAAATATCCAATGAAAGAGAGCATCTATCTGGGATTTAATGGTATCCTTGTATGGTATGGGAATGGGGTGCACACGCAATGCACACCACACTTCAGACTTATGAGATATATTGCCCCACTTGGTGTATTAGAAAATACCCACAACTTTATCTCTTGAGACTTTCTTTAACATTTTTTTTTTTCTGTGTATCCAGTTTTTAAGGCCAGCCACTGCTGCATCACCTGAGTGTGGTGGTTCTCTTCTTCATATTTATCCATTTTTTTTTTTTTTTTGCTTTGTCGGCCTGGTGATGGAGATCCTCTAAGAATTTGTGGTGCATATCCTATTCATCGTTGATGGGTTATATATTTAGGTTTTAGGGCATCGTTATGCTGTCTGGTGAAGTAGGATGGAGTGATTGGAGTATATGTGTGTGTGTATGCGTTTGAGTGTGTGTGGTGTGTGCATATAAGAACGACCTTAACACTTGAGAGACTTTCAAAAACCTCAGTAATTGAATAATGAATTGAATTTTCAATTCTGACAGCTGACACTCAAATTTTTGCAACTCGTAATAAAATTATTAAAAATACTTTCTTCTCGTTAAGCGGCAGGAGGGCATTTCAGGGGGAATAGATTTTTGCTTTTGGCGCAAAAATTGTTGTATATAGGTACTGGAGTTATAGTAATGGAGGGCTTAGCTATGAATAATGATGTAACTTACGTACACGCTTTGGGGTGAAAAGAAAAATGGATTTTAAATGACGAAGAAAGCTAGGCAAATGTATTAAGTTTCGATGGAAGAAGAAGGACTCGTGAGAAAAATGTTTGTACCTACATACATACATATGTATCTTCTATGTTGAAGAAAATAAATTGATTTGTAGTAAGTTTTATGAGAATTCATTTGATAAAGAAGATGCTGTGCGAAAAGATTTACAAAAGAAACACCTGAAAGTGGAAAATATGTTTTTTTTTTGTTTTATTTTTTTTTTTTGTTACGTTAGTTGACACTTTGGACGTTTGTATCTAAGTACGAGCAACACGGTGTAGGATTTGCATGTTTTGTAACAAAAAAAAATTATTGCATCACACAAAATTGTTCTTGCTAACTGAAAATTATATACGTTGCTGGGTTGCATGAAATTGTTCTTGAAAATTCAAAAATATAAGTCATAATAAATAAAAACCAAATAGTGCACTACAGGGTACAAACAAATCTCTGTGTTTTTAAGTAAAAATAATTGCATCAAAAGTTCCTTTTTGTCATCCACTTAACATCGAGCTAGAGCTCAAACCTTTAAACTGATTTGCTTCAAATTTGGTACACATATGCACTGAGCTACAATGAAAAGGCTGCATTATTAAAAAATTAAATTTTACTACATTTTATTACAAATTTAAATATTTATACTGAAAAAATGCATTTATTGAGTTATGAATATACCAAACAATTATTTTATCGATTTTGTAGAAAATTAGGTTAGCTTCATTTGTAGAAGATAAGTTTTTGTTTGGAGTAACATTTTTTCCAAGATAAACGTGAAATTCGAAAAAAATACGTGATCCTCTTAACTCCCAATAGATTTATTTTATAAGCTTCCATTTAAAGAAACCAAATAAATGACATTATTTTTAAAGAATATGAATAAGCTTTATTTTTGTACAAAATTTTGTTTTGATACGACAAACTGTTTCTAAAATAAATGGGAAAACCGAAAAAGTTGCATGTTTATACCTACTAACTGCCGCTAGGGTTATTTCAAAAACTTTTTTGTAGAGCATTGTTTAAGCTTTACTTTTGTAGAACATAAATTTTTGATTTAAGTAACAGTTTATAAGGTAAAGTTGAAAACCCGAAATAATAACATGTTTCTCCTCACTGCCGCAAGCACTCCAGTCGGATTTATGGTGACTTTTTTTTTGGGTTATCTTCAGACACCCTTGAGTAAGTGTGAAAACCTTGAAAACCTTTATTGACTATACTATTATCCGCAGCTGTAGACCTAGCAATAACAGGGTTTGTCTAAAGTCACCTGTTAACAAAATCATGGCACCACCAAATATACATTTATTTCCTCGTAAATCTTTAAAGTTCGATTTAGCGCTTGTAATAATTTTTTTTGTGAGCCATTTTGTACGCTCATCCCAAGTGATTATTTTACATTGCTGTAGATCCTTTGACATTCCAAATGTTTTCGACAAAATAATAATAATTAAGTACACACTTTGCCAGTTCTCAAGATGAATGGCCAGATCCAGATGAACAATTTGTCGGATTTCTGTCACGACTTGGAAACAATAATAGCACACAGCTTCATTGCTGCTTATTTATGTCTGCCGATTGGATATTGAGAAATTTTATCTTACCGTTTCTATAATGTGTATTTTAAATTTGGGCTTTTTGATCCTAGGTTTTTAAAGCAATTAAAAGACTAATTCATTAATTTTCCCGACGTTTCGTTTGGTTTTTTTGCCAACATCTTCAGGGGTGTTTAATTTATTAAGACCTTTAATACAAATTACATTTTTAGAAACATTGTTTTTTGGGCTATGGATTTGAATATTTACTCACTTTTGTCGTCAAGTTACATTTTATAAATTGTTTTGAATTATAATAATAATTTTAAATAATTTAACATTTATATTGCACTTAGTAAACGGAAACTAATAAATATAATAAATTATTTGAAACATAGACAAAACAGAAATTAAAAACTAACTATCACAGACTATATTTAATTTATCACAGTATTGTAGATCGAGCTGATGTTGTCCTTGTCTTCTTTAAAATTCATGACTTTTCTTATATTTTGCTGAATTCTCAGATTTTCCAGAGTGTATCGTTTGTTGGTGTGTTTCTCTTTGTCTAGTATTTTGATATTGTCAAAATCAGCTGTGTGTCCATTTTCTGTCATGTGTTGTGAGAGCCCAGTCGATGATCTTTTTTTCTTTACGTCTGCTTTGTGTTCGGCTATTCTTACTGCTAGTTTTCTCTTTGTTGTTCCTATGTATATGAGTCTGCAATTTTCATCTTCCTTCCCATTGCATTTTATTTCATATACTACGTCATTTTGTTGTTCTTTTGGTAGAGGTGGTTTTGTTTTTGTAAAAATTTTGTTAAGAGTAGAGTTCGATTTATGTGCAAATGCTGTTTTTTCTTTGTTTATTTTTATTGCTTCATTTAAATTCCGATTGTCAGTTAGAGTTGGTATGAAAGTAATGCTATGGTATATTTTGGTTGTATGGTTGCCATCTGTCGATTTTTGTGTTTTAGGATTATTGTTGTATTTTAGTTGGTTGGTTTTGTCATTTATTAGTTCGTTAATTATTTTGTGCGGGAAGTTGTTCATCATTAGTATTGTTCTTATTCGTTTAATGTTTTCGTGATGAAATTTGATATTGCTGATGTTTAGTACTTTATTCACAAAATTTTTTGCGGTATTAATTTTATATTTTTGTGGTTGTGTTGATAAAAAATTTGATCATTCTCCCTGATGCTATGGGTTTTTGGTACCAATCGAAAATAATTTTATTGTCTGCTCTATGAATTAAAGTGTCCAGGTAGGGAATACTTTTGTTGTTTTCTATTTCTTCTGTGAATTGTAGTTTTTTGTGGTATCCATTAAGAGTTTTTAATATAATTTCCTTATCTTGTTTTCTTACTATTGCAAAAATGTCATCAACATATTTTGCAATGAATTTTATTTTTATGTTTGTTTCTTTAAGTTTTGCAATTGTGACATCTAATAAATTGTCTAGTACAATATCTGCTATGGTCGGTGAAAGTGGATTACCCATGGGCATACCGAATGTTTGACTGTAAATCTTATTGTTATATTCAAAATAGTTATTGTTTTGTAGACAGAATTGGAGGATTTTAATGAATTGAGGTTTCGGAATATCTGTTACTGTTTTGAGCTTTTCCCAGTGGTTCATTATTATTTTGATTGCTGTGTATGTCGGAATATTGGTAAACAGAGATATGACGTCAAATGAAACTAGGATTTCGTCGTTGTCAAGAATTATATCTGTTAGTTTTTCTTTAAGTCTGTATGTGTTTTTTATGTTGTAATTTTCAGAAACAATGTGTTTTAATATTTCTCCTGTGTGTTTTGCTAAATTGGAACACGGTACATTTATTGATGATGAAATCGGTCTTAATGGAACGTCAGTTTTGTGCACTTTTGGTCCGTATAATGTTGGTGCAAAAGCAGTGGAGCATGTTAGTTTGTTTTTTAATCTTTGGTCTATACATTTTTGTTTGAATAATTCTTTTATTATTGCATTATTTTCTGTTTTTAAATTTTCTGTTGGGTCTGTTCTTATTGTTCTGTATGTGTTTTTGTCTTCTAGAAGTTTGTCCATTTTACTTTCGTATTCTTTTTTGTACATTATAACTGTTTTATTTCCTTTGTCGGCATTTGTTATCATTATTTCATTTTTGTGCTTTTTTATGATATTTTGTGTTGTTTTATATGTATTAAGAATGAATTTTTCTTTTATTGTATTTTTAATTTTTCTTTTGTTTTGTTTCTCATTAGAAACACTAAATACGGCCTTATCACTTCCATTGTTAATGTATTTACAAATATATTTTATTGATATGTCAGAATTGCAATATTCGACGTTAATATACATAAGCTAGAAATTTTTTGATAACAGCGGTGAATAAGGCACAATCCAACGGTTGTCTATTTCAATTTCTTGATTTCTAACTTTTAATATAGGAGTAGTAGACTTTCCATTGTCATACATTACTTAAATTTTCCAAATCTTCTTTTTTTTTAATAATTTTCGTGCCATTCTTTATAAGTGTAGGTACATAGCAAAAAGAAAATAAAAAATTTTTGGGCAAAAAAATTGGTTTTGATATTTAAAAATGTTAACTGGTACATTAATTTATTTATTTAAAATATCCGCCTGGGGCCTTGCATGTAACTTGATACAATCGAATTCAGTCGATACAATCGAATAGGTACAGGCAGTTCTTTATTTACCTTAGTCGATTGTTTTTGATTGAACTGAAATAAATAAAGAACATCCTATCCTCGATTGTATCGAGTAAACTCGATTGTTTCAAGTTACGTATTGGCACCCCAGATTAATGTTATTACCTGCTGTGCGATAAATCGACCCGATAAACACAAAAACTGAAACTTTCAGGGCCAGTTGTACAATCATGGTTGATGTTTTTAACCCACCGATTTTGATACATTATCTATGGAAATCATGGTTCTATGGTTCAAAAATTTAAACCACGCTGAACCACGATTGTACAACTGGCCCTCAATGTTGGATCTTATTCTAATTTAACTTTTAATTAAATCACAAAATGTTAGTAAAATTTGCCCAGTCGTTATCGAGTTTACCGAACACGAACGTAAGGCAACTTATTTTTATATATTAGAGAAGATGATCTGTTTAAACATTAATGTGTTGAGAATTTAAAATTGATATATCGGCAATATTTGTCGTTATCTAGGAAAACCTGCTATTTTCTAGAATTCACGAGTAACAGTTGTTGTAATTAGAGCGTTCTGGCCTATCGTGTGACCCAACGACTGAGGGGACAGACCTGTCTTTGGGGTTGCGTCTGGGAGTGGAACTTTTTTGCACAAAGCTTTTCGGGAAGGGAGGGCGATCCCTAAGCAGCCAGGCCAGAAAGTTCTAATTACAACTACAGTAAATGACGAATATAAGAAAGTCCAAAAACCCAAAGATTTTTTTTTTAATATCCATGCTTTCTTATAAAGAATTATTTATATAGTAAAGAACATTTCTCATACGAACAAAATGTTAATAAGAAAAAAAATTTAATATATGTATAAATAAAAATATTCAACGAAAAACATTTCTATTATTTTTTTATTTAAAAGCAAGTATTGAAAAAAAAAAATTCTTTTCTCAAAATTCTTAAAACAAGATCGAAGTAGTGGATTTTTTTTTTTTTTTTTTTGAAGTTTGACGGAACATCATTTGGATGTTTACAATTGAAACTTTATTTTAAACGTTCAGTTTTCTTTGTAATCAACCAGATATTTTATCAGAATAAGTTTCTTATATCAGTGTTTTTCTTAAAAACGTCTTTCTGATATAAAGTAAATTTCACACGTATCTTTATTGGAATGTGGAGGGTGTTTATGAAATGTCTGTCTTACAAGCGTGTTTTTTTTATATGAGACTTTCTTATATCCGTCATCTACTGTACCAGCAAAAGCTGTTCATTGATTGAATGCGTTCATAAAAATAAATATTTACGGTTTATGAATGCATTTCAAGGCTTCATGGGCTTTTGATTTCTTGATGTTTTACTATTTAGACAACCCAAATAAAAGTTATTTGACATGCTACATTTTGGGGATTCATGAAGAAGTGATGGTGTCTTACGAGGAGTAGACATACACATCTGGTGTTCTTATTATTATATTTTTGGAGTTTATAACGCAATAAATTTATTTAAAATGTTGAGATAACTGCTTTAGGTACATGATTACATAAGCTCTTATGTCTAACTAAAGTTCATTAGTTATTTAACAATAAATGACAATAAAATATAAATATAGATTAGTTCTTCACTCTATTCAGTCAAACATGATTTTTTTCTAAAAATGTTTTGTCTAATACGCCCTGCTAAAATTGATTTCCAGTCCGAGCTTAAAATTTATCTTGTTGCTTACGCATACTACAGTTCTGCCCACATAATTTTTCAACATTATTTTCTGACAGTCGGGCAATCTATCAAAATTTGGAACTTTGTCATATTTGTATGTCTATTAGAACCAATTCATGATGTACTTTCCACAAATAGACATTAAACTTCCGTAAGTTGACTCATATGTATGTGGATGGCCAAAACAAAATGTCTATTTGAATAGTTTTTCGTTCGGTGACTTTCTCTATATTGAGATGCTTTCCATTCAGACCACGTTATTGGTAATCTTCTTGAAAAGAATAATAATAATCTGAACAAACTCGTAAAGCGATTCTATACCTAGGTAAACACAAACATTTCTGCATCCTAATCTCTAATATTTGATTTTTGTACAATCAAGTCGCTGAATATATAAATCTACCCTCATCCCACCATTATTAATTCATTCCCTAAATTAACCACTAAAGAATCATCACCAGATGTTTTACCTTTCCATCTCTGTTGATTCTCAAAATCCATTTGGATGTTCCTATTTCAAAAAATTAAATATTTAACGGTCCTATTAAGGATTTTCTATACATATGTATATATATATGATCTGAAGTTACCATGTGTGTGCCCGTAGCCTATATATTTTTTTTATAGATTATTTCAAGAAAATAAAAATGTCAAAACCAATCTCGGTTTGCATTTTATTTTTTCGCTACAGAAAAAAATATAGATAGGTTGATAAGGGTTAATGAGATGCGAACACCAGTCGCTAAGCTGATTGAATAACCTTTTATGCAACAGCTTATATCAAGAATTGTCTGAAAAGCATGTAGGGTATAATAGGTACCAACATCATGCATCCAATATTTTTTTTTTTACTTGTGATGCCATATTGGAAGGTAGGTTACCTAAAGGTAATGTGTGAAATCATAAATAAATTTAATAGAGATTTTAATTAAATATGACATAGCATAGGAAAATTCATCCCACGGTTCGGCGGTCTTTTTAAATTAGGCAGATGGAGTCAATTTTTTAAAACCCCGAGAAAGATTCCGTTTGGTAAATTACGTCGCCTTTTTTAAATGTGAATAGTAGCGAGAAAGTACTGAGAACGCTAACAAGGAGTAACCGTTTTGGGCACTCAATTCACAAAAATAAAGCACTGGATACTTTAATCACAAAGAGATATCTTTGGACATTAAATTTACAGCGAGTAAGATCTGGACACTATTTTCACTATGAGAATGCATTTAACTTTTGTTTCAAAACCTTTAATTCCGCATCAACTTGAGTACATAAATCTGTCAAACGATTATAAGTTGAGTATACTAGACTAGGACTATAATAAAACCTACTGGGGAACTGGTTTTTTTTTTTATTTTTTATATGCCTTTTAATATGGTTTTCTTTAAGTTTAAAGCAACGAAGTTTGAATTCTAAGGGGGAAAATTCGAGAACGTAGAATCGTTGGAAAAGAGGAAGGAGAAGAAGAAGAAGAAGAAAAACGAAGGTTGAATTTTATATAGCATTGGATGGTTTTTATATAGACATTAATATGTGCTGGTGTGCCCCAGGGCTCAATTTCACCTCTGACTCTTCTTGATTTTCACCAATGAGATCACCTGATTAAAACTTCTAACCCACTATACATTTTTTGGTAGGCGACAGCACCCTTAGCTTTTCCTGCTCGTTTTCAAGTTCGCATCACTGTTCTTCTTGTGAAACTGCAGCGGTAGCGTATGATAAGCTGACAGCATTGTTTGATAGAGAATTAACAAATGCCTAAGAATTTAGTGCTTCAGAAACTCAATATTGTCATCTGTCGCTTAAGCGTAACATAACCCTTATAACCACTTTCTATGAGGTGGCATTTTCATCGAAGAAACTGATAGCTTAGCTTCAATTCTTGGTATGTGCATTGTAAAGCTGTTGTTTCTTAGTCGCATATCCGTCCAAAACAAGAATTCAACTCTTATGTCTGGGCTAAAGCTCTTATAAACTTATTTGAATCTTCTGGATTGAATCCAAAAAACAGCCTTAAAAATGATGCGTGATAATACTACAGTGAAAACATTTGTGTTACTTGAACACCATATAAATATTTCTTGCTTCTCTTTATTTTTAAGATTTTTTTTATAAGGAGTGCTGCGGTTGCGGGGAAATAGCCAGTTGCAATCCTCCCATGTAACAAATCAACTGCAATACTTGTACTGCAAACCTGCAAGGAATGCCCACCACTTCAGATATTTATTTTTTAGCCGCACTACACGATTGCGAAACGCGTGACTCGGCTATGTATATTTCCTCCATTATTGTGATGTTCAGATTGTTATTATGTTACAATGTCTGATTTTGAGTTAAATCTGTGAACTAATAAGAAAAAAAAAACGCCAAAAAAATAGATCCACCAGTTTCCCAGAAAAGCAACAACAAACAGAAAGAGAGACAAAAAATGTATATATTCATGACATATGCATCTAGTAAACAGCTGTTAATTTGACATTACAAACAGAGACCTTAATTTTATTTATGTGTTTATATATATAAAAATAATATCGGTTTTGCATGGGTTCATTTGTTATCATGCGGTTAGTCGCGTTCGTGTATCGTGGCAGAAGTCAGCTGCTGTCCATTTTCGTAGCGTTGCATTTTAGCCACCTGTAGACTGTTGAATTCTCCTTGTACTTGTCGGTTTATGACCTGCCTCCAGTCAAAGTCGTCGATTTGTTTGCGAAATCCCTCATTGAGCTGTCAACTGTCAGTTGACAGACTGCATTTTCTTGTTGGTAACACTTTACCCCACGAATGGCGCCAAATTTAAATCTTTTCTGAATTTTCACGGCTAATCACAATAAAAAGAGAACGCGTTTTTCTAAATGAGGGATAACGCGAACCTCCCAACATAATGTATCTCCATTTTTTTAAATACTCCTGAAAGACTAGCCATGTCCACTCATAAATACAGTCTCTGAGGACTTGCCTATTGGGAGATATTAATCGAGATATTAATGATAAATTCTCTATTAATTTTACCCTCGCATGTCATGGTCTTTTTATTTTTATTTTAAATATGTGTATTTAAATATTAAATGTTGTATCAAAACTATAATGCCATAAACTTATTTCATTACGTATTTCAAAATCAACTTACTTGATTTCTTAACATAAGAAATTATCTTCTCTGACGCAAGTTCATGCGACCCCGTTGTGTATTTTGTTTTATTAAAGCCATACAAATTAAAAAGTTTTGTTTCGCCGCACAAGGAACGACTTACTTTGTAAACCGGAAGCTCCTTCACAACCATATATGGATTCACTCAAATTCGCCGCCAACGTCATGTTAAACGTGTGTGAATGCATATGTAGGTGTGTTTGTATTACTGAAAGCTATTACGCGGAGGTGGCTCCGACACAGATATGGATGGATATAAAAAGTGTAATTGGATGCACATGACGGATACATTACGCTTCGCTTCGAGGTTCGAGCGAAACCGTTTCCGCATGAACGTGACGCTTCTACAAAGGACTTTAATTCCATTTTAAAGACAACACTCTGTTCGTCTCCTCGGAGTTATATAGTTGTAACAATGAACTAAAGGATAGCGAAAGGATGGATAATATAGACTATTTACAACAAAACAAAACAAAAAGCAGAAACGCTAAAAGAAACCGAGAAAGCAGTGTATCTAGTATCTATCTAGTGCCTTTAATTATTATTTTCCATTCCATGGGAAACTATTTCAATATACGAATGAATTGCTGGCTTCTTTTTGTGTCTCCTTTGTAATAATTTCCATCCTTAATCTTCCTTAAAAGTATGTCATTTCATCATCACAGTCACAGGCCAGGAACAGGCATGACGGAAAAATAAGGATTTTATGATGCTCACTCCAAGAGCACATCATCTTCTCTCGCTATAGATAGATTCTATGTATGGTTCAGTTTGGTTTGGTTTGGTTCGGTTCAAACGAGGTCAACATTATAGAGGTAGGAGGATGGTTCAAAAAAGATCTGATTGCTTTGTAGAATACCGGATACGTTGTATCTCGAAGTTTATTTTTATATTTTTGTATATGGTTTTTTTTTGCAGTTGTTGTTGTTGTTGTTGCAAGTACCGTGAGTTGTATATACCTATACTTTACCACTAGTACCAGAAAATTAAAAAAATGAAGTGGCTTATCAATTGTTGTGGAAATACACCTTTGGCACAGAACGAAAGAGAGTTTATATTTTGGGTATAGGTACCTAGTATAGTCCGGATAAAGATGTCTTATAGATGCATAAATGCAGCCACAGTGGTTGTGGGCTTTCATATATGGAAGAGACCAGCAGGCATTTTCATTTTCATTTTATTTTTAAATCTCCTTAACGCGGTCATACGTATATGGCTGCAGAGTTTTTCGATTAGTATTATGTTTCAGTTTTCATTTTCCGCAAACCCACGAACTAAAAATGAACCGCTTCCACACATATGTACCACCCAGAACCGACCTAAAGAGATATTAAATTTTTGCATAACTAAGCATCAGCTTGGTTGAGTTGGTTGGCCAAAGACATGAGGAGGTAGGTTATAAAGTTTATATGTTTTGTTTTATGGGAAAAACTAGAACTTTTTTTTAGTAGGAAGATTTTTTTCCTGTGATTATAGTTTTAGGATAAATGATTTCCACAGAGAAACATCCATCGCAATTCAAATGGGTAGGTAGGTACACTATGTCAACCAATGACTAATATGTTTCGTTTGTCATCAGTCATCACTGATCACTTAGAACCTCACAAGTTACTGATGGGTCACTATAATCTACAACTAATGGTAATTAATAGTTTTCAAATATTGCGTTCTATACTTTTAAGGTCTTTTCCTTCTTTTGGCATACAGAGAGGGCTTCAACCAACAAGCTTCATTCAGCCGGCTCGGTTTCTTTCTAGCTGCCTCCAGTTTCGCACGCCTAGTTGGTTGAGGTCCTCTTCCACTTACGTGCACTACCTGCTACGCTGCTAGTTGCTCGAGAGAGGACTTTGCTCTTCAGTTGCCTTCTTAGCCCAAAGAAACAGCTATTGGCAAGAATAATTGACAGCATATATTTGGTTGTGTCCTGATTAAACCCATTTTTCTGGCTTCCTTTTCAATGCTCACGGAAGCATCACTGACATCACGCTTTGTTCTTCCCATTATGTCAATAAGGACGGACTTTTGAAAAACTGTGCCTCTGGTGTTGACGTGAAAATTTTGCACTATTCTTTCGAGGATAATGTTAAAGAAATCGAATGATAGTGCATCACCTTTTCTAAATCCTTTTTCACATGAAAGGTATCGGTGAGATCTTTACCAACCTTGATGTAGCAGCGTGAATTATCTGCATTGTCAACTTGCACAAACGGATGATTTTGATAGGGATGCCAAAACTAGACATTGCTCTGTATAGCTCATCTATATAGATGCTGTCATACGCGGCTTTGAAATCGATGAAAAGATGGTGGCTATCGATTCCGCAAATAAATTGTTGTGGATCTATTCAATTGTTGATTTATTGGTCAAGTTAGTGTTTTGTAAATGTAGGTAAAAACTATATTATTGCTTAATTTGGAATATTTGATTGTTAACAATAGATTTTTATTGTTCTATGGGGTAGAACAATAATCGATTGAATATCTATCAACAAACACTTCATCCTGCAGCTCCATACATATTTTTTTTATTTCCTTATGTTTTTGTAATTTTTTCTGTTTGAAATGGAAAAAATAAGTCCAATGTTTGTTTCTTTTTTTTTTTTTTTAAATAATCAACCAAAATACTTGTTGAAACTTCTTAAGAATTTCACGTGAACAGAAATCAACTGTGAAATTGCTTTGGGATAATGTAGCTCACCCGACGGATAGCAGAATGAAATGGTAGGGCAAAAAGAAATCGAATGGGTGAGGTGAATTAACGATCCACGTGAATAGTATCGTAGAAGAGGGCTGATAGTTTAAGTTTTGGTTGGTTTAGATTCCGATGCATGATGAGATGACTTGCCATGAAGATCCAATGAGTTTGAAAATTCTGTTGGATAGTTTTTTGCTTCGTCATCATATGTTACACAGTCGATATATTTGAATTAATGCAGTTAACATACAATTTGGGGCATACTCGTAGAGAATTGTTAAAGTCTTGACTTTTTAATTCACAGTTTTCGGTTTAAGTAAACACTTCTTCAATTCATATTCAATTTGCCGGTTGAGTTTTTCAAAACTCGAGGTTTGTACTCTAATCGTCGACAACTAATGTTCAAGTGATGACAGTCAGTTTCCAAAATAGAATTTTACTTCAAAACAATTATTATTTAATATAATTTTGTGGTGATAGAAATTGTTTTATTTCTAAAACAAACAAAGCAAATGGATCATTTAGTGCGTTTGCCACAAAAAAACATTGAATGAAAGATATCAGGAACAAAAATAAATGAAAATAAAATATTTGCATTCGATCGTTAATAGCGACAAAAACACAACATTTTCTGTGTTTAAAGTTAGACCACAGGTTTAACCCTACGCATTAGCAATGTGGCCGTTGACTATAAAGGAACAACTGCTAAAAAAAAAATTCTAATATTCCTCAATATATGTACATATGTATATATTGCCATATATATATATATGGCTCTATCGCCGAATTCCTCTTTGGCTGTTTATTTGCCATCTCATCTTTTCGAATTTTTTCTCTCGTTCGTAGTTTGAAAGGGTCATGACTCTGGAATCATGGTGTAAGCCCTTGTGCAACTACATGAAATTCATATTACGATTCCATAAATGATATCTTAAAAGTTCAAGAAACCATCAATGAAGCGCTAAGAAAACTGGATTGGCAGCATTGAAGAAATCTGAAATTAAGTTCCTGTTCCTGGTTGAAAAGCTGGGTGTCAATTCCCCATCTGTGAAAATGTGAAATGATAAACTTTTCACGCCTTAGCGTTAAATTCGATTCCCGACTTGTGAATAAATAGTTTAAATAGGCTTAAATCAAAGTGGTTTTCTCTATTTGAACGTTGCTTTTTGCTCTGGGTGTATCATTTAGTACTTTTAAGTACACACATTGACAGCTGTTCATCATAATAAGTTCGAGAATCGTATTATGCGAGTTCATGAAGATAAAATGAAAAATCGCTGTGAAAAGTAAAATAATAATTTTTTATCACTTCACAGTTTCACAGATCGGGAATTGACCCCCTGAAGCCATAAGAAGCCTTGAAGGTGACAAAGAAACATTTTATGAGTTCCAACCTGAATTGGTTAGTAGAATGCAAACAGTTTTGGACGCATTGGAGTTGGACAATTCTATATATTAATGGCCACCCAACTAACAATTTTATTTTTGTAAGGTCCAATTTCAAAAAATTAGTAAGCTTTTATTTCTTTAGTGTCGTCATAAGGCTTATTTATAGATGTTAACTGTTTTTTATTGAATATTTTAAATAATAGTTTCCTTAAAGCCTTTATTGGCAGAAAATACTCGCAAGCCATACGGAGGGACGATAAAATCGCTTTTTATAAGGTCGCTGTAAGGTTTGTCAAAGTTAGTCAGACAAAATCTAAATGTAAGGGCTTGTATAAAGCTTTATACTCGAAATCAATGAAAAGGCTTGTTAACCGAAACAATGCGAACAGTCAAAATAATTTCTTGCAAATTTAAAAGGTGTGATTTAGAATTCTATTAATGTTTTTCCAAACACTTAAATATTTATTGGTTTGTTAAATCTTCAAATGGCATTTTTTAATTTCACCAACCACTTTCAGTTTTAAAAGAGCCAATAAACTAAAGTCCCATTTTGAAAGACAAAGAGAACATTTACATTTTTCGATTGATACGCTCTCCTCTCACTTGCTCTAATGAAAGAGACCCATGTGTGGTGAATAAAAATCCGGTGTTGTCATCAAGTTTCCTCATTTTTGAACACTATTTTAAGTTAAAATGCCAAAAAAAAATATTTCTCCGTTAACTAAAATGCTTTTAGGTGTATTTTGGTGAAACTTAGCATCAATCTTTATAATTTTTTTTTATTTTTTACTCCGTCGTAGATACGTTTCTTTAAGTTACCCCTCTCACCATAACTTATCATAGAAAAATCATGATTTTCTACACGAGGAAATGGAAACATTCAGATTTAGATTCATTTATTAATGCCCAGTTTCACCAAAATATACCTAAAAGCATTTTAGTTAACGGAGTAATAAAATTTATTGGCATTTTAGCTTGAAATAGTTTGCACCAACATAAGTAGGTGAATTTTTAAAAATGAGGAAACTTGATGCCAACCCCGAATTTTTATTCACCACTCATGGCTCTCTTTCATTAGAGCAAGCGAGAGTAGAGCATATCAATCGAAAAATTTCAACGTTCTCTTTGTCTTGCATTTTTAAGACGCATTTAAAATTTATTTGGAACAAATTGGGACTTTAGTTTATTGGCCCTTTTAAAAAAGATGCCATTTTAAAAATTAACAACCCAATAAAAATTTAAAAGAGTTTGGAGAAACTGGCCGTAAGACTATAAATAAAATTTTACAATTGACATCTGGGATATGGTGCGCGTGCGATAGTACCATTATCACAAATGATAATGAAAAAGTCCAGCGGCATGATGGTTTTCAAAATATTTTGATATTTTGCTGATGATTATGGTGGTTAACGGTATGCTTGAGTAGTGTGAACGGAAACTGTCAAGCGTTTATCATGTCGTGCTGGTCATGCCTTCATTTAAGTGCGAACCCCCTTTTCCGAAATTAATTGTCGTGAGTCCGGCCTCAAATTTCCCAATTTTAAAATAGCTTCCCATGAGTGACGAAATGCCTCTCATTGCAGCCCATCTATTGTCCTGGTTATGCATAATGTCAATTTATCGCCTGAACTTTATTTGACATTTAACAAAAACGTCAATCGCAATTGATTTATTTTGCGAAACAAAATTTTCTTCTAATAAAAAAGCATTTATTTGTAGTTATTTCCAATTTGTGACTAATATAATGGCCGATAAAGCACCACCAGCATCCTCAGGTATTGTTTCATGTTCGGGTATATTAAACAAACTTACACAGTTCATTATTTTTCACTCTATCATATCAGGTACACATACCCCCGGTTGGAATGATCCACCAAATCTAAAATTTAATGCACTCCCAGCAACTGCTGGCAAAACTAAACTCAATCTTAACAAAAGGATTGCATTTCCACTCCAAGGTGGTCCAACAACTTCCAAACCTACGGCAATTGTTCAACCCAATCAGACTAGTGCCCCACCGTTGTCCCTGACGATACCACCGTTAGTTGGGGCAGCCAATAGTCAACATCCAGTTGCTGTTGTTCATCCAATGCCGAATATTAATGCACCTCAACCATCCCAACCTCCAACTGCAGCAAATCAATCGTCTCCGCTTCAACCACCAACGCCACCTTTTCAAGAACCTCTGCCTGATGATGCACAACAATTTACTCTGGGCATTCTACGTTTGCAGCTGATCAAAGTTCAAGAGTCCCCCAATGTGCGTCTCGAAGAAATTCAACGACGCGTCGCTGTAATGGAGCAACTTTGGCAATCTGGAAACTTAACCATACCTATTCAGGCAAAAATCTATAAAATTGCTAAAGGTTTGGCAAACAGAAACATTCCTGGTATAATTTTTCTTTAATTGTGTATCCTCTTTAGCTGTAGAGACAAATAGCTTAGCGGAAGCAATGGAAACCTACACATCTCTGGTTCTAAGCCACTCCAATGAGTGCTCTACTTGGGCGGTAGCATTACGACACATAATATTGACTCTTCAACCGAACAACGCACGCCCCCTACCAATGGTCGATGAAAATCAAACCAACACCTCGGCCAGCAACAGTAGTAGCCCTCAAGCAGCGACGAACTGCGTCCTTGTGCCAGCAATGCCACGAATCACAAATCCTACAGACAGAGTTAACCCAATACAACACATTTGATTGTCTCCCTTAGAACAGCAGCTGGACGAATCTTGAGTTCTTGTATTTTGTGAAAGGCTATTTGATGTATGTATCGTCTTTAGAAATCTCTTCACACACACACACAAACACACACGACATACCGATCGGCGGAGTTTATACTTAAGCTCTTGATTTTTTTTTTTTTATTTTGAACGAAAAAAAAATTGTGAAAGGAAATGCAAGCATTCAACTACTGTTATATTTATTTTAAATAAAAAAACAAATTAACGATATTTTTATTAAAAAAAAAGACAAGCTACATTTCAAAGGAACAATATGCATTGATACACAAGCAATGTGCTTTACCACGGTATTGGTTTACCATTATTATCGAAGAAACCACCATTGTGAGATTCGTTCATAACCATCAGGGTCTCGACAATGGTTTTGGTACTCGTATCAACATCAAGTGGAGCCTTAGGACCTCCCATGTCAGTGCGCACCCAACCTGGATGGATGCTGACACAAAAAACTTTACCGTCTTTCAAGTCAAGGCTCATTGATTTGGTGGCTGCATTAAGACCAGCCTGAAAGTAAACAAATTCTAGAAAATCTATTTAAAAAAAAATTCATAACAACTTACTTTGGATGTTCTATAGGCATACATGCCGCCGGAATCGTTGTCTTTGATTGATCCTAGAATAGAACTCATATTAATGATAGCAGCTCTTTCCAAACCCATTGGGAGGGAATCATTGGCTTTAGAAGCTTTGTTTATAAGAGGAGCGAAAGCCTTTTAATTAATGAAAATGATTATTTATTTTCTATAATTCCGACCTAAAAAACATGATTAAGTTTACCTTTGCCATCATAACTGGTACAACTGTGTTTGTGGTTAAATTATCAATCATCGAATCAGCTTGTACAAAATTAAGACGAGTTGACTTTGAAGCTATTCCAGCATTGTTAACAAGCACATTTAGTCCATCATCTTTGACAATATTGCTTACGTCATTTACTATTTTAGCGTAAGAGTCAAATTGCTTTAGATCTTTGTAATAAAAAAAAAGCTTCATTTAAAAGTGAACAAGGAAATAATAAGCTTGTTTTACCAATCTCAAGAATATGTAGATTGTTGTTTTGCGAACCGAGATCTTTAAGATCCTGAAAATATTTAAACAAAAATCAATTATTATAATTTAAGGCTTTCGATTTTAGCATTTAGGTAGTTTTTTTCTATGTAAGAGTTTCTATAAAAAATAAATCAAAATTTGGGGTACAAATTTATCACTGCATTCAGAGGCACATGTAAAAAAAATAAACCTCTACCTGTTTCTCGTACCCAAAGACAAATGAAATATGCCTCTTGTCTGTATATGTAAGCCTAACAGCTAACACTTTGATTCTAAAAACCAATAAGTTTTGAAAACAAAACTTAAGAGAAGAAACCCTTTTGAACTCAACCAAGCTCCTGAAGGCTGTTTCCTGTTTCCATAAGACAGACAACAATTAGAACTAAATTTATTTTATAAGGACAGTGTTTCATATCGAACCTACCAGAATTTTTAGGGATTTGCATTACAAAGGTTTCATATATTCCAATATTCTGTATATCAAAATTCAAATATTTTCCGTAGATATGTATCTATATGTCTGTATATCTCTCTTTCTATTTAATCATTTCAAAACTTGCAAACAATCCAATCAAAAAAAAATTAAGTCTCATGATATGCAAACAATTATTTTTTTAAATTTTATTCGATATTAAAAATATACGAAGTCTCTAATTCCATAAAAATTGAAAACATTTCACCATTGTGGACGTCGGACGAGCTTGCTACTTCGCTCAGCTACTTTTTGAATGTTGACTGTGCTATCTGTGCTGCAGATAGCATTCTAATGCAAATAAGATAAAAAGTAATTGAATTTCATGACGAAATACCTATCGTATTTTTTTAGATGATGACTCGTCAATCCTCATCATATATAATCGGAAATGACCTTCATATTCTCAAATCAAAACAAAAATACAACGTCATTATGCCTTTTGTCAGCACGCCAGCATCACACACAACAAGCTATTTCCACCTTAAAATGAACTTATTCCAGTCAATTAAGGGAAATTTCCCACACACCATGAGCACTATAAAACGAATTCAAAATGGAAATATATTAAAGAGCGGATAAATTCCTTCACACCATTTCATTCACTTGCTTCCAGTCAACTACTATAGTTCGCGAGTTTTGCAAGCAATTAATTAAAAACTTTTTATATCGTTATTTTTTGTATATAAATTACTTTAAATTTAACACTTTGTAATATTTATTAATCAACATGGCACCAATTATTGGAAACAGTAAGTCAAATTGAAAATCTTTTTTTTTCTCACAAAAAAAAAAACATCAAAAACTTAGACGAAGTCATGTCAACCAATCTCATCCACAATAAAATATTCTGTCATCTCACGGACACGAGCGGGACACAAAAATTATACACAAATACAAAGTGAAAAAATAAAAAACACTCACCACGGCCTGTTCGATATTACGGCATGTTGCAAATACGTATTTCGGTGGTTTTGGCAAATTGAGGAACGTCTTTACCAGTCCCAATCCAAGTCCTCTGTTGCAGCCCGTTATTAAAATCGATTTCATTGTGAAGTTTTCGCGAATCTGACTTGATAATCAAAGAAGTATCTAGAACTATTTGTAATAGAAATACTCGACAAGTCGACAAGCTTATCTGTGTCTCGTTTTTTTTTTATATTTTAGTCTGTGATTAAGATTCGGTAGTAGAATTTCAAAGTTCGCTTGTGTGAAAAAATGTCGATTTTAACTATTTGGAGCCGCAGATCGACGTTAACCTTGATTCGTAATACAGTTGGAAGTTATTCGCGTAGAAGTTTCGCTGTGAATAGTAAGTATTCCGTATTCCGAAGGGAGCAAGTGATGACAAAGAATAGTTTTGCAAGTAAATAAATTGCACCGTCACGACGAAGACACGACTTCTATTTCACAACCGACACAAGATGGACGCTATAAACTGCTTGATTTCTTTTGTTGCGGTTCTACTGAGTCTACCCTGTCTACTTTTGTTACGTAATGTGTTTTCTTCGATAAATAGCACACAAGTACAGCAGCAACTGTGGCTAGCCGGTAAAATCTAAAAATCCTACTCAGTGACTGTGTCAGTATGATATAAAACATGAAATCTTTCATCTTTGAAAATTGAATAATACTTGAGAGACTTTTCCATTTATAAATAGGGATTTTATTTTGTATATATTGAAATTCATTTTACGTTTAAAAAAAAACTTGTTTTTTGACAACTGGAAGTTGGAAATATGCCGGGTTGTTCATTCTTTGACCTTGGTTTTTAAGACTTGTTGAGGGAGTCTGCGGGGGAGAACAAAATATCAAATCTAATCGATCAACACGTCATGCAATCGTATTTTATCTATTTTGCTTTTCCCATCTCGCAAGATATATATTTTTTTGATAATTTTAAGAATTACAGTATTATTATTAACACATCGTGAACTAGCAATGCATGGAAGCGATTTGTTGTGCGATTTTATGTTGATTTTCAACATAACATGGTTTTGACTTCTGAAAACAATCATGTTTTCTTTTGTAAGATGGTTTTCTTGCGTGATTACTCATCGTCATCATGAACCTTGTTGCTTCTTAACTTGTAATATTATTAAGCCAAGCAAAGTATCTCCTCCTTCCTTTTAAATTTAAATTATGTCTACTTTTTACAGTGTGACTTGTGATTGTGAACTATTTGCTTTTGGCTTAATAATAAAATGCTGTTTACGGTTTAAGAAATAGTCAGTCACATCATCCATTATTTTTTTTTTTCAAACAATTTGAAAATAGATCTGCAACAAAGAATTTCATAAATCTCTGGTTTATGAATTCTTCTTTGACCTTGCTAATAGGTACCTACAATTCAATTATTTTTGGCAAGCGGAAACTATTGTTGAACGCGTGACATCCTCAGTTGTCTTTTTTGTTTCCGACGATCTTGAATACCACTTCTCCTAAAGAATTTGACGAACTTCTCTGTTTAGGATTGTTCCATGTCTAAACTAATGCTGTTACTTGTTAGCCGGTCTATCTTTCATCATATCAGCGGTTTGAGCTTTAGGTTTGATCTTAAAAATGATTAGGGAATCGAAAGTTGGCCTTAAAGCGAACGATAAAGAAATCCAAGATTTTTTAATATCATAAAAGCTAGTTTCGACGTTCCGATAGAGAAACACATCCTTTCGTCAAACTTTTCGCTTTTGAGGTAAAATTAACAATTTAAGTCGCGAAACAAATGATTTCAAAAACGTTCGCTTTTAGTCGAACGTTCGATTCGATAATTAGGTAGGTATAATAGGGGCCTTAACTTGACTTTTTAAATCGTTAATTTTGTTGCATCTTATTGTGTATATAATAGGTTTTATGATGAGTAAAGTGAAGTAAGAAATAAAGCATAGTTGTTTTTTGATCGCGAGTAGTTTAACGGACTTATCAATAAAAAACAGGTTGTTTTTTTTATACCGAATTTGACGGAGCAACAAGATTTCTCTATGGCCAGATACCGGAATCTGTAGCAGTGTGAACATTTGATCGGCTTCTCTGTAGTGTTGGTTATTCCATTCATCGGGAATACTTTCATCCGAGATTTTGCATATGAGATTGTGCTCCCTATCAAACCATCTCTTGCTGTTTTCAATTATTCGGCTTGTAAGCCTCCCCCACTAACAGACATACCTATACCATTTAAGTTTGTTAATCGCTAACTGCAATTCATCTATTGTTTTTTGTTTGCTTTTATTGTTTTTATTGATTTTGTCAAGAAAGACAAAATGTTAATTAATAGTACATAATTTATAAATAAATGTATACGTACCTATAAAAGTTTGTGCTTTAACAAAATAATCAAACAAAAATAATCAAAATAACAAAAATAATCAAACCAAGAGTTTCGTCTTGGACGCCTAGTCAAACTTAAAACATCAGAAGCAGATTTCTGATAAATTGTTGATAATAAGCCCTATTCTGCTGGTGAAGCAGACCCGCGGGCCTTAATTCAGCGGATCTTATTTCCCACATTGGAAGGAAACAACGCCCCCAGTGCTGCCCCCCCTGCGACCCCCATGTCTGGCCAACTATAGGATTTGGGGTGGGTGCAAGTACCACGAGTGTTAATGCTTTTTGTGAATGGTCTTATTGCCATTTTGAAAAAGAATTAATGCCCGTGGGTGTTATTTCCTTTCAAAGTGGGAATTAAGACCCGCGGATCTTTATTCCGCGGCCCCAATTTCACACTCCACCTATTCTCCTATTCATCGGGGGGAATTTTACTTGAATTTTCACTAGTTTCTATTCTGCTATTCATGCGATGTAAATGTGGACCTGTAACATTGATTCCCCCCACAAACTTCCAAAAGGTGTTGATTACCCCAATCTCCAACTGAGGTAGTAGGCATTCCTTCGTTCCCAATTAAGACAAAATTAAATTTAATTTTGATATTTTATTTTATCAAAAGTTGACTGTATTATAATTAATTTATATGAAAATACAAAAGTTAGGTTGGAAGATTTAAAATGAGAACTAACTTTTTATGAACTTGAAGTTGATCTCAGTTAAACAAATTGATTAGGTTGAGATTAGCAAATTAAATCCACTACCGGCACTCGATGGTGTCACCATGGGGAGGTGAGAGTAAGAGTTGGTATTCAGAAGTGATTTTTGAGAAAAAACTTGTGGACGCTTGAGTTTTCTTAAACACATGTAACTAGCTTTTAAACATCATGCGTTTAAAACAACTTTCCTTCTTAATAATTGTAATTCTACGACATTTTATTAATTTATGTATTTTCCTTAAAGATTCCAATAGCTTCCAGTAATGACTTTAGTTTGAAGCTGTTTCAATTTTGGATCTCAAAACCTGAATTTCGAAATTTGTTTTTAACTTACATATGTAAATGTATATTCAAAATTACTAATTTGTTTGTATATTGAATATCTGTAATTGCCACAACTTGAAAAAAGAACAAAATATTCCCTTTTTTAATCACAAGGTCAATTCATACGTCGACAACTCATCAATGACGTACAAAATAAATGTTGTCACGATAATAATATCAAAGTGCTTTATATATTGTATGGTATCTTTGTACAAAAAATATTTATGTATCCAATATTCAATATCCTCATGGGGTTCATTCAAAAACTGTCGTTGATTTTACGTTATAATTTGTTTTATTTTTGTAATCTAACTAACTCAGGCAAAAAAAAATATTTTAACATTAAACAATCAACTTTGTTATGTTAGTCATACTGGTTTGAATTCCCGCATCACTTTGGATGACATCATATAAAATAGTTAATTACATTTTACCGATTAAAATGTTCTTCATTTTTCTTTTTAACTACGGAACAGTTGCAAGTTTTCAAATACTTGAAAAATTCCTATTATAAAATTATAATTATTGTTATGAAATAAATTACAACAATATTCATGCAATGGCTGTGTCGATTATCAGTAGAAATCTATTATAATTTATACAAAATTAAAAATAATCGACTTGCTGGCTTCGGACTTATTTTGTGTTAACATATTTTGTTATGTATGGAAAAGAAACACATGGATATGGCTTTTGCAAATATCAATTTGTTAAAAACTAATTTAACTGATAAGTTCTATATTTGTCTTTTTTACGGTTACTGCTCTTATCAGAATTGTTGGATGGTATCACGTCTTTTATGAAATCTTGATATGACAAAAGTTGATTGAATTAAACTTAAAGAGTGAGTGAGTTTGAATGACTCGGCTAAAAATAATGAACTACAATAAATTTCACGGCCATTTATTGGAATGTTTGTATTTGTGTTAATACTTAAATTCAATTAAGAATCTTTCTTAATCCAGGGATGAACAATTTTGCTTTGTTTATAAGTTTCATGTTTAAATTTAATGTTTCATATAATTATCTTCTCCAACGTGCTTTACTGGAAGTTTCAAGTTAAGTTAGAAGTACATAGTAGTTTTCCGCAGTAAAACATGCAAATCGATGCCTTTTTGAGCATCCATTTGTTTTCACAGGAAGAAGTTGCTGAGTTACTTATTAGATGTATGTTTGTATACCAAATGAAAGAGAATAAACAGATTATATTTAATCTCTTAAGCTAATGTGGGTACCCAGCCACATCGGAATCGTAGGGAACGAATTCGCCGACCATGAAGCAAAACTCGCCAGCAGAACCCCCACTTATCTCTTTAATATATGCTCCAAGCTAGATGTCAAAAGGCTTATTGACAATCTTATCCAAAAGAACAATTTGGAGTCCTGGCATAGCAACTCAAATCATTACACCAGCTCAAACACTACCTGCCGAGGACCTATCTATCCAACAACTACTTCCATGGCTATAAATTCTACATTTACTCGACTTAGACTAGGACATACGGTAACAACCCACCAGCACATTTTAAGAAGAGAAGATTTACCTATTTGTTCAACATGCGACTACATCTTCTTCTCGTTTACCATTTTCTTTAAAAAAATTTTTAATTACAATTATTTTTTTAATTTTTGATGTAGAAATAGCATTACTTTTACCAATAAGACTGCATTGTCAATATATCACACTTACTAGGACATCCCCGGAAATCCCCGAATGGATTGTGAAATAAGGTTGAACAGTCAAACATGACATTTCGAGGAAAGAGAATACGAAAAAAGTCTGTCTGTTTGTATCAGCAACTACAGCCTAACCGTCTGAACCGATTTGCTTTAAATTAGGTATATAGAGTTTGTAGATCCATTCCTTAGAGGATAAATTTGAGTTAAAAAGAATGGTAAAATGGTTCGATGCTTAGAGCCTCGTATCGACTACGCGCGGCAAACCATCGAACATTGGCTCACGCTGCAGCCGCGCATAATGGACACCTGGTTGCTGCGCGCGGCAGCTCGAACATTGCCGCGCACGAACATCATTAGCCGGGAGCCAATTTCGATGGATTTTTGTGCGCGGCAAGCGTTTGGCTCGCGAGCAATTGGGACGGTGTTGAATGCTTTTCTATGTTCGTGGTTAAGAAAACAGAACAGAGACTGTTAAAAACAAAAAAAAGTCTGTTCTCGTTAATATCAGTTTATAAATTGGTATTCTGTGTTCGTTTGGTTCCCAAAACAGTGTAAAATAACAAAAAAAATCATAAATAATTTTGTCTCGCAAGCATTGGATCATGTGCCTCGCGCGGCAACTGCGCTACATCACAAAATTCTCAAAATCGCGAACCAAACTTTTGATTTGCTGCGGTCGAAAGTGGCTTGCGCGGCAGCCGCGCATAGTCGATACGCGTCTTAGCGAGTTTAGATAAGTATCCAAAGAATTTTATTTAACAGTGTGTACAATAAGGATTTTAAATTAAAGTCATGATTTAACATACTAACTTTACAGGTGAAAAGCTTTTAACTTTTATGTTTGCAACAGTTGACTCGTTTGATATTCTCTTAAAAGCACATTGGAAAAATTTAATTTTACCAAAATTTCATAAAAAATAGCCTGTGAAAATTAAATATACATACATAAATGCTGTGAATTTTTTATTTGAACACGACCACTTTTCCTCAATTTTATGTTTACAGTCTATAGTTGCCTTGACAATTTGCGGTGCAAACTATGAAAAAATAATTACCTTTTTTTCCTTCAGTAAAGAGAATTACTAGTCAGAGTGTAAAATACAACAATTTTCTAACTGCAAATAATAATTATTTATTTGAAGATTCCATTTATTAATTATATGGGAGTGTTAATATCACACGTTCATAACAAATTAAACGACAAGGTCGTCTGCTGGGGCAAAAAAGAATCGTTTAATTCTCCAACTATTTTATGACATATGGTTGAAGAATCGCGTGAGTTAATGAATTAAAAAAATCTTAAAAAGTTTTTACTTATCATCTTTTTTGACTTATATTTTATAACATTATTGTTTTCTTTGCAGACGAATATGACTATGACTTGGTTGTCATTGGTGGAGGATCTGGTGGCTTGGCTTGTGCTAAAGACGCTTGTGCCAATGGTGCTAAAGTAGCTGTTCTAGATTTCGTGACTCCAACACCAACATTGGGCACCAAATGGGGTATTGGGGGTACCTGTGTTAATGTCGGATGCATTCCCAAAAAACTAATGCATCAGGCAGCTATATTGGGTGAAGGAATTCATGTAAGTTAACTCTTAGAGTAATATTTGTAAAATTTAGTTAAAACAAAATTAATTTTTATTGCAGGAAGCAGTTTCTTATGGTTGGCAAGTAGATAATGTAAAAGAAGTTAAACCAGTGTGGTCGAATCTGGTGCAGTCAGTTCAGAATCATATCAAGTCAGCTAACTGGGTAACCAGAGTCGACTTGAGAGACAAGTAAGTGTTAAGGGGAAATATTTTTTAATAAAATCTGAAAAGAATTAAAAGAAACACTTGATTCTCAGTAGAAAGTATGGTGAATCTTTACCACCGATTCAATAATCGATTCATAGTTGAAAGTTTCATAAATCAATCGTTGTTTTTGTTCTTTTTCTCACGATTTTAATGATCTCAAACGGGCTTAAAACTTTCCCACTTCCCAAAGGATCTGCTTGTGGGTTTTTCTGGGTTAACCTTAGAAAACTTTGGAAAGGCTCCAGGTTTTGAATTGTTCTAAGGTCAACTGAAAGCTCTCCTTTTTAGCGATTTGTATTTTTGCATGTTTTCGACTCTGGCATTCTCCATCTGATCTTATTTATATTCTGACGATTTACCGTTACGACTGACCGGCAATCAATGGGTACGTTCAATGCCCCGACTAATAGTTAGTCGACGAGCTCTGATTGGCAAGATCCCCTCAAAAGTTAGTTCACATTTAGCTGACATTTATAATGATAATATTACCGACTTAAAAGTTCATCTTCAAAAGTTAAGGGAGTAGTCACCTCTTCAATGGTTTCATTTCAACTTAACTTAAGTTCTTAATTGTATTGAACGTACCCAATGAAAGAATTTTTACTCAAAGCGACCAAGCACTTCTTTTGATTGTTGACGTCTCGACATCATATATATAAAGAAGGACTGATATTTTGTTTCGTGGCAACAGCCATGTTTCGAACCGTGTTTTCTAAAATTATGTTGCTTAAATAGTCGTAAGAAGGAACATATCCTTGCCTGAACCGTATATTGACATCAAATGTCTCAGTTATGTTGTTTCCAACCTTAACGCAACAGCTGTTGACATTCTGCATAAGCTGAAGCTGTCATAACCATCCTTGATGTCGATAATCAGAAGGTGTCGACTTGGTTTTCTTAAGTATCTTTCAGTGTATGCCCTAATGCGGATATTATATTAGGTCGATGGTGGCCATTGTTTATTTAAAATGACGCTCACAGCCCAGGATGGATACACTGCTTGGTGCATAATGCTTCTTACCAAATTGAATAGTTCAGTTATAAGGCCATCCGCACCGGAGCGACCTTGTTCAACTTTGTTTTGGAAGCCACTACCCAGACTTCATGTGGACCTGGTCGGCGGACAGTCTTTCTATTGGTTCTCTACGCCAGAACTTGCTGAGAGATTGACTGGTATGCCAGTAACGCCAGCTTTCGTATGCAAAATAATTTTACATTCCATACAAAAGCTGGCATTAGCTCAGACCTTATAAATCTTGATCAGCAAAAGTTTTGACTATCTCTTGTGATTTCCGCTTCGCGATGTCAAAGCATTTCACAGCATCTGTTTGGCATTCTGGCTTTGCTTTGCATGTTTACTCTGACAAAAAAATGTGATCAAAAATTTGTTTTAAATTCAAAGTGTTTATATCAAAATGAGAACAGGTGATTTATATAATAAAAAATTATGTTTAAGATGGGTTCAAAGATGAGTTCCGTTCAACAGTTACTCACTACAAAATGACCAATAAGAAAAGGCAATCCGGCAAGGTTGAAATTTCTTATCTTGCTCCCTATCACTTTACTTACTTCGATCCTTTTATTCTATTTACTAGTCCTAATAATTGCACTAAAAAAGAACCCAACTTTTGTATTCAAACTAAGTAAATATTTGTTTTTTTTTAGAAAAGTGGAATATATCAACGCATTGGGATCTTTCAAGAACGCTAACACCGTCATTGCACGGATGAAGAATGGCACCGAGAAAGAGCTCACAGCTAAAAATATCGTGATTGCTGTTGGTTGTCGTCCCAGGTATCCCGATATTCCCGGAGCAGTTGAATATGGAATCACTAGTGATGATATTTTTAGTTTGGAGAAGGAACCAGGCAAGACATTAGTTGTTGGAGCTGGATGTAAGTTCTTATTAAACAAATTTATATCAGTTAACATTTTTAACAAACAATTGTTTTTTTTTTTTTTTTCTTCCGGCAATCAGATATTGGTCTTGAATGTGCTGGTTTCCTTAAGGGACTCGGCTATGATGCCACCGTTATGGTGCGTTCAATCATTTTACGTGGATTCGACCAGCAAATGTCAAATATTGTTGCCGATGCCATGGTCGAAAGGAACATTCCATTCCTCCGTTCCACCATTCCAAAGTCCGTCGAAAAGACTGAAGATGGACGACTTCTTGTAAAGTACATCAACACTGAAACCAACGAAGAAGGCAGTGATGTCTATGATACAGTTTTGTGGGCTATTGGCCGTAAAGGTCTTATTGAAGATTTAAAATTAGAAAACGTTGGTGTCTCAACTAAAGGTGATAAGATTCCAGTCAACGAAAAAGAAGAAACCAATGTACCTAATATATACGCTGTTGGTGACATTATTCACGGACGACCCGAACTTACGCCGGTTGCTATTCACGCTGGTCGTTTGTTGTCACGTCGTATTTTTTCTGGTGCTGACCAATTAATGGATTACGAAAACGTAGCCACAACTGTGTTCTCACCTCTGGAGTACAGTTCTGTAGGTCTGAGCGAAGAGAATGCCATTGCTAAGTTTGGCGAAGATAATATTGAAGTATACCACGGATATTATAAACCTACTGAGTTCTTTGTTCCTCAAAAGAGCGTTAGGTATTGCTATCTTAAGGCGGTAGCTGAACGTTCCGGGGACCAAAAGGTACTAGGCCTCCATTACATTGGCCCGGTTGCTGGTGAAGTTATGCAAGGATTCGCTGCAGCAATCAAGTAAGTTACACTTATAGTCTATATATATACAAAAGTTATGATAAATATTTAAATTATAGGTCTGGACTTACTATTAAAATCCTTTTAAACACCGTTGGAATTCATCCCACAACCGCTGAGGAATTCACTCGTCTGGCAATCACCAAGCGCTCTGGCTTGGACCCTACCCCTGCTTCCTGTTGCAGTTAAGTTGTCTGTTGCACGTCACACCAACATAATATCATCATAAAAGGGCAGAAGTTTAACTCTCTAGCTCAATGGCTACATAACTTTCTTCACCAACGAATAACAAAAAACAAAAAAATATTTCTTTCCTTAAAAAAACAAAAAGAAAACTGTTCTGTCTGTTTGTTTATAATGTTTTACAAAAGAATGTTATATAATTTCTATTTAGTTAAGTAACATAAATATAAACTATAAAAAGAAAATTTAATTTTCAATAGTTCACAAATAGATAAATGGACAAGGGAATTCATAACTTAAGCACCAGTATTTGAATTATTTTTTATATCGTTTCATTAAAATGGCTAAAAAATGTCCAACTAAATTTAATTTGTTGTTTCTATTGTAATGGATTATCATCGACAACAAAAATTTACTTAACTTTTTCTGCTGAACTCTATTTTAAATTAATATACTCACAGGCACGGAAACTTGGAAAATTATATACCAGTATATGAAGGTAGTCCAGAAAAGTGTTTATCCCTTCATTACATTTCCGTTACAAGAAAAGAGGTTTGTAGTCGATTAACACCGCAGATATTGTGGCTTTCATGCAGGCTTTTTAAAGGTATGATTCCGAAGGAAGTACTGTGTTGACTATCTTTGATAATCGATTAAATGCAACGCGATACGTTCAGCAGATCCTTCAGGGGCCCGTATTGACCTAAATGGGATTCATAGGAGAAGATCAGTTTCTTTTAATGCAAGATAAAGTGAGACCAAATCACACACGTTGAATAGCAAAAATTACGAGTAGCCAAGTTTCCGTGCCGTTGAGTGTATTTTACGGTTATTGAAAACGGCGTATTTGGACGTATCTCGAAAGTCGAATACATAATTTTGGAAATATTAAAAAACAATTTAAAAACAAAACCACAACCTGTTGTAATATTTGATCAAATCGAATACAAAAATTGTACAAAAGTACAATTAGAATACATTCTAAGTTTCTGGAGTGTATTTGTTGTTGAATTATTACCGTTGAATGCATATATAGATTAGGAACCTGATTGCTGATATCGATTTTTAACAGGCTTTTTTCGAAGTCAAGAAGTAGAAGGTTTTGCGATCAAGATTCTCACAAATTTAAAGAATATTGGAATTAAAGCACTAGGTTATGCAGATGACTTAGCACTAATTCCCATGCACCTTTAGAGAATAAGTAGATAACGCTTTATCCATTATTAATATCTGGCTTGATTCTCAAAGTCTCAACCCGCAAAAAATAACCAGTAAAAAAAAGTACAAGTGGGCTTTCGTCTCTTTCGTTTTATATTTTCGATAGCTCTTTTTTGTAGGATTAGTGTATTGACGGCGAATGTTTTTTTTTGGTTAGTGTTTTGTTGCATCAAAATAAATAAAAATGTGAGTTTTATTAGGTATATATATTTTTTGGATCAAAAATAAAGAGATAAATAATAAATTATTTCATAAACGTTCTTGGAAATCAACTTAACTGGATTATAAACATAATAGAAAGAGCAAAAAAAAAACAGTTATATGCTTGCAACAGGATATGCGTTAAAACCAAATCCAAGTCCTAAAATTATCATGTGAGATGAGAAGACCGAAATTGACATGATAGTTTGGTTTGGACAAATGCATTAGACAAAACTATTCACCTTAAAACAATGACCAAGATACAAGGAATGACCTGTATCGGTACTACTTACGGAAACTATACTCAACCTTAAACCAATTAATATTTGTGTACAAGAATCAGCAGCAAATAACCCTGTTCTGGTGGCAGATTCTATATGAAAAAACGATCAAGCGGTTTCGTCTGTGGGAACGATTTGCTTAAACAGTTTACTCTGAAAATAATTTTTCACATACGAAAACTTTTGATGTTTTTTTCATACCGAATCTGCCCTCTATTAAGTCAAGCCAAATAAGAAATGTACTAAATATACGGGAAAAAATGTATCAGAGTACATAATTGCCAAGTTAGACTTTGATAAACTATTTGAAACCTCTATTTACAGCAGGAAAAACTGACAAGATAACCAACCACCATATATTGAATCGACGATAACCATTATTGCCGAAGCTACTTTCAAATATCTCCGGATAGCTCAATTTCTTATAGGATTCCACATTCGATCTTTTTCTATTGTAATTTCCTGGATCGCCGACGCGTAGGAAGCTGATCTGGGAGTGTTTTTAAAAAAATGGGAGCTTTTTGTAATTTATTAATCTTAATAGCTAAAAACCCGATGAAAACGACGGTGTAAATAATTTATTTTTCGTGAGGATTGTTGATTCTTTAAAATGAGTGTTTTTGTTAAAATTGTTAAGTTAAAAACCAGATTTTTTATGAAGGTACAAAATTTCAAAAGACAATAATTGATAACTCTCTGCTACCACTCTATTGTGTGGGACTTTAACACCAATAAAAGCACCTTAAACTACCATGAATGGAAATGCAACTTTGGTGTTCTTTGCCAGCTAATCGGTAGACAACTGACATAAGGTTCCCACGACCATTTCACATTTTTTTCTATCCAACAACTTTTGATCATTGTAAAACGTTCCAGTGATTGCATTAATGCAGAAGTATTAATATTTGTCTTCTGAATTTCCGAAAAAGCTTGTTTCCGGCTAAATTTGAAATAATAATAATAAAGTTTAATATATCCGGTTTGGATTTCCAAAAAAGTTTAGTTTTAACAACTTATTGTGTTATCTAAGCTAAGCATTCCCTCAAACACAAGCCCCATTTTTCGTTGTTTATTGTGGTTCGCATATTAAGTAAACAAAAAATGTGGTGAAGCTAATTTTGGTATTTGTCTCTGCTTAGTCAGTTTTTATAAAAATGATCAATAAATGGCTTTAATTGTTTTGTTCCGGAAGTCGTTTGCCAGCCAAACCGTTGACATCTAAACGGAAATATAGTTTCCACGACCTTTCAACAACGTGTGAGCCATGTAAATCGTTCCAGTGATTGCAGAAATACAGACGCATTAAGATGTGTCCACCGAATCTCCAAAAAATGTTCAGATTCCGGTCAAAATTTAAAATTAATTTTTTTTTGTTTCCGGTTCGAATTTCAGATAAGCTTTAATATAATAACATCGCCTAAGACATAGACCCAAAAAGTTATAATTTAATAACAAGCCTAAAACATAGACCCAAAAACTGGCTTTTATTATAGAGAAGATACTTAAAAATAGATATGTGTATGTATATGTATGCTCACTGTGGATTCCAAAACGGCTGAACGGGCCTGAATGAAATTTAGCTGATAGATAGGCTGGAATAGGAAAGAGTCAACTTTGTATCCTGGGAAAATGTTAAGTGTTCATGGGCTACTTTTTAAGCCGGAACAATGCACGGTTTCTATGGGAAGGCATAAAGAAAACGTTTTGAAAAAAAAGTTGTGGGTCATGGGACCCTCGACAGAAATTAAAAAAATTAAAATTTTTGACATCGTATGTTTTCCGGACCCTTTAAAAGAAGTAGGTTTAACTGAAGCACCTCAAAGACAAGTTCAATCCAATCCCAACTGACAAAATCACAACCTTGAAAATCCCGAACAGTACACCTATACGAAATGAAAATCCCGAAATTTTGTATGTTAAATAATTCTTTCTTTTCCCTCGAAATTATAAACGAATTATTACTTTTTTGGTATTAAACTATTCGGAATTTTGTCAGTCGGGATTTTATCATTTAGGAATTTGGTAGTCGAAATTTTGTCTGTCGGGATTTCGGTAGTCGGGATTTTGGTTGTCGTGATTTCGGTAGTCGGGATTTTATCAGTCGGGATTATGGAAGTCGGTATTTCGTGCTCGAGATTTAGACTCGGAATTTGCGTTGCTCGGATTTAGTCAGTCAGAAAAAGCATAATCAGCATCCCCTATTGCAAGTTAATAATGCGATGATGTGCTTGCTTCACCGCAGTTCCTCCCAAAGATTAAAAATCTTTCTTAATCTTTGCTTATTACTTCATTGCTTGTGTTTTGTGTTGTAGTTGTACTTGTGCCTTGTCCTTCAACTTGAGAACCCGAACGAAAACGAAGTCTAACGAGAAAATACGAAAAGCGCGACCGACAGACAAATCGTTGCGCTATTTTATATTTAAGTCCCTCTAAAGAAGTTTCAATTAAAAAAAACGCTCTGTATCCGCTCTTCGTTGCAGTGTGAATATGCAAAAAAACAGAAACAAATATTCCAGATATGTATAAGTATACTATTTTATCCTCAATCAATACCACAGCTCCGTTAATGAGGTTATAATCAAAACAAGGTACAAGGCCCAAAAAGTTTCTAGATGCTCAAAACTGTAGATCGTCAAGAAAGACAATTCAGGGAGATGAGAGGGCCGTGGGCTATTAAACTATGGGGGCTCCGTCCTTTGTTTGAGTCCTCTATGCAATTTTAACTGTGGGATAAATACAGGGACACCTATCAGGAAATATCGCATGGGTTGGATGCCGCTTAAAATTACCTAATCATTAAAGAATGACAAATGATCTAATAAAAAACAAAGCTAAGGTTAATCGCGTTATAAAGATTTTATTTCGAAAAAAGACCATCCAAACAATTTTTTGTGAGATAAGTTCATAAAAAAAACTCCTTGGATGGTGTTTCTTCGGTGAGATAAGTTCATACAAAAAATTGTTTGGTGGATTTTTCTTCGTAATAAAAATCGATGTGTGTATGTATGTTCCTTATGGACTTTGGAACGGCTGAACAGAGTTTGATGAAAGTTTTCAAATTAGCCCAGAATATAATCCCCTTAAACCATAACCCGGTCCGGAAACTCATAAATCGTACTCATTAATTGCGACGCATCGTTTTATCACTATTACTCGTGAGTCGTGAGTCGTGAATCATATTAGACAACTTCCCAGGAGAGCAAGCTTTCGCCATACAATCATACTTTTTATTTTAATAAGAGTTGCTATTTATAGAGTTGTGTAAAGATCAGCATACTTTAGAATACTTTAATGATGTTAAATAAGTTTTAAATAAAAAAAAAATATTCTCTTTCTATAAATTATATTTTTTTCCGTTTTATTAACAATAACATAATTAATATCGATCACAAGTCCTTCATTTATATCTTAAATATTATTATTTGTTTTTAGTTCTTTAATGTCTTCAATCGTTTCTTTTTTTTCAAATTTGTTCTTAATTTAAATAATCATCCATACACTTTTTCTTTGTTGTGTAAACAAATCAAATACAAAAAATTGTTATTACCCAAACAAAACACAACACAGAATGGAGCCGTCTGTTTGCCAAAACATATTTCTTTTAATGTGTGGAAGGGCAAGGGATTTTGTGAAAAATATGGGAACGTTTTTTTTAATGGAATCTATTTACAATCATTTTTTATTTTGTTATCAGTTGACATCTCCTAACATTTAAAAACTTTACATGCTAATATTATGTTTTAAGAATTATAAAATTAGTAAAAACAATTTAAATTAAATTACATTCTAAAAAAAAAAAGTGTTTTATGTACCACTAAATCGGCTTGTAAAAATCAAACCCAATCAAAAATAATAATTTAAATATTATAATAATACTATATATTTTTTTCTATTTTTCTATTTTCACTTTTACAATGGCAAATCAAAATCAATTAAAAATATTAATTCTGTTTGTTTAACTAAATTTAAAAAACAAAAAACCTAATTGAATACTAAAAAGAAGACACTAGAACATAATAATGTATTGCCTCAGGATGCTTATAACATAAATTGGTTAACTAAAGGTTAACATTAAAAAAAAAAGAATAAACCAAAAGACCAACAAAAATACATTTCTTTGTTTTGTTTCCTGTAATATCTTCTTTAAAAATTTTAAAGTATTGTTTTCCAAAATACTGTCAAAAATTAAGTTTTTTTATTATTTTTGTTATTTACTTTTTGCTCTCAGTTTATTTTTCATTTGTATAGAGTTTTTTTTTAATTTTAATTATAATAATTCCTTGTTAACTACGAATCTCTTAAAACTTATAATACTCTAAATTTTTTTTTTTTTTTATTTTTTGTTTCATTTTGGTGTCAAAGAATCTTTCTAAACAACTTGTAAATTTTTTATTATAAACTATAATTTTAATTTATTTTGTTTTATTTGGTTACTTAAGGTTGCTTTTGTGTTCTTATTAGGTACATATATATATATCATGAGGAAAAATGACGAGGAAGGAGAAGTGACTTCTTAGATGTTTTGTTTAGGTAGGTACATCAAGAATATCTGTTCCGCCACCGTATTGCTTACCAACAGACACAAGGAATAGGAACGCCAGCGCCAAAAAGCTCGATCCAAAGAGATCACCCAAAGCGGTTAAGTATGGGATGGCAGAATTGTCGGGATCGATCTTCCACTTCCACATTGCATGAATTATAATATGAGCTAAATACAAGAGTAACGATACCTAAAAAAAAAAGAAAGTATAAATTAAATATATTTTTAAAATTAAATGATATTTTTAAAATTATTTTGTGCATTACCTGAATTAAACTCGCACAAAGGTACGCAAGAATAAATGGTAATGTTATCGTTGATTCAGACATGTGAATATAATCAGCTGCAAATATGAAACATATCTGACCAGGAATGGACAGCATGAGAAGGATTCTTGCAGATCTAGCATACGGAACTGTGAAAAATATTAATTTAAATAAATTTTGCAACTTTTTTTTAAGACTAATAATTTATTTACCTCCTTTGAAAAGTGCTTTCCATGGCCACTCAAAAATTTTGGCATGTGGTGGAATAATACCGATAATTGAACTCTGATGAAGCATTGTAGAGATTTTACTTGCTTGCACTGAAACCAAATTACCACCGATGCCGTTGATAATTGGTTGAAATACAACAAAACCATAAAAGACATCGACAGAAGCATCAAGAACTAAACCACCAAAGCTGCAATAACAAAAAAAAAAAAAAATAAGTCAGTTAAATTTGGTTTCTATAAATATGAATAGATTTAGAAGTATAATAAAAACCCCGTCAGCAAAAGAAAAACCCGTTTGGATGACGTGCTGATACAGCAAAACAAAAAAGATACTAAGCGATGCCTCAGCGGGAAATTTTACTGAACTCTACCAGCAGGTGAGGAGATGAGAACACTCTTGGGTTCTAAAGAAAAAGAAGTAAGCTTAGCAAAAACACGAGGATTCAGACAAGGAGATGCACTGTGTGCGAATTATTCAACAACATTTTGGAAGGCATCGTTCAAAACAAGTGTTTTTATCTACGAGAATACATCTTTCAAACCAATATAAAAGTGTTGCCATACGCTGAAGACACTGATATTATTGGAAGAGCAACGAAAGATTTAAACGATACTTTTGATCAAGAGGAGGAACCTTAAGTAGGTCTAGTGCGGTATTGGATTTTAAAACAAATGTGCCTTCACGGTACAATTATACGAAGGTTCGATTCGGATAGGCAGAAAATCAAAAGAGTTTTTCAAAATAACATGATATTATAATAGAGAACTTAAGTTGTAGGTAAAAGTATACGTATTTAACGACTTCAATGGTTGCGTCATTCACAATTGAGTTCTTTTTAGACAGCAATATAAAAAAACACTTTAAATGTAAGCCTTGACGCAAAAGCTTTCACCCTTCTGTTCCATAGCTCCTAAAAAATACCGGACACCATCATGTCTCTCTCACGTGTTTCGTTCAGAAACTATAAGTCAGATCAAACTTTGAAATCTTCTTGAAGTATTTATGTACACTGAGTTACAAAAAAAGTGGCGCACATTGAAATTTTGCAACATTTTGAAGTAACTTAAACAAATAAACGTTTTTCTGGTACAGTTTTGTTTATTAACATAAAAGTAAGTCATTCATGTAATAAAAAACGAAAAAATAGGAAGAACTTAGAAATAAACCATAAATTAAGGAAAATGGGCATAAACTTCAAAACTTTAACTTTTACATTTTTTTTTTTTTTAAACTAGTCCTTGTTTCTTCAATAGTGGGTATTGCCTCCACGAACATCTAATAAAGCTTTAATTCGCCTGGGCATACCTTGGATAAGGTTGTCAAATAAAAGTCATCAATGATATTTCAAGAGTTTGTAAGTATCAATTTTTTCGAAATTTTTATATCTTGCAGACTCAACCTGAAAGTTGAATTTTCTTAGCGGCTTTGAGATTTTGAGAATTTTCGTCATCAACTTTTAAGTGCGTTCAACTCGTTTATTAATGCCTGAAGTTTGCTACGAGAGTTTAACAAGTCCATAAACCTGCTGTGCGAACGAAGCGAGATTTTTTATTTATTTAAATCGTTCGCTAAAGGAGTATAACTAATAATCGTTCGAAAGAAGAAACTTCGCCCAATGTATGCAAAGAAAACTTTTTAAGGTCTGTCGGCATGGAAGTTTTCGTGTACTACACCTAAAGGTATGCAGCAGAACATTTGGAATTTCTTCCTACGAAATTACGCCTACAAATATGCAATTTATACTATAAGTTATTGTACTGTACATGAAAAATAATCACTTACCCACTAATACACAACGCCGAGAGTACAGGAATCCAGCCATTTGTTAGAATAGGACGAGTGTATTTGTTTTTATATACAATAACTACCCAAACCGGTAGAAGACAAAGGTAGACTGCAATAACAGCGAAAGTAATCCATAGGTGGGTATCTGTAATTAAAACAAAAAAAAAACGGTAAATAAATTTGAAACAATATAAATCAATTTAACTTACCCAAATGATCATAGAGAAGAGATGCTATAAATGAAAGTACACTAATTGAAACTACATCACCGATTGACGCCGCCAAAGGAGTTGCCAAATTGTCCGGATTTAATCGAAATTTTTTAGATAATAACACCACAGCCACCAACACAAAATCTGTAAATAAAAAAAAAAAATATCTTCAAGATTCATATTTACAAGTATGTAATTATGTAAAACTACTTACCTAAAACAAAGCATGAAGAGGTAGCAGTAAACATACTCGAAGCAATCAACAACATGGTATGAGTAAAGTCGAACTTTCCATTCATGGCAGCACCAACTGAGATGGCAAATAATGAAACTAGAAAGGACGCCACAATCGCCTGAACCTGAACTAAAGCTATATTGCCAACAATCATCTTGATTATTTCTTTGCGTAAAGCCATATTTCCGAGGTTGGATTGAGTCGAGAGTCGAGATGCTAGGCACATATCTAGATTTCCTTTTAAGCCAAGAAGCGCAGGAACCAGGATAAATAGTTGCGAAATTGACTTGAACACTTTCCATTTCTACAAAAAAAAAGTAAAAGTGAAAATATATTGAATAAAAAAATATTTTAAAATATTAGGAGAAGCTAAATTTAAATTCAAACGATTTTAGTTTTGGTAAGTATTTCTTGTATATGAAATTCTATTTATATGTTTCTTTTATTTTAAAGAAATTCAATTTAAACAACAACTAATACAAACCTCCAATGTATACTTTTAGTTTTGATACAGCATCCTAATATTTGAATAGAAATACCCTGATTGAGTGGCTCTGACTGCAAATTCTTTTAGATGTGCGAATCATGCTGATTTAAAATAAACATAAACCTTCATTTTTGATGATGTAAGGATAACACTTCTAAAAGTATCCGAATGCTCCAAATACCTGATACTTGTATTTGATAGGAAATTGATATGGAAATTGAACATCGGAGAATTAATCCTTCTCCTTAGTCTATTAACACATGCAGTAGAGTTTTTGTTAACACTGAGATTCTGTTAAAATGGAATCCTTGAAATGGAAACAACCAATTTGCCAAGTAAAGGTTTAAAACTTAGAACTTTCAGGAGATACTGCTAAACATTTGGTAAGTGATCTTAAATTTAAAGTGATATTTTAAATCATGTCAAGGTCACAGTGAAAATCAGAGAAACTCATTTGCAGTGAGTGAAATGTCGAGGATGAATATAAATAAAATCGAATGATTGGAAACCTTATCATGGAACTAAATGATGGTAAGATGCAGAATTATTATTTTAATTTAATAATTTGTGCACATTTAATGAACTATTATGAAAACCCTTTTTACAATTTGACACAGTGCGAGCGTTTAGGAAATTTTGATAGAGTTTTAAAGGAAATACAGGTGCACGTTGTTTTTGAATGTCTAAACATTATAATTGAGTGAAAAACTGAGCTGGGTGGAGCTTTTCAAAATGGCATAGTGTGACTAAAAAAAGAATGTACTTAGCAAAATGTCCGAAGTTGAGCTCTAGACTGAGTTTAGGTTGCATAATGCATTCCTTACAGTCACAATTTTGTCTGAGTGACACTTATATTTCCGTTAAAGTGCTATCTCCTGAAATGTTTTTAAAATTTTCTGAAATGTTTCTTTGGTTGGGATACATCTTAAGTGGAAAACATTTCTTATATCGTCGAAAGAAACTTATATGTATTTCGCAAAGGTTTTGGTGACCTCAAATATGTTGTAGTTAAACAGAAGTTGGTCATTGACACACTAAACCTGTTTAGATTCTTCGACGCAATTGTCCGTTGATAAAAAAAGAATATTTTTTATCACCAGAATTAATTTTTAAGGACTTGAAATCTCTCAATACAACTTGTATTAAGCGGTTCCAAATGTAATTTATAATCGAATTTCAAAAAAACAAAAGCTTCAATAACACCGAATGATTAAATTTTCAATAAGAGAGCTAAATTCAGAACTGTATCAAATGGTTTTGGTTTAAGGATTGGTTCCAGTTCTCGGTGAGATAAACCATCAAATCACGTGTGGATCTATTTTAATTAATTCTTAAGCTAATAGTGTGATAGTGTTTCCGTAACCTTGTAAAAAAGAGTTATAAGTGCATCGGTTCGCTATTTTGAAAGCGGAAAAGATTCAATTTTTAGAGACGGGGCTGAAAAGAGTGCAGTAGAAAAGAACAGATGTAAAAGCTCACGCAATGGTTTTGTCAGCGTGAAAGAACCACTTTTTTCAGAATAATGGGTGGAATATTATTCGAGACAGCAGATTTGTGTTACGTGGGCGAAAGAAGATTCGATTCATTCAGTTTACTGTCATTGCTGTATTTTTAACCGTAATTTTTATTTTTATTCGTAATTTTTATTTTTATTTTATTTTTCATTTTGAAATTTCGTCGAATATGACGGAAACACGTCTTCTTAGCCTGCTTGAACTTATTCATGTTTTTCTTACCCCCAGTTTCACAGTCAGAGTTTAAACTACGATTTTGGTTTAAACTACAGAATTTACAAGAACTAAACTGCAGTTTAAGGTTAAACGATCACTGTGAAACTGGGGGTTAGTGAGGTCGGACTAGTGGCCAGTCTTTTCAGCTCTGGTTATTTGTAAACATTCGTTATTTCAGTTGTTAACCATAGTTTATGTATGTGTTTCTATGGTTACCAGTAAATGGTTAATTTTAACCAGCCTAAAACAACGGCAAATTACTTCAATCTACCTGATTGCTGCTCTATTTACTGCACAAGTAACTATCGAGGAAGGGAAGTGAGCATTTTAAGTTCCTAAATAAACCATTGAGAACATCCCAGTTGGCATTCATCTATTGCCAAACAGTTTTCCTTTGGTTCTTTCCTTTACCTGGATTTTTTTTTGCCCGAGAAGTATGACACATTGGTCGGATGTATATTGAAACAATTATCACGATAAATAAATTCATAAGAATGAGAGGCAACGTAAGAGGATGAGAGGCAACGTAAGGCAACGTAACGACCTTTGAATAAGAAGTCCTTCGTTCTAACTCATTGACGTACTAGATATGGACCGCCAGTCGGTTGAAATTTTCATACAAAGAGCCAAGAAAAGTTGTTCCATCTTAAAACAGCCTAAAAACGCCATCATCTTTTAGTGTTAAATACGAGTACTAATTTCGTCATTAGAATTTAAATGAAAACGATAATATATTCATTTGTAAGTAACTCATGGCATAAGGAGTGGATGTGTTTTGTAAAATAAAAGTAGTTTGATAATAATTTCCACCAAAATATTTCAATAGTAAATAATTAATTAAAAAAATCATATCACTGATATGCAGATTCCCTGCTAGTAGTTGATGGCGCCCCTAGTTATGTTGGAACACGCGTGAAGTTGGCTACTGGCGGTCCATACCTAATACGTCAATGTTCTAACTATTCTCCTTCAGCTCTCCCAAACCTAAACTAGTCCTAAACTTCATATACACTGAAATTATAAAAAAAACACTTACCTCGACTCTGCCCAAAATGATGCCAGCCCCGATTGTGCCGATACCAGCCAAAAAGAATGGTATCGACACTTGCACCAATATCGTCGTCCATTTTTCTTGTTTCACACCAGGACGGTTTAATGCTTGTTTTTCATCAGCACAACCTGGAATACCAGCACTACTGCCACCGCCGCCGCCATCATTACCACCGCCTGCACCGCCCCTATCCGATCCAGGATCAGGTTCTGATGATGCTATTGACGTCGTGATGATTGAGCTTAGTGAACCAGTTGTCGAATGTGGAAGACCGGACAATTTGTCATTGTCGGTGTCTGTAAATAGAAACAAAAAATCTATTTTTACTCATTGCATCGAAAGTAGGGTCACTAATTATAAATCTTCACCAGCACATGCAAATATAAGCAGAAGAATAGACAAAAAAAAAATTGCAAGTAAAAGAGATCAACATACCTACCCCATATTATTCGAAACATCAGTCAAATCTTATGACCGTTTTTATTGTTTTTTGTTACAAACAAACCAAAGCATTATAATTGTTTTAATTATAAAAAGGATGTAAACGCATATTAAAAAAATCAAATAAATATTTAAACTTTAAATCAGGCTCCAAAGAAACAATTAACTTACGAATAACGATGTAGGTCATTAACTCATAAGGTTAAAATGCTTTGTAAAAGGAATTCCAGTCTCACTTTTAAATGTTATACATTGTTGTTTTGTGAATGAATAAAATGAAAGTAATATTTTTTTACGAAAACAAGTATATTAATCTTATACTTTGAACGTAAATTTAAGATGCTTAAAAAGTGTGTCGCATTCTTACAATAATATAAATATTTGTATACAGAAACTCGAGTCATCTTTAAGTTTGAGGGAATATCCTCTTGTTAGGCTTAAGTTAAGTGGTTTTTAAATGCATGCTTTTAAGGCAAAACCCCAATGTAAGAAATTTTGCCGTACGAAATGAGTGAGTACCAGGAGTTCGTATTAAGCGCACCTTCTTCTTCTTCCTCGCTATTTCATACGATGATATGATCTCTAAAGGGATCACCTCTTTCCAACTTCTCCCCTTCACCAACTGTTGTGCTTGTGGGGTTTGTCGGGTTGACTTCAGAAAATGTCGGCAAGCTTCCCGGTTATGGATTTTTTCATCATGTCTGAGGCCAACTGAACGCTGGTGCTGCTGCATTTGTTTTTTCCAGAAATTCTTGGGCCTGTCTCTCTTCTGCGATTGTTTAGTTTAGTTTAATGTACTAGAACGTTGTATGAAAGTGCCTTTTGGACGGGATTCTCGGCGTCTCTCTTAAGTACATGACATAAAAAGAATTCGTATAGTGCGTATATTATGTCGCACTGCTGAGTTTCGGCAAATGTCCGTTCACATTTGCTTCCGTACGTAAAGGGCGCTACATCACGCTACATAGAGCAGTTTATTTGACAGTCGGCCAGACACATATTATGAGATTTTCTTGCGTTCGTGTCCAACCAATATGGACAAATCAATGAATTGACGGCACTTAAGGAAACATGAAGCAGAGTTATGACGTTCTAGACATTTATGTAGAGAGCTCTTTATGTACGAATTTCAAAGTAAACGAAAGCTTGTCGAAACTGATGAAACCGCCATTATTGATCTGATTATATGGTATGGATTTCTTCTGTTTGCTTGGTGTTGTCCGCAAATTTTTTTTTTAGTATAGTTAGACCTTGAGGAGAATGGCCACTTGTCTCCATGAGATTATAGAACAACACATGAAAGAGGAGGTGCAAGAAGAAGTTTTTTTGCAATCATGCAACCAAAAATGCCATAATGAAATCACTTGAATTAATTTGCAATAATTTAAAATCAGTAAATTTATTTGAAATCAATGCAATCATAAAATTTTTAAATCAATTTAAATACTGCTTGAAATCACCTAAAATCTTATGAAGTCATTTTAAATATAGCAATCATTGAACCCCTTGAGTTATTTAAGGGTTTCAGATATGAGCTCACACAAATATATGGAGTAGAACCTCAATATTGGGGGTTCAAAAAAGAAAATTCTCATGGTTTCACCAAATTTAGAGAAATCAATTTCATTACAGTCCCGCTTTATTATTATTATATTTGCCTATTTATGATTATGTTCATCACAACCTGATTCAAGTTTTCGCATTCGCATTGAATTTGAATTTAGTGATTTAAATCATTGGATTCAAAATGATATTAGAACTAAGCACGTTCAAATCCCATTCATTTTGCATTCACTGACAAATCAATGAATTCAAAATGAATTAAGAATTCAGAGCTTTTTAAATTTCTATAATCAATAAAATCAATCAGTTCAAATGGCCTCCTGGATTTAAAATGTTTAGTTGCCATTCTCTATAAAATTAAATTTTATACAAAAAAAAATTAAAAATTCACTGAATCCAAAATTAATGGGATTTGAACACGCTGAATTGTGAATTCATTTTTGAAGTCAGTGATTTAAATCACTAAATTCAAAATAAATGATAATTCAACTCTTTGCAGTGTGCATTCAAATGAATGCAATCACTAATGATCTCTTTTTATATCTCTGTTGAATGATACCTAATAACAAAAAGTAGATATACACCAGTGATGAGTTCTACAGAACCATGTCTAATCCTAATATCACCAACAAACTCGTCCAGCTTTATGCAGAACGACATTCGATAACACCCCCATATCTGCATCCAATTTTGCAAACGGCAATAAAGGATTTAGACAAGCATATGCTGCTTGTATTCATGGTTCACAATGTTGGGTCAAGTATAGTTAAACAAAACTTTCAAAGACTTGCAAATATGACAAGGCTACCAAAACCTTGTGTAATAAACAGTGGTGACAAAAGTTCAGCCATATTTTGTGATCAATAAGAACTTCACAAGGTACACAAACTATGAGTGTAAATTGACGCGGCTGTGATGATAATTCACAAAATATTAAAAGGAGGAAGATCCAAGGAAGCTTTCCTTCAAAAATAACATCACAGAACGGAGACGGGCTCAGCTGTTATTAGATAACATCAACCGCGAATTTCATAAAATGTTGTCAAATCAATAACATAAACAGGCTTAGCAAATTAAAACATCTAGCATAAGGAACTCCAAAATCACTTTAATTTCTTTATCACTGAACGGTCAAAGACCAAGAGGTTTGTTGATATTTTTTAAGTTTCAACTGACGAACCTCACGAGTTGATCATAATCTCATTCAAAAATAAAGAAGAATACATGTGCCCAAATATCGCTTCAAATTCATATAAAAAATATGTTGTTTTTTTTTTACCTGTTAACAAATATTCCTTACAGCATGACGTTGTAAATCGACTTTTGTACACACAATTTGACGTGACATGAGCTCTCCTTATCAACTCATCTACTAAATCATAACAGACCGACTGAACTTTATGAGCACTCATTAAATTGGATTAACTGTAATTTATATACCATAAGCGAATTCGAATGGTGATGTTTTAGCACAGACTTGTTAACTAATACTGGAGTGGAGGTGAATCGTCAACTTTCCACCCATCATCTTTATTATCAAAAATAAAATAGAAGATTCAATAACAAAGGCTCGAATGTTATCGCTAATCAATTATGTTATGAGTGTGCCTTAAGTAAATTAAATAGAAATACAAGACAGGAAAAACTATTTTTTGATATTCTAATTTTAAATATTATGTGTACACTGTACCTATATATATTTTTAATGTCGTGTGTAATTTATTTTTAATTTTGTTATTTTTTAAGATGATGAGAGTAATGACATTTTGTGTTTATAACAAACAAGATTGCATGCACATATACAGGGTGATTCGCAGAAGATGTCGCCAAAAATTATAATTGTTTACATATGCTTTGCAGTTTTTTGAAAGCTAGAAATCCATACTTTTGTTTTATTTTTAATTCATCAGTTTCTTTAATAAATAGTTAAAAAAATAATTTTCAATTTTTTTTAACAAAAACAAGATTCAAACGGATTTTCCTCAAATTTTATTTTGTTCATGGTATAATCGTATAACGATAATAATGATTCTTTCAAAATAAATATCTATGTTTGTTATTATAATATCAAACAAAACAAAAATATTCGTTTCCTTAGTCACAGCCATACAGCATTCACCTCTGGTGTATTTGATTATTTTTCTTATCATCGGACTAAATTCCGCAATTAATTTGTTGTCGGAGGCAATCGGAACATACACAAAGCTTACAATCGCCATTCATCGCATGAATTCACTGCGCGTTAATATAATTTTGACATTTTCGACGCATACTTTAGTTTTTTTCGGAGGCATGTCCGATTAATCAGTCGGAACGGTTGCCATTAATATAAAATTCGTACATTTATTACAAATCGGAGACAATTTTCCTCCGATCAGTTACGATCATAGGGCTGATTACATTATGGGAAGATGCTATAATTTTTGCAAATGTCAAAGTAGAATAAATTGCAACATTGACATAAATTGTCATAATTAAAATATAGCGCCATTTCCAAAAATTATATCATCTTTCGATAGCGTGATGACTTGTTGGACAACAGAATAATCATCACATTTGTCATTTTCTATATTAGTTGGATTCTTAATTCTTTAATATTTTGATATGTAAAGGTCAATTTTGTTTTCTGTACGTTTTTAAATAACGAAAACAAAAATTGTATTTAATTACGTCAAAGTTTATTTAAATTTGTTTTAAATGTTTGTGTAGAAAAATATTTTAACAAGAACTATTCAGTATCTAAAACATCTTGATTTAAAAATAAAATACGAAAAAAGATTTTTCGATATTTTAAGTGTTGTTTTAGAATAATTTAAGATTAAATTTTCAAAAAATTGCATCTTCTTCCTAAACCGGGGAAAATATACCTCCTCACTTTTTATTTTAGTCTTGTTTCTCCCTTACCTAGCATTTATGAGTCACCCTTTAAAAAGAATATTTTAGCACAATTAAGTGATGAAAGATTATAAATTTACTATTTCTGAACGAAGTTCATGAGTTAGATAATATTAAATATTTATAAAAAAAAATATTCTATGATGTATTTGTTGGTTTATCATATAACTTTAAGGTGATGGATTATATGACTTTGCAACACGATATCGCACAAAAATAATCAATTTAAATTGACATTATTATTGTTAGAATTATAAAGGAAATTACTTGTCACGGCTTTTTGTGACTTAATGGTCGATTGACACGATCGAAGATTAAATTGTACAATTTATGAAATAATAATGATGAATTAGTTTTGAAACTTCGTCCGAGTCTCAGCAACAAATTCTTTTTAGAATACAAAAAAAATGTCAAGTTGTGAAAGTAAAAGATAAGATCCGGGCCGAAATAATGCCTACAATAATGTGACTATGGACAATAGGGCTTTTTAGGTAACAACGATATATGTATCTCTTTCACGTTCGCAGAGCAGTGTCAAAATCAGCAGTTCACGGATGACAGCTGAACATTTTTTTTATAATATTTGAAAATTGATTGAAAACAAGAGCGGACATATTAATGTTGGGAGCGAAAATTGTGAATAGTGTTAATAATACACTATTCACAATTTTCTTTCTTTTTTTAGTCACGGAAATTTCAAATTTCACAGGAAAAAAAGATATTATTTACAAAATTCTTTTACAAGATTTTGAGTTTGACAGTTTGAAAAAAGCGCGATACACAATTTCAATCTGTCATCCGCGTAGTCTGAGCTGTAATTTATTTTTTGACAATATGGTAAAATTCCCTATTGAGTTTGAAGGAAGAACACCGCCGAAATGTTTCTTGCCTCTCCTTATTTTATCGCTTTTTTTATAAAGACTGCTCCGCCGTATTTGATTTTATCGAAATTGGAAGCTGGGCTTGAACCCAGACCTCCGGCGTGATGGTCCGACACACTAACCACTATGCCACGAGGCACTAACCTTTCAAATTAAAAAAAAAAAAATTCTTACACGCCATAACTCCTAAGGTGTTATACCTTCAAACAAAAATTTTAGGCATGAAGAAAAAGGAAATCATATTTTCTATCGGTAAGTTTTTGATATTATTTTTCGTCTGATAAGCCATTTGTTGAGTTATTTGAGAAAACTCGTTTTTCAATATGGGGGCTAACGCAATCGCACTACGATACAACTGAAAGACTAACAAACCATATCCAATCATAAAATTGAATGGGGATTCTCTTGCAAGAAAAAATTCTCTGCCGACTGGCCTACTTTAGAATTTAACGAAATTGAATTCACCTAATTTCTCAAAAATATGTCACGACTTATGTCTCACGAGTATTATGATTATGACCAAATGGTTACGATTGGTAGGTTAAGAATGAACGAGTATACGTACGCCAATTCAATTGTGAATATGTATTAAAGAAAAGCTTTATCTAAAAATAAGATTTTACACAATGTGTATTGGTGAAATGATGCTCCATTGTAGAATTTAAATCCATAAAAAGTGGAACATCCACATGCTGAAATCTTTTCTTTTCTAAATATAAAAAAAATATCCTACACTTAATTATTAAATTTACATACATACAAGACATAGTTTTACACTTACACGCAATTTAAGATAAAAAAAATATTTATACAAACCACCAAAAATATTTACAAGACATAGAAAGGGACAAAATTATGCATTATTTACAAAAAAAAAATATGTAAGAAAAAATTTAAAATTTTATAAAATAAATTTTAAATAGAGAAAAACATAATGAAAAAAATTTAAAATAAATATAAAACTCACCATTTCCATAAATAGTAAATAATTTATATTTGTCATCCTGTGTGTAGTGTCCTGGTGATAATCCATTATTATTTGTAATTATATGTGTGTCATTTATATTAATTTTGTGTGTATCTGTATTTTTATTACTATTATCGCAGCTATTTAGGAAATTATTACTATCAATAAAATCTTTAACGTTATTTGGATTTCTATGATTCATTTTGAATTATTTATGGGATTGATTATTTACGAAAAAAAATGTATATTATATATAAGAATAAGAAAATAAATAAGAAAAATCTAAATTTAAGAAATACTATTATTTTAAAAAAAAACTAAAATACAAAAAATAATTTAGAATAATTTACAAAATTGTTTAATACTTTAAGTGTAACACGATAATATTTTTTTTTTTACTTTTTTAGTAAAATAAGATTTTTGTATAATTTAAGTCGGCGTACTGACGATTCAACATTTCTGTTAGTCTTTGGAAAATACTATTAGGTTGTTGCTCTAAAATACTCATTAAATTGACAATCTACAAAAACTCTATTTTTAACAATAAATTTAATTTATATATAAGCAAAATTGTTAAGCTTTTTTTTTTAATTAAATTTGAGACAAAGACAAATGAAAATAAGATTAAGTATTAGACATAAGTTGCATTGAAAAAAATTGTATATACACGATTAATAAGAAGAAATCCAATAATTTTGTTTTTGTTACAAGTAGGATATTTTTAGAGATAAAAATAAATATTAATTTAATGTTTACATTTTAATATATCACACAAATTATTAATTATATTATTATTAATGTAGAATTTGGGAATAGTTAATTTTTTTAATTGTTATTATTCAAAAGTATTTATTGTTAGATCCTTTTATTTTTTTTAAATTATTGGCGTGGTCTAACACTGTTGGTTTACATTTTTCCGCTTTATTTTTTGTTTGTTTTTTTTTTGGATTTTAAAAAAATCTAAAGACTTTTAGTCACCGGACCGTTGAGATGGCTGAAATTAAAATTAACAGGTTTTTTTTTGTTGGAGATAACTATTATTAAAGAATTTATTGACTTTAAAGATTCTGCAATCAAATCACTTTTTTCTGTTTTTAATTTATTGCTAGGGAATAACTCTGTTTTATGTGACAGTATGTGAAATATTCCCAGGTGCACTGTTCTTTGTTTTAATATGATTATTATAGAAATGTATAGTTCAATTAAACTATAGCCAATGTGATTAGCTTTCGTTTTTGCCAACAACTAAACTTCCATAAAAGATAGTGATTAAATAAAAAATTCGAGACAACAAATTTTTAGTGATACAACAATATTCTATCTATAATTTTTTTTCTTTATTATCATTAGGTGATAAGAAGAGCTTTTCTAAGAAATCAATATTTACGACGATAACCGTTAAGTGCCATAACCTTGCAATCTTATAAACCCACCAGTGTTACATTCATAAATACTAAACAAATGCTTCTATTTTTATATCATTACTCATTTAAAATATATTTTTTTTATGAAATTCCCAGGCATTATCATTGTGAAAGATCAAAAGTAAAGGAAACAAAGGTATTGGAGAAATGTCAATTCGTCAAAGTTTAGAAATAAAGGGTGAACTAGTCAAAAACAAATGAGTAAAGGACAGAATACACGAGGCCGATAAAATACCAAACAGATATTATATACACAATTATTTTGTCTTGTGATTAAATACAACTTTTAATAGAATTTAATTATTTTTGATTTTATCAATTTCTTTCGATAAGATATTGCGAAAAAAAAGAAAATGATAAGATAGGCAATTTTATGAAAAAAAAGTTAATGAATCCGCATTCACGCATCACCTAAATGGAACTTAAAGTAGATTTAAATAGGTATAAGCTCTTTTGAAAGAAAACGATTTTTTGTAGAGTTTATAACAAAGAGATGGCAAACAATAAATGCTGATTGGTCAAATAAGCAGTAACCTCGGAGTGCGGTTTACGCCACCTCAAAAAAATCTTTATTTATATAGAATTTTGTATCCATATTAGTTAAAAACGTCCCATCTAAAACTCTGGTTATAATAAACGTCAATGTTACCATGTGATGTTCACTGTGTTAGAGAGAGAGAGAGTCCATAAGCGGTTAAAGGGTTAAGGTGGAATAGAACTATACTTAAAAAAAAAGTCATATTTGGTTGTTTACATTCTGTGTTTTTATTCTGTATTTTGTATTTTTTATTATTTATTTATTTATTTGTTGCAATAAAGTTTATTAATTAGTACTTGAAAGTATGTTTTCTTAATTGAAACCTACTTCAAAAGTCGTCAAAGGCATTTCGTTCGCAAACTGTTTAACAAATTACACAAACACTTGAACTTATAAAATTTTTTGGTTTCATTTATATAGTAAAACGACTTTACTACGGCTTTAAATCTCCTATGAACCAGTTTTAGCTTACCTCTTATCCTCGTGTTTATATTTTATAAATAAGCTTTCCAGGATTAGAGGCGTAGTAAAGTAGGAGTATCGTTACTCCGTCATTAAAACGAATTTATAAATAAGGCTGTAGGTTTCTATCGATTGTGTCAAATACTTCTCTATATGATTACAACATAAATGACAAAGTACATTACTCCATTTGCAAAATAAAGTTAGGCGTTTTTCTTTTTAAGTTCAGATCAGTGCTCTGAATAGCGTTCTAACTTTCTGAGTTTTGTCAAACTTGTTCTGTAGTAATTAAATGCCTTACCAAAAAAAACCAATAAGGGGGTGACTTAAATAATTAGGTGGACTCTAACAGCCTTATTTATAAACTTATATTAACTATTAAGTGAAGTGACTCATTTTTTAATATGCATCTACTTAAGAAATCCTCATTTAGAAAACAAAAATATGTTGAGTAGACCTTAAGTAAGTTGAAAATAGTGCATAGGTTGATTAGAGCCTGCGTTAGCCCATATTAAACGTCAGTTTGACACCAAATAATCGAAATGTCATAATAACATTAAAGTTCCAAAACTAAACGTTTACCAGATGAGAGCTCTTGTCCATTAAAACGAAATGCCTTTTGACGACGTTCAGAGAAGATTTCAGTTAATAGAAGATACATTCGAATATATTTATAAACTTTAATAAAAAAAGTATCAACTAACATAAAAAATATAAACAACCAAATATGACTTTTTATTTCATGTAGTTCTATTCCACTCGATCCCATAACCCTGTAACAGATTATGGACTTTCTCTCTCTAACACAGTTGACAAAGCAATAAAATAAATAATGATTCAAATTCTATATACTAATATGAAAATTAATTTAAAGAGTTTAATTTTTATATTAAGAATATTCAACCAAGTAGAAGACTTAGCATCAGTTTATTTTTGACGTTGACGTTTATCATAACCAGAGTCTTAGATGGGAAGTGTTTTTAGATTTTACGTTACGTATTAAAATAAATAAGTAAAATAATTAATTGTATTAAATTATAATATATAAAACAAAAAATAGAAATTAAGCAGAATAAAACTACTATTTGATTTTCAAAATAGTACATTGAAACAGTTGTCTTTTTGACAGCTAACTTATTAGATTAATAGAACTCTGATTAGTAAAAGTGACGTTTAACTTGGTTATTGTTAAACAAACAAATTAACTAATTTTTAAGATTTAACTGTTGTTTAAATAAACGCATGTTAAGCGTTTGCTTAGTGATAAGATTTATACCCAAAAAATACAACAATTTTATGTAATAAAAGGGCTTCTGATTTGTAAACAAATCGTAGATCAAACTATTAAAGTCGACGTGAAGTTAAAACTGGTAAAAGTAAAGAAATAAAAGCTATAGAAAAAAATTGACATATTTATCATTATCTTAAAAATGCATTAGGGGCCTGTTCTAATTTTCGTTCGGAATCGAGTTCGTAAATTAATTGATTTTCGTACAGATCTAAAATATGCGTTCTATATTTTGTACAAATAAAACAAAGTTTTTATAAATTTCAAAAGAAAATTAGTGAAGGAAAAGAGAAACAGAACTTTTTTTCTGACAGTTCAGATTCGATACTGATACAAATTACTTTTGCGCCACCCTATATACAATTTACTATAGAAATTATGTATAACTTTTGATATAGAAGTAAAAGAATTTTAGTATGATATTGATGAAAAGATTAGATTAATTTAATAATTATTAATGATTTTTAGATTTGAATTGTTCAAAAAAATACTATATATCTTGCGATCAAAAACAGACAAGATTGTCAAAATCGATATAATCTTTTAAATGATTTTCCAAGTAGGAAGAGTAGATTTTGACAGTTCATGGCGGCCATGAATGTATTTAATGTTATTTGCATTTTTATACTTGGACTGCTAGTCGGTTGAAATTTACATACAACCGCACTGCCTAAGAATTGCTAATGTTGAGATGTGACTACTTTTCAACTATTCAAATATCAATTTAAAAAATTAAAACCCTTTGAAAAATTACTAATAAAAAATTATTGTTTTAGAAAATTTTATTGGCCAGTTCCAAGAAAAGCAGCAAATCGATTTTGGTGGCGTATTTGTGTTTTTCTATATCCTAAAGTGATTTGATTTTCTTATGTAATTTTATTAACTTTCCAGATCCTAAAAAAGCTTATATTTAAATAGAAGAATGGCATGATTTTTTTGTTGTTGTTGTGAATAACCCCAGTCAAGCAGGTTGAAATTCAGGTTATGTATTCCTATATCAATATATAACCGATGCGTTTTTTGGAATCGCCCAACTGTTTCATTTAGGCTAAACTTTTGCACACATTTTTGCGATGTTTTCAAATGATTTTTTTTTTAAATCCATTGATTGATTGATTTTTGAAAACAGGTATGTACCTATACAAATATATACAGCAGTTGTATTGGATTGATCGAGTTTATTGAAATTATTTGTACCTAGTGTCGAAAGCTAGGTAATTATATGTCACGTTAAGGTAAATTGTCATGTTTATGTTAAAGACTTAAACCTACGTAATTAACATTTGATATAATGTTTATTTAAAAGAAAAATAGTTGAATTCTGTTTTAATTGATTTGTTATTATGGATTATGGTTTGTTTTTATTGAGAACACTATGTTTGACAACACATTTCACAACAAAACCCATTTTGACAGATGCCAATTGACTTGCTGCGTGTTTAACGTCAGAATGACGCGTTTGAAAATTAGACACTAAGCTAATCAACTATAGATATTTTTTTTTATTTCAAAATAATTACCACTTTCATAGCTCGTTAAGTCATGTAAAAATGAATAAAGAAGATCAATTAGTTTACATAGGTGGAGGAAGCTTCGAAAAAATCTCTGATAAACATCTTTGAATCAAATCGATTTTTACGAATTAAATATACAGAAAATGTGAAATGATAATGAAATGATGTGTATTGGGTAAGAACGGTGTATCTATCACCTCTCTCGTGAATAGCTTGAACAATTTAAATGAAATTACATATTTAAGAACAACGAATAGTATTAATTATACATTAAAGCAAACTGGTAGAAACTTCTAAATGGCTGTGCGATTCGGTTAATAAAACTGGATCGATGTCATGCTTTGAACATGAGCACAAGGGTGACAGTTAATTGAAGGTTAGAACATGTAGATACATTCTATAATGTAATGTAGATGTCAGATCTTAGTTAAACTTAATCATAGTGGTACATTCTAATACAATGTAATAATGGCTTCAGGGAAATTCATTCCCATACTTTGTCAGCTCCAGCGATGAATCAACATGATAATTGTACACACTTGACAACCTCAACACCTGGATAAATATCTGCAAACTAAATGTCAACCCACTGGAAACAGAACTGGTTTCGTTTGCAAAGATATGAAACATTTCTTTCCCCTATAGAACATGAACTATAACAGGTCACTGACAAAACAAAGCACCTCGGTTCGGTTCAAAAATTTAATTGGAAAGAAAACCTTAAAGAACGAAGAAATATTGGTTTACTACCCATAAGACAATAATAAGACGAATTCTGAAGAGATAAGGTATAGGGTTGGGTATCACCTCAGACTCGCATAAATAATACATATTTTTTTAGTATTATTCACTTCGAAGGGCTTGCGGTACATGACATAGCTAAACAAATTCAAACCATTTCATCAATTGTTTCGTAAGAACTCATCCAAAAATAGGTCAACACTAAGCCAACTTAGTTACTGGAAAAGAGTATAATACACTAATAATATAATTTGAAAAAAAAGAACTATTAATGTAAAAATGGTTAATTCAGCTTTTAACCAGTCTGTCAAACCAAGATAATCACCCTAAACGAATTGGAGGCTAACAGAATTTTACCCATAAAAACAACTACTGTGGTGTGAAAGAGGCAACACTAAGGAATTATGAGAATATAGCCGCCTGTTAAAAAGCCCCATACTTGAGACCTAGAGAATGTCAGGTACATTTTATGTTCAGATCTTCTAAAGAAAACTAAATAATTGCTAGGACTACAACACGACTCAACAGGCCTCAACACTTTTTCTGAGGGCCAATTCTGTTTTTGTGAAAAAGTGAATAGAATAAATCTATACGAATTGCGGATTCGTTTCACTTATTGACCTCGGTATTAAAGAGGTCAGTGCTTTCACTGGTGCATTCACTTGCAAATCAGGGCGTGAAAAAATGTATTTATAAGCATATATTTTTGACGTTTAGTTTCAGCTCTTGTGCAGAAAATTAAATTTATATTCACAGAGCCCGAATTAACGTAAAGGTTACTTACATAAGCAGAGAGCACATAAGAACATCACATTTGTGTAGAGGGTGCCAGGCCAGCCCGAGGAAGCAAATGGGCGATCAGCTTTCTATAATATCCATGATAAACACATATAACTTATTTCTCTTTAATAAGTTTTTTTCTCCTTTAGATTTCCAAGCAACAAATGCGTTGCAAATTGTGTGTACAAATTTGTATGACAAATAATTTGTTCTACATACGCCAAATATATTTAAGTTACCGATAAAACATTGTCGGATAAATTACAGCCACTAACGAAAGACTTCACCAAAAAATTTTTGCTGCGGGGTTGATCTGACAGCTAAAATAGTACGTATACTAGTAGTCATCGTTTTTTTCGACTAGGATTGTAGACTTTAATTTTCATTAAACAAAAATAAATACAGTTATAATCAATCAACTCAATCGAAAGTACAAATTAAAAAAAAAAACTTTGAATGAGTTCTCATCATCAGGAAGTAAAACCCGCCAAACTAAAAGTATCTAAATACAAACAATATCATCATCAAACAGATAAACGTGAAACGGGTCGACACTTATATCTGCAGCAGCAGCAGCAGCAGCGTTAAATTATAAGCTTTTCAGTTTCATTTCTGACAATATAATGTGATATTATGCAATAACGTCTGTGCATGTGGCTATGCCATACGACAGAGGACGATTTGTCTCATTTGTTTAAATAATTTTATCTTAAATATATATTTGCACAACAAGTCAGTGTCGGTATAAGAATAAAGGTAGTTTTTTTCTATTTTTGTTTTGTATTTTCTTCAATTGATAAGTTTTTCCAGCACAGCAGGAAATTAATTTCATATACGGTAATATACCGACACCGACACATAAGACACTGAGAGAAATGGTTATGATAACAAATCCACTTCAAATAATATCATGTATTTCGTTTATAATAAACAAGTGCAAGGGGAGTGTTAGAAATTAAATTGGTGACATTCAGTCTTTTGTTTTTAATTGCGTCTTTTAAATTTTAATTTTTTTGCGAACGATTGGAAAGTTCAACCTGTCGTCGATATAATTCTTAAAACATTATTATTATTTGTTGGAATAGCTAAATACTTTGTCATTGACATTTTGTATATCGTGCTTAAGTTGGCGGAACTGTTTTAAAGGTTATACTTAGGATAGGGGGCTGTTTTACGGTCTACGGAATAAAGTTGTATGATTGCAATTATTAAACACGACGTCAATCAAGCTCGCACAGTGCTAAAGAACGATTTTATTTATTTTGTTTTGCATTTTTCAATTTATTTGTTTTGTTTACTTTTTTTTACAAATTTTAGTTTAATTGGATTATTAATTTGAATCTACAATAAAATTATGACTTTAAGGTCGAATTATCAATAAATTGTATGCAATATGACGTACATATAATATGCAAATGAAAGTCAAACACAAATTAAAAGCATTTAAATGCACTTTTTTGAAAGATTATTTTGATTTGATTTCGTGAGAAACTGTTCATTGATTTAGTTGAGTGAACATTACGAGGCTTTTATTTACCGGTGCCGTTCTTTTCTCGTAGATTTTAAGTTAAATATTTTATAAAGTACATATTGTGTCTAAAAATGCATCAAATTATCAACTTTTGTTAAAAATATTTGAAATATCAAAAATAAACAAATAACAAATATTTATTCAGCGCTCTCAAATCGTGCATACGCATTCGTGCAAGAGGGCTGGGAATGGGAGTGTGAGTTTTTGCGGAATCTAGCCATAGGTGAAGAATGAAAGAATACACTCCGAGCACTCTGATTTTTTTTTTATTAAACACATATTTTAATGATTAGAATCTTTTTACAAGTACAAATACATGTCGCATGAAAATAGCCCTTTATACTCTATTATAATCTACTCCATCATTTTATTCTAATGACTTCATAGAACGCGCACTAATGCGGGCTTTGATATAACTGAAAAGAACCACAGATTTAATTCTGATAGCTCAGTAGCACTGCTTGCTGGATAAAAAGTAAAAATGACTTATGAATTTTCAAGGGTTTATTGGTAGAATTATAGTGCGTTTAAGAATGTGTTCCAAGTTCTTGTTTAATTGCCTACGAAAATTCTAAACTCTTCAATCTAATCTGACAATTTGTCCAAGACTTTTGAAAACATATCTACTCTTTTATTTTATGATTTATTCTTTTTTGATTCTTCATATTTCATTGAAAGAAATAGAGAATTTCGAGGACACATTCTTAATGATTTGGTTTATTTGATCTGAATTTCATTTACCCATGTTAGAAGTTACAAACACGTTTGTTGAAAACGAATAATTGTTTAATGCGAACTGTCATTTAACCTTTGACAGATTTGATTGAACTTAATGACGTTTGCGCGTTGCCACTCAGTGTGAATTGCAAACTGATATTCTTTATTAGGAAAAATATTTCTATACGAACAAAGTCCATTGGTTTTTGGGTTTATTTTGATGGCTAAAATTAACATCGTATTTACAAGAATTAAAAAAAAGACAAAGAAGGAAGAAAAGAAACTTTTCTTTTCTCTTGTTTTATTTTAATTGTTTCGACAGCTATTAATGTAATAACATGTCATTACCAAAAGCGAAGAATATAAGACAATAATAAAAACAAAATATTAGACTTATTCAACCATCAGCAAAAGCAAAATGCAATTGTTTTAATAAAACTGACAACTCAACAATACTAAAACTCACAACGATAAAATATAAAATTAATTTATAACCTTAAAAGCGACTGACTAACTTTTGAATTATTAAGAATTAACATTAGAAACGTGTCTGTAAGTTCATCACTAAAATATTTAATAATCATAAGATTAATGTAAAAAAAATACAATTAATTAAACATTTTTAAGTCAATACAAAATAATGAAATGTACATTTTTTAAAGAAAACGTTTAACATCGATTAAACTTCAATCATGGAAAATTATAGCAAAACAAATATTTAATTTGTTTTCGTTCGTTATCCAATAGTTGATCGGTATTGATATTTTTCAGGATCTTTTAATTATTTAAGGTAGATGTTTTATTTAACATGTCATATGAAACGAGCTGTGTAAGTTTATCTTGTTTGCAAAAATAAGTTTAAAGCGACCCTTACACGGTGAGTCAGAGGTTTTGATTTTTCGTCAAACAAATACACGCTACAGACTTATTTTTACAATCACTATTACATATTGATGTCAAATGACTGACCGTGTAAAGGTCGCTTAAGATGGGGTGCATAAAAGGAAATACCCTCATTATGGTATTATCAAGGACAGAGATGTTATAATGCAAGGTTGAATAATAATCATAGCTTGACGCAATGTCTTTTGATTGAATATTTAATAAGTTTACTATTTTAATAAAATTATATCATCATAGAAAAAACCATTACATGCAATAAGGATAGATCTCCTGAAGATATGTCTTAAATTTATTTTTTGAACAACAAATAAAAATGTTTGCAAGAAATTTGATTTTTTCGAAAAATTTCATTCGCAAGAAAAAATTTCTGTTATCGCGAATATCTCTTGGAATAAATTCAACCTGAACAAAATTGTACCAACACAATCAAAACAAAAGTATTTTGAAACATTATTTCCGAATGATGTATTTTAAATTTAAAAATTCTCTTTGATTACAATCCACTAATGTAATCAGGCATAATATGTGTGTAGTTTATTTTGTACGATGATCTTAAAGTTTGAAGATTAAAATATTTCCAGTTTACCACTGGTTTGACGGTTTGTTTTGAAGTGAAATATTATTTCAATTGACATTTACTAAGATATGTAGAATTAAAAAAATGCAATTCAATCGCGGCTTAAAAAAGAATATCTGTACTTTACAGTGCCTCCGAAGTAATTTGACCAAAAACTCGTACATTTGTACATTTTTTGTGATGTTTATTTTTGGGTCTTTTGGTATTTTCTTGCTTCACCATGATTTTGCATTAAATCGTCTAAATTTTACCGAATCCATTATAAAACTTTTTGTTAGTTATTTTACATATTACATAATTAACAAAATCATACCACAGAAGATTTGCTAGCTCACCTAATATCGCTTCGTTAAACAAATATCTAGGCTCAATCAATTGCTAGACAACCTTATCGCAATAAAATTTAACTTAATATTCTGTACAACATTTCTTTTTCTGTATAATATTATAGTTAAGAGAGTACGCAACAAAAATTCTAAGCCAAATAAATCGATTAGCCAATATTTCTATCGAAATATGTAGATTAAAAAACAAAACCTGTTACCACCGATAATTTAATTCATTCGTTTAAAATTTAATAAAAACTATAAAATTCTTAGCCAGAAGTATTGTTGTTGAGTAGCTATATCAGATTTATTAGATAGATAGTCATTTCACGATCAAATTAAATACACCACTTAGCTATTAAATTGGGCTATTCATTGCTTAACGCGTGCTTTCAGAAAACGATATATGGTTTAACAAATTGTTTAAATGTGAAATAGATAGAAGATACAAATCTGAGATAACAACATGTTTGAAAACGTGTGCCATTAAAACATTAAATGAGATAATTACTTTGAATTAACAAACTTTGTTGTTGATAAACACATAGGATGGTTTCTTTTTTATTCATGATATTCTGAATCTGAAAAATTTATACAGTGGTTGTCCTTTCAAATTAATATTACGCAAACAATACACACATTTAATTTCAATTCATAAAATAGAGTCATAACATAAAAGTTACTAAAATCCTGAGTTGACAGGTCACGCTACTACAAAGCCAGAGATGGCAGCTTCCTAAATAATCATTTTTTATAAATCATTAAAATGTTTGCTATTTCTTAAAATAAATGATTATTTTATTTTTAAAAAGAAACTTCTATTGGATCACCCGTTAGATTCTTTTATCACTTAGTTGTTTTTTTTTTTTTTTGAGGGATTTTCTAACCTTGAACTTAAGAATGTTAACTTTTTTTTCAATCCGAACTTTAGACTGTCAATAAATTTCTAAAATTAGAAGGAAACAAAATATTCCAAATTTTATGACTTATTTCGGTTTAAAAATGGTAATGAATAAATTAATAAATTTAGAAAAGATTTTATACGCAAAAAATACAAGTATTGTCGTTTTGATATTTTATGGAAACGAAATAAGAGGTTATTAGCACATCCGCGAACTTATTGTTATTTATACAGGATAATTAATATTCATATATGTAATTAAAAATTAAAAAAAAAAAAACTAAATATAACTTTGTTTGATTATTCCAGAAAATTGTTCTGGTTTTGTTAAATGTTTTCATTCATTTCGAAAATCGAAATATTATAATTGAATTAATTTAATTTTTATTATTTTGAGGTGGTTTTTGACAATATGCAAACATTCATAAATCATTGTGTGTTTGTTCGTTAAATATTATTTCTATACAGAAAAACACATGTGTATAATTTATTTTTATTAAGTTATTCTACTTTGTGTTTATTTAAATCAACAAAGGGACTTGGGACAGATTCGTCATTTTTTTTTTTACTTTGTCGGGGATTTTACCATCAAAAGAATTACATTAGTACGACATATTTGTTTTGAAACAGATGGGTTTTAAATATTAATTTCGTTTCTTAAATATGAATGACAAGCTTATAAACAGGGTAGCTCAAAATTGACCAAGAGATTTAAAATAAAAAAAGAGTATGAAATTTCGGAAACATTGATACTTTTTAAGAAGTCAAGCATTGAAGTCAGCTTAACACAAGCAGTTTAAGCATACAAAAGTTAAACAAAAAGTCAATAAGAAATAAAAATATGCAAAAGCTATTGTTGAAATTGTTGAGTAACAGATATAGTTTCTACGTAAAACGAAAATAATTTAAGTTTTATTATAAAGAGTGATCAATTTAATAGGACAATGTTGCTAATGGAAAAACAAATAACAATGTGACAGCTGTCAGTTCAAGGTTAGTAAACACGGAGCGCTATAGTTCTATAGAGTTCGTTGACCATCCAAATCTTGCCACTGAACTTTATCCCTTGGGACTTGTTGAAGTTAAAGGTCTATGCTAACATAGAAAATTTCACTAAAAGAGTTCGTATACTTGCCAGATGTGCTTTTACTAATTAAAGTGTCTAATACCCAGTTTCACCAAAATACACCTAGAAGCATTTTAGTTAAAGGAGTAATAAAATTTATTGGCATTTTAACTTAAAATAGTGTGCACCATCATTAGGAGGTGAATTTTTAAAAATGAGGAAACTTGATGCCAACCCCGGATTTTTATTCACCACACATGGACTTTTTCATTAGAGCAAGCGAAAGGAGAGCATATCAATCGAAAAATTTCAACGTTCTCTTTGTCTTGCATTTTTAAGACGCCTTTAAAATTTATTTGGAACAAAATGGGACTTTAGTTTATTGGCTCTTTTAAAACTGAAAGTGGGTTGGTGAAATTGATAAATGCCATTTTAAGATTTAACAAACCTATAAATATTTAAAAGTGTTTGAAGAAACTGGCCATAAGTGCGTTCTTAATCGGTTATAATTAAGCTATATGTATGTCGTAATAAATACTTTGAGTAATTGAATACAAACTCATGAAACAATTACATATATCTACAATAGAAATTCAAACATTTAATTGCAATTGATGAAATTGATTTTATCATTTGTTTTTATCAATTGAAACATTTTTATTTTGTTTTATTAATTTCTATAGAGGGTGATTCTTATATGATCGAACAAAATTGTTTTTTGATTTTTTTATGGGGCACCTCCTATTTATGTTCTACTCCATAAGAATACTACATGGTATTTTTTGGGATTTTTAAATTAAATAATTGGGGTCGATACCATTCACCAAAAATGTAAGTTGTAAAAAATAAAAAAAAATAATAACTTGAATAGAGAAAATAATTGAGAACTAAGCTAAACAGTAGGTTTTGAAAATTGTTTTTTTAAAATTAAGGTTACTTTTATTTATTTTAAGTGTAAATTTTTTGAATCAGGATATTTTTTCCTGTAATTTTTAACAATTAACAGTAAATATTGTTTTCGCTCCTCATTTGTTTGTAACTTATTGTATTCTTCCATTAAAGCAACGACACGCTCAGCAATGTCATTGCCACTCTCATGGAACGAACGATATTATTACAGGATCTAAAGGAATCATCTGCTTTCCATTTTGCCACGCCAATGTTTAGAAATTCATGTCGAACTTCTATTTTCCGAAAAAATCTCAGAGCATTGCTTGACACAAAACCTACTAAATACTTTGAAAAAATAACTTCTGGATCAACTGTTATTTTTTGAGTGGAAACTCAATTCTTTTATTCAATTAATTACCATTTTACACTTTGTTTCGATGCTAACATTTTTATCAAAAAAGATTAAGCTACAAGTTCCTCTGAATGGTACACCATAGGTGACCAAGAAACTTCTTCATCGCGCTGTTTTGGATAACAGAGGATTTAAAATTTCATACCTTTTTAAATCTTTAAGAAGCTGAAGATCGTTTTGGGGGGCGTAAGATGCTGATGGCGATTGAAACCAGTATTTCACGTAAACTGTTACTGTGAATAGGCAAATATCTTAAATTCTTTTGACTTCTCTTTTCGTAAGCTTAAACTGTTCTCTGAATAAATACAGCTTAAAGGAATACATTGATGAAGTCCAGCAGGGGCTTGGTAAGAGATTCCTTTGTAAGGATCAGGAACACCTCTTAAGAAAATTATTGTTAGATTTAAAAGCTCATAATAATGATCTTGAACTTGAAATTTGTTGATTTGAAACAAGTTTTGGGACTTCAAGCAACTGGTCAACATTCTTGCTAGAGACTAAAATTGGAAGCCAATCAACAGTTTCCAACAATGTCTCCTATCACCTTTCCATCACAATGAATCGTAAGGGGAACATTTGATATAATTTCATTCTTTAGATTTTCAGCTAGCTTCTGTCGCGATACTTTGACGACGAATTAATGTTGTATCTTAAAGGGTCACAGCCAAGGGTCTTAAGTCGCTTTCCGGTCGTTTATTTTGCCAAAAAAATGAGTAATTTTAAAATTCATGATGTAAATTTCATGGGTCCCTACTTTTTATTCTATTTACTTTTCCGAATTTACTTTGACAACTATTTTCTACTAATTTCTTCATGTGATTTTTGTTGTTTTAACTCTTTAATATATTTCATGGCAACTTGGGGAACATTTTTTAATTTTTCTGACCAAATAAACATTATTGTTTGGTTTCTCAAAACTTTGAATTGGGGTAGCGACCCCTTAGTCTTTTGGAACATAACCATATTTTTACCAATTCCTATTTTAGGCATACAAAACAAAATAAAATGTTGCCCCGTATAAATTTAAAATATTAAATTTTAAGAAGCACCCTAAAGGTACCTATAAAATAAAAACTAATTTTTAAAAAAATAAGAATGGACAATAAATAGTTACAGAAAGGTACTTCAATCGCAAATGTAATAAAATTAATTACTATCGTTAATAAATTGATAGCGAATTTAAAACCAATCGAATTCATGTACCTACTTAGTTAAATCTTATTATTCGTTCCATACGAATAACAAAAAAAAAGAAATGAGTGATTTATCGAATACCGGATACATTTTTCTACCTGCCTACATGGTTAAAAGTCAAATAGAACAACATAGTTTTTAAACCTTTTAAATTTCAAGGCCAAATATGTTGTATTATTTTTGTCTCTTTTTTTTTTGACAAAAGTAAACAAACAAAATGTACAATAAAACAATACAGAAAAGTATTTAATGAAAGTACATAAATAAACTCGTTATCTTATCATCTTACGGATTATGGAAAACTTTATAAAATATGAATCTATCTATACAACACCCACATATTGCGAAAATAGATGTATGGAAAGATTTTTTGAATTATTATAATGACAAAGTTTAAATTAGATAAACAGCTCAATGGCTTACTTATCGTAGGTATAATATTATTAAAAAATAAGGGAAAACGAATTATTTTTATTTATTTATTTAAACAAAAGATTGACTTAACTTAAATAAAAATTTGATTAAATATTTACCCACAAATTAAGTCAAATTATTTAATCTATGAAATGAGAAATAATTTTTTGTATACAAATAGCTATTAATTGTTTAAATAAACTCAAGTTACACACAAACCGACAGAAGAGTTGTAAAAGGTGTTAATAATATTGACATACAAATAAATTAAATAATATGTTAAGGTAAATGGATCTATAATTTCTTAAAGAATAAAAGAGTCAAAAACAATGGTTAGTATAACACTATCAAATCTCAAAATGAAACATCTCACATTCATTATATAATTTAAAAAGATGAAGAAAAAGAAAAAGATTATATTGTTGATGAATGCAATCCGAACTCACACAACTTATTTAAATGAATGCATAAAATCTCATTCACATCTACTACGTCATGGCACGTGACATTTCGGTAGCTTTAGTCAAGTATACTTTGACAATTTGTATTCATCATACACCAGAGTAGACATTCTGTCCGTCGAATGGGAGCCCCCCTTTTTCAGTCAGTTGTTCATCTGACGTATTATAACAACAACTAGTATCTTCACAATTCACACATTATTTTTATGGGGTGGTTTCTCATTAATTTAACTCGCACGCGAGTTTATTTTTAAATGCACTGCATAAATTAGTAAATGAGATAGTGATTGATTTAAATTGGAGCGGTGTTAGTTAGGGTTTTAAAATAGTTTCATCTAACGGAAGTTATTTATATTCTAGTTATAAGATACTTAGTTTTTTTTTTTAAATAAAGATGACACAAAGTTCATTCAAGGTCGTTTTCTTTATGGGACATGCAGATTGATATGGTGGCACTAGATGAGGTGAACTTTTTATTTAGACTAATTAAGTATCAAAATGCAACGAAGAAAAAGATACCACAGGAAAGATATTATGGAGAAAAAAGACTTTGTCGTTTTGATTTTAAAGAAAACAGATCGAAAGGTTTTTACTGTGAAACGTGATTTAATTATAATTAAAATGCAAGGTATACAAATTGAATTCAATGAATCCACGTTCAAAAGTGTTAGTCATTTAGTTTGCATCATTATAGTCCATTTAAACGTTTTTCATAAAAGCAGTATTTGAGATTTAATTGTAATCATAACAATGAAAGAATCAACTTTGACTAACATATATTTTTAATGAAATTGAACAGCAAAAAAATATCAGGAAGTGTAATAAATTTAACAGAGCGTTAAATTTCACTTTCTCTGTTTTTGTTTTTTATTTTACATCCTATGATTTCTTTTCATGAAATCACAGTACGTTAATGTCAAAGTTTCAACCAACAAAATATAATTTATTTTTAAGGTGTAATATTTAACTTGTTTGTTTTACTTTTTTTTTTAATTACCCAGGAAAATCAATAAGTAACGGAAATGATAAGTAATTTTTTCAGTTGTCATGGATTTAAAAAAAATAAAATGCACGACTGGGTCGCACGAACTTGCTCTTGTAGCAAACTATGGGATTAGAAAAAATTTAAATTTATTAAATTCTGAAGAAAGTTGGAAAAATATCAAAAAATGGCCTAAACGTGAAATCAAGTTGTATGGCAGCTATCATTAAACGGTTCTTTATCAAAAAACTGAAAATACTTTCTTGTGTTACATGTCAAGTTTAAAATCTATACAAAATTTAAAAAGAATCGACTGAGACATTACCAAGTTATGTCGAAATTTGTAAAAAACGTCAATACCAAATCTCCGTTATGTGATATTTTAGCCAAGAAAACGGAAATGCAGATATTAAAACTACTACTTGGTGTACGTTACACCAAGTTTTATCTAAATCGTTTGAGCCGTTTTTGAAAAAATTGGAAAAACTAAAACCGTTATATGGCAGGTACCCGTTATAGCCGGGCTAAAACGAAAATTCGAATTTCCCCTCTAGGGAATCACCAAAAAGTGTACGAAATTTGAACTAAATCCTAAACCGTTTAGGCTGTAGGTCGCTGCAAAGACAACCAAACATACAAATCCGCACAGACAGACCGACGGACGGCATGACGAAACCTACTGTTTTAGGTTTCTCTATCATCGTAATGTCAGGTTTGATTAAAATCTCGATTTTTTTTTTTACACGAAACCAATACTTGCCCTACTGAGCAAGTAAAAATTATTGAACATGGTGACATACAATTATGGGAAGATGACTATGACTTTTGCAAATACAAATGCCAGAGCAAAGTAAGTAAATTTGCATATAGCCAGAATACATGCCATCAAACTTCTACTCAAGTGACTATTTATATTTGGAACAGTTCGTCAGAGATTTTGGCCCAAGTGAATTTCGGCGCCAATTTCCCTGCACGAACAGAAGAGGCACGTTGAGCCCTCGTTGAGAACAAAAGGCGGTTTAGAGTGTATAAAATCTACTTTTTGCGATTTGCATTTGCCCACAAGATCGCTTGCTTCAGACTTATTTTTTTTTTAAGTCGCAGGAGACAGAAACTGAGTCCACGACAAAACTAACGGGTCATCGATACAGAAGCAATTACAGATTATGATATATGCCATCTCAGGAATAAATAAAATGATGATCACACTACGAACAACATCAGTCAAAAATTTGAAAGTATTCGACCATTATGGGATGAAAGTAGCCATAATTAAGTTTTATAATCAAAAGAAGATCTGGTTTAATACGCTGGGTAAGGAGGGTATACCAATTCTTTTGGCATTTTGTACCAACACCTTAAATCGTTTTTCCAAGAACTGAATTGGAACCTGGAAAATCTACCATCCATCGATCAATTATACACATATCGCCGAATCTTGGAGAAAATGCAAGAACTTATACGACATCCACCATCTAATCCTGAAAAAAATATGCTTTGAACACTTTACTTGTTCGTCCAGTTAACTGTTTGCTTGTTTCTCACTATTAGCCAAGAAATGAAACAAAATCTAGCTCTGAATGCTCTGCGAAGAATAGAGCGATATTGAGGAGAACCAAGAAGGCCAAGTTTTTTTTTTTTTTTTTTTATATATTTTGCGCGCACTCAAGGGATTATGATTACCCTTTATATGATTAACACAGTACGAGCGTTTAGAAAATTCGGATAGGGGTTGAAAGGAAATACCGATGCACATTGGTTTTGAAAGCTTGAAGATGAAAATGGAGGGCAAAAACAGAGCCGGGTAAAGCATTCCACATTCGTGTAGTGCGGCTAAAAAAGAATCTCTGTACTTAACTGTTCGTCCGAGGTTGGGCTCAAGGGTGAACTGGTGGGCATTCCTTGCAGTACGACTATTGCGGCTGAATTGTTTCAGGGGAAGAACCCAACTGGCTATTTCGGCGGAGCACTCTTTATAAAAAAAGCGATAAACTTAAGAGAGGCAAGAAACATTTCGGTGTTCAAGTGACAAAAATGTTGTCAAGATCGGAATTTAATGAGCTTATCATACGCTGCTGCTCTAGTTCCGCAACCGAAGAGCTAGGTTGTGAATCTGGAAACGAATATGAAAAGCTGAGGGTGCTGTCGTCCAGCTAAACAATTTAGTGGATTAGAAGTTTCACACAAAAGATCATTAATAAAAATCACAAGAGCATTAATATTGAAGATTTCAGACTTGAAACCATCCAATACCACTTGTATTGAACGGTCCGGAAGGTAATTTCTAATCCAACGAGCTAGAGATACATCAATACCAAAAGCATGCATTTTCGAAAAAAGAGCTTGATGCCAAACTCATGTCATCATTCCTGATACCTTGACCGAACTATTGGTATGTTTAAAATACAATACGTTCGTACGATTTATGGTTCTGATTGTTCAAACAACTAAAGAATATACTATACGAAACAATATACGTATGCATTATGCGTCTAATAAAAAAAAAACTACCTTTGTCAAATTTTCAACAATTGTTGAATTTTCCTATGAATCGAAACAGGAAGGAGTAAGAACCAAGACAACCCTTATCTTAAATTGGTGAAATCAAGTAGAAAAATAATTTAAATTACTCGGCAAGCTAGATATCTAGCTGACTGCATAGGCCAAGACTTGAGGAACTATCACAAGTAAAGGATAAGCTATTTTTTCAAGGAAACGAGCACCAATCACATTTGACATAATATTTAGTTTTAGAGATCTTGCAATCGCTTTTAACACAAATCTAGATTTCATAGAGCACATCAACTCTTTTGTTAAAAAGGCAAGCTCAATGTTAGGTTTTGTAAAAAAAAAAATATGGCGAAAAGAGTTCCAAAGGCCCTATGCTACACTTTTTTTATGCAATTGCTTTGGACGCCCGCATCTGGAATACACATCGCATGTATGGATTCCATTATGATGTTCATAGGTCTATGATAGAATCAGTTCAGCATAATTTTGTTCGTTTTGCTTTAAAAGGTCGTCCTTGGACAGATCCTTCATAAACTGAAGCATGCTTTAAGCTCCTCATAAACAGGATCTAGTGTAAAAGAAAAACATATTTGCAATGAAGTTTCCGTGAACAGTTATTTGGAATCAAAAATTATTTTAAATGAAACTAGCTATTTGAATGCAAGCGCGTCGCCACAAATTACTTCACTTCCGTTCTAAAGGAATACCATTTAAAATAAAACATCGTCAGTATCTGCGTCACTCAACCATTTTTGTATTTATCATTTGTGAGACTAAATTTCGAATTGACTAATTTTTAATTAAAAAAAAAAAAAAACGATTCGCTTTATCTATAAAGATGCCATCTTCAAGTAAATATATTGCAAAAGATTGATATACTATGATAAAGCGAAAGGACAAAGTATTTCTCTCACCTGTATGGGGTAAACATATTTGCCAATTATTCTATTAGGTATTTAATAAATTAATTATAGGTGTAATTGCCAAAATCAACAATTTTAATTTTTGGAGGTTCACAGTGGTCTAGATGCAACCGAAATTTAAAAATAATTAAAAAAAAATTAATTTGAAAAAAATTAATCTGGTTATTCTTTTTTTAAACTACTTGGATTCTTCAATTGCTTTAGTTTAGTTTGAGCTTGGTTTTTTCTCAGTTGACTCATAATTAAAATTATTTTCATTTCATTTCGCACTGAACATAACAGAATTGAGCTTTCCATTTAAAATTTTAAGAATTTCATTTTTTTCGTTGTACATTTTTTGTTTGAATTCCATTAAAGTTTAATATTTAAAAACTTTTAGTACAGTCATTTTAGGCAAAAAAAGGGGTCAACCTAAAAATGAGAGATAATAAGCTGAAAACTCGTATACACCTTCATATTGGCGTTCTAAAAGTTGTCTTGAAAGTCAACAAAAATCTCGTGACTGCAACATAAGTTACTCAAGGTCAAAGGTCACTAAAAACTTTTTTTCGGGAATATTTATTTTAGAGGAATTGTTATTTCCAACAAATTTTGTTAAAAGTATTTTTTCATGCGATCAACCGTTTTTGAGATAGGGGGCGTAGAGTTTTGCACGTCTACGCGCTGGCCCATGTCACGTGTGCCGTTATATGTCCCCCCAGTTTTGTCATGGGGCTTTGTTAAGCACGCATAGGGGTATAAATCAACTTGGGTCAAATGGTCCAAATGATGCTCGTTTCGCCGACATTTTAAAAATTGCCGACAAATTGATCGGTTTTTTTTTTTTGGTTTAAGGATATTTCCGCATCCAGTGGTTCGATTTTCATTTTTTTTTTTGGCTTTAAAACGCAAATAAAATGAGTCTTCAAAAATGAGAATCGGACAAATGAATGCGCAAATATCTTTAAACCAAAAAACGATCAATTTGGCGGCAATTTTTAAAAATGGCGTCCAAACGACCATGATTTGGACCATGTGACGCAAGTTGATTTATACCCCTACGGGTGCTTAAAAAATCCCTATGACAAAACTGGGGGGACATACAGCGGCACACGTGACATGGGCTAGCAGGTAGACTAGTATGTATTGCTGAGCGTGCAAAACTCTACGCCCCTTATCTCAAAAAATTTTGTTACAAAATTTGTTGGAACTTTTATGCTTTGTAATTTTGTAATAGATGCTAACATCATTCGAGCCAGGAGAACCGAAATATTCTCGAAAAACTGATTTTCGACACAAGAAATTTTTTTTTGACTTTCTATAAAACGTTAAGAACGCCAATAAGAAGGTGTACACGAGTTTTCAGCTTATTATTTCAAATTTCTAGGTTAAACCTTAAAATGACTGGACTATTATTGAAAATAACAAGAAGCACTGAAAATATTTTTTTAATTTCAAAACATGTCTCTAGCGTAAGTGTAACAACAAGTTAGGAGATTAAGACAAATTCAATTTTTTCTGTAAGCCGGCAAGTTCCGGGTATAGATTCCACACTGAACAAATCAGGGAGTTGCTTTAAGAATTGATACCAGGTGTTCAGATATTGCAAATATTGTTTTTTAGTCTGACTGAAATAAAAAAAAAAAACAATAATAAAACAAAATTAACCTAAATCAATAATTATATTTATTGTTTGGTTTTAATCTATTGTTGAAAGACCTTGCAAGACAGCTGTTGATAATCTGGCTTCTGTTAGATGGGGAAACTATAATTATAGTTGAAAAAAATTGTTCTTTTAATAACATTTCAAGTTTTTAATTTTAACTCTTTATAAGGAAATTCAAGCAAATGACAAAAAGTTGCTGTTTCTGAACAGGATGTAATTTTAATGTATTCTGTCCCACTGTGAGGCTATTTGTGTACCTGCAACACTGACCAAACAAAAATAAAAAAAAAATTAAAAATGTTTGACTTGCTAAGCAAATAAAAGAAATCATATGTAATTAAACAAGATGTCTCTACATATTTATGAATACACAAAGACGATTTTATAACGTGATAGAAATGGTCAATCAAATGTGTTAATATCTAAAATAAACATTATAAACGTCAAACAAAATGATTAGTACCAACGGCTGGACATAAATAAAAATAAAAATAAAGGATTAGTGTGACCATCAATTTTATATTACACTGAAATAAGAATTTCTCTATAATATACAATTTTAAAGACTTAAAGATTTTTTTGGTCGAAATTAAACAAAAATCAAGGAACAAACTTCTTTTATAACTAACTTCTGCTGTCATGCAAATAGCATCTTTATCTGATCTTAATTTTTATGAAACGACACAGCTGTAGAAAAGCAATATTAATAAGATTCTAGATGGGGACACAATAAATCAAAAGGCATCTAAACCCACTATTAACTAACTGACCATTCCTTAAGATTCTGCGAAGACCTGTACGTCTCAACTGATGCTTCTGGAGAGACAAACTTACGCTCGGGGAGTTTCAATTTCAGACTGAATGCTAGTGCCTGGGACTAGTGCCTGAGACCGTCCTGTTCAACAGAACTAAAAAGAACTAAAATCTTGATATGAGCAGTGATATCAAGAATTTTGGTGCGATGTTAAATTCTTCGATCTTCAATCTGTTTTCGTTCATTTTCATGAATACCACTGTGTCCAAGATCGCGAGCTCATCCAGACATTGCGCAACTTATAGTTTTGAGGAAAGTGCATCCAAAGAATTGTAACCCATTATCATCGCACTGACATCGTCATTACGGGCGATTTCAATGTACACAATTCTAATTGGCTTCGCTATTCTGGTCAGACAACACCCGAAGGAAGGTATGTTGAGCTCTTTGCTGAGTTAAACAACGGCGCCGCGCCGTATGTTAAGCTCTTTAAATTCGGATCTTGACAGCATTAAATGCGGGAAATCAAAAACCGCGTGGAATTTAACGCTTCGAAAATTCAATGCTGCCTTTCTCGGTATTTGCGCCACTGACCACCTTCAGTGGAACGACCACATAATGCTTAGGTTTCTTACGATGATGCAAGTAATTCTTTGCCCCCCATGATCTGGCTGTTATTTATAAAGCATGCATCCGTCCAAAGCTTGAGTATAATTCTCATGTCTGGGCAGTAGCTCCTAAAACCTATCTGAAGCTTCTGGATAGAATTCGGAAAAGAGCTCTAAAATTGATTGAAGATAGGACTATAACGGAAACGTTCACATCATTTGAATATCATCGTAACGTTTCTTGTCTTTCCTTTTTTATCGCTACTTTTATAAAGAGTGTTCCGAAGAATTAGCCAGTTGCATTCCTTACCTGAAACAATTCAACCGTAATACTCGCGCTGGAAAAAATGCTCATCATTTTACCCTAGAGCTCAACTTCAGACGTACAGTAAAGTACAGAGATTCTTTCTTTAACCGCACAACAAGAATGTGGAATGCTTTACCCGGCTTAATTTTTCCCTCCCATTCTAATGTTCAGACATTTAAAAAGAATGTGCATCAGTATCTCCTTTCATCTACCCTTCAATTTTCCTAACCGCTCGTACATCATAAGGGTATTTATAACGCCGTGAGTGAAACAAAATAAAAACAAAAAATGTGTAAGTCATAGTGTTGTTTCTTCATTCAGTTCTTGTGGGGAATACAACGACTTATTTTTGATAAAAGTTCAGATAAAAAGGAATTATGAATATATTTCACTAGGTGTCAAAATAAAGTTCGCAGCAAGTGAACTATCTATGAACGAAAGTTTTATCGGAGCAATTACCAGATTTCCTAAGTCAAGCGCACTGTGCATTTAACTTAATATTCGGATGAAGAGCCTATTTTTGCGCAATGAGAACATAAAAGTATATGACAGTTCAGACATGAAAGTGTGAACAGTTCGACTTTGCTTTGTCTACATTGGCTACTATCTCTGATTCAAATTTCATTTATTCAAATTAGCTAACCCGATCACTTTGCTTAGCAACTACCACTTGGTTATCCATAACATAAAACTATACTACAAATATCTAGTTTTCTAGTTCAACATTCCACTGATGGCACCAATAGACCATAACTTAATGAAGCTAAGAAGAATCGAAGATGGAAAAAAACTGGATGCCAATATTTCAACACACCACACCGGTGCGTTGCCAAAAGGATAATTTCTATTTTTGTCTTCTTTTTTTTTAATTATTTTTGTTTTTACTTTAACACTATAAAAATTATTAATTAAAACCGGAACATATTTGAACTCCTCACACACTTATAATAAAAGCCATTGATCTTTTTAACATATATTTTATTTGTTTTGATTTTAATCACATCAACTTATCTCATTTCAAAGACGCGAAGATACAGGGTGTGCGCGTGCCTCGAGGCGACAAATACCAATCAATATAACAAGTAGATATAGAAAGCCTCACTTTCAGGAAGGCGGCTTAGCAAATAACCCACATATTTGCCTAATGATCGGATCACTTAAAATGAATAAACTTGTTTAAATTCCACTAAAAGATGTCACTTTCCACACAAAACAAACAAAACCAAAAAAAAAAAAATCATCAATATTTATGATAATACAAGAATAAAAATATATCTACACATATGTATATACTAACAAGAATCATTTACTAATACATCATCAGAAAAATACAAACTTATTAAAAACAATTCACTAGCGCAATCTACACGTTGACGATCATAAACTCAAACCAATTAAAAACAATAAAAAAGACGAAAGTCAAGTGCATCTCTGGGACATGCAGATGCAATGCAATAAGTGTATCTGCACTTTTTTGATCAAAATAGTTTGTCTTGAAGAGAAAGATTGTCATTCTATCGAGCAGATGATTAAACAGGTGCAAAAGGGATTTTAAAAATTAGAAAAGTCACATAATACAGATAGTTACCCAAATAATGACACAAGTGTTATTCCAAATTGATATTGTTGTTCAATATTTTGTGTGTAATTGTTTTGAAACAAATTTTTTAGATTAAAATCATTTTAAAACACTTTTTTATCAAAAAAAAATATTCTTCTTTTTTGAGGCATTTTTTTTTTTCTTTCAAAAATCACTGTTGTCACCTTTAAATTGATTTATTTAAGCCTTCACTTTTGATCGTTGACATTATGCAACTATATAACGAATGTTTTAAGTATGATCTTGCATACTGATTTCGCGGTTACCGGAGGAGCAAACAAACTTCATTGACAAACAAAACAATAAAAACACTTTTTTAAACTTCACTTTGATTGCAGAAAATTTAAGTTAAAAAAAGAAAAAAAAAATATATATATATATATTTACTTTTTATTTTAAAATATTTTTATAAATATTTTTTCGGCTATTTTCTTTTGAATTATTAAGTAAATTCGTTAAGTTTACAAATAAAAAAAAATTAAAAAGACACATGCAAAAATTACAGTGTCAATGTTCGTAATGATCGATTCCAAACGTAAACTCGAAATGTTTATATTCCTCTGTCAGCTGTGTGTATATAACTTTAACCCTGACATAGACGTTTGTTGCTTCGCGTCGCGTTATGATTGCTAATTGATTCTTGTTTCGTATCTTTTTTTTTTGTTTAATTTTTAAGTATCTTTTAAAGCTAGAGTCTGTTGACTGTGCGCCGTGTTTCTGAATACTGAATGACCAAAGACGGCAACTGCTTCGTATATAATCCAATTCATTCACCCGATTACGAATCGCGCAAGATATGATGAGTGAAATATAAAAAAAAAAAAACAAATTGTTAAGAGGTGTTGTTTTACGGAGTATCCCCTTGATTAGGTACTTTTACCGGGTAAGTTAGTTGATTAATTTTTATGTGATATATTTATCTATAGATGAATGTCTAGTACTTGTAAAGAACTATAAGACTCTTGTCACTTTATAGTCGAAGTGATACGAGTATAGTGATAGTTATCGCGCACATGTAAACTTCACGACAATAGGGTGTTTTTTTTAATTTATGTTTTTTTTTTCAATACTCATAAGAGTGGATATTATCTTTAAGATGCTTTATTTTGCTTTTTTTATAGAGATAGTAGGATCAATTATCTACAATATTAATTGGGATATTAAAGTTTACATAAAAGCAATTTAAGGTAAACTTATATTTAGGTTTTCACAAACAAAGAGTAAGAGGGTTATTAACGTTATCTTGATAATACATATTTGATTTTTTTTTATTAACATCAAATTATTACACCTGTTGACACGTATGAGGCTTCCACAATGATAAAGCAAAGAGCGTGGCTGATGGTGTAAAAAAAGACGATTTTTTCAATATTGATATTGTCTGCTGTTGTATAGTAGATTTTGATTTTTTTTTTAAGTGGGACAATATGATAGAAAGAAAGGTTTATTTCTACTTCATAATTGTAATTGCTTTAATAACAAATAGGTAAGTGATTCCAATTTCACAATCTTTACAAGCCTTTCTTAACTAGAATGAGTGCGAAATGTTTTTTTTTTTTTTTTGAAAAATCATCATTTTTTACATGTGCTGAAATTAAGGGTAAAATTTTGAAATTCGAACAACGTAATGTTGAGGGTACGAGAAATGTAGACAGGCATGGGGCCTGCTGATGGAATGATATCAGGTGCAAGGAAAACTCCGCCAACTTACAGTGCGAAATTGAAGACAGCAAGCTAGGGATCGAGCTCGCTGGAGAAGTACATTTATTACGTGAGGCCTTTAGCACCCCGGTCCCTGTAGCGCCAACTAAGTAAGTAATGTTAAAAAACAAAAAAGTTTCAGATAAAAAATTAACAAGACTACTTTCAATTTTACAGGATGTATTTTCCCATATAAAATGAGAGAAATTAGTGAAACTTTAATGAGTTTTGTAACATTATATGCATTGTTAAATTAACATAAGTGTTGTAAGTTTGACATTATTTTATGTTGGTTTGTGTTGGTATTATGTCATTTTAACATTCAAATATCGTAAATTGCTAAACTGTTCATGACACAGTGTTAATTTAAGCCCTGTTTGTGTTATTTTTACATGGTTCCTAAAAAGATTAAAGGAAGTGTTAATTTTACACTATTTCTAAAAAAGTAACAATATTATCCTGTTAAACTATAACTGTTAATTCGTATATCTGTTCAATTAACCAAATTATCATGTTTGTTGAAGTAATTTTACCGTTGAACAAATTTCTTTCTAACCTGAAAGCCAGTGTTTATCTTACAGTGTATTTGCAAAAGTAACCAGAGTATCCTGTTAATTTAAAAAAAATACCGTTCTAAAAATGTATGTTTCACATGAAAGAAGTGTTAATTTTAAACTGTTTCTGCACAAGTTACCAGAGTATCCAGGTAAAATACAACAATTAAAATGAAATCAGAGTTAATTTCTCAGTATATCTATTCATTTAAACACAAGTAACAAGATTATCATGTTAATATTGTTGAGTTTACCGTTGCACAAAACATTTGCAAAAGTAACCATAGTTTCCTCTTGATTATAAAAAATACCGTTCCAGAAATGTATTTTTTACCTGAAAGCAGTGTTAATTTTACACTATATCTGCACAGTTATCAGAGTATCCTGTTAACAACAAACAAGTATCATGAAATCAGAGTTAATTCGTCAGTATGTCTGTTCATTTTAATGCAAGTAACATGATTTTCCTGTTAATGTGTTGTACTAATTAAGATGTTTGACCAGCTCAATCTCAGTCAATCGCAAGTCGTTCTTTTGATCGATTCGTCTTTTTCAAGAATTATAAAATTTATTAGGCCATATGCTATTTGAATGATCGTATTACACAATGGCAGTGTTAACGTCTCCAACATATTATCTTTCGTTTTTAGACTAATTTTAGTTCGATTACTATTTCGGAGGCGGTATAGCTGATGCAAGTAAGTTAAAAAACAAACTGAACGAATTAAAATAATTTTTAATATCCACTTTTTTAAAAGCTGAAGATGATTTTGCTGAAAAACATGGTTGATAACACATAATAGCAAGCCATGCTAGGATGTATGCAAAAAATGGGCTAAAATGTACCTTGATAATTATTTTTTATAAAATTTGTTGGATTCAATAAAATTTATACTCTATTGCTTATTTATAGGTTGAGATGGTCTTCGCTCATCTTTTTTCCAGGAAAAAATCTAATTTTATTTAAAAAGTGGGTCCATTTTAAGGAACACATTTGTTCCTATTACAAACATTAAATTAAAAATCCCGGTTTAAAAAAACTTTAAAAAAAACTTGACGACGATTAAATATCTCCATAGGTAAGCTTACTTGTTATATTTATTTAATTTTATTTTATGATTGATTAATACCGAAATATCCGAAAAATGATTAAATTATATTCAAAAATAAAGGAAAAAACTTTATTTATAGTTAATTCGAAGAAAATATAAAGTTAACAGTATTTTGATGCTACAGGTTATTTTAAAGGAGTAAGAGTACTTTTGTTCCAGGTCAACACGGCACGCGGTTTAATTTAACAAAGTGTCATTAGGTAAGTCTGGCGGAAGTGGCAGCACATCATGTCAATTTATTTTCATGACGAGCTCACAAGCTAGCACCCGGACGAATCGCAATTTTTCTTGGACTATAAGCCGCTTAACGCTTAAATATGTACATAACATTTAGCCCTTTAACGTTGGCCACAGAATTATACTGAAATTCACCTCAATAAAAATGGTAAAATGAAAAATATGTGATTATACTAGAAACTATTGTTAAATTCCATTATATAAGGACGTTTCTATTAAGTCTTTATTTAGTTCTTTACTACAGTCTTTATTTAGCTTATAATATTTAAAAAAAAAATCCCTGAAAAAATTGATTTTCTTTTTAAATTAATTCTTTTATACAAAGTCAAACTTAAAAGATATAAACTTAAAAACTCGGCCCGAAAAATGCAACAAAATCTAAATTTAACTCATTTTTATCGGTCTCGCATTGTTAATTGCATATTTTGAAACAACAGCCCCAAATCTTTGCAAAACAATTTCCATTACGAATAATTTGGTTATTCAGTATAATGAACACTATACAAGAAACTACTACTAAAATTACAATATTCTCTATCCATCATTTTATTCTAATTCCCAGGATTCTTCTGCTGTCAAATTGACATTGAGATTTCAGTGAGATATAATTTTGTGCGACACGCCTAATGAAAGAAAATTATTTTGACGTTAATTTTGTATTCGTATAGGTTTCCTCACATTAAAAGATCGAGTTGGATTAGATTTGGTTTTGGTTCCAGAGTTGAACGATCGATATGAAATTGAGTTAAAATAAAATGAGAAAGAATAAAGAGAATCAATTTATTTCGCAATCAAAACAAGTAAAACAGATTAAAATGCGAGTCCCTATACAACGCGTATCTATCAAAATGAAGATTAATTCAAGGTGGCTTAATAACTCCATAGATAGTTTAAATATGTACATTGCAATTCTTCGATCTTATATAAATTTCGAAGAGTTTTTTTTTAGTAAATTTCAGTTTTAAATAATGTTGACAACTTCACCTTAAATCATTAAAGTTTTGTTCAACGAGAACAGATTGTTGGCACTTTTACAAGTCTGCTGTTCTGATCTAATAGGAAATGGAAAAACTCTTGGAAAAACGGTACGTTTTATCATTTTACATTTAAAACATTGTATAATTTTCTGTTTGGTAGCATTTGAAGCAGTCGTAATGAAAACTGATTTTTTTTTTTGAACTGATATTTTTTTTTAATAAGTTTCAAGTTTTTGTGTAATTTATTAATTTGCGAACGAAATACTTTTAAGGACTTTTGGAGAAGATTTTGGTTAAGAAAAGATACTTTCGAGTAGGTATTACCACTTTGGTAAAAAAAATATTACATACATTACAACCGAATATGACTGTTTAGTTCAAGTATAAGCCTATTCCACTCGATTCCATAACCATACAACAGCTTATGGACTTCTTCTCTCTCTAAGACTATTCACTGTGTTAGAGAGAGAGAGAGAGAGAGAGTCCATAGACTATGGTTACATTGACGTTTATAATAACCAGAGTTATAGATGGGACGTTTTACTATGGATAACAAATTCTTGAATTTAATTGAAATACGGAGTAAGTGTTGCGACTTGTTATGTTAAAGCTCTGGTTCTTAAATCCTAAGATGAAATGCACCTACTAGACCATAAAAACCAAATATTAACTTTAACCGAAACGATTTGAAATCGTTTTATTCGGAGTTTTCTGAGGACAAACCGACGACGAAAGTACAGGCGGATTGGTGACGCAAATTTTTTAGGTATCACTCCTAAGGTATCTTTCCTAAAATCTAGACGAACGTTCATACATTGAATTTTATTTCTTATAACATCCCTGTTGGAAAATATTAAAATAATATTATATTTTTTATGCATAATTAATTTTTTTTTAATTTCAGAACAAAATTAGAAATTATTTCCATTCATTAAATAAACACATTTCATTATAAAAATAGAAAATGTTAACACATTTAATTAGTCAATGCGGTTAGAAAGAAAAAAATAATAAATCTTACAAGTTGTCTGTCATCAAATAATTTAAAAGGTAATTTAATACAATTTATTTAAAAAACATATTTATAAACTGAATTTAAATTACGTTTAAAAAAACTGCAACAAAAATGTTCCTTCTCAATATGTATAATATTAAAAAAAATACTAACTAATTAGTGCACAACACAGAAAGTCTTTGTCAGTTTGACAATCTAATTTTTATTATAATGCTAAGGGGAGAATGTAGCAAAATAGATAACTTCTATTATAGAGAAGCACAAACAATTGTTTGGATTGAGGACCCTTTCTCTCGGATTTACTAGTGAGATATAACTAGTCAATCCGGGAGAAAACGATTCAGGAATAAACCCTTAAAAAACAAAGCTAGTTTTCTCCACAAACAAAAGCACAATAACACAACTCAATTTAGCATAAATTGAGAATACGCCACTCAAACTCTTCCCCAAATACCTCGAAATCATATTTGACTGGAAAAGAACGTCCAAGAGTCAAAAGTCCCGATTGTTCCACAACTTATTCCTATGTTCCATTGATAGCCTCCAATGCTTTGTTTGTGAACCATTATCATTTTGTAATTTTGTAGCACGACAGTTTTAATTTAGTACCAGTTTGACCACAGAATTAGATTTTTGTACTCATACTAACAATTTGGAAGTAAGCCAAACGATATTACGGCCAGCACTTTGTTACTTTGTGGGCAAAAGGCAAATCGAAGCTTAAATCAATGAAAAAGGGAACTTTTTGCAACATTGGCCATCGAGGTCGAGGAGGAAGATTCTTCGGTAGTCGTCGTTGCTTACTATCAAGAATGTGTCGTACGTTGGATTCTGATGCTAATTCAAACTGATTGACTCAAGACACCTCGATCGTATTGACGTTCTCGTTTAAATTCTCGATTCAATACAAAGCTCAAAACTTGTTTTAGAAAGCGAAAAGAAGGAAAAAACAGCAATGTTACTGTCAACAGATCTGTAGGCCGAAACCATTCTTTCGTTCATCGTCCATTTGGCGATTGGATAAATTGTTTAAGATTAACTGCCTGCACACAGTGTAGCTACAGCAACAGCAAGCAGTTTTGTCAAAATTAAAAGACCGCTATAACGCGACTTTATACATTGAAACTCTGCAGCAGCTGTACAAGCAGCAGCAACAACAGCAGCACAACTTTAAATTCAACTTTCGATTATGCTTGCTGCTTTTTGACATGTGACAGCTAAAAAACCAAAACAAAATAAAATGGCTCAAGAAAAATTGACGTACACTGAGTTAATTCTTGACATCACCTTGCTGCTGCTTTTGGCAGTAACATACATTTTTTTAACTTGAAAGACCTCTTCTTACCCATATCTCCCATAAATCCACCTACAATTATTTGTTTGGTGGTCAAAGCAATCAATAGAATATGTAATGATATGATTGTTAGAAAAAATACCCAAGATCGCGATGCCGCGGTCCTATGCGCATCGCACCCTTATACTTAATTAAATTATGGTTTTTTCTCCTTTACTAAAATGTAACTTGAAGTGCCTCTTCTTACCCATATCGCCCATAAATCCACCTACAATTATTTGTTTGGTGTTCAAAGCAATCAATATTATCTTTAATGATATGATTGTTGGAAAAAATGCCCAAGATCACGATGCCGCGGTCGGACGCGCATCGCACCCTTATACTTAATTAAGTTATGGGTTTTTCTCCTTTACTAAAATGTAGATGTACTTTACATGCTGTTGGGGGGAATTTCTTGACGCAAATGTAATGTAATTTTTGCAGTTAATATAATTTTTAATAACATCTATGGATGTGTTTTGCATATTAAATATTTAAAATATAATTTTCGTTTATAAGGGAAAACTTAAACAAAAGAGTTGACTAAAACAAATAACTAAGCTAACTAATCTCTTTAATTGATCAGACTAATACCTGTTATTTACTTCTTCCTTTTCCTGAACAAAGTTTCGAGACAATCTGTTAAAAGTTTTATACAAATATAAGAGCAATCATTGAGAGATAATAATTTGTAAAAAAAAAAAAGTAATTTAATATGAAAAGATTATTTTGTCTTGAAAACGTCAAGAAAAACGATATCGTTCAATGTTTCACAAATATTTATTTTTATTTGAGACATCGAGTGCTTTTTTTTATGAAATTTGAAGGACGTTAAAATTAAAACATATTTTTGCAATTATAAAGCAAGTTATGGATTCGTAAAATAAATGAAGTTGATGATTTCATTTAAACATGACTTGGATGAAAAAGAAGAACAAAGATTATAAAGGGTGTCTCGTAATTCAAACAAGTAATTTTAATAGAAAACACAATGCTTTAAAAATTGTAATTTTAGTGAAGGGTAATACTAATCGAGCGATACTAATCGAGCCAAATATCTGGATGTGTCAAGAAACTCTATTCCCGCATATCGATTGAAAAAAACCTCATGTAATGCACGAGCAAATATATTAGGCGGCAAAAAAGTAACTAAGCGCTATAGGGCAGGATAACTGATTTTTTGTTTTAAATAAAAGACACCAATTTGTAAAACATTTGATTTTAGAAGTACGGTGCAACTTGCTAAATATCGTATCTACCGATAGATGGTTTGAGGGAGAGGTTCAGAGTTTGAATTATTTTACATTTCGCTTACGTCATTAAGCTACTAGAATATTTGACCTCGTTGAACTTCTTTTTGAGAAAGAGAACGCGACTGTTCTCTTTCTCAAAAAGAATTCAAATATTCTAAACCAATAAACAAATATTCTAAACCAAGTTATACAAGAAATAAACACCCAAACCAACGAAAAATCTTCAAAAATTACCTCGGAAGATAAATTACTTGAAATTTCGAAAAATTTAAAGATAATGAAAGTAAACACTTGCCACTACAAAAGTACTAACTCTCCAGGTAATATCAGTATATTGAAGAACGGAATCGGTATCATATTTGCTGTAGAATTACTTGATAACGTCATGGCTATTTCTCTGAAACTGCAGGAAGGAAATGTGTGGAATATTGTCAGTGGATATATGTTCCTCGAATTGGGTGTGAGCAAGCTGAAAAAAGACCCACTTATTTCATCTTCTTTATAATTATAATATCAAAACGTCGAAATTTTTATTTTACAATTTTTTACGAATAAATACTTTGTTTTGAAAAGCCTGTAATCGCAAGTAATTAAGGAACGAATCATAATTTCGATAAGTTTCAGAAGGAAGCTTGAAGAACAAATACGTGTGTCTATACAAATACGTGTTCAGGTACATTTTTATTTTTATTTTCTTCGATCGAAGACGCAATCAAAACAAGAAGTGTTTTTTTATTATATGTCTTTACATTTTGAAGTTATGCATTTTTAAAAGTCGGGGATTTTCTGATGTGAAATCCAAAGTAGGCTGATGAACATGATGAAGGTTAACTTTTTGTTTTTATAAGAGGGTGCGATATCTTCATTTATATACATAATTACGACAATTATTTTTTTGATATTTGCTCGATAAAGAGTAAGATCGATGGTAGCAATCAATGGTACTAGCGATGTAGTGCATTTTTTTTGTAACAAATGCCTTCAGATGTTCGAGTACTTTAACTACCTAATTTAACAAAGAATGCATTAAAGTGTCAGTTTTGAATTGGTTACTTTCATTCCTGTAACTTTTGTTAAGTTAAAAAAAATTGATGAGACACATGACTTTAAATATTGAAGTTTGCGAAAAAAGTGAATTTTTCTAAGAGAACACTTGATATTTGATGAATAAAAAAATAGTCATTTTTTACTGACAATTATATAAAATAAAACTTGGAGTAACTATTAGGGGGTTCACACTCAATTGCATGACATGCGCGGCATGATGGGCTCAGTCTAGAAAGTGTGAGTGTGAACGCTTCATCAAGCGGCATGATGGTTTTCAGAATATTTTGATATTCTGCTGACGATAAATGTGGTTGACGGCATGCTTGCGTAGATGCAAACTGTAAAGCGTTCATCATGCCGCGTTCATCATGTGAACTCCCCCTCCCCCCTATTTAGTTGTTTGACATTTGAATAAATTATTTGATATTTTTCAAACAAAGTTATTAAATACAGATCGATAATCATACCGTGAAATATCGAGAAAACGTTAAGCTCGTACTGCTTGCATTCATGATTGAGCAGCTTTTAGCACAGATTAATTGAATTTAATCGATGAATTTGACAGCTTATTGATATTAAGAGATGAACATGTTCGGCTCCAAAACATGTTCTAGTCCGAAAAATAGGAGAATATACTTCAATTGTTACCACTTTTCATGTGTCACACTAACAACCGTTAGTTTTTTTTTTTTTATTTTACTGGGGAAAGTATATTATTTGATTTTTCTCAAAGACTATCATTCTTATTACGGTTGTCAAAGATCAATTGTTTGATAGACGATAACATTTATCAATCAAACAAAATGTCGGTATTATGATTGTCGTTTGATAAATTTTTGATCTATTGTGAATGATTAACAAAATTCTCTTGTGAACGGGCGTTTTGTTTGACGTTTCAGTTTTCTATTCTTTTCATTTGTGATTGGATTGCGTTTTTTTTTATTGTTTTAATTTATTTTCGAGTATATATCACTTGTCTTTTTTATTATTATAGGTATTTGTGTTGTAAAAAAGTGAATTAAAAAAATGATAAAACATTTTGTGGAAATAATGGAACAGCTAAAGGAAATGTTCATTATGTAGGTACAATGTACGTACATACATGTACCTCCTATTTGGACACCAAACAACAAAAAGAAAAACAGTCTGAATTTTAATAAAAATATGTTAACCGAACAGTAGTAATTGTATATTGTATAAATAAATATGAAAGTGAACAATACACTGCGTTTTCTTACAAAAAAAAAGAATTAGTTCTAGCAAAATTACTTATTAACAGCGAATTTGCGTTTGACTGAAAATTTGATAAACACCAATATTTTTGACAACGATAATACCAAATAAGTCAATAAAACTATTCACAATAGATCTAAAATCTCAGTGGCACTCTTAGTTTATCAAAAATTTTGATAATTGACAACGATAATACAAATGGATCAATTTTGTTGAATAACATCAATTATCGTTTTGATATTTGACAACCGTAATAGGGGCCTATAAGACATACAACCATTTTATTATCAGTGTTCGATTTAGAATTGATGTGAATAAGAAATATTACAAGCCAATTTATTGATCTTTAGCCCAAATTTAACAAGACTATTTACAATTTTTTCTGAAATGATTGTCTGAATAATACAATTTTTTAAGAAGATGAGTTCGCTTAAATTTTAATACATGTTTTTAAAATATTTTGCGAAAAAACGAGATTCCTGAAGCTTAACATTTGTAATACTAATAACTCTCAACTGTCATTTGTCATTCAAATATTCCGACTATATGTTTATGATTTCAAATGTTGCTTGATTTCTGAGACACCCTTTACCTTACCTATAGTTCTACTTTATTGGTTGAATTATTGATGGAAGATTATAATTTTAAAAATGATCAATAAATACCCATTCCAATTATTAAAATACTAGTTTTAAATACAACGATAGATACGACTTGTTAATTTCTAACCTACCACGTTGTTTTTTTTTTTTTTTTGTATGAAGATACGTGATTTGTTTGTACTTTTTTTTCATCATCAATTCTTAGAATTAACAAAAGCACTTATTAAAGCCCAGACAGTATGTCCCGCACGCGAGACAAGGAATCAATTAAATGAGCGACACTATACCAAGGCCAGAGTCGATTCGATCATGAAAAACATAATTTTATTTTCACTATACAGCAGCATGCATTATGGACAGAAAGAAGTTCAAGTTCAAGTTGAGTACCAAATACATTACCTAGCTGAGTAATGAGTACCCAATTGAAATATAATAGTGAAGTGAAACTTGTGTTTGAATAATTACGTTGATTGAATTACGATTAATATTTGGGGTTCATTTTTAAACGTGATGGTATATGACTGTGGTATTTCATAACGTTCTTTTTGTTTATTTGATTTCAATTCCAAACATCAAGTTGTTTTTTTTCTTTTTTTTTTTAATTAACATTTAAAATCCAAGAGAAGTAAAAACTTTATACAATTAGATATTGAACATTTATATAATAAAGTAGAGGAACAAAAATTGTTCCAAAAAATTATTAATTTGCACCTTTTCTTCAGTTGCATTTCAAAATTGTACTGCAAAATTGAAAAACTTTTGCTGTAACTATCTTGTTGTAAGAACATTCTAAGAAAATAGGTCACGTCATGCCTTCCATCGGTCTTTCTGTGCGCAATTAAGTATGAGGGGACGTTTGACGGATTTTCTTATTATTTTCCACAAAGCAAGCACCGGGCAAAACGCAATGTTTTCTAGGCCGCTAAATGCATTAACCTCTCATATAAAGTTTTCGAGATTTTAAACTAGACTTAAATTATTTACTGTAAGGGAGTTCGTAAGCTCAGTGATTGGTTTAATTAAATTAACAATATTTTTGAGAAGTTCTTTTCAATGAAACAACAACAACTTGTGTGTTTATCTCATTATTCAAAAAACACTTATTTTATTATGACCGCGGGTTGCTGTCATTGCAATTAATATTTTTGAAATAAGAATGAGATTATAATAGACTAGGGCCTATAACACAGCGTGACAGGTACTTGTAGGACAAGAAAAAACTTGTAAAAAATCCTGTAACACAAAATGACGACTCTGTGCATACCTGGACAAGAGTCGCGATGACATATGACAAGTGGGAAATTTTTTAATTACTTCATTCCTGTAACAGAACTTGACAAGTATTAAGAAATACTTGTTCAACCACAGCTAGTTTTGGACAAGTGAATTGAACATTGTCAAACGTTTACAAGTGTACTTTTTCTTACAAAACTCAGAGAATAAACATAGAATTAAAATAATATAATACATTTTTCATTCTGACTTCGACGAAAAATAAATTCCAAAGAATAAACAAAACCACAACAAAAAACAATTTTGTAATCTCTTGTTTTGCTTAATAAACCAATCTACCTGGGGCCTATAACACAACGTGACCAGTACTTGTAGGTCAAGTAAAATCCGACAACTTGTAAAAAATTCTGTAACACAAAATGATAAGTCTGTCCATACATCGACAAGTGTAACGATGTAATATGACAAGTGGGAAATTGTTTAATTTCCTCATTTCTGTAACAGAACGTGACAAGTATCAAAAAATGTCCAACTACAGCAGATTTTGGACAAGTCAATTGAACATTGTCATACGCTTACAAGTGCACTTTTTCTTATAAAAAGGACAGAATAATTATAGAATTCCAAAAATTTCGAAAATTCGAAATTCTAAAAAACGAATTTGTATTCTTTAATTTTGTTAATAAGGCAATCTTCTTGTCCTTCGCAATTTGTCTCATTCTCTCTTCGCTGAACACTTGTCAAACAGTGTGGACAAGTTGAGGGAATTTTATTATTCTGACAAGTTTAACAATTTGTGTTGTGTTACAGAATACAATGGTCCTCGTCGGACACTGTAAGTTGGACTAGTGAATTTAGACTTATCAACTTGTAACGTTGTGTTATAGGCTCCAGCACTACGATGATCGGATTGGCCATTGTAAAACAGTTGCAACTCCCATTGTGTCTTCTTGCACACTGTTTTTTTTTGTTTGCTTGTTTCATTCATAACATTTCTTAATTTAAATTGAATTATAATACTTGCATTTACAAGTGTGTTCGATGAAATTTTTCTATTAGGTATGAACTAAAATAATGGAGATGTTTTTAAGACCAAAGATTACGAATTTATCCATCATCTGTAAATTTACTTATAAATCTGTCGCATTTAAAATTACCAAGAAACCCAAAAAAAAATATTAATTTATTTAACCCTTTAAATATTTCGCAGCCTAGAAAAATAACAAACTTAATTAAAATACAGAAGTTCACTCGGGCGTATACGCAACAACAAAAAAAAAACACTGCAAATATCTTGGATGCTACATTGCTAACGATAAAATTTTGTTGTGTTCATTACGGCTCTGATTATTAACAATACCTTTTCACACAGCTTTACAGTTACAATGGGTTTACATATCTTTAAATACGATGGTGATTTTGCATATAAGATTGAATCCAACGTACAATCTGTGTGAAGAACAGGCAAAATTTGTTGGTTTCAAAACAGACAAGGACCTGCTATCAATAAACTATTAAGCATCTGTTTACCGCCTAATAGCAGCAACTTCGAAGTACAAAGAGTTCATTTCATGTATTCCTTGGAGTAAACATTAACTCTAAGAATTACACACTTTAATGGCTTTTGCAGACTTTACAAAATACGAAAAGTCAATTGAATTAAAATTTTTTTTAAGATTTCCTTAAATTTTTCAAAACATGTGTAGCGAATTTTTTGTACGTCATTTACCTTGAAGATTATATGGACACAGTCTGAAGTACATTTCTTGGTCGTACAAAGAACTACAAAGTGACAAAACTCTTATCTGAGCTTGATTATCGTAAGTACTTCAATATTCTTCATCTTCAAACCAATTTAATTCTTCTTGAAGATAGTAACAATATAATAAGTAAGAAAGATATGCTATCTTATCATTCGAAATTAGATTCTTATAATACATATACATATTTAGACAAAATTTTACTGATACTCTAAACAAAAAAAAATATTTACTGCTTTTGGTCAATGATCAAATTTAATTATTATATTATTTTATTTCTGAAAAGGGTGGGACAATATTTATCAACATTAACTTTTATTTGATTGTAAAGCAGCGGTAACTTTAAACAATATTTTTATTTTCAAAATCAATTGATTAAAAAATTTTTGGTTTATTTTGTTTTTATAAAAACATGAACAGTTATGGAACAGGGTGGCTCAGTCATACTCATTATATATCATTCTATCAGTAGATGCCGTACATTTTCCGAATGGTGGCAACTGTCAGTTTTGTTTTGACATTTTTGTGAAGTAAACAAATGCACATGCACAATGCCCATTGACAAGCTCATTAACTCTTCACTCATCAGGTTTTGTAGTAATCGTTCGAAAAAGAATATCGCTCCTATGGCTGATGAAGATGTCACGGACGATGTGACAGCGACTTGTGACCGATGCAGATACTTGATCAAAGAGTTTTTGCTGCCCCAAATTTACTAGTTACACGGCAAAAGTGCAATAGCTAATCGATCAATCATATCGCCAATACTATTGAAAATGCCGTAAAAAGAATCAAACATTAACAACATGAAGTCATAATGACAATAAACAAGTACATATATATATTAGAAAATTTTGTTTAATTTTTCTTTTTAAAGTACATAGTTTGGAAACAGAAATTGCACATCCCTGTGTTCATTAGTAATTGCCTAAATACCATCCATTTTCCGATGCGCTGTGGTGAAATTTATTCCAAAACAGTAAAAGGATGACCTAAATATTGGTGAAAAATGCCTTTGAGTGAAAAATGCTCCATACAGAAATATGGCAGATACATTTGTAATTTCATGAATAGCTAGTACTAAACATGATATGTAAAAATTTTAGATATAATACTTATATACAAAATTATTAAATTTCCCTAACAATTTTTGGAACTATAAAACAAAATCAGCCAGTCAGCGTTTGGCTTTATACTGTTATATGATATTGATAAGAAATTTTTGAACTTTTCAACATAAACATAATAAAACAATCAATATTAATTTTTATAGGCGCGTGCTACCCAAAAGACAGAAGGCTAATATCGATACGATCTAAATTTAAGTTAGGTCGTAAAAGCGGTACACACATTTGGAAAATAAGGGATTTTTCCGAGGTAGTTCTTTCGAATGGGCAACACTTTTGTTAAGGGATAATTGGGCAGTTTACAGCTGACTTTCATATCATATACAATGATTTGTAATGGCAAATGGCAAGGAAGAAAATAAAAAAAAATATATAAACATCGAGTGCGTAACGTTTGACGTTCTCTTTTGTGAACCTCTCGTCGCTTTTTAAGTTAGAACATGCTCAAGCAATGCCGCTGAAGATTGAGGACCCCACTCAAAAGGCATTATCATACGACGCAACGCAACGTTGCGTTACAATCGCTTAAGAGAAGCAGGCCTAAAAACTGCTCGAACAAACAAATTTAACGACATGTAGTGAGCATACATATCTCATTCCCATGTCATATGGAGTGCGTTTTCCACGCATTTCCGCTGGCCATTTCGTCAGAACGCGGCGGTGATCAATGCAAAATAATCTTTTATATTATATTGGCTACTTGAACAAATAAACTTTATAAACAAAAACATAATAAAAAAACGATACCTAATAAATTAATTATTTATTACTTTGAGCTTTGTTAATAACGTATGTAGGTTGACAACACGATGCATATGTGTCGCATGTTCTGTATCTAGAAAGTTATTACGGTGAACCACTAACTTTTGGATAGGATATAATCGACACAAGAAGCATGTTATGATTCTGATAAGACTTTTTATTCAGGTGTTAAAAATGTCAACATTTTTAATATAATGCATCATAAATCAATAAAAGATTTTTAAGCTTTGGTATATCGATAAGATCATGAAATAAAAGCAACGAAGAATTAAGTAATAATTTTTTTAAATAAAATATGAAGTCTTTTACTTAAACCGTAATATAATATTGTGCAAATTATCTTATTTCGCACCAGTGACTTGCATGTTTAAACTTCTACTAGCACGTCAGTAAACTCATTGCATTCGTGAAAAACAACAATTTTGGATGCACTGCTTACTAGCGCAAGTACCAAGATTTTATAGGATTTTGCACTGAACAGACACTTGGAAGGTAAAGTATTCCATTAGGTTTCTGTTTGTTAAACGTCACTTCTGCGAGAGATCTCGTTATATTAAATGAACACCCACCTTACGATTCTTGTTGGGATTTTATTCAGTTTTTTTTTATTTTTTTTCGAAGAAACATGAGATTGCAAAATGACAAATCTTTTTGACTGAATAACAAATCTTGATGAAGAACACTTAAATATTCTACAAACGTCAAAATATTGTCAAACATACCTACATACGTCGAAAGCTCGTTTTTTTTAGAGATGAAGTATTTAGAGCGAACCTAATTGCATTTTGACACTTTGAAGGAAGCAAGGATATAAATCCTGAACTCGTTTTTCCGGATTTATGTGCCGCTTCAGTGGGAAACAAGTCCCGAAATAAACACGGAACTAAGTCCCTGTTCTGTTTTTGTCAAGCGTGAAATGGAGTTCAAAACTTTGTGGTTTGACAGCTAGAACTTGACTTTTTTCCGTAAAAATGTACCTAACATAATAAAAAAAAGTTTTCTAATCGAACTGTACCTTAACTGGTTGACATAGGAATCTGAACCAAGCGATTTCTGGATCATATTTTCGTTGTCTATTTCTGCCCACGCTAGTATACATGTCGCATGGACAGTCACTTGTGTACATTGTGCTAATGATCAACACAACTGGACGACTTAACTCTGAAAATACATTTTTCAGAGTTAAAATAAAACAATTATTAAATGTGTTTGAACAACAACAACAACTTAAAGGCGCTACCACCAATTTTTAAACGAATTTTAATTACTCGTTTACGAATATTATTATTCGTTTCTTTCTATCTTTGGCTGGAGATATAGCTATTTCAAGGATTGCCAATTCCTTTCATCAGTCTCCTTTTAGTGGTATATCTCCAGCCAAAGATAGAAAGAAACGAATAATAATATTCGTAAACGAGTAAATAAAATTCGTTTAAAAATTGGTGGTAGCGCCTTTAAGTTGTTGTTGTTGTTCAAACACATTCAATGAAAATTAACAGAATGGTCAGTAATAAAAACTGATATTCTAGTACGAATAGTACAATATAACAACAATAATAAAACAATTATTAGTTTGGGGATAATGTTGTTTGTTTTATTTTTTCATTGAAAATGGAATGTATCAATAAACATATTCAATAATAATGCCTTTTTCAATTAAAGTTAATACTTACCAACAGGTTGACTCTTTGAGGTGTATATAGAGTAAATCTTTGCCTGAACACTTCTTTCCCGAAATTCATTTACGTATCAGAAAGATGAAGTTGGACTTTGAGCTTCATCTCGACAAAACACTTCTAAACTGCTGTGACCACAGGGCTTCACAATTAAGCAACATATTTTGCGACTTATTAACTTATTGACGTAAAAAGGTATAGGTACTCAAGCAACATGTTATTACCTCTTATTAACTTACTGTGACGCAGTTTAGCCACTTACAAATAATATACATGATATGAACCTTAATGATAAAGTCGCATTTTTTTTTTTATTTTAAATCCGTGAGATTTTTATTTTTTATTAATGTCCGTGATGCGTGAACGTGAAGTGTTTAATTTAATTTGGCATTATGTTTAAATTACGACTTAAATACCCATAACAAAAAGTTCAATTTTATATGCTCATTAAATAAACAAACTCATCTACTTAATACGTCAAACAAAAGTTAATATAGACAAAAAAAAACTAGATACCTACGTTGTTTTTTTTTTAAATTACTCCATTTTTAATTGCCATACAAATTTTTATGTACCCATACTCTAAATGTTATGGTTTCATGAAAAATCTAATTCGAGATATTTAATCGCTTTAAGTTTAACTAATTTAAATTTTATATGAATTGAATTTAAAAAACGATATTTGAAATTTAATCTTAATATTTGTATTTAATTATATAACTTAAAATAATTTCGATTGAAAAAGATTTAGGTATAATATTTGACAAAATGTCCCCTATTGTGATCAATTTTTCCGGGCGAAAATCAAATGACTTCTAAAATTTTCACAAAGCGCAGAAAATATTACCAAAATTGTTAAGTTGTTTTGGCACAAACATTTTTTTTCACTACAGTGTAGTTTTAAACGTTTAAAATAATAATGTATAACTGCCATAATTTTATCAAACCGGAATAGGGTTGCCAGAGTAATTCAAAAAATTCCATAAATTAGTTTTTTAATGCCCAGTTTTACAGTGAGGATTTAAACTTTGGTTTTGGTTAAAACTTCTGTTTTGCAATTTTTCGGTTTCACAGTGCTCCATTAAACTCAAAGTGAAGTTCTACTTTTCGTTTAATTTAAACGACTTTAATCCAATGTTTAAACGCTGCCGTTTCGTTTAACGTTATTATTTAGAACACACAGACATCACCATTTTGATGTATAATCTGGCACATGACAATTCAATAATATTTTTACCACTGTTTACTTCGATTTTTTACTTGCTCAATAGGGCAAGTATTGGTTTCGTGTAGAAAAAAAAATTCGGGGTTTTAATCAAACCTGACATTACGATACTAGGGAAGCCTTAAAAAAGTAGATTTCGTCATGCCGTCCGTCGGTCTGTCTGTGCGAATGTGCGGATGTGCGGATGAGCGTATGTTTGGTTGTCTGTGAACCGACCTACAGCCTAAGCGGTTTGAATGATTTACTTTAAACTTTGTGGGAGGTACTTTTGTGTGATTCCCTAGAGTAGAAATTCGAATTTTTGTTTTAGAATGGCTATAACGGGTACCTGCCATATAACGGTTTTAGTTTTTCCAAATTTTCTCAAAAACGGCTCTAACGATTTTGATAAAACTTGAACGTTATATTTGCAATAGTCTTAATATAACTGCATTTCAGGTTTCTGGCTTAAAATGCATATAACGGAGATTTGGTGTTAACGGTTTTTACAAATTTGGCCAGAACTTGAGAACGGCTCTGCCGATTCCTTTTAAATTCGGTACAGATTTTAAAATTGACGTTAAGAACAAGTTGTCATTTACAGTTTTTTGATAAACAAACATTTAATGATAGCTGCTATACAACTTGATCTCACCTTTAAGCCATTTTTTGATATTTTTCGAACTTTCTTCTGAATTTAATAAATTTAAATTTTTGTAGTCCCATAGTTTGCTACAAGAGCAAGTTCGTGCGAACCAGTCGTGCATTTTCTATTTTCCTTTTTTATGTATATTTAGAATGAGATTTTATTATTTGACATTAATTCACAATTGCATCACAATTTCACATTAAATTCACATTTATTCACGATTTATTTTGTTTTCACAGTAATAATTTGGAATTTCAGAACGAACTTTGATCATACAGAGCTTCGCCAACTGCGTTTAGGTAACTGCGAATTTAAGTTTTATTGTGAAACCAAACGAGTTAAGCTAAAAAGTTAAACTCTCATTGTGAAACTGGGCATAAGTATATTTTATACTGTTTTCTTATTTATTTGAGTTATACATTATTATTTTAAACGTTTAAAACTACTCTGAAGTGAAAAAAAAAATGTTCGTGCCAAAATAAGTAAAATAATTTTGGTATCATTTTCTGCATTTTGGAGGTCCGTATCTTTCGTTTCCGGCCATTTCCAGTAGCCATAATTGTCGGAAATTGGTTGCTTTTTTTTTAAACTTTTTTTTACAAAAATTATACTTTTATACCAAACCAAAGTAGATATTTTCATTTTACAATATCAAAACTGTCGAACAACAAATTGGATGATGGGGTATCGAAAAGATTATAGTTTTTTTTTTTGATAAGACATTCTTAAGTTATTTAAATAAAACAAATTTGGCGCCTTAAGCACACTATCAAGCCATTTTTAATACTCATGAAATATCAATTAACAATATCCAATCATAAATATTCTTTTGCAGAAAAAAAACTTTGCCGACTGGACACAACAAGACTATAGGACAAGAACGAATTTGTGCGTCTTGTTCGTGCCTCTTACTTCCGTTCAGTGTTCTTACCAATAATAAATATAAATACGTGCGATCCAGCAACGAACTCGATTTTCTATTAGTATTTACGCACATTTTACTAATAACACTTAACATACGTAGGTAGATATATATGTAAATCAAATTAATGAAAAAAAAATCAAAAGTGTCCAATTTAAACAATAACAACAGAAATTAGAAATACACTATGATAAGAATATATTTATTTCCGCAAATGTTTTGCATTGGCATGGTCTTTCAAATGTTAACGTATCAGATTATTCAGATTATTATAGATAGATAATCTGACAGAACCACCATATCATATAGGTAGTGAGTATTGGTAACAATGTGAATGATTATCTTTGCCACCAATACAAAATCGAAATACCGTCAGATATTGCTCTTGCACTTTCGAAGAAAGACAAATAATATATCTAGGTTTTAGAATTTACTTCCTTATAGTCCTATTTATTAGATTTCGCTAAAATGCCGTTGAACTTTTGATTAGTTACGCAATGTCAAATAATTTACTCACCCTTCACCCATCATTGAGTAAATCCTTTTTTATAAAACCCATATATTAGTTACTAACGTAACGTAACGTAAAATTTAAAAAAACGTCCCATCTAAAACCCTGGTTATGATTAACGTCAATGTAACCATGTTACAGGGTTATGTAATTGAGTGGAATAGAACTATACTTGAAATAAAAGAGTCAGTTTTGATTGTGTACATTCTGTATGTAATATTTTTTTATTAAAGCTTATAAATCATCGCCTTTATGTTTTCTTAACCGAAATCTTCTCCAAAAGTCGTTTAAGACAATAACTCTTCTAAATGTTTTGAAAATTTAATTTCATAATGACGTTTCGATTATTTGGTATAATCATCTAAATGTCACTTTGACATTTAGATGATTAAATGGGTTTACCCATTCAAGTTATCAAGTTATCAACTCAATTTATGTAATTCAGGCTCTACTCAACGTAATTTTTTTTTAAATAAGGATTTCTTAAGTAGAGACATATTAAAGGCGGCGTAACTTTAATCATGAAGTGAATGTTTGTAATGTCAAAATAACGGCTTTTTAAAAGATGCATATGAAAGCATATGTGGCACTTATAACAAAACATAAATTTTGAATTTTTTGTCTGTCTGTCATTCTGTCTGTTTGTATTGGCTAATCTCAAGAACCGCTGGACCGACTTAGACGGGACTTTCGCTGGCCGGTAGCTAATGTTGTAGCACGTAACATAGGCTACTTTAATTACTCCCTAGGTGGCGCTCAGGTCACTGTTTTTTTTTTTGCACATTCCTATATATGAAACGATCAGAAACTACGGGGCCGATTTCGACGGGACTTTCACTGACAGAAAGCTTATCTCGTAGGAAGTATTTTATTTTTTGGCGCTGGTGTAGCTAGCGAACCGACACAATGACGGGAAATTTGGCTGGTTTTTGACTGGTGGATGGAAACATGGTGTTGGGGTGGTTTTTTCTCTTATTAATGAAATTGATGTCTTTGACTAAAAATTTAAATAATTGAATAATAAAAAAAAAGCTTTTGGCAAAATTATAGTCCAACAGGATTATAATAAGTGTTTTATAAACAGTAAGTTCTCCTTAATTTTGTATGCAGTAGGATTGTTTTACAATAACCATATATAGAGCAGAAGTAGATATTTGGCTTCAGCCAAAAGTACTTTGCACTGGCAGTAGATACATACTGTAGCTCAATGAACACCACTATTATAATTATTTTGATTTTTTATATTACTGTTACTTCTTTCACCTGTCCATTCTACAGGGTGATTGGTATAAGGTGCACCAAAAAGCTTGAGCGTGTACGTGGAGTTAAGACAAGAAAAAAATCGGATTGGAAGGAGGAATTTTTTCCCCCGTTTAGGCGGGAGGGGCAATTTTCTAAAACATTGACTTAAATCAGAAAAAAAATTATTTAAAAATAACGGTGAATGATACAAATACTTGTTTTATTTTTTTGGAAAGTCAGAAAACTACTCTTTTATTTAATTTTTAAATTAAGTTGTTTAAGTGAACAGTTTTAAAAAAATCTATTTTCAAACTCAAAATTTTGAAAAAAAAAACAAAAAAAAAATTTTTTTAACTAATTTTTTTCAAAATTTTATGTAATTAACTATTATTTTTATTTTCAAAATTCAATGCTCTTATTAATTTTTAGTCAAAAACAGAAAACCGGATGCCAAAATGTATCTTAGTTTTTGAGAAATTAAAAAAATTAAAAGTAAAACTAGTAAGTAAAGTAAAAAGTTAATTCTTTTTTTTTATTATTTGATTAAAATCGGATGGTATGTAATAAAAAATAAAAAAAGGATAATCCCCTAATAATTGGCCAGAGCAGGTCAAATTTGGGAAAACCAAAAAAAAAAGTGTTTTTCTTGGAAAAAAATACTTCTAGTTTTTCTTAATTTCTCAAAAACTAAGACACATTTTGGCATCCAGTTTTCTGTTTTTGACTTAAAATTAATAAGAGCATTGAATTAAAAAAAAATAATAGTTAATTACATAAAACTTTTAAAAAAATTAGTTTAAACATTTTTTTTTATTTTTTTTTTTTCAAAATTTTAAAATTAATTTTTTTAAAACTGTTTACTTAAACAACTTAATTTTAAAATAAAATAAAAGAATAGTTTTCTGGCTTTCCAATAAAATATAACAAGGCTTTGTATCATTCACCGTTGTTTTTAAATAATTTTTTTTTTTTATTTAATTCAACTTTTTAGAAAATTGCCCCTCCCGCCTAAACGGAGGGAAATAGACCCCCCTCCCATACGATTTTTTTCTTGTCTTAACCCCACCTACACGCTCAAGCTTTTTGGTGCACCTTATACCAATCACCCTGTATATTTCAAGAGGCATTTATTTTTGTTATTTTTTACTGCACACTCGAAATTAATTTCCTAGTATAAAATGAGTATATACAATTAGTGCAACCGTTTTCCCGTATAACAAAATGGCTGAAAAGTTAAAACAAACTTTTTTTGTGCAACTTTAAACTAAAAACTAAGATCTTTTAAATTTTAATATACCTGTAGACAATAATGAATCGTATTTCCTCATGGACCTCATCGATTTCACGAAAATATTTTTCATTGTATTGTATCACAAATACAAACTGCAATTTTTTTAAACTTATATTTTAACTTTTCAAGTTAAAACAAACAATAACACGCACTTTCTACACAAATAATTGCTATAATTATTCTAAACTGTTGTTTTTAAACAAAGCGCCTCTGAGTCTGGTTGCGAATCTTCAGAAATTAATTGGAATCGAAATTATTGTGTCGATTCAATAATTCCTGCGGTTTCTGATAATCACCGAAACGATCTCCCTCCCTCACTCATTATTACTTTACATAAGTCACAGGCCAGAATATTGTAACGAGAAACGAATGAATAACCACAGCAGCGTAATGCGTTTCCAAACACATGAATGCACGCCATGCTATGTCAACAAAAATATCATGAATGCCCGCCCAACATCCGATAGATACCAGGGGTTCCACATAGATAGTTCGTTATAATTTTCTTCTATTTCTTTGATCGCGGTTTGTCTATCGATATAGTTAGTGTGTTTTGAGAATAGCGCACATATAGTCACCGGCAAGCTTTATCTGGCGGGCCGGACTGGCCTAGTCTCTAGCGGTAGCGGCACCTTGACAATGAACTTAAATAATGAATAGCAGGTATTTTGTGGTGTCATTATGTTTATAGGCAAGGCAGTTTGTATGCTTCTCTGGTATTATATCACACAGATTTTTGCACTGAAGTGTGACTTACAGGTTACAGATTTATGAATGTTATGATGCGTTGATTAGACAAGGTATTTTGACAAGAAATTAATGACAATATAGTAACGTGTTAAATAACAGTTTGAATAAAAACTGAATGCTACAAAATGTATCATCAAACAATTTAAATATTAATTTAAACGCAAAAATTTAATACGATAATGTTCATATAGTTATACTCTATTGTGAAGCTGATTGATTGAAATTAGTAATTAATTACGAATTGGTGGGGTAAATTTTTTGTGAATTCTTTTTTTAAAAAACAATCGCTATTGATTTTGTTTATTTAATATCCAGTTATTAGATATTTTGTGCTCACCTCGAAATGGGTCGAATTCAAATTCATGTAATTATGACGAGTTTAATTAAACGTCAGTAGATACATTTATATAAGGTTGCAGTTAAAATAAATACTTACAACACGTTTTCATGCTGAGGTCAGGTTAACAATGTAATTTCCTTGAAATAGACTTTCTGATGGTTATGGCCCTTAAAACTTAAAATGTATACCTACTTACTAATTTGTTCGGATATGAAACCAACAAATTCAATTCGTAGGTTAGCTAATTGTGTAGTTTGTATTGAATTACAAATAAATTAATTATTATAGAAATATTTCGTACATGGTCATCAAAAAAGGGCCCTGAATCTCCAAAAATGAGAATGGGAACATGAATTTTTGTCTAAAACAGCAAGGGTAACAAGACAAATTGTACTTGAGTTGGTATACTTATACCTAACTATTTGTGTTTTTTTTTCGGAATTTGGAATGATTTTGGCAAGAACTTCGGGCAACTATTTGTTGCTGTCTTCTTGGATATATGTATGTACTTTTTGTTTTGTTAGCTTCCAGATTATGCGGCTTGTTCTCATTATTGTGACTTAAAAGATACCCAAAGAATAAAAAACGTATATATAGCGGTCAAATATAAGTTTTTGTCCGGACTATCACGCCGGCGGAGGTCTGGGTTCGAGCCCAGCTTCCAGAACACCTTGTCTTTTCAGGGGCACTGCCTTTTGCGAGGAAATGACAAATCTTCCAAGAGTAAAATTGTCATGAAAAGTGCAACTCACCTTAGACATTCGGATTCGATGTAAAATTGTAGGTCCCCTCCAATCTTGTAGAACTAATAACGCACACAAAAGGATTGGTTAAGAGTTTTAGTGACTAGGCCGTGGTTCTTCGTAGCTGAGTCAGTGCCATCAAATTTATTTATTTTTTTTTTATTTAAGTTTATCATAGAAAAAAATTGTTACGCATACGCCACAGTGTCTTATTTTTATAGTATACTAAAAAGTCTTTTTCGATCTTAAGGACTGAGTTATACCAAATGAAAGCAGATACACAACCAACATACCCAAACAGAATTTATTAAAATTATGTTTTATTTTTATTTCCGATTATAGGTACAGCTAACCATGTGGTTCACATGATTAGCCGCACCATTCTTCAATAAATTGTAGTTTTTCTGTTTGTTTTTTTTTCTCATTAACTACCAAACAATGCTTTTATTTGAAAGGTTATTAAATTCTCTTTGAAAAAACCTAAATTCAAGATTAGTGAGAGACACTGAACAATTGTTTTGATCTCTTTCTTCCCACTGGCATACCACAATTATCTTGGAAAACTCTGGTTTGTTGAAACTGGTATTCAATCTGAGTTTCATTCTCGCTACTGCCGTAGGTGAGTAGATTTCAGCTATGTTGGATAAAGATAGCCTTTAGCATGATAAAAATACTAACTGTCTAAAAGACTGAAAGTATGATGCAAATAATCCATCAGATGACGCTATATTAATTATACCATTTTTAGAATTCTTTAAGAAGTATTAAAGTTACAAAAAATACCGATTAAAGACATTAAACAAATGTTTTAAGATGAATTAAAGAAGTATTAAAAAAACCAAATGACATCGATTTAATAAATACCAATTTAAGAAGCATTTAAGAATGCATTAAGAAGAATTGAACATACGAATTTAAGTTCTTAAAGAACATACCTAGTTAAGAAGAATTAAAGAAGGAGTAAAAAAGCCATTAATTGACATACCAATTTAAGTGTTAGTTAGGTAGATATGAATTCAGAAGTGTGATACTGAAGGGTTGGGTACGAAATCCCGACTGCCCAAATTCCGACTGGACAAAAGCCCGACTGAGAATCTCGACTGAGTCCAAAGAAACAATACCTGGGTGGCCTGTTTCACTTCCTATTTTCTTCCTTTTCAATTCTTATTTAAAATAATTAGTGTAAAAGCAAAAAAAAAAAGGTACAAAAACGTGCTAAAACTGAAAGTTAGGTACTGAAAATCGGTATTTTTTATTCGTACCATTCGGATTTTGGCGGTCGCGATTTTTCCGATACCGAAATTATACTATTTTGTGCTACTTGGTTATAGTTCTTCTTAGATTTCCTGATGACCTGTGCCTTTAGATGGTTCTTAAGAAGGTTCTGGAAATCCAGCCAAAACGTAACTTTTTCCGCCTGCTCATTTTAGAGAAATTAAACGGTCACTAGATTTTAAATAACTTGAGACGCTATCAAGTATCTCTTCTACAAGGATGATGCTGATTATGTTATAACTTTCTTTTACTTTATAATAGAGTACTAGATATAATAAAGCATACATCTTATATTATTTCTTTTTCTTCTTCATCCTTTTCAATTTTGATTACAACCAATCCGGACAAGACTGACCAGATCATTTCTGACCGGTATGTACAAAATCAGAACTTTGTGCTTTTGATCGATTTTTACTCACCAGCTACCACAACAAAAAATTGCTGATTTAATTTCTGAGCCATCACTCAAGCACGGCAAAGAATTCCTTGGTGATACCAAAACTGGTTGAGGATTCTTCAGTGATACAACAAATACGCCTTTAATCTTTTCGAAAAATAGTTTTTTTTAGATTGAAATTTGTTATAATAAAATATAACCTTATTTTTGGAACTGAAAATTTACAACTGCTCAACAGTTCATTTCATTTACAGACATGTTTCCAAGGACATTGTCAAAATCTAAAATAACATGGCTCAATAAATTGAAGAAACAAATACTGGAACACTATAAAACACAAAGGAAGTTCAACAATAAGAGTAATAAAAGGTAAAATAATAATAATTATATTTAAGCAGAAAATAGTAAAATAAATTTGTTATCATTTTGTAACGGAAGTATTCAATTGAAATTATTTCGTCTTGTAAAAATGCAATTTCATTGTAATACTACTTTAGATTCCAGTGTATAGTTTATTATTGTTAACCCAACTCTAATATGTAAACAATTACAGTTCAAATGACGTTAGTTAAATAATTCTTACAAATTAATATTATTTTGTATCTAATTTCTTAAGTTCGTAGTAAGGATTGATATCGAAAGATAAAATTGCGATGTCAGACTTGCTTTGTTTGCAAAAAACAAATTGTCACAAACAAATTAATCACCTAGACATTTATATGACTGACTACACTTATAAAGCTATATTTTTTTATGAGTACAATATAATCATAATGCTGATACCAATATTATTATAAAGTATACTTTGACAGAAATTTTTATGTTAAGATAAACCATATTCAAAAAAAAATATGAACAGGGATTTAATTTTAATAATATAAAAATATAAAAGTTTGTGAAGAGTATGATGATGAGAAGAACATGGGTTATAATTTATAAAACTCTTGGAAAAACAAATGCAAAGGACACCAAAATTTAACTACCCTTAGACATGGAACAATCTAAAAGCGAAAGGCTTGACGAAGTATTATGAGGTTTTAAGCTTGCAAAGTTCACGAACAGATTTTGGGTGAAACGGTAAAGAAGGAAGGCATCGTCGAAAAAGAAGAAGAAGAAGATGACGTTTTAATACTTTGACTCTTCCATTTTGAAGAATTTTCGGACAATAAAACTTCAATATTGTATTTTTGATGTGTATTATCGACATCAAATAGCTGATTCTAAAAACGATGGAATTTTCGATGACCGCGACAATAATTTGAAACCATTGCATTCATTCGCTTTTTTATAAATATAAATCTGATCGAAATCTATATGCGAAATTAAAATCATGCAGATCGTAGTTTTTTTCTTGCTCAAAAATTATTCAAAGGGTCTTATTCTCAGTCCCCTGGTACTTCCGAATAACGTTTAAACATCAAATAATCATTGCCGTTCTCCTATTTCAGTTCCCACACAAAAAAAAACTATCATTGTTATCTCAAATAACACAGAATTGTTATTAAGTAAAAAAAATTTATTTAGCAATGCATTTTATTGCGAAAAAAAGTCACTAAATTTTGTCCGCCGCATTTCTAATCAGTCACCTGAAAAATTGAAAACATCAAAAATATCGATAACTTCTATATAGATCTGAGTCCCATCTCAGGGAATATCCAGTATCGAGTCTCGTTGAATAAAACTGGGCTTACATCTCGCGTCTGTTTGTTATGTCTCTTTAAAGAAATACGTTTTTGCGAAACCGTTTTTTTATCAGTCCCCTGGTTAGTGCTTACATATAATTTGTATATAAAAGTAGGAATATTTTGTAGGCTAAGTAAAACCATAATATATTATCTGTATTTTATTCTTTTAAATTAAACGTTTTTATGTTTTTTGGTTAAAAAATGTTAAAAAAACTCAGTCCTCTGGTATCAGTTCCATGGCAATTTTATGAAAAAAGGTACCTACTATACTTCTATCCAGAGGTCTGAAAAATGTTTAGAAGATGATGCATTTTAACGGGTTTTGCTGAGTGTTTTGCTATGCAATCTTTAATCGATGATCCAACAAATTTTTTTTACGGCGAAATTGAATCTATAAAAAGCTATTTAGGAAGCACTTTCAAAGTCAATTAGGTAGAAGATAGTGCTATCTTATCACGATAAATCATGATATTACCCATCAGTTAATTCTGCATTTAAATAAAAAGTCATATTTTGATTTGAATAAGTATTTTTTATTAGTCCCCTGGTAACAAAATCTCATAAAATTGTTATTTTTTATTTTATTTTACTAGTACGCTTTTAATAATGTTAAAGGACATTCTAACATATAACTAGAACTTATTGTATGCCTTAAAACTTAAAAAAAATTGCCAAAATTATTAGCATTTTATTCCACTTTTAGTAGAATCACCCACATATCTCTTTAAAAACTAGTGGTATTTGCGTTTTACTGGAATAACTTAAACAAAACAATACCAAGTAGAAAACGAATAGTTTGCTACATACGCAGTGGTCGCCATAATTATTTTGCCAAAAAAGTAATGTTTCTTTCAACGAAGATATTTTATATTGGGTAAAGTTTCAATTGAAAGAGAAAAAAAATAAGAGTTAAAATTGATAAATGGACAACAATTTAATTATTTATTTTTATTTTTGAAGATGAGATCATAAAACATCCTGTGTCCTGTGCATGAAATGGCATTGTTGCCTAGTGTAATTGTTGGGTTTTTGTTAAAAAATAAATTGAGCACAGAACCGCACAGAACTGAATTTAAGAAAGAGAAAGCAAAACATATATATGTATTTAAAAATAAATAACCACAACAGAACTAATTCTGGACAGGTTAAAAAAACAAAACAAAAAAAAAACATTAAAAAGACGGGTACATGTTAGTAAACTTCGCTAAAAACCCTGCATTAACCCTTAAAAGCCTTAAGGCTAGATTTTCAAATCGTTCCAAAAAAAAAAAAACTTCGATTAGCGAAAGCACAATAAGTAGATGTTTATCAAAACATAATTTTAGTACGTATACCGTGAGGAAGCCTTAAGGTACTGTTTATTTCTACTATTAGAGATTTTTACCAGTCGAGATTTTGTCTTTTTAAATTTCGTAATTCGAGATTATGGGGAAACAAATCTCGAGATTTATGAGATTCAAGATTTTGTCATTCGAGATTTTGTACCTTTCCCTTTCTATATTTATATAAAAAACTAGCTATTACCCGGCGCGTTGCCGAGCCAAAATTTTGCCTAAAGCTTTATTTTTATTTTTCAATTATTTAAATATTAATGTGTGATTTTGAGTCAAAGTCATCAATCTCACTAATAAAAGTTTTCGAAAAAGCCATCTAATCCCATCTATTGGGTAATTTGAATAGTCTTAGGCCCACTTGCATGAAACTTTTTTAACATTAGTAACAACTGATTTTTCCATGCATAGGCACTAGCCATCAATATAAATATAAACTCGTTAATCTTATCTGGATAACTTTTTACATCCGTCAATTAGAATTTGACAAGAAGTAGCTATCGGTGAGGTTCGCACTAGTGTGTGAAGCGAATGTTGTAGTTGTTTTGTGGAGGTTTTCTGTTTCCTTCCTATTTCATTTTGGTATCTTTGGTTAGCTGTGTTTTCATTCGTGCAACGTAAAATCGAAAAATAAACAATTATCTATTTAATACTTTATAGCTAACTGCGATTTTATAAATTTATCTTTTGTTTTCGTGCAAGTGGCCCTTAGTTATTCTTTACGAAATCCACCATTAAAAGTCCAGTCAAAATGGGTTCATAAATAAGAATTTTCGAAAAAGCTAACCCAGCGCCATTTAGGGCACTAGGGGATAATTTAAATATCATACAATACTTCCTGCGACATCAGCTATCTGTCAGTGAAAGTCCTGCCCAAATCGGTCCAGTATAGTTTCTGAATGGTTCATATATGTATACCAATGTTTTTTTAATGAAATAATAAATCTCTCATTCTCATTCTATGTTTTGCTATAAGTACCGCATATGCTTTCATTAACATCTTGTAAAAAGCTTTCATTTTGACATTACAAAGAGACGCTTCATTTTTATTTATGTGTATAGACTATTTAATATTTATTTTCTTTCAGCACTAATCAAATCACTCCCTCAAATAAAATTTGACGTTTCACTTTAAATGATATTACATTTTTAATTTTTTTTTTTTGCAGTACTGAATTCAAACGCGAACATCTAAGTTTGCCAGGTCCGTCTTTGCTTATACCACGAGAGAAGAGATGTTATTCGCCAAATCGTTTGACTTTAGGCGAACGTTCGACTTTCGAATTTCGAGTTTCACGAATCACCTATAAAAAAAAATGTTCTAATTCAGAAATAATTACATAAAAGGTTCGTTCCAGTTTTGCAGACAATGAAGTGGCGCCAGTAATGTTTAGGGGTTGTATTTCTGTAAGTGATCAAAGAGATTTAGTAATTGTCGAGTATAATCGAGAATGCTTTTACCGCCAGAAGCGATAATAGCAAAAACTGCCTATACCTTTAGACCCCGAATTAAATGTCATTGAACTTGAGATGACACTATTTTTGAAAGTAAGACTCCTTGTCAAGAAATCCAAATCCCTCAAAAGAAATGCTTTAGAAACCCGTCAAATCGATTGCCAGACCACTTTAAAAAGTTATATGTGCATGTCAAATAAGGTTCCATTTTTTGCTAACTCGACACTAATTTATGGTCAAGTCCTAAAAATTATTTTTTTTCAAGTGTAAACAACAAAATGAGATCTCTTATTTTTATTTAATTATTAATCCAATGAATATAAAATTACTGTACCATAAAATATTCTGATATTGACCTAAGACCTAACTGTATTTTTTTTTGTTTTGCTTCAAAGTGTTTTGTTATTAAACTATAAAGATATTCGTTTTTGTGAAAATAAATATGCAGACCACTGTAAGATCAAATTTTAAATCCGACAGAGAATGTTTCTGATTTCTTGTGATATCCAGGAATTCTTAATTCTTTGCATGGCTTGTTGTATAATATCGAATCCAGTTTTGATACATGCTTTCTTTTATTTAGGGCTTGTTTCACAATATCTTCATGTGTATGTAAGTAATAAATTTTCAATATTCAGAACTTTTTTTTTGACAGAAAACAACAAAACATTACACAGCAAACAACGAATTTAAATGCTGAGAATTTTACTTGAAATTTACTCAGAGACTGTGAAACAATCTCTATCCTATATTATTTCAATCGATTAATCTAATTGTACATCTAATTGTAAATAAGATGACACTTAGAGTCGTTTAATATGATGGAAAGAATTTGAAAATTATTTGAGTCCCTTTTTTTTAATGTTAGTTTCCTCTAAAAAAAAAAGACCGGCGGCGGCGCCGTAGTGATACGTTTTGGGTACGTTATATTAGATAAATGGAACGACGATAAGCTTGATGTCATGTTGGCGATACTCCGAAACTCCGAAACTACACTTGAGTTTCAAACAACTAATTATTTCGACCGAAAGTTAGAACATAACGAAGAAGTCTTTTTAACAGAATTCCCAGATGTACGGCGGTGGATCATGATGAAAAATTGATTGATTCTAAAACCAATTTGTTTCTTTTGTACAAAGTCCCTGCTCCAAAAAAAAAGAAGAGGTTATTCACCCATTCTGTGTTTCCTGGGAATTAGAAATGAGATTCTGTGTTTCCTGGTAATTAGAAATGAGAAAGAGAGGAACTTAGAGAATTCTTTTGCAATTAAATTACCCAGTAAATGTAGTTCCCGAAAATTTATTTCACTGAAAAATAATTTTAATTAAGAATTAGAAATTCGTATGCAGGTCGATGCCATTTCAAAAAACAATTTTTCAAATTTCCTGTTGACAGCTCAACATCATAATATAAAGTAAGAAAACCTTTATAATTTCACATACATATACAGATGTATGTCTCGAGCTCGATGAGCTTTTGAAATTACAAACGACTGATTAGGAAATGACACATCATAAAAAATGTCTAATGGAATAAAAAATCAACTGTTAATTGCTTTTTATTGTCTTCGTATGAATATTATTATGTACATTCTTCGAACTCAAAGCTATTATCTTGAGTGTAATTGCACAAAGGTAAGATAAAATTTTAAATTTCATATTTTGTGAAGTTTATAAGTTTTCTGAATAATTGTTTAATTTTGATGTATCTTTATCTACAGACTAACCATGCTGATTAACAAATAAAATTAAAGTGTGGGGAAGGAATGCATTTGCAAATGTAAATTTAAAAAAAAAAAACACATACATTTTCCCAGCATGGACGTGTGTTTTGATGAAGCAACTACAAAAAAGGCTTGTGTTCAATTACTCATTAGTTGCTTCCTTTCAAATGAAATAGGGTTTTATGATTTATGATACACTTATATGCAACAATGTGTACTTTAATGATGCATTCATCAGCGATACGAGTTTATCTGGTCAATTAAGTGCTGCGTTGATATGGAGAAATGATAATCCAGAAAATCAGTTCTTTGTACGATTAAAATTGTGTCTTGGAATTTAGAAGTGAGGTCGCTATGTGCACTGTACACAAGGATGAGATTAATATTGCAATTACAAAGTGAATACATTCTTTTGTACAACAAAGAAAAACCCTGACAATAAAATGTATCTATAGTTTTCTTTTTTTTGCAAATCTTCATAAATCAATGGAAATAATATTTTATTAAAATCGTGTAGTGCATTTTGCCTGACAGACAACATATTTTAAAATGACGTCTTCTTTAAATATGTGGAACACTTATTGAAACAATATGGAACACCTAATATACACAAGAGAAGCCTTGAGAAAAAGGATAACAACCGCATGGAACGATCGAAAGTTTGGGACCCTTTTGGACCGAAGCGGCGAACTGAGAGAGTTGTGGTACCGGCGCAGGGACATATTTCGATTGTGGGACTTATGTCCCACCCCGTCGGGACATAAGTCCCAAAAAATAAATTTGGGACTTATATATGTCCCACCTTCAATTTTATTTAAATAAATTTTATGAATCTACCAAGAATACACATGTTGATAGTTTGTTCAGTTATTTCCGTTTAGTTTTACGCATTGTCAATGCTTCAATGCGTTAAACTTTACTGTAATGCAATTACAGTGAAAACACTACTTACTGACATCTCCAATAAGCGAACAATTCTCATGACCGGCCACAACTTCGGGGGCCATGGTGGTTGACTTATGGGAGCTTTGACTGTACAACTAAAATACAGTTACTTGTTGTCTTACTTTTTTTCAAAACTGCAATTTTTAAAGTTAATTTTGAGTGAATCTAGGAAAAGAATATTAAAAGATCCAATTTTTTGCGAATTTGAAAATCTTCTAAGATTCTTTTCTTAAATTCACTGAAAATTAACTTTAAAAATAACAATTTTGAAAAAAGTAGGACAACAAGTAACTGTATTTTTGTTGTACAGTCAAAGCTCCCATAGGCGAACCCCCATGGTTTTTAAATAACAGTTTTGAAAAAAGTCCCACAACAATTTTTAAAACACTACTTTTGTTTATAATATGTAAAGTTTATCTTATTTTTTTCTAAAGTTAATTTTTTGTCGTTTTTTGTTATAAAAGGAAAATGTTTTTTTGTTTTTTATTTGTACCTAAATGAAATAATATACAAATATTTTTATGTTATCCATCAAACCGCTTGTTTGTTTTTTTTTTTAAATATAATTAGCTATATCTTTTGATTTTTTGTAGAAAAATGTAAATGTTGGGACTTATGTCCCATCTTTGTGATGAAAATGTTGGGACATATGTCCCAAATCGAATTTGTCCCACTTCGGTAGGACATAAGTCCAAAGAAATAAATTTGGGACTTATGTCTTGGGGACTTATGTCCCTGCGCCTTTGGTACCTTTCGAAAAAATTAAAATTGGTATCGTCGCAAAAAAGATTTTTTATTTTTTTTATAATTTAATCGTTTTAGATTTTGTTTCAAGTTTTTATCTGAGAAAAAAACGGTTATACTCAACCTGATTTCCTGCTCACACACACGTTACTGGCTGAACACAATAGACTGCTGCAACTGCTCCAGTAAGCTGAAACTGTAACATGTCAAAATGTGTCGTACGTCTCGTTTTTTTTTGTATCAGCTGATTAAAATTTCATTTGTATCAGCTGATTAAAATTTGATTGGAAAACTATCAAAAGAAACACAATTAAATTCACTTAAATTAACTGCATTGCTTTAACACGTTAAAATAAAATATTTCTTCACAAAACACGCGGTCGTGACACGGCTGATTGTTTTTTTTTAATTATTTTGAAACGTCAAAAGTGCTGTACGTCGAAAGTTAAAAGTTGGTGAACTTGTGCAGCACCGAATGTAGCATCGCACCGAGTTCAGATGCGTCCCGTCGTGTTCGTATCGTAATATTATATTTTGACAGCTAGTCCAGTTGCAGCTGCAGTTCAAGCACTGTCGTTATTTTTTTCAGGCATTAAACTAAGCAGATATAAAATCAGTTGGAAAAAAGTTGTTGTGAATCAATCAGTTGCATCCGAATGAGGTAACAAAATTCAAAAAAAATTAAAAAATGGCTGATTTGCAAGCTGAAGTGTTAAAGAATTAAATTTATTGCAAATGCATTCACGTGATTGAAATCAATGAATTAAAAAAAAACTCAATTATTCAAAATGACTTCGGACGTAAGGTTTCTTATAATTCCCCATTAAATCAACGAATTCCAAATGATTTCAGAAATAAGCGTGTTCAAATCTATTTTTATTAATTCACTGCATTCAAAACGAATAGAATTTTAACACGTTGAATTTTTATTTAAAAAACTTAATGCAAAATGTGAGTTGAGAATATTGTGCTTATTCTTCTTCGGCTTTTTTGATCGCAATGTTTTTATAAATGAAACAAAGATTTAATTTCTTTCCAAACGTTTCGACGGAGGTTGCCATCTTCTTCAGGGGATTTTTTATTTTATTATAATAGTACTTTATTCTGTGATTCTGTCATTTGGTATTTGCACCAAATGCAAAATAGGATATTTACCTTTCACTCGAAACATTGAGGATTTCAATAAGCTATATCGATTTTAAAGCTGCTACAGGATCGCCGTTATGATATCGATAAAAATATCGATAGGGTTACCAACTGTTTATTAAGATTTGTTTTTTTAAACATCTGTCTAATTTTTAACAAAACAAAAATATTAATTATGATCAATTTTAATTGTCAAAACCATTTGACTTAATAGTCCAGTAAAATGTCCAGTAAAGTATGGGGTAGTTTTGGTCAAATCCCATATTTCTGACTTTTTGCAGACTTGTTTCTGATGTTGACCTGATGAATAATTCAAGTTTGTTACATCGAGTGCCGTATGCAACTTTGTTAAAAATCGAAAAAACCGCCAAAAATTTCGATTTTTTTCAGATTTTGGCGATTATAACCCTAAAGGACTAGTTTTTGACACTACCTTCTTTAAACGTTTTTAAAGTTAACTAAATTTGCTACAATATGATACTATAATTGTCTCTGTAGACTCAATAGTTTCCGAAAAAAAATATATAAAGTTTGCAAAAAATGATAATTGTTTTGCAATCTTCGAAGAAGTTAAAAAAAAAAAATAAAAAATTTAAAGCTAGTTTCTTTTTTAAATTTTATGTATCTAATGCGCAGTTTCCCAGTGACGGTTTGTACTCTATTTTTAGTTTAAACTACCGTTTTACAATTATCCTTTATCCAAATATCTGTGGATTGGTGTTTAACTTTTCGTTTAATTTAAACGATTTCATTACGGCGTTTAGACGCCGCCGTTTCGTTTAAAGTAAACTTAATCTCCTTGATTTTAAATGTGACATGAATAAATACAATATAAGTTGTTATGAATTGATTTCCTTTCAAAACGAAAAAGATAAGTTGTGATGTTTTGACAATGAAATACAATGCATTATGAAAAAATGAAATTTGTTGAATTATTATTGAATTTTAGATTAGATTAGATTTTTAATGATTTTATTTAACAAAATTTTCTTAATACATTTTTGATAACAATGCATAATTAAGCATGGCCTACGCCGTCTGCTAGAGTGACAATTTTATGTTTAAAAAAATCTATACAAACAAATTTAAATAAATTAACAGTTTAACTTAATCATTTACTCAATAAAATATAAAACAATGCTTGATTATCTTTTCATTTTATTCAGAATAATTCTTCAATAATATTTCTTCTGTATCTCAATCCTAATTCGACATATTTAGCCAGATGTTTCCAATTTTCGCTATTTAATACGTTTTGTTCGACATTAGTTAAAACTCCTTTATTAAATACTGATCGTCGGATTATAGGACATAAGAGATTCACGTCTTCTCTTACCCTCATATTACACAAACCGCATATTTCCGGAAGATCGTTTCTATAAGGAACTACTTCTGCTCTTGTTTTTATGATAAATGATATCGCCGTTGTTGAGTATATACAGATAAAGTAATTTCTGCTCATAAGGTTGTGATTAAGGATTGATTATTGAATTTTATTTAACAGAAGTTAGTTAATAAAGTGATATTTCAAACTGACTGTGAGTGATGGATGATGGTTCATTCAAACTTATCAAATTCTGGGTCGCGAAATGAAGGATCGGATGTTTGGTAAGCAACTTTAAAGTCTCTATCTAACTTCACACAATTAAAATGTAGATATTGAATATAGAGAGGTACTCGAATGTTAATATATATATATAATTTCAGAAAAAAAAAGACTTTACAGCCAAATATATTTATACAAAATCATCCACGAACATTTGGTCTTCGATTCTTCTTCCAGCTCACTGCATAATTTTTGTTAGAAAACTATTCATGCATGCTACATAATTACTTGGCCAATTTTTTTCTTGTTCTCTGTCATAATTGATTAAAATTCCGAGTGATTTTTACCAACACAGCAAGCAGATAGATACATAAACTAAATAAATACATTTTTGAAATAACATTAAAATCTCATCTTGTTGTGCATTTTAGATACAGCTATACTCTCTGTTATATTCAAACCCTTAAATTTATTTTGTGTTACAAATTTCAATTAATTTCGATAGAAGATATATTGTGTATTGCACCCACTATCAGTTAATTCAATTCGGAAATCACAATTTCAATGGTGGACTTGCAATTGCAACACTAATTGAAATGCAGTGCAATGCTGGGGATACCGTAAATTAACACCCTGACATTGCACATGCATCAGTTGCAGTACAATCTGTCTTTGCCTAGCCGATGAAATTGAAATAAAAATAGAATATCCACTCACGCCCGTGCCAAACAAAAATAAAATATTAAAATCAACAACCTTACTATACTAATACTTGTAGTTACATCAAAATTATTATCTAAGTTGTCTTGTGTATATTTAGTTGGAGACACATTCATATTCATATAAATATTATATGTAATGCAGTTGAATGTTTAGATAGATACTTTTTCTCATTCTCGTGTCACAAATGAATTTAATCATGCACCCAAGACAATTTTTACACTTAGAAAGACAATACATACGTTAGAAAATATTTATATATATATATTTTTTAATATAAAATTAAATACATTTATGCATTTTTGTAGATATCACACAAGAGTCCATGTCCATGAGAGTTTCTTTAAAGTTTATATGATAAGATGCGTTTTCACTTAAATAGATAAATTAATTCAAATAGCTTCTTAAGCTTAATACAAAATACTTGAGAATATAAAAAAGTACTAGAAACGCATCGGGTGCTAACAATAACCTAAGGGAAACGGGCTGCTTAAAACTAAGTAAGGCACTTATAAAACAATAAAAAGTGTTTTTTTCATATTTGTTCAACATTCTCGTGAAAACAATCAAAAACGTTTTGATTGAATTAATGAGCTACACTCGAATCGATAAGAATAAAAGAAATGTAGTTGATAGCCAAACGTCGAGTGGGAATTGAGAGCCAAGAATCGAGTATCTTTTTTACCATGTAAAACCGAAAAGAATTGTGTCGCACTCACTAAATAAAATTCAAGCTTACGTTATATAAAAAACACTTCATTTTTATTTAGTTGCGTCTCTACTTTACAATTTACCGCACAATCCAAATGGCTTAGATGGAATGCTTCTCATACTCTTCTTTTCGAAATTGGCAAGAAATGATAATTTTTTGCTAACTTTCAAGGTCTGTATGTAACTATCGGGTATATACAGAGACAGTTATAGTCTCATATTGTAGCCTCCGTTTTAAAACCGTCCTTAGAAGGTATTTTGGGATTATAATCTCTAAAATCTGAAATTTTCGCGGTTTTTTCGATTTTTGACAAAGTTGCGTTCGGCGCTCGAGGTCACAAACTTGGATTATTCATTAGACAAACATCATAAACAAGTCGGCAAAAAATCACGCACATTACCCTATACTTTACTTGACTATTAACCGTTAGTATGAATTTAGCTTCTATAATTTCGAAACAACTTTTTTTATATCCTAGATTAACTCAACTTATGTTCTCACGTGGTAATGGGAGAAAACATTCTTTCATACATGTTGGGTTTAGCTTGCAGATAAAAGGTATGTTCCAGAAAAACTTGGACTAAAATGTGCATGAAACGAATGGGCGAGGGAAGAAAAATCGGTGCAGGGAAATTACTTCATGGGAAATAACTTCACATGGGAACTAACTTCACCACTAGTGGGAATTATTTTGACTTTTTTTTTTTGGTGAAGTAAATTTCCACTTTGAGTGAAATAACTTAACTTTTTAGTGGGATATTAGTTCACTCTTTTGGGTGACGTTACACTTCTTATACAAAATTCACATACATATTGCATACCCAAACACGCAGCCACCCAAAATCCTATAGTAAGCGAAGGAATTGGGTTACCAATCTCAACTGTTGAAGACACCGGGAACTAAAGTCGCCTCATACTTTCAGCTTTATATCTCCTCTAATACAAAAATTGTAGATGGGAATTAACTTCTGCAATCTTCAGATGAAATTAGTTATCACCTTTAGTAGAAATTTACTTTACCAAAAAAAGTGAAATTAATAATTAATTCCCACTACTGGTGAAGTTAGTTCTCATGTGAAGTTAGTTCCCTGCATCATACAAATATCGCAGAGAAAAGTGAAATCAAGTGCACGACTGGGTAGCATGAGCTTGCTCTATTAGGAAGTTATTACTAAAATAAAATTAAATTTAATAATTTTATTTTTTTTTTAATATAGGTAAATAAAAAATACGAACAAAATCATATGAATTTTGTTTAAAGAAGAGTCAAACTCAAAGTATGCAAAAAATTTTGTTGCCTAAATGCAAGTTTACAAAGAATTCCAAAATCGTTAGAGCGGTTTTTAACTAAATCAATGTTTACTTATTTGTATAAATTTTTTTTTACGAAACGCCAATTTTAAGTGCTAAATAGTTTGCATTTTATGCACAAAAAATAATTTTTTTGCTGAAGCCATTTTCTAAATATTGAATTTACAAAAAAATAATTCAATGTGTCATCTAGATCTTTCAAAAAAATAAAATCGATTAACGCCTTCATGAGATAGCTCAAGAAAAAAAATAAACGGGAGGTACCGTTAATAGACTTAAAAAGCAAAGTTTTTTGCAACTTAGCAAAAAACAATCTAATAAAAACCATCTCTAATTTTTTTTTTTTTTTTAAGAAAATAGTTGGAGCCGTTTTCGAGAAAATTGAGCTTTTCCAAAACAGGTACCGTTATTTTTCGAGCTAAAAAAAATTTCAGTTTCTCCTCTAAGGAATTGTCTACAAACAAAAAATATAACCTAAACATTTAAAGGCAAGACCACAAAAATATGAAAGTAAAACTTTGAAAGTTTGATTGATGGTAAAACCTAATAAATTTTATTTCTTTGTTATATCTTAGCCTTGGCCACGAGGCAAAACAAAAACACCACCTCTAGTTGAAAATGATTGCAACCTTGATCTTGCTGGTATAGTTCACATTAGCTTTTTTATCAAAAATGTTATGTAAGCTGACAAGGTGCTTTTTGCTGGACGTCATCTGACGAGCCCACAAGCTAGCACCGGGCGAAACGCAATGTTTTCTTGGACTATAGGCCGCTAAACGCTTTAGTTTTTAGAAATAAACTTTGTTTTATTACTCAAGATAAGATTTTGTTCTGATAAGCAAGATACGAATTAGTTAGGCTAGGTTAGTCGTAGTTTAAGTCCGTCATAACATCCAGATAGCAAGATCAAAATTCACAGTCCAATGCTATATCTACTAAGATCGTTTCTTAAAACACTTTGAGCGTATCTGGCGGGAAAAACATTAAATTTCAAAGATTTTAAATTGCTTTTCTTTTTGAAACTATATCTGCAAGTAGGTACAATGCAAGCAAATGCTTGTCAACTCATTAATATATACCATTGGCTTTTTAACAGTTAAGGGCATCTTCGCCGAACAAGAGAACGGTTTTTAAGTTCAACAATGTAACAATAATGCAATAAAATTAACATTGAAAAACATTTTCTTACAAGCTTGCGTTTAACCAGTTTTAACTACCATATTTTAATGGGTATACTTAGCTGTAAAAAATTTCCATTCCAGCTATGTCGTTTTTACTCTTAAACATTCATAGTTGCTAGAGTTATACAAAAGGGAATTCCCTTTAACATGTACAAAAATAAACAAATAATTCAAAACTATAATAACATTACCGCTCACAATGGAATTTCAAACTTTCTTAGAAAAATGTTGTTTTTTCTTAACAACTACATATTATTGCTAAAACTCATAAAATACCTTAGCCATAAAGAAAACTCTAAAAAGTCAATTAACAGTTGTAATTATAAAATTTATAGCAATATAATTGTATAATATGTGAGTAATAAGTAGGTGTAGTATGCATTTTAGAGCATTCCTAGACATTTATTTATTTTTATAATAAAAATCAATGCGGAAATGGTTGTATGAGTGGGTAACCTTTTCAAATAAAACATTATAAGTTTGTGTAATAGAAAACTAGTAAGTACTTGTAATAAGCAATTCCCATCTGTCGATGGTATTTGAAGTTCCCACAAGTAATTATTATCATTATTAGGTACCTATAGATAATTTTATCTGCACTTTAACAACTCGATTATCTTATGCACATACGACAAATTAACATGCACAAATGAAACTTAAGTGCATGCTATTGTGTTTTGTGTTATTAAAAATTATTTACACGTTTTTGCAATTTTAAGATTAATTTAGGGAATATCAAACTCAAAAATATGCGAATATGATTTCTTTGATTTTAAACAACACTAATTGATGCGATGTCTTTTTCTAGTCTTAAAGACTTTTTCTCACGAGAAAGAATGTTCAGAAATGTTCGTCTCCGCGTCTCCGACGTAATATTGGGTACGTCCCTATTAGATTCTAAGCAAAAGATCACAACTTCGAATTTGAATTTGTCTTTTCCGATATAGACAGATCAGTGACTCCGCTTACCTATCTGAAAAAAAAACAAACATGTAGCTTAAAAATTTCTCACGAACCTTTATTTTCAGTAATTTCTAGTTCACTCAAGTGAGGAAACAAAAATTGTGTTAATTTCTTGTTTAGGTGGTTGCAAGAGGTCATCGGAGCCTACGCGGACTGTATCATGCTCACCCTAACGTTAGAACTCCGTACCGCTATCATGAAGTTTTTTGTTTCGTAACTTTATTTTACGCGCACTTAAGGGATTATAAAAACATTTTATATGTTTAACACAGCGTTTAGGAAATGTAAATAATGGGAAAAAATGTTGATTCCTTATTTGTCAAGAACGCAGAATCAATGAAAATTTTTTTTTTTTTTTTTGTTTACGTCAAAAGATTAAATAAAATATTGCGTGGTTTCAATGGTCGGCCGCCTGTAAACGTAAAGATAGTATATGGGTGGCCGACTAATAGAAGATACGTATTCTTATGTCGGCCACTTATGTTTAACATGAAAATATTGATCATGGACAGGAAGGTAATACAAACATGCTCCAACATTCTCGCAATTGAATCCCGGGAAGAGTTGAGAATTAATTGCATTTCAAAAATGCTGCAAAGAATGAAAAGGGTAGTCAACCTCAAAGGACAGGAAATTCAAGGGGTCTGGAGATGGAAACAGCTACTTAAAGTTTTGTTAAAAAAAAAAGCTAAACACCTGACTGCTATTTTTAGGAAGAAACGCAGAACTTTCTAAACAGCGAAGTTGGTCTAACGAATCAAAGGGTTTAGTTAAACCTATAGAGTTATAAAGCAGAAAGACAACCCATCTCCGATCAATGAAGAACCAGTTTCATCACCTAGTTAAAAAAAAGGAAAGATTAACGAAAACACAAAATCTTATTTACTATTTTAAAGTTACATATTTAACTGAACATAAATACTCTTCTTCCAGATATGCTCATCAACCCTAAATGAGCATCCTTTAATTTTTTATACGATTTGACTAAGCGATTGCACTATGTTAAATCATATTAAAGGGTATTTATAACTAGAAAAGACGCCAAAAAATGACTGACTCCAAAATCTAACGCAGTTTTGGCTAAAAATTTCAATATCTATCTTTTATGTTGGTAAAAAGTATGACAAATTTGGAACATACAAATTGGGCCGACTCGAAGAATCATGTGGCCGATTACTGAGGTAGCAAACTATTGAATTGGGAAAATTTAATTTGCTGAATTATGTTGAAAAGTGAAAAGTGGCCTAAATGTGAGGTGAAGTTGTATGGTAGCTATCATTAAATGGCTGCTTGGCAAAAAAAAACTTTAAATGTCATCTTGTGTTAAATGCTTAAGGTATATACCATACCAAATTAAAATGAAATCGGTTAAGCAGTTGTCAATTTAAGGTCTAATTTTGTAAAAATCTTTAAAACCAAATCTCCGTTATGCCAAAAACCTGAAATTCAATTATATTATAACTACTAAAAATAGCACGTACACCAAGTTTTATCGAAATCGTTAGAGTCGTTTTCGAGAAAATTTGTAAAAACTAAAACCGTTATATGGGAGGTACCCGTTATAGCCGGGCTAAAATAAAAATTCAAATTTATGCTCCAGGGAATCACCAAATAGTACTACACACGAAGTTTGAAGAAAATCCGTCCAACCGTTTAGGCTGTAGCTCGGTGAACATACAAGCGAACATCCGCACATCCGCACAGACAGACCGACGGACGGCTCGACAAAACCTACTTTTTTCGTCTTCTCTATCATCGTAATGTCAGGTTTGATTAAAACCTCGTTTTTTTTTACACGAAACCAATATTTGCCCTATTGAGCAAGTAAAAAGTTGAATGGGCGACTACTGGGTCCATAACCCTAAGTTATTCAAAAAATGTCACTGATAAATTGAACAAAGTTGAATTGAATCTGATTGAGACCAAAAACTCAAATAAAGCTCATTAAAAAAAAAAACTTTAAAAGCAAATAAATATACCTAATTATTTTGTTTGGTATGATATTCTTTGGTATGGTCCCATTAGTACCTATGTAGGTACTTAATTTTGTAGTTTCGAACGACCGCCGCTAACAGAAAGAGGAGCAAGTCTGCAAAACGTTAGGATTTTTTTTTTTTTGGAATTCGACTTATAATTCCTAAACTCTTCATTCCTAATGTCTCGTTCGTTTTATGCTTGTTTGACTTTTGCATGTTGGTCTGGTATGGTCCTAGTAGTAGGTATGTACTTAATTTTGTAGTTTCAAAACACCGTCGCTAACTGAGGGAAAGGGGAAAACTGCAATATTTTCGGAATTTCCCCGGTATTCGGCTCAAAATAACCAAACTATGCATCGAAGTGTTGTGACTTTGTGTTAATTTAAAAAAATAATTTTGCCATGGTTCAACAATGTTAGCACCCCAATATACTAAAGAAGAACTGTTCTGACCCCATTAAGGAGTATCAGCTTGTAGAAAATTGAAGCACCTTCCTTTTGACTAAATAAAAATACAACAGCAAGCAGGGGGCGGCATTTGGCTTATTTTTTCTAAACTTTGCTCTGTGTAACCACTTCAGCGTTCTTAAACTTCATTAAATTACTTAAAATATACATAATTAACTCTATCTGCCTTATAAATAAATAATAAACTGTAATTAGATCCAGAATATTGGTAATCCACGGATTATTTTTTTCTAAAACAAGACTTAAAATTACAGTAGTTGTGTTCGTTGAATTTTAACTAAGGTCAACCCAGGGGTGGAATCGGCTAAGGTGATTTATGATAAGTGACAGTCAAAATCTACACTTTCTGTCTGCGTAAGGTGATCATCACAGTGATAGCTAAAAACCAATCACAAAAATATTGTCATAGTCACCTTCTCATGAAATTGACGTTTCATTTTTAATTTTTTTGCAATGTGACTAGAGTTACCACACGCATACAAAACATCATAAAATTTTCAACTTTTTTTCAATTTAAGTCACCAAATCAACAAAAACTCTTTTACCATATGAGTATACAACAATCGAAAATAAATGTTTAAAATTAGATTTATTGCATTTATTCACTAAAAAATTAACAATTTCAATGAACTTAATTGAAAATATGACTACGGCAACAATTTTTTTCACAAATGTCACTGACAAATTGAACGAAGCTAAATTGAGTTGAATTGGTGGATCAGATCACCTTACGCAGAAAGAAAAATCAATTTGATCACAAGTGGTGATCAAAAATGTGACAATCAACTTTCATCTTACGCAATTCCACCCCAGGTTTTCTTGATAGCCCCGAGAGCTGTCAAAAACCGGTTTTCGATTTTGTATATACCTATGCGAGTGCAAATCTGTAACATTAATTGAGCCGGCTCCTTGAATCCCACGTTTAAGTTGTATCCACGCGACCGTTGATGCTGATTGCGATTTGACGATAATGAAAATATTAATGCACATTAATTTCGATTTTATTTCGGCCCCTATAAGCAAAAGAACGAATATTTGACAACAGAACACATTGAACAGAACAAAGGCAGTGAAAAAAAAAACAAATAAAAGATAAAAGCATTTGAGTGCAATAAAAAAACTCAATTCAGAAGGATTCCGTTATGTTTTTTTTCCAATTTTCTCATCAATTTACAAGGATATCAACACTCAAAGGTACCTAGTTTAAAATGTTGTTTTTCTTTTCTAAAATTCGTTATTTGTCCGTTGGAAAAAATAAATCTTCGTATCATCGATCATTCTTTATATCGGCATTCGTTATACTGGACCATAACTATACAAGTATTCCAAGCAAAAATAAAATAAAAATATTAAATATTGGAAACACGAACCTAAGCCGGAAAAGTTCCCGGGTTGTATCTACCTTCCCACAATATTAAATAGACATACAAGTCATATATTACATAGGTTAGGTAAGTACAAATAAGATGGTTTCCTTCTTTCAATTATTTGAAAACAACGCTTTTTAACCCCACTGTAAGTAAAAAAATACAGTAGTTGACATTGTTTAATAGGTTCTTTTGTGTAATCAAAAAATAAACAAATTATTTCGGAACCATCCTTTTTTTATCAAAAAAGAAATCCGTAATCCATGACAAAGTTAAAACTTAAAAGACAAATCACCATGGCGTGGGTGGTGGTGAAACTTATAAGCATAGATAATTCTTTCGGAGGTTCATTTTAGACTTCAAGGCCGACTTTTCTTTGCAAATCGATTTCCACCTAACCGAAACGACCAACCAACCCAACAGCCGAGGCCGACTTATGACACACGTGCTCTCTTGTTAGAGTTCATCCAAATTCATCAGGAACAAATTGATGACGATGGAGTAAGCTGAGGGAACACCCAGCACTCAAGCAGCTGATTTCTGTCAATTCACTTATCTCAAGTCTCAAGAAATGATGTCTAGATGAGATAATACAGTTCCTTTATTCAATTCTGAAGATTAGAACTTATATCTCAAGATAACTCACTTCACCATACTAAATGAGGTGCTCTCTATTACCCTCACCCACCTAGATTTCTTGTTTTTTTTCCACAAACCTAGATATCTTAACATTTTGTCACTGTTTGGTATCAGTAGTAGTTGTTGTTGTTGTTACCTATTTCAAGAGCAATTCGCCGAGTACACTGGGTAAAGAGGAGGATACAATTCTTCTTGGATGTTATCGATTTTTTACCAAAAAGAACATACAAATTAAAAAGGAGAAACACTTGCACCACACTGTGAAATTCTCAACGTCGACACGATTTTTAAAAACTCTGCTGCATCATAATTCTTTATGCAAACAAATAGATTACATATTTCGAAGCAAAATGCAACCCAAATCTTGAAGCACACATAATAAAGAACTTAATTTTTTAGTTGGATAAGTAGGTACCTATAATATGGAAACAAATCAATCAACCGCAAGAGGAACACGAGCACCATAATCATTTACAGTCTATTTATAATGTTATATTATTTAAAAAAAAAAACACAAAGATTTTTAAAAGATAAACCAATTGGATATTAAACAATTTAGGTAGATATTTTTTAATAAACTCACATCTTTTCCAGACAACTTTAGTCGCGGTAACAGCGCGTACTTGAAGTATACCCCAGACTTCATTGACTTAACGTTTAGGACTGTGGAAATGGGGGTTAACGCGAGATGAAATTTGCTGGGAATTCGTTCCGGCGACGACGACGACAACGACGAAGTAGAATTCCGTGGATTTCGTTCGTCCGGCCACACGGCGCAGGGCCAAGATTTTTGTTGATGACACTTCGACTTCTTTTTCTTTGCAAAAAAAGACGTCATTTTGATGGGATTTCCTTTTTGCGGATGTCAGTTTTGATGACATAAAGGAAAGGACATTTTTTTATACGATTAATTTCCACACAACTTTCTCTGAAACATTAAATGCAAATGGAAATTAATGAATTTTAAGTGACAATTTATTTTCATTTCAATTCGGAATGCAAATTTATATATTCCCATACAATTTTTAAATATATATTTCAAAATGTGAAATAAACATATGTTAGTTTAGTTTGGACAAGAACCAGTTGCTGCATTGAATGTTGTGGAACGTAAGTATAATGGGAAATTTTGTGTGAATGGAGAAGAATTTTTTATCATGTACATGAACCATATAATGGCTCTCAAACTGTAGAAAATATAAAATGTTCATTTGAACGATATTCAAAATCAAGTAGAGGATATTTAATAGATTAATAATAAAATACAAGCAACTTATGTTGGAAAAACAAAATTGATAAAACAAGAAATAAATAAAGAAAATTAAGTTGAAATATGTTTTAGGGAGTAAAATAAAGCGAAATTGCAAAATTACGTTTAAATGATTTTACGAATGTGTCCGTAGGAAATTTGTCAATGGCCGAGGCCTGGAATTTAAAAATAAACAGACACTTTGGGCCCTAAGCCCCTATGATACTTATTCACTTTTTATGTATTAAATAATACTTTCAGTCTTACGTAAAGGAGATAGCATGTTTTTTAAGAAAGAGAAAATGTGTTAGAACTAAGCAAAACCAAATTAAAAAAAAAAGAAACATATAAAAAAAAACATTTATTTTTTACTTTCTTCTTTTTTTTGATTTTTAATTGCATAGCTTCCAGTCTGTGTTTTTGCCAAATTTGTATTTAGCAACCAAAACTAATTAGTCAATTTGCCACTTTTATAATAATTTTGTGTACAATGTCAAAAAAGTGCGAAACTGTCAAAAAAAAGCCGCCAGCGGCTGAAAAATGTAAACGCAAGAACATTTTTAATGTATTTTTTTTTTTTTGACATTTTCGCATTGTTTGGGATTCTGGTGTTCGCACTCACACAACTTGAAAATTCTTATTGTTCAAAATGTAATTAAAAATTACATTTTGAACTTCAAAAAATTTCAACTGGCTGAACAAAATGATGTAGCCTGTAGCTGTAGTATGTAGCGCTGTCAACTCAAATCACTGTACAAAAACATCAAGCAAATGTTGAATATCATACTTGTTGCCGATGAGACATTTGCAATTATTTGAACTTGTATTCTGCTCTTTCTTCGTCTTTTTCGACGATGATATGATCTCAAATAGAATCACAACTTTCCCACTTCTCCACTTTAACTACCTACTGATCTGCTTACTGCTTGTTACACGGTGTCTCCATGATCTAGATTTCATAGAATGCAAGATAACATTCTATTATTGTCTGTGAAGACTGCAAATAGTTTTCTATGAAAAATGTCTAGCAATATATTGCTCAGCTCATAGCATGCTAGAGATAGTATTCTATGAGCTGTCATTTTCATATTAACTTTTCTGTTTTTTGTAATTGGAATGAAATAGTATGAATCAGTAAGCTATCAAATGCCCACCATACATTTTATAGCATTCTAGCAATCTTTCTTTCTATTGAAAGTGACGGATGGTAATCTATGAAATCTTGCTCGTGGAGACACCGTGTTAGGTTCGTCGGGTTGACCTCAAAAAATGTCAGCAAGCTTAGTTATGGCTCAGGCTAACTAAATACTTGTGTGGCTGCATTTGTTTTTTTCCAGAAAAACTTGAGCCTGCCTCTCCATGTTGACATTTTCATGTTTACCAAAACATTTGTCAAAAATTATTTTGAAGCGTACTGTCGCGCTGCTGCAGTTCAACTTCAATTGAAGTGCGGGTTAAAAACACAAATGATATAGATTTTTTTGGGGTCTAAATTTGAAATTATGTAGATTTTAATTTCTCAAATAAAAATTTGTTAAAAAGTCAAAATGCATTTATTAAACAAAAAACATTGATTCTTTTAAAAATAAATTTATTTGATTTCTTAATTTATTTATTAGATTCTTAATTAAAAATATAAAAAAGCAACTGCATTCTTTTCCTTCTATCTTAAGCCTAATTAAGTGTACCTACTTATTTATGTTAACTTAATTATAAAAGCGTCTTATTTAATTTAACATATTTGGTAATTAAAAATTAGGAGAGTCTTTTGCTTATATATACATTAAACGATTTATAAGTACCTATTTGCCTAAGTAAATATGTGTAGCTTAATCTTAGTAGTAAGAAGCATTAATATTCTAAAATAAACATTTAGTTTGGCAAATAAAATTAACTCAATAGAAACAAGCTGGACCGATTTCAACTCGGAACTGCTGATCGGGTTCGCCTACATCGCGTACCGCAATGTCGACAATTGGTAATCTCTGTGATTTTTCTGTTGTATAAGTGATGATTGATTTGGACCATTTCTCAGACCGATACTAAAATAAGAAAGAATTAAAAAAAAATTCTTTAATATCAAAACAATGTATTTTACCTTGCAGTCATCGATTTCAGCTTCATATCGCATTCTTTGTGGTCCCTTTGGTGAAAGCTCAGCGTCATTCCAGGATAATAGTTTTAACCCATTTCTATCATAAATCAAAAAATTCATTTTATCTTATATTTCAATAAGTATCCTGAATTGAAACTTACCTGTAAGTGTTTTTTTCCTCATGGAAGAAGGCTACAGTCTTTTTACAATGGAATGTAATACTCTGAGTGGCATGTGCTGACAGAAGTTGTATGAATCCCAGTTGATTTGAGTCGACTTTGTAAGATATTTTAAGACCACCATCAACCTCTCCAAGCCATACTTCGCGGTCCTTACCATTGTAAGAAATTGTTGCTGTTTCTTTTGGTTGCGGCAATATGCAAGTTGCACGTCTCTTTGCCTCACAGTATACCAAAATTGCGTCACGAGGATCACCATCATTGGGGTCAATCCAATAGTTGCCAGATTCATAGCTTGGGTATGCTGCAAATAAGTCCCTGCAGCTCTTTGCTGGGGCAGATTTTTGTCCCGTGGGTTTGACGATTCGCTCAAACGACGCTTTAACGTGTTCGTAAGCTTTCAATATTATAGCTTGTCGTTCTTCATCTGATATACCTTCTGAAAGTATATTAAATGGCTGATCACCCATGGTATCAGGACCCTTTGTTGTTCCTTGTTGAAGGAGGGCTGCGAGCGCTGCAGCATCATAGCCAAGAGATTCTCCTGGTGGTCCAGGAGGACCAGGGGGTCCTGATGGCCCCATTGGACCAGGTTTGCCCTCATTTCCAGAGAAACCTCTGTTTCCAGAGGGTCCAGCGATTCCTTGTATACCTGGATTTCCATCTCTGCCTGGCAATCCTCTGGGTCCAGGCTCTCCAGGTTTGCCTGGATGGCCTTCTATGCCTGGATTACCAGTGTCTCCTTTGACACCTGGGTTACCAAGTTGGCCTTGTAACCCGGGGAAACCTCGATGTCCTTTGATTCCTTTTGGTCCTAATTCTCCTATATCACCTTTCATTCCTTCAACACCAGGTGGTCCAGCTTTGCCTCTTAGTCCCATTTGTCCTTCCGGACCCGGTAAACCTATATCCCCTTTAAGTCCTCTTTCTCCGGTTGGTCCTACTTGTCCGATTTGACCTGGTGGTCCAGGCAAACCAGGATTTCCAGGAGTTCCCTGGCTACCAGTTAATCCTTGTGGTCCTTTGTCACCAGTTCTTCCAGCTATGCCTGGTTGGCCTTGTTTGCCTGGTGGCCCTTCTGGTCCAGATTCACCGGATGGTCCAGGTGGCCCTTGCGGCCCGATTTGACCTTGAGGTCCTAATTCACCGTCTTTGCCAGGCTTTCCTGCTTGACCTACTTCTCCCTGTGGTCCCCGCATTCCTTGTTGGCCAGTGCTACCTGGTGGACCTGGTAATCCAGGAACACCTCGGTCACCATGGTTTCCTGGAGGTCCAGGATTTCCAAGCGGACCAGTTGGTCCTTCACTTCCAGTTTCTCCTTTGGATCCTTCGATTCCAGGTGGTCCTTGTAGTCCTTGCAGCCCAGGTGCACCTGGTCTTCCATTTTCGCCAGGGCTTCCCTTAAGCCCAGGAAAGCCTGCAGATCCTGGTAAACCTTGACTACCTGGTTGGCCCTTTAAGTAGAATAATATGTTTTGTAAAGATTTCCACAATTCGATATTTTTTTATAATTTGAGTTAAATTTTAACTTACAGCTAATCCGGGTTCTCCTGGACGTCCTGGTGGTCCAATCATACCTGTGTCACCTCGTAATCCTGGTTCTCCACGAGCACCCTTTCCTCCCGTCAAGCCTGTTCTTCCTTGCAGCCCCGGTTCACCAGCGGATCCCTGCGGTCCAGCATTTCCTTGTTCACCTTTAATTCCCATAACTCCTCTATCTCCTTTTACACCTGGGAGTCCAGCCATTCCTGGTGAACCAGGGAAACCTGGAAGTCCCTGCGGTCCCATTTGCCCACGTTCTCCTGGTGATCCGGAAGCTCCTTGCTCACCAGGTGATCCCGATTGCCCTGGTTGTCCCCTTTCACCTGCCTCACCTGGAACGCCAGGTGGTCCAACGATTCCCTGCGGACCTCTGTCCCCTAAACGACCAGCTGGACCTTCAGGTCCAATGGGACCAACACTTCCACGTTCTCCTTTTTCACCACTTGGCCCTGGTTGACCACGAAGACCTGGAAGACCAATCATCCCTGGTGCACCTTGGTGTCCTTTCATCCCAACTGGACCAGGAAGACCCTTTAATATTATAATTTTATAATGAATAAACTTTCAACTTTTTAATAAAAGACAGAACTCACAGGTTGTCCATCGTTTCCCATTGCTCCTTGCTCACCACGTTCACCAGGAGTTCCTGGTTGACCAATAGGTCCCCTTTCTCCGGGGTATCCTCTTTCGCCTCGTAGGCCAGCTGGCCCAACTGCTCCTTGTTGGCCGGGCTGACCAGTTTGCCCATCTTTTCCAGCAGCACCTGGATTTCCAGGTACTCCAGGAAGTCCCTAATTAATAAGAAACAAATGTTAAAAATATTAATATCATCGCTGTACGATCGATATCATACCTGGAAACCTCTCGCTCCAGGTGCACCAGCCTCTCCACGTAAACCATCTTGCCCTTGAGGGCCAGGTGGACCTTGGGCTCCAGGAATACCCTCTTTGCCAATATCACCTTTCGGTCCGGTTGGTCCCACCTGTCCAGGTTCACCGTCCTTACCCCGCTCTCCAGGGAAACCTTTATCACCGGGTATACCCATCGGCCCCGGAAGACCCTGAAGACCTTGCGATCCTTGTTCACCTGGTTTTCCATCTGCACCCGGTATACCACGATCTCCGGTTGGTCCAGGTCTTCCTTCAGCTCCCACCCTTCCAGGGAGACCACGAAGCCCTTGAACACCGGGTAGACCTGGCTGTCCTACATCACCAGAGCTTCCTTTAATTCCAATTGGCCCTTGAAGACCACGCTCACCAGACTGTCCTTTAGGTCCAATCGGCCCATCTGGCCCAGGTAACCCTGCCACTCCTGTCGCTCCTCTTTCCCCTGTAGGGCCTCCTGGACCGGTTGGTCCTCTCATACCCCGTTTTCCTCGTTTACCTTCTGGTCCGTCTGTACCAGGTACACCACGTGGTCCTGCCTGGCCAATGTCTCCTTTATTTCCCGAATCACCTTTATAGCCACGTTCTCCGGGGACCCCTGGTGATCCCTTCATTCCTGGTTCTCCTGTATTTCCAGATAAACCTTGTGGCCCTCTTATGCCTGGAAAACCTTGTGGTCCTGCATTTCCTGGTGATCCAGTTGCACCTTTATCTCCTGGAAGACCATCTTTTCCCGATGTTCCTTGTACACCAGGCTCTCCAGCATTTCCTGGTCTGCCAGCTTCTCCACGGGGCCCTTGCAGACCTTGAGATCCTTTGGGACCTTCATGACCCATATCACCTTTAGCTCCAGGACTACCAGGGAAACCAGGTGGTCCTGACTTTCCAATCGATCCCGGCTGACCAGCAGCTCCAGGTATACCATCAAGACCTCTTGCTCCTGGTGGACCAGATGGTCCCTCACGACCTCGTTCTCCACGTGGACCAGCTGGACCCTAATATAAAATTGTAAATTTAATTATTGTCTATGATGCACAGTTAAAAATAAGATACTTACAATCGGGCCAACTGGACCTACACCCCCTATTTGTCCAGTGCTTCCTTTTTCACCTGGAGCTCCTGGTTCGCCTTTTGCACCATCTAAGCCCGGGTAACCACGGTGACCCTTTATTCCCGGTATTCCGGGCATACCAGGAAGACCACGTGGACCTGGAGTTCCTGCTGGTCCTATTGAACCAGGCTCTCCATCTTCACCTGCTGATCCATCTTTTCCTGGGGTACCAGGTAGTCCTCTTGGACCAATTTGACCAGCAACACCCTGTGCTCCAGGCTCTCCAGGGTCACCTCGAACACCTTGAAATCCCTGAGGCCCCAAAGGACCAACTAATCCCGGTGACCCTCTAGGTCCAACCGATCCGACCGATGATTGAAGATATTGATATTGATCTGGAAGAAACGCCGGACCACTTGGCCCCTTGTCACTACTTGACAACGCATCTGCCAATTGTTGAGTGTAATAACTAAGATCTGGTGCTGGTCCTGGTGGTCCGGGATTTCCTGGAATTCCCGGTGTTCCTGCTACCCCTTGCATTCCAGCTTCACCAGAATTACCCCTAGCACCAGGATAACCAGGTTCTCCTCTAGATCCAGTTCCTGAAGAGATATCAAACCCTCCATAGTTTGGCTGGTAAGTCGTAGTCGGTGTTCTTAGAGTCGTTGTCGTTGTGGTTGTTATTGTCGTTGCATTCGGTGGTAAAAATGAATGTGGTGTTGTTGAACCTTCTTCACCATTTACATTTACTTCAACATCTGGTGCTGCTCTGCAAGCTAGGTCATCACAAATAACAGATCCTTCTAAGCATCTGCAAGTAGCACACCCATTTTGACCCGTTCGAAACTGATCATTATCTCTATACCAATTTCCTTCATGGTAACAAGATAAAGCTCCTAAAAAGGATATAAAAATTTCATTGAAATCAAGATATTTTTTTTTTATTATGTTATTTGCCTACCAATAATGTTTCCGCCCGGAATCGGTTTTAATGTTGTTTCAGGGAAAACTAAAAATCAAAAAACAGTAACATATTTATTGTTCGAGTTTTCGGCAAATGACCGTTTTATTTACCTCTTTGTACTGGTCCTTGATCAGCACCTTTAAAGAATAAAACACATATTTTAATACAGTGGATTACGTTTGATATTTCGGTTTTGAAATTTCATTAAGAATAAAAGAGTTTTTGGCAGTTGCCAGCCCAGTGTATTGAATCACCAGGCGGAATCTCTGATGTCGGATTAAATAGATTAAAACTGATGGATTTTTTTAAGTGTATTGCATTAAAGAAAATGAGGTTTTTCTTGTCATAAAAAAATCATATCTCGTCACGCCGAACAACAACAACCCCACTATGAAATGATTTGCTATTGTAGTATGGGAACCAGGCAATTTTTATATTAGTTAACGAATCGTATACGATAATTTGACCCTATTCTAGATTTCGTTTGTGCTAGACCACATTAGCGATGGAATGGAAGACTGTCAGAGAGAGACAGGTTAATTTTTAATGAGACTGAGCGAGAAAAGCTGAATACATCGAAATTCCACCGAAACTCATTTTCAAAAATGAAACTCGGCGCTAGAATTAATGTTCTCTCCTTTAATTTCTCTCTCTTAAACAATGTCAATTTTTAAATATTTCTTTCACGTCAAATAATTTGAATTTTCAGATTGTTATTTCCGTTGAAAATCTCAAAAACTGCTTTAATTCGAGTTTGTGTGTAACATTGGAGTTTGTGTGTAACATTCAAATGAAAGTGTGGCCAGGTACTTTGAATACAATATTTTAATTTTTCTGTAATTTTTCGATTTTGTTTTGCGATTAGAAACTTGTAAAATCTAAGTAATTTATTTATTGATTAGTGACTTATTTATTGAGTTAAATGACTTAATGAAAGCGTTTCGAACGAAATTAATTATATGCCTCTTTCAAAAAAATGTCCAGTTATGTCCAGTTGCACAAAAAATCATTTGAAGACATATGTAATAAAATAAGACCATACATTGTATCGATATTTAAGTTTTATATCTACTGCACTAACATTAGGCGATGAATTTAAAAAAAAGTAAAAGTTTCATTAGAGTAAATAAAAGAAGAACATATCAATCGAACACTTCGTCCCCTCAGAAGCAAAGTGGCTTATCTCAAAATTTGTCGATTTTGAGTTAAGTATACAGAAAAAATCACAAAAAAAAACTCTATTTTTCTGTCAAACCGTCATTATAATACTTCTTAAACTGAAGGCGTGAGGGCGATAGTGTCGTTTTGCATTTTAGATATCATCCCTGAACTATTCATCAGTAAAATGACATTTTCAGTTTCATGTCAGTCGTCATAGTGTGTTGTTGTGTTGTTTTTTGCAGAAAAAGTTCTAATCTTAAAATGTCAGATTACACTGAAACTAAAAGGTAAGTTTTCGTTTATATTTTTGACACTTTTTTATTTGTGACACTTATCTTCAAAAAATATTATTGAAGTATGAAATTAAAGTTTTAGGAAAAGTGACACTTTTCGTTTTACGTCATTTCTCATAAATTATTTTTACAATTATTTTAGTGCTTAAATGTTTTATTCATGTTGTTTCATTTTACTTTAAAAAAAATCAAACTGAATTGTTAATTTTTTGAAAACCAAACTGGCATTATTTATCTTATGTCAAAATTATTTTTACTTATTCGAATGTTAAATGGCATTATCCTTAATATGTCATTTTGGATGAGAAAGTACAAGCTAAATACTTAAAAAAAATGTTTTTTGCAGAATAAGAAGTGTCACTTTGCAACGAAAGCACAATAATGCATTTTATTTGACGCTTGAGAACTCAAGAATTAGAGTTTGCAAAAAATTTTTCATATCAACTCTCGGAATCAATGATAGACCCATACGCACTGTCGTGGCTAAAAGAGATAAATTTGTCACCAATATCGTTCAAAAGGACTTGAGAGGTAGGCGCGCCCCAAAAAATAAAACTGACGAATTTATTTTGAAAGGAATAGCTGATCACATTGAATCAATACCCCGTATTCCCAGCCATTATTGTAGGTCGAAATCTAATATGGAATACATTGATGGTGGTTTGACAGTTTCAGAGATTCATCGAAACTATGTTGAGCAATGCAAGGAAAAACAAATTCCTTTTGCTAAATATAATGTTTTCCAAAGAGTGTTTGTGAATAACTTCAACATAGGTTTTCACCGACCCAAAAAAGATCAGTGTGAAGACTGCATTGCTTTTGAAAACAGCATTAATAAAGAAAGCCTGCAAGAAAAGCATGACCAACATTTGGCAGAAAAAGAACTTTCAAGAGCAGAGAAAGAAAGAGATAAACAATCTGCCAATGAAACAAACATTGTAGCTGTATATGACCTTCAAGCTGTTCTACAATGTCCGAAAGGAGACTCAAGTGTTTTTTACTACGTGTCCAAGATTAATGTCTTCAATTTTACAATCTGTGAACTGAAGAATAAAGATGTGGACTGTTTTGTTTGGCACGAGGGCCTTGCCGGAAGGGGGGCCAACGAAATTGGTTCCTGTGTTTTCATGTATTTGAAAAAGCTTCAAGAAAACTCAACCGGATCGTTTAATGTGGTTTTTTATTCCGACAATTGCTGTGGACAACAAAAAAACAAATTTCTCATTGCTTTATATGCTTATGCGGTACAAATACTCCCTAATTTGAACAGCATAACTCACAAGTACCTTATTAAAGGTCATACGCAAAACGAGGGAGACTCAGTTCATTCGGTTATTGAGCGTAGTATTAAAAGTGCGTTGAAATCAGGACCTATCTATACTCCTGACCAATACGTCACGATCATTCGCACAGCAAAAAAAACAGGAAAAACATTTCATGCTCATGAGCTAGATGAGACAAAGTTCTATGATGTCAAAACATTATCTGATCAATTGGGATCAAATTACAACATAGATGACAACAGAAAACAAGTTAAAATGACGGATGTTAGAATAATGAGATTTGAAAAAGATGATCCTGGCGTTCTTTATGTTAAATTGTCATACGCCGAAGACATTTTTCGTCGCATCCAAATAAGAGCAAACAACACTAGATCATTTGAAGGAATATCTAATCTTTGTCTTGATATCTTACAAAACTCGGATAGGGGTGTATCTTCAAAAAAGAAAGAAGGATTATTGAAACTGTTCGATAAAAATCAAATTCCATCCTTCTATAAAGACTTTTATTCAAAAATCAAAAGCGTCTAAAGAAATGTGATAAATCAAAAATCTAAATCTTAATTTTCTTTAGTTATATAATTATTTGTTAAATGAAGTTCCTATTTTCTTATTATATACACTTACATTTAGTATATTTTTTACTGATAAAGATACTTGAAGACTGAAGAACAGTATTTTTTTTTTGTTCAATTAATGTTTATTTTAAATAATTACTAAGTTTTTCTTTTTTGTTTGTTCAATCAATTAAGATTGTTGTTTTTGTTAAAAAAAACTCCTGAAGAGTATTATCGGTTTTTTTTTTGTTTGTTTACTGAAAATCAGTGTTTTAATAAAAGAAAATAATAATTTGTTAGCAAACAAAGTTATTGGTTTTATTTCAATACAAAACGACACTTTTTAAAGCATTTCGGAAAAAAAAGCACAAAAATAGTACTTATTTGTATGCAAAACGACATAAATTTCACTTTTTTTTTGTTTTTTTAAAGATTTTTTTAAAATCAATTATACTATTTGATAGAGGACAAAAAAGTAAATTTTATTTGTTCTACGACTTTGAGCTCCTCGCATAAACTCTTGATGAAAATTAATTTTTTATGAATCAAAATATTTCAAATCGCTTTTCTGAAAAACTGCATTTTTTGAGATAAGCCACTTTGCTTCTGAGGGGACGACTTGTAAAGTTTTCTCTGTCTCATATTTTGAATTTTAACTGTCCTTTTATTTAAAACAAAAACCTTTTCTATTTATTTGAAACAAAATGAGAATTTAGTTTGTTAGTCCTTTTTAAAACTGAAAGTGATTGGTGCAATAAATATTCAAAAGTATTTGGAGCAACTGGGCATTATTTGTCATATTATTAATGCATTGTTGTAATAGGCGTGTTTTGTTGGTAAGTGTTTAGTCACTTTAGAAAAATTTTGTATGGGATACGAAAAGTGGCGATAAATTGGTCAGTAATTAAAGTGAACATAAAAGTGAAGATAAAATCTTGGAATGCCTGGAAATTTTTGGCGCGAAATATAATGTCAATATATTTTTTGCTTAAGACATGGACTTCATATACTATGATTATTAATGGTTGTGTTCATTGTGTTTTCCTTAAGGGCCGCGTTTTGCGAAAGAAGTAAGAAGCTTTCAACCTACGAAAGTCGCAAAAAAAATTGATGATTTTGAACTTTTAGCTTAAAAACAAATAAAAATTGGTTAAAGCAGATCTTTAAATAAAATTATATAATTTGGAATTTAATTTGGTAATATTCAAGCTTAATAATGATTATTTATCCGTTTTTTTTTTGTTTGTAGTGCAAGGTGGTGTACAAGTTGACCAACTCGGCATATACAAATAGCCATACTTTGCAGACACATCCATAAAATTATTTGAAACTTCGGCTTGGCATATAGTCAAGAATACCAACTTTGAAATAAAATAAAAAAAGTGGATACACAAGTGAATATAGCGTTTTATTGGTTCTTTCCAGTGCTGACTAACTAAAAATTACCAACAAAACACGACTAATGTAAGTGTAAAGCAAGTGTGTCGGACTATCACGCCAGTGGTCTGGGTTCGAGCCCAGATTTGAGAACACCTTGTTTTTTTCAGGAACACTGCCTCTTGCGAGGAAGTGACAAATCCTGCAAGAGTATCATTGTCATGAAAAGTGCACCTCAACTTAGTCGTTCGGACTCACGTAAAATTGTAGAACTGGAGGGGTTCTACAATTTTACGTGTAGAACTAATAACGCACACAAATGGATTGGTTGAGAGTTGTAAGTCACTAGGCCGTGGTCCTTCAGAGCTGTCAGTGCCACTAAATTTATATATATTTTTTTTTTTTTAATTTAAGTTGTTCTGATTAAGAAGTTTCAATAAAACACGACATTACGTTGATATAGAAGTCCACAAAAGTACCAAACCAACATACAGCCTGAGCGGTTGAACGGATTTTTTTCAAACTTGGTGTAACATATTATAGAAATTTTTTTGTGATTCCCCAGAGGAGGAATTCGCGTTTCTGTTTTAGTCCGTCTATAACGGGTACGTCCCGTATAACGATTTCAGCTTTCTAGTCCAGTAAAATTATAAATCTGTGTAAACTCCATGATTCTCATTTTTTGCAGACTTTGTTTATGATGTTGGCCTATTGAATAATCCAAGTTTGTGACATCGAGCGCCGAAAGCAACTTTCTGATTCTATTGGTTATAACCCTAAAGGACTGGTTTTTGACAGTTCTTTCTCAGAACGTTTATTAAGTTTACTAAATTTACTACAATATGAGTTTTTAATTGTCTCTGTAGGTAGACCCAATAGTTTTCGAGATACAGCTTTTCAAAGTTTATATTTTTTTCGAACTTTTCAATTTTTTGCAATATACAGCACCTCAAGTCCAGTAGTTTTAATTTTTTGCATTTGTTAACCCAATGAATAATCCAAGTTTTTAACCTTGGGCGCCGAAGGCAATTATGTCAAAAATCGAAAAAAACCAGGACAATTTCGGATTTTTGTTAGACTTGACTTTAGCAATTATTAGCCAAAAAGTCTAGTTAGTACCTTTTTGGCAGACTACATTGGCTACAATATGACACTATTATTGTGTTATAATCCGCATATCGAGTGAGTGGGATTTAAGATTAATTTAATTGTATTAAGTAAGAAAGTGAAAGGTTTAAAATAATGCATGACAGATATTAACATGCCAGATATTTACGATTTTTTTTTAATTCTTAATTTTTGTCTATGAAAAGAAAATTATAAAATTTTGAATAAGCATAATCTGATAAAAAGCCGCAGTTTCTATGTTTCATGATCTCGATCTCGATTTAAGTACAGACGACTGGGTGCCGACGATTTGGCGATGAAGGGGTACATTTACACAGACACTTCTTGCAGGGACTAGAAGAACTTTTAAATATTTCAAGCAACAGTTTACTGAATTTTATTAATACTCCAGGATTTTTCAATTATTCCTATGTCTTAATCATGGTCATCATACAGTACAGAGGTATTTAAAAGGCCCAGTGTATCACAACGGATTTACATTAATCTAAGTGTGGATCAAGATCAACCGTAAGTCCACTTACCTTACCTAACCTAACCTATCACCTTAGTTTTAAGGAAAGTGGCTTTCGAACGGTTGTGTTTCCGTGTGACCATATAAAACGATCTTCTCTACCTTCAATCACAAGCAAACATGTTGTCATACATGTTCATCATTAAATCTAATCAAAATCTTATCAGATGATAGGTATGTGCATCTACATACTAGAAGTTGTAAAAATATGTCACAGTGCGGTAAGAATAAAAAATCTTGTTCACTTTTCTGATCACCTTAAGTAGATCTTTAAAAAACAATAATAATCAAAAGCACAACTAACCAACTTCATGATTGTGATACTGACCTACCCTTAGAATTTAAATTGATGAGTAACCTCGATGGTGATCACATTTTTCTGATTTAATTGATAGAATGTTTGAGTAGGTCAGTGAACGAGATTCAATTAATCAATGATTATTTTGCATGTTCCAGTTTAATGAAGAAAACGCATTTTATAAATACATATATATTCAGCCGGCCTTTTTTATTAGAACAAAAATAGTGAATACATTTTTCTCACTTAATAGTTATCAATTTTATTTGACTCACAAATTTATTATTATTGAGAGAGAAAAGGGGAAAATATTTTAATTGCTCATAACCAACTGCAACAAGTTGTTCATTTCAATGATCAAGTAGAACCAATGCAATGGTTTTTTTTTTATTTATATGACTTCATATTAAAAATATTTTCTTAGTCTTACCGTCTTCATCTTCATAATTGTAATCATCTTCGGCACCACTAAACAGCTCTTCGAATTCGTCAGCTTTTGGAGGATCTGATTGTGGTTTTGCTTCTTCTGCTTGAGGTTTATCCAAAAATGTTTCATGTAAAGACTTATGCTTTTTCAAGACATGCACTTTTTTTCTCGATCTTTTAGGTTTGATTTCATCACTAGCACTTTCAACATTTGTAATAAGGGAACTGATTGCTAACACAGCACATATGACTATTAATGTTTTGTACATCTTGAGTCTCTTTTTTTTATTAATTTTCCTATAACACTATAACTTTTTTTTATACAAACATTTTAATATACATTCATTTGTTTCAATTGCACGTACATTAAATTTATTAAATAAAGAAAAATTGTACAAAGTATGCTTGGTTTAGTAATAAAATACTTTTTAATAATCCCACAAATTAGAGATAAGCAACATTATGTGAAATAATTTCGTATGAAAAGCTACTAATTATCAGATTTTTATGAGCATTCAAAAATATGTTTTGGAAAAGTTTTTTTTTTATAGATCTGATTTACATTTTGAGAGTCTCGGCAAGAAGGGTTCCAGTAGACCGCATGCGTGGTCTAGGCAGAGTCTAGGCTCTGATCACTTTAAATAAAAAAAAATAGAATGCTCGTCGTTTTGCAGTTGCTGTCTCTATCATATCTTTATAGAAAGATAGAGAGAACAACGTTGAAGCAACTATCGTTTAACCGTTTTGATTTTAACGTGATTGAACCCCTGCCATTTTTAATACGATTCACAATAACAAAGAAGCAATCTAAAAAATTGCAAGAATAAAACCATATCGTATTAGTGCTGGCTAACGAGAGTTTAAGTAAAGTCCTCTTTGGACAAGCGCATTAAGGCGACTAGAACTCTTACTTGCCAACCAAACACCCAAATTAGAAAAAATTCTTTGATTTCTCTCTGACTTTTAGTAAAGTGCCGATTAGTTTATTTTGTCCGTCTCAGCTCCATACAAAATTTACAAGAATATGGTAGAACTTGGCACAAGCAATGCAGGTTGAAGGGTCAAATATATCGAATCAATTCAAATTGCTTTTCCGGCAAATACTATTTATTATAGCTTTCCCATAACTCGAAGAGTCGGAGCTATGAGAACGTTTTTTGATTAAAAAAGTGCGAAGTGAATGTAAAATTTTTCGTCAGATTAATGATACTACTTTTACTCATTATGGGCATTTTTAATCTTTTCATATTAAAATAGTTGCATAAGTTGATATATTTTTTTAATAAAAGACCATATATTTCTGACACCCAAAATTAGATTCACGCGTTTCGTCACATCTCGCAAGAGGTCATCAGTTTGACTCTTTTTACTTGATAAACTATCAAAGAGTAAGTAAATTAAAAAATTTCTTATCTGTGAAACGCTTTGAATAGCCCAATATAATATAGTTGAGCTAGGAACAAAAATGTGTTAGTAATTATTTTTTGTTCAGAAACAGGTCTGATGAACTTTTTAATATTTCCTGTTCTGTTATCACTTTGTCGAAGAAAAAAAAATTGGTAATACCATGTCCATACAATAGTTTGTTCTTAGCAAGAAATTTGGAAATCCGAACATTTTGAAGTTGTATAAAAATTCTTCACTCAAACCTTCGCACTGCTCTTTTTTTTAGTGGAAAAATATCGTTTGCAATACTGGCTTTATGTTCTTATTTCGAAAATAAAGTTTCGTCTAGTTGGAGTTTTTGGCAATGTGCCTCTTGAAAATGAAAACACCAATAAGAGTTTGAGGTCAAGTTTCTGAACAGGTTTCTTTAACAATAACTAATTTTCAAAACATTAAATTAAAATAATTTTATGTGGGAAAAAGGAATTACATAAATCATGAACAAGATTTTTAAATCACTTCTTCGTCCTTTGTGATTGCTTAAAATATTTTCTTTTTTATTTAAAGCACACTTAATACAACTTTACTAAATCTTAATTTCTAATTTTTATTAAATGAAATTCAGTTTCATATCACTTTTTTCACAATCTATTTAAACTCACGAAAATTTATTTGAAAACAACGAACAATGTTTTCTCACTAAACGCCTTCGGAAAGAAGTCCCATCTCGAGTCCCGGATTTCAAAGTTAAACTAACTTCGTCCGAGCATAGAACCGTCTTTTTATAAGTTTCGTTCCATGAAAATTACAGACGTTCTATTGGATTTGTTTTCTAGTTTAATTGGTGATCTTTTAATATGCGTGTGCCAACAGATGATAAGAACATAGAAAAGCACATAGGAGAATATTGAAGTATTGTAGTTTAAGGCTAGAGATTTTCACTCGCAGCGCGCCGTGTAATTGGACTATACATACCCTTTTTTTCTATTTTAGCAACTTGAACAGAATTTTTAATTGATAAGACAGTCGTCGAGAATGGAAGCATTTTTAGAAATATTGTCAATGGTTTTGTGTGTCGTTGGAATAGAGTCATTGGAGATGGAGAAAATTAGATTGCAGCTGGACAATATTAGTACCTATACATTATGTGAACTTAATGACATTTGCATACGAGATATGAATGGAGCTGAAGCGGTGGCGTTAACACACATTTCTGATTTATCAAAACAGGGATCATTAAAGTTATTGAATCTGCTGCAATATTGAAACATATATAGACAAAGTAATTTGTATCGTTTCAAGGACAGCATATTGAAGAAATGTAGTTTTTGTAGCTGATGTGCATGCATTTCTATGTTCCTGTTTATTGTTTAGCTTAAAAAAAAGCATATGTTTATTGAAATTATGAATTGGTGGTCGCAAATCAAAGACTTAATATTATCTTGAATTTCGTCGATAAATCAGCAGTGAATTAAGCAAAAGAAATATATGTACAAGATATAGGCTAATGTTCAGCTTTTTAAGCCTGTTATTCCATTCAAAAAGGGTCCAAGTTGTTCAATGTCTGATGGTATGAATCGTTGTAGTTGATGCAGTTGAGTTGGATGCTTTTGTAGTTAGTTGTTGGAAATAACAGATATCAGAGATCTAGTTAGCAATTCAAATATCATGTGGAAGTCAGCGTGATTTTTACTAACTGCGTTTTTTTGCAAGTCCATAGAGTTGTCAAAAAAAATTGACGTTTCCATATACAATATAGAGGCAGTTGTGCTGTTAAACAGGACTTAGCTAAGTTCCAATAATTATCTGGAGTTAGCTATACTTTGTTCAATCGCATTACAAATTTTATGGGAAAGCTTTTTCAAAATTAGTAGCGTGCCATAATTGATCACCATAATTGAATTGGAAGAAACCCTGTGCACAAATGTTAAAATCTGACGGAGATGTCGATCCCGCAACTACCAGCCCATATTTGAGCACATGGCACGTACCCGGTGACGCCACACACTGATTGATCCACGCTTTTCAACCCCTATTAAATACTTGTATGCATTCAAAGTTATCTCTGTCAATTTGTTAACCCGTTGATTTTTTTTCATTGGGCTTCCGTTGAGGAACTTTTGGTCTTAGAGCTGTTAAAGCCGTGGTTTCTGTTAAAATAAAATAAAATTACCGTGGTTTATGTTTGTTTTGATCTTTAAATGTGTCGAAAATCCATTAAAATGCAGTTACAAAAATGTAAGCTATTTTATTTACACTTTTAAATTAACTGTTTTCTACGAAAACTAAAGTAATAATACAGATTATTAATTTCGCCAGTAAATTCACCAAATGCTCCTCCAAAAGGTCCAGCTGTCCAATGTTGACATTACTATGCTGATAAATTTTATTACTCCGATAACTAAAATGGTTATAAATGTTTTTTTTTGTGCAAATGGACATAAGTTCCATTGTTGGCACAGGTCATAGATTTCTACTCCTCCGTCTCCTCCCGTAGAAAATAATTTTTACACACGCTTTTCTATACGTGAATACGTGTGAACAGCTAAATGCAAAATTGTAAGAATGTATGGTCTACCCGAATTTGACAGTCCCATTTGAAATGCAAGGGCACGCATACAGAGTCTCTGCAGTTTTGAAAGTTTGTAGGCAAAAGTATGTAGAGCCTCCTGAGAAAATGTTCTATTTATATGTAATTCTATGACTGTTGGAGAGCTAACAATTTAATTATTGGCATTGGCTTTCAAAGATAGTTTCTTAGTCCAGCTTCAAGGTGTATACATTATACACCACCTATAGGTAAATGTGTGCCACAGATAGAAGAAAAGAATAGAATAAAATTTGCGGTTATCCAAGATAAAAGTTACTGCCCGATTATAATATTTTTAACCTCTGTTAAGAACTCCTATTGTGAACGATTTTTAGTTCTTTCTAATTTTATAGGTAGCGCTCGCAACGCAACGGAGGAAATAAGTTTGCAACAAAAGTTCAATAATTTTGGACAGCTTTTTTTAAAACTCGATTTAATTTTAATGCATTGCAAATGCAATACTCAGACTAAACAGTTTAATTTTATTTTTACTTATCGCAGATCCAATAAAATTAAATTTAACAAAATAAATCATTTACCAAATAGTTGATCGGAAAATAAAATCCTTGTTCCTTCGATACCTACATTGTGGTTCTTCGCAATTGTTTTGAAATCATTTTTTGTCTGTTTCATCGGAAATTAATATATAAAATAAACAGGTAAATTAAAGTTTTAAGAAAATAGAGTAAAATAAAAGAAAAACAGTGGAATTATAATTTTATCTTCATTGGAAAAGAAAACCAAAGCAGTTTACTGTTATTTCTTATTCGGTCATGAACTTTAATAATTTACGTATTGAAATGCGTACTGTTTTGTTGTTTGCTTCTCCCTCTTGTAAATACTAAAAAAAACGGTAAAATTCGTTTGTCAAATTGTACAGTTGCGATAAAAGTGTTTTTTGTTTTATTATTTTATATTCTAAATAGAGTTTATTCTTCCTAAATGTATTTATTTAACCACACCTTTTCTTTAGAATAAAGTTTTGAAAAAAAGTAATTCTCCAAGATGCAGCGTCCTTTTACTTCTGGAAGTCGACAGGCTCCTGATCCATTCGATCAGTATTTAGAAGAGAATAATTTTTATCGGAAACATACTGCAAGGGACGCATCTTGCCTTTTTAGAACCATTTCGGAGCAAATGTATGACACCCAACAACATCATCTAACTATTCGAAAGAGATGCGTGAACTATATGCGAAAACATCGATCATATTTTGAGTCGGTAAGTAAAATTTTGATGTGAAAAATCATATCACAAAATTCAATGGATTCATTTTTATTTTATAGCAAGTCGATCGGGATTTGGATGAATATCTTGATGATATGTCGAAGCCAAAAAGTTATGGAACTTTGATTGAACTGCAGGCAGTCTCATTCGCATTTAAGTAGGTACCTTTTATTTAATTTTATATTATATTCCATTGCAAATCGATTTTAAGGTTATTAAATCCTTGAATGAAGTTTGTAGATAGGTATCCCAAACATATTACACATAATTATATCCAATCAAAATGCGTAGTTAAATTTACGAGATTGTCAAAAGCATATAAACCTACAAGCTTTAAAAATATACTACACGATGTTTGAAAACGTTTAAAAAACTGCAACTAAACAAAAATATTTTATTAAAATCCCTTAATCCGGCCAAACGGCCAAGAACTCTTAATTGACAATTTTGTTGTCTCACCCGAAACTGATAAACGAAGAAAATGTTTTTTAAATATGTATCTTGAATCGTAAAACGATGAACACAAGGAAAAGTAGCATTGCCCACGTGATCCGCCGGTTCTGTCTGTACTTATTTGCGTTATATTTTTTTCAACATTTTATTCAAAACGGTATAAACATTTTACATACCTTCCCCTTTGCATTTTTAGAAATGGAACCTTAGGGGCTTGTTATAGCTATCATTAAAACTTATAATTGAAAATTTTCTTTTTTTAATTTTAAGTAAAAATATCCAACAAAGTTGGTGTTGATTGATTGCGGCATCAAAATTAAGCGATTTGGGCTTAGTTCACGAAATATTAAGACTTTGTTGTTTCTGTCTAACTACCAGGCATGTAAAAAAAATACAATCTTTTGTGAATGTAATCTTTAATGACTTCAATAAAAAGATTGCATTCAATGATTTCAATTTGAGACTTCAACTTTAAAATTAGCGATCACCATTGATTCGACACCGAAAAGATTGCAATGATTTTTGTCCCCCATTCTTTTTGCCGCAATCAATTGAATGCAGTCATTTGAGAATTTAAGCATTCATGCATTCTTTGCATTCCGCATTTTGGGTTCTTTGCATTCTTTTGCATTTTAGTACTAAGGCAATGCAAAAAATGCAAAAGAATGCATGAATTCTAAATTTGTTCTCTTTTTGTATGCCTTGCTCTTTCAAAAGACGTTAATTGGACCTAGGATTTTTTTCGATGACATATTTAATGCCATTCGTCTACTACTTGAACAACGCAACGCAACTCAACGAAACTAACAAGCAAATCCAGTATACAGAAATTCGAGAAAGCGATCCGATGAGCTTTCTGTGGCGAATTTGAATATTCCTATGTTATTGTTAATGTGAAAATTCAAATACGACACTTTGAATTGACGAACATACAGCTGCTTCAACTGGTTTTATTAAAAAGGTACCCGCTAGCTGTATTCATGTTGTAACCCAATGACATTAATCTTAATTAATCTAAAACACCTACGTTATATTTGAATATTACAAGAAGGCTGCATTTCTGGATTTAATTTTAACTTAAAAAAAATACAGTTGAAAAAGAAGTGGAGTCAATAACAAGCCAGTAGCTTTAATGAAGAAAATTTCTTATACATAGGTGTGTTTTATTGAAAATTTTACTAGGAAAATCGTAAGTAGATTAAGAAATGCTCAATATAATGATTCAGTACAACATCGGCTATACAACGAGAATAAAGAGTAGTTGTGTTCGTTGAATTTTACCAATTTTACACAGGGTCGACCCAGGTTTTCTTGACAGCCCCAAGAGCTGTCAAAACAACCTGTTTTTTTTTTGGTTCTCAAAAAACGCATAAGGGTAGGTTTTGTGTTGTTGACAAAAAGAAAGAAACAAAAAATATTTGTTTCCGAAATTTAAACTTGAAATTTGCTGCTTTTGGTACATTCCAAAACAAAACATAAAACAGTTACATTTTGTTTTATTTGTATGTTTTCTATTTATTTTCATTAAAAAAATCTATAATTTCTTTTCTTTGCATTGCAAAATCAGAATAAAATATTTAATTGTAAACATATGTTTGACAACACACATGTCAAATTGTTTACCTCAACTCGCCCCAGCAAAATACCTAGATCTACTTCAGGGCGAGTTGAGGGCGACCCCAGGTCTCAAAAAACAGAGAATTTGTTACCTAGGGCGAGTTGAGGTTTTTCAAAAAACGCTTTGGGGCGACCCCAGGGCTTAACGAACACAACTAGTTACTCGTTATAAATTAATTGTTGTTTTTGTAGTGCATGTAAATTTTCCTCTACTTTATATAAAGTAAAATATTTTTTTCACTAAAACACGCCTAAAATTAAATAGGAAGCGAGAGAGAAAATAGCATTTTTGGCCGTGATTGCTAACCCAATAAAGTTAGAATTATTTTATAGCTCTATAATTGGCAATTCCAAAGTGGGAACATTTGTGGGGGAGGCTGCAGTTCTTTTTTTTTAAGACAACATCATTTTTATAAACTAATATGAACATTTAGAGCTTTTCCTGATATGAAATATGTTGCTGCATGAAGTTTTTCAGTGGGCTTTCTGCTTGCAAGACACATTTAAAAAATGGCAGAAAGTTCACCAAAAAACATTTTGCAACACCATTTTTGAATAAGGCACCTTTATTAGTGTATTACCAATATTCAATCAAATCATTTCCGGTTACTGTGTCGTTTCATTAATGTTCTATGAGTTTTCGGCCTGCCTCCTCTTTGTAACGATTGTAACATTTTTGCATACATATTTTTATTTTAATAAAAACAGTTTCATTTATAAGTTTGTAAAACCTGAGCAGCAAAACTCGACATATTTTCTAATTAAACAGTAATTTTATATATAAGACGATATCGCCATTTTAACTAGTGTTGTTATTTTCACAAAATCGTCGCTCATGATATTTTTTGTTTTTCTCAATTATGTTTTCAATTATTTAAAAACGAAGATTAAATGTAGTTCCATCATATTAGCTTAAATCCATTACTGAATTTTAATAGGTATACAGACCTATTACGAAGGAAAACTCCCGGACTTTAAAAAAATTCTAATCTAATCGAATGAGAAACCGTATTGTTATGTGCGTTCAATGTTTGCCCGAGTTGGTTGTTGGGGAACATAACAGTTTCTTAATGATGTTTATTTTTAAAAAAATTATGGCGCTAGAAATTCTAAATATAACAATGAAAACCTTGGGTCTCTGTTGCAAATTACAGCACATCCAAGGTAAACAAAGTCCTGGACGTTAAAGTTGTCAATTGTCATATTTACACTTATTCTAATAATTTTAACGGGCTTTACTAATATTCAAATTTAGTAACAGCATAGTTAAAATCAGCTTTTAATTTAGAAAAAAAGTATGTACCAAATGTTTTCTTGAGTGTGGAGGTTTTTATTGAAGCCGTTACAAAATTTGCTTAGTATATTAGTAAAACCCAATGTCATCTACATATACCAGTACTTAGATCGATTTTGAACAGATTTTGTCTTAAAGAACAACTTGACGAGTTCACAAGCTCTAGCACCCGGGCGAAAAGGTTTTATTTTTATTGGACTAAAGGCTGTTAACGCTTCATTTTTTAATATCAATTCAGTGTCCATTAAAAATATTTCTTCTACTTGGTTGAATTTTTTTTTCAATTCATTTTCATATAGTAGTATGTATTAAGAATTTGTATTTTTAATAAACTTCTTTGAAAAATAACACCAAAGATAACAATCCTTTTCATAATGTAAAAAAAAGGGAATCTTTTAACTTAAATTTTGTATTGTTATCAAAGGGCGCGGTAATGTTGTTTTAAATGCCAATGCTAGATAACTCACCTCTCAAATATTGTTATAAGCATACTTGAAGAATTTGAAGAGGAGGTATGTATCGCAATAATTTCCTAGTCTAAAAGAATGTTAAAGACCGGTTAGTGTGTCTACAGTTTGTATATAAATGGCAATACGGAATACAAGATTTTCTGTATGCGATCTTTTAGGCACACTTCTGTAGTTATTGTTCTTCAATAGTTGTTATTAACAAAAAGGCCATCTTTACGAGGTTTGTAAAAATAATACTGATTTTCCATTCATCGGTCATGTTGTACTCTTACCTATTTTCTACTAATCATGAACATAGGTAAGAGTACAACAGTGCAACTTAACAAATCATCTCCATTTCCAGCAGATTTATTGTTTTTAAGTTTTCCGCTATAATTTTTCATAGTCATGTGGTCGGGATTGGTATGTATCCCTTTTCATTTGGAATAGTTCATTAGTTAACATAAGGATTCTTATATGATTACATAGTTCCATTAGAAATTTAGGATGTTTAGTTGAACTCATTTTTAAGCAGCCTTAAACCTTTCATGTAAATGTAAATCAAATGGAAAAAATCAAAAGAAACCTAAAAAAAGAGGTTTAAAAAAACAAAATATGTGCCACTAATAAATAAATTGTCTTCTCAATGTATTCACAAGCAAAATTGAATTAAGACTATAAAACTACGCCACGGGGCTCTACTTGTTTGTTCAATTGTTTTCGTTCCAAGTTGTTAGCTTTTGATATAAAAAATTTTTTAAGGGCTAGTTGTACAAACATTTAAACTGTAGTTCAGCTATTTCTATCTCAAAAATCGGCTACTTAACTAAGATCTGTTCTGTTGAATAATAAGCGATTGAATGCCTTTAAAAAAGTTGAACCACCAGTTAACCTGGGGCCCAACTATTAGCGTTTTTCATTTCAATCTCAAAGATTTGCCCTCAAAATCAAGAAGTGCTCTTTTAAATGAAACATGTTGGGCTGTTTGTTTCTAGTGTGAAGACAGAGATTAAACACGCATATGCTGTGTGAATAATATGCCTGCGTTCCAAACGATCATCATACAATTACTAGAATAGCTTTGTTTTTAGTATGCTTGAAGCAATAATAAGCTGACATTTATATTTTACACTTCCATTCAATTACAAGTATCATTATTGATTATCATTGCTTGTTTAATGGAACATTTGTACACATTCGTTTAGCAATTGTAAGATCTACCGTCTAAAAAGATAAAAAAATACAAAGCTATCCAATAGTTTTAGAATAAATAAAAGTCACGACTTGGTCGGACAAACTTGTTCTTGTATAAAATACTAACCTTTGGCTTAGGATACGAAGCAAGAAACTATAATAAATAATCAGAAGTAAAAATAGTTTAAGTCACACAAAATCTTATCAAAATCGATCGTATTTTTTTTTGAGAAAAGTCTGACTTTCTATAGAATTTATATGGCATGTACCGTTAATAAAGTGATTTTGAACAAAAAAATTCTAATGAAAAACTTCCTTATTAGCAAAAAATCAGTCACACAAAATCTTATCAAAATCGATCGTATTTTTTTCGAGAAAAGTCTGATTTTCTATAGAATAAGAATCACCGTTAAAAAAATTCTAACAAAAACTTCGTCATTGGCAAAAAATCAGTCACACAAAATTTTATCAAAATCGATCGTATTTTTTTCGAAAAAAATTGAATTATCAGTTACGTTAATATGGCAGGTACCGTTATTTTCAGACCTAAGATAAAAATTACAAATACGCCTGGGCATATTACTCTAAAAATACAGAGTACCAAGTTTGAAGCAAATCGGCCCAAACGTTTAGGCTGAGGTGTCGATACATCCAGACTTACAGACGGACAGACAGACAGACAGAATTGTCGGACCTACTTTTTTCTTTACGAATACAAAACTTGCCTTATAGTACCTCACCCATAATTGCAAGTAAAAAGTACGCGCAAGCAAAAATCCGCCATTAAAATGTTTTCATGTGCCAGTGTTTAGATCAAATCTCCAAAATTCAGGAGATTGCTTCTTTCTTGTTGAGATTTGCTCTTTTTCCGTCTTTTCATTTAAATGAAACACCAAAATTGCAAAAAGATCAAACCTTTTGAAGGAAAGACACCACCATTCTTCTATAAGACACACACCATTCTTCTATAAGATTATTTTTATTCAAATTAACTTAGTTGGTTTGTTTTATAAATTTCATGATAACTTTGAATAGTCGTATGATGCAAAGGAATTCCTTTCAAAACCTGTGAGTTTGAGTCAACAATTTTTACAGCAACAAAATCTCCAGAAGCTATTGGCTTTTTGTCATGACTTGTAGAAAAGCCCATAGGCAGATAAGAATCCTTGATAATAACCTTAATATTGGCATCGTTTCGTCCGAACCAGTCTGTGTCGGAGCGTTTACTTTTTGCTTCAATTAAAATCAGTTGATTTTGACCGACCATACGCGAATGTAATTCAGCTGCCCCTTTTCGATAAGAGTTCATCATTCTCTGCACTCGTTCCACTTTAATTTCTTGTGGTACATCATCAACAAATCTTCGGTGAGCTGTTGTTTTCTCTCGCATACTATACGCAAACACGTATGCCACATTGTATTTGATTTGTTCTATCAAAGTTATTGTATCTTCGAATTCGTCATCTGTTTCTCCACAAAAGCCACATATGAAATCACTTGATAGAGCAACGTTAGGAAGTGTCGATCGTATGTGCTTTACAAGATCTATATAAGCTTCACGTGTATAACCTCGACGCATTCGCTCCAAAACATTAGAGTTTCCAGACTGTGCTGGCAAATGAATATTTTCACAAACATTTGGGTATTTCCTTATGGCTTCGAGTACACTGTCTGGAAAGTCTTTTGGGTGTGGCGATGTAAATCGAATTCGTACTTCCGGAACTTCCTCCGCCACTTGTTGCAATAATTCACCAAAACGTAAACCACCTAGTTTAGGTTTATAAACTGTTTTGAAACCTGGAACTAGACTGTTTGGTTCATCGAAAGCAGGTGATTGGGAAAGATCACGATAACTGTTAACATTTTGCCCTAGAAGAGTGACTTCTTTGATTCCATTCTCTTCTAGCTTCTTGATTTCTTGAAGAATAGAATTAACAGGCCTTGATCTCTCTCGTCCTCTCGTAAAGGGTACAATGCAGTAAGTACACATATTATCGCAACCACGCATAATTGACACAAACGAAGTCGGTGAATCTGTGTTGAGTCTCACAGGCATAACATCTGCATATGTCTCATCGGCGGATAGGATAACATTCACAGCTGATTGACCATAGTGACTGGTCAATGACAACAGTCTTGGTAGATCTTTATAACTATCGGGGCCTGCAACGACATCAACCCATTGCTCTTTTTCCAGCAATTGGGTCTTCAAACGTTCAGCCATGCAACCAAGAACAGCAATCTGTAGAGGAGTTTTCTTCTTAGATCTTTTTGACTTCATTGCATTAAGATGTTTTAATCTATGCCAGATTTTCTGCTCTGCCCCATCACGAATAGAGCATGTTACAAGTAGAATCACATCAGCATCCTTTGGATCATCACACTTTTGGTATTGGTTTTCTTTTAGAATCGCCCAGACTATCTCAGTATCATTGACATTCATTTGGCAGCCATAAACTTCCAAGAACACATTGCGATTACGACCCGAAAAGTCTGACTTTTCTAAATAGGAGGGAATATCTGGATGAAGTTGCGAAGCTTTATTCGATTTCAGTGATAAGTCTCTGTTGACGATGAGGAATTCCCGTAAATCGGGAATATCTGTTGGAAGTTTCTTTGGAGTTGGGCTACTTTTAGTTGAGTAGAGAATCTCATCGGTTATTCCAAACAAACGGGGCAAATTTTTGTATACTCTTGTAACACTATTTAGTTTAATAAATTGCATTTTATTTCAATGTTAGTTTTGGCAGCACTACACGAGTTACAAAAGAAGCACACAATAAAACGTCAAATGGAGCTGCAAAAATAAATATTATTTTACAAATTCTACTTGAAAAAATAGTTGCTCTGACTAACATTTATAAGATTTCATTTGATTAAAACTAACCGACTGACTGTAGCACACTTCTAATTGACTTGAGAACACTTTGTCAGTTATTTTAATTAATAATTTTAACGGGAAATTAAGATATTGGTGTGTTCTTTCAGCAACATTGCAAAATTTTTACATTTCGTAACCGTACTTCATTTTGACATTCACTGCAGCTCATTGTTGTCATTTGTATTAAACGTGTTGTTTCATTTAATTTGCGTTTGAAAAACTGAATAAGATAGATTGAGTATTGTTGGTAAGAGACAGCACTATATTCGCTTTACTACTATAAAAAAGATGTATTCACAATAGATGATATGGCGCAATATTTTAAATTGGGTTTTAAACATTTTTGTTTAAATAATATTATGCTCTGGTTGTGGGATTTGATTTTGATCGTTATAACTGTACAATTGTTGGATTAGATATTTTTCTTATCAGAAAAAATCAACAGCAGATATCTACCAATCGTCAAACACTTCTGGATTCTTTGTTGATTTTCTAATTTAAACAGTTAGATAAGGTTGTTTGTAAAAGTCTTATTTTCTGATATGCACGTCATATAGTAATCACTGATAATTAAATAGTTTAAATAGTTGTGTTTAGATTTTAAGTTTATTCAACCAAGATGTTTATTTGTATGTAAACGAAGGTTATTAATAACAAAATGGTTGAAATATTTATAATTTTTAAAAGGAAACTATTTGGTATGCATTTCATACCATTAACCATTTTCTTCTGGTAAGAAATCATCTATCATCTTTCATAAACTTTCTTAAAATTAAAAAAATATTGTTTTCAACTACGCGTTGCAATGGTAGCAATAATTGAAGACCTTGCAGCAAAAGGGTGGCCAGTCCAAGTATAACTTTTTGTGGGAAATAAAAAAAAAAAAACTATTTAAAAAATATTAATCGCTACACTAATGTTTTTAAATGGATGCCCTAAGAACATGCGCATATTGTTATATTGTGTTATTCAAGTTTTATGGTTAATAGATAATTTATGTAATTACTACGATTTTTTGAAATTCGGATCTTATTTTAAAGGTTATTTTAAAGGTTAATTTTGATCGTATGTCCGGGTCCCTGAGGCAAAACAGAAAGGTTGGCCAAAAAATATCACTCCACCTGGCCATGTTAGTGAGCTTTTCACAGCCGAGCTAACTTATTCAATTGTGATGTCGAGCACTTCTTCGATGTAAGGTCCTGCTTTGTAAAATATACCCTGGGAAATTATTCATTTAAAAGTCTATCAATTTCAAATGTGAAAAATTTTGTCGTACAACAAGAAGTTGGCCTTAAGCAGTTTTTCTGAAGTTTTATTAACTAATCTCCTCAGTGTTTGAGTTAAGACTTCAAGCAGTAACAAAATCCAAAGTAGTCGAATAACTGCACTAAAAATCAATTTTTAGATAAGCGGTTACAAATATTTTTTAGTCGAGGAGTACTTTTGAGGCGAGAAATTCTGCGGAGCACTTCGTTGTTCGCAGTTATAGAAAAGGCAACAACACTGTTGTTAATTGTTTTTTATTTTATAAAACTGGAGAAACTATAACCATAAATAATAATAAAAAAAACTAACATAAATAAAGGGCACCACGACTGGGTTGCACAAACTTGCTCTTGTGGCAAGTTACCAAAAGCTTAAAAGAACATGCCACGAAATTATTTTATATGAAATTATTTCTTAAAAGGAAAAACCAATAACTTTGTAAATTAATTTATAAAAACCAGAGTTTTCCGAGAAACTCGTGGTATGCCAGTAATTTTTAAATAATCCAATATATTTTAGTGTTTTTTTTTTTACCAAAATCGTACGACCAGTTTTTGAAAAAATCGTTTTTTTTTTAATATTTTTTTAAAATATTTGTATGCAAAATTTTGAGCATGGCAATTTTATCAAATTAATAATATTCATCCGAAAACAAAATTTAAAAAAATTTAATTTGCTTTCAAAATATTCAATCAGATTTGATCAGTCTTCGAAGTCGTATGCACTACGCATTCCACCGCTTTTGACCACTGACTTCCAAGTCGAGATGTGATGTTTGTTTCTCAAGCGCATTTGGAGCATCAGCATTTTTCTAAACGTCTGCTTGTTCCGCCTCCATTTCTCTCCTTACCCTATTTCGATAGACTACAATTGGAACAAAACAGCATACTTAAAGGCGCTTAGAAAAATGCTGATGCTCCAAATGCGTTATAGAAACAAACATCACATGTTTGATTGTTATCTCAAAACTTTTGTTTTGCACGAATTCATAACTTGCCTTATTGTACCTATAATCGCAAGTAAAACTCGTATATATGGTTGAATTTGGCAAAACTGCCATCGTATATCTTTAGAGCTGGATCTATATTATTTTTTGGTTCCAATGTAGACAGAGAATCCTGATTCGTACATGTAAGTTATTGCATATTGCAGAAAAATTATTTTCTTTTTATCCGAACAAATTTTGAATCCGACCTTCAACACATACCTGCAAGAATTCGGATGTTGGAAATATTCAGTGACATCTTCGTTGGAAATATTCTGATGTCAAATATTTTAAGAACTCATTCTGTTACTATATCAGTAAAACTAACATTTCTCACGCTGCAGAGTATAGGTATTCTTCCGAAAAATAGCAGAAACGAGTAGGTGCAAGTGAAACTTATTTAAAATGTCGTCGGGAATATATGTCTGTTTCCTCTTTTAACTTTGAAGCTGTCTAGATTCGAATTTTTATTGATAGAGCCCAAAACTTGATTTTCTTTTTAAATGCTCCTACTTTATCGCTAGCATCGAAAACAGTTATTACCTTTCCTTGAAGTAATAGAGTCAAATCATATACATATTTACTGTTTTTTATTGATATTTTTTTAATTGATATCGAACCATATATATCGCTATTTGGCTAGATGTTGACTTCCAAAAACTGATTTAAAACCATGTAAAACATGTGCTCTTATCTTAATTTTAGATAAAACATCGGTTTATAGAGAATTTTGAAAGATCAAATAAAATAAACGAATATAATCGTCAGTTATTGATAAACTTTTATTTGATAAACAACAAACAAACATAATAAAATAAACTCACTGCAATACAGAAATGATTTTTTTTTTTTACATCTCTGCTGTTTTGCATCAGCAGCTTGCGCAGATATTTATTTAAACTCTCGATACTCTCTGATTTAAGGTTAATAAACTTCATTTTAGTTTTTTCTTTGCAACCAATGTCTGTATACCGATTTGGGAATGCAGGTGCAACATATGAATATTATGAGAGGGACACATTGATAAAGTATTCATTCTGTTGTAAATTTTACAACCTCCAAGCCCAAACACATGGAAAGTGTGTATTTTACTCAATTTCCGTAAACATATTTGTTCGTCTTTTTTCTTAGCAAGAGTGAACTCATAATAATGTTAAAATATTTATAAATTTTCTTTTATGAAATTTCATTTAAAATTCATTAAATTTGTTTTTAATTTCTTACAGACGAAATGTACTTCTCTTTGAACCATATACACTGGGCAGTCATTTCAGCTACCGTCCAAGTTTTACTGATGTTTTTCGAGTATTTTACACCCCAGAAAGACATTTTGATTCGGTATTTACCAGTGACTACATCAAAGATGTTGCTATTTGCCAATGTAAGTCCAGTAATTTTTCAAAAATGTTCTTTTAATTACAATGAATTTCATTCAAACAGCGATATGCTATGAAATTCTTTACAAGGATCTATTTAAACTTCCCGACGTAACATTCGCTGTCGAGCAAATGTTACATTCGAATTCCCTCGAAACAACATCCTATCATACCGAATGTAACGAAGATGGCTATTGCACTAAAATTTACATTGATGATGGTCGTTCTTTTGAGTTTGATTTGCCAGAAAATACTTATTGCATATTGGAAAATTATAGACTATGTCATTTCCATCATCAGAATTTTCCAAAATTTTCTGATGATTTACAACGTGAGTTGAAGGAAACAAAGAAAGAAGATAACGAACATAAATTACTAAGTAAGACTGTGGACTCACTATTGTCTGATAAGTATATTTCGTGTGTAAGACAATTGCTGTTGGAAGGTGAGTAATTTTTTGAAAACACCTTATTTTTTTAACATGTGTTTTAATTTAGGTATAACACCATTTCCGTATAAGGTTGCAAAAGCTCTTGATCCAAATATGTATAGAAACATAGAATTTGATTCCTGGAATGAAGCTCGCAAAGAAATGAAGCTTCAAAACTGGTACAATGGGGACTCAAATTTTAAGGTAAGAGTAGTTTTTTTTTTGTCTTGTATACATTATTTGTTTTCTGTTGTATGTTTAGTTTTATCTGACAATTACAAGCAGATTCAGTCCAATTATAAACGATGTTTCCCGGAGAAATATTTCCCTTCTCCCATTTCTTTGATTCTAAATAATAAACTGCCTGGCATTTTGTTCTCTTTTCTTTTATTCTAAACAAATCTCTAAATCCAACAATTTATTATTCTGCTCTAAGGGATTGGAAGCATCTCTTATTTGCCTTCGTCTTCTGATAGACGAAAACCGAAATACTTGGGTTTTCCTCTTCAGATTCAGATACACTCAACCATACATCAATTGTACCCATTCTTGTTTTTACTTTTCTAATTTTGTACAAAAATATACTATTTTATTGAAAATCTTCTCTAAAACAAACAAAAAACAATCTGGAAAAAACATCTCTGTCAAACGTCAAAGTATGAAGAATTAACAATCGATACTTTTTCATTCACAATAATTCAAGTACTATTCGATCAAGTTACACAATACCAATTGTGCGATCGATCGACGGTGATGGTCGTTGCGATAGCTGATCGACAACCGAAAAAGGGGCCAATGTTTGGAAATTGCAAAATGTCTACTGTGGAAATGACTGTATGGCACGTAGCGCTGTCTTGTTGAAATCACATGTTATTGGTGTCAATATTATTCAATTCGAGCCAAAAAATTGGTTATCATAAAACGGTAGCGATTGGCGTTGACAATGATCACTTGGCCAACAACGTCGTTATCAAAGTATGTATGGACCGATTATGCCGCCAGCCCGAAATCCACACCAAACATTAAGGTGGAACTCCTCGTTAAAAATGATCTTTTGAGATGAAATTGGGGTCAACTTTCTCGAATAGAAGTATCAATTTCATTTCACAATTTTATCATTGCCTCATGTTGTTGAACATGTTGAATAACAGCCAATTTGACTAACTGCAACTAGATAGATGGATAGATTTTTTTTGCTTAAGAATACCTTTTGAGGTTCGTCTTATTAAAAACCCTTTAGCTTCTAAACTGTTCTTATTTTCCTCTTTTAACACGCCCTGTATGCCTCTGTTTTGGATTGGGTTGTTTGGTTGCACTTAGTGTCGAATCAAGGGATTCCCCCAAAACTCTGATGCAGCGGTATTGATGGCAATTATTATTATTTTTTGGTATCGTCCCTGCAAGGATATGGAACATTTGTAAAGCTATGTCTCTTATAGCAAAATTACATTCAAACAAGCGCCTTCTTCTGTCTCGATAGCACCTATTTTGCGAACTCCGTTTTACGTTTTTACTTAAATCGGTGTCTGTTTGCGTTGGGAGGGGTTTCTTAACCAAGGTCCTTTCATAAACGGCTTGTTTCGCTTACGCGTTAAGTAAATAGTTTAAGTTTGTTCTTTTTGGGTGCTACTTGGAGGTAATAATGCGATTAGCGTCGCGTTTAAGTTTGCTTTTATTTGTGTAATTCTATAAATTAAATTCAAAGTAATTGTTTTTCTTGTTAATTTACTTATTGTTCGTAAACGTGTGCATAAAAATAAATTGTGTCTCGTCCTCCCTGTCTTTTGCATGTATAGTTGATCAAATATGAAAAACGAAGATTGCGCCGAATCTTGCAGGTTGGTGCCAAGTGTCATGTTAAATTACAAAAATCTGAAAATGATCTCTACACCTGTCACATTCAGGAGATTGCAATGGAAAAAGGATATTGTGTGGTCTTTATTGAACAACTTGGAGAAAAGCGTCTTGTAAGTTATATTATGAAAATAATATCCCTCAAAATGGATTTATTATATATCTGTTTATATTAAAGGTCCCCTACGATTCGTTGAAACCATTGCCAGCTGATCAATTTAAACCATGGTCCCTACCATATCATCTTCAACGTCACATTCAAAAGTGCAACACTTATCGTTATTCGCGACAATTTAACTATCGTTTTAAAGTTGACCAACAGTTTACCTCTCAATACTGCTTAAAGTCTTCTGATGACTACTATGACGATCCAAAGATAAAGCAGCAGGATTGCATTTACAAATTAAATCAATTTACTCATTTAGAGAATTTCCAAACTCAGACTATGGAATATTGTACGATGCCATTGACTGTCGAACATTCATGCGAAAATATGACTGAAAGCAGATTATCACACAGAAATGAATCTTCTAGAGCCCAGTCACGTTGCTCAGAAGTTGCAAAGGGAGAATGTGGCGGTGAAAATGTGGGTGTAGTTTTTGAAAATGTACTTGAGCAACAAGAAGCGTCACCCGATGAAGCACAGTTATACACGAATGCAGCTTATTCCGATGATTATTACAGCTATGGGTTCGATCCCAGTATAATTCAAACTGGACCTCAGGCTTTGATTGCAAATGGTGGAGCTCCATTATATTACATGTATAATCCTGGTTTTCCTCAGTCTGGTGGAATGTATATGCCGGCACCGCCACCTCCTCAGATGATTGCTACCCCACAAAGCCATGTTAGTTTCTGTCCACAATATTATCAAATGCCACCAAGCAGTGGTAGTGGGAACTACAGTGGCAATCAGTCAAATTATCGACGAGGACAATCGAGCACCACTCCAACAAGCGGACGTATTAATTTTGATGTAAAAAAGTCACTCAAAATGAACGGATCAGATTTACCAGTCGATGTTGCCACCTTAAGATATTTCTTTAATTTGGGTTTGGAATATCATCAGAAACTTTATAAGAACAATGGTATAAAAAGAGTGTGATGAATTACTTTCGTTATTTATTTAAAATTATTTGTTTTTCTAAAGATCCAGCAATTGACTCCAAGGAAGGAATCTTTAAGATGTCACCCGATATGCAATTGACAAAACTTGATGAAAATGGAAACGATATCGAAGTTAGTGAATACATATTTCCTTGATGGTCAAATTTTAATTATTTTTTATTATTCCCAGACAAAATTAGATCCAAATAACAATACAAATACATCAAAAAATAACAATTATTCAGGACAAAATAAACAAAACAATGGTCAGCGTCGATTCCCTTCGCGTTACTTCAATAACAAGGAACGCCATAACTATCGACCGGCTGCTCAAAATAATCGTTATCATCAAAATGAGTATAACAATAGTGGTGGCAACAAGGGACACAAATCCAATCAAAATCATCAATCGGGAGGAAACAATATTTCCACCCCGAATTCAAGAAATGGACCATCTACTAATAATCAACCACAACCTGGAAGTGCTGGAAACGTTTTGCCATCATCTGAACTTTTAGTTCAGGGTTCACCTATGGTAACCTTTGGATCAGTAGAGAATTGCGATGTGATGCAGGTAAGTAATTCCTGTCACAATTTTGAAATCCACTTCAATTGGAACATTTGTAGACTCCCACAACGTACAACTCTAATGGACAGATTGTCACTTCGTATGTTGGCCCTTATGTGCAAGAATTTGAACAACAACAAGCACCACAAGGAACACCACAGTCATCGGGTCTGTATATGCCAATGCCAGTTGGACCACCTCCATATGGAATATATACAGCAGGTCCACCAATTGGAGCGGGGCCTGTATCTGTCCATTCAGCAGGTGCATATCCCTATTTAAGTGGACCGCCTCCAACTGGAGTTGCAATGCATTCGCCAGGAAATGCTGGTATAGCCCAAAATCCACCAACTTATTATGCCACTCCGGGTGCCGAATCTGGTGGAACAACTTTCATTGATGCCTCTGTGGATCCCAATCATTATCCCTGTGTCGGATATCCACCACCAGTACAGTTTTATTATTCTCCAACTAATGGAGTGCCATCATCTGCTAATCAACCTGGTGGTACACCAGGTTTAGGTCCTCAAGTGAGTTACATATAATATTATTATAGAAAAGAAGTAGTTGTATAATATAAATTTTTAGGGATACTGGTGTATACCACCACCAATGCAAAGTCATCCTTCTCCACAACCACAGTCTGTTGCCATGTTGGCTTCCTGCAAACAATCAACAGGTAATCGACGCGATATCCAAACAAAACCTCACCATTCAACTGGAGAACATTAAATTCAACATTTCGTTGTTTATATTTTTTTCATAAAATGTAACCGTTCTACATTTAGTAGTTACGTTTAAACCGTTTTTCTCTCTAGTTTATCTCTTTTTTATTCAAAAGTTATATCAAACATTTTCAGTAAAATACTCTTGGTTTTCTTTTTCAAAACATTTATTCCTATAAGTCATGTATCCATTAATTTTTAGAAAGTATTTTCAAAATATACATTTTTAAACTTGATATTCCGATACAGCTTTACACTGGTTGTAAATAAGCCACTATCTTATCATCTCGATGTTTCTATTAAAAATAAAATATATATATTTTCAAATTATTTAATAATGTTTTTATTAATAAGATTTCCAACAAAACAAATAAAATCATTTATAATGTTAAGTAAACCATAAGTAATTTATATACAATACAACATTGTTAACTTAGGATAGTTTTAGTACATATATAATTAGTTTTTATCAAATTTCATTGTTTTAATAATATTATATAAAAAAAAATAAAAAAATGTTTTGTAAAAGACGCAAAAAAAAAAAAAATAAAATTTAGTTTGTAAGATCTATACGATTTTTTTTAATATGACTTTTTTCTTGTTCCAAACCGAAGGTTGTCCATTATTTCCAACACCATCTCGAGTATGCTGATTCTAACATTATATTGTCCGTTTCTTCTAATTCTTCTTAATTCAAGATTTTCGCTGATATTTGTTTCGGTTAAGGAAATGCTAGAGGTGTTTGCAAACTGAAAATGAAGAATATAAGAACTTTAAGTTTATGGTAAATTTGTTGTTCAATAAATTATTGTCTTAATTTTAATATTTTGTATTTTTTTTTGACAGCAATATAAATTATCGAAAATAGTTTTGCAATTTTAATCGAATACAAATATTGGCAGTTATTTTATGATTATCCGAGACACAATCTAACCAATTGCTCTATGGGGACAAAAAACACTTCATCGAAAATACAAGCAATAAGTTCTTTAGAATACAAAAATAATTAAATATTTTATTTGAATTTCAAGTCGTCGCTTCGTCGGTATTTAATTATGAATTTGTTTACGAATTTGTTTGTTTGCTTTGCATTTAAACGTACTCATAAGAATAGGATCAAATAATAAATGTATAACCTTGTGAGTAAAACTTTTTTTTATTGTTATACATTTGTATTTATTTAAATATTTTTATTACTTAGATTTAAATGGTGGAAAGGCAATAAACGAAACTATGGAATCAAGAAAGGCATGATTTAGAAAATAATATATTCTGTGGTTGACGTAGAACATGAGCTTTGTTTTCGCAATGTGGTAAGTACCTACTTAGTAACCGTTGAAAATCCAAATACCGAAAAATCTAAGGGTCTCATCATATTAACAGGGAATTGAACGTTCGACTCAAAGCGAGCGTTTTTGAAATCCAAGAAGTCGTAATATGAGCAACATTTTTTTTCGTCAAACATTTGCCTTGGAGGTGCACACAAAATTTAAAGAAAAAAATTCGCTTTAATTTAAACGATCGATTCGCTATTCATACTAGAGTTCAATCGGGGAGGGGTATATTAGGAAAAACTCGCGTGATTTTGAAGCCACGCACTTTCATTAAGTCAATCGACAGCGTATTTGTTTCGCATCAAACTTCAGAAATGGTATTTCTATATCGTCAGCATCGACTGCGTTCTCTTTACCTTCTGGTAAAATTTACAGATTTGATTTCTGCTAAAACATTTGTCCATGTCTTCCATTTCGCGTTATCGACGAGCTTTCTTCTTTTTCCTTAGATGAGTGTTTTTCTCTTCTCTTCCAGATTTGCTGCATGAGCTGAGCACATAAGCTATAGTTATCGATTAAGGGGTTTCTTTTTGGTGGCGCCGCGGGGTGAATCGAAGAACATCCGTTGTGGCAGTTTTGATGGTTAGGTTAGGTTTAGGTTTATGTGGCTGTCAGGAAGACTACTGACACACTTAGACCACAGATAGGTCCGTTGTGATACCACGAAATGAGCGAGGGAGTATTTCTTTAATTAAACCAGTTGGAGCTTCTTATGAAGCGATGTAAAGATAGAATATCAACGTTCGACATATCGCTTGGATCGTCGAAAAAGAAATTACCCAGGTGTAATTTACGTCTTTGGGAGAGAGCTGGGCATGAACAGAGAAGATGGGTGATAGTCTCCTCCTCCTCCTCGTCCATGCAGCTTCGGCAAAAATCATTAGAGAATACGCCAAGTCTTATGGCGTGTCTTCCTATGAGGCAGTGTCCGGTTATGACACCAATTACGGAGCTAAGATGTAATCTGCTCATAGATAACAAACATTTAGTACGTTTCTGATCTAATTTTGGCCAGATTTGTTTTGTCGCTACGCAGGTAGTAGTGTTTGTCCATCTTAAATTTGTTTTCTCTATGGCATCTAGTTTTAGCATGAGTTTGCTTGTAGCGATAGGTATACCAATATTCACCTTGTTAGGTAAAACCGGTAGTAGGGTTCCATTTCTGGCGAGTTCATCGGCTTTGCAGTTTCCCTCAATGTCTCTGTGTCCCGGCACCCAGAAAAGGTGAATATTGAACTGTTCTGCCATCTCCATGAGAGATGATCGACAGTCGCGGGCAGTTATTGAGTTTGTGGAAACAGCACTGATTGATTTAAGGGCTGCCTGACTGTCTGAAAATATACGGATATCCGATACAGATATCACGTTTTCCCTTAACCAGGATAATACCTCTTTAATCGCCAGAATTTCCGCTTGGAACACACTACAATGGTCAGGGAGACGGAAGGAGAGACTTAAATTTAGTCTGTCTGAGTACACGCCACCACCAACCCCATCTTTAGTTTTTGAGCCATCAGTATAAAAATGAACTGATTCATCTTTCAAGAATCTCTCATTTTCCCAAGTGGATCTTGGTGGGATGGTGACTTGAAAATTCTTGTCAAAAACTAGCTGGGGTATAGAGTAGTCGGAGTGACTTAGTTTTGGTCCGAATGCTTTCAGAATAATGGAGTGACCAATTGAGTTATCGGTCCATTGAGAGATGGCTTTGAGACGAACGGCTGTGCTTGCGGCCGTTTGTTTGCTAAAAATATCAAGGGGTATGAGATTAAGTAGAATGTCAAGAGCAGCTGAAGGCGTCGAACGGAGAGCTCCGCTTATACACATACAGGCTGACCGTTGGACTTTACTTAACTTGTCACGATATGTAACTTTGTCTAGGGCAGTCCACCATACTGCTACCCCGTAAGTTAGTATCGGTCTGATGACCGCTGTGTAGAGCCAGTGGGTTATGTATGGGGATAAGCCCCATTTATTTCCGATAGCTTTATTGCAAGAGAAGAGTGCTACTGTGGCTTTCCTAACTCTTTCCTGTATATTTGCTTTCCAATGTAGTTTTTTGTCCAGGATAAGACCTAGATATTTAGCTTCATCTGAAAACCTTAGTGGAGTTCCCGTAATTGATGGGGGACTTATTTGGGGAATTTTATATTTTCTTGTGAAGAGGACAAGTTCAGTTTTGTTTGGGTTTATACCCAGTCCGCATTTTTCTGCCCATTTGAGCATAATATTTAGAGCATTTTGCATTAATTCAACGAGAATTTGAGCATGTTTTCCCGATATTGCAATGGCAACATCGTCGGCATACGCGATCACTTTGAAACCTTCTTTTTCTAGGCTTTTTAACACCTCATTTACGACTATTGTTTTGATGGTTGCTTGGCGGCACATTTTTTTATCCTACAAAGTGATACCAACGATTTGAGAAGACTCTGGCGACTTCTTGTAGTTGTGGAAGTGATCTCGATCGTGTTCGGAGTCGATTTTCGTTTGTCGTAAAATTCGAGGGCCTCCTATCGATTTCAATGTTGTTTGTCTGCAGGCATATTCTAAGAAGTGCGGCGGATCATTTTAAGACCCTTATTAGGTCGAATTTGGTTTAAATGGAATGAAATTGTTTTATTCGAGAACCTCTATTTTGTTGGTTTACATTCGCTGGTATATTGACGTATAGGGCGAACCAGTTTTCAAATGTTCGCGATTTTGCAATACCAATTCGAAGCAATCGCCAACTTTTTTGTTCGCTTCGTAAACGATAATAACACCATATGTTATTTGCGTAATATTCTTTTTTCTTAAAAAGTGATATTCGTTTTTTACAACGACTACCATTATGCACTTGAATGGTTTGCTTCGTTTTATTTATTTTTTCGTTTGTGTCTGATTGTCGATTGAAATTATTCTCCTTTTCATTGGCAATAGTAACATGAAACTTGTGTTGATCATTGTTTTCTTGACTAAGGTTTTTTTTGCCGTTCATTTCGTAATACGTAAAACGGCGCAGGGTGACTACAGGAAGGCCTATAGAAAAAAGCTAATGATGTGGTGTTTTCTTTATTTCCAAATTGACCGTTAACGATATAAACCAAAAATAAATAATCAATCAATTTAAATTTGGCGTTCGAACATCGGGGCTGAGGAAAAGAAAGTACAATTTTGAACTAGTAATTGTATATTGAAAATGGAGTTGACAAATGTCACTTACCTAGAAATCGCCAGATAAATTTTTATTCGACCTATAAATTGATATACATATTTCTGATTTCTATTTTTTTGCACATAACTTTGTATTCAACGCACATAAATTTGTATTCAACGGTTGTTTTTTTTCAGATTCTCAACATGGACGTTAAGTTACAGGGGATAAGTAGAGCAAAACTAAATATACATGTTTGTCATGTCACACGTAAGAGTCTTTTTCAACAGGTGAGTCCTTTTGTTCTATTTAAAATATGAATAGCACACTTGTCAGATTGGGTACTTAATAATTATTCTGCCCTAGGTTTATAAAAATAAAGAAATATGGATGTTTGTTTACTCAAATTATTAAAATGTTGAGTTACGACAGTTTTGATTCTATATAGTATTATAGTGCGATATACATATAAATATACACTCCCGTTACACTAAATAGGTAACCCTTTTTTGCGCCTTACTGTGTGTAAAACTTTTTTCTATTTTATCTGTGCTTTAGTTTATCTAAAAATGTAATACGCTTTTGTTGCCTCTTAAATTTTATGTTGTACGAATTCGGGGAAATCCAATACAAGCTAAAATTGAGGGAAATATTCTAATTTAAAAATATGTTTATGAAAGCCATTCTGTGTATAGTTTTAATCACGTACATAGCGACCCACCAGCAATTTCGTGTTTGATTATAGCCACGCAATTGTGACTCATAAACATCACGCATTATCGTTGCGGCAACGCAATTGTGACCCACAAAAAATGTAATTGATTATAGCCACGGAATATAGCCACGCCATTGTGACTCATAATCTTCGATGCATGATGGTTGGGGCTACACTATTGTGACCCACAAGCCATAATACATACATATGACTGCCATACACGGGATTACTTATGGCGGGGGATAAAATAGTATAAGTACATGAAATAGTTGTCATCTTATTTATTCCACTTCAAAATGGGGGAAATATTTTATTCCGTTTCCTTCCTCCTTTCTCTCACCTGACAACTCGGTTTTCCTTGGTGGAAATCATCCTGTGTTTAGAGGCCTACTGATTGATATTTGTTGTGACATGTATTTGCTATTTTTGTCAATCAAGTCGGTACAAGAAAAACTTTCTTTAGAAAACGTTTACATTGATTTTTTTTTTCAAAATCTTGGTGTAGTTAACATTTAATATAGTCATTCGACTTTATTTAAAATGAAAATGATTGTCGTTTAACTTTCATATTAGAAAATATTTAAGTTTGCCTTACTATTGGTTGATGTTTTTCTTCTTAAATGGATATCGTGAACTGCGTTTCTGGAATTACGCAATTCTGAGTAGTAGAACCTCACACATTTTATCAGAAATTTTATCTGAGACAGTTATTATTGTTTGCGTCTTAATTGCACTAATTTCTGTTAACAAACTTCCTACATAATAAGAACCCGACTGAAAGTACAAAAAATATGGGAAATGCCCGAACTTAGTTTTCTTTATTTGATCACTATGTGCAGTGCATGCATGCAAATTTGCATCATTTGTTCAAAATTGAAAAAAAAAAAAAAACAAAAATTGATTGGCACATTTCTGGAGTGAAGCATGCTTGACCCACTCATTGACAAATTTAACTTTTTGCACATTTGAATTTAAAACACCAACATAATTTTTTTTTGTTACTCACTTTTATAAAATGCATAATAATCAATAAAACAATGGCAGAACGTATAATTCTAGCTTTCATATTATTTTGTCGTTTGTTTCGGAGGCCTATAAGAATTTGCAACTTCACTGATTTATGTAAAAACTTAAACATCCGTTGATTTATCTGATCACTTGCTTAAGTATCGTTTTGCTGACCTTTGGGATAACAATAGTGACCCTGTTCACAGGCTATAATATAACATGCATTGAGTTTGGGTATGGAATGATGTAGTTATTACTTAGGGGAGTAGGTACATATTTGTATGTGTCCAGGTTAAATGCAACGATCATATACAATTAAAAAAACAGTAGATTGAATGAACAACAGAAAATCTTGGTTGAATTTTATTTCAGAATTAAAGAAGCAAAAAAAAATAAGAAATGTTTGCTCAATGGCAAACTAGGTGTGTGTTTCAAATTTTATTTAAAACACAAAAAACATGAACAAAATTACGGAAGCAAACAAAATTTTGTTTGCTTCTTTCACATTTTAAATGTGATTCTAGATTTGAAATATGACACAATGTTGATAAGATCATAATCATGACACTTATTTATTTGTCTGATCAAAATCAATATGCAACTCCCTATATACCTACCTACATACATGTATCGCAATTTTCATTGCATTTCAAATAATGGGGATCTTATTAACTGATGGAATGACTTGGTTTCAAGCTATCGTATAAAGCTACGTATGAATTTGTATAATCTCTTAAAAAAAACAATTCAAATACATTGGACACTTCTGAGTCGGCACTTTAATTTTATTTTTATTATTATCTAAAAGAAACTTATCTACTTAATAGTTTGTACCTACTAATTAAAGGAATTTCAGTTTATGGCGTATAAACAGTGAGGTAGGTAAGCTAAGCAACACACCCCTACCTGGGCCTGTAATATAATTTGGGGTGGGCACGAAGCTTCTTTTGTATTTAATATTGAACTAAAAATTCGGGATTTTCATTTTGTACTATTCGAAATTTTTGAAATTATTTTGTTATTTTAGATGTTGTACCTTTCATCAACTTCTCATATATCCCAAATCCAATAGTGAGTTTTTCTGTTCATGCGCCCGTGAGTTAATTTTCAAATTTAAATGAAAATCATGAGAACTTTCTAAAACGAACTTACACCATATGTTCTTAGTTCCATTTCGAAATTTGATTATGGTTTTAATTCACATTTGAGAGTGAACTAACACCAGTATGGCGTTAGTTCGTGTGGGGTTCGTTCACGGTGCCGTTTTTAAAGCAAAAAAAAATAAGAAATGTTTGCTCAATGGCAAACTAGGTGTGTGTTTCAAATTTTATTTAAAACACAAAAAACATGAACAAAATTACGGAAGCAAACAAAATTTTGTTTGCTTCTTTCACATTTTAAATGTGATTCTAGATTTGAAATATGACACAATGTTGATAAGATCATAATCATGACACTTATTTATTTGTCTGATCAAAATCAATATGCAACTCCCTATATACCTACCTACATACATGTATCGCAATTTTCATTGCATTTCAAATAATGGGGATCTTATTAACTGATGGAATGACTTGGTTTCAAGCTATCGTATAAAGCTACGTATGAATTTGTATAATCTCTTAAAAAAAACAATTCAAATACATTGGACACTTCTGAGTCGGCACTTTAATTTTATTTTTATTATTATCTAAAAGAAACTTATCTACTTAATAGTTTGTACCTACTAATTAAAGGAATTTCAGTTTATGGCGTATAAACAGTGAGGTAGGTAAGCTAAGCAACACACCCCTACCTGGGCCTGTAATATAATTTGGGGTGGGCACGAAGCTTCTTTTGTATTTAATATTGAACTAAAAATTCGGGATTTTCATTTTGTACTATTCGAAATTTTTGAAATTATTTTGTTATTTGAGATGTTGTACCTTTCATCAACTTCTCATATATCCCAAATCCAATAGTGAGTTTTTCTGTTCATGCGCCCGTGAGTTAATTTTCAAATTTAAATGAAAATCATGAGAACTTTCTAAAACGAACTTACACCATATGTTCTTAGTTCCATTTCGAAATTTGATTATGGTTTTAATTCACATTTGAGAGTGAACTAACACCAGTATGGCGTTAGTTCGTGTGGGGTTCGTTCACGGTGCCGTTTTTACATTGCATTGGATTGCAAACTTTAACTTCATAACCCGGTGGCTCCACTGATCACCAACAATGACACGAATATCGGCCGGTCATCAGATAATCCAACGGAGACAAAGAAACCAATATCGGATTGTTTGTCTCCATTGGATTACATAAATCGCGCCGGAAAGCGAAAAAACAAGAAGCTGATCGTACTGAGGGTACATACCATTGGAAAACACAAAATAATATTATTTGGTACACAAACATTAATAAAATTCGTGCAACATTTAGATTTTTTATAAAAAAAAACTTTTCTTGTGCATGCGCGATACTCCTACGCAATCTGCCCAATGCTGAATGTATATATATGAATGCGGGATACTGCATTTCAACTAGGTAAGTTCGATCAAAATTCTGACTATGAGCTCACCCGTAGTTATAAAGACTGGCCTTTCTTCTAAAAATACAGTTCTAAGCGAAGTTTTTAACATTCGTACTAAACTATGTTAACATGGGTCAGGGTTCATGAAAAAGCCTTTTTTTAATCGATAAAACCCTTAACCCGTGAACTGTAGAACAGGGGTGCCAGCACGTAACTTGAAAAAGTCGAGTTTACTCGATATAATCAAGCATAGCATAATTAAACCAAATCTGAGAAAAAATACGGTAATATCTTAGGTCTCAGAGAATTATAATTCTAAGAAATAAAAATAAAAAAAAAAAGAAATGCAATCTTTTGTGAATGCAATTTTTAATACAAAGCAAATTAACAATCACCATTCATTTAACATCGAAAAGATTGCAATCATTTTTGATTCATTCATTTTGAAGCAATCAATTGAATGCAGTTATTTGAGAATTCATGCATTCTTTTGCATTCTTTCGCATTCTTTTGCCTTCCTTGAATTCTTTTGCATTTTAATACTTAGGCAATACAAGAAATGCAAATAATTGAATAAGTAACTTTTAAATTGAATTCAATTGCATTCACAAAAGATTGCACTCTTTTACAAGCCTGCTCTCAGTGCACTTCATTGAAGAGGATGGAGCATGAACAAAGTGCGCATTGTCGCACCTAACGGTTTATAAACATCGGAATTGGATTGGTTTCAAAAGTGGTATGTAATAGGAAGTTTTTTGTTCATACATATATATTTCGATGTATACATATACATTCGATTGTGTTCTTGCCAGTAGAGATGCATGGGGTAAGTCCTTCCAACATGTCATGTCTGCCTAAATGTATGTCATTCTTTCTAGCCCGAGTTCTATATCTCTTCTAATTTCATGCTTTTATTTTCATGTCAATGACATTTCCGGTAAACGGAGGATGTATCAGTAATTATTCAACTCTCAATTACAAAATAACTTTATAGTAAAAAAACATGGAGAAAACGAAACAATTTCTGTAAAACACCAAAGTTTTCTAAAAAATTAAAATTGAATTTATTTAAGGAAGTTTGTTCTTATATAAAAAAATATTCTGTATCCAAAACATTTTCATTTTATTATCCTTTTTGGAAAATACTTAATAAAGGATCTGAGGTTGGACTTGAGAATTGAATTGCAGTTGTGATGGGTCGGTTTGCAATGTTAACTGTTGTTGCTGATTCTGTGTATCGGCTTGAGCTTGAGCTTGAGCTTGTGCCTGAGATTGGGATTGCAGTTGTTGTTGCAATTGTGATTGCCCTAGGAATTGGGCTGGTCCCAGGCCGAACTGGGATGGTCCGGGGCCGAACTGGGCTGGTCCAGTAACGAACTGAGCTGGACCGGTAGCATACTGTCCTGGTCCGGCAACGAACTGATTAGGTCCGGAAGCATATTGAGCAGGACCGGCAGCGAATTGGCCTGGTCCAGTAGCGAACTGAGCTGGTCCTGTGGCAAATTGAGCTGGTCCTTGGTATTGAACGGGTCCTTGGAATTGAGATAATCCTTGGATATTTGCCTGGTTTCCTTGGTTAAGTTGATGATATCCCACACCAGCAGCTCCTTGTGATGCCTTCTCGTTGACGTAATATTTCTCTGCTGGAGGCTTTACAACGTTGACGTAGACTGGTTCAACCTTGACTGGGCGTGGATGTTGCTTAACAAATACCTTACGCATGATTACTGGTGGAGGTTTGTGCAGAACAACTGGCGCTGGCTTTACAACAAGTGGGGGATGATTAACCAAAACCTTAGTAGGTGGACGCTTCACAACAATTGGAGCTGGACGATGGATCAAGATTTCACCCTTGTTAGAATGGAATGACTCAGAGACATGCGAATTAAGCGCCCTTGGATCTGAAGCAGCGAAATTGTACTGGGCTGCTGATGGACCATAGGCTGATCCAGCAGCAGGTCCCACAATTGGTCCACCGATTTGTCCAGTGACGGGCAAAACACCTGGTCCAGTCACTGGTCCAGAAATTATTTGACCATTGTTGCTGAACAATGAGTTCTGGTTATTGGTAGTTGAACTTGTTGATGCTGCTGCTGCTGCTGCTGCCGAACTTGACTGTGAATCCGATGTTTGCTGGTCGATATGACTAACGGGCCCAGAATATGGCCCTAAAAACTGCTGTTGCACATATTGTGGTTGACAGTTAACAGCCTATGATTTAAACAATAAATAAGAATGACGGTTAAAAATAATTTGAAGGTTAAATTTGAGAATATAATAGTTTTTCATTGGAAATACTCACCACAAATGCAATCACGACTTGAAACAATAAACTGAACGTATTCATTCTTATTGTGAGACAACTAAGATACTGCTAATAATTGTCAACGACAAGTTGTTTAAATATGTTGCATCTTGAAAAGGCCCACAAATCCAATACGTGACAATTGAAGAAACTTTTGTCGAGAATCACACATTGTTTGAGTTTGAATGCAGATCAGCGATTGGTATGCGCTTAGTGATTAAATTTGCGTGCTCTAATCAAAAGAAAAATCTTCTTCCAATTGTAAACGTGGTGTTAAAGTTTAAGAATTGTAACAAGAAAATATAAATTCTATCTAAACATATTATTTTTGTTTTATAGTCACTATAATAAGTCATTTGTTAGAATGGTGTATGGTTTTACTATAAAAAACAATTAATAAATAGAATTTATTTTTTTTTTTATTCTTGAATCATCATGTTTATGAACATGAATTCAAACAAGTATGATACAAAATTATCTGTAAATTATTTTCTAACTAAAAAACTAGACCCAACCAGAAGAACTATATCATGCGCTAGCACTTGCGGTATATATCTTTTCGTATGCAATTGTGTTTCCGGCATATCAAATGTCGCACAACTCTGTAACTTATCTATTTTATTCCAAAGTAAAGTTAAATGAACTCAATAAATTCGTTTTAAAAAACACTCACCTCCAAATAGTTTGCTATGTTGATTTTGTTTATTGACTACTAAATAAGGGGAGTACCGTAAGAATTAAATTCTTTGAAATGGTTCTTTGCTACCTATAATCCATAATGTATTTGTAAACAAGGTGATTGGTATTAGTAGCACCTAAAGGCTGGAGCTAGTATGTTGGGTTAAGACAGGAAAAAAAAGTCGTATGGTCTCCCTCCGTTTAAGCAGGAGGGGCAGTTTTCTAAAAAATTATTAAAACCCAACGGTAAAATGTTCAATGCCATGTTAAATCTTTTTGGAAAGCCAGAAATCTCTTTTTTTATTTGCTGGAATTTCGTGTACTTAAAAAAAAGAGTTAAAATAACAAAAAAAAACATCTCTTCTAAGAAAATAAAGGGCACTACTAGGTCGCACGAACTTGCTCATGTGGCAAGTAACCTTCGTGTTAACGACTGGGAAATTCATCAACTTTTCAGCGTCGACAACAAAAAGTCTAAGAGCTAGCGACAAAAATACTTACGTCATTTGATAACGAAAATAATTAATCGTATTATAATCTCCCAGCACGTGTGATAAATAATCCGGAAGTCTGCCTAGCCTCCAGTGGTGGGTGTGGCTACCACGCACCCTTAAAAGTGTTAAAAATTGTATGGGGCTTGTATGGAAAAATTTTGTCGTTGCAAACTAATAATGGGATCTTGTATAGGAACAAAATACAAGCATATTTTACATTACATATTTTACATACATAAATTTTTTAACTTTAACAGTGCATGGTGGCCAGACCCACCACCGAAGGGTTGGCAGACTTCCCGATTATAAACTACTTTTGTTGGAAGATGATATTTGGGCTAATTATTTTCGTTATCAAAAGACGTAAGTATTTTTGTCGCTAGCTCCTCCGTCTATAACCTCAATATTTTAAAGAAAACAAGCCAAAGTGACACAATTTATGAATGTCATTGCAAGGACCGTAGCTTAACAAATAATATCCAATCATAAAATTGGATAAGTAGCTATTCTGTTGCATTATAAAACCTAAATTATGTCTCTGCTGACTGGCCTAACCATAGTTTTTACTTGCGATTATAGGTACTATAAGGCAAGTTGCATTCGTACAAAAACAGGTTTAGTGATAACAATCAAACATGACATTACGATAATATCTAAGCCAAAAAATGTGGGTCCGGAAATTCTGTCTGGCTGTATAAGTACCTACAGCCTAAACGGCTGCACCGATTGGCTTCAAATTTGGTATGAAGGGTTCATAGACCATTCCCTAGAGGAGAAATTGAAATTTTTGTTCTAGCATAAAAAAACGGTACCTGCCATATAACCCTAAACGTAAATCCAATTTTTCTAGAATAAAATACGATCAATTTTGATAAAATTTCGCATGAGTGATTTGATAGTAAAGACGAAGCCTTTCAACATTTTTTTTTTTACAGAAAAGCTTTTAAACGGTACTTCCCAATTTGTTTTTATACTGACTATATCGTAGATTTATTTACCGTTTTTAATGAAATTTGACATTCAGATAGTCCTGCAATGCCTAATAAATAATCCATAAAAAAATTCGAAAAAGTCAAATTAATTTCCAAGTCGTTAGCAAGAAGGTAACATGCCACAGGAGCAATTTTTTTTATTTTTTTTATTTTATTTTTAAATAGATTCTGTGATTCCCGATAAAGCTTATATCAATACGATAATTGATGTTAGTCAACAAAATTGATCCGTCGGTATTATCGTTGTCAATTATCAAAATGTTTGATAAACTGTGAGTACCACTCAGATCTAAGATCTATTGTGAATAGTTTCATTGACTAACTTGGTATTATCGTTGTCAAAAATATTGGTGTTTATCAAATTTTCAGTCAAACGGAAATTCGCAGTTGATAAATTTTTTTATGAAGAATTATTAAATTAAATTATAATTTATATTTATTTATACAATTAATACGGTACGGAACGGTTTTTTTTTTTTTGGTTTGGTGTGCAAATAGGAGATAGGTACATGAACATTGTACATAATGCACATTTCTTTTGCCATGTTCCATTATTTTCATAAAAATTTGTATCACTTTTATTTCTATTCTTTACAAAACACAATTATATAACAAATACAAGTAATACAAGTGATATTTACTTTATTTACTTGAAAATAAATAAAAAAATTAAAAAAATGCAATCCAAACACAAAGATAAATAATAGAAGACTGAAACGTCAAACAAAATGCCCGTTCACAAGAGAATTTTGTTTATCATTTACAATAGATCAAAAATTTATCAAACGACATAATACCGAAATTTTGTTTGATTGATAAATGTTATCGTTTATCAAACAATTGATCTTTGACAACCGTAATAAGGGTGTTAGGAAGTTTCATGTGGAAAGCAGGACAATAATACTCCTGCAACACATGTCTAAGAACAACCATTATGTGTAGTTGTTTTGTTTTTATTATAACATAGCACGATTATATTACAATGTTGTAATTATAATTGAATAAAAGACACTACTGGGTCGGACACACTTGCTCTTGTGGCAGATTACAAACTATTGGCTAAGGATACTAAACAAGAGGCTAAAACAAATATGTTATCGCAAGTAAAAATAGCGTTTCTATTCCGTTCCTTAGTCCTCTTAGTCCTACCAGCTATGAAGTCTAACTATAATGTTGTTTATATCTTAACATTCTGAAAAAAATTCTCAGTTTTTTGTTCCCCCATTTGGAGTATTTTCCAATTCTAATTTGTATTCTATATCAATACTTTATTAATTTTTAATTTATTTTATTTTTATAATAAAAATCTTTCTCTTTATATCTTCTTTTTAAATTTTTTATGTTATGTCATATCCGGCAGACGCGACGGCAGAATAGCCACGTCCGTATTCTTAAGAAAAAATTGTACCAAATTTAATTGAAAAAATAAAAAATCTATCTATCTATAGCGTTTATATCGCAGGTACCGTTTATAAGGTGATTTTAAAAAATCTAACAAAAACCTCCATCATTAGCAACAAATCAGTCACACAAAATTTTATCAAAATCGATCGTATTTTTTTTTTGCAGCATAACACATAAAATGTAAGATTAAAACATTTATTTAATCATGTCAATTTACTTATACAAGTATATCAAGTATGGCATACATACTTAAGATTGTAATAAATATTTTTATCTTTTTTTCAATGTTTACAAAATTTACTAAAAAAGTTCAAGACAAAAAGTTTTAATCAGTAGTAAAATGACTGCTTCAATAGTTTGGGTTTACGGCAGCTGGGCTTGGTGCAACTACTTCCTTGCCTGGCTTGTAGACTTTGACGTAAACTGGGTTTAGACTGAGTGGAGCAGGATGCCTGTTAATGATCTCATTCTGGTAAACAATGCTGGGTGGCTGCTTGTAGATGACTGGGGGTGCTCTGACTACTGCAGCTGGACCACTGCTGATTTGTATGGTTGGCGAGCCTGGTTGTGTAACGACCATTGGTGGCAATGGCTGAGAAGCGTATACGCTATTGCCGTAACGTCCTTGAACAGGAACATGCATTGATTGAAGGACAGCCTGTGATGACAAGTTTGGTGGTACAACTTGAATAGCTCCTTGACGGATCCTGGAAGCCAAGTTTGTTTCAGCTAATGATTCTTGAATAGCTTCCTGGCCAGCATAAGGGTTGAGTGCTGGGAGGGATGATTCAGCACCGGGTACTCCGAGTCCTGATAAAACAGGATATCCAGCGATAGAGGGAACTCCACCAAGTGCGGGTAATCCGCCATAAGGTACACCAGATTGCAAAGAATTCAGGTAGGCTTGTAATTGCTGAGCATTAAGACTAGACTGTGCCTGAGATTGAGCTTGAGCCTGAGCTTGACTATTAGAGTTGGAAACACCTCCAAATTGATTTAGGCCGTTGATGGGTCCTAAACCAGTCAAATCACCAAAACCATTAATGGGATTGAATTGGCCCATAACAAGAGGCGTTTGACCATTCTGCAACTGGGAGTTAACTACCATGGGTTGACAAAGTGATAGCTAAAACATGAAAAGGGAAGTTATAAATATTTTGGTTATTTTACGTTTGTATTTTAACTTACCGGTGCTATGGTTGCAACCACAGCGATTAAGAACTTGAACTTCATGTTGTTTGAAACCTAAAGCTAGTGCTTATGATCTCTTCCGATATCATCTACTTGTTTATATATCAAATTAAATTTAAAGTTTGTTCATTTAAATACGTGATATTATCGTTCATTTTCATGTGCATTGTTTTGAATTTATGTGTGATGCGATCGTGAAAAAAAGAAAATGAAGACCACCAGATGGAATCACAAAAGAATGCTTAGTAATTGTTTATTTTTTTCATAAATTATCATGTTCTAATGCGGTGATGGTGATGCGTATATTTTTAATTTGAAGCTTTACTTCAAAGTGCGACAGAAAACCTGAACTGACGTGTGTACGGTTTCATTTTAGCGAAACACTATATGTAGATTTCCAAACATGTTTGTTGAGATTTGTCTTCGGTCGCAGCAAGAAGGTATCTTGCCTTTTTTTTGATTAGATTATAAAAAAGCTTTATTTGAACTTGTATTACCAACAATCTGTTTTGCGCAAACACTGCAAGTTTAAGCAGGTTTCATAGCTATGTAAGTACATTACAGCGCAGAGTCGATTATCAGATTCCGTTAGATGGTACTGTTGTAATGGTCTACTCGAAGGGTGTTTCCAAATTCAGACAAGAAATTAATAAATCCGCCAAATTGGGCTAATCTTATTTTAGCCGGCCACCAAAAAAAAAAATCCAAATCCTTACAAGGTGTTTCACATTAAATAGAAACAAATTGTTGGAACGGGTATATTGGTTCAGGACAAAAAGATTGGATTTGAGGTGGTTTATTTCCCCCCCGGTCAGCCGGAAGGAGCAATTTTCTAAAAATTGACTTAAAACTGAAAAAAAATTATTAAAAAATAACCGTAACACCTACAGTGCTATATCAAAGCTAGAATTGCAAATGAGTTTGAGTTTGTAGAAAAAGGTCAACTACAATTGGGAATGGAAGTAGCTCTTGACAAGGAAAATAGCTCTATAAGCAAAGCAATATATTAAAGAATTGCTTAACGAATACAATATGGAACAGTTTCGTGAAGTATCTACACCTTTGGATCCAGAATTTCAGGTGCATTGCACGTCGAAGGATTGTAGGCGAATAGAAGAGCAGCTTTATCAAAGTTTAATTGGTTCTTTAATGTATCTGACCATATCGACTCGTCCATATATACTACATTCTGTGTGCAAGTTCGCACAGAGAAACTAGGATCCACATGCAGAACATTTAGCAGGGGCTTAACATATTCTACGCTATTTGAGCAAAACAATAGATCACAAGCTAACATATCGTAAAATTTGGAAGCCGATTGAATGTTTCGTTGATGTTGATTGGGGTGCAGATATCGGTGATAGAAAATCTTTTACTGATTACTTATTTTTCTTTGTGTTTTTTTCATGGTAGTCAAAGAAGCAAAATTTTGTGGCATTGAGTAGCACCGAAGCAGAGTACATTACATTTTGTACTGCTACGAAAGAAGCTGTCTATATACAAAAACTATTGAGCGAGATAGGTATTCATCGCGATGAAACGCTAATGATCATCAATGGTGATAATCTCAGCGCACACCAGCTAGTACGAAACCCAGTCTATCACTCCAGGAGTAAACATAAAGACATCAAGTGCTACGTACGGGAGATTTTCCAGCAGAAGAAGATCGATTTGAAGTATATTTCAACAATCAACATGATTTCTGATGTTTTAACAAAAAATCTTCCTAAATTAAAACATAACAATTTTACAAGTTTAATGAGATAAAATTAAATTACATATATTAACTGAATTTATTTATTTGAAATCAAATGAATTTTACTTATGCTTGTAAAAAAACTTATTAATGATAAAAAAATGTGTTTGAGGAGGAGTGTTGAAAATAATTATTAAAGTGGCAACAAAGTTTGTTCTCTTAAATTAGTCACCTCTAAAGATCATTTATAATCCCAATCCTACTATGTATTTAATATGTACTTAACTAATTATTATACAAAGGAATTCTAATAAAGATTAGTCTGTTCTAAAACTTTAACATTTGTGTCGCTGCATTTGTTTTTTTTTTTTCAGGAATTATTGGGCCTGCCTCTCTTCCGCGATTGTACCGGAATGTTGTATGATATTTGTCTAGGCTAAGTTTTTGGTGTTTATCAAAAAAGGTGTTTTTAACATGAATGCTTCTTTGGATCTTTTTCCTTCGGATTCGATCCAGATTAGTAACTCCTGCTGTCATGCGAAGAATCTTCATCTCAGTAGCCGTCAGTTTGCTCTCATATTTCTTTTACATTTTCAAACATTGTGAACCGTATTTGTAAGCGCTGAACGTACTACTGCAGTGTAGAGCTTTCCTTTTAGCTTAGGGGGCATTTTTCGGTCACAGAAGATGGCAGAGTTCTCACGCCTCTTCATCCACCCTTAGCTCACTTGATGGTTGATGTCGTCATCACAGGGTGCTTTATTGTTGATCATAGATCCAAGATATTTAAACTTTTCACACTTGGGAAGCACTGTTCGCCTGGATTGATCAGAAAATGGTCAGCAAAGATATTCTGTCTTTTTGGCGCTTATGCGACACCCGCTTATGATGACTTCATCGTCAGCAAAGAACAACTAAGTCACTTTAGAGTCTCTCACCTTGTCTTCAAAGATACTTAAGGACTGTAATAAAGAGCTCGTACATATCCATGATCATCCGGACGTAGATTTCTGAACCCCCGTTCATTACGATTTTTTTCTTATTTTGTATTAACCTACTTGTTTTACTTTTTTTTTTCAGAAAACCCAAAGAATAAATCAACTGTATCTCAGTCAATATTGGGCCTATAGATCTGGTTCCCCAACCAGTTTTTAGGAAATTTAATTGTCTTTAACTTTGTTTATTTGTTAGCTTTCTATGGCAATCTTCCGCAAATTTCCGGTTGTTACAGTTCAACTAACATCACTGTTTTTACTCTAAATTAATGCTAAGTCTTCTACTTAGTTGAAATCATTTATATATAAATAAAATAAAATAAAATAAAATAAAATAAAATAAAATAAAATAAAAGTTCCTTTCTTAGAAAAGTGCGTATACGCCATAGTGTACATATAGTATTGAAGTTATCCAATTACTCTTAATTTTTTTAATCTAACTCTGGGGCCCAACTATGTAACTCGATTCTACTTTTGATTCTATTCGCAAATCATTTCCGATTCTACTTTCAACTGGCACTATGTATAAAATGAGAATCGAATAAAATAAGTCCCAAAAATATCCCACAATATTTCCGATTTTCGAACGAGTCTCGCATTCTATTGACAGATGAATTGAAAAAGGAGTCAATAAACATTTTTTTTGTGAAACATTTTAAATTAAATCAAGTTTTTGAATGAAAATATAAACTAAGTTGTTAAGTTTTATCAGATTTTTTCCAATGGGAAGTAAATTGGAACAAGAAAAAACGCTATAAATGCAATACATTGTACTTTGTACAAAACACGGAGGTAGGTATAATGGTGCTTATCGCAAAAAGAATTATTAAAAATGCAAGTACTGAAACGATTACAGAGTGAAATGTTTTATTTTCAGTTTTGCAATAAAAATAGCGCTTTTAGAAGATGAATTTATGTGTTGATCCTTGAATTTTTTTTGTAAAAATCGGTGCGTTTCGTCATTGTGTTGGCCAAGAACATTGAATTGAGAAGCTTTTGTGTTCGCACTTTTAAGTGAGTCCTTACGTTGAAAATGTATTATTGATTAGTTAAAAACAGTTAAATAAATATTTACAATTACAAAAAATATGTTTTCATGCATATTGTATGCTTTCGTTTAATTTTAAAGGATTGCTCGCAAACACATTTGCATGCGAACAATATTATGCGAATTCGAATGGTTTTGACATCTACTTCCGAGTTAGGTAGTTCCAAATTTGCGAAAGGAAATTTTTTCATTCGACTTTCGTTTATAAGAGCGTTCTTATAGAATTACAGAGTTCGGATTTTGCGAATTCGATTATTTTAATTGTAGAATCGAGTTACATAGTTGGGCCCCTGTTTATTGGTTAACATAATTTATCACTTCTTATTCTAGATTTCTCATTGTTCATTATTTAATTCTACAAAAAAAATTTTTGTTTTACTTGTTCAAAAGAGCAAGTATTGGTTTCGTGTAAAAACAAATTCGAGATTTTAATCAATCCTGACATTACGATGCTAGAAAAACCCAAAAAAAAGTGAGTTTCGTCATTCCGTTCGTCGGTCTGTCTGTGCGGATGTGGGGGTGTGTGGGTGTGTGGATGTGCGGTTGTCCGTGCACCGGCCTACAGCCTAAACGTTTTGACGAATTTTCTTCAAACTTTGTATATAGAACTTTTTGGTGATTCCCTAGAGGAGAAATTCGAATTTTTTTTCAGCCCGGCTATAACTGGTACCTGTCATATAATGGTTTTAGTTTATGTAAATTAGTTCGAAAACGGCTCTAACGATTAAATTTTGTGAACGTTAAATTTGGGACACTGTTAGTATAACTGCATTTCAGGTTTCTGGCTAAAAATACACATAACGGAGATTCGGTGTTAACGGTTTTTACAAATTTGGCCATAACTGGATAACGGCTTAACAGATTTAATTAAAATTTGGTATACCACTTAACTTTTAAATTTAACACAAGATGGTTTTTAAAGTTTTTGACTAAACGATTGTTTTATAATAGCTACCATACAACTTGATTTCATGTTTAGGCCTTTTTTTGATAGTTTTCGTCTTACTTTATATATTTAGTACAAGAGCAAGTTCGTGCGACCCAGTCGTGCCTTCGAATAATCTAGATATTTCACCAAGTTTCAATACCAAAATTTTGCAATAATGCTTAGTTTTAGTTTTAGTAAATTTTTTTTGTTTATTTTTTTGTAAATTCAATATTAAGAAAACGTTAGGTACTATTTAAGGTAGGGTATGAATTCGTTAAAAAAAATGTTGTGATAACAATCAAATATGGCATTACGATAATAGAAAAGACTAGAAAAATTAGTTTGGCAATTCTATCTGTCTGTTTGGTTATCTGTCTGGATGTATCGAACCCTGCAGCCGTAAAGGTTAAGGTACAAATTATTTTTAGTTGAAGAGAAAAGCCAAAACGGTCTATTTATTTGATTTAATGTTTTTTTTATTGAAGAATGCCGACGTTTCGAATCTTGGTTTGATTCGAAACGTCGACACTTCAATAAAAAAAAAACGATAAATCAAATATATATACCGTTTTGGCTTTTCTCTTCAACTCATTCTCATACGATCGGTAGGCAACAATAAAAAATTATTTTTAGGAAAATATCTCGAAGAAATATCCACGGACGTTTTTTTTAAATAACGATACCTACGACCTACCATAACAGCAATACCGATAATTTCATTCTTTTCGAAAAAAAATCAATTTCGATAAAATTTTATATAAGTGATTCATTTCCAATGTTGTTCATCGGATCAGAATCTGCTTCTTAACGGTACCTACCATAGAACCGTCTGCCATATTACACCGACTATCTTTTGAACGAGGGCAGCACCACTTTTGACGAAATTTAAGATTTTCTAAAACTACTCGTAATAAACCTGAAATATAATGCAAACAAAAAAAAAAGTGCACGACTAGGTCGCACGAACTTGCTCTTGTAGCAAACTATAAAAGTTTAAATTTATTAAATTCTAAAGAAAATTGAAAAAATATCAAAAAATGGCCTAAACGTGAGATGAAGTTGTATGGCAGCTATCATTAAACCGGTTTTTATAAAAAAAAAACTGCAAATGCCATTTTGTGTTAAATGTCAAGTTTTAAATCTGTATCGAATTAAAAACGAATCTACTGAGCCGCTACGAAGTTATGGCCGAATTTGTAAAAACTCCGTTATGTGATTTTTGTAATCTCCGTTATGTGATTTTTTAGCGAAAAACCTGAAATGAAGTTATCAAAATCGTTTGAGCCGTTTTTGAGAAAATTTGGAAAAACTAAATCCGTTGTATGGCAGGTACCCGTTATAGCCGGGCCAAATCAAAAATTTAAATTTCACCTCTAGGGAATCACCAAAAAGTGCTATGTACGAAATTTGAACTAAATCGGTGAAGTCCTTTAGGCTGTAGGTCGATGCACAGACAACCAAACATACGCACTTCCGCACATCCGCACATACAGACCGACGGACGGCATGAAGTAACATACTTTTTTAGGCTTCTCTATCATCGTAATGTCAGGTTTGACTAAAATCTCGAATTTTTTTTTAACACGAAACCAATACTTGCCCTAAGTAATATAAAAAAAATTCCAAAACCGATAATTCTATTTTTCTCGAAAAAATTACGATGCATTTTGATAAAATTGTTGCCGATGGTTAAGTCTTTCAACTAAATCTTTTTTATTCCATAAAATTTGTTTGAAAAGAATTTAAAAAAAATAGAAAAAATATTTCAAAATACTTATTAAACATCTACAGAAAAACTTCTTTTTTTTTTAACTGGTCAAATAAATTTTCCAGTCGTCAACACGAAAGTATCTTGCCACAAGAGCAAGTTTGTGCAACCCATTCGTTCCCTTTATTCCATTCAAATTGATTTTTGTTAGCATTTTACTCCAAAAAATCAGTTCAATGTTTCAATTTGAACTTTAATCTAAATAGATCCATGATCCCAAAAATAAACATGTTTTTAAATTTATTTTTATATTGTTAGTTTGCCTGTAAAAAAAAAAACATATATTGCAACAAAATCTCATATGATCAAATATTGCTAATGACGCAGTTAAGAATGTATACATAGCTATATTTAACTAACAATAAAACTGTTAGATAAAGTATGATCAGTTAAATTCTATTTGCCACTACAGTGTGTATCCGTAAGTATACTATATTTCCAGATTGTTTACTTCGTTCAGTAATTAATTTGAAAATCAAAAAAACAAAAACAAACTCTTTAAAACTTATTCTACTTTATTATCACAATTTGGCTTATTCATAAAACTATTTGTTTACAAATAAATATAAATTACACTATAAACTAGACTTTGTCTCATCACGATTTTTATGTTTGGCATCTAAAAGATCTTCGAATGATGATCCTGATTTGGTTTCAAATGGTTGCTGAGTGGTTTCTGCAGGCAAAGACTGATCATGGTTTGAAGTCTTGCTTTCATTATTTGCAAAAGTAGTACTTCCGTAGGAAGTTATTTTTGCATTGTCATAAGCAGGAATCAGACTTTGTTCGTATGATTTCTGCATTTTAAAATCATATCTTGGTAATTGATCATATGTAGGATTTATCTTTTCATAAGGATTGTGCATCATTTTTGCATAATAAGCTTGGATTTGTTCAAACGATGGTTGAATATTCTCGTATGGATTCTGAATCTTTGCATAAGAAGATTGCATTTGCTCAGGTGAAGATTGTGTTTGGTCAGTGGAAGTTGGTTTCTCCTCAATAAGAGTTGGTTCCAGCTTTTCATAAGAAGGCTGCGTATTTTTTTCACTTAAAGGCTCTGTCACCTTCTGATACAAAGGCTGAATTGTCCGCGCATTAGAAAAGTGCATGTTTGCGAACGGTGGAAGTACCATGATGTGTGATGGCTGCATGACCTTTTCAAACGAAGGTTCCATCGTCTTTTCCTGTGAAGGCTGCACTTCCTGCTCATGTGAAAGCTTCATGATCTTTCCATACGAAGGCTGAAACATTTTTTCATACCTTTGTTGCATTATTTTTTTATGTGCCGGCTTTTGAAAATGTAAATATTGCAATCTTGGATCATATGCTGAAAGTATTTGATTCGGAGACCACATTCCCTTACTGTTAGGAAGGTAATGTGAATGCAAACTGTTCGGATTACTGTGATAAACTACTGCTGGCACGTTCAGTACTATTGGCTTTTCATTATTGTAATTCCCAGAAGTTAAGTCTCCAGTAGCTGGCAAGTTTACCACTACTGGAGATTCAGCCATATTATTTTCCTTAGAATATTTCATCATTTGTTTTTCCAATGCTTTGATTTCATCGGGCTCCAAAAGATGTACTTTCATGGAACTCTCAGATGAACGATTCTCATGCGTTGCAACTTGTGGAGTATGTATGACGTAAGTGGATCGTTTTGCATGTGCATTTTCTTCTTGTTGATTCACAGGAAGATGTCTATCTAAGATGTTTCCAGTATCAATAAGATCTGTTTGTTGTAAATTAAGATGAATGGCATCTTTGAAGTCTAAGCCAAAGTGATGGCTCCAGAATTCATTTGAAAGTTCATAATTTTGATTATTTTTAACATCATATTTAGTTGGATATGATGAAACCTGTGTTTGTGAAAAAGAAAAACAATGTTAAATTATATATATTTTTGTATTTTCATATTTTTGTACTTACACTGGTAAAAAGAAAAAGTAGGCAAATGTAAAATTGGGTCATAATGTTTGTGTTCTATGACATGGTAAACTGAATTATTTTTGATTTGTATTGTACGCTTAAATATAAGTTTGAACTTTTTCCAATTATTAAAGATGTCTGTTTAATAAACTGAAAACTGCTGTGACTGCTTTACGTGACGTGATAAAAAAAAAATCAACAAATAACATGCACGAAAGTTCATTCAAGGTGATGAAGTTCAATTGTGTGGGCCAAACAATACAATAATTCTTTGAAATCAGTCAAAACGAATTCAAATAAAAAAAAAACTGAGAAAATGAGTCACTTAATTAATAGTGATTCCATTTGAAATTAGCTTATTGAGTGAGAATTTGCTGATCAAACTTAAAAGTTATGAATGAATGTAATATGTGCATTTTCTTATAAAGACGTACGAACGTCATAGTTTTGTTTTAACCTTCAATTAAATTTTGAACATCATAAGCTGGTGTTATATGTAAATCAAAAGTTGTTACGCAAAGTATTTTCTGAAAATCTATGAACGAATTTAAAGAAAATAATTTGCTGTACATTGCAACATAAACATGATTTTTTAGTGTAAAAGATTTTATTGTGTGTGATTAAATGACGTTTATGCAAACAACTAAAAGAAACGACAAACTCACCAAAGATCTAGGCACAAACACAGTCGAACTTAGTAAATCTGTTGTTAATTAGGTGGATGGGCTCCTCACACGGGACTAATTCATCCGGGTGGTGGTGGAAAACTGGTTTCACGTTTTGCGGGATAAATTATCCTAATTCATCCGGGATAAATTATCCTATTGTGATTGTACCGTCTCCGGAATCGTCCTTCCTCACATATGGGGCCAACAATTCTCCTTAAGACTTTTCTCTCGAACGCGGCTAGTAAGGTCAGAGTGCCTTTTGCTAAGCACCCAAGTCTCGGATCCATATGTGAGTACTGGCAGGACCATGGTCCTGTACAGCAGTAGTTTTGAAGTTATGGTGAGATTTCTGGATTTGAAGAGCTTTGACATACTGTAGTAGGCTCTGTTGGATTTGAGAAGCCGCCCGCGTATTTCTTCTTCTATATTGTTATCGGCTGCTACTATTGACCCAAGGTATTTAAAGGATTGCACCACTTCAAATTCGTGCTCCGCTACCTTGATTGTTTGACCAACTGTTCCTCTCGCATTCGACGCCACCATGTACTTTGTTTTACCTTCACTAATGTGCAGCCCCAGATTTTGTGCCGCCTGCTCGATCTGGATGAAGGAATCGTGTACAGCTTGCTCGGTTCTTCCGATGATGTCGATGTCGTCTGCGTAAGCCAGTATCTGGCTGGACTTGTTGACGATGGTCCCTCTTGTTGCCGTGCCAGAGTCACGGATTGCTTTCTCCAAAGCCAGGTTGAAGAGGAGGCAGGCCAAACCATCCCCTTGTCGGAGTCCATTAAAGATGTTGATTGGTCTGGATAGCAATCCGGCTATTTTTACTTGGCTTGTTACATTGGTCATGGTCAACCTACATAGTCGTGTCAATTTATTTGGGATGCCGAATTCTCTCATGGCTTTGTAAAGTTCTACCCTGGCTATGCTATCATAGGCGGCCTTAAAGTCTATAAACAGGTGGTATGTTGGGATGTCAAATTCTAGACATTTTTCCATCGCCGGCCTAAGGGTAAAGATCTGATCAGTTGTGTTAGTATTACTATCTATAATTTTGCAGTTCTCAAATGGAGAGCTATCCTTCCATTCCAAACTTGGTGGAAGATTTTAGTATTTATCGCACACTTCACTTCCCTCCACAAAAAAAAAAAAAAAACAGTTTTCACCCGATGAAATAATCTCATGTGTGCATCAGGGCCAACATCCCGTTCATCTGAGAGTAGGAGTAGGAGACCTGCCACTCTGCTAACAGGTCTCGAGAGCATACCTATACCTACTCGCAAGTGAACGCAGTCCTTAGAAGCTTGCAGAGAATTGACTATTTTTTAGCATCGACATTTAAACTCTTCATTTGAGAGTACTTTAGATCGAAAGCCCAAAGCAATTTTTCGGTTTAATTGATAAGAATAAGCCAATAATGTTGGTATCCAATTACTGGATAGCACTAAAATTGCCATTTTTAAAAGTCAGCGTTTTGGTGTCCAAAGTGAATGCATTTGTGACAATGGTTTTGTTGCATTGTGCTTACTAACAACTAACACCTGCACTAAGTGATGAGCCAGTGGGACACATTATATGTGTTGGCAAATCTTCTTTCATCTGCTGATGCTGGCTTTAAGCTCCATTTGAATAAGATCTGATAGTGTAAAAAAATGCGTTCACTTGATATTAGATTTCTTCTGCTATAGTTACAAGTTGGATGTAGTGACAGTGATATGTTTGCTACTTGAATATTGGCACTACGTTCGCTTGCATAATTTTCACTCTCAAATAGACACGGACTTATAAATTGAATTGTTTCCTCCAATGTCCATTGTTTTGCCATTCTGACTCTCGGGCAGCTGCTCTATAAAAAAAAACGAAACGTGTTCAAGTTCTGCGAGCTTGTCTCCGACAGTGATCAAGAACTGTGTCCACTTGCGAGTAGTGACTCTCCGAAATTCAGATCAAATAATCAAGTCTCCGTGAGGTACTCGCGGGAATGTGCCCACCTTCGAGTTTGCTCACGAGATCTGCTCGCAGCTCTCCTAATATCAAATGGACACCCACCTTTAGAGCGTTTTTATCTTGAGAGTACTTTCATAACCGTGTCCATTTGATGAAATGGTTAAACAATAGACATCGGTGGAGACAAATCAATTAATGAAGGTGTCTGTCCATTTGAGAATACTTTTGCTAGTAAACTCTCGAGAGTAACTCTCGGGTAGCTGTCCATTTGAGAGTTTATAACATCGCGAGTTCTCTGGTAGAATTTCAAGAGCGATTTTGAGTCAAATTCCAAAAAAAGTCCAAAAATCTGAAAGTTTTTTCCCTTTCCTTCAGTTAACGGTGGTCGTTCGAAACTGCAAAATCAAGAACATACTACTGGGACCATATCAAACAATAGCGATCTTCAATGGTAGCGTCGTGCCGCGACCGTAAAAATGGTTGTTTTTCTATCCGAGAATGCCTTTGTGAAAAGTAGGTATTCTGTGGAAGTAAGACACTGTTCCATTAAAAAATTTATTGTGCATTTTGTTTGTCAACAAAAAGACAATTTCTTACAGAAGAAAAACGAATCGCTGCTCCGAAATAAAATTATGAACAAAATCTATTGCATCTCCACTCAAATCTCTAATCAGTATTTCGTTGTACTATTATTTAGAACCACGTTCACGATCGCACCCAAATTTCTTTTCGATCAGCCAGATTTTGATGTCCCAAATACCTCAATAAATGATAATCTCCACAAAATAACAACAATTTAACTTCTTTTTCAAAAAAAACGTCTTTTTTTTGTTTCCCATTTTACGTTTTTCTGTTAAATAAGAAACGAAAATGAATTAAACTACATATACAAAAACAGTTCACACAAATCACTTGCATTTTAACGACACGAAAAATGCTTGCTACAAGTTTGTTTACATCTAATAAAAACTTGCATAGCAAGCACTTCCCTTACATCGTCTCACTACTCACTGTAAACACTTGCGTGCACTGCAAGTTTTAAAGTTAAGGCACCTTAATATACTAAACCAAAATGCTTGCAGTTTCATAGTGTGACGATTCGAAAAGACCTTTTCAGAAGTTTGTTTGCATCTCGTAGAAAAATCGCTGCTTAATCACTTTCCTGGAATTTTCTGAATGCAGACTGCTAGCGATTGCACACAAGTTTCAAAATATGAATTTTTGATAACATTTGCTACAAGCACTTTTACACTTTATCTTATGTGTTTCAAGTTAGCATTACCACATTCAAATTTCAAAAGTTTTGTCGTAAATTTGTCGTGCAACTAAAAAAATTGTCGTACAATTTTTTTTTAAATAACCCCAAATAACTAATTTAAAAAAAAAGAAGTTTTTTTTTGGTTATTTAAAAAATTTGTCTGCGATGGAGTTTTTTTTTTGAAATTTTAGAAGATTTTATAATTGAAGAAGAAATTGAACTGGGTTTAATATGCCAAGTTTCCATAAAACAAAGAGTTGTGATCATTTTGAATAATGGGAAGACAAAGAATTTCGGAGAAGATTTCGTTGGAGAAAAAAAAAACTGTCGAGTATCTCTAACGGGTGATTTTTTAAGAGGTTTAGAACTTTTTTAAAAAAAGAAACACAAAAAATTCGAAAAAATGAATGAAATATTTATTTGAATCGATAGTTTGAATTTTGCAATTTAATGTTTAAAGACAATTTCATGCAAATGTTGACCGCGGCTGCGTCTCAGGTAGCCCATCCGCTGAGTCCAATTTTGGCATACTCTTTCACACATATCGGCCGGTATCTCACGAATGAATGCATGGATGTTGGCTTCCAGTGCGTCAATCGAAGCGGGCTTGTCCCTATAGACATTAGCCTTGACATACCCCCACAAAAAATAGTCTAATGGTGTCAAATCGCACGATCTAGGCGGCCAATTGACCGGCCCGAAACGTGAAATTAACTGTTCACCAAACTCGCCTCGCAATTGCGCCATTGTTTCGCGTGCTGTGTGGCATGTGGCACAGTCTTGTTGAAACCACATATCATGCAAGTCAAGAACTTCCATTTCGGGCAAAAGAAAGTTTGTTATCATCGCTCGGTAGCGTTCACCATTGACAGTAACGCTGCGATTCGCATCATCTTTGAAGAAATATGGCCCAATAATGCCGCCGGCCCATAAACCGCACCAAACAGTGGCTTTTTCGGGATGCATTGGTAGCTGTTGCAATGCTTCTGGCTGATCTTCACTCCAAATGCGGCAATTTTGCTTATTTACGTACCCATTCAACCAAAAATGAGCCTCATCGCTGAACACAATTTTTCGATAAAAAAGCATTTCGAACCGAGCACGAATTTTGATAGTAAAATTCAATAATTTGCAAGCGTTGTTCATTTGTAAGACGATCCATGGTTAAATTGCAAACCAAACTGAAGCTGTTTGACAGTGACACAAGGTACTAAACACACGTCAGCTGTCAAAACCAGTGTTGCCAAAACCAAACCAGCTAAAAAATCACCCGTTATTAACTTTGATAAAAGAAAAAATAGAACATAACACTGAACTGTGCGATTAACCAAATAAATTAAATGTGAACAATTTTCCACTTTGTATAATGTATTTTTTCTAGAAATCAATGTGTTTCGCCCCTTTCACAGCTATCAATAGCTCTGAGGTTCTATGCGACTGGAAGTTTTTATATTTCCATAGGAGATTTCGCGTTTGTGGTATCATAAAAAGAGTCACAACAGCCATTGCGTCTTCAAGGCCCAGATTTGTTCAAATGCCAAAAAACCTGAGTGAAATAATAGCTTCTCAACAAGAATTTTATCAACTGGCAAGATTTACTTGAGTTGTTGCAGCAATTCATTGTACCCATGTACGAATTATTTCACCTGGTAATATATTAATATTAATAGATAATTTGTTTTGTTAAACAAAAAAAAATTAAACAAAAAAGTGAATCAAAAATTCGATAGCTAGATTTGTTTTTTTTTTGTTAAGTAAACAATTGAAAATGACATTTGATTTCAAAGTCGTATGTCTATCCCACTCGATCGCATAACTTTATAAAAAACTAAAGGATTTTCTCACTCTAACACTGTGAAGTTGGATGTAATTAACTTTGTTATTCCGTGGAATAGTTAACTGACTCTTTTTTATTGCTTGAAAAAACCGACAGTGTTATCAGACTGTTAAAGAGTCAGTTAATTTTATTCTTCTCATAGCTAACTGACTGTTTAACTGACGAATGAAAAATTTGGCCCTTAATCCTTTTTCTGGGGTGGTAGTGCTAACTTGACAGTCAAGTTAGCATTACCAGGGGTTATTTTCTAAAATAGCCGCGTGAAAAATTTTTTAGTTGCACGACAAATTTACGACAAATTCACGACAGTTAATCCAATAGTTAAACTTTTATAATTTGAAAGTGGTATTGCTAACTTGACACACATCTTTGTCTTGTTATTTTTACAAAAAAAAAATCCTACTACATATTCGTACTCGGCAGAGTCTTTTTTATTCCAACAGAATACCCATTCAATTTTTTAATTGGATATGGTTTTTTATTCAAATAACTTAAGAATGGCTTCTCGACGAAAAAAAAACAAAAAAAAAGTTTTTCCATAGAAAATATAATATTCTTTTTATCATGTATACAACATTTTTCTGTAGCTACAAATTTTGGAATTATGGCTTCTTTCAAAATTTGAACGAAATGTCTTTTTTTTAAATTTTAATTTTTAAAATTTTAACAAAAATGAAACTGTTATACTTTCTAACTCCTTAAGTGTTATACATACAAAAAATGTTTTAAACATAGAAAATCAAATTTTTAATAGAAAAGCTCCTAAAAATATTTTTCGTCCGATAAGCTATTCTTTATAGTTATTTAAGAGAACGTCTCTTTTAAAATGGCTACTAAAGCAAACTTCACACCAACCCGCCATTTTGTTTTTGATACTCCTGATTCCGGATAGTCTAACGAACCATATCCAATTATAAAATTAGATGGGTATTTGTAATTATGATTTACAAGAGAGCAACAAAATAAAATGAAATAAAAATAAACAATCAACAAAAATACTTTTTGCAATATAAAAATATAATATTTATTTAAGTTAATACAAAGTATTTTATGAAGTTTGTTTTCCTTCCTTGCTCTCTTGCAAAAATTAGGCTTCTTTTCGAAGGCTGAACATAACACTTAACCCCAGGCATTATCTATAAGATGAGACAAAAAGAAAAAGAAAACCGTTATAAATATTTGTTTTTATTTACCTAATAACAATTTTTAAATCTAATTTAAATTAACTAATTTAAAGTATTCAGTCTTTGCATCAAGAAATTTCTTCTGCCTTTTCTTGTCTATATTTGTTCAGTCGATCTTTATCGACCGTCACTATTGGAATAAATTTTATCGACGTTCCCGTTTCTCGGGAATACCGATTGAGGTCTTGTAAATTATGAACAGGAACCTCCTCGGTTGGTCCTCCAAACCAGGTATTGAGACGACCACGAATTAATTTGTCCAAGAACTGCATTGTCTCGTCTCTTGTGACTTCTTCAGACAATGTCAACGAGCCTGGAGCATGCTGAGAGGCATCTATAAAGTCGGGATGTTGGTAAACAATATCTCGAATAACCTTATCCATGTGTGGATCATAAGATGGATCATGGTGGGCTGGCGCACCAACCATTGGTGTCTGAATCAACTGTTGGTCATTTGCAGCTATCGGAGAAGTAACTTCAGTTAAAGCATGTTGTTGAAGTGCCGCATCAAAAGCTTTCTGAGTATCAGCATCTAATGCCTGCTGATTGCTAACCTCTTGGACAGATACTTCTACTGCCTTAGCTTTTTCATTGTTCTCTGCTGAAATTACAACTGGGGCAGCAGGAGCTGACCTATTTACCTCTTCATTATTATGCTTTGGTGTCACAAGCTTTAAACTGCCATTCTTTACTTCGTATTTGTGACCCAGTCTGTCGTATACATAATGACCATTCGGGTCAATAAGTGGTCGTGGTTGATACCAAATCGGGTTACCTGGATTTTGTGCAAGCGTCGCAATTTCCATCGTACTAGGAAAGTATGGCGGAGGCATTAACCCTGGGTAGCATGGATATTGAAATGGATTTACGTTTCGTTTAAAATAATTAGCACCAGCAAATTGTGGACTCATGTGTTGATTTGGCAATTTGTGTATGTTTTCATTTGAGACTTTGATTGGTTGTTGCTCGGTTAGTTGTTTATGCTCATTTTCATTGTTGACTGTTTCTGTGGGCAATGGAGAGCTTTTGCTTTCTGATGGTGCCTTCGAATCATTGTTAATGCAATTTTTGCAGCCAATATTGCATTTGCCACGCTTGAAGTTTGGCATCATGGTTTCAGGCATGTATTGGATAATATCTGGAATGGTTAGATCCATTTCGGCTTGCTCTTTTTGAAGGAGATCATATTCACCTTTGATGTCACGTTTTACTAGTTTAGACTTTCTAGCTTTTCGTGTTTTCTGAGCATTTTTAAGGGATTCGACTTGGACGCGTATTTCATCGATGTAGAGTTGCTTCTTTGGAGAGACGTCCCGCTTGGAACGTCCACGATATATACGGTTTGTTTGAATGCCTTTTAATACGTACCTACATGCTGGCTTAAGCGGAGAACATTCTCCACATAAGCATGGACTGGTGAGAATTGAAAGTGGTAGTGAAGCTCCAAGTGCAGCTGGAAGTGGTGCAGCTGGGGGTGCTAATGCATATCCAGCTGGGAGAGCAGCAGGAAGTGGGGCAGCTGGGGGTGCTAATGCATATCCAGCTGGGAGGGCAACAGGAAGTGGAGCTGGGGCTGAGAGTTGAAGTCCAGCTGGGATTGTAGCTGGAGGTGCAGCTAAAAGTGATTCTGGGAGTGGAGATGGTACTAAATAAGTCAGAGTTGGCGGTGGGGGTGCAAGTGGTGATACTCCACTAAAATCGTCCGCTTAAAAGAAAAAAAAATTAAGTTATTTTGGTTTTCGTTAAATGTTTTTTTTAAATAAATCTTACGTGCTGGAAGGACAGTAAGTCCTGCATAAGCAGGAAGAGCTAAAGCGGGTTGAGGCGCTGATGCGTATGCATAAATGGGAGCAGGTGCTGGTGCGGGTGGGGCATAATAGACTGGAAGTGGTGCTGGTGCTGGTGCTGGTGCCAAAGCCGGTACTGCACATGGTGCTTCAACTGCAAGAGCCGGTGCAGGTGGAAGTGGTGCAAACAAATTTGTTGGTACACAAGGTGCTGGTGCGGCAACTGCTAAAGGTTCTTCCACAACTAAATCGAATGAATAAGAAAGCTTCGCTGCAGCTGGAGGTGGTGGAGGTGGTACTTCGATTTTATATCCATGAGTTGCACATGGCACCCCAACTGGAAGTGCTGCAACTGGTAAAGGAGGAAGAGGTTGAGCACATCCACATCCAGCTCCGGGTAAAACTAATCCTAACGCCCGACCTTGAAAAAGGTCTATCTGTAAACCAAAAATTATATGAGTTATTTAAAAGATGGTTTTAATTTATAACACAAACCTTTACTAGAAGTAATATAAAAATGAATTTTGCCATAGAGTGCATCATTGCGCTTTAAGACATGAAAAAATTCAATTAACTAATGCTTGAGATCGTGATATAGCACTCTTTTATATTACAAATCTAAACTATCATCAAAATGTTCTTGAAGCTGACCTAGCTATTTATCAGATCACATTGTTTGTTCTTGAACTTGAGTTTGTGGTATAATGTGATTGTGAAAATTTTAAGAAATAGTTTATTATACTCAAACAAATGAGTCACATAATTGTATTTCAGTTCTGAAAAAGTTACATGTTTCATATGTTTAACTGGGTGTTGTTGAATATGTAATTAAAATGTAATTTGGTATTATGACACACACAAACTAAAGATTGTCGTTTGTATTAATAAAAAAAAATTAACATTAATTACAAAATTTTAATGAATAAGAGACTTACATACGAGAGCAGTAAAAAAATTAAATCAGTTGTGAATGCATTCAATATCAATTAATTAAAATGACTTCGGACTTCAAGTTTTCTCATTCTCCATTCAGTGATTTAAATCATTGAATCCAAAATGATTTCAGAAGTAAGCATGTTCAAGTCCCATTAATTTTCAGTGACTTAAATCAGTGACTTAAATCACAGAATTATTTGGCATTCACTAACTTAAAATCACTGAATGCAAAAATGAATCAAGAATCCAGAAATCGTTGCAGTCTGAATTCAAATGAATGCAATCATCAAGGGATTTAACTCTTTCAATATCACAGTATTATAAATTCCAAAACAAACTTCTTTCTTTTCAGTTCTGACAAAATTAAAGAACTTGATTGAAGAGACAATTCTTTACACTTTACTTTTTCGCTTAGGGATATTTGTGGGGTTCGCCGATTTGATCAGTAAATTTCGACAAAACTTAGATTTTTATTTGCAAGTATTGGTTTAGTGAAAAAAAAATCGAGTATTTAATCAAACCCAAACTTACGATACTAGTGAAGCCTAAAAAAGTAGGTTTCGCAATGCCGTGTATCTGTGTGGATGTGCGGATGTGCGTATATGCGGTTTAGTGATTCGCTAGAGGAGAAATTCAAATTTTCTTTTTATCCCGTCTGTAATGGGAAATTCCCATATAACGTTTTGAGTTTTTCGAAATTTTCTCAAAAACGGCTCTAACTATTTTGATAAAAATGTGTGTATTACGGTTGTCAAATTTCAATACGATAATTGATGCTAGTCAACAAAATTGATCCATCGGTATTATCGTTGTCAATTATCAAAATTTTTGATAAATTGTTAGTGCTACTCAGATTTGAGGTCTATTGTGAATAGTTTTATTGACAATCACCCTTATTACGGTTGTCAAAGATCAATTGTTTGATAGACGATAACATTTATCAATCAAACAAAATTTTTGATTGTCGTTTGATAATTTTTTGATCTATTGTGAATAATAAACGAAATTCTCTTGTGAACGGGCATTTTGTTTGACGTTTCAGGCCCCTATTACTGTTGTCAAATTTCAATACGATAATTGATGCTAGTCAACAAAATTGATCCACCGATATTATCGTTGTCAATTATCAAAATTTTTGATAAATTGTTAGTGCTACTCAGATTTGAGATCTATTGTGAATAGTTTTATTGACTAACTTGGTATTATCGTTGTCAAAAATATTGGTGTTTATCAAATTTTCAGTCAAACGCAAATTCGCTGTTGATAAATTATTTTGCAAAAACTAATTGTTTATTTTTTTTTTTTTTTGTAAGATATTAGCTAAATTTTGACAGTGATTTTGACAGCTACAGCATAAGGCTACACCATTCTGTTCAGCCAGTAAATGTTTGTTCTGACAACAATAATGGGATTGACAAGAATGAAATATTAAAAAATTGACAATGTTAGAGAGACAGCCGATAATATTTTCGTAACCTTAGTAACTGTATTTACTCTCTTTCATCAACAAAAAAGAAATTAAGGGGCCTCTTCTGATTTCCGGTCGGAATTGAATTCGTAAACGAATTGATTTTCGCAAAGATTTAAAATATGTGTTCTACGTTTCGTAAAAATAATACAAAGTTTTCATAAATAAATTTGAAAGTCAATAAACAAATTACTTAGATTTTCCGAATTTGAATTCGCAAAACAAAATCCAAACAAATTGAATTTGATATTTAGAACACCGGGCATTTGAAAACGATAGAATTTATGTATTCAGCTTTTCTCCCTCAGTCTAATTAAAAATTAACCTGTCTCTCTCGGACAGTCTTTCATTCCTTCGCTAATGTGGCCCCAGGACTAAGAATGCTTGTTCCCATAATAAAACCATAAGATTCATTTCCGCTATCTCTGAATTTTTTTCGTCCCGTGTCGTTTTTTTTTTCATTTTCTCGAAAACATTCTTTTGTTACATAAAACTTTAATGAAACCCTTTAAAAACTCGTGCTGTTTCAGAGAAGTCTAATCTCACCATTTTAAGTTACTAAGGAGTTTCAGAAAATTCTTCTGAAACCAAAAAATATAAACAAACGAAATTTTCTTTCTTGAGTTAAGACACAAACACGTTTTCCTTTTCATTCGTTCATCTATTAAAGCATTGAAACATTTCTGTGATTGTTTTGTAACAAATACACTCCGTGTCACTTGATTAAGAACACGCAGTGTTGTGTTTTAATTTTTCGATATTTTTCAAGCATTTCGCTAATTTGGGAAAAACTGACTGCACAATGAATGAAGGATGTATTATGTTTATATTATAAAAGGCAAATTAGGAAAAGCACTAACATGTCAGGGAAGGCAGGAAGAGCTGCTTTAAATTCAATGTAAGGTATTTAAGTAAAATTACGTCAGAAACTGATGTTAAAGCAAGAAGATCAACATTTTTTTTTGCGTGATACAAAAGGCCAACCATATTTGTCATGAAAAAAATGGAGAAAAAACTAAAATTGAATGCGGCACGTAAAAGCCAGCTGCCTGATTTTTCAACAAGTCAAATCAGGTGAAATCAAGAGTCGTCTTTTTTGACAAAAAAAAAAATACACCACCTTCTTTCTTGTGCCGCCTTCGATGATAAATTCTTTATTATCTCAAATCATAGAAATAACAGCTGTATCCATCAAGACCGTAAAAAAAAATGTTTCCTCTTGTGATATATCAGCAAACATAAGGTTTGTTAATCTTTCACGAATGAATTGATTAGTTTACTCAATTACTTTTCAGTAATAAAATAAATGTATTTGTTTGTTTGAAGCAAATTGGTTATGTTGTTTTAAATAACAAATAGGTACTAGTTTAAATATTTAAATGTAAATCGGTTAATAAAATCCAAGTTATTGGTTTTAAAGTGACAACAAATTTTGTTTGTTTGTTTGTGACAATAATATTATTATCAATAAGTTGTTTTTTTTTATAATTTCATATCTGTTTTAAATTGCGATCTATTAAACTGTGATAATTGTTGATTTCTAGCATGGTGCTTATGAGTTATTACCATACTCTTAGGCCCACTTGCACGAAACTTTTTTGACTTTAGTAACAACTGATTTATCTATGCATAGGCACTAGCCATCGAAAAAAATATAAACTCGTTTCAAAATCTAAAATATTTATCCACTAATTTTTCTCTGGATAACTTTTTACATTCGTCAAATAGAATTTGACAAGAAGTTTCTATCGGTGTGGTTCTCTATAGCTGTGTAGCAAAAGGTGTTGTTGTTTTGTGGAGGTTTTCTGTTTCGTTCCTGTTTTTATTTTTTTTATCTTTGGTTAGCTGTGTTTTCACTTCACTGATAAATGTATCATATTTGATATACAGCACACAATTTTTAGCTGGTTTTCAGCATCCATGTAGTTGTACAAACACAGCTGGTTAAAATAATAGGTGGATTCTGTTGTTGTTTTGCTAAATAACGGTTGATTTTCCTGCAAGTATATTGCCTCGAAACATTTTTTTAGAGAATGACACCAAATTTATTGCGTTTTTGAAGTGCAGTGATAAGCAGTCGATATAATTTTGATTCAATACGATTTTTGGTGTTTTATAAGTTGGTCATAAAAATAGGTGTGTTCCAAATAATACTGCAGTTTCTTTCAAAATTCTTTTGTAGAGGGTACTAACTTTTGAGGTGGGTTGTTTTTTATCATTTAACTATCTTCAACCAATAGTTTTTTTATTTATTACTTTTTTAATATTGGTCCATAGCACGCTAGACGAAAAATTTTGGTTTTGTGACTTAGAAATTAGATTAAACATACAAATTTATAGCGAAGACCGGAGGAAGATGCCAACATTTCGTTAAAAATGCTCAGATTAGTGCGCGAAAATAGAGGAAGGCCGCAAAAGATACAAGTTACCATTGATCGCCGCTTACTACTTTTTCTGAAATCAAACCTTTTTGCTTGCAGTTTTTTTTCAGAAATTCAAAATGCAGTTATATTCAGAACAATGCATGTATAACGTATGCAAAGTTTGATCAAAATCGTATTAGCCGTTTTCAAGAAAATTTAGAAAAAGTAATACTCTAGGATTATCTCTCGTATTAAGGTTTTAGTTTTTCCTAATTTTCTCAAAAACAGCTTCTACAATTTTAATGAAACCTTGTGTACGTTACTTGCAATGTTCTGAATATGAGTGCATTTCAGGATTTTGGCTAAAAATGTATATAACAAAAATTTGGTGTTAACGGCTTCTTAAAAATTTGGCCGGAACTTCAAAACTGCCGAACCGATTTCATTTATATTTGATACGGCACATAAGTTAAATATGCAGCACAAGTTGCATTAAAAGTTTTTGGCTAAACAACATAAAATGAAAAATATGATGATACATAATTTCATGAATCAAAATGTTTGTATTCCCATAGTTTGCAACAAGAGCAAGTTCTTGCGAACCAGTCATGCATTTTATTTCGTTTTTTGTGAGCTAGGCTTAAAAGGAAAATAAAGCGAAAAGCGCCAAGTACTAGTGAAAAAGTGCAATATTGATTAACACTTATCTCGAAATTGGTTGATGGCACGATGAACTTTTCATAGTTTCCGATGAATTTGCAAACAAAAATGAAGTTCGACCCCTTAACCCCCCTCCCCTCAACAAAAAAAACAGCTCCGAGCCAAAACATGCGTTTTTTTGAGGATTTGCTCAAGAAATAAAAAAAAAAGTTTTCCAGCGAAATCCAGCTTTTTCCGAATTATTTCGTATTCTTACCTTTTTTTTTGTCTAATTTTTCTGGGCCCAATTCCCGTATCTTTATTCAATGAAGAAAACTTGTCGAATGCTCAAACGATGACTAGGAGGCAAATATTTAACAAATAGGAACCAATAATGGGAAGCAGTTTAGAGGAAACGAGTTAATAAAAAACATTATAAACGCACCTATTTTATTGACCAGCTGTGTATATGTTCAATGCAAGACACTTCACTGACCCCAGTCAGTAAACCCAAAGACGTACTTTTAGCTTATAAGTGGAACAAAACTCTAAGCCATCTTTTTGGTAAGCTAAAAGTTAAACCAGACAAGGGTAAAGCGACGGATGAATATACAAAATTAACTTTGAAGGAAAACCGGATGACCCCTGTGCTTTGTGTTATATTGGTACGACTAAACAGTTTCTTCGCATTTCAACGCATGTCTAACCTTAAATCAGACATTAATTCCAACAACCCTGGTAAAACAGCTTCAGCCAGTCATGCAATTGAAAGTGACCACTTTCCAGATTTTGACTACGTGAAGGTTCTACAGACTGAACGGCACGCATCTAAACGATATACACTGGAAACTTTGCACATCATCAACAACAGAAATAACATGAATCGGAAAATTGACACACAAAACATATCGGCTGTATATTGCTCACTTGTCTCTGACTAAATGTCAATTTTTGTTTTTGTTTATAAATGACTTAACTTAATTTTGAAGTGCATACATTTTTCATTTATTTATTTCAAAAGTAATTTCAATTTTATTTATGTAACAAATTGTCAATTTAAGTGTTATATATTCTGTTTTTTATGTTTCACAATAAAGTTTCCCTGAAAAAGGTAGTAACCCCTGCCGAAACGTCGGGAAAAGTAAATGGCAACATATTTGTTTCATTTATAAACTCATCGTGACCTAAAAGCCGAAGAAAAAAGAAGATTTTATCTTATCTTTTTAACATTTTTAATTAAATTATACAATTGTTCAATAATTTTATCTGGAATATAATTGTTTTTTGCATGCTGCACCCTGCTTAAGGTAACTTTTGGATTTAGAATGAATGCTCTGGTAGGTATATCCAAAGTTTCTCTTGGATTTAAATAAATTTTTAAATTTTATATTGTTCGCTCTTGATAATTTTCGTCTTTAAAAAGGCTAGGTATGCAAAAAATACCCATGGCTTCTATAGTCACTTAATCGTGGCAATAAGACCCGTTGGTCTTATAGATATTCAAACTAAAGAGAAAGGGGCCGCCCTACATCTGCGGCGCCTATTGCATCGTTTCACTTTATTGTTTTCTTCGTTATTTAATTTATCTTGGAAATATTTTTGTTAGTTAATTTTGAAAACTTTTATAAAATAACACACAAATTAAAAATCAAAAAGGTCCCCAAAAAACAATGAATTAAAACTTTTTTTTTTGGGAGTTGTTTCATTAAATTAAATTACAAATCTCCATTCTCCATCTATGCAAATATTGGAGAATTATTTTGTTTCTATTTTGATGGGTAGTTATTTCACGCAGCCTTTTTACTGAACTAACTCTCCTCTAACTTAAGAAACAAATACAGTAGGCACAAATAACAAAAGTAATAACAGAAGAGTGAACCACTTCAAAAAATCGAAGTCACCACTGTTTTTATGCTAGTTACTTTCATAGTGTAAATACTTAACCGGAAGGCGCGTGTCGTTTGATAAACAATAAATAAATATGAAGTTTTAGATACCGTCATATTATGACCACTTTTTGACTTAGGGTAAAATGGGGTGAGATGACGCAGTGGGGGAGATGGCGCACCTTTAATATCTCGTAAACCTATTAATCAATCAAAACCTGTACACCATTTATGAATTATTTTTCTTGTTTCTTGGGTTTGTCTGTGTTATAAAAAATAAAAATATTATGACGAAAAAAAAGTAGCGATTTTTTTTTTTTATTATTTTGCACTTTTTTTTCTCTGGTTTGTTAGGATTCTTTTGGGGTACCTGGGTGCTTATGTTACAGCAATACATTCATACAAGCATTGGCTACATTTCGATCTATCGATGAAAACTTTGTTAAATTTTTACCTACTATTTTTTGTGTTTAAGATTTAGTGAAAATGAAGAAAAGGGGAGATGGCGCAGCTTTTTGAGGGTGAGATGGCGCATTCGATAGCACCCTTTTGCACTTGTATCTACTGGGGCGCAACACCATCTCACCCGCCAACTTTTTTTTTATGAAATATCAATACGATAATTGATGCTAGTCAACAAAATTGATCCATCGGTATTATCGTTGTCAATTATCAAAATTTTTGATAAACTGTGAGTACCACTCTGATTTGAGATCTATTGTGAATAGTTTTATTGACTAACTTGGTATTATCGTTGTCAAAAATATTGGTGTTTATCAAATTTTCAGTCAAACGCAAATTCGCTGTTGATAATTTTTTTTTGCAAGAACTAGTTCGTTTTTTTTTTTGTAAGAAAATGCAGTTTATTGTTCACTTTTATATTTATTTATCGGTTAACATATTTTTATTAGAATGCACTTGCACGGACTGTTGTTCTTTTTGTTGTTTGGTGTGCAAATAGGAGTTATATGTATTTCCTTTGACATGTTCCATTATTTCCACAAAAAGTTTTATCAATTTTTTACAACACAAATACCTACATAACAAAAAAGACAAGTGATATTTACTTTATTTACTCACAAATAAATTAACAATAAAAAAAACGCAATCCAAACACAAATGAAAAAATTAGAAAACTGAAACGTCAAACAAAATACCCGTTCACAAAAGAATTTTGTTAATCATTCACAATAGATCAAAAAATTATCAAACGACAATCATAATACCGAATTTTTGTTTGATTGATAAATGGTATCGGTTATCAAACAATTGATCTTTGACAACCGTAATAAGGGTGTGAAAATTAGTAAGGTATCTACATTCTTCTTTATTTAAAATGTTATATCGCAAAAGTGAATAAGGGTGTAGTTGAACATGTATTAAACGTTTGTAATAGTTTTTCCACAACAAAAAAAGTCCACTAATAAAGAGATGGTTACGTGCATTGTGTGCCTCAAATGGGTACATGATTCATGCTCGTCATTCAAGCACACCTGCAAAGATTGGCAAAAAATATATAAGAAGTGAAGCATTCGCCATCTCACCCACCAATGTATGCCATCACCATACTTTTTTATTTATTCTTAAAAAAATATTTATGTTATTTAAAAAACTTTGTAAGTTTAACAGTAAATGCATAATTGAATAAAGAATATGTATGTAACAGAAAAATAAAGAAATATTGATTATTGTCGATGATATTTGAAAAACAAAAAAGGTATGCCATCTCACCCGCTTTTACCCTACATATATTTTGATTAGGTACATGTTTTTTTGTTTCTTTTTGGTTTTTCTTTAATGGTGTTTTTTCATGTGTAAAAAAAAATAATTTTGTTGGCAGTGTGTCCATTTGGTCGATAGTGGTTTTGATTATTGTCGCACTTAAGTTATATTCAATACTATTTCACAAGTTGACGCATAAAATAGCATTATTCAGCAAATGTTCACTTGCCGAAACTAAGCCAAACTGGTAATAATCTGTTGTTTAGTCTTTGAAATATATACCTTCATATACAAATATACAATATATGGTAAAACCCCTTTTGTGTCATATCCCGTAAACAATTTTAATCTTTTTTTTTCAGATGATATTGATCGACTTTTTTTTATTAATTTAATGACTATTAATTTACTTGTAACAAAGTGCCCCGCGCCGTAGCAGGTAGTTTGTTTGAATCTTACGCTAGGAGTCTTAGTTCAAATCCAGTTTAACATCTGAAATTACATTTTCAGGAACACTCACTTCCTTTTATTAAGAGAAAATCATTTTATTCTATTAGCAGAAAATGTAGGTCCTTTCCAAGCTAAACAAAAGGATTAGTTGAAATTATAATTTATTATAAATTATTTGTTATAAAGCTGTCATCCCAAACTTTATATATACATAATTACTTGTATTATAACTAATTGAAATGTCATACAAAATAAATTAATATTTGCTAGTGCTTATACAGGGTGATTTGCATAAGACCAAGAAGCTATAACGTGTAGATTGAGTGTGCTAAAAACTAAAAAAAAAACAAATTGTATAGAAAGGGGTTTTATCCCCCTTTTTAGATTGGGCTTTTATTTAAAAAAAAAAATACTACCCTAAATTGAAAAGAAATTTTTTTTTTGAAAATAAAAATAAAATCAACAATGCTTGGCTATTTTTATTTAAGAAGAAGTACATAAATTAAATTTAAACAAAATGTTAATATTAAATATAAAAAAAATACTTAATCGCATATATTTTCTTCACAGGTATCTGTGTAGAAAAAAATTAAGTAAATCATTTTGTTGTTGCATTTTCGGACCGAGAAGTATACCACTGTCTTTGCTGAGCTTGCTAGTCCTCGGTCGCAACCTCCGTGTTACTCTGACGTTGCTGCTGACACGCAAATGACCTAAAAACTGGAATTAAATATACCATTGGAGTCAGAGCTAGGAACTTGAAATTTGGTACGACGTTACTCTGACGTTGCTGCTGACACGCAAATGACCTAAAAACTGGAATTAAATATACCATTGGAGTCAGAGCTAGGAACTTGAAATTTGGTACGACTACTCCTAGCACCAATGCTAAAACATTTCCTTTATCCAATTGTGGATAAAATAAAAAGGTGGAATATTTACACACATAAAGTTAACACATGATACGGATCTTCATAATTTGATTTTCTGCCTGATTTAATAGGCTTTCGCCCCAGTGTGCGACAATTGAAAGGGTTGCTCAGTTAACCAGACGTTAGTAAATTTCTATAAAACTCTTCTTCTGTTTCCTCATAATGTTGCATTCTTATTAGTAATCGTAGGTACGTGGTTTTCTATTTTAAATGATAGAATGAAAAATAACCTGTTAGCGGCGAAGATTGCAGAATTCTTTTTTGTATGACTTTTACCTTTAGAAGATATAACATACCTTTGATGTTGTATGTAGGTATCAAGGTCTCTAACTCTACCTATGTGTACAGTTAAAGAGTGACTCTTTATGTTGAAAATAAACTAATGGAAACTAGTTCTAATGCAGAACTATGTAGCTTAAGTTCATTTTGCAAAATAAAAAAAAAATTATAACGACGAATTAAGTCAATTTTCTCCCCCCCCCCCCCCAGTAAAGTGCCGCCCGGGGCCTGTGCCCCCCTAGACCCTGCCTTGCTACGCCACTGTCCTTGATGTCATGGAACGGATCTTTAGCTAAATACTCGGCTCAATATAATATTTTAATTCTTGTTTTGTTGAACTTTATCATATATTAAATATGAGATCTTTAGCTCATTCGGCGTCAATTTGCTCTCATATAACGAAAGAAAACGATCTGTCTTTCTGTCGTACTTCATAAAAATCACCCTTTTTGTTAAACCCCATTGAATCCGTTGATCTAGTTGCCATCTGACAATTTGACTAAAAATGCCTCATATAATGTATAATAATCAAATTTGATAACAACGACGGACCTTGCATATTTCATTCATTTACAGCCCTGAGATACGATCAGTTAGCACTTAAGTACCTGCCTAATTATATTAATGGGAATTTCCTTTTGCTCTGATAGAATTCACTTTAAAAATATTTGATAAAAGTTGATAATATTTAGCCACACGCTTAGTAAGCATGTTGAAATGATATGACAGTGTAATCTAATTAAATTGTTACTTGTTAATGGTTGTTAAAGAACAGAATGGTTATATATGTACATACATATAATGTACCTAGTATTGGAATTTGAACCTCATTCGATTTATTATAATCATTGTTCCTTTTGCTCGCCGCTTGGAGCCAAATTGCTGACACTCCTTGTTTGGAAGTGTAAAGTAATGAGCACCTGTAAACACACAACTGAACCACGCTCGTATTGCTATTTCTAAGCTTGATTAATATATGTTATGTGTGTATTGTATCTGATAAGAAGAAAATAAACAAAACCCCGATAAGCGCTTTATCTGACAAAAATTGATGGACGTGCCTCCAAAATGAATCATGAAAGGCACCTTCAGAAGAAAAATAATATATCGGATATAATTTTCGAGTAGAGTTGATGAGTGTTTGACTGCTCAGGTTTTTGCAAGTTTTCGTTCACAATCGGCCAATAGAGCAGTTTAAGTATGTCATCATCATCATCATCATCGTGTTCTGTAACCCCGGTTGGGGCATAGGTCGTCAACAAAACGTCTCCATCCTTCAATATTTGCAGCAAGGTATTTTAACTGTAGCCACGTCTTTCTCTGCTTTTGCTAAGACTGTTGATTTCCATGTTGTTCTTGGTCTTGCAAACCACCGTGGACCTTGAGGATTCCATCCAAAGGACTGCTTTGCAATTTCAGGGTTAGGTTTCCTCAATGTGTGACGAATCCATTGCCATTTATGCTTTTTTATGTCTACGTCCAGCCGCTCTTGCCTTGTCTCGCGCCACAACTCCTCGTTTGATATAATTTGTTGCAAGCGAATCTTTATAGGATGTGGAGTAGACAGCGATTCACAAAAGACTGCAATTTCCTCGAAATAGTAGACGTGACTTTCAAGGTTGTCTCACACCTTGTTGTACTACGTAGGAGTCGGATAGCTGCGCATTGTGCAAAATATAAGACCTTACGTTGTTGTATGACTCTCTGATAATGGCAACAATTTTTGGAGGAATTCCTTTTACAAGTAATGATTTCCATATACATTCTCGGTTAACTTGATCAAAGGCCTTTTCAAAATTCACGGTAGAGCGATGATTGAAATTCCATCGACTGCAGAGACAATTCGCAGGGTATATATGATCGACACACGATCGGCTACTGTGTTGCGAAAGCCAGCTTGATGCCTCCTAAATGTAGACTCGATTCTATCCTTTATACGCTCGGGAATGATGAATGCCATTAGTTTAGGGAAAACAGACAAAACGGTGATACCCCGCCCAATTGTTGCAATTCTTAAAGTCACCTTTATTTGCAGCTTAACAATAACATCATCCTTCCAGTCCTTGGGAAAGCTTTCGTTTTTCCAAATAATTTGTATCAACGGATGTAAAATACTATCCGTTGATACGGAATCGGCTTTCAGGAATTCAGCTGGTATTCTATCAAGCCCAGCTGCTTTGTTTTTTTTAGGAGAATGATTGATAACTGAATTTTCGATACTGAAAGGGGTTTGCTGTCCATACCCCTAAAGGACCAGCGCATCTCGTTAAGATGGGGCACTTCAGCACTCTGCTGAACAGCATTCTAATTTAGAAGGGCACACAAATGATTCAAAGACACACGATTGATACCAGCCATCCACATCCATTACAGAATGATTGGTGTTGCTTTTTTTCCAAATAACATCTTTGGATATTTGTAAGAATTCCCGGATATCTCCTCTTCTTGCAGCATTTTCAACATTATCTGCGAGTCCATCTAACCTCACCCACCTGTCACGTCTTACACAACGATATACCATCTTATGTGCAAGGCGATACTCATTTCGCTCTTCAGCCTTTCATTGAACATCTGTTTCAGCATTTATTTGCATTTTCAACAATTTTATTCCAGGTGTCTTGGGACTTGAGATATCCAAGAATATCTTACTCTCATCTGCTTAGGTACAGTTTCGGGTCCAGCTTATTTCTTTCAAGTGCTCCAGGCCAAAATTGTGATCCGATTTGGGCAGTAAGGTCTCCCATGACTACTATGATATCGGCTCTCGAAACACCCCTGTAAACCGAGTTAAGATGAGTGTAGAACGCGGTTTGGTCTTCCTCGGTCACAACGTTTGTCGGGGCTTAACACTGAATAATGGTTATGTTACGAATTTTTGAACGAAACCTTGCATTATGAGACTGCGCCTTGCTTCTTCGTTCAACATAATTCCGACACCATGCGGTCTTTGGCCACCCTCTCTTTCATCCGCCCCAGAATACAGCATTCTAGTTTTACAGTCCTTCAAATACATGCGAAATTTACTAATGTTCGCATTTTTTTATAATAATGCGCCACATTAGGCGTTTTTCTTTTTTCCTTCAGAGCAGAGATTTGGTTGTGAAAAATAAAGATGTTAAAGGTTTTGTGGCCTTTACTCCAAGCATTGCGTTTCGCCCTAGTTTGATGGTGGGCTCATCAGCTAGATGACATCAAACCCAATCTAGTACGCAATAATTGTCGATGATTACCGACTGCTTTATAAAATTTACAGAGAAAACTCCCTGTGAATTATATTATTCTAAAGAACTTTGATTAAAGTTAGACATTAGAAAAATTATGATGTTATGCTCGTGGCCAAGCGAAGTTATAAGAAAATAAAAACAATAAAAAGACTAAAAATAGTCGAATTAGATTTTATTAAATTAACTTTAATCAAAGTTCTTTAGAATAATATAATTCACAGGGAGTTTTCTCTGTAAATTTTATAAAGCAGTCGGTAATCATCGACAATTATTGCGTACTAGATTGGGTTTGATGTCATCTAGCTGATGAGCCCACCATCAAACTGGGGCGAAACGCAATGCTTGGAGTAAAGGCCACAAAACCTTTAATATTGAATTTCATTCATAAATACTCCATTTAATAAAATCTAATTCGACTATTTTTAGTCTTTTTATTGTTTTTATTTTCTTAAAAATAAAGATGTTTCGTTTTTCGCTGCGTAATTTACCTAATAACGTATAGAGTGCAAACAAAGTGAACTAAAACTTAAAGAATCTGAACAGTTTTGGTATAAAGACGTCAATTGAAACGAAAAATCGAAAGATCTAAGTAAAATAATCACACCTATTATGAGTTTCACCCGAAAAACCTTTCACCCGAAATATTTTTGTCCGCGCGGAATTTTAAAAGTTATTGCGAGTTTCACGGGAATGAAATTCCACTTCGAATCAGAACTGACAGTTCGAAAAAAAGTTGTGTTCAGAAAACTAAATTCTTAATAAATTTCCCTTTCTCTGTATTGGAAACAGATATCAAAATCTACACCTTTTTTAATATTAAGTAAAACAATGCAAAAAAATCAATATGGCGACGCAATTTAGCATTTATAATTGTGGCCACTAAGTGCAACACTGCGACGACACACTTTCAATTAATTTTTCATTGATATATGTCTAAGAAAAAAACATTACAGAACATGCTGTTACAAAAATTTTCCTCCGAATTGACCAGGTGTGTATGCGTGTTTATAAAATGAACAACGCTTCAGTGATTTTGTTTAGTAGACTAAAGTCCCAAAGTTTGATAAATAGTGTCAAACAAAATTGTTTAAAGTTGTTTGAATCGAGATTGTTTGAACTTTATTATTCTTTAATAATTCATCGTGTTAAGATAAATAAAATAAAACTGATAAATATTAAGCATTGCACGCATTATTTTGGTAGAGGAAGAAGTTTTTATTTGTGTGTTTTGTTTGGTCTACCTCCTGTTCCTTTTTCATTAATTTTGTGTGCTGTCGCTTTCTGTTGTACGTAGCTCTTTGACCTGTCCCGCCTTTGTACCTACAAACCATATGCATAATTTTTGTTGATTTTTATTTGGTGCATTGTTCCTGAATTTTATAGATAAACTCTATTTTACTTTTGTTTATAAGAAACAAATAAAATCTTACAATTCCCGCCTGGTTCTATCTTGTTCACATCCAAAAAATTAATGGAAATATTAGCTGTCAATGACAAGAATTTCCACACGGAATAAGTACTTACAATAAGGGAGTTTTTTCGAACATAAACTATTTTTCACATGAAGCTCACAATAAGGGCAGAGTGAAATGGGATTTTTTTCGTGTGGAATTTTGCTCCCGTCGAACTCACAATTGGTGTGAATGAGTTGATATCACTCCAAATGCAAATTTCACTTACCCCCTTCTTCATCCGAACGCTTCAATATGTCCTATCTTTCTCCTCCTTCTTACTATAGTGACGTGTAACGCCTGTTGCATTTTAAAGGCAATGTGTCTTGGTCTCTTGGTTAAAATAGTATTTTATAAAAATTTTCTTAATGGGACTTAAATTTTAACTGAAAAAATATTTTAATAGTGTTTAATTTATTTTCAATTATAATTTACAGTTTTTTTTTAAATTAACTTAATCTAAAACACATCAACAACAACCATGGCCAGTACTTAATTTAAAACATGTATATAACAAAATTTTACTCTTTAACAACATTTACCCCTTGTGCACAAAAGTGTAACATAAACATCTTAATCTTACATGCATGGAGCTTCATATTCTAAAGGTTGCTCAGCATAATCTGCAGCTTGTGTAATTTTTCCCGGAACATAACCACAACCTGTAAGAAGTGGCCTAGGTCCCACCGCTGCTAATGCTGGTTGTGCTAAGGCACGCATTCGCAAGAACAATGGATTCTGTACTATAGCTGGACCATATCCCAAATCTGAGTATGACAAGTATGGAGCAGGAGCTGCTACTGCAGCAGCTTGTTCTTCTTCTGCTTCCTCAATTGCTTCGGCAAGTAGTTCTGCTTTTGTTGGAAGTGGGAATTTTTTCTTATACTCTATTATTTGAGCGTTCAGGGCGTACAATTTTTCCTCAGGAATATTTGAATAGTAAATCTTTTGAATTCCATTCACAGGAGCAGCCACAGGTCCATAACTAAGTTTAGCTTCGGGTACAGCAAAGTTTTTACTACCAGCAGTTAATGCCATACTGATACTTAGAGGATCTGCTGGTACTCCAGGAGCTCGTGCTGCTAAAAGTCCTGCTGTTGCTGCTCCATAACTTAGCTTGACATCGGATAATGCTGGTACTCCATAAACTGGAGTCGGTAAAACTGCTGCTGGTGCAGCTGTTGGTCCATAACCGAGGCTAACTTGGGATGCTGCTGGTACTCCATAAATTGGAGCTGCTGCAGCTGCTGTTGGTCCATAACTGAGGTTAACTTGGGATGTTGCTGGTACTCCGTAAAGTGGAGCTGGTGCAGCTGCTGCTGTTGGAGTACTAAAAATATCGTTTCGTTTAAACAAAGCTGTACAACAGTTTATAATTTCAAGCTTGGCTTACCCTAAAGAACCAAGACATGCTGCTGCTTTTGCAGGGAGTTTCGCACCAGGAGAACAGCTACAGCTACACTTGCAACCAGGAGTTGGTGGAGGCTGTAAAAGAAAAGAAACAATTCGTAACTTAGTCCAATCATTTGTACAAAATGTAAGACCTACGATTTAGATTTGTTTGGGTCTCAAGAAGGCATGTGCAATACGTTTAAATAAATTACCGTTATTTGTTGTGTTGTGTGTTTGTGTGTGTGTGTGTGATTTTTTTCAATACAAAAGTGTTTGTTTAATAATTTAAATATATTATGTAATCCTAAAAGTATACTATAGTATTTCGTATGTCGAAATTATTGCTTATGTAAAACATGAACATTGAGGAGCAGGCAGAGCTTTTACTAGTGCTGGTGCTGGTGCTGGTAGAAAAGCAGGAGCAGGAGCAGGAGCAGGAGCTGGTGCTGCAGAAAATAGAGCCCATGGTACTGAAGGTACTGGTGCTGCAACTAATGCAGGTGGAGGCGGTACCGCAAGTTCTGCGGCTGCCACAGGTGCTGTAGCTAGTGCAGCAAGTTGTTCGTATTTTTCAAGTTTATTTTGCAAATGACCAAGGCATTTCTTTTTAACTACAATTGCTGCATTAAGAAGTTTTTTGGAAACAAGTGTTTTAAGTGTACTAAGCCATTCAAACGTGTCACATACTTTGCACGTTGGTTTTGGGGGTATCGCTGGTTCGACTGTCTGTTTGCCACACCAGCAACTGTCTCCGATAGGTGGAAACTTTGCTGTTGCCAAACGTTGCACTAGCTTCGGAACTGGACGCACTGGAGGTGTTGCTGATGCACAGGAACAAAAATCCATTCCTTTAGATGCACATAAACACTGTGCAGAAGTCTGAAATATAAAAGAAGTAATTATAGAAATATTACAAGGATTTAAAGTTTTATTTATGTCTTACCTGATTGAATAAGAAAAGACAGATAACAGCTCCCAACAATATAATTCTCAACATCATCTTGACAATATATTTATTTGTCAACTGCAAACTGAAGTTAAAATAAGCAGACTCACTAAAGCGATATTACTAATCTTCTGGTTGCTGTTTTCAATGATCGTTGGTTTTTATATTAATCTATCATTTTTCAATTTGTTTAACCAGATGTGACAATTTGTTATTTTCCGTCAACGTGTGACATTAAGCAATTAAATCATTTGATTTCAAATTCAAGGTTATGGATTGACCTCGGTTAGGTTCTTCGCGATGTGCAGTTACTGCCGGAAAAACAAGTGCCGTTCTGTTTATACTTTTGTTTTATTATTTTCTCTTCTTTCTTTAGCGGTTTTCGTTGGAAATTTGTTATTTTTCATCTTTTTTTTAATGGTGGGTGTCATTCGGAAGTTTATGTCTTCATCTCACACATCGTTTTTTTATGTTCTGCTAATAATTGCGCATTATTTTATGTGTACAATATACTTCTGGCATTTTATCAGGTAAAGAATGTTTTGAAAGCTGTTCCGCACGCTCCACGCACTAAGTGTGGATGTCTGATACGTGAGGGAATAGATTCCGGAAATAGTGTGCAGTTGAAGTTTAAAAGAAAATTGTATCAAAAATGCGTTCTGTGGCTTGACGCAAGAATTTACTTTACGATTTGTTAGAAAAATAGTATATATTAGCAACCGTGATATTGACTACGTTTATTTAGCTTGCTGATTGAACATACATATCTAGTCATTTAATTTAAAATTTGAGAGGCAAAGGCAAATGTAATAGTGATCATGGGCGAAAGTTTGTTCTGTACACTGTACTATTAGTAACCGTAGTAAAAACCTTGATCATTTCGCTGGGGCCTTAATTAATAGAGTTTCTGAATCCGGATGGATATTAGGCTCTCCGATACCTTCTTTAGTCATCGACGAACTTCTCTATAGAGGGTGTCCCAAAATTTGCGAGAGGAGTAGGGAAACAAAGAACTTAACGGTGGACAAGTTGTAACACTCTAGTTTTATGCAAAACTGAGAATGTTTAGGTATGTTTTTTGATGCATAACTACGTGTAACTAAAAGATTAAATAAAGAGCACGACTGGGTCGCACCTACTTGCTCGCGAGGTAAGTTATATTACTGTTACCAACTGGGAAATTCGGATTTTTTTTTCGAGAAAAATAAAAATCAAAAAACAAACTTTTTAGAAAAAACTTTTTTTTTAATTTTGTTAGAGCGTTAGAGTTTATTATTATCGATGTTTACTTTATAATTTTTTTAATATTTTTTTTACAAATTTTAAGTAGGTACGCCAATTTTAAGCGCTAAAAAGTTTGCATTTATAATATAAAAAATATATTATTTGTCTTAACAAGCCGTTTTCCAAATATTGAATTTACAAACAAAAAAAAAAATTACAAAATTAACTAAAATTTAAATTTAGCACTTTTACAAAATGTTGGTATTGAAGTTTAATCAAGTTATCTTGATCTTTCCAAACAAAAAAAAATTATGTGGAAATCGATTAACACGTTCATGAGATATCTCAATAAAGAAACAACGGTTCCATCGAAGGCACCGACAAAAACCGTCTGTATTTTTTTTTTAAGCAAATCGTTGGAGCCATTATTTAGCAACAAAACAACAGCATCGAACAAAAATTCTCTCATGCCTATGTTTTTTATCAGCTGTGTATTATGTACTTTAAACCTAAACTCTTTTGCAGAATATGTTGACTTTAACAAATATTGTGTTGTGACCATAGCTAAATAAATAAATACAAAATAAATAGATTTTACATTTAAATTTTTAATTAAATCAATATATTAACCCTTATAATAACCATTGCACGTGTTCTACTTTTGGCATTTAGGCAATCTCTAATTTTAGAAAACAAAAATTATTGCTGCCGTATCTACATAATATGTATAATAGAATGCGCAAGCAGTCTGTTTATAAAAACATTAATAAAACACTTTAGGTAGGAAATTTTATACTTTAATAAATTATTATTATTATTATTATTATTATTATCTAATCACATTTGAATAAATACAATATAAAACAGGCGTGCTGCTGCTCGGCTCATGTTTTTATTTGCAGAAAAAAAAATAGGTATACAATAAGGCACAACAAGTTCCAAAAATATTTTTAAACTAAGATTTCCTTAAAACTTTGAATTTGAAGTTCGTTTTTTCAAAAAAAAATTGTTTGGGTTACTCATAAAAACTAATAGTACAGGAAAACGAGGCAAAAAAAAAACACAAATCGTTCATTTTGTGCTCTCAGTGGGATTTTTTTCAATGTGGTAAAGGGGTGCCTCCTTAATATAAACAAAAATTCCGAGTCCAGATCCGCCGTTTAGCAGTCTAGAAAACGGGTCTTTCCAGATCTTCAGCACTGACTGTGCATCTGCTACCATATTCCCTCTTTGGCATTAAAGCCTTGGGTAGATCTTTTTACCCTTTGGTAGAATTTTCTTACATCACTCCTGCCAGGACAACCCTCGATAGACTCGACCGCTCGCTTCTCGTGCTCTCTCTTTTTCTTCCTGAGAAGTCGGCGTTCCTCCCTTCTTTTTTGCCCGTAGAGCTCCCGGGCTGCTCTCTCAGTTGCTCTGGTTCTAGTTTGCAGCATTGCCTGGTAGGCATCGTTCTTCGCGTCCACATCGAACCAGGAGTTTCGTTGTGAACGCCTAGTGAAACCTAGCACATCAGAGGCGGCACTTCTGATGGCTTGTTGACAATGTCTCCACTGATCATCTGCACTTGCTGCTGGTGGCGGGATTGTTGAGAGGTTTGTAGAAACGTGGTCAGCAAAGGTTCTTGCGGTCTCTTGCGATTTTAGCTTCGCGATATCAAACCTTCTAACAGCATCAGCCCGGCGCGGCGCTGCGGCGCCATGGATATCCGCATTCGTACTCGAGATACTATCAAGTAGTGGTCAGAGTTTATGTTTTCCCCACGGAATGTTCGAACATCCAGGATACTGGAAGCATGTCTGGCGTCTATCGCGATGTGATCAATTTGGTTGATGGTCTTTTTATCACTGCTTCGCCAAGTACCTTGTGCGCGAAGTGGGTGCTCGATATGATAACGTTTAGCCCCACCGCGAAGTCTACCATCCTGTATCCGTTGACGGAAGTGCAGGCTGTTTCCTCTGACGGTTGAACCAAAAGTGTCCAACTTTCCGATTCTGGCATTAAATTCACCCAGATTGATTTTGACGTCGTCTTCGACTTTTTGCACAAAACCGCACCCAAATAGCCGCTGACCCTGTTTCTTATAGCACGGTCCGTGGTAGATGTCACACGATGTCATCCTTCGTATTCCTTCTCCATCCCATCGCCTTCCTGTATAGCTGTTATATCAGCCCTTAGCCTATCCAGGGTCTCCACTAGTTGTTCGACTGCACGTGGTCTGTACAACGACAGTAAATTCCACGTACAGATCCGAAATTCGTTGTCCTTGTTTCGTTTGCTGGGGTCGTCAACATTAAAATCATCCGTATCCGAGGCTTGTTGGTTTTTGGAACCGCAAAATTTTTGCGTGGAAGGGAAGTTACTCCGACGCACAATAAGAACAAACTGAATGAAAAAATTGACAACCGATTTGTTTCTGAAACCTGAAAGTAAACAACATAAATGACATTTGATTAAATAGAAGGTATGTCCATTCCACTCCATCACATGGCCCTATAGACAGTTAAGGAACTTTCACACTCTAACACTGTGAAGTTAGATGTAGTTTATTTTGTTATTCTGTGGAATAAATAGCTGACTCTTTTTTATTGCTTGAAAAATCCATCAATGTTATCAGACTGTTAAAGAGTTAGATAGTTTTATTCTTCTCATAGCTAACTTTAACTGCCGAATAATAAAATGGACCTTAAACTTGTTATTTTGGCGAAAACATCACCAAATAACTAAAAACTGTAAGAAAGTAACAATCGTTTTGTAGCTTTACAACTCTCTCTATCATATCTTTATAGAAAGATAGAGAAAGCAATAATGAAAACGATATCGTTTAATCGTTTTAATTTTACGTAATGAGGGCCCAGGTATTGTAGTTTTAGCGAGAATGGGTGTCTTTTACACATTGGAAGTTGAGATGGGGCCAAAAACTCTGGCCCCCGATTAGAGAATACGAAGCGCGTCGTTTCCTATTCGATATCTGCTTTTTGTCCCAACTATAGAGTTTTCTTAATTATTTAATTCGAAGCGAACCCTTTCAATTCTTCCAATTGACAGCTGATTTTCACGAAAATACAAAACGAAACAGATAAAATCAAAAATAGTTTATCATACAAAACTTCATTTTCGCCTCTAAAAACGACTTGCTTCATATTCCCTATAATCGGGAGCCTGTTTAAGTTTAAACGCTTGCGGGCAAAATGTTCATGACAAATTTTTAAACGTTACTGAATTATACTGACGTAAGTAACTTGATTTCTATTACCGGAGACAGTATAGTAAAACACCTTTAAAACGTACATTTATTCGTTTAAATATTTGCTTATAAAAACGATACCTCCATACAATTTATGAGATCAGTTCTGTTATTGTTTTCTCAGTGCTGCGTTAGATAATAATTAATCAGTTAATGATAAACATATTCTCATAAATAAAATTTTAAACGCTTGTTTATTTTGTTTTGGTAGATACTTAAAGTAATTATTTACTTTTCCTAAATAAAAACAAAGGAGGAAGCCCACCAGCGTCGATTAAAACAAGACATATTTGGATTGAAAGGGTATTAATTTTAAATAACGAATATGATATTATTTGCTTTCTAAATTATAACCGGGACTGATCAAAATTCGAAGATGGAGTTAGTGGCGGCGTATACTCAGACAGGCGATCAAAGAGGTTTTATCTTGGCTTAAGGAAAACGTGGTATCTACATTGGATATCCGCATCTTTCCAGACAGTCAAGCAGCCCTTAAATCACTCGGTGCGATTTTCACAAACTCAGTAACTGCCCGCAACTGTCGATCATCTTTTATGGAGATGGCAGAACAGTTCATTATTCATCTTTTTTTGGGTGCCGGCACACAGAGACATTTCAAGAAACTGCAAAGCCGTTAAACTCGCCAGAAACGGAACCTTAATACCTAACAAGGTGGATGTTGGTATACCTATCGCTACATCTAAACTTATGCTACAGCAAGATGCCACAAAGAGAACAAACATAAACTGGGCAAACACTGCTACCTGTATATAGCGACCAAACAGATCTGACCAAAATTAGATCTGGGACGAACTAAATGTTTGTTGTCTTTGAGTAGGCTACATATTGGTAATTGGTGTCATAACTAGACAGGAAAATTTTTCTTCGATGAACCCAGTGATCTGATAGATATTCACTATCTAAATCGCTTCATAAGAAGCTCCAACTGGTTTAATAATTGAGGCTACACCTCTATTTTGTGGTATCACAACAAACCTATTACTGGTTTATTTGGGTCGGTCGTTTTCCTGACAACCACCTTAACCTAACCTATCCCCGGGACTATAGCTATGACAGTTTTTGATTTTTGACCCTGATTAGACCAGTCCTTTTTCCGTACGTTTCGTTATACGTCTTTTTGCCTCGCGCGGCAGCCGCGCTTTATCACAAAATTATCCAAAATTGGCTCGCTAACCAAATTTTTGATTTGCCACGGTCAAACATGACTTGAGCGGCAGCCGCGCATAGTCGATAACTTTGACGTTTCTTGTGTGACGCCGGAAAGCGAAATTGAATTATTTAGAATATTAAATATTGCAACTGTTTTGATATAATTTTGTTGTAAATGTGCAAAACAATTGAAAAGAAACTATGATATCTAAATAATATTGGTTTTTTCAACAAAAAAAAAAAACTACCACAACTTCCACAACTTCGCTTACCGTCGTCAAACTTAGCGTTCCGGCGAAAATGACGAATGGAAACGCACATATATCAACGAACCGTCTAATCACCATAGTACTTACCTGTCAGAAAGACGAAACACGTCACGTACAAAAAAAGGACTGTAATCAGGGTCTTAATAACAAGTGGCTTATTCATACAAACAAATAAAAAAATGTTTTTAATTGATAGTCGCACATGCATATAGTAGGTAAGAAATATAAAATAGGATTCTCACGAAATAATTGTCACAGACTACAGAAAGCAGAAACAGTTTTTTCGAAAAGTTGTCATATAATTATATTCTTGTAATTTAATTTCAGGGCCATGCAGGGATCAATTGCTTCTTATAATGCACACCGATTCAGTTTCTTCACGATTTTAGGGTTTTCATTGATTATTATATTATTTTTCAAAACTTGTTGTGTCAATATGCGGGTGACAACCGCCATTGTGTTAACTGTGGCAATATGCATGCCGTCCTTATGGGTGTTATTTAATGCCCTTTCGAACCATACATGGCCCAGGAAACATCGCTCTATACAAACTTCTAAATAATTTTAATTGGTTTGATACTTACATATATTATACCTTATGTTACGACACAACTTTTCAGAAAAATCTCTACTTGTAGGTCTTGAGAAAAAAAAATAAAGGTTTTTTTGTATTATTTATGGCCATTTTCTCAAACAATACTTAAGCATCTATGTTCATAAACCCTTAAATAATACTTTTTCCTTAGCATAAAGTGTCACTTAAGGGTCTATGCAGAACATAGACGCTTAAGTATCGTTTCAGCGAACGGGTCTAAGAATTGTTTGTTCTTTAAAAATAATAATAATATTAAATAAGTTTATAAAATATGCTGACAAAGTCAATTTTTTTTTTTGGAAAAGAATGGAAATGGAGGTTTTGTTCACTTAGGTTTTAACACACTTAAGTTTAGAAAAAAAAAATTCAAAATTAATGTGCTATTTAAAAATAATTTCTTCATAAAACCCTGTTTTTAGAATTACGTAAAAAAAAAATAAAACAAAGAAAAATTTAACTATTAACAAATTATTTCTTCAGAAAATCCTGTTTTGTTCAATTCTTTTAATCACCTAATTATAAAAAAAAATGTCTTTAAAAAATAAAAAAGAACAAAAATTAAACTTTTTTAAATTTTACCCAACATTTAAATAATTTGGAGGCATATATATAATCAAAGTATGGCCCCTAATACGGTTGTCAAATTTCAGTACGATTATTGATGCTAGTCAACAAAATTGATCCATCGGTATTATCGTTGTCAATTATCAAAATTTTTGATAAACTGTTAGTGCCATACCCAGATTTGAGGTCTTTTGTGAATAGTTTCATTGACTAACTTGGTATTATCTGTCAAAAATATTGGTGTTTATCAAATTCGCGAATTCGCTGTTGATAAATTATTTTGCAAGAACTAATTCGTCTTTTTTGTAAGAAAACTCAGTGTATTGTTCACTTTTATATTTATTTATATAATATACAATAAATACTGTTTGGTTAACATATTTTTATTAAAATTCACTTGCACTGGCTATTTTTCTTTTTGTTGTTTGGTGTGCAAATACATTGTACCAACATAATGCACATTTCTTAATCCGGGTTCCATTATTTCCACAAAATGTTTTATCACTTTTTTTATTTCACTTTTTTACAACACAAATACCTATTATAATTAAAAAGACAAGTGATATTTACTTTATTTACTCGAAAATAAATTAAAACAATAAAAAAAAACGCAGTACAAACACAAATTAAAAGAATAGAAAACTGAAACGTCAAACAAAATTCCCGTTCACAAGAGAATTTTGATAATCATTCACAATAGATCAAAAATTTATCAAACGACAATCAATACCGAAATTTTGTTTGTTTGATAAATGTAATCGTTTATCAAACAATTGATCTTTGACAACCGTTTTTTTTTTTTTTTTGAATTGTGGTCTAAAAAAAATAAAACAACAAGAATTTAAGAAAAAAAAATACATTTTTTAAAATTTGAACCGATATTTTACTTTTTTAAGAGTATTATATTAAAAAAATTTATACGCTAGGCAATGAAATATTCTTAGTATTTTTTTTTTCTTTTTAACTTAAAATTTCAATACTAAGAGGCGAGGACTTTTGCTGAAATACTCTCCTCAACTAGCTCTACAAGCCTGCAAAATTTGGTTCCTATTAAAATTATTTAGATCTTTTGCACAACAACATGTCTTGTTTAAATCGACACTAGGTTTTTTGTCCATGATTATATTGTTTTGCCCATGATTATATTTTAATAGATAAATACAATCCCCTCGTTCCTTAAAATGTAAACATTTTTGTTTGTATCCTTTACTTTATTTTTACTTATCTAATGTGCATTTGAAATTATTATAATTCTCCACATCGTAGATTTAAGTTGTTATAAACATTAACAACTAAATCTCTAATCGTTCTTTTATTTCTAAATATTACATCATTTATTTTGTCTGGTTTTTCTAAAATTTCTATCGCCTTTAATAACAACTTTATTATTTTTTTTATTAATTAATTAACAATATAATATAAACAATTATCACGATACAATACAGGTACAGAACATGCTATTAGTTTAATTTAACTTATCAAAATCATCCAACAAAGTATTATATAAGCAGGTAAAATCTTCTAGATACCATTCGCAGATAGATTCAAAGATATCAACATTTCCGTAATGATTGCGTGGAGGAACTGTCACGCAATTATTCATATACATAAAATTCTCCCTTTACCGATCGACATATTTACCCCTGTAACCTGCTATCTTTTTCGTTCGATATTTAGTCTAATCTAATTTCTTAAAACCGCTCGGAGTACAGTCCCCTTTCTGGCTAAAAAATAAAACAAATGTTTACAACAAGCCTCCTCCACTCTCACCACCTTTGTTTGTATATAGCAATCTCTTTGTCCCTCAAATATGTATTTTTTGTTTTTTTGTTTTTGTATTCAAGACAAAATTTAGTCTTATCAACACTCTTGCTGGAAAACTTGCCTTCTCATCTGTTATCACGTCGAAAAATTATAACCACTCTAATAAAAATCGTACATATATAAACGGCCGACTATATAAGGAGCATCAGTTAATACTCTAGTCTCAATCCAACCGAACAGTGCAAGCATTTGAAAACGGCAGTCGAATCGCCTCTTAGCAACCAAAATTTAATATAAATTTCTCTTATTTGTGAAGTTGTTAAGAAAATAAAAAAAAAAAGGTTAAACAAAATGATGAATTTAAACAAACGCTGTTTTTTCGTTGTGAGTGGAATAGCCAACGAATTGGGCAAAATTGTGGCAATTGAGCTTTGCAAAAAGTTCAAATCAGGATCAGTGGTCGTTCTATTTGAAGATTCTCAACCAGATTTGGCGCGTACCAAGGCAGCCATTTACTCGCTGCAGAATCAAATAAATGTCATTTGCTGCAACATCGATTGGACCATGGGCAGGACAGATTTCTTCCAGAATCAGCTCGAAAATATCCTGAATGACTTGAACCGTGATGACTTCGAATTGGCCTTCATCGTTCATAATGAGGCATCAATTGCAACTGACGTTGTAAGTGAACCAAAAAATAGTGACTTGTGGTTGCACTACGTTCAAACCAGTCTAAACGCTACAGTTGGTATGAATCAAGCTTTTTTAAATGTCTTCAAAGACACCGAGAAAATGGTGGTGAATCTTACATCAAGTGCTCCGATTGCTCCATTTCAATTCGAAAAACTTAAGTGTTCAGCTAAAAAAGCCCGTGACATGTATTTCCGTGCAATGGCAGCTGCAGAAGACAAAGTGACAGTTCTCAATTATCGTCCAGGTTTCTTGGAGTCCTTCGGAGATCATACAGTGTTCGAACAAAATAACAATGATGTTACTCCAGTTAGAAGTTTAGTGAAAGCGAAAAGACCTTTAGTCAAGCCAATTGATACCGTGAACAAACTTATCAACACTTTGGAATATTCAAAGTTTACCTCAGGACACGATGTCGATTACTATACTAATTGACTAAGTACTAAAGTAATTAAAAATGTTAATTATTATAATTTTAAGCATGTTCTGTTGTTATTAGTGATAGATATTTTAGTTGATGTATCTAATAAAATTATTTATTATTACTCAAAATTTGTTTTAATTTTGTTGATGCAATTTTGTTTGCTTACGGTCTGTGTTTTGTGTTCTTGTTGTTTTCTTTAATTGACGCACGTGTTTTTTTGAACTAGAACATTTATTTATAAAAAGACAAAATATTGTTATTTACTGTGTTTCAACGTCAAAATTTAAATTATAATTCAGCAATTGATTTTCTGTTTTGCTTTTTCTGTAATTGTTTTTGTCAATATGTTGCCAATGTTATTCCTATGATTAATGATTATGGCACCGTTTTGGGTGTCTTATATATGCTTATCAAATTGATAGTCAGTAGCTTAGATATAATGCCACTGTCAGCTAGTCAGCTTAATCAAATAAAATTTGCTTGCGATCACGCTAAAGAAATTATATCTGGGTTCAAACTATCAACGTTATCTTTACGTTATGCAGTATTATATCTTCTCATTTTTGAATTCCACCGCTTATATAATGATTTTTAATGATATAAAAATAGAGGTTTTTTTTTAATAACCCTTAACCCATTGACGTACTAGATATGGACCGCCAGTCGATTGAAATTTTCATACAAACAGCCAAGAAAAGTTGATCCAGCTAAAAACAGCCTAAAAACGCCATCATCTTTTAGTGTTTAATACGTGTACTAATTTCGCCATTAGAATTTAAATGAAAACGATAATATATTCATCTGTAGTAACTCATGGCTAAAGGAGTGGTGTGTTTCGTAAATTAAAAGTAGTTTGATAATAACTTCCACCAAAATATTTCAATAGTAAATAATTAATTAAAAAAATTATATCACTGCTACGCAGATTCCCTGCTAGTAGTTGATGGCGCCCCTAGTTATGTTGAAACACGCGTGAAGTTGGCTACTGGCGGTCCATACAATATGTCAATGCCTTAACCAAAAACAAATTCAATAGCCGTCATTGAACTGGTATGTATACAAATTCGATACCAAACGTGTGTCATAATTTGGTATCTGCAACCTCGCAATATCTAGCCAGGCAATATACCACTGCTATATACATACATCCATAGTATTGATTCTGGATCGATCCACCAAGCATTGGATCCATGTTGTTAGCAAAGTAATGCAACACTTACTTCCTTTAGATGGCGCTCCGATTCAGTACTCGCAAGTGCACCAGCCACATATCGTTTATTTCGGCCGATTATGTCTATGTCATCTGTGTAAGCGAGTAGTTGAACGGACTTTTGATAGATTGTAATAGTGGTGTATGACTTGCGATTTTCGTACAATTGGTTCAAGAACGATGTTAAATAGGTTGCATGATAGCGCGTCGCCTTGCTTTATTGCCTTAGACCTTTCTCAACATCAAACAGAGCAGCGAGATTTCTCCACCTTCATCTTGCGGAAGAGGACAAGTGTGGCAAGTATGCCGAGGTATGACATGGATCTGTACAAATCGTCTGTTCACTTAGGTCGGGTGGACGAAAATGTTGACCATCATCGTCCATGTTAGATGGAATTATTCGCTTTGCACTTTCGCCGTTTAGCATGTCTAGAAAAATGTTCTTTCCAGATCCTCAGCACTGACTGTGTCTACTATCTACTATCATATTACCCCTCTCATCTCAGCAAGCTCCGTTCTGGCCTTTGGGTGGATATTTTAACCCTTTGGTAGAACCCTCGATAGACTTGATCGCTTGCTCTTCGTGCTCTCTCTTTTTCTTCTTGAGAAGTTGGCATTCCTCCCTTCTTTTTTGCTCCTTGAGCTCTCGTGCTTATCTCTCAGTAGGTAGCTCTGATTCTAGTCTGTAGCATTTCCTGGTAGGCCTCGTTCTTCGCTCCATGCGCCAACCGGCATTCTTCATCACACCAGGAGTTTCTTTCTGGACGCCTAGTGAAACCCAGCACATCAGAGGCGGCATTTCTGATGGCAATGTCTCCACTGGTCCTCGGTACTTCCTGCTGGTTTGTCATCATTAAGATCATCCATATCCGAGGCTTGTTGGTGTTTCGGAACTATTAGCTTTTTCCGTGGTTGAGAAGTTACCGGTATCATCATCCCCCATCCTAAAATACCAGACTCTTATAGATAGCTCCAAGAGTGGGGAGCCAGATAAACCGCTCCTTATATGCCTTAGCCTCAGCCTGAGCTTCTAATATGTCGTAGTAGCCTGACTAAAACTGTAGACGCTACCGTTGATTCCATCTGGGGAATTCTTTCGCTGCCGTCTTGATAAAAGGAGAAAGTGCTTTAGTGGAAACACTCCCCCCCCCCCTTCTCTCGCCAGCTGCTCCCAAAAGATTCCAAAGGGATTGGTTACCCAGATCTCAATTTGAGGTACTAGGCGACCCAGTGGGGCCCATTATTTTTTTCGACAAATGTTGTTAAGTTAACCCTTTAGATCTTTTCGCTATTTAATTGTTTTATTCTATCAATTTACTATTAGTTTTTACTTGCGATTATAGGTACTATAACTTGTAAGGCAAGTCTTGGATTCGTGCAAAAAAAAAGTTTTGAGATAACAATAAAAAATGACATTACGATGATAGAGAAGACGGTCGGTCTGTCGGTCTGTCGGTCTGTCGGTCTGTCTGTCTCGGCACCTACAGCCTAAACGGGTGGGCCGGTTTACTTCAAATTTGGTAGGTACGGTTTTTAGGGTAATACGCCCAGAGCTTTATTTGTAGGTCATTCTAAATCTAAAAATAACGGTGCATGCCATATAAAGGTTATCGAAAATTTTATTTTTCTCGAAAACGGCTCTAACGATTTCAACCAAATTTTACATGTGTAATAAGGTGTAGAAGGTCTATAAAATAGTAAATGAAATGAAATGAAAACTATATAAAATAATATGGCATAGAATAATTCTTCAAAAATGTTTTTGTTAAGTTTTAAATAATTTTTGAAAAACTGTTTTTGTAAATTCAATATTTCAAAAACTAGTTGACTGATTTTTATGAAATTTAGTTTTCAGGTGAAATAAATAAATTTTATTTACTTTTTTTTAGAAAAAAGTTTTCGAAAAAATATTTTTAAAAAATCGATTTTTTCAATAACCAGTCCAACGATTTTAAATTTTGTTTTTCTTAAACTCACATTTAGTAAAAAAAAAATTTTGTACGCTTTGATTTTGGTTTGAATCTTTTTAAGGTATTGTTTTCAAACTTAAAAAAAAAATTCATATGATTTTTTCGTATATTCCCTTAGGTAACTTGCCACAAGAGCAAGTTTGTGCGACTCAGTCGTGCCCTTTATTTCTTTTGTTTGAAACTACATACCACTTCGCACTTAGAAAATTAAAAAAAAAGCTTAACAATAAATTGACAAACAAAAAATAGCAAAACAAAAAACAAACAATAAGCCAAGCAAAACGAAAAACCTATAATCAAAAAAAAACTTAACAATGCTAAATAAAAAATTATTTAACTTAAAAAAAACCCTATCAAAAGCCTAAAAAATTAAATGGAAATTGCAAAATAAAAAACGCTAAATGACCATTCGTTAATAACGTAATTTGTTAATTTGCGAAACAAACAACAAAATGAAAATTAAAAATTGCGGAAAAAATCTCAAAACAAATATTAATTCAAGATTTGAGATTTAAGTTTTACTTAAGAAAGATTAAATTCAAATTATATGCATTAAATACGGTCATGGATTTAGTTTATTAAACAATCATTCCTTGCGAGGTATCCATCGGAACTCAATATTCTCCGATTTTATATTTCATAATTGCCAAAAATGTCACTAAAAGTCCATTTGATTGCACTGCGGCGCAAAATGCTATACGTTCCATTAAAAATATGCGTTCAAAAATATATTATAGCTTTTTGATGAGTATATAAACATTTTTTTCGGAATTCAGAACCGTATACCTACTAAGGGCCGCCATTTTTAAAAGAATCTTAGCCTTATAATTTATCGTAAATCGTTATGCTATGTTCAGACGACTTGCAAAATTTGCAAATATTTGCACACGTGGCGTCATTTTTACGTCATCATTTGCAGCTCTTGATTGCATATCGTGTGAACACCCCTTTGGGACAGTGTGAAAATGCTTGCAAATAATTTGCAAGCATTCGCGAAACCCTGATTGAAAATGCCATTTGCAACTTTTGCGCATATCGTGTGAACACTCTTCCAAATGATTTATGAAAATTTACAAGCATTTGCAACTGTCTCAGCAAGCATTTGCAAGCGCACGAAATCGTGACATTGCAAATGCGGTCATTTGCAAGCACTTTTGTATCTATTTTTTTAGTGTTGTTATCAAAGATTTCCCTAAATACATATATGTATGTAATTTTATAATTTTTTTTTTTTTTTTTGATAAAAAGTGATTGTTTGTTTTGCAAGAAGTGTTTTGTTTATTTTTTCGACACAGAAAATACATTTCTTTTGGGTATGTCATTTTGATGATTGCATGCGATATAAAAATCGATGCATCTTGGCAGTTAATTTTTGGATTACTTGATCAAATCCAGTAAATGATCAAACTGACTGGCGGACATATGTACGAACTAAATCACTATATATAGCTTTGTTTCACCAACAATAATTTTTTCACAAAAGCCATCTGTTTTGAGAAGCATCAACCAATCTTCCTCCCACACACCCGTGGGCGGTGAACTGCACTGGTTTTTCTTTCGTGTTCCTTTTTTTTCTTCATTTCCGATCTTATCTAGAGCCAGAATAGCAGTATCATAGCAGCTTACTTTTTGTTTGACATTTTAATATTTTATTGTTTAAATTAGAAGTTGTTCTTATTTTACTGACGAAGTGTAACAATAGAAGATTAACAACATTCTTGCAAATGTGGAAATGATTAATAACAGGCAAATGCGCAAATTCACTGTAAGCCGTATGAACACATTGAAAATTTTCAAGTTTTTTGTGACGTCATGTGTGCAAATATTGCAACTTTTGCAATATTCGTCTGACTGACGAAAAACTCAATGACGAAAAACTCAAATTTGTCATCTTTTTAGTGTGTTTTTAATATTCAAAAAGTTATAAACAAATAAAAATAAACTTGTTTTCCATTCAGAGACAAGGAACTTTTTGTCTGTTTCTTATTACATAAATAATTTTTGGATCAAAGTATTAGACAATTTTATAACAAACGAATCTTCGTTTTTACTTATTTGTTTGGTCTTCATTTAAAAAAAGTATAAGATCATGTCAAACAGAAGTTTGTAAACCATTTTATTGTTATTTGCACAATAATTGTTTTTATTTTCATCGTATTTCAATCTGAAACTTAAAAACAATACAAAATAACAAAAAAAATTGTACATATACTACCATCAGTTTTACATGCTCTAACTTTTTATAATCAAAACATAAAAAATATCAAATATTAAAATATTCTTTGTTTAAAACGATTTCATTTATTTTTATTTTATATATTTATATTGGCACTCACATAGTACTAAACATACGATGCCAAACAACACTAAAGGTGCCTACCTACATACTTGTTTACATGGGCAGGTGACAACTGAATCGCGTTTTTTGTTTTTTTTTTTTGCACGCCATTATCTCAAAAATGAATATGTATCATTAATTTTAGATTCTTGCTTTGAAAGTCTTTTTTTTAAGATTTTTTCAACTCTAGATTTTTGTTTTCTTAATCATTGCTTTCTAGATATTGCGAGAAACCCAATTAATCCTGTATGGTTTTTGATTTTGATGTTTATATACAAATTATATAAATAACTCACGAAGAACGATTTTCTTGCAAAAACATTACTTGTTTCTATACATATTACAATACATAACATACTTATTACTTACTCGTGTATTGAAAGTTAAAATAAATTTGTATTCCTATGCCACCTTTCAATCAAAAATAAATTCTGTTTTTTGTTTAATTTGGAGTTGAATCTATTTTTATAAACATGGATGTATATTATTAAAATAAAAGCTTGAGATGGAAGAAATTGCGCACAATTGAGATGGAGCAGTAACCTTCTTTATGAATCGGTAACCTATTTTGAAATTATAAATCAAAAAGCAGGTGCTTTATTAAACAAAAAAATTCTCGTTGATTTTTGCAATATTTCTTAGGGCCAGTTGTAACAACATTTGTACCGCAGTTCAGCTATTTTTATTTTTCAAGAATTTTTTAGATCAAGGAATAACATAACTCATAAAAGGTCTGTTTGAATCGACCATTGCATTAAAACATTATTTTTGTTGTTGTTTTGATTACGTTAAATTCACAATTAACAGAGTTTCAGATTTGTTCCACTGATTTTCGAAAAAAAAAATAATAATAATGAGCACGACTGGGTCGCTCAAATTCCTCCTCTAACAAAACAACCTACCAAATTTAAAGCAAATCGGCCAAGCGATTTAGGAAAGACAGACATACAAAATTGCCGGACCCAATCATTTCCTCTGCTCTATCATCGTAATGTCAAGTTTGACTGTTCTGAAACAAAATGTTGTCCTTAATTCAAGACTTGCTTTATATTATATGTAATCCCAATTAAAGACCAATAAAAGAAACGAAAAAGTTGAACCTATTCATATGGTCAGCAGTGTATTTATAGATGTTGTTTGTGTTACAATTTGTATGAAGTGGGTAGGAGAAGGGTGTTAACAGTGTAACATTATCATAATACTTTGATGATAGTTTTTTTTTTTTCATTTTCTGGGTTGCATTTCTATTTACGCTCATCAAGGCACCAGTTTACCTCATACAAAAAAGTGCCACAATCATTTAAGTAGAAAAAAATAAATTTATATAAACAAGGAAAATATATACCTACTAGATATCTTGTTGCCTTGGGTCTTTTTTAAATAGAAAAAAGAAAAAAAAAAAAAAAAAAAAAACTTTGATAGAATTTTTATAAAAAAAAAATGTTTTCTCCAAATTGCATCTTACTGCATTCAAATTAAATTTAAATTTTGTCTCCCTGTTCCCTCAGTTCTGTCTCATAGTTCCGTGACCCTGTCGAGTAGTGGGAGACCTCAATTTTTTTATAGTTATTATAGTCATCCCCATCACTCAAGTCGAGCAAATGCTTAAGTAAACTCTGAAAACACTTCAATTTTACTTCAGTTCACTTAGGAAAATTTTTGACTTAAGTGACGATTATGAATTCCGTTCTTTAGTAACAGAAGGACCAATAAACTATTTCATTTTATTCAACAAATGTTATCTGAATGAAAATACAAACATTTCGTTGAAAGTATTCAATAAATGTATTATTCTTTCATTTACTTTAATGAAAGCTTCCACAAGTGGTCAATAAAAACCCCAGAAATGGTTTGTCGCTTTCATTTCTTCTTTATTTTTTTTTAAACAATTCGACGCCTGACATATCCAAAAAAAATATAAATTTAGCATGGGTATACATTTTATTACTCCGCAGTAACTGCAATTGTCTAAATTGTGTTTGGTTGCAAATTAATGTAGGATTGCTTACCGATTTAAAATAAAAGGCACGACTGAGTCGGACAAACTTTGCTCTTAGGTAAGATTACTAACCTTTGGCTAAGGATACTAAGCCAGAAACTATAATAAAAAATCGGAATAAAAAAATAGTTTCTATATAGTGTTTTTATGTCAGGTAATAAGGTGATTTATAATAAGGTGATTTTGAAAAAAAAAAATCTAACGAAAACTTCGTTATTGGCAAAAAATCAGTCACACAAAATCTTATCAACATCGATCGTATTTTTTTTCGAGAATTGTCGGATTTTCTATAGAATTTATATGGCTGGTACCGTTATTAAGGTGATTTAAAAAAAACAAAATACAGAGTAACAAGTTTGAAGAAAATCGGCCCAACGGCTTAGGCTGTAAGTGTCGATACATCCAGACTGACAGACGGACAGATAGACAGACAGAACTGTCGGGCCTACTTTTTTCATGTTCTCTATCATCGTTATGTCATGTTTGATTGTTATCTTAAAACTTTTTTCTTTACGAATACAAAACTTGCCTTTTATAGTACCTATAATCGCAAGTAAAAAATAAAACTGGTTTCACTGTTCACACCTTTACCCTACTCTAATACAAATCATTTCACATTTACTTGGTACAAAATAAATAGGATAATAAGATTTTCGTTCACTATAAATACATTTTAAAATAATATTATAAGGGTTAGGTAACATAAATGTCGAAAGAGTTCCAACACAGAAAAATAGATACTTATAGACATTGAAAGCAAAAGAACATCAGACCTTATAAAATGAAATAATAATTTAGTCAAAATTCGTACCAACATATAAAATCCAAGTTTTATAAATAAAAATGCAATTTCTAATAACCAAATTCAGATTCGTTAGAATCAATCTCAAATAACCTCTATCAATCATTACCAGTATCATTATAGTCAAGTGGTATTAGAGGAATTGAAAAAGAACACACAAAGTTATGAATTTTTATGTTTAACTTATTTGTTTTTTATTCGAAATAAATTGATCCGATGCAATGGCTTTACATAGTGAAAGTCATCAAACTTGTTGATATACTTACTCGTAGCACTGTTATTTTGATATAATGTATATAATATTATAACAAATCATATTTCGCACAGTGAAATAGGGCTTTTTAGGTAACAACGATATATCCCTTTCTCGTTCTCACAGAATTGTCAAAAACAGCAGTATGGTGAACAGCTGATTTTTTTTTTATCATTGTTGAAAAATTGATTGAAAACAAAAGCGGGAATTTTAAAGATTTGTGCGCGAAAATTGTGAAAATTGTTGGTTTTGCTAATTAAAATAAATTTTTAAGCCACGGAAATCACAAATTTCACACAAAAAAGAATACCGCATTTAAAAATTATTTCCAAATTGTTTTCTCCAAGATCTTGAGTTTGACAGTTTGAAAAAAGCGCGATACATATTTCAATCTGTCTTCACCATAGTGTGAGCTTTGACAAGATGGTAAAACTCCCTATTGTACACTTTCTTGAATGTCATTTCTTATATTTCTCTGTTTTGTATACAGGGTGATTCGCATGATTCGAAAAAAATGTACGTATAGCTAAAGCGGTTAAGCTGGAATACAAAAATCTTTTGGGAGTGCGGCGAGGGTGGATTTTTTTGACTTAAGTAAGGCAATTTATTTTATTTTTAAATCAAAATATTTGGTAAACTAAAATTTTTGTCTCAATAAATACTTTTTCTAAATTTTGTTTGTAGTTATAATCAGGTTTAGCAGAACTTTGAAATATTAAATTTCGTTTAAATTGATGCAGCCGTTTAAAAGATATTTGGTATTTAAAAAAACAAAAAATAGTTCTATGGCAGCTACCGTTAGTAAGTGTTGCCGTTTAAGAGATAGCTTTAAAAAACACTGTTTTATGGCAGGTACTAGGTTACTAAACATTTTTCGAAGTATAAAATTTTATTAAAATTGATCGTATTTTTTCGAGAAAAATTGAATTTTATTTAACTTTTGTATGACAGGACAGGTACCGTTAAAAAGATAAGATCACACATACGAAATTTTATCAAAATCGTTCGTGTTTCTTTCGAGAAAAATTGGATTATCTGTAACGTTTAAATGGGGTCTAGGCTAATTCACTGTATACAATTTACTGTATGGACATTTCACTATGCACAATTTACTGTGGGGCAATTCACTGGCTATTATTCTATATTTTTTTTAAATGATAGAAAAAAAATCATAGAAAAAAATAAAATAAAAAAATGTCGGTTCCGATTGTATTGATTGAATTCAAACATGGTCAAGTGTTAGTTAATTTTGTTTTATTTTTAAATCCAGTTCTTTTAACAAAACAGTTCTAGTTTTTCAAAAAATGATTTTCAAATGTTGCTGTATCGACAGCTCATCAATATAATAATCTTTTTACCAGATAGGTACAACCCGATTATATTATTTCCGTCACCAAAAAGATATTTACTAATTTGAAAGAAAGCAAACGATTTTTAAAGTGGGAAAATTAATAGAAAAACACTATCAGCTAGGTTTCAGAAATCGAGTAAAATTAAACCGATATCGAAATTGCAAAGTTTAATTTCAGTGTTCCACATTTCGACCGTTTTGGCAACTCCAAATGTATTCCGAATTCAATTTTCGTCAAATTGAAACAGCTGATATCTGTCATAAATAATTTTTGGTTTGGCAAATTGTTTGCTTGGTAATACATTGTTTCTAATAATTTTTTAAATATTATTGTTGTTTATAATAAGTGCTGTATTAATTTATGCCGTAATGCATACTAAGAAATATAAATATTACGCATAAGAAATAATAAAAACACGAAGGCTGAGAGGCATATAAAGTGTAGATATCAAAACTCAAACCCATTGGAAATTTAAATGCCAAGAAAGGAAGTTAGTTTGTTGTTAGCTACTATTTGCTTTTAAATATATTTATGTAGGTGCATATCATATTACTGTTTTTGTACATTTTTGGCGGTACTGCAAGTCCTTCTTGCAAAATTTTCAATTCGCACGCGTCAGCTAGACGCAGTTTCGAGTTTTCTTGGTGAAGGAAATATCCAAGATCGATTCAAATAGATGCTGATGAATTTTGTAATCATATTTTTAATCGCGTCTCTTCACATTGAATATGTACGATCGATTTGAGATCAATAAAAAATCGACAAAATCGATTTGTGGAACACAACAATTTCACTTTGTATCGATTTCTGAAAAAGTGAAATCGAAATCGATGCGGTGAATTCTAGAACACTGAATTTTATTTTCGGTCGATTTAGATTTCATTTCGAGTGAAAGTGAAATGTGGAACCTAGCTGTATATCTTTCTTTATTCCGTCCGTCCATCATTTGCTCGAAAGAGCTCATTCTTCGTTGAGTCCTATACATATAAATCATTTACTTTTATTATAAATGGACAGCAGAGATCACAATAGTCATGCAGATGAATTTCGATAAAGTTGTGTTTAATATTTTTTTGTTTTAGACATTTCTAGTGAAACCTACAGTTAAAAACACAATAATTAAATTATAAATTCACGCTTCACACTTTACATTAATTGCACAATATTGTATTATTATTTTAAATATTGAACGCACATTTTTTGTATTCACAAAAACATTCACCGCTTAAAATACACATAATGACACAAACATAAAAACCAACACCTATTCCTGGAATTGCCCTCCTCCTTCCGAAATGATTTTCACTTTCTTTACCACGCAAACCACTCTACATTTTGTTGCATTTTATGCGAATCACCCTGTATAAACAATTTCAAATGGTTAAGTGAGTAAGTGCCAAGTGGGAACCCTAATAATCGTTTAAAGCTGATAAAATTATTATCAGTAAACAAAACTAGTACTTTATTTAAAGCTGAAGAGCTTACTGTCATGGTGAAATAGTTTTATAAAAGGTTATGATAAGTTATAAAAAGACTTTATTCATTCCGCGATTCCGTCGAGGTACATTTATAAAAAGAAAACCACATTGCACTGCAAATCTTTAAAGTGAGTTGTTGTAATAAAATAATTCCTATCTAAATACATATTTATTTGATTTACCTATACTCAAGTAGGTACTCAACCTTTTTTTTATTTTAATAAAAAAAAGTTTTTCCAATGGATTTACATAAGAAGACAATTTTCATTCTTACCGGAGCCTCAAAAGGTATCGGGAAAACAATGGCAGTGGAATGTTGTCGTTTATTTAAACCAAATAGTGTGTCAATTTTATTTGCGCGTTCAACAGCAGGTCTGGAAGAAACTCGTAAAGAAATACTTGCTGCAAATAGTAGCATGACTGTCAAAATATGTTCTCTTGACTTGGGAGAAGCCATATTGAAAGATTATAATAAATCTTTATCAGATGCATTGACTGACATCGAGGTGAAAGATTTTGAGAGTGCATTTATAATCCACAATGTGGGTTCAGTTGGAAATGTTACCAAAACTGCAAAGGAACTTTCTGATATCGATGATTGGAAAAAGTATTATCACTTGAACGTGTTTGGGTTAATTGCATTAAATGCTGAATTTATGACTCGCTTCAAGAGTATTCCAAAGCTTGTTGTAAACATCACATCAGGTGCTGGCATTAGACCATGTACTGTAATGGCACAATATTGCTCAGGAAAAGCTACTCGAGAAATGTTCTTTAAGGTTTTAGCTTTGGAAGAAAAAGATACCATAGTGCTTAACTATTCACCAGGTCCAGTTGATACTGATTTTGTTGCTGACTTTCAAAAAGTATCAAAGAACGAGGTATTGAATGAATTTTTTGCCAAATCAAAACGAGAGAAAACTATTTTAACTACCGAGCTAACAACTGCAAAATTTATAAATGTTTTGAAAGATTTCAAGTTTAAATCTGGCGATCGCGTTGATTATTATGACTGAATTTACTATATTATAAAAATATAATTTTTTGATAAGTGAGTGTAGAGAATGTCTTTGCAAAGGGTAAGGGTTTCATTACATCCAAGTATTATAGTTTCTTCAAGATCTTTGTAAATGAGTATTTTGTTTAACAATATAAAATATTATAAACATTAATTTGCACTTGCGTATTTTATTATTTATTATTATTAACTTTGATATTTTTGTTGGTGTACATTTTTAAGTACCTGTCCATTCGATAGTATTTTCATTAAATATAGTAAAGTATTGTTTTCGCATTTTAATATCACGAGTTCTCTGGTAAAACTACGAGGGTTTATTTCCTGAGAGTACCTATACTTTTACTTTCATAATAGTACAGTGTCCACTGGATATTGTATTTCTTCTGCTAGCTATAAGTTGGAAGTAGTAAGTTTGATATGCTTACAAGCGAGGATTACATTGCATCTGCTTGAATATTAACACTAGGTGTTCTCACACCATTTTTACCGTGTGGAAAGTGGAAACTCACTTATAAGTTGATTTGTCTCCTCTGATTACCACTATTTTACCATGTTAAAAATCGTAAAGCTCCTGAGGCCTATAACCAAACAACAAGTGAAGACTATTTCTGCAAAAAAAAAAAAAAAATAAAAATTGTTAACAGAAAAAAATTCCCTCGACTTGATGAATCAGTTGAACAAGTAAGTCTTATACATATATCATCGACTAATGAACAGAACAACGTCTAACCGGACGTGCTAAAGGTTACGAAATTGGACGGATTTTAGTGTGATCTATTTGAACATAAGTAACTGTGTCGAACAAACTTGCTCATATAACAAGTAAGCTGGGCTTAACAGCAAAAATCGAAACTGGTGAATACAAAACAATTTTTTAAATTCTTTCAATAAATTTAAAATGCAATAATTTAAGAAAAATTAATAAATAATAAAAAACTAATTTATAATAAACCAGAGAAAATCGGGTATTCCATTTTTTAAATATTACAATATTACAACAGTTTAACAATTAATAGGTCCAGTTTACCAAACAATCGATTTTTTTCAAACAATTTTTTTTAAATATTTTTATAAAAAATTTGTAGTATATGCCAATTATAGATAATTAATAATTTTCATGCGAAAATAATATTTTAAGAAAATTAAAAAAAAAAAAAATATTAAATTTTCAATAAAAAAATTGTTTAATTATTATTTTTTTTTTAAGAAACGTTAAAAATTAAGTACACCATTATCGTTTGGCTATCTAAGGCTTTTTAGAAATAAAATCTGGTAAAAATCCGCTCAGTCGTTAATGAGAAAATCAAAATTTGAAAAAAACCGTTATATGGCAGGTACCGTAAAACAAAAGTGAATTTAGTGGCACTGGCAGCTCCGAAGGACCACACCCTAGTGACTTACAACTCGACCAATCCTTTTGAGTGCGTTATTAGTTCTACAAAATTGGAGGATACCAAGTTTAAATGATATCGGCCCAACCGTTTAGGCTGCAGATGCGAATGACACAAAACTTTTTTCGACTTCGCTATCACCTAATGTCATGTTTGATTTTTATCTCAAAACTTTTTTTTTAATGAATTCATAACTTGCCTTATAAAGTACCCTACCTATCATCGCAAGTAAAAAGAAAGCTGAAAGATTCACAAGAGTTGGAAGCACATTTTAAAACTGCACTTCAATCAAAATGCTGTTGTTGCCGTTTTTAACCTCTTTTAATTTTTTTTCTGTACGAAGAAAGAAAAAATAGATCACACTCTAAATCCTTCAAATTCGCCTAGCTGTGGCATGTCCGATAAGTTCTTCTTTTTATTTCTTTCCTTCTTTTAACACTATTTAATATTTGACCTACCCGTTTTATTTTAAATTGCGATAAACAATTAAATTTCACTTAAAACTCTTTCAACTGTAGATAAAATGTGTCAATCTCTTCAGAATGCTTGTAACAATGAAACTACTATTCTTAAATCTATAAAGAAAAAAACTTAAATTAAAAAAAAAAACAAAAAATTTTTCAAAAAAATTGTTTTTTCAAATTTTTTTTGAGCAGTTTGTTGGGCATAGCAGGAATATACCCAACAACAAATATCTTGGTAACGAATTTCTCATTCGGAATTGTACCAAAATATTTTGTATTCTTTCGAAAAAAAAATGATTTTCGTTTGCTGTTATAAAATGGCAGGAATCGTTATTTTTTAAGCTAGAAATATCTAATTTTTTACAAACCTGACATAATTCATAATATGTACATATTTACTTAACAAATTTGAAGCAAATCAGTTCAGCTGCTTAGGCTGTAGGTACTAATACAGACAGACTGACAGACAGACAGATAAACAGACAGGAAGACAGACAGAATTTCGACTTCGCTATCATCGTAAATCGTAAGAAACTTTTTTTTTATGAATGCATATGGATTTGGGGTGGGTGCGAGTTTGGGTATATACAATTTCTTTTTTTTCAAATTTGATTAAAATATATGTATTCTATTCTCACTCGAGATGTCTATCTACCCCCTTTAGTCGGGAGGGGCAATTTTTTTAAAATTTGACTTAAAACAGATAAAAATTTATTAGAAATCAACTGTAAAAAAAAACAAACTTCTTAATTCTTAGTCAAAAAATAGAAAACCGAATGCTTAAATGTTCTGTACTTTTTGAGAAAACTAAAAATAACGAGAAACACCTCTACCAAAAAACCTTTTTCTGTGTATGTGACTGGACGTTTTATTAAAGCACCATTTTCGTGGTATTAGCGTAAGCCCGAAAAAAGAGGATCTTTATACCCCTCCCCCTTCTGAAAAATAATGATATTTTAATGGTATAATAACTTTGTACCCAGAAATTATTCATCGAGTTTACATTTGACCTTACATTTCAGTATGGTTTGCTGAGTGTGGGGAACGCCCTCAAATCTCAAAGACAATTGATCGCATGAAAAAATGTTTGCAACAAAATTTGTCGGAAATTTTATACTGTATAATTTTGTGATGGATATTAAAATCATTGCGGAGCCCTAAGAACCGAGATAATCTCGAAAAACTGATATTCGTGACCTTTGATTTTAAATAACTTGTGTTGCAGACACGAGATTTTATGTGACTTTCTAGACAACTTTTAGAACGCTTATAAATGAAGGTGTAAACGAATTTTCAGCTTATTACCCTCATTTATAGATTGACCCTTTTATTTGCCTAAAATGACTGTATCAGAAGCAGAACTACATAGCTGGGGGCCTATACTGATTCTGCGAAAACGTGAATCAATAAAATCGTTTTCACATTCGCTTTCAGGCACTGCTTTCACCTTTTCAATTCACTTGGTACAAAAAAACGATTTTCGTTTAGTGAATGAAAATATAGTGGTGATTTGTACTTCAATTTTATTCCCTGTATTGATTAATTCTTGTTTTTTGTGTATTTTCTTTGTTATTGAGGTTGCTCTGGGGGCCGATTCTGTTTTCATGAAAAAGTCAATCGAATAAATTTATTCAAATTTCGAATTTCTTTTACTAAAACATTCATTTACAAATGAGAGCGTGAAAACAATTTTTTAAATGAAAATTTTTAACATTTAGTTTCACTTTTTTACAGAACGGGAATCAGAATAAGGTTGAAAGGGTGAAAATATTTTCAGTTCTTTTTTGTCGAAGAACAAGAATATTCTTGTCTAGTTCCAGTGTTCCACACCACACTTTCAAATCTCTGAAAGAATAACCGCTCAGTCTCCTTAAAAGCACATTTGTTAAATAAAATATCTTAATACCAATAATATTTACTGAAAGTAAAAAAAGTGTTGAGTAAAATTTAGAGAACTATTGTAAAGTTAAAATTAAGCTAAGAAGTGTGCGCTACTTTCTTAAACATAGGCTGACTCTAATTTTGCTTGAAATCATAGTGTTTTCAAATTATGAACTACTGATTGTATACATAAAGTTATCACTTGGTGATAATGTTAACAACTATACTAACTTAATATTATAATATGCTTTAATTCGATTTCTAGGTCATCAATACTGAAATTTACCGACTATAATTGTAAAAACTTACCTCAGTTTTATTGATTTTTTAATAGTTACTTAAAATTCGAATAAGTGAAGCATAAAATATTCATTATCAAAAACGGAAATATTAGGCGTGTTTTATTGGTAAGTGTTTAGTCACTTTAGCAAAATTTTGTATGGGATACGAAAAGTGGCGATAAATTGGTCAGTAATTAAAGTGAACATAAAAGTGAAGATAAAATCTTGGAATGCCTGGAAATTTTTGGCGCGAAATATAATGTGAATACATTTTTTGTTTAAATGTTGGTGGCACCTACGACAACTTAAGACATGGACTCCATATACAATGATTATTAATGGTTGTGTTTTCCTTTACAACCGCGTTTTGCGGAAGAAGTAAGAAGCTTTCAACCTACCAAAGTTGCAAAAAAGTTTTTATGATATTGAACTTTTAGCTTAAAAACAAATAAAAATTGGTTAAAGCAGATTTTTTAAATAAAATTATATAATTTGGAATTTAATTTGGTAATATCCAAGCTAAATAATGATTATTTATCCGGCTTTTATTTTTTATAGTGGAAGGTGGGGTACAAGTTGACCAACTCGGCATATACAAATAGCCATACTTTACAGACACATCCATAAAATTATTTGAAACTTCGGCTTGGCATATAGTCAAGAATACCAACTTTGAAATAAAGTAAAAAAGTGGATACAAAAGTGAATATAGCGTTTTGTATGTTATTTCCAGTGCTGACTAACCAAGAATTACCAACAAAACACGACTATTAAAATTAATGCAAACAGAGGGTTGCGATGAAAATAAAGTGGTATCACTTATGTCCAGCTCTAGTTTGAGATTCGTATCGTATTTCCACTCATTTTGTAAATGCCATTTCCATATACTCATCTTACACTACAACTTTTAACAAGCATTAGAAAAACTCAACTACAAGTGATTGTTTTGGGAATTTGAGTGATTGTGAATTATCATTATAGTGTGTTATACACAGTACACTCATTTCGTGACCAAGTTCCCCTTAGATAGGTATAAATGAATATAATTAAATTTCTTGAAATGTTGAGTCAGCTAGAGACCAGCAGAACTGGTGTAAATGTTGTTCATTCTCGTATTCAGTCACGTTAAGTTAAGTGTTTGTTCAACCAGTAAGTTGAACTTTTACTTTCCCATTTAATATTAATTACGTATACTCTGGACATTGTCTGGTTGGCTTGTCTTGTCGTCATAGCGCCGCTGTCACATCCGTCGGTTGTTGAAAAATCAATATTAACCTGTCTTAAATATGGATCTGAATAAAAAGTGTATTTTTATCCTTACTGGAGCATCTAAAGGTATTGGCAAAACAATGGCAGTCGAATGCTGTCGTCTTTTTAAGCCTAATAGTTTGGTAATTTTATTTGCACGTTCTGCGACTGGCTTGAATCATACTTCCAAAGAAATACTTGCTGTAAATAGTGACATCACAGTCAAAGTGTTTCCCCTTGACTTGGCTAAGATCTCTTCTAAAGAATATCACGAGACTTTAACAAGTGTTTTAACTGGAATTGATATTAATGATTTTGAACGAGCATTTATCGTTCACAATGTGGGTTCAATTGGGAATGTATCCAAATCCGCAAAGGAACTTTCTGACGTTGATAGTTGGAAAGATTATTTTCATTTGAATGTTTTCGGAGTGTGCGCATTAAATGCGGAATTTATGAAGCTCTTTGCGAGTATCCCGAAATTAGTGCTGAATATAACATCAAAAGTTGGCATTGAACCATTCCCGAGCATGGCAGAATATGGTTCTGGTAAAGCTGCTCGAGAAATGTACTTCAAAGTGCTGGCTTTGGAGGAAAAAGACACTGTTGTGCTGAACTATTCACCAGGACCTGTCGACACGGATATGACCATCATCTTACAAGAGAAATCCATGAGCGAAGAGTTGAGGGAAGGTTTCCGGAGTTCAAGGGAACAAAACACAATTCTTACAACACAACTTACAACTGCTAAATGTTTGGCAGTTTTAAAAGAATTCAAATTCAAATCTGGAGATCACGTTGACTATTATGATTAAATGTTCAAAACTATATAAGATTTTACTCATCAAACAAATATTATGTTCTTAAACAATGTCACAAAATAATATTAAATTATTGTATTATACATTATGTAAAGGGATTTTCCTACGGTGCTTATAGTTAGGTTACTTATTTAAATAAAAGTATTTTTGTTGTTGTTTTTAATTTAGAAAAAATATGTGTTTTATCTTTCATAGTAACGTAGGTACTCTTATCTGTAGCCCATGAGATCTACATATAGTAATAAAAATAATGTTTTATTATATATGAAACAAATTAAATTGGCCATAAATGTCTCCGTTTAAATAACACTAAACAATAAGGTCAAAGAGTTCAAAATATAGTACCTACTGCAAATATTGTTATCAAAAAAACTTTATAAATTCAAAGCTTTTGTCTGATAAGGAGCATCTGTAAAATGATCGGTCATTAGTTTTTTTTTAATTGCGATTATAGGTTATTCGTACTATTAGGCAAGTTATTCGTTCGTGCAAAAAAAATTGAGATAACAATCAAACATGGAACCATTTCGTAACCGATTTTAATATTCTAATCAAATGTTGGATTGGAAAGATGACTGAATTACCGAAGATGGATGTGTCCATGTCGTCACATTTTATAACATATATTTTTACTTGCGATTATAGAAGTCACCCATATTGCGGTTGTCGATTGATAGTTGATAATTGATAAAACTTAAATTTGATTTTTTATTAATCAATGCATGAAATGTTTGACCATTGAATATTAATCTGGCAGTTGTTAATAGAAAGACAATTGAAAATTGTCAATAAAAATTTGCAAAGTTTATTAATTAAGGGCGTTTTTAAGTACGAAATTTCAGTATTTATCAACTATCAATTAACAATCGCATTATCGGTGACTATAAGCATAACTGATTATAAGTCAAGCTATGCATTTGTAAAAAACGGTTCGTTTGAGTTAACAATCAAACACGATATTACGATGGAAGCGAAGTCGAAAAAAGTGGGTCTGGAAATTAAACTTAATACGAGTAATAAGGCGTTAAAGGCCATTCTAATAATTTATGTAGTATATCCCAGAAAATAGTCTTATTGTGAATTTACATGTCTCTGCACCTGCAGAACTGCAGAAAACTAAAGGGAGAAAGAAGAAACGAAATGAAAAACTTTGCTTGTTTGATAGAGAGGTAAGACGAAAGTGCAGAGATCTTTATACATAAACTAGCTAACCCGGCGAACTTCGTTTCGCCTTCAAAAGTCAAAAGTCTAGTATGTTTTTTGAAAGAATTAAAATACTTTGGAATGAAATTGATTACAATAAATTTCATTAGCATGAATAATAATATTTCACAAATTTTATGTTAGTGTAACGCTTTGATATAAACAAATGTTGTTTGTTTTATTGTCTGCTGCGTAAACAAACGATGCAAATGGCTTTAAGATATGCAAACACGCTACGTATATTTGTTTATGAGAAAATGAAGCAAATTCTAGATTAAAGCCAGGCATTTGCTTGTTTTCATGTCGAAAGAAAGACTGAATGCGCTTAATATCGAATGTCAAGCTGGTCGGTAGCATCGGTAAAATTTATTAGCACTTTATTGCCTTTGAACTAAGCATTGATTATGATTCCTTTGATGACGTTGTTCATTATTTTCTCCATCACTGTCAACTGGGTCCCTTTTCACAATTTTGGTTGGTTTAGATAGCGCAACATTATAATGACAGAGCTGACTTAAGTTTCAATTTGGAAATTATGAGGTGGTAGACATATCCAAAAAATTCAAAAATTACTCCGAAAATATTTTCTTCATTTTCTTTGGTATTCGAGATTTTGTGATTGCATATTATGTCATAGTCCTACACTGTGCTTTGTGCATTGAGAGACCTTCCTAATTTACTCAACAGGCTGCCACACATGACGAGACACATGTCTTCAATCAACAGCAGTGCCTCGTTGAAGATTTCACATTTTAAGTTCGGCATTTTTGATGTTGTGAACTGTATCTAAAATATCGTCGACCAAGTCCTCCTTGTATTTATATCAAAAATTAAGTGTGTTAGATGGAAAACATGTGAAGATGATAATAGCGAACAATGTTCCAATTTGAGTCGCAGGCGCAGAAAATGTTGAATCGCTTGTCGTTGGCAAGCGAATTCATATATAAAATAAAATCTAAAAAGCAATTACTAAAAATTAATTTCTTAGCCAAGTTTAATATTGTTTGTTCACAGAAAATAACACATATATTATAAAGAAAGATATCTTAAGGGAGCAATATCAGAAAAGATGATTTTATATGAAAACTAGGTGTTACCCGGCGCGTTGCTGCCGCAGAAACAATTAAGGGAGAAAACATTGATGTCGAAAAAGTAAATTTTCAACATTTTGCCAAAAGCTTTTTAGCTCATATATAAGAGTTTTCAAAAAAGCTACCTGAGCGCCATCTTTGGGATAATTTACTTCATAAGTTACTCCCTACAACAACAGCTATTTGTCAGTGAAAGTCCCGATAAAATCGGTCCAGTAGTTTCTGATCGGTTCATATATAACTATATGCTAAAAAAAGCGACCCGAGTGCCACCTAGGGAGCCCCAGCGCTATCTAGAGGGTAATTAAAATAACCTAAGTCACTCTTTACAACATCAGCTATCTCTAAGTGGCAAGTCCCGTCAAAATCTTTTAAGCATAGTTTCTAACCGGGCATAAAAACGATTTTTCTAGAAAATAAGCGACCTGTTATGTTTTATCTAGGTTCGTTTTATTAAATAAAACATATTTCCATTTTAATACAATTCACTTTACGTCTTTCACTTTTAATTCCACTTAATATTTCAAAACACTCTTTATTTCCTTTTTACTTTCTTTATTTTAAATTCAAACTTTATCACTTTCAAATTACCGACTTGTACACGACTAATTTCAAATTCAAAACTGACTCTTGCCGCATGGTGCGCTCGTATTTGTAGTGGCTGCATCATTCAGCACTCCGCTTTAGAATCTTCTAGTACAGTGCCAGTCAGAGCCTTCTGTATCTTTCTATTCCATTGACGTACTAGATATTTCATACAAACGGTAAAAAAAAAAGTTAATCCAGCTAAAAGCGGCCAAAATGCGCCATCATCATTTAGTGTTAAATACGTGTACTAATTTCGCCTTTAAACTTAAAATGAAACGATGACATATTCATATGCAAGTAACTCAATGCCATGTAGAGTGGATTTTTTTTGTAAAATAAAGCTAGTTTCCACCAAAATATATTAAAATTAAATAATTAATTAAAACAAACAAAGCACTGCTACGCAGATACCCTGCTAATAGTTGATGGCGCCCCTAGTTATGTTGGAACACCCGTGAAGTTGGCTACTGGCGGTCCATATCTAATACGTCAATGTTCTAGTCTATGGTCTTTCGTTAAAAAAATGTCACTTTAAGTTGGAATCACAATGGTGAGTTTACTCATCGTAAAACAAAAAAAAATAAACGGATAACATCTAAAGCCGAACACTGCCGCGCACGAACATGATTACCCGCAAGCCAATTTCGATGGAATTTTGTGCGCGGCAAGCGTTTGGCTCGCGAGCAATTGGGACGGTGTTGAATGCTTTTCTATGTTCGTATTTAAGAAAACAGAACAGAGACTCAGACTGTTGAAAACAAAAAAAAAGTCTGTTCTCGTTAATATCAGTTTATGAATTGATATTCTGTGTTCCAGGCAGACGGCAACGCCATTGCCCACATATTTTATTATATTTTATTATATTTTATTTTTGTAATAATAATAAATAAATAAATTTAATCTAATCTAATCTATTCTGTGTTCGTTTGGTTCCCAAAGCAAAGTTAAATAACAAAAAATAATAAATATTCAATACTGAAATTGCTCTAGCTATTTTAAATAACATGGTACTATAAACATTTTTGAAAAAATGTTTTTGTTAAGTCTTAAATAATTTAAAAAAAAAACTAATTATCTGAATTTAATATTTCCAAAACCTGTTGATGGATTTTTATGAAATTTAAGGTCTTATAAATTAAGCCCAAAAAACTTGTATACATAGGTACTGACTTTAAAAAAATATATTTTCGAAAAACTATTTTAAAAAAAATTATTTTTTCGAAAACCCGCTTCAACGTTTTTGAAAAAAAAAAATTCATTAACTCATAATTAATAAAGGAATTCGTTTGCATACTTTGATTTTGGTTTGAATCTTTATAAGACATGGATTTATGACTTTTAATAAAATTTCATACGATTTTTTCGTATATTCCCTTTGTACTTTTAATACTCAGGTAACTTGCCACAAGAGCAAGGTTGTGCTACCCAGTCGTGCGTTTTATTTTTAATATTTTTTTAACAGTAATAAATATTGACCAACAAAAATTCTTAAATTTAGTTTATATTGCATATTGCAAGCTTGCGTCGTGAGTACTTCAAGAAAAAATCAAATTTTATTAAAAACAAAGCTTTCTAATATTCGCTATGTGCGTATTGCTCCTCTATCATAGACACACTTACAGCCAGCGCTTTCAGTGCTCAAAAATAAAATTTATTGTGAACAAAAAACAACAAATTTCCTTAGAAAAACAGTCGTTTTTAGAGACGAAAATTAAGTTTTGTATGACAAACTATTTTTTGTATCTTCTCGAAAATCAGCTGTCAATTGAAAGGATTGTAAGTATTCGCTTCTAATAAAATAATTAAGCAACTCATGGTGCGTCAAAAAGCAGATATCGAATTAAAAACGACTCGCTTCGTATTCCTTAATCGGAGGCCAGTGAATGATAATGGTTCGCGAGATAATAGTTAAAATCCATTAACGGCGAAGTCCCTATTTAGAGGTACCATATGACCTAATATACCTACAGAGCTTGTTAAGGGCTGAAGTTGTCACAAATTATGTGTAGTTAAAGAATGGTCATACAACTATACAATGCATAGTTTAGCAATAATTATGAGACAAATTCCGAATATAGTCAGAAAATCTTGCAATTTCCACCCTCTTTCAGTTAGAAGCGGCGCGGCAGCGGTTGTCCGAAACTGCAAAATCAAGTACATACGGGACTATACCAAACAATATCCTAAAGTCAAACTTAATGCTTTATTTTTGTGACCTTCAATGTATAAATCAAAATAAAATGCACTAGGTCGCACGAACTTGCTCTTGTTGCAAATAACGGGAATAAAAAAATGTTATGCCAACGGTATATTATGAACAAATGAAAAAGGTTACAATACATCATTACGTTGAACGGTTGATTACGCATAGAACGACAAATATAAAATCATGCTTTTTATGTGTTTTTGTAAATGGTTTACATTCAGAAGGTTCAACAAATCATGCTCTTCTTCAAATGCCTCTTTAGTCCCTCGTATTAGTTGAGTAGGCCACATCAAAATCCAATCTAGCATACCGGACCCTCTATTCGCTAATTCTGTGTGACTCAGACTTTTTGAAGAATTTACTTTAAATTCAGAACATTTTAGCTAAGTTCCTCTAACAACAGTCGGCTAGTATGTTATTATTTTATGTTTTTCTTTCCTTAAAAATTGCTTACAAAATTGTAGGCACAATAGAAAACGATAAAGGATTTACTAAACAATAAAATTCAAAGATTGTTTAACTTATTAAATTTATTGATTAAAACAACAAAACATTTTTACAGCAATCTCAAAAGAAATCTGATGCATTCAATCTTTTCGTTGGAATCTTCAAGAGATCATCAGTTAAATCGGGCACACTAGCAACCCCAGATTTCGGAATCGCCACTGAAGGGGTTTTTCTTCTATGCGCTGCCATCGTTAATGGAGTTGTTTTTAGTTTGTGTTTTCCAAAAGCTGGTGTTCTTAATGGACTTGGAGTTCGTAGTCCTAATTTAGATGTTGCCAAACGCCTGGCTGCTGGAGACATAGAAGCAAGTCGATCCATCGATGATCGAATAAATGGAGAACCTATATTCTTTCTCGCAGTGTCCATTGCTCTTTGCTTTTGTGCTCGCATTTTCTCGCCGACTTTTTCTGCCAGAGCAAGAGCAATTGTTTCTCTTCGGGAATTTTCATTGATGCGAAACGATGGACCATTATTTGATCTAACTGGTGTATCGCTGCCATCTAAACGAAATGGTGTTCCTTCAATTTCACCCCAAGTCATGAGCGGACTAAAAGCTTCGCCGGGTCGGGGGGAAGGTGTCTTAACCAAATCAAAACCACCAACACTTGGGACATTTTTTAAATTCATAACATTTCCATCGACGCCAACTTTTCCATTTACCATTTGTGATTGAGATTTGATAATTTCCGACATGGTTTCCTTGTTTCGGGATTCATTGAAGGGATTCATCGAGAGACGAGTATTGCTGTGGGAAATCACTTGCCGTCTGTTGATGCTTTCGATTTTCTCCTCTTCCGTGAGTTCAACTCCTTCGGGGATGTACATTATGTAGTTTCTGTTCCGATACGACCACGTTTCTATCTGTAATGGAAATTGTTGTGGATACCCACGATTTTTTTTTCATAAATTAGTTAAAATTTACCGCTTTTTGTGGATCGGCTTCACTAAACTGTGTCTCGATACTGGGCAAGGTTAGCGCTCTAGCTAGCTTCTCAGCTGAAAGGAACTCTTGGTTATAGAGGACAGAAAACTTTTCACGCAGCTTTTCGTCTGCATTTTCGATGATTTCTTGGAAGCTATAGTTATCTTCGCTGGTGTACGCTTGCAAAAACGAATCAAGCGAATGCGACGTCGACAATGATTTTGGCTCGCTTGATTTGGATGATGTTGATTTGGGTGTGTCACTACCAGAAGCGGGTTGACTTTTAGGGGTAATTCCAGTTGCATTAAGTTGTGGAGTTTCAAATGTAGCAGGTGTCATTGCTGTAAGACAACATTTATTGTAATTGTATTGTCAATTTCTTAATATTAACTTACATCTGCTTCGTTCGGAATATTGATTTCCACTATATTTGGAACGAATTTCACGCATTTTAACGTGATCATTTTTTTCCAAGGCATCTAGGTAATCATTTTGTGCTCGTAGTTTATCCAAATCGGGAAAGAAATCTCGTTGAATTATTTTAGAAAGTTCCTGTAAATGAAGTCTGTTGTTATATTGTTTTTAATCGTTTTCATTATCTTACCTCAATGTATTTTTCTTCGGTAAGTATTTTTGGTTTATTCCTCTTCTTTGGAATGATGGGTTTCTTGAATTCAACTAGGCTGTTGGATAAGGTTTTCATATTTTCAATTGCTTTACTGCCAGGCGATTCATCCATGATTATTAATTAATTTTATTTATTTATATTTGAAAAAAAAGAGAATTGTTTGTACGTTTGGTGTATTTTCCGTTCTTAAAACAGCTGTCGCAATGACATTCTATTGACAGCAGCTGTCATTTTTGTTTTCTCCCAAAGTGATGCCAAGTTTATTAATCTTTGTCACATTTATTACCGATTGTGTTTAACCGATTTGCAATTTAAGGCCGAACTTACATGAAGCTCTTTTATTCTAGCAATTTTGAATGAGTCAAGTTGTATCAAACTTTTGAAACCTCGGATAAATAAATTTGTATATACAATTTAAATGCAATGTCTAATTTGTATTCAAAAATAATATACAATTTAAATGTTGATAAATAAGAAACAGATCCAGGAGGTTTCAAAAGTTTGGTACAACTTGACACATTAAAAACTGCTCAAATAAAAGAGTATCATGTATTTTATTGTTTATCGACATTTAAATTCTATATTTATTTTGAATACAAATTAAGAATTGCATATTAATAGCCCTGTTCATAAGGTGGCAAAGTACTAATGAGTACTTTACTAGCGATTCTAAATGGAACGCTTCACTAGTAGCAAGGTACTACTGATTTGTATAATAGTGTATGGATGTACTAGATTACTACATATGAGTACTTTGCCACCTAAAAGGAACAGGGCTAATTGTACGAGTTAAAGCTGGCTATACAAATGATGGGGCTAACGGAAAACGAAAAAAGATTTATTTTCGTTTGTCGTTTGATTGCTACGTTAGTAAATTATATTGAAAAGGCACTAATGGCCAGTTTCTCCAAACACTTTTAAATATTTTATTGGGTTGTTAAATCTTAGAATGGCATTTTTTAATTATGATATGATCTCCTCTCGCTTGTGCTCTCAAAACGGTAAAGATATTTATGTCCAATTGCACCAAAATACACTTAAAAGCATTTTAGTTAACGGAGCTATACAATTTTTTGGCATTTTAACTTACAATGGGTTGCACACAGAGGTTATTTCTTTAAAAATGAGGAAACTTGGTGCCAACCCCGGATTTGTATTCACCAAGAATGTAACTTTATGATACTTTCCATTGGTAAATACAGATTTCAATTAATAAACTGATTTATATTCTAGCAAATGGAACGTGATTTCAAATTGATTTATTATTGCCATTGTGTTAAACGTAATTTCTTGTCTGTGAATAGGGAGTTTTACCATCTTGTCAAAAATTATGACAGCTCACATTATGATGAAGACAGATTGAAATATGTATCGCGCTTTTTTCAAACTGTCAAACTCAAGATCTTGCAGAAAACAATTTGGAAATAATTTTTAAATGCGGTATTCTTTTTTGTGTGAAATTTGTGATTTCCGTAGCTTAAAAATTTATTTTAATAAGCAAAACCAACAATTTTCACAATTTTCGCGCTTTTGTTTTCAATTAATTTTTCAACAATGATAAAAAAAAAATCAGCTGTTCGTCATACTGCTGTTTTTGGCAATTCTGTGAGAACGAGAAAGAGATATTTCGTTGTTACCTAAAAAGCCCTATCTATGAACAACATGGCCGTCAAATTTGAATTTTTCTAAAGATCTTCAAAAATTAAAAAATCTATTTAAAACTGTTACATTTTTTGATGATTTCTTCAATCCATTATCGTAATGTCAGCTTTTATTGTTATATCATTTTTTTGCCCTCATTTTGGGCGATATAAAAACATTTCCTCATTTGGGCTTTGTGGCATTTCAAAAATAATTCGGGCGTTGTCGCTTTTTTTGTAATTTCTGTCGCTTCTGAGCTTTAAATTTTCAAGATTTTTTTGGTTTTTGGGTGCTATGACAATTTGAGATTTGGGCGATAAGACCTTACACCGAGTTCAATAGCAGGGAAGCGAGCAGAGAAGTTTTCAAATTTCAATTTTAAATTAAAACTGAATTTTTGTTTTGTTTATGTTTTTTTTTTTTAATGATAAGTACTCCAGTTTTTTTTCATTAAGTTGTACAAGCATGTAGGTACAGAGTAATTCACGTAAGGTGTGCCAAAAAATTAGAGCGAGTAGGTTGGGTCGAGTCAAGAAAAAAAATCGTATGGAAGGGTAGTCTTTCTTGCGCCATTTAGGCGGAGGGCCAATTTTATAGAAAAAATGACTTAACAGAGAAACAAAATTATTACAAAACAACGGTACATTCTACAATGCCTTTTTGGAAATCCAAAAATCCATTTTTTTGGTTTTAGTGAATAGTTTTTGAAAAAATAATTTCCAGACTTATGGCCAGTTTCTCCAAACACTTTTAAATATTTATTGGGTTGTTAAATCTTAAAATGACATTTTTCAATTTCACCAACCACTTTCAGTTTTAAAAGAGCCAATAAACTAAAGTCCCATTTCGTTCCAGATAAATTTTAAAGGCGTCTTAAAAATGCAAGACAAAGAGAACGTTGAAATTTTTCGATTGATATGCTCTCCTCTCGCTTGCTCTAATGAAAGAGAGTCATGAGTGGTGAATAAAAATACGGGGTTTGCATCAAGTTTCCTCATTTTTAAAAACTCACCTCCCTATGTTGGTGCAAACCATTTTAAGCTAAAATGCCAATAAATTTTATTACTCCGTTAACTAAAATGCTCTTAGGTGTATTTTGGTGAAACTGGGCATTAAAATTAAAAAAAATAGTTTAAAACCAGATGCCGAAGTGTCTTGTACTTTTAAGAAAATTAAAAATAACTTACAAATCACAAAAGTGACAATATTACACAAATTAACATCAAATTGAGTTATTTTTTTTTAAATAGAAAAATTCTATAATTCATTAACTACATTTTAATATCAATTTACACCAACATTATTGGATATCTTGCCTTAAAATTGAAAAAGAATATTTTCAATGATGCGTTTTAATGATAGCTATAACTGGGCCTAGATTATTTTATTATGCGGTGGTCGCGAGAATGTCGCTTACTAAAAAAGTTTTAAAAACACTGGAATAGATATTTGAATATGTTTAAAACATTTCCATACAATTCTTACATTCTTATGATGAATGGATAATATTCACTCTAAAACAGTGATGTAATTTTAAATGTATTTTATTTTGTATACCTAGTAAGATCAAACCGAAAATTAAAAAGAACTATAACTTCTCACTTATTTCCGGCAGGTAATAGTTATGAATTTTTTTTTTTAAATAAAAAAAAAATAATGTACCTTTACTATGCCTACCATATTAAGGCGTTTTCAAAAACATTTCCTTTTAAATGTTGCTGCCCAAACACAAATAAAGATTTAAGTTTTGAATATTCCTTCGAACTAGAGTGATGTCTAAAATTATTCTTCCATGTATGCTCTTGAAAATTAAAAAGGTACATTGTTTTTATAAACAAAACATTGCATGATGTAAACTGCACATCCAACAATTAAACTCAAATGCCGCTCTTGTAAAAAAAATCATAAAAAATACTATGGTTTCGAATTCTTCGTATCCACTTGAAAATGTTTCAGTTTTTGACATAAAATGTACACAACACGATTTTAAAAAACCCCTTTTTTCATGTCTAGCATTGAGTCTAAAATGCAAAGCAACCAAAAATACATGTCATTGCATACTGGCATGCCGATTACTGCGAGAAGATCATCACATTTCAGTTACAAGGACCTCACACGCTTATTAAAATACACGGAACAGTCAATCGCTAGATACTTTTGGTTGCATCAGCATCAGTATACAATTTGGGCAATAATTGAATGGCGTGTGCGCCACAGGGTGCCACCATCGATAATGTAAAGTACGGCAATTCGACTCCAGTGACAAATGACTCCATAAGTAAACAAATCTGTTTACACTCCCGCTACAGATACGCGTTCACTTTCGGCAAATACTCGAAAGAAATCGTACCTATAGAGACAGCAACGACGACGAGGGATGATGAGGGATTCGAAATCGGCATCAAGGAAGCTATAAATAATTAATTTTGTTTTGGTTGTGACTGTTTCAAGTGATTGTGCGGCAGTGATTTATTGCAAACAAAAATATTTGAGCGAAATTTGTTTAATTGTTTTTTCCTCCGATAATGTAGTTACAGAGGACGAAAACGATCAAATCCTAAAAAAATAGCTTACTTTATGTGTACAAAAAAAATAAGTAAAACTACGTTAGACATGAGGGATTTTCGAGGTTCGACAGCATGACGTTGTAAGTGTCAGATGATCTGAAAGTGTCAATCATAGTGAAGGACATCTTGGTGGTCGCACTTCACTGAATTAATGTTATTTGACACTAGAACCATTTTAGTCATGTTGCCGAAGAGACTTATGACATGAAAGGTTAACCTATATTATAGTTGTTTCGTCAGTTAAGACTGGAGAGATTTGTTACGAAATGCGCCTTATTTTCTAAGAACCAAATACCTTCAAAAAATTAAAAAAACTAAACACGTTGTTTTAGAAATGCGTGGAGTTACAAACATTTTTGTTAAAACAACCCATTTGCAAATTGAGAAAATATAATTTTTCTTCCACTGTTTAGGTCTTTGGTAACCGCTTAAAAGTTTGGTGTGAGAATCATTAACCATATAAACTCGATGTCCACCATGTTTTTCCAGAACTTAGTCTGGCTCAATCACTTTTTCCCTTTTGTAGTTTGGTTCTACTGTTGCAAAGTATAGTCTGGGAAAGTTTTCATTTGAAAGTCATTCGCTATATTATCGCCACCTATAAAGAAATTCGTCGTCATCCAAATGAATTTGGCCTTAAGAAAATACTTTCATATGATGAAATTTTTCGAAATTTCAAATGTAATGTTTTCGACACTGGCGTTGGTGATATCCAGTCGCAAAACTCTAGGACTCACTTGCTCGCATTTGTTAAAGCTTAAACTTGTTATGGTGTCGCTATACTCAGTTTGGTGATACATATTACCTTAGATGTGATTGATCCCTAAGTAGTTTCCTACGAAAAGCGGGAATGTATTCTCAGCATCCTAGCACAGGGATTATGGAACAAATTCGTTACCAGTATGCTTACTATGTCGATATGAGCGCTGCTGCCATCCGCTATCATCTCTTTTTCAGCACCGACCTCAGTTTTAAGTATTCCAGACTGAGCTTATGAAAGATCACTGTTTTCCAAACTGTTAGTGACACCGTTGATTTTCTTACGTTAAATTCATCGGGTGCAGCCCATCCTGGCTCATCCAAGACTCCAGCCGAATTATACCTACAGCAATGCATTATGCGAACATCTTTAACAATTTGAATGTTGTTTTTGCGAACATCTTTAACAATTTGACTGAATTTCTTAAAACTTTGTGTTTAGTATTTTTTGGTGATTCTCTAGGGGTTAAAATCAAATTTTTGTTTTAGCCCGGCTATAACGAATACCCCCCAAATAAAGGTTTAAGATTTTGATAAAACTTTGTGAACGTTATAACTTTAGTGCTCTTTAGGTATCAAACAGCAATTTATCAGGATTTTGAATAAAAATGAATATAACGAAGATTTGGAACTAATAACATCTTTACCTTAACATTTTTCATAAAGTTCATAGTTTTCAAGTTTTCAAAATTTTCTTTAAAATTGGGAAAAACCAAGCTGGATTCAGTCAGACAGAATTGGTTTGTGGCAATTTTTAAGAAGTATTTTTTTTTTTAATCTAAAACTTAAATAATATAATTTTTAAATTTTTTTTAATTTTTTGATTATTAAAGTTTTTGGTTTGAGTGTTAAAGTGAAATAACTTTCTTACCTAAGTATTTTTGATAAAACAGTAAATCAGTTGAAAATATGGGACAACTTCAGTTCCCGGTGCCCCCAACAGTTGAGATTGGTAAGGGGGCATGCTGCCCCCTGGCAATTCCCCTGCCTGGCCCACTATAGGACTTGTGGTGGGTGCGAGTTTGTGTGGTTTCGAATTGGGGCGGTTGCAAGTTTGGATGTGCAATATTGTGTGCGTTTTGTATGAAAAGTGTAACTTCACCCAAAATAGTGAACTATTTTCCCACAAAAAAGTAATATTATTTCCCACTAGTGGTAAAGTAATTTCCCATGCGAAATCATTGTTGTCAATTGGTGCGTTTATGTACCAGTTGATAAAATGATAACTAACAATTTGTTTATGATATTGGGAGAGGTTAAACACGGAAACAACAGCAGTTTATCGAAATCGAAAGGCGATTTTAAGATGTGCTTCCAGTTTTTGTGATACTGCCAATATTCAAACAGGAAGGCGGTGTTTATGCAAGCATTTCAACAGGTGCAGGGAAAGTACTCCACTTCCAAATTTATTCCACTTTAAGTGGGAATCTGCTCCACTTTTCAATGTGGAGTTGATTTCCACTTGTAGTGAGATTGTATTCCACTTGAAACTGTTTGGTATTCTTTCCCACCTCAATGCAGAAAAATGTTACTATAAATGCATACAAAAAACAATGGCTCTACTTTAATTCCCGGTAGTATAACTACCGGGAGAATCTTCCAAAGAAACACTACTACAACACTGAAAATTGCCAACTTAATGGAAACTTAATCACTGCTTACATCAAACTTTTTAGAACACAAAATGTTCGAAATGACATTTCATGTCAATATGGTCAGGTAGAATATTAATCCCAATAGGGCTTTTTAGGTAACAACGATATATCTCTTTCTCGTTCTCACAGAATTGTCAAAAACAGCAGTATACAGTATGAATTTGTTTTATCATTGTTGACAAATTGATTACATATTTCAATTTGTCATCTGTATAGTGTGAGCTGTCATTTTTTCTTTTGACAAGATGGTAAAATTCCCTATCGGTAAATGCACCTTTTGGGTTTAAATAAGAAAAAACAATAATATTTTAAAGTTACAATATTGTAAAATTCTGAAGAACTAACATATATATTTCTGTGTGTCGTGCTTGTCCTATGTGGTCTTCCATTGGAAACTTCAGATATATCTCTGAGATTTCAGATTTTTGTTGCCGAATGAAACGCAAATTTTGTTTAGTTGTGTGTTTTATTTTATGTTTGCTCATTTTTAAATTGGCAAGAAGGAGACAAACTGAGGCAGCGCACTAACTTGACAAGTTGACAGCCTCACTATTTGTTGTCAATCTAATGAAAATAAACCAACAAATTCGTGTTATTTAAATTTTTTCGGGAATGTGTAGGGGGGGAGGGTCCCATGTACTCGCAATAAAATATCCCCGGTGATTGGAGTGCCGCGGGGGCTGGAGGCATCTTCGAGATATGACTGTTGTCGGAAGTCTTTTCTTGTGGGCAAAATATAAGTTTTTTTTTTAATGAATTAATAATTTCATACGAAATAACATTTAAATATTTATTTAGGTCAAAATTAATAACATAAGTAATAACAATAAGTAATTTGATTATGTTCGGAATCGAAGAGCTTCTTTATTGCTGGTCTGAGTTTTGCGTCAATTTCACCTAAAATGTCTATGAAACCTTCTTTGGATAAGCGAAAGTATTTTAAAAAACTGAAAAATTTAAACCAAATGTGTAGGTATACAGCAAGTAAAAACCTATACATTCTGCAAATATTAAATTGTTTCTTCTAGTTCCAGAGGATTAGAGGTATTTTTAAATATGTCTTCTTTTTCTATGTCTATGTCACTATCGGTAAACCATAACTCGATTCCACTCATTTTAAAATGTTCTTAATTTATCTTAATTTATATTAAAAAAAGAAAACCAAAAAAAAAGCAAATAATGATTTCAAAATCTAACACATCAAAACAGCTGTCAAATTTAAAAGAAATCTTAACAACATGAAGGTCTATTCACAACAGAACATTGTTCGATCGATTGTGTTACACAATACCAAACATGAAAACCAATCGAAACGATCGATAAATTTTAATTCGATTGTTAATCGACAACCGCAATCGGGGCCTTAGTTTGAATGGACTACTAGAGGTAATCTAGATTTGATTTTCTTCACCAACGAAAGTTCAAAGTTCAATTAAAAAAACACTTTTTGCGAACAGTGAAAAACCACATTAGATACTATCCCCCAATAATTCCTATAATATAATGTAAGGTATTTGTTTTATCACCCAGAATTCAGAAACAGAGTCGTCCTTCAAGATTCAGGCGATCAAAATTGTTCTTAATGTGAAACACTCATTCAAACTAATTATGTCAGCAATCCAATACATCGTTGCCAGTTGTTTCACTAAAACAATGAATTACAATCTCATATTGTTGTCGTCAACCAAAAACTAGAAAACTAGCAATTTTATTAGCCATCAAACATACCTATACTCATATTAAAGATAAACTGAGTGACATCGCTTACATTGAATAATACCATATAGTTTGTATAAGCAACATTAATATTTAAATCCCCTCAACCTCCGTTTGGTTTGGGAATGCAAAATGCACTTCTCCTCTATTATCCTACTGGTGACGGTGATGGTGAGGCATTCTAAAGTGCACACTTTGAACTAAAATCATAAACGGCATCGAGGCATAAACGCTTTCACAAATCTGTTAACAGTCGGCAATATTATTCCCATAATTTCTGATGTTATTTTTTAGTTGCTTCTGTTTTTGAGTTCATAATTTTCTGCTCTATTTTAAAATCTTCAAAAACCGACACGATATGTTGTTCTTCGGTGGGTAAAGTGTCCCACAGAAAGCATAATAATACTACTACTTGGGCAGGGCCTTGTGGTGTTTTTGAATCATTGGCCATGTTGAGGCAGTAAGTGTGCGCGTTTCTTCGCGCGCAGAAGTTGTCATCACTAACATTAATTCTTATAAAATTTCATCACTTCTCTTAAGAACGGGATAGTATAGCATTAAATATATGGCACCGATTTTTATTGCCTTTGACTTCCTATATGTGCTCAATTTCCGATGGTGGGCATTAATAAAAGAGTGTTGCACTTTGTTTCTAAAGAATGACGAATAAAAAGGGTGTAGGTATATGTTCAAGATTATTAGATTTACCTAAATAATAATGAATGCGGAACAAAAATTGTATTTTTGAAATTTGAATATGTGGCAATATATAAGATTTCAAAAATTGAGTAGTTTTACTTGTGTGTTTTTTATATTTTTTAAATAATAAGATTTTTTGTTTTAAGCATTCATAAACTGATTTCAAAACTTTATTTTCTTTAAGGGAATTTAATGCACTATACCACCCTTTAATACATTTTTTCAGATTAAAACTTTAAGGAAACATTTGAGGAAAAAACTTTTGTTGTTAATTTTTTTTCTTTGCAATGCATGTAGCTTGGAAACGGTTTGGAAATGAAAAGAAGGCATCAGCAACAAAAGTTATAAAATGTAATGGTCTTTAATATATCTAACGATGGAGGATCTTCGTACCCCTCCCCCTACGGCTCACCTCCCAATTGTCATACTGACCAAATTTCTGAAGGAATCACTCAGGTTTCTGCTCATTCACTCTACAACCCCTTGATTGATTATTACCTTATATGTGAATATATTTTTCACTTGTAAAATCATGATATTTCATTTTTCAAATTCCTTTATTTTGGTCTTATGCATTCAACAACCCAATTTCGAGAGTTAGCTTCTTCTTTGATTAAAAATATGTCTTTAATTTAATCTTAGAGAATTTTTCACTACGACGGACTATTTCCGTGATATAAACGTACATCTCAAAAAGGGGAACTTAATACCCCTTTTCCTCCTCCGGCTCACATCCCAGACGTCAGGACTTTTAGTATATTGACTAATTAAACAGCCTGAACAATATTCCGAAGGAATGGATTAGGTCCCTGTTCATGCACTCTATACAACCCCTTTATTGACTGGACTATTTAGAAACATTGAGTTCTAAATTGTTCATTGATTCTACGTCATTGATTGACAGGATGAAAATGATGGGACCAAGATCACTTCCTTGAGGAACCCTTGATTTCACAATGAATGGATCTGATAATTAAGATCTAAACAATACCCGATATGTACGATTTAATAAATAAGAGTCAATCCATTGAACGAAACCAAAAGGAAATCCCAGAGCATTAAGTTTAAACGAAATAATTTTATGTGAGATATTATCAAACGCCTTGCTAAAATCCGTGGCGATAACATTTGGCAATAGTTAGTGACATCTGACTTACAACCCATTTTGTGAATTGAAATGATGCAAGAATCCTTCCACATTGATAGGAAAATACCTAAGGAAAAAGATTTTTGGAAAAGATAAGCATGAGGCTGGGCCAAATTTTTTGCGCATTTCTTTAAAACAATTGCTGCGGCAAACCACCTGGGCCTGAAAAGAAATCATCCTTAAACCTTAAGTTGGTTAATTGTGTGGACCATATCATCGACATTAATGTAGTAACTGATATTTATGATGTTTGATTACAAGTATTCAAATAATTGAAATAGTAAGCATCAGGCTCGAAAATATTATCGAAAAAGACAACTAACAAATCAGTCACACGAAATTTTATCAAAATCGATTGTATTTTTTTCGAGAAAAATGGAATTATCTGTTTCGCTTATATGGGAGGTACAGTTATTTTTAGACCTAGGCTGAATTATTATTATTATAACTTTTAAAGTCAGAATCATCAAGCCGTATTCATAAAAACGAAGGATATCCTAACAAGTATAAGGTAGGAGTATAAGGTATAATTTCTTCCTTTTGGTATTCATAATAATTACCTTTTACTTGCAAGGATATCCTCTAAGCGAAACTAAAAGGTACACTATTGTGAGAGCCTTGAATTATATTTTTTACCAGCTTCATTCTCTTCCCTCATGCACTACTCAGTTACATTTCAGTAGTCTGAATGACCACATCAAAGTTTTTTTTTTTTTCAAAAGCTTGACATATTTTTCCGCAGTAGAAGTTGAATTTTTAAATTTATTCGTGAAGATCATTAGCACAAAAATTCTGAATTTTAGATAGACTTGTAAATTTTTCTAAGTTTCATATTTTCGAGTCGAAAATTTTGTTGGTATCGCAAGCAGTGCCCCGTGGCGAAGTATAGTTAGTGTCTCGGACTATCACCGCGGACGGAAGTCTGGGTTCAAGCCCAGCTTCCAGCTTCGATAACATCTAATGGGGCACTGCCTCTTGTGAGGAAGTAACAAATCCTCCAAGAGTATCATTGTCATGAAAATTGCTTCTCACCTTAGTCGTTCGGATTCAACGTAAAATGTGTAGATCCCCTCCAATCCTGTAGAACTAACAACGGCCACAAAAGGATTGGTTGAGAGTTGTAAGAAGCTTGAACATGTTCATACCTTTCTTATTTCCATTCAAATCTTATTCTTTCTTTGCTTTCTAATCGGTTGCTTTCGCAATTATCCTATCAATCGCTGCATTCACAATCCGAGAAATCCAAGAAACCGTTATTGATTGACTAGCACCAAGTTCATTACTGATATCGCTGATATCTTGTATTGTTAAGCTTCGGTTATTTTTGGTGCAGGGAACTAACTTCACGGGAACTAACTTCACATGGGAACTAACTTCACCACTAGTGGGAATTAATTTAAAAACTTACACCCACCCAAACTAACACCCGCGGGGGTTAATTCCATTTGTTTTTGGAATTAACACCCGCGGGCGTTAATTCCATGGGAGTTAATGCACTGCACCTAAAAAAGAACTCATAGTTGGAGTCAACTTGAAAGACTCGGCTTTGAAAGTTGAAAGCAACATAAATTGCCTTTGAAGCCATCAACTTTCAAAGCCAAGAAACCAGGAGAAATTATCCATAGTGATGTGTAGGGACCTGTAGCAGAACCATCTGTTCAAGGAGCAAGACATTTTGTTTCTTTTAAGGATGATTTCAAAGGTTATCGTATTGCGTTTTTCATAAAACACAAATCTGATGTTCTTGATTGTTTCAAGGAGCTGACGCAGATTGTTTCCATTTATTAATTCTACATCTCGTGATTACACACAAATTATTTGAGGACGTCTCACTTGAAGCAGGTGGAGTTTTTGTGAAGTGAGACAGATTGTTTTGCACTTTATAAAAGAAGATAACCTCCATAAATTATTATGATTGCTTCTGTTTGTTTCCTATACCAAGAATTCATTTTCTAGCAATCTGCATTTAGCTTTAATTATGAAAATATTGCGATATTCACTCATCGCCAGTCAAGCACATAATGAACAAAATGGGAAAAAACGTAAATTTGGAATTGTACTCACGCTTCCAATGTTTATGATTTGAAGCCATGAATGAAAGAATACAAGATTACGACCCTTTGGCATTTTCACTTTGTTGTTGTTTCACTTGTGACGTAATTTTCATTTGTGACGTAAGCAACTTGCACTATTTTTCCCTTTGGTTGGGGTAAATTCATAACAAGATTCCACCATTTAATTGTTTTTCTGTTTGTGCTTACGTCACAAGTGAAAAAAACACAACAACAAAAAGATGAAAAAAAACCAAGTGTCGTAATCTTGTATTCTTTCATTCATGCACTCTAACCGTAGCCTAACTTTCGTTAGTCTAGTCCGGTCTCAAATTTCCCATAGTCTAAACAGGCTCAAAGTCCCTCTGGACTCTGGAGAATGCTCCCAGTTTAGAATTTCCGTTTTATTTGTCGAAATTCTCATTTAAGTCTCGATTACAAGATCGAATAATATTGTTTTCTTATCTTAGAATCTTTTGCTGCATCTTTTAATAATTCTATCATTTAAAAAGAAATAGGTAGATTTATAGATTCGATATTTTATTTTTATTGACATCACTTACAAAGAATTTTGTTCTGAACTAATACAATAATTTTTAATTTTTTTTTTCTTTATAAATCTAGACAAACAATTAAAATGAAGATTTATATTATATATACAAACATACATAAAATATAATTTATTTAAAAAAAAAACACACACACAGAATTATGTATGACATTAACATTTATAATACTTTGTGATGTTTTACCACATCAATTTTTATTATTGACAAATATATATCATCAAAGAATAACGCCACTCATTAAGCAAATTTATTATTTTTTTAATTAAACTAAACGACATAGTGAAACGTTAAAAGCCAGGTAATTATGGCAAAAATATATATATTTTTTTTTGTTTTTAAATTTAATTCATGAGTACAAGTTATGTTATTTAAAAAAATTAAAAATAAATATGACAAAAATAATACAAAATATGAGAACGAAAATATAATATCCATATCACCTTGGAACCAAGTCAATGTATCCATTGGGTCGAACCATCTGATGATGAGGACTGCCATAGAAAGTTTGATATGTACTGTAGGGATTCGTCTGACGCATATGACCTGACACTTTGATTTTATCATACGGATTCCCATATCCGTGGCCATGAGACAAATGATGATGATTGTGATGATAGATCGCTCCGAAGTTGCTACTATCGCTGGTGTAGGATTGCCCGATGGTGGAGTATATATTGGTCGCGTTTGTCGCCAGGCTATTCATTTGTGAACTGTTGAGGGTTGCTGTCGAGGCAGCCGCAGCTGCAGATGCTACATCGGTTTTTAAACCATTGCTGCAATGATATCCTAATTCGGGAGAAGTATTATTATGAGCTGTAGTGGTTGCGGGTGGAAGGGGAGCTGTCACTTGTAGTGCATTTTGATGTGTATCTAACTCTGAAATAGATGGAATTGACAGATTTGTGTTTAAGGAAAGTTGTGGAATAAACAAAAAAAAAAAATACATGCATCGTAATTATTTATTACTTACCTAAATTTGAATCTTTTGATGAGAGCTTCAATTGATTTAATTGTTGCTGATGCTGTTGTTGTTGTTGTTGATGATGTTGTTTCATACGGTTATGATTATCATGGTTCATCTGGGTTATACTCATGTTGCTTGATGATCTATAAGAAATAAAAATAAAAATGTTAAATACATATACTGTAGTTCCAACTTGTTTGTTAAATGTGATAGATATTGTATCTACTGTCCTCAAAAGATGGGTTTGAGATGGAAATGATTTTGCAGATATAACATAAATTTATTGAATAAAATATTTGGATAATATTATATATTGGGGGAATTTTTTTGATATACAGTGCTGTCGATATGATAACACGTAGATTCAAAATATATATATATATATATATATACATATGTAATTTCAAGCAGAGTTTTTTATGATCTTTAGTGAAAAAATTGTATTTTGTGTGGAAGCTCACCCTTGTCAACAGTTGACTAGTTCACAACCTTGGCAGACAATACGAAAATTTCCGCTTGATTTAGTTCAACTAACATCATTAGCAAAAAACTAAATGTAAAAAACCATTTCAATAGCTTTCACTTAACAACGCACACTAAAGCATGGTTGAGACTGTAGGTACTACTAGCCAAGGACAAAAATGCTTACGTCATTTCATTACAAAAATAGTAAGCCTTAATATCATCTCCCAACAATAGTGTGATAATTAATCGGGAAGTCTGCCAACCCCTCGGTGGTAGCCGATGTGTTTTTAACACCTTTGATGTTGCGTGGTGCCACACCCACCACTGGAGGCATGGCACACTTCCGTATTATTTATCACACGTGCTGGGAGATGATAATAAGACTTATTATTATCGCTATGAAATGACATTAGTATTTTTGTCGCTGGCTCTATATATATATATAGAAAAAGGTGGTTTTGGTTTTTTTTTAATTTCTTGAGAACGACATAAAATGTTTGCATCCGGTTTTCTTATTTAGACTTAAAATTAATAACAGCATTGAATTTTGAAATTAAAATTAGCACTTAATTACGTAAAATTTTGAAAAAAATTAATTTGAATTTTTTTTTTTCAATTTTTTTTTCAAAATTTTGACTTTGAAAATTAATATTTCAAAAACTATTTCTTAGAATAGATTTATTTAAACACAGAATGAAATAAAAAGTTATTGGCTTTTCAAAAACGTATCGCACAGCATTGTGAATGAAGCCGTTGATTTTAAATAATTTTTTCCCCATTTTAAGTCAGTTTTTTCGAAAATTGCCCCTCCCGGCTAAACGGAGGGGAATAGACCCCCCCTCCCATACGATTTTTTTCTTGTCTCAACGCAACCTACACGCCCTAGCATTTTGTCGCATTGCTCATGACTCACCCTGTATAGTCCATTATTGGTTCTTCGGAGCTGTCGGTGCCAATAATTTTATTTTTTATGTTTGCCTCGATGTTTGCATTAAAAGTTGTATACCTATGCTGACCACCTGTACCGGAATGACCGGTACTGTACCGAAATTTAAAGCTGTGTACCGGTGTACCGAAGAAAAGCTTCGGTACACATAAAAGTACCGAAATCATTGCAAAGCAAGTTGGCATACCGAAAATTAAAACAAAAATCTGAAAGTGGAAGCGTGGGCTAATTAATTGTCCCCATATTTCTTTAGTTTTCTTTGTGTTCGTGATGCACATTAATGCACCTATTTCTACATCTACTACGTTTACATGAACGGATTCAAAGATCGGATTCAATCTGAATCGGTCTAGAAATATGGCGACACCGGATCGAAAGATTATATTTAAATGGGATCGAATTGTCTGTGTGAGTGCAGTATGTGTTCTAAGAATTTATTGTCAAACTATCATTAACTTTGAGTACAGCGACACCAAGTGAAAATAAGCATTATAAAATTATTCCGAGAATTATTCACAAAAACCAACACGCAAAACAAAACAATATTATCGATCTAGGTTTACATGAATGTTTTCGATTCGATCCAGATCGCAAAGTGGATCGAGTAATCTTATTTCGATTCGATCGATGAATGAAACATTCCGTACAATTATTTGGTTAAAATCGTTGGATACATTCTTTGTTTGCCAGGCACTTCAGAGAAAAGTGTTCTCTTTAATAAATGAAATATGGAACACTGATGAGAGCCGATTGAGTATTGCAACGTTGAAGGACCTTCTGTACATCAGGTACAATATAAAAATGTCATGCCTTGAGTTCCTCGAATTCTTAAAAGACCAGCCAAAAATGCTCGAAGAAATAGGGTCTGATGAAAAATATACATTTGAAAAGCGCGACGATAACAATGATGCAAACACATCTACATACATATAAAATATTAAAATAATGTATGTACAATGTACATACATATTTAATCATGTTTTAAAAATAAAACTAAGATTTTTTTAAATTGTTGTTTTGTGTACCGGAATCGGCTTTTTAAAAAGGTGATCTCCCTATGTTTACCTGTATGAGTATATTAAATTTTAATATATTTGGTATTTACTTTATATGTGATATTTGCGATGCATTAAATTTAAAAAAAAATTTGGTGTTGTTTGGTTTTTGTGTTTTGGTGTGTTTATTTATTTATTTATTTATTTATTTACGTCTATAAGTTATAAGACTCTCTTAGACTAAGTACAATTTTAATACAAATTTAAATAAAAATAATAGGTTGATATGTAATAGGAAAAAGGACATAACTTTAAATAATATTTTCCATAACAACCGATTTGAAAAAAATTCTATTTTGATCAAGATCGAAAACATTTGCATACTGATTGAAATTTACACAAGCATTAGTAATTGGCTCATTTTGGCCATAGTTTGTGGCATGCGGAGGAATATACAAAAAAATATTAAATCTAGGTCTTTAAGTTCTAGATGGCGCATATATACCGAACAAAGCTAAAAAATATTGAAAAAATACCCCAAAATTTTTAATCGTGTGCGTACGGGAACAATATCTAACCAAAATATTCAAAATGTAGTTATCTGTATAGACAACCAGGTGGCCATTAAAGCAATTGATAGTTGCCTCGTGACCTCTAAGTTAGTTTATCAATGCAGACAGTGCTCTCAGGCTTCAGTGATAGTACAAAAATATCCCTCATATGGGTCCCAGGCCACAGCATAGCGGCATTCAAGGAAACGAGCGAGCAGATGAGCTTGCGAAGTTGGGATCAGCCCTTCTCGTCTCTCTGGCGGAATCAGTACATCTTCCGCTGGGTTTCGTGAAGGGCAGAATATATGACCATTTTCTATCAAAATCAATAAAAAGGTGGCAAGGTCTGTCAAACTGTAAAATATCTAGGAAGATATTAGGCCAACCTATGACAAAAACAGATCAAATGATTTAATAATAAATCGACACAGAGTAGACACGGCCAGGATCGTTGCAATTAGTACTGGCCACTGGCCAATAGAAGAACATGAGGCTAAACTTCGCATACCCTTCAACAGCTGCTGCCGTAGCTGTAAGAATCTATTAGAGAAAGAAAACATTGATCATTTTCTTTGCTATTGCTCGGCCCTATCCAGGTCTCGCCTTCTGGCATTCGGAAGCCCGTTTCTTGATAAACTAAATGTGCTTTCAAACAAAAAAAAATAAAGGATTTCATCTCTTTTTTCAAAAGCACCAATTGGCTCTAATCCAATCTTTTAACTTTTACCTTCGAAGTTTGTGTAACTTCCTTATGCGACTGACATGTGGAATATCGAAATTAGCAGATATTAAGTCCTGGACTGTATCGCTATGGAATCTCGCATCCAACTGATTCCCGGTGGACCATTGTCAGCTTCTTTTGTTTTAGGTTATAAAACCATAATTATAGCATTTCACATACCAATCAACAATATCGTAGATAGTATTTCTGGCAAACACTTATTCTATTATGGGCGAAAGCATCAAAGCAACACATGAATTATACCTAGTCGTCGGTATGCCTTGCCTTTGAACGGGCCCAGCCCTATATAGTTTTAGTGTAAGGTTACTTGGCCGGCTCACAGCCAGAAGAACCACCCAACTAAGTTTTTCCCCTATGACTGTGGGCACAGACCAAAACCTTGTCCTCTATAACCATTCAGATTTCATGATAAACATAACCCCCAAATCAACTATAATTATTTCAAACGAGTTATGGTATCAAAACGGCGCATCATTTTAGAGCTAATTGGGTTCTTCTGAAACAGGTGTTTTCTAAGAACAGCCATTTTACCTACCTACCTACCTACCCTTCAAAACGGCTGAACGGATTTCATTTATATTTGGTACGGCACGTTAGTTAAATATGCAGCACAAGGCAATAATAGTTTTTAGCTAAACAACATAAAACGAAAAATATGATGATACATAATTTCATGAATCAAATTTTTTGTAGTCCCAAGTTTGCAAGAAGAGCAAGTTCGTGCGACCCAGTCATGCAATTAATTTTTTTTTTTCTGTAAGTTAGGCCTAATATGGCAAAACCACAAAAAATAAAGCAAAAAGCGCCAAATACTAGTGTACAAGTGCATTGTTGTATAAAAAACAGACTTTGTGACAATTTAACCCTTTTTCTCGAAATTGGTTGATTGCACGATTAAAAGTGTTTTATGTAGAAAATCATATAAGCTACAAATTTTACTGAAACATTTGCAATCACCCATTTAGGAACTTATAGCTTACATTGTATGAATAATAACTCACGACTTTGTAATTCAAATAAAAAAAATTCCACGCCCTTAGACACAAGTCTCCTTATGCCTTCTTTGAACTTGTTATACGCCATATGTGTTATTAAAATACATGCCCATAGTTTATGACTCAACAATTAATGGCTTGAAAGCCGTAAAGAACTTAAGTATAATAATTCGCACACTGTAAATTGTATTTTGTGAAAAGGGATAGAATGTGAAACAATCCAAATAAACTTATGTATGTACTTCAATATTATTTCCAAAAATTTTTTTAATGAGCTAAACGCGCGAATATTTGGCGTTTATACAAACAACAGATACATATACGAACGTCACTTTTTTAAATTCATAATTCATTTCAACTTAAAATTTGTTTCCCATAAAACTAAAAGTAAAATTTTAAGAAATCAATTTGAAAACAATCAAATTTTTTTTGTATATTTTTATCAAAAACATATTTTTGATTTAAAGCATAAACAATGCGAACGCATCTTTCGTCTAAAGTACGCAATCAAATCGGATATTTCGTATTAATTTATCCAATCTGATAGAATGGCAGCTATAAGATGAAGAGTGGCTATAGATACATCGAGACAACAACGAGTTGGATTCTTTAAGTTCTTGTAAACAAAATTTTTGATTCATGTTCATTGTTTCGCAGAGTGTCTTTTAATATTTTACTTTAAAAATGAGCTTATTTTACTACATATGTATGTATGTATAATATGCTCGTTTACATTTCAAAACTAAGAATTTTTTGATTGTTTACAGAATTTATAAGAGCCGCACTCTTGATGAAATGAAGAATTAATCAAAAAAATGTTCTTGTTCGATGTGTTTACGTTTGTATATAGAAATGGTTTTGCTCTAAATCTCAAAAAATAATATTTTTGAGTTGAACAAAAATTTATATAATTAGATAGATTGTTTAGATTATAGTTATTCAACGGATTATGATGAATAGTTTATTCAATTTTTTATGTTTTTTTATTTCAGTTGGTATGTCCAAGTTTAGATTTTTTAAAAACTTTCATTTATGTATTTGATTCCAACTCACAATTTGTTTACATCAATGTTTTAAATTCATTAAAACTCGTTGCGGTGACGGGTCAGGATATGCCTGCAGTTATTTCCACATGTTGTATAAGATGCGACAAAGAGATCAATCACATCTAGGCAAATAACACCAAGGTGAGCCTATATAGCAACACAATAGCATTTGAAAGCTTTCCCAACAGCTGTGCCTGAATAAGTTCTAGGGTTGCGAAACTGGAGATATCCGGGTACCGACGCGTGATAAAAAGCGATCACAACAAGCCATGCATGCTACTGCCGAAAACTTTACGCGGAATTTCGAGCATTTTGAAAGTTAGATACTTACTGCATGGAAGCACTATTACGCCAAGGGCAATAGCACTGCTATGCAAGGTAGGTATTGGTACTCATCCTAGGTCGAGCAGAAATGATCGGGTTAGAGCTAGACTGATTCCGGAGGCTAACAAAGTAATTAAATAGAAACAATTAGTGGACATTTGAGAGTGGCGAGTTCGAACGTTGGAAGTATAAACGAACGAAGCAATGAGCTGAAAAAGATGATGTAGAAAAGACGACAGGGTACCTTGTGCGTTTAAGAAACAAAATAGCAAAACAAGAATAAAATCGGTATCATGCTTGCGAATGAGCCACTTTGTAAAGTCTTGGCTATTTCAAAGTCTAGTGACCGAGTGTGTGCAAGCCGAAAAGGATAAGTTTTGGCTGTTTTTTTAAAATCCTCTTAAGAACATCTCAAAGAAAGAACTTTTGTTTCGGAGATTTGAATGGACATGTCGGAAATTTTAACGATGACTATTTGAGGACTGTCATTATGGCCTGGGATATGGCATCAGGTCAGGACCCTCTTGGTGAAGACCTGGGATGAGGCATCAGGAATCATCCTGGTAAAGACGCATTCTTGAGATGTGCAGGTCATATGGTCTTATCGTGATAAACATTATGTTTATCAAACATAGGGGACAGCTGATTAGAGCAGTGGAGGGAACTCAGACTACCATTTGGTTAACACTTTTACTAACCCAAATGTGAAAAATTGCAAAATGATACCGGAAGAAGCGATTGCCCAGCAACACCGTATCCTGATGACAGATTTGAAGAAAGGACGTAAACAAACAGAGACCTCTGGAAGAATCGAATAGTACAATCTGGACAAGGTAAAAGATGAATGCTGAATCTCTAACATACAAAGGTTCTGTGCCTTCATTTTATGAAAGTGAAGAAAAGACGTAAACAAACAGAGACCTCTGGAAGAATCGAATGGTACAATCTGGACAAGGTAAAAGATGAATGCTGAATCTCTAACATACAAGGTTCTGTGCCTAGCCATCCAGTATGGGCAGACCTGAGAAAGAAGAGGGTGGAGTTAAAAACATGTTAAATTCCTTGAAACTAACTAATCATCAGACAGCAAAATCAATGCAAGGAACTGCAAAAGGACACTTCAATATAAAAAGAACAAAGGATACTGGAACACAAAAAAGTGATGTGAAGTGACGATTTTGTTCATGTTCCCATCTCATAACAAAGATGCAAAAAATTCGATCAGCGAAGAAGTGCTTCCATACATCACAGTCAAAAGCAATTGAGCCAGACGGAATACTCTTAGTTCTGGAAAGAAAATGGAAAGATATTTAATATGTCGACCAAATATCAAATCAGTAGATTTACATTCTCAGAATTTACAAGGGAAAGGGTGACACGCGAAACTGCAATATTTACCGTTACATCAAGCTGAATTCAAACACCATTTTGATCGTTCTTACTTACTTACTTGAGGTGGCGCTACAGTCCGGGGTGGACCAGGGCCTAAACCAACAAGCTTCTTCCAGGCGGCTCGGTTTCTAGCTAGCTGCCTCCAGTTTCGCACGCCAAGTTGATTGAGGTCCTCTTTCACTCGCGTGCGCCACGTGCTACGCTGTCGTCCTATACTGCGCCGTCCCAAGGGGTTGGATTCAAAGGCCATCCGGGCCGGTGAATTGGTGTCCATTCGCTCTATGTGACCGAGCCACCTTAGTCTTTGGCTTTTCACTTTTGTGACAAAGACAGTGTCGCTGTATAGCCCGCACAGTTCGTTATTATATTTTCTTTTCCATTCCCCATTTACGCAGATATTACCATAGATCACACGGAGAATTTTTCTTTCAAAGCATCCTAAAGCGTTTTCATCCACCTTTAGTAATGTCCACCATTCTGCAACATAAATAAAGACCGGGATGATAAGTGGCTTATAAAGAGACACTTTATTTGCTCGAGAGAGGGCTTTGCTCTTTAGTTGCCTTCTTAGCCCAAAAAAACAGCGATTGGCAAGAGTAATTCTTCGTTGAATCTCAGCACTGCTGTTGATTAATGAGTTGATAGCGGAACCTAGATACACAAAGTCTTTTACGACCTCAAAGTTATAGCTGTCTATGATGATGTTTTGTCTTAGACGTCGATGTTGGGTGTCCTTTCTTGTTGACAGCATATATTTGGTCTTCTCTTGATTCACCGTTAAACCCATCTTCTTGGCTTCCTTCTCAATACTCACGAAAGCATCACTGATATCACGCTTTGTTCTTCCCATCATGTCAATATCGTCGGCGTACGCGAGTAATTGTACGGACTTTTGAAAGATTGTGCCCCTGGTGTTGATGTGAGAATTTGGCACTATTCTTTCAAGGATGATGTTAAAGAAGTCAAATGACAGTGCACCGCCTTGTCTAAATCCATTCTTGACATCAAGTACGGACGAGTTTGGTAGCAATGCCAAAACTAGACATTGCTCTATATAGTTCGTCTCTATAGATGCTGTCATACGCGGCCTTGAAATCGATGAAAAGATGGGGGATATCGATTTGAAATTCCTGGGTTTTTTCCAAGATCTGCCGTAGTGCGAATATTTGGTAGGTGGTAGACTTTCCTGGCCTAAAGCGGCACTGATATGAACCTATCAGGTTGTTGACGAATGGATTCAAGCGTTCACATAGTACGGCAGAAAAGATCTTGTATGCAATGTTAAGGAGACTAATGCCTCTGTAGTTGGTGCAGTCCAGAGGATCACCTTTCTTCAGGATCGGGCAAACAATTCTGATGTTCCATTCATCGGGTTCCATTCAGCGACGATATTTTGCAGATAAGCTGGTGCATACTCCTAACCAGTTCATCGCCAGCTTCTTTGAACAGCTCGGCTGCAAGGCCATAAGCTCCAGCTGATTTGTTGTTCTTAAGTTTAGATATACCTATCTTCACTTAATCTAGGTCGGGTAGTCAGAATGGTTGGCCTGCGTTGTCCAGAAGGAATGGTGCAATTCGCATTTTGATTGTTCACTAACTACATCCAGAGTGTAAGAATCAGAATAGGAAAACATGATCATTCTCAAACGCTGTGTTTGTTGATTTCGAAAAAAACGTTCTATCAGCAACAGCGAAATCTTATAAGCCAACGAGGAGTTCAGATAAGGAGATGTGCAGATGATAATGGATCAAGTCAAAACAAAGGTTAGATGCACTCCAGAAGTCACCGAAAATTTCCCAACTGTACACCAAAGAAGTGTCTTTTTGCTTATTATACAGTTCTTGGCTATCTACTTGAAAATAAGTTGAGAGACTCGAAAGTTTCTAAATCCGTAGTACTTTTTCCTTTTCATAAACTGTCACTTACTTGCAACTAGCATTTGATGTATGAGAGGACGTTTTGGAGGGAAATGGGTTTGCCCATTTTCTGATCTATATACTCAGAAGGGAACATCAATGAGCAATAACAAAGCATCTTGTTGTGATCACGTAAATGTAGGGTGGATGAAGTGGCGTGAGAACTCTGCGAAAAAAAGTATAAGAGCAAGTACGACAACTGAGATGAAAATACTTCGCATGACAGCAGGAGTGGCAAAGCTTTACCGAATTAGAATTAGAAAGATCCGAATAAGCCATCGTTAATAAAATACAGCACTTCAAACCCAACTGGTATACTGTCAGTTAGCCTTGTTATTCGCATTTGTGTAAAAATCTGCTGGAAATAAACAAATGCAATGACATCCCAGTATTTAGTTTGGCTGAGACATAAAAAAAAAAGGGTTGCTTGCTGACGTTTTTCGAGGTCAACCCTCCAAACTTCTTGATCAGAACATTATGTGGAGCCATATAAAATGGAAAATTTGAAGTCCCGCTCTCGATCAATATCACTAAAGAAACCATCGTAGAAAAAGCAGAAGAAAAAAATATAAGTGCACTTAGCGTAAATTTTGCGATTTTTTTTTTTTTTTTTTTTTTTGATTTAAGACACATTCGGTCTTAAAACATTTCAGCTAGAACATAATAAACATTACAGAACGCAAATATGTGTCTTCTTATGTTCTATAATTTCGAAAAAAAAACAACTTCCAGAAAAAAATACTTACACATCGTTAGTTCCGTCATCTCTAAACCCTTTGGCAAATGGATTGCTGACAATTTTCAATTGAGTAACCTGGAAAAAGAAACATACATAATCTGATTTAATGTAATGTTGAAAACAAGAAAAAAACAAGTTAAAGACTAAGATATTTAAATACTTTTTGTATGATTATTCATGCAACTAGTCTGCATACTGCAGAGAATGCCCCCCATTAATTGATTTACATTGAGAAGTTTGAATGTACTATCAACAAACTGCGTGTGCATGAGCATTAGTATTTTTGACATTTATAGATAGCAATTTCACGGTGGCCAAGTCGATCATCAGACTCATCTGTATTGCTGATGAGATTTGAAGATCATGTTAAAAAAATTCCTTTTGTGACCTTTATTTAAGAAAAATTGATTTGTCTTGTGTGCTTCTTCAGGTCAATGCGTTTTCTGATTTAATCAAATTTTATATTTGTAGCTAAGGCATTTTGATCATGTTCACGTTCTTTAAGCAACAAAAATTACACACAAACAATATTCGTTGTTTTCAGAAAATCTTAGGCCCCTATTACGGTTGTCAAATATCAATACGATAATTGATGCTAGTCAACAAAATTGATCCATCGTTGTCATTTATCAAAATTTTTGATAAACTGTGAGTGCTACTCAGATTTGAGATCTATTGTGAATAGTTTTATTGACTAACTTAGTATTATCGTTGTCAAAAATATTGGTGTTTATCAAATTTTCAGTCAAACGCGAATTCGCTGTTGATAAATAATTTTGCAAGAAATAATTGTTTTTTAAATTAAAAGAATAGAAAACTGAAACTTCAAACAAAATGCCTGTTCACAAGGAATTTCGTTAATCATTCAAAATAGATCAAAAATTTATCAAACGACAATCATAATACCGACATTTTGTTTGATTGATAAATGTTATCGTTTATCAAACAATTGATCTTTGACAACCGTAATAAGGGTGTTAATTTTTGATAAAAAAAATATAAAAACAACCCTTCTGTTACTAGAAAACTACGCAAATAATTTTGTTTATAAAGTCCCTAACTGTATTGACCTGAAGCCGACAGAACAGAGCTAAGTTTTTTTTTCAGATAAATTATATAGAAAATAAAGCTATAGGTAACTTCGGATGCAGTGATCATAATAAATCATTTCCGAATATAAAAAATAATTTCGAATGTATCAATCAAATAAGGCTAACCATAAGAATAAACCTAACATTATTTATAAGTCTCATCAAATCCAAAATCAAAAGAAAAAAAAAATTGTTTAAATAAAACATCAAACAGGTATTCAACTCCCATGGGTAAATCATTCTTCATAAATATTTTTACACACCATAATAAAGAAATGATGAATTTCAATTTATTTATCCGTAAATTTTACAAATAACTAATTTTTTATGATTAATAAAGAACCACTTAAAATTATGTTGACATTGTTGCATTTCAAAATTAACAAACCGTAGAGTTCCTCCTCAGTCTCAGTGGGACTGACTAACAATGTTGAAAATAAATTATAAAATTCTCTATTCTCGTGTGTTTAAAAACACAAGTTGGCCACAACTGGAGCTTCCCGCCAAATCATAACATAAATTATCAAAACAATGTGTTCCCCAAGAAATATTAAATCATTTGAATTCATTGCCTTTTCTAATAAAATCTGATAATTTTTAAAAATAATCTTTCAAAAAACACCGACTGAATGCATTTTCAAAAAAAAAACTGTGTTTTCGACACATGTATATGGACTCTATTAGATGTCATTATGGAGCCATTATTAGTGTAAAACATGCTAATACTCCAAAGAACCACTAAACAGCAGTTGCTTCATTTCATCTGAAACCATTTTAAAAATATACATTTAAACTTACCCTCTGATTCTGATATGCAGTGACCGCCGTAAACGATGTTTCCGGAAAGATGAAAGTGCGAAAATGGCTGGCGTGTTCATTTTCATCCAAAGATGTATTTTTAGGTGGCAGGTAGACAATGTGGAATCTTGGCTGATACCTGTGCATCGAGTTCAATATTATCTGCAGTAAACAAACAAAAACAAAGAAAGTTTATAAATTATTCGATAAATATATTCATTTGATTTAAAAAGAATAATGAATTTTCTTTGTTTGTATTTTAGTGTCGGTCGGACTTACGTGGCCATTTTCATCGAGCTGGTTATTTGTGAGTTTAAGTTTGTCAAATGAAATAATTTGTTTCATCCAATTTGTACCGAGGGCTGGAGAATCGGGATGAACATGAATACGTGGCGGTGAAATTGGATCAGCTTTCCCTGCTACCACCCAACTGGAACTGTAATCGAAAAAATGTCAAAGTAAGTTTTATAAAAATTTAAATGATTTGATTTACTTATGGAATGCATATCGATAACGTTTATCATCGACCGGAACAAAATCCATCATCATTATGTACGTGGCTTGTGGATCAAGTCCACCAATTCGTACTTGTAATGTTGGAAACATTCGACGTCCGGTTTTGGTGACAATCATTTCAGTTCCTTGTTCGTGGAATTTATCCCATAGCTGTTTGGTCTCAAGGATAACCACAGCTTGGGCTACAGATGGGTGAACAATTTCGTCCTATGATAAGTAAATGCTTATCTTTTAACAGGCCATGTTTATTAAAACGGCTTTGACTTACGTTTTTGGTAGAATCCTTTTTCGATTTGTACTTCTTACCATTGGTGGCATTACTGTTGATATTTTCATTATTGTTCCGATTGTCTTGACAGCTAGTTTCATCATTAGGTTTGGAATTAATTGAAATGTGCTCAAGTGGTTTATATGACGATCGATCTTTTCCTGCTGTTTGAATGCATGCTGCGAAATAAGGAATAAGAACGAATATATAAGTATTGAATAATATCGTTTAACAATATTTTTTGAACGCAACATTAAGTCACTTATTATGAAAGGCGAACTAAACGTTTGAGAAAACTAAGATGACTTAATATAATAGACCAAGAGCCCATAGCTGATTTCCGAGTCGGAAAGGTAACCGAATAAAATGAACGTCTGGGTCGCACTAACTTGCTCTTGTAGCCTTCAAAAATTTTAATTTATTAAATTCTGAAGAAAATTCGAAAAATATCAAAAATTAGCTTAAACTTTGTATGGCAGCTATCATTAAACGATTTTTTAGCAAATGGTCAAATTTGTAAAAAGCGTTAACACCATATCTCCGTTAAGTGCATTTTAAGCCAAAAACCTGAAATTCTTTTTAGCACTTCAAGTATAACGTTCACAAAGTTTTATCAAAATCGTTAGAGCCTTTGTCGAGAAAATTAGAAAAAACTAAAACCGTTATACAGGGTGATTGGTATAAGGTGCACCAAAAAGCTTGAGCGTGTAGGTGGAGTTAAGACAAGAAAAAATTCGTATGGGAGGGGGGTCTATTTCCCCCCGTTTAGGCGGGAGGGGCAATTTTCTAAAACATTGACTTAAATCAGAAAAAAAATATTTAAAAACAACGGTGAATGATACAAAGCCTTGTTATATTTTTTTGGAAAGCCAGAAAACTACTCTTTTATTTAATTTTTAAGTTTACAGTTTTTAAGTGAACAGTTTTAAAAAAATTCATTTTCAAACTCAAAATTTGGAAAAAAAAACTAAAAAAAAAATTTTTATTTTTATTTTTAAAATTCAATGCTCTTATTAATTTTTAGTAAAAAACAGAAAATCGGATGCCAAAATGTATCTTAGTTTTTGAGAAATTAAAAAAAATTAATAGTAAAACTGTAAGTAAAGTAAAAAGTTAATTCGTTTTTTTTTATTATTTGATTAAAATCGGATGGTATGTAGAGGAATAATTCCCTAATTAATAATTGAGCAGGTCAAATTTGGGAAAACCAAAAAAACAAGTGTTTTTCTTGGAAAAAAATACTTCTAGTTTTTCTTAATTTCTCAAAAACTAAGATACATTTTAGCATCCGGTTTTCTGTTTTTGACTAAAAATTAATAAGAGCATTGAATTTTGAAAATAAAAATTATAGTTAATTACATAAAATATTGAAAAAAATTAGTTTAAAAATTTTTTTTAGTTTTTTTTCAAAATTTTGAGTTTGAAAATTAATTTTTTTAAAACTGTTCACTTAAACAACCTAATTTAAAAAATATAATAAAAGAATAGTTTTCTGGCTTTCCAAAAAAATTAAACAAGGCTTTGTATCATTCACCGTTGTTTTTCAATATTTTTTTTTCTGATTTAAGTCAATGTTTTAGAAAATTGCCCCTTCCGCCTAAACGGGGGAAATAGACCCCCCCTCCCGTAAGATTTTTTTCTTGTCTTGACTCCACCTACACGCTCAAGCTTTTTGGTGCACCTAATACCAATCACCCTGTATAGGAGGTACGTTATTACAAAAAGTACTACACACAAATTTTGAAGAAAATTGGTCCAACGGTTTAGGCTGTAGCTTGGTGAACATACAACCGAACATCCGCACATCCGCACATAATAACAGACAGACAAACCTACTTTTTTGGGCTTCTCTATCATCGTAATGTCTGGTTTGATTAAAACCTTGAATTTTTTTTTTACACGAAACCACTTGAATTTTTTTAAAATTTGAAAACGTCAGGGTAAAGAGAATTAGACGCTTTAAACATTTATTAGATCGCACAAAATTTTTCTTTCGGATAGTTGTCTGCAACACAAGAAATGTAATTTAATAAAAAAAAAAGTAAACGAGAAATAGCTATGCAGGTACCAGACCAACAAAGTCGCATGATTTTTCATTAAAACTGCTAAAATAACCTTTTATAAAGATTCAAACCATATAGTCAAAATACGCAGAAAATTTATAGATGGTAAAATAATATAAGTTTAATTAAAAAAAAAATTTAAATTCTTAGAGCGGTTTTTAAATAAATCGATTTTAATTTAAGCCTAGTATACAGCTGAGGTTAAACAAAAAATTCCATACAAAAATGACACAGTGAAATCATAGTCTAATAAAAAAATGGACATTTTGGGCTGAACCCATTTTTGGAGTATATATGTACAATATGTTTTGATGATTTCTATATGAAAAAAACGATGCTAAGTCCGAAAATTGCGGGTATACTTTTGACAACCTTGAGCATTTTTAGTTATGACGTCATGAAAAATGGCTTCTAATGAAAAGGAGGAACCAGTGTTCATTATCTTAAGATTCAAGTTAGGTTTTTTTTGTAGCCACAAATGCAGATGTCTTAAGTCCCCAAATAATAAAAATGTTTTTATTTTTTATTTAAGGGTGCTAAGAAAGAGGGGGGGCGGCAGGTACTGAAAAACTTATTTTTTTAAAGTAGGTCGAATAGGGTATCGCTTCCTTGTATTTTTAAATGCTGAATCGATTGGTTCGATTCTCAAGCCGATACAATCACCTATTAAAAAATTACAGTTACTTTTAAGCCACAATTTTTTAGCCACAAAAAAAAAACAGACAAAACTCATCCATACGTTGAACTAGCAGAAACACCGCAGTCTCTTTTTGACGAAATGGCTTATATTCCGAAAACTAAGTCTACAGTTAAACATGCGCTACATTTCCTCTTCTTGGTAACGAATGAAATACTAACCAAGCTATTTTTAATTGCGAATACCTATAAGGCAAGTTTTGTATTCGTAAAGAAAAAAAGTTTTGAGACATACATGGCATAACGATGATAGAGAACATGAAAAAAGTAGGTCCGACAATTCTGTCTTTCTGTTTGTTTGTCTGTCTGTCCGTCTGTCAGTCTGGATGTATCGACACCTACAGCCTAAACGGTTGAGCCGATTTCATTCAAACTTGGTACTCTGTATTTTTAGAGTAATATGCCCAGGCGTATTTTTGATTTTTATCCTAGGTCTGAAAATAACGGTACCTGCCATATAAACGTGACAGATAATTCAATTTTTCTTCAAAAAAATACGATCGGTTTTGATAACATTTTACATGAGTGATTTTTCGAAAACGGTGATGTTTTTCGTAAAAACATTTTTTTACAACTAGATTTTTAACGGTACCTGCCATACAAGCGTTTTATACAATTCCATTTTTCTCGTAAAAAATACGATCGATTTTTATAAAATTTCCTACAATGGATTTGTAGGCAACGGTTGTGTTTTTTATTTTTTTTTCAGAATAATACCTGGAAAATAAGCCTTAAAGACAAACCAATTTTTTCTCGTAAAGTATACGATCGATTTTGATAAAATTTAGTGTGACTGATTTTTTCCAATAATGAAGTTTTTCGTTAGAAATTTATTTTCAAAATCACCTTATTAACGGTACCTATGATATTAACGCCACAGAAAATCGAATTTTCTGGAAAAAAATACGATCGATTTTGATAAAATTTTATGTGACTGATTTGTTGCCAATGACGGAGTTTTTCGTTAGAATTTTTTTTCAAAATCACCTTATTAACGGTACCTGCCATATATATTCTATAGAAAATCCGATTTTTATTGAAAAAAATACCATCGATTTCGATAAGATTTTGTGTGACTGATTTTTTACCAATAAGGAAGTTTTTCGTTAGAATTTTTTTCAAAACATCTTATTAACGGTACCTGCCATAAAAACGCTATACAAACTATTTTTACTTCCGATTATTTATTATAGTTTCTTGCTAAGTATCCTAAGCCAAAGGTTAGTAATCTTACACAAGAGCAAGTTTGTCCGACCCACCCGTGCCTTTTATTTATTGATGGGTGTGCAATTATGTTTACAATCAATTGGCCCAAGCAAGGAACTGTTCGATCATACCTAAGGGCATTCGAATTCGAAGCCTATATATGGCAAAGGTTAGAAAAAGGCGATGTTTACCTAGTGTTCGACAGATATTTCGATTTCAGTGCTCAAAGTGAAACACGTATTTTAGGAGGTCATGCCTGTGTATCTCGAATTCACATATTCACCCTAGACACCAGAAAACATACTCAACAGGTGGTTTTATCTGTAACGTCAAATAAAAAAAACAACTTATCGACATTATATGGAAGGACCTTTTAGACAAAGCCATAAGCAAATATTCAAGAAATAAGCTGGTTATAACATCTTCAAAACCAATACCAATTCAAGTTCTGAATAATTGTATATCCCTTCGAGAAGATCTTGAAACTCATCATGGGGAAGCAGATGTAATTCTAACTTCCCAAGCTGTTTCGACAGCCTCGATGAATGAATTGAGGGCAACCAACACTCAGGCATTGACGATGGGGTAAAGAACAGTATTTGCATGACAAAAGTCCGCTTTAAAGTTCAAAAGAAGAAAATATGGTGGAAAAATGTATTGTCAATGCCAAAAGACTATTCCGCAAACTGCCCAAGCTTTACGTCAAACGCGCGCACTATCAAGTTGATCTAAAGGAAGCATTAAAAAAACACACTTTTTACTTGGATCCCACAAGCTTTAGTTGGACTAAGGACAGCTATTACTATTTCATTGCCAAAAAGGACCGAAGTAGCACCACAAGACTGCGAATGATACACTGGCAACTGTTCTGGAGGCAGAATGTGCCTCAAGCGCTGTAAATGCGCGATCGCCAAACTTTCATGCACATAATTTTGTAAATGTGTTGAAAATGAAGATTGTTTGAATCCTTTCAACAAATCTTTGCAAGAAGATAGTGAAGATGAAGGAACTGACTGTGAAGCTGATTGTTGTAACTAATATCATTACAACTTATTTGTGTCGGTTAATGTACTAAGCATCATAACAAAGAAATTAAATTAATAATGATGTAAATCCTATATACTAATTTAAAAATTAATTGAAAAATTTTCAACCAAGTAGAAAACTTCATTTTATTTTAAGTGGACTTTTCTGAATTATTATTCGAAATTAAAGCGTTATACGACCTATAGTCCAATAAAAATTGCGTTTCGCCCGGGTGCTAGCTTGTGGGCTAACGTCCAGCAAAAAGCACCTTGTCATATTCGAAAAACCTTTAAGTTTCGTAATGACAATCTCCTTTTTGCTCGACGTCATCTGACGAGCCCACAAGCTAGCACTCGGGTGAAGCCCAATTTTTCTTGCATTATAGGTCGTATAACTCTTTAATTTCGAATAATAATTCAGAAAAGTCCACTTAATATAAAATGAAGTTTATTTAGACACCCCGGGATGATACTAAGGAACTATATATGGACTACGAGTATGGTTAGATGAGGAATTGGTAAACCCTCAAATGGACATCACAATGGGTCTACATTGACCTAAGTGAGTTGGGGTTGATCTATTGGCTCTCCTACAGCAACCCAGAAACCTAGAGCAGTTTTCGACAAAAAAAAATAGTCAAAATTACGAAATAATTCTGAAAAAGCTGGATTTTGCTGGAGACCTTTATTTGTATGTCTTTAGCAAATCCTTGAAAGTATCTATAATTTGGCCAAGAGCAAATTTTTTTTTATAACAGGTACCATTAACAATCTTCTTCGAAATTGGCTGGATTTTTATCGATAACGCTTATTTTTGGTATATGTACAGTGTTGGCCAAAACTAAAGCAACTATATGTTCTAAAAATTGCTTAGGTATTTAGTAGAAATCTTAAATTATTTTATTTTCCAATAGGTATGAGTGTTGCTAATTATTCTATGAAATCCACAAGCTCTTCTCAATAGTTTATAGAAAAATAATAAAAAAACTGAATTTATTGCAAACTAATTTTGCGGCTCAAACTAAAGCAACTTTCGGGCTCCCTTTATTTTCGCAAGTAATATGAAGATATGAGAAGAGAAAAAATGTTATTTTGAAATGTTTAAATATGTCAGAAGCCAGAATGTAAAACAATACAATGTTGATTCATCCATTGTTTTCAGCTCAAAAATAACAAATTAAGAGATTTCCTTAAATGGCACAAAATTATAATCGTACTGAGTTCAAATCAAAATAAATAAACGTTTTTTAAAAGTGAAATTTCACAGAGTTGTAAAAAAATATTGCTTTAACAAATCAGCGATATTCTAATTTATTAAATTTTATAACTCTAAACGATTCCGTCAAAACAATTCATTGAAGTGGTACGCCAAAGAGTTACAACATTGCAGTAAGATGAATCTTTTAAAAGAAAAATTTTAAAAAATCACTTCATACCCTTTAGGGAATAATAAAAAAAATATATTTTAACATAGAAGTGAGTGAAAGAACGATTCATCGGTTTATCATCTTTTAAGAATGCAAAAAAACTTTAATTTCTGAACAGAAATGCAAGGTTGAAATTTGGCAAAGATCACATCAATTGGACAGTTTCTAAGTGGAAGACGGTGTTAATTTCCGGTACACCTGAACTCAAATTAAAAGTATCGAACGGTTGCCGATGGGCTCATCATCAAACATTCTTCGGATTACAAAAAGCACTGTTAAACATGGACGAACATATATTATGATCCGGAGTAGTTTTTCTGGACATGTTATGAGTCCAATTCATAAAATAGATGGTATTATAAATCAATTTCAGTACAGAGTTATCTTGATCCACATGCAGAGGAGGATGTTCCACTGAACTAGATATTCAGACGTACTGTTAAGTATAGAGATTCTTTTTTCAGTCGTACTACTCGAATGTGGAATGCTTTACATCACTCGATTTCCCTCCATCACTATGATACCCCAGGCATTCAAGGTCAATGTACATCGGTATCTCCTCTTCCACCCTCTTCGTATTTCCTAAGGGCTCGCGCTGTGTTTAATTTAACATTAATACAAAAATAAATTTTAATTAATTTGTATATTAGTGTATAGAATTTGTATCATTATTATAATTTTATTTCTTTGTTATTATAAGGGTGTAGTCATATAACCCCTTGAGTGCGTGTTAATTATAAAAAAAAAATCATAGAAGAAGGTAATACAAAAATACCTGATTAAGCTATCCCATGTAGAAAAATGAAAATAATCAATATTTTATTAATGAAGACCAAAATAAACTGTTCGGAACGGTAAATCCTCCGATTTTACACCAATTGCAGGATTTTTGCAGTAAATATTTTTCCCAAGGCACATTTTTATAAAACGCATTATAGCATTTTAGGTGGCACTGGGTTTTTGGCTATATTTTTAAAAAATTTATGAAAGGATTTGTTTGAAATCGTAAATTTTCCGTTCCGAACGGATACCTCGATAGGGGTGAGGGTTTTTATAATAAAAATCATGAGTGTGCTTTTTTTTATACATTCATAGCTGTATATCCCTAAGAAAGTATATATAAAAATTATGTTTTTTGTTGACAAACAAATATTTGGTGCATTAAAAAACAAATTTCTTTTATTTGTTTTAACAAATGATAAACTGATGTGCATATATGTATATTTGTATTTAATTAATTGAAAATGTCACAGCCCATGTAACATTTTTTTTGAGCCTATACCGATTTTGTTTGAGGGTAAACCAAAATTTAAAACACACTAATTGAATACCATCTCCCCACCGATGCGAAGCCATTAAGGATAATTTTTATTTAATTATTTGTAAAAACCACCGCAAAATAAGTAGCAAGCCGAATTCCGATGTCTTGTTAGTGACAATTGATGGCATTCCGACCCGCCATGGGTCATTTCAAGACTAAATACTGAGCAATGTGCTTCTATATCCACATTTTAAGAAGTTCTTCTTTGAAACATATAAGCCTAGCACACTACAAAGTTCTTCTTGTTATACCTACTATGTGTCGCGTCTGATCCGGAACGCTTAAATTCTCAACCAAAACAAATATGTAAACATTTTTTTGATTTTTTTTTTTTTTTTTGTTTCCAAAAATGTACCACAATTATTCGGCGGCATCAGCAGACTTTGTTCCTGAAAACCTAAATATAGAATCCACTTGATATTTAGTCGGTTACGTGTGGTATAAGGCTCTGATTTTTTTTTTGTGTGGTGGTGATTTCGTTGGCCATCCTACAAATTCGTCGAGCAATCGACTGGCACAAGTATGTCTATCGTCACATATGAAGCGTGCGTTGTCGGCCACTAATAAAGTAGGTGAGACCTCCTGGGTTTCATAATTACATGAGGTGATTCTCTGATTTTGTGCTGCAAAAAAACCGTGGTTGGTGTTCTATTATTTCGAATTTAAATGTCTCCTTTTTGAGTTCCTATGGAACATGCTACAAATCTTTGTGTCAAGACGGTATTTGTGTTGCTGTTAAAATTGAATAAATCATTTTTGCCGTCAGTGTTGTGTGTGCTTGGCAAACGTTGAAGAAGTAGAGCATCACCCTCCTGGGCATACGTTTCAGAGCGCAATCATAAGCGATTAATTGGGCATTAGGTTAGCTTGAAGAGAAAGATTTACTTCAGAAGATGAGATCATAATTAAAAATTATGACAAGTCTTACATGATTATAACCAAGTAGTATTGAAATAATGATCCGAATAATTTGTTGTTGGCGCAGAGGTTTACAAATATTAATTACTAAAGAGCACATCTTAGGAATTAAGATTTTGTTTTAAGAAAATAGTGTTTTTATTTCTATTTTATGATAGTATAGGCGAGAGCATGATGAGCAGATATATTAGATTAGTTAGTTAGTTAAAATTGTTTTATTTCATTTAAAAAATAACTTTTACAAATATTTACAATAAATAAGACATGGCCGAGTGCCGTCTGTCTGAAGCAGATATATTTTAAAAAGAAGTCCTGTTGGATCCAGTATTATTATACTGGAAAAACAGTGATGTGGATGTGGTCTGGATTTGGCATCCTGTTCCTGATCCTGTTGAAATCACAGACATTGCTGCTTATAAGGAAATGAAAATCCATACATGTAACAATCGAAAAACAATTATTGCTTCAGGTCTGATTGTGTAGTTGTGTCTTTGATCTATAATTCTTCGAAAAATGGAGAAGTTCCGTGACCAACGCCTCAGATCAAAAATATCGCCCACATATAGGTGCGATATAACTCCCCGGGTAGTAGGGGGTGCCATCAGTAATATCAAAATAACTTTTTTGAACATTCCACAAAATAAAAACACATATAAAACAATAATGCCTAGGTTCACAGTGAGAGTTTAAACTGTAGTTTAATTAAACCTAAACGAAAGTTTAAATTTTTTGTTTATTTCGTTCGGTTTCACATCGAAAACTTAAACCCGAGTTAGATAAAAACAATTTGTTTTGAAATGTCAAATTAATTTGTGAAAATATAATATGTAAATCGTGAATTATTGTAAAATAGTGATGCTATTGTGTATTTGTATTTTTATCAAATAAATGAAATCCCAATTTAAAAATTTAAAAAAAATATAAATGTGCCAGAATTTACATCGAAATGGTGATGTTCTAAGGGCCAGTTGTACAATCGTGGTTAAAAGTGATTCAAATTTTTAAACCAATGATTTCTATAGATAATCTGCCAAAATCGGTGGGTTAAAAACTTGAACCATGATTGTACAACTGGTCCTAAGACTTTAAAAAAAAAACTTTATGGTATATTTACATGTGTCTGCACCTGCAGAACTGCAGGAAACTAAAGGGAGAAAGAAGAAACGCAATGTAAAACTTTGCTTGTTTAATAGAGAGGGAAGACGAAAGTGCAGAGATCTTCATACATAAATTATGGATAAAGATTATAGGTAAAGATTAGAAATTATAGCTAAAGACGAACATGTTCATCTTTATTATGGCAACTTCGTCTGCAGTATAATTTACTAATGCCTATTTAATGTAGCACCAAGCCATTTTAAATAATTTTTGGGATATTAAGTTTAAAACTTGAATATTTTCATGAAATAAATACGTAAAAAGAAATAATCCTATTTATGAACTACAATAATATATTTCGTAATACATTTACTTTTTGAAAACAAAATGCGAAAGAATTTTTCTTACAACATTGTGGTCCGGACGAGCATTAATCATTTTGACAGCAACTTGTTATAGGAAGTCAAATGAGATGGCATCTGTGTACTCTTTTTGTCTTTAGGGTTTAATGTCTACATCTTTCTCTTTTAAGTTTCTGCAGTTCTGCAGGTGCAGAGAGATGTAAATCCACCATTAAACGAAACGGCGGCGGGTGTTTAAACGACGAAATGAAATCGTTTAACTTAAACGAATTTAAACTTCAATCTGTGTTAAGCGATAACTGTGAAACCGAAAAATTGAAAAACGGCAGTTCAAACTTAAAATAGAGTTTAAACCCTCACTGTAAAACTGGGCATAAGTTTTTTAAAATAAATATTAATCTGAAAAGTAGGAAACCTTCGAAATGGGCTTAAAGGTACAAAACCCAATTGACAAAATTTTGCAAATGCCAACTGGTGCAATATAAAAAGAAATTAAGCGATATTCTAAGACGGCTTTTGAACTTAATTTCGTTACTAGCTCGTCGAACCCGTCCTTTCCTACGCCACAGAGAAGACTTATCAGACAATAGAGGCAATTTTTTTGAATTTTTGAAACTTGTATGACCAACTATGTTATGACCCTGCTTGAAAGGAGAATTTGTTGAGAATCGAGCATTTTCAATGACCCTTAAGCCATCGAAGTAAAATTTCGTATTTCGATAGTTAAGATCCTAAAAATTTGGATAAAAGAGGTGCTGCAACCGTATAGCAGGGTAAATTCAGAAACGTCAACTGTAATATGTTTCTGTCACCGATAATATTTAATAACGGGTAAAGTTAAAAGAGTAAAAATTTAACTTTTAATCAAAGACTATGTTATGATTAATCAGTAGGTATTCAATTTCAATCATTTGGTAAGTTTTGTACTATAGGGGCGGCCTTTGTTTGATTGAAAGTGTTTATTTTTTAGTGACAAAAGTATTTTGACAAATCTTTTTGTGCTAACTAGGTAAGATTATTATAACTTATTTTAAGTTTTGAGGATGAGTTAATTATGTCCAATTCGTATGCAGATTGCATTTTGTGCCCAATATGACAAATCGACACAACTAAGTATGAAAGATAGAACATCTATTGTGGCAAAGTATAATTTTGGGACAGAACTAATTCTGTCCCAAATTCACCATTTGCAGTTTAGAAAACAAAAAATAAACATAAAAAAAGACATTCACATGTGTGAATGGACTTCGCTAAAAACTTTGCATAGACCCCTTAAAGTCTCAATCTGGAATTCAAATTGCTCCAAAAAAACGTATGTTATAGCTAAAGAACTATAAGCAGACGTCTAACAAAACATAATTTTTGGACTTATACCGGAAGAAAAGATAAAAGTACAATTTGTAACATCTTAGAAAAAACAGAAAAAATACAACTTTTCAAAAAGCATATTAAAAACCCATTAATCTTCTGGAACAACGTTTTATAGACCGATGAAAGTTCAAACTGATTGGTGAAATTCAAAAGAACTTTCATTTGTCCATAAAACGTTGTTCCTGAAGAATAATAATTCTAATAACTTTCTCAATAGTAGGAGAGCTAGTGACCGATTTTGGGACATTATTTTGGCGAGCCTGTTATTGCTTCAGGGCCACTCATTAATCAATGACAATTATGGCTACCAGAAAAAAATGATACAGCCCTTTAAAGTGCAGAAAACTTGGTAAGTGATTTTGGAACAAAATATTTTTTCACTAAAATGTAGTTTTAAACGTTTAAAATAATAATGGATAACTGTCATAACATTATCAAGCCGGAAAACGGTTGCTAGAGCAACTCAAGAAATTTACTGTTTTTTGAGTTGCTCTGGCAACCTTTTTCCGACTTAATAATGTTATGGCAGTTATACATTATTATTTTACACGTTTCCAACAACATTTAAGTAAACAAAAAATTCGTGCTAAAATTACTTCAATTTTAAATTTTTTTTTTCTCTCTTCCCAAAATCGGTCGCTATCGCTCAGACTACAAAGTTATTAAAAAATATGCAGATTTATGTGTTTCATTACTATTTTCGCTACTAACCTACTGCTTGAAATTCAAAAATAACAAAAACTTTGTAAAAAACCATTTTTAATTGTTTACTTTTCATTTTCCTGCGCCAATGGTATAATCACCGGCATCAACAGCTTATCACGATTTTTTACTACAATGCTTGTTTGCTTAATTTTAGCGCATCTGCTTATAAAAAATTGCAACAATGACGATTGAAGTGATGCCAATTGTTTGCATTTGTGAACATTGTACAATATGCAAATTGTGGGCAACTGAGATAAAATGCTTCGCATGACAGCAGGAGGGACAAAGCTTGATCGAATTAGAAGTAAGAAGATTGGGTCAATTACAGCTTAACAAAACCTCAACTGGAACTGCCATGAACTTAGATGAGCCGCTGAAAATCAATCCCATTCAAGAACTACTATTATACAACGTTCCGTTACAATCGTGAAAAAGATGCAGGCCTTAGAATTCCTGGAAAAAACAAATGTACCGACACCAAAACCTCAGACATGTAACAATCCATAGCAAGTAAACTTGGCCAGACATTTTCTGGAAGTCAACCCGACGAACCCCACATAGGGATCTGTTGTGAAGTGGTAAAGTGGGAGGGTTGTCATCCTCTTCGGGATCATAACACTGTCGGAAAAGAAGTTATATTGCTGGCTAAAGAGATCTAAAATATGTATGGGTACTAAAATTAAATTGTCAAACTATTTTAGAACTGAAAACTCAAACAAAAGATTTAAAAAAGACGTTTTATTTAACTGCTTTCCGTTTGAAATATTTTAAGATAAAATTTCAAGTAAAGATTAAACACTTTCAATAAAAATTCATATTCTTTCTTTAGCCGTACTATACCTACACTACATGAATAAAGAGTAATGATATTCAGGACCAATTTAGTCCGGGTCTTTTATTTCATATCCCATTTCTCTAAACGCTTCTTCAGTGTAAAATGGCCAGTGTTCAGGAAATATTTTGGCATGGCAATAAATAAAAAAAAAATATGTAAATACTTTTGAAAATTCTTTTGAATTTCTTTTTGATTTATAACAAAAATTATAGCATTTTATCGGCTTTGATATTATCTCGAAAAAAAAATTTTCTACGATTTATCCTTTCCGAGATATTAGCTTAAATTCCAAAAACGGGTTAGATTCAAACCAACTTATGCCATTTTAAAAATTGTCATTATTAACAGCGTGTATAATTTATAAAAAAAAAAGAAAACACTTAATTTCAGTTTTTTTTACTTTCAAAAAGCACGTAAAGTTTAGTAATTTGACAAAATTTACTATACATGGATAATTATAATTTTATTCAAATAAAGAGTGACTTGTTTATTGAAGATTTAAATCCATATGTTGGAAATACTGTTCAAAATATTTAAAAATAATGAAAACGTAGTTCTTATTTCTAGCTCTGGGAAATCTTTTTACTGTAGCATCAATTTGTTGCAAAAAAACGTTTTTTTTTTGTTTTGTTTTTGATTTTCCCATTAAACCTAATTCACTGAAAAAATGAAATTCACGATTGGATCGCATGAACTTGCAAACTATCGCACTACAAAGTATTAATTCATTAAATTTGTATCATCCTATTTACGTTTTTATGTTTTTTCAGATAAAAACACCATCTTGGGTTAAATGTTAGACTTAATTGCCAATAATGCCATACCGAATTTAAATGAATTCGGTTGAGCCGTATTCAAGTTACGCCCAAGTTTGTAAAAAATCTTTAACACCAAACCTAACTTGTGTTTTTAACAAAAATCCTGAAATACAGTTGTATTAAGAGCACTGAAAGTATAACACGTCCAATTCACAAACACACCCCTATTACGGTTATCAATTAATTATGGTATTATGTATTTAAATATTGGACATTGACTAATAATAATTGTTTAATTGTGCAATTGTGAATTAAAAGAAAATTCAATAATATTGCAGTTTATAAATTAATTGAGTTTTAATGTACAAAATGTCAAAATTTATCAACTATCAATCAATAATCATAATTAGGGGGGAAAGTATTATTCAAATAGTCTGAGCAATTTTGGAGAAAATTGTGAAAAACTAAAACCTTTATGAGAGGTAGGTATACCCGCTATAGTATTAGTTTTTCCAAATTTTCTCGAAAACAACTGCAACGATTTTCATAAAACTTTGTGAACGGTATAATAAACTTACAACTTCGTTATGTACATTTTTAACCAAAAACCTGAAATGCAGTTATATTAGACCTGTTGCAAATATAACGTTCTTACACAAAGTCTTAACAACATCGTAAGAGCCGTTTGAAAAAAATAAAACTGTTATAAGGGGTACCCCTCATATAGCCGGGATAATACGAAAATTCTAATTTCTTCGCCAAGTAATTACAAAAAAATAATACACACGAAATTTGAAGAAAATGTATCCAACCTGAATGGTTGAAGCTCGAAGCACAGACAACCGCACATCCACACAGACAGACCGACGGACGGCATGACGAAACCTACTTTTTTGGGCTTCTCTATCATCGTAACGTCATGTTTAATTAAAACTTCATTTTTTTTACACGAAACCAATGCTTACACTTGAGCAAGTAAAAAGTTCGAAAAAGTTCTTAAAGGTCCAGGATACAAGATGGGAAATCACAATATAAAAAATATAATTCTCTAATTTCGTATGAGCCGGAACGGCGGGCTGCGGTAAAAAGCTAATTTTTATTAAATATTCACAGCATTCTTAAGAACACTCGTAAAGATAGTGCTTTTTTGATGGATTAAAAAAAAAATTAAAAACTGCACATTGAGCTTTATGAAAAATAAAACCCAAAATGAAACCACCCTACCGGAAAATTAAAATGGCGGTAAGTTTCATTTTGATATTTTGGAAAATAAGTTTGTTCGATTGGTGTATCGGAGCGGATACCTTGATTGAAAATTCTCCGATTTTGTACGAATCGGACAAAATTTTCTTCCTAACGGGTACCCCGATAGGGCTGACAAGCCTTATAAAATAATTGATAACCCTCCCTGCACATTCATTCATTAACTTACCTTCTATTTGTTTCATCGGACTAATGGCACTATTTCCATAAGATCCAGTCCAATAGTCCGTTGCGGCGTAACAGCATTCTGTGAAATTTGCATTTAATCCATTGTCGATGAATGGTGACATCGAAGTCATCATAGAAGTGCAATCTGATGACATTGCTCGACGATAAGCAGTCTGATGCATTTTTTACTTTTCTTTTTAAATCACGTAATTTGTTAAAAACAATATTATACAATAATATTTTATTGTAAAACCAACTTCAAATTGTAATCACAATAAATTAAACGAACTAAAAACACTTAATAGATTTTTCAATAAAATTACAATCAGCATTTTAACACCAAAAATAAAAAATAAAAACAAATATTCCAAAAATTAACAATTAACACTTTAGTGAGTGAGAAACTTCATCGCCAAATAATTATCAAATTATAACAAACACCGGATCATCACCTTATTGTCTAGCACTTTCGATTTGCAAATTTTTCGACACTTTTATATCAGCGCAATAACCTTTTTAGCGTCAATTAAACTTTCAACCGTCCGCACAGATATTCCTCATCTGACACGTATAAACGATCTTCTCAAAAATCAACAAGCGACTCAACAAATCAAAGTCGTCGACAATGTCCGTCCACACGCATAGCCTTAGAAAATTTTATAGATAGATAGCCAAGCCCTCTACGTAAACTTCAAAGATCGAATTCAAAAATCCGACTATTGATCGGACTAATGAGCAATCACGACGAAGTGATCTTTGTTTATAAATAAATGAAATGTGTGAAGATCACATTCATATACTAAAACCGATACTGAATATTTTATTTTGTTTGTTCGAGAGCGCAGGAATCATCTAAGGGATACTAATAACATTGCTCGAGTCGACCAATGAGATTGTTTGGTTTTCGAAAAAGAGAATGACAAGTAATCTATTTTTGGAAGAGTTTTTCTGAGTCTTACTGATCGTAGGGTAAGATCGTTTCCACAATATAAAAGGGAGAATTTTTAAATTCATCACTATAGCTGCTGCGGCAGGCAGAGAAAAGTTTACAGATAACAATTTATGCCAAACAGGCAGTGCCTTGTTCGGAAACGCCTTCGATTTCATCAGTGGGGAGACAACGATCATTAAAACATCCAAAGATCGAAATTGTTTAAAATAATTTCGAATATCAGATTAGAGCATCAGTGGACGTTGGAATGGCTGAATAGAATAAATACTTTAATGTTATAAACAAATAGTTCGGATTATTCTTTTGGATGTCTGCCGGTGTGCCTTCGGTAAAGAAAAGTATTCATCATGATCTACTCTGCAAGGAGTATCTTCTGCTTTTGGTATATCGAAACATCAACTCTTGGCAGGTGTATCCATGGTTAATTTAGATTTTATTTGTGTATAGATTTTAACAATTCACGATGATAAATCACAAGTCAGAAGCCAAATTACTTGCTAGCTCAGTGCGGATGCTTTATTGCAGCTTTAAAATGTAAATATTGGTAAAATTAAATTAAGAATTGTGTGCTTATACCGCCCACTTTGATTTGAGGTGTAAACAATGTATAAATATATATGTATGTATGTAGATGATTTTTAACAGAAAAAAACAATTCGATTTGTTTTCATTGTGATCCTTTATTGAGAGTATATTTGGTTTCTTGTTTCTTTTTTTTTTTTTTTTGTTCTGGTAATGGCGGAGTAATAAATTTAAACAAGGATGATCTGCTGGGGTGAAACTTGAAGTAAACTTTAATCATTAACCTTCTGTAGTTGGTTTATTCTTAAATCTAAACATAAGTTTAATTGTTTATTTTTTTTTAAAATAAACAAACTGAGTGTATTTTTAGAATATAATTTAACAGAAAAAGAAAAACGCAGAATTCAATTTCTAAATGTTGCTTTGGTAAAATGCAGTTTTGAAATACATAAATCAAATAAAACGCAAAATTGAGCACATACTTGTTATTGGAAGAAGAACTTTTTATGAATTTATATTGTATGACCATCAAAATTTTTTTTGTCAGTTTATGCGGTCAAATTGATTGACATAGCCGCCCAAGTTGCGAACGATAGATGTTGCTTCATCGCGCACACTACCAATAGCCGATATTATGCTATATTTTTTTTCAATTTCTTATTCTACTTAGATTTTCCTGATAACATTCTCAATAAAACACACATAAACTAGGATATGATCCAGATCAGAGATTCGCTTACTAAAAATATACAAACAAATATAATTGTATTATAATATTTTGTGTAATTATGAATAAAACTTTTCTCTGTGTGGAAAGACTAGATAACACTAAATGTTAAACCAAAATAAAAATTAAAAAACAGAGTTTAGTTTCTTATCAAATAAGAAAATCGCCATCGCAAACCAAAATATCAAAAAAATGTAAATGTATAAAAATAATAAAGAAACAAATTGTAAGTGCCAACACAACCTCAAAAACAACAATTTTGAAACGAAGAGTTAATAGCCCAGTCAATAAAGACATAAAAAGGTCGCAAAAAATCGCAGATCGCATATTTTTTTGGTAAGTTGTTTGGATAGATACCAACTGTGTAAAACCAAGTTTGCATAGCTTCGAAAAACTCGTTCTAACTTGGTGGTGGTCATAAAACCTCAACTTTTTTTGACTTTTTTCAGTTTTTGTCTTATATATCTTCATAAAAGTGCATCCGAGGAAAAATAGTTGCATGATGCACTTAAAGCAGACACCATTTGCTTAAATTAAAGCCCAAAAGCGGTTCTGTGGTTATAATAAGTTTGAAAATACAGCACTTCTATGTAAATTGTAATTTAGCCCAGTTCATATATACAAAACAAAAAATGCAAAGGTTGCAAGAAATATAGCATTAAAGAGCCTTTCACATGAGCTGCGACCAGCGAATGCTAATAAATGGGTTAATGCAATTTCAGGAAAAAATATCGATTTATTTCAATTTTCATTTATCGATAAAGTTAATAAACGATTTAATATACATAAATGTCAACACAAAAAACAACATAAATTAGTTTAAATTATAAAATTTATAGTTTTAATATTTTGTCCGCGACCAACAACATCATTCAGCGAACTGTCGAACGAGAATTCACAATCCACAAAATCAGGACGCGTTCCCCACATCGGTGAATGAAAAATTCGCACGAGTTTAACCTCAAATTTGTCTGTTTGCAGTCGGTGAATGAAAAATTCGCACGAGTTTAACCTCAAATTTGTCGTTTGCAGTGTATACTATTCGCGGCAGCCGGCGACCTCATGTGAATAAAATCTCAAAATGCGACCATACACAATTCGCAATTCGCTGGTCGCGTCTCATGTGCAAGGCACTTTAGTTTGACTTTGGGATATTGTTTGGTATGTTTTTTTTTTTTTTTTTGTAAATTCATTTTTTATTTTTAGTTTAACTTATAACTACTTAAATGCAAGATAACAACTTTAAAATCTTAAAATCTAGCTTACAGAATAACTTAATAGACTTACTGTCCCCCTGAGGCCGCTCTAAATTATTCTATCACTATACAGGGTGAGTCATGAGCAATGCGACAAAATGCTAGGGCGTGTAGGTTGCGTTGAGACAAGAAAAAAATCGTATGGGAGGGGGGGTCTATTCCCCTCCGTTTAGCCGGGAGGGGCAATTTTCGAAAAAACTGACTTAAAATGGGAAAAAATTATTTAAAATCAACGGCTTCATTCACAATGCTGTGCGATACGTTTTTGAAAAGCCAATAACTTTTTCTTTCATTCTGTGTTCAAATAAATCTATTCTAAGAAATAGTTTTTGAAATATTAATTTTCAAAGTCAAAATTTTGAAAAAAAAAATTGAAAAAAAAATTTCAAATTCATTTTTTTCAAAATTTTACGTAATTAAGTGCTAATTTTAATTTCAAAATTCAATGCTGTTATTAATTTTAAGTCTAAATAAGAAAACCGGATGCAAAAATTTTATATCGTTCTCAAGAAATTAAAAAAAAACCAAAACCACCTTTTTCTAAGAAAAACATTTATTTTTATTGTAACGAAGCAATTTAAGAAGCATTAATCTTAGTTTTTTAGTTTTTTTTATTCCTTTTATTTTTACTATGTTTTTTATTGGAAGTACTTATAAAAAATTCTCGATATGATCTCCATTGTTTAGAAGGCATAGATTATATCTCCTTGTAATGGCTTCACATAAGTTTATGCTTGACAAATTTTCCTGCAATTTGACTCCAGCGACTTCAATTCGTTCCTTCAGTTGTTCCAATGATACTATTTCCACTTCGTAAACATAATTCTTCATAAATCCCCATGCATAGAAATCTAGGGGAGTTAAATATGGTGACCTAGGCGGCCATTAGCTAAACCGTAGCAGAAATGCATGTCCGTTAATTCTTCTCGGGTGTATGAGCTTGACATCGTTACGTGTTAATGAGTTAATATTCAAATTTGAAATAATTACTAAGCAAAACTGCAATGCCTTTTATTTATCTTGCGTTGCAATTTTCTTTTTTTTTTCATTAAAAAAAATGCGGTTTTATTGTCCCTATTGTCCCCATAACAGGTAGAACCCATGGGCTGCGGGCAGGCCAAGGCAAAAATATTGACAGGTCATTTTTCAGAAGTTATCAATGAAAATAATATTAATCCAGGGTTATTCCAATACTATTTAATTTTATTACGTTCTCATAAAACTCCAATTAAAAAAAAAGTAAAAAAACTAAGATTAATGCTAAATAAATAAATAAATTGCTTCGTTACAATAAAAATAAATGTTTTTCTTAGAAAAAGGTGGTTTTGGTTTTTTTTTAATTTCTTGAGAACGATATAAAATTTTTGCATCCGGTTTTCTTATTTAGACTTAAAATTAATAACAGCATTGAATTTTGAAATTAAAATTAGCACTTTATTACGTAAAATTTTGAAAAAAATGAATTTGAAATTTTTTTTTCAATTTTTTTTTTCAAAATTTTGACTTTGAAAATTAATATTTCAAAAACTATTTCTTAGAATAGATTTATTTAAACACAGAATGAAAGAAAAAGTTATTGGCTTTTCAAAAACGTATCGCACAGCATTGTGAATGAAGCCGTTGATTTTAAATAATTTTTTTCCCATTTTAAGTCAGTTTTTTCGAAAATTGCCCCTCCCGGCTAAACGGAGGGGAATAGACCCCCTCCCATACGATTTTTTTCTTGTCTCAACGAAATCTACACGCCCTAGCATTTTGTCGCATTGCTCATGACTCACCCTGTATTTAAAAACGCCTTTCGGCGTTAAAGCTAATTTAAATTAAAATTCCATATTACTTAAAACTTAACGAGAAAGTTTTCTATATCTTTTTTATTTTTATATAAAATCTAAAAACTATCCTTTACCTTAAGAAAACTAAACTAAAAAGCTAAATTATACGTAAAATAACTTAATACTACCATTGTATATACATTTCTATAGTATTTTCATGCTGAATAATCACCGCCTGGCCATCTTAAGAAACTTGTGAAAAACACATTATTAGGTTCGTGCATTTACTAGTTGTCTATTCTGTAACCCTGATAACAGTCGTAAACATATATGATTTTTGTTTTGTTTACGACTCTTGTCAAGGAAATTTGGATTTTAGAGCCAATAAAATACATTATATATTATTAATTTGTTTCGTAGACGACTATTGTTAGGGTAACAGAATAAACACTTAGTAAATGTAAGAACCTCCAAATGTGCAGTTCACAACTTTCTTTAGATGGCGCTGCTCCATGGTTGTACTATAGAAATTTATATACAATGATACTACTTAAAAATACTAGCGCAAAATTATAGTCAAGTTTTCACGTTAACGTTAGCTTCACACTAAGCTGAAATCACATGCAATTTCAGCCTAGTGTCAAACTAAATTTGCTTTAAATAATGTGTATTTTAAATTTGGGCTTTTTGATCCTAGGTTTTTAAAGCAATTAAAAGACTAATTCATTAATTTTCCCGACGTTTCGTTTGGTTTTTTGCCAACATCTTCAGGGGTGTTTAATTTATTAAGACCTTTAATACAAATTACATTTTTAGAAACATTGTTTTTTGGGCTATGGATTTGAATATTTACTCACTTTTGTCGTCAAGTTACATTTTATAAATTGTTTTGAATTATAATAATAATTTTAAATAATTTAACATTTATATTGCACTTAGTAAACGGAAACTAATAAATATAATAAATTATTTGAAACATAGACAAAACAGAAATTAAAAACTAACTATCACAGACTATATTTAATTTATCACAGTATTGTAGATATTAAATATAGTCTGTGATAGTTAGTTTTTAATTTCTGTTTTGTCTATGTTTCAAATAATTTATTATATTTATTAGTTTCCGTTTACTAAGTGCAATATAAATGTTAAATTATTTAAAATTATTATTATAATTCAAAACAATTTATAAAATGTAACTTGACGACAAAAGTGAGTAAATATTCAAATCCATAGCCCAAAAAACAATGTTTCTAAAAATGTAATTTGTATTAAAGGTCTTAATAAATTAAACACCCCTGAAGATGTTGGCAAAAAACCAAACGAAACGTCGGGAAAATTAATGAATTAGTCTTTTAATTGCTTTAAAAACCTAGGATCAAAAAGCCCAAATTTAAAATACACATTATTTAAATAATAGAATATTGATCAATTCAAAATTAAATTTGCTTTAGTTTGAAGCGCCACTAAAAATAAAAAAAACTAGAACAACCACCTGTAGCATAAGTGGATGCATACACATACGCATAAACAAATGCAGTTTTTTGGTATTTTTATCTTTTTTTTGTGCCACCCTTTTTGTCCTACTTACAAATTACCTATTTAAACCTAAGAAATACGTAGGTCGGCCAAGGCAACAACTTTGACTAACCATCATCAATATCAAGGTGGTAACCCAACCACCAGAATTGTTTAACTTACTTATCCAAGTTCTTTCTGTCCCAAAGGGGCACAACTCTACTGAACCGCAGACGCTCTGCACCATACAGGAGTCGCCGATCCACAGTTCTACGGCTGACGTGGTAAATTAACGGAATTGCCAATTTCTTTTGTATGGCTGTATCAGCCCCCGACTGTCTAAAAAGAAGAATGTTTCGGGTGGGATGAAACCGTTAGGACGAAAGCTCTCACTATATTGTTCAAAATAAGTCAATTGGGTGAGGTCATCGCTCTTGCAATGTGACCCCGAAACAGCTTAATTAAAAAGTTATCTATCCTGTTTATATTGGCCCCGTTGTATAAGACCTCGTTGGCATAATAATGTTTGTACTCCGAATCTGGTGTTCTGTGTAATCCAATACAAGTCCTAAGACACTGCCTCTCAAACACCCGAATCTTCTCCATTTGAGATGGGGCAACGTTAAACCACACAGGGCATCCATAGGCAATCATCGGCCGGATGAGGGCCATGTAGCAAATCATCTTCACCTGTTTTCAAGGCGGCTGCTATAAAACAACCGTTTTGTCAGAGAAACGCTCCCCAAGCTCTCGCCAGAGCAGCATCTATATGTCGATTGAAATATAGATACTGATGTAGCCAGATACCAAGGTACTTTATTTCATCTTTACTCGCCAGTGGATGTCCACTTGGTCCAACGATCACTAGATTCCTCCAGTTTTTTCTTGTATCCCTGGAAGCCTTAGTTTGGTATGGTCCCCAGTATTATGTACTTGATTTTGAATTTTCGAACGATTAGGGGAAAGTGCAAGGTTTTCGGACTTTTTTCAGAATCCGGCATATAATTTAATTTCCTGACTGTTTTGAGCCGAATTCCGAGAAAAGTCCGAAAATCTTGCAGTTTCCCCCCCCCCCCCCCCCCTTCATCAGTAAGCGGTGGTCGTCAAAAACTGCAAGTCAAATACATTCTACCAGGATCATACCGATACCGGACAACAATCAAAAGTCAAAAATGCAAAAAACTAGCAAAACATTATTGGAACCGCTGGCTGTATGGAGGGCGATACTCCCCGTTAATTATTGGCCATTTTCCCGCGAACTATTACAAACACAGATGTTTTTTCTAGGCTAAAAAAAGATTATTGAATTTGTTACAAGCTGATACTACTGTGAACGGGTTGAATATCCCGAAGTCAATATAAATCAACAAGGCTAATTTTAGTCGTCTTCGGATCGAATAATCCTAAAATTCTCTTCCTACTACTGCTACTACTGGAAAAAAGACAATCTTTAAGGTGCTGTATTTTCAAACTTATTATACCCAGAGAATCGCTGTTGCGCTTAAATGTTAGCAAATTGTGTCTTCTTTGAAAGTGCATACAATGATTTTTCCTCGGATGTACTCTTATGAAGTTATGGGGCAAAAACTGATAGAGTCCAAAAATGTTGAGGTTTTTTGAATACCACCAAGTTAGCACAAGCTTTTCGAAGCTGCAAACTTGGTTTTACACTATTGTTGGTATCTATATCTGTCATCCTTCGTTCGCCCTCTTCTTCCCATCACACTTTCTGAATAGCTGTAACATCAGCCTTTAACCTATATTTAACAGAATCTCCACTAACCGTTTCTGTTTCCTTGTTTCGTTTGCAAGGGTCCTCGATAGATCATGCGTATCCGAGGCTTGTCTTTCGGAATCAAAATTTTTTTCCCGTTATGATATTTACCCCGACGTACACCCAACACCCATCCTGGAACACCGGACTCTTAGATAAGTAACTCAAAGAGTGTAGATCCGGATGAACCTTCATGGAGGGGCGAACTTGTTCCCCAAAGTTCTTACCATAACGATTTCAAATTTGTGAGAATGAGTCCAAGTGTTCATTATAATTATTATTAACAATGGCGGTGACCACTTGCCCAATATTTTCTTTAAACAAAAATGGAAACACAATTACTAAAGGTTGAAGTAAACATTTATAGCAAAACAACATGGGATGAGTGCTTTTTAACCACCCTGTATATCTAGGCACCTCAGTGGTTTCTTCAATCAAGCTTTTTAATACTTAACAGTACCAATTTTCGAATAAATATATTACATATTTTAAAAAACAAAACATAACATTTTATTCTTCTTAAAACAAATCTTTTATTTACAATAAATAGATTTATTGTACCTATATGAGTTTTTGAAATACTTAGCACATATATGCAAAGGAAATTATAACTTATCTGGTCTCATTTTATAATTTAACCCTCTGAGTCTGTCTTTCGTATTGTGATAACACATTTATTTGAAACAGATCCAAAGTCACCCTTAAAATAAAAAGAAATTCCATTCGAATCCCGAAATCTGTTTGCGTTTTACTCACTCATACCTTCTTTTGACTCGTTCGTATAATTGCATTTCCATGACACATCGTTAAATTTTCTTATTTCCTGCACTTCCGTTGCACACGCACTGAAATCTGAAATCTTATGTTATTTTAAAAAAAACTAAATAAATAAAAACAAAATACATTTGGTTATTTTTTTTCTTTCTAAGATCAGAAATTGTAAGAAAAAAAAACTATATTTCATTTTTACTTAATATATAAATAAAGGGCACGAATGGGTAGCACGAACTTGCTCTTGTGGAAAGCTCCATTTCTGCTAAAAACTTGGAAATATCTAAGTTTACAATGCTATGGATGCAAAATCCCCTGTTAAGATTTGTTTGAGAATTTTAGTTTCCCAAAAAATATTTATTTAAACAAATTAGTTTGCAGTTATAATTTGGCTAACCAACTCTTAAAATATTAAATTTCGCGAAAATCGATGCAGCCTTTTAAGAAATATTCGGAATTTAAAATAAAAGAACAAACTTGCTCTTGTGTAAGATTACTAACCTTTGGCTTAGGATACTAAGCAAGAAACTATAATAAATAATCGGAAGTAAAAATAGTTTCTATAGCGTTTTTATGGCAGCGGCAGATACCGTTAATAAGGTGATTTTGAAAAAAAGATTCCAACGAAAAACTTCCTTGCTGGCAAAAAACCAGTCACACAAAATCTTATCAAAATCGATCGTATTTTTTCAAGAAAAATCGGATTTTCTATAGAATTTATATGGCAGGTACCGTTAATAAGGTGATTTTGAAAAAAAATTTCTAACGAAAAACTTCATTATTGGAAAAAAATTTACAAAAAATCAGTAACACAAAATCTTATCAAAATCGATCTTATTTTTTTCGAGAAAAATTGGATTTTCTGTAGCTTTTATATGACAGGTACCGTTAAAAAGGTGATTTTGAAAATAAATTTCTAACGAAAAACTTCATTATTGGGAAAAATCAGTTACACTAAATTTTATCAAAATCGATCGTATATTTTACGAGAAAAATGCAATTGTCTAAAACGTTTGTATGGCAGGTACCGTTAAAAATCTAGTTGTAAAAAAATTGTTTTGTCGAAAAATATCACCGTTTTCAAAAAATCAGTCATGTTAAATTTTATCAAAATCGGTCGTATTTTTTTCGAGAAAAATTGAATTATCTCGTTATAAGGCAGGTACCGTTATTTTCAGACCTAGGATAAAAGTCAAAAATACGCCTTGGCATATTACTCCAAACATACAGAGTACCAAGTTTGAAGAAAATCGGTCCAACCGTTTAGGCTGTAGGTGTCGATACATCCAGACTGACAGACCGACAGACAGACAAACAGACAGAAAGACAGAATTGTCGGACCTATATTATTCGTGTTCTCTATCATCGTAATGTCATATTTGATTGTTATCTTAAAACTTATTTTTTTACGAATACAAAACTTGCAATTAATCCAAATTGTTATCGCAAACAGATTTTGAGAAATAATATTTCAAAATCAACATTTTGAAACCAAACATTTGTTTGTCTTCAGTTGGATTCTTACAAAATTTTGCTTTTTCAATTGCAATCTTTTTTTTTACAAATATTGAAGGCTTTTGATAAATTAAAACAAAATTAAAGTTGTGTCACATGGTATTGTCACCCCCTTTTTATTTGCTCAATTTTAGGTGTATACACATAATCTTTTCATTATTAAAATATTAGGTTTTAGCTCACGAATTGGAAGCAGTCAGAGCATAGAGGTATATTTTTATAAAATGTACCTACACTGGATTTTGATTTTTATTTGTACAATATTGATGGAACTTATTCCTTTTAGTGATACAAGGATTTCTTTAAAAATTTTCAATTAAATATTGATTCTTAGAAAAACGATGTTAAAAATCTTTAAAAAAAACGCTGTTGATAAATAAAAATAGAAAAACACAAAATTGTAAAAAAAAACTTACTGATTTTAATTCAAACGAACTTGAAAAATTCTTATAAAAATATTACAATTGGAAAAATAATTTTATCATTTAATTAAAATTGCCTTTTTTAAAATAACTTTGAACGAATAATAAAACAAGCAGCAAATAAATACAATGAATAGTTAATGATAGCTGCAGCATTGGCAAATGGAATCTCATTCGAGTCTGATGGAATGTAGTTGCATCCAGGACCCTCGCAAGTGTAACAGTCATCTTTTCGACATAATTTGTCAGCCTGAGCCGATGAAAGACATCCTCTCATAAAAGCGTTTGTTAGATTGGCATCTGAAAAGGGTAAATTTGGACGAATAAATTAATAAGCATTTTTGTATAAATATATTATATACAAATATGGCTAAATAATCATGTTAATCAGGAAAACAAGTACAAGTTTAAATTTAAATAGAATAATATAATTATAAATAAACGATATTTGTTTTTTAAAACAATATAATATTTAAAATATTAAATGTTTGCTGTCGCATTAATTTTTTAATAGTTTCAGCTCTACAACTCTACTTAAAATCCTGTGCATTTTAACCACCGGATGTTTGAAACAATAACTTGTCACAAGTAAAGTAATTTGTAAGGTTAAAGAGAACGAACTTGTGCGGTTAGATATCAAGATACCTAGTTCTATTTTTATATTTTCTTAAAAAATTATTTACAAATTACGAAAATTAGAATTTTTCTCAATAGCTTTTTTAAAAACTAATTTTTTGTGAAAACTGTTAATTTGCAACAAAAAACAATAGAATTGTAAATTTGCAACAAAAAGCAATCTATGACTTAGTACTTTGGACTTACCGTTCAGTAGTTATGGACGTTTTTCATGGTTACCACTTTTTTTAAATTGCTAAATATTTTATTTAATTTTATTCAGCAGTTACAATCAAAAAAACTTCAGGTATTCCCAGGCTCTATAGAAAGATCATATCGAAGAATTAGATTTTTAGAACCTAAATAGTTGTTTAAACTATGATTTTTAAATGATTAAAATCGGTTCCATCTACCCAATCGTCCGTTCAAACGGATCAAACTATACTTTTTAGTCAAGAATTTAATTTCAAACAAGAATATATACTCACATATAATTTTCTTGTACGATTATGAGTTTTTTTTTTTATATCAGCCTAAACTCAAAAATTATAGCACAAAGAACCAATTAAGTTATTTTTTTTTTACTTTGGCAACGCTATATTGAAAAAAATATTTTCATAATAATATCAAGGGTACTCATCTAACGACGTAAAACGACGGAAACGAAATACTTTTCCGCCGTCGGAAACGAGCTGTCAAATTTTGTATGGGAAAGTTTTCACTCGGAAGATATAAATTTTCATCACGAATTCGATGCGGAAAGTGATGATGTAAAGATGAAAAGAAGTAAAGTAGACATTTTTGTTGACATTAAACGAAGGCGGGAAAATTTAATTGCAAATTTTACATTTTAAGAGCGTTTTGCAGTAGGAAATAGTTTTACAAATGTTCCAAAAATTAAAAAAGTGAGAATGAAAAAATATTATATAAAAACAAATGATAAACAAAAATTCAAAGTAGCTCACTTAATATCTTTTATCGCCATTTTGTCCAGTTTTAAGATGATAGTGACTTCATAATATGATTTATGACAATTTACGTCAACAGTTTTCATGGGGCGTTCATGAAAACGTATGAGGGAAAGTTATTTTCTTACATTAAATGTGAATTTACGTCGTTAGATAAATACCGTTAATATCTTTTTTAGATGTAAACTTAATGCTTTTATTTATTTCCAATCTACTACTAAAAACTAGATGGTTCTACAACTTTTACTTTTTAAGATACATGTTAAATAATGAAGAATCATGCCTCTTCATAAAAACAAGACGAAACTAGCCTAATGGAAATTGAAGCTGAATTTTTTTTGTTTCTTGTGGGGATGTAGGTTTTGTTCTTTTTAAATATCTTGATTTTAAATTTCTTGAAAATAAATGTCGTAAAGCAACCTGGTTTACAATAATTGATTGGAAATTAACAAAAGCGCTGAGTCGTGATCAAAAAAGGTACTAAAAAAGTTTCTTTTTAAAAAAAAGTGTTGCCAAACTAAAAAAAAAAACTTAATGAGATCTTTGTGCAATAATTTTTGAGTTTGTGCTGATATGAAAAAAAAACTAATCGTCGTACAAAAAACATTCTATTAATATTTTTTGTTTAAAATTCAATTCTTAATATAATTCAATTCAATCCTTAATATAAAGAACGGACGTTTAGATAAATGTAACCGCAAAAACCAAAAACAGGCAAAAAATCAATATTTTAATCATTTAAAAATCATAGATTAAATAATTTAGCTTCTAAAAATCTGATTCTTCTATAGAGTCTGGAAATACATGAACATTTTTACAGAATTTTAGCTGCACTGCACTCCAATAGCCGAAAAAAATATTAAATTTTTTAGCAATTTAAAAAAGTGGTAACCATGAAAAACGTTCATAACTACTTAACGATAAGTCCAAAGATTGTTTTTTGTTGCAAATTAACATTTTTACAAGATGGCGTAGGTACCTACTTACTTCTTTTATAAAAATAGTTTAAAAAAAAAAACATTAGAAAAAAAATCTATTTTTCGTAATTTGTTAATAACCTTATATGCTTGAAAAAAGCAGTAAACTTTTTTTTCCCTTTTTTACTCAACGAAAGAAATTTTTTAAATGTGGTTTCAACTTTTAATTAATTTGTGACAGGTTGAATTCTAAGGTGACTGTACTATACGACCAGTTTTACAGTGCGAGACTATTCCAGGGTTAGATTAACCCCGAGTTAACTGGTGATGGTAACAGAGTTTTGAGTTTGTTTTGAAAATTACCGGAATTAACTCAAAATTAATCCAGCTAAACTGTTGAGTAGTGCCCCGTGGCGTAGTGGTTAGTGTGTCGGACTATCACACGGAGTTCTGAGCTCGAGCCCAGCTTCGAGAACGCCTTGTTTTTTCAGGGGCACTGCCTCTTGCGAGGAAGTGACAAACGATCCAAGAATATCATTGTCATTAAAAGTGCACCTTACCTCAGTCTTTCGGATTTGACGTAAAATTGTAGGTCCCCTCCAATCCTGTATAACTAATAACGCACACAAATGGATTGGTTGAGAGTTGTTAGTCACTAGGCCGTCGTTCTTGGAAGCTGTCAGTGCCACTAAATTTATTTATTTATTTATAAATTGTTGAGCTATTTCTGAGTAAATTCAGAATATCAAACTGACTGAAGAACGTGTTACCATTAGCGTTAACTCGAAGTTAATCTAACCCTGGAACAATCTAGCCCTGAAAAACAGGTCCTTAGTGCCACAATTGTTTTTAAAATGGTTTTCAAAGAACGATGATTTTGACAAAGACAACTTAATTCCGACCAAGAAAAATATACAAAGTTGTGTTTGTTTCATTTTCTGTACAAACTGTCACTGTTCAACAGAAATTTGTAAACAATATGTTTTGATTACAAAATTCGACATTAGGTGTCAGTACTTCAGAAAGATTTTATAATTGAGTAAATATTAGAAGATAGAGTTGCAATGTAAAAATTAAGTTAAAAATTATGCGCCACTAATTTAAAAAAATAGTTAAGTAATAAAAACTTACTTTTCGATTTTCGAATAATGCACTTATCGCCAATTTGATAAATTGGACAAACTCTCGGTCTTGCATATGTATCAGTAGCACACACATCGGTTCCGTTTGATGCACATTGTAAACACCTTGCTCTGTGAGTTGGGAAAACCTAAAAATTGATAAATACTTAGTTGTATATACTTGATTTTGATTTTTATGTTTTAAGACTTACATTTCTATTACATCCTTCCATGAATGAACAAATCAAGCACTCCATTTCATTTGTACATCCGTTGGCAATTTTACTCTCTAAGTCAGAAGCACATCCTCTGATTGTTGTTCCACCTTTAAATAAAATATGTACATAGGTATAGCTATTTCATAACATATTTTTTCAGTCAAACTTACCAACTACTCTTGAGAAGCATTTGGATGTAGTGTTCGAACATTCCTTTGCTAAGAACAATTCAGGATATGTTGCACATTTTGGATCAGTTTTAGAATCACATTGAACACAGGCATCTGTGGATGATAATAAAATTTATTTATTGATATCTAATTATGGTGGCTTTAAATGTGATCTTAAACATGAGAGAGGGTAATTCACTAGAAATGTTGCAATTGAATGGTTGATTGGACTAAAACTTTAAATACCATCTTATGTTCAATACTGAACCTACCAAATTGTTATTAAATCGGTTCAGCCGTTATCAATGTATGGTAAAATTCTTAAAAAATCGTTTACAACAATTTTACACTAAAACCTATTCAACTTAATACATGTATATATGTAGGGAGTACTCGCCTTATTGCCGCTAAAATAAAATTCCAATTTCTTATCGGAGCCTAGCCAGAATTTGTGTATATGGATGGCTTCAAGTGGCTCGGCAGGGCCGGTTGGATTTTCAGATAATCGAAAATCCATCGAGCCCGAGCCAAAATGACAGTTCAAAAGGGTGACAATTCAATTTTTCGCCTAATATTATGTAATTTTTATGTTGTAAAAATATGTCAAAATGGCTCGAATGTATTCGACCATTCAAATGAATCGATTTTAAAATATTTGTATAAAATTATTTCTATTCAAATAAATTGGGTCGACAAAGATTTGGCTCCGCCAGTCCATCCGCCGCTGTGACCCCATATTTTGGATCGGAGCCATTTGGGCTCGGTCCGAATGTTCCTTGGCCAGCTTAACATTTATTAACGTTGTTTTTTATTGAATTTAGAAGTTGTATACTTTTACAGTATTTCTTCATTTGGCATAGATAACAACTGAGGTACTGAACAATAGCAGTTCACATGAGTAGATTGAAGATCCAATCGAATACGGATTGAAATTTCGATCCACGTATACCTATGGTCGAAGGATACCATTCATAATAAACATATAATTATTTGAATTGTTCCAAAGATGAAAGTTGAATCGTATCGAGAAATCCAATTATCACAATACGATCCAAGTTTACATGGAATTGAGTACTGCCTGAATTAATTTTTCTATGTTAACCAAACGTTACACTTGAGCTGTAATTAAGTTTAATTATAAATAGAGCGTACATTAAATTGTATCTTATTCGTAAAGTTACGACCCCATTCTGATAGATAGAAAAAGAACATTTTATTTACTAAGTGCGGCCATAATGGATAACGCCCAGCTTTTAAACACAAAATATAGCACCTGGCACTAAACAGCACATATAGACTATAGGAAATGATAAGCCTTTTGAAATAAGCACTTCTTATCTTCGTCTGATATTGGTGATAAAATTGAACTTTGATGATTTACTGCTCGAATCATTAAAAGTAAAGTTGAATCATTAAATTCATTTGAAACCATTATGACATAACTTCTATTAATTTTTTAGACTTTGTTTTAAAAGAAATAAAAGTATCTAGTTTAATTTTTAGTTATTTATTGATATTTAAAATATTACACTATATCCAATATCTAAACATTAAATTCACTTTTTAACAATGACATAAGTTAACGTTTGAACTTTTTTTATCTATACAATGTGAATATTTATAAAATATAATTATATATTTACCGCAATTGACATATGTCACAAAAGCTAAAGCTGCAACAATCACGTAGATGTATTGCATTTTGTAAATTAATTGTAGTTAATTTACACGAGTTATATGAAACACGAAAATGTTATACGAACTTAACACGCCGATATTCGGGTACGATATGATAGCAAAAACTGAAAACTTTTCAAAAGTTAAGGTAGTTTCAGTTGATTAAAGCGTCACCATCAATACCATGTCTAATCTTATCAATGTTTTTCATATCGCTGTTAGATTCTTCAATGTTGCGATAACGATATCCCATTCCGAACTAGTTTCATGCAATCAATTGTCATAAACTTAATAAATAACTATTTACTCAATTTTATGCAAATAAAGGTTTGGCGCATTTTATACCGATTAATATAATAAGAAAAAAAATGGAGACATGGATTACTCATATTTAAGGTACGAATCTTCATATTATCTAGACTACGGAAACAGGTTATCTTGGTCACTATACTCATATTGACAACATGTGCAAATTCTTATAGACTTTGTCGGTGATTTTGCAGGTTTATAAACACAATCAAACATGAAAAACCTACTACAAACGTAATATCAAATTGCAAAAGAAGAATAACATTTATTTATTGAAATATAAATGAATCACATTTTTAAAATTATGAATTCTTAAAATTAAAGCTTCGCTGGAATCTTTATCTATTCAAAATAAAATTTGTTTTAGGTACGTAATTCTTTAATAGATATTACAAAAAAAAAGCTGTGTGTTCTTCAAAAAAAAAAACTGCTTAATGAGCTTAAAATAGTTAGAAAAATAAAAACAGTAAAAACATTTAAATGTCCAAAATACATTTTATTAAGGGCTGGTTTCACAATCACAATATCTAAGCAGGTTTTAATTAAGCTGTTCAGAACAAAAAACAAAAAAATGGACCGCAAACAAACAATTTAGGAACTGAGTATTATACTTAAGACTTTCGCTAAAAGGAGTAGGTAAAAGTTTTGTGGCACACAACATCTTATCAAGGAATTAGACGGTATAGGTACTCTGCTGTTTACGGATGAAGGTCAGCTCAGATGATAAATGGAAGAACTATCTAATCGTACTCAACCATTCCGACACGGTGCGGTAGGGTACTGAATCCAAACCCAAATGATCGATTTGCAAAAACAAGTTCCCGTATTCGCCAGTTTATCTGAGGTAACATTTACATAAGCCATTAAATTTCTTAAAACCAACCAAGTGGTAGGTTAAGATCGATACTCACGCTGAGCTTTACCAATCAGCTCCACAAACGTTCGCAGAAATCTTTTAATACCGGATTTTTTTCCGATTGCAATATATAGGATGGTCTTTAAATTACCCAAAAATGTGAAATTTTTGGGTAATTTAACGCAATGCTTGGAGTAAAGGCCACAAAACCTTTAATATTGAATTTCATTCATAAATACTTCATTTAATAAAATCTAATTCGACTATTTTTAGTCTTTTTATTGTTTTTATTTTCTTATAACTTCGCTTGGCCACGAGCATAACATCATAATTTTTCTAATGTCTAACTTTAATCAAAGTTCTTTAGAATAATATAATTCACAGGGAGTTTTCTCTGTAAATTTTATAAAGCAGTCGGTAATCATCGACAATTATTGCGTACTAGATTGGGTTTGATGTCATCTAGCTGATGAGCCCACCATCAAACTAGGGCGAAACGCAATGCTTGGAGTAAAGGCCACAAAACCTTTAATATTGAATTTCATTCATAAATACTTCATTTAATAAAATCTAATTCGACTATTTTTAGTCTTTTTATTGTTTTTATTTTCTTATAACTTCGCTTGGCCACGAGCATAACATCATAATTTTTCTAATGTCTAACTTTAATCAAAGTTCTTTAGAATAATATAATTCACAGGGAGTTTTCTCTGTAAATTTTATAAAGCAGTCGGTAATCATCGACAATTATTGCGTACTAGATTGGGTTTGATGTCATCAGCTAGCTGATGAGCCCACCATCAAACTAGGGCGAAACGCAATGCTTGGAGTAAAGGCCACAAAACCTTTAATATTGAATTTCATTCATAAATACTTCATTTAATAAAATCTAATTCGACTATTTTTAGTCTTTTTATTGTTTTTATTTTCTTATTTTATGGAGTGCAGAGAGGAACATATGAATTCTTCTCTCGACAAATAGTAAGCGAGATTCCGAGATATCAGATTTTTGATTAAACCATAACAGTACCGCTACGCTAATATAAAGTTCCGCTACTCTCATCATATCGTTTTTATTAATTTTCAAAAGGATTTCGATAGTTTGAAACGATATTTTATTTAGTTATATTATAACCATATACGGGAGAGGTAAACTCGAAAAGCTTACGCTATTATTTAACCACCACTATATCTAACCACCACCGTGTGTTTTGAAAACTGTAGGGGTACAGATGAAGATGTTAGCTGCCAAATTGGCAAAGTAAAAGTTGATATCGTTATGTTGTCAAAATTCTGCAAAAGTACTTTTAATAAAAATTCCACTAAAAACAAGCACGTTTTCTCATGACATTTTTTTGTAGATATTAACTCTTTATCGTACGCCCAACAACAAGTGAGATATACAAAAAAGGTCTTTTTCATGACCTTTATCTTAAATTTTGAATAACCTTCGACGCGCATGGCACTCGTTATTTCACATTGCTTATAAGCCAGTTAATAAAGACAAAAAAATCGCTTTAGGTCACAAAAAATCGCACATCGCTGATTTTTTCGGGAAGTTGTTAGGAGCTTGTGCTAACTTGTAAATAAGCCCAGTTGATTAAAAAAAAGGCAATATCCCAAAGTCAAACTTAATGCTATATTTTTTGCGACCTCCAATGTCTAAATGTGCTAGGAAGGGCTTTAGTAAAATTCAATTGAAAGATTAGTTATTTTCTTTGTTATTGTTTTTACTAAACAAGTAGTAATAAAGTAAAAAAAATACTCTGGTTGGTACATTAAGGGAAAAGCGGGAGACTTGAACACATACAATATTCTGTTTCACTCAAACTTTACTCAAATCTTGCAAGCATTAGTACCTACATACGATGCAGACTGTGGCAAGGTACATGCCAACAAAAACAATTCAAAATCTTTTTTACAAATTATGTTAATACAATTGTATATAGAATTACTGTAGAGTACATACCTACTTTTATTTTATGGGTCAAAATACCCCAAAAATAGATCAGCTGTATCTTCGTCATCGTCAATATTGAACCTACACATCTGGTTCGACCAACCAATTTTCAGAAAATTTAATGATCTTTAACTTTGTTATGCAATATAGTACACAAAATGTGCTTTGTTTCAGAAACATAAGCGAAAAAGTCGGAAAAATTAAGCCCCTCACCAAGTTTTGCAAAGGGTCCTCGAAGTCTAGAAATTAACTCGGATTTGTTTGCAGGTAAAAGTACATACCGACTGGACGTTAAAGGAACGTTAGAAAACAAAACGCAGTCATTATAGCCGTGACATTATTTACCTGTTCCAAGTTGTACAAATTTTAAAACCGGGGCTCATGCACGATGAAGTAAAGAACCAAATTGCTCCAATACGAACTAAAATCCATCTTTTGTATATGGCTTCAAGTAACTTGGAATGGTTGGATTTTTGGAAAGTCCAAAGTCCATCGACCCTGAGCTAAAAAAACGACAGATCAAAAACAAAACAAAAATTGGATGTTATGCCACATTTATGTAAATGCAATTAGTATGTCAAAATTGATTGGCTTAATAGCTGGATCGCGTCCGTGTGTACCCCCTCAAAAGGACCGAGTCCATTATACTTACATACAGATTTTGTTGTTCAAATACATTGGATCAACAAAGATTTGACTCTGCAGTTTGTTGTTTGTAGCACCTCATTTTGCATTTAGACATTTTTGGTCTTGGTCCAAAGGGTTCCGTTGTTTATGGTCATTCAAATTAAAAAGTAGTTATGTAAATAGACATTGGAAAATAATTTAACAGTCCAACTTTGGGCTTCAGTTTTTCACATGTAGTAATTTAATGTGCATTTGAAATGAAACTGAATAGGGCTTTTTAGGTAACAACGATATATCTCTTTCTCATTCGCAGAGCAGTGTCAAAATCAGCAGTACGCGGTTGACAGCTAAACTTTTTTTATCATTGTTGACAAATTGATTGAAAAAGAGCGGACATTTCAATGTTGTGTGCGAAAATTGTGAAAAGTGTATTATTAAACTTTTTATTCACGGAAATCTCAAATTTCACCAAAAAAAAAAAAAGAGATTATTTACAAATTTCTTTTACAAGATTTTTGCCCAGTTTCACCAAAATACACCTAAAAGCATTTTAGTTAACGGAGTAATAAAATTTATTGGCATTTTAGCATAAAATGGTTTGCACCAATATAAGAAGGTGAATTTTTAAAAATGAGGAAATTTTATGCCAACCCCGGATTTTTATTCACCACTCATGGCTCTCTTTCATTAGAGCAAGCGAGAGGAGAGCATCAATCGAAAAATTTCAACATTATCTTTGTCTTGCATTTTTAAGACGCCTTTAAAATTTATTTGGAACAAAATGGGACTTTAGTTTATTGGCCTTTTTAAAAATGAAAATGGTTGGTGAAATCGAAAAATGCCATTTTAAGATTTAAAAACCCAATAAAAATTTAAAAGTGTTTGGAGAAACTGGCCGTTTGAGTTTGACAGTCTGAAAAAAGCGCGATACATAATTTCAATCTATCATCCGGGTAGTGTGAGCTGTCTTTTATTTTTTGACAATATGTTAAAATTGCCTATCTAATGGCCAGTTTCTCCAAACACTTCTAAATATTTAATGAGTTTTAATTTTTCAATTTCACCAACCACTTTAAGTTTTAAAAGAGCCAATAAACTAAAGTTCCATTTTGCACCAAATAAATTTTAAAGGTACCTAAAAAATGCAAGACAAAGAGAACGGAAAAAATTTTTCGATTGATATGCTCTCTTCGCTTGCTCTTATGAAAGAGAACCATGTGTGGTGAAAAAAATCAAGTTTTCTCATTATTAAAAATTCGCCCCCTAATGTTGGTGCACACCATTTTAAGTTAAAATGCCAATAAATTTTATGACTCCGTTAACTAAAATGCTTTTAGGTGTATTTTGGTGAAACTGGGCATAAGCAGTGTATTTTAGCATACAAGCTACTTTAAAAAGTTATGTCCCTATTGTGGCTGCACCCAAATAGTCATAGAAATGTAGCATGATATATCTCATGCTAATTTCTTATTAGCTGTCAAAAAACAGCTGATCGTTTGCCGAATGTCACAGAACAACAACCACAGAAAAATATTAAAAATTTGTAAAGTAATTTCTTTTAAAATAATTAAATGTTTGCTATATTAATTTATTAAAACAATTATAATAACAACGCCATGGCTATAACCATATGTGTTTCGAATTATTTCAATGAAAAAGAATATTATGTTAATGAAGAAAATGCAGTAAAACTTTCCGGAAAACCACCGCGAGATAAAATCTCGAAAAATCAACTGAAGACTGCAGCAAATGGAATTGATGTTTACTTTTTTATTCGAGAAATACTAGAATTCTCCAATTATCGAACGAAGTTCTTTCAAGATAATGTTAAGGAAGGTATTTTCCTGCTCATTCAGATTGTTCGACCTGAAAAGGAAGCAATCGATTACAAATGGTATTGTATTCCAATGACAAAATGTACTTTATGGAACTTGTATGAAACTTTTTACAGGAATCGTATGACTTCACACACGATATGGGAAAAAATTGAAGTTGACTATTTGATGTCATGGCTATCGACGTTAGGCGGAGGATTTTCGGCTTTGGGCGAACAATTTTCAAACTGTGTAAGTTATTTTTTTTTTATTTTTTAAATCGACATCGACGCGCATTTGCTTTTTAACTGTTATTCTCAAACAATTGAACACAAAGTAAAACAAGGTTATCACATGAAGAATTTATAACCCTTCAGTAATATCATTTTGATTTGGTGATGTGATCCAAAATGATTTTGAAGAGATGATAGAAATCTTCATCAAGTCTTACTGGGATTGTTTTCGAAGTTAACGCAGCTGCAATAGTTCGAGTTTCTTTTGAATGCCATTGAATGGTTGTCCATGACATGCAAGCACCAGGCAATTAACTTGGCCAAAGGGTTTCTTTTTGATGGCGGGTTCAACCAAGCGCATTGTTTGTGGCCGTTTTTATAGCTTCTTGGCATATTTTTTATTGGGCTACTACATTTGGATCTGGAAAGGTTTAATTATATGCCAAAATAAGGGAGATACACTCTTGTCAGAGGATCTTCGCAATCCGTTCTTGTACCTGGGCGGCAACAACATAGTGGTTGGATAATTTTTATGTCGAAACTAGGTTATGATAGTTTTCCTCGAAAAACTGTATTTGCAGAAGCGTGTGCTATAATCAGGATGATATTACTGAACTTTGCTCTGATGACGATTCCCATTAAACGTGCACTTACGTGACCGTAGCTTAATTTGTTAATACGACCGAAGACTGCTTTCACTAATAAAACCACACCCTAATAGTCGCTGCCTTTGCTCTTTGTAATAATCACAGAAGTAGATATAGCATTTTTAGTCTTCGCATGTCCGTTCCTTCCTATCACACTTCTTGGATGACAGAAATGACGCAAAATATGCACAAATTGTTGTGTAAAAAACAAAAAAAAATAACAAATTAAACATCTTATTACAAATTCTTCCTGTAGTTTCCTCATTAATTTCAAATTGTATTCACAGGCTGAAACAGCTGGTAAGATATCACTCCGCCAATTACAACTGGGACTGCAACTAGGTGATCCATTTCTCCAGGCCCGATGCAAGCTTTACTACAGCATATCACTTATTCAAACTGGACGATTACGTTATGCAAAACACATAATCCGAGAACAGTACAAATTTGCCCGCCAGCACAAGGCAATCGATGGTCGTTTGGTGAAAATGTGCTTTGGCATTTGGGATCGACTTCAATACGAATATTTATTAAAACAAAAACGAAAACAAGCTATTCAAGCGAAATCATCTTCTATCATCAGTTAAACAAAACCATTTGATATTTTGACCTGAATAGTGTAATTTTAATTTAATAAAAGGGAACAAACTTCATTAAAAGAATCGAAAGTCCAGTCGTCTCTTCATGTATTCTGATTCAAATAAAACAACAAATAGATTAAAAATTGATTCAATAAATTTTTATTCTTTCTATCAACATAAGTGTATAAAATATTTGTTTTTTTTATTTCTTCTTTATAAATTTTGTATCCATAAAAAAAAAGAAATGGCATTTAATTGAATTTAGTATGCGAAATGCAGATTTTCTCCTTTTATTTTAAAGAAGTTCATAATAATAGTTTTTGTTTAGTTAAATGTTTCTGTGATGAATTATGTTTTATTTTACTGAGCTAAAGTTCCCATGGGATCCCAAGCTGGAAGCACAATTGGTGTCATACCGAAGACTTTAAGAGTTTCATTTGGAACAAGACTTTTGTCGACGACAACTTCAAAGCCGAACTCTTTGAACCATTCAGCTGTCATAATAAGATATCCCTTTTCTCCACGATCCTCTCCCCAGGAGTTTTCAACGCGGAATTTAGTTGGATTTCCCTTGGCCTATAGAAATTTTATAATACAATTATAAATAGAAATATTTTCACTTGTATTTTACTCACATCAACTGATACAGCGGTGAAGACCATAGCATGAGTCATTGCTGATTCACCATACAGAAGGCGATCTGCTTTAGGCAGAGTAATTTGGATGTCAACATCAAATACCAACTTAAAATCATGTCTGTAATTAAAACATAAAATTAAATATAAAAAAAAATATGAAATTTATACATTTCTACAGATAGGATCAGACAGAAGACACAATAATTCTCATGTTAAATTAATATTAAAATGATGGGTAACTGCGTAAATATCATGTTGACTATAGTGCCCCCCTAAGCGTATACATAGTGCCAAGCATATAGTACCATTCGTGACTTAAGAAAATATGTTTGCATTCGTTCATACTGTTATGTTAGTAACTGATGTTCAGAAGGATACAGGCTTTTATTTCCAAACCCAACCTCTGTCTACCAACTTCTACTCTCACCATATCCAGGTGAATATCGGGTGCCTTGTGCATTAACTACTTTACTACTATATTATACGGGTTACTACGAGATATTCGGAGCTCGGGCATATCGCGAATGGTTAATCCGCCTCTGGAGTTAAGCTAAGAGTTTTGTCCTCTAGATCAAATGAGCTTCGGATACGGAAGGATTTACTGTTGACGAACCCAGAAAACAAAGTTTATTATGTATGGTGCAGAGGAATGGACATTTTATTAAAGGTGTATTAGAACGATTTAGGCCCACATAATGATTAGCGAATCGAGCGATCGAAAAGCTTGCGAATTCGACTATTTGGTATAAGGAATAGCGATTCGCTAAATTTAAGTTCGCATGTCAAAAATATTCCGAGTCTGATTTGAGCTATTGCGATTAGCAAAGGTTCGCTAATATAGGCGCAAAATGTGTCAAATCTAGGCGAATCAAAATTGAACTCACTTTTAAAACATTATTTAACCATTTTTTAATGTTTATTTGGAAAATTTGTGATATGAAACAAATTAGTGAGACAAAAATTGGGTACTGAAGAAAAAAAAAATAATTAAAACAATTCTTTTGAATACCTAAACCACAATTTAATATGTACTTGGCATACAATGAAGAAAATAAATACATGCAAATGAATTGTGTACTTTTCGCCAGAAGATCCGAAAGATTTTATTTCTTATAGATTTCCGGTCATGAAATATTTTTTGCTTTCTTTTCTTTTTCTGTTTCTTCCTTGCTTTTTTTTTTAACTCTTGTTTTTCTAAAACAGGTCACTATTTTATCAATAATAAAAACATAAACAAAAATATTGAACACAGCTGAACAATGAGTGGCCCACGAGGTATGTAGGTACATACAAATAAATTGTGTACTAAAAAAAATATAACTTATATTCTAAGAACGAACACAAGTCAATTTGCGAAACCTGTTGAACTGGTGGAAACAAATCCAGATATAGCGAAGGGAATATGAGCGTTTGGAACCAAAAACAAATCCTATTTCTTTTACCTTAAGTCGATTGCTTATCATTTTATTAAATATTCGCAAAAGAATCACCAATAACAATAATTTTACTACTTGATGCAAAAAATACCTACGGTTTGACGTTTAACATCTGTGTTTTCGATTCATTTACTTTTGGCAGCACTTAAGGATTAGCGAATACACAAGCTCGCTATTCCTTTTACTCTCGCAAGCGAAGTTCGCTTAAACATTCGATTTCGCTAAGTAGTTCGATTCGCTAATCATAATCTGGCCCTTAGTCTGCTTTGAAACCTAAATTCTCATGGTGATAATAGTATGAGCTACACTCGTGTGGTAAGCTAAAATGCAAGTGCAACTTTGTTTGCAGCGAATTCCACGCTGCCATAGAGTGTCATGAACATGGGGTGGGTGGCGGAGTGAGGTCAGACAGACCAAATCTCATTCCGTCTTCCTGACCATTGTCCGCAACTGTCGCCACAATAATATTTTTGACAACAACGAAAATGAAAGCTAAACGACAGCAAAATGATACTCGTAAGAAAAAACGAGTATCATTGAAACTTGAACGATAATCGTTTTACGTAGTCGCATTTAAGCGACAACGAGGGTTTTTTAACGATTGTCTAACGTAATACGGGCCTAATACTTTAACATTAAAAAAGTCTCAGTTAATTTTGAAGTCATTACTAAAATAATAATCATTTAGAGCAGTCAAAAACTTAAAGCAAAAAGAATGCAATACTATTAACTGCTTTAATTCTTTGAAATTTTCACTTGAAATTCAAAAGTTCTGAGTATTCAAGACTTTCATTATTAAATTGAATGCAATCGAAAGACTTAGGGACTGTCAAGAATGTAAGACTTTTAAGACTTCAAAAAATTCAAGCAATTAAAAAATAAATTTCACATGGTGAAATACCAAAGTATTGGATTCTTTTAAACTCTGAAGAAAAGCGTTCTAAATGACCCAATTGTTCGCAATACTTTGTCACCCCACTCAGCGACAACAGTTACGCCTTTTTTCACCTAGATGTCTACTTATTGACCTAATATCCTGCAAGTGGTGCTCCATGCTGGATGTTGACGGCAGCTTTTTACTGACGTTAGAAGATCTCTAAGAAGGATCAATAAAATATCACTACGCATCAAATCAAGACTCTACCAACGTAAAATCCGTAATGCTCTGCAAACATCTCGAGCCGTTAACCATTGATCGAGGTGGAGAAGAACTTACAGAAGCAAAGTAGATGAAGAGTAGATCACGCAAAAAAAAATAGTCGTATACTAAGAAAACCAGACGCTAACATAGCGAAGCAATCCCTCGAAAAGATTGTGCCTTAAGGCGCGTTAAAATATTAAACACAACTTCGAGATCAACTTTCTCAAAAAAATCGAAAGATTAAATGACCGACAAATCTTTGGATTTCGTTGCTGCCATATGGTCCAGATGGTTGCTAAAGCAACCACACATATATGTTATTTTGTAAATTGTAATGTCCCATGTTCATTTTATTATCGTGATGGGGTCAGACCATCTAAACATATGGTGCCAATAAATGTTTTTCATTCTTCGCGGCCTGCAACCAGATCCATTTGGAATTTCTTTTAAGACAGTTGATTTTTCAGTTGTTTTTTTGTCTTCTAATTCTGCTACTCCTGCGGTAGCTCGAAGGATTACTGGTAAATTCAGAAACATCAACTATTTGTGCAGTGATTCTGCATCAGATGCTTATTTGCGATGCTGATACTTTTACTGCTGTTGCTGATGCGATGCTCATCGTTTATTTGTTTGAGTTAAAAAACATTTGCTTTTGATGGTAGAGGAAAAATTGTGAAATAAACTTTAATTGACATTATTAAAAACAAAATACGTGAAGAAATGCATTATATAAATTGATAAGAAACGAGAACAGTTTTAAAAATAAAAAAAACTTCTTCAAATTTATGTGTTTCATTACCTTTTTCAATTGTCTAAAAGTTGTCAACCGGCTTATCACAACTTTTTATGATGCTTGTTTGCTTAGTTTTTGCGCCGAGATTTTTCAGGTTTCGCAAACGTGAGATTTGAAAAATCTCAACCTAGTGCGTATACAAATTTTACTGGAGACTGGGTACCGAAGGCATTTATGTATTCAGCTTTTAACTTTCCAAATTCTTATCACTGAAACTGATACAGAACTTCTGATATAGATAAAATGTTCGACCTCTTGGACTGGTGGATAAGTATAACTTGAAAATGACCTGTGTGCATTTTCCATATTTTATTGTCGTTAATTCTTCAACCGATGGACTCTTCTTTCATTTTTAGTGTCTGACACCACATCAAGCCTGTTAACCTTACTTGCTAGGCAACATGTTATATAATCGGTATATTTTTACAAAAGAGACATTCGCGACTAACTCGATAAAAGGTCTTGCCAACATGTTCAAAACCCATCAATTTTTTTTACCGTTATTCTGTTTTCTAACTTAAAAATTGTATTAAATCTATCTGATTGCAGGTTGAGCAGAAATTCAGTCACAACATTAATGATAAGTCCGAATGGAAGGAAAAAGGATCTTAGTTCTTAACATTTTGAGATAATTCTTCTTCTTCTCCTTTAAAATCTATAAAAAAAAAATTGATTGACTTACATCGCTAGATCCTCAATGCCTTGTTTTGAAGCAAATCGTTTGCTAACTTCACAGCCAAACCAAACGGGTTCACCTTTCTTCAAGCTTTCTGTTACAACTTCCATTAGCAGTTCAACTGGTTGATTGTTATACAGAACTGGACGACCACCAACAACATTTCCCAAACAATCTACAGTATAGGCCGTATCATAACTACTTGTAGGACGTGGATCAGTAACAAGACAAACCTAAAATTACACCAAAATTAATATAAACCTTTATTTCATATATGTTAAATATTTTCATCACCTTATCTTCGACATTAAATATTGGTTTTACACGTTGTTCGTAAAATTCAAGTGGTGTCATTGGACCAACACTTAAGAAATTCTTACTCTTGTCATAATATTCCCAGGTGAATGTCTCTGGTGGAATTCCCAAGCATATTCCAACAATTTTATAAACTTCTCCCATCATTTTTTGAATTGCTGCTTGAAGGGCACCCTCTGGTGGATTAGATGCATGAAGATCCCTCAAATTTTTGGCATACTCTCTTAGCTTTAAAATAAATTGTTTTTGCAATCAATATAAAAAAAAAACTTTCCGAAAAGAATTTTGTGAAACTTACTTTACTTTTGAGAATGGCATTCATGCGCATACTAGCCTCACAACTGAAACTCTCTGGAAAGCATTTCTTTGGCATAAGGCCGTGTTTCGTAATAAGATTTACTAACATATCCCATTGTCCACCGTCACATGTTGGATCCTAGTAAATGAAGAAAAACAAAAAAATCAGCCAGGGAATATACAAAATTTATTTTGAATATCGGACTTACATTCAGTAAAAACGACACCAAACGACCATCAACTTTCTCGCCTCGTTCAGCCGTTTTAACAATGTTATTTAGGAAGTAATTACATCTCTCAATTTTATCCCAATAAAATAGATACCCTTGGGAGAATTCGAATTCATCCAGAGTAAGAGCTTTCATGAATGGAACACGAATGCAATTTAGTGCTGCAAATAGCCAGCATCTTCCTGAACTTTTTTGGTTTGTAACAGGTTTACCTTCGGTTTCCACCTAAACAAACAAAATATATTTCAATTTATTTCATATTTTCATTTTATATACTGTTTTGCTTACCTTATGGTGAAATACATGATTGGTGCACTGAAGAACTGGACGTGACAATGCCGCTTCAAATGGATCACCTTTGGAACAGACATTTTGTGCGAGTAGATTTTTTGGCTCGCTATAGAATTCCTTGCGCCATTTATCCAATTGATCACTGGTTATTGGAGCTAAAAATAGATGCGTTGAGGTAGTTGATTGTTGATTTGTTGTTGTTGATGTCGTTGATATATTTGACGCATTTGAAGAATGCAATTTCATAATTTTTTCATGCTTTAAGCGCACATTTGCTTGAGTAGCTAACAACTGGGAATACAACATGGCAGAGGTGCAATTTTTTTGTAAACGCAAAACTGCAATGAATTATTACACATTTTGGGAAGAATCGTCATTTAAGAAAAGATTTAAGATAAATTTCAATTTATTGCAAAGTAAAGATGCGGTAAACAATTATAAACATATTATTGTTGTTATATTGTACTATTCGTACTAGAATGTCAGTTTTATTACTTTATTCCGTCAATTTTCATTGAATTTTTGAACAACAACAACAACTTAAAGGTGCTACCACCAATTTTAAACGAATTTTATTTAATCGTTTTTTACGAATTTTATTATGTTTTTTTATTTTTGGCTGGAGATTCGAACCCATACATTATCAGATTTGCTCAGTCTTCGAAGTCGTATGCACTACGCTTTCCACCGCTTATGACCACTGATTTCACAGGTCAACATAATTTTATTGGAATACCCATGGGAAAATGAACTTTGTGATTACAAGACAAACATTTTCAGACCGATATGTACTTGTTGTTTAAATATTTGATTTTTTCATAAATAAAGGTAATTTCTTTAACACTGTGATTGAAATATAAATAAGATTTTAAAAGATGTGAAGAAACCTTTCGGCAACATGGGTTACGACCTGGCATAAAAATAACTAATATGAACATCAAGTAGGTTCATATGAACAGAAAAGTATAGATGTTTTTGAGGATATTTGGGTATGTGAATCGTATGTGTTGTTTATAGTCAGCCGGTGTTACTAATGCTAAACACAAAATTCAATCATAAAACAAAAAACTATATAGAGTGGGGTTCCAAAATTCAAATTAATTTTTTTTCAATCTCATTTTATGGATTTTTTTTGTAATGGAGATATTAGTAGAAGGTAAGACGTGCATTGTATATTTTTTGTAAAATGTTCTCCAAGCAATGAAGTCTACAAAACACATTTCTCAGAAATAGCCGCCCTTTACAAGCAGAACAATTGGAGTTTAGTATACACGGAGGGGTCCAAAATGTATATGGAACTGCGTTTGCAGTAGTCGACGCTACCAATAAAACCTTATATAAAGGTCTACTTCCAAAATATTCGTCAGTTTATTCTGCGGAAGAAACAGCTATCCTACAAGCAATACATTTGGATACTTATAAAAAAAAACTATTATGTGCACCGACAGCCTTTCAAGCATCAATGGCGTAAAAAACATCAACAACAACAGCCCAGTTATACGGGGCGGGTTTGTCTCTAAAGGTGTGTCCAGACCTAAGAAACATTTGATAAACATTTCAAAAACATTTATCAAAATAGGAAAACATTTCTGAAATGTTTATTAAATGTTTCTTAGGTCTGGACGCTTCATGAACTTTTCTGAAACGTTTCTGTTTCCCATCCGCGATGGGAAAAGGTAATTAAAAAGGTGTTAGCGGTTTTTTTACAAATTTGGTTATAAATTGAAAACCGCTTGATCGCATTCTATTCAAATTGGTTTGGTGGTTTAAATATAAGTTACAATTTCCACAGGATGGCATTAAAGCGGCCTTTACACGGTCAGTCGGAGGACGTCAGTCATCTACACATATAATCAGTCATCAGACAAAATCAAAAGGATTTTGATTTTTCGTCAAACGAATGCCCGCATACAGATTTATTTTTACAAAAACTATATTACAGATTGATCTCAAATGATTGACCGTGTAAAAATCGCTTAACGTTTTTTGGCTAAATTACTGTTTAACATACATACCTAACCTACCTACCATTCGAAGCGAGGCTATTTTTTCTTTTTTTTTTTTTTAATTTTACGCCTTTTCTCAACAATATGACAGTCCCATAATCATCTATCTTCTATCTTCTATATATATAAAACACAAAAAAATGTTTCTAACTGCCTGCCTGTGTATATACTTCGTATATACTTCAAAACCAACCAACCGACGAGCCTCAAACCGGTTTCATTAGAAAGGCAATTATGCTAAGATGGTTTAAGACGAATAAAACTAACCATTAGGCACATTTGGTCCATTTATAAAGTCGATTTTTGACTTTTTCGTACAAAAATTAGGTGTCCCTTTTTTTAATGAAAACAGGCCCCAATGTGTATATATTAGCTGAGATATATAGACAAATATACCAAATGAAAACTGGCATTGAGCTCTATAATAATGCAAAGTATTTTTAAAATATTGGTGTTGGAAAAATATGAGCTTGAAGTTGGACAACTAATAGCCAGACAATTCATCAGCGACAAATGTAAATGAGCAGATGTTCTAATACTTATGATTTCAACCGTTTTTGCCCTTTGATTTTAAGAGATTACAGTTTCCAGTGCGTCTGGCTTTAACCACAACAATGAACAAAGCTCTAGGACAACCGCAAAGTGTTGCTGGTTGGAATTTAGAAAATTTCGCACGGCCAATTAGATGTTGCTCTAGAGTTGGAACACGAAAAAATCTTTATGTTTACACATCTACTGAAAAACTCAAAATATTGTTTATCCGCTAAGATAAAAAAGTGTTTAAATAAATCAAATTTCTTTTTTTTTTTTTATTATTAAATAAACAAAATGTATTTTTTTATTTAGCGTAGTAGCGCACGTCGGGTATTTATAAGTTTTCATGTGACTCAGTAGTACATTTAAATTTACTATTGTTTTATTATTCTATTGGACTATTTAATTAAATGATACAAGTATAAACATTTATTCTAGACTGAAATTATTATATAGAAATTTTCATTATAACAAATAATAAAAAACAAATCTACTAAATTAAAAGTATGCAGTGTTTTCAGCTACAGTATAATAACAACACCCCCTCTCAATCCAGTAGTTTTAATTGATCCCGTAATTGATGGAATCGTGAAGTTCCAAGAGATTTAGTAAAAATACCTGCAATATATCTCACAGGTAATATTTTTAAGAATCCGCTTGTAATGTGTTTAGATCGTTTGCATTCGGTGTTTCTTGACATAAATATGCATCCTTGGTTGTCTTCATAAATTGGGACAATATAAGTTCATCCAAAATTTTCATATCTATTAGTATTCCTCTTAACCATATAGCTTCATATGCGGCAGCGCTAAGTGCAATATATTATGCCTCACTTGTAGATGTTACAACAGTGGCTGTATTTTTTTTTTTTTTGAACAAGATATGCAGTTTCCGAAAATTTGGAACATATAACCGCTTACTGATTTTCGATCTAAGATGCCTGAAGCCCAATCTGCATCGGAGAATTCAACGATGATCTATTTCTCCTTATTTCGATTAAACTGCTATTTAGTCTTCTTTTTTCCTTTAAGATATCTTAAAATACGTTTTAATGCCTTCCAATGATTTTCAGTTGGATTTTGTTGAAAACGACCCATATATCCAAAGTGGTAACAAATGTCCGGTCTCATGCATAACATTAAATACATAAGACTTCCAAGTAGTTCTCGATATGGCTGATTAGTAATAATCGTATCATCAGTAACTCGACATGCTTTTTCTAATAGTGTTCTTGCTGGGTTACAGTCTGTCATTTCAAATTTCTTCAATATTTTGTAAATATTTGGTCCTTGTGATAAAAGCATTTTTCCTTAAATGTTTGATTCCTCAGGTTTTTTCATTAATTCCCATACTTAATTTTTGTTCATCGATTCCAGCTCCTCGTTCACGGCCTTTACCCATTGTGCCCGATCAGAACAGTGGTTGATTTCGTCAAAAGTTTTCGGAACTTTGTTGTCACTAGTGCCTTATACTCTTGAAAATTTTTAAATACATCAGATTTTCCTTTAATGAGATAAATGAAGGCGAAGTGAGTGTACTCATCTATGAAGCACACAAAATATCTGTACCCGTCATAGGTTGAAGGTGTAACTGGATCGAGTACATCACTGTGAATTCTTTCAAGTGGCCGCTTACTTCTTTTCCATGATTCATTGAAGGTTGCTTGGCTATGTTTTCTTTTGACACAAATTTCACAAAACTCACAAAAGGTTTCATGCGTCCAATTCCCAGTATTGCTTCACATTGAGCCATTTCTTCAAGAGATTGTTGATTAATATGTTCAAGACGTCTATGCCAAAGCTTGCTGTAATCTTCTATGCACAAATTTGCACTAACGTAGCCTTTAACTTGTAGACTAAACTCATATAAGTTCCCTTTTAGTGTTGCCACAATGTCTTCATCATTATTCTGCAATTGTGCATCTCGATTTAACATGAATCACACGTTCTTGTTGTTATTCTTCATGTCCTGACTGTGGAGCTCTTCCTTTCATCCTCTTGCAAAGTTTGCAAGTGGTCGGTGGTTTAACGTCTTTATTAGCTTCCGTTCTATCCATTCTTTTTCGATCTTCTACGAGCAACCTTTGCTTCACGAGTTGAATAGTAAGATCTTTTTCCTTCATGTTCTCCAGAGCTGTTACCAACGGATCATAGCTCTCTGGTAATGTCAAAACTAGTTGCGATACCAGATCGCTTTCAGCTAATGTTGCTCCCGCTGATTTCAACTGGCTTACCAAACCATCAAATTCAAGAAAATGATCCTTCATAAGAAAAAGCTTAAGCCTTGCTAATTGCTTTCTTACACACTGGCTCCACTGGGCATGCAGCTGTCCAAAATCACAACCACAATCCGAACAACAATAAGTGCTGTTTTTTCTGTGGGCAAATTATGTCATGTCGTTTTATTTCCATTCAAAGTTGGCCATGAGCAAGTCAGCATAGAGACAAAAAATTCACGCCAAACACCAAATAAAATTTACACATACTTCACCAAAATTCAACAAAAAGCAGTACACGTACACGAAACGTCAAAATCCATGTTCGATATTTCAACAGCGCTCTTGTCTTGTCGAAAAAACTAACTTCTACGACATGTCGCCTGATTGGGCATGGATTTTTCAAACTCCATTGGTTGTTCTCATGGCGTGTTCAAAATTAGAGCAGCGTTCATGCCCAGTGGAGCCAGTGTGTTACGGTTGTTTGGTTTGATGCTGACTTCGCTGCTAAAACGTCTTCTAGAGCTTTCCACATATCTTTGGCTGTGTTCTTGTCCTTTACATAGTCCAAATAGTCGTCTGAAATGCAGCTCACAATTATTGATTTGGCTTTCTTGTTTTTTTCGTTGTATTTGATCAAAACAGCTGCTTCGGTTGGAGCTGAACTGGTCACAGCTTCCAAAATATCAACTGAATCCAAATACATCTTTACACGAAAGCTCAAGTTTTCATACACCTTACCTTTGAACTGCAATATTCCATGTGGAACTTATTTACGTTGGTCGCCCATAACCTATTGATTTATTATTCTTCCGTATCCTTTAATTAAATAGTCTAATAGAATAATAAAACAATATTTACTCCCGATAGTTAAACTGAAGTTAACCGATTTTAAACCTTTTAAAAATATGTATCTCAAATTCGTGACAAGATATATCTAAACTGATAGCAGAATTTTAATCAGAGAGCCCGAATTATTTTTAGGACCAATTGTTTGAAGAAGTTATCAAGTGAGCAAGTAATTATAGCCGCCTATATTTGGAAGTGGAACCACTGGTTGCAATGTCAATAAGTTTTTGAAGTCTCGCAACCACCAATGTGGAATCCCCGACTCAACTCAGCCAAATAAGACCAAAACACAAACAAGAACGACTCGCAAGCTATTTGTATGTGACCAGAAGACTATATACAAAAATAAGCCTGCTTACAAACGGCTTAAAGTCGAAAAGATGCTCAGCCAATGAACAACACCAGCCCACCAATCCAGATTATGACCAAGAATTCCAAGTACCCGAACAAAAGAAGATTAAAAAACAATCGTCAGAATAAAATAAAATTAAAGCTGCTACGCGGGAGAGGGAGATATTCTGATTAGAAATATGCACCAACTAATATGATCGTAGAAAAGCATGTCTGACGATAGGAATATCGTTACCATTTGCCTACAAAATCTAAAAAAAAAAAAAAACAACTACAGTTCTATCGTGCCAAGTCTTGTTTTTGAAACAAACACCGCTTTTGCTTTTTTTTTTATAGTAGCAGCAAAAGTGTAGGTTCGTATTCTGATTCGATTGGCAGTACCTATTAGTGTTTAACCATTATTTTTTATTTAATAATAATCAAGGAACTCATTGTCGACGAGTCGATAAGGCATTATGAAGAATTTGCAAAAAGCAACAAGTTTTATGAAATTTACAATTGTGTTATTTAAGCACAAAAATGATTTATTTTTATTTATCAGGTAATTTTATGGACTAAAAGTTCATATGTATCAATGCCAAAGTTAAAATAAATCAACAGTCAAACACCATACTAAAAAAAAGTAAAAATAATAATAATAAAAATAATAATAGTTGAAGAGATATATTTTTTACGAAGCTGCTATTCGTTACCAATGCTATTCCATATTCATAAACTGATCTTTTCTTGCTTATAATTTATTTATTCATATCACATTGATATCATTTATAATATGCAACCTTTTTTTTATTTTTTTGCAATAAATTGTAGGTATATAATATTTATATATTCAAATGCAATATGATTGTTTTCTTCCAGAGAATTATTTTAAACATGACTGTGCAAATAAGATAAGACTGCTCAGATAGCAAATTATATCGTTAAAGTTTTTGTGTCACCTCTGAGGGCTTAACTTTGTCTTGATAAAGTGTGTTTCATCTTAGTCGTTTGATGATATATTAAAGATCCCCTCCAGTCGTATAGAACAGGAATTATACCAAAAGGATTTCTCGCTAGACCTTAAATAACACTCGTCATGAAACTGTCGTTGCCATTGGGTGAATATTGTCATGGGAGAAAACCCCCTAAACAGATGCACAAGTGAAAAACGACTTTAATCAAATTGATGTGAGTAACTGGAGGCAGTTAGCAAGGTACAAAAAAGGCTTGCGTTTGTAAGCGCCATCTAAACAGACTAGTTAATGGGAGAGGCCATAACATGTTAGGAAAGTGAACAAAATATTCAAAGAAAATTTCAAACGCTGGGCAAAAAATTGCATGATGAATAATTATGGAATGCAGCGGTGTCGTCGCGGAAAAATCAACAATAACACCTGCTTTTAACAATACAAGAGATGTAGTTACACAAACGTATACCTACTCTATAAACGTTAGGTGAAATGTGGGAGTGCTGATGTGGTCATATGACAACTTATAACTTGGGGAGTGCTTATGTGGTCATATGACAACTTAAAACTTGCATTGTGTTGGAAATGCAAATTAAATCAAGCTTCCCACATAACAATTACTATTAGGTACCCATATCGTTTCAAGTATCACAACGATGCCGCTAACCAAACCAATCCAATGATCCCTTCGATTATGATTGTGTTTAACACAAGCATTGCATCGCTAGTTTGACTACCTAGGTACACAAATTAAACAACTGGAATGTTTTTCTTGACCAATATATAGGTATTTTTTTAATTGGTTATCAAAGAAAGATTGAATTGAAATGATTTGATGAGGTTCAAAGGTAGCTTCTCGATATAAAATATGTTCGAATGTATATTTCAGAAAATGTAGATCAACCTGGGGTTACATAATCAGGCCGATAAAATTTAAAAAAATTAAATATCTTCAGAAACTGATTGAATTTTTTTTTTATTATAGTGCGTTGTTCCAGTACAAAGCAAAACAACAAGCCAAATTATCAAGATAGAAACAACAAAAATATAACCAAGGCACAAACAGAACAGAAAATACAAAAACTTTTGTTACTCATAAACACAGCTAGATGCAACAAAAGAAAGGAGGAGCAATAAAGAAAGTAGGTTATTGGCCTGCCCGAGATAAAGCAAAAGCAGGCCTACAGAAGGGAAGTGAATTTTGGACGCCCTGCTGCAATAAAGTCGGGTGATATATGTACATACGTATAAACTATGAATGTAACTTTCTTGAAATTCTTACTGAAGTTGAATAATTTTTTATCGCAATCGCAATAATAAAAAAAAAAAAAAAAACTATTGGATACGTGAACTTACTCGAAACCATTTTATTGTTGTAAACTTTTCGGGGAAAGCAAGTTATTAGAAAATTAAACTAAAACAAAAGAAATATTAAGAAATCTACACAGTTTATTTAGATGAAAAATATCTATGTATGTACTTTAAATATTCTTTTTTTATAATTTATTTTTCGAGCTTGCTGCGGCAAAATTATTTGCAAACACTTCACACAACACCAACTTTCTTATTGAAATATGAAACAGAAGAAAAATTGGAAATATATAACGGAATGGAGTGCATTCAGTGGGACATAACGGCATTTTGTGCTTGTGACCTTGATTGCTGTCATTTGGTGTTTTGACAGCTCAGTCAATGAAAGGGAAATTTTTATTTTTGGGATACGTTCATAGACTGTTGTGCATTTGGCGCATCCGAGAAAGTGTTGTAATCAATTAAATTTGTTATGCCCAGTTTCTCAACACACTAGTCGTGTGTTTTTTTGAAAAGCTATCCATAGTATAGTAAGATTTTATATGAAATACAACATCGGCAGCACACTATCGATTAAAGGTAAAGTCAAATCATTACTATAGATAGACATTATACGAAACATAAATACCAGGGGCCTATTCCTCATTAGCTACATCAGCTATATTGTAGTACACTGTCAATTGTGTAACATTATTTCTATTTCACAAAAAAAAATGTAGATATTGTTTCACTGGAAATATTGGAAGAATGTGTAATGTTTTTTGTTTCACATAATTTGAGCTACATTAATGTATTAAAACTGTCAGTAAATTCAAGCTACATCACTACAGCAGAAAATTTCGATGTTGAAACACATTTTGTGCTAAATTCCTAAAAATTCTGTATTGATACTCAAGTTATGCTTTGTTGTTGTTATTTATAAATACAAACCTTATATAATTCTCTATTAAAACTTTTTGTTAGATAATAATTTAATCGTGAGAAAGTAATATTGCATCACTATAGGTATTCACTACTCTTACCTTGTTTATTCTCCTCTGACAGAAAAAAAAACAGAAATCTGTTAGAATTTATAATATATAACTTTAGATATACCAATTTATTCAATCAAAGAAACGAAATCAAACCAAAAACAATTACATATTGATTTTATTAAACAAAATATTATAACCATGAACACAGTAATAAAAAAGTAGCAACTTCTTTCTTGATTGTTTCTTCATTTAGGTAAAGCCTTGAGAAAATATGGATGAGTGTTGTTTTGCGAATATCCACGAGCAGTTATTGCAACGCGTTTTTAATGTTCGTTAACTTTTTTCAACAACATACATAGTTTTTCAACGATTTCATAATTTAAACAGAGTAGGTATCTATTTTGCTGATGAAAATTATCTCCTTTAAGGTTTGACAATGTTGCACAGGTACTCATACGAAATACGAAGCCAAACATACATAATTGTTTAAAAGAATCCTATTGACTTTTCAACAGATTTTCACACACAAATAAATTCTTGGATAAAACAAACACGACAAATTGTAATTTGTTGGTCTCTTTATAAAAACCGAACAAATATGCACAAATTGCTTCACTTTTTTTACTTTTGTGAATAATATTTCCAAATATCATAAATAACACTATGCAAAAATTTTTAATGAAAACCGAAATGAAATCAAATGAAAACATTTGTTACTCTTTCACTTGTCGATGTGACAGAAACGTCATATCTTCAACAGCCTACTACATTATACAACATTTCCAGTCAACTTCGTGAATCAGAAATATGTAGCTGATGTATCACAACTACATTCATGTGTGATGCAGTTGATGTGATGAATGTAGCTAGTAAATGAGAAACAGGCCCCAGATTGTTTTTTTTTTTTGTGAATTCTCAACTGTACTATACATATATAAAATGACAGTATACAAAACTAAAATTTTATATATAAAATTAAAAAAAAAACTCCACTACTTTCAAATATTCATTCAGTTGTTAAATCGTAAAATGAATAATAAACTTAAACCCCATTTCGTACCAAATTAATTTTAAACGAAGGACAGCTGGCATTAAAAGCTAGGTCGAACAGAGCGCTGCCCGGCGTCCAGCGACCCAAAATAAAAGACTGAGAGAGCACTAAAAGTGTTCGATTGATAATGTTTTCTTTTCATTCTCATTAAAGACAGATTCCACCATCCACACATCCTCCATCCAAGATCCACATCCATAATTGGCATAATTTTTTGTATTTTGCGTTAAAACCACCGACTTCTGTTGATGGTGCAACAGATATAAAAGTAAAATAATGTCTTCTGGTGCAGTCTTTGTAAAAAAATGTTCAAAAATTGCTGTTTCAAAAAATATTAGATTAAGAGCCAGTCTTTTCAGCGTTGGTTAAATTTAACCATTTGCTGGTAACCATAGAAACACATACAAAATCTATTGTTAACAACTTAAATAACCAGTGGTTACAAATAACCAGAGCTGAAAAGACTGGCCCTTAATGCATAATCGAGAACAAGAATAGAAAACAAAATTTCCTAGTTTTTACTTTCAAAGCTAAAAAAAATTACTATTTTTCTTACTATATGTTTTTAAAATGTTGACTTGCTTTGTAAACCAAATGAAATTTCCACGAAAATACAAAACGAAAGAGATAAAATCAAAAATAGTTTTCTTCATTTTCGACTCTAAAAACGACTAGCTTCGTATTTCCTAATCGAGGGACAGGTAGTTCAGTTACGTGCCGTGTAGTGCGCTCTTACCCATAGAATAATAAATTGCCTACAAACTTACAAAACTTCAGAGATTTAACTCTCTATGTCATCCCGTGCATTTCAAATGGGACTGTCAAATTTGGCTAGACTTACTGTTCACAAGTATTCATGTACAGAAAAACGCATGTAAAATTTTTTTCTACGGGAGGAGACGGAGGATTACAAGTTGATGACCTGTGGTCTAACCTTTAAATGATAATAAAAGTCGTGTTTTGTTGGTAAGTGTTTAGTCACTTTAGCAAAATTTTGTATGGGATACGAAAAGTGGCGATAAATTGGTCAGTAATTAAAGTGAACATAAAAGTGAAGATAAAATCTTGGAATGCCTGGAAGTTTTTGGCGCGAAATATAATGTCAATACATTTTTTGCTTAAAGGTTGGTGGCACCTACGACAGCTTAAGACATGGACTCCATATACAAAGATTATTAATGGTTGTGTTCATTGTGTTTTCCTTTAGGGCGGCGTGTTGCGGAAGAAGTAAGAAGCTTTCAACCTACGAAAGTTGCAAAAAAGGTTTGATGATTTTGAACTTTTCGCTTAAAAACAAATAAAAATTGGTTAAAGCAGATTTTTAAATAAAATTATATAATTTGGGATTTAATTTGGTAATATTCAAGCTAAATAATGATTATTTATCCGGTTTTTATTTGTTTGTAGTGGAAGGTGGGGTACAAGTTGACCAACACGGCATATTCAAATAGCCATACTTTGCAGACACATCCATACAATTATTTGAAACTTCGGCTTGGCATATAGTCAAGAATACCAACTTTGAAATAAAATAAGAAAGTGGATACAAAAGTGAATATAACGTTTTGTTGGTTCCTTCCAGTGCTGACTAACTAAAAATTACCAACAAAACACGACTAAAATATAAAGTTGAATTTCCGAACTCATAAAGAAAAATTCCCTAAATGGGAAAAGAAAAATTCCCTAAATGGGAATTTTTCGCTCAGTTGGCTCCTGTCAGTTTTTGCAAGACTGGCGCTTTCTGGGAACTGGCTTGGTTTTTGTAAAAAATTGTGAAAACATCAAAACAAAGCAAAATTTGTGAGCCTTGAATTTGTTTTCGAAAAAATGTTGTGCCTATAGCACTTTTAACAAATTGTGTTATTCTCTAGATTAAAAACACTAAACGCCATCGTGTTAAAGGTTATTATATATGTATAAACAATCAAGTTATTTTATAACAAAAACCACTTCTAAAATCAATTCAATTCCAGCAGCCCTCAGTGAACAAAAGAAATGTCTTTGAAAAGTATCACCATCGAAGTACGCAAGAATCTGCATTGTGCCAATGTTTATTTGGAATTTGATCATAGTCTTTCTGAAACCGAATTTGTTAAAATACATATTGATGATGACGTCATTAAAATGCGGGAATACTCGACGGAGACGACGATTGCACTCCAAGGACACTTCACTATTCAAGCACAATCCATGAGTAGTTTGGTTGTAGAGGAGAATAATGCCAGTTTTCGTATGAATATTGACGCACCACCTTCAATATGGCCAGTAAATAATGATCTTGATCAAAAAGTTATTATGCACGTACCCGAAGTAGTGCCATTAGAAAAAGTAACCCTAACCTGCAGTAGATGCCAAAATGTAGTGACAAAAGATGACGTTAAGTTTGACCGTATTTTAGAATTCCCATCAGGAACTATCGATGTAGCTGAGTTCTTTTGTCACCATGGTCCTGACCTTAATGCAGTTCTTGTTCCCAAACGCAACGACATGTTCTATGGATTCTTTTTTGTAATTTTGAACGCAGACTGTTTGAAAGGAATTCGAATCAAAGAAGGGCATGCATTCTGTGGACGATGTCTCATGCATTTGGGAGAAACTCTATTCGACAATAAAGCTCTAAAGATCTGGGCAGATACGTTGAAAGAGGTTATTTTCAAACCCAGGGACATAGAATCAATGGTTAATCAACTTATGGCCAGAATTTTAGATGAATGCTCTATTGGTAATGATATTCACATAATGCAATTCTCGAAGGCAATTGTAGAGGCAGTTATGCCGACAAGAAAGAAGAAATTTATTTTACTGAACATACTCGAACGGAACTTGGATATTTTGCGTAATACAACTGCTTCGGCAGACGGACTTAATAATAATACAGGATTTGTTAAATTGAACAAATGCAAAGCCAACAAAGTCTTATATCAGCTTCACAACGAAGACAAAGAAAATACAATGTTGAAATCGTGGCGAGAAGATATTAGCGTGCACACAACTAAAATATCGCCAACACTTTTCTCAGCTCTAGTGAGGAGGCTGGAAAAGAACTCGAAGTTATTACCTGAAGTATATCGACATAGCAATGAATTTATTTTAAGTTATCTTTTTTACTAGTCAATCGTTTTGCATTTGTTGTTTTTTTTTTCTTTAAGATATGAATTAATATATATATTTTTTTAGAAAGTATTGAAAAAGACGAAGACTCGAAAGGATTGAGATTTAATTTATGTGTAAAAACGTTTGCTTCCCCTGTACATACCTAATATATATGTGTTAATAACTGCAACTAAATTTAATAGTTTTTTTATTCAATAATTTTTGGCGAAGGTCTTAAGACAACTTTGTAAAACTTCAACGGATTAAGCAAATACGAACGATATTCAATCAATATATTTTACCGATAGGAAACACAAAATACTTCGAATAATAATTAAAAACGTTTGGAGCAAAAGTGTTAGCTTCTTTAGTGCTAGCATTTAAGAATTCGATCCATACATCTGTAATGTGGATGTATTATAAGGGTAAGTTATAGTAGTAAGTTTTTTTGATTGATTCAAATTAGCTTTTTATGGCCGTTAGTGGGTATTTTTATCTTGTTCACGTAAACAATAATAAGGTAAGGTAAAAAATAATAATATGAAATTGACAAGATGCATACTTTTTAATTCGTTTCTGATTCGTTTGAGGTTACAAAAATCAAACGTAAACAATCTTTGTTTAAACTACCAACTACTTGGTACTACATACACAACTGAAAAGGGTGGTTTTACTGGGTTTTTAATGATCCATTGGATTCATAAAAATAATAACCTCCTCTTCGGAGTGAGCCACTAGCGGAGGTCCTTTCGAACGTAACGTCCGCTCGAACGACTTTATTTTTATGTCAATCAGAGATAAAGAATAAACCTTTCTTTTATTCTTTAATGTCCATTTATTGTTTTATTTTGTCTTGAGCAAATCCTACAAAATATCTCAAATTGGACTGAACCAAAGTTTTTTTTTGTTTATAAAACTTTTAGTTTATAAACTTTTAGCTTAGCTTACAATTCTTTACAAAAATTTGTATCGTACATATATGTACATACCATTAATCAATTTTGGGAAAAACGTGCTAAATTGTAAAAAACAAATTGGCGGCTTTTGGTTTTTTGATTCCCCATGAAGTATAATCCAAGCACGGGTCGCACTTCCATTTTTCACTTTAAATTACATCTTGTGTAAATATTTAACTTAAATGTCATACCAAATTTAAATAAAAAATTGTTATCCTTTTCAATTTTTTTTTGTTGATCTTTGCAATCGATTTTCAACTTAAAAGTGGATCATAACTCGAAAGCTGCCTATTGAGTGAGTATGTAGAGATTTAGTATCTCCTAGAGTTCAATAATAAAATATCTACATTGAATTGAATATATATAAAAATTAAAAACAGTTCCTATGTCCTTTATAGACTCCCAAACGACACCACGGATTTTAATAAAATTGTTTTTCATACCATAAGGATGGTTCGTAGCGTAGTTTGAACCATGTCCGAAAATAAGATGGTAAGGTAATGCATTTTTCTGCATTTTTGAACCATTTATCAGATTGTTATGAAACTTTTGTGAGTTGTGCGCTAGGTTCATTACTGTTATATCAAACTATTCAGTTTCGATACAGTTTAAATTAATAAAGTAGGTATATTGATTTAGGAATGGTTTGATAAATATGTATTGGAAAATCGTATGGTAATATATTGCATTTTTTTGCATTCCTGATCCATAATCCGATTGTAATCAAACTTTGTTAGTTGGGCGGTACAATACAGTAATTGGTTTTTTCTGCATTATATGTCTATGATGGACAGATGGCTAAATATTGAGTAATTTTTTTACAAAATGTTATGAACGTCATATAACGCTCGTATCTGTACTGTTTTTCGAAGTATTATACTGTTTTTTCTGTCAAAAACTGCGTACTGTTTTTTTTTTAATACTGCTTTTATTTTGAGATATACAGAACTTCACATCAGCAGTTTTTTGAGCTTGTAAGCAAACGTGAATGACAGTGGGATATTTCCATCTTTACATGGTTAATCTCCGAGTAGGAAATTTGGTCCTCAATGAAAAATTTCTTGGTGAAATTTATACCACTTTTATATATGAGATTCTCTGATTTCACTCATTAAAAGTAATGCAAACAGTCACCAGTGCACTTTGTCAGAATACATTTTATGTTTGCCAGGAACTTCAGCATCGGTGGAACGAATATTTTCTGCGGTAAATAAAACATGGACTTCAGACAAGACTCGATTAGAAGTGGAAACACTGGAGGCGATTCTAATCGTCAAATGCAACATTAAAAATTCTTGCGTTCTATCAATTTCTGTCAATACTCCAAAACAAAGCCGGAATTGCTTTGTCAAATTGCTTCAAAGGACAAGTACGAAGCAAAAACCACAGGAGATATTGAAATGGAAAGTGAAGACGATTCTGATGATGGAAATAAATCGCCTGGTGATAGTTAATTTGCTTTTTTCATATTTTAAGGAAATAAAATAAACAAAAATTAAAAAATGTACTGCGAAAAATACTGTTTTCTTTATCGACATACTGCTATTTTCAATTTTTGAGGAAAAAGTACTGTTTTTCGTCCAAAAAAAGATAAGAGCGTTAGTCATACCGCACAATTAACAACTAAAGGTTAGAAATTGAATGCGTTTGTATTCATTTTATAACGTAAATAAAGTACTTAATTAAACTTTTTGAACATTATAACTTATCAGCAGTGCTGTTCCTGGTGTTAAAAGGTACTTTTTTTGTAGAGAATTATATAAACTACAATTTGTTCCTTAACATTCTGATGTGTAATTTGACACCTTCCATTGAGAGAAGCACCGACAAGCCTCCATCGACCTGATTTCGTTTTATATAAATACTAATCTCTATTGTTTCGAATCTTCATAGGTATCACAGGTCATCAACTTGTACTCCTCCGTCTCCTCCCGTAGAAAAAAAAATTTTACACGCGGTTTTTTTTATACGTGAATACGTGTGAGCAGCTAAATGCAAAATTGTAAGAATATATTGTCAGCCAAATTTTACATGCCCATTTGAAATACACGGGCACGTATACAGATTTAAATCTCTGCAGTTTTGAAAGTTTGTAGGCAAAAGTAGGTGGAACCTCCTGAGATGATGTTCTATTTATTTATTATTCTATGATAGGTACCTACCTATTTTGTTTCTGCAAAGCAAAGATATTTAAAACTATCAATATATATTAAATATTTTGGCATCATTGGCCAATCTTATAAGAAAATATAGTTTTTGTGTTGAATGCGTTCATTTATAAAACAAAAATGGATTCGCCGGCTCCAAGGTTATCAAAAGTTGATAAGAAACTTCAAAATTGCAACACGAACACAACTAAGCTCACTCATATTAGCGAAAATAGTGCTGCCGTCTTTATTTTTAGGAATCATTTGTAATTAAAACAATTATTTAGCTTAACCTAGATAAGTATCAATAAGTATGTAGTTGAACTACTCAAGAAAGAATGTTTTTCAATGACATTCGAGTGGTTTCACTCCAAAGAGAAGGGAAATATGAATAAAATGGATAATTAAAAACACTCCCTTTTTCAATTGTGCATGTGGTAGTTGACCAAAGAATGCTTACATATATTTTTTGTACCATCAAACGAAGAAAAAACGAGTTAAAAAGTTTTTTTTCAATATTTGTTTCTTAATTACATTTATTAGTTAAGTTCTTGAAATACAGAAAAGAAATGAAAACACACTGCGCTTTTTGTTTTATATGGCTTTGACCATATGAATGATGTTAACCATATATTTATATATGGTAGTAAATTCTGACATCACTTCCAACACTCCAAATTCAGTTCAGGAAGGCAAATGAGCACTCCCAAACATCACTCCGAACAGCCAATTGACCAATTATTAGGTACTTATTACGTAAAGTTCGTTTGGTATTCAAAGACATCGGCAGGTCTCATTTCAATGCAATTAACTTCAAATTACCATTGAGTTGGGTAGAGTTCGACAGCTTTGGAAAGTAAACAAACACAGATTATGTAGGTCCCTATACCTACCTATTCAAGAAAGTTTATATTCCACAAAAATATTGGTTGTTATTTTAAAATTTAGTTATGGAATTGTTAATCATGCTTTTTATTTCCGTTTCTTGCTGGCGGCACATTCTGATCAATGCATCCGCTTTTGATCTAATTGGATTATGGCAACTCTGGATGCGAAACCTATATCTATTTGTAAAAACCTACCTAACCTATACAGCGACAATAAAACGATAACCTTTTTCTGTGTTTTTTCCATTTTATTCCATGTTCTTTGCTTTTAGGCACAAGTTCTGTTAACTTGCGGTGTAATTTTCATAAAATCTCGTTGGTTACTAAAAATTAGAAAAAATGAGCTCACATCAATCCAAAAAACCAAAAATCACATCCACTTTGGAGCAATTAAAAAAATATACCACCATTGTTGCAGATACTGGAGACTTTGAAGGTAATTAAAAATGAAGCACCTAGCAACGCGATGCTGGACATACATAGGTGGTAATGGTAAAACGTATGATTTTCAAGGTGACATAGAGAACGCAGCGCTCACGATATTTACGAATGGAAAATCTTGCCTTTGCACCTTTGTATAGTTGTTGTTTTTTTCTGTAAAAGGTGCTATGTCATTCAACAGTGCAAATATGTAAAATATCTTGATTTTGATGCGAGTGTCCATGTAACACTTTCATATGTTATTAATCTGAAAATAAGATCTTTGCATAAATACTAATTTATAATAAATGTTTTACAGCCATTAAGGCTTATAAGCCAACTGATGCCACAACAAATCCTTCGTTGATTCTTTCGGCGGCAAAAATGGATCAATACAAAAGTATTATTGATAAGGCTGTCAAGCATGGCATCAAGGCTGGAGAGTGAGTTTGACCTACCTCACTTGCATATCTCATGTTCAATGAAATCTTTCTTTTATTTTCAACAGAACTGAAGAGGAAAAACTATCTGAAGCAATGGATATGCTCTGTGTTTTGTTCGGTTGTGAAATCCTCAAGATAGTCCCTGGTCGCGTATCCACCGAAGTAGATGCTCGCCTGTCGTATGATACCCAGAAAAGCATTGATAAAGCTTTAAAATTAATTGGGCTATATGAAGACCTTGGTATTTGTAAGCACAGAGTTCTTATTAAACTTGCATCTACATGGGAGGGTATTCAAGCAGCAAGAGTTTTGGAAAAAGAACACGATGTTCACTGTAATCTTACATTGTTGTTCTCATTTTGCCAAGCTGTTGCATGTGCAGAAGCTGAAGTTACACTGATTTCGCCATTTGTTGGACGGATATTAGATTGGTACGTTAAGAACACTGATACCAAATCATTTGAGCCCGAGTGTGATCCCGGTGTAGTATCGGTCACTAAGATTTACAATTATTATAAGAAATTCGGATACAAAACGGTTGTCATGGGTGCTTCATTCCGCAACACAGGCGAAATTAAGGCATTAACAGGATGTGACTTACTTACTATCAGTCCGAAGTTACTTGAGGAGCTTAAAGAAAGTGATGAATCAGTTGATAGACTTTTGGATCCAGAAAATGCTAAGAACGTTCGTTTGGAAAAAATCTCACTGGATGAGGCTACATTCCGTTGGATGTTGAATGAGGATGTCATGGCTAATGATAAACTTTCTGAGGGTATTCGTAATTTTGCTGTAGATTGTCGTAAGTTAGAAGTTGTACTTAAGGACTTAGTTCGTGCTGCAAGTACTTGATTTGAAATGGCAACAGGAGAATGATATTGATCTTATCATATTTTTTTTTGGGTATAAATAAAAAAAATATTTTGTAATCTTTAATTTGAATTTTATGTACATATCGATGGCTGAGTGGTGTTAAGTAAGTAAAAATTTGTTTAGAAATGGGTTAAGTATACTATTTGATTTAGATGAATCTCTCTTTTAAAATTACAATTTTAATAAATCTTACTTACTTTGTTGCGAGCACACTCCAAGTCCTGATAGACGAACTGCAACCGGCTCTATTCCTAGTTTATAATAATAATAATATTTTAACTGTGTCTGTAAGGCACAATGCATTTTAGATGCAATAGGTGTTGCACGACACTAGTTAGGAGTAGAAAGATGGGAAAGAATTGTTTTGATACAATGGATGGAGAGATAGGTAGTTTTATTTTGAATATCTGTCTTCAGTTACGTACTTGTTAGCGGAGATTTTTTCAACCTGATCACTCTTTTGGAGATTGGTCTGCCTACCTGTTATGAATAGCAAACGTTTGACTTAAAGCGAATGTTTTTAAAATCGTGGGGTGATTCCATGGCAGATGAAGATGGTTAAGGGATTATACCCTCAGAGTTCTGGAAAAAGTTTCAATTTAGTTGGGTTGGGATCAATAAAAAATATAGAGTCATCTTATGTTGACATGTCGATATCGCATTAGCGTATATTAAGTGAAATTGCCGGAGAACTCTGCCATCTTCTGTGAGAAAAAATATATCCATATAAACTGAAAAGAAGACTGTACATGTACACCATTTACACCGAGTTTTTCGTCCAACACTTGGATACTGTTTACAATAAATCTGTTCCAGATGTTGTCCAAAACTACAGATTTCTGCTAAGTTCTGCCCAAACTAATGTCAAATATGTGCAATTAAAGTCAAATTTACTTTTAGTTGTGCAGAAATAAATAGTCTTGGGAACTGAATGTACAAAAAGAGAGTAACCAATAAGAGCAGCGAACAAACAAAACATTCAAAGAATAAAGAAGATCCAAGAAGACATTCACGTGAAAATACCATCGTTTTCGTGGAAGAAGAAACATTGAAAACCCTGCCAAAACAGATTATAAGACGTTTCATTGCAAGAGTGAAGACGGAGATTCAGAGAAAAGAAAAAGCACAACATTAAAACAAATTATCCAAAATTGACTAGTTAGCAAACTTCAATCGTTGCTCATCTCATATATTTGTATATAAGATTCAGTTAATGTTATCATTTGTGGCAAAATCTCAGTAACGTGCAAATCTTGCATTTCATACCACTGTCCATTAGATTTGTGCAAAATATGAGCACGGAATGTGCCCTTTCCTGGTTCTCCATCATGCACAATGTTCGCCACAAGACTATATTTTGTATTCTTGTGTTTCTCCCTGTTACTTTGTGTGAGTATGTCCCCAAAATCTACATTTCTGAAAGAAAGAATGAAATTCTTACAAAAACCGATTTCAATCTGTGATAAAATTTACTAACTTTATTGGAAAGTTGACTATAGTTGGATTCTTCTCCAAGAAGAAAGTATTTTTAGTGAATCGTTTGATGTACAGAATTATGTACTGGGGCAGTCGGGTGATCTCAAAGCGTTTTAAGTAGTTGTCTTTGTAGGTTTTGTATTCCTTGTCCATGGCTCCATTAAACTTAGACAAAAGCTGATATAAATTTACTTGAGGGATGATATTCTCTCGGAATTCATCGGTAAATAGAGGCGGTGGTGGCAAATCACAAGTCAAGTAGAGGAAGTTTGAATCCTCGCACTTTTCTTGGTACTCTTCAGTGGCTAGGAGAAGTGCCTTTTGTGTATCATCAAGCTCGACGGGTGGGATCTTTCTGGTAAATATTTTCATTTCACCCAGGAATATCTTGTAAATGATTGAGGAGTCCGCTTTCTTTGTTCCTTTCATTGCACGATGCAATGTATGCAAGAACCATGATAGAAAATCAATTGGATCACCTTGTTCAGTGATTTGAAAGCGTTTGTTACTCCAAAGCACAACTGCTTGTAACATTTCGTGAGGCGAAACATGGGCCTTGAAGTTTCTTGGATTCCACATCTTTCGCATTAGTTCCCCAAACCTTTGAACAAGTGTAAAGATCGAATCACCTGGTGGACGGCGAATTTTGGCATAGCTCTCTTCTCGAAGGAAGTAATTTCTTAAAGGACCAACATGTGATAAAGCGTGCAGTACAACATTACAGTAGTCATTTGCTTTAATATTGTTCAAGCCTACAACTCCAGGTAAGTACAAAGTTCCATCAACCGTTCGAGAATACTTTACCAAAGGGTTGTCCAGGTTTTTTATGTGTTTCACACTGAATGTCGGATTAAGAACATATTTGATGTCATCGAGGGATGAGTCGATAATTTCATAGTTGTCTGGCAAGCAATAAAATCGTAGAGTTTGCAGATTAAGAAAAACATGATGTGATTCTGAGACAGAATGGGTGTAGGCATGTGTGTTGGTGCCTCTTCCTTGGAAATATTTTCCACATACAAGGCAGGCGTAAACATTTATCCGGGTCAATGAGATGGAGCAGAGTTTTTCGAAGTCAAAATCCAAGAGCGGCCGGTTAATGGTGTCAAGATAGGGACAAACTCGGAATTTAGGATTAAATGCAGATGGAGTTTCAAGTTCTGTAGAAAAAGAATTTTTCACATTTTATATAAAAAGTTAACAACTTTCTTTCTGAAAATAGAACTTACCATCCTCAAGTTTTTGTTTTTTCACACGGGGTTCTAAAATAAAGAAAGTTATCGATTAATTGAAAGATCATAGGTTTCATGATTGTTTTACCGAATTTTGTCATTATAATTCAAGTTATTTACTTAAATGTTTTTACTAGAAATAGTTCAAAAAAAGAAAACGAAAAATGCAAATCAACGCTTTCAAAATACAAATGTCAAATTGACGTTCATAAATATCATATTTCGGATGTGTTCGTAAGTCGAGTTTTCTAGTCCAAAGGCAAGAAAATTCCTAGAGAGAAACCACAGAACCATTGACGTACAAACAGCCAAGAAAAGTTGTTCCAGCTAAAAACAGTCTAAAAACGCCATCATCTTTTAGTGTTAAATACGTGTACTAATTTCGCCATTAGAATTTAAATGAAAACGATAATATATTCATCTGTAAGTAACTCATGGCATAAAGAGTGGATGTGTTTTGTAAAATAAAAGTCGTTTGATAATAATTTCCACCAAAATATTTCAATAGTAAATAATTAATTAAAAAAATCATATCACTGCTACGCAGATTCCCTGCTAGTAGTTGATGGCGCCCCTAGTTATGTTGGAACACGCGTGAAGTTGTCTACTGGCGGTCCGTACTTAATACGTCAATGCCCAGAACCCTTCTTAGTGAAAAAACCCTATTTTTTAAGTAGTTGAAGAAACGTTAAGCGAAATCATATAACGACAAAAGCCGTATTTTGTGAAAACTTTCAAAATATTGGTGCAAAAAGCGAAAAAATGATGGATGCTGTCAGTGCGTTTTTACAAGGTGAACTTACCGAGGACATATATATGCTCCATCCTGAAGGTGATTTCGGTGTGACGAAAGGGAAAGTCTGTAAACTTAATAAAGCCATTTATGGCTTGAAGCAAGCGAATCGGCAATGGAACAAGAAACTTGATGCGGTGTTGAAAGACTTAAACCTGACACAATCAAAGGTGGATCCGTGTATTTACTTCAGCTTTTCAGACAACAAGATGTTCTTCATATCAGTGTACGTTGACGACTTGCTCATCTTCAGCAGTAACGAGAATTTGAAATTAAAAGTCAAGGCTAAGTTGAAACAGATGTTTACTATGAAGGACTTAGGTGAGGCAAAAAATTGTGTTGGCTTAAGAATAACTCGAAATAGAACGAAACATGAAATATACATCGATCAAAGGCAGTATACAACAGAAATACTCAAGCGGTTCATCATGAATAATTGCAATCCCATTTCGACGCCGTCCGATACAAATCAGACACTGAAGAAACCACAAAAACTAGACTCATCGTTTGATCCCGAAAAAATTCCTTATCAAGAAGCAGTTGGGAGTTTGTTATACTTGGTTCAAGGTACGCGACCGGATATTGCTTACGCAGTAAACTACTTAAGCAAATTCAACAACAACTTCGATTCTTCGCACTGGAAAGCTGTAAAACGAGTACTTCGCTACTTGCAGGGAAATTACAATGCAAAAATTAATTTTTCGAAGATGAATGATTGCAACTTGATTGGATTTTGCAGGCGATAAAGATGACAGAAGGTCATGCACGGGATATGTCTTCGTTCAACAAGGAGGTGCCATCAGCTGGAATAGTAAACGCCAAACAACTGTAGCCCTGTCAACAACCGAGGCAGAATATAATATGGCCATGTCAGCTGCCTTTCAAGAAGGGGAGTGGTTACGTCAACTGAAGAACGAGCTGGACAATCAACAATCGGAAAAAATAAAGGTATTTTGTGACAACAAAAGTGCCATCAGTTTAGCAAAGACAGACGCTTATCACGCACGCTCATTATGTACGTGACAAAGTGGCATTGGGACATATCCATTTGGAATATGTACGAAGTGAAGATATGACTGCTGATACTTTGACAAAAGCTGTTCCAAGCCAGAAACATTACAAATGTTCAGAGATGATGGGCCTTACAGATCTTAGGCCTGATTTTAGTAGAGGTGTTGAAATAAAAACATGACTCTAAGATCGTAAGTAGACACGTGTGGACTCACCACTCTGACACTCGGCTGAACGCAGCCGCAGTGAAGTCAACCTCCACATCGTTCTCTGAACGCTCAGCTGTTATCCTCATCGTGGCTGGTTCCTTTTTTTCTGTGTCTGCATCTCGTCGAGTCAAGTCAAGCTCTTTTGTATTTCATTGTAACCTTAACCTGTTACATTCTCGATCTCTCTAATTGAATATCATTTTATAACTTATATTATAATCGCTTTTTATTACTGGCATCCCAACAGTTTGATGACATATTTGAACTAAGCAATTTAAACTAAAACATTATACATAAATAAAACGAAACTAAATTTAGGGTGCAAACAGCACATTTTTGATAGAGCAACTTAAAAAATATATTTTATTGTGAGCTACAAGTGTAATTATGTAGATATGTACTTATAAGCAGATATAAAAATATTATAATTTATTTTAACTCGTCAAAACTGACCGAACCACATGCATCATTTGTTATATTCATTACAAATATACCTTTTGTCCTTGAAGAATTTTCTATAAACTTACAAGTTCCGAATTGTAGTTTTCTGTAAAAAAAACGATATTCATAAAAGTATAGTTTGCCTTAAAAGTTGCTGATTTACCCAGTAAGACAGAAGTCTTCGACCATTTTAACGAACTTTTCAGACGTTACTTTCTGATTATGAGTAAAAGAATCTTTACCAATAACTGGATCGTTGACAAATAACATATAATCATCTCCATGAACAGTTCCTAGAAAGAAAACAAAAAAAAATTTAAGAATCTATTTTTCACTTTAATCTTCAAAAATATTTTACCAAAGTCCATATCAGTACGATTTGAAAGTACGTGACCAAGTCCAAAAGGTGGTGGATTATTATATACATAGCCATATACTGGTGAATGTGTGTACTCTTTATGTAATGTCCATGCCTTTCTAGCTCCATCGGCAAAGATTACATCGGTATACAACTTCTGCAGCAAGAAATAGTTCTCTGCAGTGAATCTCTTATTCCCCATATACTTTTGTCGTATACTGTTTGTGAATGCCTCTAATTCAGTTTCTTCAACAACATTGGTAAACAAAAGATTCTTCGGAGCAAGCTCATTCCAACGTTCATTTAAAACATCAATTAGTTCCACACCATTAGAATCTTTTCGCATAAATTCTGCCGCATTGTATCCTCCATCTTCAGTGGAAAACGATGTGAGCCACGGAATTTGTGCTGTTTTTCCTCTCCTAATTAAAAACTCTGGTTCATCAGTGAGAAAAGCATTAGTAACATTTTTTGACTCGACAACAGGCCCAAAAACAAGTGCAGGATTGTGTCCTATGTTATTCTTTTGGAATTCCTTAACAGCACGAACTATCTCTGCAGCATCTTTATTTTGCAAACACTTTTTAATTGAGCTAGAACTTTTAGTGGGACAGTTCAAATATTTCGCCAAAGTAAGAGCATCCTTAACAGGTTTCCGATTGACTGACCAATAAGATAAAGCTGTTCCACTCACAGATATACCAGACTTTGCGAGCTTTTCAAAATTTTTATTCATCATTTGAAAATGCACCGAAGCTGCTCCAGCAGAAAATCCTAAAACAGTGATTTTTTCAGGATTCCCATTAAAAGCTGCCACATTAGCCTTTGTCCATTCCAATGCCAAAAGTTGATCTTTTAAACCAAAATTACCAGATATTACGTCATCTCCGGTGCTGAGAAAACCCAGAGGTCCAAGTCGATAACTAATCTTGACAACGACAACTTTTCCGTTTTCCATTAGGAAATCTTGACCGTTTTCACGAACACTTCCATACATAAATGCTCCACCATGAATAATCACCAAAACTGGATAAGTCTTACTACCTGAGAGGCTTGGCGTGTATACGTTTATAGTGAGACAATCTTCTACTCCATTTAAAAGGTCTTCTTTACCTAGAAACGGGTCCCATTGCATGCACAACACTGGCGACTGAGTAGCATCTCTGATATCCGACCAATTTCCAGAGTACAGCTGGGGAGCTTCAAATCGATTTGCTCCGGTTAGTGGCTCTGCATAAGGAATGGATTCAAATGAAAAGTAATGCCCACGATCAAGACCCCGAATTTTTCCATTTGGGAGTTGAACAATCAAGTTAGGCTCATTTCCAGAAAGTAGAGCTACGAATATTAATACAACGACAGCTACGATTGCACAAACAAATATGAAGACGACCGACATTTGTGTTTTAATGTTCATAGCTAGAGTTTACAAAACTGAAGGTGCGATTGCTAGAAAAAAAATATAAGAAAATATTTTCTTTATTACAATTTAAATATTATATTTTAAAAGTGGAAAACACATATTTAAATCTGAAAATAGATTTTATTTAAATAATAAACTAACGGTCATTTTTATAAGTTGTGTCTCGCACCTTAAGCGTTTTACGTTCATTTGTTTTAGATATTATGTACTAACAATGATGTATGTACTTTGTTAAGTTTGATAACATGAGACAGGTAATATAATTTGATGAAATATATAAAGAAGATATAGATATTTTTAAGATTAGATGTCCTGATACATAGCGGTGAGCTTTCATTATTCTTTGTAATTTTGTCTTAACACTTACCGTATACGAAACAAATTTATTATAGAATAGTGCTGTCTCGCTTTGAAGCACGTAAAACAGTTTATTGGAAACTTGTTTGCGTTTTGTTACGTTTTTTAAATTTAATTAAATCATTGTTAAAAACCTTAAAACAAAAATTGATTTGTGCCAACTACCCAAACTTTCAAAGAATATAAAAAAATATCTTTAGGGCCAGGGTTACACCTGTCAATTTTAGTCACGAAAGCTACTCCCCTAAATAGCTTCTTATAAATTAACTATAGTATAAACAATTCTATAAGCTATGGTGAATGTATACAACTTACGTAAGCTAAAAATTGAAGAAGTATAATATCTCTCGCATTCACTTACGTAGCCTCACAGCTTACTCAACCAGCATCAACAAGCTTACAGCACTTACGGACATCTTTTCAAGTATGTGTGCGTGCATTTAAAAGTAAAAGTTGAAAAAAAGGTGAAAAAGTTAAATTTACAACTAAAAATTTAAAAAAAAAAAAAAATAATGAATGAAACTGAACCAATATACATTCAAATGTGTGCTTGCCTAAGTTTTATTTTTTATGCAAAAAAGACGGCTACTATAGAAATCTACATACAATAGTGTTAAATACGTGTACTAATTTCGCCATTAGAATTTAAATGAAAACGATAATATATTCATCTGTAAGTAACTCATGGCATAAGGAGTGGATGTTTTTTGTAAAATAAAAGTCGTTTGATAATAATTTCCACCAAATTATTTCAATAGTAAATAATTAATTAAAGAAATCATATCATTGCTACGCAGATTCCCTGCTAGTAGTTGATGGCGCCCCTAGTTATGTTGGAACACGCGTGAAGTTGGCTACTGGCGGTCCATACCTAATACGTCAATGGCTGAACTATATGAAATGTCATCTACATTGTTTGCACAAAGAGATACTGAAATGTGGCAACATATAACTGAATGGTATATTTTAATAACTAAACATAAGATGATTTTGTATACAAATTTTAGTTATGTAACCATGGTTGCCATATGAAAAAATTAACGTACCTATATTTATTTTCCTCACTTAAGTAGGTATAATGCGAGAATTATTTGGCATCGACTCGGTTCCATTTTCAATTTTCCGAAAATACAACCGAGCCTGCAAAGCCACTTCAAACCATACGTATGTACACGATGATGAATTTGTCTCATAACTCTATCCTGTTATACGGCTAGCTTAAAATTTTACTAAAAGTAATTTTTGTTTGTTTTGATTAAGTTTTAAATTTTATTAAACAGCTTTTATTATTGTTTAATACAAAACACAAATTCTTAACATAGTATGCAAAACTTATTAAGAAAAAAAAAATTGATACAAATTTATCAATATGGTAACCATTTTTTGATAAATCCCTTTTTCGTTTTCATTCATCTGCAACAAAAACAAAATATAAATTTTTTGAGAAAACTAATCTGAAATAAACTTATCTGTGCCCGAGTCTTGGCATAAAATATATATAAGTACATATAGGTATATCAATAATATACCTATATGTGCTTATCTATTTACGATTTTTTTCGGTTATAAAATATAAATTACATACCTACCTACTTACTTTTTTATTATTTCATAGGGCTTTTTAGGTAACAACGATATATCTCTTTCTCGTTCTCACAGAATTGTCAAAAACAGCAGTATGGTGAACATCTGATTTTTTTTTATCATTGTTGAAAAATTGATTGAAAACAAAAGCGGGAATTTTAAAGATTTGTGCGCGAAAAGTGTGAAAATTGTTGGTTTTGCTAATTAAAATAAATTTTTAAGCCACGGAAATCACAAATTTCACACAAAAAAGAATACCGCATTTAAAAATTATTCCCAAATTGTTTTCTCCAAGATCTTGAGTTTGACAGTTTGAAAAAAGCGCGGTACATATTTCAATCTGTCTTCACCATAGTGTGAGCTTTGACAAGATGGTAAAACTCCCTATTTCGTCCTCAAGGTCGTGGCAGCAGCCAAGCAGCCAATGACAAATGCTTCTCCCCTTGTTTTTAATCTGTCAAGAAACGGAAATTTTTCAAACTGATCACCCTCGTTATTGTTGTCAGAGCCAAAATAATATAGTCAACTCTTTCGCACAATATATGTCTACACGAGTTCCTTTGTGCGAACAGCGCTAATTTACGCAAATTGTTAGAAAGAATAAATCGTCGACGACGAACCTACTATAGTTTTTATATGCAAAGCATTTTCCTTGAAATAAAAAGACGTATAAAATAAAAAAATTCACATTTGTTTGTAGTTTTTCTCTAAGAAAATTTTGTATTTTGATTAAAAAACAACTATTTAAACCACAAAAAACTGTCTAAAGATTATAATAACAATTAAATAGGATTTCATAACTAAAAAAATGTCCAGCGAAGATAATAGGTAAGCGTAAATCTGTGAAATAATTTATTATTTTTCAGATTATGTATGTATTTAGTTAATTTTTACTTTATTTTTATAAAATTTCTTTTATCAAAAAAAAACATAAATCAGTAATGATTCCAGCGATGAATCACTTGAAGAAAAACGCGTTAAATCAACTGGATCAAAGGAAAAACATAAACGAAGTAAAAAACATAAAAAACACAAGAAATCTGGCAAAAGTGACAAATCACAGAAAAAAAAAATAAAAAAACAAAAAAGCAACACAAATCAAATGAATTGGAGAGTGATCATGATGATAATCGAAAGAAGTCTAGTGGATCTCGCAGAAGTGGAGGTATTAATGAGAAATTTACAGAAATAATGCAAAAGGCAAGTAGAGATCGTAGTTCGCTATTGAAAGTGGAGCACTCAAATGGCAATAAGTTAAGCATACGAAAACCTACTATGCAAACAGATGCGTCCAGTCTGGTCGAGAAGATAACAAAAACTATAAGAACTGAAAGTGAAGTGTAAGTATAAAACTTTTTTTGATTATATATTCTTTTACTTAACTTATTATACCTACCTCTAAAAATTCAACATTCCACAATTATTTCCATTTTCAAAAAAATTGTGTGGGTTATGAAACTTCTTAATTTTAATTTAAATTGAAGTATTCGACCGACCCATAATAAGATTCGGTTGATGAAAGAAGCAAGTATAAACTGTTTGTGGGCTACTAGGCCTGCAATGGTCAAAAAGTAGAATTATTGGTTTCGTCCCAATCTATACAAACGCAGCTATTTTAAATATGTAGCTGTTCATTTTCTGCAATGCCAATACATCATGGATAGTTGAATATTGGTTTATTCCAATATAGCAAAATTGCCAGTTGATGGTTTTGTTTAAATCTTAAGGAAGAAACTAACTGTGCCGCCAACAAATAAGTTTTTCTTTTAAATTGCTCTATACTTTAAGGGCAAGTCTTAAATTCGTACAAAAAACATTTTGAGATGACAATCAAACATGGCATTACTATGATAAAGAAGAAAAAAAAGCGGGTCCGTCAATTCCGTCCGTCTGTTTGTCTGTCTCTCTGTATCGGCACCTGCAGTCTAAATGATTTGCTTCAAACTTGGTAAGTATAAAAATAACGGCACCTGCAGCCTAAATGATTTGCTTCAAACTTGGTAAGTATAAAAATAACGGTACCTGCCATATAACCGTTATTGAAAAGCTTATTTTTCTCGAGAACGGCTCCAACGATTTCAACTAAATTTGATACGTGCAATAAGATGTCAAATGTCTATCAGATACTGGAAACCAAATTTCGGAGCTAATTCGTTTAACGGTACATATCCGTATGTATTTTTAAATTTCGATTTTCTCGATAAAGGCTCAAGCGATCGTAACAATTTTTTTTCCTGAGCTGCGCTAGCAAATTCTAATAAGGCAGCATACGATTTTTTTTCTAAATATTTTTGTTTTTAAACAATTTTTCTAAAACTTTTTTTTGGTTATTTAATATTTTGAAAATATTAAAATCTTATAAAATCAAAACCGTTGCATGAAAAAGGGCAAAAAAAAACACATCTGGTTTAATCCACAAATAAAGAACTAAATTAGTAAATACAAATATAAAAACTGAAAGCACGAGACAACTTCATATTGGAACAATAAAAGTCTTATTTGTTAAAAAACAATATTTGTTCTGAATCTTAAACGGATCGTATGTCAAATATGTACATATTATATTGTCTTTAAAAATTATAAATAGGAAAATGAATGTCGGTGATATCAATTAAAAGTATTTTTTTTTTGTTATAATAATTAGATTTTTACCGAGATGTGATCAGCTTCACGATACGATTCAAACAGATCATAAATTACAACTAACTATTGCATTGATAAATCAAATCTATAGGTTGCGTTAAGAATAGAAGAAGGAATACAATATTGTTAATTAAGTTTTATTAAATCGTTTATTATGAATGAGAAAGAAATATTGGAACAATAAAAGTCTTATTTGTTAAAAAACAATATTTGTTCAAAATCTTAAACGGATCGTATGTCAAATATGTATGTTGTATATGTATATTGTCTTTAAAAATTATAAATAGAAAAATTAATGTCGGTGATATCAATTAAAAAGTATTTTTTTTGTTATAATAATTAGATTTTTACCGAGATGTGATCAGCTTCACGATACGATTCAAACAGATCATAAATTACAACTAACTATTGTATTGATAAATCAAATCTATAGGTTGCGTTAAGAATAGAAGAAGGAATACAATATTGTTAATTAAGTTTTATTAAATCGTTTATTATGAATGAGAAAGAAATATTGGAACAATAAAAGTCTTATTTGTTAAAAAACAATATTTGTTCAAAATCTTAAACGGATCGTATGTCAAATATGTAATGTTGTATATGTATATTGTCTTTAAAAATTATAAATAGGAAAATTAATGTCGGTGATATCAATTAAAAAGTATTTTTTTTGTTATAATAATTAGATTTTTACCGAGATGTGATCAGCTTCACGATACGATTCAAACAGATCATAAATTACAACTAACTATTGCATTGATTAATCAAATCTATAGGTTGCGTTAAGAATAGAAGAAGGAATACAATATTGTTAATTAAGTTTTATTAAATCGTTTATTATGAATGAGAAAGAAATATTGGAACAATAAAAGTCTTATTTGTTAAAAAACAATATTTGTTCAAAATCTTAAACGGATCGTATGTCAAATATGTAATGTTGTATATGTATATTGTCTTTAAAAATTATAAATAGGAAAATTAATGTCGGTGATATCAATTAAAAAGTATTTTTTTTGTTATAATAATTAGATTTTTACCGAGATGTGATCAGCTTCACGATACGATTCAAACAGATCATAAATTACAACTAACTATTGCATTGATAAATCAAATCTATAGGTTGCGTTAAGAATAGAAGAAGGAACACAATATTTTTAAATAAGTTTAATTAAATCATTTAAGTACGAATGAGAAAGAAATTTAACTCTTGTCTCTAAATTTTGATCGAAACGAAAAGGAAAATATAAATAAATATAAATTGGTAACAGTGTTGGTAGCAAATACCTTACCTAAAGGTGCTACCACCAATTTTTGAACGAATTTTATTTATTCGTTTTTACGAATTTTATTATTCGTTTTTCCATTATTGGCTGGAGATATAGTTATTTCAAGGAGTGCCAATTCCTATCATCCAGTCTCCTTATTATGAAAAACTTTTTCACATGCACATCATGAGATTCGAACCCACGCATTATCAGATTTGCTCAGTCTTCGAAGTCGTATGCACAACGCATTCCACCGCTTATGATCACTGACGACACTGGTCGAGATGTTATGTTTGTTTGTTTTTCGCATTTGGAGCTTCAACCTTTTTCTAAGCGCCTTTAAGTAAGAAACTTTCGTTCAGTCTTCTAAATATTTCTTCAGCTGATACATCGCCAGTGTTTACATGACTTTCAAAGAAAGAACTTATGAAGGTGTAATTGGTCGATATGTTGTGGGTGAAGTCGATTCGTTTTTTTAACGGAGGAGCTGTACAAAAAGCTACGCTTACGCATAAGTTATGGTCGACTTGAAATATTATTCTGGGCAGCAAATTTACGAATGTCCAAATCTATAAAACTCTAGCTAATTATGTTTTCAAAGACGAACATAAGAACCGAAGACGGTGTTGAATTAATTGAATACGACTGGTATAAGTCATAGCTTCTTTGTTTGAACTCATTTTTCGAAATCTTTCTTCTTTCAGTCTGATAGCCTTTTTAAAGTTCAACTCGAACCACTAGCTTTCTTTCGGTTTGGTCTTTTTTGAACTACCAATACATATTTGTAAAAGAATGAAACCATTTGTATAAGAATGAAACCACTTGCTTACTTTATATTTAATCTTTTTACATATTTGTCAATTTATCCTATATTGCAAACAATACCACGACAGCACTGACACAAAATCAAAATATATTAACAAATATACAAAAAAAAGTACAAAAGAAAAATAAATAAATCAAAACAAACAAATTACAATTTCAACGTAGAGTATCACAGATGGTAGGTACTAAGTTTGATTATATACATATGTATGTCTTTTTATTATTTTTATTAGAAATTTATTTGATTAAAAAAAACAAAGAAAACTTTTAAATAAGAAAAATTAATAAGGAATCTTGCATTCAAAAGTGAAAAAGAGACACAATATGAAAATTAATTAGTAAATACAAACACAGAAACTGTAAACTGATATGACTATTTGAACAGTTTCATTTAAGAGCGAGGCTAAAATGAAAACGAAATTTTCCTTTCTGTATTTATTTTTAATGACTTTAAACTAAAGTCAAATTAAATTAAATGATTTTCTAGGCTTGAGTACGAACGAGAAAGATACCTACGAACATAAACGGTATCAGTTTCCATAACATTTTGTTTATATCCAATAGAAATCTTAAAATGAAACCTCCTAGTACTTGTTAAAAAGTAGTGTGTGACTTTATTGCAGTAAAATACCGGTTACCTTAATCAATTTAAAAAATTGATTTTTCTTTTTCTGTACGTATGTAGGTATTTTATTTATATAATAATATTACAGTATTTTAGAATTTATGTTTTTTAATCGTGGTTCTAAATCATTGTAAATACACGAAACATTTAACGGTTATACCACTATATTATAATAATGAACTCGGAATTTAGGATTAAATGCAGATGGAGTTTTAAGTTCTGTAGAAAAAGAATTTTTCACATTTTATATAAAAAGTTAACAACTTTCTTTCTGAAAATAGAGCTTACCATCTTCACCATCGTCAAGTTTTTGTTTTTTCACACGGGGTTCTAAAATAAAGAAAGTTATCGATTAATTGAAAGATCATAGGTTTCATGATTGTTTTACCGAATTTTGTCATTATAATTCAAGTTATTTACTTAAATGTTTTTACTAGAAATAGTTCAAAAAAAGAAAATGAGCGAAAAATGCAAATCAACGCTTTCAAAATACAAATGTCAAATTGACGTTCATAAATATCATATTTCGGGATTTAGTTCACAACACGCGGAACGATATTCGTGTACCTGGAGATCGTTATCTGGGGACATGAGACAAAAAAAGATACCATCTGACATCAAAAAATACAAATGTAACAAATTCCCAAAAAAAAAAAGCTGAATTGGAGGCAGCACAGCAATTAATGGCACTCAAGTGCCAACCTAACCTCGCCGAGGTTAACAATGCCGACTCTCAGAGTTCAGCCTTTCTCAGAGTGGACACCCTACCGGCCTACGAAATAGAAATTGACGACGATACACCTAATTTGACAGAGGGCTGGTCAAAGCCTAATAAAAAGTTCACAGCAACAAATTTTTGCCACTTCTGAGCATTCCCATAAAATCGAAGAACAACAAATCTCTAAACCACAACGTCATAAGACAACTGGAGCAACCCGCAATAGACAGGAGCGACGAAATCGCCACCGAACAACCACCTAAAAGGAAAAAAACCATCGAAGAACGCACCAAAGTCACCAACGACGGAGGAGGAATCAACACCACCGAAACAGAAGAAACACCTTATCAAAAACAAACGAATAAAAGTAAGTACTGCCCGCCCATTGTAATGAAAAATGTGGACGTTAAAAAGTTGATCGTAGATTTAGAAAATAAATATGAAAATTTCTCGCATAGAATAGTGAATCTCAGAGATAGCACTTTGCTTTATGTTAAAAATAGTGGTATACACAGAAAGCTGATGGAATCACTGAGAGAGGAAGATGCTGTCGAAGCATATTCTTACACGCTGCAGGAAGATAAAACTGCCAACGTCGTCCTGATAGGACTCACCTCAGATTACTCAACATCTGAAATTTTAGAAGAACTGAAATTAAGGGTTCCAAATATAGATTCTGTCTCAGCTTTCGAAACTTTGAGGTCTAAACAACTTGATATTAACTATAATCTTTTCTTTGTTCGACTTTTGCCTAACACAAACGCAAGTGAACTTTTTAAAATTAAATATTTGTTCCATACTAGAGTTTACTTTGAGAAACCCAGGGGCAACGCGGGGCGCCCACAATGTAGAAGATGCCAACATTTTGGCCATATCGCAAAGAATTGTGCAAATAAATATAGGTGCGTCAAATGCACAAAAGACCACTTGCCCGGCGAATGCAATGTTGAAAAGCGTGTTAACTGTGGACAAGACCACCCAGCAAACTTTAGAGGTTGCGAAAAATACAAAGCATACAAAGCCAAAAGAAAGCAGCTTTTGCAAGAAACAGCTGATAGGAGAGCTAACTCAAGAGGTCTTTCTCTCGCCATCTCACGGGAGGCCCCGTTGCCCCTGGCACTTCTTTCGCTAATCTTTTCCCAAAATTAAACCCTACAGTTGGTCATTCACTGGCAGAAAGTAACGCTGTACTGGTCCTCCAGAGAGGAAAAGCCGACCAAAATATATTAAACCAATTTATGTCACTTTCAAATGACCTTTTTGGAATAGATATGAGTACCCTCATTTCTAAAATCGGAAATTTTATGAACAACCTAAACAATTTCAACTCGATAGCAGAAAAAAGACTAGCCTACTTAGAGCTGATGAATCAACTTTTGTTCTGTTCGAAATAATGCAAATAAAAATGCTTCAATTTAACATTACGTCTTTGATAGCTCAGGCGCGGAGAATAGAATTACAAAAAATTCTCCAAGCCAACAACTGCTCTTTTGCGTTCATACAAGAAACGCATCTATCTTGCAGACACAAAATCTTCATAAATAACCATAACACCTTACGTAATGATAGTCAACAAGGAGTTGCTCTGATTATTACTCACAAAGCACTTAACAAAAGATCGAAACTATTATTTTACAAAACCCTTGTTCGGCCGTTAATGACATACGCATTCCCAATCTGGTTTACGATCTCACCCACCATAGCACAAAATATGGAAAAACTTGAAAGAAAAATCCTCAGACTTTGTGCTGGCAAAAGTTACGAAACAAGAACCAAAAGATTTTCAAACAATTTTATTTACAACGATACAAATGTAACTCCGTTTTTGAGATACGTTTTACTGCTTATGAAAAAAACTATCTCGAACCTCGAAGTTTCAGAAAATGAACTAATAAAAGACATAACTGCATCACTAACGGGATCCTCTTTGGACGGCGTTGGCTATTTATCACCATTCGGTGTCCTCTCATTGGATCTTGATGCTCCAGAGTTTGATCCTCCTGTGTTCTACCTCAAGGCAACACCCAACCAAAACAGAGGCTAACTCTATGCTCTCTGTTGGAAAAAAAAAGAAAAGAAAAACAATTAAAAAAGAAGAAATGGGTAAAACAAAATTTCTAACACATATCTTATTTGATACTCACTAAACTATGCGAAAACACACAATTATTCTAAGAAGCTCGAAACGTTCCACAAACTCGTTTTAAGATTAGATCAATGGGCGGTAGTATCTACTTCTCTTTGAAAAATAGACTTAAGTTATTTTTATGATAATATTATATGCACCATCTTGTCCTTCCACGAAGAACTCTCAAGACTGTAAACATAAACAAATGACAAAAGTTCAAATTATCAAATAAGTCAATCGAAACCATATGTGATTTTTATAAAAACGTAAATGTGATAAAAACTTGTATTTGTATACTATACTCGTATAAATATATGTTCCTAGTACTTTAATATATTAAAAATAAATAACACCTTCTGTGTTCAATAGGGCGCTCTCTCTCTAAATATACATAAAATGTGACATTTAATAATGTATTCAGATTCATTAAAAATATCTAAAGTAAAAATCGGAGCTCTCGCTCTTAAACCAATACTTAAAAAATGCAAAAAGAAAAAAAATTACACATTATCTTAGTTATCTGTATACAGGGTGAGTCATGAGCAATGCGACAAAATGCTAGGGCGTGTAGGTTGCGTTGAGACAAGAAAAAAATCGTACGGGAGGGGGGGTCTATTCCCCTCCGTTTAGCCGGGAGGGGCAATTTTCGAAAAAACTGACTTAAAATGGGAAAAAAATTATTTAAAATCAACGGCTTCATTCACAATGCTGTGCGATACGTTTTTGAAAAGCCAATAACTTTTTCTTTCATTCTGTGTTTAAATAAATCTATTCTAAGAAATAGTTTTTGAAATATTAATTTTCAAAGTCAAAATTTAAAAAAAAAAAAATTGAAACAAAAATTTCAAATTCATTTTTTTCAAAATTTTACGTAATTAAGTGCTAATTTTAATTTCAAAATTCAATGCTGTTATTAATTTTAAGTCTAAATAAGAAAACCGGATGCAAAAAATTTATGTCGTTCTCAAGAAATTAAAAAAAAACCAAAACCACCTTTTTCTAAGAAAAACATTTATTTTTATTGTAACGAAGCAATTTAAGAAGCATTAATCTTAGTTTTTTTAGTTTTTTTTATTCCTTTTATTTTTACTATGTTTTTTTATTGGAAGTACTTATAAAAAATTCTCGATATGATCTCCATTGTTTAGAAGGCATAGATTATATCTCCTTGTAATGGCTTCACATAAGTTTATGCTTGACAAATTTTCCTGCAATTTGACTCCAGCGACTTCAATTCGTTCCTTCAGTTGTTCCAATGATACTATTTCCACTTCGTAAACATAATTCTTCATAAATCCCCATGCATAGAAATCTAGGGGAGTTAAATCTGGTGACCTAGGCGGCCATTCCGTGGGGCCCCTTCTTCCGATCCAACGGTCACTAAAATGATCATCCAGCCAGTTTCTCACCTGTAAGCTGTTGTGTGCTGGAGCACCATCTTGTTGGTAGATTAAAGTATCTGCTATAACCAATGGAACGCTGTCTAATAAATCGGGTAAAAGGTCTCGTAGGAATTGCAGGTATGATTCTCCATTAATAATGGAATTCAAAAACCGGGGCCCGATCACAGTGTGTCCAACAATACCAAGCCAAACATTACAACTAAAGCGGTGTTGTGATTTAGACGTCGGTGGATTCTTGGAAACGTGCTATGATGGGGACACCTCCTATCGGGATATCTTTCAGCGTACAGTCTTTCGGCTTCACGACTTCGACCATTAGCTAAACCGTAGCAGAAATGCATGTCCGTTAATTCTTCTCGGGTGTATGAGCTTGACATCGTTACGTGTTAATGAGTTAATATTCAAATTGGAAATAATTACTAAGCAAAACTGCAATGCCTTTTATTTATCTTGCGTTGCAATTTTCTTTTTTTTTCATTAAAAAAAATGCGGTTTTATTGTCCCTATTGTCCCCATAACAGGTAGAACCCATGGGCTGCGGGCAGGCCAAGGCAAAAATATTGACAGGTCAGTTTTCAGAAGTTATCAATGAAAATAATATTAATCCAGGGTTATTCCAATACTATTTAATTTTATTAGGTTCTCATAAAACTCCAATTAAAAAAAAAGTAAAAAAACTAAGATTAATGCTAAATAAATAAATAAATTGCTTCGTTACAATAAAAATAAATGTTTTTCTTAGAAAAAGGTGGTTTTGGTTTTTTTTTAATTTCTTGAGAACGACATAAAATTTTTGCATCCGGTTTTCTTATTTAAACTTAAAATTAATAACAGCATTGAATTTTTAAATTAAAATTAGCACTTAATTACGTAAAATTTTGAAAGAAATGAATTTGAAATTTTTGTTTCAATTTTTTTTTTCAAAATTTTGACTTTGAAAATTAATATTTCAAAAACTATTTCTTAGAATAGATTTATTTAAACACAGAATGAAAGAAAAAGTTATTGGCTTTTCAAAAACGTATCGCACAGCATTGTGAATGAAGCCGTTGAATTTAAATAATTTGTTTCCCATTTTAAGTCAGTTTTTTCGAAAATTGCCCCTCCCGGCTAAACGGAGGGGAATAGACCCCCCTCCCATACGGTTTTTTTCTTGTCTCAACGCAACCTACACGCCCTAGCATTTTGTCGCATTGCTCATGACTCACCCTGATGTTAAGTTTTTTTATAGGGCTTTTTAGGTAACAACGATATATCTCTTTTTTTCGTTCTCACAGAATTGTCAAAAACAGCAGTATGCCGAACAGCTGATTTTTTTTTATCATTGTTGACAAATTGATTGAAAACAAAAGCGGGAATTTTAAAGATTTGTGCGCGAAAATTGTGTAGTAAATTTTAAGAAATAAATATAAACATTGAGAGAATTTGTCTTTCCACTTATATTGGAAGAAAAAACTAAAGAAATAAAACTAAATTATCAATTGTTGGAAACAGGAGCCGATTACTTCAAGGAGAGTATTAAATTGGAAAAAGATAAACAAGAGTATATAACTCTCCCAATATGCTAGATCCTTAGATCCATGTAGCAAAATTCGATATTTATCGAAAATTGAAAGTATTGGAAGAGATCCATACCTGTTTTCGTATGAAAGTAAGATATTTCCAAAAAATGTAACATCTTATATTACATCTTATATTACAAAACATTTGTAAATTATTTGAAATAAAATCATTTGAAAATTGAAAAAAAAAAAAATTGAATATTACCCACAGGTATTTACTTTTAAATAAGTCAAAATGCACGGGAAAGGAGAACAAAAACAGCAACAGTGTTTGCAAAGCTTAAGGACTCTTCGACGCAGGATGGCTGAAGGAAATGGCTGGAACTTTCGTCACACGAGCCAATGTGTACATTAAGTTGGGGAAGGTACTTAAGTTTTCTATAAATAAATAGTTAAATTGCGTTTATCAGTTTTTTTGTATCCCAGCGCCTAAATGAAAAACCTTTGGAGGCCTGGATCATCATTACGGAGAGTGGAAATGTAGAATCTGCCCACTGCCAATGCAAAGCAGGTCTGTTTGAGACATGCACTCATGTGGCGATAATTTTGTACGCCCTTAACGGCATACAAAGAGGATGTTCAACCTCAACAAAACCAGTAATCACAAACAAATGTTTTGGTGTCGAAATAATTTGAAAACAAATTCACTACACAATAATCGAATAGTTTTTAGTAACAACCTTAACAATGTTTTTGTGTTGAATAGTTTTTAATGTTAATAATAATTAATTTTTTAATATTAATGATGTTTTTGTCACTATTTCGGCCACTTTTATATGTATATACAGATGTTACTGTTGGTTTTGCTAACTGTTTTGGCTTTTGGCAAAAAGAAAATGAGAGTCGACAAACTTATAAAATTTAAAGCACTTTATTTGTGTTAGATAAAAGAAAACTGTTAAAATATAAGTACATAGGTATTTTCAATATTATTTAATTATTCAATGCAATGTAACTTTACGAAATGATTTTTACGCTTTACGATTTAAGATTTTACAATTTACGAATTTAAGAATTTGCTTTTTACGATGTACGATGTACGTTTTACGTTTAATTATTGTTTTTTTTCTTCGCGTCCGTATCCTTTGGCTAACCGTGGTCGACTGACTTCACTCGTCTCTTTTGTAGGATGATATTTTATAGTGTGCAATAGTATTGGTAAATGAAGTTTGTATTTGATCTTTACAGTATTGGTATATGAAGTTTGTATTTAATCTTTACACTAACTAAAATAAATTTTTAAGCCACGGAAATTACAAATCTCACACAAAAAAGAATACCGCATTTAAAAATTATTTCCAAATTGTTTTCTGCAAGATCTTGAGTTTGACAGTTTGAAAAAAGCGCGATACATATTTCAATCTGTCTTCGGCATAGTGTGAGCTGTCATATTTTTTGACAAGATGGTAAAACTCCCTATAGGGAGTTTTACCATCTTGTCAAAGCTCACACTATGATGAAGACAAATTGAAATATGTATCGCGCTTTTTTCAAACTGTCAAACACAAGATCTTGAAGAAAACAATTTGGAAATAATTTTTAAATGCGGTATTCTTTTTTGTGTGAAATTTGTGATTTCCGTGGCTTAAAAATTTATTTTAATTAGCAAAACCAACAATTTTCACAATTTTCGCGCACAAATCTTTAAAATTCCCGCTTTTGTTTTCAATCAATTTTTCAACAATGATAAAAAAAAAATCAGCTGTTCATCATACTGCTGTTTTTGACAATTCTGTGAGAACGAGAAAGAGATATATCGTTGTTACCTAAAAAGCCCTATTGTATAAATGACAAACATCACAGCAAAAAATATACAACAGTCTCTGTCATGAGCAGGAGAAACACACCTTACTGGCCGCCAAGGGGCCTACAAAACAAGCAACCGAAAGAGCAGGCAACACTTTATAGCCGCTACTCAGACAAGAAACAGACATATGAATTGTTATTAGAATAAGACAAAAAATGTAACTTGATAAAGAAAAGACTCAATAAAATTCAATTCAAAAAAATATCATATTTCGGATGTGTTCGTAAGTCGAGCTTTCTAGTCCAAAGGCAAGAAAATTCCTAGAGAGAAACCCCAGACCCCTTCTTAGTGAAAAAACCCTATTTTTTTAAGTAGTTGAAGAAACGTTAAGCGAAATCAATCATATAACGACAAAAGCCGTATTTTGTGAAAACTTTCAAAATATTGGTGCAAAAAGCGAAAAAATAATAAATAACAAATGTCAGAATAGCAAATGTCAAAATGCATTAATGAGAATTTAAAAAAAAATAAAAATCTGGACGCAAAACCCCATTGACGTAATAATATACAAGTACGTCAATGCAAAACCCCGTCCCTTGACGTTGTTCATAAATGTCATATTTAGGATGTGTTCGTAAGTCGGGATTTCTAGTCAACAAGAAAATTGATAGAGAGTGTGTTTCTTTATTCATTCCGTATATTCGGAATATTTGGAATACTCTTTGCGTTTCTTTATTAACGAAAGTATTCCGCATTAACTATTTTCTTGTTTCTTCATTAATTCTGGAATATTTGGAACGCATTCTTTTCATTCCTAGTGAAGAGGTGGTTAAAATGGAATATTCTCTAGTTTGACAGATACTTTCGACTTTTAGCTGTTGTGTTTGGTATCTACGAAAAAAAAAATATAATAAAATGGAAATGGGGGAAAATATAAAATAATTTTTGTTTATTTATTATTTTATTATTTATAATTTATTTTATTTTCAAAATCTTCTCCGGGATATGTTAAATGCCTCATAGAACTTTATGAAGTTCGACAACACTCAAAAATCTAAGACGATGTTCACATTGGATGTACTCACCTGATGCATTTTGACGTCTATATGTTTTGTCCCATTCCCACTTCGTTGTTAGAAAGAGACAGGGTTTCGCGTCCAGATTTTTAGATTTTTTAAAATTCTCATGGATGCATTTTGACATTCGCTATTCTGACATTTGTTATTTATTATTTTTTCGCTTTTTGCACAAATATTTTGAAAGTTTTCACAAGATTCGGTCACTTTTGATTGGAAGTTTCAATTAAACATGAGAACATGAAGAAAATTGTAAACATCTAGGCTCATTTCAAATATTTTTTTTTGTTTCGTGTGATTTCGTGCATCTATTGTGTTCACATTCCTTTGTGTCTGAACACGGCGGACGTACGTCCACGTCAAAATGCGTCGGATGAGTACGTCCAACATCGTCTAAAGTTTGGCAAAACATTTTTTGACATGAAAACAAACAGCTGATAGTTTTATTCTTTGTATTCTAGTTCTGTTTCCTTATTTCTTCTATTCTATTCCTTATCAAAAAAAAAAGAAACATACCCAGAGAGAAAACCCAGATCCTTTCTTTCTAAAAAACCCTTTTTTTAAATAGGTGAATAATAGTAGTTCAAACCTTTGCATATAAAAACTTTGCATATAGAAATATATATGCAATGGTTCAAACGTTAAGCGAAACTAGCCCCAATCAATAGGGCTTTTTAGGTAACAACGATATATCTCTTTCTCGTTCTCACAGAATTGTCAAAAACAGCAGTATGGTGAACAGCTGATTTTTTTTATCATTGTTGAAAAATTGATTGAAAACAAAAGCGGGAATTTTAAAGATTTGTGCGCGAAAATTGTGAAAATTGTTGGTTTTGCTAATTAAAATAAATTTTTAAGCCACGGAAATCACAAATTTCACACAAAAAAGAATACCGCATTTAAAAATTATTCCCAAATTGGTTTCTCCAAGATCTTGAGTTTGACAGTTTGAAAAAAGCGCGGTACATATTTCAATCTGTCTTCACCATAGTGTGAGCTTTGACAAGATGGTAAAACTCCCTATCATATGATGACAATGCGCACGTTCGCGTGCACACTAGATTAGCTTTTTAGATACGTTTGTATCGTATGATATTGTAAACGACCAAAACCGGATAGGTGCCAAAAGACACACAAAAATATATTAGTAGTCAGCTGACAACATTGTCAGCCTTTAGATCTCGCTAAAATGCCATTGAACGGTTTATTAGCTACGCAATGTCAAATCATTTACTCAGTATTTACTCAATGTCTAGTAAATTCTTATTTATAAAGATTTTTTAATCCTTAGTTACTTGGAGCTAAGCGACCCATATAAAACTCTAGTTATGAAAAACGAAGTTTCAAATAATTTTATGGGTGTGTCTGCAAAGTATGGCTATTTGTATATGCCGAGTTAGTCAACTTGTACCCCACCTTCCACTACAAACAAATAAAACCCGTATAAATAATCATTATTTAGCTTGAATATTACATAATTAAATTCCAAATTATATATTTTTTTTTTAAATCTGCTTTAACCAATTTATGTTTGTTTTTAAGCGAAAAGTTTAAAATCATCGAAACTTTTTTTGCAACTTTCGTAGGTTGAAAGCTTTATATACTTCTGCTGCAAAACGCGGCTCTGAAGGAAAACACAATGAACACAACAAAAACGGCTATGTTCACTTTTAACTCCTTTTTAGTTTTGAAAATAATTATGTAGAGATGGCGTTGCTAATGGTTCAAAGAAAAATATGGTTATCAGGGACAGGCACCAAAACAAATTAAATTTACTGGAAATCCGAACCGGAAAGGTTGAATTCAAAATAAAAAAGTTCGGAAATCGAATATTTTCCCCAGAGTGCCAAATCCGAACAGCTATGATGATGAGATCGATATACTTTATCAAGAAAAATTACTTTCTTTAAAGATTTGTCACTCCTCGGTGTCCCTACAAACACTTTTCTTTGTTATATGGGCCAGGGTTTGAACACAAAACTTAGCGTGAAAGTCCATACTATATAACCTCTATTTTACACATCTACAGATTTAAATACAAAAATTTTCAAGCTTCGAAATGAGAATTTTTCTTCTCAAAAATGTTCTTCATTAATAATGTAGGTAAAGTATATACCTAAATCAAATTTAAACGCCAAATCCGTTAACTTCGAATAATTTTCAAAATTTCAATATGGCGTATAGTCTCCTAAAAGCTTTTCGAACACAAAAAAATTAAACAACCTAAATTCTTTAATATGGAATTTTTCGAAGAATCGATTTAACATCAACTCCGCATGACATTCCGGTACCCTGCCTTCATCGAAAAAAAAATACGAGTAGGTATTGTAAAATCAATATTTTCCAAAACATCATCAAAGTACAAAGTGAATTCGTCAAGTGCAGCAAATTAAATTTATACTCGTGTGATAATAAAAATGTTCACATTCGTCAGTATCAGCAATTAATTGATTATTCAATTATTCAATCGCCTTAATTATTCGATATCAGTTAAATTGAAGAGAAAATTATCATATTAGATCAAATTCAATATCAAGAAAATTCCAAGGATACAAAATTAAACGTACAATGGCCGAGGGTACATACGAATTCGAGTGTATGCGAGCTGAACTGCTAGGAGTCGAGAAACCCGATGAAGAAGAATTTGAAAAGGCTCGTGCTGAGCGTCTTAAAGCAGAGCAAGAGGAAATCGAAGCTCAAGAAGCTAGTGTGAGTGAAAAATTAAAGCAAAATTTATTATTATAAGTGTATATGCATATGTATTATCTGAATATCCTTAGATTCTAGAAAAAGACGACGAAACAATTGAAAATACCGGTGGAAAATTGGACGAACTCAATAGTATCCTAACAGCGACACAGTCTAAAATCAATAGGCTGAAGCAATCCGCCCGCGGCAGTATCACCACTATGTTCAGAGGACAATCTGTTGATGAAACCGCTTCTTCTTCATCGAGCAGTCGACGTGGTACAACTGGAGATGTCTCAGCTGGAGGTGATATCAATGATGCTCTCGATAATCTAGAGGAAGTCCATAAACAGCAAGGCAGAGTATCCATGATGAGAAATGCTTCACTGGATATTCAAGGAAAAATGACATCCCATCTTGACAAATTGGATATGTTAATTCATAAGGCAGACAGAGCTGAACAATCGCTAGCCGGACAAACAAAAGAAATGCAAAAATTAAAGAAATAAGTTTAAAAGCTTATTGAAAAAAAATTAGGTATCTCATTGGAAAAAAATCCCTCAGTGGCCAGAATTCCGCTGAGCCAAACACAACGCAATAATAAACTTTGTTCCACTGTTCCAACGAATAAATTCTACTGTTTTATGGAAAACTATAACTAACTATAACTTCGACTTATTATAGCCTTCTTGCTTAGATGATTTTAATGTTTTTATTAACACAAAAAAAATAAAAAATACATATTTTAATATTATATTTATTATTGTTGATCTCTGAGCTATGTATGCCTTCAACTGAAATAAAAAAAATCGTCTTATGATTCAATGCTGTGTCACCCCAGGATAAAAACGTGTATTTCATACAGAAAAAGCAATCATATATATTTATCTGCATAATTGTATATGTGTTACTATTATTTCTTAAATCATTTTAAATATACTATATATTCAAAACTCAATTTTGATAATTTTCATTTTCATTATTGTTTGCGGTAACCTTCATTTTAGATTTTTCTCTTATCCACATTTTTATTCAGGATGGAGTAAGAGTAAGACTGAGTGCAAAATCTTCTCTTGCACGAGCATTACTTTACCTTCAATTCAAGCATTAGTTGCTATCTACCGGTATACTTAACAGTTTAACCACAGTTTTTTGAACCATTTAATATTTTATAACTTTGAAGGCTTTCGCGGTTGCTTTTAGACATAAAAAATAGATATTTTCGGATAAACAGCGTATGTAAATTTTTAAGAGCGCACTTTAGTATACATTCTTACAACATTCTTACAATTTTGCATTAAGCTGTTTACACGTATTCATGTATAGAAAAGTGCGTATACAATTTTTTTTCTACGTTAGGAGACGGAGGAGTACAAGTTGATGATCTGTGGCATTGACGTATTACATATGGACCGCCAGTAGCCAAATTCACGCGTGTTCCAACATAACTAGGGGCGGCATCAACTACTAGCGGGGAATATGCGTAGCAGTGATATGATTTGTTTAATTAATTATTTTCTATTGAAATATTTTGGTGGAAATTATTATCAAACTTCCTTATTTTAAAAAAACAAATCCACTCCCTATGGCAAGATTTACTTACAGATGAATATACTATCGTTTTTTTTTTAATTTTAATGGCGAAATTAGTACACGTATTTAACACTAAAAGATGATGGCGTTTTTAAGCTGTTTTAAGCTGGAACAACTTTTTGTTGCTGATGTTTGTATGAAAATTTCAACCGAGTGGCGGTCCATATCTAGTACGTCAATGATCTGTGGTTTCACGGAAGTTTTTGACAGTTGATGGAATAATAATCGAAATCTGTACTCCAATCGAGAATGAGTTAGTCACATTTTAAGCGGAAACTGGCCTAGAAGTTGTAACGAACTCGACCTCCTTCACGTTCCTCCCATTTTCATTTATATATATTTAAAAATAACCGCCGCTTCCACTATATTCATTCATCTTTTTGTAATACCCACATATTTCATACAGATGACGTCATAAAGAAATAATTATAGCGTTTTCATTTGGTAGTTAGGAGTCGTTTATTTTTTCATTGAAAATGACATGTGTCGATAAACATGCCAGCATTAATATCCCATTTCCAATCAGAGTTTGTCCTTTACTGAAAAACTGCTTACTCAAGATTAACTAGCTCTGAGTTTAAGTCAAAGTTAACCCAATGCTGAAAAATTGGACCTAAGTTATTATAAATACAATCTGTGGAGTTTTCGCTAACTTTGTGTTTTTATTTTTATTAAGCCTAGTTTTTCAGTTAACTTGGGTTTTCAAACTGAGAGTTAAGTCAAGGTTAATATAACCCTAGAATAATCTCATAATAAAAAACTTTGCCTGTTGTTCATTTAAAAATTAAATGCATTACCTGCTCCTGTCCTTGTAGAAAGATAATTGAGGGGCGAGGGCTAAACGAAAAAAAAAAAATTCCTGTGTCGCATGAAATTCCTTTTAAAAATTTAAAATAAATTCAAATAAACGAGAAAAACGAAATTTGTATACAATACAATATATGTTATGTATACGTAAGTACCTATATGTAAAAAATCAAAATCGTTTATTTTTTGTTCATTATGGGAAAATAGATATAAGAAAAAATGTTATATGGCAGGTAAAACGAATAAACGAATTTTCATGAAAATTTTGTTTCCAGTATTTAATAGACTTTTTATGCTTCAACTATCATTACACATACTTACATATAGTTGTGTTCACGAAAAAGGCAGTGCTTCTTCAACTTAATTAAATAGCAAAATACTGTTTAGACGTTGCTACTTGCAAAAGTTTAAACCTGTTTTTTGCATCTAACAGCACTTCAGTTATCATATCGGCTGTTACAAACTTTTAATATTAGCTTATTTTTCTTTTTATTATGAATTCGCTTAAACAGATTGGTTGGATCCTGTTCATAAAAATAGCATTGTCTTTGTTTTGCACAGTTATTAACATTTTAAAAATATTTGTTTATTTTTTTTTTTGCTGAGTACAAGGCTTTCTGTAGTTCCTTATATTAATTTACTTAAACATTAGCAAAATGGATCGATCAAAGCATTGCACCAAAGAAAAAAGAAATTTAATCAAAAAATTGCGTTTGGAGGGGAAAACCTACAAGTCCATCCAAGATATTATCGGATGCACTAAAATGGCAAAAAAAGACCGAGACACGCGGTCCAAAAAAGATGACCTGTGAGCGAACTGACCGAAAAATTATCCAGTTGGCAAAGCAGAATCCTTCAATAAGCTCCAGAGAAATGAAAGTTGAACTTCAACTCTCTGTGAGCGCTGTGACGGTAAGAAGACGCCTACTGGAAGCTAAACTACCAGCCCGAAGTCCGCGCAAAGTTCCACTTTTGACAAAAAAGCATGTGGCAAGAAGATTGGCAAGGAAAAATGGAGGAACATTCTCTGGAGCGACGAAAGTAAAATCGTCCTTTTTGGCTCCAAGGGTCGTCGGGAATATGTAAGAAGACCCCAAAATGTAGCAAATATTCCCCGGTATGGAGGGTCAAAATTAATGATTTGGGCCTGCTTCTCATACCACGGAGCTGGGCTTATATATCCTATCGAGGGTAAATTGGACAGTGTAGAATATGTTAAAATTCTTGAACAGGTCATGTTGCCGTATGCCGACAAAGAAATGTCGTTAGTTTGGGTATACCAGCAGGACATAATGACCCTAAACATACGTCGAAACTAACAAAATCATGGTTCCGAGAAAAAAGGATTTCCGTTATGGAGTGGCCCGCACAATCGCCTGACCAAAATCCCATCGAAAACTTGTGTTGCTACGTTAAAAATGCTGTATATGACGCAAAGCCTAAAAATGTCAGAGAATTGTGGGAAGTTGTGCGAGATTCTTACAAGGTATACCAGTAGAGAGGTGTCACAATTTGGTGGACTCCATGCAACGTAGATGCACGGCGGTCATAAAAAATAAGGGCTATGCCACAAAGTATTAATAATAATACATAATTACAATAAGGTTCTGTTGATAATTTACATATGAAATCGTTGTTTTTTTTTTAGTTTTTGGTTCGTTCTGCTATTTTTATGAACAACCTAAAAATATAATTTAGGTTCTTAATGTGTCATAAATAAAGTTAAGAAACCAGTAAAGCTATTTTTAAGATTGTTAAATGAAATACTTTTATTTGTTACAAACAGTTAATTTAAATAAATATTTACGAAAAATAAATGTAGCAATTTGTTTTATTTCAAGACCACTGCTATTTTTGTGCACACAACTATAATATATGAAGTTTGATCGTTGCAGACGTTCTCGAGAAAATAAGCTTTCGATAACGGTTAAATGGCAGGTACCGATTTGTTTTCTTATTTTTTATTAAAACAAATTATTTTCTTTTTAATTGTTAAAAAAATCAATATGTATTTCTAGAAAGACTTTCTCAATGAATGAGGGTTTAAAAACCTTATTGTTAAAAGCGTTTGTTTTTTGTCGTTTTTGATTTTTTGTTGTTTCATCGAACTAATCAAAGTACATAAAGTTGTTAACAAACTTAGACACCCAACTAAGTTTCCGAATAAAAATTCTAAATCATTTGATTTCTATTGCAGCTTTATTATGACAGATGTTTCTTATTGGGATATATCCGGATTGGGTATGACAATTCAATTTTAAAAATATCAATTTCAAAAAAATGGTTTTCAAAATGTCGAAAAGAAAAAGATCGATTGGTCAAAGAACTGTTATGTGTTCAAAATGTTGACTATTTTAAATCTCGACTATTTAAAAATTTGAAAGTAACAATGTTTTCATAGTACATTTTTTAAAGGTCGACATTTTTATTTTAACAGACAACCGCGCTCTTGTTCACATATAATAATATAATTCCCTTAACCATTATATGATGAATATAAACTTGATTTTTATTTATATGACAAAATAATAGCTGTTGAATCATGACATGTTTAGTTCGGTGCATTACCATTCGCTGCTGCCGCCATTTCAGTGCCGGACACCTCACCACTTCACATTGGCAATTTTTCAGTCCCAGTTTAGTTTATGTTTACGGCGTATCAAAAGTGATGAGCAACCCTCTGTAATTTTTTTAAATTACATTAAATTATGTTAAATTTTTGTTGACTTTTTGTTGAGGAGTTCGACATTTCGAGTCGAGATTTAAAAATTTAGATATTTTTCTGGTCGGTAAAAAAAATTGTCTGAATTTTAACGTTAAAAAAAATGGACATATTTTTTCGAGCATTTGTAATTAACACACATCAACATCGACTGACTATGAAGTTGCCCCGTTTCTCACGCCAGAAATTCAGATTAACATCTTAGGCCTCTTGGAAGGAAATCACAAATCCTTCCATTACCATTTATCTTTGTAAGTGCATCTCATCTTGGTGGATCGAATTCGGCTTTAAACTGTAGGTCCCTCTAATCCTGTAGAACTAGCAAAGCACACAAAAGGATTGGATTTATACCTTGGTTCTTGTCATAAGGTTGTATATTTGTATCAACCGACTGATAGTTTGAAAAACAAGATTTCATAAAAACCAAAACTGAATAACGGGGGTTCTTTTATTTATTAGTCAAAAATATCATATCAAACCAACGTACATAGTTACAATTTTAGTTTTAATTATATATTTAGGTTTTATATATTTATTACACTTCTTAATAATTGTTTTTTTTTTATATAACTTTTGGATATAAAAATACATAATTTTGTTTTTAATATTTTATATACTGTTATAACATGTTATTCAAATTATCTAAGGCACATGTGGATTTCATAAGAAGAAAAATCTTGATAAGAATGTAAACACCAAATTCGTTGTTTTTTTTATTCTTAAGCATGACATTTGCACATAATTAAAATTATTGCCACAATTGTAAGCGAACAACCATTCTGAATATTTAATACGGATTAACAGCAGCAAGTCCAACACGTCCTCCTGATCTGACAAAGGCTGGTTCTGCGTAGCTATGTCGGTAGCCCTTGGTTAAATTAGAGAGGCTCTTTGAGCTGGATATCGGTAATGGTGCGCCAGGACCATAACCTTCTGGGCGCTTTTCGATCTGTCTCTCACGATATTGTTGTGGTTCTCTGTGATCTCGAGCATCACGATGATGGTGATAGTCACGGTGATCGTTATGCGAGTCTGGCATTTCACGACCTCGCATTTCACGGTATTCTCGGGTTTGATCACGAGGATCTCGTTGTTGTTCCCAATGTTCACGACTGGTCGATCTTTGCTGGGGCACTGGGCATTCTTCTTCGTCACTCCAGTCATCATAGCGGATTCCACTGTCAGCATGTTCGATCGATGATCGTCGTTGAAGATTCCTTGTGGGTGCTACACGAGTTGGCGCATTAGCTTCTTTTTCTTCGGCGATGTGTCTTGATCGTTCCATCGCTCTAAATTTTTCCTTTGCATCTTTGAACCTATCCTTGGGCGTAACACTTGTGTCAACATATTCTCTTGGATCCCTTGACTGGGACTTTCTACTGTAAGAGAATTCCTTTTCGACGTCAAGTTCTTCAGTGACATGTGAGGACTTTTCACTCCTTGGCAGCGACTTGCGGGGGCTTATTCTTGGATGCTTATCCAACTCTGGTGAGTACTCTACCTTCGGATCCTTTTCAAAGGACTTGTATCGCATAGCTTGAGATTTCATCATTTTTTCCATGCTTTCAATGTATGGAATGCTGCTTGGTTCTCTATATGGATTTCGTTCATTGCTGTGAGAGAAAATTTCCCGCTCTCTTGTTCTCGGCTCTGTTGGTCGTTGACGATCTCTATGCCTTTCAACCGGTCGTTGTACCTCACGCTCTGGTGAATGGCTGGCATACTGATGCGGTACAGATTTGGGTTGGGTAAAGGGTAGATCAGCAGGATCCACATAACGATGTCGACCAAAACGATCTGGTTCTGGATAACCTTTGATCTTTTTGCCATTATACTCTTGAAATTTCTGCTTGTCGGTTAAATTCTCTTTCCGGTAACCTTTTACAGCTGACACAGCTGGCTGCACTGGGATCTGATGGTCAGCTTCAGAATCGTAGTCATCTTCTTCCTCTTCGACCTTGTAACTTGGCTTCCGCTCCAGTGACAGCTTCTTCTTCAACATCTTGTCTATATGACTATGAAATCCGCCATCGTGAGCGTCATATGATGACTTTTGTGCTAGCTCTTCTTTATATTTACAGAAACCGGTATCTTCTGGTGAAGTATAGTTGTGGTTGCGTTCCTTGTATGCCACATCATCGTGGTGCTTATCCATGAGCACTCGATTGAACTTCGCATCATAGTCGGATGGTCGCATGATTATTGGCTTTATTTCATCCTCTTTGTTCCATGACTGTGTTGGCCTGGCAATCGGTCGGAGTTCTTTCTCGCGACTGCCGCTACCTACCGCACCACCACCATTACCACTACTACCACCAGCCAAAGACGGATTATAAGGTTTCGATGGAAGATCACGAAGGTAATTATCTTCTGGCGGTTGTACAGCACTTTTACGATTCAGCGGCTGTTTGCGTTCCATTTGGATTTGTGATGGCTTCAGGGCTATGACTGAGTTATCTGCTTCGTTTGACCAGTGCTCATCTTCTGCAAAAAAAAGGAAACAAAAACAAATGAGCAACAAATAATAAAGAGAATCGAAGAGGATGGGCGAATAACATGACTGGAACAAGCATAATAAAAAAAAAATAATCGACTTACCACTCGAGCTATTGATGTCTTGACGTTCTGGACTAGGAGCCAGATCAGAACCGATTCCCGAAGATCCGCGCGATGAAATTTGCTGCTTTGCAACCGCTGGCGTTGATGCTCCCACAATCAATGAATTTCGACAGCGACGCAATTCTATGGCAGCTAGGTTACCCTTTGATCTATGGACGGTATCGTAATCTCTAGGTGGAAGCAGCAATGGTGGACCGTTGCCATTTAATTTTGCACGTAATTCGGCTGCCAATGAATCGAAAAGATCCCCTTTCTGTTTGATAATCGGTGGGGAACGTGACATTGGAGAACCATTGTGATCTTCGCTGCACTCAGATTCTCGTGTACTGTTGCCGGTATCACTGCCAAGCGATGAACTAAATCGCTTCGGGGAGGCTTCATGTCTTCGTTGTGCATGCTTTTGTTGTTGATCAAATGGCAGTGAGGATTTATTCGAACCATTTGAGATTGGAACGATACCAAGTCTTAAAAGATAATTAAATTATTTTTAATATAATTTAGTTAATAAAAGATTTTATGTGAAAAATATTGGAAATGCTATGAAATAATATATTCTTTTTTAGAATTCAATAAAAATGGTTAGGCTAATAAGCCTCTAATAAGAAATGCATATTGCGGTTAAAGGTACTGTACCTAACTCTTTAACGCATGTTATGCATTCGTTAAAAAATTATTTGAGATAACAATCAAACATGACCTGTAGGAAAGATATAATTCTGTCTTAGTGTAGGTCGATCTGTCGTTCAGTCTTTCGGTCTGCCGGTTCTGTCGGTCTGTCAGTCTGTCGGTCTGTCGGTCTGTCGGTCTTTCGGTCTTTCGGTCTTTCGGTCTGTCAGTCTGTCGGTCTGTCGGTCTGTCGGTCTGTCGATCTGTCGGTCTGTCGGTCTGTCGATCTGTCGGTCTGTCGGTCGGTCGGTCTGTTGGGCCGTCGGTCTGTCAGTCTGTCGGTCTGTCGGTCTGTCGGTCTGTCGGTCTGTCGGTCTGTCGGTCTGTCGGTCTGTCGGTCTGTCGGTCTGTCGGTCTGTCGGTCTGTCGGTCTGTCGGTCTGTCGGTCTGTCGATCTGTCGGTCTGTCGGTCTTTCGGTCTGTTGGGCTGTCGGTCTGTCGGTCTGTCAGTCTGTCGGTCTGTCGGTCTGTCGGTCTGTCGGTCTGTCGGTCTGGCCGGTCTTACGGTCTGTCGGTCTGTCGGTATGTCGGTCTGTTGGTCTGTCGGTCTGCTGGTCTATCGTTCTATCGGTCTGTCGGACTGTGCACCTGTCGGTATGTAAGTCTGTCGGTGTATTGGTTTGTCGGACTTTCGATCTATTGGTCTGTCGGAACACAGAACCAAACTTGATCATCCCAGTAATTTTTACTAGCGCGTACCGCTTTCAATGATTACTCTGTTATGCAGAGTAAATTTTTAATATTGCTCTATCTTCAAAGCCACTTGGAATCCGATGTAGTGTACAGTGGGATGAAATTTTTATTTATCTCGAAAGTTTTATTAAACTTGGCCTACATAATATGTGAGATTTATTGTTCCTCGGAGAGTGATTGCGACTTATAATGTTTTAGATCCGAGTCTAATTTTTTGACAGAAAAACTACCCACTCTCTCGTAGGAGAACGAAACTACACACAACCACTGTTTAAATCACTCGAAAGTCCGTAAATTGTTTATAATATGATACAAACTTATCACCTGGTGATAATATTAAGTTAATGTTTGTTAGGTTTAACTTAACTGATTTAAAACGAGGCGACTATAAATTTCCGCCAGTAAATTTAAAATAAAAGAGTTATATTCGTTATGCAGTATTTTTTTTATCAGAAAATGGCCTAAACATAAGACCAAGTTGTATGGTAGCTATTAAAACACGTTTATTTAGCCAAAAACTTTAAATGTCATTTTGTCAAATCTTTCGTTATATGAATTTTTAGAAAAAAACCGGAAATGCAGTTATATTAACAGTAGTCTCAATATAACGTACAAAAAGTTTTATTAAAATCGTTAGAGCCGTTTTTGAGAAAATTTTGAAAAGCTAAAACTGTTATATGAGAGGTACCCGTTATAGCCGGGCTAAAATAAAAATACAAAATTTTCCTCAGGGAATCACCAAAGAGTGCCATATACCAAGTTTGAAGAAAATCCGTCAAACCGTTTAGGCTGTAGGTCGGTGCATATACGACAGCACATACGCACATACGCACATCCGCACAGACAGACCGACTGACGGCATAAAGAAACCTACTTTTTTGGGCTTCTCTAGTATCGTAATGTCAGGTTTGATTAAAACCTCGATTTTTTTGCACGCAACCAATACTTGCCCTATTGAGCAAGTAGAAAATAGGTGCGCTACTCAGCTCTTTTGTTTAAATAGATCAATTATTTTGCTTCCTCCAACGAGCTTTTTTATCTGTTTTCAAGTTTAAATTCTACTATTGATGTTAACGGAAGTTATTAGTGAATAGTTTTGGAAAAATTAATTTTCAATCTCAATATTTAAAAAAAAAAAACACAAAAAAATATTAAAACTAAATAGACTTCAACTTGTATACTATTTTTTTCTTGTCATCACGCAACTTATTACTTGCTCTAGCTTTTTGATTCATATCTTATGCCAATTACACTAGTATAGTTTGCTACTTTCGCAGGGTGAACAGTGAGACAGTTTGACTTTTGTTAGCCAATGATTATATCTGGTATATTGAAAAAAAAAAATCTAATTCTATTGTCGAAATCTGATTAATATTGAATAAACACATTCACCAGACAAAGATTCCTATCAATCAAAAAAAAAAAAAAATCAGTCTCACTGTTCCATACTCGTCTCCCATACGCTTTACAACAGAACACTCTACATTTTTACAATGTTTCAACACTCAATACAGCATGATAACAATAAATTTGTGCAACCGATTTAACAGCTTGACCTTTATTTAATCATTGATATTCAACTTCTTAAATGTTAACAAGCCTTAAAACAAAATAAACAAAGCAATGTCGCGTCTCTTAGATAAAGATCATTCAAATGATCATTCAAATGAGCAAAATGTTGGCCTCCACATAAATAAACAAATCTCAAGTATGTATGCCACAATGTAAGTACTTGAGCACTTTAACCAGAATACCAAGTACGCTCAAGCATCATCATCATCATTATTATCATCATCATCATTTTTGTTTTGTTTTTTATTGTCCCTTCAAAAATACCAAAAATATTTTAACTGACATTTTTATTTTGTTATGAAAGATGCTCTATACAGCTGCGCCTTAATCGCGGTTGCATCATTTTAACTTAACTTCTTCATTCCAATTCCCTCAGTTATTATATTCTGTTTGGGTAAAATGTATGTCATCGTATGGAATGGCTTTTTTAGAAAAAAAAACTAATTTGGCATTTTTAAAGTACGAGTACCGTGCCTGTTTCAATCATCACCACCCCCTCATCTGCTGTTCATCATCATCATCATCATCATGTTGAGAGGATTTAATGAAATGAACAAATAAAAATACTATCGCCAATCGTCTTGAATAGTGCCAACAATGCGCGAAGTAAAAAAATAATCAAACAAAACATTTTTAAAGATACAGAATGCACATATTCCAGTTCCAGGGACGGATTTTGAATATATTATAAAGCTCGTTTCGGCGTGAAGTGCCGACGCAGCTCACAATAAAATATATCTACATATTTTCACTTTTAACCCATTTTTTATTTTGAAAATAATGAAGTGCATATGTGACGTTGCAAACGATTTAGAGAAATAACGGCGCAAAATTAAGGTCAAAATAACATAATCCTAAAAAGTATTTAACACTTTGTGAACGTTTTCTTAACTTATAGACCGATAGAGCTAACTCTTTGATAAAAACATACTTTAAAACCAGGAAATCTGCATTTTATCTTTTTAGATCTGCATCCGACTTTAAAAACTCTCTCAAAAGAGAAATGAAACTACACACAAACACTGTTTAAATCCAACAACAAAATCTCTCACTGGAAGTTATTACTGGAAATTCCATAATTTATTTATAATATAATACAAACTTATCACCTGGTGAAAGTCTCAGGGGGACTTTTTTGATGTTTAAAGGGTTTTCTCAAACTATCACCTCCCCGTGTCGAACATCGGGTGCCTAGTATTTCAACCTGAGATCTGCGTAACCAATCTATTTGAAAGGTTTAGAGGGCAGCTAAAAAGAGAGGGAGGGGGAGAGTTTCCACTAAGGCACTTTCTTCTTTCATCAACACGGTAGCGGAGGAATTCTCCAAATGAAATCATCAGTGGCGTTTACATTTCCAGTCAGGTTGAACTACTTAGTGAACACCTTATACGGGCTGCTAGGACATATTCGAAGGTCAGGCATATAAGGAGCGGTTTATCCGGCTCCCCGCTCTTGGAGCTATTTAAGTGTCTGTTTCTCCAGGATAGGGGTTGTGCGTCGGGATAAATTTTCCTATACCAAGGAAAAATGTCTTTCCGAAATACCAAAAAGAAACAAGGACGACGAGTTTCGGATGAGTACGTGGAATGTCGTTGCACATTCTATACGTGTAGCCGAACAATCAGTCGAGACCCTGAATAGGCTAAGGGCTGATGGTACAGCAATACAGGAAGTGCGATGGTGTGGAGAGGGCGACATCATGTGACGTTTACCACGGCCGTGCTATAAAGAACAGGGTCAGCGGTTATTTGGGTGCGGTTTTGTTATAAGGGGAAGATTCAGGCAAGATGTCTTAGACTCTCCCAGTTTCAGCAAGCACTTGCTCACGAAAATACTGAAAGAGCAGCCCGGGAGCAAAAAAAGAGGATGATGCCCGACTTGGAGGAAGAAAAAGAGTGGGCACGAGAAGCGAGCGGTCGAGTCTATTGAGGGTTGTATTGGCAGAAGTGATTTTAGAAAATTCTACAAAAAGATATACCCAAGGCTTGAAGGACAGAACGGAAGTCTGGCGAGATGAGAGGGGGATATGGTAGTAGATACACAGTCAGTGCTGAGGAGCAAGACAGCCAACATTCCGCTGCAAGGCGACTAAATCGTCGCTTATAAAATCTTGTCGGCCGTAGGTACTCTGTAATCGCTTAGAACCATTTGTGAACCTTCTGATTGGCCTATATAAGTGGGGGCTTAGGCTAGGCAAGCCAACCGTCGATCAAGTGTTCACACTCCAGCAAATTATAGGAAAAAACCAGGAATTCCAAATCGATACACACACCACCTCCTTATCGATTTTAAATTCGCGTATAACTTGGATAGAGATGAATTGTACAGAGCCATGTCGTATTCGGCATCTAGGTAAAATTTATCCACTTGGGTAGTATGTCGATGGAGAAATCTCGCTGCTCTGACAAAGTCGGTAAGAACGTCACCAAACCGTTTGATGTTGAGGAAGATCTGAGGTAAGGCGACGAGTTGTCATTATTAATTATCGGCTGTCATATACCTTCTGTGTTTTGCTAATTTATTAAAAATAAGGTCCTTGATTGAATTGAAACTTGCGCCTTAATTTCCATGAAAGTCAAATACAACCGATTACTTTACATATTTGCGCTGCTTCTTCTTAAGAGCTAAGTGTAAAAAAAAAACAGCACAATATTGAATTACTTTTTTTCGTTGAGTGGATTTGTATCTGTAGCCATTATTTTATCTATATATGTGCATCTGTACTGCAGTTGAGTGCAGCTCATTGTAGCACACTGCATTCAGCAGATATACTATTACAAAGTTGAGCTCCTGCAACGTGCTATTACATCACATTCATATCTTTGCTTCCTAAACTTAGTCGGGGCAACCATAGCATGCTGCGGTAAGCAATGCGGTGCCTTAATCTATCCCCACTGATCGCACAGCATCCATCAGATGCATTTCAACAAAGTTATCTCCATTACAAGAGTAATAACGGCACAACAAAATAATTAATCGACAAAAAAAAAGCATTATTGCTTGTCACACTTTATGGCGTTCGATTTATTTATGCTCCATTGCTGGTGGATAGCTTGTTAGCTTCCTCTTCGTAATTTTTTTTTTATTTGCAAGTGCACTTCAGTTAAGTTGTAGGTTCGTTTTTTTCTGCATTTTAATTAATTTTTTGTTTACATCACTTTCACTCAATGTTTTACAAAAAAAGTCTTAACTATATAAGATACATTATATGGATGGCGGATAACTATGTACGATCACGACGTAACTCACCTGGATTCCAATTCCTCGAAACGTTTTTGATTTTCGGGCCGATTGATTAGGATCTGCAATTGCTGATGTAATGCTTCGGCTGTTGTTTCTGAATCGCATCTATAAGCATGCACATGTAGGGGACATTTGGTTGCTGGATTATAAAGGAGTAGGACACACGCAACGATATCGTCCGATTGCACGGAACTGGTTATGGCACTATGCGGAATGAAGTGTTTTGATGAACCCTTTTTATGGAGTAAAATATTATGGTAAAGTTCGATAAACTTCATATATTATATGTGGTTAATATAAGTAACCTGTAAGATTTTGATTCCCTTGTGTGACACCTGTAAGGTGACTTTAAGTGGTTCCTGCTCACGGGACCTATCAATTAAGTACGGGAGAACGGAATTTATTACTCTTGGGCCTCGTAAGCCTTTAGCTTCATCAGCACCCAAGAACCAAACGTAATATGATGCTTTTTGTACATCACGACGCAGTCGTAAAGCCATTTGTGCGGTTACATCTGAAAGTAAATAAGTAATGATAATGATTAATTGATGTGTAAAGATTTGTGGTACAGGTGGTTTGTGTTAAACCTGAGGAATAAATTTCAACTTTTTTTTTTTTTTTTTTGAAAATGTAACTTTGAATAATTTATTTTATTGCAAAAAATTGTGGTGATAAAAAAGACAGACACTGCGGTCGAATATATAATATCTTTCAATTGCAATGCTATGTTAATTTTATTTTTAATTTCAGGAACAACAAGACCCGAATATATAGAATCTAATACAATAAAGATACAACATTTTTCTAAACACAGTTCAGTTCTTCAAAAACAGTATCAGATTAATAATTTAATACTTGGTCTCAGAACGACGGCAATCGTATATCATTTACTTTCAAAACGGAGGATATGTTGAGTCCTCGAGTGGAAGAACACTGCCTTCCATCCAGCTTTAGAAAACTGCATGAAGTAAGTCAGGCTTATGACTTTTGTTTCTATGCTAAAGACCATGGAGCACATTCTGGATAAGCGCATTAGGGAAGTACTGGCAATTTCTCATATTTCAAAATCTAAACATGCTAACATTACAGGCAGTTTAACAGATACGGGTTTTCACGAGATGGAAAATTGAGCATTGAAAAACGGTTTCAAAAAGCTGGCAAAATTTCTTATGCTTGCATAGTAAAACATTCGACAAAAATGGGATCTCCGGAATGATTTTATAGACATACACCGCAGTGGTACGTCTCATTTTGGCTCTTTCTAACAAAGCCAATTTGATAAAATCGAGAAGGTCCAAAAAATACAACTAAGGTGGGCAACAATTTATGAACGAGTTCGTGAGCCAGATCGTAACTTTACTTTGGGTCAATAAACGTGCTAACGAACTTGTCAGGCAAGGATTGGTCCTTTAAAACATTTTACATCTAACTTGCGGAATCAGTTTCAGATATCAGAATCTAGTCGTATTAGATGGAAGGGTTTGACTATAGTTGAATTGTTTTTATTTATTTCAATTGCTGTCATTTTGAATGGTTCATTGGTTCTAACTGCTTCACTTTCTTCATTCATTCAAAAAATCTTGCAGGAACGGTTATATCATTAACATGAGCAACAATGCAAATATTTTATCATGTTCCCATTTCCCTCCTCGCAGACCTCCATCTAGACCTTATAGTGTTGAGATGTTCTTTTTACCTTCTGTGTAAAATTCACAGTTTTCATTCCTTCAGTTTTTATGTCTTCAATATCTGTTTTTGTATTTCTGTTCGTTTCTTCTATTCAGTACCAGCACTAGTTTTGTTCGTTCCGATGAATTCTAGAAAATTGAGTTCGTTTGTGTTCAAATTGTGTCCGTTTCAATGAGTTCTCGGAATACATGCCATTCGTATTCTACATTTCCTGCTGGCGCCAAGGTCAGAGGTTAGATGATAGATTAAACGTGATTCGAGTGTCTCCCATCGGTCGAAATTATTTCGGTGAATTCCATGTGCTCTTATGGATTCTGTAACTGGAAAATAACGTGCTTGGTACTTCGGTGTTTCTACTCACCGCAAAAACTGTCACGCCATGCCATTTTAAATGTGCAGTCGTGTATGTATCCATATTCCAATAGGTGCTAAGTTGAATATTCCTAGAATCCTAGGATGTTTCTTACGTCGTTACTATAGAATACTAGAGGAAAATTTTCTCTATAGAAGTTTAGTAGTTTGTAAAAGCTTTCTTCACATATGTCTTCCTTTTACTCTGTGGGAGATAGTTCACAAATTAAGGCTCACCTATGTTTGCCAATTGAGCGCCGGTTTAGAGATTTTAAGGCGTTCGCTTGCGTGATCGTAGCTTAGCATATCTTTTTGTATTTTTTTTTCAAGGACAAAACCATTCTCCAACAGTCACAGCAGCTGCTCATTTTCCAAAGATATAAGTAGATAGCGCAGTTTTTACACTTCTTCGCATTTCAGGCGATAATGTCTGCTTCATAGTTCAGAGTCTCTGCTAATTGCTAATGTGATCTTCAACTTTAAATCCTTCCATATCCGAGGCATTTGGTTGTAGCTGATTTGTTTTTTTTTATGGCAAAAGTGTTGGGTAGTTACCACTTCACTACACTCAACCCCCACGTACTTGGTGAAGGGTTTTAAGTTTTAATTATTCATTGAAGAAGACCTGAACTCTAAATATGCCAAGTAATAAACCTGAGAAAATCGAATTTATTAGATATCATCGGTTTGTTTGGTCTTTTATTAATTATATCTGGCCTAAGACACATTTAAATAAAATTATCACCAACAAATCACTTACTATATTTAATAATAGTACATCTAATATTCTTCCCACAATCTTAAGCACCTTTCACAAAAGTAATAACTTATTTTCTTAAACTATATATAAACCTAAGACCTTTCGCGTATGCGTGTCGGTTCACCTTATTGATCGTGAAAAACTGCAGCAATCTAACATCAGCAATTGGCTTGGATGTCACGAAAGAATTAAAATCTTAAGCTGTGATCGGAAAGACATCCGGCTGAACCGGTAGCGACAACGCATAAGTATCACTTTCGGAATTTAATTTCTCTTTTAATTTAATTTTTTTAAATAAATTCCCAAACGCATCATTCTGAGTTTTTGGTGAAATTTTCGTTTGGCTTCGCACCGGTTTTTTAATACATTACGATAACTGCGGTGGTGCACCGATCAACGATGGAATTGCTCGTTTAAAGTGGACCAATTCATCAGGTTTTTTTTTTCAATTTTCCTCCTCTTCGATACGAAGCTCCTGGATTGCAGATACATAAAAAACTATATAGACTAAGAGATCAATTTTCACAGTTGTTCGATTTGTAATTATCCGTCTGGTACAGTAAAGCAATAAAATAAAAGTCGTTCACTAGAAAACCGGGCAATCTACTATGTATATTCCAACTTCAGTAGGTTGACTTATAGTTAAAATGTATCCGCACGTAGTCGTGAGTTGTGTATCTTGTTTGCCTAGAAATCGGATGTGCCTCCCATCCCATTCAAAGAGATTCAGTGGCTGTATCATCCAATTCAACAACAACAACACCCATGTAAATGAAACATTCATTCAATAAGCACATATATATGTATATATACTGAAGGAAAAGTATCATAAAGAAATTTATCCGGTCGGTCAGTAACGTTATGGTTTTTATATTGTTTTAGAGTATCTTTTCATCAACTTGGAACATCTTGAAATTCTAGATCAAGCTCAGTCTTTTATATTTGCCAGCTCTATGACTAGAAGAGTGGCTTTCGACTGTCTGGGTGTTGTGTAAAAGCAGACAGCAACAGAGATGTCTTGTCTTTTGAAAGAAATATTCTCTTCATTTGATTTATTCTGTTGAATTATTTCATTTAGACTTAAATGAAGAAAGTAAACCACGAACGAACATACATATATTCCATGCCTTCATCTCTTCCCTGACTGAATGGTAGATAGTTTTCCATTTTGATGCACATCGCGTAATAAAAAGATATCACAGTGCGCCGAAGTAGCTTAAGCTTAGTTTTATAAATAGCTTAACCTGTTAGTTTGTCCTAAAAATGCATTCTTGTTAAAGGTCTGCTGGAAGTTGCAAAGTATAAAGATTGAAGAGAATTAGAAGTTCACCTTTAGATTTGTAAGTTTGCTAGAAATATCATGAGGTGCATTGAATGAATCGCTCACTGTGTATATATGGATATATAAATTATAACAAAACAAAAACTATTAGTTGGGGGGGGGGGGGGCGGAACTTATGACAGCATGAGATTAAGATGTCTTCTTAATGTCACGATTCAACATTAAAAGTATCAAAAAACAATTTATAATGTTGTAAGTGTCGGGAAGGGTTAAAATCAGTAGAAACTTTCCTTAAAAGAGTGTCAAAGCGTTAGTGTTTTGCTCAATCTTACCCAGCCACCTTCAATTTTGTGACAAGGTCGGTGTTGCTGTACAGTCCATACAGTTCGTTGTTGTATTATTCCCTGCATTCCTCATTTATGCAGATAAGACCGAAAATTAACCGGAGAATTTTTCTCTTAAAGCAGCTTAAGGCATTTTTATTCACCTTTAGTAATGTCCATGCCTCTGCACCATATATCAGGACCAGAATGATAAGTGGCTCATATATAGAGACACTTAAATTGCTAGACAGAGTGCTTTGCTCTTCAGTTGCCTTCTTATAGCACTAAGACGGCATATATTTGGTCTGGTTTTGATTCACCGTTAAACACATCCTATTGGCTACCGTCCCAATTTTCACCAAGCACCACAGACATAATGCTTTGATCCAATTATATCAATATCGTCGACATAAGCGAGTAATTGCACGGATTTTTGAAAGATTGTGCCACTGGCGTTGACGTGAGAGTTTTAAACAACACTTGGAGTAGTGTCTAGTGTATCGGAGCCCTGAGTACCCCTAATAATTTTTTCAAGGGCAATGCCTCTCGCGAGGAAAATCCTCCAAGAGTTGGTGCTTTTCACCTTAGTCGTCCGGACTCGCCGTAAAATTGTAGTTCCCCTCAAGTCCTGTTGAACTAACAACGAACACATATGGATTGATTGAACTATGCCAATCCTTTTGTGTGCGTTGTTAGTTCCACTGAATTGGAGGTTGGAGGTCACCAACAATTATTCGTCGAATCCGAACGACTACGGTGAGATTCAATTTTCATGACAACGATACTCTTGGAGGATTTGTCACTTCCTCGAAAGAGACAGTGCCCCTGTAAAACATTAGGTGTCCTCAGGACTCGAACACAGATTTCCGGCGTATAGTTCGACACACTAACCACTACGTCGCGGGGCACCACTTTGCCCCGCATAATAGTCGATTAACCTGAGTCCGTCTTCTTTTCACAGTTTGGCGTTAAAATTGTTCCAAATTGTCGTCAGGCCTTCATTTTAAATTTGTTTTCCGGCGTCATCTCACGCACTTCTTGGAAGGCCGTGGTATCTGCTATGTAGCAGTCCAGGCCCTCCGCAAATTGTTCTATAGAGACAGAACATTCCTCGTACAAATCCAGAGTTTGTTTTCCTTAATTCGTGCTACTGGTTCGTCAACAGTAAATCCGTCTGTATCCGAGGTTTGTTATTGGTTCACAACCACAATGTAATTAACTGACTTTCAAATTACTCAGCTAACAATTCTAATCAGTGTGTACTTTTACACCATAATTCTGGAGTCATGATGATTCCGTGCGTCACCATGATTCTTACAGTCATGACCCTAATTTGATAGTCCTCTTTTCCATCCACAAGAGCATTTTGTATACAAAGAATGCATATGCACTTAATGCCCCTTGGATTAGGAGTAAGTTCATCAGCAAAATTTTTGACAAATCTAAAAAACTCAGTTCTGAAAACTTAACGTTGAACGCTCAAAAAATCTGAAATCTCAGCTTAATGTCAAATGTTTCGCTATGTCAAATTTATGTATGTGTTTACTTTCTGATTTTACTTAAATCAAATCTAAAATGAACTTTTGTTGTGTCGAAAATTAAAAATTCAAATTAAAACAAGTGATTCTGAGAATGAAGTTACAATATGTGTATGCTGACTAGAAAACGATTATTTTTTTATTTGGATTAATATTTTCGAAAACAGATGAAAATAAGTTTTTTTATAATATTTTCGAAAACAGATGAAGCTGCACTTTTTATGATTGATGATCCAGCAATGTTTGGTCTCGAAAACATTGCAGAATGAACTGGACATTTATACAAAGAAGTAACTGATGAGGAATTCCTACAACAAACATTTCCGCATGAGCAGCGAATGCTTTGATGTGAGTAAAGAGGGGCTAGTTAAGTTCGTAGAGTAAAGTGAACTCTGAGTCTTTCATTTTAAGGATTTGTTGGTGATAATCACAAATACCAACATAAAAAATATCAGTAAAAAACTGTCAATTAGTAGACAGATTTTTGACAATTCTATCTGTCAATAGGCGTCATTGAATGCGCCCATTGTGTCGGACTTTCACACAACAGCGCTGTTTGGGGTTTGAGCCCAGGTACCCAGAAGTTGTTGATATATAGGATATCAGGATTCCAAAATTACCCCGTAAACCACCGTTGTAAATAATGTAAAGATTGTTAACTTTTGAATCGAAATCTGAAAGTTCAAATGTTCAGAGGCACCATTTTGCTAATATAAAGCATTTCAAAAATATTTTATAAATTTCCATTGTTGTATTTTTATTGTGAAAATATCGTGATAAACTGTTGGCGAATATAAAACCGTTATTATTAAAAAAAAAAAAAAAATGTTATGTCTCAATGGCAGAAAGTTTAAGAGTCTGGTTCCACTTAATATGTCCATTTCCAACAACGGAAATGTTTACAGCTCCAAGCGCCAACCGATTGTTTTTTTTAACTACCATTTCCTGATTCACTAATTAATAGCAAATTAGATCAAACATTAGAAATACAAATTTCCATCCAGCTTCTCTGTTGCAGTTAAATAATAAAATTAGAGAAAATAAATAGACTAAGACAACAAACTAAAGCGTGAATTAAAGAGCATCTTGACTGAAAATCATTATCTGAATCTTTCTTTATCTTCTATATTCATAGCTTCTAGCAAATACAAAATACAAAAACTTTGATGATAACAACATCGGACGATCGTAGCTCGAAAATAAAACATCGTTTGATGGATCATCATTATTTGGGTGGATGCCTTTGCGTGTGCTGGTTCGTTGGTGATGGGTGAATTAAAAGGAGAACAGAAAAAACCATTAAGTATTCCTAACAGCATTTCACCAAGTGTAAAATAAATTGCCTTATAACTGGTGACCTCAATTAAGCGAAATGTTTTAGTAACATTTTATATATCTTTTTTATTTTTGTATTTTTTTATCTGATTCGTATTCTTCTCTTCTTCTGCTTCTCTGGATTGTGGCCCAGACTTTTTGTATCATTTTTTTTTTCATGGCTTCGCCGCACAACTAATGAGCTTAGAAAGAATGCGAATTGTACACGTGAAACATTTTTGCGGTTTTAAGTTTTGCAAATAAAAATATCAGAAAGACACCACCACGCACATCGCAGATATTACCAGATTTAGGGCAATTAAAATTAAATAAAAACAAATCTTAAATGTAACAAAAAGCTCTTTTGATGGGTTTGAGTTAAACAGCGGTAATTTTATTATACTCCATGGTTAGTTGCATTCAAGGTTGTGGGCAATGAATTGATTAATAGCGTGAACAGATTTAAGTTCAAGTTTAATCAAAACGAAGGTACATGTTGAACATAAAAGATAATAAATGAATTTTATTGGTCTCCTAATGGGCTTGATGAGAAATCTAATGAGTATTTTGTAAACAAATAAAAAAAACTTTTGAAAAGTACAGAAACAAATTAGGTGGCTTAATTGAAGTCAAGACCAAGACCTTGGACGATGAAAAAACTGCAATGTACTAAAGGTGATTTTGAATACTTATCAGAAAGTCCATTAAGAAAGGTTAGGTTTTAACCATGCTGTGCAGTTTCCTTGCTTCGCATCAACAAACTAGGAGCAGCCAGCTTTGTCACATTTGAGTACATTTTAATGTGTGTCCTAACAGAAGTAAAATTTTAACGTTAATTTATGTGCTATTTTATATTTGGCGAAAATGCTGCAGATATATTCCTGCTTAATCGTGTAACTTGCTATAGTAATTTGACAATAGGTAATGGACTCAGTTTCCTATACACCTTAATATAAAGCCCGACCAGTATTTATATAGTAGTATCTTATTTAGTTCGAATGAGGATCCTATGGCGCTACAGCGCCGAACTGATGCTGTGAAAATATTTGATGTCGCTAAGCTTAAAGAGAGTGACCAAAACGTTTGCAAACCGCGTTCTCTTAAGCACTCCAAAATTCAATTTTTAAATTAACAGAAACAAGGGTGGAATAAAACAGGACTAGTGGAGACCCCAACTAAACACTGGTTTGACGAAGAAAGGTGGATGGCGCATATGCAGCTAGAACGAGGTCACCAGGGGATGATGCATACAAAAACCAGTTCTGCTAAGTGAGCAGCCCGGAAGATCTACTGGTAAATATAAAGGGAGGAACGCAAAATTCTCAAGAAGAACTAGAACCGAGTTGAATCCATTGACGACTGTACCCAAGACTTAAAGCTAAAATGCAAGAACGGAATCTTGCCAAGATGAGAAAGGGAATATTTCAGTATACTTTTGGTGGACACGGCAAAAATTATCAAAATTCCGCTGCCACGCAATTCAATTCATGATGGTTGCTAAACTTAAAACGTAAAAGGCTGCTGGTGTGTATGGCTTACCAGCCTAAAAGCAGCAAGAAATGTTTCAGTATGGAGCATGCTTCAACTGATCTGTAAAATTAAAAAAAAAATCGAACCTGTGACAGTGTGGCCTACTGTCAAAAGAGGAGACAATCTGACTTGTACCAAGTATATTTGTGCCTCCTAAACGTCACGTTTAAAATCTTTTCGCCGGTACTGTGTGATCGCATAAAATGTTTCTCAACGATCTGATTGGGCCCAGTGTTTTTTAGGTAAGCCAATCAAATGTTAGCACTCAAACAGATTTTGGAAAAAAACACACTATTTCTTTACCGATTTTTTTAACTTTGTCGATAGCGTGAATAGAGATGGCTAGATCGATGGATAGATCGGCACCCCTACCAAACTCGTCCGTTTAAATAACCGAGCTATGACCAGAATAAATCGGAGGAGGTTAAAATGGGAATAGTTGTCAATGCATACAAAACTAAATTTGTGCTATCAACCAGAAAGAACATTAATATCATAGACCCGCAAAACCACACGATCGATGGACAGATATAACTTCGGCAGAAACATGGGCGTTGAAAAATTCTAATGAAAATTTGCTTGGGTTGAAAGAAATGTTCGTCGAGTGATTTTTGATCTGTGTGTATTGAAGGAGTGTGGAGAAGAAGATTTATGGGACTTTCCATTGGTAAAAAAAATCAATTTATTTTTGATCGGCGACCAATTTTTGACAGTTACCCCTCCTTGTACTACCACCAATGCAATAAGCTGAATGAATGGATTTTATTTGTGTTTTATTTATTTAAATTGTGATAAATTCTGTGTGAAATATTTAAGAAATAATTGTTATTAAGAAATGTAACAATTTTAAATAGATTTTTTTAATTCTCGAAGATCTTTCGAAAATTTCAAGTTTGACGGCAATGTTGGTTATAGATTCACAGACAAGAAATTAAGTTTAACACAATGACAAAAATAAATCAATTTGCAATCGCGTTCCATTTGCCACGAAATAAATCAATTTATTTATTGAAATCTGTATTTACCAATGGAAAGCCCCATTAACGACGAGCTTCACGGGCTATACAGTGAGGGTAATAAGGAGAGATAGAACCTCTGCATTGCTTGTAATTTGCTCCTTTCCAAGAATCGGCAGTTACTTTTTGGTGCCAATTATTATGGGAGGAACTGGAAGCTAATGGATGATAATGTCATAACTCTATGTCATAACTGGCGTCAATTTCTAGAGTCGCTTATAGTAGTCTGATGCGAATGAAAATAAAGAACTCGACTGGGATGCCCGAACCTGCTTTTGCGGCAAGTTATTGTCGTTTTAAAGAATAACGATTTTTTTTTACCACTTTTTTTGAATTGTATTTAATTTTTTTTGAAAAAGTTTTTTTTTCAATTGTTGTTTATAAAATTTTTATCAACCTGAATTTCTAATTTTGTCAAAATCGGTGAATAAGTTTAAAAGATAATCAGTATCAAAAAAGCAATGGTGGAAGGTACATATGAAGGTACCGTTACTAAGCTTTTGAGGAAAAAGAAAAAATTAAATGAAAAACATCTCCGTGCGTTGGCAACAAATCATTTATATAAAATTTTATCAATTTAATCTTTCCGCTGAAAAAAATTGGGATACAAAAAAACTTTTAAAAAAAACACTTTTTTCTTATGTGTTTTAAATTTAAACCCATTTTTTCGCAAAGTATAACTTCGCATACCTATACAGAACACAATTCACTTCCCGCGACAAAGCACGATAAAACAGCACAACACGCTATTAGAAATACATGGTATTGGTAAGCTATTACACCATGATTCCACAGTCATGACTCTTTTTCAAAACACAAAAGAGAGAAATTATCTAACAGACCATTTATTGCTCTTTTGCTCTAACGTAATTTGAAAAAGAGTCATGACTCCAGAATCACGGTGTAATAGCACACATGGTGTAAATTCATAAGTTTAGGGCCCATCCCACGGAACGCGTTGCGTGCGTTTAGTTGTTGCTTCCAACGGAGTGTAATATTAAAACAAAGATTCTTATGAGAAGCCACAGTCCATTAAATTTCTGCTTACCATATAAGTAATTCTTATAATATGTATTTGTACGTTATTTCATTTAACATATATTCACGTTAACATTTAACATAGGTACCCACTTTTAATTTACGTATTAATAGTATTTTGAAAATCATTTAAATGTGGAATTTCTGGGATAGGGACAAAACCCCGACTGCCAAAATCCCGACTGGACAGATTGAAAAATCCCAGCTGCCAAAATCCCGACTGCCAATATCCCGAATGACAAAATCCGAATGGTAGACGACAGGACATACCCTAAGCGGAGCATCGAAGTTGCGTGAGCGGGACTGACTACAGAAACGATTTTGACGGAAAAATATTGAATACCATAAATGCTACCCCAGATAACAAGTTAAATACATGAAAAATAACCAGTAAGAACGATACCTACATGAAATTATGAAACATTTTTGCAATTAATTCATTTTTCAATTGTCTCTCGTCAGTCGGGATTTTGGTAGTCGGGATTTTGGAATTCGGGATTTCGGCAGTCGGGATTCTCAGTCGGGATTTTGTTCTGTCGGGATTTCGTACCCAACCCGAATTACTAGATGACAAAATTTTGGTCACGACTGTTTAAGAAATTCTTCAAATTTATTGTGATTAAATTTGTTTTGCTCTCTCTCTACTTTTACTTTCTCCTATATTATCTATTCCCAACAAAATACATTCCAACTTAATTAATTGAAAAACTTTTCCAATAAAAGTCACATTCATTGAAATAAGAAAAAAAAATGTTGGGATCATCACATATCTATATACCTATACTTACGTTTACATCTACCAAGCAATATAATTATTAATTATTTATTATGTTATAAAATTTAATCTAATATCATTTTAATCTCATCGTATAAAAGACACACCTTTAACAGCAAACAGGTGGACGGACGTATAAGCCGACGCCGCCGTCGCGCCACCGACCACAGTTTGGAAAGCTGGCCCAAGCACGTAAACTTTTGACTTCCATTGTATTTATTGATTTAAAAACCAATTTATAGATACAATAAATAATCTGCGCATTCTTCTATCATTTCATTGATTGAAAGTTCAAAATCTTTTCATATGCTGCAAAAAAACTTCACACAATAAAAGGTCCTCTCTTTTATTTTGACTTTCACAAAGTATCAGACAAGAAGTAGCTCACATCATTTTGTGTGATGACGGACGGAATTCCTGAGTCTGACAAATGTCCAATTCCTTAAAGAAAATAACCTGCGAACCAACATATTGGACTTTCATATTCATTAGAGTGAAGTGAAGGGATACAAAAAAAGTAACACAGGCTTGCATTGATCACAAAAGGCCATCAAAGTGCAGCAAGCGCAAATTTTCTTGAAGGACGTGATGTCGATGTTGATGTTGTTAACCAACCAACACAGCAGTTAGTTGCAGCAAAAGACTTGTTTTGTTTTTTCAACTTCAACTCGAAATAAGTTCGAGTGTGTGTTGTTGCATGGTCGCTCGACGCTCGACGCTCGACGCTGAGTTGATGATGGTTTTCACTTTTGGTTTTCATTCGATACGTAACCTCAATAAATTATAAATTGTTAAGCGAGTCTTAAAGCTTTATAGTTTTGGTTGTACATATCTATGAATGTTTTGATTTCCCACTTCGTTGCTTTTTGTTTGTTCATTTATGTCTTAACGGAAATTGCTAACTATGTTTTGTGAATGAGAATTTGATAGGTTGAATTAACTGATTTGTTTTTATCTCTGATTTGGACTGGGGTAACTTGAAAGCTCTTAAAGGTCCAAGGCCAAATTACTTCATTTGAATTGGTTTTTGTTTTGGGGTGTCTGCAATGTTATGATTGATTGTCTTAAGAAACCAAAACGAAGTTTCAACAATAGGAGGCTTATAATGCTGTTGATGGATGATGGTAGCATTTGAAATTATAAGCTTGAGTCAAAAAGCATCAATATTGATATTGATACATACCATCAAAACTATGAATAGGACGTTAATTGATTTAAATAAACCTACAGTGATATATGAACTAGTTAACCCTTTTTATCTTTTTTTTTCAGAAAAATTGTGTTAAGGTGAGAATTAGTTTAGGTCAGTCAAGGAAATTTTCTGCAAGTTACTCGATCAAAACAAGCATATCAAATTATGGCATACGTTTTGCATCTTATTCTCGATTTTTACATTTATTGGTAAGAGTTATTTATTTATTTATTGCTAACAAGACAATTAATAGATATTTCCCACTCCCACCTAAAAACCCCCAAATGACAATCTTTTTTAATTGACTTGCGCAGCGCTCGCCGTTCATGGTGATGACGCTTTACGCTTTAGCCTGATTTGAAAGAATAAATCAATGTGTGATTTTGATTTATGGTTCTATCTGCATAAATGGGGAATGGATGCGTAGATATAACAAGGAACTGTACGGACTGTACATCAGCGACACTGACCCTTTCACAAAAACAAAAAGCCAACGATTAAGGGGGCTCGGTCATATAGAACGAATGGACACCAATGCTCCGGCCCGGATGACTTTTGAATCCAACCCCATAGGATCGCGCAGTATAGGAGGACAGCGTAGCAGGTGGCACACGCAAGTGGAAGAAGATCTCAACCAACTTGGCGTACGAAGCTGGACGCAGCTAGCTATAGAAACCGCGTCGCCTGGAAGAAGCTTGTTGGTTGAGGCCCAGCTCCACCCCAGAATGTGGTGCACCTTAAATAAGTAAGTAAGTGATGACCTCACCAAGGTCGTCTGTGGCTTTTGAAAAAGTACGGACCAATTACGCCACCCGGCCGGGGAACCATTTTATGAGCTGGCGTGGTTGAATATAATTGGCAATTTTGCTAGTTAGCAAGTCCATTCTTAAACAAATGTGTCCCGTTCTTAGCTGATTTAACGGATAAAATTTTGGGTTTTATATTATTCCAAACGCTGCGAAGACAAGTCTTCGTTGGTTATAGTCTTTATCTTCATCACTACGCAGTTGGATCATTTACAGGTGGAGGACAAGTTCCGACGAAAAATTCGTCAAATTCAAATCTACGAAAAGCCGAGTGTTTGTGCAAGGCGAGTTATCGACTGACCTTTGTTAATCTTTCTCGTACTGCGTTGATTTTCTGAGTTAGTCTGACGTACTGGTGTTAGCTAGTTGCTTATAGTATTTTCAAAACAAGGACTTATGACCTTGACTCAATATTGCATTTCGATCAAGTAGATTTACCTATGGTCTTTTCAGCAAAATCCGTGCCGTGTACGTAAATCTAATTTTTTTGGACGTATGATTTGTTTTGGTCGACGAAAAAGACCTTATAAAACACAATGCAATTACTGCTGTGAATTATATTCTTTTGGGAACCTTGATTAAGGTTAGACACCAAAAATAAATTTGAATTAGCCTGTGGCCTGGCGATTGAATCATATAAAAAAATTCAAAACAACATATGTAATTTAATAAGTCTTCTACTTAGTTGAAATTATTTTTATTCATTATTCTATATTTATTAATTTTTTCAATGTAGGTATATAGAATTTGTATTATAACAAAAACATTTAACATATGTAATTGTTTTTTTTTTTTTTTTGTAGAGTTAAAATGAATTAAATTCAAAAATAAGGATTTGTGGCCTTTAATCCATTTTATTTTTGAAAAATTGGATTCTTACATAACTGTGAAACTACAAAATGAATTGTTTTTTGATGACAGTTTTCAGGTCCTCTAAAATTATATAAAGCGGCCAGTCAAAAAAAAAAAAATAAAAATAACAATTTTATGGCAATTTTAAAAAATAAAGCGGTCAGTTGACTGAGATTTAGTTACCTTGTTGATTTTTTAGACTCTTTGATAAAAAACATTTATATCTTATCACTTCACTTATCACTTATTCAATTTTAAATATGACTTTTTTATTCAAATGACAGAAACAACTGAACGATATCAGCATAATTTATCGTGATAAGATAGCATTATCTTGTACTTAATTGACTCTGAAAATGATTCTTAAGTAGGCTTTTATATAGCTTCAATATCGCCGTTAAACAATTATATTCGATCTTCGATTTATGATTGCATAGCAATACCCTCGGCAAGACCCTGAAAATTTCTCAGACTTCTGTATATAATTTTAGTCACTTTTTTCATAAAACTGCCAGGGGAGGACACTTTTCAAACCAAAAAACATATTTGCATATCATTGAAAAAATGAAAAAATAAAAGAAAGAATATTATGATTTTGCTAAGCCTATAATGTTAAAAAATACTTTTGTAGAATCACCCACCTATAGGTATAGTATATGTGACACATAACACTCGTATAGACATATATAAGGCCAGTTAACGAATGCTCAAAAGAGTATGCAGCTTTGTTTTTACTAGCGAGAAAGAAAATATACTAAACATCCCCGATCCTATAACCCAGAGCTTATAACTCAGAAACCCTTGGTCCTACAAAAAAATATTAAATTAACAATATTAAAGCTGACATTCTCGTACAAAATATGAATACATACATAGTTTTTTCGTATATTTTATAGTTTCTGAGATATAAGCTGTATATTGCTAATATTTGAACAAAAAATTAACAAAAAATCGTTTTTTGGTTATTTCTGTTGAATTTTTGTTCACATATTAGCGATGTTCTAATAAGCCTTCTAACCCAGAAACTATTGAAGATAAAAAAAAACTATTATAACACTTTTTGTAAGAAATTTTTTCAGCTTTAACTTTTTACTTAATACTTTTTTCTGTAGGATAAATGGTTTTTAAGTTATAAGCAAAAAACTTAAAAATGGAAATTTAAAGCCCCCGCATCGGCCAACGTAGGGTCGGGGACATTTAGTATGCTTACCTCCTCACTAGTCCAAACAAAGCTGCATACTTAGTTTTTCTGCAGTCGACTTTTACACCTAGAACCATTCGTTGACTCGACTTTATTGAGGTACCGAGCTAGTTTCTTTGTAATCAAATCATATTTTTTTAAATTTTTAACAAAAGTATCAGCGGGCAAATCATAAGCCGACTGCAGACCCCACATTTTCAACAATTTGTTTCTTTAAGAGCTAGAGCTTCATAATCTCCTTCGTACTATGATCTATATCTAATATTCAAAAATCAAAATTACTTTAGCATCCTAAACTCTATTTTTATTCCAATTTTTTTACTTTCACATAAAAAAAAAACATAAAAACACTATAATAGTGTTTCTCTGTGTAGTATTTATAAACTTGTCATTATTTTTATAAGTATGTAGATCTATAAATAATCATCATTATACATATATCTTAGACATAATTCAGTGCATTCTTAAGCAAATAAATACTTTCCAAATCAAAATGCATCAAGTTTTTTTCAATTTTTATTTGAATACACTAATAAAATTATCATGTTTTTTATGATGTATTCATTAATTTCCAACAACTCTGTATCTAAAATCATCTATGTAACTCATTATGTAAAGATATCACGCACAAAATTTGTATTATTATTTGAAGAAAGTTCATACGAAGTATTTCCAAATGACAAATAAAAAATGTTTGTTAGCTTTTGATTTATCATCAATTAATTATTTACTATTTATTGACAATGCAAATGAGGTAACAGTATAGGTATTTCATTTACTCAATAGAGATGTATTCAAAGATAGTTTAAATATTATGCTGATATGTTACCATAGCTTGATTTAAAGTTGATTGTAATACTAGGTACCTAATGGAACACTGTTTTGTCGTCACCGATCGCCTACACAACTAATGATGGTATGTTATCGCCCAAAGTCCATTAGTTTCATAAAATAAGGTAATACACTATTAGCAATTAATTTTTCCAGTGCACCTAAGCCTCCTTTAAGTTGGTTTACTCGATACGTGCACTAAAAGGTTTTTTTATTTGTTTGGCTTAAAACAAAGTTTAACTGTGGTATATCTTGTCTGGTGTCTTAACTTGACAAACATTGCAACATTTTTCACTGACAGGTGGTAAATGAGGAGTGTCTTTATTGGCCAAATAAAAATCCAGTCAATCACCTTCTTTTAGACATGAAATGCTGTCATTAAACGGCATTCGCCATTGTTATTCGAATTCAATTCGTGTACACCAGATTGTGAACCTACATTACATCGGCCAAGGACAGTAGTCGCTGGAAAGAAACTTGTTTTCAGTTTAGTTTACGAAATTTAAATTTGTTGCAACTATATATTTATTGACAAATAAACACGAACGAAATCTGCACGAATTCAGTTTAAATATTAAAGAAACAACTTCAAGATAAAGTTTACCTAATATAATTAAATGAAACGGTAAATACTGAACAAAGGTAAAGGAATTCACCAACTTATTTGTTATTACAAATTCCTTTGGAATGTTGTATTCCTCAACAGAGATTTGTTGAGCAAACTCGATCCCCTAACATATTTGGGTGTATCTATTGTCTCATTATATAATTGCAATTTACAACCTGATTCTGATAAAATTGCACGAATTACAAAAATTACATACATACAATGTAGGCCACGAGTTGCCGTACCACCATGATCATTAAATGTAAGATGATAGCTTATTGTGGTTTGACAGCTTAGTTTGAATTGAAAGTTAAACAAATTTGAGTTTTCGAAAAGTGAATTCAAGTATGTATTCCTATCCATTCGTTAATTATAAACATAAAAATGTGACTTGGATTTGGAGTTCCATTGGCCGAATTATTTTGAAATTGACTTAGAAAATAAATACCAATTTTTGGAATTCACCTTACCTTACATAGTTTAAAACTAGTTTACTCTTCTTTTGACATTAAACTTTGGTTTGTTCACCTTTATAAAATAGAAGTCAAAAGTTTAAAAAGATTAGCAAGATGTTTGAAAAAAAAAACAGGATGACCAATATTTACCATTTTCAGAAGATTATATTACTTTTGCAAATGGCGGTAACTGTCAGTTTTGATTTGATGGTAATGCAGTTAATAAATGGAGAATATTCATCGATGTACTTGTACTCGTATAAGACCATGGAATACTTAAAGATGAGTTTCCATTTGAGCGTAAGAGAGCTAAGAGCAGATCTCTAAGGCAAACTCGTAAATGGACACAGTCAAGAGTACCACGCATAGAGAGTTGACTTTTTATCCTCAACATTCGAAATTTTTTTAAATCACTCGCAAGTGGACACAGGTCTTGTATATTGACTCTCGATCCCTGTCGGAGATGAGCTCGCAGAATTCCAACACGTCCGAGAGTCAACATGGCAAAACAATGGACATGATGAAAGATGTGCTTATTGATATTCTTTATTTTCAGTTTCATGACGTTTTATTTGTTCAAAACGACGAAACTATATTCAACTTTTCTCATCTAACCTAAATAGCTAAATCGCTTTGAGAATGCAGTGGATATGTAAGGGAGTCAGGCGAGTCATCTACTCTCACTCGCCGAAATAGCTGAATCTTGGTGCAGCTATTGCTTCAATGTCACTCATCAGTAAATGACAATAATGGGTACCGGAAATGGTCGGGAACCAAAGATACAGCCCTCCAAAGTTCAAAAAGAAGTACATCACGTTGGTAAGTTATTTTGCTACGGACATTTTTTTCACTTAAGTGTTAGTGTGGAACGTTTAAAATATTAATGGCAATAACATTATCAAGCCGGAAAAGGGTTGCCAGAGCAAATAAAAAAACAATACACCTAAAAATAAGAAATTTATTGAATTTTTTAAATTCCTCCGTTTACCATTTTTTTTATGACTAATCGTTTGCCTCAAAGAAACTGAAACAACACAGGATTGAATAAGACCGTCAAAGTCAACCCATCAAAAGATGTGACACGCAATTGACAATCACACTATCGCTTCTCCAGGGCATTTTGGTGAAAGACTCTCAAACAACTTCTTCTGGACCTCAACGAGGGAGAAGATGATTTTATAAAAAACACAAATTTTGCACTCTTGGGACACTATTAATCAACTTATCGTTCAAGAGTTATCATATCCACTCGAAGCCAGTAGGTGGTGCGCATTAAACCTTTTCCACCAAGCTTCATTTGTTTGAGGACGCCGTAATTAAGATGGTTATTGTAAATAAATTAAGTTGCAATAAAAAATCCAAAGAAGTTACTTACAAAAAATTATTTAATTTAATATAACTAAATAAATAAATTTTTAATTTTAAATTAAATTAATTTCTTTTTATTTCAAAAATTAATGGATTAACATTAGAGGTATGTTGTTCTTAGAAAAAGGTGACGATAGACTTTTTAAGTATTGGTTTTCAAGTCGCCTAATATTTAGTTCAGACAATTGGCACTGGTGTCACACGATTGCTCGATTAGAACCATCCAGTATTTTATCATTTTGATTATTAGAAGTCAAAACGTCAATGATTTTGACAGATATATAATAGCACCATAAGGTAAACTAACAACGACCTTTTAATCGATAGGAGTCAGGAGCTGTAACAACCGAGTTCTATACTCAGGAAACAGGGGGATGAGAAATAGGACATTTTTGGTAAAACTATTCCGAAAAACAGCCTGCAAGATTTTGCGTTCAGTTACTGATTTTGGATACTCGAGCTCGTAGTGCTTGTTAAAAATAACATTGTTTTAAGCTGACTAGTATGTGTTTGGTGCATATCTCCACAAAGCAGAATGTAAAAAAACAGGAAAGTTCAAAAATTTGGATACAAGAGTTCAAGTAACCCCCTAATCCTATGCCAACCGAATATCCTCTGAGACAGCGAAAAACTCTACTGTATTAGAACCACTGGCAACAATGTCATCAAGTTGTTAATAGTGCTTCCCCAGATTTCTTGAAGTTTTTCCAACCAGCCAATATTAATAACTGGTTCCACTTGGGTTGTGACTAAATAAGCCCTATCGAAAATAACCAAAGAGAGGCTTATGTACATAGTACTCACCATCTTTGCTGTACATGGTGCAGAAGCATGAACCCTTTCGATGTCAAACGATAGTTCCCTTGATATATTCGAGGGCAAAAATCCTTTAAACGATTTATCGCCCTGTTTCTGTTGACAAGAATCCTTCATCTAACTGAGAATATACAACGATGAATTAAACGTGTTGTACACTAAGTGTCTTCAATGAGTAAATTGACTGGACCACACTTTGAAAATCGACGCTCTATATAGGATGTTAAGTCCTCAATGTCAGTTCAGAAAGATCGAGACAGACCTTAATTTCTATTCGATGATCAGGTAGAAGGTTACAGTTACATCCAACCATAGGAGAACGTAAGATAGAGAATGAGCTACCTGGTTGGGCTTATTTTTTGAAGACCTTTAGAAACAGCAAGAATAAAATAATATGGCCTCTGTCCATCAACCTTGAAGCAGATAGTAAATTTCTTTGAAAAGGTCTGTTCATTTGAAACATAACATACTTCTTCCTTTTCCGAAGATGTAAATGATGTCAACTCGGATAATAACTTTCCATAATCAGAACATCGGTAAGCCTCCCGTCCCGGTTTTGAATTGTTTTAAATCTGAATCCTAGTGTAGGTACATTTGTTTGTTCTTGGACCTGAATTTCTTCTTCTTCATAATCTAAATCTCCAAACCTAATGTGCCTCGTAAATGACCAACGTATAAGTAAATTTAACTGTCCCGCATTTATTCCCCATTCTGGTAAAACAACACTTCTTAATGGAACCTTATTGTTAACCCAATTCCATCCATCTATACACAACACACTCATCGAATTGAAAACACTTTGAATGCGTGCACGAGTAATTAAAGCCACATTTATTTTACTATCATACGCCTGACGATGAGTTGGTTTTTAGGTGCTTCCGTGCATTACAATTGAGTTTTCTTTTTAGTAAAGTTTTTTTTTTTCGTGAAACCCTCCAAATGCAGTTCCCAATCCCTGCTTTTATATTATTTGTAGAATCAAATCGAGTCGTGTTCAACGGGAAAATAGAAAACAATTTCCGAATACAAGTAGAAAATATAATACGACGAGTTGGTAGGTAGGTACACCCGCTTTGCTTGAAGTTGTACAAATGACACGTACAATGGTTGGCAGTAACCTCTGCGCCAACTTGAATCACGATAACGAAAGTGATAAGTTCTTTCAGTTGGATGGTTTGTTCCACTAACGGTGACTGAGCTTGAATTTTAAGTAGGTGTACGTACATACGTACGTATATGTATTCACACTTGGGAGGCGTTCGCAAGCCCAAAGGCTTGAGAACTGAATTATTGTGTTTTCATTAATTTTTTTCTTTTTTTGCAACTTTCATGTGAATTTTTTGCAATGTTTTGTTCAGAATGATAAATTACTTGCATCACGATTGCAAACGTCTGAATACGGTTAATATTTGATTTTTTATAGTTTACATATTTTTTTTTTCTGTTAATTTGTACACAAGATGTGAAATGTCTTAAGATACAATTCAATTGTTTTAATGTAAACTAATACTTTAGGATGTAACTACATATGTATAAAAGGAACGATTTAGAGTTAAGAGTTTAGATTTAAAAAAATTGAAAGCACTCAGATTAATTACTTTTGGATTTTCTTATTTTTTTTTTTACAAATTTGAAAATATTCAGCACTAAATATTACCACCTAGTAATATTTAGTGCTGAATATTTTGCATATATTTTTTTAAAATGTTGGAATTTAGGTTTGATTAAGTTATTTAGGTCTTTCTTGTCAAGTTTTGGTATCCCTGCCAATTTGATACGACGTATCAGAACGACGCACGTTAGAAAATGCTCGCTTTACCGTCAAAATTGAAAGAAATTTGACTGAAACCTTCAATAGGGAATTTTACCATCTCGTCAAAAAATATGACAGCTCACACTTTACAGATGACAGATTGAAATATGTATCGCGCTTTTTTCAAACTGTCAAACTCAAGATCTTACAGAAAGCAATTTGGAAATAATTTTTAAATACGGTATTCTTTTTTTTGTGAAATTTGTGATTTCCGTGTCTTAAAAATTTATTTTAATTAGCAAAACCAACAAATGCATACAAATATATACATATAAAAGTGGCCGAAATAGTGATGTTACGTTTTTTGGAAATGTCTTACTTTCATACGAAAACAGGTATGGATCTCTTCCAATATTTTAATTTTTCGATAAATATCGAATTTTGCTACATGGATCTAAGGATCTAGCATATTGGAAGAGTTCCATACTGTTGTTTATCTTTTTCCAATTTAATACTCTCCTTAAATTAATCGGCTCCTATTTCCAACAATTGCTAATTTAGTTTTATTCCTTTAGTTTTTTCTTCCAATATAAGTGGAAAGACCGCTTTTGTTTTCAATCAATTTGTCAACAATGATAAAAAAAAATTCATACTGTATACTGCTGTTTTTGACAATTCTGTGAGAACGAGAAAGAGATATATCGTTGTTACCTAAAAAGCCCTATACCACCAGAGGACTGAGATAAGGCGATGTGCTGCCATATGTAGCTGTTTTAAAATTGTGCTTCAGAAGATAGTCCACACAACAGCTTTGATTTTCCGACGATTTCTACATTATGGGAAGAAGGAAGCAAAGCTTTAACTGGATTTTTCGCAAATTTTCGAGTCAAAAAGGAGCAAAATGGGTCTTGCGGTTAACAGGAAAAACAGGAAGCTTAGCTCTTGTCAACAAGAGTCGAGTCACACTGTAGATTTGGTCAGAATGTGACAATCGATATGCATAACTTTGAGGTGGTCAGTGAATTTTTATTCGTTAACACCACAAACAACATCAGCGCGAAATAAAAAGTAGATTAACTCTTGCTAATCGATCTTTCTTTGGATAAAGTAAGCAATTGAGAAATAAAGTATTATCAACTGGAACCAAGGAGACGCTTTACAAGATACTCATCATCCTGGTCCTGCTGTAAGTTGCGGAAGAATGGACTCTTCTCAAATCGGATGAAAGCTATTTTTAAGTATTCGCGTGGAAAGTACTATGTAAAATTTATAGTCCATTCTGTGTAGATAGACCAAACAAAACTTGAGGAAGGAGATATAACACCTCAACACTGAGGTCTTTGACCAAACGTCAACATAGACAGCAACTTTGAGGTAGTGAGAAACTTTGTGTTGCTAGCTCAGCTCCTCTATCAACTAGTGCAAAGATTTAACGGAGTATTACTCTTGCCAATAACTGTTTCTTTAGGCTAAGAAGAGCAAAAGACTGAAGAGCAAAGCCTTCGAGCAACTAAATTGTCCCTTTTGACATTACTAAATATGGATGAGAACGCTTTAGGCTGCTTTGTAATAAAAATTCCACGTTTGATTTATGGACCTATCTGATGCATAAGGCGAAGATATCACAGCGATCTGGGTTGTACAGCGACGCTGACCTTGCGTCACAAAAGTGAGAAGCCAACGACTAATGTGGATAGGTTCCATAGAGCAATGAACAACCAACTCGGCATGTGGAACTGAAGGCAGCTAGCTTGAAAACGAACAAATTCGGCTGAAAAAAACTTGTTGGTTGAGGTCCCGGTTCACTCTTGACTGTAGCGCTACCTTAAGCAAGTTTAAGACAGGTTGGGACATTAGAAGCGAATAAACATCGACTCTCCAGCCCGTAGAGTATTTTAGAATAAGGCTGAGGGAGAGATAAATGTAGGCAGACCCCTTCTCCGATGGAGTGATCAAGTTGAAAAAGGTTTCCCCGAACGTGAATTACGAAATTGGAGACAGCTTGTGTTGTGTTGGGGAGAGGAATGATTTTAACAATGAATCCATCCACATCCATCCAATGAATATTTTGTCACATTTGACTGACCGATTTATTGGACACACTTTTCTCGTGTTCTTTATTATCAGAATATCATGTTTTATTCGTAATTTATAGTTAGATCAAGCTCAGCAATCAGCGAAATTCAATATTGAATGAAATTAAATTAAACTTTCGGCGAAAATAATAAAATTATCTTGTTTGAAGACTTGCACTTGCGATTTAAATACTAAAGGGTTTTTAAAAAAGGACGGGTCCATGTTGACATTCTTAAACGGCCATTCTACACTAACGGTTTGTGATGCTGCTTAATCGTTTAACTTGCGATGGTGGATTTAACATAACTGACTGAATAATAAATAACGGATTTGACAGAAGCTACCAAAACTTAATAGCCGCCTCCTAACTCGGCAATCGCCAATATTCGACTCGAACCCCTCGTTGCTATCTCCAAATTTGTATTTGTCTTCCGATACGTGAATGCATGTGAACCGTATTTTATAAAAAGTTTGAATGGGATAGCATTAATTTATAGGAACACACTTATAGGTAGGTATACATATCCTTACTTAAAATTTAAGCTAAAAGGCAGCTGGAAGGGCAGCTGAATGACATGAAGCAGTTTGTTTGAAAACTGAAAAGTGTCTTCTAATGTCGATAACCTAATTCATTTTGTTTGTTCTATGCTGTCTACATTGTACCGTCCATATAGAAAACCCCTTTAAAAGGCAAGGTATCCTTCAAAACAAAAATAGAGAAAACCAAAAGAGTATAGCTTTAAAAATTCTGCCGTATTGTCTCAAATATATAAACAACGCACACATCATCTAATGATAAATGTTTGGCAATATTAAATTGACAAATAGTTTAGGTATCCTAAAATTGTATCTTCCTTTTCATTACTGACTTATTTAGCACCAAACTTTAATGGCGGTTGTGATAAAACAAATTTAAAATATTATTACTTGCAATTATGCAATTAATTTAAAATTTAAGAATATGTTTTAACATAATTAAAACTATGTAATTTAAATTGAAAGTAATTAAATCCAAATTGATACGTAGGTACATACGTGTAATAATAAAAAAAAATATAATGTTAGGAGCAATAATTTTAATTAACTTACATGTTAACAAATAGGCAATTGAAGTGTTGAACAAAAACCTTCCAAGACCAACGTCCTTGTTCTGTAAGAAATAAACAATAAAAAATCCATTGTTAATTAATTCTTTTACATTTTACAATTAAAACTGTAAAATATATTTTTTTTAATGAACTATTATACAAAACCTTCTCAGAAAAAAAAAGAAGCAAAACAAAGCAATTGTAATTCGTACATTGTATCTTAGTATCTTTTTTTATCAACCTACTTCTACAGCACAGTAATCTGATGAAAATGCATCATTACTGCACATCAACCAACGCTCTAAGCCAAGTGCATTGCGGTAAAGTCGTCAATGCCCATACCACAGCAAAATTACACTGTTTTACTTTGACGTTTCCGAAAACAAGAAGATCATTGTCTTCATCAAGCGCAGGCCTAAATTGGGTCACCTGAGTGATGTTAGTTCAGTGAATTCTGCAAATCACATGCAAAATGTGCTTGCTTGGGAAATCTTACCAAATATTCAATTTAACCAACTGTCTACCATTTGACATGAAGTAAGTCCCAGTTACTAGACAAATTATTATCTTCGAAGCTCTTACATAAGATTGTATATAGACAAATTGAATAAATAGGGTGCACTCCGCAGTCTGAGATACTTGAAATTTTCACAATTTAATTACAATATGGAGACCGATATTTAAGTAATCTGGTCTCTGGTCTATATGATTTGCTCTGTCATCTGTCAGTTGGGCAAGCTTGAGTGAGTTTTCTTTCTAATTGCTGTTCGGTTTTTAGTTTTAAAAGCAAAGCCTTGATGTAATTTGGATTTGTTTGTTAAGAAAGGCCGCGGGAAATTGACCATGGAGTATCATCTGAATCGTTTCCCATGACATAATCTTGTCTTGTTTTTTTTAGACAAAAGATTACCGTCTACCGTCTAGTTGATGATGGCACGACGACCGACGGCGACGTATATTGAAAGCGTCGTACTGTATCGAATGACAGAGCTGTTTTTTAATTACAATCCAATTGGTACATAATTAATTTGTCACTATGAGGGGTAGTCTATAAGAAAGCCATTGAAATGCATGTAAGATCAATGTTGTGATTAAGTTAACAAATTTATTAAAGAAAATGCACACACAGCTTCGAAATTGCGTAAGAATTATAATATTTTAACAATGCGTGTGAGTGAACAAATAATAGAAATGAAATTTGGAAAGGCCGATCATAATAAAACAACTAAACATGATCATTTGCATAATTCAATTATCAATCTGAGGTTGGAATGCTTGCCTTTGTGAGAGTTTTTGTAATATAAATTGGTAAATAAAAAATTAGACAAAATCAAACCTGCGGGAAAGTCAAGAGATTGAATTAAGTTACTGGTTACATATTATATGTATATTATGCTGGGTTGGGTAGAAATTTGTTTAGGTTTGAGTTTGTTTTTATTAAACAGCATTTTAATTGTATAACTGTAACCAACGTCAGGCAATGTAATAGACCCTGAATGTGAATCTTGGAAGGTGGATATGGATGGTGGAAAAATTAGTTAGAATAAATGAAAGCAAATAATAACAGGCCTGGTTCATGGTAACGAAACACAGTTCAGATCCAAAATCCGCAGTTCGCATCAAGTACCAAATACGACTATCTGGTACCTTTACTAAATAATCAGACAACAGACGTGAATCAAAAGTAAATGGAGGAATCGGAGGAATCAGAGGATTCGGAGGAATTTCGACTGGTTCAAAAAATCTTCATTTATTCATCCGCTTTTTCTCTGAGATTTTTGAGAAGAAAATTTTTATGGATTCATTCCTCAGTTTTCTTCCTTTTTCAACAGCTGATCATTTGACATCTTAAAATTAATTTATTTGGCACCGCGAATTGTTCTTTAAATGTAATTATTTTGCATTCAATGAGCTCAAAATAATTCATTTCAGGAAAGAAAATGATTAATTACAAATATGAAATAACAGGAACAAAAATTAGGCCGAGTAAGATAACAGCTGTTTTTGTAGTTTGCTATTTTTGAGGCGCGGAGGAATTTGTGCCTAAAAACGCCTCCGTCAAAGTGACAGTGATTTCTCAATGAGGAAACATTTATTGGTGCACGCCTAATGAATGAATCGATGATTAAGATTCCTAATTTCCTTTCCCACACATGATAAGCATGACAATTTGAGAAAAAGTTTTAATGTCACGCAGGAGGTTAGAAACAGTCCGAGCTAAAGAGGAACATCAATCGACTTTTAGTCATGAAACTTTGGCTTATATTCGCAAATCCGTTTTTGCCTCATGGCAGAGTTGATAATTTAAAATCGCAAAATGAATTTTTTACTCTTGCAGAAAGATTCCATGAAAAAAGCTCAATTTAGTGCTCAAATTAAGATAACGATCAGAAACCAAAATAAGACTGATCGCATCGAATTCGTTAAAATAATTTCCGCAGTGTGTAAGCCTATTAAATTCCATAACTGGGCGCCTTACTCACAACGAATGATGAAAATTTAACTAAGTTAAGAGCACCAATCACCACATCATGGCGGGGTGGAATCTATAGTGATGTCAGTAACGAACTTTTTGGTATGCATACTTTACATACATGTTCTATGTCTTGTTGCAACACAGTATTAGAAGTCAGAGAAGGTATACTATCAGGGTCTGGTGACTTCTTACGACTGCAGGTTTTTGGTGTTAAATATCCAAGCAATATTTTCTCGTAAACGTGGGTCAATGGGGTCTAAGCGATCTCGTTTTTCGTCTTAGTTGTAACAAATCAATGTTTAATTTTCGCTTTTCAGAAAAGTTAGGTGTCCCATAATGTTATTTCAATGTCTCCAACCGATAGCAATGTAATAAATCAGCTTAGGCGTTGTTACTTTCATTCGGTGAACGCCATTTGCCGCTATGGATTCTGAAAAAGGGAATTCACATTCTCGCTGCAACGAGGTTTCTATATTGACCGCAAAGTCAATCAGCCTTAGTCCACTGTCGTATGTGTTGAGACCGACCTTGATTCCTTTGAGGACTTACTTTTGTACAGTAGTAGAGATACAGCCACGCTGGTTTGTAATTGCAGAGAAAAGCTCAACGAAAAATGGGGTAGGTTCATGGTGCTTCTATACTAGTTGGAGCTATATCTGAAGTCCCATATGAAACCAAAATCAACTATGGCGCCCAACGTGGGGCCCGATTATTGCACTTCTGCGCGGATAAGTAAAAAAGGTACTTGTAGCACAAAAGATATCCCCTGTGAAACCAAGCTTAGAATAGAGGTTTTATTATTATTATGTTTTCTAACAGTCCTATACAATACATATATTTTACCTACAAAGTTTGGCCTTGAAGTGTCCTAAGGATAGCGTAGAGGCTATCTTTACGGAGTCACCTATTGACTCTAATATGACTACCGATAACGTGCCCGACGCTTAAAACGCCAATTTTCTTTCAATGAAAAAATAAGCCCGAAATATTAGCTTTCCTTGATCTCTGTATTGAGCACCAAAGTAGATTTCAGTAGCTTAGTTGGTGAAAAAAACCCTTCAAAACGATGGTATGTGCGCAGAAGAGTAAAATCCTAGGATTTTATTGCTTCAAATTTGATAAAATTTTTTCAACCCTGCTGTCATTCGATGAATATCTTAATCTTAGCTGTCATTTATTAACGCTCATACTCATTCTCTGAATAAATATTCAATTTTTTTGGTCACAAGATAGTAGCAGTGAATTTTTACTTCAAGCATATACGAGATGCGGCGATGATATAAAAGGTCTCATAAAACTGTGTTCTTCCTCTTAATATGAATAATGTCAATGGTGAATCTAAATCTTTGAAACAGTGAGACATCATCCATTATTAAACTAATGTATTATAAGAGTTCGTACATCAACTCATTTGTTTGTTGACAAAAATCAAATTCCCATTTTGTTTACATACCTAAGTATATTTTCCCAAGCTCTGTGTAATATATCAACATTAGCAGATATTTTCTCTGCAATGTGCTTGAGCTGAGCTATTAATTACTGAGGTGAAAAATTCACATTGCCTCATAAATAAAATGATATGCCGAACATAATATATCAACTATACTCCAATACAAGTTTCGTAATTTAAAATCAATTACTTCAAGTGATTTGAACAAAATAAGTGTGCAATGCCTTTTAAGAAAACCACTTGTTTCAATCATTTTCCTATAATTAATTTCATAATCATTAGGTCCGCATCAGTGTCTACACATAACACAAATTGACGAGTACACGCTAAATATTAAAAAAAAAGTCATAATTTATTAATTTTAAAAAGAAACAAAAAACAGCTTTTTAGAAAGTGATCTTTATTGCAATGCCTTTTGGTCAAACGAAAGTCAATAATTTTCTTTGAAAGACAGACAAGACAACACACACCATCTTATGATGTGCGCGCAAATTGAAACGAAATTAATTATTTCTGATGATAATATAAATACCACACATTTTTTTTGCTCGCTTCAAGTATAATTTCAACATTAAAGTTTGGTAACCCAATTAGATGTTGAAAACCACCTTACCACTAACTATCTGTATACCATGAAAGAGTTCAACGATCAAATAACGCCGGGCAGATTGAATTTAAAAACTAACTATTCATGGTGTGCTGCTATACTATAATCACTCAAAATGTCAGCCAAGATGTATCGTTTGAGACGAAAAAGAACCTTTTGGCTAAATACAAATAAATTTATACCTACTTGCGTGTATAATAAAAGACGTTCGTATCAAAAAATGCTCTTCTGGTTCGCCATTAAAGAACATAGACCATAAAATCTTTGCGCACACGCGGGTTCAGATACTATGGAATGGCTGAGATACTTAGAGTGTGATGGTGTGCAATCAACTTAACGGGTGGCTTCAAGCTTCAGTTTCAGGTGAGATTAGAACTTTCAACAAAGTGGCAACCCAAAAAAGAAAACAAAAAATAAAAAAAATATGGAAAAACGTTGTAGCTTCGTTTTGTATTTTTTTGTTTCTATTTCTTTTTTATAGGTGATTTTGCTTCATCGCTTCGACAGATTAAAGTTGGCGGTTGCGGGACGGACGAAATAAGAGGTGGTATATCTGCACATTGCACTCAAACTCAAGGTAGAAACATGTAATAGACCAAAAGTAGTTCAACAGGTTTTGCCTTTTTCTATATGAAACTACACTCCACTCCTTCGGTAAAATCTTGCCGCATATTCGCTTCTATTCTGCAACTAATGGTGCGAGCAGTTATGGTGCTGTTAGCCAACGATGATAGAAAAATAATTTCCTGATATACAATACATCCACATATATTTATACATAACACTATACTGAAGTGCATACATAGTATTTACGAAAAGCAGTGGCCGATAGTACGCGGGAGCCTTGGAAAAGTTGTTTTTTCATTTAAAGAAACGCATTGCATATTTATACTCTGTTGCACATACCTACATATATGCGAATCACGAATTTTTGATCTTTCAGTCAGAATTGTGGCCTAAAGAGACATGTATAATTATTTTTTATTATATTTTAGCAACTGTTTGGAGTATTTTTACAGGAAGATTATTCTAGAACCACACACAGGAATATTCTTTAATGAGGAAGATCAAACGAGATAATAAGGAAGTTGTCCATGGAAAAACAGTACCTATGTAGCGACACTGGCATATAACTATGCAATTGCGTTGGTTCCCAGCTGCAAGAGGTAAGGTATTTCGGTTTAGGTGAAGTTGCAGCTGGACCGTTTGATTTAAGAAATTTTAACAAATATGGGAACATTTTTTCGTATAGGTATCTTTTTCTACACAACATACTACAAAAGGAGCGGATTCGTGCATGGATATCATTTTGGTTTGTCATTATTAAAGGAATAGGAATTCTGTATTGAGAAATATTTAAAATAAGCTGAATTATGATTAATAAATGATTATATTTTATCCATGAAGCTTAAAAAATTATAAAAGTTTTACACACCATTTTAATGCATGGCACAACCTGTCTGCCATAGAATAGCTTGGTATATAAACAGTATTTAGTTTTAGTTTTCATAAAAAAAAAAAAAAAAAAAATTGTTTTATGTCATTCGTGTTAAAATATGATTCGATGAAACACAAAGAGAATTTTGTAAAATCTTAGTTTCCACTCTGAAACAATACTGATGTTCATCTCTATAAAAAAAATGCCTTTTTATATGTTAAAGAACGTATATGCATGATGGGTAAGAAAGACCCATATGATTATTTTTGAAGATCAAGTAAAAAAGCTAGGATTAAGTTGATAATTGTACCTTTTATGACGTTTTTACCAAAAAGGTCAAGAAATATACCTGTTTTTTGTATTCGTATTTGGAGTATCATGTATCATCATGCAAACATTTATCTACCACAGAGTCGTAGACTAAATGGCTCACCAATTTCGAAGGAATGTTAATACCCCATAATAATATAGATGAAACGATGCATACGGCGGCGGCGGCCAAAAAACAAGTATATCTTTCGCCCATATTAGCTAAAATGTCTTTATGTACTTTTCGAAAAAAATAATAATAACGAAAATCATTTTTATTTTATAAAAATTGCTTTTGCATCTGTTATATTTTCTCAAAAATTACACTGAAAGAAAAATATTTTATAGCGCTCGCGTTTAAATTTAAGTTGCGAGCTACTTTAAAAAACTTTTTTCATAAAAACAACAGTAATTCAAATTTTTAATAATATTGCTTTTAAACTTGCAATATTTTGATTTTAAACATTTCGTGATTATTTCTTTAAAGAAAATAAATAAAATTTTCTCTTAGAGTACAAAACATCTGAGCATTCTTTTTATTTTGTTTTTTATAGCAAAAAATATTACACTCATTTATCTAAACCTGTTCCTTGAAACCTTTTATTTAATTTTAAAATTAAATAAAAGGAGAGTTTAGAAAAAGGTATTGAAAAAGCTTGTTTTTCTCGAAAACGGCGCTAACGATTATGATAATATTTGACATGAGTGATGGCGATAAACAACTTTCAGAGAGTTTGAACAGTATAGGTACATATTTCCTAAGGAACAGTTTTAACGGTACCTAACATAAAAGGTTTTTTTTTTTTTAATTTTGACTTTCTTGTTAATGAGTCAGCGGATCCTTTCCTTATTTTATTTCTAAAAAAGTCTATGGGGTTCTTACTTAATATTTTTCATAACTTTTCCAAAAAAATGTAAAATATATTAATTAAAGAATTATTTTTTGCGAATTCGATATTGTGAAAATCTAGTGAGGATTTTTTTTATATTTTATATTTGTTTTTGGGTTTTGCCCCGTGGCGTAGTGGTTAGTGTGTCGGACTATCACGCCGGAAGACTGGGTTCAAGCCCACCTTCCAGCTTCGATAACATCTAATGTTTTTTTCAGGGGCACTGCCTCTTGCGAGGAAGTGACAAATCCTTCAAGAGTATCATTGTCATGAGAAGTGCTTCTAACCTTAGTCGTTCAAATTCGACGTAAAATTGTAGGTGACATTCCAATCCTGCAGAACTACCAACGCACACAAAAGGATTCATTGAGAGTTATAAGTCACTATTTAATTTATTTTTTTTTGATTATGCTTTGAATCTTTGTAAGATCTGGATTGATTTTAATAAAATTTCATGCGATTTGTATTTTAATCTATTTCAAGGCCTCAAGGTAACTAGCCACAAGAGCAAGGTTGTGCTTTCTAGTCTTGCCTTTTATTTTGGGTATATTTCAACTAGACTAACTTATGTAATTGTTTGTGTTAAGATTCATTTGGAAGTATAGCTGCCCCGAAAAAAAAATAAAGTGTTTTTTTGTCAGAGGCCTTGCAGTTGCAGTTCAAAGACATAATATGCTTCAAGGTCGTATGAACAAACTTTTTGTATTGTGTTCTTTTGTCGTTTTTTTTACTGATAGCCATTCATATTTAAAAAAGGTAAGCGTTAGAGGCTGCTATGAACAAAAAAAAAACTTATTTCCAATGAAATAAAAGGCACGGCTGGCACGTTGCATGAAATTGCTTTTAAGGCAAGCTATATACCTTTGTGCTAAAGACAAACTTTTCATTTTCTGAAGTTTTTGTGTGTAATATTTTTTCACAGGAAGTCGATAGAACAATTTGGTGCTATGGGAGATAAAAAGTGTTTTTTTTCTTTTTAATTTTGTTTTTCAGATTAAATTCTTGACCTTTGAAAACAAATCATTCATCCGAAATTTCACCAAAATCGATCGTGTTTTTTCGAAAAAGTTTTATTATCTGTAAATTTTATACCTTTTCCAGGTTTATTTTAAGATTTTTGTACGTGCCATCCGTCGGGGTGTTTGTGCACATGTGTTTATTTTGCGGATATACGGATGTACAGATTTGGGGTTGTCTGCGCACCGATCTACCAGTCTGTGCAGCGATCTACTTGGTATACGTTATATTATTATATTCATACATATTTAAATTAAACTTTAAACAAAAGATGTCATTTAAAGTTGTTGGCTATGTAGTCATATAACTGATACTCGTTGCGTTATACTCCCAAAGGAAAAATAATTGCGACAATATCGTTTTTGAATGAGTTATCTTGTTATATAGTGTAATTTTAAGTCAAATTATTCAGTAAATAAAAAAAAAAAACAATGAAAAAAAGAATAGTTGAAATAGCCTAAGGTTACTTCCTTCAAAATCAGCTATCTGCCATCAAAAGGTAAGTCGTCAAAATCGGTCCAGTCGTTTCCGAGACTAACGGAAACAAACAAACATTTTTAAATTTGTTTTTTTGTCGCTATAGTACGGTAGATTGTATTAATAAAAACTGTTGTTTTGTCATTATAAACATAAGCCACATCATAATGTTATTTATGTGCGTATCTATTTTGGCGCTTGTTCGAAAATTACTTCAAATTTTACAAGTTAAAGTTTCCAATCGCACATTCCTAGAAAGCACCTACGATTTATCATACACGTAATTGCGGAGGATTAGTTGAATCCCCAAAATAAATACATCGAACTGACCTAGAAGATGAAAAAAAAACCCTCATTTACTTAAAAGGTTTACTTTTTATTCTTTTCAATATCACTTCCAACCCTTCAGGCAAAAACCAATTTAATTGCATTCCTCAACAACCATCACGGTTCCCTATTTGTGTACTTTTGATCGTAAAACTTATAGAGAATTCCAATTTCGCCGAAGGCAATTTCCTACAAAACTTCTTTCTCCAACAATTTCATCTGAAAAGATAAGAAACCACCTTACAGTTGCAAAAGAAGAAAGAATCTTGTCCCCCATTCACCTGTGTGTGCCATCATGCAGCGCCAAAACACACGAAGAAAGAAGATGGAAACTTCCACCGCCTTAATTTATTCCGAAAGAAAACCAAAAAAAAAAAAAAAAAAAGAGAATCATTGCCGTCATCATCAGCATCAGCAATCGTGTGGTACCATTGGTGTCCCAGGGCGAAATCTCTGAACTTTCTGTCGAACAAGTTGTTCGACATCTTTGATGTCGTTGTCGCCGCGTGCGTGTTCCTCTCCCGCGTCTGCAGGCTGGACCGTTTGATAATAATTATGCTGAATCGTAAGTATGAGGAATGTGTTTCGTGTCGTATCTTGGCGCATCTTTCGTCGTTCGGTCTCCCTCGATATCGAGTGAAAGTTGTATTTTGTTTTTTTTTTTTTTTGTTTGTTAGCTGACAGTGACAGGGTATATCTTTTTGTTAGTTTGTATCATTTTGCACCTTGTCTGCCAAATCGTTAAATGATTTTCTATCGATTAGTGAAGTCAAGAGTTTTCATTTCACCATTCACCTAATAGTCATAATGGGTGATTTCATTCATGCAAATATAATGCTCAACGAGGGGGTTTCGCTATAGGCAAACAGACAGTAGGTTGTCATACTATTAAGTTTATTATTTTATTAAAAATATATATTTTCTGTTAATTTGCATACGAGTTAGTAATAGTGTATCTAATTTGTGTTCGTGATGCTTGAAGGCAGATTTAAGGCCAAAAAACCCACTAAGTCTTGACATGCTTCATAGATTTGGGATAGGCTTTGAATGGATTTTGAGATTGGATGCTGCATTCGTTTTGTACACATTATAGTATTATTTATTCAGCTTGTTCATGGTTCAATAGTAAGAAAATATATGTATATATAGTCATATAAATTACGGTGTAGATATTCTAAGTTTCTTGTACAAATCTGTGCTAGAGTAATTGTGTTAATTTACTATAAAATTCCAATGTTGACACTTTTATCATCAAGGTGCGGATTTTCTGCAATAACTTGTGAAATTTGAAAAGACTTAACTGGGTGGGTTTGGGTAAGTTAAATTGAATTTTTTAATTATTCAAAATAATAATAAATTTTTGTTAGACGTACGCGTTATAGCCAGACCAGACAGACCTTCTTTTTAGGGAAGACTGGAAAATTAAAACCCACTCAAGCAGGTACTTGTTTTCAGTGTTTTTGGCGAATCACCTTACTTACTTTTCAATCAAAATTTTAGATATTTCGATATTAGATTCCAGAGGGTTCTCCGATAGGTACGGGACGATTATGACAGTCTGTGGTGGCAATATACATATAAATATATGTGCTTTATTGGAATTCAGATAAAACACAATTGTTTCTTTATTTAATAGAATTTATTTTTAATAATATTTAAAGTTTTAGTTTCTATTTTTTATAAATTAAAATTAAGATAACGTAAAACAATGAAGTTAATAGTACGAGATAGAGAAATAGACCAACTAACTAACTAATGAGTTTGGGCGACCAATCTTAAAATAAAGCTTAATCATGTCATAGTTATTAAGCAACAGGACCCAAAGCTTAGCTCAATTGGTAAGCGTCATTTTAGTTGCTAGGCAAAATGATAATAATGTTCTCTAGCTTTATTTTTTCGGTGTTGCCAAATCTTTTTTTTAATACTCAGTCATATGACTGAAGCATTATTGCAAGTAGCATGATTGAGAAACACACGCCGAAATGATAAAGCGTTATTATCAAAATGCGCTATCCTTAGTGTGCAGACGCTGGGCCATATTGGTGGCCATATTTGAGTTCACCGGTTTGATGAGCAACCAACATCAAAGAATACGACAAAAAAACGAGATCAATCTCGAACGTTATTGCTCGTATCGAAGCGTTCAGAGAACCCGATGCAATCGATTCCTAGCCGTACTCGGACTTTGGCAGACTTCAACTTGGAATTTTGCTTTGGGACTACATGCCTGTATCAGTATATGCAAGATCCAAATAATATCGGACTTCAAAAGTGAATAACGTTGCGTAATTTGTTTGCTCACTGAGTTTTGTAGTGCTTTGAAGTCAACCCCGATTCTGACTAATTTTTGGGTGAAAGGCTATGTCTAAAACAAAAACTGAAATTACAATATATGGGAAGACATCCGCACCAGGTGGAAATACATCAAGAATATGCTTCTGAGCTGCCAGCCCCATCGGGCCGTTGTTGGAGCATCACCATCAATGACGAGCACTGCAGACTAATCATAACACATTTCCAAATAATATATCTGAGTGTTAGAAATTGAAACCATTAATAATCTTTCTCTATGAATGTAGTCCTCGACTTGCCTTTACCTTTGGGGGTTTCCTTATATCACAGATCTATGTCAATATGCCGATACCCAGGTCGGCTCTCGAGTTAAGCCTCATATAGTCTATGGCTGCAGTCATTAAAATTTGAACCTCTCATTGACATAATACTAATGCATAATATTACATATAATTGCATACATGGGAATTTAAATTAAATTAAACATTTTGTTTTATTCTTTTTGACATGGGCACTCTCTTATTGGAAACCTCATTGTATTTCGTCTTCGTGTTATAATTTCCTCACTAATTTTGGAGAAATGGTTTTCTCAGAACTTTCCAGTAGAAACATTATAATTCCTTATTGGGGTCTTAAATGTAAATGACTGAAACAAACAATAATATGCCATATGTATCACACGATTAAACAGTCGCAATAAAATTATTAACATCACATTGTTTTAAATGAGAGCGCACGCACATGCGACTGAAAAATCGCAAATTCGTGCATGTAAATTTTTGCGATTTTTTAACTGCACTGACAAATAATCACAAGTGCGCGCTTGGCCTTTATGAGTTTTGTATAAGCTCTTTGTTCTACAAATCCAAATATCCGGCCGGGTATCAGATCAAGGTCGCACCCTGGAGGTCCGGCTTTGAATCCAGAATGAGGAAATATATTCTCCAATACAATCATTTGTCATGAATAACGCTCGTATCTGTACTGTTTTTCGCAGTATTATACTGTTTTTTTTTTCAAAAATACTGCTTTTATTTTGAGATATAGTACTTCAAATCAGCAGTTTTTTGAGCTTGTAAGCAAACGTGAATGACAGTGGGATATTTCCATCTTTACATTGTTAATCTCCGAGTAGGAAATTTGCTCCTCAATGAAAAACATATTGGTGAAATTTATAACACTTTTATATGAAGTTCTCTGATTTCACTCATTAAAAGTAATGCAAACAGTCATCGGTTCGTCATTGGCATCTAAAAATCAAAGTAATTCAATAATGAACGCAATACATTTTTCTTGCACTTTGTCAGCGGTATTTGGAATTCTTTTTCTAGTCTTGACTCACAAAACAACCCTTTCTTTACTTCGGCAAAACAGTGCTAATATCGCTTATGAAAAGCAATGTACTTTTTCAAGCACTCCGTTTGCTTGGCAAAATTTATATTTGACCTGAATAAAAATTTTCTGATGCAAAAGTAGATGAACACTTTTTGTTTTGGGTCTTTCCCGCGATCGGTCGGCGACGCTAATTAGGTCCTTTTTTGTCGCGAGTCATTTCTTTTGTTCTAGTAGATTTACTTTTTATTTTGTGGTTAAATAGGGCATCGAAAAGTAGGTAGAATGAGTGCAAGCTCATGTTTTAAGGAAATAAAATAAATACAAATTAAAAAAATGTACCGCGAAAAATACTGTTTTTTTTTATCGACATACTGCTATTTTCAATTTTTGAGGAAAAAGTACTGTTTTTCGTCCAAAAACAGTATCTACTTACGAGCGTTAGTCATGAATCATGATGAATTTAGTCATTCAGATTGGTTAAGGTTAAGGTTTCAACATAATATTTTTTTTTGTTTGACTTTGTGTTGATAAAAAAAAATAATTATATATATGAATGCAAAATTTGACATAAAAAAACTTACGTATTATTGATTGCAAGAGTTTTCCAGATAAGCCTGAAAAGATGAAAACAATTTAAGATTTTATATTGATTTAATAGGTAAACGGTTTTATATTTAAAAAGAAATATTTTTTATATAAACTTGGAAACAAAATTGTAGCAGTGGCTTAGGTCATACGTTGTCGAAAGTGAAGCCCAGTTTGAAGAAGTGGGTCCCTTAATCCAAAAAAATTCAAAAACGAAAACGATGAGAAAGATACTTTGAATGTCATTGTTCATCATCATCATCGGCTCGACAACCGGGGTCCGGTCCTGGCCTCCTTCAACAAGTCTCTCCACCTATCCCGGTCTCGAGCCGACGCCATCCAGTTGCGCACCCCAAGGCTCCGGGCGTCCTGGTCTACGCCATCTCTCCAGCGCAAGCATGGTCTACCACGCTGTCGTCTGCCATAGAATGTACCACAAAGAACTTTCCGAGCAGGTTCCTCTTCGCTCATGCGAGCTAGGTGCCCTGCCCACCGAAGTCTACCGAGCCTAATTTTTGTCACTATATCTGCTTCAAGGTAGATTGCGTACAATTCATGATTGTACCGTCTCCGGAATCGTCCTTCCTCACATATGGGGCCAACAATTCTCCTTAAGACTTTTCTCTCGAACGCGGCTAAGAGGTCAGAGTGCCTTTTGCTAAGCACCCAAGTCTCGGATCCATATGTGAGTACTGGCAGAACCATGGTCCTGTACAGCAGTAGTTTTGAAGTTATGGTGAGATTTCTGGATTTGAAGAGCTTTGACAGACTGTAGTAGGCTCTGTTGGATTTGAGAAGCCGCCCGCGTATTTCTTCTTCTATATTGTTATCGGCTGCTACTATTGACCCAAGGTATTTAAAGGATTGCACCACTTCAAATTCGTGCTCCGCTACCTTGATTGTTTGACCAACTGTTCCTCTCGCATTCGACGCCACCATGTACTTTGTTTTACCTTCACTAATGTGCAGCCCCAGATTTTGTGCCGCCTGCTCGATCTGGATGAAGGAATCGTGTACAGCTTGCTCGGTTCTTCCGATGATGTCAATGTCGTCTGCGTAAGCCAGTATCTGGCTGGACCTGTTGACGATGGTCCCTCTTGTTGCCGTGCCAGAGTCACGGATTGCTTTCTCCAACGCCAGGTTGAAGAGGAGGCAGGCCAAACCATCCCCTTGTCGGAGTCCATTAAAGATGTTGATTGGTCTGGATAGCAATCCGGCTATTTTTACTTGGCTTGTTACGTTGGTCATGGTCAACCTACATAGTCGTGTCAATTTATTTGGGATGCCGAATTCTCTCATGGCTTTGTAAAGTTCTACCCTGGCTATGCTATCATAGGCGGCCTTAAAGTCTATAAACAGGTGGTATGTTGGGATGTTAAATTCTAGACATTTTTCCATCGCCTGCCTAAGGGTAAAGATCTGATCAGTTGTTGATTTGCCTGGAATGAAACCACACTGATATTGTCCGATGATGGTTTTAGCGTATGGGGTTATCCGGTCTTGTAGGATAGAGGAGAGTATCTTATAGGCGGTACTCAACAACGTGATACCTCTATAGTTGCTGCACGTTGTGACATCTCCTTTCTTATGTATGGGGCATATTATACCTTTTCGCCAGTCTTCTGGCATTTCTTCACGCTCCCACACGTGCACTATAATATCATGAATTGCCTGACGTAGAGCTGGCCCACCGTGTTGAAATAATTCGGCTGGTATACCATCAGCTCCCGGGGCTTTGTTTTTCTTTAGCCGGTCTATAGCCTTCTCAACCTCTTCTATGCTTGGTGACGGCAACATAGGGTATTCGTCTTGAAGCAGTGGAGCCTCCACTTCTGCAGTGAGTTGACCATTTAGCAATTCATTAAAGTACACTTCCCATCGCTCCAGTATGCTTTGTGGATCGGTGATCAGATTTCCCTCTCCGTCCTTGCAGTATGTGCAGCGTGGTGTGTACTGCGTCATGTTTCGGATGGATTGGTAGAACTTCCGCGCCTGGTGCGGACCTCGCTCTCGGCTTTTTTCTATTTCACAGATTAAGTTCTTCTCCCAGGCTGATTTTTTCTGTCTGTGAAGCCGTTTTTCTATTCTTCTGAGCTCTTTATATTCTTCTTCGCGTGCCCGCGTTCTATGAGATTGCTGCATTGCTCGGTACGCAACATTCTTACGTTCAGTCGCTAGCTTGCATTCATCATCAAACCAGTCGTTCCGATTTCTACGACTGCTGCCTAAGATGGAGTTGGCAGTACTAATGACAGTATTCTTAAGGCGTGTCCACTTCTCATCTACGCCCAGCATACTGGCCCCAGGACTTACTCTCCCTAAATCAAGCGATTCTAGGGCGAGTCCTAACGCATTACCAAAGGTGTTACTGGCATTTTCATTGCGCAGGGCAGCCGTGTTGATTCGAACTTGATCGGCGGATGCAATACGTCTTCGCAAGGCAATCCGCCCTCGGAAGACCATACCAACAAGATAGTGATCCGAGTCGATATTGGCGCCTCGGTACGTTCGTACCGTCATCAAGTTCGAGTAGTGGCGACGGTCTATCAACACGTGGTCTATTTGGTTACGAGTGACTCCATCAGGTGATACCCAGGTGGCTTTGTAGATATCTTTTCGCGGGAACCTGGTACTCGCAACGACCATGTTTTTCGATGCTGCCAATTCTAAGACTCGAAGTCCATTGTCATTAGTGTTCTCATGCAAACTATGGGTGCCTGCGTAATGCCTGAATACCGGCTCCCGACCTATTTTTGCGTTCAAATCCCCAAGGATGATTTTTACGTCATACCTTGGACAGGCATTGAGGGTCCTCTCGACTTGTTCGTAGTAAGTCTCTTTTTCTTCGTCTGAGGACTCCTCCGTAGGTCCGTGAACGTTAATGAGGCTAATGTTCGTAAATTTGCCTCGCACGCGAAGGGTGCATAGCCTTTCGCTTATAGCGTTAAAGCCGATGATGGTAGACTTCATTTTTTCGCTGACTAGGAAGCCTACCCCGAGCACATGGTGTTTTGTATGACAGCTGTAGTATACGTCATATTCTTTCTTCTGTAAAACACCATTCCCTGTCCATCTGATTTCTTGTAGTGCTGTTATGTCAGCTCTATATTTTGACAGGGCATCGGCTAGCTGCTGAGCAGCTCGAGCTCTATAGAGCGATCGTACGTTCCATAAGAAAATTCGTAAATCGTTTTGCCGTTTTCGTTGCGTTGGTTGTCGTCGTGAGATCAGTCCGTTTCCGAGGCTTGTTGTCGGGTTCGTAATTCTAAAATTTTACGGAACAGGGAATTAACCTGTTGCCAACCTGAGGAATGTCATTGTTAGTCCAGTAAAAATGTCGCTTGAGAGCACAGCCCAATGAATAATCCAAGTTTGTGACCTCTAGCCCCGAACGCAACTTTGTCAAAAAACGAAAAAAACGCGAAAATGTCAGACTTTGGTGAATATGACCCTGATTACACCAGTCCTTTTTTTTCGTACATGACGTGTTACGTCTTTCTAACAGGTACGTTGTATGGTGATTAGACGGTTCGTTGATATTTGCCCTTTTCCATTCGTCATTTTGACGCCGGGAAGCAAAGTTTTACGCCGGAAAGCGAGTTTGTGAAAGTTGTGCTAGTTTTTTTTTGTTGAAAAAAAAAAACAAATATTATTGTTAAATATCATTGCTAATAGTTCCTTTTCAATTGTTGTTCACATTTACAACAAAAAAATATCAAAACAGTTGAAATACTTAATATTCTAAATAATTCAATTTCGCTTTCCGGCGTCAAACAAGAAACGTCAAAGCTCAACCAGAAAAAGTCTTAAAATTTTCATACGTGCTTTCGTAACTTCTTTCCTCCTTCGTTTCTACACCCCTCACCCAAAATGTCAAAAAGACGTTTAACGAAACGTACGGAAAAAGGACTGGTCTAATCAGGGTCTATAACCCTAAAGGACTAGTTTAGTTTTTGACAGTTTCTTCACAAATACGTTTTTTTTTTTTTTTTACTTTATTAAGATGTGTGCACCATTAAGATGTTACACATACTGGTTGACCGTTGGACTTTACTTACTGTCACCCCGTAAATGAGTATAGGCTAATGACCGCGGTGTAAATCCAGTGGGCCGTACTAATAATCAAATTAATAAATAAAAATCTCCATACTAAACGAAAATTTCGATGTAAATTTTGTCTAAAGTGTGGAGATTTTATTTAAGCTGTTACTAAATTTGATTATTAATAAAGCCCATAGTCAGTAATATGTGGGGATAATCCCCATTTGTTCCCAATAGATTTTTTGCAACAAAACAGTGCTACTGTGGCTTTTCTTATTCTTATTCTTTTCTTGTATGTTGGATTTCCAGTGTAGCTTTTTGTCCAGTATAAGGCCTAGATATTTAGCTTCATCTGAGAAAGTTAGAAGAGTCTCATTAATTAATGGGGGTGTTAGTTGGGGAATTTTATATTTCCTTGTGAAGGGGACAATATCAGTTTTGGTCGGGCTTACACCCAGTGTAAAGGGCGTGTATTAAGAGCGTTTTGCATTAGTTCATTTATGCCCAGTTTCACCAAAATACACCTAAAAGCATTTAAGTTATTATAAAATTTATTGGCATTTTAGCTTAAAATGGTTTGTACCAATATAAGGAGGTGAATTTTAAAAAAATGAGGAAACTTGATGCCAACCCCGGATTTGTATTCACCACTCATGGCTCTCTTTCATTAGAGCAAGCGAGAGGAGAGCATATCAATCGAAACATTTCAACATTCTCTTTGTCTGGCATTTTTAAGACGCCTTTAAAACTTATTTGGAACAAAATGGGACTTTAGTTTATTGGCCCTTTTAAAAATGAAAATAGTTGGGTGATATTGAAAAATGCCATTTTAAGATTTAACAAACCAATAAATGTTTAAAATTGTTTGGAGAAACTGGCCATTAGAATTTGAGCGTGCTTTCCTGATACTGCAATGGCAATATCGTCAGCATATACCTATACGTATAATAAACTTCCTTATTTTCCATAAAATTTTAAACTTTAAAAATGCAAGTAAAAAAAATCCGACATAAGGCGCCTCTACAAGACATATTTGCTTCATGACATATTTCATGCAATCATTCATTTCAGGTGGAGGCTCAGAGTAAAGATGAGCTGATTAGACCCATTTATAACCTGGAGATCCACAACAAGCTCGTCCAGTTTTGCAGAATGACGGTTTATATCAGGGGTTGATAGATACTAGGATACAACTACACTGATTCCTTTGACGCAAATATAGCACCAAGGCAAAGAGATGCTCTGCTGTGCCACCTCTTCATCATCATACATCATTTGAAAAGCATCATTCGAAGCTCGGACGTCAATCAACAAGACAACACCTTTCATAGATCGATACAACTTCTACATAGCTATGTCGATGAAATTAACATTAATGGAAGAACAAAATAAAGTCTTAATGATTTATTCATCGGCATTCAAAAGGAGGCAGCTTTGCGAAACGGAATGATGTACAAATGGTACCCAGTTGTATGAGAACCCAGATTTATGAGAAGATAATTATTGCAAATCGCGCCTTGAGTCCTTGAGCATTCCAGGCCTCTTCTTCACAAAGAATGATGTTACTATTTTGAAGGATTTAGGGATTCTTCTGAACTAAGGAACTTTTACTATTTTAATTTTCTCAATATCTGGTAATTTTATGTGTTCAGGTTTTGAACTGAAATTTTCCATTACAATTGCTATTTTCCTCAATAATTTAAGATCACATTTTTTCACAACCATCTTTCTACAAGCTTTTATTATTTTATTTATTACTTCTTCCGTTAGGTTATATGTATTTCCACTATTGTCAACTTCTTTTGGTCAGAAAATTGGCTGTATACATGCATTACAAAAGGAATTACATACATGAAAAAAAAAAATACTTAATCCGTGGGACACAAAATTACACCTTAAAAGCTATCTACATTCACTATAATGCCAAACAACTTCCTCGCCTTTTTCGGCAAAGTTGTCAGTTGTACATCAAACTGAACTCCTAGAAATGACATGTGAAATGAAACCGTCTGTATAATGATGAATCATATAGATATAGAGAGTCTCTACTGAATTAGTGAATAATAATAAAAAAAAAAAAAAACAGCTAAAGCTAACAAGAGACCACCTCATCATCATTGACATTTCGAAAGTTACCGCAAGTGTATCTATGGCTATAACCTTGGCAAACAAAAAAACAAATATTATTTTTTTATTAGTTTCTCCTCACAGATTCACACTAAACTAGATTTAGAGATGCATCCACAGACAGTTAAGTCAATAAACAAATTCTATTGTTATATCTTCAAAATCCATCTACATATACAAATGAAAACATGTCTCTAAATAAAATAAAATCACGTTAAAGGTCGATATGCTAACCTTCCTAACAAAGTCGCTAAGAACCTTGCAAGGTCTCCCAAGACAGCTTTAGGTTTATGTCAAAAAAAAAAAGACTAGGTACACAAAAAAAAATAGTCTATTGACGCAAATGACAACACTCTTTAACAGGTCAGAATGGAAAGTAACAGCTTAACCACTTTTGCTTATTTTAGTTTGTTTTTGTTGTTAAGTAAGCATACATAAATGAATTAAAGGAATTTATATTTAAGTTGGATTCGCGTGCAATAAAAGTGGTTTGATCCAATTTTTCGTTTTAATGTTAAGCACAAACAGGTTGATAGATTAGACGGATTAATCCAGATCAGTAAATTGTTAAATGTATATCATGTATCAAAGCTAGTTAGAAATTTATTTTTGAGATAAATTCAGTGAGTGGGATTTGTAATACAAATTTCTCCAAGTGAGCATAGTCATAGACACTTAGTTGTGATTGTTTGCATTTTCAATTATAATCACATCACAACAATTTTGTTAGATTCATTTTTTTTTTATTTGAAGGGGAGAATAACAGAAATGACATATGTACATAAATAGTTTTGAATATTGCTGTCTTGCTGTTTGTGTTTTTTTATTCACATTATTGAATCCGACGAATGAGTTTCGGAGGAAGTCTTACTCATTTTCGGTAAATTTGCTATTAGCGTTTCACATCAGCAGCGTACTAAGCTTTAAGCGGGAATAAATGTCGGTTACGTATATAGTTCATAAAATTGGTATTACTGAAAACGAAGTGCATTCGCAACCCATCCACACTCCATACAAATGTTGAAATATCGTGTGCACCCGGAACCCGCGGAATATCAACTTTTGACATTTACGATAACATACAGTTTCAAAAATGGAAAAGTAGTTCGCGAAATTTGGTTACTATAATCACAGAACATAATGCCATATAAGGGCATGCCATAGTAAATTACACAATATTCATCTGAATTTATTTTATTCTTTATTCTACACACATGTCTACAATGAAAATCTTTACTAGTAGAAGTAACAAAAAAAACTGGTTATTATCGATGTTTATACATAAATCCTATTATCACTTTCGATCACAAATTTCTGATTTTGGAATAAGCGTTAGTGTCGAGTATGGAAGCTTCTTCACAAATTAACATCGACCATATTTTTCAAAACTGAAGAACTCCTAAAGAACTGCAGAACTGCTGTCTACCAGTATTTCTCCAGTGAAGCCTGCTGAGGCTGACACAGACCCAGGATTTCTGCAGTGGAGCCCGGCTGTCTCAGAATTTCTCCAGCAAAGCCTGCTATTCCAGGATTTCTCTAGTGAACCTACTGTCTCAGAATTTCTCGAGTGAAACCTGTTGTCTCAGAAGATTTCTCCAGTGAAGGCTGCTGTCTCTAGGTATATTACTATACAGTGAATCCAGCTTTTTCATTATTTTTACAGTAAATCTTCCTGTATCAGAATTTCTGCAGTGACACCTGTTATATCTGGATGTTTACAATGAAACCAGCTGTCCTAGGGTACAAACAGGGTGGAGCGGAGAGTATATCTATATGAGAAATCAAGCACGTGTAGTGAAAGAATAGCATACGGAGTTCAATGTCGTTTGAAAATGAAGCAAAGATGGGGAGAAAAGCGGCGATTTCAAACATGTTTGATTTCTCCGCTCTCATCGCTGTCATTTTTCACTAGAATTAAGTTTTGTTAAGCAAATAATGGAACGTTTTGATGGTCATTTGGAAATATTCATTAAACTTAACGAAATTTGTTCGTCCCACTTTGGTGGGACATAAGTCCAAAATCGAATTTTGGAATTACGTCCAACCAAAGTGGCACCCAAGTCAAAACAAAAGAGTTTTGGCCTTATGTCCCGATTTGGGGTAGGTGCGAGCTTGGGTGGGTGCAAGTTTGGTATTGAAATTTTGAACTTATGTCTCACTTCAAAAATAAAATTTATTGAAGTTATGTCTCACTTTGGTGGGACATAATTCCAAAATTCGATTTTGGACTTATGTCACATCAAAGTGGGACATAAGTTCTAAAAAAAGTATTTTGGACTTATTTACCCATTTTTATACACAAAAGAAAAATATTAAAATAGAAAAGAATGAACACTTGGTTGCTTACTTTTATTTTGCTCTTGCTCATATGCTCCACACTCTTGCTAGGTTTCATCCTTGCTCCCTTCTCGAGCTCTTTGCTCTCTTCTCTTATGAATTTTGCAGCTTTGCTCTCCGCTTCAACCCTCACCATTTCTCCAGTGAAGTCAGGTGTCTTCAGATTTCTCCAGTGATGCCTACTTTCTCAGGGTACAGTAAAGTCTGCTATTTCAGAGTTTCTCAAAATTTCTACAGCAAACCTGCTGTGTTCATATTTCTAAAGTGAAACATGCTTTCTCAGAATTTTTCTAAAGCCTGCTGTCTCAGGATTCTTCCAGTGAAGTCTCTTATATCAGGACTTCTGCAGTGAAGCCTGCTTTCTAAGAAATTCTACATTGTAGCCTACTGCTGTCTCAGGATATCAGGATATGCTTGCTGATGATACAAATAACCATATCAGTTGGTATAGGTAATCATAAAACTGGGTTTGCCGCTAAGTATACCGGGTCTGGCTAGATCTAGAAATCTGTTTTTCCAAGGCTCTTGTTTTCACATTCAAGTTCGTAGTGCAACTAGGTGAAATAAGTGAATTATTTTATGATGATTTTACATCAGCATCTTATACATTTAGTTCTAAATTGAAAGTTCCCCTGATATGTCATCTCCTATACTTACAGTATATTCACATTCATCAAATGATGGTCGAGTATAGCATTTCAAAGAGTATAAGAACCTTAAGCCATATCAATTTTGCACGCAGGAATTTATTGTGCGATTTTTGTCAGGTGTGCTAAAATATTCTGGAGACAGAGTTTAACATCCAGCTTCTGTTAAACCCGACCATATTGGCATACTGTCAAAATGACTTGGTGACCTTAAACCTTGACGCTTTTGAAACATAATTATTTATAACTTGGAACTAAGCTCATTTCTGCAATTAAAACTTATCCGGAATAAAACGATTAGAATCATAGATTAAAATTAAAACGTATTATCCACATCACCCTACTGTGCTATGAAAGTTTTCGAAATAATTTATTGTTATTCAATGTCACATCGATCAAAGCCATTGCCGTTAGTTTAAATTTAAAATACAAGAAAACAATTTCTTATAATCTGAACGAGTTTCTCATACAATTTCAGTTAACAGAAGTCCATTGTTTGATATTTTATTGTTTCGAGGAACAAATAATTAAACCTGATATTATTGCCATTCACATTAGTTCTTTCAAAGATAAAAAAAAAAAAAACTTTTGAAGGTCATTATTTTACCGCATGTTCTTAATAGTCATTACTAGGCGTCATTGTCCAAATCAAGTCTCTTGTTTTTATTAAAAAAAGAAACTGCATTATAGCCTCGATTATATTCCAATTACACTCTCACTGAAATGCCTTTAACATTGTCGTCGGTCAATAGTCCGTCCAGGTCCAAGTCAATTGTCGAAAGAAACCAAATTGTCTTCACCTTGTTATTCCAGAAGTAGCTCATGGAGCAACCTCCAATGAAAGTGGATAACTCTTAATTTCGGCCAAAAGAAAACGAAAAGGTTCCGGTTTTCATCACTTAAACATGAGTTATCTACGTTAAAAAAAATACTTTGTATAATGTTCATAGCACGAGTATCTTTTTTTATGTATCGCGTCACCTTAAACTTTCCTCTCTGTCTCTTCGAATTCCAGTTAAAAAAAAAAAAGTCACTAACTCCACCTGTATATCGTTTTGTCGACGAAAGTTGTTTATCCGCGATGCACAGTTTGGCTTCTTCTTAAAAAATTCCAACTGGTCTTTTCTGGGATGACCTAAATGTCAATGGGCTATCGAATTGATTATTCGAAAGTTTTCAAATCTTTATTCAACTTTTGAATGCAGCGAATAGCGAAATAAATCAATTGATATATCAAGTTTTTAGAGGCAACATTTTTATTCTTAATATGTTGTTTTGTTGTGGTGTGTTGTCTCTTATTTTTACTGCTAACTTAATTTTAGGTGTGCACTCTCCTTGGCATTTATTTATTTTTTTTTATCGTTTTATCGAAAATTAATTATGGTATTTAAGATAAAAATCTTTTTTTTTTAAACTGGTAAGTGAAGTTACCAACCTGCATCCAGCAGTAAATGATGGTCTGCGGTGAAAAATAATTTTACAATAAATATTATCATGTTGTCTTGTGTTTTTCGATAAAAACAACTAAAAAAAGATATTAAATGACCTTGCATGTAAACATGTTGACCTCATATCTGCTACAATTAGGTTCCTACATTATTGGGAGACGATATTATATTATTATTACGATGGTGTTTAATTTAATGTTAATGTTTACTTGGGTTTCTTTTTAACCAATAAATTTTATGGTGGAATTGAAGAAAACAATTTCCATTAGTGTAAAACACAGAAATTGAAATCGCTAATGGAAATCCTTTTATATAATAAAAATTATCATCAATTACTTAAGAAAAATATGCGAGCATTTCGTGTTAAATTTGATACAGTTTTATTTTACTTTTGTAATGGTACACGGTTAAAAATTTTGGAATGAAATCATGATTTTAATTTTTTTAGGAATTATTTGTTCCGCGAAATGGGCGTATTCCATGCCAATAGATAAAATATACATATATAATTCTTAATGTGACTTTTTTTAAATTTGTTCAAAATTATCGTATAAAATTGAAAGTGGGTATTTTCATGTTAACCGTTTTTAATAAAATTTTTGTTTTGCGTTCCAAAGGTTATACTTAGAGGATGGCATATTTAAGATATTCAAAGGGTGAAATGGGGTAAGCACAAGAAATGTCCTATAATATGTCCAGAATGTATAGCTGTACCTGTAGTACAAGTTCACTCAACTTCAACTTTCACGTGCGTTGCTTGCTATTTTTTGACATTTAACAAACAAAAAAAAAAAAAAAAAAAACAAAGGGAAATGCCTGCATACAAATTGATGTTCAGAAATGTTTCTTAAATGTTAAACATTTAATATTTCGCAAATGACACAGAACGAAAATTCGATTTTTGTTGTTGTGACAATCTGAAAATGTCACGTGTATGAATAAATGTTTCCTTAAGATTCTACACCAAAAGACCGTGTTTAGACTGGGAAATTTGAGTCTCGCGTGGTGAGTATTCTCTTGATTACACAGGTCCTCAAGTGAGGATGCCTCTCTTAAGGCAGGTGGAGTTTTTGTAAAGTGAGACAGTTGTACGAGGCATTTTATAAAAGAAGATAACCTCCATAAATTATTATGATTGCTTATTCTGTTTGTTTCCTATTCCAAGAATTCATTTTCTATCACACTGCATCTAGCTTAATTATGAAAATACTGCGATGTTAACACATCGTCAGTCAAGCAGATAATGAACAAAATGGGAAAAAACTTGAGTTTGGAATTGGAACAGTACTCACGCTTCCGATGTTTATAATTTGAAGCTGCCTCACGAGAGTACTCACCCCTCCCTCCTCTCGTCTACGAACTCTCGTGAGTCCGGTCTCAAATTTCCCAGTCTCAACACGGTCAAAGGAACATTTCTGAAATATTTCTAAAATGTTTCTTCAATGTTTTTTAAACAAATGGGAAACATTTAGAAAAAAAATTTTGAACAATGTTTCTTGAAATGTTTCTTTGGTCTAGACACAAAAACCTCGATGGCTTTTTTCGACTGGAATTGCAAAACGAAACATCATATCAATCTTTTAAATACCTATTGATAATTAAAACAGTTTTATTGCTTAGTAATGCATTCTTAAAATAAAACATCACAATAGATGTAATCAATACATATAATTTAAAAAAATTCTAATTGGTTTGTAAAAACTCAATTTATTAAAAAAAACTTCATTCAATTTGAAAAAGTGAATCATTAAACCTATATTGTGTTATATTTAATTCAAAGGAAGCAACTTTTGAATAACCAAACTCATTAATTTGCTTAATCTACTAAAAGACTAACTGTATGGCTGATGGTTAGGAATAAATAAATAATTAAAAAGTTTGAAGTTACTTTTGTTAGTAACTTCCTCATTTAGAGTATATAATTCTCATGACCCATAACTATAACGAAGTGCATTTGACAGGCTTCATTTGTCTGTTTTCCTCTGAAAACTTGTTCGTTATAGTCTTTCTACCATACACCATCAACCAACCAAGTCAACAACTTGCTTCCTTATTGTAGTGCGGCGAGATACCTTTAAGTGTGAGCTGATGGAATCGTGTTTATTACACCGCTCTTTGTTTCATGTTTATAATGTCACTCTGTAAATTTCCGATATTTGAAATTGGAAACTTCAAATTCAAAAACAACATTGGTAAATTAATACTCTTTGAACGAATAAGACGCAATAAGACTTCTCATCGCACATTGATTCTTCTTCTTCTGTATTTTAATAAAAAAAAAATAGATGAAGGGAAAAATAATAAAAAAAAAAACTGTTAAATGACTGCATGATGAATGCTGATGTAATCATATAAATACTAAAGAAAATAAAAAAAAGGCACAAATAAATCTTACATAATTTTAAAATATTAGCCAAGTCAGAAGATGAGATGAAATATTATAGCAAAAGTGTTTTTGCCGGAAAAACTAATTTATTCAAATGGCCCGACTATTTGCGATAATGGTCGAAAAGATGACGAAATTTTCTTCTTTAATTACATTCGTATATAGTTAATTGGTCACTTTGCTGATGTGATGTCTAATTTGTATATTTTACAAAAGAATCTTAAGAGTATATTCGCAAATTATTATTTTGTGTAAGAAAATAATAAATTTTGACGGACTTTCAGTTGGCTGATGAACTTTTTTTATAATGTCTTTACTGCTGATGGTGGTACTTAAGTTGTTGTTTAAAAATGCATAAATTTACTGTGAGACAAGTTTTTTTTTTTTTAATTTTAATATTTATACGCAAACATTTAAGCATTTAAGGTACTTAAAGACAAGTTCAGGTTTATTTTTTAAAATTATAATAATAAAATATTAACATGTATAATATATTTATCTTTTCGATGAGTCACACAGATTTTATGTTTTGCTAAATAAAAATACAATAGAAAGAAGTATCCAAAACAAGTGACATATTATGTTTGATACACAAATATACATAGATAAATATATATATATTATAAAATGTTAATACGACTGATGGGCGGGTTTTTGTCAAATAAAATACTTAAAAATAACATACTAACTGAATAGAAAAGATGATTTAGTTTCTGATTTTGTTTTTTATAGATGAAATGAACAAGAAAACTACATAAACACCTCATTTACCTAGTTATAGAGGTACCTACAGGAAATATTCAAATTATATAGGGAAAAAATTAGAGACGTTTTCAAGGCTACGGGTTCGGTGCCAGCGAATGTAAGCAAATTTCACGAGTTCAAAAAATAATATCTAATAAACAGTTTTTCGAGAACATATTTTGACAAAAAAAAATGATGGAAATTTCCAAAAAGTTGAGTTGATTTTTAACTTCACAACGAGGTGACACTACGGACGGCGAATAAAATGAAAAGCATTTAAGTATTTCTGTTTCATTTAAATTGCCATTGTTCAGGGTTATTAGCACAAAATGCAGCGAAAGGTTAAATTAAAATCGACTAGTAGTCCAGTCAATGGAGAGTAAAATATGGCCCATCTGACAAAAGCTTGGAAGGTCTAAAAGTTTGAATGCAATTTTTTATGGGGGGTCAATTCTGAGTAAAAAACTCAGTTTGCGCGAAATTTGGTCTTGTGCAGCAGCCGCCATCTTGAATTTAGAATTTTTTCTTGCTCTTGTGTTTTCTACATTTGTGTTTTTATGAACAAAAATATGAAATACTTTTTTGTTGCAATTTGTATTATTTTCAAAGTGGTATAACAATTACATAGAAGTTTTAAGGAAAAAATGAGTAAAAATTAGACTAAATCACCTTTATTATCAACTTTTAGATTTACCAAAAAAAAATTTTGAAAACTTTTTTAAAGAAAATCTTTTATTTTTTATTTTTAACTATATCTGTAAGTCACATTGCATTTTAAATGCAACAGGTGTTGCACGACACTAGTTAGAAGGAGTAGAAAGATAGGAAAGAATTGTTTTGGTACAACGGATAGAGAGCTAGTTGATTTTTATTTTTCATTGCATAACCTCATGTGTGACGTCCAGCATAAGCTGGGAGGTATGCTGAAAAGAAGTGAGGATTGAACCTCTGCACCCTCTGAATAACAAGCAAGCACTTTTTTTTTTTTTAATTCAATTTTCATTTTTCTTTTTACTTATAACTACTTAAATGTTAGACGAAAACCTTAAAAACTAGCTTACAGAACAACTTAACTAACTTACTGGCCACGTACGGGCGCTCTAAATTATACTATAACTATATTAAAAAAAAATGCCTTTAGCTTAAATTTAAAATTCAATATAACTTAAGACTAAACAAGAAAATTCTTTAAAAACTCGTTTTCTATGATTGTTTTTTTATTTAAAAACTTAAAATTACCAAAGCAAGCACTCCATCTTTTGTACCATTGCTGCCCACAACGGTATCAATAAATGTTTTTGAAAAAAAAAGATGTATTTTTTATACTGTTCCGGCCGTCGATTGAGGTCAACCAAAGATTACAAAATATACATAATTTTTTTTTGTAAAAAGCTTATCTTTTTTGGAAATTCTAAAAGTTAGCGAGCAATTCGAAAATTAAAGTGACTAAGTCTATTTATAATTTTTTCCTTATATAATTTTTATAAAAAAGTACTTCGTAGAAGACCTTCCCAATTTTTTTCGCAGATGATTCTCCATTGACTGTACCATAATAATTTAATAACAACAAGAACAAAATCGCATGGGAAAGGCTGTCCATTTAACCTCCTTTAGGCGGGATGCGTGGAGGGGCAGTTTTTAAAAAAACTTGACAATTCTAATATTAATTTTGAAAGTTAATCAGCCATTTTCTGTTAAACGGCGGCGTTGGGGAACAATTCGTTGAATTTGATATAGAGATTTGTAGATAATACGAATTGCAACAAAAAAGTGTTTAATATTTTTTTTTTTTAAATACCTAGGTTTTTTATTTATTAAAAACGAAAAAATCTTATATTCAAAATGGCGGCTGCTGCACAAGACCAAATCAAAAGACCAGATTTTTACTCAAAATCAACCTCCAAAACTGCATTAAAACTTGAAAAGGAAGACCTTCCAATTTTTTTCGCAGATGATTCTCCATTGACTGTACTATAATATATAATAAATAATAGTATATATATAAATAATAGCTGAATAACAACAAGAACAAAATCGCATGGGAGAGGCTGTCCATCTAACCTCCTTTAGGCGGGATGCGTGGAGGGGCAGTTTTCTAAAAAACTTGACAATGAAAACAAAATCATCTAGAGCCTATCTACGATAATATTATATATTTTTTATTATAAAGTTGACATTCTTTGATTTTATGTTTTATTCAAACGATAAAACAGAATATTTTTTGAGAAATCAAATTTCAAAATCAAATTTTTTTTTCTAATTTTAATTTTGAAAGTTAATCAGCCATTTGCTGTTAAACGGCGGCGGTAGGGGAACAATTCGTTGAATTTTATATAGAGATTTATAGATAATACGAATTGCAACAAAAAAGTATTTAATATTTTTTTTTTAAATAGCTACCTAGGTTTTTTATTTATTAAAAACGAAAAAATCTTATATTCAAAATGGCACCTGCTGCACAAGACCGAATTTCCCGCAATCTCAGTTTCATACTCAGAATCACCCCCTATAAAACTGCATTCAAATTTGAATCCTGCCAAACGTCCTGTCAGTTCGAAAATCCTTTTGATCACAATAAAAATGTATTCAAACCCCAATGATATTCAAACCCCATTTTGTTGTTTGATGGTCGTTCTCTTTGTTATACAGGGTGATTGGTATAAGGTGCACCAAAAAGCTTGAGCGTGTAGGTGGGGTTAAGACAAGAAAAAATCGTATGGGAGGGGGGTCTATTTCCCCCCGTTTAGGCGGAAGGGGCAATTTTCTAAAACATTGCCTTAAATCAGAAAAAAAATTATTTAAAAACAACATTGAATGATACAAAGCTTTGTTATATTTTTTTGGAAAGCCAGAAAACTACTCTTTTATTTTATTTTTAAATTTTTTAAGTTGTTTAAGTGAACAGTTTTAAAAAAATTAATTTTCAAACTCAAAATTTTGAAAAAAAACTAAAAAATAAAAAAAAATAAAAGTAAAACTAGTAAGTAAAGTAAAAAGATAGTTCGTTTTTTTTATTATTTGATTAAAATCGGATGGTATGTAATAAAAAATAAAAAAGGGATAATTCCCTATTAATTAGGGCAGGTCAAATTTGGGAAAACCAAAAAAAAAGTGTTTTTCTTGGAAAAAAATACTTCGTTTTTCTTAATTTCTCAAAAACTAAGATACATTTTGGCATCTGGTTTTCTGTTTTTGACTAAAAATTAATAAGATTATTGAATTTTGAAAAAAAATAATAGTTAATTACATAAAATTCTTAAAAAAATTAGTTTAAAAAGTTTTTTTTTTATTTTTTTTTTTCAAAATTTTGAGTTTGAAAATTAATTTTTTTAAAACTGTTCACTTAAACAACTTAATTTAAAAATAAAATAAAATAATAGTTTTCTGGCTTTCCAAAAAGATATAACAAGGCTTTGTTTCGTTCACCGTTGTTTTTTAAATAATTTTTTTCTGATTTAAGTCAACTTTTTAGAAAATTGCCCCTCCCACCTAAATGGGGGGAAATAGACCCCCTCCCATACGATTTTTTTCTTGTCTTATCCCCACCTACACGCTTAAGCTTTTTGGTGCATCTTATACCAATCACCCTGTATACATACTTACTACGTTCATATTTATAAAAATATAGTTTTCAATAAACTCTGTTATTCTGTCGTCAATAGCTTTACTTTATTGCAATTAGTCATACATGTTAAGCATATACCTACCAGTTTGTTTTCTTTAAATAAAATAGAAATTAATTGATTTAATTTATTGCCATAATCTATTAAATATTTTCGTGTGTATTTAAATCGAAACTGGAATATTTTACCTCGAGATTGTTTTTATTATTTTACATATACCATGACACGTTATGTTTTGAGATAGATTTTATTTTACATAATTATAAAAAAAAAAGAAAATAGAGAAATCATCTCATCCATACATTGGTGCTGAAAAATATTAAAAAAAGAAAAACAAAAGTGATTTAGTACACACAGTCTGAGAATGTAAAACAATGCCATATGTTATTTTTAATTGACATGTTGGTAGATTGTAGAAGGTACATCATATTTACATAGCACACTTGCTAATACTATTTTCTGTTAGGCACACGTTCCATTAACACGAATTTCTTACTACTTACAAGAATGTATTCATCAGGGCCGGAGTAAGCATTGTTCGAACGTTCACAATTCTATATGGGGCGTCAATTTTTACAAAAACAGATATCCATAATTCTTTATACCTTTTTCTAATGGCGGAGGTCCTTATGTACGGATGTTAGAAGGAGGTGTTAGAGATTGTATTGGTCACAAGTCAAACAAGCTTCTATAAATGGTTTTTGGATGGAAGTTCCTTATGTAATATTGTATAGTTTTAATACGTTTAATAACGAAGTCATTTTGAGCATTATTTTACCACATGATCCTTGTTGAAGTCAATAATGTGAAAGGATGGCTTTAGAATGCAGTTATTCCTTCAGTGTTTACATACGGTTCACAGTTAGATAGATAAATGCAATCAAAATCTGAGATGAAAATCGAATAAGAAGTATAAAGATCCGTTAAAGCCTTTACGTCAAAAATACCACCGCAAATAAAATTACAGTACCACCAACTCAGCTGGTACCTACCTAATGTCATACTAAGAAGATCTCCATTCAAAAGGCAGTTGGAATCAGACATGTTAAAATTCTTAACCAGGAGGCTTTCCGACAATTTCTGTGGCCAAACCCACTTACCCCACAGATCTTTTGTGAGGGTAGAAAGAGAAAATGCATTCGGGCGCAGAACTTACGAACCCGTCCCTATTAATAGCCTTAACAGTCGTGGTGGAATTATAAAAATGCTTCAAACGACATGTAACTATGGTTATAATTTCAAGGTTTACCTGTATGTGAATATTGTAAAACACTTTTTTCTACCATTCGGCTTTTCTTTAGCATAATATGGAGTTGGTTACTGGCACATAAAACAGTCACACCTTCAGCCGACACCGCCGCGCCTACCACAAGCCAATTAATTATTCACAGAGATGGAAAGTATCCATATACTTGCTGCTGTGCCAAACTTGTTGCTTTCTCCCTCACCTGTTCAACATTTTCACTTTTAATTGCCAACTGGCTTGTAATATTATTTTATATTACAAATATAAATAATGTATAGGAATGTCTAAATGCGCTAAATTCCATACTCAAACCACCTTGCACAAAATTTAATCCTACATAAATATTATACTATAACAGCTTAAAGTATCTGAAAACAGAAAGATACAAAATAAATCACTAAAAAACCAGTTGACCACCGCATCGTATTTGGTAGATTAAAGAATTTATAAATAACGATGAAGACATCAGTAAACTATCGTGTATCATGATCAATAAAATAAAAAAAAGACATTCTTAAACTTGTCCTTCACCTTTATTAATGTTCTTATAGATGAAGTAATCAAATTATTATTATTATGAAGATACAATAATATTTTTTTTACTTGTGTGGTTTTATTGTTTTGATACAAAAAAAAAACAAATAATGATAAAAAAGTCATAAAACCCATTAAGATGTTCATCTGTGTCCACAATGTCAATATACGCGAGTATAAGTATGTTCTTCTCAGAGTTTGCGTGTTTTTTTTTTTTTGCCGTGGAAATAAGTAACAACAAGAAAAAAAAAATTGTAGTTATCTTTTTGCTTGTTTTGTATTGAGGTTAGAAGGTAATTGTAAATTGTTTCTTTCACTGTTAAGAATTGTGGGGAAAGGTATATTAGCGAGTAAAAATAACTGAAAGCGACGATGCGCATTGAAGATGATGGCAAACTAGACAATTGCAACACGATGGGAATTTAAAAGAACTTGAAGAAAAGAAATTGTAAGGTTTATGGGGGCAATCAGAGGTTAGCATTTTGTGGAGCAAAATTTCAAAATAAAATCTTTTATTAATGATGATAATATTCGTATGTTAGATATTAATTTTGCTGTCCCCGGTCCTATAGTTTGGTCGCAAAAGGGTGCAGGTGCCTTATAAGTCATTTTCTTTATAGTTTTTTGCTTAAAAATCGAAAAATATTGAATACAGAATTTTCCAATTTTATGATTGCATATGGTTCGTTAGTCTTTTAGGAGTAGGTACCTACCTATGAAAAAAAAAAAATGTCCGAATCGTGTGAGGTTTGCTTTAGCCACCATATTGAAAAACGCGTTTTCTCATATAACTTTTGGCTTTTCGATAGAAAATATAATATTCTTTTTTTCGTGCTTACAATTGTTGTTTGCAGATATATAACACTTTAAGAGTTACAGCGTATAACAGTTTAGTTTTTATTCCAATTTTGAAAATTACATTTAGCGGCCATATTATTCAGTAGTTTAAAACTTTAATCCATCAGATTTAAACTATTTATTATTTTCGTTTATTCCCATATAAAATTCAACTTTTCTAATTGCTGCTTCTGGTATAATTCTTGTGAATAATTTATATCTTTATTTAATCTTACATCTGAATTAAACAAGTAAATAATATGACCTTCAAAAAAAAAGTTGTAGGCGTGACAAAAAGAAAATCATATTTTCCATCGAATTACCTACTCAGAATAATTTTTTTTGTCCGATAAGCCATTGTTGAGTTATTTAAGAAAACGCGTTTTCTAATATGTGGGCTAACGCCAGTAGGTATATAGATCCAGACGAGCCACCGGATGAGCACTCGATGACCACAGTTGTTTCTTGGACAGTCGCTAAAAACAAAAAAATAAAATAACTGACGCTAACATGACGGACATTACAGTAACTGACGTTAACATGTTGGAAGATGACTGATGCTTTGCCTCCAAGCAGGTTTCAATTTTTTTAACATCGGTATAGCAATAGCGCAGTTCATTCTTTGTACTTAAATAAATTGTCAATAGTAACGAAACAAAGACACATAATGATGGTGAAGACAAAGCGATGTACACGAAAACCATTGAAGATAAATAGAACGAGATTCTTCAACCTTCATCCCTAGAAACGAAGTTTGCAGAAAATCCGTGAAACCGTTTAGGCTGTAGCTCGGTGAACAGACAACCGCACATACGCATACCCGCACATACGGACATACGGAAGACCGAAAACCCAAAAGACCGAAAACCCAAAAGGCCGAAAATCCAAAAGACCGAAAATCCAAAAGACCGAAAGGCCAAAGACCGAAATTATGATTGAATTTTTTTTTTTCAAAATTTTAATTTTTTTTAAATAGGTAATTTCATTGAACAAAAAACAAAATATTTTTTTAAATTATTAACAAAATTCTCTCTCACCTCAATTCAGAAAAAAATGTTGTTATAAATACCAAAATAATAGTCCTACTTTAATTCCCGGTAAGATTACACAATCTTAACAGTTAGGGGCATAAGTTGGCCATCTAGGTACTGTTGAATTTGGAAACTTTGGAATCAGGCGTCCGCCAGACGACATACCCTAAGCGGAGCAACGAAGTTGCGTGAGCGGGACTGACTACAGAAATTGAGTTAAAATCCCTTGAACCCGCGAAGCGGGCCACCCAGGTGCTGATAAAGTAAGAGACCTTATCCACCCTCAAAAGGTATATATATGAAAAAGAAAGTAAAAAAAAACACAAATGCCCGAAAAAGTTCTTCCGAAATCCCGAAAAATTATTTAAAATAAAAAATTTGCGCAAATTTTTATATAATTTTATAAAATTTTTAAATAATTCTTCGTTATTTCGGGAAAACTTTTTCGGTCTTTTGGATTTTCGGTATTTTAGGTTTTCGGTCTTTTGGGTTTTCGGTTTTTGAGTTTTCGGTCTTTTGGCTCATCACGGAGAGGAGGGGACTTATAATTATTGTTTGTCGAATCCGAACGACAAAGGTGAGGCATTGATACTATTGGAGGATTTGTCACTTCCTCGCAAGAGGCAGCGCCCTTGAAAAAACATTAGATTTGCTCAGGGCTCGAACCCAGAACATCGGTGTGATAAAGCCCGACAAACCAACCACTACGCCAAGGGGCACTACATAAATTACATACCACTATCTAGACCATGGCAAAAGGAAAATCAGCAAGTTAGATCATACGTGTCAATAAATGCATGAAGTAGCAAGTATCAGTCTTCAAAGAGTCAAAGACAAAATGAGTAAATATGACTCACTTTCCACTCTATAAATCAAGATAACACTATATCCTGAAAATTACCTAATCCCAAATAATTTCAAATGAAGGCGAGATAGCGCGGGCGTAGAACGAGACTAAAACTGTTGTACCTCAAGATATAAAGCAACTTAAATCGCGCGCGATTCATCTCACACCTAGAAATTTTACTGAAATGCCAATTTTTCGAAAAAGATAGATTAGGTTAGAAAATGAATCTCAGAACAGAGTTGGACAAGCTGAAATATTATCTGAAAAAGACCATCAATCATAAACCATACAGCGTTATGCTGTAGGAATAGACAGGCAAGATTTGCGGAATATATTTACCTATACTACCGGGTAAATAAATAATTTAACTATATTTTAACAAATATTACATTCTTCATATTCACACATTTTGCGTACAATGAATCTACAAAAATATAAGTTCACCTAATCACAAAACTACAAATACGTTCCCATCAAAGCTAGATTTTGAATTCATTAATATTCTTATCAAAAGAATGACTCAATAAGAAATAAATACATGCATTTTATTTACCCAGCAGACCGTAGACTGTTATATGATTAACCATTATTCACTTTAATACCAGTCCGCCTTGATACCGGTCCTTGCTGCCTTCCTCAATATTATACAAACAAGCTGTATCTGCTCCAGTATACCTTCTCTTCTTATCCTTCAATGAATGCAAAATTTTATATGTATGTGTCATTAATATCAATATCCTTCCACGATTTGAAAAAAAAACCACACGCACGTATATCAACAATCTAATGTCCTTCCATCTATCTTAAGTGCCTTCACTGTTATTTTTTATTTGAATTTATTAAGTGGGAACACTTTTCAAAGTCCCTGTGAATGATTATATAGAGAAGAACTGCAGTTAGCTTACGAATATGCCATTTATAGTGACCAATAGTAAAATATTATTATTCTTACTATCAACTAAGAGGTGCATAGACCATACTCGTAGATACAGATACAAGTCTGGATGCTGATGGCAGAACTAGTTTGGCAGCATGTTCTGGTAAAGACAGCAAAACAGTAACAACAACAAGCAGATAAATCATGTGTAACTAGTTATTCTTAGATAGATATATACAGACAGAAATATATAAATGGCCGGCTATATTGGTTTCGAATTTTTCTTATTTCACTCTTTATCATTTTCCTCCTCTAAAGTATCTTTCGAGGCGAGTTTTCCAAATCTTAGCCTAACTCACCACAAATTGAGGTAGTCTTCTTCTGCCATCTTGAGTACGAAGTGGCCATAGACTTTCTTTTATGCAAAGAAAAAGTAAAATATACAGACGATGTTTGTGCACCTCATATATGCTATTGGAGAGCGGCATACATATTGAGACTCACTCGAAGATTGGATGCGATAGTGGGTTATGTACGCTATATATGTAAGGCTCAATGGTTCGATCAATATAGCCAGATGAAGAGCTGAAGAGTGCTGAGAATCTTGAATCCGCTGTGGTATAATGATAGTTTGCGAAGAAGCAGGTTTGTAGTGCGTTGGCTAGATGAGAAATGGGCAAAGTCTTACCAACAATTTTTTCTAATGGAGGTTTGACATGCACATTTTTATCATAAAGACGGAATCATTACAAAGATAAAGGTTTTAATTTAAGTTGAATCCCTAGGTTGTCTGAAAAAATGTGTATTTTAGTGACATATAGCTTCATAGTTGAAAAGAATTCAGCTAAATCCATCAGTTCTGGAATAATAATCAAGGCATACAAATGGATTCGTGGAGAGTATATCTGTCACCAGATGTTGGCTCTCATGATGAAAAAGTCGTACCACATAGAATTTGTTATAATTTCAGTCAACATTTTATGTCTTCTTCTTTTCTGACAATGTTCATGACATCTGACCACAATTCTCACTCATCACAGCTTCAGGCTTAGATGATGGCAAATATATATGCTGACGACTCCGTCAAATATTCGACGTCTCCATAACCAGAAATTGTAGCTTGCAGGGCCAAAAGACCACACAAAACTTAATTCTTTTGCTTCTGGCCATCTCAAACAAAAATGAGATCAAAACATTAACATCAGGACACGAGGTACAACCGTTATTTCTACCAAGTACATCACAAAATATCTGGGAGTTAACATTATACAAACAGAATGGAGGTCAACAGACATGCTGATGAGATACTAAAAGACTGCTTCACCTTCTGTTCAGGAACTTGAATGAACTCAGCAAAAAGTTTCTTATAAAGGCACAGCTGGCTTGAGACCCGTACTAATGTATGCCTGTTCCGTTTGTTTCAACATAATAGATCTGCAATATAGTGATAGGCATTTTGTTCAAAGCTTTCAGAGCGAATTGTGTATTTCTTTATTCAGTTAAGAGAGGCTTCGGATTATGAATCTATAACAAGAAGACACCCCACACTTCCTCTGTCACTGTCCAGGACTCTGTCGCCCTGGAAAAGAATACCTGATGGAAAAATACTTTCTCCAGGAACTAGACCAAGTATCAAGCATTTCAGGATCAGACTTAATGAAATTCATAAATGCCTCTCCCTCTGGATGGCTGAATAATTAATTTACGTTTCATTGCCCAGCATGAGAGCGTATCACAACGAATCTGCATTGATCTAAGTGTGGCGGATACACGATCAACCACCAGCCTATTAACCTAACCTATGATTAGTTCAGGTGTTCAGGATAAATGAACTAAGCGGCAATCATTCCGAGAGAAAGCTGAATACAGCGCAATCAATGTGAATTTGACAGAATGAATATGAAACAAAGGGCACGACTGGGTCACACAAACTTGGTTCTTGTGGCAAGTTACCGTCGAAATTTCGTTGACCGATTTTTTTTTTGTTAAGAACTTTGTTTTTAATTTTTTTTTTAAATGTCAGATGTCAACAGTGGATAAATTTATACTTCTTGTGGCGTTGAGCTCGCATTTATAAGGCATTAGCCGGGCAATATTTGATCCACAGCTAAAAAGCTTTATTAATGTTACGATATCGAAAAAGTTATTTGGAATTAATCTTCCCAAGTGAAGCACTGTGTACAAAAAGTGTACCTATACATAGTGAATAAATGCATGGTTCACAGTTAATTAGGGATTTAAAATCATTCTTTAGTAAAAACATTGCTCTTTTTTTTTAAACTAAATTATATTTATTATTTGAAGATAAGCAAAAGAAACAAAACCGAAAATTAAAACTATTCAATTATTAATGAAAAATAAATTTAAAAAAAAATTAAAGTTCTTGCCAGTTTATTATTTTTGATTTTACAAACATCTAAATTAGTTTTAAGTTATTTTATCAAAGTGAATAAATGGATAAAAAATATTAAGTTGTTTATACTTAAGAATAAATAGTAGTCATATAAAGTTACAGAATTCGCGTTTTTAATAGGATCAAAAACAAAAATTTAAAATTAATATAATATAAATATTGCAATTTTTTCCTTGCGGTATTATTAAAATTTGGCAGTGCTCAGTGGAGCCGTTCAAAAGATAGGGGATGTAAAAAAAACAACAGTTCTATGGCAAGTACCGTTAATAAGCTTTTTATCTAAAAAAAATCCAAGGAAAGACACATTTTGGAAACAAATCACTCATATATGAAATTTAATCGAAATATTTTGTATTTATTTTTCCCAAAGAAATTAAATTGTCGGTAACGTTAAAAAATTTATAAAAACTTCTGTTTACGATAAGTTACTTTATAGTACCAAATAATCGCAAGTAAAAATATTGCATTTTATAATGCAAAACTTTGTAAAAATTCAATTAAAAAAAATATTTTGCATTCCAAAATTTTGACTTTGAATATTTATTTCTCAAAAATCGTGCATTTAAACAACTTAATTGAAATATTCAACTAACTAAGGCAAGTTATGCAATCAGCAGAAAGAAAATTTTGAGATAACAATATGACATTACGTTGAAAGCGAAGTCGAAAAAAGTGGGTCTGTAAATTCTGTCTGTCTGTATGTCAGTCTGTGTGTATGAGAACCCACAGCCTTAGCGGCTAATTCCATTTGCTTCAAAATTGGCATGTCCGGTTTGTAGACCGCATTCCTAAGATAATAAGAGAAGAAATTGAAATTTTTTTTTAGGTCAAAAAATAACGGTACCGCCATATAAAAATTTTGGAAAAGCTTATTTTTCTCAAACACGGCTCAACTGATTTTCTTCAAAAAAATTAGATGTTTCTTTTTCTGATTGGCTTTCGTTCAATTGCAAAAAAAAAAAATTGGCAAGCTTATTAACGGTATCTCTCATAGAACCGTTATTTTTTTCTTGAGCTATCTCATGAACGGGTTGATCGATTTCAACCAAACATTTTTTTTTTGAAAGATCTAGATGAACTTTAATACACAAATTTAGCAAAAGTCACCTATTAGTTTTAATATTATTTATTTATTTTTATTTATTGTTTTGTTAATTTAATATTTGGAAAACGCCTTTATTTTTGTTTTGTTCATAAAATACAAACTATTTAGCACTTAAAAGTTCCGTACGTTAAATTCCTAGAAAAAAACTTTTTTATAAAAATTATTAGGTGAACATTTATTTAAAAACCGCTCTAATGAATTAGGAATTTTTTTTGGTAATTTTTGGCATATTTTCTTTTTAAATACAACAGATTTACAATGGATTGAGAGTTAGTTGATTTGTATTTAAGGCATAACCCCATGGGTGATATCCAGAGTTGAAACTGAAAAGAAAAACAAAATGCACGACTGGGTCGCACGAGCTTGCTCTTGTAAAATACTATGGTATTAAGAAAATTTATGTGGCAATGACCTAAAAGTGACATCATGTTGTATCGTAGCTCTCATTAAAACGTTATATAGCGGCTAACCGTTTATAGGCTGTAGCTCGAATTTGTTTAAAATTTTTACATTTTTACTTCTTGAAGGGAATTCGATGTTCTTCAATTTTTTGATTCACAATAATTTATTGAAAAAAACGAGTAGAAAAACAAGTTTGGTAAAAAAATTAATTTTTTGAAAAATTTAACATTTACCTTTTGAAACAGTTATTTTTTAAATAATGTGCAATGTAGGAAATTTAATCGGATTCATTTTCAATAAATAATTTTTGTTCAACGAGGTAAGTATTGTATATTATAAATATGAGCAAACGTGGAAGGCCTCTTTAATTTACTTCAATAATTATTTACAAAAACTCAATTTAAAAAGAAAAAAATAACAAACTTAATAAAGGAAGTCAATTATAAGTATACGTATAAAGAAAGACGAAGTATGGAAGTATAGGTTCTGTTCATTCTAGACCAAGCAATTATTAATTAAATTAAACTCTGTTTATGTCTTAAATATTTCTTTGAGAACATAATCTTTACAGTGTATAACTGAAAATTTCTGTTGCCAGACTTTCTTACAAATTACTTGCACTTATTGTACATCTAATTAAAACAAGTTAAATAAAAATACATAAGATCTCATTTATTTGCTTATTCATAAAGCATTTAACTAAAAGAATTTCAAAAGATCAAGTTGCGTTATTTTCACTGTCTTCCAGATACTTTTCTATGTATGTTATTTCAATTAGTTAATTTATTCTTTAAAAAAAACTAACTTCTTTAATACACTATCGTCAATAATTATTCAACTTTTTTTTTCTAACTTTGAATGTTATGATAATGAAATAAATTTTACAAAACACACCCCACTTTTAACACTATCACTTCTTGAGTTGAATAAACGGAAGCAAAAACCAAAACCGTTATTCTTCATATTCAAAAATTAAAAAAAAAAAAAAATTCCCACCAAAGACCAACGTTAATCAAGCTCTAAAAAGTCTTTTAAGTATTTTCATCCTCTTTGAATTAATTTTAGAGAGAAATCTAGCGAGAATCTTTTCAAAGTTTAAAGTGCTAAACTTATAGGCTGATGAGAAAAGATTAATAATTTTTAACGACTTTCTAACTCTTTTGTGATATATTTGTTTCTCTTTTGGTCTTTCCGGCATAGATGATATATGATGATGATATAGGAAGATAGTTAGAAGAATTAATTAACTAATTTATAATCAAAATAATTAAAAGAAAATTATACTTTAACACGTAATGATTTAATTGCTTTCACTTCATTAGTATAATTGTCATTGTTGCAAATGCATATTAGTTCTTGAAACATATGTTTAGTATCAATTAAAAAATAAATCATAATACATTGTCTGCATATACTTACCAAGGTGTTTTTTTTTGTATAATCCAAAGACGGTAGAGAAGATGTGATGAAACCCACAAAGTATCCCTTTAATTGGAATGTGTTGTTGTTTTTTTTTTAGCAATTCCCCCTTTTTTGTTTTTATTATATTTTTTAAAAGAACCACAAGCAATGGTCGAGTTATAAATACACAAATACAATAGAATATATTCACACACACTTGAATAAGAATTCAAAATATTAGAATATTTCTTTAACCGCAAAAGAAAAACCAAAACACACTTAAGATGGCAGCAAAGAAGAATATACAATGATTTCTCTCTTTCTCTTTGCACAAGTTTAAATACTACGTTGGCAAATAATTGCTGTGGCTATTAATAGGGTTACCTCTGAATGAACTGATTCCTTCAACAGTGTCAATATAAATTGTTACGATTAAATAATTATTATTCTAGTTAATATACACATGCAACACTGCACTACTTTTTTTTTTTAATTTTCGTCAATGACATAAAATAAGTTTGATTATTTTCAATTGTGAAAATTTGTGGGTTTTTTTTTAAGAGCAACTTTCAAATGGAACAAACTCCAATCTAATGGCATGTATTCTTAAGGTGAAACACGAAGATTGTTTGTAGTCCAACGGTAAGGAGAAAACGAAATTCAAAATTAAAAAAAAAAACAATCGGTAGAAAATACAAAATAAAAAAAGAAAACACAACCGCAGCAGTCGACAATTGAAATTATACTAAAAACGAAAGAGTTGAGGTACGAACTTTGTACGATTAATATCAAGAATATCTCGCACAACGACGACGACGACGATGGTTATATGGTGATGAAGTTTGTAGACAACATTGGTGGTGGGTGCTCTCAGTATTGCAACTAAGGTAAGCAAAGTCAGGCTGGCTGGCTAAAGTTACACCTCGGCTACCTTTGGCATTTTGCTGATGGTGACTTTGGCGATTGGTGTATTTGTGCCATTAGATGGAAGATAGCGCAAGAAGTGTGCTTTTTTTTTAGGGTTGGTGTTTTTTTTTATTGCAGTACCTGCTTTTGTGTGCGCAGGTGAGGTACTTTATGTTTTAGTTCGACTTTATTTTTTGAGAAATATTTAAATGGTTCGATTGAAAAATAAAATCGAAAACGTTTTTGCGTTTGATTTAAGTGGTAGTCAAAATATTCTGAAGACAGTTTTTTCTATACTGTTGTTTCACATTTTGGAACCAATCAATGAAAGAAAGAGATACAAGTATTTAGAAATCATGGACGAATTTACTTTGTTAGTAATATAAGGAAAAATATGATAACTAAACACTTACAAATCGTGGTAGTTGTTTATTTTTATAAAATAGCATTTGGCAACATTGACAAAAAATGTCTTAAAGGTAGAATAAGTAAAAATCAAGTCGTCTTCTGTCTCTAGTTTATCATTTTCATTAACCCCCGAAAAAAGTTTCCCATAACTATAAACCACACAACAGTTGAGGACAATTTATCGCCGAAGGCGTTAAAGAGGGTGACATAGTTAATTTTCTGACGATAAAATAAACAAACTCAACAGTGAATAAAACCGTAAAAACTAAAGGCAAACCGGAATAACCTAAACTATTTTGATTGGACTTAATATCTCTTTTTGTACGATCAAAAATGAAGACAAAAAACTCTGATATATGTTCTAAAAATGTTAAAACTGTTTGGAAACTATAACAAATATTCGAAATTTCACAGACCTCAACGCTGGTCTCCAGTTGACATACCTGTGGTCAGCCCGCAAGAAAAAGTCAATTTGCTGTCAATTCAGTGTTTTGAAATGCTTGTTCTCAAGATCTTTAAAGCATTACTATTCCATGAAAATAATCTTCTTTGGCACTCTTCATGTGTAAAAAAAAGATCTTGAAATTTGTAATTTTCACACCCATTTATATTTGTTGGGCATTTGATAGAGTTTCTTCTTCGTTGAACCTTTCAATTAGATTTTTCGCTAGTGCTAGTTCGCTAGTTTTTGCCTCCGATTCTTTTCCTCATCTTTTTTAACGAGATAATTTCTTAATCTACGAATCCAATCATTGTTTCGATGATAACAGTACCCTCATTTTCATGGTTTTCAGACTCAATTTCCTCATCTTCTGATTTGGAACTGCAACCAAAAAGGATGAAAATTTCCTAAAAATCACTGCAAGTAGAATTAGATGCTTTAAAAACTCAAAGCTGTTAGCTTAGAATAAAATAAAATCTTTCTCTTTAATCTGACATCTGCAGCACTTATTAGCATTTCACAAGTTCTGAAAAAACAAAAATTAAAATACTATAAAAATAAATTAATTTTGATATATTTTTCAAATATGTATCTACTTCTACTTCGAAATAAAAATCGAAATTGAGAAGTAAGTGTTTGGTATTTATTGCAAAAGCTAACAAAGGTTCGGAAACCAACTAACGTATATTATTTGTTTTTTGTTTAGTGACATCTGTTGGAGAGAATCTTAACGAAATAATTTTAACGAGAAAAGCTATTTTCACTCATTTTTCGATTTCGAAAGCAAAAACAACAACCATTATGAGAATTTTCTTGCAGTATTCAAGAACTTTCCGGTAGTTCATGATTCCACCTAATTATGGGTCGTGAATGTAGTGTATGCACGAACCATAATTCGGATAGTGAGTACAGTGATGTTATAACTTTTCAATTTCGTTAAAGAAATGTAAAATAATATTATTTTATAACTTATTTTCATATAATAAAAAATAAGTGAAAAAAATTATTACAGATAGAGAATACCTGGTTATTATTATTGCAATAATTCCCTGTAACCAAAAACACTCAAACCAAACTGAACTAAATTCTTCTGCATACATTTGTATTTGTTTTTCTTTATTTTCTTTGACTTTTAACACAATAATAATTGCTACAAGAGTAAACAAAAAACAATTCGATATTAATGACATCCTATGAGCAAAACTTAAAACTTACACATGATTTATCTATGTGTATAAACTCAATGCTACTGTGCAAATATACATTTCCACTATTAGATAACATTTTATCCCGGCACAGATTCATTTAAAAACCAGTGACATTTAGATAATTTGTTCAATGGCTTACGATTTCGATTGATTATCCGCATAAATAATTTTCACAAGAGGTTTTACAACTTCAAAACACAACAACATTTCGTTCAGAAATTTTATATCTATTAACTATAAAATGCTTTTATTTAACAAAAATCACTAATAATCTTAAATATTCCGTCGAAATAATGAATTAAAGGGATTTTATTTGGTGAAAAATTAACAAAAATGAAAAATATTTACAATATTTATTGACAAATTCATGGTTGACATCTAAAATGACATTTGAAATGAAAGCGTTCAGTCTTAAAAAGGTTTGTGATAAGTAATTGGCGAGAGATTTACAAGAGATTAATTTTTAATCATGAAGATTTAGGATTTAAATTTGTATAGTAAATCTAGTAATCTAGTGATTTAAAAAGGGGTTATGGATAAATCTGCTCAAATCAAGATTAAGTGCTTGGTGGAAACATACATAGTTTAAGATGAGAACGTCATTTCTCTGTTTGCTAACAAAAAATTACGTATTTACATTCATTGACCAATTATTCAAGAACGTGTCGAGAATTATTCAAGAACGTGTCGAGAATGTGTAGGCAGGTAAAACGTTTGGGGGTATAGTCAATCTCGGGCGCTCCGGAATAATCGGCCCAATTCTTGTTCTTCTCTTTTGCCTTATTTGTTATTTTTTGTATTTGCTTTAATTTTGTTAATCTTTATTTAAGAATAAAATAAAAGAGAAGGTTTCTGACTTTAGAAAAAGGTTTAGCATTGTAAGTGTTAACGTCGATTTGTAATATTATATTTTCTGTTAAAAAGTAACGAACAAGCAAGATCGATGGAGACTTTTGACATTGCATTTGTAATAACGTAATTTAATTGATTGAATGTTCATATTAGTATAAAATGTTTATCATTATTAATTTTATTTCTGTTTTGTAACGAAGTGACATCTTTTTCTACCTACCGAACCATACAAGGTGACGATGATGTGACTGAAATCACCACCGATTTCTAATAAAGAAAACAACTTAAACACTTGCCGCCCCCGATTCACACCTCACTCCATCCGTTGGACCATAATAGTGCAGCAGTATATAATATTCATACATAATTCTAGTTTATATTCTTATGATTCACAATCTAGCTACATAGAAAACACGAAGAGAAAATATTTATATGCAATTTTGATGTTCACTTTTATAATTCACACTCTCTTTTAGCAGAAATTTTCCGTAAGTAGAGGTATAATTTGCACCAAAAGTCAGATTTTATCTCTCTACCTTCGGCAGTTTGCTTGTGGAAAGGAATAGAATCTCAACCAGAGCTGCTGGGAAAAGCAGTGAAAAACCTTATAATTTTTGAAGCAAAAGATTTTTGTTAGCTTTTCTACTTCGCTGTTCGGCGAAGTGGATTGCGGACCGGTATTAAGTCACCCCTTTATTGTCGTGGAAATACCACAGACCACTTTATTATCGTGTCCTGTTTTTCGAAACATCACAGACCTAGCTTTAAGTATCACCGTTTATTGTCGTGGATTGTTTCTCGAAACATTATAGACCTAGATTTAAGAATTGGCGTGTACATTATATGAAATTCCTTGTTAACTTATTGTAAATATTAAATATATTGTTAATTATTAAGATTCATATGTGAAATACATTGTTATCCTTGATCTTTAAAATAATAAATAATTTGAATACTCAATAAATTGAAGTTCCAATCTTCATTAATCCTGAGTTTTCGCTTTCTTTGGGAACGACTGGACATACGACGAGCCTACCTCAGCCTCGATATAAAAAACCATCACACTGTGTTATAATCTTAGCCTGGCCACGAGTCACCAAAAACGTAGCGTGAAATAATGTTTTTAAGTTTTGTTTGGTAGTTGTACTTTGAGTTGTATTACTTACAAAAAATCTCGTCAATAATAATTTGGAATAAAACACTTTAACAAGAACGTTATAAATAAAGTTCACGACTGGGTCGCACGAACTTGCTCTTGTGGTGCACGATTGGGTCGCATGAACTTTTTCTTGTAGCAAGTTACGACCTTAATAAAAATAAATTTAATAAAAATAAATTTAAGTTTTTGTTTTCGAACTATCGGTTTTAAAAAAAAAAATAAAAACTTTCAAAAATAATTTTTTTTCGAATTCTTTTTTGCATATTATTTTGGCTTAGCAGTTGTTTGATAATATCAAATTTCTTCAAAATCGGTGCAGCCGTTCAAAAGTTAGTCAGTGTAATAAAAAACTGTTCTATGGCAGGTACCGTTAATAAGCTGATTCCGAAAAAAAAATTTCCTATGAAAAACATCACCTTGAGCAACAAATGACTCGTATAAAATTTTATCAAAATTGATCTTAATTTTTTCAAAAAAATTAGAATTTTCGGTTTTTTGAGAAATTTTTTTTTCCAAAAATTACTTTTTTAAATTTTTTTTTGCAGCATTATTTTGGCTTAGCAATTGTTTGACAATATCAATTTTTTTTTAAATCGGTGCAGCCGTTCAATAGATAGTCGGAGTAACAAAAAACGGTCCTGTGGCAGGTACCGTTAAAAAGCTGATTCTGAAAAAAAATTTCAGACAAAAGAAATCACCATTGGTAACAAATGATTCATGTAAAATTTTATCGAAATTGATGGTATTTTTTCGAGAAAATTGGAATTATCGGTTTTTGCCAAAAAAAAAAATTTCAAAAATTCCTTTTTTTCAAATTTGTTTTTGCAATTTTATTTCAGTAGTTTTCGAATATTAAATTTCCAGACAGACAGACATACAGAATTGATGAACCAACTTTTTTCGTCTTGATTGTTATCTCAAAAATTTTTTTTACGAATGCATAACTTGTCTTATAGTACCTATATAGCAAGTACAAAGGATCAACTACTTTACTTAAATTCACGATTGAAAGTTCACATTATCACATTAGCTTTTTGGTAAAAAAGTTATGTAAGCTGAGCTAGAAAAATCTTTAAATTGTGTAATGACAAGGTGCTTTTTGCATTTGACGAGCCCACAAACTAGCACCCCGGCAAAACGCAATTTTTCTTGGACTATAACCCGCTTATCGCACTTAATTTTGAACAATAATTCAGAAAATTCCACTAAAAATAAAATGGTGCTAAGTTTTCTGCTTGGTTGAATATTTTTCAATAAATTTTCATATTAGTAGGTATACCTATAGAATTTGTATTATTATTAATTTTATTTCTTTGTTGTAATTTAAGACCTGTATCGAAATTCAGCTGTTTTTTTTACATAATGTCGTTAAATACTTAAAATGAAAAAATAAAACAATAACTAAATTATTGTTTTAGTTTGGTGATGTATGAGTGAAAGATTTTCACAAAAACAAAGCTTAGTGGCCTTAACATCATTGAATGCGTTTCGCATAAGTTAAATGCTTGAAAAAATAATATTAAAAAAAATTGATTTTTATAATTTAACACAATTTTTTTTCGCAGTCTTACAGTCAAGGTTGTGTTTGAAGTTTTTTGTTTGTTTGTGTAATTCAAAAAACATAGTTCTTTAATGAAACAATTTCTTAATAGTACACAAATTTTAAATTATTTATTTTCAAAACTTAAGTATGTTAAAACCTAAGTGACCAAACCACCATTTCTTTTTTTTTTTTCAAAAAAATTGACTTTGTCATTATTTTTGTAAAAAAATTTAATTCTTAATTAAAAGGTTTTTAGATCACTTACGAAAAATAAAAAAGAAACTCACACTAAATCACCTACAAGCGGGAATTTCGTATTATGAGGTATGTAAGTATCAAATCTATTCAAATTTGATGGAAGTTTGTATGAAGCGATGTTTTTGTTCTCTGAACAACAATTGTATGAATTATTTCAAAATTATTTCTTTATATTTAAACTGATTTCATGAATAAAGAATATGTTCAAATGCTTTCGTTTACAAAATTATTTTCTTGTCTCTAACAAAAATATTTCCACCACCAAAAAAAATTGCGTACTAAATTTCAAGGAATGCTGTATGTGAATTAAATTTTCTTTAATAGGCCAATTTATGATAAATATTTGTATTGATTATATCATTGAGTTTATACACATAGAGGAATCAAGATGGTTTCAAACTCGCCGAAGTAGATTTAGCTAAATGAGCATATCGAGTAATTATTATTATTGCCCTAAGTCCCTGTAACAAAAATGACTCAAACTGAAAACAACAAAATTCTTTTGCACACTTTTGTCTTGCCTTTTAACTCAAGAATAATAGTAGTAACGATAGTAACCACATCCTACGAGCAGTATTGGAAAGTTACACATGATTTTTCTATGTGTATAAACTCAATGATTATATTTGTTTATAACATATGCATTCAATTATTTAGCAAGATCAATTAACAAATTGTTACACACAGAGATTACATATATTCATACGTTATGTCGGCGTTTAATTTCCATTAAAGGATTTTTTTTCCTCTCAAGGCATGAATCTTGTACATTTACTCCATATATTAATTCATTCTTGTGTTTTCTAAAAAAAAAATATTAAAACAATCTCAGTATCGGTCTGAATGTTTTAAGTTTTCGATTTGCATTCATTTTGCTTGTGCGAAATATTAAAAATTAATCAAATTCGCTTTTGATTTGTGATTTCCTGCTGTTTCCGTTCACGATGTGGATTTTATAACTACTCGTCGTTCTTATAGAATATTCTTCTGGCTGCAGCATCCAATGTCTACCTTTCGCTATGTTTTGATATCTTGTGCATTGTGTTGCACACATCAGCACACTTGTGGTAAGAAAAAAACTTTATATGAAATGTAATCAAAAGCCAAGTCAACGGATGCCATCATTTATTTCATTTATATGAGCGAATTTATTTTTATTGTTTTTGCTTTTATTTTTTTTTTATTTTGCGGGCAATGAATGACCAATCTAAGGGCAACCAGTTACAGTTCTTGCCAACTAAAAAAAAAACTATCTACAACAAAATCTACTCCACACAATTCAAAATTTAGACGGATTCCCGAAACGATGTTCATTCATTAAATCGATCGCAGCCATTTGGTTACGGAAAGAAGGTGTATCTTCTCCCTTGGGAGCTCCAAAGCATCCGGTCGATTGTATTTCTACCTTATCTTTGAAATTTTTCATTCTCATCTTCTTTTTTTGGTAGACAAGACGAGTTGAGATGATCCATCCACAAACAGATTCAGGTAATACATACGAAGAATGAAGCGATATAAGCCCACATTAGTTCCACTTGAGTAATGAGCTGAAATAAATAAAATGCATTTCCAAAATTAAAAAAAGTAACACAATATAAGAAAAGCAAACTTTTCAGCGCGGCAGCACTGCTCTCAAAATGTTAAACGTCATTCATAAATCATTAGTCTTCGTTCGTTTTATTTTTATTTTTTTTTATTATTTTTTAATGTTTATTCATAATATCCTGACCAAACAACAAAAAGATACACAATGCAAAATTAGTTCCATTTTGGGGAAACAAATCGTTTCATATTGAAGCGCTAATCAAGGGAGTTTTTGCCAAGCGAAACTGTTTACAAAACAAAAGCTTCTTGCATGACGGATAATTTTTTTTTTTTTTGTTAATTAAATGAAAGAAACATTATTTGATAATTTATTTCCATTAGTATTAAATTAACTCAAATTAGTTTCAATTCGTGTATGTTAAATTAAAAACAGATCCTGGTAAAAGTTTTATTTCCTGTAACTCTTTTCAGATAGTTCATTTGCTTGGTTTAGTTTTATTAATTTTAATTAATAAATATTTAATTGAAAAACACAATATAAGGATTAGAACAGTTTCTTTTATTTGGAAAAACAAGAACTTCAGCCTAAATTTACCGGTGTTCTGAATTTCTATGACTTATAGTAGCAAAACGTTTGAATCTCAGCTCTTTTATTTATTTAGTTAAAAAAAAAAAAACATGCTCGTTTTGTGTTTCATCATTGAGTTTATTATGTGTAAGGATTTCATATATGAATATTTTAATGTAAATATAAATGTAACAATTCAATTAGAAACAAATTGGAGAATATAGAAACTCGGTAATCTATAAACATAACAATTTAAAACCAAACATCAGCGAATAAATGAGGAAAATTACGAATAAACTTCTTTTGTACTTAAATTTGCGATTGGTATCATTCTCAATTTTACTGTTTCGTTTGTAGACGTATACATCTATTCAGAAATAAGATAATTTTATCATTTGCACCTTGTTGTTTAACGCTATATGCGTCCATTGTAATTTTACAGAGTAGACTCAATAAATGACAGCCAATTTGACAGATGTTAAACTTCAACAATATGGCCACAGTCAACTGTCAAAGTTTGGAAGTCCCTATAGGGCTTTTAAGGTAACAACGATATATCTCTTTCTCGTTCGCAGAGCAGTGTCAAAATCAGCAGTACACGGCTGACAGCTGAACATTTTTTTTGAAGAATTGATTAAAAAAAAAGAGCGGAAATATTAATGTTATGCGAGAAATTGTTAATAGTGTATTATTAAACCTTTTAGTCACGTAAATTTCACAGGAAAAAAAGAGATTATTTACAAAATTCTTTTACAAGATTTTGAGTTTGACAGTTTAAAAAAAGCGCGATACATAATTTCAATCTATCATCCGCGTAGTGTGAGCTGTCATTTATTTTTTGACAATATGGTAAAATTCCCTATTGGAATTCTCTACTTAAGACGATGTTCACATTGGACGTACTCATCTGGACGTACGTCCAGTCCGTCGTGTTCAGACGCAAAGTAGTATGAACACAATGGATGCACGAAACCACACGAAACAAAAACACAAAATATTTAAAATGAACCTAGATGTTTACAATTTTCTTCATATTCTTATGTTTAATTGAAATTTCAAATCAAAAGTGACCGAATTTTGTGAAAACTTTCAAAATATGGGTGCAAAAAGCGAAAAAAGAATAAATAACAAATGTCAGAATTGCGAATGTCAAAATGCATTCATGAGATATTTTCATATCAATGAATAGATTTTTACTTGCGATTATAGGTTCTATAGGCAAGTTATGTATTCGTGTTAAAAAAAATGAGATAACAATCACACATGATATAACGATTATCTTCGTGGAAGTGGAAAAAAGTGGGTCTGGAAATTTTGTCCGTGTGTCTGTCTGTCTGTGAGTCTGTCATTCCGCTTGTATCAATATGTATAAGCAACTGAGGCTAAAAAGGTTTTGGCGGCAAACTAACAATTTTACTCCTTTACATCTAAAACATACCTAAACGCTCGTAAGAAAAAAAGTTATGAAGGAAAAACCGGAAAAGGCCCGGTGAAGTAATAACCCCCAAAAAAATAAATTAGGTAACACCCTAAAATTTTGTACGAACATTTTTTTTTTTTTAAAAATTGGGGACTTCTTTCACAGATTTTTGGATATTTAGTTCATACTTTTCATTGAGAATTTATTTCATAACGAAATATGTCCCCAGATTAAACTATGAAAGAATCCCAATGTCATGTACGCTTAACCATTAAGTGATGAATGTTGGAGGGTGTGAGCTTGTTTGTATGCAAAATTTTTGATTTAAAAACTTTATATTCAGCGTATGCAAAATTTTTCATTTAAAAACTTTATATTTAGCCCTATTCTTCTAAACGGGGAATCGAACGTTCGATTCACCTCTTCGATTCCCGTTCCCTCGTCGTTTATATTCTGTTAAACGCCAGGGAAACTACTTTATCAACTTCAAATTCCAATTTTTCGATCATTATTTTTGATTGAAATGTCATTAATATTTGAACAAACTGCTTGACAAATGAAACAAAATTATAACAATTGCATACCGCCGCGGTTTTCGAAATTTTAATTTAAATTCGGGAGTATAACAATTTAAGTAAGACAAGCAAAAGAATACAAGACGGTTTTTTTTCCAATGTATAGTGAAGTTTTTTTAAAGAGCGTGTGTGTGTTTTGAAATTGTGATGTTAGTAATGTCATGACTCATGTGTGTCGATGGATATTATGTTGCTGACAAGACTGCAGCCCTATTCTGTTAAACGGCAGGGAGAACGTTTCGTTGAAAACAAATATTCGAAGGGAAACATTTCTTTTGTTATTTTGCGTTTCTCACATCAATTGTTCCCGAAATTTATTGGAAACTTCGAAAAAAAATAGTGGCACTATCATTTTTTTTTAAAATTTTGTTTGTTTATTTAGTTAGTTTTCATTTTTCAAAATAAGTTTTGATATTAATGTGACATTTCATTTAAAATTGATACTCCCTCTAAGTCATCTTTAACCGCTCTCTTCGGGAAAAAACTCTTTCTTAACTCAAGTTTTTAAGTCGGGGTCGAAAACTAATAAGGCAACTTATTACCGCCTTATTTGCAAAATATCAGCAATTCCTAAACTCTTTGAATAAATAGTTTACTATAAATTGATTTTTGTTTTAAAGGAAATTATTTATACCCTCTGCAACATATGGCTTTATCTCTGGGAGATCTACTGCAGCAAATTATACTATTTTTAGTAACTATGTGAAAGATTCTCTCGAAAAAAGTTTTCAGTGTGACGTAGTTTACACTGATTTCTCTAAAGCGTTTGAAATGATAAATTACGCAATTCTGGTAGTCAAATTTGAAAACTTAGGTTTTCATTCAAATGTAGTAATAATCTCAAATCGGATCCTGTGTTTGTTACTTCGGGTGTCTCTCAAGGTAGTCATTTAGGACCCCTTCTATTTTTATTTTCTTATCAACGATATTCGCTCAAACGACCATGATTTTGACCATGTGACCAAATTTTGTTTATATACTCCTTTGGATATTTACCGAAGCCTCTCAACAAAGCTAGCGCTTGCACTATATTAATTTCAATTTCAATATCAATTTATTTATATATTTCAAAATCATATTCGATTTACCATGGACAAAAAAAGAAAATATCTTTAAGAACAGTATCATAGCATACATAAACAATTTAATTTTGAATAAAATAAAATATACTAGGTTCGCCCAGCAGTCGAAACTCGACCACATAAATGTCGATTGTCGTATACAGGGTGAGTCATGAGCAATGCGACAAAATGCTAGAGCGTGTAGGTTGCGTTGAGACAAGAAAAAAATCGTATGGGAGGGGGGGTCTATTCCCCTCCGTTTAGCCGGGAGGGGCAATTTTTGAAAAAACTGACTTAAAATGGGAAAAAAATTATTTAAAATCAACGGCTTCATTCACAATGCTGTGCGATACGTTTTTGAAAAGCCAATAACTTTTTCTTTCATTCTGTGTTTAAATAAATCTATTTTAAGAAATAGTTTTTGAAATATTAATTTTCAAAGTCAAAATTTTGAAAAAAAAAAATTGAAAAAAAAATTTCAAATTCATTTCTTTCAAAATTTTACGTAATTAAGTGCTAATTTTAATTTAAAAATTCAATGCTGTTATTAATTTTAAGTTTAAATAAGAAAACCGGATGCAAAAATTTTATGTCGTTCTCAAGAAATTAAAAAAAAACCAAAACCACCTTTTTCTAAGAAAAACATTTATTTTTATTTTAACGAAGCAATTTATTTATTTATTTAGCATTAATCTTAGTTTTTTTACTTTTTTTTTAATTGGAGTTTTATGAGAACGTAATAAAATTAAATAGTATTGGAATAACCCTGGATTAATATTATTTTCATTGATAACTTCTGAAAACTGACCTGTCAATATTTTTGCCTTGGCCTGCCCGCAGCCCATGGGTTCTACCTGTTATGGGGACAATAGGGACAATAAAACCGCATTTTTTTTAAATGAAAAAAAAAGAAAATTGCAACGCAAGATAAATAAAAGGCATTGCAGTTTTGCTTAGTAATTATTTCCAATTTGAATATTAACTCATTAACACGTAACGATGTCAAGCTCATACACCTGAGAAGAATTAACGGACATGCATTTCTGCTACGGTTTAGCTAATGGTCGAAGTCGTGAAGCCGAAAGACTGTACGCTGAAAGATATCCCAATAGGAGGTGTCCCCATCATAGCACGTTTCCAAGAATCCACCGACGTCTAAGAGATCATGGAGTGCTGGAGCATCGAAGAAGCGAAAGGCCAGTTTCTGATGAGTCAAGAATCTTAGATGAAAGAATTCTGGATTTAGTCCGAAATAATCCCTCCGTCAGTACAAGAAGGATTATCCACTATGCTTGGAGTGTCCCAATCTAGAGCATTGGTTCCAATGGTTATAGCAGATTCCATTGGTTATAGCAGATACTTTAATCTACCAGGTGAGAAACTGGCTGGATGATCATTTTAGTGACCGTTGGATCGGAAGAAGGGGCCCCACGGAATGGCCGCCTAGGTCATCAGATTTAACTCCCCTAGATTTCTATGCATGGGGATTTATGAAGAATTATGTTTACGAAGTGGAAATAGTATCATTGGAACAACTGAAGGAACGAATTGAAGTCGCTGGAGTCAAATTGCAGGAAAATTTGTCAAGCATAAACTTATGTGAAGCCATTACAAGGAGATATAATCTATGCCTTCTAAACAATGAAGATCATATCGAGAATTTTTTATAAGTACTTCCAATAAAAAAACATAGTAAAAATAAAAGGAATAAAAAAAACTAAAAAAACTAAGATTAATGCTTCTTAAATTGCTTCGTTACAATAAAAATAAATGTTTTTCTTAGAAAAAGGTGGTTTTGGTTTTTTTTTAATTTCTTGAGAACGACATAAAATTTTTGCATCCGGTTTTCTTATTTAGACTTAAAATTAATAACAGCATTGAATTTTTAAATTAAAATTAGCACTTAATTACGTAAAATTTTGAAAAAAATGAATTTGAATTTTTTTTTTCAATTTTTTTTTTCAAAATTTTGACTTTGAAAATTAATATTTCAAAAACTATTTCCTAGAATAGATTTATTTAAACACAGAATGAAAGAAAAAGTTATTGGGTTTTCAAAAACGTATCGCACAGCATTGTGAATGAAGCCGTTGATTTTAAATAATTTTTTTCCCATTTTAAGTCAGTTTTTTCGAAAATTGCCCCTCCCGGCTAAACGGAGGGGAATAGACCCCCCCTCCCATACGATTTTTTTCTTGTCTCAACGCAACCTACACGCCCTAGCATTTTGTCGCATTGCTCATGACTCACCCTGTATATGTACATATGTAGGTATACATTTCAAATCCACATTTAAAGTAACGTATTTGTATAGACGTGCGTGAGCAGGGACCTATGTACATAAAACATAAAGTCAACCTTTCGGAATATTATTGGCCCTTGTCCAGTCTGCTTATGAACATAGTAGATCGAGTTCATAAATTGTAAACTGCAGCAGGCCTGCAAGATTTGTCCATATATGTAAATATAAACATTTATGGCATCAACCATTAAAAGACCTGACGTCTGGGAGGTGAGCCGTAAGAGTGAAAAGAAGTTCAGCTTTTTAGGGCTTTCAATTATACAATGGAAATCGTACATTGCATCAGGGAACAATTCTTGGGAGATAATTAAAGTTCATCAAATTTTGAAAAACCGTAATGTGTAGGTACACTTATCATAAATCATGTTAAATGCATCAAAAAAAAATTCTTAACATCGTCTAAATTGTTAACCGTACTAAAAAATCCATATAAGAGGAAGTTATAGAAATGTAAAGATTTGAATTCTCTCAAAAAATTTTGAAATAAGGCTGTTTAATGTATACATATACATACATATAAGACGAAAATCATCTTATGTGAGAAATGCAAACATATAATTCTGCTTTTACGTGCAAAGTAAATTCACATTTTTTTGTCTAATGCAACAACTCAATATCAAGAGTTTATTTTCTTAAAGGGAATTCAAATATTCTTTAACATCTTAATATCCCTGGCAATGAACTCAACTATTTCTAAAGATTCATCATGTTAACACTATTATTGAACATGCACACTAATTTTAATAAAAAAATAATAAACAACAATTTTTAATTTTTAACGATCAAATTGAAACTTCACAATTTTGTTTATTTCTGAGTTTTGTTCTGATCCCTGAAAAAAAAAATGTATATCAAAGTGCTTAGATGCCTTGGTATTAATTTCTTCAATTACCAATGGACAAATATATAACTTACAAAAAATTTTACAAAACTATGCGAGAATACCTTTCGTTTGGACTACATATCATGCAGATCTGATTAGTACTTACGGAGAAAAGTGTACCGACAGTTTATCCCAAGCGTATTAATATATAGATAAATAGAGAAGATTTTTATTTGAAAATTATTCTTCACAATATTTATTTACAATACAAATTAACCTTGAACAAACTTACAGAAAGGTATACCTACTTGGGAACCATTTTGACGATATCTCTCGATACCTTATACACCTACTTACATAATTTTTAAAGTATCTCATCATTGCTTATCATAACTTACAATAATAATGTTTTTGAATTTTCCCTAAGCTCTTCAAAATATTTACCAAGAATTTGAAAACGTTTATCGATATTATTATTCCTTTTAAATCTATTAAGTACCATATTTTCATCTGGTTTGTATTTGTGTTCTTTTCCAATACAGCAACAGAGATTATAAATTTTAATTAAATCAGGTGTAATCCCTGTCATGCAGAATGTCCACAACTGTTTATGTGTGAAAATATATCGGCTTCGCATCTCTCATCACATTTTGAATGGGTATAATGTATGCAAGTTTATACCTGTTTCTTTAGTCTGACACCTATTCATAATTAAAAATAATTGTATCTTCTTAAGATAGCTGACAGCAAATCCCCATTAAAACCCGATACTGTAATCGGATATGACACATCTTTCCATTTCCATATCTACGGCGACTGCAGCTAAATAAATCCTCCGCAAAACAACGGTACACTGCGTGGTTTTAAATCCTTTTCCTGCTTTGGATCGGAAACATCTGTTGTTGCCGGACAGATTTACATGTTTTGACCGATTGCAGATTTGAGAATTAAGAACACGTTCTGCTAATACATTTATCACTTCATCACATCATCACAGGTATATGTACATCTTTGTATCTGTGTACGTATATAGAAAAACATTTGAGTCAAGCTGAGAATAGTGTAGGCGGTCCTTGATGGTTGTCGGATAAGTGGATACTGAATAGGTATTGTCATTTTACTGCGGTTAGAAGAACCCTATGCATTAAACAAATGCAAGAGAATTTCTGCAGTGGTATATGTTGAGGTATGACCATTTTCAATGTTATATTTCAAATCGGTATCACGTTTAGTCTCTTTTGCAATGGTATAATTTTTTGTCTGGGTGAAAAGAATATGGTTAAACACTGGTTCTATATTGTATTAAAATTGGTCAGTACACCTCAAAGCACGAAGCCCTTATATTTTCTTAGAGCACAGGCAGGCAGCTGCTAGTTATTTAGACGAAGCCCTCTATATCATCCGCGATGGCTTGGTCGTTAAACTGGAGGTTAAGCATATAACCTCGAATCTATGGCTATTCACTCATTGCATTAAAGCCTATTCGCTTGATGTTGATATGTAGTCGACTAGTTTTGGCTTTATGAACCAGATCCACATCTTGGTACAGTTCAAAGAATTCTACTTCGTTCCCCATTCTTTCGTACAAAGCCAAATATTACCCAAAAAATTTTTCTTCCGCCATCGGCAGTATAATGGATTTTTTAGAGTGTGCTTTATGTGTGGGGAGGAATTCTTCATTAGATTTAAAATAAAAAGCGGTGATGTCGTGGAATTTACTTTGGTTCGGGTAGATGAAATCTTTAACTTCTAAGAATTTGCTGTTATAAGTAGTGAAGGCCGTGGACAGTTGCAGTTGCATCTTGTTTGTTGATAGCGGTAAGCAGGTAGCTTTGTCTTATCCTCGTTTACTTAAAAATTTGTACCAACATATTTTTGACTTGTTCTTTAATCAAAAAAAGATTGTCGTTTTAAAGATGGAATCAATAGTCCAGGTTTTGGGAGCACTTCTTTTCATCCAAATTTCATTGGCTGGAGTTCTTGTTTTCTTGATTGAGTAAATATTCTATTCCTTGTCGCGTCCGCGTGTAAATAGATGACAAGGTTATATTCGCTGTTTTATAGAGCCAGAGTATATTTTTGCATGGGACGAGATCTCTGCAGACCCTGAGCTTGCACTATAATCCCGGGACGAACTCCCCAATAAAGAAATTATTCTAAAAATTATATAGTAATCTATCAATTATTCACTACTGGAGTCTTATCACGTAATTTTACAGACGACTATCGTTTAGCTAGAGTCAAGACGATAGCTATGAACGATATCGTCAATAAACTACTTCACGTAAAATTACTGCTATCGTTTTGATTTGTTTAAGCTTGAGAAGGCTCTGAAAATAATATCAGATCGATCAAATATTAAAATGTCAGTTTTGTTGTCATTGTCATAAAGAGTGGATCATATTTATTGGTTGGTGAAATTTAATCTATATTTATGTATGTGAATAAAATAAAAGGAGACTGATGATAGGAATTGGCACTCCTTGAAATAGCTATATCTTCAAAATGGAAAACGAATAATAAAATTCGTAAAAACGAGTAAATAAAATTCGTTTAAAAATTGGTGGTAGCGCCTTTAAGTTGTCGTTGTTGTTCAAAACATTCAATGAAAAATTGACGGAATGGTCAAGTAATATAAACTGACATTCTAAGTACGAATAGAACAATATGTATAACAACAATAATAAAACAATTGTTATTATAAACTAATATTTTAAGTCTGCATCAATACGGCAAATGCAAATCTTATAAGAATTTATGCATGAGCACCCAGATGTGGCAAAAGTATACATACCAAACAGTCTTCAAGGAAGGAACGAACTAAATAGACTTTGGGCGTATTTGGCATTGAAAATTTCCTATGAAACCATTGTTTTATTTCTGCTTTTCCACAATGGACATATTTTCCTTTCAAGGATCTTAGTAGTTTCTTTGAGTATTGTTGAAAGTGTACTTTGAGCAAGAGTGATACCGAAATCGTTTCCAGTAAGCCACTATGGTATCCACCTCCACCTAGAATTTCTAAAGTAGTTCCAAGCCTCAGTATTGGAGGGGGATGTACGTAGATCGACATCCTTCCGACAAATTAAATGTCTCCACAACTTTTAAAAATGTCTCTTTTGAAAGACGGAACCGTTGAATAAAGCTGTTAGAGTGAAAATTTTGTTTTAGCAACAAAGAAATGGAATTTTTGAAAAAAAATTTGCTCACATCTTTGCTGGAAGGGATAAAGGATCTGAAGTATACCTAACTTCTCATTTTTTCTAATCAATCTAAGTTTTTCAATTTCTTCAATTTTTTTCTTTTAAAGTTAGGTGTGACACAGAAAACTAATAAAACACAACAAGAACGAGAGCAAAGTGGCTATCGTGCAAACGCTATCGACAAGGACATATCGTTTTCAGTTACGTGAAGTAAAAACGAAATAATCATCTCTATATCGTTCAGACGATAGAGAACTTTTGTGCTTACATGAAGCATAGCTATCGTTGACGATATCGAAAACGATATCGTTTGCCTTAAGTCATAAGGACCCTGGAAGATTGCAAAGCTTGATGATCCGGAGGACTCTTATACAGATCTATCTGCTATTATAGTGATAAATATAAGAACTCGCTGGCTGACTTTGCTAAAACTCAAAGCATGATAAGGTTTGGATGGTCCCACCAAAGTAAAACATAATACCAAACATTTTTATTTTTGAAGTAAGACATAAGTTCAAAATTGGAATAGAACCTTAATTTTTTTCAATACCAAACTTGCATCCACCCAAACTCGCACCCACCCCAAATCCTACAGTGGGCCAAGCAGGAAGTTGCAGGGGGGCAGCATGCACCCCTTATCAATCTCAACTATTGAGAAATACACGTGGGCCACCCAGGTACTGTGAGTTGTAGTGTGTTCCAAACGATAAAGAGAAAAGAGAAACACGATGTTCACATCGGATATTCGCATCTTTTCAGACAGCCAAGCAGCCCTTTAATTACCGATGCTGTTTCTAAAAATTCAATATCTGCCGGTCGATCATCTCTCATAGGCGGAACACTATTTTGGGTGCCGGGACACAGAGATATTTCAGGAAACTGGTAAGTCGATTAAATCACCAGAAATGAAACCTTAATACCAATTTTACATAAATTATGAAGAATAAAAACAATAAAAAGAATAAAAATATCCAAATTATATTTTATTACGTGGAGTTTTTATGAATAAAATTCAATATTTAAAGGTTTTGTGGCCTTTACTCCAAGGTTTGCGTTTCGCCCTGGTTTGATGGTGGGCTCATCAGCTAGATGACATTAAACGCAATAACACAGGGAGTTTTCTCTGTGAATTTTATAAAGCAGTCGGTAATCATAGACAATTATTGCGTACTAGATTGGGTTTGATGTCATCTAGCTGATGAGCCCAATTTTACATAAAGCAAGATGCCACTTTAAAAACAAAATTAAGAGGGACAAACACCACTAGATATCTGGACAGCGATTTTTAGAGAAGCTGCATGGACGAGGACAGGTACATGGAGTAGATATATCCTCCAAACTGGTGAAATCCAGGTAAAGGTTGTTGTGATTTGTGAAACAAGTAAATATCTAGTTCTAAAACATTCTTAATTACACCTTTTTATATATATAATAAAATCAACATTATGACTATAAATATTTGAACTTTTTAAATATTGGCCAACTGGTGAAATTCCCTTTTTAACGAAACACGATCTGAAATTGTCATTCAACTTTTAGTCGTGTGTCGTCGTCTTTTTCTGAAACGTGTTTTTATATAGATCTATACCTTTTCTGTTGAAACCATTTTACTATAACTTAGAACCAGGAGTGTACAATTTGAAATTCAAATTGTATATGCTTCATGTTTAGTACCGGTGTAAAGCCATTGTTTATTTGAAAGGGATAGAAAGACACCGAGACATAAGGTCTGTATAAGTAAGCACAATCTAGGTAGCAAAGTGTTCATCTAGCTGTGTGTTTTTTCAACAATGAATTATGAGACCACACTTTTATGCGGAAACCCGGTAGCTTCAGTGACAGAGAGTTCGCTCCTGAGTGTCTGTGATTTAAGGTGCGACTTTTTGTAAGATCATTATCATTTTATACGATTAGAAAGGTAGAGGTAGCAGAGTTGTGGATGCTAATCTATAAACAGTTTGTTTTTATTCAGGTGTCAATTGTTTGGGGTTAACTTTTAAGATGTTTTAGTTTTTATGACAGTGTAAGATGTTTATGCGATAATAGCAAATACAAAAGTTGCACTATGACCTTAGATTGATGAAAATGCATTTGATGGTTAATTCTCAAGTCATTCTTAAGACAGCACGTGTATAGTAAGTAAAATGCTTTGATATTGATGAACATTGATCCAAGGTAAGTATACTTTTCGCGCTTGTGAAGAACTGGTTCGTTTAAATAGATGTCCGAGTCCTGAGTGGATCAGAAAATAGTATTTTTGCAAAGGCGCTTATTCTATGTCCATTTAACTCCAAAATGTTACCTCATGCATTAAGTTGCTCGTTGCCAGAATTAAAGATATTCACTCCATCGTCACCAAACAAACACTGATTAACTTTTGCTTTTCAATCCTTTACAATATCTTCATGTAGATAATCAAGAACTGTAATAAAGAGCAAAGTACACCAACTTTCAATCGGGATTTTATCGGAGATTTTGGCAGTGGATATAAACTTTGCTTTTACTTGCTCGTACATATCAGTGATCATCTGCACGTTGATTTTAAGTACTTTTCGTTGCCTAAGACCTCAGACCATGTCAGATATTACTGTTGCCGACCGAATGCCTTTTCAAAAGCATGCAAATCACTTAAGAGATGACGATGTCTTATAATTTTGGTTAATACATTGTGGATTGCATTTGTGGTCTCGGAGTATATTCACACCTATTGTGAGTTTCGCCCGGAAAACCTTTCACCCGACATATTTTTGTTCGCCCGGAATTTTAAAAGTTATTGCGAGTTTCACGGGAACGAAATTCCACTTCGAATCAGAACTGACAAAAATGTGTGTTCAGAAAACTGAGTTCTTAATAAATTTCCCCTTCTCTGTAATGGAAACAGGTACAAAAAATCTACACCTTTTTTTTTAATATTTAGTAAGAAAAGCAAACAAATCAATGTAGCGACGCAATTTAGCATTTATAATTGTAGCCACTGAGTGCGACACTGCGACGACATACTTTCAATTAATTTTTCATTGATTTGTCTAAAAAAAAACATAACAGAACATACTATTACAAAAAAAAATCCCTCTCCGCATTGACCAAGTGTGTATTCGTGTTTATAAAATGAACAACGCTTCATGTGTTTCTGTTTAGTAAGTGTCAAAGTTTGATAAATAGAGTCAAACAAATTGTTTTAGTTCTTTGAAACGAGATTGTTTGAACTTTAATAATTCTTAAATAAATAAAATAAAAATCTTATAAATATTAAGCATTGCCACACATATTTTGGTAGAGGAAGAAGTTTTTATTTGTGTTTCGTTTCTTTTTCATACGTTTTGTAAGCTGCCGCTTTTATCCGTCCCACCTATGTACCTACATACATTATGCATAATTTTCTTTTGATTTTTATGTTCTGCTTTGTTCCTGAAACATTAAGATAAACTCTATTTTACTTTTGATGGTAAAAAACAAATAAAATCTTACAATTCCCGCCTCGTTCTTGTTCACCTCCAAAAACTAAATGGTAATATAAGCTGTCAATGACGAGAAATTCCTCACGGAATATGTACTTACAAAAAGGGAGTTTTTTCGAACATGAACTATTTTTCACACGAAACTCACAATAAGGGATAGGGAACAGTGAAATCGACTGCAGAATACCATCTCTTAGTGGAGCTGTACAATATACACTTGTTAAATAATTTCCAATCCAGCTGATTCTCAATCTCTCCAAAACGTAACGTGCAATAAGTGTTTCTTATGTCGTTTTGAAAATGTGGAAAAAATATATTTAAATATATGTTTATTTACCTTTATAATTATCTATGGTATGATCATAATATGCCTCTGTAAATAATTATGAATGTGTCAGAAGCCCATCACATTCAATGTCATGTTCGACAAGGATTTGTCAACTTTATTAAAACTCCATCATACATCAATTGTCATTGTCAGCGTGGATCTAAACTAATTTCCCGTGGAATATTAGTCATGACAAAATTCACACATTCAAATACAATATTTGATGAATGAAAAAACACTCAACAAAAAATTCGAAGAAATGTTGACATGACGACAAATGACAGCTAATTCCTTCCACGCAATTTGAAGGGAGATACTTCAGTCTTGCACACATTTCTAATTAACAGAGGAATTTATTACCGTCGTGTCGTACTGACAATTTTCTGCTGTTCTGCCATGATGAATGCCCATACGGCATGCCTTTGGGATGTTGGAGGCGTCAACTATGCCGCCGTTCACAAGGATTACCATCATCATCATCGTCATCCTTAGCCACTACCGTCGCATTTTTAGGCGGCAATGCGGAAAATAAGATTTGAAATTCGACGCGGTCAAAGATGCATGAGATCTCGGGGGCGGGTATAGTTAGCATGTGCGTCAGTCATAGTATCCTCTCTCTAGCATCAGTAGTCTTTTGAGTAATAAACCATTGGGATGTCCCTACGAATGATTATAGAGACTTTGGGAATTTCATTTTCCAATAATTTCTTGATTATTCAATTTTATTTTATAAAATACGCGCGCAACGATTATTCGCTGCACCGGCTGGCTAACCGTTTACATTAAACTTTTTTGTGGCAATTTTAAAATTACATTGATAATGTTTATGATTAAAGATAACTATCGGATACGCAAAAAGCACTTTTACACAATTAATGAAAAGCTGTTTGTGTGGTAGATGTGCGTTGTACATCATATGAGCCCGATGGGAAACTCAATTTGGCAGGACATAATTGATATCCAAACTATCGATGGGACAGAGGGAAGAGGACGGATTCTATGGAAACATTTTGGTTAATCGCCATCGACTATACTATCAAAAGCGGCTTCATTACGCACAAATTAGGTTCATTACAGCGTCAAGCACTAATTGCGAATCGATACGCAATCATGCGGATATGTGCTTTGGGAGTTTGAATATGACCCTCTCGTAGCTACATATATCCTTAATATTCTGCATCCTGATGGGCTATAATTTGAGGGCTTTTATTGAAGAGCAATCCATATGCATCTACCATGTTGTGTATAAGAATTCAAATTTCATGTGCGAAATACGAATTGCATTTAAAATTGGTTGTTCTAATATATAGAGGTTGTTGCAAATTGCCTCCGAGATGAGTATCGGATTTGTATTAAATAGCTATGGATATTTTCAATTTAAACTTTAATGCTTTTTGAGTTTATAATTTAATAAATGAGTTTGAGATAAAATATCGGACAATGAGTGAATTTTAAATAGTGAATTAGTCGAGCCGAGAGTATTAGTTTATATGCAGTGAGAGGATATAATGTGAAAAACGAAAAAAAAATTATAAAAATTATAAAAGCTGTGTTTTGTTTTCCACCTTTATCCATTCTGAATTACTTTGACTTGTCTGAATTACTAAAACATTTTATGGTCCTGCTTGAAGTAAATTTTTGTGACCCGAAGTTTAATTACAATTCTCGCCCCCAGAGTAGATGCATGTTATAGGGAATTTTACCATATTGTCCAAAAATAAATGACAGCTCACACTACGCGGATGACAGATTGAAATTATGTATCACACTTTTTTCAAACTGTCACACTCAAAATATTGCAAAAGAATTTTGTAAATAATCTCTTTTTTCCTGTGAAATTTGAGAATCCCTGAACTAAAAAGTTTAATAATACACTTTTCACAATTTTCGCGCACAACATTAATATTTCCGCCCTTGTTTTCAATAAATTTTTCAACAATGATAACAAAATTGTTCAGCTGTCAACCGCGTACTGCTGATTTTGACACTGCTCTGCGAACGAGAAAGAGATATATCGTTGTTACCTAAAAAGCCCTATTGTTTTGTTTGTAAATGTTATATCACAAAGTGAAAAACTCAAGTACGGTGTGATAAGAAAGTGAAACCAATGACTGCAACACCGAGATCAAAATAATAAGACCTTAGTGAATTAGTCAAATGGTTTTTCTATTTTATTATTGTGGAGGAGTAAATACAGAACGTTGTTTTTCATATTGCAGGTAATGATAAGTTTAAGTGACTTGGATTAGCTGGATACAAAAATCTTATCAAAATAAAGCCAATCTTAAGCAAAATGGGGGACCGACTGCTTAACAGAAACAGCACCTAGAAGTGGACAAACAAACAATAATACCCACTAAGTACCAACATTACATCAAGTATTACATGTGTTATTTTCGTACTTTGATTCATTAATTAGCTTTGTGAGAATAAGGTTCCCTTACTTACCCTAATTAATCTGGCTCTACAGTTCTAGCTGTCTTTTGGCGTCAAGTAATAATTTTCTCCAGAAGGATTGATCTCTGGCCTGCCGTTTTTAGTTACGTAAGTCTTTGGAATTCATCTTTAACAAGATGAGGTCTGCCTTGGTGTCTCCTTTTTTTCTGGTCTGGTGTTGAAGTCCTTACGGACTGGAGCGTCGTTGTTCATTTGCTCTACATGGCCCAGCCAATTAAAACGTTTAAGGCGAAGTTTTTTGACCAGGATTAGGTCGCTGTACAGTTCGTTGTTGTATCTTCTCTGCCATATGTTATGCCCTTTATAAAAGTAAACAGAACCATAAACCGTTCGTAGGACTTTTCTCTCGGAAACTTTAAGGGAGCTTTCATCAGGTTGAGAAAGAGTCTATACTTTCTAAGCCATACAGCCAGACCGGGATGATTAGTGTTTTTTACAGCCTCTCTTTAGTTCTTCTCGAAGGGTTTTTATTCTTCAATTGTTAACTTAACCCAAAGCAACATTTGTTCTGCGTTTGATTTCTGCACTGATGTTGTTTTTGGAGTTCACATCACCCAGGTAGACGAATTGATTGACTACCTCGAAGTTATACTTATCAACGGTCACTTTCTGACCAAGCCTTTGGGTGAATCCGACTTCTATACTATTTTCTCAAGCACAGTATATTTAAGCTGCGACCTGAAAGTGCATAACCTTGTCGTAGACCTCTGGTGGTGTCAAAAATTTCTCCCATGCTCCAGATCATCTCCAGCGCATTTAAAAACCTCCGCTTCAAGTTCATCCGCTCCAGCAGCATTTTTTGATTTGCTCATTTGCGGGATTTGGGAGTTCATCACCATTTAGCAGTTAGGTGAAATAACCTCTCCAGATATTTAACATTGACTGCGTGTCTATACCACAGTATTCCTTTCGTTATCTCTACCGGCTCCAGCGAATTGTGCTCCTGATCTGGCTTTATTTACTCCTTTATTCTGTCTGCACTCTACATATAGCTTCCGAACCGCTCTTGATTTTATCTGTAGCCACGTCCTATACGCCCATGTTTTGGTCTTGTTTGCCTGTTAAACCGATGTCTCAGGACCTTTTATGCAGCGCTTTTCATATCTTCTTGACATTGCTATCATCGCATTTCGTGAAGTGCTGTTATATCAGCTCTAAAACTTGCCAGGGTATCGACAAGCAGCTCTGTTTTCCACAGTTTTTTTTTAGTGTTGCATACGTTTTCCATATGACGGCTGGCTTGTGAGACGTGTATAGATGATTTGAGCTGGTTCTTCAAAGTTTATTCAGTTCGTTTTTCTCTAGTTCCTGAAAAGATAACTCTGGTGTTACAGCTCATAGATCTTATGGATGCGACGTTCGCCGTTAGTTCACCTATACAGCTATCCAGCGGGCAGAGGAAGCGTGCATAAGGTTCCCACATCCGAAAAATAAAAATATAATGAATGAATGCATACTTTTTCAAGCTGTTTACATAATCAATTGAGATAATCTCCCTGCAAATCATCCTCAACAGTTTCATTAAGAACTACAAATTTTCTAAGTAAATTGAAAAATACCAAAATCTGTGCTATCGTGTACAGATCCATCTCACTTCACTTCAACATAACCAAGATACTGGAAGATTTAATACTCCGAAAGCTAAAAACTTTTTGCAAGGATACCAGTAAAGTTCTAGAAATTTGGTTGACTTTGTAAGGAATCTTATCTGAGCCGTTGGGATTCGGCAGTAAATTGTAATTCCCTTCAAATTCTATTCCAGAAGAATTAGCTCCCAAAAATATTGGTTGAGAGTCTAAGTCACTACTTTGGCTTTGGTCATACCTCGTGAAATGAAGATATTTTGTTAAATGTTTGTTTTAGTCAAACACCTTGTTAATGCATTTCTATAAAAGCTATCATCGAATGGAAACCTATTCGCAATCGCCCTCTATTACCACATAAATTGAGTGGGCAACTAGCTAAATAAGCAGATTGCACTTCGAATTCAGTAGCTATTCTGAAAATATGATTAACATATTCTTGGCACTTACTTATAAAACTTAATGACATATGAAGGAAATCTAATCAATTTGCTATACGTTAAGGAACCCATCAGCAATGAATTTATTCATAATAACCTTGAAATCTTGCTCAGCTGGCTCGTATAGCTTCACTAAATCCCCCTAAGTCAATGGTGTGCTTTTGAACAATTTAATGGAAGCTACTATAACAACAATGTACCAACCAAGCTAATCCAGACAACAAACGGAAACAAAGAGAACCAAACAAACTGCATCGGAAAGACTATTTTCGTAATTCATCATAATTGCAGTTCTTGTGCAACACTCTCGGTGGTGCGCGTGATGATTTTCTTTTCAAAGTTTAAAGTGCATCAACACCTGGCCCATCAAAATCATCTCCATTCTTGGGACGTGCTTTTAAAGACTATATAGCTTTGTTGGAGTTGGGCTGCTGTGAGCGAACTAAACGTGGCCTGAAGAAGCTGAAACACATTATTCCTGCGATTAGCAGTTCAGCTACCATTCGACTGACTGGTAAAATGTACTAAGGAAAACAGCTTCAACACGTTGAAGTGATGCAGGCAGCATCAGAAATAAAATGGTGGTGTTGGCCTCTGGAGGGTATATTAACCGTATCGCATTTCGAGCGCTTGGTGTAGTGGATGCCATTATTTAGACCTTTCTGATGCTTACACTCAAATGAACAGAGCACGAAAAGCCACCAACACACCGACATCGACATCTACTCAACACGATGATGACGAGGAGTGTTCCTTTTGTGCAAAATTATCACGAAACCCATTCAACAAATAATCTTAAGCACAATATCTATTCGGACCGTAAATAATGAATCCAATTTCTTGCACAAACCCGTGTTATGGTGGCTTTGCTCGTAGCTACCGACCAACGAACTGACATGCCCACTTTCAACCAGCTACCGAAGAAAAAAAAAACGTTCACCTTCCTTTTCTTCGTCTAGGTGAATATAGTGTGACCAACATACAAAAATATGGAAATTCAAAAAATTTCTAGGAAGTCAAGTTCTAAAAGGAGGAACTTTAGATGTTTTTGTATAAAAATGAACAATAAATTGCGATCTTTGCCAAAGCCAAGTCAATAGCTGGAAACAAAATTTCTTGGCACAGAGCGCAACATCAAGGTCTGTAGTTGACTACCTAACCTAGCCACATTGTGTCACTGTGTCAGTATAGATGAATGAAATAATTGACAAATTGGTAAAGATAAAATGATCGCTTGATCTAAGGCAGGCAGTTTAACGGTCAAAAGTGAGAATGAATTCGCTTGGCTCCTGTGTTATAGCCAATGAAAAAAAGAGTTTCGACGTCAGAAGACGGACAATGGAAATGAAATTTCTTGCCCTCTTTCGAAAACGTTTATTACGGTCATAATTGTATGTTTCCATGAAAAGAAAAGAAAATTCAGGAAATACAACTTAAGGCCAAGAGGAAATGCATGGGGACACTCCACACTACACTCGGTTACTTCCCAGCATCCCCATACAGTACTTATAGTTCGTTGTTGTATCTCCGTCGAAGATACGTTGTACATGAAGCAGACCATAAATCATGCGTAGTACTTTTAGCTCGAATACCTGCAGAAGGATTTCATCCGGTTCGGAAAGAGTCAATGCTCCTGCATCATAAACAGTATTTTGCAAAGCGTGTCCTTGGTCTCTATCGATTATGGGTTTATTTCCCAATTACTTACTTGAGTGTGTGCCGCAGTGGCCAGGTAGACAAATTCACTAACCAACTCAAAGTTATACCCATTTATGGTCAGGTCCTGATCAAGTCTGCAGTGTGACTCAACTTTTGTTCATCATCCTCGTTAACAACAAGATCCAGTTTGCTTGATTGTGACTCCAAATATACGAAGGTGCCAGTAACTGCTCCCTTGCTTCAGAGAGCATTCTCAATCGTATCAGTTTTGCAAGAATACCAAAACTTAAAACAGATAAAGTTCTTCTCTATTCACACTTCCATAGCTGGCTTTGAAATCAATAAAAGTGTGGTGGGTTCGATATTAAATTGTGTTCTCCAAGATATGAAACAATATGAACATTTGGTCAATGATTAAGTCTCCCGGCCTGAAATCGCAATGGTGTCGGTGTGGTTTTTGAGAGGCTAACATAAAACGCTTGATAGGTTCTAGTATGCGATGTTCAAAAGGCTTGGTACTGAGGTTCCATTCATCGGATATACTTTCCATTTACCATATTTAAAGGTCGAGAGCTGCAATCAGGTCTCGAGAGCAAACTCGCAAGTGGAGACACAGTTCCAAGATTACCTTTTACTTGACTTTTACTCTCGACATTCGAAGTTTTTAAGAGTAACTCGCAAGTGGACACAGATTTTGATCACTGTCCGATCAATCGCAGAATTCCAACACGTTTCGTATTTTGAGAGCAGTTGTCTGAGAGTCAACATGGGAAAATAATGGAAATCGGGGAGAGAAATCAGTTTATAAGTCCATGTCCATTCGAGCCATTCTCTATACATCAAAATGATAATAGCAGAAGAAATTTAATATCAAGTGGATACGGTTATAAAAGTACTCTCAGAAAATAATCTGGGATTTCTACCAGAAAACTCGCGATATGAATTAAAACAATAATAAATGTAAATAAAAAATATAAGAAAATCATTTAAACGGTAACCGCATAATTCTATGAAACTATATACATATTATGTACTTCTATTGAGTGCAGTAAGTGCGGTGCCTTTGGCTCTCTGATGGTCAGTTGTGGTTTCTTGAAGATCATATTAGATAGAATATCTTATATCATAAGCTTAGCTATTGGTCCTTATCTCAACCCCGAATCTATAACATCAAATCAACACAGCCAAATCCAGAAGGTGCGCATAATTGGGTGGAAAGTTTCATTTTATTGTTTATATAGTTGCTTGACATGTTTGTCTTGTCAATATTCAGTTTAAGCCCTAAATCATTAAATGCAAAGGTACGAACGTTGGGCGCCATTTTTCAAATGAGAAACATAGACCAAAGCCGACCATTTACGTTTAGGTACAGGTACACTTATAATAACTATTATGATTCTGAAACGAAAATAAAGTTTAAAGTTTTAAAAATAAACACACAGACTTGAATTTCTTTTACTCTATCATCTTTTTTTGCATTGCTGCCCCATAACGATGAAAAAAAAAAACACAGTTGGTTTGGTTAAATCGAAAATATAGTATATAATATCTACAATGTGTAGTCCTCCCACCCAACTTCAAATTGACATTCTAATAACACCCAGGAGAATATCCAGCTTCATTTTGTTCCTGTAATCTAGGTATATGTTTGCTTTTGTCATTATTACCCCATCTCTTCTGCTCTCTTGTGTGTTTATATAACTCGTCTCGTTGTACAGATGATTTTGCTTGATATTCTCCATTTCCTTCATGATTGCACAAAGCAGATAAAACGACCAAAAATCATGTCCCAAGACGACAAAAAAAAAGCTGATCCACACAAAGGTACAGAGCGACATCAGATTTGCAACAAAAAAAAATGGAGAAAACCAAGGAAATCACAAATCCACTTCAACATAATTTTTTTGTTATATACTTATACAGTAGTGCCATGGAGGTTGCTCGAACTCGACAGACATATCTTTGTATCCGCCAGTGTGTTCCAATCATCCACGATATTCCCGGTTAGTACGACGACATTGTACCTTTATATATGGTTTTGGAGGATTGCCACACTCCACAGCGGGCGGCTATGAAGGGCGTTAAAGGGATTCGACTCAGCAAAATGTACATATTCGGATCTGCCCTGCTTGCTGTGCAGAATAGAAGCAAAAATCAAAAATAAAATAATTTTGTAGTCAGACACAGGAGTTCATGTGGCCAGATACATTTTAATCTAATTTTTCTTCATTTTTTGCCTTTCTCGCGATGGGAATGATGCTATGGAGATGTATACGGTTTACTCATACCTGCATAGAAACAAGTCTTACTATCTTTGGTATCGTGAAGCTTAGCTAGGCAGTATCTTATCTGAAAGATTGTAAGATACAACAGCGTTTAATAGAGATAGGGTTCAAGAATCATTCTTTCAGTATCTTTGTGACTAGGGTCTTAATTTGCACTAATTATAATGATAAATGTGTATTTTTATAGCTGTACGCTATGTACGTCGTTCATAAGAAGGAGATCAAAATATTCTTTTTGATCGGTAAAACGCTTTTGTGTTTTAATTTTACTTACATAGGGTCATTGATACAGTAATATCCGGTTATTAAAATTATTTATGAGTGCTCGCAATGTTTTATATCTTGGTTTTGTGCTCTACGAGCGGCAAAGTTTGGTGATATAGGGACATCCCACATCAGCAAATAGTTTTTTTCTTATTCCTGGGATATTTTCCGGTTGGTGTGCAATGCTGAAGAGATATAATCCCAGTTTAGATCCTTGAGGTACTTCTGCTTTGATGGTCGTCATTCCTGATTTTTCATTTTCTCATCTTCTTGTTCAGTCCCACGATGACGGCGCTGTGTAGTTTCAGTAGAGGAACCTTACAGAAATATAATAATGATATTTGTCTGTATCCATCTACGAGAACAAGTTTTAGTTTAATTCATCATACATCTACGTTTTGTCTGTTGGTCCTCTTTAGTATTGGACAAAACTTTGCAGTTTTTCAAGCTGCGTAAAAGCAGATATTCAGAAAAGAAACGGTCCTGAAGAACCAGCTCCTAAAACTTTCTCGTGCGCAGGACTCACAAGCCAGCCACGCAAATTCTAAAGTCACCGTGATGAAACAAGTAATAGCCTCGGATGAACGGACTAATGAAGTTGAAGAACCCCACCGCAAACAAAAAATGGACAATGATTTACTTTTGTACACGTGGAATGTGCGCCTACTCTAACAAACGCGAAAGGCAGAACAACTTGCTGATGCCCTTGATGTCATCATCATCATCATCGGCTCGACAACCGGGGTCCGGTCCTGGCCTCCTTCAACAAGTCTCTCCACCTATCCCGGTCTCGAGCCGACGCCATCCAGTTGCGCACCCCAAGGCTCCGGGCGTCCTGGTCTACGCCATCTCTCCAGCGCAAGCATGGTCTACCACGCTGTCGTCTGCCATAGAATGTACCACAAAGAACTTTCCGAGCAGGTTCCTCTTCGCTCATGCGAGCTAGGTGCCCTACCCACCGAAGTCTACCGAGCCTAATTTTTGTCATGATATCTGCTTCAAGGTAGATTGCGTACAATTCATGATTGTACTGATCTCCGGAATCGTCCTTCCTCACATATGGGGCCAACAATTCTCCTTAAGACTTTTCTCTCGAACGCGGCTAAGAGGTCAGAGTGCCTTTTGCTAAGCACCCAAGTCTCGGATCCATATGTGAGTACTGGCAGGACCATGGTCCTGTACAGCAGTAGTTTTGAAGTTATGGTGAGATTTCTGGATTTGAAGAGCTTTGACAGATTGTAGTAGGCTCTGTTGGATTTGAGAAGCCGCCCGCGTATTTCTTCTTCTATATTGTTATCGGCTGCTACTATTGACCCAAGGTATTTAAAGGATTGCACCACTTCAAATTCGTGCTCCTCTACCTTGATTGTTTGACCAACTGTTCCTCTCGCATTCGACGCAACCATGTACTTTGTTTTACCTTCACTAATGAGCAGCAACAGATTTTGTGCCGCCTGCTCGATCTGGATGAAGGAATCGTGTACAGCTTGCTCGGTTCTTCCGATGATGTCGATGTCGTCTGCGTAAGCCAGTATCTGGCTGGACCTGTTGACGATGGTCCCTCTTGTTGCCGTGCCAGAGTCACGGATTGCTTTCTCCAACGCCAGGTTGAAGAGGAGGCAGGCCAAACCATCCCCTTGTCGAAGTCCATTAAAGATGTTGATTGGTCTGGATAGCAATCCGGCTATTTTTACTTGGCTTGTTACGTTGGTCATGGTCAACCTACATAGTCGTGTCAATTTATTTGGGATGCCGAATTCTCTCATGGCTTTGTAAAGTTCTACCCTGGCTATGCTATCATAGGCGGCCTTAAAGTCTATAAACAGGTGGTATGTTGGGATGTTAAATTCTAGACATTTTTCCATCGCATGCCTAAGGGTAAAGATCTGATCAGTTGTTGATTTGCCTGGAATGAAACCACACTGATATTGTCCGATGATGGTTTTGATGTCATCAAGGCTAATATAACAGCCCTCCAGGAATACGATGGAATGAACAGGATGTACGAGAGGTGCAAGGCTGCACTATCTACTATCAAAAAGGCTAAAGCTTTTGCGATGTGAGCGAGAAAATGGCTTGATCTGCATCAAGGGTACACTGAATGCACTGAAGAGAAAGAAGAAGCTGCCAGAGAAATGTTTTGCGAGCTCCTCGATAAAACATATATGAGCAATGTAATGCCCGAAGAACGACGTTAAAATTCTCCTTGTAGATTTCAACGCTTAAATTGGAACAGGAGGACGTCTTTAGTAGTACAATCGAAAAACATAGCGTGCATGACTTCAACTCCGGAAACGGACTACGGCTTGTTGATTTTCTAGCGGAGAAGAAAATGGTGCTGCGCAGCACAAACTTCACCCCCCTAAATATACACAGAAGTACTTGGTGGCATCCTGATGGTCGAACCTGCAACCAAATCGACCTCATTGCTATCGACGGAAGACACTTCTCTAGCATACCTAACAGATGTGCGAACCTTTAGATCAGCGAATATCGAATCGGATCACTACCTGGTCGCTTCTAAGCTACATGTGAGTATATCCAACGAAGCTCTTAGGCGAACATCTGTCATTAGGAGAAGATTCAATGTTGCCAAATTGCAAGACGATGAGATCGCTAGAGCCTATGCTAGAAAGAAGTAAGCGTGCTGTTACTGGTGCCTTCGCCTATTTCAAGTCGGAAGCGATCAAAATGGGTCTTTTTGGAGTTCGAGGACACCGAAGACACAAACACCAGAACCACAAACAAGAGCGGAAATCAAACGTAGATTAACTCTTACTAATATTGCGGTTTCTTTGGACTAGGTAAGCCATTGAGAAATAAAGCCCTAGTCCTATAGGGAGAAAGCAAGGACGCTTTAGAAGACACTCATGATCCCAGTACGAGATTTATGGTCCAGTCTGTTCAGGTAGACCTAACAAAATTTGTCGGAGGATCTTTACGAGCTGTACGGAGACGCTTATCTATTCCAGAGGTTTCGTGTCCATCAGCGTTTAAGATGGTTGGGACACGTAGAGCGAATGATCATCGACGCTCCAGCCGGTAGAGTATTTCAGGAGAAGCCTTAGAGAACGAGAAATATAGGCATTCCCAATCTCCGATGAAGTGATTTAAGATCTCCACCAACTTGAAATACGAAATTGGAGACAGCAAGCTAGGGATCGGGCTGGCTGGAGATGCATATAACGTGAGGCCCTGGATCACCCCGCTCCCCCTTGTCACAGCTAAGTAAGTAAGTAAGTAAGTAAGTAATTACCATTGGAGTGATTAGCGAATGCTTCTATCTTCTCTGCTGGGGTAGATGCAGTATTTTGTCCATATTTGACAATTTTTGGAATATTTCGTCTTTTTTCAATAATTTTATAATTTTTTCTGGTTCAGGCTTGTTTTCATCTCGCAATTAATGTGCCGGGCAATTGATTGTGAATAAAAAATTAGTAGAAGAGACCATGTGGAGACCGTTTCACCATATAATTTCGTCGCAGCAGCGTACCACAGCGAAAGTAGAACGCAAAACTTTGATTATGATTTGGTTGTGCCGTTTTTGTTTGGGATTTTTCGTTTAATCGGTCCACGGTTACTTTTGTACCTATTCTGCCCTACCTAATTCATAGGGTTGGGTACAAAATCCCGACTGCCAAAATCCCGACTGAGAATCCCGACTGCCAAATTCATGTATTTAACTTGTTATCTGGGGTAGCATTTATCATATTCAATATATGTTCGTCAAAATCCTTTCTGTAGTCAGTCCCGCTCACACAACTTCGTTGCTCCGCTTAGGGTATGTTCAGTCGTCTGGCTTCGTGTGTTCAAGGGATTTTATTTAAAAAATAAAGTACGAAAACGTGTTAAAAGTGCTGAAAATCGGTATTTTTTATTCGTACCATTCGGATTTTGTCAGTCGGGATTGTTCAATCTGTCCAGGGATTTTGGCAGTCGGTATTTTGTCCCTATCCCATTTCATATTTTAACATACTTACCTTTTATTCAATTAACTCTTATAATATTTAATGAAAACATATATTGGGACTAAAAATAAATCGCAAATGTTGCTCGTATTAAAAACGTAACTACTATATCCATTTTCAATATTCCATAAAATCAAACTTAAAGAAATATTTCTTAAAAATTGATTAAAAAACTAAACTACTCATATTTATATGCAAAAAGTGAATGTGGTAAAGGTGGCGGATATACCCATAAGCTTAAATAAAATACCTGAAATGAAAAATTACCCTGCAAATGTTCAATATTGCATTGCACTACGAGATTGGATAAACATTTAAGGTTCCATAGTTCCATTGAAACATTGAAAGTCCCTGCGATTCGTTCGTAGAAGTAAAAACAATATTTCAGTCTCTTAGTATAGTACGATGGCAAAGTGTGTTTCAATGCGATAGCGAAATCGTTTTGCCTTTGGGTGGACAATGAGCATAAGTCATTCAACACTTTGTAAAACGTTTGCTTGGGTTTTTTTTGTTTTCTTAATAAAATTAATCGTGTGCGTTTTAGTTCAAGCTAGTCACAGTCGGATTTCGATATCTACCACTACTACATAGTATATACAACAGTCTTAAGAAATTTAAATTTATCGTTCGATTATTCATAAGCACCAAAACGACTCTTGATTCAAGAAAAATAATAATCTTTCTATGTACAGTACAAATAGAAACAGATATTCCACGTCAGACTGAAATGAACCACAGATTTAAATAATGTTTCCTTAGACGATTTCGAACCATTTTATAAGAATATCAATCGACGGAAAATATACTTTGTTTGTTGACATGTTTAAAGTCTTAGAATGACTTAAGCAAAGTTTCCAACAAGTTTTTTTTTTTTGTTACCGTAACCAGTTTTTTATATTTTTTTTATTTTGAAAAAGTTCGCATCTGAAAAAACGGTAAATATTGGTTCGACAAAAAATCCATATGTGTTGTTGAGGGAGTACCGACCAGGGCTGCCAATCTACTTCATTATGTAGTAGATCTACTTCATTTATTTTTTATTTATTTTCTACTTTGTTTGACTTAAGTTTTTATAACGATCAAAATTTAATTTAATATTGTGTTGAATTGATTCATTCACCATTTTGCAAATCGAAAAAGACGTTTGCTCAATCTGAGTGAGCTTTGTATGAGAAAAAATTAAATCGAAAAAGGAAAACGGAAGTAGATTTTGTTAAGAGTAAAATGCATTTTATTGCATTTTATGTTGAATTATGTAATCAACTGACACTTCGGTTTGGTTTAACTCACAAAAGATAGATTAAAATATCCTACAATCCTTCCACTAGATAATAGTTTTCCTTATAACGATAAAATAAAACAAATATTGAGTCCTTAAATACGGAGCTTAAAACGTTTATGTACGGCTAAAAATATAGAAATGAACAACTATGAAGATGATGTTAAGTTTTGCTCGCGTTTATGATTCCAGAAAAAAATTGAAAGGTTGTCTTAAACTTTATTCGTTTTGAATGCAAAATAAAAATAAATTTCTTGTTTTTTTTAAATATTTTTTTTTTTTTTTCATTCAATTTACTACACTTTTTTCAAATCTACTTCGTTTTTATTGACGATATGCTACATTTCCTAAGCTAAACATTGGCAGCCCTGGTACCGACATATACTCAATGTGATACGCCAACTCACAGAAAGACACTTGTTACCAAATGTGAAAAAATCACGACACTAAAATGTATTGGATTCTCCATTCATGTGTCACATAGTTTGACACACCATTCCAGTATTCGACACACATTCTACTTTAACATATCGACACAATAGTTTGCACACACGACATGTGGTGTAGGTGGGTCGCTTAATGGCCACAAGAGGCGTTGAAGTAGCGCTGTCAAAAGCTAATTTCGAAGTGATGATTTTCCGTAGAACATAATAATCGAAACATTAAGACTAACTTTCATTGGCCGATTTAGAAATCTTACGTTGATGTCCAATTGCAAAAAAAAAAAACATTTAAAACCATTTTAGTTATCGGAGTAGTACAATAATTTATTGGCATTTCAATTTTATATCTGTCACAGCAAAGTGCCTGGACACATTGACGCAAGTGTCTGTTGAATCACTGCACACTTGGTGGCCATCACACACAAACACAAACTCACAGTGATGCAAGAAATTTGAGAGAAAGGAAAATAGAGCTCCGAGTTTTCGAGCTACCTAAATCTTTTGTAGAGAGAATCATTTTTAATAAGAGGGAAAGAAATAGGCTGACTAATAGGAAAACTAAATAGTAATAAAATTTATCGAATAAGCGAAACAACCTTCCACGTCAGCGATAAAATGCAAATGAAATTTTCTGTCAAAAGCGAAACGATATGAGAACGAAACTTGCATCACTGCACGAGTTTCATAAAATTTTATGAGCATCGTCCTTTTTTTCATTTTTCAATGTATTTTTTTCCTTCTTATGATAAATAATTCCCTTTCTTTTACGTTTCGATTCAAGATGGATGCGCACTTACCTCAATGTTAGTTTTAAACAAAAAATTGTGTCAACTCTGGATGTGGATCAAATCTTTCATAATAGTAAATGATAGGAGAACATATTAACCGATTAAATTTAATGTTTTCTGTGGCTTATATTTTGAATTTAGATTGCCAACTATCCATTCATTTAAAAGACAGTTTTAGAATTTTATTGGATCCAAACTGGACTTTATTTATTTGGTCCTTTTAAAACTGAAAACGGTTGGTGCAATAGAAAAATTCCACTTTAAAATTTCAAATTTAACAACTGAATAATATTTAAAAGTACTTGGAGAAACTAGCATAAGATTAAATAATGACATCACCATATGAGGGCGATATGTCACCTTAAGTCGGCCACTATCAGTAGTAGGCCACTTCTTCATAAAGTATAGCATTATAGTGAAGGCCTTCGTTTGACTTCGAGTTATAAAATATTTTTTAACAAGTTAATGGTTCTTCTTCTTATGTGTAAAATGTCGTTCCATTGCAACAGCTATTTTGCCTAAGAAATACAACAAAAAAAAAATATTTTAGTCCTCGAGAAAAAATAAATGAAAACTTTCCAGAATAAGAAATGGTGACGAAACATCATTTGCCCGCCTCTAAAATCAAGGATTTTGTTGGCTCTTAAATGGTGGAAGAATTTTGTTCTTCTATTTGTATTCAGTGCTTATGTAAAACTTTATTTGTTTTTCATATGTGCGTGCTCCTCTGTTAATGTGGTTCGAAGTATCCCCGACAAATGGAAGGTCAGAAACTGGTTGGATTCTGTTAAAAACATTTTATGATTTTGTAGCAAACAGTTATAATGACTGGATAAACCAAAACATCATCGAACGACCAATATTTTTTCTAGCTGATGTTCACAAATTCCATTTGACCATGGTCCGCTTATATCGAGATCATGGCATTATTTTATATGCACTTCCACCGAACACCATCCTCATAACGCAGCCAGCTGATGTACGCAGAATACCCAGAACACTCCAGAAAACAGAGTCAAAATTGTAAAAAAAAACAACTATATTTAACTGCTCAAATTAGTCTTAGATATATCCATAGTTCAAATAGAACAGGAACTATCAAAAATGCTTTCCGAAGGTCAGCTTTGTATCTCTTTGATCCCAATGCAAAAGATTATCCAAATGTGTGCATCCATCAAACATTGACTACGCTACAAGTTTAATTTTTTTTTAATCCAGAAAAGTTTCTATTTATGCGAAAGAAGAACTAGCCATATTGACATCAATGAAATGATGGAAATTGTAGAAAAACTGGAGCAGACTCATTACATTTAACGCGAGTTAAATGATACAATAAACGGTATTTATATTATTGAGGATACAATGCACCTGCAAAAAAAAAAAAAAAAAAAATCGGGATCCAAGCCACCATCACTTTATCATGAAGAGAGTACCGAAGTAGAAGAAATGATCGATAAAGTATTGCAGAAGTAAGAAGAGATCTCTTAAGTTCTATGTTAGGTACTTAATTTACTTTATTTTAGATGGCACTAAGAGCCCGGGATGAACTACGGCCTCAAATAACATGCCTCTGTAGCCAGCTATGTTTCTAGCTAGCTGCCTCCAATTTTAAACCACAAGTTGTCTGAGGTAGTTTTCCAATTGTGTTCAATTCCGCATCATCAGGATTGGACTCGAAGAAGACTCTTCGGTTTGGTGCGTTGATGTCCGTAAGCTCCACATTTCCCAGCCATCTCAGCAGGTGTACTTTCAGGTTTTTCAACAGTTTAAATTCTCTGTATAAGCCGCAAAGCTCCTCGTAGGGTCAAAAACCACTCGTAATATCTTTATCTAAAAATACGGAAGTAACTTTATCCGAATCTTTCAACGCCCATGCTTCTTTCCCATAAAGCAGGACTGGGTTGAGTAATGACTTTTATAATGTCTCCTTGGTTCTATGAGAGTGGGCCTTACTACGTTAATGCCTTCTGAGGCTAAAGAAACAGTGATGGGAAATAGTAATTCTTCGTTGAATCTCAGCGTTGCGCTGGTATTATTCACTGAGTTGGTACCGGGGCCTTGGTGCACAAAGTCTCCGGCCACCTCAAAAGCATATATTTCCTCTTTCTTTGCTGCACCGTTAAACCCTTTTTTTTGCCTTCTTTCTCAATACTCACGAGAGCAACACTGATTTCACGTTTCGCTCTTCCGATTATGTGAATATCGTGGGTGCAGCTCGCATAAGTGAATAATAAAATGGACTGTTGAAAGATTGTTCCTCCAGTGCTAAAGTTAAAAATTCACACTCATCTTTCAAGAACGATGTTGATGAAGAAGAAGAAGAAGAGACCTTGTCCGAAACCCTTGTTTTTAATAACTAATGGTATCGGTGAGGTCTTTCTCGATTTTGATGCAGTAGCGTGCATTCTCCATCTTCATTCTGCACAAAGAGATGATTTTTTTATATGTAGATGCCCATGCCATAACTAGACATAGCTCATCTCTATAAATGCTTTGAAACTGATGAAATGGTGCGGTGGGTACCGGCTTGAAATTGCTGGGTTTTTTCAAGATCTGCCTCAGCGCGAATAATTGTTCGATGGTGGACATTAATGGCCTAAGGGCACACTGATATGTGCATATCAGGATGTTGACGAATTATTTCAGGAATTCTTTTAGTATACCGCAAAAAAGATCTTGTGTGCGATGTCAAGGAGACCCCTGGTGCAGTCCAGAGGATCGGCTTTCTTCAGGATCTGGCAAACATTGCTAATATTCCATTCATCGGACATGCATTCCTCCTCCATATTTTTCAGATAAGCTGGTGCATAGTGCATATATACTCCTTACCAATTAATTGTCAGCTGCCTCATTAGACTTCATCTTCATATTGTCGAAATCGATCTTGCAACATTTCAATTTGTGGTATTTATTTGTTAGGTCCAGTTTTTCAGTTTCAGCTATGTTATGAGATAAGTTACCTCTGAGTAAGTTCAGGATTTCAAACAGACTGAGAAACGTGTTTCCAGCAGAGTAATAACCTCGGACTGAAAAACTTGGCCTTGGTATTTTACTTTCTGTTTTAGGTACGACAGTTTTTCAAAAGCGATTCAAAACATACAAAATATTTTTTTCTTCTTATATATTGAAAAATAAATAATACATTCAATTCGTAGGAATTTTCGTCAGCTTCCTACACACGGACGAGGCATACAAAATTTTAGTAATCATCATCATCATCATCGTACAACGTGAATGTACGTATAGTGCTTCATCCCCAGCTTCGTCTTCGCATAGAAACTTTTTCCTATTTGCTGCATCCATATACTCTACAAAATAGACAAGTCCTCCATTACGGCCGGACGATATGGCCGTGGGTTGTCTGTTGAAGGTGTGTCAACAAAGGAAAACAGTGTTCTCGTGTCAGTCGTTGTGGTGCCGTATGGCCCTGCTCCATCAAGCACTGAGGACCTGAGGTTGATTTTATCGAATCGAATACAAATATTCACTGAACAACACACATATATATGAATAAACTTTCAAACACACGAGGCAATGGTTTGAATATGGTAATTCACTCTCATGGTCGAAAATTTCAAAGAAATTGACAGGGGAAGCATATAAAAAAAAAATCCTGTTGCTGTATACCCACACGCTGTACGAGGATTAAGGTTTGTTTTGTACTTGGTGTTGGTACTTTCCTCGTTTGCATGGGGCGTTTTTAAGGATTTTGTCTTTCTCAGTTTATTTTGATGGTAAGGTGGTTTGTTTTTTTGCCATAGTTGCCTGATGAAGGTTTGTATGTATATCTATTGACATAAGAGGTGAAAGATGTGTTAATGCCAACTTAGTTGTTTTGGATCAATCGGGGTGGTGAAAATCGCAACAGTTTCAGAATGGATTTCTGTTGTTGAATATATGCGCAGAAAAGATTCTACAAACTTCCAGAATAATATCGAATTGAATAAAAACGCGTCCGCTTTGGATGAGAACAAATTAGAGAGTGATTTATTACGTTACGTTATTAGTTAACAAAGAGTAGTAAGAAACTTAGGGTGCATGTACATTAAATAGGTATTGTATATTCTATTTCAACACCCCCACTGAATGTACAAACTATTTGAATTTAAGTCCAATAGCTAAAGAGCAAAACAAATGTTTTTGGTGATTAACTGCCTTCGTCAGAAAATCGGCTGACATCTCTGATGTATTGATGTAATTTAGCTTGACTGCACCTTCGTTTATCTTGTCTCGTACAAAGTGGTGCCTGACGTCTATGTGCTTCGTCCGTGGGTGATAAGCAGTAGTCAACGCCAAACAAATAGCACCTTTGTTGTCACAATTAATCGTTGTTGATGTTGAAGTAGATGGAACAAGTTCCTTTTCCAAACTCCTGAGCCATATAGCTTCCTGCACGGCTGAGGATACTGCCATATACTCAGCTTCCGTTGATGACAGGGCGACAGTCGGTTGTTTCTTCGTATTCCACGAAACTGCCGCTTCTCCAGAATAGAAAACGTAGCCTGTAGTTGATCGACGGTCATCGCTATCGTTCGCCCAATCTGCATCGCAAAATCCAATAACTTGACGATCCTTGGATTTACAGAACTCTAGCTTAGCATCAGCTGTTCCCTTCAAGTAGCGTAGGATTCTTTTGACAGCGGTCCAGTGTGGCTTGCCAAAATTGTTGCTGAAACGAGATACATTACTGACAGCAAAACTTACGTCGGGCCTTGACACCTGCGCAGCAAACATGATGCATCCAACCGCCTCTTGGTATGGAATATTGGACAATTCATTTCTCTCTTCTTCAGATTGAGGACACATAAGTTTTGTAAGCTTCTGGTTATAGTCCATCGGCGTGTTCACAGGATTGCAGTCTGACATTTCGAAACGTGCCAATATCTCTCTGATGTAATGTTCTTGGTCGATGCTGATAGACCCCTTCTCACGATTTCGTTTTATTTGAATCCCTAAAACAAATCGGGCCTCTCCCATGTCCTTCATATGGAAAGAACTGTGAAGATACAATTTTAGTTTTTTCTTTGTTTCAAAATCTTTGGAGAAAATTAAAATGTCATCGACATATACAGCTACAATAATCGGACTTGCATTCTTGTGAGAAAAATATACACAAGGGTCAACTTTTGATTTCTCCAATCCAAACTGTAGAAGTGCGGTGTCTAACTTCTCATTCCAAAGCCTACTAGCCTGCTTTAGACCATATAGAGATTTCTTCAAGCGACATACTTTACCAGTTTTATCAGAAAACCCTTCAGGTTGTAGCATATAAATCAAATCCGGTAAATCTCCCTGCAAGAATGCAGTCACTGCATCCATCTGGTCTATATCGAGATCATACTGAGCGGCTAACGAAATCAAAAAACGTATTGTACTGTAGCGCACCACCGGAGAAAAGGTTTCCTCGTAGTCGATGCCTTTTCGTTGTGAACAACCTTTTACTACCAAGCGGGCTTTATAGCGACAAATTGCACCATCAGAATTGCGTTTAGTCTTGAAAACCCATTTACAGTTTATAGGTTTTTTATCAGATGGCAAATCGACAAGCTCCCAAGCATCATTCTTCTTCAATGAATCTAGCTCATCTGCCATTGCTTGTCGCCAACATTCTGAATCTGCTCTACTAAGAGCTTCATGTAGAGTAAAAGGGTCATGCAACTCACCTGATTTTACTGCATACGATATGTAGTCGTCTCTCTTTAGCGGTTTCGGTATTCGATTGCTTCTTCTTATTTGGTCTGGTGCTTCTATCGTGCTCGAAACTGAATGCGGTAGAATGTATTCGATTTCACTATTCTCACTTCTTCTTTCAATGGTTGGCTCATCAATGGTTTCCGGAAATATCTCCTCGATGTTGTTGATCTCACTTGCAGCATCAGAATATTCGTCAGAATCACACTCGGAGACCTCGCTGACAACGCCTGGAACTTCAACATCTTTAACTGAAGCTGAACCAATCTTGAAAAAATAGGAACTTGAATCATCATCCACTGGATATAGATGCTCATCTTCGAAAAATATAACGTCACGGCTAATCACTATCCTGTCTTTGTCTTGATTGTACAGTCTATAATTTTTCGTGCCATCACAGTATCCAAGGAATACACATGCCTCTGACTTCGCATCCAACTTCTTCCTTTTCTGCTTCGGTATGTGCACCATCGCCTTGCAACCAAATGTTCGCAAGAAATTCATATCAGGCGCAACACCAGTCCACGCTTCCTCAGGGACTTTACATGTTGATGAACTGCACGGAGATCTATTGATAAGGAACACTGCTGTAGAGACTGCTTCTGCCCAAAAATGCTTTGGGAGATTAGCGTCAAGGAGCATGCATCGTGCCTTTTCGATGATAGTTCTATTCATCCTTTCAATGAGACCGTTGTGTTCGGGTGTGTAAGGTGCTGTTGTAAGATGCTGAATTCCTGACTGACGAAGTAAACGCTGAAATTCTTTTCCACAGTATTTAGATCCATTGTCTGTTCTTAGTGCCTTTATATTCTTGTTGCATTCGTTTTCCACACGAGCCTTGAATTCTCTAAAACGATTCAACGTTTCTGACTTCGCACGCAAAAAATACACAAACGTTTTCCTTGTGAAGTCATCCACAAACGTCAAAATATAACGTGCACCACCCATGCTCGCAACATTGATCGGCCCACACAAGTCGGAGTGTATTAACTGCAACACATCACTTGCTCTGGCACCTGTTTTCTTAAAAGGCCTACGGCACTGTTTGCCCTTGGCACAGACCTCACAGTTTACATTCTCCTGAATACTTTCTAAATTTGGATAGCCAAAATCATTCAGCATGCTTCGAATGCTACTAAAATTTAAATGGCCCATTCTTCTATGCCATAAATTTATAGCATGATCTACACGATTTGCTGTAAAAGCAGAATCTTTACCTGTACAGTCCAGCTTGAAAAGCTCTCCATCAAGAGAAGCTGAGGCTAATAAATTATTCTCTGGATCATAGATTTTACAACCTTTAGAGTCAAAAATTACTTTATTTCCTTTGCGCACGATCTGACTCACAGAAAGAAGGTTAGCACAGAGGTCAGGTATGCATAACACATTTTCCACCTTGACCTTGCAATCATCAATCGGTAAATACACATTTCCAGTGCTCTCTACATTCAATCGCATATTGTTAGCCACTACCACCTCGCTGTTCACCTTCACACCTTGATTGACATCCGACAAAAGCCTTGGGTCTGAGCACATATGTGCGGATGCACCGGAATCAACATACCATGCACCTGGTTGCACGGATGAAACAGCAAACGATGTGTATAAAGACGTCGGTTTGACTACTTGTTTGTTGGATTGCTTCGAAGGACAATTTCGTGCCAAATGTCCAAAATTGTTGCACTGGTAACATCTAGGACCACTGCTACCACTAACACCACCACCAACGCCACCACCGCCGGTACTACTGCCAACACTAGAGACAACACCACGACCACCTGAACCACCACTAGCACCATTGTATCTCTTCTTCTGAAAGCGACGTTTGCCACCATAAAACGCAACTGCATCCGATTCTTCCATCTTCACATCCTGAAGTATCTTTGTCTTGACTGAATCTCCAGTGATTTTCATGCCGCAGCTCTCAATGCCCATAATCATAGGCTTGTAATTGTCACTTAATCCAGCCAATAACAAAGTACCTACCCATTCCTCCGTAACCTTTAGACCGATGCCATTCAGTTTGTGTGCTGTCGAGATAATGTCGTTCACGTACACCTCCACGGATGAACAGTCTTCCAGCTTTGTGCTAATGAGTTTGCGCAACAAACCCACTCTCCGAGACAGCCCGTTGTCTTCAAAAGCAGACTGCAATCTATCCCAACATTCCTTTGCAGTTGTTGTGTCCTGGACATGGACATAGTTGATGGGTTCTAAGAGAAGGATTATTCTCGACCTCGCCATGGTGATTCTCTTGATGTCCTCTTCCTCATTGCTCACAACGCAGGACCACAAATCCTCAAGCTCGAGATATGCCTGAACTGCGAAGCGCCACGTGTCGTAGTTTTCTCGCCCTTTGAGTTTCTGAATAGATGGGAGGTTGTTAGCCATTATTATAAATTTCGTCTGTTGTTAAAAATATAATAATATAAATGCTTTATCTATTTAGGAGCTTCTGGGCCCATAACCTGTTGTTGAATATATGCGCAGAAAAGATTCTACAAACTTCCAGAATAATATCGAATTGAATAAAAACGCGTCCGCTTTGGATGAGAACAAATTAGAGAGTGATTTATTACGTTACGTTATTAGTTAACAAAGAGTAGTAAGAAACTTAGGGTGCATGTACATTAAATAGGTATTGTATATTCTATTTCAACAATTTCAGGATTACGTTTTAACAGCTATAAAAATTGAAACTGAAAATATACTTAATTACTTACTTAAAAATATATTGATCTATAAATTAATTAGGTGACTAACTTATAAAAGTCTGTAGGTAGTAGATATCTCCTAAAATTTCGTTAGCCTGGTGCCAGGAAACATAGATAAACAGTTGCCGAAATAAGTAGGACGACACATACTGATTTTAGCCACTGTATGTACTTATAATAACGTAAACGGTGTATGTACATACGGCGCGGCGTCCCCAACATGGTGGCGAATTCCGCTTCGGAAAAAATAATTCATACTAGGAACATTAATTTTTGTCTGCTATTTTTCTTATTGATTTGCATAATTTAGTGTACCTCACCATCTTACATCAAATTATATACACAAAATGTAAATGCTTTGTGAACACCATTTTTAAATGGTGTGTCATCTCACTCATCAGCATCACAAAGTTAAATTGAAGAATGATCTGTTACTAAAATGCGTACAAGGATCTTCTTTAAATGCCTTCCCTTTTCTGTTGCAGAGTTAATGACAATCTCTTTTGTCGATGTGAATTATATAGATCCCACCAGATGCCCTGATTGAGTTCCCGTGTTTATTGCGTTTGCTATCTTCGCCTGTTAGAAGTTCGAATATTGTTTTACTAGACAACCGGTTAAATGAAGGTTGGTAGGTAGGTGAGAATGGCGGTTTTTTCCAGAACTAGAATAAACCCCACTAGCGCTAGGTGCGCCGTTTTGATGCCAACAAACTCATGAGACCTATTAAGTAAAAGGGTTTATGTAGAGTAATCGTGTTTACTAGGGTGTGATGTTGGGAGTGTGTCCATTTAGTGACATCCATTCCAAGACGGAACAAAAGATCCTCGGATTCGTAGCTGAGAAAGACCGTTCGTGCCCCAGAGATCGATGTGGTTTACGAAGACACCATAGTCTGGGAAGGCTGTGAACGGGTATTTTATTTAAAGTGCGGGTATACAGGGTGATTGGTTTAAGGTGCACCAAAAAGCTTGAGCGTGTAGGTGGGGTTAAGACAAGAAAAAAATCGTATAGAAGAGGGGGTCTATTTCCAACCGTTTAGGCAGGACAGGGGCAATTTTCTAAAAAAATTGACTTAAATCAGAAAAAAAATTATTTAAAAACAACGGTGAATGATACAAAGCTTTGTCATATCTTTTTGGCAATCCCGAAAACTACTCTTTTATTTTATTTTTAAATTAAGTTGTTTAAGTCAACAGTTTTAAAAAAATTAATTTTCAAACTCAAAATTTTGAAAAAAAAATTTAAAATTTTTTTTTTTAAACTAATTTTTTTAAAAATTTTATGTGATTAACTATTATTTAAATTGTCAAAATTCAATGCTCTTATTAATTTTTAGTCAAAAACAAAAAATCGGATGCCAAAATGTATCATAGTTTTTGAGAAATTAAGAAAATACTAAAAGCACTTTTTTAAAAAAAGGGTGAAATAATCTGGTTAATCTGGTTAAAAACAATTAACTAAAAAAACTAAACTAAACACTAGACAGAATAGGCGTGTTTTATTGGTAAATGTTTAGTCACTTTAGCAAAATTTTGTATGGGATACGAAAAGTGGCGATAAATTGGTCAGTAATTAAAGTGAACATAAAAGTGAATGCCTGGAAGTTTTTGGCGCGAAATATAATGTCAATACATTTTGTGCTTAAAGGTTGGTGGCACCTATGACAGCTTAAGACATTTACTCCATTTTCAATGATTATTAATGGTTGTGTTCATTGTGTTTTCCCTTAGGGCCGCGTTTTGCGGAAGAAGTAAAAACTTTCAACCTATGAAAGTTGCAAAAAAGTTTTGATGATTTTCAACTTTTCGCTTAAAAACATATAAAAATTGGTTAAAGCAGATTTTTAAAATAAAATTATATAATTTGGAATTAAATTTGGTAATATTCAAGCTAAATAATGATTATTTATCCGCTTTTTTTTGTTTGTAGTGGAAGGTGGGGTATAAGATGACCAACTCGGCATATACAAATAGCCATACTTTGCAGACACATCCATAAAATTATTTGAAACTTCGGCTTGGCATATAGTCAAGAATACCAACTTTGAAATAAAATAAAAAAGTGGATACAAAAGTAAATAAAGCGTTTTATTGGTTCTTTCCAGTGCTAATTAGCTAAAAATTACCAACAAAACACGACTAGGCGTGTTTTATTGGTAAGTGTTTAGTCACTTTAGCAAAATTTTGTATGGGATACGAAAAGTGGCGATAAATTGGTCAGTAATTATAGTGAACACAAAAGTGAAGATAAAATCTTGGAATGCCTGGAAATTTTTGCCGCGTAATAAGTTTTTTCAATACATTTCAATACATTTTTTGCTTAAAGGTTGGTGGCACCTATGACAGCTTAATACATGGACTCTAATGGACTCTATCATTGACGTATTAGGTATGGACCGCCAGTAGCCAACTTCACGCGTGTTCCAACATAACTAGGGGCGCCATCAACTACTAGCAGGGAATCTGCGTAGCAGTGATATGATTTTTTTAATTAATTATTTACTATTGAAATATTTTGGTTGAAATTATTGTCAAACGGCTTTTATTTTACAAAACACATCCACTCCTTATGCCATGAGTTACTTACAGATGAATATATTATCGTTTTTATTTAAATTCTAATTGCGAAATTAATACACGTTTTTAACACTAAAAGATGATGGCGTTTTTAGGCTGTTTTTAGCTGGAACAACTTTTCTTGGCTGTTTGTATGAAAATTTCAACCGACTGGAGGTCCATATCTAGTACGTCAATGGACTCTATATACAATGATTATTTATGGTTGTGTTCAATGTGTTTTCCTTTAGGGCCGCGTTTTGCGGAAGAAGTAAGAAGCTTTCAACCTACGAGAGTTGCAAAAAAATTTTGATGATTTTGAACGCGGATCTTTAAATAAAATAATATAGTTTGGAATTTAATTTGGTAATATTCAAGCTAAATAATGATTATTTATCCGGTTTTATTTGTTTGTAGTGGAAGGTGAGTTACAAGTTGACCAACTCGGCATATATAAATAGCCATACTTAGCAGACACATCCATAAAATTATTTGAAACTTCGGCTTGGCTAAAGTCAAGAATACCAACTTTGAAATAAAATAAAAAAGTGGATACAAAAGTGAATATAGCGTTTTATTGGTTCTTTCCAGTGCTGACTAACTAAAAATTACCAACAAAACACGACTAATAATTATTCGATATGTTCGTTTAGCGACATCTACCTCGGTGAGTTTGAAATCATCTTGATTCCTCTATGTGTATAAACTCAATGGTTCCAGCCATTGCATTTAGGACATCCTGGACCTCAATGATATTTACCTAGTTTATATGCAGAGTCAAAAGATCGAGTTTTAGTTGAAACGAAATTCCAACACAGGTATTTCAGCAAACTAGTTGAAAGCTTGAGGAGTTGAGTTAAGTGCGAAAAAGTTGAAATGACAGGAGAATACTTGCAAAAAGATTGAGTTTTCGAGAAAAAAATATTTTTATTGGTCTTACAAGCTATGCGCATACTTCTCAACAACGAATATTCATTCGTTAATATGCATTTGATCACATGCAGAAATAATTGTGTATTCAACATTTCAACCCAGGTATTTCATTTAATTTTCGACTCAACACCACTGCTCGAGTGCGATCGAGTTGAATTCCATTTTGTTCCAACTCATCCCCGTTTACAAAAGGTTGAACTGGGTTCAAAGACGCATATAAACTAGGTAATTAACAACTTGCAATTATTTGTGTGCGAATAATGAATGGAGACCATGGTGGAGACTTGCATCGGTAACCGACCGCTTCAGTGTACCTACCACAAAACGAAAAATTTTGTTTATGATTCCTTTATGCCATTTTTGTATGAGATTTTTCTTTAGTTATTTTAGCATTTAATTTAGCATTTCGTCACACAAGCAGCGTACCTACAAGGCTTTTAGATGGAAACTTTATCAAAAAATTCTTTTAATCCATCAAAGAAGTAAAAACTTGTTGCGTGGTAAAAGTAATAAAAGAGGATGTGGAAAGAAAAAGGGTAAACTTGAGACGCTCAGCTCGAACTCGTTAGATGGTATACATTCTTGTCCCCGAACCTAAATCTCACCAGCAACAACAAAAAAATAGAATAGATTATTATAGAAAACTGAATTTCAAAACATACATCGGACGGACTCCACCACACCAAGGGGGCGCTGCTGATGTTATTACAGCTGGCCAAAACCCACCCAACGAGGGGAAACTCAAACAAGGCCAACAAGTTTCCAGGTGGGGAGGGTTTTGGCCAGTTGCAATAACATCAGCATAGCTCAAAAACAATTTAACTTACTTTATAACAATTAAACCATATAATAAATGAATTTTTTTTTTAAATAACGTATGGAACTATCCTCTACCTATATATCAAACTGTAGACTAGGTAGTTTTGGGTAAGACATGACATGGTATCAAACATATAATATCTCATGTCATCTTCCTAATCTTGGAAAACTTGCTAAAGACATAATTTCTTATACTTTTGCCAGTCATTCTAAAACATATAGTTGATAAGATTTGAAGGTTTAACCCATCCATACTGGTATTTTAAATGTGTCACGATTTTTTCTAAATTATCTTTTTTTTACGGCAAATAACAAAAAATAGACAATGTTTTTTGTTTCTTTAGATCCAAAACATTGAAATGATAAGATATAGGTACCTACATGTTAACTACATAGTACCTACTTACATATACCTACAATATTTTCCTAAAAAAACCAACCTGACATGCTACCGAATAGTTCTTTAATCAAAAAGTACAGATATAAGTATCGGTAGATAAGTAGATAATGGGAAAATACAATTTTCAAAAACCCAACTATGAGTTGATACTTTTATAGGTGGAATTACCTACGTAAAGTAGCTAGTTTAAAATATCTCTGCATAATGCAACACTGTTTCCATAAAAAAAAACCCAACCACTTTTAAGTAATTTATCTATGAGCTTCTTGAAATATTGAATAATTTCCAAAAACATCAATGCGTATACTTTCCTATACATTTATACATATGTTATCTTTCTAGTTGTTTATACTTTTCTATGATAGGTACCATGTATTCAGTTGATACCTACCTATAGGTACTACGAAACCAACAAAAATTTGAACAAGCTTACTACCAAATTCACACTTATAGATAACGATAACAATAATGATTCATTGTCTGACTGAGTATACTTATCAACTTATTATTTTATAAAAGTAGGAAGTTGAATACCTTAGAAAGGTATATGGTAGGATGGGTAGATATTAGATATACTAATAGGGGTTGTGGTGCACTGCGACCTTAAGATCTTTTGTGTCCCCTTTACTAGGGCTGGATGATTAACTCATTCTACAGCTCTTCCTCCATCTTAATATCTTTAAGGAATGATAGTATCTGGAGTACTTGTGGAGAGCGTAATTTGCTCTCCTCTATCTGGTAACTTCCCAGATGTTTTATTCTTTTGTGCATTATCGCCCCACACTTTCCTAGAAGGTGGTTTGGCGTTTCTTCTTGGTCGTCACAGAATCTGCAGGTTGCACTACTCTATATACCTAGGATGTTTAGGTGTCTTTTAAGTTTGCAGTGACCACAGAGGAAACCCGTTAAGATTCTAAGTTTGTTTCTACTCAGGTTTATACAAGCTTTAGATCGTTTTTGGTTATAGTTCCCAAGAAGCATTTTGGCTTGTCTCAGTTTAGGGAGTTCTTTCCAGTTTTTTGGATCTTTTTGCCTCCTCTTCCGCTTTGATTTGATTTTTTATCACATTTTCACCTATCGCGTAATAGGCTGCCGACCCAATCAGGGTTGCCACTGCCCCTGCCTTAGCCAAAACATCAGCTTCCTCATTTCCCTCAACTCCAACATGTCCTGGGACCCAGTATAATGTTACAGTGTTGTTTTTGCATAATTTGTTGATTTCGTTTACACTCTTCCAAACCAGCTTCGAGCTGATTACGCAGGAATTAAGTGCTTTGAGTGCAGCTTGGCTGTCTGACATTATGGCTATATTCTGTTTCCGGTAGTTCCTTTCAATTCCTAACAATTAGTGTTGTTCTATACCTCCAAAATAGAAACTACCTGCTAAGAACCTTACAATAACTTCAAGCTTTGGACTATAGGCTAGGTATTACCTACTTACCATCAGACCATATGGTGTTCTCTTTTTTATGGGTCTATTCTTATTGTTTTAGAATAAAACTATTCCTACCTTTTATATGTAGGTACATATCATACCTTATTCTGAGGTATCTTTAAGGTAGATACCCTAACGTTCTAGGTTATCGAAAGCATAAATTTTTCATCCAACTAACATCAAAAGACCTCTTTTTATGTGTTGTATGTTGAAACAACCCCTATTATAGTACAAAATGTCACAACGCTGTCAAACAAACGAAAAATCTGACAGAAGGCCAACCACACTTGTTTCTTTCCATTCATCTGCAACAACCAACCTCTTCCTTATCATAAACACAACACAAAATCCCACTGTTCAACCAAAGGTGTCCAACAGCAGCAGCAACAGCCAGCTATCAAAACCACCTCCACCATCAAAACATCATCCACCTCACCCAATGCCACCACTCACCACTTCACCATGACCAGCCTCTACGCCACCAATACCACTCTACTAATACCAGTATCAGACCAGCCCAATGCCAACCAACAACAACAAGAACACAAATGCCGACAACCAGTTCAAGTGTTGCCTTCTTCGTGAAACACACAAAACAAATAAACAAAAACAGAAGCCCACCATAAGAGAATAAACACACAGAAGAAAAATCTTCCAAGAAATAAAATAGATAAATGAACTCTTTTTTTTGTAGTTCTCCTTTCTGCTGCATGACATTAAATCCCAGCGACATCAATGGAAATACTCAACCATCACTAGGGCAAACGAATTCGAGTGAAACCAACAATAAAACACAAAAAAAAAAGTCCTGACACCACCAAACAGACCCTTAACCACACACACACTGGTGTAATTCACCTCATTCCTCTTCATTTTGTAGTATCTTTTTTTTTTTAGATGAATATATGCATATCGATTGGCAAGGAGGCGGCAGAAACGTTCACCATTGGTTAATTTCGATTCAGGCAAAACTAGTTGACAGTGTTGCTTAGCAACGCCCAGGGTCACCAGATACACGATTGCGTATAGCAAATAACATTCAATTGTCATGCACCGACTCCATTGCTGATTTTGATCTACTATCTCAGTTATGGCTGAAAAAGAAGAGAACGGCATGAGTAAACACTGGGGTAGGGATAGCTAAACACACCCCACCATTAGTGTAGAGGGCGCTGGCGAACCAACATCGCGCAGCGGATGACAGCTAAATGATTTCACCACCAAGCGACCAGTCATTGCCTGTCTTTTGACGTTTGTGGTGTGGCGAAGTCTACGTCGTCGTTGTTTCGCTATATCGTTGTTGATTTCAAAGTTAATATACGTTCGCGTCGTTATTTGAATTAAATTTGTCGTATCGCGATTTTAACAAAAGATTCGTCGGACTGTCAAATTATCGGATTAGCAAGTAAAAAAAAAGTATCAGTGTGGTTATTAAAATTTATCGGTGACACGTTAGGGAATACACCTACAATAAAGTTCAAAATAGAAAAAAGTTCATACAAAAGTTCCAAAAAGTTAATATACCTACCTAGGTACCAATACTGAGTGAAGTAACATAATACCTGTTATAAATATATATCAGGAAAACAAGTGTTTACACGTGATAATCAAAATTCTCACCGAAATATCTAAAGCGCCCCTTGGGGCTGTAGCACTGGCGTCCTATTTGGGGGACAGTTATTCTGCCCTAGGTGCACGAGCTCCACCGGTAAAGGATCTTATGGCTTTCGGATCAGTTTTACAACATAACCAACACAATATAGGTAGGTACCTATACATAACTGTAGATATAGAAATATATCTAGAAATATAGATATAACTTGGGGTATCTGTCAGATAAGAGTAATGTTTATCAAAAGTGGAGTGGTGCCTCTCTTCTTATGCGCATATGTGGATTACCTTTACCTACCTACGTATAACAAAAATCGAAACTGCAACGAATACTGGGGGAAGGAACGGGGAGGAATCCGGTAATGGTGCCTCTTTAAACGTAATATTTGATTTTGTTAAAGTGATGCTTCTGGTTTCTGTGTCATTAACAGTTTATAAAATCTTTAAATCAGCAAGGAGCTCTTATAAGATACCTATAGGGTCAAAGGTACCAATTTTGACTGTAACAGAGGGTTGGTCTTTTTATTCTTGACAGAGTAAATATTTAAAAAAAATATAGAATCTTCCATTATGTTACAAATGCGGTTTTTAAAATTTTAATTAAAATTTAACTACCTACTTCTTAATTTATCTAAGGTTTTTCCACACATCGTGATGCCGTCGATAAAACATCGACGTTCAAACACGCGTTTTTCTCAAAAGCGATTGTACATAGAAAATGAAAATTAAGAGACGTCTTAAATTAACGAATGACTGACAATAATATATATGTATATATGCAGGTATTTCCAATTACTTTATATATATTATTTTTTTATTGTTATTTGAAGTAATTTTTCGCCATTTCTTTCCGCCAAAAACCCTTTTGAATTTTTGTTTTTTCCTACACAATTTATTGTTTGTATTTATTTAACCTAAACACAACAAAATATTTTTTTCTGACGCTAGGCATTGGATATTTACCATTTGGAATAATTCTTTAAGAACTGATTATATTTTCCCATATCTTAAGCTCATTAAGCTCGTTAGAACGCGATGCTTAATCTGAAAACAAATATACCGACGGGATGTACACAAGTAAATAAACAAAACACCGAATGTTGTTATAGAAACTGGCTAATAGGTATATATCTAATATATAGGTAGATATCTATTCTTGTATAGGTAACTTTATTTGCGACTTTTTGGTGGTACAGTTAAATTGATTACATATGTAACTAGCTGGTAGGTATATCTATTACATTATGTATATACATATGTAGATATTATTAGGTATGTAAGAGTAGGTACTACTAATTACAACATTGTTGGACGAAAAATTCAAAACGAAATTCTTAACAAGGACAGTTTATTTATTATGTCATTGTGACATAAGTGGTAAGGTTCCTTCATAAGTTTCATTAAATTTAAGAACTAAGATTCAATAAGAATGGACGCTCATTTATACCAACTTAATTGCGTTCAACTTTTAGCTGCATAATAAGAGTAACTTTTTCAAAGCAACCTTTTTTCTTGATCTTACTAGGAGTTGTTCTTTTTTTAACTCGGACCAGTGCACTGAGCTGTCAAAACTAGATCTGTCATCTGTTTTTTTTTAGTTCCGAGCACTCAGAGTGCTCAACTTGTGTTTCTTTTTTCGATCAGAGCTTACTCGGAGCGCGTTCTATGAGGTGAAGATAAAATGATGGAGTAGACGGAGCACGAAAAAGAGAGCGGCCAACTTAATGTATTTTTTATGTTATTTGACAGATTGTGAGTTGATTTCTATTGATATGACAGTGAAGAGCTCAAATGTGTTTTATATTTACTTTAAAATTGCTCGATAAGTTCAGTTTCAACTCCTTGCTCTGCTCAGAGCTAAAAAAGGAAAACGCCTAGACCTATTATTCTTTTTATTTAGTATTTTTTTGCAAATAATAAGTTTTGGTTAAATTGCAAAAATGTCTAACAATTGCTAAAAATATTTCAACGTTAAAGAGAAGCGTGACAATTTTAACTGATACCGTAACTGCCAAAGTAGTGCCCCGTGGGCCGTGGCGTATAGTGGTTAGTGTTTCAGACTATCATGCCAGGGGTCTGGGTTCAATTCCTGACTATACCTACCTAATGTTTTTTCAGGGGCACTGCCTCTTGCGAGGAAGTGACAAATCCTCCAGGAGTATCATTATCATGAAAAGTGCATCTCATCTTAGTCGTTCGGATTCGACAAAAAATTGTAAGTCCCCTCCAATCCTCTAACGCACACAAAAGGATTGGTTGATATTGTAAGTCACTATAGGACGTTGTTATTTGGAGCTGTGGATGCAACTAAATCTATATTTATTTTTTACTTAACTGCCAAGTAAAGACCTTCGCACATCAGTCGACTGTTTTAAAATTCTAAACACTTTGCAAATCTGAAATTTTCCCAATGGTTTGAAATGGATTTATGAATATCTATTATTCGCAAACGAACGAAACTGATTTTGGATCACAATATGCCAGTAAACCGTATCATATTATCGGCTTATAAATAAGTAAAACCGTTTATGTAGATGTATTTTTACATTAATTTGTAATGTATCCTAATGAAAAGTGAAATTCATCCGATGGGACCAGTTTTAATGTATTATTTATATTGTGAAACTAACAATTTCGATTAATTTTGCGCGACTTTTTTTCAACTTAAAACGAAATCGTGTGAACTTTGTATGAGGATATCTTTACAATCGGACCCCGCGGATTCCTCTTCTACCAGTGCAAATGCAACTTAAATTTTTATAGACTCCATGATAACCAATTTGCAAACATCTGGCTTGTTAGTTGCTTAGGGCGACTCCTATCTAACTTTTTTTTAGTTGCGTTGGAGGAAGGGCCTAAAGTAGATACGCAATCTTGTATGAATTATTTCAAGTGACCAGATTGAAACTATGTTTGTTTTCAAATAAATTTTATACCAGTCGTTCTATGTTTGTTTCTTCACTAGGAAACACTTTGTTCCAAAATGGTTACTTTATGTGCAGGATAACTTGAATTGCAAACAAAAAATATCAAAAATAACAAACGATCTTAAATGGAAAAAATTAATTATACACTTTTACTTTATTATTCGTTGAAGGGGGTCGATAGTAGCCAATTTCTCGTGTTTCGATAAAGTCGAGCTTATATTCGAGCCGCCATTCTGAAAACAGTCTAACTCTTATTATCTCGGAAACCGTTAGTTTGAAAACACCACGATTTTATTTACTTTCATTTTATTTAATTTTCGTTGCACTCACACGATGCTAAGCAACACTAGATCCGTTTAAAAGAAGTTATCAATCGAGAGCTAATATATCTAACATTATTTTTTGACAAAAATCTATTTTAATTAAATTATTTCACATTCGAAATTTTTTTCTAGATTTTTTCGATTCTACATTTTTGTGTTCAAGACTTTTATCAATTATGGACACTTTTATCATCTTCTCTAATTCCGATTGAATTGAAATTTGTCGATCGTATCGATATGGGCTTGCATGTTTGGTATTTTGTCGCAAATAAATCGAACAATGTTCTATGGTAATACGCCCTTCATAAAGATGTGAGTTTTTCAAATTGTTAGCTGTTTTGATTTATTGAGATTTTTCAAGAGTAATCGACAATCGATAAACGAAAAAAATCGATTATCGATTACAAAAACGACTTCTGCAATACTATCTTCGTAATGTCATGTTTAAAAGATAGTTTTCTCAATTTTTTGAGCACGAAAGCATAACTTGCTTTAAATAATAACTTGACATAATATGTATAGTATGTAACTTAATGAAAAAGCAAGTAAAAATTAAAAAAAACAAAAAAAGGTTATTGCTATTTGATATTATTACTACTAGGGAACAAGATAGATGTTTTGTAACACTGTTTGCACCCATCCTCTATCTATTTTTTTAAATATTTTTTTAAAATTAATTTAAGATATTATTCGAAATTAGAATTTTTGCAAAATAAAGAAGCAGAAACTTAAGTTAGGTAGGTATATTTTTCTATCTCATTTATTTCAAAGGCAAACATTTGGAAGCCAACTTATAGTTTCCGATATAGATATCCACTAATATTTTCAGATGAATTTCCCGAGGAATTTACTACTCCTATAACTAGTTATAACCCGTATTGCACTCAAAAAGAAACAACTTTAAGTGACTCAGAACTGTTTTCAGAGTCAGACAAATAATCCCTTACCTATATGAAATAAAACATCTTAATAGTTTTTTAGTTTAGTTTTAAATGACTCCTTTATTTCTTAATATATTAACATTGTGAAATTTAAATTTCTTAAGTCTAATTGATATGGCTAATATGGCCGTCTACCAGACTGACATTTTGAAATATGATATCAATAATAAATGAAATAACAATAAGTGTTAGAAATTTACATTAATTGTATCACTAAAAATCTTCTTCAATAATAGCTTTTCTGTATCGAAGTGCTGCAACTATATAGTTGTAAAGAGCATACCACCCTTGGTCGCCGTTGAGTATGCTGAGCATTTCTCCTTCCTCAATGTTTCGTTTGTTGAAGAATCTCAACCGGAATTCTGTCAAGATGGGGCATATCGCAATAAAATGAAATGTATCTTCACGTGTTTTCAGATTACAAAGACTACATAATAAGTGCAGATCTGGTCGGTGGGGAATAAAATTAAGATTAAGCAACTCTCCTCTCGCGTTTATTTTATTTAACGAGTTCCTATTTAGTAAGTACGAGTTTTGCTGCAGGTTGAGGTTCAGACGGCTATAGTAACATCGAAATAGCGAAGAGCTGGCTTCAGATGCATATCGCTGAAACAGGATGTTTCCAAACGTCTCCAGGATCTCGTTGAACTTTCTTCTTAGCATTGAGAATAATCTTAATATATGTTATTAGACTATTATTTTCATCGTGGTTTTGATTTTAAATACACGAAACATTTAACGGACTAACCACGATTAATTATTTATCAAATTTATTTTTGATGTTTGTTTCCCGACGTTTCAAAACTAGTTGCAACGTTAATGGAAACCAAAAGAAAGCAGAGTTTCAGAAAAGTCAACACCACAAAATGAAAAACTAGCTTTTCTTCCATACAGAAAAGTTGCGGCTAATCTTAGGTGAGACAAGACGAGCGGTTTCAACAAGGCTCAATGAACATATTAGAGCCATTCAAAAGATAGAATTGACAAAATCGGCCATTTGTGAACATTTAGCTTATAATAAAGACCATTTCATACGATTTGATCAAGCTAAATTGATTTGAGCTGAAAGATAGATTTTACGTACCTATTTTGGTGCTATAGGCAATTGAAATAAAAATCCACTCGATTAGATCACAGCTTTAATCTTTCTTCTGCGTGGGATCCTCTAATAGGCAAATTAAAACTGAACAGAATCGAAAGTAAAAACAAACACACAAATAAATACAATCTGCCAACTGATGCCATTAGTTTTGCATGCTCACAAAGTTATATAAATTCACAACAACAACAATCAGTGCAGTTGCAACAAGAATCACCATCTCAAACATTGCACCGGTACAATCTACGCACAAGAACATAAGCTTATAGCGTTTTTCATTTACGAAAAGATTTGCTCTTTCCTTCAAAAGATTTGATCTTTTTGCAATGTTGGTGTTTCATTTAAATGAAAAAAGGGGAAAAAGAGCAAATCTCAACAAGAAAGAAGCAATCTACCGAATTTGGGAGATTTGATCTAAACGCGTTCTTTTTTTATTCTAAAACTATTTGATAGCTTTGTATTGTTTTACCTTTTTGGACGGTATGGGTATAAGTATAATATCGCACTCAAATTCATAATATTTAGATAATATATTTAAATGAAAAACGCTATTAGAGAGAAAAAAACAACACCCACCTAAAATCCATCAGTCAACCCGTGACCACGACTAGTGCAACCTAGTTGAAACGTCGGGAAACAAACATCAAAAATAAATTTGATATAAATAATTAATCGTGGTCCGTTAAATTTTTCGTGTATTTAAAATCTTAATATATGGTTATTTTAATTAAAAATGTTATCATGTCACAACGCAATATTTTTTTTTATTGTTTTAAAGCGAAATCAATGAAAAGTTGCCACAAATAAATAGCTAGACGATTGGACGGCCTTTGAGTTTTGAGTACTTGCTGTTAAAATAGTGTTGTGTTAAAATACCACTTATAGACATAGTATACAAGTACAAATAAAATATTACTCAAGTTGACAAAGGTATTCTATATACTTTATGTATTTAACACTCGACTCAAATGTTCTTCACAAAGTTCAAGCTTGCTTACAATTGCAAAGAAACAGCGAACAATTATGTAATTTTAAGTAGGCAGGTATACTTACCTACTATATTCTATCTATAAATATATCTATTACTATTTGTTATCTCTTCTAGTTTCAATAACATACCTATAGTCTGTCCACTAAAAATTGGCAGTACAGGAAAGATAGGGATGTTTGTCTCTCATTCGCACTTCTTTGCTTTCCATAAGGTTATCTTCTTTCAAAAGCTCTAACAGGGTTGCCGTAGTAAGCATTTTGAATTGGAAAAAACTGAAAAAATATGATGTAGGGTTACCTTTCTTCTTTTTTAATTAAAATTATTTTCTTAATTTTTATTTATAAAAATGAAATGAAATTTATCTTTTTCCACACCACCAAGAGATAAGATAGTAGGCGCGTTTTTGAAGGGTATCCCCAGTAGGCCTAATCCCTTTTAAATAAAAAACAAACAAAAAATAAAGAATTTATTCATAAAGATTAATATAACAAGCAAAATAAATAAACAAGCATAACAAAAACAAATATAAATTCATCTATTAAATAAAAATATGTACATTTATATATAAGTAAAGGTATTTTTATCACTCGAGAAGTTACTGCTGCTGTTGCTGCTCTCTTCATCTAGATTTATTATAAGGCTTTCTACAGCGTTTTCCGAAAAAACGTCCATTTCCCACATTTTCGGCTCAATTACCTGCTCGACGTGTTGGAGACACCGGTGCCATTTCTCACTAATCACACAAATAGGTACACGAAACATCAATACCGACCGCCCGCGCGCTTTAAAAATCTACGCAAATAAGAAAAAATATAAACGAAATATCAACCGACCGACCGGCACGAGAATCTACGCAAATAAATTCTTTAAAGACAACAGCCTACCTACATTTTTGTAACTGCATTTTAAGATTTTCCCCACATAAAAAACACAAACATGATCAACAAAAACACTCCACGATAACACTTTTGAACTAGTAATATGCTCATCTCAATATCTCATTATCATTTCATCAATAAAAGGTATTTTTTAAGCTCTAAAATCAAAAGTTCCTCAACAGAAACTCAATATAAAAAAATACGAAACGAGTTACCAAATTGACAAAGGTATCTCTGTTCGAATGGATGTTAAAAGAGGGTTGAAATGCATTCGCCAATCAGTGCGTATTCATTATTCAACTGTACGCTAGGCAGGTCGTTGTGGGATCTATGTCGGATGCGATCGAAAAATCATTGGCGGGTAAACATTGTTTAAATGGGGTTTCTTTCAATTCAGTATGGTGCACAAATAAGGCGCGCTACTGATTTTGAAAAAGCTTCCCCATAAGGCCTCTACTGCCAATTTTTTTTTTTATAATTTTTTTTTTATAAGCGATATCAATTTGCTTAAATATTTCATCTCGTGTCAACACTTTGATCATTTTTTTTTAGAACTGTGACGACTCGACGCATAATACTTACCGAACGTCTGTGTACCGTCGAATTGGTTAATGGTTTTGCTTGGTTCAATATCGACGTATCAAATTCTTCACAAAAATCAATTTAATAATCATCTTTTTTATGTGGTTTAATAAAATTTCATCGATTTCTTTAGCTGATTTAATATTTAAACTAAATTCATATTTTTTTTTAAGTCAAAACACTGATACTATCAGCTGGTCCTATTTAAATGTTAATGAATTGTTGAATGTTCGATCTATATAGCATGTACGTTTAATTTTTTTTATGAATATCTTCAAAAAAAAAAAAGAAATTGATTTGTATAAATCCATCTGTATAAATCGTTATAAGCTGAGACTTGATCAATGCCAAGAATGAATATTCATGATTGTAGATTATGATCTATTAAATTAAAAGAAAAGCATACAAATTGTGAATATGTATATTAATCTAATTAATTTGCATCAAGTCACACTAAAGATATTATTTATGACTTTATTATCAATATTCAATTAAACTATGTCATTTATAGTTGAAAAAAATCCACAATTCAACAATTTTTCTTCATAATATTTGTTTTACCCAGCGCAATTGTTAGGCATTAAGCGTTAGTTTTATGAAAAAAAGTTTCAAAACTTTATTTGATAATATCACATATATTATTCATTATTACTATAGGGCTTAAATTTCATGTCTGTGGAAAAAACCTAATCAAACTTTTATACGCATAATTTCACATCTTATCTTAGTTTATGACAGTTTTAAACAGTTTGAGAGTTTCTGGAATAAATACAGAAAGCGCTTAAACTGTTTGTACATTAAACGACCGACGAGACGATAGTGGTAGAGTTACGTGAAGCAAATTGAAGACGATATCGTTCACTACTATCGTCTGTACGATTATCGTTTTCAAAGTTACGGAATAACCCCCCAGGAAAACGGGGAATCAACCGTGCATTTTGTGCTTTCAGTGGGATTTTTTTTATATGTGGTTTAAATTTTTTTTTTCGGAATCCAGATCCGCGTACAAAGGTCCGAAATTTTGAAGAGAGTTTGAACCTAATTATCTCGAAAACCTTTGGTCTGACAAAACCATGCCGAGCACAAATTTGTAGCATATAAAATTTCTCATCTCTTTTTAAGTTATAAGAAAAAAAAATCAGTGTTTTACTTGCTTAGTATTCGGAGTCGCGGAACTATTTTGTTTTTCATATCACATAAAAAAGTCAAGGTCAAAGTGGTAGACAATTTTATAACAAACAAATTTTTGTTTTTACTTTTTTTATTTGGTCTTTTCTAAAAAAATAATTCAAAATGAAATACGATCAAAATAAAAATAATTTTTATGAAAATAACTAAGAAATCTTATACCATTTTCAGTTTGATTTTTTTTTAGAAAAAACCAAATAAAAAGTGAAAACGGAGATGTGTTTGTTATAAAGTTGTCTACCACTTTCAACTTGACTTTTTTTTATGTGATATGACACTGATTTTTATTTGCTTGTGACTTTCAAAATATTAAAGATACATTAAAAAATGTATGTAAAAAAGATGAGAAATTTTATTTGCTACAAATGTGTGTCCAACATGTTTTTTGTCAGATTAACGGCTTTCGAGATAATAAGGTTCAAACTCTCTCCAAAATTTCGGACCTTAGTACGCGGAACTGAGTTCCGAAAAAAAAATTGTATACTCAGGAGGAACCCATCTAACACAAATAAAAAATTGCACTGAGAGCACAAAATGCACAGTTTGAGTTATTTTTTGCCTCGTTTTCCTGTACCTACTATTAATAATTTAAAAAAAAAAATTGCAGATAAAAAGCAACATTTTACTTCTTGTTTATTCGGAGTCGAGATAATTTTTTTCTTTTTCTCGACTTCGGCAACACAACGAGTAAAATTTTTGTTTGTATTTGCTTACAATTTTTAAAATATTGAAGATACATTGAAAAATGTATCTATAATAAAAAAACAACTTAATTTTCTACAAATTTGTACTTGACTACATTTTTGTGGTATTAACGGATTTTGAAATAATTAGAGTTAGACTATTTTCAAAATGGTGTCCTGAACACAAAGTCTATTTTAAAGAAAAACGAAACATAAGAGGCCCCGGGAAGGGACAAAACTATAAAAGTACCGTGGACATTAATTCCTGCTTTTTTTCATTTTTATTAATGGCCAACTTATGTGAGACATAAGTCAAAAATTAATTTTTGGGATATAGGTATGTACCAGTCCAATTGTTGGGTTCGTGGTGTAAACATTTTGAATTTTTTTATAGTTAAAACATTCCTGCTATAAAAATTTCATAAAAAAAGGTTCTCACACGAATTTTACTTTTTTTTAGTTTAATTCACGTAATACGTAATTTTGCATTAAAAAATATGCTTTTAATTTTTAATTATGCGTAAATGAGTGTTACAACAGGTTCATCCTTAAGTTTGTACCCACTGAACCCTATATGTGACATATATGTATACATTTCTGGATTCATATTCGTTTGCAATGTTTTTTTTTTGTGTTTAATTTAGTTGTGTGGTTCGTTCGAGGGGTTTGTCACGAATGAAATCACCTGACCACTTATACTTGTAATCATTTGAAATCACGTTGAAATCAGATGCAATCACTATTTCAAATGATGAAATAAAAAAAAAATTGGTTATCGATTTCAAATGATTTTTTGCAATCATTCAAAATAATTGAAATCACTTTAAGTTTTTTTGCAATCATGAAATCAAAAATTGAAATCACGAATTGAAATCACTATGAAATCACTTGAATTGATTTGCAATCATTTGAAATCAGTAAATTTATTTGAAATCAATGCAATCACAAAATTTTGAAATCAATTTAAATACTGCTTGAAATCACCTGAAATCATAAGAAGTCATTTGAAATATTGCAATCATTGAACCACTAAACTGGCTAGTGACAAACCCCTCGGGTTCGTTGTAACAAGAAAGTATAACGGTCAACAAACGTTGTTGTTGGGTTTGTTTTCCTTTTTTGTAAACAAAATTACATTTAAACTTAAGTATAAGTATAACAAGTTACCCCTTTGTTACTAATAATAATCAGCTTGCTCGGAAAGTTTTAATATTGAGTGAAATGCCAAAAGCTTTATCTCAGTCTCCAATCGCATTTTCCTGAGCTAAAGCCAGCTTTCGTATGAAAAATTAAATTATTTTCATACAAAAACTGACATTATCTCAGAAAAGGGGGATTTGAAACTGAGATAAAGCTTTCGCATATATTACCCATTGCCTTCTTGTTTTAAAATTCATTATTTCGACATCTTCTGCTGAGACTTTGTTATGGTTTTTCTTATTGGATTTTGGACTTAAAATATTGATAGTTATTTTAAAATATGTTTAACAGACCGATTTGATGAATTTTACTAGCAGCATCAGTTTTAAAAGAAATTTTTACTACTAAACGCTCTCCAGAACACGGTGAATCAGTTCAACCAATGAACAAGTGACTTTTATTACCTAATATTTATCTTTAACTGTTCACTTATCGCAGTCTACCGAGAGACAGTTTGATTTTTTTCCCTAAAGTCAAAAGCTTTTTCTGCAACCATTATAAAAATATGCATAAAAACAGCACCAACATTAAAGTTTGCTAAGAGTTAAAAAAATGGTATCACTGTTCACACCTTTCCCCTTATACTTATTTAGCTTAGATTAATGTAAAAGCTGTAATTTTTTTCCGCCCACATTTCAGTAAGTTTGTTGAGCACAAAACAAAAGCCGTGATGAATAGTCATTTGAAATCCTATACAATCGATTTGACAAAGTCAAACAGTTCACCTACGATGATTGCTGGGAAAAGAGTTAACAAATAAAATATAATAATATAGTTACGAGCTTTGTTATTTATGACTCCACCTTCTAGTGTTTACAACTTTCTGGAAAATTGCTACCACATAATATTATCATCAAATTATATTGCAAACGTTCCTCACGAATGCAATTTTTCTCTATTTTTTTTTTATTTATTCATATTCGTTTTTATGACAGAAAATTATTATTACTACTATGCAAGACGAAAAAAAAATAAAAGCCTCGTGTCCCATGGCGAACTACAAGTAATTTACCTCTTCCATTTCCACCCGATGAAAATATAATAATACTTCAAACGTTCTAAGGAAAAAGAAAAGAAAAAAAAACGCGCACATCTTTCAAATCGCAAGATTCCCAAGTCAAAGGGCATAGAAAATTATTTATTCTCTTTTATGGCCGCCATTACTTTCTGCCTCTCAGTGTGCGAATAGAACAAATTGCAAACAGCCTTACAAGACTGTGCAAATGGACTGGGAACAGAGTGCAACTTGCAAGTACAGCAGCAGTAACCAGCGAGATTACAATCCCATAATATCCTTGTGGCACAAAGGAGCTGCATGGAACCGCATGAAATGCACAATGCAAAATCCTCATAATCTTGGGCTGCCAAAGCATCAACAGCAGCAACAGCAGCGCAAACGAAAGATCATTACTCCTCGCAAGCTGACGATCTATGATAATTTACTGCGCACCAAGCCGTGTACGCAATATCAATTCAGAGTCTACAGCTTGAAACGTATATTATATGACTAGAGCTATCCTACGACTACGACTACGACGACCGCGACCGACGACGCGTCGTCCAGGCAGAAACATTTATATTATAATAAATTATTGTTACCTTGTGGGATGAGTTCTTTTTAGGAACATCCTATGGTCAGACGCGCTCTGCTTTAGATCTCAATGGTGATCCTGTCGATGTGAAATACATTATATGGGGAAGCTGTGCGCAATAGCGTCAAGGCTTCCATACAGAGGTTGATGCAGAAAATCAGACGACCGATCGTTGTCTGGGTTCTGCAAGTAATGTCGATAGCGGTATAGATAATAATTTATTCGCCATAAATAAGTACCTCCCAGAAATAGCTATTGAACTTAGGATGCGCGTTTTAGAAGCGTTTGTGCATCGAGTTTGGGTATCAAAATATCAAACCCATTCAAACGGTGTATATGAGGAAGAAGTGGCTTTCTAGAGGTTATGCGCTGTTGAGGAAGTGTTGCAAACATTTGAGAAGATAAGATTCTTGAACAGATTCGTAAATGGTAGAAGTTAATTGAAAGCAGGTCTATAATGTTGATTATTCTAGACCGATAACTATATACAGTTTGGTAACTACTATAGTCTAATTATAGAGCTAGCGTTATATCGGTAGTTTTATCGAATCGAAAAATTACTTTTAAGATGCAGCAAGCACTTTTCTGGAGCTAGTTGTAATACATTAAAACTTACCCTTTTTTTTAAATAAAAATCCGGCAACGTTTTTGTTTATTGGGTTTTGTATTTAACTTTGAAGTGTTACAACTCATCCCGTTAAATGTTACTACTAACCCCGCAAGTGGGGTTTGTTGTAACATTGTCACTTGTGTCTATTGTTATGAACTCCGTCTGCTGTCTTTCTTTTTAACAAATGATTCTTTTAATTTGATTTTGTTTATGCAAAATTTCAGTTTTTGGAACAAGTTGATGTGTACATAGTGAGCAGGCCAAGTTATTTCAATTTCTGTCTCTTTCCAACCCGTCCCTGTACTGCTTTCTACTTAATCTAGACTCACCCTCCTCCTATTCACGCAACCGAAATGGCGCCCAACGTGGGGCCCGATTTTGATACCGGGCCAAAAGTTCTCCCTATATTCTTTATTCTAAGTGCCACCAGGACCCCAGGTAGCTACAGGATGTAGACGGTGAAACTGAATAAAGCAACTAATTGAAAGTTTAATTAATGTTGTTTCAATGTCAGCTGAGGTTTTGCTGGGTAGCGCAGATCTGAGGGGTCAAACGTTTGATGTTTCTTACGTGGATTATGTTGTTTTTGAGTACTCCAGTCGATCGCGGGTCGTGAGCATAGACAGATTTCCTTTTGAGCCAAACTAAGGTAGTTTATCTGCGATCAGAAGTTATATTTGATGACCTCACCACCTTTTCTTCTTTCCCATCGCAAATTAATGAACTCGATTGAGATCTCAATTCTATCACTTCACCGTATCACCCTTGGGATCTGGCTGGGTAGTTCGTCTCTAATACATAAATTTTACTCTGCTCAGATAAACTTTACCTGTTTCCAAAATAGATTTCCATCCTTTGATCACCTCAAAGAAACAAAAAAAAAATACAAAAAACCCTTCAATCATCTCTTCAAGCAAAAACACCGACTGTAAGCACTGTCATCTGTTGTCATCTATTTTGAGATAACTAATTATAGAATTTACACCTTCTTCAGAAAAAGGCAATGAATAAAATGCATATAACTGGCTCCTGTTTGAATATGCCTTTCTGGGGGCGCACAAAGTGTCACATTACATGATGTCCACTTGAGACTCACTGTATGTCGTATCTATACACTAATCCAATAATACCACGAACTGTTTCCATAACTCTACTTTATTACAGCATGGTTCGGTTGGATGCCCATTTCACGGTAAAATCTTATATGAATCTGCCGGCCGACGGGTCTTGGGAATCTTGGGTTATTAAGGACCTTCGACAAATTATCACACAATAGGTTTGTTCGACAGCATGAGCACACAGATGTCCATGTTCATGATAGCATAAGGTATATCGTATATTAGAAGATTCCCTGGGTAGTCCTCTTAATTTTTTTTTTGTGCTGCAACTTCTGAGTTCTCAGATCGTGGTCAGCTACAATTTTTCGAATATTACACGCGTCATTATATTGACCTCCATTCTTGTGCTTATGGGTTCCCTGTCTGTGGCCAACCGATTTGTCGCGGTCATCTGGGTTGGCTGCTGCAATATACAACAAATGCCGCAACTAAAGCGCGGTCGTCTTCATTGTTGTCATCACCGAATGGAGTCTTCTTGCTCAAAATGAAATCACACACGAATGAATACAACTCCTATATACCTTACCTACTTCTCCTCCTTCTTGGACAATTGAATGTTAAATTTGTGACCGAGTTTCATGGAGTTAACCGCCGCCGCTGCGCAGACCGACTTGACTGCCTAATTAATTAGTCACTAATTCACTTTTCTCTCCTTTTCACTTTATAGGAGTGTTTTGTATTGTTGTTGTTGTTTTTTTTTTTTTTTTTTGTTAAAAAGTTTACGCGCCATCATTATAAACATTCTTTTATAGTGTTATACAAAATAACACGCTCCGCTCTGGTAAAGAAGAAGAGAGTAATAAAAATGTATGAAAAATTGACAAGAAATCTGCGGGGAGTTTTTATTTGTGCCGCACGCGGTCTTCTTGAAACCATACCCTTATATACAATACGTGTATATTTGGGTATATTTTGGGCTGAGATACAAAACTTAAGTACCATAAACAGCTCAATAAAATATTTGATTCGTGATTAGCCATAAAGATTGTCATCTGGTAATTTATGAAATCTCGGTTAGCGATTTATAAAAATGTAAAGAGTGCATAGATAAATGATGTTGATTTAAGGCAATAAAAAGTTAGCTATAGATGTATTATTGTTTTGTTTTATTTGTTTTGATTATTGTATTTGTTATGCTTTTATAAGTAAAACAGGGTAATTTATTGATTTAATTGGAAAAAGATAAATATAAACTCATAAAATTAAGTCAAGAAGCAGGGTAATTAAAGCCAATACTTAAGTTTGCTTCCAATCAGAAGGAGGCAGTGTTATTTAAGAGATTTATGACGCAAAAATGATATACCTGTACGAATAGGTATATATTTTTGTGGGTTCTTAAATCGATGTTGATATCAACATTTTATTGTCATTGATTTGTTTCATTAACCTTCGTAATTTGTTATACAATTACTTGCAATTGTTATGCCAACGATTTATAGATCGCAGCCGCACAGACCACAGTTTATTTTTTGAAGCTCAGTGTAGACTTGGCACCCGACATTTGTAACTATTGTAGTATCTTTTTTTTTCGTTAGTAGTTGTTTGAAGTGACTTTTTTCGTTTGTTGGATGGGTAATTTTGTTTGTAGTATTTTTTTAAGAATACAAAAAAAAACAAAAAAATTTTTTTTACTACAACGATTCTATTCAAGAATCAATTATAATAAATTTTCAATGATGAGCACTGGAACAGGGATCTTTGCCATTCCTTTGAAAACTTATTTCAGGCTGCTTAAACAGTTAGCATACTAAAAGTCCTTACGTCTGGGAAGTAAACCGAAGAGGGCGTTTGAAGAATTTTCCATAATTCATATTTGCGCATATTTCTCGGAAAGGGTACGTGCATCATTGTACCCAAAAAATTCTTTGACTCTGAAAATCCTGTATAAATTTTTATAAAATTTGTTATGAATAATTTTCATCCATCACAGCCGTGTCTGAGCTACACTCACTGTAAGTGTAAATAAAAAAAAAAAATTACTTTTTCATGTAAAATGCATCCGATCCGTCATGAAACTCATGACTTGTATTTCGAGTAGCCTAACGTTGTCTTGTCACTTGTCAGTCATCGTCAAAGTATATTGATGTTAGTTATTTTCGTTTATTTTCCTTACGTTTTTAGTGCAATAATTGCGAATTCTACAATTAGTACTGTTACATTACCATTTACCCTTACTTAAGTCATGCCTTTTTAGATTTTTGAAACCATGACTTTAGAGCATATTATTTTGGACATGGTTTCTGCTCGTTATCGGAAATATTGGTTTTTTGCTGCATCCATTTATTTCAATTTTTAAAACCACATTTTAAGTTTATCGGTCTCTGAAATTTTGAGAATAGCTCGGAGCATAACACAACTGGTTGTTATTTTACTGTGTTGAGCCAGAGGATGAACTGTTTTTTTTTTAAGTAAAAGATAGAGAGAAAGGACACTCTTTTATAAATGATTTCATTTTCTTCTTTTTTTTTATTTGTCGGTAACGTAGTTTATTCCTTAAGAACTTATTCTTTTCTTTTGGACAGGATACTGAACACGCCAATTTTGCCGTGTGCAGGCTTAGCAGGTATACTCTTACCGGTGGTACTCAGAAAACTAGAAAGAGAAGAATTCAGTTGCGATTTAACTGTGGTTACCCATTTTAGTGATCTGTCACTATGTTGCGAAATTTGCCCAAGACGTCAATAATGAAAGGAAAAACGTATGGCTGAAGGCGAAAAGAAAAGGCGAAATAAAGACTTCATTTTGAAAAAGAAATAGGAATAGAGATGGTTTTAGTTATAATTTATTTCTTTTTGCCTTAGCAAAGGGGCTTTTTCCATTTTTGCACTTACTTTTTTGATTCCGCTATTGTTGCTGTTTTTTTTAAATTGGCGCCCAACGTGGGGCTATTAAGATTTCTGTGTGTCACATTTGTTCACATATGGCACCATTTGGGATGAATATATTATCAAGACGTTTACCACCACTTTCCTGGAATAAGCATTACGAAGCCATAAGAACATTAGAAAACGGCAACGGTACAGATTAGGGAAGTAAGTACCTGTCGTATAATGTTAACCTTTCGTTACAATTCTTTGTGACATAATGCTAATACTGACCTTAAAAACTTTCGAATAACATTCATTCAAAATAATCCATTCCGAAACTTTGATGATACTTAATAAAAATAGCTAAACCATCTCAATCTTGATCAAAAAGCTTTAAAAGTAAATCATTTTTTATACATAATCTAGATTCTGGACAAACCAAATTGATCATGATTCTACTTACATTAGAACACCTTTCAAAGTCAATAGATTCTTAAAAGTTGTTGAGTAGAAAGACATGAAAACTGTCGAAAACCTTCAAGATTGTCATAAAAAGATTACATTAATGGACACATTTGAAGTATGTACACATTTATATAGATAGTATAAATAACTTGACGGTGATTTGACCAATATTGATTTATGGCTGTCACAAGCACTCAAAAAGAAGTTAAAATTTGTTCAAACTTTGATAGGTAAACAAACAAACTACGTATCTATATAAACTTGTTTTTAACTTTAACCTTATCTAAAAAAAAAATATACATTTATGTATATAAAAGTATCGTATAACACTCGATCGATTTATTTGTTCTGATAAATTTATAAAAAAAAATTATAAATCCGATTGGAAAAAATTATCGTAGGTCGGCAGATACGTATTTTTTTTTAAAGTTACCATCTGAGTTGGATTGTGACTAATCAGACTACAAATCTTTTTTTATTCACTGTAGAAAGATCCAACATCAATATGACCCAGTTCCGAAATATCTACCACTTGAATTTACTGTACTTGTAATGTGCACCTTGGTAGTCAACAGAGCCTTCATAATCGTAAAAAAAATAAATCGTTTTAGTCTGCGGCACGGCGGCATTTCCACATCTGAGACCATTATGCCAGTGCCACTGATAAAAAGGCAAACGCACACACCTTTATAAGAATATAAGTTTAGCTCTATATCTATAAGATTTTATCGGGTAAAGATAATGACATTGCTACTTCAAAATAAGATAACAATTTTAAAAATGTACATATTGACAAATACAAAAAATATTGTTGTTTCATTCAAGGTGGTGATCGGCTATCTTTTGTACTTATAAGAAATATTTTTTTTTTAAATCAAACGTATGAGATGATCGGTTCATTTTTACTTTTCTTTTTTGTCTGTGATTTTTTTGTTATTATTTAGATTTAAATTCACTTTAAACTTTACTCAATGCTAGAAAGAAAACATAAAACACTTGCAGACGAAAAATACTATGTTAGTGGGTTCTGATATTTTGGACAGATGGAGCTCTCGTGATCCGTAACCTTGGTTGACGCGTCTAGGGCTCACATTATAGACAAACCTTTTGTTTTTAGACTTTCCATGTTATATGGGTTACTTAGGATTGTGGTTGAATTAGATCATTTGGATATAAATTAAGAAAATTATATTATGAAGTCAGGCAGATTAAAATTGGTAACCCAAAATCGTAAAGTTCTACGACCTTCTTGCCAAAACCTGTGGGCAATGCCTGAAGAATGACGTTAAAATTCTTTCTGCATCAAAATTAAAAGAAGACGTCTAAGTCTAGAAGAAGGAATACGTTTTGTCATAGATCTATAAGGTCCTATGAAACATTAAATATGACCACCTCATGCTTTACGCAGATGATTTAGTAGTATCCTACCAACACAAATATATGCCTTGAAAGTCTATAGTCGAAAAAACATTGACATTAAGACAGGCCTATTGAACAAGACCTAAGGAAATACCCAGCACCTGTTTTTTGATTCTCAAGCCACCTGATAGTGTCAAAAAAGAAGAAAGAAAGCATTGCCTAGTTTTGGTATTTCTGTCAAACTGATAACACTTATCAGGGTGACATCAAGAAGACATGTCAAAATATATACACATTCAACCAGGTTTATTACACAAGAACTAAGAAAATACCTATTGCACTGCCACGAAATAGACTAGACTGTATGGTGCGGAAGCATTGAACTTTCGCAATCGCATAAATGCTTTATTGAGAGAGAACCAAGTCCTTTGTGTGATTTATTACTTGTATGTCTAAATAGGCGCAACAAAATCTGGCGAATAATACTTAACAAGGTTTACGGAGTAACACATCTAGCTGAGAAGTTACGAGGTCAATGTTGGAGACCGTTGAACATCAAGGCTGCATTCCATAGAATTCATTTCACGAAATCAAATGGAAAAAGAAATATAACCAGCCAAATCTCTGATAGCATGATCATGTAGAAAACGATCTCCGAGTATAGGTTGAGAAGGTCTGCTTATAGTGTTTGCCCACCATATTTTGTATTTTGTTATTCAGTGTTACTAGGTAGGTAGGTAAGATGGCGGTTTCGCGAAACAACTGTTCCGTTTTATTAAATCATTCGATCTCTTTTTGTCATAGGTTTACCATATCTTCCTATATATTTTACAATTTGTCAAACTTTTTCAGTGTTCCTACGTCGATAACTCTTGAAAGACTTTTTTTTTATCTAGGTCCTTAAAGATTTTCCTACTCGCGGGCATCACTTTTAAAAATAGCTATGTGATTTTGTCATCGTGCTTCGGTGAGTCTCTGGTGTAAACTAAATAAGTAATGATGCGGAAGGAAAAAATCTCTTCGACATTTTTTAACCGGGCCCGCAGCGAAAGAGTTTCTACAATAACTTCAGTGAGTCATGTAAATGACTTGTTGAGCTTCTATGATGAATTCGGAGTTTTTTCAAATAGTGAATAAGACGTGTCCCAGTCCTTGATGAGTTTATATATATAGGTCCAACTTCAGAAGTTGTACCTCCTACACTTTTAACTGCCACCTAAGCTAAAAGTTGCATTAAATATAGGTACACTCAAATTGAAACGTTCGTAACGTGTTTTTTTTTTTTTTTTTTTGTTATTTAAGTTTTTTGTTTAGTTAATTTTAGATTAGCATGATTTTTAGTAAGTCCTTACTTCTTATCCATTCAATCCTTACTTTGCACAGAAATCTTCCCAAGAAAAATACGTTGTTCGTCCACAAACATATATTGGCACTCGTGTGGAACAAAAGATGTGCTCCAGAAACAGTTTTATGATGATGTTATCTACATTCTACATTCAAAAAACAACATTGGATAAGCTCTCCTGTGAAAATAGTTCTGCTATGTATTTACATCTTAGCACATCTATTTGCTTTTGAATTATGAAGTCTGCATTTCTGCAATCTTTAATCTAAATAATTATAAAAAATATCTATCTCTATATAATAATGCTATCTTAGTATTTTGTAGATACATATACTTTGTATCTATTTTGTAGATACTCATATTCCATTGGATTGTAGAATAGTTCATGAAATGAATTCTTTTCATTCTGCCTGCATTTATTCCGGTCAGAATTCTTGGCATTTCCATATCTTGTTCCACCTCCTTTTTTGCTTTTCGCAGCCGAAGCAGATGCATGAACGACGACGTGACTGCAATGATAAAGCATTCTCCACAAAAACCAAGTCAAGCAAACCAAAAAGATACCCCCGCATAGTTCAAGGGAGGGTGCCTGAAGATATCTGTTCAATTCATGGATCCATCTTTAATATTATATTTTTCCTGAAGTAGCTAGATATTTTTTTTTTCTTCTCCTTCTTTTTCTGAACTGTGTTTGCGAAGGTTTGCAATATTTTTATTTTATACATTGCACGTACTCCGGACACATAGCAGCAAAAGAAAAATAACCGAATCCGGTATAGGTACACACTGTACCTACAGTTTTTTTTTAAGTTAGATACGTAATAATGGCTTATTGCTTCTCTCATAGTATAATGCCAAAGAATACCAAGACCGCACAAACGAAATGAAACAGAGTAGGGGCCAAGGCGCGGCAGAAATAACGAAGTAGCTGAGGTTTAACCCGGCTGTAACCGTGAAAAGATGGAAAACGTGATGGTTGGCTGGTTGGATTGTTCTTCTTCCTTGTTGCCTGCCTTTCCAAATCTGTCCATGGACTCCACTCGACTCTCGACTCCTTATTTTATTTCTGCGGTAAGAGCACGTCAGAGCTGTGTCGTGGTTTAGACGTTTTGTTTGCCTCCTGTGTGTAGCAGCAAAGCAATGTTGTAGCGTACTGCAAAGATGTTTAATATCGGGAATAATTCGCCATGGATAAAAGAGTGGATTGAATTACCACAAGAAACACCAGACTTGTGGAAGTAGGTACCTTTTGGATGTGTTTTTCTTTTTATTTTGCTTGACTTGGCTTGGTTTGACTTGACAGTGGCTATTGCGGCCAAAAAGGAGGCGGATTCCATATGCGCTGCTGTCTGACAAGGCAGCCATTTTCCATCTACCATCTGTAGGTATATTTACGTACTTCTGTTTCCATCGCATGTCTCTTGGGGGACATAAAATAAATGTTCAGCAGTCAGCAGCGTCAAAGAAATATGCAAAAGGGGGTGTAACCCATGAAGATGTTGGAATTTTTTTTTGTTCTCTTTTAATATTTTATCCAAGAACGGTTGCAATCAAAAGCAACAGTATAGTCAGCAAGATAGAATACAGGATATGAGATTGTTTGGACTGATAAAACGAAACTTGATTTGTGGGTACCAACCTTCCTTCCTACAGAAGCTTTCTTGACAAAATTTATGAAAATAAATAAATCAATATACCAACCTACTTCAATAATAAAAATAAACTTTTTAAAGATGTGTTTTTCGATTTACTTAAATTCATGCAGATGCAGGTAACTAAGGGAACAAGTATCTTTACTTCAGTTAAATTAAATTCAGTTAAACAAAATTTTACCTGTATGTATGGGAACACGGGCGACATTGAGTCAGCTTGGGAGATGATATTTTTGTAATTCAAAAAGAAAAACTCCAAATGAATTTGTTTGATATTTTATACTCTTATCTATATTTAAGAAAACAATTTTAAATTTTAAAGGTAGAAGTATTACCTCTACTACATATTGCTATATTAAGATCAAAAAGAGACTCACCTCGTTCATTGATCACCGAGCTGCCCCACACTTCATGCCGAGCATTGGCGTCGCATTCAAGTAATAGATTGTCCTTCATAGATTTGTCTGCTTTTTCTGGCGGTGACGACTTGTCATGACCCATATTTACGGATGATAAGTATCAAAATACAACTTTGGGGCTTGCATTGGTTTTGATGGTTGCATTGGTTTTGATGGTCCGCTATTGCTGGCTTTATTAAGGTTGGCGGTTTTGATACTTGGTTATGGTTACAAACAGGTGTACAATTTCTGGAAATTCCTGTGTTACCTATCGGTGTGTCGGTGTGTCCTCCATAGCACATAAAATTCCAGTACTTCTGATGCTTCCTTACAATTTCCAGTACTTCTGATGCTTCCTTACAATTGCCTCTTGGCTTAATGCCAACAGTTCCGTTTCCGTTACATTAAATATTGTTCCCACGAGTGGGTCGGAAACAAATGTTTGGGCCCCGGTAGAACTGATATAGCAGGGTAGTGTGAACCGTGGGACTTGTGCCTGGGCACCAGAAAAAGCTTGTAAGTTACTGACTACCTTCACACGACCTTAAAATTCAGGAACCCCGTATCTACGGCCAGACTGCTTTTCTGAAAGTTAAAATACTAAAGAGTTAGGTAACGTTCAGCTAAGCACCCTGACCTGGGATTATAAAACCTGTCTTGGCATCTCACAAGCCAAACTGTAGTGAACATTGCCCGATTGGTACCCACTTGGAGGGTTTGATATAAGGATTTGTGCCAAGGTCGGGCTATACTTACTAACTTGTTCTTTGGAGTCACGTAATATATGTTTCCAAATGGTTCTATCTCTAGGCAGGCCAATGACACATGCTAATTCGTTTGAGAACGTGGTGTTTTTTCAATCCGTCTCTCCTAAATGTAGTGTTCTTCGTCCTCTTTCGGAGGAATTTTTTTCTCAAATAAATCAAGAGACTTTTAATTCTATAGTGAAGCGTGAAGACCGATGCTTCTGAGTCACAGAGCAGAACCTTGTCTCCTTGGTTATCCTCAACAAGGATTTATTCCTCAATTGCTTACTTAGACGAAAGAGAAAGCGCTGAGATAGAATTATTCAATCTGCACTGGTGTTGTTTTCAGAGAATTGCAAATTTTGCAATGGAACTCTGGTCAGATCCGCTTACATATTTATATGAACTCGTTCACAGCTTTAGAGAGAGATCTTGTTTCCTCCTGAATCAAAATCCACCTACGCACTCAAAATATAGTCCCAGTAAGGAAGAGAAAACCTGTTCAGGTCGTCAAAAATTGGTTAACCAAACATTGATGTCTTGGTCAAGCTTAAGCATGGCATTGTCATCGAAAGAAGAATTATTTTTAAATGGAAAGTATTAGCTATTCTATACTCTAAGAAGATTCTACATCGAGGTGTGCCATAACAAGATCATATCTTCTAGATATGCGCAGCGAGGTTCTTTCATGAATATAATTTCTGTTGGGTAGAACAACTTCTCCATAGGCACTAGTAAAACGGTTACTCCTTCTGCTACTGAATTATATGAGCCAATTTGAACTCACTGGTAACTTAATGTGCCTGACCGATCTGGAACCGGAGTAGAAAATAGTATTGCCAGTACCCCTAAACGATTGTGCTCGTTCAACCGATGTTCCATCAGTTTTAAGTATAGAGGGTTTTGATTTAGTATTTTCTGAATAGAGGCTCAGGCTAAAAAATATTTGTAGATTTCGTAAGTCAAAAAGTTTAAATTACTCTAAGCATTCCGAAAAAATACCACCGCACTCCATCTCTGTGACCCTTCATTAAAAGTTGTTGTTATGAAAACTCTTATAGCAGTGTTGTTTTTCTATTACGTGCTAGACGAAAAGCTAAAAGATTTATTAATATTTAAAAGAGATAGTTCAGTTATATGAAGGTGTCTGTTTGCCCCGTGGGGAAAAGTTTTTTTTTTTCTAGAGCTGGTCACCCATCAATCGGTGTATGGGACGAATTGAAGCAGTGTTGTAAACCCTTATAACTTAAAACCTAATATGATATTTTGAACCCATTGAAAATTATACGCTCCAGTTTTGTATTAAGCTGGAATTGAGATTGAGAACGCTTGGCAACTGAAACTAGAGCGAAAGGTTTTTATCTGAGTTTCTGGATTCAAAACCCACTTACATCTTAAATGATTTTTAGTGAATAGAGAAACGCACCTACCTTCTTGCCTTAAAAAGGTTACTCCTTGAATGTATCATTCCATCACTATACTTTAAGGCTGATTCATGCGTCTATCATTTATTACTACCCAAAGATATTATGAACTTATGTGTATAGGTGTATCTGTGTTTTGTTTAAATAAACGGAAAACGCATCTTCACCTACGCTTGTTGAACAATATTTCTCTTTTAATTCAAAGACAGGGGTTCTCTCCTCCTCTAAATATTTTTTCGTACTAAGATATCGATGCAGAAATCTTATCAACAGTACCCATCGCTATTCACCCATCGGTTACGACCACAACTTGAGTTAAGTTAGGGTAATCAACCCTAAGCAGACTATTATTTTGTATATCAAGATTTAAAACAAACGACACCCTCTGTATAGTTTTTAAACTAAACGTACCTCACCCTCTTTTTGTTTTTCTTATCAGTTCCATTCATTCATCTGGACCAACTGCACAATTCACCGTCGAACGACTGTCAGTGTCATATCGTTGGCAAACGTCGACACCGATCATTCAAATGTCACATTAAATGTTGCGCTCATCGCACAACACCGAAGACTTAAGCTTTTCAACGTCATCAAGAGCAGAGGCAAAAATCAGGCAAATAATGTGTGCTGTGTAGAGTGTATCCTTGCCAAAACATAAATGTCGACAGATAAGGATTTCCAGTTAATCCCCTTTTGAGTTCGTTCTCACATTGTGTCAAAAAAATATATACATATATCTACCTCTACTTATACCATAACATATCCAAATTCATGCGCTACACTAAATCCTAATTTGATGGAGACTGCAATCATTCAATGGACAGAAGTCCTCGGGTTGCAGGGGATACAAACTCTCATCGACACCGAAAACCGTAGGTGGAGGAGGTTGTGATGTATCTCGGTACCGGTAAAAGGGGTATCGAAAACAAGTGATGCAGTGACCGATGACTGCATACTGCGAACACACCCATGGAAAATAAAGTGTAAGCTATGACAAGCTACAACGAAAATAGGTTCCACAGAGAAGGAACCAGTTTGCCTGGCATGACAGCTTTGTAATTTTTGCCAAACAACTTTAAACACCTGCGATGGGTGGGTCATATGTATTCATATATGAACATATTGTGGAGGTTTTGTTCGTGAGATTTATTTATGTTTATTTGTTCTCTCTTTGTAGTTGTTGTTGTTCAAATATTTTATTTATATATTTTGACGGAATTTGACATTTGACGTTTTTATTAATTATTTTTTATTTAGTATAAAATATGAGCAGGTATTTATAATCAGAGCAGAGTTCAATAAAGTGGTGACATACAGATGACATAAGCATTGTGCTATTAGGTGCCTGATTTAATAATATTTTATGTATGTCTTAATTTTTTTTATTTTTAAATACACATAGGCGGATTTCTACCAACAAATTATTGATAGACAAATTGTTATATTTTAGTCCTGGGTAGACCTCAATCTTGGAGTCTACGGGTTTGATAATTGTTGTTAGTTCAATATGGATGACTCAACTATCAGAACGCTCGAATGAGGTATACCTTTGAGATCGATGTCCATGTACAATAAGTGAAGGTCATCTTAAACTTTAACCCTTTTTGCCACACATTACCAACACACACTAAACCCAGAATAAATCGAAAGATCTTAAGCATAAAGTGACTAAGCGATTCCTTGCTCGATTTCTGCCCTATAGAAATACCCTTTTGTGATTACGTTCTCATATGGTGTAAATAGGGTGTTATGATAATTTGGTTCTTCGAGTGAGGGTTTTGTTACCCAATTGCTTTCTTAGACCAAAGAGAAAGCAATTAGCCAGGAGTAATCCTTTGTTTCCGGCGGCTTTGAACTGTTATGGCTCGCAATGCATCAGCTCCAGGAGCTCTATTGTTTTTGATTTTTGCAATTTCTGTTGTCAGTTCTTAGGGTCAGGCGAACCGGATGGAATTGGTATCAACCATTAAGCATTTCAAATGGTTTGTTGAATAAAATAATGGCATTTCGTTCTCCGATCATCCTTTCCTCTTTCATCCGGAGTCTAAGTAGTCAGCATTCGTACATTGGTTTCAACAAGATAGTTGTCGGAGTCAATGTATTGGATCCGGAAAGTTTCTAGGTCTAGAATTATTACTAAGTGTATCTCATCGATCAAAAAATAATTAATCTGTTTGATGGTTGATTTATCCGGTGAACAAAATGAGCCCTTAAAAATTCTGACCGTGGTTGCTACTATACGATGTTTTTTATCACCACATATAGTCTTTCAGCCTGAATCCGGTATGGGGGGTCTTGTAGCTATATTTTTTATTAGTCATAGTATAAACGTTATCCTACCAGGCTTGAAGGTGAAGTCTTCTAACTAAGATTGCTATATATGGCCGAGAACTTACAATTTTGAGTCGACCGACAAAATTTGGAGGACCTTTTCGCTGTATGATGCGGGGTTGATACATTTCGCTTTTTGAAAATCTGAACTCCGAATATGTCGTTATCGCTCTGCAAGGAGTTGGGTGTTACCGATAGCTTTAGTTACTCCTTATGAATATGAAAGGGGATGACCACCTCCCGTCCTTTCTCTTAAGTTACCTTTGAAAAATCCTCTACAGCGTCTACCCCAACCTCGACCTAGAAAAGGAGTTCAACCAACCTAGAGTAGGAGTTCAGAAGACTTATGATAAGAAAGAAACGCTTATATTTTCCACGTCGTTTGCCCTATTTGATAGCCCTACATTAAGTTAATGTATTTCCTGAAATATCTTTTTTTCATATTTATTTATACGAGTCGTGATCTGATAATTTTTATTTATTTTTTTTTTTTTATAACTCAAAGTTAAAAAAAAACAGATTTTTTCCTTGTGTTTTCATTGAATTGTAAATTTATATAGCACATTCACAATTGTTTTTGTCAGGTTGGAAAATTAGTTATAGGAAAAAATCCTATAAACATTAAACTTTAATACTAACTTTTAAACCACATTTAAGCAATAAAACTTGCACTTTATTAAAACAAGTATAATTAAGTACCATTAAGAGCACCAATAAACATTCACAAGTCCTCCATGCTTATTAGCTTTCGTAATCGAGAAAAAAATTTCTGCAATATTCGAAAAATGCGGCTTTTTTAATTGCCTATTAAATTATATTAACAAAGCAATCTGATTCTCAGTCAACAGTGTTGGCAATGCCTATTTCATCAACTTAAAAATAATGATTCTTTTTATTTTCATGAATTTTTAATATTTCCTTGTCTTTTTTTTTTTTTTTTTGTTGCCCATGACATCACCCACAATACAAAAAAAAATTAAAGAAAACTATACTTCATACAACAGAATATCATACATAATTCAACTATTTTCCATCATCGGAGGAGCTACGGTTTTGCTTCATTTGCACCTTTATAAATTATTAACGATCCGCAACGGATACGGATGCCTACGCCATCAACAGATAGTCCCTATCCAATTCAGATATATTCGCTAAGATCTTTTTCTTTAAGTTTGAATTATGCCTAAAGACATTTAAAAAGCTGCGCCACATTTTAAAAGGAGAACAACCATCTCATACATACATACATATATACGTCATGCGTCCATCATGATGGATGACACCCGGCAAAAAGTCGACTTAAATTTTTCGTTTCGCCCCAAAGCTAATCCCGAATTCCGAGTGATGGAGGTGCCTCACGCTAATTGCCCATTGAGGAGGAAATTACATCTTCTAGATGCTGTTGATGCTAAGAATACTGACGAGCCTCATGGCTGATTATGATGATGAGAACAGAGGATAGTGTCTGGCACGTATATAATCTTCTCATACCTGGAAGGTAACCCACCCAAACCTCAAATATAGGTATAACTTCTATATGCGAACATCCTCGCTGGAATTGAATATTAAATTGGGAATCCCTTTTGTCTGCATTTGTTTTTGGTTGCTTTTGCATCTTTCAGATACTTTTTAATAGCATCTAGGTCTGCTTTGGCTTATAGTAACTTTTTTGTATTTCGAGATTTCGCTTACCACCGGAAGAGTTATAACGCATCTTCATCCCTTCAGGGTAAGCTTAACATGTTATTATTCGGTTGCACTTTTGGGGTGTGTTATTTGCTGCTGCTTCTGGTGGACCCAAACAAACCACTTTGGGGGCTGATTGAAGAGGAAATGTATAAGGTGTAAAGTCTACATGCGATCGCACTAAAATTAACATTCGCCTTCAAGGGGATATTTAAAGTCGAGAAAGATAGCGTGTATACCAACAAAATCCACAAGGATTGAAATTGATATAAATTTGTGAGCTCATAGTTTGGAGTTCTTTCAGAAATTCAAAAAGTTTTGAAATGAATGAATTGCGTGCGGAGATAATTATAGAGAAGTGTGTTCCGGTTGATCTGGACCTCGCATTTTCTCCAAATGACTCTATTTATAGTGTGTTAAGTATGTTATTATTATTTAATATCCTCAGGGTACACCTTATGAGCTGCCTCTTTTGTTTGGCTCATTAGCCTGTGTCTGTCATCAATGATAACGAGGTGTATTAAAAATATTTTTTTCTTCTATGTTTTGATAATTCTGTACGCAAGATATACAAAAATGACTTTAGTTGCTTCTATGTTGCTTAGAATGAGGTTTAGTTAAGTTGGGAAATCATGATATTGGTAGACCTTAAGCTTAATAGTCAGTTTGCCGACGCGTTTTTTTATTGGAAACACATACGATTCTTATGAGTCTATGAATATCAATTCACGAATTGTGAAAGGCATGATAATAAGTTGTTACATATCAGTGCACAATTTTTCCAGTAAATTCAGTTTGCAACCATGCGTTAGCTGTTTCAAGTAAGATTTGAAATGATAGGTACGTAAGCATATCGTCAACCTACCAATGGAAATGGCTCCCAACGTGGGGCCTTTTATGCACATTCATTTGATTAATAGTCGGTCTAAGGGAATAGATCTGTTCCTTTAAATTTCACCAAGTAAAGGCACATCCACTTAACATTGACTATTTATCTGCTGAGCAACTATAAAAACCGTTTAATTTATTTATACATTTTCTATGTTTCTTTCATTTCAGGTCGAGGGGAACCGCCCGTTGGTGTTGGTGATCCTTGTGCGGGCTGTAATAAACCAATTTTAGATAAATTTTTATTAAATGTCCTCGAAAGGGGATGGCATGCATCATGTGTGCGCTGCTGTGAATGCCTTCAACCGCTTACGGATAAATGTTTTAGTAGAGAATCTAAGTTATATTGTAGGAATGATTTTTTTAGGTAAGTACTTAATTAAACAATTAAAATCAATTTATTTATTATTCAATTATTCGCTTCTAAGAAAAAAATCTCATACTGGAATTGAATTCTTTTTTCTCATCTATTTGATTTTAATATATTCAAATGAAGAAAGTCTAGTACGATTTTCATTGCAAAATGTTCAATTAGCATGTGCTTTCCTGCAGTTGACATGAAGCGCTTTTCGAACAAAGACAGCAATCTATAGCGCTTTTTTTTGCATTCACTATCATCAATATGTAGGTATAATGTATAGTATACACAAACGCTGAGGAAAATTATAAAACCAAAGAGATTGGCATTTGGCTTTTTACCTTATATATAGTGCCAGACATCAGCAGTTTTTTTTTCCTATTCCCTTACTAGCTTTTATGCTAACATTTGCTTGGTATAGAAATAAAAGAGTCAAATGAGAAAATCATCTTCCACTTCAGTAGATATCTGGTTGTGATTTGTGTGTTTTGTTCAGTGATAGCGATTTAGAGGTATATTATTATAAAAGAACGTGAAAAAACTATTCAGAGTTAAGTCTTCGTTTTGTTGGACAAAAAATCAACGTTTGGCAAATTCTTGATTTTTTAATCTGCATACTCGGTTTGCATTTATCTTTTTTACTTGTTTTTTTTTGCTAGAGGTATACTTTGAAATCTTTATGAGTTGTAGAAAAAGTTTATTTAGATGAAATTCGATGGTGTATAGATTTTTTTATCTATTCATGTGTATGTATTTCGTTGGGCGCCATTAAAATCGAATGGAAAAAAAAAGAACTAGAATTAATAAAACAACTAAATGTTCGTCACTAATAAAAATGCTGTCTTCTCAGTAAATAGATAAATTCAATTGAATTGAGCTTCAATAAATATCCTGAATGGTAGTATTGCAGAGTGCAAGTATTTTTATCGAAATAACATGAGATTATAATAGACCAAGACTACTAAAGGAATCTGATGATCAGCTTGCCCTACGTGAAGCAGATATACTTCCTGTCAAAAAAGTGTTCGTTCACACAGGTTATTGTTTAGTAATAAAAATACAAGATCCATTTAAATTGCGTTTCAAGAGCAATATTTTGTTGATTTTTTTGCATTTTCTTTAGGTATGGGGCATTTGTCTTAATTAAAAATAAATCGTTTGCTTATATCGATTTCTTTTTCCATACCAAAACAAAATGTATTTTGTGTTCCATTTCAAGTCATTAACTTTAAGGGCCAGTCTTTTCAGCTCTGGTTAAATTTAACCATTTACTGGTAACCATAGAAAAACATACAAAACCTATGGTTAACAACTGAAATAACCAATGGTTACAAATAACCAGAGCTGAAAAGACTGGCACTTAGTTGGTTTCTATTTATGTAAAATTTTTGTTGAGCTTTAATATTTAGTTTTGAAATATCCACGACTCTTAGGCCCACTTGCACGAAACTTTTTTGACATTAGTAACCACTGATTTATCCATGCATAGGCACTAGCCATCGATAAAAATATAAACTCGTTGCAAAATCTTAAATATTTATCAACTCATTTTTCTCTGGATAACTTTTTACATCCGTCAAATAGAATTAGACAAGAAGTTGCTATCGGTGAGATTCGCATTAGTGTGTGTAGCAAATGTTGTTGTTGTTTTGTGGAGGTTTTCTGTTTCGTTCGTGTTTTTATTTTTTTTATCTTTGGTTAGCTGTGTTTTCATTCGTGCAACGTAAAATCAAAAAATAAACAATTATCTATTTAATCCTGGATAGCTAACTGCGATTTTATAAATGTATACTTTGTTTTCGTGCAAGTGGCCCTTAGGGCCAGTTATACAATCGTTGTTCAACGTGGTTCAAGTTTTTACCCAACGATTCCGGCGCCTTAACTGTGGTTCAACTATTATAAAGTCATGCAATTGCTTATTATCACATTCATTTACCGTTCACCAGAACTAGATCATAGTTAAGTAACTGAGTTTGGAAGATAAAAATAGCTGAACTGGGGTTCAAATGTTTGTACAACTGGAAGTTAGAAAAAAATTACTAATTCTTTTAATTTATATGTCAAAAAACATAATTTTTGTATGTATTTATGTGTGTATTTTTCGTTGGGCGCCATTTGCAACCTCAACATTTTACTTAAAAATCTGGCGGTTGACGTTTATTTTATTTTATATATTTGCTATTTTAGTGCTGCTCTTTCAATAAGCATAATCCCATACCAAAACCAATTTTTTTTTTTATTTTAATAAAAATTTTTATTTTAAATTGGTTTTTAAAATATTTTATTTTTCTTTTCGTATTTTTTTTTTTTTGTTTTTTTTTTTTTGTCAACATATGAGTAGTTAGCAACAAAGAGTCATTATCTTCCAACCCCTGCTCTTAGACTGATCGAATTTCATTCGAATGCATAAAATTGTTGCCTCAATCGAATATTGTCATTTAATACTGAACTTGTGTTTCATAATTTATGAGATCTGTAAAGTTGTTAGAGAAATTTTATAAATTTGTTTTTCAGAAACAAAATTGGCAGACAAAAGATGTGATACAAAAGACCTCACATTGGGCGCCATTATTTTACTTAAAATTATTTTTGAAAATTTTTAATTTCGAAAAATAAGTTTTTTTCAGTGCAGTTTTTTTCGAAAACCTCTATCCTTGCATTGTCTCCTCCAGCATACGTATGTGTACAAATTTTTTTTTGTTTTATTTTATATTTAATACATTTGTTTTAATATAAATGAAGCTTTTACTTTAAATTATTCCATTTTTTATTTTCATTCAAAAGTATTTTTTATTCTTCAAGGCGATATGGAACAAAATGTAGTGGTTGTGGACAAGGAATAGCACCATCAGACCTAGTGAGAAAGCCTCGTGATAAAGTCTTTCATCTAAACTGCTTTACCTGCTGTATATGTAGAAAACAACTAAGCACGGGAGAACAACTATACGTATTAGATGACAATAAATTTATCTGCAAGGATGATTATCTGTTAGGTAAAGCACCTGGCCATCATTCGTTAAGTGGTAAGTTGTATGTGTGCTTCATTTTAGAACAATGAAGTATTTATTAGAAATTAAAGAGGACTTTGGGAATATTAATAAGCTCACGTATATATAGATGGATGACGGATGAGTCAACGCCATGGTCTTTTTTGTGAGCATGAGAACCTGGCTAAATTAGAATATAATGTTGCTGTCATAAATTATATTTTGATGGCAAATTTGTATGCAAAACATAGAGCTGCAAACATCCCTAGACTAGTCGTTGAAATGGAGCTTGGTTGGTTGGTTTTTCAGTCAACCAATATGTTTTTAGAAAATATTTTAAGGAACTAGTAAAATATGTTTTGTACCTTTTTTTATTAGTATGTATTTAAGTGTTTGAATTAGATACCCGTTTTTTATGGAGTTTTCTTCTTTTAAAAGAAATGTCAACCTTTTTTTTGGTTTAACATCTCAATGAATTTTACCATTTTGAAGTTAACATTTTGTTGGTTAAGGTATCTACTATTTTACTTTGTAGCAGAAGTACAATATTTACACATAATGTACATTTTATATCTATAAGTATAACTTATATACTTTTATTCAAATATTCATACCTATATGAATATCTATGACCAATTGAGTGTATAGGTACTTACAAGGAACAAACCTTACCATTGTTCCGAGCACAACAAAAGGTTTTCATATTTTTTATATGTATATTTTATCGCCCCATTTTCATTATGCAACATTCATATTCCTGATTTGTATGCAAAAGCTATAATATTTTATCATCCCACTCACAGACACATACAATCTCACACCCACAAACCAAAATCCAGAATTTACACAAAACTTCAAGCAAACGATGACAATTCCAATGCCGTACATCGTTCACCTACCTTCCCCCTAGCTCAAGCTTCATTATACCACCCCGTACCAATATGATGCCCTATCCACCCTTGCACTCTCAAGGGAATCTTCATTTCGTCGTTGTCGTTCTGAATGGTTATTGTGAATCTCTATATCTACTCAACCAATGGCAAAGATCTTTCGTCGAGATAAAAGACACAAAACTACACTAAAGCCCAGGAGCTGAAGTAGCATTCAGGCAACATAAACCAGATGAATATAAAAAAAATACGAATTCCTGCCTTAGTGCCATTACCAGGGATATACACAGAAAAGCTCTCCCCTTCTCTCGACTTACAACCATAAATATCCTGGCTATATGCCATATCTAAATGCTGCACATGTATAAAAATATATATCCTTGCTTCTATATCCAAAAAGGACACCCATAGTTAAGAATGAAAAAAAAAATATCGGTTTATTGGGTGGAATGATAAAAAGGGCTCAAACTACCCCAAAGACCAAATGATGCGCTCCATTCTACCACCCACAATTTCCCAACTCGTATACTGCTCTGACTGGAAACTGTTTTCTATTTTTTTATCTTCCTATTCAAATTCAAAGCTAAAATCGATTGCCGTTTGGTGTATAGAAAAGGTAGTAGCAGCAATGAAAATAAAAAGGATCTTCTACTTCTACTACTGTTCCATGCATAAATATGAGTGGGTGGCATATCGCACAAGGAATGGGGGTCAAAGAATAAATGTGTATGTCACTTTAGATACGAACAGGTACTTTGAGATACTTTTTTCCCCCATCGTTCTTATTTTTTTAAAGTAGTTTGAATAAAGGGAGGGGAGACCATAAAAATGGAGTACGTTTCATTTTTGTTGGGGTTTTCCCCAGAGCGCATGATCTCATAAATTTTACAAATGTATTGGAGCTTTATGTCACGTACACTTTAAGTACATTGAAAGGAAACAAGAAATAAAAAAAATAAACGAGAACAGAGTCCTTTTCCATGTTCACACTCCCTCACTTCATCACACAAATTCGCACACCGAAACAAACTGAAATGGCGGCTTCGATTTTTCCATAGGTAACGGTACATAAGGTATACACATACATTCATATATCGACTTGTAGTGTGGGGGATGTCTGTGTATATATTTATATAGATACAAAGTTAATCTGACAAAATGTTCGTTCTCCTGGTGATGATGTATCCAAAAGTTGGTGTGGTGCTCCATTTAAAGTGGATTTTTTTGTTGTTGTTAAATTTGCTACAAAATTTAGTGTTGAAAGTCGTTGAACGGTCTTTAATAAAAGCTTCTATTTAGGAATGGGAGTTACGTCCAATCGCTGTGGGCCATTTACGTGTGTTTTTCAATATTTAAAGCACAAAATTTGTTGAATAATTTACTGAAAATGATTAAATTTTTGTACAAGTGCGTCAAACTCTAGACTATTATGCTTCTTCATTTTGATAGGTAGATATTATAATTTACGTTTATGTTGGTAAAGTGAATGTTTGTTTTTTGTATAAATATAGGGAAAAAAAACACTAATAAATGTATCTAAAGATAGGCATATCAAAATTCTGTCCTGTTAGAGCGCATCATCACCAACATCATCGTCATCATCATATTAGGCAAACTTTTTGATTGGAAAATTTGCACTTTAATGATGAATTTGCACAATATTTCGGAAAAAGGTGTTATTTTTTTTTTTTTTTTGTGAAAGCTATTTCAGAAGCTAAAAATCATTATTCTGCTTTTTCAAATTATGAAAACGAATACAATTTGAATTGCAAATTAAGAATACAAGAATATTTTCATTCGCGCTATAGGGAAACAGGAAAGAGTGTTATCACTTTAACAGATAGGTGCGAGTATAAAAATTGCTATGGGGAATAGAACATCGAACTACTTAAAAAATCAGACTTTTTGTTTCGAATTACACACAATATAAGATTTGTTTATTCAAAATATCTGTGTATTTGTTACCAAAAAATAATTTAAGGGATTATTCAGTGTTGATTTTTCTATGGAGAGAATTCCCGGTGAAGACCATAACTCTCCCCACGATACACTTATGTCCTTGAACTATCAAAAATGTCCAATATTTAAAGGCTTAGGTTTTATCAAGTGAAGACCTCTTCTTGTTATAATAATTATGTATAGCCCCGAAGAAAGGAATTTAAAAAGTTTAGTCGGAAAATTATTACATGGTTTTTATTTCTTACTTATTCCTACCACACTGAATCTTAACATACAAAACCAAGTGAAATTTAAGAAACCTTAGAATCCTGTTGAACGTTTTTTAAGATAAAGAACATCTTTCTTTTTCGCAGTTTGTCAAATCTTTTAAGAAAACCGATTACATGCAGCGGGCCCCACGTTGGGCGCCATTTGTTAAACCATGTTGTTCATTCATTCTTGACTTAACCTCCTTGGTCATACTGTCAATTCCAAATAAAATGTTTAGACAAGAGATAAAGGGATATAGTTACTCACTACCTATTATAGATAGTGACCAATAATTCAAAATTTTGTTGAACCGTTTTTGATGATATATAGAAATTTTCCGAAGAGAAGATGGAAAAATCATCGAAATCCTGCAATGCATAAAAAAAAAATTGGAGCTTTCTTTTGGAGAGTTTATTCGGAGATCTTTAGTATAATAGATAGAAGTTGCAAATGCTACTATAATTCCAAGACCTACCAAAATTTTAGATGCGCAATGTGCTGTTCCGGTAGACAATGAATTGTCTTATTATCTGCTTCCAATAGTACTCTTTTATAAAAACATAGAGTGTTGAACCACGTTTATGGTCTCCGTGATTTCAATCAATAGTTTTACTCTTGATGTCATATGAAATCTTCAACTCATCCGTCCACCAATGTATTATTGAATCTGAATGTTCCTGATCGTGCTGGCTATCCGAGTGCTGGATGAACATAATTGACTTGGAAACTTCGATATAGTTGAAAGTAGACTCACGTGTCACGCCCCCTCAATCGTAGAAGAAAGCGAACTTTTCGAGCAACTTCAATTTAGAAACAGAGTTCCTTCTTTATTATACTGAAGCTGGTTCCACCGGCCCAGATGACCTTTCGAGTCAAGTAGTAAATAGTTGAGTACAATCAAACATCAAGACTCTATAGAGTATATTTTTGTAAATCATATTAACCCTAACAATAATTTATATTTAAGACCAGTTTTACTATAAAACTGAGATTTAGTAAACTAGGGATCAAGTTGAGACTCTTTTCTTTGACTTAAAACAAGGAATGTTGATAAAAAAAAATCACGAGTCGTCCCGTTTTATGCCGCCTGATTTCGGTTCAGATTCCTTCTATGTCTAATTTAATCATTAATTTTTTATGTTCTATACAATTTAAAACATTAAAAACATTAAACTTATAAAGAACAAAAATAAACGTAAAATTCACAGAAACCAGAAGATAAACCATTCATTGGCAAATAAAATAAACAAGCTTAATAGTAGGATCTGCACAGGCTACCAACAATATCTTCCAATTTTGTCATCGTTTGTAAATTTAAAAGGGATTGGCTACGAAAAGTCTACTTCCTTAAGATTTAATCTTGTTTGACAAAAGTCATCATCATCAACATGATGCGTGCGCGCCTGCGCGTTTATCCTATTTTCAAGTAAACGGTAAGGTCCCTTATCTTTTGGATTTAAATGACATATTCATTTAGTAATCCCGTTTCCTGATTTACACACAGATATTTACCGACATTGTTCACAAAACATCAGTAGAGATTGAAGACTACGTTATAATCGATCCATGGAAATCTTCAGGAGAAAAATAAAAGATCAACGCGTCGTCTCGTTCGAAGGCAAATCCCTAGACAATAGTAAAGTCGAGCGTGGGTTCAGGTAGATGTATTTCATCCCAACTTCTCACTCAGACAGACAGTCGTTTGCCCACAATGTTCCTATTTTTGAATGTTAAACACACCGACCGAAGTATAATCTTCCGAATATCAAACAAAGCGAATTACGTTGATCTTTGATGCGATCGCGCTTGTATCTCATAAGCATGAAAGTCATAAGTGTATATATACGGATGTGTGTGAGGTCCTATGTGCCTTACCCTTTATTTGCCCACAGTTAATCACTACAATGCGGTTATTATAATTATTATCCTAGAAAAGGATAAGCCGATGTTTTTTTTTTTTTTTTGCACATCCCAAACCGAAGCCAAGCTAAACATTTGCCAACATTCAGGTCAGGTGTCAGAACCAGTGTCCATCTGTCAGTAGGATCAGAAATAGCTTCAAATCATTTCATATATCATTTTCACATAATGCCGACGTGATGCTATATGGGAACCTCACTCGAAGTCACATAGAGGGAGCGTATCAGCGCGAATATGATTCGCATCTGTGCGTGCATATCTCGAGTGCGTCCTGCTGTGTTGGGGCTTCTCCATTGGGGGCCAGGTGATTAGTACAGATTTTAGTGGGCATAATATTTTCCCATGTGCTGGCGGTGAAATAAATGCATAATCAAGATGGGACAAGAACAGGTAACCTGGCCACAAACACCATTTATATACACATTTATGTATAGATAGTGCGCTGATCATGTTAATGTGCAAACTATAAACAGGTAGGTACTCCAGTGAGGATTGGTTGAAATATAAAATGATCATCATATATTTTGTTTTTTGTTTCTCTTAAGGGTTCTAGATGCCGACACATTTCATTGAGAACCTTTCGACATTCACATTATTTATTTGATCATATAAAAATAAGTTTTGAATATTGTGAATGTGTTTTTGCTGGAAGTGAGAGAGGTTCCGATTGGATGATGCTAGAGTTTTATAAATGAGTAAATTATGAGATACTTCTAGGAAGGGCTTGTCTTTATTTTAATTGATCAAAGCTTAGGAAGGAAAATAATATAATATGTATGCATATTTACGAGACGAGGTCTGTCCTTCTAAAAAAATATGTCTGTGAGATGTTTTATGTTAAAGGTTTGAAATTTTGAAGGAACTGCACATCAATAATACTTAATACTTTCCAGACCTAAGAAAACCCCAAACGATTTATTTGAAGTTTAAAAATTATAAATGAGAAAAGAATGCGATGGTTCATGAGAAACAGATGGGAAAAATGAAATTGATGTCAAAGGTGTTTTGTTTTTATGATTACATACTGCAGTTAGGTTGCGTAGCTTGTGCTCCATATTTCTATTTATATTAAGAAGAATTAGACAACAACAACCTGTGGATCCCAAAACTATTTTTTTCCAGGATTTATAGTTATTTCATGGACGAAACCGCCAATCATCAGACTCCGTTTGGTAATTAGTGTCGCTCGTCCATTTAAAAACTAATTTTTCTTTTTTTTTTTTCTTCGAAAAATACGTTATTGAATTTATGCCGGCAACAGGAATCGAACCGATAGCGATGGTCATTGCACTACGTAATTTTATCATTGTAAGTATATGTTACCTCAAAATTGATATTCATAAACAATCACCTGAAATGAACGGCCACGAACAACTTTACTGTCAAATTCTATGTTCCCACCTATTTTTGACATTTCGAGGAATTGCCGCATTTTGTTAGCTCTGTTCATTGAGTTCATCAGTTTTACTAAAATAACCTGATAAGAAACGTGATTTCAATGCCCTTTCGGTGAAATTGCTTGGAAATTTAGGTGTTTGAGATGATTTCAAAATTGTGTATTTTTTCCAATGACAGGTTCAAAAGCTATTTATTTTGTTCCAGAATGATGCTAGAAGTGTCAATCCCTGTCAAGTTAGTACAGAATTTTTGTGAGAATTTACAGTGATATCATTCAAATCTACAGAGATATCATTCTGCTTATGTGATTTCCTGCAGAACATTTTTCAAGAAACAATAACCTGTTATATATGTAATTCGAATTACCAAAGGCGCCGCTTATAGCGATCAGGAAAACGCATCAGAAAAAATGGTCGAATAAATCTTTTATGTTGTTTTAAATCGATTTTAAACACAAATACTACACTAATCGACTACAAATAACTCAAAGAATTTTTTTTGCTAATAAATTTTACTATAGAATAATTATTTATTGTTTAAAATGTATTTCTTTATTTTCCTGACGAAAACTAATTTTTCGTGCCAGCTGATTGACATTTACGGAACAAACCGTTCCAATTATTTGAGTTCAATTTTCACTTGTTCCACTGACATATTTCTGTCAGATAAAGTTTTTCGTGTGCATTTCAATCAGGAAAACAGCCTGTTCACTGACACATTTTTCCTGATCGCTATAAACGCACATCCGGAAAAAATTCCTGTTCTCATTTGTTTCTGCAGGCATTTAGTACTTTTGAGTGAATAATATGGCGTTAAGTGATTCGATTTGCAGATTTAGCCAGACTTAGTTAGACAATGTTTTAATAAACACTGCAAATAGAATATTCTGCGCTGCTGAGAGTAGGGGCCATGGCAGTTTCTAGAACAAGTTTGAATCTTTGCAATTAAAGCCAAAAGTTGAACCAAAAAGAAGTCACCAAAAAGAGTTACACAAATAACATATTCCTTCCTATTTAAATGCAAAATAATAAGGTCAACATGCTTCCAAATAAAAATAAAATCAACAAAACTAACACTGGTTTTAGATGTTGACTCATAAGTCAGTATCCAACCAGCTAATGTCTGACTCTTTCTATATAATTAACACGAAATTAACAACGCTTCATGCAGGTATCTTTGATATACACTTTTCTGTGGACGTCGGAAATAAAAAACAAACAACAACAAAAGAAAAACAATAAAAATATAAAAAAAAATATCTACTACCTATATAAGAACCATGCACAGCTAAGTTTCTTATTTAAGTTTTTATGAGCTTTAAAGACTTAAAAGACTCGGTTACAGTTTTATTTTAAGATTTGACGATATGTTCCAGGAAATGCGGCTATTAAATCAATTTAAAAACAGTTGCAATATATAGTTGGTATTGGTACATTACATACACGTATCTGAAACTAATTAAAGTTTAAATAAATTAACACCCTTTACAAAGCAAAACTGATAATAAAATTTTAATTTTATGCGCTGTTAAGGTTGAAGGTATAACATTGTCGGCAATTCAAAACGATATGATGATAAGAACAATTTCAGATTAAATGAGCTACAAAATGTGATTAGAAAGGTGGAACAGAAATTATCTTGTGGCCTACTTCAGTCTTTGACCAGCATACAGAAATTTGATGGATGCGAAAAGTTTATACTTGACAATAGATTTGGCGTTTGAAATAAAAAAGCTTCTGAAAATGCAAAAAGACAAATCACGAAATTTTCCGTGGACGCTAGCGAACAAAACAGAAAAATCCTCTCTATAAATGGAAATGACGAGAAAGCATACAAATACAATTTATACATCCGAAAAATTTAGACAAAGTTAAAAATTCGCACAAATAAAAGTCTGTGTTAAGACAGTTGAGTCTCTATGTATGAAGCAATCAGCATTATATCACCGTGCAATAAATGGAGAGTTTTGCCTCAAGTATAGATTAGATAGCTTAACAACAGAATATAAATCTTTGGTAGACCGTCTGCATCAAATCATCAATCAAAAATGGTTGTAAGAAAAAATGGTCGAGCATTGGACCATCAACTTCAATCAATGGTTATAATCGCGTAATATAAAGAGTTTTTCTTTGACTGTTGAGCATTCAATAAATGTATGATTGAGATAGCATCTGCAAAAAGACAATCGTAACACTGCCAAATAACGCATGTTAGATCCGATCTAACGTAATGTAAGAGCATCTACCATCGTTGTTTCCGGCTCGGCAGACCATAAACTAATTCTTTGAACTGAAGCAAATCGTATAAAAGTTCCATGACCGACATGATAGCATTCATCGTTAGGACCTGACCAGGGTTGAATTCGTGGCCCCGAGAGAACTTATTCAACTGGTGTCACGTAGCATTGAAAAATACGCAATGCAATATGCAACTGGGGAATAGTTCCTCGAAACATGATCTATAATGTGATTTTTTCAAGCCTTCTGCGGAGCGGATAATACGTAGTCCAGGTGCTTACATGGAACCTAGCATATACAACAGATCAGTTCAACTACAAAAACCTATTTGTACAATATCGATATTATCGGCCGCTTTCACCGCACCATAGAGTCTCTTGCGTTGGTAAAAGAACAGGCGAAAATTCTTCTTGAAGTAAACGATGACGGTACCTGCTATCAATTAATAATTGATAGCGGTAGCATCCAAGTAGTTCCGGATTTCATCTACAAACTAGATTTCACAAATAACTTGTACCATAATAAACCGTTTTCGGTTCGGCGCAACAAATAAGTTCAAAAAATTTATCTGATACTGCGATATTTCGGAAGAAAAATTCTTCGACTGGTAATTGGTCCTCATACAACCGCAAACTCTCTAAAATAATTCAGGAAGCTAAGCAACTTCAGTTAAATTAGATCTTCCACATCCACCAAATACACAACAATGCACCAGCTAAATCGAACTTTACACGGTCAGTCATTAGACATCAATATGCAATACAGTGTTTGTAAAAATAAGCATGCATATGCATTTTCTTGACGGAAAATCAAAACCATTTTGATTTTGCCTGATGACTGATTATATGTGTAGATGACTGACCGTGTAAAGGTCGCTTAAGAGATTTTCGAATGTATCCCTCCAGGTTCAAGATGACTAGGAAGAACGGACCTCAGATTTAAAGACAGTGGACAGCCACTATTTCTCAGATAGAGAATTTACACGGATCGGACCATGAAACATTAAAAAAAACTAAAAAGTCGAAATCTTGAAAGCAATGATGGTTCCTAAAAATGATTACGTGCCAAAACATAATGGATGCTTGGCCTGGTAATCTGTCATAAGAATCCATTTTACTATTATTTCGGCAGCCCAACGTTGCGTTGGTCGTTCTGTCGTAAATTCTGTATTACATTTTAGGTTCTGCTTCTGGCCAAAGTCTTTACAAAAAAGAAATTCAGGCCCAGTGCAAGTATTTTTTACAGCTGTGGTGATTTTTTTGTTATTTCTAAATATTTCTAACAAACAACTTTTCTTTAAAAAAAAAAAATACGCATCGAAAAACAAAAAAAAAAACCGTCCCAAAAGATGAATAATAAAATAAATCCTTATAAAAATATTCTTCCTAGGTATGTAGATACTCGCTGACATTGATATAATTTTTATTTCATTACATTACAGTCTGTTACCTTCCTTCCGTTTTGAATGTTTTGATTTCCTTTTTTTGTATTATTATTGTGTTTTGTGTTGTGTTGATGTTTTCGCATACCCTCAGGGATTATGGTTCTCATTACACAATGAAAGGGAAACTCGGGTGGTATAAAATTTAATTGTGAAATGGATACCCTTTATAATATCCATTTCACAAGCAAATCGGTTGATGATGGCAATCCTTCAACACGATGATGATGATGAGATGGTTTTGCAAATGTTATTTTCCGACACCCCTTGTATTTTTCTTTCATCGTTTTTACAATTGTTTATTCAGAATAAGGTTAAAATAACACAAAAGGATCAACTCCAAAACAAAACAGAAAAAAATGAAGGACGAAATTTCAAGAATATCAAAAGAATTTAGATACGAAGCTATAAGAGCAACATTTTCAAAAAAAAAGGCCTCCTTATAAAACAGCTGGATTTTATTCAAACAGTGATTGGAATCAATTTAATACGTGGTTTAAAATTTCATTGTTCATGTGACTGACAGAACTAAACAAAACAAAAAAGTAAAAGGTGTCTACACAATGTTTAGCAACACAGAATCGTTGTCGCGAAAAGAGGCTTATCTAGAAATGACACACTCATGTATAAAAATACTATATGGGTGAAGGATTTAACGTACCGCAGTATAAACCAAAATTATATGGCCAAACAACCACCGCTTTATCCTATTGAGTCAGTCATTCAGGAAAATCGTGATAAGACGATTTTTACGGACGAACGCGTAGAGGCCGGGCCAATCCCACTTTCATATCGTTCGTTCATTCACTTCGCACTGGAAATGTATTTGAGTTTGTAATACCCATTTACTCAGCTAGCCAAAGTGTACCATCACCAGAGTGTGTTTGTTACCTTAAAGTATACAAAACAGAAAAAATACATCGAAAGGGAGATCCATCGAGGGTTCACCTCTAGTTGGATTTTATGTTGCTGGCTGATTATTATCTCAAGCGGCTTTTACGCCTGGGAGCTGCTGAAGAGTATAAATAAAGCCTTAGGCTGTTTGTTTATAAAATATTGTTGAGCCAAATGGTGATATTCGATACAAAGTAAATAATGTGTATGTATTTTGAATAAGGAGCAGATTTTTAACTCTGTAACATTTTTAACTTTGAAACAAAGATAATTTACCTATGTTTTAAAAAAATTAAACAGTATAGATTAAAAATTAATGGAACTATTATTGATCGTTAAGAAGAAAATAGTTCCACAAACAGCAAAGAAATCTTCGAAGTGGCGCCCAACGCAAAGACTACATTTAAAAATCTACCTTAATTTAAATTCCTTGTTGTATAATTTTTGTTTGGAATTTCAAAATGTCACAGTTTTTTCGAAGTCCTTGCACTTTTGTTGTTCGTGTTCATTTCGGTGCGAAGTCATATTATTCTTGTGGAGTTAATGTGGCAAGTTAATAGTGCTGTTTATGTCAAGGTTTATTCCGGTAGCAGTTTAAAGTTGTGAATCGTACGATTATGGGACTGCGCAAACATCGATTGTCCATTAACTCGTACTTTATCTTATAATTAGCTTTTAGGTTCTTAGAAATTTATTATGTCAACATTTAGCTTTTTCTGCTGTATAAATATATGTTGAAATGTCTTGAATTGACCCCCAAAATATTTGTTTTGCTATCCGTAAGAGTGAATCGGTCTATGGAATTGTGAGGAAAACCATCAGTTTGTGAAAATTAGTCTACAGAAATGTAGATCTGTTTTTTTTTTGTTTGGCTCAATTTTTAAGCTAATGCCCTTTTTTGCGTGCATTTGTTTGACGAAAAATCAAAACCCTTTTGATTTTGCCTGATGACTGATTATATGTGTAGATGACTGACGTCCTTTGACTGACCGTCTAAGGGTCGCTTTAAAAGTCATGTAAAAGTTATTAGACAATATGCTCTTTATTCAATGAAACCGTCCTGGCAGCACCAGAAGCACATTTTCTTTAAGTTTTCGATGTGTTCTAAAGTTGGTTGTCTACATTTTATCGGCTACGTTCTCTAAAATGTCAAGCTCTTAAGTTCATAGAATAGGGTTTCAGATAAATAGCATAGAACGTGGACGTTTTTCTTGTCGAGGTTTGCGATTTCCGTTAGTAATTTGATGTAGACAATCCTAAATGGAAGGCTGTCAAGTACGAGTGAAGAAATAACTTTGGTGAACCGGAACATTGTTAAGGGAATTTTTCTGTTCAGAAATGTTAGTCTATTGTTTCTAACCCGGTTTTTTTCTTTAAATTATCTTATGCCCAAATTGATCATCGGAAGTATAACAACGCCATAATTTTTTACTTGAAAAAATATAATAAAACAAAGTTGTCCACGTCATTTTCCTAGATAATGAAATGAAATTCAAATTAAAGCGAATATTGAAGAATAAACAAACTGTTTTTGGACGCTTAAAATAATAAAGTATATCAAAAACAAGAACAACCTTTAAAAGTGGCGCCCAACGCGAGTCTTTGTAAGTCATATTATCTTGATAGGGTAACACTACCCCGTGTATAGTTTGTTTCCATATCAGTAGAGAATTTTGTATCATAATATTATTGAATAATATAACTACAATCTAGTATCAGCTTCAGTTGTGCATAACGTTTAAGCTTTCGACTCAAAGTTGGCTGTCTCTATTTAGTCGTTTACAGTCAATGAAACGGCCTGCTCTAAGGTTGGTGTTATTAGTTTTTAAATGAGTGCAAAAAAAAGAAGTATACTTATGGCACGTTTAAGTTTGTTGGTATATACAATACAAACCAAACAAGATGGTCCTTTAGCTGCGATGAAGTCACAAAATACGAATAAGTTTGTACTATCTTTGATTTGAGTTTGCTTATATTTGATTTCTGTTGGAAGTCAATCCATCATTACCAAATATTGAGGTCAACTAAAAGTTTACCCAATCATATTCCCAAAAAATTAATAAAAGTAAACATGTAAAATAAAATATTGCCTCAAACAGCAAAGAGCCCATAAAATTGGCGCCCAACGTGAGATTCGCATTCTTACTATTATCTTAAACTTCTTATTCTTGCCACTTCAATTTTGTTAAAATTTTCAGTTTCTTATCCAGTTCTATCACATATGAAACATCCAAAGATATCTAAATGGAACATAAAAACTGTAATAATACAATGACCAACATCTGTAACTTAAGAAAATTCGAATAAATTAAAGCTGACCTAATCATTTTCCAAGAAAATTCAGCTAGAGATAAACTTTTAATGGGTAAAAGTATCGCTTAGCAGTTATAGTGTACCATATCAACACACATTTTCTACATAAAATAAAAATAAACATTAAAAGTCATTTCAACTCTTACTATGACGTTCGGATTCATCATCGCAATTGTTTGGTCACTTTTACGATCGCATACCAAAACTTCTGGTAATAATGTAAGTCTTTAAAGATAAAAAGGATACATGAACCACGGATGTTAAAAAAAAAAAACAATCTATAATACATATATCCACTTAGTACTATTAAATACATGTATTTTCTCCTCTTTATACTGAACCTTTTTAAAGGTGCTAAATTTCGTTACTGTTTTGAGTTTCTATCTAACGGAAAGACTGAAATTTATGACTATACGGGTAATAAACGTTGTCAAATAAACATTATCGCACTGTTCCTATAAAAATAAAATATAAAAAAAAATATTTTCGCAGTGCGTGTGTATCTTTGAAATTTTACCATAAAAAGCTTTAAGGCTTCAAACTAACTATGCGGGAAAAAAAGAGTGAGTAATATAACCCTTGTGTGCCCTCGTCGTTGAAACTGAGTGCGGTTGTTTAGCAACAATATGACTTATGACAGACAGGACTGTAGTCATAACTGACTTTGTGGTGACCAACGACCGGACGGGCAATATATTTGGTTCACAAACGAAGCCACTTTACGGTATACATTCATAAAAAAGTCAGTCTCGGTCAGGGTAAGAGGCCATGTGTAGTATAGATACAATGGTCATAATTCACTTCTTGGGATTTTTTCTCTCTCTCTGTTTAAAATAACATAGTTTACGGCAAAACTTGGTACAATGGATGGTCAATGAAACGGCTTCTCGTTGGGTGGAGACGCATGACCCACATTAACCACATTTCAGATTTCAGACAATAATATTTTTTTACAATGTAAGCACTTAACGGATGTTCCTTTTTTTATCTCGATTTGTGTACGTTGAAGATTTTTCGAATAAATTTTAGGGAGTATTTATATTGTTGTTTTGATCAAATATTCTGATGGTGTTTGTTCAAGATTATGGGCATATTCAACTTTAAAATATTATGGTGGTCCCAAAATATTCAAACACAAAAAACATTCCTCAAAGGAAACCTATCTATTTTGTCCAGTAACCATTAAAGTTTAATTTATTCTTCCTTGAAATCGTTCAATGAGCTAATTTGAACTTGACGGTGTATCATTAATGTTCAATTTATGGTTTCGGACGTCTCAGGAAACATATTCATGCGTGAGTCTAGTTCCATACTGAATTCACCACTGTGGGAGAGTCTTAATATCTCAACTTTTATACACGCGACGAGACATAATCTGAATTTATGAATTTTACCTTTCGACAAGTATTCTTGTCAGTTGGGTACCTGTAAGCTGTAGCCCGATACCCCTGAATTCTGGTACAAACCGCATTACCAGGGCAGCTTTGTTATTGTTGAGATGGGTATTCAAATCAATATTACTAATATTAAGGCAGTAAGTTCATGAGCAGAGCATACCCTGTGAGTACGTTAAACAAATCTGAAACGTTTGCAACCTGAATCTTGAAATCTATTATAAATCTGGTACAAACGTATTACATTGAAACCCCTCTTATTCTTAAAGTCTCTTTCATTTTTCCACAAAATTAACTTCACAATAAAATCCCGTACCTATTCAAAACAGCTCGAAAAAATCAAAAACAGATTCCCGTCGGCAAAACACTCGACAACCAAAACCATACATCCCCTAAAATACACACAAGCAATCGATGTTATAAAGTTTTCTTCTCGAGAAGAAATGCTTGATTTATGATCTCGATTCGACTCAAATGGGAGTTTCTTGAACTTTTAGTTTTTTTTTAAGGAAGTTCCCCAAAAGGAGGGTAGGTAATGTCGTGGGTTTGAATAGTGGGCCAACCTAAGAAATTCGCAACGCTGTGGCTGTTGGAATGATGAGGGCCATGAGAAATATTCGAAGAAGGGAACTTTTATTGTTATGTTTGGTATTTTGTAATTGTTGTTTAAGGTGGAAGTTTAGTGTTGTACACGCAACCCAACAACACCCTCCTGCGGATGCAGCACAAGTGAATATACGAAATAATGACGGCACACAAAAATCGACGTTTCAAACTTGCAAGTGGCATTTTGAGGTCGAAACAGGGTTGTGTTAAAACGGCAAGCGGCGGGGTTGAGAAGAAAAGAATGTGTATTAACTCTCCGTTCTAATACAGTGTGCATTCAAACATAGTAAAATGCAATGAGGGTACCGGAGTTCTTCCACATAATCAACTTCCGAGAATGTTGCTTCTGGTTCTGACATCAATCCTATAAACGTTGGCCTTCGGGCCAAGCATTCATACATATTTCAGGAGACAGAGAGAACGAGAAGAAATAGCTGCTCGTTCGTGTGTGAAATTCCGTGCAGAATTTGTGATAACATCCGTGACGTCGGCATTGGCGTCAGGGTATGGCAATTTTGTTTTGTTTCGGCGAACAGCTGAAATGAAAAAGCACGCAAGTTATATATTGGGATTCAGGTTCGAAGTGAAACCAAATGATTTTCTGTGAACATTTTTAGTTTTTAAAAGTTCATATACATACAGGCATGGGTCACTGTTCATGCATTTAGATATTACAAAATTTTTATGGACCACATATATTTGACATCGTCAATATGAAAAGGGTTTTGGCTTTTCATGCCGTTTTTGCTAAACTTTAGGGAAACTCTGTTGTAGTGTTTAACGAAACTTTTCTATACCATAGGGTCTGCTGTTGGTTAACTTAGCTTTGACCACTTTCTATTCTAGAGGTCATCTTCAAACAAGGTTGCAGACTAACATGTTGTTCTTGGCCCTTCACCCCACGATGCACCATGAAAATTTTAATCGACGAATGGATTTGTGTGGCCAAAGAAACCCAATTTGCAATTGGCTCGCGATGTTGACTGAGATTTTTTGGGTTTGACAGGTACACAGCAGCACAAGTTTAGCGTCGAGAAAATTATAGAGTCTTGATCTGGTGTGGGGGGATGGGGCTGAGATTCAAAATGAGAGCAGTATACCGAAAGCTTCAAACGAGGATCGGACTGAGGTTCAAAATGAGAGCAGTATACCGAAAGCAGTACGGTCTTTTACTCCCTTGTCCGCACATCCTTTTGCTATAAGAACACTTGCGAGAAAGTTGTAGCGTTGTCAATTAGCGATTATTTCTAAATGATATTCGTATGGTTGGAGTTGCAAATCGGCATAATTTTCATCTCCTCGACGTTGCCTCTAAGGCCAACCAATTCGATTGACACATTAAGTCCAGCCACTCGAGGCAATTGGCTACACAAATACATCGTCGCCGGTTTTCGGCACTAACACTGATATAGACAAGTAGAACTAGTGGAATCCTAACTGAATTTTGTTCTTTAGAAAACTGAACATTAAAATGATACCACCTAATGTTCGCTAATAGCTCCGAAGACCTTTATCATTAAAATCAAAAGAATTTAAAGAAATAACTTAATTAAAACGTTGTTTCCTATTTCACCTGCATGTTGACATACATTCAATTGTCCCAAAACAAACTCCAATTCACCGATATTTGTATTCGCATATACAATACACACCCTTTCGAAACAACAACATAATTGTAATTCAAACAATTAACCAAACAATTGCTGAACAACACTTCAAACAACTCTCAGGCTTCCTCCACTTGAAAAACACCCATCACCCGGTATAATTCAGAACATTAATTTCCTTGTACCTATACATTTATGTATATGTATCCTTTTGTATCCTTATTTGAACGAAATCAAATCGTCCCTTCAAGTAGCTCGGTCGAGCTAAACTCTGTCTGACACAAGCAATCAACCCTCAACCGAAATTACAATAAATTTTATTCGAAAAACATTTACTATTATAATAAAGCGCGCACCATGCATAACATCCTTTATGCACTTGATCGCCGCCACCACCGCTGCTGTATATATAGCCAGGACTCTGATGCTGTTGCAAGTGGTTTTGTCATCCCTTTTGATGTGGCATTGAGTATACAACAACGAAAAAATCATCCTCCCCTATAAATGACAACAATGGGAAATTTAATGGGAAAATTTCTCCATGAAGTCCTTAAACTGCTCGACGCAAGGATTCATCATCTAGCATCCAATGTGCGTCAAAAGACTCTTTAAAGACGGGTCACAGATGTTTGTTTGTTTTTGACAGTATGCGATGACGACGGCGTTGTATAAAACTTTTTTTCTGCTCTTTGAAAAATAATCCATACCTTGCGTGAGGCGATATCAGAAGGACGTCGTCGAAGGACCTTTTGACAAGCTTTTCATTTCACTTGGTTGGCCTTCAAGGGCTTCCGTTGTTGATTTCCACTACCACCATCATTGATGATATTTCGAATTCAATTTACAATCAAAACACTCCGAGACGAATGTGTATTGAGACGACTTAAACCTCGAGGATGTGAAAGGACGTACTATGTGTATTTGTAATTTCTTAGATAATATTTACTAGGTTAACTTTTATGGATTCGCGTTCCTTCACCTGTTTTCTTTTTATTTTTATCGCTTCTTTCTTGGTTACCCTTATATTTTTTTTGCAGCACATTCATGATCCTGACGAACGATGGTGTTCTGTTTACATAAAAATATATCGAGGACCAGCCACGGGCACATTGACGCAAATTAATTTCAAATTAGTTTTGCATCATATGGTCCGTGATGCAGAAAAATGGTGAATACGCAGAAAGTGTTCGTTTAAAATGCAGACAGCAGCAGTTTTTCTTCTGCACAGGGATGTGGTTTGGTATATGAATATACACGGTTTGGAAAACTCTTGAAGGATGATGAATTATTTGTCGAGGGGAAGGGGACTGTTTGTTGGGTGGTGCGGCAGTGTATGATGGTTGGAAATAGGTCTCAGCTGTTATTTTATATTTACAACGGATGACTTGGTTATGGGTGGTTTTATTGTCCATGTAAATTGCTGGTGGGTATGTATATCTACCGACGGATGGTAACAGATTGGCTTTGAATATAATAATCCTTGCTTGATATCATGTAAAATCGTTTTTATTTTATTAAATATGTTCTGTTCTTTTGAAAGACCGAATTTGATATAGAAGAATTCCATATTAATATAACAGTAGTCTAAAAGGTAGCAGTTTGAAAAGCTCATCTATCAATCAACAAAATTTAGGAAATTCAAATGAAACATTCGTTCAGTTGAGCTCATTAAATACTAAGACTATTCTTTTTGTTTTTGTGCCTCACGTTGGGCGCCATGTGCTACAGGTTAGTCGATTGACCATTTTGCGCTGCTTTAATAGAAAGGTGATTTTATGACCGCAGGAGAAAAGGATGCTATTCTACAAAAAATCATACAGACGAACATTAAGACATCAAAAGACGAAAACCAAAGTTAGTAAAGAGACACACAAAAACTTTTATGGACATAGGCACTATGCTGATAAAACGTGAAAATTCTGCACTGGTCACCTGTTTCAATACTCAGACTCTTTATGCAGGCATCTCCTCGCTTTGTCGATTTGTGTCCCATGTTGGGCGCCATGTGCTAGAGGTGAGCCATTGAGAATTGTGCGGTGCTTTAATAGATAGGCGATCGGATGCCCGCTCTGATAAGACCTAGAAAATAAGAAAATAGAAAGCAACTCTATAGAAAAGTTATGTAGATGCATATTTAAGCAATAAATGAAAGACCGCATTATGGTCATGGTGCAGAAATGAGTAGAGGAGATGAAATCCATACTAATGGTCTGGTCATCTGAAACACTAATGTAGGCTCTTCACGATATTTTTTTTTTTTTTTTCATTATAATGTTCTTAGTTTTATTGAAACTCGAAATGTATACAATACATGTTTAAAATTAGAAAAGATTATAGCATGGCTTAAAATATTTGCTATTTGCCTGGAGTTACTTCGTGAAGCCGTCGCTGTGACATATTTTTTGCTCCACGTTGGGCGCCATGTGCTAAAGGTGCGTTATTGACAATTCTACTCCCAAAAGGCATTCGGTCTATACATTGTGCATTGTGTAATTCCTTAGTAATTTTACCTTAATGAACGTATTGTTTATGGTTTTTAAGTCAATTTCGTTCTATTTGATTCTTGCTATCACTAATTCATTTATCGCATACAAAAATCAAAGGAACTCTAGATTCAGGTATCTTCTTTTTTTGTCAATGTTGGTAATATAAATAGTTAATTCATAGCTCGAGGTTTAAATACGATAAACGATTATACGGCATAATAGCAATATAAATTACCTACGCCGAGTTGGACAACATATTAAATTACTACACGCTTCCGTAGAACGCGCTTCTGTATTGCCCTTTTGTTTCTCAACACGAACAGCAATCCTGCATTCAGGTGCAAGGTGCAGTAAGTAGTTTGAATGTTTTGGTAGCTTCAGCACTTGCGTGCGTGTAAAATGAATCCACAGGGAGTCCTTATAAAAATTCACAAACAAAGTGTAGATATGCAAATTCAATTCGATGCAATTACATCATTACTTCTTAACTTTTCTCGAGTCTCAAAGCAACCATAATGTTTTTTTTTAAAGACTAAAACTGATGACTTATTATAAATTAATAATTAAATAATCGTACTCATTTAAAAGGTCACATTAACTAGGTAAACGGTTGTTTTCCGTATTCTTGTCACTTACTACATCACTTTTTGACTAAATCACTTCAACAACAATATGTACTTAATTACGTAACAGGCCTTTACCACCCTCTATAACGATAACAAACAAAAAGCCATAAGCACCCTTCTCATTTCCTTATTTCTAAATATCAAAACGTTTGTCCTTCGAACTCAATCACAACCCTAACCAAAATCACTGGTATTCCATTTAATTCTTATTCCAATCACATTCAAATGACATTTCCCCAGAGAAACTTTCAAAGTCCTTTGTGCACGCGATGATGTTGCGGGTGAATAAAGGCAATAGGAATACCCTCGTCCTATATCTTCTTACAGTAACAGAAAATTTGAAAAAAAAAAAGATTCAACTATTTAACCTTCTCTGCTATACCCAAGGGATCTGCAAACTGACAAACGTCCTGAGACCTTTGTTGAAGATGCCAACCAGGACGAAGTGCGACAGTGACGTGTGTCTCGACTTAAAACACGATTAATACCGAATGAAGAGCAACGTCTGTGCAAAGTTGCAAGTTTTGCATGCAATGAAAGAAAGGATTGGCGCGTGCAGGCAGTTGTGTGTACTGTGTAGATAGGACACATCCGTACCATGTACAGCTTTCTCACTTTATTTCATATTAGCTACACTTTAAGTCACGTGAACGTGGAACCGAACCCACACTTAAAAAACACTTTAATCCATTTACACGATGGAGGTTTTAAGGATTTCTGTTTCATTTTTTTTTTCAGACTCATTAATGGGATCTGCCAGCGAGGACGAAGACGATGATGAGCCACATTTAAGAGGGCCACCGCTTGGCTTGGGTGGTATGGGACCAAATGGACCCGACTCAGCAGGTGGACAACTCGGCGCATCAGATATCTCAGTGCAAAGTATGAGCACGGACAGTAAAAATACGCATGACGATTCTGACCAAGTATGTAGAAAGAAAGGATACCCATCCATAACCATAGAAATAATCATCATCACATTTGTTAAGAAAGACTGTGCCGACACTTTATTTCTGTGTATATGCATGGTGATGATTAATCACGCTGAGCGTTATTGATTGATTTAACAATATTTTTATTGATGTTAAATTAACGTTATTGACAGGGCTCTCTAGATGGCGATCCAGATGGACGAGGTGATTCTCAAGCGGAAAATAAAAGTCCTGATGATGGTGCGAATGGTTCAAAGCGAAGAGGCCCGCGTACAACTATTAAAGCGAAACAGCTGGAAGTACTGAAAACGGCATTCAATCAAACGCCGAAACCAACAAGACACATTAGGGAACAACTGGCGAAAGAAACGGGTCTGCCGATGCGGGTGATACAGGTGAGTAACTTATATATATTTGGAAAACATAGCTATAGTGATGATATGATTTTTGGGACTAACAATAAGTAAAGGCAAAATGATTTATTTTTTAAATAAAATAAAAACAGATATGAGAAGATGTCTCATTAGCCATATCAACTTAAAGGTTTCAAATGATGAGTCTTCACAGTCAGAGAATGCCCCCCTCCTTGTCAATTTACTTCTCCATCAAGTTCGACTTTTTCGATGCAATTTTTATAACTATAACTACTTAACTGATTTTTCCTTAACAATTCCATTTGACGTTCTTCTAGATTGACCATTCCTCTAAATTTCTTTGTAAAAATATTAAAATATCTACCCGCTCTTAGTGTTGCGAATCCACTCGTCACATTTTTGAAAAATATTGCATATTGAAGATAATGATTTTTAGGATGGTAAATTGGATTTTTGATGTAATCCATGACCATGAGGAAGAAAAAGGGAGCATTAAACTGGCTTTGTAATGTGAGGAAATTGAATAGTAAAGGTTTTTAATTTATAGATAATAGCAAAGCTCACAATTCCCGCCTTGAAAGTTTGAGGAAGTGTTTGCATCATTTTTACATATAAAATGTATCGGTATCAAGATGCAGCCTTGTGTAACTTGATTATATCCCTATTGATGAATTTCAAGATGTCTGCACAAAATAATATTTTGAATCATGATAGATTGTTTGGTAATAGTAATTATTTTGTGTGTGGCCCCCCTTCCTTGAAATAGATAAACTGAACCTACAAAATATTCAGCGCAATGGTTATGGTGAACGATAATGATAAGAAAAAATTCACATGTGTTGACATATCGAAAAAGGTTTGTATTAGGTATCAAATTTATCTTGAAACTACATTTTAAGCACATCAAAACTCTTCTTTATAATCGTCCTAAGCTTATAGTTTCTACTTATTTAGTTGGCAATACTGAGAGTGGGTTGTGGTTCAGCGCTTTATATACTTAATATGCTTCTCCAGTCAGCTCGATCCCTAGCTTTCTATCTCTAATTTCGTATCTTAAGAAGGTGGAGGTGTTCTTCAACCTGATCGGTCCAACAGAAATGGGGCCTGCTTCTATTTCCCGTTCTCCCATACTTTATATAGAATACTCGACCGGCTGAAAAGGTCAATGTTTAAGCGCTTTACCAGTTATCTTAAATGCTGGACACGTAACTTCTCGACAAGATTTAGTAAATTTCATTCTAGTATCTTCTTCACCAAAATTTGTTTGGCCTTTTTACAAAGACCAGACCACAAATCTTACACGTAGTACATTCTGCTCGAATACCTCAAGAGAAACATTCCTTGCTCTTGCACCATATAGCTGGAATAGGATGATGAGTGTTCTGTACAAAGACTCGTTGGTTCCATTCGATAGAGCTTTGTATTCACAATTATCAACTAAAGTTGAACTGCGCCTTCTTTCCAAGCTGTTGTTTGTTGAGCTAACAACAGTGTCCAGAGAGACTAATTCACTAACCACCTCAAAGTCAAGCATACCATGCATGGTCACTAATGTTTGTTCATGAGAGCATATATCTACTTCGCCTTATATTCTCTCTACTTGTATTGGCTTAAACTCCATCTTAAAAAATTCAAACAATTTTAATACATGACTAAGAACTCCTGACAAAAAAAAAAGTATAACTTATTCCGTAGCCCTCATACATGTTTTCATGTTTTTAAAATGTCGTTTCTAGTCAGTAGTGTGAAGCAGTAGGTGTAGATGACATGAAACCAGGGCTATGAGAATTGCTACAGTAAATATATAAATTAAGATATTAAAATGTTTGTATAATCGTTGTTCTGAGATACTTATACACAGTTAACCTACAAAATAGTTTATGTCTCAAACGAGGAAATTCGGCTCGAAGGACCAACATTTTCTCCCTTTCAATTAATTGTTATTTTAGTTTTTAAAAGTATAAAATAATTATATTGCTCTTTGAACACAGTAAAATTTAATAGATGAGAGTAAAACAATATAATACAATTACTAAGACGAACTGGAAAATTTTGGGAACTACATTCTTAAAGATCTTACATTTTATATCCCTTAAGCATTACCGTGCCAGTTCTGACCAATCGAATATATACTCTTGCAGGCTTTCTTCGAATTTTCAAATAATGTCTTTAATTTTATCAGACTTCAGCTAAAAATAATTTTGCATTCTAAACTCTAATCGGTTGTTCTTAATTCATGATGAGAATAAATTTTATCATAATAAAGCCAGCGCAATAGATAAAAGAAATCCTATAAGCTTTATCAAAATGAACTTTTCCCCTTCTAGGAAAACATGGATTTTACCCTCATCGTTAGTGTCTACCCGAAATAAAATTTCAGAAGTCCGATTATTTATGCACTTTTTATGCAAAACCATAGGTCTAACGTCAAAAATTATTCTGACAGCAGACTTTTTTTTTTAAATCCATGAAAAAAATAGTCTGATGATTTTTTTTGTAGTTTCGTTTGAATCCCAAGAGAAATCATTTATGAGCCAAAAAAGAACGAAAATTCATAAAACAAAACCACATCACATAAAAAGCCAAAGTATAAAAAAAATATGTTAAAATAAAAAAAAAAATATATACATATCCATTTGAGGTACTTTTCCTGTTCGGCGAATAAATTTTCTGTGATTTTTTTGTTTATTATCATCCAGATATGATGCTGCCCTTTTAAAACGAAACCATGAATAACTTCAAAAAAAAGGCAGAGATTTGATCATAAATCATTTTGTGCCAGTCCATAGAAGATCAAAATAAAAAAATCTGAAATCTTATGAATATTAACCGACTTCATTCATTAACCGCCGAAAATGAAAACAACAACTTCCCTTTCTTATGGCTAAGAAAAGATACTATATCCACAGGAGATCGTCTCAGAAGATCTCAGTAGACCTTTTCTACCAACAGACCTCGACGATGACTTTTGCCTTGTAATAATATGTACCTATGTAGATATAGGTAGTCTGTTCTATTTTTATCAAAACAATAATTGGCTAATCAAGTGCCACTCGTGTAATTGAGAAACACGCATATTTCATTGATAATTATATCCAAGATAAAATGACAACTTATAGATTTCATTAATAACTGGACTAATCGGAACAGCTTGATAGCAGTGCACTGTGATTTTAGGCGCCAGCGCCAGAGTTGGTAGGCGTTCAAATCTGGTTGAATTTGGACAGAGTTTGTGAGTGAGTAAGATGGAGATTAATTTATTCCGCGTTTTATTTTTATATCGAATTTAAACCTTTATTTTGATTAGTTAGTAAAAAAAAAAATATAGTATCTATTTATGCGTATACATTTACTTTAGATAACCGAACTTGGGTCAACTTCATTGTTTGCATCGAGTTGCCCCTCAGAATAGATTCCAATATTAAAGTTTGTCATATAACATAACATCACGAGAGCAACAATGACTGTGACTATTATTCTATTTTTTTTTTTTTTTTTAGATGATCTGGCAACCATTTTCCGACTTGATAATGTTATGGCAGTTATACATTATTAGATATTTTATACGTTTTAAACTGCACTTTTTGTGCAAAAAATGTTGTTTCTAAATTAGCTTACCAAAGTTGGGTATTTTTTTTCTGGACTTTGCAGGGTTGTATCTCTGGTTTCCGGCCATTTCCGGTAGCCATAATTTTCATTCGTTAGTAAAAGACATTGAAGCAATAAAATAAAATCGGCCGCTAGTCTTTTTAAATTAATTTTAAGTGCTTATCAAAATTATTTTGTCCAAAGAAAAATTGCATTCTTGATGCAGTCTATCTCACAAATGCATCCACTTTGGACTTCAAGATGCGCTGACACAATATCAACATACTTAAATTGCTGAGAAACAAAGTGAATTGTATAATAAAAACAATAAAATTGACAAAAGCAGCATAAAAGTATTGTATAGAAGAAATAAGAAAAGCACGAAAATCCATTTTTGATATAAATTGCTGAAGATAGAAAACCAAGTATATCCACTTGTTGATAAAAGACCTTTTTTATTTAAAAAATATTATATAAACTTTGATTTATTTACAGGATTTCAATTAAATTCAACAAACTTTTTCAAATTACACAAAACAAATTTCACAAAAACACTTTTTTAGCGATAAATATGACTTTTTAGCTTCACTGCCTTTGCACAAAACACTTTTTCTTCGAACACTGTGGATTTACGTGGTTTGCACACTTATGAATAAGCTACTTGGATTTAAGAGGTTTTCTTTTTTGTCTTTTTTGCGATTTATTGAGACATTTGATATATTTTTTTTAATTCAAACGTAAATTTCAATGCCAAGATGATATATTTCCAAAAAACTAATTTTTGGTAAAAAAATGCATTTGCGAGGTTTGCATCTTTATCCGACGATATGCGCATTTTGTTAAGTTTCGTTAAACATGAGCTCCTGGCATTTGACAATCAGAAAAAAAATTTAATTGCATTTTACCAAAAAAAAAGACTACGAATTTGCATTAAATTATCATTTTCATTAATAAATCAACTAATTTAACAATAAATTATGCATTTTTAACACAAATAAAAGAAAATAGAAAAAAGTGATTTTCACATGTTTCACATGTTTATTATGTGCATTCATCATGTTTGTATAAACATGACGAAACAGTGCGTTTAATTTTGACAGTAGATCATGCTAGATCATGCGCATTATAGTTCTACCTTAACACTTGAGCTACATCGCCGTTGACTCCTTCCGATGAGCTGTTGCCATCTTGGTGGGGTTAATGATAGATAGATGTTAGCTTAGCACCAAACCAATAGATGTTAGCTTACCACCAATACCTGTGAATAATTGCCTTATTAAAAAGATTCGCTTACTGGACCTCTCCATTTGCGCCTTCCTAGAAGTTTATCTGTTGCCATCTGGGTAAAAAACAATAAATGCCTTAGTTACCACATATTACTCTCACGTGCCGTTTTTCCTTTTTTTTTAAATACCTAAAATTAATTTGATCCATTAAATTTTCTAGAAAAATACATTTAATTCTATTCGGAATTGATTATGAAAATATTTAAACATTCGTATTAGCTAGTTTTTTCTAGTTTTGTAAGGTTTTTTTTTATACCAGTTTTGTTTTTATCCATTTTAGTAAGAAAAAAAAATTGTTAAATATTATCGATACAAAATTTCAAAAAAGACTACATTTAACTCTGTTATATACTTTGGCAACGTGAAGGTACATAATTTTCGTCTCTACAAAATAATCATAATCACGTCTCTATACAAAAGTTGCCCCACCTAGTACAAATTTCGGATATGAGGCAAATAAGCACTAAGATAACACAAAAATTTGTGGTCTGTAGAACAAAAGTGGTTTCCCTAACTTTGTTAGTAACAGAGATAGAACAATGGGGATAGGACCAAACGATAGAGAAAATTCGAATAAGTATAACTGCATCATTAACTCAATTTCCCGAAAAAGTAGTCTATGGGGCACTTAAGCACTCAGGCGAAATGTATCTCTGTAACTTTACTTTTGTATCACAAATCATTATCTTCACATCCCTTCTAATCAGCTCAATCTCCATTAGACAAGATAATTTTGACTTGAAAAAGAAATATTCACCATTATTACCCAATTACTGTCAAACATTTTGAAGCTACACGCGCGCTCACATCAGAGACAGAGATCATCTCTGGCAGTCAACAACAAGCTATCGATTGACCCATCCACGTACAGTCCGTCATCGTCAAGTTTCCTTCTTCAAATTGCAGCAATTTTGTTAATCTACGTCATCCTTGATCATCGCACAGATTTCAACATCCAATTAGAATTGGCTTCATCAACCGCACTTATTGGTCAGTATATCGGTGGCTTAGGTCATTCAGTAACGATCGATCAATTTAAACGATCGTTCATGTTAGTCTCAGCGCATTTCCTTCCATTTCCGCAACATTTTTATTTTCTGTCAAGTCTGCAGACTTTTTGTTGCAATGAACATTTATCCAAATTATATGGTTCCTCAAGTTTTTTTTTATAGAAGTTCTTGACAACTTTACCCCACCGTTCTTCTGATGCCACCCTCTTATATTTTAAAAAATTATAGAAATTAAAGTAAACGGAGGCAGACAAGACAAGTCCCACCAACGTACGAAAGAAACACCGGTCATCGGAAAATTATAGCGATCATTATTTTCGTTCGGGGCGTAAATTGACGGATGTTCGGTTTGTTGTTACCAAAATTTTACGTGACCGTGTTCAGCGAAAAAGCCGACACATACGGCATCGCTCATCTGGTCAACTACTTATCGCATATTATGTCAGTGAGATTTCAATTTTATGAGTTCTCGTCAATGGTCAACTTATATATAAAACCATCCTCTGGGGGCAGTTTATGTAATTAGGTAGGTATCTTTGAATTTTTCGTGTTTCAATTTCAAGGTGAGACATCTATCGTTAAAAATATATTTTTTTATTTTCAAGTTCAAGCCATTTGATGATTTGATTTATTATGACTTTTTCTGTGGAAGTCCAGTTAACGGTTAAGGCATTGGACATGTTTTGATAGCCTATTTTTATCGTTGAGTTACCTTCTCTTTATTGCTTTTGTTGTACTATGGATGGAAGGAGAAATAAATACACATTCATCACTTGTCATCGTCGGCGCTGACAGTGACAGCTAACAGCATTGCAAGCGCGCAAAAAACACATTCACCACACAAGTGGCCATTTTCCACTTTATAAAGTGTTTTTTTTATTTTGCAAACCACCTTACTTGCACGACCAAAAAAAATATACCAGCAGTTTTGGTGAGGGGAAATTTGCAGTGCATTTTCAATTTATCACACATCTGAGGATGTGGAAAAACTACTGTCATAAATCAGTGACAGGTTTCTGCGCTATGATGTATGAATGGATGCGATGTGAAGTGCTTCGCAGTTCAAGCTAAATCGTTTTGCCAGAAAACAAAATATAAAATATATTTCTTTTTCGGTTTTGAAAAGTGGGCTATGTTAAACGTTTTTGTGTGGCTGAACGGATGTTACACAGGAGTCAGATTAGGTGACATGAAGTGGCTAACGTCGCATATAAGATTGGATTTATTAATTTGACCCACAGATGTGGAAAATTGCATTAAATAAACGATTTTTTTTGTAATACAACAAAATAGACATTGACAAGTTTTATTGCATTGCTGAGATTATTTCGCTCAACTCTTTGGTTAACCAAAAATTTGACATTTAGTGAAACTGTTTGATGCATATCTACTTGGGTCAACTTACGGGATATTAGGCGAGTTTATATTTCTATAAGCGCTCACTTGAGCAAGCGAATCAGTCTCAGCTTTTTGACAGCAATAGTGTAAAATTTTACTAAGAAATTGTGTTTATATTTCTGAGCATACGGAGATCTTGGAGATCTTAGAAATATAAACTGAACTAATTGCTTTCTGTTTCTTAACTTCAAAACAGTAACCTACATTTTCATCTTTATAATTCACTTTAATAAATCGTTCTCTATTATACATACAAAATTGAAGTTTTGAAATGCCCCATATAATTTTATTAATTTGCGTCCAATCCGTTTTCATTGTTATATTTTGACAGGTCAGCTCGCACCCAATATGCTAATTAAATCTTTGATAGCGATAGAGTGTTGTTTAAAACTGTTTTTAAATATTTGGTTTTTTGAAATTTTTGTGCTATGCAGAAAAAGGGGTACAGATCAGCTTGATAATATCTTAAGATCGAAAGAATTCATTCTATGTTTAAAAACAATCGACTTTTAAAATAAAATTTGAATTCTTTTGATCATAAGATATTAGAAAATCGATATGTACCCCTTCTTCCTGCACCGCAAAAATTATCTAAATGTCTATATTCTTCCTTTTTCTTGTTTTTGAACATTATATTTGCAGTAACTTTTAAATCTGTGCAAAACTATAAGAAACCTAATATGGCCTCAAGGCTGGATGGTTGGGACTTTAGCACTCAAAATCTCACAAACTCGAATCAAAGTTATTATGGTTGACTTCCGTGAGATCGTTCAAAGTCATGAATGTTATCGGATGCCCAGTGCTCATACTTTTGGATGTTAGGGACTTCCAGTCACGAGTTTCAACACTAGATTCATCTCATCGTTTATAGGGATCAATCACTTCGTTATCCCTCTATGAGCCGAGAGATCTATGGATACTTCAAAGAATTGTTTTTACTCATTTAGATATTTTACTCATTTAGACAGATTGCTAAATGGTAAATTGGTAACACATGTAGGTTGAGCTCTTCCGGTTGTCGAGCTGGTTCGCCCAAGAGAAAATCACCCTTTCACTGATGAAAGTATGGTTCTGTCATCACGTGACTGGATAAGAATACCCCGCTTAGCCGCGTGCTCTCCAATGGGTTAGTTTTTCGTATTTATAGCAACGCGACGGCCAGACATTTCCGGCCTGGGTCGGCACTAAAAAAAGAAGAATGTTCGTGATCTATCGTAATTGGGTAAAATTTTTCTAAAGCTGATGCAGTTTCTTATCTTTATTTGAGATTTCATTCTAAGAGCCGTTCGGCCAAAGTATCACCTTTATACCAGCCCCCGGCAGAATGCTAACTTCTTCCCCGTGTGAGCTGAATAGGGCCAATCCAATGGTATTGATTTCTATATACCAAATGTTGAAATGTTGTTGAAATGCAAATTTGTTTGGATACCAGACATTGGCGCAAAATTATAGTCGATTTAACTGGAAACTAAAAGCAATTTAATGTGAAACTTGGTAAAAAATACGTTTTTCGTATTATAAACTGCATAAAGCATACATTTTCTTAATGAAGTTGTCTAACTTTAAAAACAGCAAACCTTCGCATTATATTTTTAATGCAACACACTAAAATCTCTGAGAGAATGACAGCTCACTCTCTTGAAATCGCTTTTGTGGAATGTAACTACACACAAACACTGCATAAATTCATCAACAACCCCTTTTAGTGGAATAAATAACTGGAAGTTAAACAAATGTTTATTCTTGAGTAAAAGTTAGACAACTGTTCTAAAGTTGAAATAATGTTAAGTGGTGTCCCGTTAATTCTTTAAATATAGGTTAACTATAATTTTGCGCCATTGCATTTTGTTTCCTATAGTTGTCAAATGCTTACATTATTGTTCATTTGAAGAGTTCTTTAAATCTTTTCGTTAAGTTTTTGACAAGTTATATACAAATATCTATAATTACCTAAATTGGCATTGGTTTCAAAAAGAATTTAAGTATAAAACCTATTATATTATTACATCTGCATATCTATGTCTATCAACATGAAGCTGCATTCGAAATACCAATTCTTTTTCAACCGTTTTATTTTATTTGCATTAAAACTGCCATCAAAACGCCACTATAATATTATCGACCAACAAAATTGTCGTTATATAACAAATTTGTTGCATCAATTAGGGTACAAAGATGACATCCCTCTGACAGCACAGGACTTCAAAAATTAACTCTCAACGACAAAGAAGAAAACGAGCTATGACAAAAAATTTACGTAACATTCACATACCTATCCGCACCATTCGATAAACCGACGGAAGACCGACGCGACGACTGAACGGACGATGATCCTCTTTTGACCATGCCTTGACTGAAGGCAAAGAGAGAACCACAACAAACCATGATTACATCGATTATACATGTGTATCTTTTGTAGTTCCCATCCAAATGGATAATAAAACTGTTTTGCATATCTTCCTTTAACTAAAAATAAAATAAAAAAGAAACCATCAACAACATGGATATAAAATTATTCTTTACTGCATCCAGACTTCCAAGTGCCATTGCCAGTTTCCCAGATTCCCAACTGACAGCCACAACAACGACGACGACAAATGACTCATAAAAATCGTGTGGACAAAATGCTCTATAATACGATGTACCTTGATGTGTTCTACACGATGTACCGCCATACTCTGGAACACACTCTGGTGTCATCCAATACCTTGAGAGTGGTAGACACCGTCAGTGATGCCTCTTTTGATGCGGCTATGATCAAAGAATCTCATGTCGTGTGTCCCGGGCAGGGATCATGTGTCGCAGCCAACCAATAATGTGTTGGTAGAATATATCTTCTAACATTTAGATATTGGGAATGGGATGTGGGAAATCTGACAGTCAGCTCCCTGTGGATCATATATACAGGCTCGCTGAATGCTACTCTTTTCGGATTCTGGGGGTACCGTGTATATTTGTCGTGAGTTGTGATGTTGCTATGCGTGCACTCCTGCTGTTTGATACTCAAACGAAAAACTGCTTTTGAGTTCTGGTTTGTTTTTTTTTTTTTTTTTGTTTTTGTTCTCAGCTCTTTTTTGTCAAGCTTATTCCGTTTGACATCAGAGACAGGATGAATGTGTGAAGATCACATACCGCTGTCACCTGCTACTTTGCCATTGCATTGGAATAACATGACACGTCTGGTTCTTAGGAATGGTGAACACAAATAGAACGTCAAGAGGGGCTTGTCTCTTGGAAGGAGTTAACTTGTCATGCATCATAAATGGAAGAGATATTTGAGTGACTTACTCTTTGGAGTTTCCCATGCTATATCAAATAAACTCATGCATCAAAGGATGGTTATTCTCAAAACAAAAAGTATCCTTTTTATAAAGATTCCGACTAAGCCTGTCAGAATATTTCCGTGAGGATAGATCGAGAAAAAAAAAAGATTGAAGCCTTTAAGAGGATTTGAAAGGATTTCATTCCGGGAAAATAGTTATAGTTACTTAAATCTTTCTATACATTACTTGGTTGATTTTTTTTTTTAAATCCTGGTAAATTAAAATCCTTTTCAAATATTACATGTGTTAAAATGTAAGATTTTCCTTTGTTAACATTAACTTCATAAAATCATTCTGAAGTCATGCTTCAGCTAAAGAAGTTTTATTGTAATACAACGATTCGTATCGTATTCTATAATCAGGCCCGTGAATTCATAAAGCACTCTCCGGATATATACTCTGAGGCTGAAAAGAAACACAAGTTGACCACACGGATTGTTTTTGGCATCTGAATAGGTGAAACACTTTGAGCTTTAGAAGGAAAGCACAAATGACTCCCATAATTCTGGTTTTGGAAGCATGACAACAACAGCGGAGTTTGTCGTGCTGTAATGTGTTCACCATGGTATTTCTGACGTAGTCTTGTTCGAATTACTTGACTTAGCTGCGTCACTCCTGCTGTCATATTATCTTAGCTGCCGATAATTTACTCTCATACTCTGTGCTTGTGTATTATCCAACATTTTGAACCGTATTTAATCACTGGACAAATAAATGCAGTGCAGAGCTTTTCTACGAGTATAAGCTTAGAGGCATTTTTTGGTTACATGAAGATGATCCACTCTAGGTTGATTCCATGATTGATGTCGTCTTCACGAAATATCGCAATCAATTTGAAATTGTTCGCAATTAGGACGGACTTCATGCATGTAATTGTCCGGAATATGCTTGAGTCGTTTAAATGAGAAACAGGATAAGAATTCTGTCTTATTTGTGCCCTACCCTAGTTTTCCAAAAAAAAAAAAACGTTCACCCATAAATCAAATGATCGTTCAAAGATGCTCTTTTTGTACTTTTGATGGCTCCATCATTATTTATCCGCAAAAATAACTAATTCACTTCCTGTCACACTATTTTAAAGTTATCGTCCATAATCCCTTTTTAAATAGAATTCGATTTCAATTCCAAACTCTCTCCCTACGTATCTGACCTTTTGTATAAAGTGTCTACTCTTTCTTTCTTCCTCAATTTGAATAAAGTGTTGTTGCATATAACAAAAATAAAAACTTCAACTCCACCCACACCAATCCATTACACCAACATTCATTAATTCTTCATTTAATTCCACCATCAATTGGAAAACATTTGAAATACCGATCCTAACCTCTTCATTATTAAGCATTCGTTGCGTTTGCGTTTGTAACCGATACAAAATACAATCCAATCATCGACGTAACAGTAACCATATCAAAATAATAAACAATTGTCGAGTGGCGCACCAACAAATTCTGCCTAATTTTCTATTTAAAGAACAAAGACAAGAAGGGTCCGCCTCAAACCGGCTGCAAGTCGGCAGTAAATGAAAGCAAACAAAAAAAAACACCATCAAATAATGATGAGGGGCGGTTGTTCTGACAGTTTTTGCAACGTCATGCAAAGTCAATTACAAACCCACACATTGCATTATAAGAAAAAATAATAATAAGGGGAAACCACAAAACAAAATTAGGACACTTTTTCAAAAAAAAACACATTACACAATGCGCTTAGCTAAAAATCTTTCAACGAGTTCTTACAACATCATGGCTATCATCAAGAACAACAACTGCACTCTACCTGAATGTACGCCACCTGTACGGTACGTGGACGTTTACATACGTATCTTTTGTGGTAAAAAAGATTAACTTCGACGTAACCCATTCCGTAATATCTTCCAACAAGTCACTTTTCTAGATACATATCCACAGACTTACGAAGCATCTCTGTATATCATCATAGTCGTGAAGTATCCTAGACCCGAGTATATCTATCATTAAATACCATATCTGCATTGCGGTGAAGGTTCATGGTAGTTGCTGTCTTGCTGCTGTGATGATTTTCTTCTCTTATGGCGAACATATAGAAAACGCCTGGCCTGACGTTCCCGACATATGGCGAAACGAATTCATTTCAAATCGAATGAAATGGTTAGTCCGCGTGAGAGTGTATGTCTTGAATTCAAGTATCTGAAATAACATACAAGAACTGCCTCTTGCCAGCCACACAAGGGACCACCTCCTGGGTGTTAGATAATTAACATTTTTCTTCTTGATGTCAAATTTGACAGTTCAACCATTTGACCGTAGAGGAGTGAATGAAAAATAGGATTTACGTTTTTAATGGGACTTTTTTTTTATTTAGCTGGAGCTGGTTGTGCGGTGTAAAGGTGTTGAACGCTATTACGCTCTCACGAAGGTGATAAATAAAATTGTCGATGGTGAATTGTGTAGCTAAATGGTTTTTTGCAATGAAACGAATTTATAGAATTCATTTCGAATAAATTACACGAAGTTTTATTTCCTTGCGGTTTCTTTTTTAACGTTTTTTTAAAGTAGTTGTAAACAGTTAGAACAGAATAACAATGACTAATAGATAGAATACTTTACTTTGTAATTTTGTAACTAATGACTTTTAAATTTCGCTTTAAGTGAGTTAAAAACTTTTTTTATCGGAATGATTTGTGCTAACCATATTATGTCATACCTACAGATAGCTGAGTATATAACAGTTGGTACCCATTGAAACTGCAATGACATTAAAATTGTACTAGATTTGCAAATCTTCAAACCTATTTTGGGAGCGTAAGCACTGGTACGAGTTGACATTGACAACCTGTGCCCGAAACTCAAGTTTTGTCAAATATACTTACAAATTATTCCGTAAAAGAATAGTCAAAAGTTTCGGGATCTGAGAACAGGAGAATCATTCTTTAACTTGTGAACGTCTATTTTGCATCTTTATAATTCACAAATATAAAAACAAAACTGACAGTTGCGTTCATTTGTTACAATACAATTACAAGATCACAGCATCTTTCGATAGGGTGATACATTTTGGTAGTATATGTACCGAAGATCCCACATAATTTGCAAAGTTGAATTCATAGTTTACATACTTGATATTTTTAGTGATTCACATTAATTTCCTTTTCTTGCCACCAATTTCTTGCCACCAAATATTGACTTAAGTCGATATGAATTTAGCTAACTCCAGATATTTTATATTGAAACGTCAAAAGCGGCATTAGTATCATAGTATTGGTAGCACTCTAGAAATGCTATACATTTATTATGCGATGGCTCCATTCCTCATTTTCCATGACACGAATATCGGCCCTTCATCAGATAATCCAATGGTACCAAAAATTTAACACCCGGTCAAGGCATTAATGATTTTTCGCGTGGAACTAAAGCATGCCATCCGATAACAAAATAATGAGTTAATCCAATGAATGGACCCCAACAATCTAAGATCCGGTCATCGTTATTTTGATTTTGGGAAGATGACACGAGGTGGAGGCTTGACATAATTTGCCTTGGGCAAAAAAAAAAATACTCGGTTGTGAATGTGATTGCGGATGAGAATTGGATTGGATTTTACTTTTTTAAAGTCTCGGGGAAAAGAATGTAGTAATTTACGCATTCCCGATGTCTATTTTATGTCAATATGGACCTGCAAAAAGAACTCGCATGCAATGATGTCCGTTAACAAGCAATGGATGTATGAAATGTCATCGCCAAAAAAAGAAATACATTAAGCCAAAAAATCACGACAAAAGTCTCCGTCACCAGCAGCAATAAAATAAAAAAAAAAAAAACTAAACAATGATCTTCATTCTATCACTTTAAAACTTCAACACATCACACGAGACACTAAAATATCTTGGCGCCACATTCGAATTTGAGGTCGTTAGCTAGGCTTTTTCAATTTTTTATTTAATTTTATTAAGACTAAGCTTAAATGGTTGGTTCCCCTCCAACAAAAACAATTCATCCAGATCGTTAAATTAATGATCTTGAGATTTGAGCCACTGATGAATATGTCAGGCAATGATTGTCTCTAATTCGAAATGGGTTCAAGATTTTCTCTTGTTTTGGAATGAAAGGTTCGTGTCGTCGACACGGCACCAACCGCAACGGCAAATGTGATGTAGACATTATTGCGGTTTTAAGTTACATACAGCTTGTTCTTATATAGAATTGGGGAGATATAAAAAAAGCAAAAATTATCATATATACCTTCACTTATTTGGTTTGAAAAAGCTTAAGATAAATAAGATTATTTCATTTTTGTGGTCAATGTGGGAGTCGGTTTTTTAATAGTCTGTCAGACAAAAATCATTAATCGATTTTATTGTTAACCATGTGATTTTATTTTAATTGTTTAGTGAATATCCAACAGTTGGCACAGTTTTTGTGGAACCATGGAACAAATTATCAGATTTAGCTTCATTTCTCATATGAAATTTGGATGTAAAGTGTTTTCTTTCTTTCATGAAAAATGTAAGAAGATGTCTACAATTTGGTAGAAATCGATAAAACAGAAATAGGACCATGCCAGTGTCGAAAACAATTTTTTAAGAATTTGGAGCATTAAAAATGTACTTTTTAATACATGTGCAAAAGATACTTTAAGATTGGAGTCGGTATCATCAGTAATGAAACTAGGATTTAGAGTCATCAAAGGGTGAAGCATGTGAACATGCTTGCGAGCTCTGGGATTGAGCTCCCATCATAACCTTCAAACTGCGGAGCGATATTCAAGCTGCGGAGCGATATTTTAGTAGAGTTTCACAATGAAAAGAGAGTTCATGATTTTTTGTGAGCTTTATTTAAATGGTTCCGAACGTCCAGGTTCATTCAACCATCGAGTTACACATAACAATCCAGATACTACGTGATCGAGTGTCTTCACTTATCAGCCATTCTGTTCCAGTCACCTATCAATTTTTTATTCAATTTTGTACCATGGAAGCAATTACATTCTAAGTTACTACAAAATTGGTGGCTAAACATCTCCTTGTTGCAACTCAAATGCATCTGATAGTTTTGCAAAACTAAGTTGTATGATAAAGGAAAAACATAGATTTGTCTCAGCGATGTTATTTTTGTCTTATTTCAAGCAGCTATACCGCTTTGTTTTGAGTTCGCCAAACATGAGTTTATGGTCGACATTTCGAGGATTTTTTACAAATAATTTTTTTATCTCGAGAATTGCAGTTGTCATCAAATGTAGAAACTCGAATTAAACAGTTTTACCACTTCAGCATTGGTGATCTTTGATCGTTATGGGCGAGCGACCGTAGCAAGAAATTTGGCATTTAAGGGGCTGGTTATAGCGATCAGGAAAACGAAACAGGAAAAAATTTCAGATCGATAATTTATTAGGTTTTTATTGGAATCAAAATACAAATGTTATACTTATCGATGGCAAATAACTCAAAGAATTTTTTTAGATGATTAGAATTTCAGTTGAACAAATACTTTTTGTAAAAAATGCATTTATCTATTTTCCTGATGGAACTTCATTTTCCGTACGGAAATTCCATCAGGAAAATAATTAAATGTATTTTTTACAAATTATATGTGCGTTATTGAAAATTTTAACATCGCAAATGATTTTGGGAGTCATTTGTCATCGATAAATGTAGCATTTGTGTTTCAAATAAAATCAAAACATATTTAATTATTAATTTGAAAAGTTTTTCCTGTTTCGTTTTCCTGATCGCTATAACCGGCCCCTAAGGTAACTTGACGTAGAAATATGACATAAGCTTCAGTTTGTTTTCGACTATTAAGGTTGGGTCTTAAACCTTGATTGAAGATTTGACACTGACAGATTATTAACAGAGTTTAATGATGCGTTATCATTGAAATAAAAAATCGTTACGTTCCTTAAAAAAACTTTTTAGTTTTTATAAAGTAAAGAATGTTCTACGAAAAACCATTTACAAATAAATTCCATAACAAATCATAGATTGATACTTTCCACAATACATGTTACAATAATTTTGTTTAAATTCTCGTTCCTAAATTGCTGAAATTTTTCAAACCATAACATAGTATTTTATGAAATCTAAAACGTTCAGCATAGAAAACCACTCGTGCATTCATCAAATGAATAAAGAAAGTATTTTTTCAAGTTGTATTTTTTATATCTTGTATTTTAAGTTGAACGAATTTGGAACAAAATTATTTTCCCTACAATAGGTTCTACCTTGAGACACATAAAAGCTGCATGGTCGTAAATCAGGCCAACATTTTCGATGCACCATTAAAAAAATATTAACAACTACTGCAGCAGCAGCATACACGAAACACTGAACAACCTCAGCAACGTGAACTTCCAACGATCGACACATCCCAGTTGATGACGAGATGGGAAGAAATTTCTGAACATATATGTACCTACTCCTCGTAATTTCCAACATCGAATGGCGGTTTCGGACACAATCCGGACATAATCGCGATCATTTTCTTTGACGTGCTGTTTTCAACGGAATCTCTGGTTTCTGGTCTTGTTTTTTTTTTTTGTCTCCAGTGCGTCCCTTTTGTCGCTCAAGAGGAACAATTATCGACTTTTGCATCGTAAAATTTTATAATCTCCTCTAAAGCGACTCGCGCCACTTATTCCTAAAGAAACCAAGGCATCACCATAAAAGAGAAGACGGGCGAGAAGGATCATTAAAATATGTTTAAAGACCATCATCCGCCAGAGTCAATAAAAACTCCCTTTGATCATGGTTCTAAACTCTTTCTCAATATAATATTCCTGTGGTTTGCCCTGATTTTAGTTTATTGAAACCGTTTATGGATTAATTTCTTTACTTACTGCGGTTGCATAAATTTTTTTTTATTGTTTTTTTGGTCAGAATTTTTGTTGTAGTTGCTGCCAGTGTTGTCCCCACTTTATTTATAAAATATATCTTTGGTTTAAATTGCAGGTTTGGTTCCAAAATAAACGATCAAAAGAACGTCGAATGAAACAAATAACCAGCATGGGACGACCGCCATTCTTTGGGGGAGCGAGAAAAATGCGAGGTTTCCCAATGAATTTGTCACCAGGTGGAATGGATGATGGCCCTCCTGGATTTCCTTATTTCAGTGCGGATGGTAAATTTGAATTTGGCTATGGTGGACCGCCATTTCATCCGCATGATGGACCGTTTTTTCCAGGACATCCTGGCGGACCGATGCCATTCAATACACCAGGTGAGTTTGTAAGTTTTGATGTGATGCATTTGAAGAAAATCAAATGTTGTAAGAAAATGACTAAATTTTTTTTCTCTAATATTTTGTAACGGAGTATTTTTTAAAAACCGTCAGATAATAGGATTGCATTGCAACATTTGATTTGTACTTTAGATGGGTGGTTTATGTATGAAATAATGATTTTTAAGAATTTGGTTTTAATGAGAATATTCATTGCATATAAGAATTTTGTATGTTATTCCGCTGCGAGAACACATTTAAATGATTGCATATGATGCATCGTTTTAAAAAGACTATAAACGTATGCAATGTTGAATTTAGTTATTATTAGTTTATATGAAACGTGAGCTTACATCACTGTCGTTATTCACTTCAGAATAACTATGTACCCCTTTAGATAAATCATATAAATGGACTGCTTACCATTAGATCTATCCGTGTCAAAAAAGTTACGAATATAAGGACTTTCTTAAAGAACATAGTAAACATTAGTGTCTCCCTACGTCCTGCAATCATCATTAACACGTCATCACGAGAAACGCAAGTATTCATTCGTTTCTAACTTGTCGTCACTAATTGGCCCTTACCAATAACCAAATTCAACACACGTTTATGAAAACAACGGGTTAAATTAAAAAAACGAGTAAATTTTTGCCAATATTTTCACCAATAACCAAGTTGAACATGTCTTTTACTAATCAGCGCTCTATTACATTCGCTTTTAAAACAGGCAGCTATATTCTCATTATTTCGTATAGTAGCCTCTTTCACACCTTAAGATCTATAGATTTTTTTTGTTTGGTTTTATAAATGTTTGCTTGTTTTGACAGATTCGCGAAAAGGGCCATATTAAATGAAATGCAAATAAATGAATTTTACTTATATAACTTCTATTTGGACTTAAGATAATAGCTTATAATGGATTCCGACGATCAGGGCATTTTGATATTTTGTTTATAACAAATCTTGAAAAAAGCAGGATTGCACTTGAAACTCCTGCTGCTACTGATGCTGCTCATGTTGCGACGGTTTGCTGTTGTACTTAATCCATCAATGACACTACCACAAGTATTAGTTTGGATCCATTACTGCTTAGAAAATTACATGTTATTATTTTATTTAGGTACTTATTTTCATTGCCTGACAAAACTTAAAACAAATCCTTAAAACACAGACTATAAAGAAAACATTACAAACGTGGTTTTACACTTTACTCCGAAGCTAAAAATTAGTTTCTTCACTTTAAAATTTAAGACAGCAATAGCATTAAGCTGATTATTAAATTGATTATGATTAACCACAAATTGATCAACTCGTACCCCTCCTTCACTCCCCAAAAATAATTTTGCATTTGCCATCTCTCTTTGAATCACATATTTTTGGATGTTCGATATTGTCGCATTGAAAATGCACTAACATTTATTTTTAAGAGTGGCCAAAGGGAGAGCTAAATGGCAAAAGGCAGTTTGTTAACAAATGGCAAAAATCTTCTAATTAAGATGTTCCATTTCTCTACTTTTTTTTCAGATTTTGTCTCGAAGCAATAAACACCTTGATAATTGTTGCCAATTGCCATTCAAAAATTTTTTTTAGTCGAAAATTTTATGCTTTCCTATCTCAAGGAACCTAAATAGTTGTCCTGCAGTGAGGGAAGCTCCCGCAACTATACGTTGCCTGGGATATGTTCACTTCATTCGTGTGTCAACTGCAGTGTGCTTTTGTGCAATATCAACTTTTCCTTGACCAACAGTAACTTTAGTTGCCTTCGCATAGGATCAAGTGATTTTAACTCCTTTAGTTCCTTTACACCACTACACCACGATTCTGAATCCAGAATCATGGTGTAATAGCACACTTTTATATTTAACAACCATTCATAGAGTATTTGCGGTATTCAAGCTTTTGCATATACAAATTTACAATTTTCCATGGAGAAGAGATTGGGCGCGATCGAAAAAGAGTTAAAATATGTTCTTGCTCTAGTAATTCCATGTTAAATAAAATTGTGAAAAGATAAACATCATCTGTCAAAATCCAATCTCAAGATGCCCGTACATTGCAAATGGCTGCTATATAAAATGTTAAATAAAATACTGATTTAAGACATGTTTTTAAAATTTCTAACAATAAATTTGTCCCGCAAAGAAATTTTTCAGATCTGGCATCCCCATATCTATAAAAATTAAAAAAACTAGATTAATTCCAATACTCAATTTGCAAATGAATATTTTAAACAAAATAAAATTTAATCTTATTTCAATTCACCCATAAAACAAATTTTTTAAATCATTTTTTCTCTGTTTATAGGTGGACCCATGGATCATTCCGGACCAATACCAATGGTTAGTGAATTCGGTCTAACACCCGAATCTAATTTCCTAAATCAAAATGGCCCCCAATCGATGAATATGGCAAGTGCGGGTGGACCACCTCCAGATCATATGATGGGCAATGGGGGTGGAGGAATTGGTGGCGGCCCACGTAGTGGGTCACCTGAATTTATGACATCCGGTAATTTCTCTGAACCGCAAAATATGCTCAATGAAGGTGTTGTTTGGTAATATAGAAAAGCTTTTGCGAATTCTCTGCTCTTGCTTAAGTCTCTAATGCAATGAGAATCGGATTGAGAAGAAAACAAATAAAAGTATATGCAATTTTATTTATATTCAAACTTAAAAAGTCGCAGAGAATTATCGCAAAAACAAACAAACAAAACAAAACAACTATACTAGGTACAACCAGATAAAATAAAATAAATTGTAAATTATTAACCAAGAAAACAAAAATATTTAATTTAATCCATGTGTACATTTTATACTTAAGCATCTTAAATATATTTTTATTTGTTGTATAACAACGCCTTAAGTTTATGTTGCTTTAATTTAAAAAATTTAAATAATTTTTTGTTGTTGTATAATTTTGTTTTATTGCTGTAAGTATATTTATGAAATAAAAGATAAACTGTGTACATATAGTTAATGATAAATTATAAAATAAATAATTTTATTCAAAATTAGTGTTAATAATATTGCTAGGATAAAAATTAAATATATTAAAAGCAAAAAATGTATAAATATATATTTTATAAATTAATTACATGTTGTAAAATTGAAATTTAAAGAAGAAAAAAATAAAACAATTAAATCCAGTCCGTTGGGATGCAGGTCGGGATATGATGTCTTCCAGGGGTTTTATTTACTGAGGCACTTTCAAAACACATATCGCTGAAAATATATAAATGCACAGTTTTTATCTAAAAATATAAATTAATACGAAATTAAATTAATATAAATTTCCTAAAACAGTGAAAACAAACAAGTTTCAAAGTTTAAACCCTTCCATGGTTCTTATTGCACAACTCTTAAATCAAAACCCTCGTAAATATTTATTCTCAACCTGCATAATATACGTAAATAAAACTCTAAATAAGGCTCCGTTTAGTTCACAAAAAAAATAAAACTTATACTACTTACACTCGAAAAAAAAAGTCTGACACCGATTTTCACCGACACAAATGAATTGAAGAACAAAATATTAAAAAAAAAGCTCATGTAAAATATAATGTACAACATATTTTTGTAAACAAAAAAATGTGGCTAATGTATGGAAATAATTAAATATATATTTTCCAAAATACAATATTATTTTTCTCAGTAAACAAACACAATTTTTTTTAAATACCTATACACCTACCTTAAAAAGGACGTGAAATAATTATAGCTGCATTAAAAAAAAAAAAAAACAAATTGAGAATCAAGCCTTTATATAGAAAGATGTAAAAAGTAAATAAATTATATAACTTAAAGAAAACGTTAATATATATTCATGTGAATGTACTGTGTAAATAATTTTAGATATACAAAATAAAAGAATATAATTATTATGTAATAAAGTTAAGAACATGACAAAAAAACATTAAAACATAAATAAAAACAAAATAAAAGTTGTCTTTTATTGGAAATAATATATATTGCTTGTTTTGAACTTGAAAAAAGCAAAAAAGACGACCATTTTAGTATGCCTGTCAGGTCATACGATAAGAATCAACAAGAACTAACGCATTAGTATTTTTCGAAATTCTTGTTGAATTTTAACGTAACTTTTGATCTAACAAGAGCTTATAATATGTTAACTTAATTGTCAGTTATTCCAGATCAGGAAGAAAGGAAACCCGCATGCGCCTGCACTTCCTTATGTAAACATGATGAATAACTATGAGGAACATGGTTATCTGTCCGTCTGTCTGTCTGTCTGGCAGTGGCTTATGCAGATAACTTAGCACTGCTATAGCTACAGGAAATTTCCTATCCCCTATTATTAGTGAGAAATAGATAATCCATAGTTAATACCTGGACAAAAAACTGTGGTCTGGCAGTAAAACTGCAAAAGACTGAGCTGGTTCTCTTTACTTAAAAAGGAAAAATACCAGCATGATGTATTCTAAATCAATTGAAGGAACTCCACCGAAAGTCTCTGATCATGCCAAATGCCTTGGGGCGATCTAAGACAAAGAACTCAATTGGAGCCTTAACACAAAAAATATAACTAAGAAACCAATGGTAGCATTTTATGTTTGCATCAGAATATTCGGTAAAACCTGAGGTCTAAGTCCTAAAATTATCATGTGGATGTACACAGCGATAGTTATACCGATTCTGACATGTGGCAATTTGGATTGGTGAAATGTACTTGACCTTAAAACAATGTCCAGGATCCAAGGAATGGCCTACATTGGTACTAACGGGGCAATGAGATCCACCCCCACAGCGGGAATGAAAGCTATACTGCATCTAAAACCCCTTGATCTATTTTTACAAGAGTCTGCAGCAAACTGTGCTATTCGACCTATTCAAACTGGCAGTTGGAAGCACAAACTGACACCTTCTTCATTGACTGCCAGGCGGCAATAAACGCGATTTCTGCCATGGAAATAAAATCGAAGCTTGTAATTTGCTGTCGCGAAGAGCTGAAGGTTCTTGGCTCACAGCATAACATTAGGCTATGTTGGGTCCCTGAACACAGTGTCATATCAGGTAATGAAAAGTTTGACGAACTGGCAGGAATATGATCATCACTGAATCTTTGCCAAGCAGACACAACGGTCAAAATCCCATCCTGTCATCTAAAACAGACCATAGGGAACAAAGTGCTCCAAATAATGAACGAGAGATGGAAATCACTTGACTCCTGTGTCATAACTATAGGAAAATATGGCCAGAATTTATTAAATAAAGGACAAATAGAACAAGAAATCTCTTGTCGTGTTGGTTGAATTTTACCCAGGGTCGACCCATGTTTTCTTGACACCCCCAAAAGCTGTCAAAAAAACCGAGTTTTTCGGTTGTTAAAAACACACAATGGTTGGTTTTGTGTTGCTGACCCCAGGTCTCAAAATACACAGAATTTATTCACCAGGGCGAGTTGAGGTTTTTTAAAAACGCTTTAGGGTGACTTCAGGGCGACTCCAAAGTTCAACGAACACAACTCATGTCTTCTTTCATCGGTATTATAACCGGGCACAACTTACTTGGATACCATAAATTAAAAAGGATGCTTAATCAGAGATAACCTGTGCCGAGGATGTGGTGATGAAGAGGTACACGAAGACATTCCACACATTCTCTGTCACTGCCCAGCTCTCTGTCGCCCAAGTAAAGAACACTTGGGAAATTAATTTTTTCAGGAACTAGAAGAAATCTCAAGCATTTCAGGAACAGACCTCCTGAAATTCATGAATGCCTCTGGATGGCTACATAAATAATTGATTTTTCTTTACAGGTACCCAGTATGGGAGCTATATGAGGTGAAACGAAACGCGCATATAACCAATTCCATATGACTGTTTGTATTCCCGCATTTACATATGCGATTTTGGCCTTAAAAAGTGAGAGCAATCGAAATGACTCTTTAATTACAGAATTCAAAATTTGAGGATATGGTTTGCTTTAACGCTAGCTGATGATATTCACTAATAGTACAATATTCAGTACGAACTTTAACCAGAAAGTTGAAGCTTTCGCTTTGACACTTACTATTTTCACAGTTTCTAAGAAATCCAATTTTGACATTTGCACAATATTCAGTACGATACGACAGATATGTATGTTCAAGTTCAGTTTTTACTTTTGCGGAGTATTCAGTTCGAACTAGCGTCTAGCGTCTAGCTATCATCATCAGTTAGTAATAATCTTGACACTTACTCTTTTGACATATTCTTGAGACCCAACTATTTATCTTCCAAGCTCGGCTACTTAAGGCTACAATTTTTGTTTCAAGTTTTTAGCCCAGATCTCAAATTTAGTTAAACAGTCGAGTTTGGAAATTAAAAATAGCTGAACCGCGGATTAATAGGCTGTTCTGGTTCAAGGAACAGCTATGTATCAGGTCAAGGTTCAGCCCTAAGGGCCAGTTGTACAATTGTGGTTCAATTTGTTTCAAGTTTTTTAACCACCGATTTCGGCAGGTTACCTGTGGTTCCACTCTTGTAAAGGCATGCAATCGCTTATTATCACATATATGAACCTTTAACCAGAACTAGATCTTAGTTATGCAGCCGATTTTGTAAAATACAATAAGCTGAACTGCGGTTCAAATGTTTGTACAACTGGCCCTAATTATTTTTCTTATGTCTGAACCTACGTTGACCCAGTGTAATCCCGATGAAATCGGGGAGTTAAACATTTGAACCAAGGCTGAACAACATTTGCTTAACAGGAGCCTACAAAATTAATTTTGACATATGCTATGCAGAGTATACAGTGCTTACTGTCATCACAGGCAATATATTTGACATTTTGTAGTTTGGAAAATATGACATTTGCGGAGTGTTTAGTGCGAACTGTCATCGCAAACAAATAAATAAATCGTTGATACTTTTTGGTTTAAAGTATATGTCTACTTTTGTTTCCAGAAACTAAAGAGCAGAAATTAAAAAAACTGTTTTCCCAGAAACTCCAATGGAATTTAAAAAGAGTGTAACCTCGAGTGAATTTATAATAATGTGCAAAACATACCTATTCTAAGAACAAACTCATTTTGCTTTTGTATTCATTTCGGTAGCTGCAAATTAAAATAACAAAATTTCAATTATGTCTGCAAAAATTACAATATGCCATGAACTTCAACATGAATACCATGTTTATTTCTAAATTTTCCATTTTAAGCTGGCCATACACGATGGAGCCATCGAGCCAACGGAGACAAGCCAAATTTTCCGTTGTTTCTATTACCATTTTTATACACATAGAGAAATCATGTGTAAGTTTCAAACTTTGCTCGTACGATGCTGTTACTATCGACTTGTTTTTTTTTTTAACTCTTGTAGCAATTATTCTGAGTTAAAAGGCAAGAGAAATAAAGAAAAACAAATACAAATGTATGCAGAAGAATTTTGTTCGGTTCAATTCAAGTACTTTTCTTTACAGAAAACTAGGGAAATAATAATTACTCGATATGCTCATTTAGCGACATCTACTTCGGTGAATTTGATACCATCTTGATTCCTCTTTGTGTATAAACTCAATGCTATTAATTCAAGTGTCTCGGCAGGCTCGGCCGAATTTTCGGAATGTCGAAAATCCATCGAGCTCGAGCCAAAATGACTGTTTGGAAGGCGTTTTGCCACTTATTATGTAACATGTTTGTTCTTAAATATGTCAAAATGGCTCGAAAGTGTTTGACCATTCAAATGGACCGATATTACAATGTTATATCTATTTATTGCTATTCGATGAAGATTTGGATCCTCTTATTTGGGACCGGAGCTCTGAGTCAAATGGCTCGATCGTGTATGGCCATTCTATATTAAAAACATTCAGAAGTACTATATTTCAAATACAAAAACGCGACTGCCAATGTGGCAGCGGATGGTTTTTTTTAGGAACTTCTCAATTCACTACATAATTCATTTTTATTCACACTTCATAAGTGGCTTCGATAGATACATACATATATGTTGAGAATCAATATTTAAAGCTTGGGTATTCTCAAGTACATAGCGCAATGTGAGGATTTGCTCGATGGTACAACTTCAAGTTTAAGGTAAACATCTCGTTATTTTTGTCTACTTAATTTAGTTTCAAGTCATCATTCATTAAAGATTAAATTGGCATCTTCCCATTTAAAATATTATAAAAACTCCTTTAAAATATTTACTTTCACTTTTAGTGAGCACTTTAGTAAAGCACCATATGCTTTATGATTCATCTAGATATGAGTACTTCAAGGAACACATGACGTTTTATATCGAAGTTCATCGTCAATAAAATCTATAGGTACGTTTAACGTGTCATATTGGTATTATAATCCATTGGCCATCCCTTAAAATGATAAATCGAATAAGGATAAAATAAGGACTACAAGGCTATGATATCCACATGTTATCCGAAAAAAATAAAGACCAACTAATGTCTTTCTTTCTAAACTAAGTTATTTAGTGTTGTGAATTGACACTATTACGCAGCACGATTCACACATATTGTGCACCCGAACTTCAGAGGCATTTTCAAATAAATAGAAAAGATATCCCAATCTTCACCCCAACCGCGGTCTGTCAGTCGAGAATGGACAGTTAAAATCGCACAGCTGTGCACGGTCACGCCAGTTGATGTATTGTGTGTCTGTCCACTTTATGGTCTTCGCGAGGATGCTATATTTCCTCGTGAGTCTTTATTCGAAAGGTCATTTTCGATAATGATGATGGTGCGTCGTCGTTGCTACCTATCTTACCTTCATATAAGATGTCTGTCCCTTCCGATATTTGATTGATAAATAGGGCAATGTTTGGTGGTGCCGACATTCACCAATTTCAAGCCGAGAACATTATAAACGTCATTAAATTTAATGTTTTACTTTGTATTTGCCATCAGCATGCGATGTTCAATTTCATACAAATGTCCTTGGTTTGTTCAACAAAATCAGTTTGATGAGGAATTTAACAACAGTCCAAGTGATAAACAGACAATGACGGCAGGATCACGCAATCCTTTCTTATATATAGTTAATCATAAGTTCGATAACATAGTAGATGATACACAACACACTAACACATGATACTATAATATGGTTTATTAAATATTAACACACAGTTTGTGTTCGTGGGACTTGATGTGCGTGCCATTTCCCGATTTCTGTTCATGGATTAGGTACTGTGTGTTTGGCCCGAATTTGTGCTAACCACACTCTGGTGCCACCAATCAATGTTCCGTGTCTAACAAAGGACACGATAATGGACAAGATGATTACATGCTATTCGCTCTAAGCTCACGACCAACAGACACAATAATTTATTTATTTGCACTGGTCCTTCCTTGCGACTTACCTGGTGGCATAAGCAGGCATAAGCAAGTGATGAGCTTAAATTCTATTTCTTGGTATAAGCCATACGCCAACACCTTCGGTATGTACTATCACCTTAGGAACAATGAAATCCATCGCAGATTCATATTTTGTTTGGTAAGTGGTTTCGTGCTATGCTTTGGAATAATGCGCACTTTTGCGAAACTCAATTTCCGATTTATCACTGAATTTAGTTTTGAACAAACAAAATCAACCTAAAGACCATTAAGACATGATGTTTGAATATTATCTTCTGAAATATAAAGTATGTCTATAATACACACTACACAGTCTTAAATCGTCCACTGATATTGACATTGAATAAAAAATCCAGGTAGGCCTTATACCTATAGCAAACTAATTATATACTATAAACTGCATAACCAGCTTGAGTGGAATTTTGAAATGAACATTAAATCTTATTTTAAAGAAATATAATTTAAGCATTTTTAAATAAAAACACATTTCAGTATGATTGTCAGCGAGATTTTATGCGAGACTTTATGCGACAATAAAAAAGATTTGCCATACTAAGCTTTAATCTTTATTGCACCAGCAGATTTATTCGAGTTTAGTTTGGCTATCATCACTATAACCGCACTTCATTTAGGTCGGGTGCACGGAAATGTTGGCCATCATCTATGGTTCCATCCAAGTTAGATGGAATTAGTCGCATTGCATCGGACTGACTACCTTCGCCGTTTAGCAGTCTAGAAAACTGTTCTTCCCAGATTATCAGCACTGATTGTGTATCTACTACAATATTTCCGCTCTCATCTCGGCAAGGTAGGTTGGTAGGTAAAAATGGCTGTTTATTCTAAAAACTAGAATAAACCCAATTAGCGCTAGGTGCGCTGTTTTGATGCCAACAACTCATGAGACCTATTAAGTATATGGGTTTAGGTTGGGTAATAGTGTTTACTAGGGTGTGATATTGGGAGTATATCCCTTTAATGACATCCGGCCCAAGACGGAACGAGGATCATCGGATTTCTAGCTGAGAAAGACCGTTCGTGTCACAGCCAGTTGGTAAGTCCGGCAGTTAGCTCCGCTATGTCTGGCTTCGCTTAGTGCCTATCTGGACATGGTACTGGGATGGCTGAGGGAATGTCGGCCTCCCATCTAGGGTATCCGATTTCAGAGAACGATGTGGTTCACGGAGCGACCATAGTCTCCTTGCAAGGCTTTGTGTTTGCGACGGGAGTTCACATAGTTCTTTGAACCATCTCGGCAAACTTCCGTTTTATATTTTGAGATCATTAAAAATGTTAGCTTATACTCACACAAAATGGCGCCCGGCGTGAGACCCCAAAGTATTATATATTTTGAGATCATTAACAATGTTAGCTTATACTCTCACAAAATGGCGCCCGGCGTGAGACCCCAAAGTTTATTTCGGTGTGTTGAGAAGTTGTTTGAAGTTGAGAGCGGAAATGATGGCAAACAAATAAGGTCATAGAAATTCGGAAAAAGCTGAAGTCCTCCCGAAATACGCAGTCACGATTTTTTCGTATTAAACTCGAGTGTTTGTGGATTCACTTGGTCTTTCAAACAATGGAGCCTGAGAATTCCATTTGAAGGATACAAGTACGGTAAGGTTGCGGGTTGATAGAGAAGAGCCATCAGCTCAACTTTATCTCAAGGTCAATGTTTACTTGTTGTGATGTCCATTTGATTTTTTACCAATTCCTCATCTTAGCATACTTGTAGTCTATCATAGTTCTATTATATTTTTCGTCTAAGAACTCCCAATCATTTGCGTTGGGATTGATGTTCGATGTTACCAAAAAAATGTTTCCAGATTTTAATTTCTTAAGTGGCAGAGACCAGATCAGTGTGAGAAAAAGAGAGCTTATCCTAGTCACTGCATATCTGCAAAGCACTGATCGTTTTCAGTTAGATATAGTTTTCGTTGTAATTTTGTATCAAATTGCACTGCAAGATTAATATTTGATTTGTAGTATAAACAAATTTGCCAAATCAAGACTTATATCTGGCATCTTCAAACAAGTAAAAGAAAACCCCTATCGCACCTTGTATTAAAATAAATTTAATCAAATAATTTTTTTCCTTTTCATTTTAGAAGACCTTTTCCAAGAACGAAAAATAAGAAGTTGAAGTAGAAACCATTCAGCGCAAATTCATCGAGATTTCGTGAGAGCACAGCCTTTTGGCATAATGTGATATTTTAGTGTCTTTGTTATTTGCGATTGCGTCTTCCGTCAGACAAGACACTCCTCCTAATGAGCCTCGAAGGAGCCAACCGAAATTACTTTTCTTCAAAGCACATTTAATTCGGTTAATGTGTTGCATCTGAGCGATGCCAATTTGTAATTACAGATAATTTTTTTATCTAAAAAGTTAAAAAAAAAAGCAAATGCTTGAATTTAATGCAAACTCTATGAAGGCATTCGCAGAGTATTTGTTTATGTTGAATGCTGCTACCAAACTTCGTCTTATTTTATGCAAATGAAGCGTTCGGATTTAGGTTTTGGAGGCATGAATGAAGTGTCTATTAGCTGTTAATGATGCGAAATATTTACTTTTTCAAAAAAAAATTTAAAAAAATATTTCTAGAAAACTATTTTGTTAACAGCAGATAAATTTAAAATCTACCAATCAATGGTTTGTGTTTTTACACACAGTAACTATTATGCAAAACAGATTGTTTGTAAGATCGGCTCTAGGGAAGGTATTCAACAGAGCGATGTTTTTTTTTTTGGGACATTCAAGTCTTAGTTAAACGTATAACCTTGAATCAAAAAATATGTTCGAACATTCTTACTTTTGCATAATACTTTAGTCTTTATTGTTACAACCGGTCACACTACCCAAACTCTCCCCTTTTTAAGGTATGAGAGTAAATTAATGGCAGCTCAACTGAAGATACTTTGCTTGAAAGCAGGAGTGGAATCGCATGAGGTGATAGTTGGTAGTCGACAATCAAAATCATAAATTTTGCTCCTTGTAAAGAGGGGACCTGCAATTTACCGCCAAATTATATCGTTCAATATGATATAAACTTTATGAAGACAAAATGTTTCTATTAGAGGGTTTGTCACTTCCACCCAAGGGACTTTAGGTGTTTTGAACACTGTGGTGTGAGAGTCCGTTATATACTGAACACTGTGTTTTAGGGCACAGGCACATGCGGTCCTGTATCAAAAAGAGAATCATGTTCAGTTTCTAAGCTTCGAAGACAATAGACCTGATTATGCGTCCGCCGTAGAAATGCCTAATTTTTTTTTATAACAATGAACGCAGTCTTATTACAGTTGTTTAAACTAACGTTAGAAGGTATCTTCTTCTTCTTTGCATTTTCCGACTATGCTATGATCTGGATTGGTATATCACACTTTTTCCACTTCTCCACTTCACCTACTGATCTGCTTGTGGGGTTCGTCGGGTTGACCTCAGAAAATGTCGGCAAGCTTCCAGTTATGAATTGTTACATGTCTAAGTTAAATAAATGCTGGTGTCGCTGCATTTTTTTCAGTTTTTCTCCAGGAATTCTTGGGGTTGCCTATTCTCCGCGATTGTACTGGAACGTTATATGTAAGTGTCTTTTGGACGGGCTTCTCAGCGTCTCTCTTAAGTTCATAACAGTACCAGCTGAGTTTGTCGTGCTGTATTTTATCAACGATGGTATTTTTGACGTTAAGGCTTCTTCGGATCTTTTTTGTCTGATTTAATCTAGCCTTGTTACTCCTGCTGTCATGCGATTGGCACTGTGATTAATTTAAAAATAAATCTAATATTGTCTACAACTGAAAAGATTTGTTTAATCAACTATTAAAAAATACAGGATCAACCCTCAAACAAAAAGTTTGAAGTGCAGTTGTCAAAAACACGACAGTTGTTTCAACAATTAATATCATCATAGTTTTTTTTAATTGACTATTAAATTGAAGCCTGTTTTTTTGCAACAAATGCGCTATAGCGTAGTAAACAACAAAATCATATTAACCTCAAAATGTTTGTTGCACATATGTCCTTAAATTGTAAGGGCATACAAATACAACTATCACTATCATTAAATCAGACACAATTTCACTGTCAAAGCAAATAAAAAAAAACCTTAAACCATTTTGGATGAGCGAGGGCCAAAGCAACTTGGCATAATTAGATGATCCCAAAATCAGCCGCTAATTTTTCCGCAATTTGCTTCTTAATGCAATAAATAGCATTCTAACCCAATTCGGGGGTGTGTCAGGTTTTGTTATGCGTGTGTGCACACCCAGCAGTAAACCAAAGAAAAACAGGACTTCACCCTATGATTTCGTTTTCGGCTCTCTTCATATTAACCTCCTGTCGAGATGATTGTTACCTTCACACACGACATACACAAAAAAAAAACTTAATTCAAGACTCGTAGAGTAAATATCTGTCATTAACTCTGGGGTGGTTTTGATATCAAACTTTTAGATGTCCTTTAAAATTGAACAGCTTCCACCTCACTAGAACGTTATCGCCTGACTGGCATGGAATTCGATTGCAAGAGTTGCCTTTGTAACGCGATTATCTGACGATTTGATTTACATCCTAGATCGGAGTCATGGGTTTTATAACAAACAAAAGCGAACCAGTCTAAGCAAGGAGATGCTGCCACCGCGCCGCCACCATCTCATATCTTCCCATAACCAACTTCTGTGTTTTCAGTCTGCATCAAATCCATCACAAGAGGGCACTTGTCCGGATTGCTTGGTCATATGTTCTCGCACGAGATGATTGTATTTTAATTTTTATTTTCCCGGTGGAAGTGAGGGTCCTTGTTGCAAACATAGCAAATATATGTTGGCGAAGTGGAAAACCCAAAATCAGCCAAAATAAAGGGTAACATAAAGAAGAACAGGGGTTAGAATAAAAAAAAGAAAAAAAATTGTAACTGTTATGTGTGCACAGTTTGAGCACACACTAGATACAATTACAAGTCGATTTATGGGTGGAATCGTAAAATGCAGAAGACACACTATACATAGCAACAATACCAAAAGATAGAACAGGACGATGGATGATAACAGATGCGCCTTGTTTGACACGATTCCCGGGGGAGCGTTCCCGTTGTTGGCAAAAACTCCCACAGCGATACTTGTACTGCAAGCTATCAAAAGCAGCCTCAGCAGGTTCATGAGCACCACACCGATGACTGTAATTCGAAATAAATGAATGTTACAGATTGGGGTTGGAAGCGAGATGAGCTCAGCTATCATTCTTATTTTATTCGACTAAACAAATACATTGTATTATCCAGATGAAAATCTTCTATGGGTGTGTATTGCGATGAAAAAGGTGTAAGGAAAGGTGTAGAAAAAAATTATGTATGTCGGTTATTTTTCTTGTAAGGAAAAATGTATGATTAAAAAAACGAATGCTCAAAAAATTGTGAGTGTCAGGTGTAAAAGTTTTGAAACTTGTTTTTGGAAATAATATTACTGAATAAATCGTATAACATAAATTATTATAGCGGTAATTGAAGGGATTCCGTACATAAGTCACAGTTTATAGATATAAACTAATCACTCCATTGAACTGATTTTTTTTCATCAATTAAAGTGCTGCTATCCCCATGTTCTTATAACGTATGTCTTGAAATCCCTCAACAGTCTTTTATAGCCCTTAGGGAGAGACCCAAAATTTCCTGGTTTAATACTAAACTACGTCATAAACATTTAAACTTTCCCCAAATGATCCAAAACTGTAAGTTTTTTTCATTTTATTTTAAATTCATCAAAATATGTTAAGAAATGGCGCCCAACGTGGGATCCTAAAGTCTGTTTGTTTGTGTTGTCAAAAAAGCACTGGAAAAGTTCTTCGATGCCATCAATGAAGAATTTGAAGGTTAGACTAACTTTTATCAAATTTCGCTTTGAGTTCTATCTTTAAATTTTATATAGCAGTTAGTAATTATCTACAACTATTGCGTACTATCAAACCAGGTCGATACGCAAATTTTGGTTTGATGGTTTACCAATTCCGCCTTACCATACTCTTCACTAATCATAGTTGCGTCATAATTTTCGCCATAGCACTTTCAAACATCCACTATTTCCCGAATCACTAGGTATTTTTTATTTCTTATAGGTGGCAGAGACCAGGGCAGTGGCAGACCACCTTGAATGATTGTTCTTTTTTGTTATCGATATCAAATGATGTTTTTTACGAAATTCTCGGTTACTTAAACTTGCTTACTTAAGGTGGCGCTGCAGTCCAGGGGGACCAGGGCCTAAACCAACAAGATTCTTCCGGGCAGCTCGGTTTTAAGTTGGTTGAGGTGCTCTTCTACTTGCGTGCGCCACCTGCTACGCTGTCCTTCTATACTGCACCGTCCCATGCGGTTGGTGTTGGATTCAAAAACCATCTGGGCCGGAGCATTGGTGTCCATTCGCTCTATGTGACCGAGCCACCTTAGTTGTTGGCTTTTCACATTTGTGGCAAGGTTGTTGTACCATCTTCTCCATTCCCCATTTATGCAGATAGGACCATAAATTACACGGATAATTTTCCTTTCAAAGCAGCATAAAGCGTTCTCATCCACCTTTAGTAATTTCCATGCTTCTGCACCATAAATAAGGACCGGTATGATAAGTGTCTTATAAAGTGACACTTTACAGTCTTTTACGACCTCAAAGTTGTAGCCGTTTTGTCCTAGACGTCGGTGTTGGGTGTCCTTTCTTGTTGACAGCATATATTTGGTCTTATCTTAATTCACCGTTAAATTTGATCGGTGGACTTTCTTGGTCTAAAGTCACACTGATATGGACCAATCAAGTTGTTGATGAATGTCGTCAGGTGTTCACATAGTACAGCAGAGAAGATCTTGTATCCGATGTTAATAAGACTAAGCCTCTGTAGTTGGTGCAGTCCAGAGGGTCGCCTTTCTTCAGGATTGGACAAACAACGCTGAGGTTCCATTCATGGGGTATGCTTTCCTCCGTCCATATTTTGCAGATGAGCTGGTGCATACTCCTAACCAATTCATCGTCAGCTGATTTGAACAGCTCGCTTTGAGCAGCTGCTTTGAACAGCTCCAAAGGCTTTATTGTTCTTAAGTTTAGATATGGCTATCTTCACTTCATATAGGTCCGGTGGGCAGAATGGTTGGCCTGCGTCGTTCAGGTGGAATGGTGCAATCTGCATACGAGCGGGATTCGGTTCATTATCTCCGTTGTTTAATTTGCAGAAATTATCTTTCCATATCTTCAGCACTGACTGCTATTCTACTATAACGTTCCCATGATGTTTTTTATATAAAAAAGAGGGAATAAAACGTAATCTCTCTGTATTTGAAAGTTAAAGATTAAAACAATAATGAAAAACACCATTAATTTGAGATTACAATTTAAGACTTTTATTCGTTATATGCATTTCGGTTGGTTTACCAACCATCATCAGCAACACGACTGAGAATATTTTATTAGTTTATTTAAAGAATATTACAAGGAGATAATAAAAGAGAATAACAAAGAAGAATAAATAAAATACATAACGAATAGAGCAGTTAAAAAGTGAAATGAGAAATTACAATCATAACAAGAACAATTCTGATTCAATGTTGCCATTATCGATGTTTAAAGCCGTGGTGTTGCGGTGTATATATAAACTTTCGTAGGCGTCCAATTTTCGGCGGTCGTTTATGCACTTAAGGAGGCGGACGTTGTCAATTGTTGTCGATAGATGTTGTTGTTGTATGGCGTGCATAGCAAAAGCAGATTTGTTTACTTCATGGTTTTTTATGTTGTTCATATGTTCCTTGAATCTCGTTTTCACTGCTCTCTTAGTTTGTCCATAATATCGTTGCATGTAATAAAATCGTTGCATGTAATTTCATATAGGCCTGATTTGTCAAGTGTTTTTCTTTAGTCTTTTGTATAGATTAAAACGTTTTTTAATTTTTTTTGGTTAGTATAAACGATATGAATGTTGTTTTTTCTAAATGATGATTTTAGGGTGTTTGTTATCTCTGTGACAAATGTCAAACTAGATCTTATGTTGTCGTGTACTTTTGTTTTATTTTGTGAAAATAAAGTTGATAGATTTGATTTTTCTTTTTTCTTTGAGTGTTGATATATGATTTTGTCAATTCTTTTTTGATTATATCCATTTGCCTTTGCAGCATCTTTTATGTAATTATACTCTTTAATGTAGTTATTTGTAGATAGTGATTAGTAATGTTTACTAAGCGATGAGCTAAAGAGTGAAACGCAGCTAGTTTGTATTGTATGGGTGTGTGTGAATCGCTGGGAATTAACCATAACGTATTGGTTTCCTTATGATGGATCGCAAATTCAATTTTGTTATTTATTCTTTGAAGTTCAAGATCGAGGAACACTAAACGACCATTTTCTTCAATTTCATAAGTGAAATTAATATTGTCGTATTGTTCGTTTAGACTTAAAAGGAGATTGTCGACTAACGAATAATAGTCTTAAATTGTAATCTCAAATTAATGGTGTTTTTCATTATTGTTTTAATCTTTAACTTTTAGTTCCCATGATGGTTCTTGCAGAATTCGGTTCGGGCCTTGTAGCCTTGTGATGTTATTTTTACCTTTTAGTAAAAATAAAATTCAAACTTCGTTCTTGTTATGACATCACTCTTTATCTTCGATCGCGCGCTTTTCATGCTCCTTTTTTTTCTTCTGAGAAGTTCCTCTATCCTCTTCTGCACGTAGAGCTCTCGCGCTGCTCTTGTCCTTCTTTGTAGCGCCGCTTTGTATGCCTGTTGTTTGGCTGCATGTACTTGCCAAAAATTTTCATCAAACCAGGGGTTTTGTTGTGATGGTTGTGTAAATCCAAACACATCAGAGTCGGCATCTGTAATTGCTTCCTGGCAATGTTTCCAACTTGGCGATTCCTTATAATTACAGCCGGCCGACATCGAATTTTATTACAGTATTTTGACGTTTTGGCTTTGTTCTGGATATCAGTAGCATTATCTTGGCTACAACGAGGTAGTGGACATCTTTGATACTGCAAGGATGCCTTGTGTCGATCACGATGTGGTCAATCTGATTGACGGTCTATTGATCAGGATGCCACGAAGTCGATTAGGCTGAGTCCGGTACTGAAGATGGAATTGTGCACGCTGTTTTTTCCGATTATACCCCGCAAAGACGTCTTCTCTTCCTAGTTTGGCGTTAAAATCACCTAGGACAATTTTAATATCATAACTAGGGTATTGATCATATTGGGGCTGTGAGCGCAAAAGTGGCGTAACCCCAAAATGCAACAACGGAGATAACCACGTTCAAAAAATGCTCGCGTCCATAGAAATGCTCTAGGGCGGAGGCAATATTTTATCATTTTCTGATTTATTTATAAGCTAATATGAGTTCCCCCAAGGAGCATTTCAGAGCTACATAACATTTACTGAACGTTAACATCGTAGCTGTAATGTTTCAGGCGTATATGAAATGTTTACTCCCTGTACCCAAAATGTAAACGGTTTTGGGGAATGAAATGTCGTGTTGACAGTATATGAACAAATTCTATTTGATGTACCTGATTTGTACATTTACAAATGTGAACGTTCAAAAACTCTTCAAAACACATACCAGACAAACTACTTTTTAGTAACAAATCGTTTACAGATACTATTCCTGGACTAGGTATATAAACGTTTACAAATGTAAACGTTCAAAAACATTTCGAAATAAATAACATAAAAACAAACTTAGGTACAAATCGTTTACAGAAAAATATTAAACTGTATAGGTAAATACGTAATGCCATTTGAGATCATATTACTTTATGTATACAAACCAAAACTTAAACAATTTCCATCTTGTTCTTGACATTATTATTATAATATGGGAGGTATACAAATATTCAATAATTATATTTTTCGTGCAAGTAAAGGCAAAATATCGAACGCGAGAAATATTTTCTACCAGTTTTGTAAAACAGGTCGATAAAAATAAGGGGCCTGTAAAAACTTTCTTATTTTAGAAATTATTTCTAATAAAAATATTAGAGACAATTTTTTTTTCCCACAAAAACCATGTTTTTCAATATTTTGTCAGATAAAATTCAAAGTCTTATTTCAATCAAAACCTAAACATGCTTTGTTTTTACTAAATATCAACAAAAATAGATTTTCAATGTTTTGGGTTTTCTAATTTGATAAAAAATGGAAACATTATAATGGCCGCTATCAATGCTATACGTGTTACATTATCTGTAAATGAAATATTTTACAGTATGCTTACGTTTGAAGATTTGATGTGACTATTCACTGTAAACGTTTTGTAAGAGTAAAGTTTTGGTAATGGCTTTACAAAACTGCTACAAATGTAAACGTATCGTGATATTGATTTAACATTAACGATATTTGATTTACAGTACGTTTACGTTTGAAGATGTGATGTGACTATTCACTGTAAACGTTTTGTAAGAGTAAAGTTTTGGTAATGGCTTTACAAAACTGCTACAAATGTAAACGTATCGTGATATTGATTTAACATTAACGATATTTGATTTACAGTACGTTTACGTTTGAAGATGTGATGTGACTATTCACTGTAAACGTTTTGTAAGAGTAAAGTTTTGGTAATGGCTTTACAAAACTGCTACAAATGTAAACGTTCGTGATATTGATTTTACATAAACGATATTTGATTTACAGTACGTTTACGTTTGAAGATGTGATGTGACTATTCACTGTAAACGTTTTGTAAGAGTAAAGTTTTGGTAATGGCTTTACAAAACTGCTACAAATGTAAACGATTCGTGATATTGATTTTACATTAACGATATTTGATTTACAGTACGTTTACGTTTGAAGATGTACTGTGACTATTTACTGTAAACGTTTTGTAACTGTAAAGTTTTGATAATAGCTTTACAAAAGTGCTACAAATGTAAATGTTTTGTGATATTGGTTTTACATTCACGAAATTTGCTTTACAGTACGTTTACGTTTGAAGAAGTGTTGTTTCAACAACATTTGTGTGTTACAATTTGTTTACCAATCATCCAATTAGTAAATGTAAAAATACAAAACATTTTTTCAACATCTGTATATGAATTGTAAACGACATACAATAAATTTGTAACCTAATAGGTACAAAATGCTACTTGGGGCACTACCTTGACATCGATTGATCGGAAACTTTTCGTTGTTATGATGGAAAAAATTCAAAATTGAAAAAATGTGGCTACTTTTGCATTCACAGCCTCATATGTCTTGTCCAGGAGCTCGTAGAACTCGTCCTTGGTTTCCTCATCTGTCACCTATGTTGGGGCATGTGTGCATATAAGACTTGTGTTGGTGAATTTAGCCTTTATACGAATTGTCGTGAGGTGATAGTTTAGTTTTGGTTTGCTTAGTTCGTCCACAGTAAATCCGTCCGTATCCGAGGCTTGTTGTTGCTCCGCAACTAATAATTCTTTATGTGGCCGGGAAGTCACCCCGACAGCCCCAACCTGGGGGACCAGACCTCTACTATAACTCCTAAAGGAGGGGAGCCGAATCAACCCCTCCCTATAGGCCTGAACTCCGAATATGTCGTAGTAGCCCCTATAAGATGTTCACTAAGTATAGTTCAACTGACTGGAACTGTAGACGCCACCGCTGATTCAATCTGGGGAGTTCCTCCACTGTAATCTTGGAGAAGTGCCTTAGTGGACACACCCTTCCCCTCACACACCCTTCCCCTCCTCTCTTTGAATTGGTTAATCCAATCACAGGTTATGGTACTAGGAACCCGATGTTCATCACGATAAGGTGAGAGTAGGAGTTGGTAGTCAGAGGTTGGTTTTGAGAAAACCTGTGGACTAATGTCCTCTTGAATGCATATGTAGCATGTTCCTTTGGACAGAATTCTTGGTTATATGTTTAGGAATGAATCAAAGAATTTTGCGTTTGTAGAATTTCGATGTTCAAAAAAAAAAGAAAATCACCTTATTCTCCTCAATTTAAGAAACAACACAAGATAATGAAAACTCTTACAACTCAATTCTCGTATATTTAAAACTAATAACCTGATTGTTTTGCCCAAATGTAAAATTTGCAACACTGCAACTTTCATAATATTTTTGTAAAAGTTTCATCAATTCCATACAGATGAATAAAAGTCTATCTTTCACAAAAAAGTTCCTAAGCACAAATATCCAATTCCAGTCATGATTGCTTCATCTATATTTTCCTCCAAATCCACCGAAAACAAATGGAATTTCCTCGATTCTTCGCATACCCCGTAAAATATATCTTAAAGTTTTTTTTACCTGAATTCTTATACAACAACAAAAACTTTGAAAAGCGACTTTCATCATTGCACCATCATCTTTCCAATGTTATTTCTTTGATAAAGCTTAGTTTTTCTCTGTATGCTATTTTCATCTGTGGGCTTACCAGCAATCTTACCATAAAACCAAAGAAAGTATAGATCCTTTTTTGAAAGTTAAAAAAAATTACCTATTTGCTCAACAATACCTATAAAGCACAGTAAGAAAAAAAGTTGAAGAAAAACAATTATACCTACCATCCTCTGGGTGTTTTTTTGGAACGTTGTAGATAGGTAAGGTACATATACCACTCTGCCTTTAACCCTCAAAAAGCATCCAAATATTTATGTTTGCATTTGGTTCCCTCAAAGCCTATCTCTGTATACTGTCTATGTTTTGTGGCCAACAAGGACGACAGGAATATTTTACTTGTATGTATACCTGTATAGTATCATCTTGTGTAAAAATGTGAGTTCCACCAGATAACGAAAGTCAAATCGCCTAAAGGTGTTGAAACGAAAGAAAACATAAAGTTTTCGATTTTTTGTATTGCCATCCTACCAAATGAGGGTTGTTGATAGAATCAAAACGAGTGATGCCAGATGCAAAAATTATTACGCATAAATAAACTTTATTTATTTATTCAGACAAGCTAGGCATGAAAAACTAGGCTTTTGTTATTTTTCCAACGGAATTGGTGACACTCAATCTTACAGCTTATTTAATTGAACGTCAGTGACATTAAATGGCAGAAAGAATGTCTTAAGCTGCGCCCATAATATGTCAGTAATGGAAACCCTGTCACACAAATGGCGCCCAACGTTGGACCTAAAAGTTAATTGCTTTTAAGGAGCTTTCGCACCTTACCAAGAAAAACTTTCCAGGTGTGATGACCAGAAGATTCTTTGCACGCATGCATGCGATGATTTTTTAAACTCGTGCTGCAAGTACTTTCGTCGCATTTTTTAAAAGCGCCTTTAGTAACAGGTCTTTGATTATTTTTAAAATATGCTCTGAGACAATAAGTATTTATAGTTTTGCGTAAAGTAACGCCCATTTTCCTCGCACTGGAACTGACAATATGCAATGGTATATATAGCCATCTTGAATTAATGAAGTGACTTTTTTCTGCTTCTACAATCTGCCCCTCGTCCTGATAAATACACTGTGAGTATATTCTTACCTGTATGCACATTGGATCATTATGTCATATCGGTAAATTTCTTATCTTAAAACAATCATGAACAAAATTACGAGAGAAAATAATGGTGTGTCCCTATGACAGTCTTCGGTTTTGAAGCTCATCTCCAATTACACTCCTGTGGTTAGCTTATAAAAGAAAAACAAATTCCCTCGCAGTTGCAGCACAGTTGAGAACTCAACGCTGACAACGTTTTCTATGAGCCCCTAAAAACTGCGATTTTCTTCCCCATCTAATTATTCACCGACTACAATTCCGTCTCTTATTTTTCAAGGAAACATTGATAAAATATCAGGGTGGGAAAAATCTCAAGGAACCAAACTTTTTGATGACCGGCTTTTCCCACTGAAAAGAAATACTGATCTTTACACCGTTTTAGAGAAAGCAGTAGTTTTTGAGGCGTACATTCGTCGAAGGCTTGTAGTGTCGTAGAACACTTGCATTCATATTCGTTTGCACACCGTCGCGTCGTAATGTTTCTTGTTCGTCCTTATTATATAAAGTTTTTTCGTTTCCAATGCAAACGCACAACCGGAATACAAACCTATCTGTCGAAAAACTCACAACAAATATCGAAAATATTAAAAAAATTAGCTCTCGAAATTATGTATGTTTTGTTCTTTTTTTTAGATGGGATGGCAATGCCGCACAGCACAAAGGACTATGTGCAGGTTCTTCATTGCTTTGAACGAGGACGGAAAGAAGAAAATTTAGTTATGAATTCATTTCGAATCGAGGTAATATGATTACCTTTATGCTCTTTCGTAAACAAGAGGGTTGGTTGGTACTAGATGAGTTCTCTTTCCATCTTTTCTATACCGACATTTCGCCCCTAAAAAAAGCGATCAACGTAAACGTTATGGCACCACTAACTCCAATATGATATAGGTTCATTTGGAAGGACTGCCCGTTCGACGATTCCACCCGTTGCCGTCGAGCTCAATCGGAAATGATTCTTCAACAATTTTATGCTTATACTGAAGGTACATAGATGTTGTTTAAATAGTATTCTTGTACCTTAGGTAAATATATGTGTGTCTACAATCACTTGTTTTTGGGGGCGTTTTTCGTGCAATTACATTCTAAAATAATTCATAGTAATGTTTATTTTGAATTGAGAAATTCTAAGGGAAAATGACTTGTTTGATACAATTGGTTTTATGAAAATGTGATGACATAACGATAGCTAAGTCAATATTATTTTATTGGAATATTTAAGTTAGCTGATATCAAAATTGACTTTGTATCAGATCTGAAAAAGTATAGAAATTATAAGTAACGTACCAAATTCAAATCGAGTTTCCAAGGGGCAAACGAAATCGTTTTTTTTTCTTCATATTTGTGAATTGGTACGACAGGTTCTAATGGCAAGTCACAAAAAAAAATTATTTGCGCCAAAATTGGTTTAAGAGAAGTGGGAGTTTTGAACGAAATCAAATGCAGGAGGACATTGAAGATAAAAACAATTTAGAGTCGTTGCTGTGTAATACTTACGAAGGAGCCATCAAAAGTGAAAATGATTCATCCTCGCACTTGATGTATAGGTGGACTGCCTGAACACAATAGACTGCTGCAACTGTAACTGGAGCTGGAGCTGGAACAGATGTCAAAATATGTCGTAGGTACGTCTCGTTTTTTGCGTGCCCACAATGGGGGTGTACAGCTTTCTTACATTTTACATCATTTGTATCAGCTGATTAAGTTAAAAGTTGGTGAACTTGTGCAGCACCATATGGAGCACCGAGTACGGTTGCGTCGCGTTGTGTTCGTAACATTGGATTTGCGTGTATTCAATATTTTGACAGCTATTCCGGTTACAGCCCCAGTTCCAGCACCATCGCAGTGTTCACGCAGTTAGGAATGTAATGGGTATCGCTCCAAAAAGACAGAATATCTGTGCGATTTTAAATACATATCTTGGGTATGTGACCAACAATAAAGCATCCTGTGCAGACGACATCAACCATCGCGTAAGCGTAGGGTGGATGAAGTTGCTTGAGAACTATGCCATATCTTCTGTGACTGAAAAATGTTCCCTAAGCCGAAGAAACCTCTACTGAGCAGAATTTTGTCCAGAGCTTACACACGGTTCATAATGTTGGACAATGTACAAGAAAATATGAGAGCTACCTACAATCCTAGTCTAGGTTTAGGTCTGTTACTTTTATTGACATCCTATCCTTATTGCCAATATTTCCCTATGTAGCATCATCTTTTCTCAATGATAATCAACTAAACTCATTCCATATAAACTATAATTTATTGTCAACCCGCAACCTGCCATCTGTGCACTCCTTCCCATGTCGTCATATCCGCCCTTAAACATTGTTAGCAATCGTGTTCTCATAATTTTCATATTTAAAGGTTGAAAAATCATAATCGGTCATATGCATACAGTCAACACCCTTCCGTCATCGCCCTTCAGAATATGTTCTTTTCCTCCTCAATCATTTCGAAGGACGATCCTTCTCAGCGTCAGCAGCACAGCACGATAAACTATATATTTTTGAAACAGTTGCGAATATTCCTCATCACACCGCGCGGCGGCGGGTCTTTGCGTGACAGATGTGTTTCTCATTCGATTTTTAATATGGCCAATAACGATAATTGGTGCTTTTGAGCATCACCACCGCGGTCTAGTGAACAAACACCAAGCCAACAGCAATATATTTCCATTCTTTGTTTTTTATAAACCCCAATCAAAGACGAAGAAGTTATGGTTGTTCTTCGTGTGGTGGTACATCAGCAAGAGGTTGACTTATTCCTTCCTAGAAATCGAATCATTTTTCTATGTTCTTTTTGTTGGCAATCTGTCAAAAAAAAATAAATTAGATTTTGGCGGTGTTTTGTCTTAGTTTTTCTTGACCTTATAAACGGTGGGACTGATATGTTTCAAAAAGTTATGTAAAGGATTTGATGTATCTGATGGCGGTTATAGCATGGGCTAATATGGGTTCAACTTTGCAAAACTAACAAACAACTTACCTACACTACATATACAAAATAAATGTATATGATGATTTCTGTTCACATTTTCCTTTATTTCAACAGAGATAAACTCTATTAACTAAATTATGTATACGGTCAAATTAGGGTTGCTTTAACAATATTTCGTTGGTATAGTTCCTAAATTACATGTTTGTGTGATTCAAGCAAAGGGTATAGATGAGTATTTTTATCTACCCTTACTCTACCAACCATGCATCAAAAAACTGTATTACCCCCTATGGTGTGTTTTCCTTTTTCACGGCTCATTGCTTGAAAAAAGTGTGAACTTGAAACTATTTGACAAGCTGAAATTGTAAAATGTCAACACAATCTATTTAAGGCCTGATGTGAGAGGGCAGCAGATTTTGAGTAACTTCCTTTCTAAGTAAGATTTTAATCGTTTACGTATAGTTTGTATATTTTCAACCGGAATAATACTGATATATACATATTTCGAAAAACGACAGGTCTCTCATTTTGGGTATGATTTTTGTTTTATGTTTATATTTTGATGATTTGGTAGATACATATGTGTTTTAAAGGATTGGAAAAAGGGGTTTCCTTTTAGTTTATCAATAATAATAATTGTGGATTTATATAGTCTAGCTCTATGAGATAAAAATTAGAATTAGAAATAAAAAGATCCGAGAAAGCCTAGTTAAAAATAGCACCATGAACAACATACAGATAAAGAGAAAGAGAAGAAAAATGAAAGAAGAAAATAATTTTTCAGGTGAATCGTGTCCGTGTGCAGAATTTAAGTGCCTCTTTTTGACTTTACTTGTTATCTTATTAGTGGGGCATAGAATAAATAACAAATAACATTAACTCAGGAGGCTCCACCCATTTTCGCCTACAAACTTTCAAAACTGCAGTGTATGCGTGCCCGTTCATTTCAAATGGGACTGTCAAATTTGGCTAGACAATACATTCTTACAATTTTGCATTTAGCTCACACGTAATATTCACGTATAGAAGAGCGCGTGTAAAAATTTTTTTCTACGGGAGGAGACGGAGGAGTACAAGTTGATGACCTGTGTAGTGGGGTTAGCATTCAACTGCAGGTGCGGCGTGATAAGCTCAGTTTTGAAAGTTTGAACCATTGAAGTAGTATATATGGACGAATGAAGAAGAAATTTAGGAATAGATGTTCTGCAAAAATAATGCTGCACTATTATTTTAGTGTGAGTTGTTTTTTTATATGCATTTGACATCAGCGATGCGAGCTAACTCGCCACCTCCTGCTGCTCTCGCCGTGACAAAATGACATTTAGGATGCGATGTTAAAATGTATGCAAACATTTTGGTGCCTTACTCATGTACACTATACGTGTGCACAACACTTGTTCCTTTATTTCTTCTTCATTGATATGGACCGCCAGACGTTTAAAATTTCCATACAAATGCTTAAACTTGTTTTAGTAGATGCGATAATTTTTTCATTACCACTGATATAATATTGTATGGATTTTCGGCATTTCTTGTTTTTTTCTCAACCATAATCGTTGATAATTGATTCCTCGTGTTTTTCATCAAAAGCATCAAAAGTTTTGTTTTCGTTTCGGGAATACCTTCTCCTAATTTTTTTGTGGCCATACTTTACAGCAGTAAAGCCGAAGCGCTGGCAATTATGTTGGAACACGCGTGAAGTTGGCAGTACGTCAATGTTGTGAACGCTTCATCATGCGGCTGGTTAAGCGGCATGATGGTTTTCCAAATATTTTGGTATTCTGCTAACGAATATGGTTGTTGACGGCATGCTTGAATAGTGTGAACGCAAACTGTCAAGCATTCATCATGCCGCGCTGGTCATACTTGCATTTAAGTGTGAACCCCCGCTATTCGATAATATCGCTATTACACAAGGCCTGGCGAGGCGTGCACCTTTTTCAACATTTCCTTTAATTTTTCAGCCATGAGAATCGCGCTATAACTATTTGCATCTTAACACAAGCGCGTAATTTTAACGTCCTCTTTTATTTATTAGTTCCGTGTTGACGAGAAAAAACCATGATTGTTCGTCCGTGATTCTGTTTATCATATCTACTCATCACTTGACGCACAATGAAATTAAATAAGGCAAACATGAAAAGAAATTATATATATCGAAAAAGAGAAAAGCCAAAAAAGATGGGGCAAATGACTCGCCGGGATACCAGAAATACCTAAAGTCATAATTTTAGACTTTGATTTTACCGCTCAATTTTATTCTACTTTTTCTCTATTTATGAAACTACGCCTTATTTTGCCACGCCAGCCCTGAGATTAATTAAAGAGTCTCATGTTTTACTAATTAATCTCGTCGGACCCACGTTGGGCGCCATTTGGCACGTGGCAATGGAAAAAATGGAAGAGAAATTAAAGAGAAGAGGTAGGAACGGGATGGGTCAGAAAAAAATAGTCCGGAAACGTGTCCTGCTCTCTCTACTCAGCTCAACTCACCGGGGGATCTTGACTTTGAAACAAGGACTCTTCAGCGACAAAACATCAGGTCGATGAACAAAATCATTAAAAATAAGAAACCAGATAATAAGAATGATCCGACATTCAAAACCCGTAAGAACGAAGATGTCAGTCGAGGCAGCTGTTCATAACCTTCCTAACCTGGAATACTAGCAGCTTTTGTCGGATTTCCTCAAAACGCCGATAACATCTGCAGTTCAGAAACTTGTGCTGCGAGAAATACGGAGATAGTCAATGATACTTAGGTCTACTTGCACTAAACTTTTATGACAGTAAAAACTACCGATTTCCACATACACAAGCACTATCCCCTCGATAACATTAAAAAAAAAAACCTTGCAACACTACATTAATGTATTGATAAACCATCAAAATATAGTAGTCTTATGTTTCGTTTCGGTTTTTATTTTTGTTGCTTATCTTTATTTATTCAACAGTATGTTTTTTTTTCTTCTTTTTTGCTTACATTGCACAGGGATATAGGATTGACAAATTCAAAACTGGTTTCAGATAAAGGATTTCAAAACGAACCAAGTTGCATATTGGTTTGGCAATTCAATTCCCTTCTCCCTATTCTCCATCTGTAGGTACGGGTGAATAGTTGGAAAGTGAATAAGCTTTTATGCATCGGTGCGGGTGCATAACTTCACAGGTCATAACTTCACATGGGTCATAATTTCAACTCTAGTGGGTTATAATTTCACTTTTTTCGGGTGAAGTTATGTCCCACCTTAGGTGAGCAACAATTTCACCTGAAATTTGGGTGAAATTATTTCCCACCTACATTGTAAAAAATCTTTAGAAATCCAATCAGTCAAAAGCCAACAAAAATTATAAATTGTACGTACTTCGCTGGTGAATAAACAAGCGTTGTTGGCGCTAAGTAGTAAAGCAACCGAAAAAAAAATTGCGCAATTTTTGTTTCGGTCGCTTTACTACTTAGCGCCAACAACGTTTGTTTATTCACCAGCGAAGTACGTAAGCGACCGAAAATAAAAAATTGCGCAATTTTTTCTGTAGGTACGGGTGAATAGTTGGAAAGTGAATAAGCTTTTATGCATCGGTGCGGGTGCATAACTTCACAGGTCATAACTTCACATGGGTCATAATTTCACCTCTAGTGGGTTATAATTTCACTTTTTTCGGGTGAAGTTATGTCCCACCTTAGGTGAGCAACAATTTCACCTGAAATTTGGGTGAAATTATTTCCCACCTACATTGTAAAAAATCTTTAGAAATCCAATCAGTCAAAAGCCAACAAAAATTATAAATTGTACGTACTTCGCTGGTGAATAAACAAGCGTTGTTGGCGCTAAGTAGTAAAGCAACCGAAAAAAAAATTGCGCAATTTTTTTTCGGTCGCTTTACTACTTAGCGCCAACAACGCTTGTTTATTCAAACAAAAATTGCGCAATTTTTTTTTTCGGTCGCTTTACTACTTAGCGCCAAAAACGCTTGTTTATTCACCAGCGAAGTGAAATTCTGGCCCACAAAAAAGTGAAGCTAATTCCCACCTAAGGTGGGATATAACTTCACCCGAAAAAATTGAAATTATAACCCACTAGAGGTGAAATTATGACCCATGTGAAGTTATGACCTGTGAAGTTATGCACCCGCACCTATGCATCCCCTATTCGATCATGGAAAATTATTTATTTATAAAACAAAATCACCATGCTATTTTAGTTACAATGCGCTTGTTGCAAGGACAAAACAAAAAGAAATTTATTACCATTTACAGTTGCTTCCAAGATAATCATACCATCAATAAAAAAAAGTATTTTACTTTTATGAAGTAGTTATGTATATTTTATTTAGGGCTTGTTTCACAATATCCAAGTACGTTTAAATTAAGCTATTCAAAACTTTTTTTTGACAGAAAACAACAAAACAATACACAGCAAACAACGAATTTAACTGCTGAGTATTTTATTTAAAACTTACTCAGAGACTGTGAAACAATCCCTTAATAATTTAACTCAAAAAAACGTCCTGATATTTAAAAAAGAATAAAATGTGTGACTTGTGTAATATTTGTGTTCGTTCATGAGTTCATGACCCAGCGGACCGTATAGAACTATATATGTTTTTTTTTATTGAGTTGCAATCTGTAAGTTGCATATTTATATTTTGTTATTGCGTGCTGAAAAGAATTGTTTAATAAAAAAGTAAAAAAATTAATATTGTATTCGTCAATGTTACATTTCAATACCAAATCATTTCTATTTGGGCACTATCCAAGTTCCACTTTTCACTCGCAATGAAATCAGATTTGGTCGAAAATGAAATTCGGTATTAATGAATTAACTGCAATAAATTTTGATTTCATGTTTTCCGAAATCGATACAAAGTGAAATTATTGTTTTTAAAAAATCGGTTTTGTCAATTTGTAAGTGATTACAAATCGATCGTGTTCATTTAATTTGAAATTAGTGGTAACGAAGGAAAAAATGCTGGTCATAAGCATCTTTTTCAATCGATCTTTGGAAAATTTCCTTCACCTAGAAAATTCTAAATTTCCGGTAGCTGTAACGTTCCAATTGAAGAATGTGCAAGCAACTACTGCCAAAATCCTGATTGACAAAATCAGGAACCCAACTCAGTAAAATAAATTTAATTTGATTTTTCGGACACGAGCAAATCTATTTATTAAAAAAAAAAATGCTAACTAAGGCGCCTGCCAGACTATTGGATAAATAGCAACAAAGTTAGTGAGTTGCGTGAGCGGGACTGACTACAGAAAGGGAGTAAAAATCTCTTGAACCCGCGATGCGGGCTACCCAGGTACTGTTGAATACCAAAAATATTGAAATTGATGTCTCCTGGTAGACTCCTTTTACCCACATAACGTAACATATCTACCTAGTTGAGAAAATTTAATTTAAGTATTAATAGAATAACGCATTCTTTACCCTCGAAACTATGAATTACATTTTTTTGTTAAAAAAAAATTGTTTTTTTATTTTCTGTTAAAATATAAAAGGCTTAGAATGACCGGGATTGGACGCATGGTCAGGTAACTGCGGTCGCCCATGATGGTAATGGCGGTCATCATTTTTATTGACATAAATCGCATATGTAGCCAGATGAGCTTTCCGAACCTGAGCATTCTGCGTGAGCCCAATCTGCCCAGTTTGTGCACCTGTACCATAGCTCATTGTTGCGGCCGAATTCTCCACAAATCAAGCATTTTTTGCTACCATTTATTATGAAGTCATCGGAATTATCATCCACAATCATTCTGGCGCTAACATCAGACTCGGATGTAGATTTTTGAAGAACCCTACTTGTTAGGCACTTGAAATGCTTTGTTTTTCTTCTTTTTTTTTGTTGGCTGCTCGTTTTATTTCTTTTTCTTCCAAATTTTCTTTCATAGGTTTTGATTTAAGAAGAGTATCGTGATGTTTATCTCTGCACTTCCTTGTCTGATTAGCCACTGCAATTTTGAAGATTTTTGATGCTTTCATTTAAAGCAGCAAATGAATTCGATGGAACCGAAAAGGCCAAATTTTCCGAGCCTTGGATAACTGGCCTTGATCGAGTTCCTTCTCTAAGTGGTTGCTCTGTTTCATTTAGGAGCGCTTCAGATGGCAAAAAGTCTTAGTCAGAAAAGACGCTTGGATTTATTGGGAATATTTCAGTTGTCCTGAACTATTCGCTTCACTAAAAAGTGAAGCGAAATCTTATATTAAGGAGTAGTTTTTGCCCAAGAAATGACATCATGTGCAAATTGCACTAGTTTCTATAGGCTGCTTTGAGGGGCCCATAAAAAACCCACATCTAGTGGTTGAATTCTTTGGGAGCTATATGGTGGTATTGAGAGCATAACAATATTGTTATTGCTACAATATATTCGTAGGCGCGAAGCATTATGTGGCTAGAATGGTTATCAAGGATTAGGAGAACTTTTTCTTCGTTAGTTGGTTTAGCATGCAACGCAAAGTGTTCTTGCCAATCTGTAAAAAGGTCTTCTGTTATCCATCCGTTTTTCGAGCATTTATAGAGTGCCTCAGGTGGCCCACCATGTTCAAGGCTAGGAGAATGCCTTGCACGTTGAAAAATTGGTGCAATAAAAACACCGACAGCACTCATGGCACATAATGCCTTAATATTGCGCCCTCTCTCCCAACTGGATATAGATCCGACTCTCTTCTGACCAGTTTCTGTCAGAACTTTTCCAGGATCTTGGACAGTGGAAAACCCAGTTTCATGAGCGTTGTAAATATTTCTAGGAAGAAATTTATATTTATCCATCACATTCTACAGCAACTGGTAAAATAAATCGACCTCTTTTCTATTAAATACAGTCTCTCTAATCAAACTAGTTCCTTCGGCTTTTCGAACTAATATTGTCTTTCTCTTTTTAAAATCTACAAGCCATTCTTTTCTGGTGGTTTTGGAGGACTTATTAAAATTGTTGGTTATACCATTTTTTTTTTTGTGTACTCAAAGGCCGCCTGCCTCACTTGTAACGAGGTGCATCCATAAAATATTTTAGCGAGATGTTCGATTTGGGTTGCAATCTCTTTTCTTCTTTTTTAACCAAAAAATTGTGTTGCGCCCCAAAGATGTCTCGCTAAAATTGTGCCTTTCTTGAAGTGTTGAAAATGGTAGTTTTACAGCCTTGCGGCCCGAATAGACATTCTACCATTTTCAATCAGCTTTTTGGCGTCACTGATAGCTGTCTTCGTCCACGAACTTCTAGAAGTGGTCCTTGACTTAGGCATACCCAACCCATCTAAAAACACGAAAGCAAGAAAAAAATATAAATTTTTTTGAGTAGGGTAATGCCGGTCAGTTGACCGGGATGACATGCATGAAACCGTCAAAGAAAAAAAAATCACTGTGAATTTTTTTTAATTAATAAATCACAATATTAAGTATTTAAAATATAACTGTAGTAATAATAAATAAGAAAAAGTACTTACCATCTATTTATTGAACACCTTTTCTTATAAGAAAATCGTTGAAAATACAAAAACATCTGCCACTTCCAAAGATCACAAGGCAACTAAACAATTAAACAAACAGCTGTCTGGTTTGAAAACATTTTTGGGGGCACTAATACATGCAAAGAGTTGGTGAGTGAAAGTTCTCATTCTCGGTAAAAAAAAAAGGGTGACCGGTATTACCAAGTTCTAATCTAAGTTCCAGTCGGTTCTAGTCCAGTCGGGATTTTGTCAGTCGGTATTTTCCAATCGGGATTTTGGCAGTCTGTATTTTAGCAGTCGGGATTTTGGGATTCGGTATTTCATACCCAACCCAATTTGATAAGAATAATAGGTTTTGTATCATACGCAGCATCTTCCAATTCCAATGGGTTTGCTTTTTATTTATTCCTGTGCATATTTATATTTCCCAGTCTGCAGTACGGCAACAATTAATACGGCACTCATTATAAACAGCGATTATCTTAAAAAATGAGTAAACAACAAAGTGTTTCGCTTTGCTAAAGCGAAAACTATTTTCGAATATCCGAAATGAGAGATATCAGCTGTTTTCAATTTCACGAAAAGTGATTTCGAAGAACATTTTTATACAGATTTTTCTAAAGCATTTGACCAACTCAGCCATAACATAATTGTTTTTGAACTGCAAGCGTACGGTTTTCCAACACTTTTTATTTCGTGGATCAAATCGTACCTGGAAAATAGATCTTACCAGGTCAAATTTAGAAACTCTCTTTCAAACTCATTTGTTGCCCATTCTGGTGTACCGCAGGGAAGCCATTTGGGCCCTTTCTTATTTATTCATGCTTTAAATGACGTTTCTGCTAATATACGCTTTAGTGATATTCCCATATTTGCAGATGATATGAAAATTTATAAAAAAATCAAAACTACCCACGATCTCACTCTTTTACAGGCCGATGTTGATAGTTTAATTTTTGGTGTAAACAAAAACGAGTTAACTCTTAACCCTAAAAAATGCCAAACTATGACCTTCTCAAAGAAAAGAGTTGCAAGTACTTTTGAGTATTGTATAACATCATCATCATCATCGGCTCGACAACCGGGGTCCGGTCCTGGCCTCCTTCAACAAGTTTCTCCACCTATCCCGGTCTCGAGCCGACGCCATCCAGTTGCGCACCCCAAGGCTCCGGGCGTCCTGGTCTACGCCATCTCTCCAGCGCAAGCATGGTCTACCACGCTGTCGTCTGCCATAGAATGTACCACAAAGAACTTTCCGAGCAGGTTCCTCTTCGCTCATGCGAGCTAGGTGCCCTGCCCACCGAAGTCTACCGAGCCTAATTTTTGTCACTATATCTGCTTCAAGGTAGATTGCGTACAATTCATGATTGTACCGTCTCCGGAATCGTCCTTCCTCACATATGGGGCCAACAATTCTCCTTAAGACTTTTCTCTCGAACGCGGCTAAGAGGTCAGAGTGCCTTTTGCTAAGCACCCAAGTCTCGGATCCATATGTGAGTACTGGCAGGACCATGGTCCTGTACAGCAGTAGTTTTGAAGTTATGGTGAGATTTCTGGATTTGAAGAGCTTTGACAGACTGTAGTAGGCTCTGTTGGATTTGAGAAGCCGCCCGCGTATTTCTTCTTCTATATTGTTATCGGCTGCTACTATTGACCCAAGGTATTTAAAGGATTGCACCACTTCAAATTCGTGCTCCGCTACCTTGATTGTTTGACCAACTGTTCCTCTCGCATTCGACGCCACCATGTACTTTGTTTTACCTTCACTAATGTGCAGCCCCAGATTTTGTGCCGCCTGCTCGATCTGGATGAAGGAATCGTGTACAGCTTGCTCGGTTCTTCCGATGATGTCGATGTCGTCTGCGTAAGCCAGTATCTGGCTGGACCTGTTGACGATGGTCCCTCTTGTTGCCGTGCCAGAGTCACGGATTGCTTTCTCCAACGCCAGGTTGAAGAGGAGGCAGGCCAAACCATCCCCTTGTCGGAGTCCATTAAAGATGTTGATTGGTCTGGATAGCAATCCGGCTATTTTTACTTGGCTTGTTACGTTGGTCATGGTCAACCTACATAGTCGTGTCAATTTATTTGGGATGCCGAATTCTCTCATGGCTTTGTAAAGTTCTACCCTGGCTATGCTATCATAGGCGGCCTTAAAGTCTATAAACAGGTGGTATGTTGGGATGTTAAATTCTAGACATTTTTCCATCGCCTGCCTAAGGGTAAAGATCTGATCAGTTGTTGATTTGCCTGGAATGAAACCACACTGATATTGTCCGATGATGGTTTTAGCGTATGGGGTTATCCGGTCTTGTAGGATAGAGGAGAGTATCTTATAGGCGGTACTCAACAACGTGATACCTCTATAGTTGCTGCACGTTGTGACATCTCCTTTCTTATGTATGGGACATATTATACCTTTTCGCCAGTCTTCTGGCATTTCTTCATGCTCCCACACGTGCACTTTAATATCATGAATTGCCTGACGTAGAGCTGGCCCACCGTGTTGAAATAATTCGGCTGGTATACCATCAGCTCCCGGGGCTTTGTTTTTCTTTAGCCGGTCTATAGCCTTCTCAACCTCTTCTATGCTTGGTGACGGCAACATAGGGTATTCGTCTTGAATCAGTGGAGCCTCCACTTCTGCAGTGAGTTGACCATTTAGCAATTCATTAAAGTACACTTCCCATCGCTCCAGTATGCTTTGTGGATCGGTGATCAGATTTCCCTCTCCGTCCTTGCAGTATGTGCAGCGTGGTGTGTACTGCGTCATGTTTCGGACGGATTGGTAGAACTTCCGCGCCTGGTGCGGACCTCGCTCTCGGCTTTTTTCTATTTCACAGATTAAGTTCTTCTCCCAGGCTGATTTTTTCTGTCTGTGAAGCCGTTTTTCTATTCTTCTGAGCTCTTTATATTCTTCTTCGCGTGCCCGCGTTCTATGAGATTGTTGCATTGCTCGGTACGCAACATTCTTACGTTCAGTCGCTAGCTTGCATTCATCATCAAACCAGTCGTTCCGATTTCTACGACTGCTGCCTAAGATGGAGTTGGCAGTACTAATGACAGTATTCTTAAGGCGTGTCCACTTCTCATCTACGCCCAGCATACTGGCCCCAGGACTTACTCTCCCTAAATCAAGCGATTCTAGGGCGAGTCCTAACGCATTACCAAAGGTGTTACTGGCATTTTCATTGCGCAGGGCAGCCGTGTTGATTCGAACTTGATCGGCGGATGCAATACGTCTTCGCAAGGCAATCCGCCCTCGGAAGACCATACCAACAAGATAGTGATCCGAGTCGATATTGGCGCCTCGGTACGTTCGTACCGTCATCAAGTTCGAGTAGTGGCGACGGTCTATCAACACGTGGTCTATTTGGTTACGAGTGACTCCATCAGGTGATACCCAGGTGGCTTTGTAGATATCTTTTCGCGGGAACCTGGTACTCGCAACGACCATGTTTTTCGATGCTGCCAATTCTAAGACTCGAAGTCCATTGTCATTAGTGTTCTCATGCAAACTATGGGTGCCTGCGTAATGCCTGAATACCGGCTCCCGACCTATTTTTGCGTTCAAATCCCCAAGGATGATTTTTACGTCATACCTTGGACAGGCATTGAGGGTCCTCTCGACTTGTTCGTAGTAAGTCTCTTTTTCTTCGTCTGAGGACTCCTCCGTAGGTCCGTGAACGTTAATGAGGCTAATGTTCGTAAATTTGCCTCGCACGCGAAGGGTGCATAGCCTTTCGCTTATAGCGTTAAAGCCGATGATGGTAGACTTCATTTTTTCGCTGACTAGGAAGCCTACCCCGAGCACATGGTGTTTTGTATGACAGCTGTAGTATACGTCATATTCTTTCTTCTGTAAAACACCATTCCCTGTCCATCTGATTTCTTGTAGTGCTGCTATGTCAGCTCTATATTTTGACAGGGCATCGGCTAGCTGCTGAGCAGCTCGAGCTCTATAGAGCGATCGTACGTTCCATAAGAAAATTCGTAAATCGTTTTGCCGTTTTCGTTGCGTTGGTTGTCGTCGTGAGATCAGTCCGTTTCCGAGGCTTGGTGTCGGGTTCGTAATTCTAAATTTTACGGAACAGGGAATTAACCTGTTGCCAACCTGAGGAACTAGCCTGATCATATTAGCCAAACCTTTTTTAAAAGGCTTGTTACTAGCGGCCGCCGCAAAGAGGCTATGATCACACTTCCACCAGTCCCGAATAGTTACGGCACGTGCATGTTTTCATATGCTACATGTTATTCCCCCTATTCGTCTGATGGCTGACCGCCATTTTTATTTTGTATAACACAAAATAAAAATAGTCGCGTGTTTAGTTTCAAGGATTTATGAGTTAACTTTAGTGCAAATCTAGAATTTGCTGAACATGTTAATTTTATAACAAAAAAGGCGAATTTATAAAACGGTGGGCAAAGGAATTTAATGATCCGTACTCTCTCTTTGTATAACTGCTTTGTAAAGCCTCATACGGCTTCTGCAGTTACAAACCTTATATCAACGGCGGATTAACAATGATTTAATATTCCTTGATCAACTTGTCTCTGGACAAATTGATGCTTCGGATTTGCTAGCCTCTTTTGGCTTTAACTACCGCGGGGGGTCGTACCACCTGCGAAGATCTGTACTTTTTAATGTTGAACATCACAGAACTAATTATGGCTTACATGAGACCCTCACTCGAATGTCTAAACTTTATAATATGAACGAAGGTGCAATAGATTTTAACTTGAGTAAATTTAATTTAAAAATTACAATTTAAATAAAAATTGCTGTTTTGTTTCCCATTTAATTTTGACAAAACGTACCTATGTATATTGTATGTGTTTTTGTATGTTTATGTGCATATGTTTTTATGTTCGTAGCATTTTGCTTACTAACAACTAACACCTGCACTAAGTTATGAGCCAGGAACACATTTTATGTGTTGGCAAATCTTCTTTCATAAGCTGATGCTTGCTCTAACCACGTTATGAAAAAGAATCTGTGGAAAAAAGAGGGAAATGGGAACACTGAGAAATGGGAAATGGGAACACTGAGCAAAAAAAATCACTCCGTTTGCAATTTCACTCGATTTTCGATTTTCGGAACCTATAGCTGATAAGTAAATCAAAAAACAAACCTAATTTTAAAATTTAGAATTATTTTAAAATATAAATAAAAATAATTTAAAAAAAAATAACCTTTCCAAATCTATATAGGTACGTACAATTTCAGTAAAATCTCTTTCAATGCCATCTCTTAAAATGATAATGTGCTTTCCAATGTCATTTCATTTTCGCTCTACCCGTCATCGTTGTTTTTATCTAAAGAACACCCTTCGTAGGTATCTAAAGATACTTTGTATCACTCGAAACAAAACGGCCAGCACGAAACGCATAATCTTTCGCTCACATCTTTTCCCGGAGCTGAATAAATTAACATTTAAAAAGATGCCTTAAATCTGCCGCAGGAGTATCACCTTTCAATACCGACAACCTCACACTCCACAACCCACAGCTAGCTCACACCCACCCAACACACCACCAGCAGCAATCATTCGCCCTCGTAAAAAAGTTGATAATAATCCCTTCAGTTGTTTTTCCACCTTTCTTCAGTATGGATTTGCTCGGTGTGTACGATTATTCATCTGACCCTTGGTATTGTCAACCTTATAACTCCTGTGTTCAAAAAGAATACAGAAATATCATAGGGCACAGGATACAGCAAACAAAAATTTAAGGTACACATTTTGGCAGAAATAAAATGACAGCCTAGAGACACATACGACAACGCACAGATAAGGACCAAACCAAAAGTGAGCAAAAAAAATACAAAGGCAATTTTTATAATACATACCTGCCTACATATATAAAAAAAATAAGTAAAAATAAGAAGGCGCATGTCATGCTGATGCTCCAGGAGCTCCAGAGCAGCAGTAGATACCCATCAAGCGAAAATTCTTATTTTCTGCAACAATGAACGGCACCCTCGGTGTGCTCGTTGGGATTTATCCATACGTACCTATAGCAACAGACGAAGAACGACAGAAATGTTGCCCCACGACCCACTAAATATACACCAGATCCTTTACAGTACCTATATGTGCTACATCATGAATGGAATATTACAGAATACTACCACCATCGGTACAGGCACTGTGGATAGATAGATTGATGCCACCCATCTAGGGTTGCCGCAGAGGGAGGTGGATTGGAGAAAAACCACCCTTCTTGGAATTGTAATCTGGTATTAGATTACTGATCCATGTCAAATCTTTGGCTTAGGTTTTTTTTTGTTTTGATTGATACCTATCCTTTACTATACCTATATATTATTTCACTGTGGTGTATCGAAGAAATCATCCAACCGATATCTGGGTGAGGAATATTATTCTCTCTTCTGACGCAATTCTTTGGAATGATTTAGTCCAACTTTAGTGCGATAAAGATAGCGCCCCGTTAAAAAGACATTGATAGAGATGGTTGTGATAAGAAAAGAACTTATTTAGACAGAGCAACCAGCGAGTCATTTTGATAAGATGAATAATACGAGGTATCAGTATTTTTGATATGAAAACAGTACAGTGAAAATTGATGTAGGGTCGCTCAATTTTAACATCGGAATATCACTAGTCCAAGGATCGTATTCATACAAAATTTCAAAGCTCAGTAATTTTAAGCAAATATACAACAAAAGGGTGCTTAGTAGGGGCAGGGGCGCTTAGGTCAGTCAGCAATTTTCATTTCATCTATTCTGTCTTTCCTTATAGAAAACAGTTAATAAAAAAAAACTAAATAAAAATAAAATGATGAATGTTTTTGCTGTCTAATTTGACCACTTCTCAGTTTAAATTGAATTATGAAGCCTAACTGCAGTATGTCATCATACAAACCAACTTTCAAATAAATAAAATGAAGTTAGGACCTCTAAGCGTTAGAATGCCAGTGAATAAACGATCGGTGACGGTGAGTGATTGATGAGTGTTGACCTCATTATTGTGAGTGTCAATGTCTTGTATCGGAGTGACATCTTTTTCCCAACGGACCCAATTCACAGTGACGATTTCATCAAGGATGTGAATGAAATCACCCTCACATAACGCAATCTAATGAAAAACAACCAACACACCAGCTGCACCACCTGATTTGCACCACCCGCCATCAAACTGCTCATTATACATACATCAAATAATATACAAAAGACATAAAAAAGAAATACATTCATATGTGATTTTGATTTCTATTCTTATAATTCACACTCTGTTTTTGTAGCAATATTCCATAAGTAGGAGTAAATGGGACTCGATCTTCTTACTATCCTCATCGGCAGTGTGCTATTGGAAAGGAATATAATCTCAATAAGATAAGACTCTATGTACCATCGGGCAGGAATAGGATCTCAACTAGAGAGGTACGCTACTGGGAATACCTTATAATTTTTTTGACTAAAATTTATTGATAGCTTTCATTTCAAGAGTTTTGTTGTTGTAAGATTTACCGAAATTTGGGAGACATTGGTATTGGTCATTTTGATATTGCAATCATGCCGAGTTTGATGATACGCCAAAAGCTCGAAGAGCTTGGTTTGTGATAATTAAGAATCGTATCAACTACGTATGTACTCTACCGATTTGGAATGTTCAAACTTTTGTACGTGTATATCTTCAGAGGATTCAAAAAGCTTTATTAGTTCAGCTTCAGGAATATAATAGAGCTGCATCTATTTAATGAATTCATTAGAACACTTAACTCGGTTTGTAGTTTCCATTTCATGTATCGCTGCTACTGGCTTTTGAGTATAAGCCGTATCATCTTCCTCTAAATACAAATTCCTTTTCGGAAAATACAATCATTAAATGAATAGATACCGGCTAAAGTAAATCCGCAGGAAAGTACGTCAATAGATTCTGTTAAAAAAACAGCGAAAAAAAACATATAGATAGTATTCCCTGTGAATACTAATACCACTGAACTATTGAGTGACTTCTTTTAAGCAATTAACTAAAATTGATAAAAATCTTAAGAGACATAGAGTAAACCCTTTGGAGCATTGAGTTATACCATGTTTCCACCAAGCACTTAATCTTGATTTGACCAGATTTATCCATAACCTTCTTTTAAATCACTAGATTTACCATAAAAATTTAAATTTTAAATCTTCATGATTAAACATTAATCTCTTATAAATCTCTTGCGAATTACTTAACACACACCCTTTAAGGACTGAACGCTTTCATTTCAAATATCATTTTAGATGTCAACAATGAATTTGTCAATAAATTTTGTAAATATTTTTCATTTTAGTTAATTGTTCTCAAAATAAAATACTTTAATTGCATTGTTATCAATAAATTGAAAAACACATTTTGCATTCTTAACCCAAAAAAAGAAAATGGAAATGAAAACAAATGATTTTCGACATGGCCAAGTTCATTATAGTTATTCATCATGTTTCTATAAACTTGACGAAACAGTTCGTTTAACTTTGACAGTAGCTCATGCTTCCTCACTATAGTTCTACCTTAACAGGTTTTGACATATTAATAACAAATCTATTTTTAAATAAATATTCCCAACAGGGCATCATTTTGCTGCCCTTAAAAGTTGGTTCAACGATACCCACAGCGACAATATTTAATACTACAATCAAGTAATGCTGGGAAAATTAAGTTGTTATTAAAATTACAAATCATTGGCTGGGGTTGACGGTCGGAATGTCGAAAACCACCATGCTTCAATTCACGAGCATGGTGCATCTGAGAAATCAGAGCTAGAAAGTGATGTGTATGACATCCTAATCTATGTTTTTCACCGATAGAGAATACACGTGCCGCCACGTGACTATCTTGCACGTGTTGCATTGCTGTGAATAACAGGATGATAAGCCTGTAACACAACATCCTCTAGTCCTCTTGCTCTTAAAAGTGGGTGTACACTTCCGCCCTTGGCCGATGGTTCTTTTGGTAATCGAGAAACACCCTTTTCTTTAAGCATTATAATAAAAAAAAAGTGCTTGTAACTCTCCTTCTCATGATTAAAGGATTGTTTTACTTATAGGTAAATCTGGAGGGTTAGTGAGATGCAGGTATGTAATCGAATTTATGACAAACGACGTTCTCTTATTATGTTACTGATAGTTTAATAATGTCTTATCATAATGTTATGCTTTCCCGTGCGGCTGCGGGTACGGGACAGAATATCTCCGCAGTCAGCTTGTCACTTTCGTTTCGTTAAGCGACTTTTACACGGTCAGTCATTTGACATCAATCTGTAATATAGTGTTTGTAAAAATAAATATGTATGCGTGCATTTGTTTGACGAACAATCAAAACCCTTTTGATTTTTCCTGATGACTGATTATAATCTGTAGATGACTGAAGTTCTCTGACTGACCGTGTTAAGGCAGCCTCAAACCAGCGACAGCGACAGGGGAATTGTTTCGGGATAACATTTTTATTACACAGCGGCGTATGAGAGTGCCCGCACCAACGCGACAGTGTCGCTGCAACGGCGGCAAAATGCAGTCGACAGCGTTTTTGTCACTGTCGCGGTTATTTTTTTAATCAGACAAAAAGAGTCTAAAAATCAACTATTTAGGATAAATAAACGATATCAGAACATAAAAAAGGTTAAATTATGTGATTAATGGAAATTGAGTTGAAAAAAAAAATTGATATTGTATGGAACTGTCGCAATGTCGCTGTCGCGTTGGTATGGGCCACAGGTCATCAACTTTTACTCCTCCGTCTCCTCCCGTAATTTACATGCGCTTTTCTATAAGTGAATACGTAGGAACAGATAAATGCAAAATTGTAAGAATGACATGGTCTACCCAAATTTAACAGTCCCATTTGAAATGCACGGGCACGCATACAGAGTTAAATCTCTGCAGTTTTGAAAGTTTGTAAGCAAAAGTGGGTGGAGCCTCCTGAGATAATGTTCTATTTATTTATTAATCTATGGTGTGGGCATACTTGCGTTTCCTATGTCGCGGTGACTGCGGCAGCTGCTGTCGCTGTCACGGTGTCGCGTTGGTTTGGGGCATGCTTAAGGGTCACTTTATACATATATGGTACTGCAAAGGATGAAAATTACTAAAGGTAGAACTTCTTTAATGCGCATGAGCCAGCATGACCTACTGTCAAAATTAAACGAACTGCTTCGTCAGGTTTATACAAACATTATAAATGCATATAATGAACATGTGAAAATCACTTGTTTTTAGTTTCTTTAAATATGCTTAATTTATTGATAACTTTAAAAATACATTTTATTGATAAATTTATTTTATGATTAATTTCAAAAGCCACCGCTCATGTTTTACGAAAATTAACGAAATGCGCTATTGCGCATATATCAATTATAGTCAACGCCATTTGACTGTGTGTATTCGCTCATTTGCAATTTTGACAGTAGCTCATGCTTCCATTGAAAAGTCGCTGACAGACCTAAAACTGAGAGAAAAAAAGTCAACTTAAAATTTTATAGATCGTATTTGATTTGCGTATTTATTTCGCATTTGAAGCTAAATAATTTTTAAATATACTTAAATCAAACTGGTTTTCTATGATTGTACGTTGTTTCTTCTCTGGGTGTATCACTAAGTCCTATTAAGTACACAGTTTGACAGCCATTTATCATAATTAGTACGATAATTGCATTAACCGAGTTCATGAAGTGATAAAATGAAAAGTTTCTGGGAAAAGTGGAATGATACATTTTTTATCACTTCACTGTTTCACAGATCGGGAATTGATCGCTTTGAAGTGCAATATAAAATACACAGGTTGTTAGTAGAAGTGAACCATAAGCGGAGTTTTACTTCTGAGTTGATTCTCACAAGAACCTTTTTATTTAATCCGTTGAAAGTGATAACCCAACGCACTCTACTCCACACGTTCTATGGACGACGTTCAAAGACCTTAAAGTACTCATCCGACGCATTTGACGTACGTCCAGTCAGCCGTGTTCAGACACAAAGTAGTGTGAACACAACGGATTCACGAAACCACACGAAACAGAAAAACAAAATATGTGAAGTGAGCCTAGATGTAAAAAATATTCTTTAGGCTCATGCTTAATTGAAATTTCCAATCAAAAGTGAACAAATTTTGTGAAAACTTTGAAGATTTTTGTGCAAAAAGCGTAAAGATAAAAAAAATACAAGTGTCAGAGTAGCGAATGTCAAATGTGAGAATTTAAAAAAAAAAACAAGGTAGTGGGAAGGGGACAAAATATATAGACGTCAAAATGCGTCGGGTGAGTACGTCTAATGTGAACATCGTCATGGGTTTCACCAGTCAAAATTACAATTTTGCCCAAAAAGCCGATGTGTGAACATTGTCTAACGTGTTTTGAAAAAGAGTCATGACTCTGGAATCCTGGTGTAATAGCACACCATTCGTAACACCCTGTATAAAAATCTACTCCATTTTTTTTGTCAGATTTTTAGCTGTCGGTTTGACATATGTTTTGACATTTCAAATTTTTCTTTTCCAAATTTTTAGCACACATGTCCATGTGTAGTGTTTATTTTAAATTGTCATAATTTTTGAACTATATTAATCAAACTCTAAATAAGATTTAATTAATCGATAAAATGTCTTCGTGGAAAAAAGCATCGAAGAGCAATCAAAAAACCCACAAGGAGCGTCACCAGCCAGAATCAAGGGAACACCTAGGACTACTCGAAAAAAAGAAAGACTATAAAAAGCGTTCCAACAATGTTCACCACAAGGAAAGAACATTGAAATTTCTGCACAAACGTGCCTTAAACAAAAATCCCGATGAATTCTATCATCATATGATAAATTCCAAAATACGTGATGATGAGCATCACGAATTCCATACACCCGATGAACACAGCAAAGAGCAGTTGGCTCTTATGGAAACCCAAGACTTGAAATATATTGCCATGAAACGCACAATGGAAACCAAGAAAATCAAGAGATTGCAATCGCAATTACATATGATCGACTATGCCAACGAAGTACAAAACAAACATACTTTTTTCGTTGACGAAGATGATGTCAATCTAAAAGATTTCGATGTTGCTAAAAGATTAGATACTCATCCTAGTTTACTGGGACGAAAAACTAATAGACCAAGAATGCAAGATTTGGCAAAGCTCAAGATACCTGATGTCAGCGCAGAGGTAAGGAAATGAAATATTTATTATTTTTGCTTTATGATTACAGTTTTGATTTTTTTTTCAGGATTACAAAAAGATCAATGCTCAGAAACAAAGTTCGTATTTGGAACTTGGAAAGAGAATAGAACGAGAAAAGGAACTCAGTGTGGTTCAGCAAAAGTTAGAACTTAAGCGTTTGCTAAAGCAGAAAAGACAAATAAAACCAAAGCGTATAGCGCCTGGAACGAAAAGTTCTGCACCAACTTATAAATTTAAATACGAAAGAAAAAAATGAAAAGATAGGTACCTACACGATTGTAGAAAATAAAGATACATAACTGATTAACTTCAAACTTGTTTTTTGAAACTATATGTAAATGCTTACAACCTTATGCAATTGAAATATAAAGACCACTATTTGTGGGATTTGCTACGATATGCTAGAAGTTTTGACAAAAAGTCGTAGCAAGGTATCTCTCTAGGTGCCACGTGATAAGATTATTTTCTTAAAACCAACCATATGAAGGTATTGCAGAGCCGTAGGTACTGACCACAGCACAGGTCATCAACTGGTACTCCTCCGTCTCCTCCCGTAGAAAGAAAAATTGTACACGCTTTTCTATACGTGAATACGTGTGAACAGCTAAATGTTAGTTTTGAAAGTTTTTAATTTTACAAATACATACCTCAATATCCTATATTGCATAAGTGTGACACCAATGATGTATTTGTATTGCCAGTGATTTTAAACGTTAGTCCCAGTCAGTCCTAGAACCATTTATCAAAAACCATTTCTCTGTGAAAATATTTTGCTTTTCTGATCTGAAATCTTCTTTGTTTACCATCAGCCTTTCCAGAGAGTTTCCCAATTGTTTCGAAGAGGATTTTCTACACACCTGCTTTGGAATCATACCAAGTAATGGTTTTTTTAATTGTCGTCTTGTCTTGTTCTGGCTCTGACTCAGATTTCTAGTTAAAGATTTTACTCAGGTGCATAATCATCGCATACGATTAGTTACGTTATCTTCGAATTTCATAAGAAGTATCTCCCTTAATTGGAACGCTTATATATTTTCAAATTATGGAATAGAGAGATGAGACTGAATTTGTCCTACCAACCAATGACTAAAAAGATCGGATTGTTCTATGTCAAACTTTTAAGTATGCCTCCGTACTTAGTCGTCCGATATTAAATTTGTAGACCTTTTTTTGCTAACTGTTTAAGGCAACAAATGTTTTCTTTGCACATTTTTGTCCAAAGCACGTAATTTCTATATTCAAAATACAAGTAAAAAAGCGGATCCAATTATTTTTAGTTTATTATGCGGTTTATTATATATCAAGTGTTGACGTGTAACATGAGGTTTTAACAAAACTCAGTCACATTTTCCTAATCATGGTTGTTTTGGCCGCAATTATAAAAAAAATGCCGCTAAATAAAAAGGCATATGTGACATAATGAACTAGCTGCTCACGATTGTAACGGAATGTTAGCTTTTGGACTTCTTGGTATATTTCGGTACCCGTTAATTTAATCGTGTTCACAGGTGGTTAACTCGTAGGTGTCCTTCCGCTCCTCCGAAATGTCGTTTAAGGGCCAGTCTATTCAGCTCTGGTTATTTGTAACCATTGGTTATTTCAGTTGTTAACCATGGATTTTGTATGGCCCTAAACCGTATTGTGGTGAGCAAACTTTCCCAAAAGTGTGGTCAAAGGTTCAGTGACATGGAAATAGGCATATTTGTAGGCAAACGGAAGGAGTTTTCTAAGGGCCAGTTGTACAATCGTGGTTCAACGTGGTTCAATTTTTTAAACCACTGATTTCCAATCTGTCAAAATCAGTGGGTTAAAAACTTGAACCACGATTGTACAACTGGTCCTAAATGTCAATGTTCTATTTCTTTTTCAATTTTATGGCTGTATTTTGTGTAACAGAATAGACAACTAGTAAATGCACGAACTTAGAAATGTGTTATCCACAAGTTTGTTAAGATGGCCAGGCGGAGATTATTCAGCATGAAAATACTAGAGAAATGTATATAAAATAATTTTGTTAACGATAATATTTTTGACATCTCTGGTTGTAATACTTTGAAATACATCACTCCCGCTTTTATACGAAGCTTCTTCATCTGAATTTGAAGATCTCTCTTTCCTATATTTATTAAAAAAAAGTTCTACATCCTGCAATCATACTGTTGTAGTATTATTTCGTCTCTTTACAATTTACTTAAATTTAATTTGTAATTTAATTTTTTTGTCAGCATGTTCCAATGCAGACATGAATAATACCATGCTCTCAGAACCTTATATTTTTAAACAGTAGTAGATTATTTTAACTTATTGGCAGCACTTTTGACTTTTGATAAACGTCAACGCAACCGCCGCTGTAAAACAAATCTCGCACGTGCAATACAACATTAAACATTTTCAATTTCATTTTAAAATATTAATTTGTTTCAATAGAATATAAAAATCAAGTGCTTCTTGCATTTATTTATATTAAATCAGTTTTATAAATAATTCTTTCAAAATGGTTAAAAAAAAGATTGACAATCGTATTCGTGTTATGATCGAAAATGGTGTTAAACTTGGCCATCGTACAATGTTTATTATTATTGGCGACAAAGCCAGGGATCAGGTAAAATAATTAAAATTGAATAGTTTAATAAAATAAAATAACAACTTTATAAATATAGGTCCCAATTTTGTATGATATTCTTACAAAATCAACCGTCAAAACACGTCCAACAGTGCTTTGGTGTTATAAAAACAAAGACGAAGCAATTTCAAAGTAAGATTATTTTTCATCGAAGATGAATCGTATTTTATTTTAAAGTATCGTTGTTTATTTTATTTTTTAGTCATGGAAAGAAAAGAGCTAAAAAAATAGCTGCTGGTAAAATTGATGTCAATGATGCTGATCTATTTGATACATTCAGAGTTTCAACTACTATTCACGGGCGGTATTATAATGAGACGCATGCAATTCTGGGAAGAACTTATGGAATTTGTGTGCTTCAGGTTTGTTAAACTATAAAAAAAAAAACTTAAAAAAAGTAAAACTGTTAAATTTCTTTTAGGATTTCGAAGCACTCACTCCAAATTTACTTGCCCGAACAGTAGAAACGGTCGAAGGAGGTGGTTTAATCATTTTACTTCTTAAGTCTCTTTCCTCTCTAAAACAACTTTATACAATGAGCATGGATGTTCACAAGAGGTACAGAACCGAAGCCCATCAGACAATAACGTGTCGTTTTAATGAACGTTTGATTCTATCGCTGGCCGATTGTAAACGATGTCTGGTTGTGAATGATGATCTTACTGTACTTCCTCTCAGTTCGAAGACCATTAATGTGGATCCAGTAAATGTGAGTACAAATAAGACCTTATCATATTTACATAAAGATAATTACAATTCTTGTCAGCCAGGAGATGTTAGTAAATCAGAAAATGATGACATGCTACAGGATTTAAAAGAAAGTCTGCGAGATACTCCACCAGCAGGTCCTTTGGTTAATCTCTGCAAAACTTACGACCAAGCAAAGGCTGTAGCTCAATTTATTGAAGCTTTGGCAGAGAAACAACTGAAGTAAGTTAACATTTTCTTTAGATTTAGGTTTCTTTTAGCGGTATTGGATATTCAATTTAAGAGATAACTAATCTCACATTAAATAAAGACTGCCTTAAATTTAGCACAAAGTCAAAACAAACAGAAGTTAAATAATCTTGTTATTCTCAGGCCTCCAACATCATTAACTGCAGCTCGTGGTCGTGGTAAATCCGCTGCAATGGGTCTCTCAATTGCTGCTGCAATTTCTTTTGGTTACGTAAATGTTTATGTGACATCTCCACATCCAGAGAATTTAATAACTTTGTTCGAATTTGTTCTCAAAGGATTTGACGCGCTTGAATATCAAGAACACTCCGACTACACCATAATTCGTTCCACAAATGAAGACTACAAAAAAGCAATCATTCGAATTAATATCAATCGACAGAATAGGCAAACCATTCAGTACATTTCACCCAACGACACACACCTACTGAATGCCGCTGATCTTTTGCTTATTGATGAAGCTGCTGCAATCCCTTTACCTCTTGTCAGGAAGATGATTGGTCCATATCTTATATTTATGGCATCGACAATCAACGGGTATGAAGGTACTGGAAGATCGCTTAGTCTTAAGTTAATTTCACAACTGCAGAAGGAAAGTAATGCACCACCACCGGTAAGTTAATCATCACTATTCTAATGAAATGTTAGTTCATGTGATTTGTTAAAGATTAAACTGGAAGAATCTATTCGTTATCGGGAAGGAGATGATATTGAATGTTGGCTGATCAATCTTCTCTGTCTCGATGCAACCACAGTCCCTAATATCAGCTCTGGCTGTCCAACTCCAGATGTCTGTGAATTGTACTACATTGATCGTGATGCACTGTTTTCTTACCACAAAGCAGCTGAATCATTCCTCCATCGATTGATATCTATTTATGTTGCATCGCATTACAAAAATAGTCCGAATGATTTGCAAATGATAAGTGATGCACCAGCACATCATTTATTCTGTCTATTAGGTCCAATTCAGAGAAAGGATCAATTACCTGAGATATTGGTAGTCGTTCAGGTAGCTTTGGAAGGTGAAATATCATCCCAAACGATCACAAGTTCGTTAGGCAGAGGGAAAAAAGCCAGTGGTGATTTAATACCTTGGAATGTCTCTGAGCAATTTGGAGATCATGAATTTCCGAAATTATCTGGTCTGCGAATTGTTCGCATTGCAACGCATCCCAACTATCAAAGGGTAAGTTTGGATATTTTAATTTGTACTTCGTGTACTTATAATATGAATTCCAGATGGGTTATGGTAAACGGGCAATAAGGCTTCTTAAGGACTACTATGATCTTAGATTTACTGATCTTAATGAGGGTGCAAATGGAGAGGACAATGGTGAGTTTATAAAATAAGCAAACACAATTTTCTCTTAACAAACGTCTTTTTTTAATTGATGAAACTTATTCTTGACTTTTTTGTACACCATAATCATTTTAGATAATTCGTAAAAGAACTTCTCCAAAAATTTTGATTTTTACAAAGCTGATCCACGTTTATTAGATTTGTTCTACTTTATTATCTGTGACACTCCTTGAACATTTTAAAGTCTACATAGTCAATTCAGAACCTTCTCTTTTTCAATTGAGCAACTTTCTTACATAAGCCCATATTCATATTACTTTTAATGAACACGAATGACAAAACAGCGAGAATTCTTCTTGCAGGACAACAAAATCCTAAAACACAATCAATTTTTAAATAAAAGATAAAAGAAAATAAAAACAATAAAAAGACTAAAAATAGTCGAATTAGATTTTATTAAATGGAGTATTTATGAATGAAATTCAATATTAAAGGTTTTGTGGCCTTTACTCCAAGCATTGCGTTTCGCCCTAGTTTGATGGTGGGCTCATCAGCTAGATGACATCAAACCCAATCTAGTACGCAATAATTGTCGATGATTACCGACTGCTTTATAAAATTTACAGAGAAAACTCCCTGTGAATTATATTATTCTAAAGAACTTTGATTAAAGTTAGACATTAGAAAAATTATGATGTTATGCTCGTGGCCAAGCGAAGTTATAAGAAAATAAAAACAATAAAAAGACTAAAAATAGTCGAATTAGATTTTATTAAATGGAGTATTTATGAATGAAATTCAATATTAAAGGTTTTGTGGCCTTTACTCCAAGCATTGCGTTTCGCCCTAGTTTGATGGTGGGCTCATCAGCTAGATGACATCAAACCCAATCTAGTACGCAATAATTGTCGATGATTACCGACTGCTTTATAAAATTTACAGAGAAAACTCCCTGTGAATTATATTATTCTAAAGAACTTTGATTAAAGTTAGACATTAGAAAAATTATGATGTTATGCTCGTGGCCAAGCGAAGTTATAAGAAAATAAAAACAATAAAAAGACTAAAAATAGTCGAATTAGATTTTATTAAATGGAGTATTTATGAATGAAATTCAATATTAAAGGTTTTGTGGCCTTTACTCCAAGCATTGCGTTTCGCCCTAGTTTGATGGTGGGCTCATCAGCTAGATGACATCAAACCCAATCTAGTACGCAATAATTGTCGATGATTACCGACTGCTTTATAAAATTTACAGAGAAAACTCCCTGTGAATTATATTATTCTAAAGAACTTTGATTAAAGTTAGACATTAGAAAAATTATGATGTTATGCTCGTGGCCAAGCGAAGTTATAAGAAAATAAAAACAATAAAAAGACTAAAAATAGTCGAATTAGATTTTATTAAATGGAGTATTTATGAATGAAATTCAATATTAAAGGTTTTGTGGCCTTTACTCCAAGCATTGCGTTTCGCCCTAGTTTGATGGTGGGCTCATCAGCTAGATGACATCAAACCCAATCTAGTACGCAATAATTGTCGATGATTACCGACTGCTTTATAAAATTTACAGAGAAAACTCCCTGTGAATTATATTATTCTAAAGAACTTTGATTAAAGTTAGACATTAGAAAAATTATGATGTTATGCTCGTGGCCAAGCGAAGTTATAAGAAAATAAAAACAATAAAAAGACTAAAAATAGTCGAATTAGATTTTATTAAATGGAGTATTTATGAATGAAATTCAATATTAAAGGTTTTGTGGCCTTTACTCCAAGCATTGCGTTTCGCCCTAGTTTGATGGTGGGCTCATCAGCTAGATGACATCAAACCCAATCTAGTACGCAATAATTGTCGATGATTACCGACTGCTTTATAAAATTTACAGAGAAAACTCCCTGTGAATTATATTATTCTAAAGAACTTTGATTAAAGTTAGACATTAGAAAAATTATGATGTTATGCTCGTGGCCAAGCGAAGTTATAAGAAAATAAAAACAATAAAAAGACTAAAAATAGTCGAATTAGATTTTATTAAATGGAGTATTTATGAATGAAATTCAATATTAAAGGTTTTGTGGCCTTTACTCCAAGCATTGCGTTTCGCCCTAGTTTGATGGTGGGCTCATCAGCTAGATGACATCAAACCCAATCTAGTACGCAATAATTGTCGATGATTACCGACTGCTTTATAAAATTTACAGAGAAAACTCCCTGTGAATTATATTATTCTAAAGAACTTTGATTAAAGTTAGACATTATAAAAGATAAATCAAAGAAATAATAAACTTAGATGATAATTGGTTGTCACCATTGTGTAGTAATTAAGTTTAGGCTTGCAGTTTGAACATTTTTCGAATGCTGGTTTCCTTCAGGCAGCCTTATTTCAGCCTAACCGCACGAAATCAATTTTTTTGAATTTTTTCTAAGTCACTTCATTCTTTAAGAATCGTGGAATGCATTTTTTTAAAGCAAGCCATGCGATTCTAGATTGTTTCATCATATCTGAAGCCAAATGAATGCTGGTGTCGTTGCACTTGTTTTTGCGAAGAGTTTATAGTCCTGTTTCTCCTTTTTTGCAATTGTTGCATGACTTACCATTTTACGGCATTTTTCTCCATTTTTCTGTCACTTTTCATGTCACTTCATCCATCCTACGATGGTTGATCTCGAAATTAATTAAAAAAGTATTTAAACTTTTCGTACTTGGCAATTATTGTTCCGTTCAAATAAATGACCGAAAGACACCTAAGTGGATAACAGGAAACATAATAATTATTCTGCGATTTTGTTGGCTTATGCGTTACCTATTTCACTCCCATACTCCCATCAACTGCTCGTTGCAATGATGTAGGATCTTCAACTAACTTTAGCAAATAAAAACTGTGTTTTAGTTTAGGGTCAGTCATCTTAACTTTAAGTATATAGTATGTTATAAAGGGCAAAATACTGAAGAGGTTTTCTTTGTGAACACCAACTTCGATGAGGAATTTTCCCAACTTTCTTTAAACTTGCTTGTACTCGTACATATTCATGATCCACTACATTTCCAGAACTCTTCATTGTCTTAGAGCCACCCAAATAAAATCTCCTGGGGCCTATTTCTCATCAACTACATCAGCTACATTCTAGTACAATCACAATTTTATGTTTTCAATTAACTAAATTTATGTGGTATACAATATCTACATTGAATAGATGTTGTGTATGATTACATACTGTGGACACCAACACTATTTTTGGCATAAGTTATAGCTATTTCGTGGCCGCCAACGCCAATGATCAAACTCCTTTTTATTTATTAGTGTAGCTCGTCTATTTACAATCTCATATTTAATCAAAAAATACGTTATTGAATTTTTGCCTTGGTGACGGAATCGAACCTGGACTTCCCACATTATGTGGTATATCTAAATTGTTTTAATGAAACAGAAACGATGTTACACAATTGTCAGTGTAAATGATGTAGTTGATGAGAAATAAGACCCTGGTTGTCGATCAAAAGCTTTCTTGCTTGTTTCATCAAATGATCACCCAAACACAACATCCAAATCACTTATAAACCTCGATATTTACCCGAAACAAACCCACACTGTTTTACAGATAGCCGTATTATTTTTCGCCAACGGCAATCTAATATCCACTCAACGATTTTCACCAGCAGCTCAATTGAACGGTATCCATCACCCATTCCCTTATACATTGGTAGAAGATAACTTTCCCTCGACTATAAAAGCATACAATAGAAGACTTGGTTGCCGCTGATAAGTTTGGAGATGAAAATCGTAAGCCACCTTAGCCCGATGTCTCCTATCTCTTTCCCTAACTCAGAGGGTAATCCGTCTGGCCCAATCAAGCGCTGAATTGATTTCTACGACTTTAATGTGGGGTTTTCCTTCGTAGTTTGATGCGGCTGTTGTTTGTGCGGAAATTATATTCTGGGAAACTATTAATTTTAAAGTCCTTGGTCATAGTATCGCCACTTGGGAAGAATTTTTTCACCATCCTCAATGAGGGGTCCTTGTGCATTGTTAATAAACTTTGAAATTTCCTTGGCATATCTCCTTCTTTTAGTGGGAGTTTTGCAGATAGTTGCGTCTTTGTTTATGTTGGCATGTTTCAGTTTCTGAAAAGTCTTATTAGCATCAGCTGTTCTCTGTTTTGCGTTCATCTTCATCTTCACTTGCAAATCTGTAGATCACTTCAATTCGTTTTTTTGTTAGCCATTTGGCTTCATCACTTCCACCACCTTTTGTTCTGTTTGTATTGCCCATTTGCAGTTACTAGCACTTGGTTCTTACTCTTTTCATTCTTAAATCTGTTTTAAATAAAACATTTTTCTTGTTAGAGATAAATGCTTCAACTTTGGCTTTATCCACCTTGATTCTTCCAGATGTGCCTATTTGTTTGTTGCTCTTGCTTGTCTTCATAAAAAATTCTATCCTAGGATTCGGTGTTGTTAGGCTTCTCCCAGTATGGTGGTCAATCTAAATTTCATTTCAGACATTACTGTAAGTCATAAGGCTGTGTTTGATGACAAAAGTGTTTATGGAGACAAATTTGTGTTACAAATTTTTGTTCTTCTGCTGTATCCAAAACCTCATTAGAGTTCTCGTAGTACTCGTAAGAGTTACTAACATGTATGTTCCAATCTTCCTCCACAGCAAAATTTAATCCTTTGAGATGTTCCTAAGGTGTTTCTGGAAATCTTTTTTTCTCTCGCCAGATTCAGATAAATCGAACGGTCACAAGACTTTGAAATAGCCAAAATGCTAACTGTTTCGTAAAGATGATAAAGTTTCCATTCTTACCATGTTCTTCTCCTTCATAGAACATCTTGTTTGGTTGCATTCTCAAATCCAACAAATGCACCCTATCTATGTCAAGTGTCGCCATTTGTTTTCTTTCCGCACAAGATGTCCGTTCGCCTTCTCTCCATCATGTCGTTCAGCTCATAGCTTCGTCCGTGTATTCTTTTATTTGACAATATAATTTCTTCTTTTTTTTTGTACATTGCTCTTCTATGTTATCTTCATTATTATATTCCATTAAATCATTTCTAGGAATTGAAGAAGTAGATGAAGATGACGTTGGTCTTCTTAAGGAAACAATTGCTCCCCGTCGTAAGATTCCAACTTTGTTAAAACGTCTCAATGAACGTGCTCCAGAAAATATTGATTACATTGGAACATCTTACGGTTTGACAAAGGATCTCCTTAAATTTTGGAAGAATCAAGGATTTGTTCCTGTTTATGTGAGGTAAATCTATCATAATTATTCAATGGAAACTATCTTATTCACTTTATCTATTTCAATTAGTCAAAAAGCAAATGATTTAACTGGTGAGCACTCTTGTATCATGTTACACACCCTTCACAAAGAAGGTATTAAAGAAAAGGTAACCAGCGAATGGTTGTCTTTGTATTTTAATGATTTCCGACGAAGAGTTATTAAGCTTTTGGGACTTGTTTTCAAAGATTTCTCAACGAGTTTAGCATTATCGTTATTAGACAATAGAACAGTGAAAATCGACAATAAAGGTGAGAGAAACAAACTTGAATTTTGTTTGTATAATTTAAAATTAAATTCCAGATTTGGATAAGGCAACCTTGGATGTATTTTTCCTGCCACATGATATTCAAAGACTAGAAGCATATTCAAGGAATCAAATTGAATTCAGACTTATTCTTGATTTAGTGACTGATATAAGTTCACTATTTTTCCAAGGAAGAATTAAAGGATTCCAAGCTGATTCTTTACAAAAAGTAAATAAGAGTTATTTTACTGTTGGTGGTATTTGTTTTTAATGAAAAAATATTTGTAGGCAATCCTTCTGGCAATCGGTGTACAAGGGAAAACTGTCGATGCAATATCATCCGAGCTGAATATGCCTTCTAGTCAAATTTTGGCAAAGTTTTACGATTTAATTAAAAAGACGACGAAACACTTTGCAAGTGTAATCGAAGGCCACATTGAAACTTCAATGGTTAGTGAAAAACAACTTAATCGAGGTGATGACTTTGTTCCTATTACACTCTCGTTGAATGACGAATTAGAGGAAACAGCTAAGGTATGTTTATTTAATTGAAGCCAAGATAGGTTTCTTTTAACACTTTTTTCTTTCTTAGATTCTTTCGAAACAACAAAAAGAAGAATTGAAAAAATTGAAAAAAGAAAGCCTTCAAGATTTTGTAATCAAGGGCACAGACGAAGACTGGTCAAAAGCTCTGTCTACGGCAGGAGCTAGTAAATCGAAAATTATTTCTGTAAAAAGGTGAGTTGAATGTTTGTTTCAACATCAAGTAACTTATTTACATTGATTTATGTATTTTAGTGGAATCAAAAGGTTAGACGAACCAATTGTGACCGAAGAGCAACCATCAAAGAAAAAAATTAAGTTTGGTAAAAAGAAGAAACATCTTGGTAAATCAATCGTTTAACAAACTGGTATACTTTCAATTGTTGTAAAAAGATTTAGGAACTTAAAATATAGACATTTTTATTATGACTATATTAACGGTGTTGATTTAATTTTCGGTTTCGTGGGAAGATTTATCTGCACACACAAAGATTGGGCTATTTTTAGATACAATAAAAAAAAATAAAGTTTGAAACAAGTTATTTGTTTAATATTAAACTAAAATTTACAAGAACGGTTTTTGTGTCTTCTCGCACATTTCTTAGGCAGCTAGATTCTGTCTGCGTTGGATACGCTGTGCACGTTCCATCAATCGTCGTTCTCGTTCGTATTCCTTCATTCGCAGCACATAGTCTTCATACTCACAGGTCATAAACTCGTGTTTCTCATGATGGCACTTGTAAACGAATGGGAATTTATCCGACCGGCATGCACGATATTTAAGAAGTTTATGAGCACAAAAGTCACGGTCTTCGAGGGCAAGTTTCGCTGATTGCATTTCAGCTTCAGTGGCAATCATAACACGTTCCTTGCGACCATTTGGGAAGCCAGCTAGCGGATCAAATGCTGGTTCTTTGTTGGGATCTGGTGTAACTTGAGGTTTGGCATACAATGCGAATGCGTTGCCCATAATGTACCTGTAGTAATAAATTAGGAAAAATGTTATTTTATCAACTGAAAAGTTAAATATTTAACTCACAAAACTGGGGTAAAAATCCAAAATTACGTAAAGAGAAGTTCTGTTTTGCAGGGAAGATTTTGACGTTTATTTTAATTTTGACGTTAATTGTAATAGATTTTTGCTTTAATTTGACATTTGAAAATTATTTTTACAGGGTGAGATTTTATTATAAATAAAATTCACAAGCAGAGATGGTTTCTTTCACATTTGTGTCTAAAAATGCGTGTAACTAAGCGCTATGTGTGCTATTACACCATGATACCAGAGTCATGACTCTTTTTCAAAACACTTTAGAACAAAAGAGAGAAAAAATCGTAAATACCATCGGTTGCTCTTTTTCTCTAACGTAATTTAAAAAAAGAGTCATGACTCCAGAATCATGGTGTTATAGCAACTATGTCTATTCACACGTATTCAAAAACCAGAAAATATAAAAGTCCGCCATTTGGACCGAGGCCAAAAATGGCTCAGGTTCAAAATAAGAGGCCACATTCGGCAGAGGCAAATCTTTTTCGACCCAATTCATTTGAATAGCAATAGTTTTAAAAAAAATTAAAATTCAAAATTATAGGTAGTGTTTTTTTTTAATTTAATTAAAAAAATAAGAATACGTAATTTTTTTCTAAAGCATCAAGGTTCTTAAAGGACTTGTCAAACAGAAGGCGGGCTGACAATGCGAGATGGTCAGGTCAATACAAATACCGAGAAATTAAGAACGCTGCGGTCAGATTTTGTTTGTAAATTTTTTCAAAGAACGCCGATCCGCGCTCTGTTTGACACACAGATCATCAACTTGTGCTCCTCCGTCTCCTCCCGTAGAAAAAAAATGTACACACACTTTTCTATAGGTGAATACATGTGAACAGCTAAATTCAAAATTGTAAGAATGTATTGTCAAGTCAAATTTGCCAGTCCCATTTGAAATGCATGGGCACGCATGCAGAGTTAAAACTCTGCAGTTTTGAAAGTTTGTAGGCAAAAGTGGGTGGAGCCTCCTGAGATGATTTCTATTTATTTATTATTCTATGGTTTGACGAGCCTTTAACTAGTTCCAAAACTGACTAGCATGGCGCAACTCTATTAATCATTCATGTAACCATGCACCCTGTTAATGAATTCATCTTAAATTTCAGGTTGGATTCATTTCAGTTACGTTGTTTGACGTTTCTCTACGACGAACGTTTACGATGAATCTAGTTGAATTGAATTTTCAAAAGCAAGAACAACGTTAAATAATTAAGCATTATAACTGGAAAATAGTAAATATTAAATTTTAATCAAAAAATTTTAAACAAAGCATGGACCAAACTCCTCGTAGAGCTCTTCGCAACATACATTTGGAAAATGTTGCTAATCAAAGTACTCCCATGAGGATACCGCCATCGCCTTTTATGAAAACTCTCGGCTATGGCACCGGTGTAAACGTCTACAAGCTAGATCGATCCCCAAAATGCGGCCAAATACGATCCCCATGGGCAGTAAAACGAATTTCGCAAAAAGCGCGTTGCTCAGGACATATACAATTCAACACTCGTATTCAGGAAGAAGCTGAGATTCTTAGGTAAGTATTTCTTTCATTCATAGGCGTTTAGGAAGCAATCATTCATTATAAATTGCACAGAAAACTTTCTCATCCAAATATTGTTGGCTTTCGTGGAATACAAAAAACAGAAGATGGAGTAGATTCCCTAGCACTTGAGTGTTGTCAAACATCTCTGGGAACAATTTTAGAAGATCGTTTAGAAGATGGTCTCGGACCCCTACCTGCCACAAACACAGTTAAGGTAAGCATTGAAATTCTCAAGCAGAAGAATCGATGGCTCATTTTACAATTCCAGATGATCTTTGATATATCAAAAGCTTTGGACTATTTACATAATGAGGCAAAGCTACTACACGGTGATCTTAAATCTTACAACATTCTTGTTAAAAATGATTTTGAAATCTGTAAATTGTGTGACTTCGGTGTAAGTCTTCCCCTGGATAAGAATGGTCAAATCAATTCAAAGGAAACCCCAAGTCTAGAATATATTGGTATGTATTTTCAGATGTCCTCTAAATATTTCCTTTGTAAACATTTTTTTTTTTTTTTAAAGGAACGGATCTTTGGTTAGCTCCAGAAGTAATAGACAAAGAAGACATAATCGATCAAAAAGCTGATATCTTTAGCTTTGGACTTATTATTTATGAAACAATCGCTTTATGTCCTCCACATACTCTAGACATTACTGAAGACGATTCAGAAGAATGTGCTAAAGAGAACAGTAATTTATCGATGGATGATTCTGAAATAGGATTTGAACAAGCAATGGGAACTCGACCACCACTACCTCAAGCTTTTGAACTAACTCAAGAATATAATACAGTTGTTGAATTGTTTTATTGTTGCACGAACGAAGCTGCTGAGGATAGACCCACAGCTAAAAATATTTGGACTTCACTTGAAAAAAACGATATTTTGAAAAAGAAATAAAATTCCTCGATCTTCGATTAATTCAAATAAATATTATAGGTACCTATTTGATAAAAAAGAAAACTAATAAAATATTTTTGTTTACAAATGTAAAAATAAGTTAATTTTCATTTCTTGATCTTCAAAAGATTTATTATAACTCATGAGATTGATTAACACAGTAGCTGTGACAGTAGGTACCTACCAGGTTTTAAAAAAAAAATAGATAGAATTTAACGATAGCGATGCACATTGCTTGTGAGGAGAAAAAAATATCTGATTGGAGCGAGTATTATGGTTGAATTGTTTAAGGGGAGGAATGCAACGATTTTTTTCCGAAGCACTTTATTAGACACGATTCCTCTCATTTTTAAGGCTACTTTCTGTATTATATTGAGGAAATTCAAAAAAATTATAGGAACTCTTGGGAAGATATGAGAGTTGTACTCTTAGTACAGGAAAACGAGGAAAAAAAACACAAACTGTGCATTTTTTGCTCTTAGATGATTTTTATATATATGGTAGGGGGTGCCTCCTGAGTATACAAACATTTTTTTCGGAGTCCAGGGGCCCAACTATGTAACTCGATTCTACAATTAAAATATTCGAATTCGCAAAATTAGAACTCTGTAATTCTATAAGAACGGTCTAATAAACGAAAGTCGAATGAAAAAAATTTCCTTTCGTAAATTTGGCACTACCTATTCGCATAATATTGTTCGCATGCAAATGTGTTTGCGAGCAATCCTTTTAAATTAAAAGAAAGCATACAATATGAACGAAAATATATTTTTTTGTAATTGTTAATATTTATTTAATTGTTTTTAACTAATCAATAAACATTTTCAACGTAAGGACTCACTAAAAGTGCGAACACAAAAGCTTCTCAATTCAAGGTTCTTGGCCAACACAATGACGAAACCCACCGATTTTTACAAAACAAAATTAAAAGATCAAAACATAAATTCATCTTCTAAAAGCGCTTTTTTTATTGCAAAACTGAAAATAAAACATTTCACTCTGTAATCGCTTTATTATTCTTGCATTTTTAATAATTCTTTTTGTGATAAGAACCATCATACCTACCTCCATGTTATGTACAATGTATGTCATTTATAGCGTTTTTTCTTATTCCAATTTATTTCCCATTGGAAAAGAATCTGATAAAACTCACCAACCACAATATTCACGATGATTAGTTAATAATTTCATTCGAAAACTTGATTTAATTTAAAATGTTTCACAAAAAAAAAAATGTTTATTGTTTCCTTTTTTCAGTTCATCTGTCAAATAGAATGCGAGACTCGTTCGAAAATCGGAAATACTGTGGGATATTTTTGGGACTTATTTTATTCGATTCTCATTTTATACATAGTGCCAGTTGAAAGTAGAATCGGAAATGATTTGCGAATAGAATCAAAAGTAGAATCGAGTTACATAGTTGGGCCCCAGATCCGCGTACTAAGGTCCGACATTTTGAGGAGAGTTTGAACCTAATTGTAATTCGTGAGTTTGAACCTAATTTGTAATTCGTGCTGGGCAAGTTTTATGTCAGACTAACCGTTTTTGAGGTAATTAGGTTCAAACTCTCCTCAAAATGTCGGACCTTAGTACGCGGAAATAAAATAAAAATTTTTCTCATTTTTCCTAGATACACTTTTTTAGTGTATCTTTAATATTTTAAAAGTTATAAACAATTAAAAATCAATGCTTTACTTTCTTAGTATTCGGAGTCGCGGAGCTTTTTTGTTTTTCATATAACATACAAAACTCAAGGTCAAAGTGGTAGACAATTTTATAACAAACAAATCTTCGTTTTTACTTTTTTTTTGTCTTTTCTTAAAAAAAGTCAAAGCATTTCAAACAGAAAATGGCACAAGATTTCTTTGTTATTTTGTTGTCCGAATAAGTGTTTCACTGTTTCAGAATGAAATACGATGAAAATAAAAATAATTTGTATGAAAATAACAAAGAAATCATGTACCATTTTTTGTTTGAAATGCTCTTACATTTTTTAGAAAAGACCAAATTTAAAAGCAAAAACGAAGATTTGTTTGTTATAAAATTGTCTACCACTTTGATCTTGACTTTTTTTGTTATATGAAAAACAAAATAGTTCCGCGACTCCGAATACTAAGCAAGTAAAACATTGATTTTTATTTGCTTATAACTTTTAAAATGTTATACATTAAAAAAGTGTATATAAAACAGATGAGAAATTTTATTTGCTACAAATTCGTGCTGGGCAAGTTTTTTGTCAGACTAACGGTTTCTGAGATAATTAGGTTCAAACTCTCCTCAAAATTTCGGACCTTAGTACGCGGATATTGACTCCGGATTAATTTGTTTTATACTCAGAAGGCAACCCTCTGCCAAATATAAAAAAATCTCACTGAGAGCACAAAATGCACGGTTGATTCCCCGTTTTCTTGGACTATCCAGCGGATGTGCGTGTTATGAGCAAAAAATATGTTGATTGTTTAAAATATCGATTTATGCCATTGCGTCGTCATTTTGTAAGTTGAAATTTTAAATAGTCGAAATTTTTAACAATCTTGTTTGCGGTTGTATTTATTTTCTTATATCTTCTTGATTCTAATTCAATAAAGTCATGCTAAGCATCGGGTAAATTCATTAACGTATCATTACACGAATGTTGCCTAAACGATATCGTAAAACGTTCGCAAATGCAAACTATTTGCATCCCTTCAATCGTCAAGTGTATTTTTCTGATTTCTTATTATTTTATATTATATAATTCTTCGCGTATTTTGTATTCAATAATATCACTTAAAGTTTATTTTACAATACTTTTTCCACCATCAAAAGAAAGTGTTTTCTTAACACAAACAAATAACCGTCTATCACATCGGCATCAACGACTGTAAAGTATCAGCATTGCAAAAAAGCATCTGAATATACCCATCTCCATTTCTACTGATGTTGAATTAGTATCATATTTTTATTGCATTATCCAACATTGTATGCAATCGAAGAACTACTTTTTAATGTAGAGTATTGTATTCCAGCTAATTATACGGTCTACCCTTAAACGATGGTTCATGTCGTCATCACAAGATGATACAATATTGACCATATATCCAAGTTTTAAAAGACTTTTTGCACTTGGAAAGTACAATTGCATTTAAACAAATGTCAAGAAAGGGCATGAGACTCCACTGCCATTCGATTCTTGTCATATCTCAACCCAAACTACAAACTCTAGCTTTTTGTCGCATCTGTTGCGAAACTTTTATAAAAGAAATCGAAACAAAATTAAGATTGGAGCAGTAGAAAAAGACGGCATCTAAAACGGTGTGGTTAACGGAAGAGGTACCTCATTGGTGAACTTACTTGATGTTACTAAAAAATGTTAAAAACACAGTTCTTTTCAAAATAAGTACAAAATCAGATTCAATTAATTTTAGTTTATTTTTAAATTAATATAATATTATAATTAAGTTAAAAAATTAAAATAAAATTCTTTTTCCTTTAAATAACCACATATTTTTTTTGTTTAAATTAAAGCATTTACAATATTTATACATACAATTTTATTGATTTTTGTGCACGGTTACCTACTTTGGTGGAATATAAATATAAAACAAAATTGTTGCTAAAAAATATAGCAGACATTTTTTGAAATTATAAAAAAAACGAGGTTATAAATGTTTTTCTTTTGTAAGCAGTAATGTGCTTCTCATTTTCAAATAACCTATAATAATAAAAAATAATTGGTACATACATACTAATAGGATTGTTCATCAACTCATTTATCTATATAAATTAAAATTATAAGGAATCCAGCACCTAATTTTCCTTGATAATAAAAATATGATTTTTTTAACCTTGAACTAAATAATATTTTTATCCGAACTAAATCCAAAGAAAAAAAAAAACTACAGCGATCAGCAACATAATACGCAAATAAAATGATAATAATACATACAATTAAATTGATCTAAAGGGGATTGAATTCCTACAACACCTATAAACTTATTCTACGATCCAAATTGTTCTTTGGCATTATCAATTGGCGCAAATTCGTATGTACCACGTCCATCAAATTGAAGATAATAATCGTGGTGTTGCCAGAGTGATTTTCTATGCGAAACAGTGAACAAAGTAATTCCTGCTTCTCTACAATATTGGTACATTGTGCCTTCTACATCGACAGACACTGCACTTGTACATTCATCCAGAATAGCAAACTGTGGACTATGATAGAATAGTCTTGCCATTGCAACACGTTGCTTTTCACCACCTGATAATACATCAATCCAATCTTCAATGGCATCGAAACCATTTTCACGTAATTCTAAATTTGTTAGCTGGACAATTTCTAGAAATTTCTTTAAATCACTATCAGATTTTCCTCGACGAATCATTTCTTCACGTGTATGTGGATAGATTATCTAAGAAAAAGAATAATTGGTTTCAAATGTATCAATATTAATACAAATGGGTTGACTAACCTGATCACGAAGTGTTCCTAGAGTCATGTATGGCCTTTGTGGAATGTAAAATAGTTTACCACGTGGTGGTTTTGTTACTTTACCGCCCCACGTTGGCCATAATTCTCCTAAAATGCGGAAAAGACTAGATTTACCACATCCATTTGGACCACAAACAAGGACATTCATTCCTGATCTAAATGAAATAATAAAGAAATATTTATTAAACTATAATCAATTTTTTAGAAGTGATTTTCTTTTAACTAACTTCACTTCAAATGACAACTCCTTTAGCAAAACATCCCCATTCGGTGTGACTAGTGGAACTTGTTCGAAACGAATAAGATTGTCTTGGAAGGCGATTTTTCCTTTGTTGGGGCCAAAGTTAGTTTCACCATTGCTGACATTGTTGACCATTGTGCGTTCGTACTGACCATTGTTCAGGTCAGCCAGTACCTTAATCAATTCAGTTACACGTGCAGTGAAACCTAGAAAAATTTTCATTGTAACATACAAACAAAAAAATAGAATTTCCCTTCAATCTCACCCGCCAATCGTGACATTTCACGCCCAGCCAATACAAGCCTGCCAATAGCTTCTGCTAGCTTAACTAACATTCTTCCATAAGTATAGTATGCCTTAAAATCAAACGTAATGAAAATATCATTTAAAAACTGCAATAATATTGTTAACACTTACTTGTAATCTAGTTGCACTTGTACCTCCAGAAAGAAGTGGATGATTTTCTGTGAAGAATGGAATCGACACTGCCCAGAAACCAACAACGGAGGCAAAATCTATAAAGTAAACAAACAATTAGTAACATTGTTTTAATATTTATTTTTGTTTCTTACATTTGCCAACAATATTGTCGATGATGCCCATACTAACACGGAATTCCAAAAATTTTCTCAAGTGTGATCGAAGTTTTGAAAAACTAGCCAAAAGTGTAAGTTTTTCACGGTTGTTACCCTGATAAAAGGCAACTTCTTCGGAATTCGTTATAAGTCTACTATTAACATAACGGAATTCTCCTTCTAGTTTTTGTTCTTCCACTGTAAGGCGTCCAGTTGGCCGTCTCAATCGAGTAAGCATGACACCGGCGAAGAGAAGGTATATCATGAGAATTGATGGTGTCTAAAATATTAATTTAGTAAAATTAACAATTATTTACTTTAATAACCAGATATTCAATATACAACTAACTAAAAATAAAGCAACTATAATTTATAAGGAGGTGATGGCTATTGATGGCCGTACACAATGAAAAATCGAAATTCGAAATATCGTTTCTGTGAGTGTTTCTACCTAAACACAGAACTAACTTTTTTGTAATAAGAAATCCAATAAAAGTAACAGGCATATCTGCATTTTACACAATTTGGCCAAATATTTTTCGTTTACTCCCGAGCTGTGGAGATTTAGTCAGAAAAAAGCAAACAAAATCTCTCCTGACAGTTTAAGTCGATGAAATGTTCCTTCTATTTTAAACTTATAATTTTAATGTTATTTAACATACGTTTTGTAGTTTACGGCTTTTCTTTTCTTTTTTAAATGTAAATAGGTACAACTAAAAGCTATAGCTATCGAGCACAGCTATACAGCCCTATCGAGGTATCTGTTCGGAACGGACAATTCTCCAATTTTATACGAATTGCAGGATTTTTGTAGCAAATGATTTTTACAACGCCACATTTTTATGGAACGCAAAATAACATTTTGGGTGCCACTTGGAATAAAGTGGTTTTTAGCGACATTTTTTTATATTTCATAAAAGGCTTTTAATGAATCGGAGAATTTTCCGTTGCGAATGGATATCTCGATAGGGCTGATAATGTCCAACAACAACAATCTAGTAAAAATAAGGAACTGTCTAAAGGCACATAATTTCGCTTCCACGAAAAAGTTCTCTACCGCTCCTGGACATACCCTAAGCGGAGCAACGAAGTTGCGTGAGCGGAGCTACAGAAAGGCAGTTAAAATCTTTTAAACCCGTGAAGCTATCATTTACAAACGCCCCCGACAGCAAAAACTGGCATTCAGTTGGACTCGATATAAAAAGGTATACAAATGTTGGTGTTACCTTCATTTCTAAAATTTGCTCTCGGCTCTTGGTCTAAAAGTATTTGTTGTCATCGAGGAATGCTACACTTCCTCTTAATCAAGAGGAAGTGTATCAAGACCTGATAAACAAAAATTGAGCTTCGGTTCCGATGTCACTATAGCCCGTAGGATCTTCGAAACTACCACATACATTTTGGATATGATTTCAAAATATAAGTGATGAAAAGTGTTATGGTCTCGATTATATTCCTTTGTACTTTTGCAGGTTATTTCTAAATGAAAACATCTGGGCTATCCCTTGTTTTAGTTTGATAAATATTTCTGTAACTGCGCAGGGTATATAGGTCGACTTTGTTCAAAGGTAGTTTCGTTTTTAATATATGTATTTCTATTAATATATTTTTTAGCAAATCAAATATTTATATTAACTCACCTGTCCACCAAGATTCATTGTTAACCGATAAACATAGATAACAATATCTAACATTGGTTTGCTAATATTTGAATATAAATCGGTTGCGCTTTCACAAAATTTATCAATATCAGTTGTGAGTAGTTGATCCGCATTTGCTATACGATTGTCTAAATTAGACATTTTGTAATATGTATAGCCTCTGAAAGTAAATTATTGTTTTTTTTTTCAAATTTAAAGTCAACCAAAAGCAACAAATATATAGGTAAAATAAAAACTTACGTCAGATACTCTTTGTATAAGTGGTGCGTTAAATTTGTTCTAAATCTTAATTTCAATTCTCCTAAACTCCACTTGAGAACATTTGTCACAACTGATATCTGGAAAGAATGAATCATTTTAGTTTTAATGTTTGTTTTGTAAATATGTAAATTAATTAGGGAACATACCATTGGTAGAGCTGCCATATACTTTAAAAGAGCCGATTTAAATTTAGTTTTGTTCATTCCTATAATTGTACTTTCAACAACTGTTGCGTTTTGAATCATCCAAATATCACTAATAGATCTTGCGACCAGTGCACCAGCAATAATCACCAGTAGTCCACTTTCCACACTCCATACTCCCGGTATGAGAATAGCTATAAGGAAATGAAAACACAATCCCGTTCTAAATTCTGATAAATTAATTACAAATATTTAAGATATACTTACGCAACAGTTTTCTTAATTGTTTGAAGAAAAGTGAATTAACATGAGCTTTGGGTGATTTTTTATCCTTCTTTTCATTTATTGTATATTGTATTAGTTCTTCAGCTCGAGGTTTTCTAAAAGGATAGAAATTGCTTTTAATAATAATATAAAAATAAAACAAATAATAATTAAAAATAAACGAAAACCATTAAAGAGAATTTCGTGGTAAAAACTAGAAAATTGGCGTTAATTTGTAAAAAATTGAGGTGCTATTTTGAAATAGATTGGATAGAGTGACATATTGGTTGAGGTCCCGTACTTAAAGGCTAAAAGAAGATGAAGACAAAACATGAGTCGACTTCATCCATGTTAATAGATTAGATTCCCTGAAATTCCCTACGCAAATCTGCAGAAATCAATTTCGCTGCTTAGCTCTGAATATATAGCTATATATTTTTTCTATTTTGTAAGCAATTCTGAAGTTAAGTATTTGGAATTAGCAGGGACAAAGAAACATGGTGGTGGAATAATGAAGTTAAAGTAGTAATGGCTAAGAAAATAAGTAAAACTACTTTCGAAGTTTGGTCAATGTCTTCTTAAAGCATAGTCATAGATGAAAAAACACGCCTTGAAGTAGTCGACAGACATTCCAAGAATGCATTAAAAAAAACCTTATGGAGATCATACATCGGGGAAGTTCGATGAAAAACATGTACCCATTGCTAATGCAAACTAGGTTTTTCAGGTAATACGACGCACCCACATTTTTTCAAAGGTGCAACTATCTTCAAGGTTGCCGGGAGAAATGCTGAAATTGTACACTATACCATCTTTTCACCACAGATGAAGAACAATTCTTCATAATTGACGACAACATTGTGAAGGACTTTTAAATGAACAGTTTCCTTCCCAGGCAATAATTTCCAATAACCATACATAACAAGGAAGTTGTGTCCAAAAACGCAATCGAAGAATTCTTGAAAACCTTAAAAAAAAGAAAAGCGATTAAGCCAAACGAGATGATCTCAAAGTTCTGGAAAAACATGGGAGCATCAGGCCTAGATTGCTCACCATTTTTATCTTTATACTTATCGGCGGTGAACAAATGTCTAAAAAACCGAAAAGCGTTATCCATAAAACAATCAATAAAAACTAATCTACAAAATTAATTTTTTTTGTTTGTTGCCAAAACGAAGCAATCATTTTCTAAAGGTTTTTGGTGTGCTGAACCCGAATACGAAATCATAAATATATGTGTGTACTATCAAATCATATTTTTGAAATATTCTCGTTTGAAAATTAAAAAAAGTTAGGTTTATGTAACGTCACCCCAGTTCACGGTAACGGTTTTTAAAAGAAAATTTTTTTTATTTTTTTTAAATCTTTCCCCCTTGGTGGAATATTTGGCTAATGGTATGTTGATCGAATTTTTAAGTTTTTATGGATCAAAGCTTCAACTAACTGAGGATTTCTTGAAGATGAAAAGAGATATTGAAAAAAATTGCCTCACGTTATGAAGTCACCTCCAAAACTTATAGAATATTTTTGACCTCGAATTCGGGTTCAACACATAACAAGTATTGCTTTGTTTTGAAAACAAAAGCCTTGTTGGCCAGTGTAATTTATTTATGTATTACAAAAAGAAGTCAAGAAATATGGGGAATACAAAAGTTTTCATATGGCCATGGGGACTTATCAATTTATTGTAGTTGTATTTTCTTTTTTAATGAATAATCACACAAATGTGACAACGTTCAGCTTTTATCTATAGTTCGGTCATTAAACTGTTCGAAATAGGGGAATGCACGGCAATACTTAGATATCTTGTAAAAATTGACAGCTATTGCAATTTTAATTATAATCCAATATCTTTATCCGTATTTGTAATAATAAACTATAAAAAATTCCCAAATAGTTAAAATAAAATTAAAGTTGCTATTAGAAACTCCTATGACCTTCACCAAACACTCCAATACAATTGTTTTCAAATGTGTAATAAAATAAAGTGAGCGACACAGTGCGACACAGTCGCACGCATCTACTTGATCTTGTGAATGAACTTCCTTAGTGTTTAAAATTGCAAATTATTTCATGTTGTGGTTCCAAAATGGTTTCAAATTAAAATAATTGTGTGAATTGAAAAATGCAGGTTTATGGTGGATTAACATGTCTCTGCACCTGCAGAACTGCAGAAACAAAAAGGAGAGAGAAGAAACGCAATGGAAAACTTTGCTTGTTTGACAAAGAGGGAAGACGAAAGTGCAGAGAACTTCATACATAAATTATGGGCAAAAGATTATAGGTAAAGATTATAAATTATAGGTAAAGATGAACATGTTCATTTTTACTATAGCAACTTCTTCTGCATCCATAATTTACTAATGCCTATTTAGTGTAGCACCAAGACATTTTAAATAATTTTTGGGATATAAAGTTTGAAACTTGAATACTTTCGTTAAATAAATACGTAAAAGATAAATACGTAAAAGATACATACATACCTATGTATGAACTACAATAATATATTTTCAATAAAATTTAATTGACAATGTGTAATATAACCACTTACTGAAAACAAAATGCGAAATAATTTTTCTTACAGCATTGTGGTGCGTACCAGTTTGACAGCAACTTGTTATAAGAAATCAAATCAGATGGTATCTTTGTACTCTTTTTGTCTTAAGGGCTTAATATATACATCTGTCTCTTTTTAGTTTTCTGCAGTTCTGCAGGTGCAGAGACATGTAAATCTACTATTAGGTACATAGATTGAAAACTTTTTTACATGTGCAAAGTTCTATTATGTCTTACGAAAGCAATTGGGCGCGTTCAACGACGACTTTCGACAGATAGAACTGTCAAAAATCTGCCTTCTGATTGGCCAGCTGTCATAAAAATTCAATCGACGTCGATTGGCATTTAATTACGTTTGTTACGTTTTTCCCCTTATTTTCAGATAAAATTTTTTATTTGAAAATTCAGATGACAGCTAAATTAACTAAAAAAAAAGATGCACGTTGAAACTGTTCTTTCTTTTTATTCAATCCAGTTATTTTGGTGCATCTTGTCTACCAGCGTTTCGTTTTTTCTGTATTAAAACGTCTAAATTAAAACAAATTAAAGATATGAAAATGTTTAAAATAAACATATAATAAATTAATATCGGTACATGTTTTTAGTTTACGAAGGATTTTTTTAATTTTTTATGTAGACCCATATTTTCAGAAACAATATAGGGAATTCTCATCGGAATACCAGGGTACAACTTTTTGTAGAAATTTGAAGTTTGTTCTACTATGTTTTCAAGACCAAGCATTGCAGGACCATCAAGCATACTTTTTCTTCTAAATAAATTATTGTACGTAAAAAATACAGCTTCTACTGTACTTGTCCAATTAAAAAAAAAACGTTTTCTAGTCAACTCACAAATATATAAATTTTCAAATTCGGCACGAGTACGATAACTTTGGCGCCAAGAATTGATAACTGTTTTTTATAGAACAGATCAATACAAGCATTTTTTACTATGGGTGGGGGGTCTATCTCCCTCCGTTTGGGCGGGAGGGGCAATTTTATAAAAACAGTGCTAAAAATTTAAAACAAATATTAAAAAATAACGGTAATACTAAGTTTTATATCTTTTTTTAAAGCCAATACTTATTTCTATTAGATGATTTTTAAATAAAGTGAAACCTATGCATAGTCTTTGAAAAAACGGACTTTAAACTCAAAAATTGCGAAAAAAAAGGTAAAAAAAAACTTTGAAGTGTGATTTTTCAAAACTGTAAAACAAAATACTACTTTTTTTTTATAAAATTCGTTGCTCATATTAATTTTAAATCATAAACTGAAAACAAAATGATTTTATGTTTTCTTGTTTTTGAGAAAATGGAAAATTACTAAAGCGTATAAACAGTGAGGTATGTAAGGGGGGGGGCATGCTGCCCCCCTGCAACCCCCCTGCTTGGACACACTATAGGATTTGGGGTGGGTGCGAGGTGGCGTGGGTGCGAGGTTGGGTGTATGCAAAGTTTCTGTTGCATTTAAAGATGCCCAAGCATCATTACAAAAACGAACCTACGTACAACATTCACCGTATACCAAAAAAAAAAAAGAAAACTCTTATAAGAAAGTAGTTTTAGTAGTTTTCCATTTTCTCAAAAACCAGAAAATATAAAATCATTTTGTTTTCAGTTTATGATTTAAAATTAATATGAGCAACGAATTTTGTAAAAAAAAAAGTAGTATTTTGTTTTACAGTTTTGAAAAATCACACTTCAAAGTTTTTTTTTACCTTTTTTTTCGCAATTTTTGAGTTTAAAGTCCGTTTTTTCAAAGACTATGCATAGGTTTCACTTTATTTAAAAATCATCTAATAGAAATAAGTATTGGCTTTAAAAAAAGATATAAAACTTAGTATTACCGTTATTTTTTAATATTTGTTTTTAATTTTTAGCACTGTTTTTATAAAATTGCCCCTCCCGCCCAAACGGAGGGAGATAGACCCCCCTCACCCATAGTAAAAAATGCTTGTATTGAACTGTTCTACAAAAAACCATTATCAATTCTTGGCGCCAAAGTTATCGTACTCTCCCCTCAAATTCCACAACACTAAAGTTCTTTTTATATTTGATCCAAGTACAATCAGAAAGTAAACACAAGAATTTGAAAGAAAGAAAAACTTGACTTTTCAGAACTGAATTTTCAGATCTGTCAAAAATTTTGCTGATGAACGTGCCCATTCTCTGGTGCCGAAACAAGAGTGCCAAGTAGAAAAGGGTGAAGACAAAAATATTAGTTTTCCGCAAAATGATATTAAAGTTTCAGTAGGAAAGGTATGTTTTTGATACCAAATAAAACGTAACGTCAACAACTTATTAGCAACACAACATTTTTAAAAATACCACTCAATGACCAAAAACTAAAAATATTTTTTATTTTAAATTTTGGTATCAAAAAGTACGTTTTAAAAACATTTTTAAATTTCGCTTTAATCAGTATACTCAATAAAAAAATGTACCAACAGGTAACACGTTAATCATAAAGGTTAAGCTAATGTTAGAGTTAAATTATTGTCTGACCCATCTATATTACTATCGTAATTATTAATTTATTTATTATTTATTTTTTTTCTTTACGAATGTTATAACTTGCCTTTGCACGATGTTAATGTAAGTACCTGCAATCGCAAGTATAAATCATATTTTTATTGCGACAGCCAAAGTCCAAAAATGAAATGAATGCATTTATTACTTCACGTTTCAGACAAATTTCTTGCTGATAAGATAAACCGTACCAATACAATTAGATTAGATAGGTATATCATTATTGATTGTTTAGTAACAGTGTTTTGCAAATAAAATTTATTTTAACTGGTTCTTTTTTTGCTGTAAAACAAACTCTTAACATAATGTCTATGAGTCTTGACTCATGGTCATGACATGACTATAATTTCCATTTCCCAAGTATTGTTTATTTAAACGGAAAGTTACTTTATACAAAAAATGACTAAGAAATTTAATTACAATTAATCAAAATTGTTAAAATTTCAAATTTTATTTTATTTTATTTAAATCGATTAAGTCGTTTTCGAACAAAATGTTTGGTATCAGTTGGATACTAGACTATTTCTAAATTAAATTTCACGAAAATTGGTTACTCAATTCTTTAACAAAAAACGATTGGGATAAGTAGAGTTCTTTTAGACCTTAGTTATGAAAAAAAAAAATTTCCCAACATTATTTGTATTTGTCGTAAATTTGACATGCAACTAAAAAAAGTGTCGTGCGATTTTTTAACTTGTCAGTCGAGCACTACTAGAAAATATTTAAAAAAAATTAGCGCAACGAATTTTGTTGTTGCACTTGTACGACAAATGTACGACAAAAATTAAACGACACTTATTTGAGTTATCCATATTAATTTTCCTTTGAATTTGATCCTTTTACTGGAATGGTCTTGACTTGGCAGCCCAAAGTATTGAAAGAATAAATCGCGCGATAATTTTTTAAGTTGCATGACGTAATTATGAAGAAAAATTGACAATTGTTTCCGCTATCCTTTTTAATTTTCAATTGGATTTGATTTAAGCCCAACTAGGGGTTATTTAACAAAATTCAGTTTGTACACTCGTACGTAAAAAATAAATAAAATGCACGAAAGGGTCGCACAAACTTGTTCTTGTAGGAAACAAAACTATTTAAGCGACCTTTACACGGTCAGTCAGAGGACGTCAGCCATCTACACATATAATCAGTCATCAGGCAAAATCAAAATTGTTTTGATTTTCAAACAAATGCATGCATACAGGCTTATTTTTACAAACACTATATTACAGATTGATGTCAAATGATTGATCGTGTAAAGGTAGCTTTAGGGCTTGTTTCACAATATCTTGCAGACTTGTTGTTGGCAACTTTGTCAAAAATCGAAAAAACTGCGAATTTTGGATTTTGGTGATTATAACCTTAAAGAACTAAGTTTTTGACAGTTGAAGTGAACAAAAAATGGGTTTTATGAGGAAATATTTGAAAATATCGTGGGTGCTAAAGAGCATCAAATGCTTATAATATGATTGTAATTGTTAGTTTTCTAATACACTTAATAGGTTGTAAAACATGTTACCAACAACCAAACATATGTGTCTATCCGTTATCAGACGTTGCGCCAGGTCATGCGATAACCAATCCAATTTCTAAAGATATATACACACTTGCATATTAGTTTGTTGTAACAAACAGACTTAAAATCATAAAAGTATGTTGCCGTTAAAGTAGTTATAAAAAGGGAGAAAAACCATTTATTAAAACTTTTTAGAGAGGAATTTTTGGGTGTTGTTTTGAGGTGTAATGTTTATTATTAATTGATTTTTTTTTATTAGTTTCTCCTGTGATGTTTTTTTTCATATTTAATATAGTTTATCAGTTATTAGGCTTACTGGAGATACCCTTAAAAAACGCACCTCTTGGTGGTGTGGAAAAAAATAGATTATATTTATTTAGGTCGAAATGGTTTGGCAATAAAAATTGATTATAGTTTATATTTTTCTGTTAAACAAAAACGGACGTTTTTCTGTTTTAAAAATCTTAATCAAACAGTTGGTAACCCTATCGATATTTTTGAGACAATTGCGGCAAGACAGACACATAGACAGAATTTCCACACCCACTTTTTTCGACTTTGCTATCATCGTAACGTAATCATGTTTGATTGTTATCTCAAATTTGCACTGCACGAATTCATAACTTGCCTTATAGAAACTATAATCGCAAGTAAAAACAAGTACAGACATTTTGTCCAGCACCGTTCATTTTCTTCGAACGTAAAATTCTTCCCTTATGTAAATTTCATTAATTTTTATTTCCTGATGAGCTCTATTTAAACGAACAAAAAAAAACTAAAGAATTATTTATTTCTGAATTCACATCGTCTGTTAGAGTAAGTATGAATTTTTGTTTCTTGTTCTCAACCTATTTCGCGCATTTATAAATATTAATTGTAGAAAAGTTGAGATTAATGAAAAAAAAAAAACAAACAGAAGGTATTAGCAATAATGCTAATGATATTGTTTTTTTTTTTAGTCAATTGCTAAATGTGTTGCTTACTTTGCCCTTGAATACGTTACGCTTAATTCTCAAATTGCCGACGGCTTCAAATTAATGCGAACGGTGTCAAAGGTTTTCGAACCAAGTTATGACTTTTAATTTAGGAATTTTTATAGTACAAACACAATGAGCAATCAAAGTGCGGATTTTTTTTTTAGAAAAGAAGAGACTTGACTAGAAATATTTAATAACGAAAGAAATTATTTGTTTTTGACAATTATGGTTCATCTATATATCAGTAAAATGTTAATGTAGTCTTTCATTAACGCTTTTCATCTTTGAATTTGAAATAAAACAAAGGGGAATATCTCGAGGAGAATTTTCAATATAGCGTGAGCTGTTTGGCACATAGTAACGCCCCATGAATGAAAGAATACAAGATTACTACACTTTGGCATTTACACTTTGTTTTTGTTTCACTTGTGATGTAAACACCTTGCACTCTTTTTAACTTTGGTTGGGGAAAGTAAATTCATAACAAGATTCCACCATTTAATTGTTTTTCTGTTTGTGCTTACGTCACAAGTGAAAAAACACAACAAAAAAAAGCTGAAAAAAAACCAAGTGTCGTAATCTTGTATTCTTTCATATATGGTGCCGCCCCATAGCTATCCTATAAATGAAAGTGCCGTTAACCTGTACCAATGTACCACGTGAGATGGGGCAGTTTGACACAAAAACATTTTCTAAAAAAGAACGTAATAGTAAATTCATCCTTAATAAGTTAATCATAAAGACTGTGAATACATAAAATATTTTACTTTGTTACTAAACTGTCAACATGACTTTTTTGGACCGCAAACAAAATCGTATCAAGGTGCACTAAATCCCCCTATCGTTCTGAAATAATATTCAACAAAAACAGATTCGAAATTAAATAAACCTAAAAGAAAAACAAACAAACTAAAAAGCAGTTAATTTTTATAAAAGCCAAAACCCATACCAAATTTAAAGCAAATCGGTTCAGCCGTTTAGGCTGTAGTTGCTGATACACATACAACCAGAGTGACAGACAGACCGGTTAGTGGTTGTATCTTTATAAGTTCTTTTATAGAATTTTTTTTCGTTTGATAAGCCATTAAGTTATTTAAAACAACGCGTTATGTAAAATGGCGGATAATTTTAACTTTCGATAACTTTTTAACAAACATAACTGTACGATGATAGAGAAGACGAAAAAAAGGGTTCGGCAATTCAGTCTGTCTGTCTGTCTCGGCACCTACAGCCTAAGCGGGTGATTTACTTTAAATTTGGTAGCTCAGCTTTTTAGGGTAATTTTTTTTGTAGGTCACTCTAAGTCTAAAAATAACTTACGTACCTCCATATAACCAAACCAGTATTGAAAACCTTATTTTTCTCGAAAACGACACTAACGGTTTAAACAAAATTTCACATGTGTAATAAGGTGTAGAAGATCTATCAGACAGTAAAAACTAAACTTTCAATAAAATTAGTTTAACAGTGCTAGCCATGTAACTGTATTTTTAAATTTTGACTATCTCGATAACGGCTTAAGCGATTTGAACAAAATTCAACACTGAAATTGAAAGGCTAACGAACCATATATCCAATCAATAAATTGGATGGGTATTCTGTTGCATTATGAAACCTTCATTTTGTTTCTGCCTTCGAGGACCTGTGACGTTGTGACGAGTGCTTTTTCAGTAATTTAATTTAATACAAAAAAAAACGTATCAAGAAATAGCACTCAGGCAACACTTGTGTGATGTTTCAATCTCTCATTATTTATCGTTTAATTAGACTTTATACATAGGTTTCATTAAATCCATTAATGCCAAAAATGCGTTTTCCATAATTAAATTTGATTGCGTTAGTATAGTATGTAGTATGCTCACAACATAATATTACATATTATAAAAATATTTAAAAAAAATATCGTCTAATAAAATAAATGTAATTCAATAATAATCAAGTAATTAATAGGTGATATTTTCACATGGGAGAAGATGATATTATAAAAAAAAAATTATTATATGATATCCATATGACTAAGCTTAATGGATGTTTCTTTTATTAATTGTCACTGCGCATTTTTTGTATTCATTTAAATCGAACAACAAAGACAGTTAAATGACAAACAGGTCAATCTTGTTTACTTCAATTTAACCAAAAATTACAATGAAAAAACCTTAGTTTAATAATGAATTCATTCCCGATAAGGTGCAGCCTTTCAAATAAAGCAATACATATTATTTTTTGCAAACCACAAATATTTAAGTTTATTTATCAATTTCAATAATTTATTTCTTGTCAGCATTAAATTTAAATTTTGTGAATTATTTTTTTTTGTACCTACATCGATTTAAGTTTATATTTGCGTTTAGCGAAGTGTATTTGCATTGAATATTTTTAAAACCATGTATACTATAGTAGTGTATAGTGTATACGTAACTACATAATGTAGTTACTTACATAAAAAAAAAGTAATATACAAAAGAAATCAATTATTTTCAGTTATACATTTGATGAAGGAATTATTACAAAAATAAATACCGGAATTTCTCCGCCTAGTGGTCCTCTTGAAACTGGTTAGGTACCAATCCTACCGGTTTTTAAATTTTAATCAGAGAAGTCTAGTAGTCTCATTCACAATAAAAAAAACACATAAAAACAGAATCAATAAAGTTTTGGGGTATTCCTTTTTTGTCAATGACTAAGTTCGTGACTAGGTAACCTATGACTGGTTAGGTTAAGGTGGCTGTCAGGAAAACAACTCCAATTTAGAATAATAATATAGGACTAGGACGCGTTGTAAGCCCACATGAAAAAAGCGAAGCTGTAGGTATGTACTTCATTATATTTAAACAAGCTGGACCTTCTAATAAAGCCATGCATACAGTTAATCTCTTTGTTCGACAGATTACTGTGCATTTCTAAGAAGAAGAAAAGGTGGGGTATGAGGTATGACGTATGATCTACTCCTCCTCCTAAGGGTTGGCTAAGAAATCTTGAGTGACAAAATCACAAACGGGTGAAAATAATCTCTCACCTCTTAAACGAGTTTCTAATAAATTTCCTGCGAAATATTGAACAAGAACTTATTATGAATTACCTAAAAATTATAAAGTGGTAAATCTGAAATGAAATAGACTATGAGCCCACAGCAATTTTTGGGTGTTATTCGATAACTACTTGGAATTTCCAAAAGTCAGCATCTTGCAATTCAAACTGGGGGTATTCGAAGATATTTTTTCATAGATAAAATAATTTTGTTAATTTTAAAATTAAGTACTATGTGCCCTGATCGGAAGTATGGTGTTGCAATTCGTTTTTCAGTGGGTTTTCTGCTTGGAAGACGCATTCAAAAAATTGCAGAAAGCACATCGAAAAACATCTATCATATTTAAAGGCGGCACGAGTACGATAACTTTGGCGCCAAGAATTGATAATTGTTTTTTGTAAAACAGATCAATACAAGCATTTTTTACTATGGGTGGGGGGGTCTATCTCACTCCGTTTGGGCGGGAGGGGCAGTTTTATAAAAACAGTGCTAAAAATTTAAAACAAATATTAAAAAATAACGGTAATACTTACAACTAAGTTTTATATCTTTTTTTAAAGCGATTTTTCAAAACTGTAAAATAAAATAGTTTTTTTTTTTTTATAAAATTCGTTGCTCATATTAATTTTAAATCATAAACTGAAAACATAAACTGAAAACTGAAAATTTTATGTTTTCTGGTTTTTGAGAAAATGGAAAATTACTAAAACAACTTTTTTATTGGGTACTTGTTTTATAAACAGTGAGGTATGTAAGGGGGGGCATGCTGTCCCCCTGCAACCCCCCTGCTTGGACACACTATAGGATTTGGGGTGGGTGCGAGGTTGGGTGTATGCAAAGTCTCTGTTGCATTTAAAGATGCCCAAGCATCATTACAAAAACGAACCTACGTACAACATTAACCGTATACAAAAAAAAAAAAAGAAAACTCTTATAAGAAAGTAGTTTTAGTAGTTTTCCATTTTCTCAAAAACCAGAAAACATAAAATCATTTTGTTTTAAGTTTATGATTTAAAATTAATATGAACAACGAGTTTTATAAAAAAAAAGTACTATTTTATTTTACAGTTTTGAAAAATCACACTTCAAAGATTTTTTTTTACCTTTTTTTTTTGCAATTTTTGAGTTTAAAGTCCGTTTTTCTCAAAGACTATGCATAGGTTTCACTTGATTTAAAAAAACATCTAATAGAAAAAAGTATTGGCTTAAAAAAAAGATATAAAACTTAGTTGTAAGTATAACCGTTATTTTTTAATATTTGTTTTAAGTTTTTAGCACTGATTTATAAAATTGCCCCTCCCGCCCAAACGGAGTGAGATAGACCCCCCACCCATAGTAAAATATGCTTGTATTGAACTGTTCTACAAAAAACCGTTATCAATTCTTGGCGCCAAAGTTATCGTACTCTCCCCTTAAAGTCTTGTCAATATTATTTTGTCTCTTGAAAGAAATGCATTGTTGCAAAAAATGCATCCTAAAAATAGCCCCCACTTTGGACTGCAAGACGCTCATTTTTAAAAATGGCAACTATAGGGCATATTAACAATACCAACTATATTGCGTTACCAAGCACACCCAAAAATTGCTGTGGGCCGTCGGTGTAAAATGTTTGCAAAAAAAAAAAAAAAACTAAGAAATTAGAACTTTCTAAACGAAAAATTGAAAATGTTATTTGCGAAATGATTTTAATCAAAAGACATGACAAAAATATGCGAAATAGTCCCGAATTAATTAAAAGGGTATACGACTGGGTCGCACAAACTTGCTCTTGCGGCAAGAAATATTTTTGTTTTTAATGTTATGGTTGTCAAATGCCTTAAGATTTTATGGAACAAATAAATTGGAAAACAATTAAAAACATAATACTTTCGTCCGTTTTAAAGCGATAAATTGTGTTAAATGCCACATTAAAAGAAAAGGAAAAAAATAATCGTAGCGGGGTGACAGTAAATCTTTTTTGTTTTTAAAATTTTATAATTTCGTTTATTTTTAATTTTTTTATTAATTTTACCTATTGTAAGATCTGTTGATTATTATAAATCGTAGATTGAATAAATAAAACTAAAAAAATTATTATTATTGGTCAATAGTAATACTGAGGAATTTGAAGATTTTAACTACTTCAACTTGAAAACACTTGAAGTTCCAATTGGCATTTTCATCAAAGTTTGACTTAAGTGCAATCACAGTAAATTATGTTGTAACGTGGGCAATCAAAAGAGTGAAAATCGATACAAACGAGTGGCGGTTAAGCGGAACTCAAACTGAAAAACATTAATTTGATTTTTTCACCAACTATTTTCACCAACTATTAGCCTTAGCAAACCATATTCTTAACAAATGAATAGCATTTTTTTTGTTCAGCTATAAGATTCAAAGAGCTTGTTGAACCATATGCAATTCAAAGATCATTTGCAAATGCAGTAACTCTATATTTCTATACGTCTTTTTAACACGCTTGTGGCAATTGTATTAAAGTTCGAATTCTGTACAAATTGTTATCTACATTTTGGTGTTGAAATAGTAGGTTCATATGTACCTACTCGTTCTGTATTTTTTTTTGCACTTGAACTTAAAAATTAAATTAAATTTTTTACTTATCTTAGCTTTTGTTAGACCAAATAATTTATAAATTTACTGGAACAAAGGTCAATCTTGTTGATACCTAAAAGTGCCATAAATTGGTTAAACTTATTATAGCAATTAACTCATTACTGTCACGATACCAAGTTCAGATTTTTTTTTTACATAAGTTATAATTATATTTTATTGACTGTTTCATATCAAGTGTTGTAGTTGCTTGCATATAAATTTGTTTAATTATAATTTGTTAAAAAATAAACAAAATTCTTCAAGTAAGTTATAGATTTCTGATAACCTCATGATTAAGCTATTCAATTCTATCTCAAAATTAAATAATTTTGTTTACTCAAATAGGGATTTATTAGATAATAATAAATAGACATTTCTCAAAATATCTGAAGTAACCTGTTGAGGTGTTGTTTATTTATATTTTTTCTGTATCGATTTTTGATTTCTGAATTTTTTTTTTTTTTTTTTTTATTTTGTGGTTCCTACTTTTTCAACATTTTGGGCCCTTATTAGGAAAAGCTAATCAAACGTTAGACTCAAAGCGAACGTTTGGAAAATCCAACATGTAGTAATATAGGAAATTTAATTAATAGAGTATTTGACCAAGTTGGATTTGTAACTTTATTTTTTGAAGAATCCAATTCCTCTTCGGTTGTTAAAGTCACTTCTTATAAGCAATGAAACAAAATTACTTCATTTACTTTTGCCGACGTTTTGACAGGGATTGCTGTCTTCCTCAGCAGGGGATCTTTATTACGAAAAAAAATATTTATTAACAATTAGTAAATACATAAACATATATGAAAAGCAAAATGTTATTTACTTGACTTACTTTAAGTTAATAAAAAATAATTAAAAAAGAAATTTAAACTTGTTGAATTTGAAAAAAAAATTTTTTTAAGCAAAATGAAAAATAAAAATTAAAAACAAACTACTGAATTTTTAGCACTTCTTCCAATGAAGATCAGTCAACTAATGTCTACTGGTGACTTATTTGATTTTAACGGCAAAATTCAAAATTTAAAATTGACATGCAGACACAAGAGAACAATAATCGGTAGATATGTTTTTAAGATGTGAAGTGTGAAGATGTGAAGAACACAACCAAGTATTCCTCTTATTTCTTCTTCACTGGTGTAGTATTAGTTCGCTTTCTTTGACACAATTAAAGCAACAACTACAAGCTAAATTACTTTTCCTTGTACATTCTAACTGGAAATGAAACCTTCATTACTTTTTCTCAGTGCTACCTTTTTCAAATATAAAATGGTTATGGAATTAAGAGCGAAATAAGATGCTTTCCGCTCTTTCGAATTCGTAGAATTTTCGGGTTTTTCCTATTTCCGATGGCAACTTTGGAACGTAATTTATTACTTTTTTGCTATACAGTGTTGATTTTTTTTTGGTGTTGGTACTTTGGTTATCGAATCCGTATAAAATAAAGGGCCTGGGTCACACAAAATCGCTCTTGTGACAGATAACCTTCGTGTTAACGACTGAGAAATTCGTTAACTTTTCACAAAGCACTCACATAAAATTTTATTAAAATTGATCGGATTTTTTTTTTAAATGGAATTAAAAAAATTTAATTTTTTAAAAATACTTTTTTCCAAAATGTTTTAATGCAGTATTTATTAATGTTAGTTGACCTATTAGAATATCAAATTTCGTCAAAATCGGATAAGCCGTTTAAGAGATAATCGGTATCAAAAAGTACTCCAGAAATAAATCGGCCCAACCGTTTAATCTGTATGTGTCGATAGAGACAGACAGAATTGTCGGACCTACTATTTTCGTCTTCTCTTTCATCGTAATGTCAGGTTTGATTGTTATCTCAAAAAAAATTTTTTTTTACGATTGCAAAACTTGCCTTACAAATAATTGTGACAGATCATACTATATTTAAACTTTTTATGTCCAAAGAATTCCACAAAATCCCGGCGGCCAAAACCACGACTGAAGCAATACCGACTGACTAAATACTTTTTTTTTTGGTAAAGGCAATTTAAAACTGAATTTTTTAATATAAATTAATTGCAAAAATATTTCATAACTTCATGTAGGTATCGTTTTTACCGGTTATTTTACATGTATTTAACTTGTTATCTGAGGTAGCATTTATTGTATTAAATATTTTTTCTTCAAAATCCTTCCTGTAGTGAGTCCAGCTCACGCAACTTCATTGCTCTGCTTAGGGTATTACCAGTCGTCTGGCAGGCGCCTGAGTCCTGTGTTTCCATATTGCACAGCACCTGGGTGGCCAGCTTCGCGGGTTCAAGGGTTTTTAACTCTCTTTCTGTGGTCCGCTTAGGGTATGCCCAGTCGTCTAGTACAATGTTACCATATTCCACAGCACCTGGGTAGCCAGCTTCGTGGGTTCAAAGGATTTTAACTCTCTTTCTGTAGTCAGTTCCGCTCACGCAACTTCGTTGCTCCGCTTCAGTCGTCTGGCGGGCGCCTGAGTTCAAAGTTTACAAATTCAACAGTACCTGGGTGGCCTGTTTCGCTTCTTATTTTTTTCATTTTCAATTAATATTTCAAATTATTAGTGTAAAAGCAAAAAAGAAAAGGTACTAAAACGTGCTAAAAGTGCACGTACCATTCGGATTTTGTCCGTCGGAATTTTTCAATCTGTCCAGTCGGGATTTTGGAAATCGGGATTTTGTCCCAATCCCGTTCAAATATATGTTTTCAATGGTAAAGAAACGATTTAGATGGTTTCTGATGATGACTCACCACTATAGACGCCATTTTTCAAAATGGCCGGCACAAATTTAAGTTTGGATATATTTCTGCTCCTATGACCGTCATATTCGTCATTTAAGTGTCTAAGTATATATATTTTGAAGGGCAAGGATTTGATTTAGATGGTTTTTGAAGATGCCTGACTGCATTAGACGCCATTTTCCAAAATGGCCGCCACCAATTTTAGGTATTTCTGCTCTTGTAACCGTCGTAATCTACTTTTAGGTGTCTAAATATGTGTTTTCAAGGTCAGTGAATCGAATCCAAATGCATATTAAAATCCAATTAATGTTCTGGAACATCGTTTTATGGACCAATGAAAGTTTTTTCGAGTTTCACGAATCAGTTTCAACTTTCAGCGGTCCACAAAACGTTGTTTAGTTGGATTTTAATATGCATTTTGGAGAGTTGCATTTTTTCATGAATTCCAGCAGTTTAAGACTTTAAGGGGTCAGAGTTTTTAGCGCAGGTCATTCACATGTCGTGGCTGTTTTTTTTTTTTGTTTTTTTGAATAATATTTTAACTTTGTGTCTGTAAGGCACATTGCCTTTTAGTAGAGAGATAGAAAAGAATTGTTTTCTAACCTGCAAATGTTGAATTTGAGACAAAAATAGTGATGTTATAATTAGTGTCGTATTTGGTAGTGTATATGGTCTGCTTTCATAAATTCAGTTCTGTGCTCAATCGTTCTGCAGAAATCCCGAAATTACACTATGCAACAATAGCTGTTCTCTCTTTAAAATTAAATTTGTACGTAAATGGAATCATCCTCAAAAATCAGAATAAATTATATAATCTTACCAAGTTAGCACAAAAAAGATTTGCCAAAATTATTTTGTCACTAAAAAAAAAAAGCACTTTCAATCAAACAAAAGCCCTGCACAAAATTTACCAAATGATTGAGATTTGAATACCTTATATACTGATTAACTATAACATATTCTTAGAATAACTGTAAGTTTCTATTATCTTTAAACCTTACCGTTATTAAATATTGTCGTTGAAAGAAACATAACATTTTTGTCAAATTAATTAATCCGACCATTGTAAATGGAAAACAAAAGTTGAAGCCAGATTTTTTCTTTGCTTCCGGAACAACAGTAGTTGTGTTCGTTGAGCCCTGGGGTCGGTCGCCCCAAAGCATTTTTTGAAAAACCTCAACTCGCCCTGGGTAAAAAAATCTCTGTTTTTGAGACCTGTAGATCTAGGTAAATGTGTGTTGTCAAACATATGTTTACAATTGAATATTTTATTTTGCTTTTGCAATGCAATGAAAAGAAATTATAGATTTATTTTAATGAAAATAAATAGAAAACATACAAATAAAACAAAATGTAATTGTTTTATGTTTTGGAATGTACCAAAAGCAACAAATTTCAAGTTTTAATTTCGGAAACAAATGTTTTTTGTTTTTCTTTTTGTCAACAACACTAAACCTACCCTTGTGCGTTTTTTGAGAACCAAAAAACCCAGGTTTTTTTGACAGCTGTTGGGGCTGTCAAGAAAACCTGGGTCGACCCCTGGTAAAATTCAAAGAACACAACTAGTGAAACAAAAGGAAACCTCATTTCGTTATTTAAAAAAATAAAAAAAATGCATGTTTTCCGATTACTTTACACAACTGATCATTAGCAGTAATTAAATTGCAGCAAATAAATTGTAAGATAATTCAATTTTTGGTGCTAGAGTTTGTGACGTGCGTGCAAATGATAAACAAATATTTTGTTTTTGAATCAACAAATTAGAGTCTACCGTGGTTAAATAATAATAATTAGTATTGCAGTATTGCACTTCCTAATCTCCTTCTTTTTATTAACATTATTGTGTAAAATAATTTTTTAAGCTTAGGCAAATCTATATTGAAACTGAGTCATTAATTAAAAGATAATACATAGTAGATAAAAGACAGTTTTAATTATTAAGAACGAGCCTGATTTTGGCTTGTCGTGTCAAAAACTATATCGATATAGATTTTAAACGTACAATAGTATCCCCTTAAAGGTATGTAAATTTAAATAATTAAGTTTTGAAGTTGGAAAATCCAGGCTTGTATATTTTTGTTTATAAAAAATTTAATTTATAGCTTTATAAGCAGAAGACAAATTGGTTCCTATTGGTTCGGTACAAATATAAAAATATAAATAAATATAAAAATATATTCTATATCTACATTACATCAGTATATGCATCTTGATCAAAATTATGATCGATCATTTTTTTCTTTTCTACTTCTAACTAATTTCGATCTTTTTAAGTGAGTAGTTCTTATAAGGTGATAGTATAGCTAATTATGGCCCTTAGTGTCGTTTTTCTATCGATAAACGACTTTTGTCGATGGTCGAACATCGAAGATTTGATTTGGTATTGCGAATCTCAATTTTGAACGAAAAAATTTCATATAAATAGATTATTCGATCTTTGTCGTTCATATTTTTTTGATCAACTGCGTACAACGAGTTTTATTTTCTCAACAAAATTATGTGCATTTCTTTTTAATTGGTTTATTGTTTCTAAAATTACAATATTATTTTAATCACAGGGCAATAGTTGAGAGCAATTTAATAATAAAAGCAAAATAAAATACAAAGCATGGGTTCGGTTAACTATTATTAAAAAATATCAACACAATTTTTCTTTTCTTTTATTTTATTACTTTTACATTGATATCCAACAAACAAATGATGTAAATTAATCACAAATAACATAAACAAAATTTTTCTTGAAGAAAATATGAATTTAATGTTTTATTTTTGTAAGAAAAAAATATTTATTGGACTAACTAATGAAAATTTGCTTGCTAACTGTCAAATGCCAAAATGGACTGACTGAAACATATGATAGTGATAAAATTTGTTTGTAAGAAATATCCCGAAAAATTTCCTATGATGAAATATTACATAAGAACCAAAGAAAATCTTCGAGTCATTTTACAGGCACACAGGCAACAAGGTGTCTTCTAGCTGTTAGTTTGTATTAGTGTGCGTGCTCTTTGTGCTTTAAATGAATCCGTTATACATTGTATCACAACAAAATGTGAAATTAGAAATACTTTTTGACTCAATCTAGAACTAACAAATAATTTTTCCCTACATGTACTATCACTGACACTACCCAAATGCCAAAGTATAAGGTTTATTCACAATAAGCGTATTCCTCATTCACAGTAAAAGATATCTCTGTCGATCAAATTACATAATACCAAAACGAACATTTATCGATGCTTTCGACTTTTATCGCATCGAAAGTCAAACGACACTCGCAATAAGGGCCTATGTGTCATGTTCAAGATACATTATTTATGAATTATGACAAGGTGGCTATGGGTTGGGATTCGAACACCGAAATCCCGAAAACCCAAAAGCCCGAAAAACTGTTCCCGAAATTATAAAAATTATATAGGTAGAAATCGAGGTCCTTTATCACTTAAGTGCGCCACCTGCTTCTCTGTCCTCCTATACTGCGCCGCTCCACGGTGTTGGATTCAAAGACAATCCGGGCCGGTGTCTATTCGCTCTATGTGACCGAGCAACCTTAGTCTTTGGCCTTTCACTTTTGTGACATGTAGGGCCCGTATAGTTCGTTGTTTTATCTTCTTTTCAATTCTTCATTTACGCAGATAGGAGCATAGATCACACGGAGAATTTTTCTTTCAAAGCAGCCTAGAGCATTTTCATCCACCTTAAGTAATGATTCTGCACCATAAATAAGGATCGGGATGATAAGTGTCATTGCTCTTCAGTTGCCTTCTTAGCCCAAAGAAACAGCGATTGGCAAGAGTAATTCTTCGTAGAAACATAGCACTGTTGTAATTCACTGAGGTCATAGCGCAACCTAGATACACAAAGTCTTTTACGACCTTAAGAGTTATAGCTGTTTGGGTGTCCTTTCTTGTTGACAACATATTTTTCGTCTTATCTTGATTCACCGTTAAAACCATCTTCTTGGCTTCCTTCTCAATACTCACGAAAGCACCACTGACATCACGCTTTGTTCTTCCCATTATGTCAATATCGTCAGCGTACGCGAGTAATATTGTACGGACTTTTTAAAGAATGTGCCTCTAGTGTTGACGTGAGAATTTCGCACTATTCTTTGAAGGATGATGTTAAAAAAGTCACATAACAGTGCATCGCCGTGTATAAATCCATTCTTGACATCAAAGTATCGGTAAGGTCTTTACCGACTTTAATGGAGCAGCGTGAGATCCCTATCGTCATCCTGCACAAACGGACGAGTGTGCCAAAACTAGACTTTGCTCTCTATAGTTCGTATCTATAGATGCTATCATACGCGGCCTTGAAATCAATGAAGAGATGGTTGGTATCGATTTGAAATTGCTGTGTTTTTTCCAAGATCTGCCGTAGTGCGAATATTTGGCCGATGGTAGACTTTCGTGGCCTAAGGCCGCACTGATATGGACCTATCACGTTGTTGACGAATGGCTTCAAGCGTTCACATTTTACGGCAGAGAAGATCATGTATGCGATGTTAAGGAGACTAATGCCTCTGTAGTTGGTGCAATCCAAGGGATCGCCTTTCTTCAGGATCGGGCAAACAATGCTGAGGTTCCATTCATCGGGCATGCTTTCCTCCGACAATATTTTTACAGATTAGCTGGTACTCCTAACTAGTCCATCGATCTTGTCAGTTTCATGATTGATGATGATGATGACGTTTTGTTATATTAGATCATATTTGACTATTGTGCTCTATTTTGTTTTTTTAATATTAACGTTCTTTATTTATATAAATGGAAAGAATATCTTAGTACATAATATTGAGGACAACACTATTACCATCACAGCAGATAGTGCGTTCATTGGCATAATCATTAATCAACCTTTATTAATTAATTTAAATTTTCGTCTGTGTATTCTTATAGTTTAATTTTTTGTTGTGTATATAAAATTTAATCATATGCAAATGCAATACAAAAGCTATACTCAACAACACGCAGTATATTTATTAAGACAAGTGACGTAGCCGGCGACCAACGACGGACGTGACCAACGGAAGAAAAAGTGACAACAAGTAACTTGCAAACGAGTATGATAATTTTTACGATCACGCATATTATGCAATCAACTTTTCTTCATAATGCGAGAGCGAGGTCAAGAAAGAAAATAGGGAACAGTGCCCACCACACTAATGATAAAAAGTATTGCACATAAATGAATGGAATTTTATCTTAAATTTTGATAATTATTGTGAAAGTTTAACTAAGCGCTTTAAACTTAAAATATATTTATGTGTGTAGGTAGTTAAAGGTAGATATATAATATAATGCATTTTTAATAAAGTGAAATTTAAGAGTTTGATATTTTCATTTGGTGGAAATGTTGGCTATTGGCAGAGCTGGTATTTCAGTAAAGGTAGCACAAAGAGTAGAGTGTAACCAATGCATTTTGATTTTATGGCAATTTCATCATAACGGGCAAAGAAATTAAGAAGAATTTGATTTATTTTCAATAAAGTATTATTTTTTATTTGTTAACTTCTTGCTCAACCAAACATGATTTATTTTGTCTAATTTTAACAAAATCAAAAAATAAAACCACAAAAACTGGCTTTAGATGTTTTATTGATTAAAAATTTAAATAGTGAGTTATTCTCGTTTTGATTCTAAAATAAAATCAAAAAGTATTTTTATCTTTAGTTTGAGTTAAGAATTTTTTCGGACGCTGGGACACAACCGACGGATGTTTTATTTTTTAAAACAGAAATTAAATACCTGGCTATCTGTTCGTAATGTATTTAACTGAAACATTTATACAGTTACCGAAATATATATAGAAACAAGTTATTCTCAAACTTTTCAATTTGATATGGAGAAATTATGTTGTCATAATGTTCACCAAAAACAAAGGTAGGTATATGTTTTCTCTGTAAAATAAAAAGAATAGAAAGTAAAATTATTATTAAAATTATTACCGTTACCTCAGAAGAGCAGATTAGAAAAAAAGCGAATTGTCATTTGAACTGCATTTTTGTACTGCAAACGTGCGAAATAAGTTTCAAGGTACTTGTTTTAAGACACGATGAACCTTAGAAATTACCCATGGTGATGATGAATTTCTCTTATTATTTTAGTTATCTAGGTACTAAATTGAATAAACTTTTTTTCCCTTCAAAACATTTTCTTCAATTGCATAATTTCAGTGTTGAATTTAATAAAACATTCAAACATATTATGTATGTGTGTCTTATTACTTATTTCGGCCACTCTATATATAGTACATAAAACTGCTAAAAAAATCAATTGTAGATAATGTAGATGTTGATGTCCATAGCAAAGAACCGTTTTAAGAAACTGTTTAAAAACGTTTCTGAAATGTTTTCTATTTGTCTAAAAAAAAAAATTCAAAAACATTTAAAAAATGTTTTAATGCGTATCGAGACGAAAGAAACAGTGGCCCCTATTGCGGTTGTCGATCAGCGATCCCAAAAGCAACGACAATCACAGTCAATCGATCGCACTCGACTAGTTAGTACTTGAATTGTTGTGAATTAATAAAAAAGTATCGATTGTGAATTATTCATACTTTGACGTTCGACAGAAGTGATTTTTCAGATAGTTATTTGTTTGTTTTGGTGAAGATTTTCAATAAAATAGTATATTTTTGTACAAAATTAGAAAAATAAAAAATAAAAATGGATAAAATTGAGTGATTCTGAATCTGAAGAGGAAAATGCAAGAAGTTCGGTTTTAGAAACTATCAGAGGACGAAGGCAAATAAGAGATGCTTCTAATCCTTTAAATTGTGAATATAATTGCTAAATCAAGCTTAACTAAACAAGCTTTTAGAAATTTGCTTTTGGAAACTAATGAAAAACTAAGACCCGTCATACAAAAGTCATCAGTTCCCAACATCATAAAAATGTGTACCGCATTAAGAATTTGTGCCAAAGGATCTTATCAGATGAGTGTCGGAAATGATTATTGTGTTGGAATGGCCCAGTCCAATGTGTCCTTAGTTTTAAAGGAAGTATTTTTGACAATAGAAACTCACATATGTCCAAATTGGATTAAATTCTCCACGGACGAAAGTCAAATACGTCGTACAAAATGTATTTTTTTGAAAAGTTTGGATTCCCTGGTGTTATTGTTCGCATTGATGGCTTACACATAAAATTTTTTACTCCAAATAAAGAAATACAACATTAATATGCATGTAATCTGACAAATTGTAAAAATAAAAAAAAGATAAAATGCATTGTTTTATTTATCAGAACTTATATTTTTAACAAAAAACACTCATTTTGTGCGCAACGAATTGTTTCACAACCATCTAACACAGCAACGATCCCGAAAATGGCGTCGACAAGTATCGATCATGATCGACACTAGCAATACCGATTTCTCAATTTAGCAATCGTTGATCGCTTGTTATCGATTATCGATCAGCAATCGACAATCGCAATAGTCTAAAAAACGTTTGTTTCACTTACTTCAAAATATGTTTCACTTGCGAGACATCGCAAATTTGAAACAGAGAAACATTTAAGGAACATTTTTGAAATGTTTCTTTCTTTTTCCGGAGTAGTTCCGAACGACTCCGAACTACCAAATGAAAACGCTATAAGACGAAACAAAACAGCTTGACTCCATGACAGTCACAATGCCACTTGACTTTCTAACAATAGACTCCAAAGCAAAAATCGTTATTTTGCTTCTATATACTGGTTAAGGCTGTTTATAATGTAAGTAAGTTAAAGTTTAAATAAAGAAATACTTCATTCTGTGTTATACGCTTATAAAACTGTAAACTCAAACTCGTTTGAGTTACACATCAAGTGTAGATTTATTAAATAGACACCGTAGAGAGAATATATTGTAAAATTTTATTCATAGAGACACTTTATATAATTTAGATTAACGAGAAAATCCAGAAAAGCGATCCTTCGTAGGTTAGTAATGAAGATAATGAGGAAAGCATTTGCAAAATAATAAATGACCTTCAGAGAAGAAGAATAAAACTCGAATCAGTTGCTAAATATGTTAAATTAAGTATTTCAGAGTGACGATCGTCAGATATTTTACATCTACAGTCCTGCATATAAGTATTGTAGCAATGTAGTTTATTTAAAATCTATTTGATTCAAGTTGTTAACTGAAATAATAGTTAACTCGACACAAGCGACAGATGAAGTAACAAACTGAAACCGGAAAATCGGTGCAGCAGTGTGTAACAACAAGCGGAAGCTCAAATCGAAACAGCAGTTTTAACTGGATATTATATTATGTACGTTTCCTACCTTGGCTAGAGAATATACCATATTTAAAAATTAATAAAGAAAATCGATTGAAATTTAATGGGTTAAGTTAAACTACAAATACATTATGTGAAAAAATATGTAAACTTGAGGCATTTGTTCCATTTCCAGTTTTCCACTTTGTTAACTTCATACCTACAACATTTACTCATATACCTATGTATATTTGTTACGGATTATTTTTTTTTTTATAATATAAGTAAATTCATGAAAGTACAACTAAACTTTCAATCGAAACAAAGCGGATGAATAGTCTATAAATTAATAATTATTATTAAAAGTGGCTTATATATATAAGTGTGCATATACGGTTCTATGAAAAGTATGGCTCCATTTGTTTATAGGTACGTACAATATGTTAAAGATATTGGTATAAAATAAATTCTAATCGTGTTGAAATAATCGATAGTAACTTGGAAATGTACAATAATTGCACCTTAGCTGTGTTATTAGAGAAAAAAAACAGGCGTTATCAGTAAGTTGGTGTGTATCGATAGGAAATCATCTTCCTTATAATTGCAATTTATTTAATTATAGCACAAGGAAGCTATCGGAAAATCCGGTGGCAGAAATTACTTGTTGCTATATGAATACATACATTCGGTACCTATATACATAATAAACCTATTGCCTATTATTTAACCTATTATTAAATTAAAAAACAACATTGAAAAGGAAATAATAATTTATAATTTAAATTTCTTTTAATCAACGTTCCTTAAAAAAACAGGTAGTTTATTTATTTGAGGAAAACATGAAAACAGTTGTTTAAAGATGTTAAATGAAAAAAAGCTTCACACTATTAACCATGTTGTGCTGTTTGGTCATTAGATCTCAGCCTTTCAGATTTGTCTTCAGACCTTTTGAATACAAGGTAAGATTAATTTTTGGACACCAAGAGAATAGATTCCTTGAGGTTTTTTTTTACTGGAACTTATCCTCAAAAAGTGTTTGTTATATAATTGCCATTCGACTACCCAATACTCGCTGAACGATTTTTATAGCATGAGGTAAACATAAAGCTTAATTCAATTTTAATAACAGCTACTATGAATTTTATACATGTATAAATGCAGTTCAATTCAATGTGGCCCGTTAACAAAGCCAAAACAGGGCCTATAGGACATGTACAGAGAAACAAAAAGAAGCCACCTTTTTCTGCAAGGGGTTGGGTACGAAATCCCGACTGCCAAAATCCCGACTTAGAATCCCGACGCCAAAATCCCGACTGACTAACATTTTTTTTTTTTTGGTAAAGGCAATTTAAAACTGAATTTTCAATATAAATAAATTGCAAAAATGTTTCATATTTTTCATGTATTTAACTTGTTATCTGGGGTAGCATTTATGGTATTCAATATTTGTTCGTCAAAATCATTTCTGTAGTCAGTGCCGCTCACGTATGTCCAGTCGTCTGGCAGGCGCCTGAGTCCAATGTTTCCATATTCCACAGTACCTGGGTGGCCAGCTTCGCGGGTTCTAGGGATTTTAACTCCCTTTCTGTAGAGCCACTAGCCTTAGACCCCTTAAAGATAGCCAATGGAATACGATGATAGATATGCCGTCAACATCTGAAGAAAAAGTATATTGCCTTGTTTGCAACTTCTACAGCTTTTGTAACGACGCAGGTCTATGAGATAGTATCTATTATCTAGCATTTTATGTGAACGTCCGAGCCAGGGGAATCTAATTGGGCTGTACAAAAACAGGTTCAAACTTAGGCCTAGGAAATCTACCATATTTTCACTTTGCTGGAGAAGAACCTAAAATTTATTATCTAATTTCTTCTTCTATTCAGACGATATAATGATTTTTAATGGGATCACAACTCACCCATTTCACCATTTCACTATAGATCTGCTTGTGGGGTTTGTTACTGGTTATGATAGTGTGAAAAGAAAGAGATGTATAGTTTTAATATCACTGTCAAAATAATAAAACCTTTAAGGATGTCTTAAGAGAATGCCCGCTGCTCCGTGAAAATTTGAACAATTTATACTGATACCTTCAACACACTCATGCTTTAATATTGTGCCTGAGATGGTAGTAGGGAACGCTCAAACAAATTAATATTTAACGAATATATGCAACATCTTCGATTTGCTCTCGACATCAATTTGATTGGGAGAAATAATAGAAGAGTTATCCAACCCAGTACAACGACATACGCCTAGTCTAAAAACTTTGTTTTCAAATTGTTATTGGTTAAATTGGCTTGTTGGTGTTGAGTGAATTGACACCAAATCTTCAACCCGTAGGGTCTTGAAACTCAGACCAATGAAAGAAGCGATAAAGTAGAAGTAGAACGCCTTGGTATATATAACTTGGGACGGCAGTATTGAGATCGACCTGACTCGAGAAGCTTATTATTTGACACAAAAAGACACACAGTCCAGGCTATGTTATTATTTAAGTTGTGTAGGTACAAGTTTCCATGTTTTTCATTTTTTGTAATTAAGGGTAGGTAGTCTGTCTCCAAAGAACACAATTAAAACTTAATGGACCAGTGGTATGTGCCCGCAGTCTCATAAGAAATAATAAGCTCACACTGTGTGCTGGGTGGTTCGTTTGGGCTGAGGGTCGGCGCAATAACCTTACACTAGATCTATATGAACAATGATGAATACTATCCTCAAGATCATAGACACTTTTTCAATTTTAATTTCACCAGAAAACTAAATAATGGTGAAACTCAGCCTCGTTGCTGGTTGGTTTATTCAAGTTCTATAAATACAGTTTTCTGTTTTCCATGCAGACTTTTTAGCAATTCACGAACTAAAATAGTACAGGTTACAGGAAGGGTGTTCTGATTGGAAACATGTTTCAAGCCACGATTTTAGTACAGGATTGCATACGTGAAACAACATAAATTGTATTTGTAAAAGTAACTTAACGATATATACAATAGAAAACCAAGAATTAATTCACAATTAAAGACATTTTTGCGATCCCCAATCCACCATTTGCACTCGTCAACTTGAATAAGTTGTAATATCGTCATATTATGAGAAATGTTTTTTTTGACACTTGAATAGAGTTTTGCCATTGGTAAATAACTAAACTGCATAAAAAAGAATTTGAAAACCTGAAAGTGTTTTTATGTCCACTTTTACATAAAATTACCCATAAGTCAATGCTTTGAGGCTTTCGCCAATTGCTTGTCATAAAAGCTAACTATGATTTTTGTTGATTGATATTTTTATATTTTAATTGTGACTTTATTACCTAAACTACAGTGGTTCACCGAGAATCAGTTTGATGCGGGAGCCCAAAGCGATATAGTTTTGGACTTTCGATCTACTAACCCCGGTAGACCATGCGCTAGTCCTACTCAAGTTTAAGAACTTTGGAAGTAAGAGTTAAGGTAGTTAGAGATATTGCATGTTCTATTATATCGAACTGGTGCTATTGAGAAAAGAGATAAAACCATTTATCCTTTTTTTAAACAGCACGATTAGGTTATTTTTTTTATTTTAAAATGATATTGTTTTTTATAAATTAGGTGACTCACTTATTTGTTTATCTGTCTATGGTTTAATTGTTTAGGTATTGTAGGTATAGTTTTTGTGAAAAATGTCATACTTATTTTTTTTATATACCTATGTAAACGATCTTCCAGCAACATGCATTTGTCTGTTATAAAATACCAATAACCTATGTATTTACATTTTTAAGGTTTGAAATGAAATTTATGTAATCGTTTTATTAATATTCATTCGATATAATATTTTCAATATTTATTTTTGTTCATTCCAATTTAATTTGGTAGCAAAAGGTTTTTTGCAAAAGTATGGTATTGACCAGTAGCAAAGCTAACTACAATATGTGTTGTTTTAGCAGTTGGTGTCTACCGGAGGTATCATTTTCATCAACTGTATATAAAAACTGCATTTCTTCATGGAAAACTGATAGAAGAACTTTACATGGCGTTACGAGAAGAAATTGAAGCTAGAGAGGGTAAAGCATGTAAACTGCTTAGGTCAATTTATGGATTAAAACAATCACCCCGCTGCTGGAACAAAAAAACTGAACGAATACTTGCTATTTCTTGGATTTTCAAGACCAAAAAATCATGACTACTGCTTATACACCAAATTCGATATCCTCATTTTAATACCTAAACTACTATGATGATCTTTTGATTGCTGGAAATCAGATAGCATCTATAAATAAATTGAAGGACAACCTTTCCAAGCGATTCGAAATGTCGGACTGTGGTCCCTTGAAATTCTTCTTTGGAATGCAAATGGAATTAAAAGAAGGATATTTACAAATACCAACAGAACTTTTTGGAACAACACTGGCAGCATCGCAAAAGAATAATACGGTACTTAAAGGGAACAAAGTCAATTAAATTAAATTTTGACTGCATTAACGATAAACCAATTATTGGATATGCTGATTCGGAAAGGGCAACTGACCTGGTTGATAGAAAATCAGTAAGTGGATTTATATTTCAACTTTACGGAAGCATTGTATCCTGGTGTAGTAAGAAACAAACAACTGTTGCTACTTCATCAAGTGAAGCTGAATACATTGCAATAAGTTTAGCTGCAACTGAAGCTATATGGCTGAGGGGTATTATGCAAGACCTTGGTGAAATTAAAGACGAACCTGTGACAATATTTGAAGACAACAGAGGATGCATAGGGATGGCTCATAACTTAGAAAGCAAACGAGCAAAACACATTGATATTAAATATAATTTTATAAGAGATAGTATTGCTAATAATTTCATCAAAGTTGAATCGATTCGAAAAATCAGTTGGCAGATATTTTAACTAAAGCAATGGACCCTATGTATTTTGCAGAATTAAGACAGAAACTAAAATTGCAGTATTGAAAAGATTGAAGAAATGAACGATTAAGAGAGGGTGTTGAAATCAAGTAATCGTTTTATTAATATTCATTCGATATAATATTTCATTATTTATTTTTGTTCATTCCAATTTGATATATCGTTCTAAAAAGAACTCTTTTGTTAATAAATAAAATATACAAATAGAAAAGCTTATTCAAATAACTGTTTATCAAAATATATTATAAAATAACGAACACGAAAAGCTTTCAAAAAAAATAATAATTTATTTATTAATTCATATTTTAGAAACATACATCGATGCTTATAAAATTTGTTAGATAACAGTGCATTCAATGAACACAATGCTAAACATTTGTTTAGTTTGTGTGCTTACATGTAGTTTTATTTTAATTTTGTACTTTTGAAGGTAGGTACAACATAACTCGAAATGTCAACACAAAATAATCTTTTTTCCTACTCAGAATAGGATACAAACTGTGTAATTAAATAATATCTATATTAATATTATTTATGTACGGCAGGTGCTAATTGAAAGTTCTGTTGTTTTCATATGCTTTATTAATAGATCATACCTACAACTATTAAATAAACAAACTGTTCTTTGTTTAATTTTAAACCCTATAATATTTTAGTTTGATAATATTTAGATAGGCATGCATAATATACATTTTTTTAAATTCAAACATCCATCCAATTACTGTGATTGGAAGAAAAACACAAATAATCAACTTAAATTAATCCAAAACCAGATTATGCATATCTTTATATTTTTACAGTCTTCATCACACTATATTCTTTAATTTGAGCAATTTGGTGCGCAAACAAAATAAAAAATACAATTTTCATGCCTCAGACATAACGCTTTTGTTCGAAAGAATTAATATTAAACGTGTACTGTGCAGCCCCTCATTCGTATGATTACATTTTCAATGTTTTTGGGTGATGGAATAGTATTATAATTCAAGATCATTAATCGACCTTGGTTGTCGCGTTATATGGTTTTCGTGTTTGAACATTGCACTTGTGATAATTACCTCTTTTTATTGGACATTTTTCCGTAGGCAATGATCCATAGGGCTGCTGATATGCCTGTTAGACCAACTATGACACTTTGATGTTGTGCCAACTTGCTCAACGCAGGTGCCATTGTCTGGTGAAATTATTTATCGATGTTTCCTTGTTGTAGTCAGTGTTTTCTTAAAATTGATGTGAGTGGAGGTTTTTTTTACTCCCGAATGTGGCCGATGACGAAACAACCTCTTCCGGGAAGTTTTTTTTTTTATATTTTGCACTTTTAATATATTAATAAAATATGACGAACAAAATAACCGTATTATATTATTAAAACTTTTATAATATAGGAATAGAGTGACGAAGGAAAGCGGACAGCACTTAAATATTAGGTTTTATGTATAATCAAAATGCGGAGTTTTTTTTTTTGGTATTTAATTATCAAGACATAACACTGATTATTTATTTATCCACTTTGGCTTCCCGAACAAAATTATCTAGCCTCTCTGTTCTAGACTAAATTCGTTTCTAGTATGCTAAGGTTGTATAGTCGTCAAGTCAAAACGCAAAAGCAAAACGTCAGTTCATGTTGGCAGCCAGCTGTCAATTCGCTGTCAGAAAATGGGAGCATTCAGTGATATATTTAAATTAACGAGCACCAAGTAGAGGTGTGTATTTTATGACTACTGTAGTATCGAGGTTTTATTTAAGATATAGAATCGAACAAGCCCTTATAAAATAACAATCGCCCACGAATTAAAAGTCAAACGTCAATGAAGAATTATTGGGAAAATTCCTTTGACATTCAAACGGACTTCTGGATAAACCATCGAGTAAGAAGCACGAAATATTACAACTACTTTTAAATTAAGCAACTCCGGCATGCAACTCGTTTGTTTTTCACTCGTTCATCATGTTGGAGAGAAACGCATTGATGTACTAAATATGGACCGCCAGTTGGTTGAAATTTGTATACAAACAGAGAAAAAAATGTGTTCCAGCTAAAAGCGGTCTAAAACCGCCATCATCTATTAGTGTTAAATACGTGTACTAATTTCGTCATAAAATTTTAATGAAAACGATGACATGTTCATATGTAAGTAAATCAACAACATGTGGAGTGGATTTTTTTTGTAATATAAAAGTAGTTTGATAATAATTTCCACCAAAATAAACCATAATTAAATAATTTATTAAAACAAACACAGCACTGCTACAAAGATTCCCCACTAGTAGTTGATGGCGCCCCCAGTTATGTTGGAACAAGCATGAAGTTGGCTACTGACGGTCCTTATCTAATACGTTAATGGAGAAACGTATGTGGTAGCCGGGGAACACTAATTCGCTCAGTTTCCTCGTGATGCACACATTATCGGTCTGACCTCTTTCTGTTCTTCGTTATGTTTTATTCCATCTTCGTCGTTTGTAGACGGGTGGTTGATTTTTGTATGAGATTTGTTCGTGCACGCCAGTGTTTTTTCTCACTCTGTTAATTTGAGAACATGAAATGAAAAGAATTATAAGAAGTATATACATTTGTGATTAGTTGCATTCAGTTGCAAAAATTAAAAGTGACGCTGAGGCTATGAAGCAACACAAAAGAGTATCGACGAACCCAACACAAAAGTTGCTTAATTTAAAAGCGGTCTATGCAAGCACAAAGAAAGTATTGCAACGTCTAGTAATTCCAACACAATAATTTCAGTAATAGAGTAATACCTGTGACACACTGGTGGTATCAATACCATGGTATACGTCTTAAACACCAGTATGTTTCAGCGGGGTATCGAAACTAGGGTTTTACCGTAGTATTCACCATATACGCAACTTTTTTAACTCAGCTCCATTTGTAACCATTCTTTTTTCGTAAATATGCCTGGAAATAAGTTTTATTGATAATTATTCAGTTAAAATGGTTATTTTGTTGCAAAATGGACGTGAAAAAAAATTCAAAAATTAAAAGTTTACTAATGCCCAGTTTCACCAAAATTCACCTAAAAGCATTTTAGTTAACGGAGTTATAAAATTTATTGGTATTTTAACTTAAAATGCTGTACACCAACATTAATAGGTGAATTTTTAAAAATGAGGAAACTTGATGCCAAAACCCCAGATTTTTATTCACCACACATGGGTCTCTTTCATTAAAGCAAGCAAGAGGAGAGTATATCAATCGGGAAATTTCAACGTTCTCCTTGTCTTGCATTTTTAAGACGCATTTAAAATTTATCTGGAACGAAATGGGACTTTATATTATTGGCTCTTTTAAAACTGAAAGGGGTTAGTGAAATTGCTAAATGCCATTTTAAGATTTAACAACCCAATAAATATTTAAAACACCTAACATTAAGCTATGTTTCCACCAAAAATAAAACCCTGTTTTGAGAGAAAAAGATTTAGCAGCGTTTCCACCGGTCAAATTAATTTATAAAACGATTAACTTGACAAGAGGTCTTACAACTTTAAAACGCCAAAAAATTTCATAACAAAACAACAACAACATAAATTTCATATTTATTAACTATAAAATGCACTTATTTCACGAAATTCACTAAAAATCCATAATATACTTCACAAAAATTCCACCCTCACCTGAGGACCTGTGTAATCGGGAGAGTACTCACCACGCCAGACTCAAATTTCCCAGTCTAAGCACGGTCTAAAATATTCAGCACGGAACTTAACTGCTGAATACCCATCTATTTGTTTCGTTCAATTCAACTTCAAAAAACTCGCGATGTGAAAATTTTATTCGCCATATTGAATTCTACCAAATTTTTCATAAAGTGAAGGCTCAGTAGTTTTGTGATTTCCGTACTAAATTCGAGGTAATTTAATAAAATAAACACCATCAATCGTTAGTTTTAAGTGTTTTTAATATTTTTTTGTTATATAAATTAAGAAATGGAATTGATTTTTGAGTATAAAATGCAACCCCAAATCGAAAAATCTTCACTACAAAATACACAATGAGACATCTTCTGACAAAAAATTATATTCTCTTGCAAAAAAAAATTACATAACCAAACCTGAAAAAACTAGGCGAGCAAAACTCATTTTTTCTTTTTTATACGTTTTTATTCACCCTTCGGTATATTTATTTTAGCCAACAAGATTTTTATCTTTTCCACAGTGTACTATAATATTTACTTAAGTATTTTCCACAAAAAATATATTTAATTTTTATGCACAAAAAATCTCATGCGTTCAAGTTATATTTTTGTAGGGGGGAGTACAGTCCTCGATAGAGAATTACCATCCAAAGTAGGATCCACACAAAAAAAAGCAAAACCCCACAAGGATTATACGCACAAAAAGCCAGGATTGAACACAAGCAGGACACACGTTGCACGTTCGTTCTGTGTTTGCTTCGTCTACTACAAGTAATGTCAATTTTTATCAATTTCTTTATCATTCTTTTTTTTTTTTCTTACAAAAAACAACATTTTCCAAATTCAACGCAAATTGATTATATATTTTCTTTGTGTAAAGAAAACATATAACGGTTGCAAGTTGAAAGAAATGAGTAGATTTCGAGAGAACTTGAATAGTTGTTGTAATTGTTTAAAATAAAAGACTTTGTCTGCAAAGTCTAATGTTTGGTTTGAATAAAAAATACTCAAAAGATCAGATCTGACTTTGCAGATTCTGGAGATCGAGTGCGCGCTAGAGAGTGGGAGAGATAATGTCGCCCCCAACGCCACCATCACCACCTATCATTTCGCGTCATGCTCACGACGATGATGAGAAAAGGACCAGCAGCAGAAGTTACCACCGCACTGCTCGTGACTCTCGTACCAGTCGCTCGCGTAGTAGAGGACGTGGTCGCCGCACTCCTGAACGCAGGTACAACCAACGTACACATTCTCGAAGTCGCAGCCGTGATACCACTCGGTATGCCAGAAGACGTCGGGCAGAACGATCTCCGTCAAAGTCGAGGGTGAGAAGCGACAGAAATCGATCACGTTCGTATTCGAAAACACAAAAAAGCTCATATAAATCGAGAAGCCGTTCGCGCTCACATTCACGTTCTCGAAAACGTCACAACCGTTCAAGGTCTGGTTCAAAGAGTGTACGAGAACGAGATACTCGCAGTCGCAGTAAACATCGCGAAGATCGAGGAGAGAGCTCAAAAAAACAAGCAAACGTAATTGTTCTGTCCACCGAGTCATACAAAGATTCTCTCAAATACAATAGCAGATTACCATCAGTGCGTGAAGAGCCATCATCGTCGTCGTCGTCGAATTCTTATTCAAAGATATCATCCACAGAAGAAACGCCTGCATGGAAAAGAGCCAAAGTCGATCAGGTTGGTGTTTACTCCAACCTGAAGCCTGATGCGCCTATAGACAAAGAAAAAATTCACAAAGAAATTGAGGAGAAACTCCGTTTGGTCCTTGCCAGAGAGGGCAAGGTATATCCTTACCCCAAGCCTGAACCATCGCACCCAGTATTCGCAAATGATGGCTCATTTCTGGAGATATTCAAAAAGATGCAACAGCAACAGACATTCGTACAGCAGCAAGTGGGCGAGAGTATGCAGATTCATGCTGTACCCTCAGTGTCCGTAAAACCAAGTATGCCCGTCGCCCCGATTCATCAGCCACCTCCGCCCCAGTTGCCAGTTTTCGGTCGAAGACGCGGCGGAAAGATACTCAAAACCGGCGTAGTGGCTAAACCACAGTCTTCAAATGACAACGATACAAGTGATGTTAAAGATTTTTGGTCAATATACTTGCGTGAGGTTAAAAAGTACAAAAGTACAGCTTGCGAGTCGGATAGCAAAACGCGGCCCCTCGTCCGATAAATACAAAAATATATTCCTTTTAAGTTTTAGACATTTTTCTTTTTACACTCTTTTAAAATAAGAAAAACTAAATCAGTTCCATTTCTTATTAAATTTATGCTAAAACATAACAGTTAGTTTAAGTATAGCAGTCTGCACTAATATGCGTCGTGCAATTATCAATTGTAGAAATATAATTACGATACACATTTCAATATTCATATTCACTCTCATATTTTTGTAGGTTATAAGTTCTTTTCTTTTCTTCTTTATCTACTACATAAAAGTATATCTATATTTTACATACAATTATGGTCTCTCTTAGCATAAAAAAAATATAACCTCACAACATGTCCAAGGGTGAAATTAAATTGGAAACTGCTCCTTTCGATCCACGATTTCCCAATACCAACCAAACTCGCTACTGCTATCAGAGCTACATTGATTTTCATCGTTGTCAGCGTATTCGTGGAACTAACTACGAGCCATGCCAATACTTTCAAAAAGCATTCAATTCTATGTGCCCCAATGCATGGGTTGAAAGGTGGGAAGATCAACGTGAGGCTGGTACCTTCCCAGGCAGAATTTAAATTAAAATAAAATAACATTTCCCAATAATAATAAAATAAAAACAAAAATTAAATTTTGCTTTATCTTATCTTTAACAAAACAACGTTAAAAGAATGTAAATGTATTAAAAACAAAGCCCTAATGGCGAATCAATAAAGTGGAATTATTCTTCTTAGAATGAAACACAATAACAGAGCGATTTTTTTAAGTCATTGAAATAGAGAATTTCATTTTATAAGTTACATACGTGACATATGATGTTTTCTAAAAAAAAAGTAAGTATTTTACTATTAAAAGAATAAAAAAATAGACTCGCTATTTCTAGATTTCTAGATTGGTTAAAGAACGTTTACAATTTATTGTTTTTATTTTTACACAAAAAAGAGTTCTAGTGTCTCGATGTTGAAATTTAAAATATTATTACAGCACGGGTTTTATAGTTTTTGTTTATAAACGTACAAACAATCTAGGTAAACATTAAATTAATAATAAAGGGTGTTCCAATGAGAACTGACATTAACATGATGTTTGTTTTAATTTGTGTTCGATTTATTTATGAATTCAAGTTATTTGGTGCATGCATACATACATACATGGTAATTATATGTGATAAAACGAAAAAGAAAATAAGGGGCTACATTCATTTTTTTTTTGTATTTAACGGGTGTTTTTTTTCGAGGTATAGAACTTTAAGTTGGCATTACTTTTCAGGACGGAGACCAATTTAACAGCTGCCTGAACAACGCTTGCAAATTGTGCCATTTTATTTCGAAAATAATGGTTCTGTGTGGAATACGTATCGTGCACTACATCCATTAGCGATGTTTAGCGATGAAGCGCACTTCTGGTTGAATGGATACGTCAACAAACAAAACTGCCTCATTTGGAGTGAAGCTAATCCTCATGTGTATGTCGAAACACCGTTACATCCAGAAAAACTGACTGTTTGGTGCGCTTTATGGGCTGGTGGAATTATTGGTCCGTACTTCTTCAAAAACGATGATGGCCACAACTTTACAGTCAATGGTGATCGGTATAGAGCCATGATTACTAACTTTTTCATCCCTGACTTGAACAATCATGATCTCAAGTAGCTGTGGTTCCAACAAGACGGCGGAACACGTCACACAGCTCGTGCCACAATCGATTTATTGAAAGACACGTTTGGTGACCGCCTAATTTCACGTTTTGGACCTGTGAATTGGCCTCGAAGATCTTGTGATTTAACACCTCTAGACTATTTTCTGTGGGGTTATGTAAAGTCATTGGTCTATGCGGATAAGCCACAAACGCTTGACCATTCGGAAGACAACATTCGCCGTGTTATTGCCGATATACGGCCACAAATGTTCGAAAAATTCATCGAAAATTGGACGTCCAGATTAGACTACATCCAAGTCAACCGTGGCAGTCATATGCCAGAACTCGTATTTGAAATGTAATGCCACAAGATTATCTTTCGAATAAATAAAAAATCAAGTCAATCGAATATTCCATCGTTGTTTTATTGAAATTTAAAGTTCTATACCTCTAAAAAAAACACCCATTATAATAGAATCCAAGAAGTCCAATGTTAGCAAAAGACTACAAAGATTCGCCTCCACTTGATGGTCAATGTGTCTTGCATTTTGTTTGCTTTAGGTATTACGGTTCATTTGCACCGATACACCATATTTTAACATATCATATTCGGTTTTATACTCATGCGCATGCCTATTGCCGTTTTCGTTTGTCGTAAAAAACGGCAGCTCTCGTAAGCGACAAACAAAAACGGTAATAGATATGATAATTCATGTTTTTGTAAGCGAAAGACGACAAGAATAATAGGCATGGTAATTCATACATCTGACTGTTATCGTTTGTCGCCTACGACAGCCGTCGTTTTACAATGGTAAAAGGCATGACTATTGATATTGACCTTGCTACTGCAAGGTACTGTATTCAATTCCACAATATTTGTAGTCAAATGACTGCTGTCATGTAAAGATGACGCGACCAACGATAGTGTAAATGATAAAACCTAACATCGAATGAAGAACGAACAAGCTCGACCGATTTTTATTAACAGCGTAAATAAAGAATACGCACGAGGTATGAATTAAAAATCCCGACTTTCAGGACTTTTAGTATGTTAGGCATCGAGCACGTTTTCTTAGGTACATCCTTTTTTCTTTTGCGCTACATATTTGAACGGAAATGAGAAAGGATATTATTTAAAAAATTGAGTTCATTTAATTTTCTTTTGCAATTAGGGGCACGAACAGGGCCCGTATTACGTATTACGAAACGAACGAAAAAAAAAACGATAGTCAAGGAAACGATAGTCACAACACAAAGCGATTATATAAAACAAGAATGGATACACCAAAATATTGCAAGATAAAAAGGAGAAATACCATTTTTTTTAAAGTCCATCTAACTTCACATCAACATCATCACCATCATTAACGAAACGAAAACTAAACGACAGCCAAATTGCAGTCGTAAGAAGAAGCGAGTATCGTTAAACTTAAACGATAATCGTTTTACGTAGTCGCCTTTAAACGAGAACGAGGGTTTATCAACGATAATCGTCTTACGTAATACAGCCCTAGAAAATTAAGAAAACTAATGACACATCCGCGTGCCAGATAACTATAATATACCCTAAGCGGAGCAACGATGTTGCGTGAGCGGGACTGACTACATAAAGGGAGTTAAAATATATTGAAGCGGGCCACCAACGTACAGGATTTATTTTCTGGTTGAATTTCCATTTCAAAATAATTTATTTATGATATTGACGACTTGCTCAAATTTTGTAGGTTTTTTTATTCTTCTTTTAAAATGTTGTTTTGTATTCATTGAATGCAAAATAAACAACTTTTAAAAATCAATTCGCCAAGCCAAACAAATTTATTTGAAATGTCAAATCATCAGCTGTTCAATGAGGAATACAACTTAAGGAATGAATCCACAAAAAATTTGTCCTCAACAATCTCAGAAAAAAAGCGGAGGAATCAATGGAGATTTTTTGAACCAACGAAAATTTCTCCGATTCCTCTGTTTTTTTTGTTCTGGGACATGTTTCGCTCTATGGGGAAGTAAATTGTAGTATAATTTTAGGAGAATACGTGTTCCACTAGTGTGACCGGGGATATTTCCTAAGAAAAAAACGTGAATTGTTTTCATGAAAATGACGCTATAGATTCGTTTGGTGCAATAAGATGGCAGATGCAACCCTTTGCAATAGAGGGGCAGATCCAAATTTTGATGTAACGCGCTTATTATTACTTATAGTTGACTCTTTAAGTTGGGAAAAAGCAATTGAGTAACAAACCCCTCACTTGAAAAATCAAATAAGGATCCTAAATCAGAATTTTTGAAATTTGAATAATTTGTGTCGAAGACGGTTCAACGATAAAGTCTACGGGTCGTAAACTGACGCCGAGCCAGAAGGATATGTAACTAACGGCTACGAATAACAATTCGGTACGAACATTACGGCAAAGGTGTAATTCCGTGTTTTCAGATTTTTTTTTTTGCAAACAAAAAAAACTATTATTGTTGTTGTATTGTACTATTCGTACTAGCATGTCAGTTTTATTACTTGACCATTCTTTATTCCGTCAATTTTTCATTGAATGTATTTGAACAACGACTTAAAGGTGCTGCCACCAATTTTTAAACGAATTTTATTTATTCGTTTTTAAGATTTTTTTTTCTATTAATTATATCTATTGCCTTGATAAGGGTGGTGTGCATTCATTAGGCCAAAACCAAAAAACGGAGGAATCGGAGGAATTGTTGTGTTACACCAAACAAAAATTTCTCCGATTCATCTGATTCCACTGTTTTCTGGTTCACGTTAAGAAAAATAAGAACGAAAAACTAAATTTATGTTTCAAAATAGCGCATTATTTTATTATCTAAAATTTGAAATATTATAAAGATGATGATTTGGCGTAACAGTTTAAATTCTTCCCGGGAATGTCCCAGCTTCACGTTGATCATTCCACTTCGAAATCCAATCGTTGGGACACATCACAGTAAAGACTTTTTTAAAATAGTTACAAGGCTCATGATCTACACCAAGCTTACGCTGACATCGTAAATAGTCGCAATAGCTCTCATAGCAGTAACGAGTTTGGTTTGCATTTTGAAAGCGTGGATCCATAGGTACAGTTCCCAGTTTAACTTCGACTGGTTCTTGTTTCTTTGGCATTTTTTTTTCTATTTAAACGTATTTCTTACATACAAAAAAGTAAAACAAATTTGATTGAATATAAAAAAAGTGACTAGATCCACAGAAATATAAAAAGATTTTATACTTAGTAATTCTTTACAAATTAAAGATTTTTTTCTTAAGAAGCTCTGGCTGTTTCAACTTAATGTTTTATAAATAAGTAGTACATATTTCCCTTCATACCAACGCAACATTGCGCACCTTTAATATTTTTTCATAAATTAACAATTTGGTTTAATGATTTAACAATACAAAAGTAGCTTTTGCTTTTAACTAAATTATTCAATCACAAGATCCGTCCTTCCATCCATCTCTCCATCGTTCGTCAACTTTGCTGCAGTCAAACAGGGGTTTTCCTAGCTTTTCATTGACGCGATTATGAAAATTACACAACCACTGGGATAGTTTGGCCTGAGAATTGGCATTTACTGGATTTTCCTTTATACTTAACAAAAAAAATAATAAGTTAGATAATAGATACAAAAAGAAAGCAATTCTTACTCTTTTTGGAAGTCTTTTGCACAAACTTCACAAGGATATAATCGAGACAGTGAATCGTAAAGCTTTTTAACATCTTGTTTTTGATTATCTGTAGGATTATTGGGATACACCGCTGCAATGGTGTGTAGTAGTCCCCAAGTACTTTGACCCAAGCTATCTTTGTCCATGGGACAGTCATTGCCTCCGAAGCTTTCGTGATTTATCTCTTTGTGCGTATCATTATTGTTCTAAGTGGATAATATTGTTATCATTAGATTTTCAATTTAAATTTCGAGATATTAGACATATGTACATACTTTTGTGGTTTTGGTTACTTCATGTTGTTTTCTTGACCAAGTCTTGAAATCAGTACAAGAACGACAATTAGGATCAGGTCTTGATGGTGAATCATATGTATTGTAGTTGGACATTTTTTAATTAACTTATAATTGAATATTTTACCACTGGAATTATTGCACAAAACCTAATTATTTTGTCATCATAAGAAAATCGAAAAATGTCAAGTCGGCAAAATTTGAGGTTATAATTTTACTGAGAGGTTAGAGTTGTCTTTTTTATGTGCAGGGCGGGATGTACATGAGAATGAACGGCAGCTCTTGTTGAAGACCACAGGTCATCAACTTGTAATCCTCCGTCTCCTCCCGTAGAAAAAAAAAAAAAAAAATTACACGCGCTTTTCTATACATGAATACGTGTGAACAGCAAAATGCAAAATTGTAAGAATGTGTGGTCTAGCCAAATTTGACAGTCCCATTTGAAATGCACGGGCACGCATACAGAGTTAAATCTCTGCAGCTTTGAAAGTTTGTAGGCAAAAGTGGATGGAGCCTTCTGAGTTGATGTTCTATTTATTTATTATTCTATGTTGAAGACTGAAGGATAGTTTTTGGGGCGAAAGATAAAAGCTTGTTAGAAACACAATGCGTAACTACTCTGCTCATCGCTTGAGAGCATACGCTCGAATACTTTGCCACCTAACAGGAACAGGGCTATTGAACAAAAAATTGAAAGCTAAGAACAGTGTGAAATCGAACACCATCAGTGGAACGATTTTGTTGCACTTTATGGAACTAAAGTCAGATGGTAATTGAAATCGATTTTCTTCATTACCAAAAATAAAACCCTGTTTTGAGGGAAAAAGATTTAGCAGCGTTTCCACCGGTCAAATTGATTTATAAAACTATTAACTTGACAAGAGGTTTTACAACTTTAAAACACCTAAACATTTCATACAGAAATTTTATATTTATTAACTATAAAATGCACTTATTTCACAAAATTCACTAATAAATCCATAATATACCGATCAAAATAATTTAATTAAAATATTTTAATTAACAAAAAGCAAAAATATTTACAAAATTCATTGACAAATTCATTGTTGATATCTACAATGACATTTGAAATGAAAGCGTTCAGTCCTACTAGGGTGTTGTGTTATAAGAGATTAATTTTTAATCGTGAAGATATGGGATTTAAATTTGTATGGTAAATTTAGGGATTTAAAAGGGGATTATGGATAAATCTGGTCAAATCAAGATTAAGTGCTTGGTGGAAACTAGCGGTGCTCGTTTTGCTCAAATTTGACAGTTGTAGATGCACTGAGTGTCATTTGCTGTACTCAGTTTCGTTTTAGCTTCTCGATTAAAAGCAAGTATAGAAATGAGTGCACAGTGCAGATTTGTAAAAGTGTCAGAAGAATATTGTTGTTTTTTTCAAATTCTGGGTTCCGACCTCAAGGAATTTGAATTTTTACGATTAAATTGAAACTGTCAACATTTGAAACTAAATTTGCCAAAAATTCATTTAGTTCACTAAAAATGCTCTAAAATCAGTTAAAATAATTCGTTTTCATTTTATATTCATTTAAAACTAAAGCGGGATCAATTTACAACATAAAAATACTTATTTAAAAGCACATAATATATAAAATTTGGTAAAGCAAAATAAATGTCAAAAAAAAAAAAAAACGGGTAAATGTGCGGTGTGAACGAATTTCGAGTTTTTGTCAAAACCCGTGTTTTTGATTCGGTGTAAAAAGGCTATAACGTTGTTTCGCAATTTCTTGCCAAAAAAGGTTGATTTCGCGTTTTTTTCAAAAATAAAAATCTACTGCTGAAAACTCCAATCTACTGCACTTTTTTGAAATATCTTCTGCGCGAATTTTTGTGGGGGTGGTAACGCTGTCTCATATATATATATATGGACCTGCAAAAAACGCGTCCAAGAAAAGATTCCTTATGCTTGAACTTGATGTGAGTAAACACAAATTTATGACTTTAATTCATAAATTCATATTGTTGATGATCTTGGATTTGATATATGTGATAAAGAAGTTAATTTTCATCTTGCATTGCTCATGTTATTTACAAAAATAAATTCTTTCCTTTATATTTATATAAATAAAAGGTGGTCTGAAGAATTTTCCAACCCCTAAGTTACTAAATCTTTATACACCACATTCGTCAGACTAGTCCTTAAATATGATAGTCAGGTCTGCTCTCCATATCAAGTCACTCAATTTTCAGCACTAATCAGTGATGTGAAGATTTCTCCGATTCGCATTGCGCAACTTGTATTAGTCCGATCCAAGCAGCGCACATAGGTATTTTTGACTTCACTCTTAGTCTCCAAACTCTCAGACGAATCCTTACACCTTCTCTCCCTTAAACCTAAACCGAAGTTTATTTATTTGCTTTATTTTATTATATACTTAAGCTAGTTTAACATAATTTTTTACTAATAATCTTATCTCAAAATAAATTAGATAGATAATTAAAGACCAAGCTGTGCATTATTTTGTTATATATTGGACACTCTGTGGCGTATGTGGAACATTTTTGTTTTAATTGTTTAATAAATTTGATCAAATTTTTCTGAAACTGTGTCCTATGTGGACATTCTTTTTATTTGAAAGAATAATAAATTCCCAAAATTCAAACGTCTACATCAACCCTTAAAGAACAGTAACACCACCAAGATAACTTCACTTTATATCAAAGTTAGTCATTATAAAAGCTCTTGGCCCAACAAGTTATACCCCTTAAAACAAGGAAGTTCGTTAAAACATCCCCAACATCGAAAGCTTTTACAAACAAAAAGAAAATGCAAAAACAAACACAAACAAAAAGAACGAGCTAAATTTTCCAATAACTGAACGAAAAGTTCAGTACTTTTCTCCAAAAGAATTTCATGAAATTTCTTCAGTCTTCGTGAGGTGTTATTCGTGTAAACAACTAAACCGCACATCTCGTTTGACTCTATATTAGATCTTTGAAATTAACAAAGGAATTTTTTCTTGTTTTAAAAATTCCAACAACACACTCCCCCAAAGGATTATTAAATAACTCTTAGTAAAAAGAAAAAAAAAAATATTACAACCACAATTCTAACTCTATTAGTGTACTTACTTAACAAAGAAAAAATTAATCACCAGAAAAGCAATACTTTTAATCTATATAGTCGAATATATCTACAAATATATTATAAAAAAAAATATTTAGGATAATATACAACTTAGTGAATAACTTTAAAGCAAATCGTTTCATATCTACCTTCATCCCTTCAATCGCTCTTGTAAAGACATTATATTGTAGAAGTTCTTCCTTTCGATTCTTTTTTCTTAAATTTTGTACCTCTTGGTGTTTTTTTATGTGAATGTATATGTGTGTACGTGCGTAATCAAATTTACTACATTGTGTCGCCGTTTTTTACACTTAAAACGTTTTAAATATAAATGATTTTTCTTTTTAAATTAATGCAATAAATTAATAAAACAAATAGAATTAGATTATTAGAATGTAGTAAAATTTAAAAAAAATTGTTTATCGTAGTGTTAGCAGTATATTTCCTGCAAAATTTATAATATTAAAAATCATCTATTAGATATAATCAAAATGATACGCCTTGCTTCGTTTAAATAAGCCAAGAAGGATATACTCAGAAATAATACGCTCTCTCTATCTAAGATGAATGTCAAGATATAATCCATTAGAGCTTTATCTTTCGTATATGTGTGTTTATTCGTCCTGAGATATGATTCCTACTTGAACTATCTTCGGTACCTTTGTGACCTTACACCAGTGTTTTGTGTGTAGTGCATGATGAATTTCTCGCTGCCTTCACTTCGCTTGTTGAATATTAATATTCCATAAAAAGTAAAAGACCCAAGGGTGTGCAGTAGTAGAGGAAATCCTACTACGCCTGTTCATACACTTTTTAACTAACAACACAGGGGCAAGCCGAAAGAAAGGATAATCGTGTGCGATTCAACAGTGCTCCCATTCAGTATCCACTTTTAATGGACATAAAAAGTGGAAGGTGAAAATAATATAAAAAAAAAAATAATAAAAAATAAAAGAAAAACAGTAGTGGGTTAGTTCTATAGGATATAAAAGAAAGGACAAACCAAATCCTTTCAAGTCGACCACTATTATAACCCAAAAAGTGTTTTTGTTCGGTACTCTTTCGTTTTTCGTTCGTTTGTTCGTTCGTCCTTTGGTATAATAGTCGTATTCGAATATGATGATGCTGATGCTCTTCCCATCGACTACTACGACTACGACGACGACGTTGACGGTGACCTAATTTTACGTTATTCGTGTTTGTATTATCGTTTCGTTGTTATTCCTGCACCGCTTCCTCAATTTCTCTGACTGTGTTTTCCTCTTCGTTAACCGTTGTTCGTGCTTCGCGCGCCCCTTTGTACTGTAATGGCTGATCCATTTAAATGTTTTGTATGAATTTTGTTTTTGCTCAAGTGGAAATTCAGATGTTTCTTTAGTGTGGTTTTCCACATTTTTATCGTGTGTTGTTTTTTTCTCGTCCTTTTATGAAGGAATATAATAATAATTTAAAAGAATGTAAGCACAGCACGCGATTATAATATATATGTGTGGTATTATTATTGAAGAAATAAAATAAACAAAAACAAACAAAATCAGGATAATTGTTTGTGCTTTTGATTAGTTAATTACAATTTATTAAAACCGTGAGTTTTAACATAATTACATATATAAATAGTGTTGTAGTATTAGTGGAAAAAAAAAATAATAAGGAAAAACAAGTGAAATACCAATTAAGATTAATGTTATAGATACTTCTTGAATATTAGATTAGATTTACGGTTAGTTGTGTATTAAGTGCGTTATGGAATAAAATAATACGACAAACAAAGAAAAAAACGAAACAAAATATTTTGGAAAATTTAATCATATTTAAATGGATTTTTCGTGCATAAGGAGTGATTTAGAATTTGATTTCAAACAGTAATTAATGCGTAAGTTAAAGTTAATATTAATTACGTATTTATGCACATTTTTAATTTATTTATTATCTCTGTAATTATTATCAGAGATCATTGAAAGTATTTTGTTTTTATATAAATCCCCATTGGGAATATATGAATACAATTTAGTTGTACACAATTATTAATTTTAAATTAATAATGTATCAATTTTCAGGAAAATCTATACGTGACAGTTTAATTCAATTTATTTCAAAAACGGTTAGTCTGACATAAATTTATCCACATACAAATTTGTACAAAACTCAATTTTTTATTTATTTTTACCATTTTAAAAGTTATTAACAAATAAAAATAAAAACGTCTTTTCTGTTTTTAAAAGCAACAAGTACAATTTTTATTTTTTTAGTAGGTAACTTTTAAAATAATAAACGTTAAAAATATATATATAAAAAACAACTAATTTAATTCCCTACAATATGTATTTTGCTAACGTTTTGTCAAAACAAAGGTTTTTCGATAATTAGATTTAGACTTTTGCAAAATGTCGAATCGAGTCAAGCGAAGTTTTTACGAAAAACTACAAATATACTCCTAAAGACGCTCTAGAACGAATAGTGAAGGAAAAGTTTACAATTCCTTTTCAATAAAATTTTTTTGTATATATATATTGCTGTGCTATATATTTTTTTGTTTACAAAATTTAGGGAAACATTTTAAACAAGGACATATTTAAATTGTATTAGCATTAAAAAATTCTCAAAGTAAACTTAAATTATGTTTAAGTCCAATTTTGATGAAAATATTTTTAAAATCCTTAACATTTCTGCTTATTAAATTTAAGAAATTTTGTTACTTGACAAGCTTTTTATGTCCACATTTAGCTAATTGCCACTTTTTGTTTTTAAACTTGTTCCGATAATACTTATTTAATAAGAAAAATTATAAACGTGCCAAAAAGCAAATTGAGATAACAATCAAACATGACAGTACGATGATAGCGATGTCGAAAAAGTGGGTCTTAAAATTCTGTCTGTCTGTCAGTCTGTATGTATCAGCACCTACAGCCTGAACGGCTTAACCGATTTATTTCAAATTTTGTATTTAGGGCTTGTAGACCATTCGTTAGAGGAGAAATTGAAATTCTTTTTAGCTCAAAAAATAACGGTATCTGACATATAACGGTTTTGGAAAAGCTTTTGTTGAAAAAAATTACTGATTGTTTTTGTCTGATTACCTTTTGTTAAATTGCAAAAAAAATTTGGCTAGGCTATTAACTGTACCTCCCATAGAACCGTTATTTTTTCTTGAGCTATTAGCATGAACGGTTTCGATTTCAAACCAAATTTTTTTTAGAAAGATCTAAATGATTTGAAATATTTCAATACCAACATTTCGCAAAAAAATTTAATTAATTTTTTTAATTTATGTTTTTGTAAATTCAATATTTTGAAAACGGTTTGAAGAAAAAATTTTATATTTCTTTGGCATAAAATGCAAACTCTTAAGCACTTAAAATTGACGTTCTTCAAATTAAAAAAACAAACTTTTTTATAAAAAATAACTAGTAAACATAGATTTATTTAAAAAACGCTCTAACGATTTTGGAATAATTTTTTTGGTAAACTTATATCTAGGCAAAAAAATTGTCTGCGTTTTGCCCTTTTGTGAAAAATTCCTTTACTAAAAAAAAAATTATTAAATTAATTCTTATTAAATTAAATTTTATTTTCGTGGCAACTTGAAACAAGAACAAGTCTTGCACCACAAGAGCAAGTTCGTGGAATTAAGTTCGTTTCTTACAATTATCGGGCACCAACAAAAATTTGCAAAATCGTTTTCGCAACTTCCAGTCTCATATATTACTTTAATTAACTTGCCAATAATTCAATCTTATGATTCAATTTTGTTTTTTTTAAATAACTATTATTTTTACTTTCGGCTCTGAATGTAATTTAAAAAAAAAAATCAATCCAACATACCATATTGTGCGATAACTGCATACATTATATGTATGTATTTAAAAGTATTTAAAACAAACAATTGAAATGTCATTTGAATTAATTTATTCGCTGAAGTTTGTGGTAGAAAAAAAAAACATTGCGGTTGATGTAATATTTAAATTAACAAATTAAAACTTTCCAAAGTGTGTTTACATTTTGACGTTTGAAATGACAAAGCAAACATATCCTAGAGGTAACTTTTGGAAAGTTTTTAATTGGTTTTCCGACAGCGTTACTGTGACAAGTATAATATTGATGCTGTAGCTGTGCTTTAGTCTTGGTTTATTTTTTACTTGAAAAAATAACAAATATTTGGTAACTGACTAAATATTGGTTGTAATATAACACAACAATTTTGCTTTCATTTGTGGTGGTATACCATTTGGTTGGAAATATTTTTCACTGCCCATCGGTAGGGTTTTAATTTTAATCGAAACAGTGTTATGCTATTTGTAATAAATTACATAGGAAAATTAATACAACCCATACATTTTACTGAAAAAATATTATTGTGGTTAATAAAAAAACATGATTTTAGTTTATTTATATTCGAAATCAAATATTTAATTAATTTTAAAATTTTTTGAAGTTTTAGTTGCATTTAAAAAAGTGTATACAATTAAAAATGTTTTTATATGTAACTTTATGGCTACAGAAATGTTTTTGCACATTAATAATTTTGCAAAATTCATTACGACCAAGCTTACATATGATCCCAACTCACTCCAAAACGGCTGGGCGAATTTTCAGGCAATTTTTAGAGTATACCATCAGCGCGGAAGTTTGGTAGGAATCAGATAATAGAAAAATATAGCCTGGCAACGCCAGTAAAAATTCAAATTTTAGTGACGGTCACTTATAAAAACAAAATAACTAAACATTTATAAATGGAATACTTAGATTTTAGCTCGGCTGAAAATTATATCACAGACATAGTAATTTTTGATTTTATTTAAAAAATCTGACAGATATTTGATCTTGAGGAACGTCATAGTTGTTTATTCGTTCTTCTCTATATATTCTGTTCAAAACCACAAGAAATTTCGTTTAAGTTATGTCAAAACTTCACTGACCGTCATTGCCAGCTGACCGTCATTAGCATGGGGGAAGCTTAATAACATTAAGCGAAATAATAAATTAAACTTATTTCCAAATTTTCATTTCTTTTCTTCTTTAGTAAATGACGGAGCACTTGTAACAATACGAAAAACCCCGTTCACACTTATTTTTTCTTTTAAAAATTCAATAGGTGTCAAGTCAATATGTCATCTGTCATGCTAATTTAATGATTAAGGAGTTAAAGTGACGTATTGGACTTAAAATAATAATTGTTTGAAAGAAAACGCTATTAAATCATTACAATTTTCGGAATTACTGCTTAACAAAATGGTGTAGCTGTAACTGTAGCTTGTAGCACTGTCAAAGTAGAGACAACGCCAATCCTATAATTCCCCTAGAATGTGTAGCTGCAGCTGTAGATGTAGCTGTAGCTATAGTAGAAGTTCACTCAACTTCAACTTTAGCGTGCGCTGCTTGCTAATTTTTGACATTTGACGAAAAAAAACAAAACCAAGCGAAATGCCTGAATGGGCGATCTTGCTACTTTTTTTAATTACATTTTGACAATATTTTTGACAGCGCTACATGCTACATAATTCTTTTCAGTTAGTTAACAATTTAGTATTTCCTAATTGTAAGGTGTATGATTACATAATGCAGTTAGGCTGCGTATAGCTTGCGGTCTATAATAAACTTTACATTGAGAAGCGGGTGAATTAGACAACAACAACCTGTGGACACCAACACTATTTTTGGTAGGAGTTATAGGCTTATAGCTATAGAATGGCCACCACCGCGAATCATCAATTTAGTCATTTACTTTATGTTTATTCATTAAGTAAATTTGTATGTATAGCTGCTGAGAGTAACAGAGAGTAGATAAATCTTTAGAAGCAATTTTGGAAGACATTAAGAGCCACAATTAAGTCAAAAAAAAAAAATATTTAAAAAAATAATTCCAACAATTATTTATCAAGTTTTCAAAATATTCAAAATCTATCAAAAAACTTAAAAAAAGCGGTAACAAAAATAGCACCATTGTTCATTTAACAACTTAAAACAATAAAATCGTAAAAAAATTAAAAAAAAATAACACACGATTTTTCTCTACGATTGTAGTGCACCAAAATTAATATTTTGTCGCATCACCTTTGTTAGCAATTACGGTTTCACAACGTCTGGTCATAGAATTTACTGAATCGTGGTACCTACCTCTCGATTGAAATATTATTGCAGGAGTCCTTTGCTGCAGCCCTAAGTGTTCGTTGCTGTAGAATTCAAAATAAATAAACAAAAACTCTTTGTGGACCCTTAAAATATGCAACTCAAAATGTTCTTTTTCTATCGAAAACTAAGATCAGTGCTATTTTTTTATCGTATGAAAGAGCATTTCGACTTTTTTCTAGCTTGTAAAAAAACAACCGTTACGATTTTAATGAGAAATATCCAACATGTAGAGAGGTTACATTGCAAGCAATGACAAAGTAATAGTAGTGGTCTCAAATATTGCTTCAATTGATTATTATTAAAACAAATTAAAGCAAAACCTCTAACAATTGTGCTATTTTTTTTTACCCACACTGTATGTAAGAATATTATATTTTTTTCCCTAAAAAATATTTATACAAACTCGGTCATTTACAATTTGTTACAATTGTGAAACAAAAGACTTAGCCAAGAGTAAACGGAAAAACAAACTAAATAAAATCAAAAAAAAATTTTTGAATTTTATTTTTAACAGGTAAATTAATACTTACTTATTTATACATAACAAGAAAACAAATTAGTGCCCATTTTTAAAGGGTGAATGTTAACCGAGCAATCGAGCATGCTCCTTGAATATCTTCCACTTGTTTGAAATTCTGTTACACTCAACTGTGTTAAATGATGAAAAATCTATATCAACATTGTGTAGGTGCAGGGGCGTAACTACCGCCGTATCCGCCGTATCAAAAATACGAGGCCCGGAAATTCAAGGGGCCCCCAAAAGAAAAAAAAAAACATTGAGATAAATAAAGTAAACAATTTGTAATTGTAAAAACAGTTCGATAGGATTTTATTGTGTTAGAAGCCCAGTTGTAGTTATCATTGAAACTCGTCATTAAAAATTTTCTTTTTCAATTTAAAGGTAAATTATCCAACAAAGTTGTTATTGATGGGTAATAAAATGAAGGTACTGAATTATCGAATTTTTCTATTATTAACGCAATTTGAGCTAAATTCACCACAGAAGAACTTCAGGCACAAATTTAAGCGAATGTCTAATAGTGCTCCTTAGATATTTTAATTACTTAAAAGTTTAAATTAATACAACAGATTTAAGGCTCCTATGATCTAAAAAACATTTTTAAGGCTTAAGAACCAGATAAACCATTATTATTTTCAAACAAAATTAAATCCCCAGTCAAAAGAAGCGAACAAATCCATCTGATCTGACTGTATTGGAAAATGCAAAAAGGACAGTTTCAACTGGATAGTTTCTATTTGACATGAAAAAAGTTCTATGTTCTGAGCAGCAGACACAGTTTTTATTTCTATCGCTTAGTACCTATCTTTGAGATATCATGTTTGAAAAACTCTTCCTGATTTCCTTCTTCCATGGAGAATTCTTTGATGGAGAATAGTTTTTATGTTTTAAGAGCAAGGTAAGACTAAGAAAAAATAAAAAGCACCACTGAACTGCATGAACTTTCTGTCGTGGCAAATTACCTTCTCGCTACCGGCTTGGAAATTCATTTGAGGAGTGTTCTAGAAACCTTATTAGGGGACGGAATGCTAATGACGGTCAGCAATGACGGTCAGTGTAGTTTTGGCGTAACTAAAGCGGAATTAGTTGTGGTTTTAAACTGAATATATAGAGAAGAACAAATAAACAACTTTGACGTTCGTTTAGTTCAAAAATCTGTCAGATTTTGAAGTAAAAACAAAAAAAAAAGGAAACGAAGTTATAACTGTTTGTTTAATTTTTGTGAATGCTTGTGATTACGACAGAGTAACTGCCGAAAGAACCTTTTCAAAGATTTAGCTAAAAAAATTGGATAAGTGGCTTGTATGATCGTTCAAACGGTTTATTAACAACGGCTGTTGGATCTGTCAATTTGTTCTTAATCTGAAAATCTAGACAAATTTAAATCTTGTTGAGCTATGGAAAAACATTTGCATAAATCACACTTTTGCAGAAAAGAACACAAGAAAAGCTTTAAATTAAAAATTTTTATCTTGAAATCATTTTTTTAATTATTATAAGAAATAATAACAATATAATAGTTAATAAGCTCTTAATTTTAAATTAAACTCGTCTTATAAGCAAGTAAGGCAATTGTTAAAATTTACTGTTTTTTTGTTTGTTTATGCATATAATAAAAAGAAAAACATAAGGGGGGCCCTAAAGATGTTCTGATACGGGGCATCGGAGGGGTTAGCTACGCCACTGTGTAGGTGTCGCACTTAATTTAACATGTAGTCATATAAACATTAAATTTACCTAGGTAAAGTGTTTTATAAAATAATTCTTCGTGAAAAATCAATGAAAAAATCATTTTTTTAAAATACCGTTAAGGCGCACACATATGTGGGAGGTATAGGTATGTAGAGAAGCATTTATCGTTCAGTCCAAATAGAACCCATGATTTTTGAACAAGCCAAGGACGAAGAAAAAATTATCATATAAACAACCCAGTTACCTCACTTGTTATGAGTGCGGGCTTATTTGGTTGAAACAACGTTGTTCCTTTTTTTTTTGTCTGGGTAGGGGTTTGTGATGAAAATGTTGGAAAAAGCCTTTGGCTAACATAATCAATATCTACATGAAGCACACGCGCCTTGGCAAAACTTTTTTTTTACCCCACACTGTGTTTAATTTCTTTGTGTGTTTTTTTTTTGTTCTTTGCTGGATATGTATTGGTTCTGTAAAAAAAATATTTGCATTTGGTTTAATTTAAATTGGGATGAAAGCCTGGGAAAATAAACAATTAACTATTTGTGAGCTAGCCAAATAGTTAAACTTCGTTCCGTCTTAAATGATAAATTATGAATGTCTCTTTTGAAAGTCGAGCTTCCTCTCTATTGAAAATATTTTTTTTGGAATTATTTTTAATTAAATTCAATGCATTTTGAAAGGTGGTTTGTATGATTACATATACTGTAGTTAGGCTGCGTTTCTTGCAATGCTAATTCTAAATAATTTGAATAGGAAACAAATTTTGCATGGTTGTAGAGTTAGTTCAACAATAGCGCCCATGGCAATAACGCCCAAATTGATTTGGAAATTTCGCAAAAAAAAAAAATAACGCCCGAAACCTAAAAATTAAAATGAATTGTGGCCCAAATAGTTTATTTAAACCCCCAAAAAATCATAAAAAGCAATCAGCGAAAAAAGTCGTATATAGAAACTGTTTTTGTAAGATTTGGGCCATTAGTGTGAAATAACTCAACTTTTTGGTGGAAAATTATTTCATTCTCGTGGGTGACGTTAGAGTTTTCATACAAAATGCACACAATATTGCATACCCAAACTTGCACCCACCCAAACTCGCACCCATCCAGAACCCTATAGTGGGCCAGGTGGGCCACCCAGTAACTGTGAAATAGATCACAGTACTTGAGTGAATAGGGGGAATAACATGTAGCATATGAAAACATGCACGTGCCGTAACTATTCGGGACTGGTGGAAGTGTGATCATAGCCTCTTTGCGGCGGCCGCTAGTAACAAGCCTTTTAAAAAAGGTTTGGCTAATATGATCAGGCTAGTTCCTCAGGTTGGCAATAGGTTAATTCCCTGTTCCGTAAAATTTTAGAATTACGAACCCGACAACAAGCCTCGGAAACGGACTGATCTCACGACGACAACCAACGCAACGAAAAAGGCATAACGATTTACGAATTTTCTTATGGAACGTACGATCGCTCTATAGAGCTCGAGCTGCTCAGCAGCTAGCCGATGCCCTGTCAAAATATAGAGCTGACATAACAGCACTACAAGAAATCAGATGGACAGGGAATGGTGTTTTACAGAAGAAAGAATATGACGTATACTACAGCTGTCATACAAAACACCATGTGCTCGGGGTAGGCTTCCTAGTCAGCGAAAAAATGAAGTCTACCATCATCGGCTTTAACGCTATAAGCGAAAGGCTATGCACCCTTCGCGTGCGAGGCAAATTTACGAACATTAGCCTCATTAACGTTCACGGACCTACGGAGGAGTCCTCAGACGAAGAAAAAGAGACTTACTACGAACAAGTCGAGAGGACCCTCAATGCCTGTCCAAGGTATGACGTAAAAATCATCCTTGGGGATTTGAACGCAAAAATAGGTCGGGAGCCGGTATTCAGGCATTACGCAGGCACTCATAGTTTGCATGAGAACACTAATGACAATGGACTTCGAGTCTTAGAATTGGCAGCATCGAAAAACATGGTCGTTGCGAGTACCAGGTTCCCGCGAAAAGATATCTACAAAGCCACCTGGGTATCACCTGATGGAGTCACTCGTAACCAAATAGACCACGTGTTGATAGACCGTCGCCACTACTCGAACTTGATGACGGTACGAACGTACCGAGGCGCCAATATCGACTCGGATCACTATCTTGTTGGTATGGTCTTCCGAGGGCGGATTGCCTTGCGAAGACGTATTGCATCCGCCGATCAAGTTCGAATCAACACGGCTGCCCTGCGCAATGAAAATGCCAGTAACACCTTTGGTAATGCGTTAGGACTCGCCCTAGAATCGCTTGATTTAGGGAGAGTAAGTCCTGGGGCCAGTATGCTGGGCGTAGATGAGAAGTGGACACGCCTTAAGAATACTGTCATTAGTACTGCCAACTCCATCTTAGGCAGCAGTCGTAGAAATCGGAACGACTGGTTTGATGATGAATGCAAGCTAGCGACTGAACGTAAGAATGTTGCGTACCGAGCAATGCAACAATCTCATAGAACGCGGGCGCGCGAAGAAGAATATAAAGAGCTCAGAAGAATAGAAAAACGGCTTCACAGACAGAAAAAATCAGCCTGGGAGAAGAACTTAATCTGTGAAATAGAAAAAAGCCGAGAGCGAGGTCCGCACCAGGCGCGGAAGTTCTACCAATCCATCCGAAACATGACGCAGTACACACCACGCTGCACATACTGCAAGGACGGAGAGGGAAATCTGATCACCGATCCACAAAGCATACTGGAGCGATGGGAAGTGTACTTTAATGAATTGCTAAATGGTCAACTCACTGCAGAAGTGGAGGCTCCACTGATTCAAGACGAATACCCTATGTTGCCGTCACCAAGCATAGAAGAGGTTGAGAAGGCTATAGACCGGCTAAAGAAAAACAAAGCCCCGGGAGCTGATGGTTTACCAGCCGAATTATTTCAACACGGTGGGCCAGCTCTACGTCAGGCAATTCATGATATTATAGTGCACGTGTGGGAGCGTGAAGAAATGCCAGAAGACTGGCGAAAAGGTATAATATGCCCCATACATAAGAAAGGAGATGTCACAACGTGCAGCAACTATAGAGGTATCACGTTGTTGAGTACCGCCTATAAGATACTCTCCTCTATCCTACAAGACCGGATAACCCCATACGCTAAAACCATCATCGGACAATATCACTGTGGTTTCATTCCAGGCAAATCAACAACTGATCAGATCTTTACCCTTAGGCAGGCGATGGAAAAATGTCTAGAATTTAACATCCCAACATACCACCTGTTTATAGACTTTAAGGCCGCCTATGATAGCATAGCCAGGGTAGAACTTTACAAAGCCATGAGAGAATTCGGCATCCCAAATAAATTGACACGACTATGTAGGTTGACCATGACCAACGTAACAAGCCAAGTAAAAATAGCCGGATTGCTATCCAGACCAATCAACATCTTTAATGGACTCCGACAAGGGGATGGTTTGGCCTGCCTCCTCTTCAACCTGGCGTTGGAGAAAGCAATCCGTGACTCTGGCACGGCAACAAGAGGGACCATCGTCAACAGGTCCAGCCAGATACTGGCTTACGCAGACGACATCGACATCATCGGAAGAACCGAGCAAGCTGTACACGATTCCTTCATCCAGATCGAGCAGGCGGCACAAAATCTGGGGCTGCACATTAGTGAAGGTAAAACAAAGTACATGGTGGCGTCGAATGCGAGAGGAACAGTTGGTCAAACAATCAAGGTAGCGGAGCACGAATTTGAAGTGGTGCAATCCTTTAAATACCTTGGGTCAATAGTAGCAGCCGATAACAATATAGAAGAAGAAATACGCGGGCGGCTTCTCAAATCCAACAGAGCCTACTACAGTCTGTCAAAGCTCTTCAAATCCAGAAATCTCACCATAACTTCAAAACTACTGCTGTACAGGACCATGGTCCTGCCAGTACTCACATATGGATCCGAGACTTGGGTGCTTAGCAAAAGGCACTCTGACCTCTTAGCCGCGTTCGAGAGAAAAGTCTTAAGGAGAATTGTTGGCCCCATATGTGAGGAAGGACGATTCCGGAGACGGTACAATCATGAATTGTACGCAATCTACCTTGAAGCAGATATAGTGACAAAAATTAGGCTCGGTAGACTTCGGTGGGCAGGGCACCTAGCTCGCATGAGCGAAGAGGAACCTGCTCGGAAAGTTCTTTGTGGTACATTCTATGGCAGACGACAGCGTGGTAGACCATGCTTGCGCTGGAGAGATGGCGTAGACCAGGACGCCCGGAGCCTTGGGGTGCGCAACTGGATGGCGTCGGCTCGAGACCGGGATAGGTGGAGAGACTTGTTGAAGGAGGCCAGGACCGGACCCCGGTTGTCGAGCCGATGATGATGATGATGACTTGAGTGGTCCAATTGTGTCCTTAACAGTTGAGATTGGTAAGGACAACCTCACTGCAAACCCCCTACTCGGCCAGATTTGGGATTGGGTGCACGTTTTTGTTAAATAATGCGAAGACCATTTCTGTCCATTATGCAGGGAAATAGAGGTAGATTATATTCAAGTTTTTGTTTAAAAAATGTTAAAAGACAAATTAAGGGTTGCCAACAATAATTTTAGGTAAAAAAAAAACGGCACGAATAACTTATTTAAATAATGCAGAATAAAATTCTTATAAACTATGAACATTTTTTAAAAACTTTTTGAAAAAATGAAGTAGATTTGAAAAAAAAGTGTAGTAGATTCAACTCTTTCGCAGTAGATTTTAATTTTTCAAAATATAAAAAAGTTATATACTTTTTTAACAGCCGTGATAAGTTAAATTTTTCGATTGATATGCTCTCCTCTCGCTTGCTCTAATGAAAGAGACCCATGTGTGGTGAATAAAAATCCGGGGTTGGCATCAAATTTCCTCATTTTTAAAAATTCACCTCCTAATGTTGGTGCACACTATTTTAAGTTAAAATGCCAATAAATTTTATTACTCCGTTAACAAAAATGCTATTAGGTGTATTTTGGTGCAACTGAACATTAGTTTCTTAAAGGAAATTGATTTTTTTGATAATTTCCTTCTAGGAATGCTTTTTTTTTAGATAAACAGTTAGAACGTTATGGCGACTTTTATATGAAAACAAATGGAAAAAGACTTATTTTTGGATTTTTTCTCCTTTGATCGAAAACGGTTGAGAATTAGAAGAACATGAACATCACATAGGTTGTAGAAATTTTGATGGGCTTTAATTAAGTGTAAAAGAAGTTTCCCCTTCGATAGACCATTTCCTAGGTATAAGGGTAAGTCCCAAAAACAGGAACTTTACACCCCTTCACCTCATTCGCTCACAACCCAAACGTCAGAAATGTTAGTATATTGACCATACTTTCAAAGTCTTAGGTCACCGCTAACGCACTTTACAGTAGTACATCCTCTTTTAAATTTTTCATTGACTAGACTTTAGAATGTACAGTCAGTCGAGCAGGACCTTACATTTTGGGAATCACTTACTCTTACATATAAGGGTTTGTGGTTAGAAGGTTAAGTATGTTTCTAAACCTGCCGCACATCGCCTTAGTATTGCTTGTAGACTTGTGTTCTTTTTTTTTTGCAGAGCAAACTTTCTGTTGTGTAATCAAATATTAAAAACAGTTATGTTTATTAAAAATGTTAACGAAAGTAATCCAATTGTTTAGTTATTATTTGCATACATAAGGGTCTAGGGGAAAAACGTCACAAGACCACTTTTTTCCAAAAATAAACTTATGATGACATCTTGTCATATTAAATTATATTAAATGCATTAAGTCATGAAATTAAAACCAATTGCAACAAAATTGTATTTTTAATTTTTTTATTTTACTTTAAATTATGCCGGCATTATGTAAATTAACTTTTAAATTAATTTTTCTCGAAATCATTTTGAGTGGACTTGTTCCACTTTTCCCCTGAACCCTTCATAGAAGATCGAATTTCAATCAATCCAATTTAGTCAATCGTATATTACAGAGTTATTGACAACAGTACGTTTTTTTTCGGACACATAAAAGGTAAATTTACTTCATTAGACAATTTTTCAGCTTAGTGAAAACATGAAAGTACTAATTTTTAAATTCACAAAAAACCAATAATTTTTTGATCAATCCTGGGTTGTCCTTCGACTTTTATTATCTTTTCCTCAAAGGGATTTAAAAAGATAAAGAAGTAAAAATAATACATATAGAAAATCTCTTTAATGTATAAAATAAACACAAAAAAATTGAGAATGGGAATTTGAAATGTGAAAACCTTCAATTGAATCGATTTTCGCAAATTCATCGATTGTGATTTTGCTGGGTGCTTTTATAGAAAGAATCCTTTTCAATTCATTGATATTGGCGGTGATGAAAAATTCCATCTGTCCCAGCAAAATTTTCATGCATTTTCTCTCTTCAGTTGTTTGGTTTACAAAGCAAATGGATTCTTTTATTCTATCTATATACTTTTTTTTTATCCTTTTTGTATGTCATCTACACATTTGAGGACGAAGGTGATTTCATCCAAGTATCTCTTTCCATTAAATTGAAGTGTTGACGTTGGCATGCGGTTTTATCGAGGAAATTTTCAACTACGTGGACCTAAGCAAATGTATTTGAAGTATGAAAGATGCCATCTTTTGTCTGAATCTATAGACATCATGGTTATAAAATTCGTTTGAATTTTAAATATTCACATCACATTTGTGTATATACGTAGAGAATATTTTAAAACCAGGTACGATAAAAATGTACTTACCTATAAAAACATATCTACGCATGATTTGGATGACTTGAAATTAATATGTTTAGGATCAATACGACATTTGTTGGGTCTTGGGTTCAATTTGAAATCAAATACGGTTGATACTAGTATTATAAGAAAGAAAATAAAGTGCACGTTTTTTGTCGCAATGAATATATCTCTGACAGAGAATAACATACACTTAAGCTCAAGTGTAAACGTGTTCAAATGTTGAAAAAACCTTTACCTTTACTTTATGTAAAACACTTTTCAATAGAATTATAAAAGACATTTTTTGGTTCTATCAGATTGGCAGCACTATCCGATTACTTACTGTCACAATTTCATATTACAAAAAAATGTCTAAGTTACTTATGTGCGTTAAACCTTTTTATCATCAAACCAACTGTTTATAAAAGTCAAAAACTCAACTTTTCAACATATTAGGGCATATTCATGGACACATGTCTAAATTGTTTTTAAGAAAAACTCGAGTTTATCTTATCTAAATTACATTGCTTAAACCAAGGCCCAGCAAAACTGTCGTTTAAAAACAACTATGCATATGCCCCATTTAAAATGTATGCTGTTTAATTTAGTTCGATGTTTAATAATAATTTCCAACAAAAACCGCTGAATATACTGACTCAAAATACTAAATAGTATCTCATATTTTCGAATCTGATGTTAACTCCATAATAATTCTTTTATTTGTTTTTACTTGCGATTATTTACACATACCTTCCGCCTCATTAATAAAACATAATTTGTAAATTTAAGTCTTATTTTCAAGAAAATTAATTCATGGATTATGAATGTTCTGAAACCAACTGAAACAGTAAACATTTGCCTTTACGTTGATAGTGAAAAATTCTTAATCCATGGATTAATTAACTCGAAAATAAGACTTAAAATAACAGTTTATTTTTTATTAATAGGCAGGTATAATGGCAAATTTTGGATTCCTTTTTCTTCAAACTTGGTACAAACAATTCTAAAGCCCAGTTTTTTAAAGCGAAATTATAAGGTATTCTCGAGATAACTACAATTAAAACACGTTTTCAAATCAGTTTTAGATCCCGAGTGAACTCAGAGTTAGTTCAGCTAATTTGGTTAGTTAATTATTCTGACTTTACTTGCAAGCTAAAACTGGCTGAAAAACCTGTTTACATGGAACTCGCACTGAAAAACTAGATCCAAGCTGAAATGAAAGTAAGCTGAGATTATAAGGTATCAAAATATCAAAATCGTTAGAGCGGTTTTTAATTTTTTTTTTACAAATTTTAAGTAAGCCATTTTTAAGTGCACTTATAAGAAATAAAAATTTTATATCAACCCGTTTTCTAAATATTGAATTTACAAAAACATACATTAACATCTTAATTAAAATTATAATTAATCATTTTTTCAAAGGTTGGAAATCAAATTTGAACAAGCCATTCACGAAAAAGCCGAAGGAAATAAAATGCACGTTTCAAGTTAAAAAAAATTAATTTAATAAAAATAAATTTAATAACTGTTTTACTTGCGATTATAGGTTGGTACTACATATAATGCAAGTTATGAATTCGTGCGAAAAGTAAAATTTGAGATAACAATCAAATATGAAATTACGATGATAGCGAAGTCGAAAAAAGTGGGTCTTGCAATTCAATCTGTGTGTCTGTCTATCTGTCATTCGCCACTTCGTACCTAACGGTACCTTACATATAACGGTTATGAAAAAGCTTATTTTTATCGAAAACGGCTCTAACGATTTTGAAAAAAAATTGACATAAGTGATTCAGCGTTAAACACTTTTCAGATAGTTTGAACCATTGTATATACATTTCTATAGTACAACCATGGAGCAGCGCCATCTAAAGAAAGGTTGTGAACTGCACATTTGGAGGTTCTTACATTTACTAAGTGTCTATTATGTTACCCTAACAATAGTCCTCAACAAAACAAATTAATAATATATAATGTATTTTATTGGCTCTAAAATCCATATATCCTTGACAAGAGTCGTAAACAAAACAAAAATCATATATGTTTACGACTGTTGTCAGAGTTACAGAATAGACAACTAGTAAATGCACGAACCTAAAATTGTGTTATTCACAAGTTTCTTAAGATGGCCAGGCGGTGATTATTCAGCATGAAAATACTATAGAAATGTATATGCAATGGTTTGAACTATATTTTTTAAGAACAGTTTTAACGGTACCTGCCATATAAAGATTTTTTTTTCAAATTTTGACTTTCTCGTTAACGACTGAGCGGATCTTTGCCAAATTTTCTTTCTAAAAAGAACTAAACAGCCAAATGATAATGGCGTACTTATTTTTTTAATAACGGTTCTTAAAAAAATTAGATTAATTAATTTTTTTTTTTTTTTGAAAATTTAATATTTTGAAAACTAATTCATGAATTTTTGTTAAAACCTTATTTTTGTATGAAAATTATGAATAAGCTAAAATTGGCAAACTCCAAATTTTTCATTAATATATTTAAAAAAAGTTGCTTAAAAAATCGATTTTTTCGAAAACTGGACCTACTATTTTGATAGTTAAAATTATTAAAAATATTGTAATATTCAAAACTGACATATTACGATTTTCTCGGAATTTGTTATAAACTGGATTGTTATAAACTATAGTTTTCAAAGTAGTTTTTTTTTATACATTATTTTTTTTTTAATTATTGCATTTTAAATTTATTGAAATAATTTAAAAAGTTATTCCGTATACAAAAATTGAAAGGCTATATAACGTCCAAAAGAAGAAAGCTCGACCCAATTGTGCTTTTTTGCTGTTAAGCTAAATTATTATATGAGCAAGCTTGTGCGACCCAGTCGTGCCTTTTATTTTTATTTATTTCTTTGGAATTTGAAAATACTATTGAACATATTAAGAAAATCGTTGGAGCCATTTTCGAGAAAATTAAGTTTTTCCAAAACCGTAAGGCAGGTAACGTTATTTTTTGAGCTTAAAACAAAATTTCAGTTTCCCCTCTAAGGAATAGTCTACATTTCTACAAACTTTTTATACCAAACTTGAAAAAAAAATCGGCGGTAATTGCTTATACAACCTGACTGACAGACATACAGACAGACATTATACATATACGTATGTATACATATATATGTGTGTATTTAGGTACAATCGCAATTAAAAATATAAAATATAGTGAGTGATACTGAATTTTCAAATGGTTCACAACATTTGAAAATTCAGTATCAATCACTCAAATGACATTTAATAAAAATCGTTTAAGCCGTGAATATCTATATTATTTTGTTAGATTTTATATTTCTGTTTTTTTTTTGTTTTTGACTTAAAATTATTCCAAATTCAAAAAAGCTTCTGACAGTTATCGTTATTTTCAAACGTAGAATTCCAATCCCGAAATCTTTAAAATACATGCATATCCTGCAGATCTCAGATTATAAATTTATGGATGAATTAAGGCCTGATTTGCTTCAAAACAGTCACACAAAATTTTATCAAAATCGATTGTATTTTTTCGCGTAAAATTGGATTTTATGTAGCGTTTATATGACAGGTACCGTTAATAAGGTGATTTTGAAAATAAATTTCTAACGAAAAACTTCACTATTGTAAAAAAGTCAGTCACACTAAATTTTATTAAAATCGATCGTATTTTTTCGAGAAAAATTGAATTATCTGTTACGTTAAAAATACAGAGTACTTAAGTTTGAAGAAAATCGACTTAACCGTTTAGGCTGTAGGTGTCGATAAATCCAGACTGACGGACAGACAGACAGACGGACAGAATTGTCGGTCCTACTTTTTTCGTGTTCTCTATCATCGTAATGTCATGTTTGATTGTTATCTCAAAACTTTTTTTTTACTAGTACAAAATCGCAAGTAAAAATCCATTAAATCTCTGTAGGCAACATTACAAAAATAAAAGCGTTGAAATAAAACTAAATCAATATTATTGCCTACATTTTGCATAATAAATTTTCTTATACCTACATAACTTAATGAAAAAAGTAAACAAAAATTATAGAATCATCAATTTTTATTAAATCAATGTGTGTTAAATATTTTGACATGCTGTAAAATGATTCTGTAAACAAGGTTATCCTTAGAATTATAACAAAAAAAAAAACAGAAAAAAAAAATATTCCATTTAATTTACATACATCAGTAAAAAGTTTAACATTCTTATTGACACTCTGTCACTAAAAATGTTCTACATACTCTATAGATACGTCAGAAAAAATTATCGTGCCCACATATGAATGGGTTTTTTGTATTAAAAATTATATGTGTATAGATGTGATTTTTGTCACGAAATTGGTAATAATCACCCGCTTATAGTATCTACCTACATACTCTAGATTCTTGAATAACAAAATATACATATATGTATGTATGTAGGTATAAAAAAAATTCTCAAACATTTTCATCCAAATAATTTCCATACAAAAAATGCAAGAAGAGAATGGAAATTTTCCATACAAATTCTTTAAGAAAAACTACAACACGGTACAAAGTTTTTTTTTTTTATTTATCAGATAATATTTTTTTTGGCAACAAAAAAAAAACCTTTATTCGTTCGTTCAAAAGTTGGCTTCATTCCAAAATGTCTGCACGAAAGTATGGCTTTTGTTTTTTATTGACGTTTATGGGAAAGTTTTGTGTGTTCCTCCGATACGGGATACGCTACACAAATCCTCATGACCCCAACCCATCAAAAAGGTTTTTTTTTTCATTTCGTGTGACATGTTTTTCGAAGAAGAACACAACGTAGTTGCCTTTTTGCTTTAAAAATAATTATGTAGAAGTTATTTTGATAAACTGAAATATAAATGCACATTGATAATATCAATATGTATGTTTTCTCTGACAGGCATAAATAAACAATACATTTCTCGGATGTATGAACAAAATGTGATTAATAGATTTTAATAGATTTTATGTAATAGAATAAGATAGCAGGGGTGAAGGTCATGATAAAAACGCAATTCTTGCAGTTCAAGATGGCGGCTTTCGTGAGTTATAGCAGCTTAAAAAATCACTTTTTTTTTTTTTTTTTTTTTCAAAAAATGACATAATAAGATTATTTTTTTGGGGGGGAGGGGCAACTGCAAACTGCGATATCTATTATGGTGTTTTTAATTGTAATAAGCAAGGGCAGCCACTTTTCGGATGTGGCTTTGTCATTACATCGAGTTTTTTTTTACACCGAAACCAATAGGTTCATGACCTATGGAGCAAGTTGAAATTCAAAGTTTAAATTTCAAAACAAAATATTATATGCTTTTTTGTTTTCAAATATCTAGATTTTTTTTTAAATATTGCACTGGAATGTTTTTTTTACCAAACTTCAACGCTTTTATTATATTTAAGCCAAATCCTGAAAACTCAGACAACATGTTTCAGTTTTTGAAAAATAAAACAAAATTAAAGGTACTTTTGTCCCTGAAAACTGCCTTTTTTGGGTTTTCTACTTATGATTGGACTAAAAGATTACATTTATGTGATGAGTGAATTATCGAAAAAATTTCACTGAAATGCTTGACAACGAAAAATTTTATTATCAAGTAGCTCAGGGACTAAACGGTTCGTATTTTTCTAACTCTGGGATCTAGCCTAATGACATGCATATGCAATTTTCAAATTTTACGAAAAATTCAGTAAAACTGCAGTCTGACAGGTCTTTGGACGCACTCAAATCGTCTTCGACCACATATCTGTGTTCGGTTAGGTATTATCAATAATTTGGTGAAACCCGATTTCCGTTATACCAATTATTCCAAAATCGATTTTTCGTTAATTACGACGTCTGGCAGGCCGATGGCCGCATCTAAATCGTCTTGGACCTTCATACCTATTCGTTATGAGGGGAGGTTTTTCTACAGATTGCAGCAGAAAGTATTTGGTTATGTCAAAAAGAAAAAAAATAGATTTTTTGCCACTTTTTAAAACGTCTGGAAGAAGCATTGCCACACTCGAAACATCTTGGACGAGCATTTTTGCTATGAGCTGAGAGCCTTTAATATAATAAAACTAAGTTAGATCGGTTATACCAATTATCTCATTTTTTGAAAAAAGTGGTTTTTTAAGTTGCTATAACTCACTAAAACCACCCCTGCTATTGACGCATATACTTTTTTTTCGGTTACCTTTCTGACCCAAAAAATTGCATGGGCTCTTCGACTATAAGGAAAATATATCTACTGTACATACCTAAAACCTAGAAGGGTAAACATGAATTTAAACATTTTATACATTACATAGCTGTAAATTTTGAATGCGGCCAAATGTAGGTACATACGAGTATGTTATAAACTGATGATATGAGTTATAATTATTAGTAATATAGAAAAAAAAAGGAACATGAATCCACATCCGTGCATGTTTCTTAAAAACGTCAAACAACATTAATTCTGTCAAAATATATTAAAAAAAAAATCTTCAAAAGTTCAATTACCTGTATTAGGAGCCGGTATAGCGATCAGGAAAAACCATCAGGAAAAGTAGAAACAAATGAGAACAGGATTTTTTTCCTGATGTGCGTTTATAGCGATCAGGAAAAATGTGTCAGTGAACAGGCTGTTTTCCTGATTGAAATGCACACGAAAAACTTTATCTGACAGAAATCTGTCAGTGGAACAAGTGAAAATTGAACTCAAACAATTGGAACGGTTTGTTCCGTAAATGTCAATCATCTGGCACGAAAATTATTTTTCGTCAGGAAAATAAAGAAATACATTTCAAACAATAAATAATTATTCTATAGTAAAATTTATTAGCAAAAAAAAATCTTTGAGTTATTTATAGTCGATTAGTGTAGTATTTGTGTTTAAAATAACATAAAAGATCCGTTCGAACATTTTTCCTGATGCGTTTTCCTGATCGCTATAACCGGCCGGCGCCCTAGGTTCATCCATTTTCTGGTAAAAGTAAATTTATATAAAACCATTTGTGGCTTAGATTTCGATTTAATTTTTATTTCAATAATAAAGAGTTCTTCATTCAGTGGCGATTTTTAGTTTTGCATACAACTTCATTTCAATATTGACCGTTATTGTGCCGTGTATGGTCCATTTTGAAGGTCCAATTTTGGATCACTTTCCAGAATTGCGAACGTTATCTATCCAATTACGTGAGTAATGTTGACTTTTAAGTCCTGAATCGAAGATTGTCAGAGGTAATTTTTCACAGGACGCGATATTATTAGCGAGGACTTTTAAATAAACATGCAGTCAGTGTTCTGGGAAGTGTACACTTTCCAACACCAACCAAGAAGTGTCCGATATCATAGTAGTAAAAGTCAGCGCGGTGGCGAGAAATTATAAAAAAAAAAGACAAAGTGATTGGGTTCGAGAAGACACAAAATACCCTCTGAGTTCTGGAAACAGATGGGAGGAATTGGCAGCCATAGAAGATAAAAAAGAAGAAGACGTAATTTTATTGTTAACGTTTTTCCTTGAACTTAAATAACTGCTCTTTTGGTCCCTGTATTGGATCCTTCAAAAGACAAATTTTGCTGCAGGCATTTACGGGTAAAGTACTTGAAAATCAATTTAAAAAAAATGTGGCCTGACTAATTTGCTGTTCTGTACGGTTCTATAGTTGACGATGCTGCCATCGATCGCCTTAAAGGTTAAGATGATGATGGACTTGCCGATATAAGAACGGTTCTGCATTTTTCTTTTCTAGAATTTTCGTGCGAAGCTTAGTCCGTGAGGCGACTGTAAGATCACCTATCTCATCACACTTTCCGTATTTATCCATTCAAATAAGTCGTAATAAAAACAAAAATATTTCTTGTGGAAATTGAGAAACAACGTGCCCTTTTCAAATATTTTATAGAATTTTAAAAACAGCTATTTCTAAAACATGTCATGTACCTACAGTTATAACGTCGATCCTACTCTTATCCTTAATTCATCACCTAAAGGGTTAATTTTATTTGCCAATAAAAAATATTATGCCCTTTTAACCTTATTAACTAAAAAAAAAACTGTCACCTTTAAAAAAGAAAATCTAATCAATAACTTTTACTACTCAACAAAATTGCCTACGGACACCTTTGGGAATGCCCTTAAAAATTCGCCTACGTAATCGTTAAATGACATTCTTATAACTTTTTGTCTAATACATCAAGAATAATGATACAAAAGAACCCTAAATGGATTTTACTCTTTAAACAAATTAACCCAATAAACTGACTTTTTCCCTCGACACTGGCATCAACTTGGTCCTTTTTCTTGTGTTCTTGTAAAGATCCTGGACAAGAATTATTCAAAGAACTTCCTTTCCCTTTGCCTCACTTAACACATATTAACGAAGGCTTGATTTAACTATTTCGAAGTAGAATCTTATAATAGAGGGCAATTCAAAGGCAAAGATTGTCTATCTTTCTTCCGTCAATTTGTTTATTCTTGTCAAAAAAAAAAAAAAAACAAAGTAAGTATCTGATGGTCCTCCATTTTGTATAGGTTTATATTCTCAAAGCTTGTGATTTTATCTTTTATCTTTGGAATAACATTTTGGGGTGTTTTATTGAGTGTTTTCTATTCTATTGTGGGGTAATGATTTTATTTTTGTTCTTCTTTTGTGTGGTTCTATTAAGGTGTTTTTATTCATATTTTAATATAAGAGAGATTGGGAGGAAACGTGACAGTTGAATTTTCTTAAATCTCATAATTTTCCTGTCAAAACTTTATTTTAAATTAAAAGAATCAAATATGGATGGTTCAATATAAATTTAGAAATATCGAAATCATCAAGAAGAAGAGAGTAAGATGAGAAATCATCAAGAAGTAAGAGACAAACTCAAACTTAAGCAAGGTAACCCAACGAGCTTTGAGTCCTTAAAGATCATCTTTGTGAATGATTGATTAAGTATTCAGTGCTTAAAAGTAGCAAGAAGCACAATAATTAGTTTCGATGAACTGCTTGCTTTATCCTCTGGTGAGTGGTTACGTTAACAACTTTTTTGGCATCCCATTATAAGATTTTGGTATGTAAAATCGACTACGTTGGGCGCCAATAAATATTGATAGCCAATGCATAAAACTGTAGGTACTTATATATTTTGGAAAAAAACACAAGTAGCACACAAAAGTTGTGGATCATGAGGCCCTGCGACAGAAGTGAATCTTTACAAGAAATACTTCGTTTACATTATAAATAAAGGCACGACTATTGGTCGCACAGACTTGTTCTTGTGTTAGACTACTGTCCACGGGCCATGTATTTTGAGAAAGCAACTGTTTTATAAGAAAAGTGCCGTTTTTAGGATCTTCAATAATATTTTCAATTATGAAATAATTATAAAAAATATTGTTCAGTTTGTTACAAATCTTCATAAAAAAACATTGGTAAATATTGCCGTCAGCCGAAAAAGGAGTTTTTTTTATAAAATAAAAGCCAGAAGAATCTTGGTTTTTCTCGAGTTACAGTTAATTACCAAATAATAATAATTTTGCGTACGTGAAAAAGTTCTTACACAGAAAAATTTTGCCTAGGGTATATATAGTCGTTTGGCAGGCGCCTTTGTCAATAGTTTTCTTATTCAACAGTACCTGAGTGGGCCGTTTCCCGGGTTCAAGGCATTTGAACTCCCTTTCTGCAGTCCAGTCCCGCTAACGTAACTTCTTTGCTCCGCTTAGGGTCCAAGAGCGGTAGACAACTATTTCGCGTGCGCGAAGTTATGTGCCTTTAGTAGACCAGGGGTTTGTGGATCATGCCTCCCACCTACCTAAAATGATAAAGCCCACGCCCCCCTTCGACGCAAAAACTAAAATGATAAGAATATCTTATTTTTCATACGATGTAAACGCATTTATTTCGAAGAAATTGAGCTAGGTATATTAACCACGGTCAATAAATAACGCTCAATGGACATGTATTACACTCTAAAGGCTCAACTGTAGTGCGCATGAGTAAGCATGGGCTACTTTCAAAATCGCATGGGATAATGAGCGAATTCACACAGTCATATGGCATTGGCTATAATGGACATATGCGCATTTCGTTGAGTTTCGTTAAACTAACATATGTAAATTTGACAGCTCAACAGCTGTGGGCATTTGACAGTCCGAAAAAAAAATTAATTGCATTTTACCAAAAAAAAAATTAAATTATCCATTTCATATATAAATCAATAAATTTAACAATAAATTATGCATTATTAACACAATTAAAAGAAATTAAAAACAAGTGATTTTCACATCTTTATTATGTGCATTCATCATGTTTGTCTAAACATGACGAAACAGTTCGTTTAATTTTGTCAGTAGGTCATGCTAGCTCGTGCGCATTATAGTTCTACCTTAATGGAGCTTTTTCGACTGGGCTGTCCATATTTAAAATTGAAAAAAACTACCTTAAAAGTTATACTATAAGATTTTGAAAAGCACTTTACGTTAAGGGCTCGGTCAATCAGAGCGCGGTCCGGCGTTCTTTGTAAAAAATCTGACCGCCCCGGCCGCGTTCTTATTTTCCCAGTATTTGGTCCGGGCTCTGTTTCGCTTAGCCTTAAGATGTGCTGTATTGATAAAAGGACTAAACATTTTGTATCACAAACTGTAAAATAAAACAAGTGTATAATGAAGTTAAAGATTTTGGTGCCGAAATAAGATACATTAATGTTTGTTAAAAAATATATTATGTTAAGTTATATAAATATATTATATTAAACAAAATATATATCAATGTGACGGATGAGGTTGCATGTTTTGTACAAGATTTCCAATCCTGGGTTTAATGGAAGAAAGTGCGCAACGTAGATCGCTAGCAATATCGAATTAGCTTATGTACTTCGTTTGAAAACGCTTGGTGCTGAAAACGCTTTTTCTCACAAATACGTTCTTGAAAAAGGTAAAAACTATTTCAGTGCTTGTTCTGCTATGCTGGGATAAACATTGAGATATTTAACCCAGAATAGTGCCCTTGCCCTATCCATCTTCTCAAAATCATATTTGCAGCAGAATAATATTTGACTTCCAAAGCTTCTTCTTGTGAATTATCTGGCAGCACGTCTATATCAACGAGAAAAGGATCAGTCGCTAATCGATATATATAACCATCGCACGATTAAGGGAAGTATCGCTTGAATTCGTCAGTAAGGTGCTGCAAATGGTTTAATATTTTAGTCCTTGTATCAGTTTCATCCAAAACCTTCTCAAAAGACGAATCCTGAGCGAGATCCAAGCATTGCCGGAGCGCCATCTGTCTATGAACTATTGCTTAAAAGTGCTTAGTTTGAAGTAAAAGACTCTTCTATAGATACAATCAAACGCTGACTTAAAATCTAAGAAGAACGCATACAGTAGGATCACACTTTTAAAACTTGTAGGCACTTCTCGGGTAGGCCTTATGTAGTTATATGACAGCGTAGTAAGCTTCTGTACGAAACCATCTGAAATAAACAAACCAGAGTTTTTGGAGAAAATCGTAAAACGCAAGTAATTTTAAAATAATACAATATATTTTACAATTCTGTTTTTACCATAATCGTACGTCCAGTTTAAAAAAAAAACTTTTTTTTAAATATTTTTAAGAAAAAATTTGAGTATGTTGGCCTCCAATGGAGGCCAACAATCCAATGTTGGTTTGCTTGTCTCCGTTGATTTATCTGATGATAAGCCGATATTTGTGTCATCGTTATTGTGCAATGGAGCCAACCCGGTGGCTATATATGTTTTCAAATAAAAAGTTATATTTTTAACAACCCAAGTAGCATTATATGGTGTGAGCGTTGAAAATTCGACGCCCCCCAAAATCTGCCGCCCTGGGCAGCTGCCTAAGTTGTCTATATGGTTAATCCCACACTGCCACCATCATAAAATCCCTATTTATTTTCGTTACAAAATTACTGTCAAATAGCGTTGCCACCTCTTTTTAGGATATGTCAGACGGCTCGTCGGAGATGGAGACAGATATATTGAACTACGTATTTTAAAGACCGCCATAAAAATGGAAGTGAAAAGATTAGAAAATATCTGAGCAACTCTTTTAAAAAATGTTTCGTTTCTATACGTACTCTCCTATTTATATATGTATATAAGTTTTATGGTTTGTATATTAAAAAAAGAGAAACATTATATTAAACTTTTTATTTCCTTTTTATGTCTCGACTTCCGGTCTCCCATCATATTAACTTCAACGCCTATTTTTCCAACAAAATAGACGCCAACGGTCAGAACTTCACCTTTTTATGACCAGTTTTTGTTAGGGGCATAATGTTATAGTTATTATAATTTTTTACTATCAAAAAAAAAAAAAAAAATACATCCTCATAAACAGATGTCGGAAATGAATTTTCAACAGCAGTGTTGCTTATGTATTATAATTTATGCCATCCAAGCAATCGGTTTAATAGAAATATTTACCAAAATGACAAATTGTGTGTCATCCAAAAGTGAATTGTGACTACTTGTCATTCCTGTGACACGTAGACAAACTGATTTTCAAATGATTGATGCAATGTTTGGTGTACACAATATCTATATTGGTTTATCCTTTTAACCCTGAGTCGAATGTTGCTATAGCTGTCACTGCAATTAAGAGGCTTTCAAACAAAAATTTATTGATTTTTTGTCATTCCAATTTAATGTTTTCCGAAATATTTATACATACGTAGATAAATATCCTTATCAACATCTATACATAATGTGTTTTGTATACTTAAGTTTTAATGGCCTCGCACGGAGATACATATATACATATACATTAATGGAATTTTTTTGTTGTCGAAAATGGCATAATGTTATGCTCCTTGATATAGACAACTTTTAATAGCATTATGCGGAATTTAGGTGTGTCTAAATGATGTGAGTATTATAATTTTATGAATATGTAGAATGTATTTAAGGGCATTATAAAAACGAGTGTTGTTTCGACAATACTGAGTTTTATACATGCTATAAATGTGGGCACATCTTGGATTAAAACACTGGAACTTTAACCGCACATAAATGCAAAAAAGTAGATAAGATTAAGTGTGATTATAAGTGCTTTTCATTCCACCTACTTACTAGATATTTTTGTCTCGTACTCGTAGTTGAAATTAGTTTTCCAGACATTCAGAAATGCGTAGCTATTCTAATATAATATAACAATAAAAATGATGTTATTTGTAAGGCAGCTCGTAAGGAACCAACCCCTATATTGACTTGGATATTCACTCAATTCATTTGGTTATTGTTGTTTGAAATGTAAAAGAGTTGGTCTTGAAGCCCGCAGATCTTCTGGCTTCGAACCCATGGCACTTGTATAATGCGGAAATCCACATCTTTCTCCCTGTTGTGAAAGATCCTGAGATTATCTGAAGCACTTTTTGAGTGCTTCAGATTAATTTTTGTGAATTTCAGCGTTTTTGGTTGTTGGTGCAGCCACGCTCAATGGTTCCAACGTTGCGTCAGATGTTTTGACAGCCCCTGTGTCGTCCCCTTGAGGTGGAAATATCCTCACTTTCGCTTTCCTGATGCCAAAGTTAAGACGGTGAGAATTTACAATCGATTATGACCTTCCTGCCTCATCAATCAAGAGCAGAAAGGGCATCCTTGATTTGTTGGCATTGGCCCCTTCGGCTTTAATGCATTGCAACCCCCGGGTTTTGGCATTTTAGGACTTTGAGAAAACTTTCTACAACCAAATTTTCCATATAGGGTACCCAAATAGGAGCTTTCGGTCGTCTGGGAATATCCCTGGCTTGGATTTTGAGCTTCATGCCTTTCCATGAGCCACTTATCTTAGTGACACAATTGCCACGGAATTCTTTCAACAACTGATCCTTGCTCTTGATCAACCTTTATCCTCTTACCGCCTCAGTAGAGCTGAAGGATGGGGAGAGCCCTTCCCTTCCCCTCTAGGATGTACTCCACCACCATACCCTGCAGTTGAGCCTCAATAGCATTCCACGCTTCGTGAACTGGTTTCCTCGTAGAGGAAAGCTCGTCCGTCAATGCTAATACCTTCACCACCGACGTTGATAGTTGTTTCCTGACTGGAGGAAGGCAACTCGTCTTTCGACGCGCTGCTTAGTTCGTCAGTGTCTGCCATATCAAAGTGTGTTTTTTTTTTAATTATTGGGAAACAATTCCAAAACATATAAAAAAAATTTTTTTAAACAAAGTTTCTTATTTGGTCTCAACATACACATAAAGAAAAGCATTATTAAACATTTAAAAAACATTTCGTTTTCTTATTTAATAACATGTTTGTGATATTTCTTTCATGTTACTAAAATGTTTCTTTGGTCTGAAAACACCTTATAATATAAAACACGAATCTTCAAAATATTATATTTATATGTTGTTTTTAAGATACTGAATTCCAAATACAAAATAAACAAACAAAATACCGAAACGTGTGCTCCTGTGCTTATTTCAAAGCTTTAAGTCAATTACCGGTTGAACGCTTAAGCTTAAGTCATTATCATTACTTTTGCTTTAAAATGCTGTTGGTGTAATTTAAAAAAAAAAACACAAAAAACAAAAACAAAATTAACATACAATTTATATCAAAGTGTTGCCTTCTCCTTAAGCTGGTTAAAGTAATTTGATTCTCTTACAAAAACCTCTATAAGAATACAGATTTGTGTGTTGTCTTACACCTACGTTAATAATTAGCATAAATGTATATTAAAAAAAATGTTTCCTTTTTGATTGGATTACATTTCATTATTATTATTTATTTTATTTTCATAACAGTTGCATACTCGAACAATGAAATTTACCTTTTATTAAATGTATACGTAAGGTCCTTCTTGACGGAGACTCTTTTCAGCAAAATTACAGTCAGCGCAAATGTAAATTTATCTGGATAAATTAAACCAATTAAAAAAAACGAACTTCCGTTTTTGGAATGAATGCAGAAATTATTTCACTCATGAATATTCAATTTTATTGAAAGTATTTTCCATTAAAGTTGCGCTCACTTGGTTTTATTGTTTGGGTCAGTTCGATTAGTTGAAGTTTCTTTTTTTGTTCCTAAAGTATAGATAAGGCAGAGAGCACAATAACGATTCTTGGCAACTTTTATGTTATCAAGTTCAATTTTATCACATTTCTTTTTTTTTTTTTGAATTGGCGATCCGTAAACTTTTTCGAAAATAGCTGTCAGGCGACAATGGGTTTAGACATAAGCTGATGACGATACAAAAGAAGTGTTATTTTCTTGAATCGATGAGGTACATTTGGTAGATACTTTTGTTAGAACTGAATAAAAGTTTTTATTTTTCATGTTTGAAAGTATGTTTGGTTTATCAAAAGGATTCAACAAAATATATTGGCCTGTAGAGAGTAACTTTAGATTAGAGCATAGGTTCATTTCAGTTAAAAAGTTATAGATACAAACTTTTAATACAGCAACAAAGAAATAGAGTAATGAACTTTCGTGCATGTTTTTTTTACACATGAACAAAGCCAACAGAATTTCGAGCACACTTAATCAATGAAAAAAATTAGATCAATAAAATTTAGAAAGTTTTCGATGATTGATGGGCATGTTCTCTGCTGTTAAAATAGCTACTTATTATTTTTTTTTAGTAAATATTTCTGTTATCGAATTTGTATACGAAAAATGCAGTGGTTTGCTTGTTGTCTTTGAAAACAAATGTGTGAAAAATTTTCTGATTTTAAAAAAATAATAACTTTGTTGTAAGGCGAGTTATGTGGCCATAAAAATTATTTTGTTGTAAAATATTTATTTGTCTGTGCCATGAATAAATTTGTATATTATTATCCTGCTCTTTTGAGAGGTAAAACTGCACAAGCCATATTTGGTTTCGTGTGCAACACGAAACACATTTTCTTATTATTATTATTTAAACAAATAGTTTGTTTTTTGTTTTTTAATAAAAGACACGTCTTAAAACATCCCAAAGAAGCTATTTTAAAGGTTCATTCATGCAGTATAGGGTTTATTGCTTTTTTCATTCTTCAGAAGGAAATAAAAAGACATTATATTCGTCCAGAGGTTGATTGTGCCGCCCTGTACTATCAGGACGTCATCTACCACACAAGTAAATCATTTTATTTATTTCATATAGAAATTAAATGCATATATATTTTATAGTTTTCAAAAACAATAAATATCGAAACACCATGAGCCCGATTGTATTATATCGGTATCAGTATCAAATCATAGAAACTTTATATAAGGGTAAGAGGGTTTTCCAATAACCATTTTCCGAATTTTGACAGGTAATTGCGGCCATGTTTTTGAAGCTAAATCTGTCAAATTGGCTGCCATTTACTAAGTATCTCGTGCCAAACATAGTAGAGAACTATAGAATTCAATAGTATATGCAAATATTTAAATTCACATTTCCCGGTCGCCATAATCTAGCCGACCCGTGTCGAAAATATCAACGTTTATAGGAGAATTCGGCGCTGTCAATTACGCGCTGCAAACAAGAACTCGACTTTTCACAGACCAATTGTACAATCAGTACAAATTTAAACTGATCTGGGAGATCACCAGTTAACGATCTTTGATAACTAACTGTATTCGTTGTCGTTAAGCAATAGTGCCCGAGGCAATGCCCCAAAAAATTCTGAACAAATTATTGTTGTGTTTTTTTCTTATTTTGGGTGCTATTTTCGTGTTTAAATGCATTGATTTGGAAACTATTGCCTTGGGCACAGTGCCGGATTAAGACTACATGATGCCCTAAGCAATCCGCTCATATGGGCCCTTATCCACTAGTTAACTAGTATCGGTATTTAAGAAAATGTACGTTTTATTTAAAAAGATATATAGATGACGTGGCGTAGATCTATGTATGTACGAATGACGAAAAATATTATTTTCTGACGATATTATGATCTCGTATCTCATTCCCACATCAAGCCTAGTATGCAGCTGAAGTGAAACGAAAAATTCCATACAAAAATGACACAGTCGAATCGTAAATGAAATTTTCCGTTCTTCTTTTCGTTTTGTGGTACGCAGCTCCACGGTGAAACGGTTGATAACCCCGGTTCAAGTCTCCACTACTCTCTATACTCTTTTCGCACACAATTTAATTGACCCGGACATTAATTGCTCGCAAAATGTTGACGTTTGTATTTTGATCGTGTTTTTTGTGGTTAATATTATTATAAAATGGATTTCTGTTCTTTTTATTTGTTTTTTTTTTTTTTTGTGTTTTGAAAAATATTTTTTTTTTGCAAATGGTGAAATTCTACATAACAGTTTGTCCGGTACCGTTTCGTTATCATTTCGTCTGTGTTTTTGAAGACGACGGAAAATTTTGTTTCACTTCAACTGCATACTAGGTTTCACCTTTCACCTATTGATCTGCTTCTAGGGTTCGTCGGGTCAACCTCAAAAAAAGTCCATTTTCCACTTTTGAGATTAAGTGAATACTTATGTCGTTGCATTTCGCGATTGTAACGGAACGTTGTATGATCCGGGGTTCTTAGCCTCTCCCTATAGTAAGGACGAGGAATATCACTTGAACTTATTTCATTTAAGGCATATGAATGAAACTGCTGAAATTCGGTTTCTTAATGAGTCTACAAAATTTCTACAACGCTGACTGTATTATAATGTTTGATCGGGGCACATAATTTTATCGGCTTCACGTCAGGAATGAGAATTTGTCTACAATTTCTTTGAATATTGAATATTCAATATTTTTCACCTTCTTTGCAACTCAACATTTTGTTTACTACAGAATTTTTGATGGATGTCTATAAAAATAAATTTGATTTTTCTTTTGCTTCTGTTTTGTGCCGGGATAATTATCAAAGTCTTCTTGTTGATTTGCCCCTCGAGACTTGATGCCCTAAAGCAATTGCTTAATTTGTTTAAAGGCTAAAAGTTAAAAGTTGTCCCCAATTTAGGTCGAAAATTCATCCACCGAATCGCAATGCAACCCGCGAAATTCTCTGTTTGGTGTGGGTTTCGCCATAATGTCATCCTCATCATCATACTTCTTTTAGAAGGACTACCGTTAACGGCTAGCCCTGTCAGTTGATGATAATTCTGTGACTTAATTCACAGAATTCAAAATAATTTCAGAATTAAGCATGTTCAAATACCATTCATTTTGAGTTCGTGATTTAAATCATTGACTTCAAAAATTAATTGAGAATGCAGCTTATTCAAATCCCATTTATTTTGAATTAATTTTTTTTTAATCACTGAATCAATTTGCATTCAGTGATTTAAATCCCATTCATTTTTAATTTAGTCTCTCAATTGTTTTGTTGTATAAAATTGCATCTTTTCGAATGCGATTGTATTTTTTTTTTCATTTTAAAGAAAATGGCAACTATAAATTCTGAAGGCTATTTAAAATTGATTGATTGATTGATTGATTTTAGTGAATGGGATTTAAACACTCTGAATTTTAAATCTTGTTTTAGAGAAAACTAATCCATGAATTACAAATGTTATAAAACCAACCTCAAGCAGTAAATAATTGACTTTACGTTGAGTGTGAAAAATTCTTAATAAATGGAATAGTTAACTTAAAAATAAGACTTAAAATTGCAGTTTATTTTTGTGTTAATAAGGCAGTAGAAGATATGTCTAGTCCGAAAAAACGTTTAAGAATCATTTAAAAATACAATTAAAAAATACTATAGGAAAACATTTCTAAAATGCAAATTAGCAAATCAGTGGTTGAAGTGGAGAAGTGGTAAAAGAAAGAAAAGTGTTATCCCAATCGAGATGAGAACATATCGGAAAAAAGAGAAGAGTAACTTAAATATTACCTCAATGTTTTTTTTACATCCATATTCTGAATTTCAATTGAATACAAAATTTTATCGTTTTCAAATGTCCAATGTTTCTAAACATCGTAAAGTAGTTTAGATTTTGGTTTTTGGATTCGAATTCAAAATAAATATTTTGCTAATGTTTCTCTATTCCACATTAGGAAAAAAACAGATTCAATGTTTCGGAACCGACAAATATTGAATATTAAATATGTTTTGTTTCCTTGTAGAGATTGTCCAAGTCTTTCTTCTATCTCAATACCCTTAATCAAAACATATACCTGCGGATATTTCAAAGAAGTTGCTCGTTGTCTGGGAAACTTTTATATAAAAATAAGGGTAGGTACTTTAAACTTTCAACATAATTTCAAGTTTAATGTTATTATAAATTATCTTATGCAACCATTTTTCAAAATATTTTAATATTCAACCAACAAATATCAAAACCAAAAGTATTTGAACCATAAAACGATACCATTGTACTTCCGGTTTTATATTCAAATCTAAATAGAACAACTTCCTCGCGATATAGTATTAGAAATAATAGAAAATCAATACATTTAATTATTCATGACACGTTTAGTGCACTGCTACCACACTAAAACAAATGATGCAACTTTGCAAACCCCCTTTTAAAGCTTCCCCTTGCTATTTTTGCTCATTCTAAAATGTACACACAAATATATAAAGTACGCCTAATGCAATCAACTTACCACCACCGTTTTGCCATCGTTTGCTGTCATCGATGACGTCGCGTCCCAACACTGTCATTTTGCAAAACTATAAACCAAACCCATCTCCCCCCTATCTGGGTTACACACCGCGTCACAAATAAATAACATTTTCCATCGTTCCCCTGATACTATACCAATATATTGAAGGCAGAGGCATATCATAAGCCCTCTATTTATTCCCTCGTTGACTTTGTCGTTCACTGTGTTGTCGTTGGGTGTTTTAGGTCGGGCTCCAAAGTATATCGCACAAGGATATTTTGTTGGGGCCCACCTTTTTTATATGAAAATATCGGTGATCAGATATATTTACCCATAGTGCTAACATATAAGCTACTATGAAACACTTGATTTTTATACCCACCCTCATCAAAATGGCAATCGATTTCTCACAGCAACCCGTTATTTAATATCCGGTTGGAGGAGCAGCGCTGGTTCTTTCATAGTTAACCTCACTCCACCAAAGAAAGTAGATGTGTAATGGAAATAAATAAATATAGATATAGAAGCCTAATGCAGTTTTTCTTGGGGTAAGTGCTATGGAGCTTCCTTGTTTTCATGGATCAAATTATACCTACCTACTGCTTCAGGGTCGGACTTACCTCAGTAAACATTTATTGAAATACATTGAATGTAAAATATCAATGTATGTATGGTGTGTCAAAGTGCATTTTACCATATTTTCATCTTCATTTTTTTAAATATTTTTTTTAACGTAAAAAAGTATTTCAATGTCCCAAAACTAGTAAAAAAAATTGTTGGTAATTTGTAAAAAAAATATACGCAATGCAACTTCGTTTTCGCTACTGATGCTCGCCTCAAATGACACCCCCGGTGATCAGTTCACAAGAAAAAGCTAATTTGTTTGCAGCTCAAATCGCTCTCAGATAGTGATATGACTCCTCCTGTACTTGAAAACGTAAACTGTAGAATAGGATGAATGTTCTTTCGTATTCGAACAGTTGTTAGATTACTCAAGGATCTCGACATGCTGGTCCGGATAGTGTCCGGTGTCTTCTAATGCAATAGTACCACCTTTTGTTTTTACGGGCTTGCGCCTTTCACAGATTCGGGTGGATCCATTACACTATTTAAGTTCGTGTCTACTTTGGGTGTTGCCTCCAACAGTTGAACAACACGTTGCTTAGTCTGTGGCTACAATATATATAGGTAGTCTCGAACTTTCTCTAGGCTCGCGTTTGCTTCGGGTGTGTCCGTAGTCCCGATGGGCCTGTGCCTGCCACAAACTCGGATGACTTCAACTTTCCACTCTTGCTTATGATAGGATTAATTTTTCCCGAAGGATCACGACTCCGCAGATAGGCACGCGAGCAGCTTGAAGACTAATTTGGTTCGCTGGGCTCTTCCCATTTTTCCCATCCATTGTCTGTAACGGTCTCCCTTACGGATCTACCGCCCATATAAATTGCTTCTTCTTCTTCAAATGCTTCCCAAACAACGCGCCACTAGGACCGAAACCCAGAACACAAAAAAATTATTGTCAGCTCCAGTTTCGTTTTCATGAAATCCCCATTCCTCGAAATTTCACTGTCCTTCTACCCGCACGTCATTCACATCAAACTTATATGAACGTCAAACTAGGAGAGGATTAATGAAAATCAAACCACCAACCAATTCACAAAACATATAATCTCATTTCATGATTATGACCTGCCACGTCTATATCAAGACTTATGATTATACTCGGTCTCATGAACTTTTCCTTCAACCTTTCTCAACTCTGATATTCTTCTTCTAAGGGACCATCGAAACCATACAAGAGATTGTCGCTACATCATGTCTAATTTATGAATCTTCGACAATCACTCATACGCCCGACCGAACCTTATTAAAAGAACTTTCGTTGAAATTAATTAAAGTAGTTGGGAACATAAAAAAAAGGAGACGCAATAGTTAAAAATGAGAAGCCCTTTGAGCATTAACCCTCAAAGAGTTTCCACTTCACCTCTATTACTATCTCTACGTGCCTAGTTGACATGCACGTAATTCAAACGTAACCGTAAGGATAAACGACCTTACTTCTGATCGTTTATTCTAGTAAAGTACAATCCATCAGTGCGTTCACGCCACTATCGACTATCCCCCACCAGAAGTTTACGATATTCGAATAAAACAAACCAAAAGAAAAGACGAAGACCAAGTAAGCAAAAGAGTAATTATTAAGTATGGTTACCTACGAAGGATTCTAACCCCTCTATGCCTTTCATAAACGAAAGAGAGAATTAACCACCATTTCCACTAACCTACGTCGACGCCTATGAACTTAATCCTTACCCTCATCTATCATTTTCCACCTTTAGTACCTATCATCTTTCAAATCTAGGCACGTCCAGGCAGAGACAGATGAAGGCCGTTTCCACTCAACCACTGCAGTAGGCCTGCTGGGTGCTCGATCGCCACGCTCGCCGGATGAGGGGTGGTTCTTGCTATGGGAATAGGAAACGAGTGTTACATACTATTTACAGACCTAAAGATCATGGTGTTCTTGATCAACAAAATTTATAAAAGCTAGGGCCCGAGTTAAAATGTTATATCTATTCAGAGAAATCTAGAGAAAACAGAAAATTACTACAACCCAGTCAATACTACAGGATACATAGATGTTGATGTTCCTATGAGCGGATACTATCCCCTTCCCACCATGCTTCCAGAGCTCACCAATGTTCAGAAACCCTTATGTTGAGGATGTTGATGTTGTACACCCTCTGATGCATAACTGCCCTACCTAGAATGATCAATAAACTAACTAAAGAATATCTACCATTCCCCAATGTTTACAACCGCATCAATTCTTTATGTTGAAAACTCCCAATGAAGTAAGTGATAGGAAATCACCTCTTCCTTTCACCTCTTCATGTCGTTACCTTGTCCTCATGCTTCTCCAGTCGCCAACTCCTCCCCTTCAGGTTCCTAAACTGCCATCAAAAAAATGTCAACTGAAAAATTAACAAACAGAGAAATCACTTCCCTGTCTCCAAAGAAATCTTCCAGTCAATTAAGATCTCAATCAAAAAAAATACAATCTCTTTTTCACTGAGGCCTTAAACATCTTTTTATTGCAAAAATATACTTAAATACTTAATATTTAACAAAAGCTTCAAAAATTTCTATATACTAGAATTTAATCTTTAAGAATACCAATGACCAAGATTTCTATTAACTGAATGTCGATCATTGATGTTCTTTAGGAGATTGTTACCTAACTTGAACAAATCTCCGATTAAATATACTAACCTAACTATATTTAGACTTGATTACCTCAGCTACCTAAACTATCGCTCAAGTAATCACTATTAAATTCAAAAATGTTATTTGAATTGACAAACTGAATGTTCTAAAACGCATTCGGACTGTATTCAAAATTACTAATTAACGACTCAAGACTAAGTTACAACAACTCAGCTCAAGTAACGCAAAATGTAAACGAAATTACAGTTCGATCCAAGTAAAATGAATTACTTAGGTCAAACTTTTCTTAAAAATCAAAATTTATGAAGATATTTCTTCAATTATCAAAAATTCAGACAAAGGTAAGGATCAGGGACGAGAATAGGGTCACACAACTCTTCTTTCACATCCCAGAAACCACAAAAGTTTTGTCTTACAAATCGCAAGACTTTATTACACAAAAATGAAATTTCAAAGATTATTTAAGTTATCAATATATTTTATCATTCAAATAAAATGATGTGCAAAAATCTTTGCATCATCAAGTAATCAAAAAAAATTATATTTATAAATATTTTTACTACAATAAACCCTAGAAAAAAGTGCACTTTGTTCCGGTTCAAAAAAAAAACTTTACAGATGTTACCACTTTTTGTCGATTTATAGGGGTTGCTTCAGAATATGTTTCAACAGGTGACTCTAAGCGACTATGATCCAAACTGGAATCTATAATTTTCACTCGAGCGACCGTTTTCACAAAATTCTAAATCTGTTTAGGTTTCTTCTAGGATTCATTCCCAGTTAATTACAATATAATTTTTGTGATTGTAAATGCAATCACTATCGGACATTTTTAACCATGTAGGTATATGACAATACTTTATTGATTATTCATCAAATTTCAAAAAAATTTATCTTAATATATTTTCAAATATTCAGACGGACTAAATTAACTTTAAATTGATTATTGGACTTGTGATTCGACAAAATTAATGAATTCACAATTTGCTTTAACACGGACAAAAGATACTCAAAGTGAGATATCTGTACCTAGGTAGGTACTTTATTGACTTGACTTTAATTTTAGATTTTTATTCAGAAATTTACTTTATTTATTACAGACGGACTATAAAATTGAATTGATAGGTATTTAATTATTTTAAATTTACTTTATGCTGATATTAATTACCAAAAATTTAATTTCAGACGAACTAAACTTTATGATGACATGTAGGTATGTCTTAGACTTTATTAACATATGGACTTATAACAATTTTTATCTTTTCGTTTTAGGAACGAGTTCAAATTTACTCAAAGTAAGTAAAATTTCTTTATATCTTTCATAAGTTGTTTCAAATATAATTCAAATTTAATTATTTCTTTTCAGGATCTCAAAATTTTTCTTGGTAGGTATCAAAAAAAAAAAGGTAAGTATTTGACGATTGAGTTTAGCGTTTATCAACGCTGAATTCTCGTCTCAAATTTTTATGACTTTACTTAATTTTCAGATTTCGTTAAATTTTATGTAATTGGAACATAATCTTTTACAAAGTTTCGATTCGGACTTTATAGTTACAAATGATTTTTGTTTGGCAAACGTATGTTTCGTTTTAACGATACTTCGATATTTAAATCAAAAAAAAAACTTTTCATAATTATTTTTACATAATCACTAGGTCATATCTTTAGTAGGTACTGTGCGATTAATGGTTTATAAAGACTTAAATAAATTATCCTACAGCAGCTACTAAAATTTTTGAATATGCACTTTTAAAAATTTTCTACAAAAATATAGGTAATTTTTCCTCATCAGTTTCTTTGTTGTATAATATAATTATTTGTAAAATTATACCTTCTTTCTCCCGATATTTATTTTTACATAACCTGGATGAGTACTGTACTTTTCCGCTTCAAATAACTGCACTTGACTCGTCGTGAGTACCGTATTTCATTGCATGACTGTATCAGATTATAGCGATCGTTCGTTGGGCATGTCCTCGATTTCTCCTGAATTTTTATCTCTAGCCGCTTTGAGATAATTGTCCTCGGGAATTCGAGAGATGCTCAACTTTATCTGTAGTCGCAGTCCCCAGCGAAATTGAACTACGTTCCACGCCAAGGAACTGGGACTACCACTGCAATATTGCACTCCAGGTGCTCCTTGTTCAGCACACCGACAGACCCTTCGCCAACGGGAGCAGTCAGATGTGCTTTTAGTCGACGAGTCCAGATATTCAATTTCTTTGAATTACGGACTGATAATATTTCTTAAAAGTGACTCAATGCAAAATTGAGTGATTTTGATACGTGCGGACTTTTGGACTTTGAAATTTGGCGCTAACCTTTTTGGTACGGTATGGCAACACCTTTTCTTTTATCACGTCGCCCACGCTATATGATCAAAAAAAAAACATAATTTTCTTTTTATAATTTTCACACGTTTTATGATGATTTTTTTTTCTTCCAGATTTTCACAAAACTAGCTAAACTGCCTAGGAATGATTTATCATTTATATAAACTAAGTGTCCTAGCTGTCTAACTCTGATATAAGAAATAAAAAAAATCAAAAATGTGGTTTTACCTGGTTTTCTTCCAAATTGTCAGATTAATTTTTCTTGAGATTTTTCTTCGTTTTGCTCCAAATAATTTTCACTCACAGATTTTTTTGGCGGTTCTTATTGGGAATTTTTTCTTCATCGCAATATGAATTTTTACCACGACACTAGGATGAATCTTTGGTATGCAAAAAAAAAAGATATTTTTGCCTTTTAATGGCTGACACTGGTTTAATTTCTTTTTCGAATTACTCACTTTATAGATGGAATTTAGGATAGATTTTTGCTTTGCTAAGTCTATGAGACTGTACTTTATAAAATTAACCACTTTTTTACTAATGAACTTCACTATTAGGATTTAGGAATCGAAAAGAATTTTCGCGACGACTTTTCACACGTTCACAGCTCGGGTAGCAATTTTTTCAACTTGTCGTACATGGGGCGAAAGCGAATTCGAGTCAATTCAGATGTTGCTTGCTCGAACTGTTCGATTTAAGTTTCGCAACATTTGTTCTGTTTTCTGCGTTTAGTTTTTCTGCAAGTATTTATGCAGTTTTGCTGCGCATGCATTTATGTTTCATTTTATGTCTTTTAATATTTCTTTTATTCTTTTAAGTTTATTTTTCTTATTTTTCAGATTCTTATCTTTTCTTTTCAGGTTTATTTTCCTTTCTTCTCAGGTTTATTTTCTTTTCTTTTCAGGTTTATTTTCTTTTCTTTAAAACCTCTTTACAGCTTTTTCAGATTGGCTATTCTTTTCGGACTTTATGAGTGGTAAGTATATTAAATATTTTAACACAGCGTAAGTATAATTGTACTGATTTTTAGTACTTTTACAAATGAATATATGTGATTTAGATGTCGTTTGCATATTTTTGATTACTTTTCAGTATGCGGTCGTGACTAGGTAAATTTGCGTGATGAGGCGAGTGCAGACTGACATTTTATGACATAGGTGATTTTTGACATTTACCTAAATATTTTTCTGTCAACCTATTTCTACTTATTTCTTTACAGATTTTTCGCTGCTGATCACTAGTACTACCTATTTATGCATATATCATACTTAACTCTGTTTGTAAACCTTCAAATGTGACAATAAAATCCTTTTCAAGTACAGCACGTTTTTCGCGTCTACCTAATTATACGTATTCTTCTTGTTTGAACTAGAATTAATTTTTGACGTATTTTCTGACTAACAATTCCTTGAGATTTTATGACTTTCTCTCACTCTACTGAATATTGTTCGCAATATTATCTTTATCTTTCTTCATTATCTACCTTATTTAATTCTGGTGGTAAATTCTGCCTAGACCACTTCTGTTCTATACTGCTCCTTTTTCATTGTCTCTACTATCACTTCTACAGGCTGAGGTATAGATAAATCTAACTTGTTCAATTGGTACTGTTCGTATCTGAATAAGATATCTACATAGGCTGCCGCCATTAGGTGGAGTATTTCGCTGCGGTGTTTTCGACTCTCGTTTCTTTATGTGTCTGCCTATGGTTTAGGAATTAGCTAGAAATCTAAAATACTGGGTTGTAGGATTACATAATTTATTGTGACAAGATATGAACCCAAACATTTTTACCCATAATTCGGAATTCAGTATTTGAACATTTTCGGTAACAGATTTGATTCAGAAATTATCTATTGCCTACTTGTAGGATATTCCATATGCTGAAATATGCTGATAAAATTTGTATGCTAATTTTACTAACAAGGTGTTTTCCTACAAATCTTGCCCGTTTGATCAGTTCACAACTTATCAAGAGGGTAAGAAAAGAAATCACCTTCATCTATAAACTTACAGAACTCTACATTAAAGTCAAAAAGAAAAAATCAAAAGAAATTCTAAACTACTAGTATTAGAACCCACGACCCATATGTCTCATGCACAGACTAGCTATGCCGGACTATGTTTTGAAATTTTTTTTTTTTCAATTTGAACTCATTCAAAAATTTATTTATCACTTACGAAGATCTTTCGTATGGACAACTGTTATGAACCCATTGTCATCTTTCACTTTATATAGGTTGTTACCTACTAACTTGATTACTGTGGCTTTTATAAATTTTCGACATAACTTCGCGTTTCGGTGTTTGGACGCGTCACTCAATATAAAGTTACGTCTAAAGACAATATCACCTACATTAAACGTTACATTTCTGCTACGTAAGTTATACGTTTTTTCGTAGCTATCGTGAGCTTGGTTTAGGGCTGTTTTCAGGTAAGCGTGCAAGATATTCATCTTTGCCGCTTTAGGTAGCCATTCTATTTCGGACTGATTAAGTCCGCCAAGTTTCCGTAGTAAGGCATAATCTGCCCCGTGTTCCACCATTCGTTGACCGAATAAAGCTTCGTGAGGGGACATACCTATTGTACTATGAATAGATGTGCGTAGAGCACTACTGATTGAGGAAAGGTGTTCATCCCAGTTATATTGCTTCTCGTCAATATAAGCTCTTACAGCACTCAAAATCGAGCGATTAACACGCTCACTTGCATTAGCCTGTGGTGCGTATGCAGCTGTTCGAATATGGTTTACACCAAAATTTTCTAAAAATGATCCGAATTCCTTACTTATAAATTGAGAACCATTATCTGAGAGTATGTTCTCAGGTACACCAAACATTAAAAATACATCGTCTATCAAAAATTTTATTACTTCGGCCGTGTTGGCTTTTTTCAAAGGCTTTAACAAAACAAATTTCGTAAGTTGATCTAATGCGATAATTATGAAAGTGTTGCCTTTTCTTGAGCGTGGGTAAGGACCAAAAAAGTCAATATACAGATGTTGAAAAAGTCTATCAACTATAAAACCTTTACCCATCTCTGTTCTAAGCACTGAATTGGGCGCTTTCGTTTGTTTGCAAATTTCGCAATTGTTCACGAAAAGTTTTGTTTGCGATGCCATTGCTGGCCAGAAATACTGTTGTCGCAGGCGGTATAGGGTCTTGGTGATCCCTCCGTGAGCTGCTTGTGGTGGGCAATGAGCCTGAAATAGCAACTTTTCGGTTAGCGTTGACGGAATCCAAAGCTTCCAGGCCAAATCGTCCTGTATTGGGTTTCCTGTAGCGTGTCTGACTTTTTTGTAAATGAATTTATCAGATACTTGCAAATCAGGTAGACGCTCTTTATTTTTACTAATATGTTCCGCGATTGAAAGGTATTCTTCCGACTCGAAAGCCGGATCCTTAAGATCTACATGTAACATTACATTAGATGGATTCGAATTTTCTAATAACACCTTCGTGGAATCAACATGCAACGCGTCCAATTCGTACATACGCGATAATGCGTCGGGCGCGGCGTGCTGACTTCCACGACGATGCTCTATCGAAAACTCGAAACCTTGAAGCTTCAAACTCCATCGAGCTAACCGGCCGGTTGGGTCTTTCAGATTCATCAACCACTTTAGGCTCGCGTGATCCGTTATCACCAGGAACCTATACCCCTCGATGTATGGACGGAATTTATATATTCCCTTAACTGCTGCCAGACATTCTCTTTCGGTAACTGAGTAATTGCGTTGAGCCGTGTTCAGTTTTTGTGAATAGTAATATATTGGGTACTCTGCACCTGTCTCATCTCTTTGGCACAACACGCATCCGATTCCGGTAGCTGACGCGTCACAAAAAATGACAAATTGCTTACCGAAATCGGGATTGCGGAGCACAGGTGCCGAGGTTAATACACTTTTCATCGTATTGAACGACTCTAACGCCTCCTCTCCGAAATGAAATTTGTTTCCCTTCTTTAAAGTGTCACTCATCGGACCGGCTACCTCAGAGAAATTCTTAATGAATCTCCGGTACCATCCTGCCATTCCTAAGAATCTTCGCACCTGACGTACAGTCGTTGGTACCGGAAATTCAAGAATTGCAGATATTTTGCCTGGATCCGCTTTGAGGCAGCCCTGGCCTACGACATATCCAAGATATTGCAACTCTTGGAAGCAAAATCGGGATTTTTCCACGTTTATCGTTAAGCCTGCCTCTGTCAATCTTTTAGCTACGATATTTAGTATTTCCACATGTTCATTGAAAGATTTTGAAATGACCAACAAGTCGTCTAAGTATATAAATACTTGGTCACGCAAAGAAGATGGTATGACTTTGTTCATCAGGTTCGTCAAACTCTGAGCAGCGTTCGAGAGCCCGAACGGCATCACCTTGAATTGATACAGGGGGCGATTGGGTACAGTAAAGGCTGTTTTTTCCCTTGACTCTTTCTCCAGTGGTACTTGCCAGTAAGCATCTTTCAAATCCACGCTAGAGATATAACGTGTCTCTGAAAGTCTTGCCAGCAAACCTTCAATGTGTCCGATTGGACTCGCATCCTTCTTTGTAACGGAGTTGACTTTCCGAAAGTCCAAGCACAGGCGGTTCTTTCCTGGTTTTCTCACCAAAACTACTGGTGAGGACCATGGGCTTGAACTTTCTTCGATCACTCCCAAAGAAATCATGCGGTCCAATTCAGCATACACTAAGGCTTGTACTGCTGGAGATATAGGGTAATGTCGTTGTTTTATTGGCAACGCATCCCCAGTATCTATCTTGTGTTCGACAAGGTGAGTCCGTCCGAGTCCTCGCTCAGCGAATGACGGAAACTGCCTTATCGTATCTTTCAAAATATTGTCTTCCTTAGAAGATAATTCACATCGCAAAAAACTTGGTTTTTCACAAGCTATCTCGGAAATTGAGTTTTGATATGGAATGAGATTTGGCGCTAGTTGGAACAATGCCCAAAAGTTCACGCCCAGATATAGTTTTTGAGATAATGACGGTACTATAAACAAATCTAAAATATGAGATTTCTCATCAAAAGTAACTTTGGCTTTAACAACACCCATAACTGGTTGTTTCTTGCCGTCAGCCGTCGTCACGCTGGTTGCAAACTTACGAAACGGTATGTTCCGCTTTTCCAAAAATTCAATTGCTCCACCCCCGAGACAGCTTATGCTTGCTCCCGAATCGAGCAATCCTTCCCATTCTTGGTTGAAAATATCGACCTTGACATAAGGTCGTGGATCGTTACTTTTATTTGACAGTTTTGCCGAGGAGACAGTTTTAAACATTTTACGGTAATTGTCAAATTTCAGTCGTAAAGACTCTATTTTTTTAAGATGTTGTGGATACGTATAAATACGCTTTCTGGCTATATTATATTCCACTTGTCTTTGGTGTAAAGACTTTAAGGGTCTGAGTTTAGGAATTTTAGATTGAAAAGATGTTGGTTTCAACATACTTTTTATTTCTGTATTTTTAACAATAGTATTTTTGTTGGTATTATCAGGTTTATTTTTGAGAACTAATTCGGACTTCCCGAGTTGCCCGTCCTTGCCAGCTCCATCCCGGATTGGTACTGACTCTTCTGCTGGTTTCCCGAACAAACTGGACATTTGGGTGTGACTGTGTCAAGTAACCCACAGCGGTAGCAGAATAATCGTCTATGCGGATCGGTACAATCTCTGAAAACGTGTCCTTGTCCCAGACAGTTCCAACATTTTAGGTTTTCTAGATTTCGGTTAAGGTCTCGATTTCGGTCTCTGTGGAAGGCTTCCACTGACGTTGACATATCTATTATAGGTAGTTCGTTAGTAGGTATATCCACCTCACTCACTTGTCTTCGCTGTTGTTGATTGGTGTATATTGGAGGAACACGGTTACGCGTTTGGTCATACTGCCCCAAAAACTTTTCCATCTCCCTACAGGTGAAAACTAAGTCAGATAGTTTTGTTGACTTAAATGTGAGCAAAAGCTCACCCATACGTCTCTTCACATTTTGTTTCACGATTTCGACAATTTCAAGATTAGGCCTAGGAGTTCGCATCCTCGAGTTCAATCTCAGAATATCCTCGTAAAAGGAATCAAAAGATTCACCTAACTGCTGCTTGCGCTCCGCCATTTGACGTACGAGCTCAGAGTCAGTCTCTAAACTTCGATATTGCTCGAGTAATGCGAGTCGTAAAGATACCCATGACGATCTAGGATTGTTCTTGAGGTACATCCAAAACCATGTCTCAACTGGTCCACTGACGAATTGATGGAAATTGGCAACTACCTCCTCCCAAGTGACATTGTAACTATCTTTGACTCTATCGAGTCTAAACAAAAATTCATCAACCGTCATGTTCTTACCGTTGAAATTTATCCCCCACTTGTGATAGTGTGGAAAACGAACGTAAGTACCGGCCGGTGAAGGTGTAGGTAATTGAACATGAGGTAATGTAGATGGATCGTCTAAACGCATCCGATTAAGCCTCTCGAAAAAGTCATTTTCGTGTGCGCTAGGCGCATCGACACGATAAGTATTCGGTTCAATATTGGGCAAATCACGTGAAAAAGTCGGTCTAGCATTAGGTCGATTGACCGGTCTAGAACTTCTATCTGGACTAGATCTAGTCAAATATGGTGTTGGTTGGTCGTATAGATCTACCAAAGGAGGATTTATGGGCCGAATTGGCTGTAACGGATGAGCGGTTTGAGTAATTTGAGAAGGTTGTGCTGGTGGTAATGCATTTTTTAAAGCAGCCTTTACAATATCACCTACTCGCTCTAAAACTTTAGCTTGGCTTTGAGCCAGAGCTTCTTGAAACGTTCTCCGTTCATTCTCCTTCGTAGCTTCTACTGTGGCCTGAGTAATCTCTCGAATATAAGCTTCCATCTGTGCGCCATCATCTGATGTGAAACTGCCAGTTGGACTATGTCTAACTGAGGGAGATGGTTGTCGTTCTATAGCATGAACGTCTGCCTGAACATTTACTATCGGAACTTGACGTTCTCCCACAGAACTTGGTCTACCTTCAGCTTGACTAACATATACGTTACTCGCAGCTTCCATCGTCAAATTTCGATGTATATCAAACTGCCGACTACGATTACGTAAGAAAATGACTGGGTAATGACGGAAATCTAGGATTTTTCTTAGACATTAGCTTTACCTTAACTTTCCCCACGATTGCAATTTACTACTTTTCCGAAAAATTGATAGGGCCTCTTCTACCTCACTTCCTATTACTTTATATAAAAAAAAAAAACTCTATAAAAACTTAATAACTATTAATTTACAAAATTCTGGTTTATCGACTAAGCGATTTACAAACTGATTCTTACTAACTAACTATTTTCTATCCTACTATATTTAATCATAAAAAAAAATAAAACTAACTAACTTACTAACTACTCCTAAAATACTTAACTACTATCCTTAACCTAATTCTATTTAGGGTAAACCCTCTACAAAAACTAACTTAAACTCAATCTAAACTAAACTTCAGAAATCTAAACTAAACTAAACTTCCAAAATCTACTAAACTCAAAAACTTAACTAACCAAAACTAAATAAGCCACCAGGCAACTTAACTAAACTAACTAAACGATAAGCCACCAGGCAAACTAAACTTCAAAAACTAAACGATAAGCCACCAGGCAATACTAAACTCAAAACTCAAAACTAAATCTTAATCTACATAAGCCACCAGGCAACTATTCTAAACTCTAAACTAACTTATTTCAAAAGTTCACAAATTCAAAACTTTCAAATCCTCGATACTGAACTTCTCAAGAACTTTTCCGTCTCAAATTTCTAAACTCTCTACTTAACTAAACTCAAAAAAAAAAAATCTCAAAACTCAATAAATCTTGAATCTCAAAAATTTTCTCAAACTAACCAAAAATTTGCAAAAATTTACTCAACATTTTTTTTAAATTTTTCTCTAAATCATACTGGTTCGGAGCTGCGACTGGGCATCAACATGTCCAAGGTAACGACTCCAAAAAAAACTAGTTTTCAAAATGAAAACTTTACTTACTAACTTTAGACTACATATCGACTGAATTTTTGTACCTCTACAGATACTCGGTTTCCTTCTCTAATCTATCTCGCTACATACTAACCTAAAGAAGAATAAAATCAATCCCTTAGAGGATAACGTATCAAGATTATCGAATGAAAACCAACTACAAAAAAAAAGGTTAAATTATTTTTAAAGAGTGTAAGATGACATTAACGACAAATGCGTTAGACTGTCTTTATTCATAAAAACTTTATAGGCTTCCGCGACTGACATAGATAGGACCAATATCGACCATCTACCGGTCGGAAGAACTAACAATCTTCACAACAAAAACTAAACTTCTTTTGATGACAAAAAAAAATTATTAATTTTTACTATTAACTAGCTCTAGTCAAATGCTACTGACTACCGGAATAAACATCCAAATACGGTCATTTGTACTTCACACTAGCTAAACAAACCAAAAGAATTCAAACTTCTTCGAGAATAGAGAAAAGCCTAATCCGATCACTACTACAGACGTACGTCGAGAATAAAATCTATCAACTACCGGTTAGTGCTTGGGACTAACTTCTATCCAGATATAAAATCTCAGAAGAATTCTAACTACAAAAATTTAAAATTTCCCAAAAAAAAATTTTTCGAAAAATTTTCTAGACTCAAAAAAAAATTTTCTAAAATCTCCAAAATTTCTGAAAAACAAATTAACTTCGGGCCCCACGTTGGGCGCCATTTATGTAACGGTCTCCCTTACGGATCTACCGCCCATATAAATTGCTTCTTCTTCTTCAAATGCTTCCCAAACAACGCGCCACTAGGACCGAAACCCAGAACACAAAAAAATTATTGTCAGCTCCAGTTTCGTTTTCATGAAATCCCCATTCCTCGAAATTTCACTGTCCTTCTACCCGCACGTCATTCACATCAAACTTATATGAACGTCAAACTAGGAGAGGATTAATGAAAATCAAACCACCAACCAATTCACAAAACATATAATCTCATTTCATGATTATGACCTGCCACGTCTATATCAAGACTTATGATTATACTCGGTCTCATGAACTTTTCCTTCAACCTTTCTCAACTCTGATATTCTTCTTCTAAGGGACCATCGAAACCATACAAGAGATTGTCGCTACATCATGTCTAATTTATGAATCTTCGACAATCACTCATACGCCCGACCGAACCTTATTAAAAGAACTTTCGTTGAAATTAATTAAAGTAGTTGGGAACATAAAAAAAAGGAGACGCAATAGTTAAAAATGAGAAGCCCTTTGAGCATTAACCCTCAAAGAGTTTCCACTTCACCTCTATTACTATCTCTACGTGCCTAGTTGACATGCACGTAATTCAAACGTAACCGTAAGGATAAACGACCTTACTTCTGATCGTTTATTCTAGTAAAGTACAATCCATCAGTGCGTTCACGCCACTATCGACTATCCCCCACCAGAAGTTTACGATATTCGAATAAAACAAACCAAAAGAAAAGACGAAGACCAAGTAAGCAAAAGAGTAATTATTAAGTATGGTTACCTACGAAGGATTCTAACCCCTCTATGCCTTTCATAAACGAAAGAGAGAATTAACCACCATTTCCACTAACCTACGTCGACGCCTATGAACTTAATCCTTACCCTCATCTATCATTTTCCACCTTTAGTACCTATCATCTTTCAAATCTAGGCACGTCCAGGCAGAGACAGATGAAGGCCGTTTCCACTCAACCACTGCAGTAGGCCTGCTGGGTGCTCGATCGCCACGCTCGCCGGATGAGGGGTGGTTCTTGCTATGGGAATAGGAAACGAGTGTTACATACTATTTACAGACCTAAAGATCATGGTGTTCTTGATCAACAAAATTTATAAAAGCTAGGGCCCGAGTTAAAATGTTATATCTATTCAGAGAAATCTAGAGAAAACAGAAAATTACTACAACCCAGTCAATACTACAGGATACATAGATGTTGATGTTCCTATGAGCGGATACTATCCCCTTCCCACCATGCTTCCAGAGCTCACCAATGTTCAGAAACCCTTATGTTGAGGATGTTGATGTTGTACACCCTCTGATGCATAACTGCCCTACCTAGAATGATCAATAAACTAACTAAAGAATATCTACCATTCCCCAATGTTTACAACCGCATCAATTCTTTATGTTGAAAACTCCCAATGAAGTAAGTGATAGGAAATCACCTCTTCCTTTCACCTCTTCATGTCGTTACCTTGTCCTCATGCTTCTCCAGTCGCCAACTCCTCCCCTTCAGGTTCCTAAACTGCCATCAAAAAAATGTCAACTGAAAAATTAACAAACAGAGAAATCACTTCCCTGTCTCCAAAGAAATCTTCCAGTCAATTAAGATCTCAATCAAAAAAAATACAATCTCTTTTTCACTGAGGCCTTAAACATCTTTTTATTGCAAAAATATACTTAAATACTTAATATTTAACAAAAGCTTCAAAAATTTCTATATACTAGAATTTAATCTTTAAGAATACCAATGACCAAGATTTCTATTAACTGAATGTCGATCATTGATGTTCTTTAGGAGATTGTTACCTAACTTGAACAAATCTCCGATTAAATATACTAACCTAACTATATTTAGACTTGATTACCTCAGCTACCTAAACTATCGCTCAAGTAATCACTATTAAATTCAAAAATGTTATTTGAATTGACAAACTGAATGTTCTAAAACGCATTCGGACTGTATTCAAAATTACTAATTAACGACTCAAGACTAAGTTACAACAACTCAGCTCAAGTAACGCAAAATGTAAACGAAATTACAGTTCGATCCAAGTAAAATGAATTACTTAGGTCAAACTTTTCTTAAAAATCAAAATTTATGAAGATATTTCTTCAATTATCAAAAATTCAGACAAAGGTAAGGATCAGGGACGAGAATAGGGTCACACAACTCTTCTTTCACATCCCAGAAACCACAAAAGTTTTGTCTTACAAATCGCAAGACTTTATTACACAAAAATGAAATTTCAAAGATTATTTAAGTTATCAATATATTTTATCATTCAAATAAAATGATGTGCAAAAATCTTTGCATCATCAAGTAATCAAAAAAAATTATATTTATAAATATTTTTACTACAATAAACCCTAGAAAAAAGTGCACTTTGTTCCGGTTCAAAAAAAAAACTTTACAGATGTTACCACTTTTTGTCGATTTATAGGGGTTGCTTCAGAATATGTTTCAACAGGTGACTCTAAGCGACTATGATCCAAACTGGAATCTATAATTTTCACTCGAGCGACCGTTTTCACAAAATTCTAAATCTGTTTAGGTTTCTTCTAGGATTCATTCCCAGTTAATTACAATATAATTTTTGTGATTGTAAATGCAATCACTATCGGACATTTTTAACCATGTAGGTATATGACAATACTTTATTGATTATTCATCAAATTTCAAAAAAATTTATCTTAATATATTTTCAAATATTCAGACGGACTAAATTAACTTTAAATTGATTATTGGACTTGTGATTCGACAAAATTAATGAATTCACAATTTGCTTTAACACGGACAAAAGATACTCAAAGTGAGATATCTGTACCTAGGTAGGTACTTTATTGACTTGACTTTAATTTTAGATTTTTATTCAGAAATTTACTTTATTTATTACAGACGGACTATAAAATTGAATTGATAGGTATTTAATTATTTTAAATTTACTTTATGCTGATATTAATTACCAAAAATTTAATTTCAGACGAACTAAACTTTATGATGACATGTAGGTATGTCTTAGACTTTATTAACATATGGACTTATAACAATTTTTATCTTTTCGTTTTAGGAACGAGTTCAAATTTACTCAAAGTAAGTAAAATTTCTTTATATCTTTCATAAGTTGTTTCAAATATAATTCAAATTTAATTATTTCTTTTCAGGATCTCAAAATTTTTCTTGGTAGGTATCAAAAAAAAAAAGGTAAGTATTTGACGATTGAGTTTAGCGTTTATCAACGCTGAATTCTCGTCTCAAATTTTTATGACTTTACTTAATTTTCAGATTTCGTTAAATTTTATGTAATTGGAACATAATCTTTTACAAAGTTTCGATTCGGACTTTATAGTTACAAATGATTTTTGTTTGGCAAACGTATGTTTCGTTTTAACGATACTTCGATATTTAAATCAAAAAAAAAACTTTTCATAATTATTTTTACATAATCACTAGGTCATATCTTTAGTAGGTACTGTGCGATTAATGGTTTATAAAGACTTAAATAAATTATCCTACAGCAGCTACTAAAATTTTTGAATATGCACTTTTAAAAATTTTCTACAAAAATATAGGTAATTTTTCCTCATCAGTTTCTTTGTTGTATAATATAATTATTTGTAAAATTATACCTTCTTTCTCCCGATATTTATTTTTACATAACCTGGATGAGTACTGTACTTTTCCGCTTCAAATAACTGCACTTGACTCGTCGTGAGTACCGTATTTCATTGCATGACTGTATCAGATTATAGCGATCGTTCGTTGGGCATGTCCTCGATTTCTCCTGAATTTTTATCTCTAGCCGCTTTGAGATAATTGTCCTCGGGAATTCGAGAGATGCTCAACTTTATCTGTAGTCGCAGTCCCCAGCGAAATTGAACTACGTTCCACGCCAAGGAACTGGGACTACCACTGCAATATTGCACTCCAGGTGCTCCTTGTTCAGCACACCGACAGACCCTTCGCCAACGGGAGCAGTCAGATGTGCTTTTAGTCGACGAGTCCAGATATTCAATTTCTTTGAATTACGGACTGATAATATTTCTTAAAAGTGACTCAATGCAAAATTGAGTGATTTTGATACGTGCGGACTTTTGGACTTTGAAATTTGGCGCTAACCTTTTTGGTACGGTATGGCAACACCTTTTCTTTTATCACGTCGCCCACGCTATATGATCAAAAAAAAAACATAATTTTCTTTTTATAATTTTCACACGTTTTATGATGATTTTTTTTTCTTCCAGATTTTCACAAAACTAGCTAAACTGCCTAGGAATGATTTATCATTTATATAAACTAAGTGTCCTAGCTGTCTAACTCTGATATAAGAAATAAAAAAAATCAAAAATGTGGTTTTACCTGGTTTTCTTCCAAATTGTCAGATTAATTTTTCTTGAGATTTTTCTTCGTTTTGCTCCAAATAATTTTCACTCACAGATTTTTTTGGCGGTTCTTATTGGGAATTTTTTCTTCATCGCAATATGAATTTTTACCACGACACTAGGATGAATCTTTGGTATGCAAAAAAAAAAGATATTTTTGCCTTTTAATGGCTGACACTGGTTTAATTTCTTTTTCGAATTACTCACTTTATAGATGGAATTTAGGATAGATTTTTGCTTTGCTAAGTCTATGAGACTGTACTTTATAAAATTAACCACTTTTTTACTAATGAACTTCACTATTAGGATTTAGGAATCGAAAAGAATTTTCGCGACGACTTTTCACACGTTCACAGCTCGGGTAGCAATTTTTTCAACTTGTCGTACATGGGGCGAAAGCGAATTCGAGTCAATTCAGATGTTGCTTGCTCGAACTGTTCGATTTAAGTTTCGCAACATTTGTTCTGTTTTCTGCGTTTAGTTTTTCTGCAAGTATTTATGCAGTTTTGCTGCGCATGCATTTATGTTTCATTTTATGTCTTTTAATATTTCTTTTATTCTTTTAAGTTTATTTTTCTTATTTTTCAGATTCTTATCTTTTCTTTTCAGGTTTATTTTCCTTTCTTCTCAGGTTTATTTTCTTTTCTTTTCAGGTTTATTTTCTTTTCTTTAAAACCTCTTTACAGCTTTTTCAGATTGGCTATTCTTTTCGGACTTTATGAGTGGTAAGTATATTAAATATTTTAACACAGCGTAAGTATAATTGTACTGATTTTTAGTACTTTTACAAATGAATATATGTGATTTAGATGTCGTTTGCATATTTTTGATTACTTTTCAGTATGCGGTCGTGACTAGGTAAATTTGCGTGATGAGGCGAGTGCAGACTGACATTTTATGACATAGGTGATTTTTGACATTTACCTAAATATTTTTCTGTCAACCTATTTCTACTTATTTCTTTACAGATTTTTCGCTGCTGATCACTAGTACTACCTATTTATGCATATATCATACTTAACTCTGTTTGTAAACCTTCAAATGTGACAATAAAATCCTTTTCAAGTACAGCACGTTTTTCGCGTCTACCTAATTATACGTACTTATTCTTCTTGTTTGAACTAGAATTAATTTTTGACGTATTTTCTGACTAACAATTCCTTGAGATTTTATGACTTTCTCTCACTCTACTGAATATTGTTCGCAATATTATCTTTATCTTTCTTCATTATCTACCTTATTTAATTCTGGTGGTAAATTCTGCCTAGACCACTTCTGTTCTATACTGCTCCTTTTTCATTGTCTCTACTATCACTTCTACAGGCTGAGGTATAGATAAATCTAACTTGTTCAATTGGTACTGTTCGTATCTGAATAAGATATCTACATAGGCTGCCGCCATTAGGTGGAGTATTTCGCTGCGGTGTTTTCGACTCTCGTTTCTTTATGTGTCTGCCTATGGTTTAGGAATTAGCTAGAAATCTAAAATACTGGGTTGTAGGATTACATAATTTATTGTGACAAGATATGAACCCAAACATTTTTACCCATAATTCGGAATTCAGTATTTGAACATTTTCGGTAACAGATTTGATTCAGAAATTATCTATTGCCTACTTGTAGGATATTCCATATGCTGAAATATGCTGATAAAATTTGTATGCTAATTTTACTAACAAGGTGTTTTCCTACATGTCCTTATTGTGCTTTTGTAGTTCTTTGTTTTGCTTCAGTTAGATGCAACTGACAAAACTAAAATAGACGAGCCAGCAACTGATAAAGAATCATTGTCACGAAGGAATAAATTCTCCAGATCCAAGACACTTTCTCTGCATTTAAGGCTAAAAAAAATTCAAGAAGGAAGCTTTCCTCTTCTTCTGTCATTTTGTCATCGAGTGAATCGGATGCCGTTAAGAACTTCGTGCCTGATTCTTGCACTTCGTTCCCTTTTGTTTTTGTTTTGTTTGTTAGTTTGTCAATTTTGTTTCCGCGAGTATGGGGGAAAGAAAAGTCCGTCTGCGTATCACCCCTTGTACCGTTAGAATTCATCCGTATGCCACTTTGACTGCAAACCATCCAATAGGTACGGTGACATACCACCCTGTATTAAGGGGCAGGCAGTTTTCAGTTCGTTACTCCTCACAATCACTGAAGATCCGGGTTCCCTCATATTCACAGATCAGATGAAACTTTGAAACTTAAACCTTCGCACCACAACAAGGTGAATACCCTACCCGAAGGACAGACAGCACTATCCAATGACGATAGCATGCATCGCAGCAAAATTTATCCAAGGTATGTGTTTAGGAACGAACGAAGTTTAAATTTTGTTGCAAAAGAACAAAGTCGAAAAAAACCTCTAATTATTCACACGAGCACAGCAATAAAAAATCCCATCAAAATGCAGCAACAAGAAAAAATGCGAAGGTTACCACGTTACAATAGTTTATTGATAAGATGTTACCCAGTGTGTGATCCAAATCCAAGTGACCGAGAAATGTATAAATTTGCATGACTTGCTTGAAGAGCAATAACAAAAACGGTGTCTTATTAGAGAGAATGCAAATGATCATAAATCATAACACTTTTTTTACAGCTAAATTCTACAGTAAGACAAATAATAAATTTAGCATCGAAATAGTCAACTGTTAATTGCAAACTTATAAGAAATTAATAGGGTAAATTATGCATTGTTTGTCAGTATTTAACAAATGTAATAAGCGATATAGTTTTTAAGATTTAAATTGATAATTGAATGTTTTAAGGCAAACAAAATAAAAATAAAAAGGCTGTTCTTAAATACATTCTCAAACAGTATGTCCAAGCGAATTAAAGCTTTATTCGATGCTCGGGAACGCAATACCCACTTTTGAAGGAACGAGGAATCGTTTAAAAAAATTGAAAATAAACAACTTGACAATTTTTGATTGCTCTTTTTTTTATCTGACTTTTTGGTTTTAAGTTACATAACTTTCAGTACAAAAATGGTTTTTACTATTGAACTTATTAAAACAATCAATTTAAAGAACAAACAAATAAAAGATTTCTATTTCTTTTGTTCTTCTTCTTCTTCGCCTTTTCCGACGATGCTATGATCTCGTCAGGTTTACCTTAGAAAATGTATAAGGCCAACTGAATGCTGGTGTCTGTGCATTTGTTTTTTCTAGGAATTCTTTAAACCAACTTGGCGTATAGTTTAACTTTTAAAAAGTGAAATAAAGCCAACCATTAAAAATTTGCTTTATTAGACATTTGGAAGCGAACTAAGAAAGTTGGCCTTATTTCACGGCACCACTTTTTGTAAATTGTCCAACATTGTGAGCGTTGGACGATTTTCTGCTGTGTAGAGTTTTCCTTTTAGCTTAGAGGGCATTTTCGGTCACAGAAAATGGTAGAGTTCTCTTTCTACTTCATTTTTCCTACGCTTACTTCGTCTTCACAGGACGAATTGTTGATCATAGATCCAAGATATAAAGAATAAAGACAGATAGATTACTCCCTATTGAAGAACTATATCTTTTACCTATTTAACTAAAAATTTCTTCCTCTAATCTATTCCTCGGTTAAGATTCGACTAGCGCCCTTTTCCACATTTCTTTGGTGAAAGCCCTTGGATACGGCCCTGTAATGTACAACATATACTTACATCCATATTAACATTTTCAAACGGTTAAAGAGGACAAATACAGAATAATAACGTCGAATACTTTGTTGTTTTGGTTATTTTCTTGTGTTTTCCAGTATTTCCTATGTTTTTCTCATTCCTTTACGTTGCGCTCCGTTGTAAGTTGTAATGTATCTCTTCTGTTTTGAGTTCAAGATAGTATTTTGTTATCCGCAAGACGACAATTCGTAATATGCTAAAGTCATGTGTTTACTCGTAGTTTATTGATATGATAAAGTCCTCTAAGGAGCCGTTTTTGTTGTCGTTTGTTTTATTTCGTTTTTGTGTTAAGTGTCCATGTTTTAAGAATAGCTAGTAGAAATGGCAATGGCATGCTACACCATGTAAGACGAACGATTATGTTCGGAAAAGGGGTAGATGTAGGAGTAGTGACATACCCCCAACTTATGTGGGTTGTGGAAATAACTTATGATACCCATGATGAGAATTAATATTGATGTAGATGTTTAGTTTTTTTTTTTATTTTATTTTTTTTTCTCAAGAATAATTTAGACGTAAACAATATTTTATTTTGTTCGGATAATAAAAAAAAAACTTTTTAGAAATCCTTGCGATACCGTAAATAAAAGGAAGATATAGATAGCAGCAAAACTTCATAACTTTGTTATGTGTCAAAAAAAAGTAATGAAATATTTTTGTTATCTAATGAAAGTCTTGGAAGGAAAATGAAAATAATTTAATCTTTAGTTCTGTTTTAAAAATGGCTTTAAGAGCGTAAAAATTGCAGAATCGGTCATATTGAAAACTCATAATCTTATATTTAAATTCTAATTTGGTCCTCACAAATAAAGTAGAAGTAGAATATCATGTTCGAACAATTTTTTCCGACTCCTGCCAAAAATAGATCAATAAAGTTAATATTATATTTTTTGCAGTCTTTGAAGTCGCAAAATACATGGAAATTAATTCTATAAAATATTGTCTGTCAACGGGCAAATAAAGTCAATGGTGGTGGTGGATCACATACATAATAATCGTCGTCGTTCTGTCAAAACAATTCCCTAAGCCCATTTTTTTGCGTTTTGAGATATTTGCATTTAAAGTTGGTAATCGAAAGAAAAAAATCCAAAAATTATCAGAAATGCACAATCTTGGGGTTCAATTGTAGCACAGGTTTTGCGTAACCATTGTCCAATTATTTTGTTTGCAAATGATTGGTCTGGAATTAATTAAATAAAAAAAAGACTTTTATTTTATTTGATAGAAAAAACAGGAATAGTATGATTTTCATTCAATTTTTTTATTAGTTAAAACCATAATTAAATTATGTTAACAACATAACAAGGAAAAAATGGCAGTTTATTATGAAAAAATGCTTTGTATTTTTTAATTAATATCAAATCAATTAAATCTTGAAAATTAAAATAAACGAAAATAAGTTTGTTAAGAAAAATAAAAAAATATATATGATTTATTGTAAGAAAAGCTTTCGAAATAAAAACTTTGCAACCTGTTGCAAATTTTTTATTCTTCTTCATCACTGCTGCTTTCTAATGCTGCCCCGGGAATCCGATCTGCTAATAGAAGCGTATAGATACAGGAAGCGATCCGTGAAATTCTTCGGGAATGTACATGTACCTATTGTTATTTAATTTTTAAAACTATCTAAGAGATTTATCTCGAAGTATATTGTAATATTAGCTCATATGAAATAAATGAAAAAAAAAAAGAAGAATTAATTACGTTTTTATCACATAAGTGGCAAGGCAGGTCCAGTCAAAATCTGTCAAGCAGTTTCTGAGTGGGCATAAAAACGATTTTTCTAGAAAAAAAGTGACCTGAGCGTCATCTAGGTAGTAAATGAAATAGCCTAAGTTCCGCGCTACAGCATTATCTATCTGCCAGTGAAAGTCCCGTCAAAACCGGTCCAACCGTTTTCGAGATTAAACAGGACAAACAGACAGACAAACATTTTAAAAATGTGTGTTTTGTTTTAAGGGCTGTGTATGCTTTAATATGCGTGTAATAAAATACTGTTATTTTGACATTACAAACAGACACTCTATTTTTTTTTATGTGTATAGATTATATTAAAATTACTGATTTGTGTCTTTGTTAGCTTCAGAAGTATCACAAGAAAACTGACAGAGTGACAGTGGATGTCGAAGAGTTATACACTGCCGCTCATCTGAATAGGTTCAATTTTTCTGCACCCTACTGTTAGCCTTTCTTCAAATATATTGCATTGATATATTTTTTTTTATGTTTATATTGAAAGAGCATCAGCAAACGCTTAGTTATAGAACAAAAACTTAGTCTGAGAACTTACCGTTATTCTATCATGTAAGCTAAACCAATTTCTCTCATAAAAACAACTATTATAGGTGGCTCATCTGAATAGGTTCATTAGCGAAAACTTTAGTTTGCGTTTGGTTGCATCGGACATCGGTATTCATCGGTCCTTTAAATTTTGTCTGACGATATATTTTACAGTTTACGTTGAATATGGGTCGCGGAAAACCTTTAACAGAGGAAGAAAAGGGGAAAATAAAAGCGTTTAGAGAGCTGGGCTTAAATCAAAGGCGTATCGCGAAAAACATTAAAAGAAGTCAAAATGTGGTGAGCCATTATTTGCGAAACATTGAAACGTATGGAAAAAACATGAAAGGAGGGAGTTATACAGCCACTACCAAAGCTGATAGACGTGCAATCATTCGAGCCGCTTCCAATTCGCATGGCTCCGCTTCAAAAATTAAGTCAAAAACCGGTGTAAAATGCAGTTTGGCTACGGTAAAACGTGTTATTAAAAGTGCTAAACATTTAAAAAGAATGAAAATAAAAAAGAAACCACCGCTAAACGATTCTCGAAAAGAAATTCGTCTCCAATTTTGCAAAACTTACATGTCGTGGAAGTCTGAATGGCAACAGGTAGTCTTCTCAGACGAAAAAAAGTTTAATTTAGAGGAGCCAGATAGCTTTAATTACTATTTTCACGACCTACGAAAGGAGGAGCATTATTTGAGCCGTTTTCATAGCTGCGAAGGGAGTGTGATGGTGTGGGGAGCTATTTCATTCTACGGGACCTTTGAGCTCCAATTTCTTACATCACGAATGAATGCAAATTCTTACAAAGGTGTGCTAGAAAAGGCTTTCCCGCTAATGTCCGACTTGTTTGGACCAATACAGTGGACGTTCCAACACGACAATGCCCCTATTCATACAGCGAGGGTGGTAAAACAGTGGATCGAGTGCCAAAATGTGAAGCTGTTGGGGTGGCCTCCATACTCCCCTGACCTAAATATTATAGAGAATGTATGGTGACTTCTTTCACGTAAAGTATACGAGTCAGGGAGACAATTCGAAGACAAAAAGTCATTAATAGAAGGCATTAAAAAAGCTTGGTTCGAAATTTCGCTTCAATACGTTGAAAATTTATATTATTCTATTCCAAATCGAATTTATGAAACTTTTTTTTGAAAAAAGGGGGGAATACTCACTACTAATTTTTGTTATTATATTCCTACAAACACAAAAGTGTAAAATAAATCATTCAATTACAATCAATTTTATTATTTCATTGCGTTTTATTCGTTGAACCTATTCAGATGAGCCACATATAATGGTTGTTTTTATGAGATAAATTGGTTTAGCTTACATGATAAAATAACGGTAAGTTCTCAGACTAAGTTTTTGCTCTATAACTAAGCGTATGCTGATGCTCTTTCAATATAAACATAAAAAAAAATATATCAATGCAATATATTTGAAGAAAGGCTAACAGTAGGGGGCAGAAAAATTGAACCTATTCAGATGAGCGCCGAGCGGCAGTGTACATAGCATCTTTCCTTAGAGGAATACATTTTAACCCACCCTGTAAACGGTATAAACGGTATTAGTCAGTCTGATAAAACTAAGTTTTGTAGCTTTTTTTTTTTGGTAATTTTAAAAATGACAAATTTGCAGCTTTTTTTTCGAGTAATAGTTGCATTCCTTTCATCGTACATACATAGCTTAAGCAATGAAAAAAAAAGTTAAACATAAAATTTTCAAAAAAATATTATGTATGTTGGTTGAAAAGTAAACTTTATTTTGTTGGCCTTCACATCGTTTCACAACAAACTCTCAAGGCAAATGCTTACATTCATCAGCGTGAAATTCTTTTCTATTGATACAAAATGTTAGCATACACATATGTATGTGCTGTGCATATAAAAACCATACTGTGTTGCTGGTTTATAAAAAAATAAATGATTTCTGAAAAAAAACAAGCAAATCAATCGATAGATTTCTATTTTTCAATAGAAAATAAAATATTAAAAATATTTCCGAATATCCTCGTCTCGTACCATCAGGTTTTTGTTCGTTTGTCATTGTTACATTTTGTATCCATTTGTTTTTTCCGAAGCATAACTCCTGTCAAACATAATAAAACGAAACAGGTGCGCGTTGGCATACTTTATAAGCAGAGTTATGAGTTTTCTTTTTTTTTTTTTAACAATATATGTTTCATCTTGCCAGAGTAGAGCTCGTTTCTCGTGTGCATATTTAATGTCCTTTGAAAATTCAATTTGACTTTAGGTAAATAGAGGTAGTGCGGTGTGGACAGCAAATAAAAATGGAAAAAATATATATCCACATTCTGGTATGTATTTCTGGGGACAATTTGTGGTCCTTCAAAAGGCTTTGGGTCGTCTGTGTGTCGGTCTGGATGAGTGGCGCTTCAATTTCAATAGCTCATCATATTGGTTAAGAGAAAAGTGCTTTTTTGTGTTTTTTTTTTCAGATGAAATTGCTTTAAAGCATTGAGACTTTTGTTGAAAAAAAAAGTCGAGACGAATCGGACTTACAGTTTTTTTTTTTTATTTTGAAGTTTTATATATATAAAAAAAAAAACAAATTACACAGAACTAAAAAGGATATGAGTGTAAATGGGAAATTTAATGAATGACAAAATAAACAAAATAATGGAAAAGGAAAGGTTTATGAATGTTGGTTTACTGTATCAAAAAAAATATTTCAAATTGAAGGGAAAAAAGTATTTATGTATTTCAACAATTTATATTTTTAAACCTGACTTTTTGATTTAATTAATTCGTAAGTTCAAAGTTGGCTTGTCACATTGAATTTTCTTGATCTATAGAGCAAAGCTAATAGCTCAATGGAAATTCAATTTAAAATACATAAAGATCACTTTGGAGTCTCACATAGTGGGGCATCCAGTAAGCTTTGTAAGAAATCAACAAAATGTAAAGTTATGGCTTGAATTTTTCTTAATATTGTCAAAATCAAGTTTCAATCTTCCAATTTTTGGAAAATTATTTAAATAGGTACCTATTTTGTTCTTGTTCAAGAGAGTAAGTATTGGTTTCGTGTTAGAAATAACTTCAAACTTCGTCTGTACTGCCCTTCTAAGCGAAATCTTCGTAACTCAATTTTTTTATTTTGCTTGTTTTGTTTAGTCTTAAACTCTGAAACCTGATGATCATTTTTAATAAAAAAACGCACGTTATTTGAAAATAGTATAAAGTAGAGTTAAATAAATAAGTTTTACCAAAAAAAAACTGTCGGAAAGCCTTGGAAAATTGCTTTGCTTAAAATTGTAATATGAGACACGATATTCTCGCATAGGAGGGCAGTGTAGTTCTTTAATTTTTGTTTTAGTCCGGCTATAACGGTTTTTGTTTTAACAAATTTTGTCGAAAACGGCTCTAACAATTTTGATGAAACTAAATTTTGAAAAACAATGATGGAACGTTTCACTCACCATTACTACCAATAAATTTTTAGTGAGTTTTGACGGATTACTGTATTTTATTCACATGTTACCTTTAATATATGTACAAAAACCTGTTCCTTAAAAAAAGGAAATTAACAGCGTTATTTTAGCCTTTCAGTCATACGAGAAAATAAGTTATACTCATATGACAGCTGGTTTTGCCCGCCAGCATTCGACTATGTGCGATATCGGCTAATGCTTTAGGGTTTGATTGGATAGAAATTATTTATATAACTGTAAAATATTTAAAGAGCGAGGTAGTATTCAAAGTTTCGCTATTTCGTAATTTAAGCTATGTGTGTTAGCACCGACAATCAATTTTGAAGTTAGTGTGTCATCTAAACACATAAATAAAAATGGAGTGTCTGTTTGTAATGTCAAAATAACATCATTTTACTACATGGATATGAAAGCATACATAGCCCTTATAACAAAACACACATTTTTAAATTTTTTGTCTGTCTGTCTGTCTTTGTTTGGCTCATCTCGAGAACGGCTGGACTGATAATGACGGGGGTGTCACTGGCAGATAGATAATGCTGTAGCGCTGAAGCTTATTATTTTACTCCCTAGATGGCGCTCAGGTCGCTTTTTTTTTCTAGAAAAACCGTCATTATGTTCCGTCAGAAACTATGCTTAACAGATTCTGACGGTACTTACAACTTACAGATAGCTGATGTTGTTGGGGGTGACTGGGGGCTCCCTAGGTGGCGCTCGGGTCGCCTTTTTCGCACATTCTTATATATGAACCGACAAGAAACTACTGGACCGATTTTAGCGGAACTTTCACCGACAAATAGCTGTTGTTGTAGGAAGTAACTTATGAAGTAAATTGTTCCTGGCACTCGGGTAGCTTTTTATATATGAGTTAAAAAGCTATTGGCAAAATGTTGGACCAGGTATACTTACTTTTTTCGAAATCAATGCTTTCTCCCTTATTTTTTTCTGCGGCAGCATCGCACCGGGTAACAGCTAGTTCATGATAAAATTAAACTTACTGTAGGTGTATTATGAGAGTAAAGTAACTTAGTTTTTTAATAAAACACACGCCTGACATCAAATGCTAAAAATATTCTTAAAAGAGTTGATTTGCTTTTTATATTTTCTAAAAATATGAATTTGTTGGTGGGCGACGCCAAAATACCACTCCTGAATTTACATTATATTCTATATTTATATTCTCCTCTTAATTTTTTTTAACAGTTTATTTTGAATTGAACAGTTTTTTGTTATATGAATTTTCTTAAAATACTTAAAACATATTCTAAAGATAGAACATTATATTTTCACTTTCTAACACTCTCGAGAAATACTTATGTATTTCGAAAGAAGAATACAAAAATATTAAACTTATTTTTGACGTAATTGCACTTGTCACACTTCGTTTGATTGCCTCATCGTTATAGCAATACACTTGAATGAATCTTAATGGCCTGTGAAGTATGTCGTTGGTTCTTAGTTTTGCTTTGACAGTAAGGATCTTCTTAATCGATACTCTTTACATAATATCCTTTTGGTCATAGTGACTCGTCTAAACATATGCTTGTTTGTTGTTACTTAACCACTCAAGTGGAAGTCATGCTGTCAGGAGAATTACTATGAAGAAAACCTCATGTATTATGGAATTGCTATTAAGTTAAAGGTAAATTTCGAGTGCTAAGTATATTTTGTCTAGAAAATCACATTCTACTTAAGTGAAATACCTTCTTATGGGATTTTTGTTTTATTATATTGAAATGGGTGTTTGTGAAGAAAGTTGATCTCAATGAAATTATCCTTAAAGCCTTTTGAGGAAAAACTTGAATTTATATACTTATACGGTGATATAGAACATTTGAAAGTTTTTCTTGGGATTTGACAAGAAAATATGTCAAGAATAGGAAAAAGAGATAAATTTGGTTAAAAGATTCACAGCCCTATTAATAAAAAACCCTTATTTCGTCTCTAACTCATGACATAACTACACCATGGAATAAAAGATAAGTCACGAGTTAAAATTTCTTATTAATAAAACAAAATAAATCACGGAATAGTTAGCCCACATTCGTTAAGAAAATTTACTTACAGTTCTATTACAATTATTTGTTTATGGTCTATGAGCATGTTTTCACCTGAAAAAGGTTATGTGTTTCCACGTAAAGATTTATGAGTACGTTATTTATCTCTTTGTATAATGCTGATAAATAAGTTTTGCGTTTGTATCGCATCGTTTACAGACAAATGAATGGAAACTCTTAAAAAAGGAAACACAAAATAATAATTTTTTGTTTGAAAAGGTTAAATTTAAAATTCAAATTTTCACCGAAAGTTAAGACCTTTTTAATGATTATAAGAACTAATCTTAATCCGTCTGTGTCTCAGCAATCACTGAACCAATTTAGGAAATATCAACCAAGGTCGTAGGGTCTATATTTCTGGACAGATGTCCATGGTTTGGCTATAAAATGACAACAAAATTGCACTTCAGAAACTCGAATAAATAGGGCGAAAAATAAACTTCTCAAATAATAGATATATTTTTGCTTAATTTTTTTGTATAACTTTGCATTCACTTCTATATTTTCGATGAAAAAAAAAAAAACAAAACAAAACGAAATGACACTTTGCACTCTTACACCATTAATGACATTTTGACATTAGTTCCGGAGTTAACGAAAACTCATCGATAAATCGGGTTTATTAATAAGGGTGTCATAGAATATAATATCAGGTTTTAAGGCTCTCAATTTAATTCTTTAAATTCTATCAAAATAAACACAAAAGCGAGGAATGTGTTTGCACCATGTTGAACCACGATTGTACAACTGGCCCTCAGTGATTTGATTTTGACTTTTCTTTTTTATCTTTTAACTCCCTTTCAAAAAACAAATTTTGTGTGAACAAAGTATAAACCAAAGGGTAAGTTCAAGTGTATCACCTAAAATTTAGTTAACGCGAACAATAAAAATAAAACTTAGATATGAGTTAATTTGTGCTTTCCTAAATTGAGTTAAGTATAACTATTTAATAACGCAACTTTGTCAAAAATCGAAAAAACTGCGAAAATTTCGATTTTTTTTTTTCAAAATTTAACTATTTTTACCCTATTTGACAGTTCCTTTTAAGTTTGCTACAATATGAGACTTTAACTGTTTCTGTACACCCAATAGTTTTTGAAATACCTACAGCTTTTTTTTTGAAATTAGCTCTTTTTCGCAATACTCTATAGAGTCCTCTTAGTCCAGTTACCTCAAATACCATCATGGTCTAACGACCATCATCGTCGTTATATATCTAAGGATATATAATCCATATTTATTCCAAGAAACGTAGAAGTTACAGATTTTTCAGACGCCAAACTCCATTTGGGCCTACTGTGCGATGGACGAATGAATTTCTGAGCTTCTACTGCGGAAGAAATAACCATATTTGTATATTTTGCAACAGCCTTGTAGTAAGTAGCATTGAATCGCTCTATGATGTCGTTCCGAAACTCAGTATACAGTGCAATTTCAAAACTTTCCATCTTCCAAAGTTTGACAGTTTCGATTTTGACGACGTCTTTGTGTTCTATGGGCATCAGCAAGGTTTTCTTTAATTTTCTTGTATAACCTTGCACAATAGCTTTTCGTTCTTCAGCACGACACGACCAACTCACACATCACTCAGTGGTCGTAATAAAAAATACATAACAGTTTTAAAAGAAATCGAAAAATTGAACAGCGCCAATACAAGACAATCAGCCCTATTGTGGTATCCGTACTGAAAGGAAAATTCTCCGATTTTATACTAATTGCTGGATTTTTTCAGGAAATATTTTTCCCAACGCACATTTTCATGGAACGAACAATAGCATTTAGAGTGGCACTGAGATCAAGTGGTTTTTTTTTGACAATTTCAAAAATTGATTTGTATGAATCGGAGAATTTTCGATTCCGAACGGATACCTCGATAGGGCCGCATGTAAGGAAATAATGTGAAGATTTGAACATACGTTTTACATAAATCTTGTACTTAAAGATCCTTGGTTTGGATATATAAATACTTAATTGCTCATCAATCAAGAGAGTCCCTCAATAAGTGGGGACCCCAGGCTGTTGCATCGGTTGCCTAGTCGTAAAGCCAATCCTGCTAAAGGCTAAACCCAGTTTTACAGAGCAGTATTATCCTAAAGTAAAGGCTAACTTCGAATTAATTCTGATGAAATGTGTGTTTCAGTTTGAGACCTCGAGAAAACTTGGAGTTAACTCATCAATTGACATGTGCTCAGTTGACTCCGTGTTGACTTAAGATCGCAGAATGATTCTTGAGAAAACTTAACTCAAGGGTGACTCCAATCCAATGGGATGATTTCGCACTGAAAAATTTAGCCTAAGTCACTTAATATTTATTCTTCATGAACTCGAGTGCCAAATATAATAAAAAATATAAATTTCAAATATTCGAAAAGGATTGGAAAGGGAAACAGTACAATCTTCTGCATTTCCGATTCCGATAAAAACACAATCTGACAAGCTTAGTTATATAAACATCAACTACCAAACCAACAACAGCATGAATTCTTCATAATAATATGTCTCTTATTCTTCATAATAATATGTCTCTTAATCTACATACTTAACTGAAATGCAAAAGTAATTTTTCTTTTACTAAACAAAATTAGTTCCTATATAACTGATTTCTTATGATAAAACCCCCACAGATTTCTTAATTCAAGAAGAAAATCTTTTCTCTTATTCAAGTATGTACTCATAAAAGCTGAAAATAAGTCTCATCAAAAGAAGAGTTCATGAAAAAGATGAAGACAATAAATTCTTACAATAGTTTCATCAAAAATAGATTTTCTTATTGTTCGTCCAGGTTCAGATTCGCTATATGTACGTACCTAACCTGTATATGTAATTCACAACGCGTGGAATTTTTTTTTCATATTAACGTTCATTGTTCTTCTTATATTCTCTATTTCTTATATACATTCATAAGGAATGCCAAAACAATTACCCACTATACTCACGGCAATAGAATCCTTACTTGTTCCGTTTCCATGCGTCTTGTGTTCATATTATCCATGTTGTGTTGTAGAACAAAGAGAAATGGATTTTACCAGTATACTAGTATAGAAGTAGGACATTTATGTTTTTATGTTGGTACAACTTACTTCGAGCACATCGACAAGCGAAGGAAAAACAACTTTTCTACTTCAAGATGAGATGTGGTAATGACCTTCTCCGGAAACAAAAAAAAAAAAAAAAAAAGAAATCTGATCCGAATGTAAGAACTAATGGAAACAAAGAAATATGTAAGCAGGGCCAAGGTGAGTTTAGACATCAGAAGATTCAGAAGATGTCTGAGTATTGATTTTTTTCTGTAGTTTTTAAAAAGAAATATTAGTAAAGGTAATATAAGAAACTCTACAGTTCTTAAACAAACTAATACTTTTGATACACAACATTGATGTAGGTTTACGAAAAAAAAAAGCAATGATTATTCTCTTTCTGAATCATTCTTGTGCTTTTTTGATGGGAGATCAAATTTGTCCTTGTAATAAAAAGTTAGAAAGAGAATTTCATTAAATTCTTCTAACAAATAAGAGAACATATGCCCCGTGCAAAGATTAATGGTAAGGATGGTCCTAGTCCACTGAACTGTAGCAACCAGTTGTGTGTAAATTAATTGTACTAAAATTTTTTCATGACTTTTCTCCGGGAATAATCTCAAAAGGTTTAACTCAAGTATATTTGTTGTTCCTGTTAAAAGAAAGGAATCTTAGTCAGATTTTTGTTTTATGAAGCAGAAAAGAAAATCTCAAAAGACACTTAGTAGCTCTTTGCCAACACAGTAGTGTGTGACTTTAACAGCAGTATAAATGTGCATCGACAGCTCCGGAGAACCACGTCCTAGTGACTTACACTCTTAACCAATCCTTTTGTTTGTGTTGTTATAGTAATACAGGATTAGAGAGGAACTACAATTTTCCGTCAAATCCGAACGACTAAAGTTAGATGCACTTTTCGTGACAATGAACTCTTGGAGGATTTGTCATTTCCTCGCAAGATGTAGTGCCCCTGAAAAAACATGAAAGTTTACTCAGGGCTTAAACCCAGACCTCCAGCGTGACAGTCCGACACTCTAACCACTAAGCCACGGGACAAAGTGCTTCCCCTTTTCAAGAAGGCGTCTACGAGTTAAGAAATTCAATTGCACATATCAATGAAAAAACCAGGATCATTAAAAAGTTTTGTAGAAAAATAAACATCTTCATTCCTCCATACTTCAATCATAATCTTGAAAACATAAGATGCTGCTATTAGCCGTTACTTATTATCAAATTTTAGTTTTTCTGTTGTGGTATCATTGACTTTAATGTGTATGCAAAAAAATGACATTTGGTAATTGAACAAAATGAAAAAGTAAGGAAAGCAAATGCATCCTCAACAGTCCATTTTTTCCTAAATCATAAAAAAAATATTTATATACATTAGCTATGTAGAAAACATAAAATCATATCTGAACCAAAACTTAATTTTATTTTATCAGGATCCATTGCAAAGGCATTTTTTTGTAATTTTAGTTCATTTGACATATAATTTCAACATGAAATAAATTAGGTTCGTTTAATGCACAAGTCCTGCTCATCGAACTGGTCTAACCTGCACTGAGTAGAAAAGAACATGATTTAAGTATTCATTGAGACATTTTCTACTTTAGATTTGATTGATTTGCTGTTCATTCAGCTTTCTTTTTAAAAGTAGAATAGGGTAGGATTTTCTGCACTTGCTTTTGAGGTATGCAGACAGATTGGATATAATGTAGGAATGTCAGAATCAGCTGTTATTGATTTTTGTCTGTGATATTTTTGCATCGTGTACGAGATCGTGTAAGATCATTTAAAAAAAATATTTTTCGAAATACTTAAAAATTGAGGGCCGGTTGTACAAACATTTGAACCGCAGTTCAGTTATTTTTTTTCCTCCAAACTCGGCTACTTCACTTAGATCTATAATTTTGGTTAAAGTAATTTCATGACTTAACAAGAGTTGAACCGCAGTTAACCTGTCAAAATCGGTGAGTAAAAAACTTGAACTAAATCTTAAATACGCTTGTACAATTGGCCCTGACTCAACAAATGAGTTTGGTTAGCTAGGAGTTAACTCTTGGTCTAATATTGTCCTAAAAACGTACTTCTGGCGTAAACTTCAGTTTAATCCTTAAAATGATGAAAAAGTGGGCCTGAAAACATTAATGATTGATTTTATACCATGAGATCTATAAGGTCATCTTTCGATAAATTAAACAACATGGATCATCAAACATTTGGGTTTTTTTTTTTTGAATTTCTATGATTTCGGCATGAGTGTCAGTGACGTCAGAAAACAACCCTTTATCAAAATATCCCATAGTTCTTAAAACAAACCTAATGACTGACACTCATGTTGATTACCAACGTTATGAAAGAAAATAAAAAACGTAGTGTCTCACGTGGAAACTAGCAGACCTTATTTTTGGATCATGAAACGTGATCTTTTTAAATAGCAAGATCTCAATTTGTATGGAGATTGATGATCCATATGGATCATCTCTTATAATGAAAAACGGCTATTATCTTAAAAATAGTCCCGTAAGTTCCTGAATCTCCCATCTCCGAATTAAGCAATTTCTTCGTAAGGGGTACAACTATATAATATACTTTTAACTGTTGCCAATTAGAGCAAATATGATAATTTACAGTGAAGTGTTCTATAACTCAAGCGAGGCAACCACCATAGCCATAAATCAAAATAATGCGATACACAACATTTTCTATACTTAAATGTATATATACTCTATTTTATACTTGAAAATAACAGGCAGACGGCAACGCCATTGCCCACATATTTTATTATATTTTATTATATTTTATTTTTGTAATAATAATAAATAAATAAATCTAATCTAAAAACAAAATCTACTTGAAAATAAAAAAAATTATGTAAGCTTTAAGCTTTTTTAAAGTGTTAAATTCTTTGAAAACTTTAAAATACAATTTACTTTTCGAAAAGTCCAAATAAATGGTTACTAACCTGAGTTTGAAAAATTGATTATTTTAAAACAGTCACAAAATTTTTTTTATAAATGTTTTGCAGTATAAATGCAGTATAAATGTGCATCGACAGCTCCGGAGAACCACGTCCTAGTGACTTACACTCTTAACCAATCCTTTTGTTTGTGTTGTTATAGTAATACAGGATTAGAGAGGAACTACAATTTTCCGTCAAATCCGAACGACTAAAGTTAGATGCACTTTTCGTGACAATGAACTCTTGGAGGATTTGTCATTTCCTCGCAAGATGTAGTGCCCCTGAAAAAACATGAAAGTTTACTCAGGGCTTAAACCCAGACCTCCAGCGTGACAGTCCGACACTCTAACCACTAAGCCACGGGACAAAGTGCTTCCCCTTTTCAAGAAGGCGTCTACGAGTTAAGAAATTCAATTGCACATATCAATGAAAAAACCAGGATCATTAAAAAGTTTTGTAGAAAAATAAACATCTTCATTCCTCCATACTTCAATCATAATCTTGAAAACATAAGATGCTGCTATTAGCCGTTACTTATTATCAAATTTTAGTTTTTCTGTTGTGGTATCATTGACTTTAATGTGTATGCAAAAAAATGACATTTGGTAATTGAACAAAATGAAAAAGTAAGGAAAGCAAATGCATCCTCAACAGTCCATTTTTTCCTAAATCATAAAAAAAATATTTATATACATTAGCTATGTAGAAAACATAAAATCATATCTGAACCAAAACTTAATTTTATTTTATCAGGATCCATTGCAAAGGCATTTTTTTGTAATTTTAGTTCATTTGACATATAATTTCAACATGAAATAAATTAGGTTCGTTTAATGCACAAGTCCTGCTCATCGAACTGGTCTAACCTGCACTGAGTAGAAAAGAACATGATTTAAGTATTCATTGAGACATTTTCTACTTTAGATTTGATTGATTTGCTGTTCATTCAGCTTTCTTTTTAAAAGTAGAATAGGGTAGGATTTTCTGCACTTGCTTTTGAGGTATGCAGACAGATTGGATATAATGTAGGAATGTCAGAATCAGCTGTTATTGATTTTTGTCTGTGATATTTTTGCATCGTGTACGAGATCGTGTAAGATCATTTAAAAAAAATATTTTTCGAAATACTTAAAAATTGAGGGCCGGTTGTACAAACATTTGAACCGCAGTTCAGTTATTTTTTTTCCTCCAAACTCGGCTACTTCACTTAGATCTATAATTTTGGTTAAAGTAATTTCATGACTTAACAAGAGTTGAACCGCAGTTAACCTGTCAAAATCGGTGAGTAAAAAACTTGAACTAAATCTTAAATACGCTTGTACAATTGGCCCTGACTCAACAAATGAGTTTGGTTAGCTAGGAGTTAACTCTTGGTCTAATATTGTCCTAAAAACGTACTTCTGGCGTAAACTTCAGTTTAATCCTTAAAATGATGAAAAAGTGGGCCTGAAAACATTAATGATTGATTTTATACCATGAGATCTATAAGGTCATCTTTCGATAAATTAAACAACATGGATCATCAAACATTTGGGTTTTTTTTTTTTGAATTTCTATGATTTCGGCATGAGTGTCAGTGACGTCAGAAAACAACCCTTTATCAAAATATCCCATAGTTCTTAAAACAAACCTAATGACTGACACTCATGTTGATTACCAACGTTATGAAAGAAAATAAAAAACGTAGTGTCTCACGTGGAAACTAGCAGACCTTATTTTTGGATCATGAAACGTGATCTTTTTAAATAGCAAGATCTCAATTTGTATGGAGATTGATGATCCATATGGATCATCTCTTATAATGAAAAACGGCTATTATCTTAAAAATAGTCCCGTAAGTTCCTGAATCTCCCATCTCCGAATTAAGCAATTTCTTCGTAAGGGGTACAACTATATAATATACTTTTAACTGTTGCCAATTAGAGCAAATATGATAATTTACAGTGAAGTGTTCTATAACTCAAGCGAGGCAACCACCATAGCCATAAATCAAAATAATGCGATACACAACATTTTCTATACTTAAATGTATATATACTCTATTTTATACTTGAAAATAACAGGCAGACGGCAACGCCATTGCCCACATATTTTATTATATTTTATTATATTTTATTTTTGTAATAATAATAAATAAATAAATCTAATCTAAAAACAAAATCTACTTGAAAATAAAAAAAATTATGTAAGCTTTAAGCTTTTTTAAAGTGTTAAATTCTTTGAAAACTTTAAAATACAATTTACTTTTCGAAAAGTCCAAATAAATGGTTACTAACCTGAGTTTGAAAAATTGATTATTTTAAAACAGTCACAAAATTTTTTTTAATAATTTGTATACATATCTAATAGCAAACCTTAATTATTTCTTATAAATTATTACCTATTAGTCAACTTATTAATTTAGGTGGAAATACATTATGTCAAAACAATACTAAATATAATTATCAGGATTGGGTTATAGTCCAAGAAAACATTGCGTTTCGACCGGTGCTTCTTGGACTATAGGCCGGTAAACGCATTAATTTTGAATAATAATTCAGAAAAGTCCACTTAAAATAAACTGATGCTAAGTGCTTCTACTTGGTTGAATATTCTTAATATAAAAAATAAACTTTTCAAATTAATTTTCATATTAGTATATAGAATTTGTATCATTATTTATTTTATTTCTTTGTAATATATCAGGATTGGCTAGATAGTAGGCGAGCTAGCGACCGATTTTGGGACATTATTTTTGCGTGCCTAAATTTGTGTCCAGTTATTGCTTGAAGATCACTCGTCAATAACTGACATTTATAGCTACCGGAAATAGCCAGAAATCAATGATATAGCCCTCCAAAATGCGAAAAAAATTACCAAACTGAAACTATTAATTTCGCTTGGCCACATGTATAACATCTTAATTCTAATGTTTAACTTTAATTAAAGTTCTTTAAAAAAATAATAATCGCAGTAGATAATGATTTTGCTCTGCATATTTTATAAAGCATCAGTCGGTAATTATCGACAATAAATTATTGCGTATTAGCTCAAACCCAGGGCGAAACGCAAATATTGGGGTTTAGGTATATTTTGTATATGGTAATATACATAGAAAAACAATAACATTTTAAATAATTAAATTAAGAATTTTCACAGTTTTTCATAGTTCCGTTTCCAGAAATGATAGCCTCACTTACTCCGTTTTAGATGGAAACAATTTTTCACCCCCTCTGATCTAACTTCAATTTACAAAGCTTATAAACGCCCAAAAATCGAGTATAATTCTCATATTTGGTCGGGAGCTGCAATCACATATCTGCAGTTACTGGACCGAATTTAAAAGAGGGCGATAAGACTTATAGAAGACAGTTCCATAACTGAAACATTCACTTCTCTTGAACATCGTCGAAATGTTTCGTGTTTTTCTTTATACTATCGGTTTGCGTTCCTCCTCTTAAACAATTACGCCATTATTCTCGCCTCGCAAGGAACGCTCATCAGTTTACCCTTGAGCCAAACTTCTACTGTTAAGTATAGAGATTCGTTTTTCAGCCGTACAACTCAAATGTGGAATGCTTTATCTATAACTCGATTTTCCCCCATCACTATGATACCCAGGCATTCAAGGTCAATGTACATTGGTATTGGTATGGTTTCCGTCTATTTCCGGTACCCATTATTGTCATTTATTGACGAGTGACATTTAAGCAATAACTGGAGATGTCCGAAAACTGTCGCTAGCTCTTTAACTAAAATAGATACCATATTTGGAAAGAGCATATAGTCGAAAACATAAAAACTTCATATTCTCCCATCCGATCCTGCCTCTGTTAAGGTAATGTGCCGACAAACTTTCAGCTTTTATAAAATGCAGAAGTTCGGGCGGCCACAGGCTCTCCATCTAGAAAACATCCCATAGACAGGGCTATTATGTTATAGGTGATAGAGGTTTTTAAAGGGTTGCAAAGAGATTTTCTTTCAAAATTTAATTGCGATACTTGTTGTGATCAATTCTTTCCTTTGCCATCTTCTTCCTATATGTTAAAAACTCGGATATAGTACTCGAATGTACAATTGTTGGGAATTATGTTTTCTTAGTCATGTACATTGTACATGTCATTACAAAATCATATACAATTAAGTGCTTATTGTCCTAACACCCAATGTGGTTTTGTTTCAATATAACACTTTACCTGTGTCAATTACTAAAGCGTGCACAATGAATTCTCTCATTTAATGGCAGTTTCAAAAAAAAAAAAAACCTAGACATACAATAACTTGTTGATCGGCAACCGAAATCTAATCTTACGTGACCCCTTTTTCAATGATATAGGCACAGGTACTATACTGATACGTGCCAAAATTAATTAAAGCGTTTCAAGGTATTATGTGCAATCTAAATATGGATATACATACTGCCGCTAACTTCGTAAAGGCCCTATCTACAAAATATTATTTTTTGAGCTTACGACATATTTATTGTGAGGCTATCTATTTTAATAAGCTTGGGATAAACTGTCGGTACACTTTTCTCAGTAAGTACTAAACAGATCTGCTTGAAACACCAAATGAAATGTTTGCGTAGATTTGCAGAATCAGTTTTTTTTTATTATATATTTTGGTATCCATGAGTTATTTAGATAATTAATTGCAAGGTATATAAGCACCTTGATATAATTTTTTTTTGTTTTATATAAAAAAAAGCTTAAAAATAAATAATTTTGAAGTTCAATTTCGATCGTTCAAATTTAAAATTTAAAATTGAATTTTGATATAAAGATGACATTATATCTCAAGAAAATCGACTCCATCCCCAAAGCGTTTGTTCACATTTTCTGGATAGCGCATTAGTCAAATATAATTAATGAATTGCTAAGTCATTGCCAGGCATCTTGGCAAATAAAGTCTCAAAACTCAAGGTTATGGTGTTCTGCCGTTATCATCAGACATGTACAATGTACATACATACATGTTAGAGTGGAGAGTGTGCTTAACTGCTTATGTGAGGTAGGTTCATGGAATGTGTTTTCATTTCATTTTGTGCGAAACAGGCTTAGGGAATGAAGAATGAAGAAAAACATTGAGTAAGTTCTTCATCATTTTTTTTGTGCGCAACTGGTTTGATGAGTAGTGGAATTAAGAAAAACATGGAATGTGTTTTTCATTCCTTTTTGCGCATAACTGGTTTGGAATGCAATGTTTTGAATTTCCAATAGAAAGGGGAAATATAGAAAACCCTTGCAATGCAATAGGCAAATCTGCGAGTGCTTCAAAACTTAATGAGGATCGACAGTTGACATTGAAGTGAGAAGCCAGTCGGGAGGTCCGCCGCAGAATTGCCAATAAGTTTTTTTATTTATTAATAATTTACTTTATCATACATATGTATGTATGTATGAAGAATTCTTAGGTGGGCTATAGAACAAATACATGCAAGTCGAAATTTGGTCAAAATGAGATGGGTAAGTACCTACACCATTCGACTTAAAGAGATGCGAAATGTTTGGAAAAATCAGTGTATGTTATGTAATGTAGGTATCTACAGTACGTTCTTGTTTAACGCAACTCTCGATTCACGCAACTCCTCGGTTTTCGCAACAGCTGAATTTATATCATTGTTGACGCAGTAATCGCAACTCTTCAAAAAAAATTGACGCGATAAGCACAACTTTTGTTTTTATATGCATATCTTTATATACTCATGTTCTTGGCTATGTTTCTCTTTGTCTGTTGCGTTACATTTTGTCTCGGCAGTTATTTTACAGCTACTTTTCAGTGATGGTACGATGAAGTTGTATGAATGTACATCATTATGTATCTACCTATACAACGCAAAATTTTCTTGTAAGTTTAATGAATTTTGTCCAGTGATCAGTCGCTTGTCAAATGAAAATATGCCCGAGGTTGAGATTCCTGCTCGAACACATGAGTCTTCAAAAACTGCGAAAATCCAAACAAAAAATGTCCAATTTTTTCCAAAGAAAATAATTATAGCTGATAGAAAACTAAACATATGTATTTATGTACTTGTATCAATGAATTAGCTTATTTTTGTTTTGATTCTTATTATTTATGTGTTATTGAATAAAAATTTGTTGCATTAAATAAATTATATAAGTGGCTGATTTTCTGATTTTTGACTTGCATTTCGAATATAGCCTGAAAAATGTTTTACTCGATTATTGCAACAACCTCGGTCGTTGCAACCACCCTTGTTTTAATTAGTTGCGATAATCGAGAATGCAATGTATGTACATATGTATGTACATATGTAGACATATACATATGTAAGTCTTGAGAAGTTAACGTCATTTTTGACATACTCTTTCTACCACCAACCCTAGAATTGTTATTGATGGAGTTAACCACATATGGATCATGAATTCATGATGCATGAATCAACAGTTTTATCTGTTGTGATTTTTTTTTAGCAGTGTGAACTGTCCCTATTTTGTTCCCTTAACTCGAGATTTATTCCCTATAAAAAAAGCAACTCTTGCAATAGGGTGGTCGAATAAATAATCTGAATTTGTTGTAAAAGTAAAATTATAACTTTCCATTGAAATAGGATTTGCACTTAGGTATACCTAGTTACGCATAATTTTTGCAAAAGGAAATTAAATTCTCTATAATTTTTTCTATAAGAATTTTTTTTGTCAGATTAGAGAGAGACGATATGGATATGGTTGAGAATTGGAAGAGTTCATAATTGAAGAAAATTTTATGTATGAACTATTTCCTATGATTTATAGATCCTTGCTCACGAACTCTAAAATTCCTTTTAGACGGAGAGCCAGCGACTAAAATAATTTGATAACGAATATAATTAGTTTTAATATTATCTCCCAACATGTATGATAATTATTCCTAAAGTATGCCAACCTTTCGGTGTATTGGGATTTGTTACCATGCACCGTTAAAGTTAAATGTATGTGGAAATTTTTTTCGCTGCAAACTTATGGGAAGAAAAAAATTCATTTACTAAAACACCTTTAAGGGTGCTTGGTGGCCACAACCACAACTGGAGGCTTAACAGACTTCCGGATTATTTGTCACACGTGTTGGGAGATGATATACCTAATAAGACTAATACGACTTTTTTCGATAGTCGAACATCGAAGATTTGATTTGGTATTGCGAATCTCAATTTTGAACGAAAAATTTCGTATAAGCTAACGATCTTTGTCGTTCATATTTTTCTGATCGACTGCGTACAACGAGTTTTATTTTCTCAACAAAATTGTGTGCATTTTTCACGTTCTTGCGGTAAGCAAAACAGTTTATTCTTCTTCATTTTCTAAAAGTGAAAATCTAGTGAGGGCTTTTACGAAGTTAGCGGCAGCATATACAGACATGTATAAGAATTCAATTTAATCCAGGACCAAGCAAAACGTATTTTTATTAATCCTTTGTTTTAAATACAAAAAAGTAAATAAGCAGAAAATATCTGATTTGAGGAAATCCCACAAAAAATAACGTTTTTAACACCTGAACATTTTACAAATCTAATACCAAAATAAGCAGCGTTCAAGATATAGAGGTCCTTAAGTACAAGGACTGTTTAGTCCTTGTAAGGATTTCGTTGCGTTTGCTGGAAAGATAAATGACACAAATTAAATCCCAAATTCTACAAGTTTTTTTTTTTTTTTTTTCATTTAAATCTTCAAACATTTTTCATTCTTGCACAAGAGAAGTGATGTCAAGGATTTTCATTTTTTGTTGCTGAAAGCCTTTTCGACGATAATTATTTCACTCACGCAAAATTCATCGTCGTCGTCGTCGTTTTCCTTTTGTTGTTGTTGGTGTTGTATAAGTTTATAGAGAGATGCTCTTTTTATAATGCCATCGAATTATTTTGCTGCCGGCAAAAATACGAAAAATATTCTAGGAATTTTTTTGAATAGCTTTAGTTCGGTTTGAATACCGATGCGATAGCATAGCGTAGGTTAGTTACCTATAGAATTTCGTATACATACATATACATTCCAAGATTATAAAAGCATAATTTATCTGAAATTCGAACATTAGTTTAGCATGTAAAGTGATATTTCGTTGTAATATATATTTTTTCGTGAATGCAAATGAGTTCAATTATGTTATCCAGATTTTTTTTTTATCTTTTTAGGTGAAGAAATGAAATTAATGTAAGAGAGTGAAATGAATTGCCTTCTAGTCAACAGAACACGCTAAGAATACGAGATTGATTGCTCATGAATAAAGTCTTATACAGAAACAGAATTACATTGTAGATATTTCAATCCTAATAGATTGAGATACATATTTGGTATGTGGATTTTTGTATGTTTATGAAATGAGTGTAAGATTGAGATTTTATTCGAAGACGAATTTTTCGAAAAAGAAGAAGATATGTGGGTATTATTTCTAAGTATTATGGATTTAATTTTAATAATGCAATTAATTTTTGGTAAATATTGCAAATTGTCATATTAACTTAATTTCGAGTTAAATTTGAAAATCGAGCAAGCTGCTTTTCACTTGAAAACTAAAGAACGCATAAATAACTATTTTCATCATTCTTCTTATGATGTAAATGTCATTGTCCCCTTATCAGACCTTGTAGGCCTTTTACATATGTATGTCGATCTTTTAAAGATGTTGCCTTGTAAAAACGTTTTAACCGATGCGTTTCAAAATCATCCTGAAGAGATCACATAATAGAGCATCTCTTTGTTTGACATATGTATGTAAATGAGGTTGCTTTTTTTTATAAAAACGCTATACAACGTGCTTTAAACGAGAAAGGAGAAGTGTGCCAAACTCAAAGCTATGTATCGGCAGCTGGAATAAATATCTGCACGAGCTTCTGATATAAAGCTTTTCATTAGGAACTGTTACTTGCCAACATTAACAAATGCACAATTATCTTTCAAGTTGCCGCTCAAAGAAGAAGAAATGCTCAAGGCCAATTTCTTGTGGATGTTGAGCTGCCAGACGTCCCGATTTTGGCGGGACAATCCCGATATTTCAACCCTGTCCCGATTTTGTCCCGACTTTTATGTTCATTCAAATTTGTGTAGATATTTCGGAATATAAATTAATAGATATATGTATGCCATGAACGATCTAGGTGGAATAAACTGCCACTTAATTCCATCTTCTAGACACTGTTTTTGGACATCATGCATATGATTTTCGCTGAGAAACAATTTGCGAAGTTCCTCCAGCTCGTTCTTCGCACCAACGAAATTCGTGCCATTGTCCGACCATATCGTTTTAGGTTTTCCTCTTGTACAGATGAATCTTTTTAAAGATGCCAAAAACGAAAGAGTGGAGTCTTTAACGAGTGCTAAATGAACCGCCTTGGTAGCGAAGCAAATGAATAAGCAAATGTAACATTTTACTGGTGGCCTGTTTCGTACTTCTGATTGTTAGTAAAATGGACCACAAAAATCCGCACCAGTTACCAGGAAGGTTCGATTTCCTTGAACCCTTTCCAAAGGCAGACTACCCATGATGTGCTCTGCTAGTTTAGGCTTCGCTCGAAAACAACGCACACATTTGTTTATTACTCGACATATTGTTTTTGTCCCTCCAATTGGCCAATACTGGAGTCTGATTGACAAAGATTGACTTTGTGATTACACTATTCCAAATTTGCCCACCGAAATTTGCCCAAATGAATGCTCGATATGACGACATTTTACCCCATCGCAAAGTGTACCAGCTCATACCCGTTATCGGAAGTGTCGACGTGCAAGCCATGTCGGTTGAACCAGAAGTGCCCTCATTTCCGAATCTGACAGTGAAGTTACCCAGAATTATATTGGTACATATCGTACGTGTTCTCCAGAAGATCATAACATGAACTCATGGTTGCTTCATACTTCTTTTCGATGGGGTCATGATAGCGTTATGTTCTTAAATGTTGTCTTAATGCGGATTGTGACTAAGCGCTCGCTTACACTATAAAAGCCTAAGACTTCTTGAATAAGTCTCCCCTTTATCAAAAAAACCGCACCTAAATAACCAATCTGTTCATTGCATTCAGGACATTAGTTGTATGTCCTTTACAGTATTAAGACCTCTGTCAATACATTCCACATTTTTCTCAATTCGATATAAAGAATTTCATCGAATGAGTTTTTTAATGTTGGTGTGCGGTTTATCATTTTTACGAGAATCCTACCTCATTTTATGAATACCTAATTCTACCCTATAGTCATAAAAAAGAGTCTCATACAAAGGTGTCTTTTTTCTCCGCCATAAAATATTTATCGTATTCAACGTTATACGTACTCAATAAAAATTATCTCAAGGAACCTTCTGGCTTTAGAAAAAAAAAACGTTATGTGTGTAGATATAGATTACCTTTGACTTGACACCATCAAAGGATTAAACGGAACACTTCAATAACAATTGAAACTTCGTCGATGGATACATTCCCAATAAAAGCCTTAATAACTCTTTGCAAATACGTATATACATCGTTTAGTGGATATTTTCAAAGCAATTGAAGCATTCATCGAGCTTTGCGTGGTAGTTGATGGGTTTGGGTATGGGTGTCAAGTACATTCTCTTTGTCAGAGCAAGGATATTTTATTACACGTGTACTTGTACTTTTTTATAACAAAAAATGTATGTGTATATTTCGAGACACATCAAGTGCTTTTAACCTTTAGAACGTTCAAATACAACAACTGTATCGAATTCAATTATTTAAAGAAGGACATTTCGAAAAAAGTATTCTTACTCCATAGTATTTTGTTTTTCGTTTATACCAAAACGCGTTAAAGAGTTGAATTACCAACTCAAGAATTTGAATCAATGGTGTTATGGGCAACTCAGCCCAACAAAAGAAACTAAACTTTTCATGTTTGTAGCAAGACTTGTAATAATGGTGGAAGTTTACCCAGAGTATTACAAACCACACTAAGAATTACCTTTAAAATTCTTGTTGTTCAACCATTTGTGGTACAACTTCTAATTTTGTTTGAGAGTGCGTGCAAAAAGGTCAAAGGTAACTATGATGTTAATCTTTAGAAACTCGTGTTTCGTATTTGGAAGTTGGGTTGATGGTTTAAAAGTTCAAGTGTCACGACTGTGAAAAAGGATGTGGATGCAGGTTGGAAAGGAACAAACGTAAAAAGAAAAAGGTCAAAATGCCATACTGTAAAAGGCGGCAAGAAATGTTTTCTTATTCCTTAAAGTTCGAATACTCATGAAACTAATACACGCAATCAATAATACATACTTATACTTATAACTATTATACATAGTTTGACAACTTATTCAGTGTATTTTTTTTCTTTTCTATTATTTTGTTAATTCAACAATTGATTTTGGATTGAGGTTGCGTGTTTGTGAATGTGCCACTATTGAAATGTCTTATATCAATTGAATTCAATCGCACAATAAATTACACAAATTTGAGTTTAACCGAATTACACTTCTAACAAAAAAAATTATTTATTGAATGTTAAAAGGGAGCAAATCATTCATTAATATTTTTACTGCGCAGAATCTTTTTTTTTTTTACAAAATCATTCCACATTATATATAGTATCGCATACTTAATAGCTTTACAAGGACGGCAAAATATGTTATTGTAATTATGTAAGTAAATTCTTTTGTTTGACGAAAAATCAAAACCCTTTTGATTTTGTCTGATGACTGATTATATGTTTAGATGACTGACAACCTCTGACTGACCGTGTAAGGGTCGCTTTACGGTCACTGACAAAAAAATTTCACAAAACAAATCCAATACTCGATACCCTGATGCTGGATATCGTAAGCAGTAATGCCATTCGGGGTAGTTTCAGTGACGTATTGCATGGTCAATTCGGGCATGCCCGGTAATTTGGCCGTGATTAGGAGCTCATTTGATGATTGATTGCTTACATTCCTAAAAATTAAATGTTGTACAAAAAATAAAATAAAATGTTGCAACTGTTAATATGTGTTTAATAAAATTGGCGCAAATTTGTAAATTATTTAGCATCATACTAGAACATATTTAGCATCATACTAGGTTATAAAACAATAGTTTTAGTAACCTAGTATGTTTAAATATGATGCTAAATCGTTTAAAAAGTTGCGCCATTAATTTTACATTTTCAGAATTGTTTGAAAGTATTCTTAAGTCTTTAGTGTCCGAATGAAGTTCCGATTTCGTCTATTTACATTCTGCACGATCTACATTCTTCACGATAGCATTTTCTCGCATCTTATGCAAATCGCCCTCTATTTTATTTAGATATATTTAAGATACCTTAAACCTACACACATTATGTTTGTGTGTGTGTCATCGTTAAAAATATCTTTATTTGCAAAGTTTCTTTGTCAGATATTTTCTATGGTTCATCTGTGTATATACTGTGTGTGACGCAAGTTGAAACAAGAATTTCGCTTTTCTATTTCTTTAACTTGCGTCACAATCAAATGAAAATGTCTTTGAAGAACTTTTTTGTAAAGAATGATACGGAAATAAATTTGCATAACTTCCAAGAATGAAAGTCTTTCGAAGATATTATAAAAATGTTACAATTATGAATTCCATTTAAATCCATTTGGAAATTTTCAACAAGGTTTCAAATAATAAAGTTTCTTTATAAAAATGGACATTTAAAGAAATAATAACGATTAAAAAAAATATTATAATAGCTACCTATTTAAATATGCATGAAGTGTATCTATAAACACATAGCATTGTGCTTATAGTCATTCTTTAGATATTTTAGATACTTAAGACTTCTACTTTTATGTTGAGAATTCCATTCTGTTTTTGGTTGTTTCCTCCCTAATTTGAAGTTGGAAATTTTATACAATGTTATACATTTTCAATATTCTAAAATATTTGTCCATAATAGTCGGGGTAGAACAAAAATTCCTGCCCTTAAGAAAATTAACAAAAAGTACGACCTGCATATCAAGTATAAAAGAAAATTCCATGAGGAAATTATAAAATTATAAAACATTATTATTTGATTATATATTAATCTTTGAAAAAAGGATTAATTTGTATTAAATGAGAATAAGACGAGGAAGAGAAACAAACATACGAAGACCTCTTGAAGAAACCGTCTATTCTAGACGGAGCAAGGACGAAACATTTATCTTTATAACCATACAATTTTTTAAAAATGAATAGTGTAAAATATGTGTTATTCTCTGACCGCTCTTAAGGACCTTTTTTGACCTCTCATAAAGGGAGGCTTATGTATGTATGCTCTGAAAAAGAAGGAAAAAAAAGAGGGGCCAGTGAAAAGCAGGAAGCACGGTGAGCAGGAAGCACGGTGAGCATGTAGTTGGGACTAATATCTGCACCGTTTAATTTTACCACGTTTGCAAAATACTTTTTTTGTAATTGGATATGAAAATTTATAATCACATTTACAAAATTGTGCTTGTCCTGAAATATTTTCCTGATAGTGTCACGTTAGATCTCTGCTGGGTATCTGTATTTATTATGAATTTTTCCACCATTCTGAATTTTTTAGTGCAGAAAAAGTCTCGTTTGGTTCTCAAATTACCACTGTGGATATAATTACTGACAATAATATTTACTGCGTTGCCAAAAAATATTTTTTTTTCTATGCCGAGCCCAAATATTTCGATAAACGTCATCATTTATGTATGCGTACCTACGCCATTCTAAAGCGACCTTTACACGTTCAGTTATTTGACATCAATCTATAATATAGTGTTTGTAAAAATAAGTCTGTATGCGTGCATTTGTTTGACGAAAAATCTAAACATTTTTGATTATGCCTGATGATTGATTATATGTGTAGATGACTGACGTCCTGTGACTGAGCGTGTAAAAGGTCGCTTTAAATTAGAAAATAATTATTTAAGCGATGCTTAAACGGTCAGTCAGAGGACGTCAGTCATCTACACATATAATCAATCATCAAGCAAAATCAGAAAGGTTTTGATTTTTCGTCAAACACTATATTACAGACTGATGTCTAATGACTTACCGTGTAAAGGTAGCTTTATCAGTCATCAGTCATCAGTCATCAGTCATAACTCATCACTCATCAGTCATCAGTCGTCAGTCATCAGTCATCAGTCATTAGTCATCATTCATCAGTCATCAGTCATCAGTCATCAGTCATCAGTCATCAGTCATCCGTCATCAGTCATCAGTCATCAGTCATCAGTCATCAGTCATCAGTCATCAGTCATCAGTCATCAGTCATCAGTCATCAGTCATCAGTCATCAGTCATCAGTCATCAGTCATCAGTCATCAGTCATCAGTCATCAGTCATCAGTCATCAGTCATCAGTCATCAGTCATCAGTCATCAGTCATCAGTCATCAGTCATCAGTTAACAGTCATCAGTCATCAGTCATCAGTCATCAGTCATCAGTCATCAGTCATCAGTAATTAGTCATCATTCATCAGTCATCAGTCATCAGTCATCAGTCATCAGTCATCAGTCATCAGTCATCAGTCATCAGTCATCAGTCATCAGTCATCAGTCATCAGTCATCAGTCATCAGTCATCAGTCATCAGTCATCAGTTAACAGTCATCAGTCATCAGTCATCAGTCATCAGTCATCAGTCAGCAGTCATCAGTCACCACTTAACCAGTCATCAATGAGTCATCAATTATTAATCATCAATCATCAGTATTTAATTGTCAAACATTAATCATTAATCATCGAACGGCCAAGTCAATACAAAGATTCTTTTTTCAAAATTGAGGAGTCTCTAATGTACATACCTGCATACCAAGGAAGTGTCTTGATTATCTAAAGTCTGAAACTTCAAAGTCCGAATCCGAATGAACAAGACTCAGGACTCGAATATCTATTAGAACGGAACAATGCTTTTTAGGCGCGAAAAGTTTAAATATCTTTGATTATCTTGAATTTACCCATATCATACATTAAGTAAAAGTAGGGTGGATGAAGTGGCGTGAGAATTTTGCCAGCTTCATGAGAGCTTTATGAGACTTCATAAGATGAAGACTATACTTACATGATGTCAGACAAGAAAAAATTGAACTCGTTAGTGACCTTTTTAACAAAACATTTTAATTTATTACCTATAACCTTAACTAAAGGGTCTGTTTAAATGAAACGTCCTTACAGCAAAAAGGCCTTTTTTTGGGTACATGAAATCTTAAATCTTCAGACGAAAAATCATCTTATTCATTAGAAAGGTCAAATATACGATGCAATAGCTTTTTAATGTTGCAGAGCCAATCCTTGAAGAACATGAAATTAAACAAACACAAAAAATATTTACATAGCTTGTTATGTAAGAAGATACCTAATTGAATTTTTTTAAGATTTATACTTAAATAATACGTTAACAAATATTTACCTACTGCATAAAATTAATACTTTTACTTCGTTATAATTTTCTAAAAACAACAAATTATAATTAGAGTTGACCAATAAAATAAAAATAACTAAAGGAAAGCACATATTGAATTATCTACTTAAGAATAAAGTTTTCTTCAAATATATTGATTGATGCATTTTTAAATACTTTATTGGTCATCTCTCAAATGTCTATTGAATTTAAATCAATCAAGAAAATCACTTATCATTTTCACAATTTTACTTTATTTTTTCTAAATTTTTTGATTCGTCAATCAATCAAGGCAATCCATCAAAACATCAATACAAAAAATATATGTATGTAGCTTAAAAAATCTCATTCAGTTCCTTTGAAGCCTTTTGAAGTAAAGATAGAAGCATCAGCTGAGTTTCCACAATAAATCAATACCAAACTTTGAAGAAGAGTGTTGAACCATAGAATAACAAAAAAGAATTTAAACGTTCAATGAGTTTGACAAAAATAAAACAAAAGTCTTCTTTTGGTATGTAAGCTTCATATTTTTTTGGTGTGAAATTGATTGAACTTCCATTGTACCTATCTTTTTCATCTCCACGTTTTTTTTTTTTGTCCAATGCTGAAATATAATTTAACTTTAAATGGACTGTGAAAAAAGATATGATTGATTCTTTTCCTACTTCCGAAATAAAATTGGTCATTATCAAACATAAATGCACATGAATGAATACACATAAAAAAACTTAAAATATTTAATTTTAATTTTTGACATTGTTTTCTTTTTATTTTTCAGAAATGACATCTTCAGAACAAAAACAGTTATTGGGGTGAGTACAAAACGATCAAAACTCAAGTATCTTCTTAAGATTTCTTATCGTAAAGGTTATAAACATCATCCTGATAAAAATCTTTTGATTCCATGAAATGAATAGACACTCAAACTGAATTGATTTTGTTTTCCTTCAAGTCAAAAGATTGTATCTTTTTATTATGAAAGTCAGTCCACATAAGAGGTCTTTCAATTCATATACTTAGTCTTTACCTATATCTTGGTGTTATTTTTTTTTTTTTTTTGCATTTTATAGACCAATTTCAGCAAATTAATTCAGCCAATATTTTCCAGTTTCCATTGATATCGATCAGGAGAACTTGAATGAATCCCATTTGCATTTAAATTTCAGACTGCCTGGAAATTCCCTTTTTTTTTTTTTTTTTCTTTTTTATTCCTCAATAACTAAGAGTAGTTGATGATGGGTAAATTATTTCGACCCCATTAATTGATTTTCCACAGTCGAATGATTTTAATCAGTCGATTTGCATATGTAATCCTTGGGCGACATGTTGTGGTCGCCCACAGTATTTTTACTTATCCCACTCAACGGTGTGTGGTGTCCTTTCGTTGCCGCAGAAAGAAGACATTTTTAGGATTCCTTTGGTTTTGAATTGGGATCTTAATTTTTATTAGAAATTATAGTGGTTGTTCTTTTGTTCAATTGGAATTTTTTCTACGACAATGTGTGTGGAACAATTCACAAAGAATTTTAGAATGTGGGTTAAAATTTTATTACTTTGGAATAATGTTCCTGGTAAATGAAACCAAGTCAGAGTCAGCACCCACTTTTCCATTTTTTTACATACATATTCATAACTATCAATTAAACTAAAAGCTTGCTCTATTTGGAAATATGTATATGCATTAAAGGTACTTTGGAAAATTAAAGGTGGGCGTTGTTTCAAAATATGTAAATATAAAAATTCAAATTAATTTCCAATCACACAAGTGGATATGACAATTCAGAGTTTGGAAGTAATGATATCTACTGGAAATTGATTATTGATTAAGATTAATCGCTATTAATAAGTCAGTGAAATATCAATAATTACAATTGAATGCTATTTAAATGATAAAAATGCAACTATACTTAGGAAAATTAAATTGCATGGTCTTAATTGAGAAAATTCAATTCAAAATGTAACTTTGTTGTGATCAACAAGATGGCGTTCAGCATTGTTTATGAACTTTGGTGAACAAATCTACCTGGCATTGCTTCTTCTTTAAGCGGAAATTTTTGTTAATGTTGGCATGTGGCAGTTCCTGAAAACCCTGGTTTCATCAGCTGCCGATGCAGAAATTTCTTCCAACTCCCGATACATGCTCTCCGTACTCCGTTAAATTGAGCACACTTCTTTTTTGCTTCTCTCTTGCAACGTCTCTCGGTTTCGATTACTTCAAAACGTGGAACACATTTTGACCGAGCTTTGAAAGGCAATTTTTTCTTGCTTAATTGCTTCATTACCATGTTCTTTGTCCCCTTGATGGTAATGTCCTTTTGCGGTTCTTATACCAGTGATTTCGCTTTCTGAAAGCAAGTTCGTTGCAGAAAATTCCACATAATTTGCTCATCACACTCCTCTTATTCTTTGCTCTGTTGATGGTTTGCCACACAAAAATTTCTATGCTAAAGATAAAATCACGATTGGGTCACACAAAGTTGCTCTTGTGGGGTTAACCCAATACTGAAAAACTGGGTCTTAGTATTAATCGACTTATTAAAATATCAGATTTCGTCGAAATTGGTTAAGCCGTTTAAGAGATAATCGGTATCAAAAAACTACTGTTCTAGGGCAGGTACCGTTAATAAGCTACTACTATTTTTTTTTTAAATGAAAACCGGAGGGGAGGCGTACGAAGTTCCCTTTTTTGTGATTAACGCTGATATCTTGGAAACGGTAAGTTTTAGGAAAAATTCTCCATTATTATACAAAAGACCATTAAATTGTGTATAATTTATTTTGTTGCTAATACTTTCATTTCATTTGCAAACCGTTTCCGAGTTACATGTATCGCATAGAAAAAAATAAAAAAAAACCTTTTCACCTCAAATTTTTCCTTAAAGTTTCAATCTGAACAAAAAATCTATGAGAGGTGGTATAGTCATAGTGAATTAAATTCCCTTAAAGAAAATTTCTTTTGATATTAGGTTATTCAGTACATAAGACAAAAATCATCTTATTTCAAAAATTGAAAAATTCTATGTGTATGTTTTTTAAATTTTTGAAATAAGATGATTTTTGGCTATCCACTCAATAACCTAATTTCTTCTTAATTTTCCTTAAGGGAATTTAATGCACTATACACCATTTTAGGTCAGATTAATACTTATGTAAGGAGGTAACAACTTTTGCTTCCTTCCCTGTTCTGATGTTTGTTCAGAAATCGATTCTGTTTTCTTAGATAGTGAACAAAAGAGTTTTAAACATTAATTTTTTTGAACCGTTCAAAAATACTGCAGCAAGTAAAAATTAATTTTCACTCATTCCTTTAATGTAAAAGATTTTTGTCTTCCTATTTTTCTTGATTTTGGCACTGCTTCTATTTTTATGACGCGATTTTAATTTATTTATTTTTGACTTATTTTAAAGACAATTTCTCTACTAAGTTTTGAATGCACTACTTTATTGACCTCCATACTCTTTTTTGTATAATTTGCATTTAACGGTAGTTACATCAGTTTTACATCTCAAACATGCCTGCTTCTATCTATATGACTTGCAGTGTATAACTATCATTCATTCACATATCACATTAGTGTCGAAAATTTGTGATCCCATTTTCGAGATTATTAGAGAAGAAGAAGATATACAAATATTTATTTAATGTATGAAAATTTCTTAATAAAAAATGTATCCAAACAGTAGGATTGCGACTAAGGGCCACTTGCACGTAAACAAAGGATACATTTATAAAATCGCAGTTAGCTATCCAGGATTAAATAGATAATTGTGTATTTTTTGATTTTACATTGCACGAATGAAAACACAGCTAAACAAAGATAAAAAAATAAAAACAGGAACGAAACAGAAAACCTCTACAAAACAACAACAACATTTGCTACACATTCTAATGCGAACCTCACCGATAGCAACTTCTTGTCAAATTCTATTTGACGGATGAAAAAGTTATCCAGAGAAAAATGAGTGAATACATATTTAAGATTTTGCAACGAGTTTAAATTTTTATCGATGGCATGCATGGATAAATCAGTGGTTACTAACGTCAAAAAAGTTTCGTGCAAGTGGGCCTAAGACTCGGTTTTCTTTATAAATAAATATTATAATTAAATTAAACGATCGATTGATATAACTTAATATATGAAAATGAAGATTTGTATTATGATCTGGTATCATTTTTGAAAGCATTTAAGTTTTCAATAAACAATTAAGTTAAAATATATTTTCATGAAAATTCCAGATATTTGTTTTGTTTTAAAAATATTTTTAACACTTAAAGATTTTTCGAATTGTTTTTAAGTCATGAATTCTTGTAAATTGTTGCTGATTCATATATTGTTATAAAAAAGATTACAGTAACGCTTCAATTTTATTTATTGTCACTGATGGCTATCTAATTTTTACTCTTATCGGATTTTTTAATTAAGTATTTGATATATTTTTGTAGGGCTGCCCATTTTTCGAAAATTCTCCCGAAAATCTAAGAAAAGTTCTGCCATCTGCCTTTTAAAAAGGACAACTTAAGTTGTAAGGGACAGAAATTTAAGTTTTGGAATTAAATGTGCCCAATCCTTAAGATAAATATTAATTAAACAAAAAAAATGTTTGAAATATTTGAAATCCAATTGATGAATAGTTTTAAAAATTTAGTTTTTACATTAAAAACATTAATTTTCTCAAATTGATACACCCAAAAATTTTCATAAAAATATTTAAAAAAAAGTTATTAAAAAAATCGTTTTTTTACGTACGATATTCGTAAAAAAAATTCTAAAATATATTTTCATATTTAGTTATTACTGAAATACCACTTTTCACAGAACTCCGGTTGGCTATACATTAATTTTCAAAATTATTTATCTGTTTTCACTAATTTTATTAATTATTGCATTTTATTAATCGAAAATATTTCATATTCATTAATATGACCAAGTTTGACTTTTTTTTATGAAATATGTATTTTTTTTAAGCAGAAAAATTTGAACAAAACTGGAAGTATTTCCTTGTTCCTATATAAGGTGAGAATAGGACTCTTGGAAATAGGAAATTTTTCACGATCTCCCAGCACATGAGTAATTTTTTTAAATCCACATCAAATCAGTAATGAACATGAAAAAGTTTTTTTTTTTGTAGAATGAACAATAGACAATACGACAACCGTATAGGCGTACACTAGTTGATAATGGTTTTTAATGTATTGCATCGTATGAGCATATGAAATTCAAATCAAATTGGTTAAGAAAATGAACGACGGTTGGTACTTTTTTGTGGAATGAACAAAATCGTACCGAACAAATAGTTGACTGTTGATGGCGTTTTTTAAGGTAGGGCATCAAATGATCCATTCAAATTCACAGGTTCAAATCAGTAAAGAATGAACGATGGTATTTTTTTTTTTTGTGAAATGAATAAAATACAGTATGAAAATCTTGGAGAATAGTTTATGGTGGCTTTTTAAGGTAGGGCATTGCCCCCGAATGCCCTATTGTAGCTACGGCTATGCAGCAACCCATGCCGAAACGTCGGAAAAGTATATGTTACTTATTTTAGTTTCATTTCCAAAATTATTGTCACCAAATTAGCCGATGGAAAACAGATTTTCAATCGTTTCCACACATCAATAATCAACAATTTTTTAGTTGCACGACAAATTTACGGAAAACTCACGACAATAAATTCAATGATTTAATGTTTCAAAGTGGAAATGCTAACTTGACGGGACATCTTGATGACCCGTTTTGCAAAAAGCCACTTTTTGATGACGTCATAACTAAAAATGCTCATCTGCGGTTTCAGAATCAGCATCTTTTTTCATATAGAAACCAACATAACATTTTTTTATATTCGCCCATAAAAATATTGACAAAAGTAATTCATTCATAATAAATTAAATCATCCCAAATTGTAATTCATCTACAATGCAAGTCGAAATATCACAAATTCATGAATTTGTATTTAAGATCTACTTATTTGTATCCATAATTTAAGTATCCATAAGCTACTGACTTCATTGATTTTTTGAAAATCATTGAAAAGCTGCATAAAATTTGTCATCACTAAATATATCCAGTGTTTTCATAAATCAGTAACACATTTTTCATTTCACTGGATGGATTTTGACTTAATATATGCATCCTTTATTTGAAAACAACAACAACATGAGGTGTGTTCTTGTGTGTGTTTGTGTGTATGTTTAAAATCGACATAACTCTATTTGAAATTCTCTTGTATACCAACACGCTTTGAATACATTAAACCACTGCCAGTATGCCAAAGGTGAAAAATTGCTTTCCCTTGCCATCATTATTTTTGTGATTGGGACTGAATTATGTTCACATTAAATCTTTCATCGCATTTTGAAGCTTTAATGGGATTTCATTTTTGTTTATCTATATTTTTAACGTTGCTAATGGCATTTACATATTTTTTTTATTCAAATTTTAAGGACATAATTAAACTTTGTAGACGAAATCGCAGTTGCGATTCAAAATATAAAAAAAATAAATACTTTTCAATCTCAAATTACATTTTAGGATTCAAGAGAATTATGGGAATGTACAGTAAGTTCTTATAAAGGGTGTTTTTTTTTTCGAGGTATAGAACTTTAAGTTGGCATTCCTTTTCAAGACGGCGACCGATTGAACAGCTGTAAAGTGTTTTATTCTCAGTTTGGTTTGGCGATTCATCATGAATAAACTGACGCCTGAACAACGTTTGCAAATTGTGTCGAATGGGCCCAAAACGAGATGGCCGTTGTTCCCGATTTTCATAAGCGAATTTTGTTTAGCGATGAAGCGCACTTCTGGTTGAATGGCTACGTCAACAAACAAAACTGCCTCATTTGGAATGAAGCTAATCCTCAAGTATATGTCAAAACACCGTTACATCCAGAAAAACTGACTGTTCGCTTTATGGGCTGGTGGAATCATTGGTCCGTACTTCTTCAAAAACGATGATGGCCACAACTTTACAGTCAATGGTGATCTATAGAGCCATGATTACTGACTTTTACATTCCTGAATTGAACAATCATGATGTCCAGGAGCTGTGGTTCCAACAAGACGGCGCAACATGTCACACAGCTTGTGCCACAATCGATTTATTGAAAGACACTTTTGGTGACTGTGAATTGGCCTCCAAGATCTTGTGATTTAACACCACTAGTCTATTTTCTGTGGGGTTATGTAAAGACATTGGTCTATGCGGATAAGCCACAAACGCTTACATTCGCCGTGTTATTGCCGATATACGGCCACAAATATTGGAAAAAGTCATCGAAAATTGGACGTTTAGATTGGACTACATCCGAGCCAGCTGTGGGAGTTATATGCCAGAAATCATATTTAAAATGTAATGCCACAAGATTATCTTTCGAATAAATAAAAAATCATGTCAATCGAATATTCCATCGTTGTTTTATTGCAATTTAAAGTTCTATACCTCTAAAAAAACACCCTTTACAATTGAAATTGAATTTCAAATAATAGAATGGGATTTAATGATTTAAAGATTTAACTTCTTGTAAAGTAATTACTTTAAATTAAATAAAAATCAATAAATCAAAAATTTAATAAATTAGTTCTAAAATTCAAACAATAATATCTTACATCTTCCCTTTTTTTAACAGAAGAAGATATATTTTCGTATCGCATCCCTTTTTAACTTTGAAGTATATAAATTCTTGGAATTCAAATACCAACCATGCACATCACTTTACAGACAGGCGGGAGGAACCTGGAAAATTAATTGAATCTGGAAGCAACAAAGCGATAAAACGAAAAGTTGTTGAATAAATAAAATGAAAATCAGCAACAACTGTCAGTGGCATTGAAAAGTTAGCCAACAAATAAAATAATTCTAAATAATAACACCATCATATACATACACCTACCTATACCTACCCTTAAGCCGTTGGATTGGATTTATGCTAAAATTAATTTAAAGGTAGGGAATCCGTTATCCAACCGAGGGTAATGAAATGGGGTTCAGGTTTATGTGATAAAATTTTAGAACATGAGGGTCTTCTGTTAGGTTTTTTTTTTTTTTTTGTTATTAAGTCGCCTTGAATGGAACTGATATAAGCTTTATAGGGGAGGAGAAATGAGAAAAAGCTATATCAAGTCAAACTAACCAAAGGTCATATGAAAACTTTGACCTTTCACACACAATGTGAGATAATCCAAATTCTAAATGGATACTATGTTAATGTTTTTGTCTTTGTCCGAAAATTGATATTTTTACTTTGTTATAAGAAAAACTTTGCAGTATCATTTGCACAAAAGATGGGTGTTGTTTGTCATTGGGATATGTAATAAAGGTATTACACCTGAAAGTCGTTTGCTGTTGGAATCCAAGAGATCAGATTGCGATTGTCTTGTTTGTGAAATCAAATTAAGCCAATGGGTTGTTTTGGGGGTAAATGAGTTTTAAAGAACGTGCTTTGTCTATATTGTGATAGAAATGGAATAATGTTTTTCTGCATATTTTGAAATTTGAAACACTTGATTGAAAATACTTTTTAATGAAATATTTCCTAGTTTTGCAAATAAATATATGCATATATTTTATGCAGAAGTTCTATTGGGAGCTAAGTACAGATTTGTTATTACTATGGATTATGTGTTAATTGGATATAGAGAAACCGGACCCTCAATGGCTGATAAGTAAAGGGCTTTGTTTGGAAGAAAAATTAACAGACGGACTCACCAAATCTGGGTTGTGTGCTTTGGAAAGTAGAGGAATTCAAAAATGTTTGTTTCCTTTGAACGTCCAATTTATGAATATAAACGTGCTGTTCTAGCACATTAGCGAAATACAGGTTTATGTTCAAATACTACTATTTAAGTTGATACTATCACCCACCACAATAAGTTAAAAGTCATTATTAATCTTCTATCATAAGATAGAGATTTACACTCGGAATGGCAACGATTAATAATTCATAAAAAAATAACTTCTTTATAAGTTTACTGTTCCTAAACAAGTCATCCCCTCCTCTCTTTATTATTATAAAATATATACTGTCTAGTGGATTACTTCACCACACGATCTTCATTCATTGCAGAGTTGATCGATTTGTGTGCAAAAAATAGAGTTGGTATTTTATTCAAAATGTCTGCATTGATATCAGTCATAGTAGTTGAGTCCAAAACAGGATTTCGGGATTTACTCAAGTGCGGCAGATTCCTTGCAAACTGTACCCCTCAACATTATATAAGCCTACTGACAATCTGTCAGAATAGTAAATAAAGTACACGACTGGGTCGCATGTACTTGTTCTTGTGGCAAGATGCCAAGAAAATAAAATTAAATTTAATAATTTTTTTTTTAAATATTCTTAGGCAAAGAAAAAAAAATCATATGAATTTTTCACAAAAGTGCTAAAACTTCTTTTTACAAAGATTCAAGCCAAAATCAAAGTATGCAGAAATTTTTGTTGCCTAAATATGAGCTTACCAAAAAAATTATTACGAAATCGGTAAAATGTTTTTTTAATAAATCGACGTTTACTTAATATTTATTATAAAAATTTTTTACAAATTTGAAGAACACTAATTTTCAGTACTTAATAGTTGTCATTTTATGCACCAAAAATAAAAATTTTTTGTCAAAGGTGTTTTGCAAATATTGAATTTACAAAAAAAATAAATTAAAAAAATAATTAACACTAAAATTAAGCTTTTTTGCAAAATGTTGGTATTGAAATTTGTTCAAGTCATCTAGACCTTTCTAAATTTTTATTTTGGTTTGATATCGATTAACCCGTTCGTTGAGATAGGTCAAGAAAAAAATAACGGTTATATGGGAGGTACCGTTAATAGGCTTGCGACATTTTTTTTTTTTGCAATTTTACGAAAGAAAATCAAACAGAAACCATTATTAATTTTTTTCAAGTAATTCGTTGGAGCCGTTTTCGAGAAAATTAAGCTTTTCCGAAACCGTTATATGGCAGGTACAGTTATTTTTTTCTCCTCAAAGGAATGGTCTACAAACCTTACATACCAAATTTGAAGTAAATCGGTTAAGTCGTTAAGGCTATACGTGCTGATACATACATACAGACAGACAGACAGACAGAAAGACAGACAGAATTGCCAGACCCACTTTTTTCGACTTCGCTATCAGCGTAATATCAATTTTTATCTCAATTTTTTTTGCACGAATGCATAACTTGCCTTATAGTACCTATATAATCTCAAGTAAATATCGATAGTTGGACTTACTCGAACGTGTCAGATTAAGGTATGGTGGGTTATATTATATACTCAATTTACCATATTATTATGCCCCGGACACGCAATAATCGGTTGAGCGTCATAGCGGCTGAGCGGCGTCGGCTCTGAGCGTCGAAAAAAATTAAAACATATGAAGCTGTATGGTTGTGGCCACGTATAGTCGTTAAACGGCGGCACATATAACTGAGCGGCACATTAAAATCACATAAATCCGAGAGGTTTGTCACGAGCCAGTTCAGTGGTTCTCTGATTGCAATATTGCAAATAACTTCTTATTACTTATTTCACGTAATTTTAAGCAGTTTTTTTTGAATAAACGACTTAAATTTGTTCTGATATAAGATTTGCTCAGTCTTAGAATTCGTATGCACAACGCATTCCACCGCTTATGAATACTGACGATATAGGTCGAGATGTTATGTTTGTTTGTTTTTCAAACGCATTTGGAGCTTCAACCTTTTTCTAAGCGCCTTTAAATATTTTGTTTTGTTCCGCCTCCATTTTCTCCTAACCTTAATTTGGTAGACTACAATTCGTAGCATATATCAAAGGGGGAGAGGTTGGAAGATTGGTAACATACCAGACTATTTAATATTTATTATTCTGATAGTGCGTGGGTTCGAATCTCATGATATGCATGATATGCATATGAAAAAGTTTTTCATAATAAAATTGGATTAAAGCTCGGCATCACTAACAAGGAGACTAATGATAATGATAAAAACGAATAAATAAAATTCGTTTAAAAATTGGTGGTAGCTAAAACCAGCAAAAAGTAACCTTTTGTAATTCAAACCACACCAAACACCCGGCTCGCATAAGAAGTTGAGCTGCTCACGATTTTTAATTCGAATCATTTGACTGCATATGCACATATCTTCTAAGTAGACAGACACAAATTACAAACAAAAGCTCTTCATTAAAAGATTTGAGTTCATTTAATAATATTTTCATCTCAAAAAGAATTAAACTTTTCTGATTCCCCTAAGGTGCAGTTACCTAAATGAGTCTGACAATTTAAAGTCATCCAATTAAGTAATACACACCTCAGAACTTTGATATTTTTCATTTTATTTGTCGCACAGAGACAGAACTTTGTCTTTATGAGTACCTCTATCTGCACCTTTTTTTTCAAAGTACATACATATATGTATATTTTTTGATATCTATTATATACTTGCACACATAGATTTGGGTGTGTACAGGTGTGTTTTACTATTTCGCTCAAAAGTTTGCTGAAGGAGAAGCAACATGTGTGGAATGAAATATCCAGTACCATAACCACCCCAAGTGGTGTGGTGACTTTGAGAATGCTCTACTATAGTGACATTAAATTTTATCTAAATAGAAAGAAATGCATACACTAGTGTACATATCTAATGTAGGTAGAGTAATAGTGGAAATTGCGAAATACCTTTATCGTTCCCAGTAATATTACTGAAACTATAGCTTTTTTGGTAAAGTGAACCGATTTTAGCACATAACCAATATATAACCTGCAGTGACGTAAAATAGCGCCAAACGAAATAACGCAAGATTGGCCTTATTACGTTTTTCGTTATTTTAGAGTTCATTTCACGTCACCACTGTTTTACAAACACTTTCCACCTGAATATATATAAATGTCCAATCATGTCTTTTTCAAGTTGCAAATTGTTGTACTGCGATGGGGAAGATTTGAGTTGGGGGCAAGATTTGAGAGTAATTTTTGATTCTCATTTATCTTTTAGGGTTCATATTGATTATGTGGTGCAGGGAAATAACTTCACATGGGAACTAACTTCACCACTAGTGGGAACTAATTTCACTTTTGTTTTATGGAGTAAATTCCCACTAAACTAATTTCATCTGAAGATTGTGTTAAGTTAATTCCCATCTACAATTTTTATATAACAGGCGATATAAAGCTGAAAACATGGGGCGACTTTAGTTCCCGGTGTCTCCAACAGTTAAGATTGGTAAGGGACATGCCCTTAAATCCCCCTGCTTGGCCCAATATAGGATTTGGGGTGGGTGCAAGTTTGGGTATGAAATATGTGCATTTTGTATGAAAAGTGTAACGTCACCCAAAAGAGTGAAATAATTTCCCACAAAAAAAAAGTGAAATTAATTCCCACTAGTGGTGAAGTTAGTTTCCATGTAAAAATAGTTTCCGTGAAGTTAGTTCCCTGCACCTGATTATGTGATTTCGACGCCAAGTGCCATGTCAGGATTTTTATCTAAGAACTCCTCAGAATTTCGAGATCCTTCCACGTTAAAATCTTTGTTCATAACTTTAGTTCGTCTGATTTTATAGAATATTGTTGTGTTGTTTGGACAACTTTATTCAATAAATAATTTTCTTGGTTGCCATCTTCTTAAATTATAAAAAAAAATTGAATATTTTTCCCCTATTTGTTGTGCAGTTAAAATTCTGTACTTTGTATAGGTATCAAATTTATTAAAATTACTAGCTGACCCGGCAGACGTTGTTCTGTCTCTTCCTACTTTTATTACATAGGTACATAATTTATATTTTTTCACGTACACTTAATAAGCGGTAGGTTGGCTTATACGTGAACACGCCAGATTCTATAGAGGATAGGGCTTTTTAACATATTTACGTATAGCTTTCTCCCTCACAATACAAGAATTGATATAGGTAAAATTTGGTTTTTCTTATACCTAAATGTTGTTCAGATTTGTATTGTATGACAAAGTTTATAATTATAAAATTTTAACTTGTTAGGTTATAAAGTATGAAGGTTTGCAACTTTAATACAATTTTTTTAAATTTAATTTTTTTTGTATTAAATAGAAACAGCAAAAAAGTAAACGTTAAACGAAGCTGATAAAGAAGAAATTGAAAATATATCTCAATTATTTCTGAGTGTTTAAAAGAAAAATTAGGAAATAAAGTATATAATTTTTGTATATAGGTTTATATTAATTTTAATGAATTATCGCGAATTATTTAATTTAATTCTTGAATAAAAGTTTCATATATGTTTTGTTTTCGTTCATATGCTTTGCAAATATCATCTAAATCCATAGTCCAAAATAATATTGAAGAATTGTTATTTTGCTAATTTAATAACCTACATAAATATGTTTGTTGCTATTTAATATTTATTTTCAATGGTTTTTTTTAGGACAATATTTATAAAAATTTATAGATATCTTAAAAAAATTCACAGTATATAATGCTTTGCGTTTCGGCTGTGAAAATGTTGAAATATTAAAACACAATATTATATTCATCCGTCCAATATTGAATTTGCATGAGAGCTCACCAAGGCTTGGTGAGCTCTCATGTGATACAACGTACTTTTATTTTGGTTTATAGCAAAATTCCAGTCGTGTTGATCAGTGCACTTTTCGCGTTCTTCTTCAGTTTAGCATCGTTGATGTATTTCGTTGGCCTCGGTCAAAGTTTTTGGGCTTTAAATATTAAATACAGCAATACAAACAAAACACACAAAGAAACATTAAAATCAGGCCAGCTAACCGAAATTATAACAAAGGCATCCATGGTCGATTTTCCCGAATTCGTTTTCTATGTTGACCTAATATGCAGCAATTGGAATTTTTTTTTATTTCACGAATTTTGAGCTAATTTGCGTGGACTATAAGTCAATATATGCTTTCAACGAGAAAGGTGTCTCAACAACGTCGACTCGGGCAAAACGTAACGTTGGATAGATATAATTTTGAAGTAGTCAAGGACTTTTTCTACCTGGGATCCACTATAACTAAGCAGAACGACATCAGTGCAGAGATCAAACGAAGAATTACACTTGCCAATCGCTGTTTCTTCGGGCTCAGAAGGCATTTAAGTAGTAAGGCCCTCTCTCATTAACCAAGGAGAAGCTGTACAAGACCTTGATCATCCCAGACATGCTGTATGGGGCGTAAGCATGGGCGTTAAAGAAAGAGCTCGGATGAAAAGTTACTTGGCTGTTTTGAGAGAAAGATTCTTCGAGTGATATTTGGTGTATCGAAGAAGTATGGAGAAGAAGATTCAATGACGAGCTATACGGGCTATACAGCGATATTAACCTGGTCAAGAAGCTGAAAATACAGCGGTTGAGATGGCTGGGTCACGTGGAGCGTATGGAGACCAACGCACCAGCCCGACGAGTCTTCGAGTCCAATCCGGATGGTGTACGCAGCATTGGAAGACCCCCCAATAGATGGCGCACACAAGTGGAAAACGACTTCATCCAACTTGCGGTGCGAAATTGGAAGCGGCTACAGAGCTGGCTGGAGAGACTTGTTGTTTGAAACCGAAGTCCATCCTGGACTCTGAGCGCCATCTAAAGTAAGTAAGTAATAAGTCAAGTACTGAAGTTAAGTCAAAATAGTAAAAAAATTAAGTCTTTTCATCCAATTGACTGCAATACTAAAATAAATGCACTATTTTACATCTTTTGTAGAATTAAATTTGTGTACCGTTTGAGAATTACGGAATGACACCCCTGGGATATAAAGAAACAAATATTCTGAAATGTATTCTTATTTCATAAATGTTTCTTTGGTCTGGATACACCTTTACCTAGTCCTATACCCAATGCGTTAGGACTCGCCCTAGAATCACTTGATTTAGGGAGAGTAAGTCCTGGAGCCAGTATGCTGGGCGTAGATGAGAAGTGGACACGCCTTAGGAATACTGTCATTAGTACTGCCAACTCCATCTTATGCAGCAGTCGTAGAAATCGGAACGACTGGTTTGATGATGAATGCAAGATAGCGACTGAACGTAAGAATGTTACGTGCCGACCAATGCAACAATCTCATAGAACGCGGGCACGCAAAGAAGAATATAAAGAGCTCAGAAGAATAGAAAAACGGCTTCACAAAAAAAAAAATCAGCCTGGGAGAAGAACTTAATCTGTGAAATAGAAAAAAGCCGAGAGCGAGGTCCGCACCAGGCGCGGAAGTTCTACCAATCCATCCGAAACATGACGCAGTACACACCACGCTGCACATACTGCAAGGACGGAGAGGGAAATCTGATCACCGATCCACAAAGCATACTGGAGCGATGGGAAGTGTACTTTAATGAATTGCTAAATGGTCAACTCACTGCAGAAGTGGAGGCTCCACTGCTTCAAGACGAATACCCTATGTTGCCGTCACCAAGCATGGAAGAGGTTGAGAAGGCTATAAGCCGGCTAAAGAAAAACAAAGCCCCGAGAGCTGATGGTATACCAGCCAAATTATTTCAACACGGTGATAGCCAGCTCTACGTCAGGCAATTCATGATATTATAGTGCACGTGTGGGAGCATTAAGAAATGCCAGAAGACTGGCGAAAAGGTATAATATGCCCCATACATAAGAAAGGAGATGTCACAACGTGCAGCAACTACAGAGGTATCACGTTGTTGAGTACCGCCTATAAGATACTCTCCTCTATCCTACAAGACCGGATAACAACATACGCTAAAACCATCATCGGACAATATCAGTGTGGTTTCATTCCAGGCAAATCAACAACTGATCAGATCTTTACCCTTAGGCAGGCGATGGAAAAATGTCTAGAATTTAACATCCCAACATACCACCTGTTTATAGACTTTAAGGCCGCCTATGATAGCATAGCCAGGGTAGAACTTTACAAAGCCATGAGAGAATTCGGCATCCTAAATAAATTGACACGACTATGTAGGTTGACCATGACCAACGTAACAAGCCAAGTAAAAATAGCCGGATTGCTATCCAGACCGACAAGGGGATGGTTTGGCCTGCCTCCTCTTCAACCTGGCGTTGAAGAAAGCAATCCGTGACTCTGGCACGGCAACAAGAGGGACCATCGTCAACAGGTCCAGCCAGATACTGGCTTACGCAGACGACATCGACATCATCGGAAGAACCGAGCAAGCTGTACACGATTCCTTCATCCAGATCGAGCAGGCGGCACAAAATCTGGGGCTGCACATTAGTGAAGGTAAAACAAAGTACATGGTGGCGTCGAATGCCAGAGGAACAGTTGGTCAAACAATCAAGGTAGCGGAGCACGAATTTGAAGTGGTGCAATCCTTTAAATACCTTGGGTCAATAGTAGCAGCCGATAACAATATAGAAGAAGAAATACGCGGGCGGCTTCTCAAATCCAACAGAGCCTACTACAGTCTGTCAAAGCTCTTCAAATCCAGAAATCTCACCATAACTTCAAAACTACTGCTGTACAGGACCATGGTTCTGCCAGTACTCACATATGGATCCGAGACTTGGGTGCTTAGCAAAAGGCACTCTGACCTCTTAGCCGCGTTCGAGAGAAAAGTCTTAAGGAGAATTGTTGGCCCCATATGTGAGGAAGGACGATTCCGGAGACGGTACAATCATGAATTGTACGCAATCTACCTTGAAGCAGATATAGTGACAAAAATTAGGCTCGGTAGACTTCGGTGGGCAGGGCACCTAGCTCGCATGAGCGAAGAGGAACCTGCTCGGAAAGTTCTTTGTGGTACATTCTATGGCAGACGACAGCGTGGTAGACCATGCTTGCGCTGGAGAGATGGCGTAGACCAGGATGCCCGGAGCCTTGGGATGGCGTCGGCTCGAGACGGGGATAGGCGGAGAGACTTGTTGAAGAAGGCCAGGACCCGACCCCGGTTGTCGAGCCGATGATGATGATGATGATCCCCACATTACCCTTACTCGAATTATCGAGTTATTGTAACGCAATTTACTACAAACACACGTTAATTGCCATTTGAATTGAAAAAAAAAAACTTATTCAAATTAACAAATTAATTCCAACAAATATTTATGTATAAAAACAATTCTTTTCATATGAATTTTCATTATTGTATTAATTGTATTTCCGAAATATCAGACATCACTCAGGATGTTGTTAGAATGTGTTTTCAATTCCGCATTCACCTTTATTCAGAAGGATACGTGCATTATTATCATCTGGATGTGGTGTCCAATTATAATTGAAATAAAAATGCTAACATATTTTTTGTTGGTTTCTATTAAATTTCTTTTTTCTGTATTTTCGTTTTGTGTAGGATTTTTTGTTTGCTTTTCCGGGTTTCATTAATATTGAAACAAATTTTAAAAGGTTTTTCCTTTGTGCACATATTTACCAATTAAATAAATATCGTGCGGAACAAATTAATAGGAAAATAGCAGAGTATACAAAAAGCAATAATCTACATATAGGAAAGATAAAACAAAAAAGGAATATTTTATGGTAGATGTTGAATTATTTTTTATATTGAAATATTTTTTAATTCAAATTGAATGAATTATACAAAAAAAAAAAAAAAAAAAATACATACACATATTTAAATTATTTTCTTTCAAACATGACAATAGCTGAGAATATAACTTGACATACGGTCGATTCGTTTCAATTAGGTTATTTAATATTGAAGTTTTAATTTTCAATTATCATTTAAGCTGATTAAGCAGAAAAATTTATAACTTTTATTTACAGACACAAAAAGAACAATTTAAATTAAGAAGCTTTGAAAATAAATATCATTGAAAATAATTATTCAAAGGTTATCATGTTGTTGTACGCATATACAATACACAAGCATGACGAAATACAATTAATTTTTGAACTTTATACTGTGGCATTTTGAGTATTGGTTTTGGTATTAATGAATGATTTATTTTATTATTAATCAAATTGTTTGAGAAAGATATTAATTATTATTGTAGGAATTAAAAGGTATTTTCAATATTGACAACTCAGAATTTAAAATTAAGCCTTTATTGAATATATTTGTTACGTTCATTTTGAAATTCATGGAATTGTTGTATATATTATTACTTACGAAAGACAAGTTACATATGCATTCGTGCAAAAAAGTTTTGTAATGACAATCAAACTTGGACATTACGATGGTAGAGAAGTTGAAATAAGTGGTTCCGGAAATTCTGTATTTCTGTCAGTCTGGTTGTATGAGCAACTACAGCCTAAACCGCTTAGCCGATTTGCTTCAAATTTGATATACAGGGTGATTGGTTTAAGGTGCACCAAAAAGCTGGAGCGTGTAGGTGGAGTTAAGACAAGAAAAAAATCGCATGAGAGGAGGGGTCTATTTTCCCCCGTTTAGGCGGGAGGAGCAATTTTCTAAAAAATTGACTTAAATCAGAAAAAAAAATATTTAAAAACAACGGTGAATGATACAAAGCCTTGTTATATCTTTTTGGAAAGCCAGAAAACTACTCTTTTATTTTATTTTTAAATTAAGTTGTTTAAGTAAACAGTTTTAAAAAAATTAATTTTCAACCTCAAAATTTCGAAAAAAGAATTTAATCTAATTTTTTTCAAAATTTTATGTAGTTAACTATTATTTTTATTTTCAAAATTCAATGCTCTTATTTATTTTTAGTCAAAAACAGAAAACCGGATGCCTAAATGTATCTTAGTTTTTGAGAAATTAAGAAATTACTAAAAGCACTTTTTCAAAAAAGGTGAAATCTGGTTAATCTGGTTAAAAACTATTAACTGGATTAACCAGATTTAACCTTTTTTTATAAAAGTGCTTTTAGTAATTTCTTAATTTCTTAAAAACTAAGACACATTTTGGCATACGGTTTTCTGTTTTTGACTAAAAATTAATAAGAGCATTGAATTTTGAAAATAAAAATAATAGTTAATTACATAAAATTTTGAAAAAAAATTAGTTTACATTTTTTTTTAATTATTTTTTTAAATTTTGTTTGAAAATTAATTTTTTTAAAATTGTTCACTTAAACAACTTTATTTAAAAATAAAACAAAAGAGTAGTTTTCTGGCTTTCCAAAAAGATATAACAAGGCTTTGCATCATTCACCGTTGTTTTTAAATATTTTTTTTTTCTGTTTTAAGTCATGTTTTTAGAAAATTGCCCCCCCCCCCGCCTAAACGGGGGGAGATAGACTACCCCTACCTTACGATTTTTTTCTTGTCTTAACCTAACCTACTTGCTCCATCTTTTTGGCATAGCTCATGTGAATCATCCTGTACCCTGCTGTATTGTATACGAGCTTCTTACAGCATGTCATTGAGGGCTAAAATGTCTGACAGTGTTATTTTCTTGTTTACACGGACCCAATGAACATTATATTAAAAGACGAGCCTTGCTGAAATGAGGTGAATGAGGTCATTTTTTTACCACCTTTAAGGCTAAAAATGAAGGACTCATTGAGGGCACCGGAGTGCAAGAAAGGCATTTTTGTGTTTGTCGGTCCTAAACCTTTCTATGGACAAAGTTTTAGCCATGCTGAAATGAGGTAGGTAAATCGGTCGCTAGCTCTTCATCTATTACTTTTTTTTTTGTGTTTAAAATTTAGTGAAAATTAAGAAATTAGGAGATGTCACAGTTTTTTGAGGGTGACATGGCACATTCGATAGCACACTTTTGCACTTGTATCTAATGCTAATGGGGTGCCACACCTTCTCACCCTCCAATTTTTGTATTATTAAAAATTATAAGGTTAAAAATTATACGCTCTACTTTATTTGAAATGTTCTAACGCAAAAGTGAACAAATATGTACTGTGAACATGTATTAAACTTTTGCAATAGTTTTTCCACAAAAACCAAGTCCACTAATAAAGAGATGAGTCGTTACATGCATTATGTGCCACAGATGGGCACATGATTTATGCTCGTCTTTGAAGCACACCTGCAATAATTGTGCAAAAAATATATGTATAGGAAGTGAAGCATCCGCCATCTCACTCAGAGAGATGGGTTTTAATACGTATTTATTTATTCTTAAAAAATATTATGTTATTTATAAAACTTAAGTTTAATAGTTAATGCATAATTTAATAAAGAATGTGTATGTATGAAACATTAAAATAAGGAAATATTGATTATTGTCAATGAAATTTGAAAAACAAAAAAGATATGCCAACTCACCCGCTTTAACATTTTTGCATTAAGCCACGTTTTTTTAAATAAAACCATGTATGTTGATGGTGGGCTCATCAGCTAGATGACATCAAACCCAATCTAGTACGCAATAATTGTCGATGATTACCAACTGCTTTATAAAATTTACAGAGAAAACTCCCTGTGAAACGCAATGCTTTTAGGTGTAAAGGCCACAAAACCTTTAATATTGAATTTCATTCATAAATACTCCACTAAATAAATTTTAATTCGACTATTTTTAGTCTTTTTGTTGTTTTTATTTGTTCATTCTTATAAAACCATGTATGTTACAAAAGTTCTTTTGTGCTATACATACCTATTTTGAATGTTAAACATATACCTGGTTTGTAATTACCTATAACTACATCTCTCTTATTCAAAACAAGCCATATTCCTTTGATCCAATTAAAGCTTTACCAAAACATGCGTAGTCAACACAATTATTACTTTTTCTAACTTAATTTTGTACCTTTAAAACTTTTCAAAACTTTCAATTACCGTTTCACTTATCCTTTTATGTAAGTGAAATATATAATTTCTGTAATCGCTCCAAGGCTTAAAAAACATACATCAAAAACCTAGAGACAAGGTTATGCCACCACAAACCACCACGCATAACCTACATACATCTCTCTGGCATCAACAAGTTGCAAAAAAAAGGGAACCTTTATGACATATTTTCTAAAAAGTTACACTGTGCTACGTAAAAGTTTTTCTTATATTTTATTTGACTTAAATGCCTGAGGTTTTCATTTTTGCATCAGCTGTCGACATTCGTCCGAAATGCTGACGACGACAAGAATGCGGGTGGATTTGCCTTTTACCTTTTTGCTATTTCAAAGAACCATCACATTTCCCCGACCACATTTTAAATATTATTTGCCAAATTATACATATACATATATTATACACCCACACAGACTCATATCCTATAAAAAAAAAACTTTAGGGACTTTCAGTGCCATCAGGCTGTGGGTGGTGCGATGGTGATGTTGACGGTGATAGCGTTATCTATAAAACAACACAAACAAAAAGATGTCGTCTCACTGACTGAAATAAATTGAGCCCCAAAAAATAAGCGCACGGTTATCTGGGTCTTTTATGTCGACATGGAACAAAAATCCAGCGTTTTTATGACAGTCTTGGGAAGCAGTATATGGAGAATCACTGTTTTCTTCCATGACAAGGAAGAACAATGTGCCACCAACCTTTGCAACTGGCTTAATGTGTAATAATATGGATGACTGAGTTCCATGAACTTGCTCGTAACATGCTCTTAATATTTTCAAAAAAAAAATACTCTTTAATTATACAAGGGAGCCTGTAAAGTTACAGTTGCTATATAAGCCTTTAATTGAGATGTTGTGTTAAAATGTTAAAAATATTATATGTGTTTTGTTATTAATCATAAAAACATATAGACTTGGTCTAATGCATATTTTCCATTTGTCAGATCCCTTTGAATATACATATGTATAATGAATATATTCGATGGAACTTGAAAATTAACACAAAGGATTGAACATCTGACAAACAAAAAATTGCTGAATTTAATGAAAGTTTAGCCGAAGACTCTTAACATTTCGATTTGTTAAGTTCGCCGCTCGATGATGTTTTTTGCAACTCTCTTTAGATGAAAAGAAACTTCACATTCAGTTGACAAAGAACCTTTAGTTCATAAAATCGTAACCAGCGGAGAACTAAAAACAGATGAAAAATCATAATTTTGAATTATATAGCACACCTGAAAACATTTCCTCACCAAAAAACATTTCCAGTATTTCCCCAGTGGCGTAGTGCTTAGTGTGTCAAACTATCAAGAAGGAGGTCAGGGTTCGAGCCCTAAGTACAACAAATGTTTTAATGACACTACCTCTTGCGAGGAAGTGACAAATTCACCGAGATTATCATTGTCATGAAAAAATCATCTAACCCTAGTCAGAATATTCTCAAGACGATAAAACTAATTAAGAAATGTCCAAATATTCTACCTTCAAATATTCGATGACTAAAAAAAAAGAAAGTTTCTTCAAATGTACATTGAATTTCTGTTTGCTTCAAGAAATTGAAAAACAGGAATATGATCACCCTGTAAGACAACATATTTTTCACATAAACCCATTTATAATAAAACCAATATATTTCTTCCACAGCTTCCTACAAAATGTGATGTGTCATACAAAAAAACAACCGACACGCGTCTAATAGCAAAACTTTTGACACTCAAAAGCCACTTTTTGTCCTGTGGGTTTGAGTTTGAGTTTTTGTCGAGGTTAGATGGATCGATTATTTTCCCTGACGCTGCTTTGGCTAGCAATATTTTTTTTTAGTTTGAATTAATATCTCCGTTGTAGATAGTTTATAGTTTTGCAAACCCACTCTGGGCTTACATAACAAATTATATGAACAAATTGTTTGTGTACCATCAGTACAACATGAATGAAGCATATATGTATAATGTATATAGATAAGAGCATTTTTGTTTTGTGTTTCGTTAAAATGGATAGGTAATAAAATATTATACTTAACTGGTGTAATCAAACTGAAACTTATGAAAAGTTTTTTTACACTAAGATAAATAGTTTTCAATTTGCAGTGAACTTTGATATTCAATCCTTTTCAGGGAAATCAATAACCGTGTTTTTTTTTGAAAAGCTATCCGTATAGTAAAGTAGGATTTTTTATACAAAAATCTCACTGCGCGGAATACTGCCGATAAAAGGACAATTCAAATCTCACCATCCTAGTTTATTACCTAGTTTATATGCATGGTTAAAGCGAGCTTGAACTTAGGTTCACCCATTTGTAAACGGGGATGAGTTGGAACGAAATGGAATTCGACTCGATCACACTCGAGCAGTTGTGTTGAGTCGAAAATTAAATGAAATACCTGGGTTGAAATGGTGAATACACAATTATTTCTGCATGTGATCAATTGCATATTAACTAATGAACATTTGTTGTTGAAAAGTATGCGCATAACTTGTAAAAGAAATACAAATATTTTTTTCTCGAAAATTCAATCTTTTGGTCTTAATGTCTACAAAGCAACGCATGTATTCTTCTGTCATTTCAACTTTTTCGCACTTAACTCAACTCCTCAAGCATTCAACTAGTTGGCTGAAATACCTGGGTTGGAATTTAGTTTCAAATCAAACTCGATCTTTCGACCCTGCATATAAACTAGGTAACTGCCGACTAAATTTCGACTTTAATTATTCGAGTATCTAAAAAAAATGTGTATGTGAACGATATTTGTATGTATCTCTATGGGGTAAAGTTGTAGTGACTTTCAAAGTATGATCTTGTTTGATGTTCGATTGGCAAAAAATATAAGGAAATCTCGAAAGAGAAATCAAAAGTTTTAGGAAAATTTATAAACAGGAGGACATAAAACGTATCGTTTTAACCCAAAAATGTGCTCTTCTCTCATATTTCATATTTCCTCGAATAAAAATCAAGTAAACATTCTCTTGTCAAACTTGAAATTTAATTTCTTTTTTGTTTTAAGGTTTTGTTCTGTTTTACAATTTATCACTTTGTAGTTGGACATATTCGCACGAAACAAATTTTGACATTTGCTAAGCATTCAGTGTGGACTGTTAGAAGCAAGTAATAGCTTTCACACTTACCTATACTAATTTCACAGATTCTTACGAATCCTATTTTGGCATTTGCACAATATTCAGTACGAACTGTCATCAGAAAGTTATATCTTTGAATTTTTCTGGTTTGACAGATTCTATTTTGACATTTGCGGAATATTCAGTGCAAACTAGCTGTTATCAGCAAGTAATAAATTTGACAGATTCTTAGGGCCAATTATGCAAGCTCGTCTACTTAGGGCCATAGTTATAAAATCGTGGTCCGGTAAACTTTTTTCAACGGATTGGTTGTGTTTCAACGCAGGTTCAACCATTTGATTGACTAATATTTGATACATCCTTGAATCATTTTGAAAGATATGTGCGAATCTAATCATGATATTACGGATTATTTAGTGCAAACTGTCATTGAAAAGCGATAAATAAATCATAGATATATTTTTTGTTTTAAAGTTTAAAAGAATATACCTTCGACCTCGAGTAAATTCATAACATATCTATTCTACAAACAAACCCCATTTGCTTTTGTGTTATTTTGGTAGATGCAAAATATTTTCAATTCAATTAATTCTGTAAGACTGCCAATTTGCCATGAATTCAAAGAACAAAGAAATCTTGTACCATTTTCTGTTTGAAATGCTCTTACTTTTTTCAGAAAAGACCAAATAAAAATGTAAAAACGAAGATTTGTTTGTTATAAAGTTGTCTACCACTTTAACCTTGACTTTTTTATGTTAGATATATGAAAAACAAAAAAGTTCCGCGACTCCGAATACTAAGCAAGTAAAACATTGATTTTTAATTGCTTATAACTTTTTTAATATTAAAGAAAAAATTTTGGAACTTAGTACGCGGATCTGGACTCCGAAAAAAAAATTTCTTATACTCAGGAGGAACCCTTTTACCACATATATAAAAATCCCACTGAGAGCACAAAATGCACGGTTGATTCCCCGTTTTCCTGGACGTCCGACAGTTTAGAAGTACAATATTTCAAATACAAAAACGCGGCTGCAGCCGCCCCTGCGGTGCGGATAATTTTTTTTCGAGGAATTTCTCACTTCACTATCTATAGATTGCAAAAAAAAAACACGGGTAATTTATATGACAAGTACGCATGCGCTCTAGTGTCCGTATAGTTATGAGTTTTAAAATTGGGGAAAATAATAAATACTGAGTTGGACTGGGAGTTGGCTTATAAGATATTAGATATTATGGGATTAAAAGTATGAATCAAATCACCACAGTGAAATATACATATGTATAATAGGATTATTACTATTGCTATCATAATAAAAGGAACAAATCGTAGCTTATCAGTTTCGAAAGAGACTTGTTAAATTGTTAAGAAATCTATTATTTTCACAACTTTGCACTTTTTGACTATTTTTTGGCGCTTTTTTTTTTGTGATTTCCCGATTTAGCTTAATCAACAAATAAAAATATAAAAAATGCAAGTCTGTGTTGCACGAACTTCTTTCAAAAAACTATTATGGATTACAATATAATATTAGTTCACTTAATTTTGTATCAAATTTTAACGCCGTCGTGTGTTGAATGTGCAAGCATTGTATATACATTTCTATAGTATTTTCATGCTGAATAATCACCGCCTGGCCATCTTAAGAAACTTTTGAATAACACATTTTTAGGTTCGTGCATTTACTAGTTGTCTATTCTGTAACCCTAACAACAGTCGTAAACATATATGATTTTTGTTTTGTTTACGACTCTTGTCGAGGAAATATGGATTTTAGAGCCAATAAAATACATTATATATTATTAATTTGCTTTTGTTGACGACTATTGTTAGGGTAAATGTAAGAACCTCCAAATGTGTGGTTCACAACTTTATTTAGATGGCGCTGCTCCAGGGTTGTACTATAGAAATTTATATACAATGGTGCAAGTTAAATGTTATACCGCATATTTGTAAAAACAAATAGGTTGTTACCGAGGCGTAATAACATTTCAGATGTTATCTTCAAATGGTTCAGTTTGAATTGTAATGGTGACTTAATTGTGTTTTGTAGTGAAGACTTTTGTTTTCAATCCACCTTAACTGGTGGAAGTTATCCGATCATCCCTGGTTTACTTCCTCGTAAGACCGTGCTTTTGCAAAATAGCCACCAGATATGGAAATTCTCAACAGTTCTTGACTATTCCCTCGATATTGCACACAATAAGTCAATAACCGATTGTCCCTGACCGGAAATGAAACAATTGTTGTCCCTATTGCTAATCCCATTTAGTAAAAATAGACCAGTCTTCAGTTTGTTGTTTGGTCTTTTGGTGTTCTATTTGCTTGATAATATGACAGAACTTGAAATTTTATGAACAGATGATTTTTGATACCGATAAGATATACCGAAATAATAAAATATTTTAGGTTATTGCTAATAACAACCACCGTCCACCGTATCATAAACTGAGTAAAATTTAACAAAATGATCAATTTAAGTTTTGATGCCGCACAAAATACTTCCATTTGATCTTCCATGGCAGACGGCATCTCCCAGGTGGCGCTGATGAAAGTTGAGAGCCCGATGGAACTTCTGTTTGAATGTGCACCGGAGTTAACTTCGTTCCCTCCCTGCAGTCAAAAAAGTGAGATGAACTGCCAACAAACATTTTGTTTACAAAAGACAACACCGCCGCATAATTGACAAGACACCCTCGGTAGAATTTGTTAAAAAAAACTTGAAATTATTAATTACTTTGCAATTTATCGCCTCAAATATTTTAACTTTGAGATTAATTTCCCAAAGTTTGAGTTTGAATTCGTGCAGTGTTTGTTCTTTTTTGTCGGAACATGAGTGATTGTTCCCTGAAAATTCTAAAATATATATGTATAAATTAGTTTAGTTTTCGCTTATAACTCGAAAACCCTTGATCTTACAAAAAAATATGAATTAAAAAATTAAAGCTGTCAAAATTTACTACAAAAAATAGAACTCTAAATTTTTCGTATCTTCAATTTCGAATTAAATCTGATACTATTCTCAAAGGAAATAAGACACGCCGCCATTATTTTAACTGTAAATTATTATTAAAATTTCGAAAATGTCAGTCTACTTTTTACTTGCGATTTTAGGTACTACAGGGCAAGTTATGAATTCGTGCAAAAAAAAAAAGTTTTTAGATAACAATTAAACATGACATTACGATGATAGCGAAGTCGAAAAAAAAGTGGGTCTGACAATTCTGTCTGTCTGTCTGTCAGTCTGTCTGTCTGTCATTCGAACCTGCAGCCTAAACGGTTGGAGCGATATCCCTTAAACTCGGTATACAGGATTTTTAGGGTGACAGTCAGGGGGCTTTTTTAAATTTTTGTTCTAGGCCTGAAACTAACGGTACCTGCCATATAAAGGTTATAAAAAAAAAAAAATTCATAAAATTTGACATAAGTGATACGAAACTAAAAGTCTTTCAGATGGCTTGAACCATATTTCTTTGGAAACAGTTACATATAACATCAGCCATATAACGGTTTTCTTAAATTTTGACTTTCTCGTTAACGACTGAGTGGATTTTTACGAAATTTTATTTATAAGAAGACATAGATAGCCAAACAATAATGGAGTACTTAATTTGTTAATGACGTTTCTTAAAAAAATTAGATTAATTAAACAATTTTTTTTTTGAAAATTGAATATTTTAAAAACCAAATACATGAATCTTTTTTGAAATTTATTTTTCACATGAAAATTATTAATTAGCTAAAATTGGCATTCTCAAAAATTTTCAAAAAAATATTTAAAAAAAGTTGTTATTTGTTTTTATTATCTTCTTATAAAATAATATTGTGGCAGGTTCTTTTAAGCTCTTGGTAACTTGACACAAGAGCAAGTTTGTGCGACCCAGTCGTGACTTTTATTTTTTATTACGTTAAAGATAAATAATTACCCAGCCAAATGGCAAAATTTGGCACCCCAACTCCATGGACTCATATAATGATTCTCCAGTAATAAAATACTTAACAGTTAGTACAAATTATATCTTATTTTTTCTGCTAAAACTTATCTCTTCTCTACTTCGGCTGACATTCTTTTTTCTTCTAATAAAGAATTTCTCATATCTTATTACTAAACAATTTCTCAAAATCTTTTCATTAAAAATGAAAATATTTTAATTGGATTTTAAAAAATGACAAATAAATCATAAGTAACAAGAGATTGTTCAAAACTGGAAATGTAAAATTAAGCTTCGTTAAGAAAACTAATTTATTTCATAATTAATTACATAAGACAGGGATATTTTTCTACTTAATTTTAAACCTAATCCTTTTCATTTTTCATTGTTTCTAACAATTATTTATCATTTCACTCAACAAAAGGGACACTTTCAAAAATTCCGATGCAGTTTTTTTTTAAATATCATCTTCTAACCTCATTAGCTTCACTTGAAGAAATTTTAATTGTCCTTAGCGCCTTGTAAACTTTAAGTGACATCAACTTCGACCTTAAGTTAATTTCCTCCAATCGATCACAATAGACAAAAAAGTTAACCTCTATCAATTGTGTGTTCCGATGACAAAGTATCTTCATTAAATTATAATTCCCCCCCCCCCCCCCTTACAAAACGTCCAATATCATCAACGTTCGTAAGTCGGTGCCTTTCTCTCAATAGAATGGCAAAGGCAATCGTATAGAAAATTTAATTAAAATAACCCGAAGGCGGAATTTCATTACACAACAAAACTTCCAGCACAATAGCGTGGCATGCCTGGTACTCCTTAAGGCTTACATTCCTAAAACCATAGTGTCTCAGATGTCAATATACATGTTAGCAGAGAGATGGTCCCGAATTGGGATGTCTCCAAAGTAAAGAAGAAATTACTGGTGTAATTTCATTACCTGCTTAAAGCCAATTTACTTAGGTATATATATATATTTTCAGGACTGCCAAGTTATCATACTCTCTCTCTCTCTCTTCGACCGTAAAAAGTCAGTCATTCAAAGTAATGGAAAGGAACCATCTTTATGCTGAAATTTCCATTTCAAAAACATAATATAACTGACTTTATTATAACACCCCTGGATGGTCCCTTCGTTCTGGAAATTATTTAGATCTTTTAACAACCTGAAGGTGATGAACCACCAATAAAAGAAAGTTATTTCAGAAATTTTATTGCGCAGTATAAACATATACATAAATAGCTTGAGGAATACAAACAATATTTTAAGGAAGAACTTTTTTCTCAAACCACCTAATATAAAAGGCTTCAAGGAAAAAAAAACATAGGCCAGCTAATTACTAGCTGAGAGTCTGATCTTGGAATTATAATAATATCCCACCCTAGAGGCAGAGTCGGGACTGGGATAAAGTTATCCTAGCGACAAGAAATTAAATTATCGCCTAGTCCTTAAAAGGAAGTGTGTATTTCATGGAATTTATCCTCAAAAAAATGAGACAGCAAAAAAAAAAAAAGAAAAGGAGCAACCAAGAGAATGGTCCGCACGGATGAAGATGCGTATCGAGGGACTATAGGAAATTACAAGTTACTCCTGAACACAAGTAATTTTTCACTTCCAGTGCCTAAGTGTTTTTCTGTAAGCCTTAGACTTATCCTTACACCATAAATTTATTTATTTTACCAATATACCTCTTTATAGAGGAGAACAGTCCTTGCTTCAACTCCAAGAGTGAGATATTGTAACTTTTTTTTTTTGGATGAAAATCAGGAGTTAAATCTGAAACAGTCGTTGATAAATCATTTGACTGTGTGATTTTAGTCAAGAATACAAATTTAAGGGATGAGGAGTAGAGTGGAGCTTAAGTGCAAAATTGACCGTTTTCTTTTATTTTTTTAATAAATGACTTGGGGTTGTATGAGTGTAATAAATCATTGATAGGAATCGATATTTGTGACAACAGAAAATTGAAAGGGGATGTTTGGTTTATGTCTTTGAAAAAAAGGTTAATTGTATGAGTTATATTTTGTGAGGTTATTGAACTGAATGAAATATGGATTTTATTTTAGATCAATTTTGGTTTATGTTTTTAGCTGAAAGAAGTAGATCTATTATGAGGAAATGGTTTCTGGACAATACAGTTTTTAATTAATAAAATGATTTGTAGATTACATTATACAGGGTGAGTCATGAGCAATGCGACAAAATGCTAGGGCGTGTAGGTTGCGTTGAGACAAGAAAAAAATCGTATGGGAGGGGGGGGGGGTCTATTCCCCTCCGTTTAGCCGGGAGGGGCAATTTTCGAAAAAACTGACTTAAAATGGGAAAAAAATTATTTAAAATCAACGGCTTCATTCACAATGCTGTGCGATACGTTTTTGAAAAGCCAATAACTTTTTTTTTCATTCTGTGGTTAAATAAGTCTATTCTAAGAAATAGTTTTTGAAATATTAATTTTCAAAGTCAAAATTTTGAAAAAAAAAATTGAAAAAAAAATTTCAAATTAATTTTTTTCAAAATTTTACGTAATTAAGTGCTAATTTTAATTTCAAAATTCAATGCTTTTATTAATTTTTAGTCAAAAACAGGAAACCGGATGCCAAAATGTGTCTTAGTTTTTGAGAAATTAAGAAAAACTAGAAGTATTTTTTTCCAAGAAAAACAATTTTTTTTTTGGTTTTCCCAAATTTGACCTGCTCAGGTCAATTATTAATTAGGGAATTATCCCTTTTTTATTTTTTATTACATACCATCCGATTTTAATCAAATAATATAAAAAAACGAATTAACTTTTTACTTTACTTACAAGTTTTACTTTTACTTTTTTTTAATTTCTCAAAAACTAAGATACATTTTGGCATCCGGTTTTCTGTTTTTGACTAAAAATTAATAACAGCATTGAATTTTGAAATTAAAATTAGCACTTAATTACGTAAAATTTTGAAAAAAATGAATTTGAAATTTTTTTTTCAATTTTTTTTTTCAAAATTTTGACTTTGAAAATTAATATTTCGAAAACTATTTCTTAGAATAGATTTATTTAAACACAGAATGAAAGAAAAAGTCATTAACTTTTCAAAAACGTATCGCACAGCATTGTTAATGAAGCCGTTGATTTTAAATAATTTTTTCCCCATTTTAAGTCAGTTTTTTCGAAAATTGCCCCTCCCGGCTAAACGGAGGGGAATAGACCCCCCCTCCCATACGATTTTTTTCTTGTCTCAACGCAAACTACACGCCCTAGCATTTTGTCGCATTGCTCATGACTCACCCTGTATAGATTGGACTTCAGATAGAAAAAAATCACATTGAATTCGTAAGCTCTGGAAGTAGTCACTGGTCTAGGAAAACATTGCAACATTTTCGCTGTAGAGAATAGAGAATTTCGACGTCATTGATTTGATACCAACAATAATTGAAGTGTATGTATTTTATAATGGTGGGCTCTTCATTGTGAATCGACTTATTATCTGGTATAGTGATTCGTTCCAACTTGAAATTCTAAGTACTCTGCTTATTAATATTTAAAGAGACATTGACTTCCTGTGCTAGATCGAACCACAATATAGGCATAAGAGTACGGTCTCTTTTCTATTTCTAAATCTGTTATGCAAGAACTCCATGTTCCATGTACTTTCTAGGTTATATTCGATTACAGAACTCCAATGTTTACCCACAAATGTAAATTCACCTATTTACCATTTGGATTCGAAGCCCGAATGAGGCACTTAGTTCAACAAGCTTATTTCCTCTTGCATTTCTGATTGCAGCCTTTGTCTGTCTAATCCAACAAACTCTTTCATTTTGATACTTTCTTTGTTTTCCACATTAGCATTTACATTGCCAATAATCAGTAGATTTCCTTTATTATTTTCACTTTTGTAAGAAAATCCTTTATCTTTTTAAAATCTTTCTCCCATTGGTTATAATTTATATACGTTGGTAAAATACGAAAATTTTTACCATCAAAGTTGAAATCGAAACAAGTTCGCAACTGTTGACATTTATGTTCTTTTTAACTCGGAGTATTAAGCCTTCGCTCTGTCTCTCTCTTCCTTTAAAATATCTTTTTACTGCTGGTAGGTATTATTCTTTTATTCTATAGAGATAAACACCCTTATTACTATTGTCAAAGATCAATTGTTTGATAAATTTAAACATTTATCAATCAAACAAAATTTCGGAATTATGATTGTCGTTTGATAAATTTTTGATCTATTGTGAATGATTTACGAAATTCTCTTGTGAACGCGGGCATTTCGTTTGACGTTTCAGTTTTCTATTCTTTTCGTTTGTGTTTGGATTGCGTTTTTTTTATTGTTTTAATTTATTTTCGAGTAAAGTAAATATCACTTGTCTTTTTTATTATATATTTGTGTTGTAAAAAAGTGAAATAAAAAAGTGAAAATGAAATGTGGCAAAAGAAATGTGTATTATGTAGGTAAAATGTACTACGTACAAACATGTACCACCTTTTTGCAGAAAAACAGTCCGTGCAAGTGAATTTTATTTTAGTTTTTTTTGTTAGTTTCTAAGTGTTTGCTTGTATTTTCTTACAAAAAAAAAACTTGCAAAATAGTTTATCAACAGCGAATTTGCGTTTGACTGAAAATTTGATAAACACCGATATTTTTGACAACGATAATACCAAGTAAGTCAATAAAACTATTCACTATAGATCTCGAATCTGAGTAGCACTCACAGTTTATCAAAAATTTTGATAATTGACAACGATAATACCGATGGATCAATTTTGTTGATTAGCGTCAATTATCGCATTGATATTTGACAACCGTATTAGGGGCCATAGAGTTTCCGAGGCAAGCACTGCTATTCCGAAGGGCATTTACGAATATTTCGGTACCTGCCCAATAAAGTTTTTTTTTTTTCAATTTATCAATAATCTCTGAAGCGATCTTAAACAAAACAAAAATTATACTGAAATTGAACTATATATAGCTATCAGAAATAAGTCGGAATACCAATTTTTTATTAAAGTTTTTTGCGGAGTTTTAAATAATTTTTTTTTCTTAACTCAATGTTTTGAAAACCTGCAGACGGATTTTTATGAAACTTTTAATGAAAATTTGTATACAAAATTTAGTTCTTAAACCTACTTACATTTTTTTCAAAATGATTCTTAAATTTCATTCCAAAGCTCCTCCGAATTTCAATTTTTGTTTTGTCCTAAATTGACCTTGACATCATTCCAAAGATTTTCTGTACGGATATGATCGGGATATTGTGCCCGCCAATATTATCTTCCAAAAACCAGCTTTTGACCGTATTTGCTGTATGTTTTGGGTCATTATCATGCCTAAAACTCGAGTTAATTGGCATTGAATCGATTCAGAACTAAATAATTGTACCATTATCATTCAGTATATAGTTTTTTTAGAGCATACGATTTTTCAAATAATCATCAAAAGTCTTCTAAATTCTGCATATCATCTTCTCAAATCTTGAAACTTAAAAAAATAAATAATCAACAAAAAAATATTATAAAATGATTATTTTAAATTGTATCCAGCTATTCATCAGCTTATTTAGACAGAGTCACAACAAACTATTAAAAATTATTTGTCAATAAGATTGAACATTAAAAAAGTCACCACTCACTCCAAATGTGTTTTCCCAATCCCAATGTTCTCATATTGATTATTTAAAAAATCGCAAAGCAGTGGTAGATGCTTTTGCATTAAATAAAAATTGTTTTAGAAATTGGATTCATAATATAAACCGCAAATATGAAAAATGAGCTAATTTTCGAATAGCTAAATATTTATTTTAATTCAAATAGTCGAGTCAATAAAACTTTTTATTCTTATAGTTCTCAGAAGAAGATGACATCTGTTTATATTATTTTCATAAATGGTATTATGTTTGTATCAATCAACATCATACATAGATTTTTGAGGAGACACCATTATAATATTTTTGATGTTTATTATTGGTTAAACAATTTATATAATGAAATCTACAAAAACAAAATCCAAAGAGGTACTGTACCTACTGTTTAAATCTAACTAAAGGTTGACTCTACCTTCACGGGGTTAGTAACGATATCTCGAAAACCAAAATTTGGTTTTCGAAATCTCGCATTACGAAATTTCGCATGACATGACATGATCCCTCTTTTAATAATCTCGCAATAACAAAATCCTGTTTCTTAGAATCTTGCAAACTATAATCTCGAAAACTAAAATCTCGCATTTAAAAAAAGTAGTGTCAGTTTATGACGTAAAAACAGTAAAATTTTTTGGCCTCACTATAGGATTCGGGGTGGGTGCGATTTCGGGTGTATCCGCCAGTTTCTTTTTATTTTAATATTTATTAAGTGGAATTTTAGTTTGCGGAATTTCGGTTGAAAATTGCGAGACTTTTGTGTGCGAGATGTAAATGCAAGATTAAAAAAAAACTGAATTTTATTATTGCGAGCTTATGAAAAGCGGGATTTTAAACTTGCGAGATTTAAAAAAAGCACGAGATTTCGTTATTAAAGATTTTAGATTGCTCCCATCTCCACCAACTTATTTCAAAGATTTTTTATCGGTTCAATGTCAAGTATCGGTTGGTTTTATTTTTCAGAAATAAAAAACCATCATTATTATACTTGCTCGTCTAAAATTTGATCGAAATTAATAGCATTTTTTCGAAAACGGCTCTAACGATTTTGATAAAACTTTATATACAGTTTATTGGTTAAATGCACGTAACGTAGAATTGATGCTATCGGTTTTTTTTTGTTTACAAATTTAGCCAAAAATTGATTATTGCTGAACCGATTTCATTCAAACTTAGTATGGCTTTAAAATTGAAAATTAAAAAAAAAAAGGATACACAGCGCTGAATGAATCAAATATAAGACTTTTTAGTTTGCAAAAACTAATATGTATTTTATTTTAATAAAGTTTCTTTCTTTTTGTTACAGGAATATATTGCGTGCAAACTACATCGGGTGAGTACTTATCTGGAACTAGCTTATAACTTTTAACAATATCGTTCGATGCTTCACTTGAGCATTAGCTTATAGCTAGATATAAATATTTAGCGTAAGGAGTTATAGCGTATAACAATTATTTAGTTTTAATTCGAATTTTGAAAACTTAAAAATACAAACAAATATTTCGTTAAAATTTTTAAAACAATTGTGGAAAAATGGGCATTAGGTAATACTTTTCCATCGGAAAGCTTTTTTCGTCCGATAGGCCATTCTTAAGTTATTTGTGAAAACGCATTTTTCAATATGGCGGCTAACGCAAACTCCCTACCATCCCAAGATTTTTACTTGCTCAAAGGGCAAGTATTAATTTCGTGTAGAACAAAAATTTCGAGGTTTTAATCAAACATGACATTACGATGATAGAGACGCCCAAAAAAGTAGGTTTCGTCATTCCGTCCGTGTCGGTTTGTCTGTGCGGATGTGCGCATGAGCGGGTGTGCGTATGTGCGGTTGTCTGTTCACCGAGCTACAGCCTAAACGATTTGACGGATTTTCTTCAAACTTCGTGTCTAGCACTTTTTTATGATTCCCTAGAGGAAGAATTCGAATTTTTTTTTAGCCCGTCTGTAACGGGTACCTCCCATATAACGGTTTTAGTTTTTCCAAATTTACTCAAAAACGGCTCTAACGATTTTGATGAAACTTTGTGAACGTGATATTTGAACTTTTTTTAAAATAACTGCATTTCAGGTTTTTGGCTTAAAATTCACATAACGGAGAATAATTATCGAATCATATCTTATCATAAAATTGGATGAGTATTTTGTTGCAAGAAAAAAGTCTCTGTAAACAGGCCAATAGATAAGTAAGAGAAAAAAATTAAAATCAAAATTGGAACTGATGTTTCCGAGGACTAAATGTTCTCATGCTCTCATGACAATTATTTGTTCTTTTTTCTTCTATTTATTTTTTATTCAAATATAAGTAGTTGTTTAGTTTATACACATCATAATCCAAATTGTGGCTTTTGAGATTGAATACAAATCAGCCATGATTACAAAGATCTAAAATGCAAATAAAAATACAAGACTTGAAAAATTATTCAATCTGAAACATCAACGTATTCAAGAAAATGTCTTGCACGTGTGTTTTTAAAATCAGAAAAGCATCATCCTTGCGACTTGTTTAAAAATTTGTACAATAGATAATACATCTAGATTTATGCACCTTGTAGTCTTGCTGTGTACAAAATGTTCCTTATATACCTGCGGCATAGCAAAATCTCGTATGCATATAAATCACTACACGGTGCCGCATATCAGCATACATAGAGACCACAAAACTCTTAGATATAATCAAAATTGCCAATAGGATTATGCAGGTCGTGCTTCCTGCTTAACTATTTCAACTTTTCTTGCTCTATTTCCAGGATCAGATATGTTACTGCTTAAAAGCATTAACCGTAGCTGGGATACCTTTATAACTTACTATGTACTATGTATATAGAAACACAGATATACGAATGGCAATGGGGTTAGAGTGACAGTGTCCTGTCTATTGATTTCGCAATTGGCTATAACATCGGTTATGTTTATACGAACAAATGTGTTTTCTATTGAACACACATTTTTGTGTATGTATTCGATAATATCTAAACTCTGAAGTCCTTTCGTTTGGTTGCAACTTCATGTTCGTAGTTAAACTGAAGTTTTGTGTAGAAAATGATTGCAGTGACCTTATGCAATCAATGCGAATCTACATTTTGCTTACCTTAGGTTAACATGCACATGTATGTAACGGGTGATTTTTTAGCTGGTTTGGTTTTGGCAACACTGGTTTTGACAATTGACGTGTGTTTAGTACCTTGTGTCATTGTCAAACAGCTTCAGTTTGGTTTGCAATTTAACCATGGATCGTCTTACAAATGAATAACGCTTGCAAATTATTGATTTTAACTATCAAAATTCGTGCTCGGTTCGAAATGTTCGAAATGCTTTTTTTATCGAAAAATTGTGTTCAGCGATGAGGCTCATTTTTGGTTGAATGGGTACGTAAATAAGCAAAACTGCCGCATTTGGAGTGAAGATCAGCCAGAAGCATTGCAACAGCTACCAATGCATCCCGAAAAAGCCACTGTTTGGTGCGGTTTATGGGCCGGCGGCATTATTGGGCCATATTTCTTCAAAGATGATGCGATTCGCAGCGTTACTGTCAATGGTGAACGCTACCGAGCGATGATAACAAACTTTTTTTTGCCCGAAATGGAAGTTCTTGACTTGCATGATATGTGGTTTCAACAAGACGGTGCCACATGCCACACAGCACGCGAAACAATGGCGCAATTGCGAGGCGAGTTTGGTGAACAGTTAATTTCACGTTTCGGGCCGGTCAATTGGCCGCCTAGATCGTGCGATTTGACACCATTAGACTATTTTTTGTGGGGGTATGTCAAGGCTTATGTCTATAGGGACAAGCCCGCTTCGATTGACGCACTGGAAGCCAACATCCATGCATTCATTCGTGAGATACCGGCCGATATGTGTGAAAGAGTATGCCAAAATTGGACTCAGCGGATGGGCTACCTGAGACGCAGCCGCGGTCAACATTTGCATGAAATTATCTTTAAACATTAAATTGCAAGGTTCAAACCATTGTATATACATTTCCATAGTATTTTCATGCTGAATAATCACCGCCTGGCCATCTTAAGAAACTTGTGAACAACACATTTTTAGGTTCGTGCATTTACTAGTTGTCTATTCTGTAACCCTGACAACAGTCGTAAAAATATATGATTTTTGTTTTTTTACGACTCTTGTCAAGGGAATATGGATTTTAGAGCCAATAAAATACATTATATATTATTAATTTGTTTCGTAGACGACTATTGTTAGGGTAACAGAATAGACACTTAGCAAATGTAAGAACCTCCAAATGTGCAGTTCACAACTTTCTTTAGATGGCGCTGCTCCATGGTTGTACTATAGAAATGTATATACAATGTTCAAACTATCGATTCAAATAAATATTTCATTAATTTTTTCGAATTTTTTGTGTTTTTTTTTTAAAAAAAAGTTCTAAACCTCTTAAAAAATCACCCGTTATATGCAATACAAAACTACATATACATTAAATATTGAACCTCAAACAAGTAGTTAAGGAATACAGATACAGTTTAATGCCAAAGATGGATGTTTACTGATAAATGCTATGGGTTGCATGAATTATAACAATGTAATTTATTTATGTGATGAAGCATTCTTGAAGACGTAAATGTTGTGTGCATACAATTAGTTGATGTCAGCTCTGAGATGTATGACTAAACCCTTGTCTTGAATAAGCTCTTCAAACACATATTTCTAATTAACAAACTTAACTTGCCTGGCTGAATTAATAGCACGACCTGAAGATACTTAAGAACATGTAGTAGATTGTAGTTGCGCCTGTTTGAATTTAATCAACCGTTTTCACTTTGCCTTCCTCAACTAAAGGTGTCAAAATTGTTTGGAAAACTTACCCTCTGATAATAAATTAGAAATAAAATTAAAACTAAAAAAACAATAGATAGACTCCCAGAGCTGAAACAAAACTTTGAACCAGGGAGCTAATAGGCCATGATTTCTTTAATCCTGTGGCAATTTTACGCTCACGCCCACGGCTGCATATTACCTGAATTTCTATTACAATTAATTCATACATACCTAAACAATGGGTTTTAATTATAATCAAACATGAAATAACGATGATAAAGTCGCTAAAGTGTTTCCGAACATTTTAAGGTGTATTCCTATTATTAATTATGATAAGCATAAGCCTTTCAATAGAACGTTCATAAGTTGTTTCTAATTTCTAACTTTGGGCAGGGAAGTAATTTCACGGGAAATAGCATATTTTGGTATAGTGGAAAATTATTTAACTTTATTTAGTTTACATAAAGCGAGAAACAATGAACTCCCGTAAATTACACAGGAAGAAAATTCTTCTTAAAAATTTACAGCATTTTTTTTTTTCTCTAAAATCAACAATTTTTCTGACATTTTTTCTAAATTTTCGGCATTTTTTTCAACAAAATGTGGTGTTCTTATCCCATTACCTTAAATTAAAAAAACGCCCGAAAATGTTTTGGGAAAATACCAGAAAAAATATAGGGAACGACTGAGTCGCACAAACTTTCTCTTCTCTTAGGACATGTTACTTATTTCGTGTTCACAACTGGAAATTTCATTTGACCAGTTTTTTTTTATAAGATTTTCAGTATAAGTACTTGCATATTTTATATTTTGAAATATTTGTTTCTTTATTCAAAAAAATCTTGAAAACAAATTATATAGAAGTCGAAAATAGTGTGTCCGTCTTTCTATCTCGTCACCTACAGCCTTCAAATAGTGATAACAAAACTTTCAAGGAAATTCGTTAAACGGTTCCTGCCATATAACAGAATTTTTAAATTTCGACTATCTCGATAACTGCTGAAGCGATTTGAACGAAATTCTATACCAAAATTGTTGTAGCTATTTTAAATATAACATGACATAAATGTTTGTCAAAAATGTTATTGCTAAATGTTAAAATGTTAAAAATGTTAAAATGTTAAAAAAAAACTGTTTTTGTGAATTAAATATTTCAAAAACCTGTATATAGGGTTTAAAAAGCTTGAATAGGTATTCACGTTTTTTTTTTAAATGTTTTCGAAAAAACGATTTTGAATTTTTTTTTTTTTCGTTAACTCTCATATTTAGTTAAGAAAAATGTTTGCATGATTTGATTTTGATTTGAATCTTTATTAGATATAAGTTTATGACTTTTAATAAAATTTTTGTTTATATTAATTTATTTTAAATGTTCAAGTTACACCCTCAGGTAACTTGCACGAGAGCAAGTTTGTGCAACTAAGTCATTCCCTTTATTTCTTTAAATTTTGTTTTGACTGGTTTTACTATTAATTTTCTAAAATTATCACACCTACCTACTCAACATTTTTCTTAAAAATATTTTAAATAAGTAGTGGGGAAAAAATTGCGAAAAAAACGTTAATTTTCAGAATTGTTCATGTTATAGAACTGTTCATGTTTTCAAGATTCATACTTAATGACATAGCACGATTTTTTATCGGAAAACTCTCGGTTGTTGGAAATTAATTACCCAAGTAATCTTTGTATTTATTTATTTTTTTATTAAATTACAATTTAAAGTATTTAAGAAATTATTTCACATAATTTCATGAAAGGCTCTTTTAATCTCTTCCTGCCACAAGAGTAAGTTTGTGCTTTTTATTTTTGTGGCATTTGCCCTTAATTTTGAAATACTGAAAAATTCAAAATATCTTTAAATCTAGTGATTAAGCTAAACTAGTTTTGAAGCGAGTCGAGTTTTGAAGTTGTGGTATGCAAAAAAAACAAGCAGGAGCAGGTTTTTGTTTGGTCCATTGAAGTACGTGTGACGGAATCTTATATGTATACTAGCTGACCCGGTGAACTTCGTATCACCTAGTTCGTTACTTACAACTTTTAATTTGTGATTACTGGTTGCACTATGTACGTTTAAGATGTTTTGTTATTTACTCAAATTTATTCATAATTAAAAAAAAAATTGGAAAACAGTCGACTTGACGGGCCATCCCTGCAACTTCCCACTATTTTTGGACATTGTGCATACAATTTTGTAAATTTTAATGCTCCTGACTTCGCAAAGCTTTTAATTAAAAAAAAAAACATTATTTTTTGAAATTTTAAATTAAAATAAGCTGACTCGGCAAACATTGTTTCGTCATTTATATTATTCCTAGGAAACATTTGTTTAGTTCAATAAAAATAACTATCTACTATAAGTGTGTGAGGATGTACTTATAATCGAAAGCGTTATAAGCAATAAAAGTATGCTTCATTTAGGTTAATGAATTAATATTTATTAAAATAACGACTATATATTGAATTATAATTTCTGATAGCTATCTAAACATCAAATATAATTATTTACATTGTTACTATGTTAATTATGGCAGTTGAAAAAAAAATTAATCTCTCAGTGCAATAGAGTGTACAATATTCTTGGTTAGTCCGTCTTTAGCCAACATAAACAAACTGGATGGTTTCCCCCCGCGAGAACATGCCACATTTAGTTGTCCGTGGGAAAAGCATGGTGTTCCCAAATCATACAGAGGACAAACTTTTTTCATAAACGCACAAAAAATTAAGAGCGAATACCTAATTTTAATTAAAACACTTGTAGTTCTTTTTACATTATTTTCATAGTAAGCTAACATAGTACCTACTGATTTAAAGCAAAATAAGGAGTCACCCTGGAATCTCGTATACAGCTTCATATTGGCGTACTAAAAGTTGTGTGCAAAGGATAATGGCACTGACGGCTCCAAAGAACCACGGCCTAGTGACATACACTACCGTTGTTAGTTCTACAAAGATTGAAGGGGAAGTACAATATTTCGTCAAAACGAACGACTAAGATGAGATGCACTTTTCATGACAATTATAGTTTTAAAAAATTTGTCACTTCCTCGCAAGAGGCCGGAGCAGGACCCCTAAAAAAACATTAGATGTACTCAGGGCTCGGACCCAGAACTACGAAAAGTTAGTTATTCAATGTCAAAAGTAACAATAACCGCGTGTTTCGCGATTATCTCGGTTTCTCTCAAATAAGTGATGCTGACATCTATTATCAAAATTGTAGAGCATACAATTTGCGACAAATTTCGTAAAAAATATTTTTTTTCATGCCCTCAACTGTTTGGAGATAGAGGGCGGAAACCGTATCGCGCCACTCAGCTATACATACTGTAATGAAAGGTCGTGAGTTAGAAAAAAGTTGTTCCTTCGAAATATTGTCCAGGCTGCTGAAGAAGTTAACATACTAAAAGTCCCGACGACGTCTAGAAGGTGAGCCGTGCAAAGGGAAGGGTCATAAGGGCCCTTTTTTATCTTTTGCTTATAGCTTATATTAAATTACAGCTCATAAAATTAATGATAAATTTACGATGATAGTAAAATTAACATCAGAGTTGCACAGAAAAATAAAAATAATACGTATAACAGTCACTGCTACGATAGATACACAAATAAAACCAAAAGAAATGGCTGAAAAATGTATAGTGAGTGAGAGAGTAGACCGACTTCGTCCTCATCCCTACTCCGTGATGTTTGCTGAATGAGTGGTGACACCTGACGGGGATAACTGATCGATTGATAATTGATCAGTTGTCGACCGGTGAGGGCGGGAGATCAAATTAAATTGGGTTGATCAGAGTAATATGAATTTTTTCATTCTAAGTCATGACAAAATAAAAAAAAATCCTTGCAAAATAAATTAAAGTTTTTAATTGACAATAAAAAATAGGGGTTGATCGTAGAGGGGTGAAAATTAAGGGTTGTATGTATTTTTGTATGCTGTATCATAAAAAAATGAAAAAAAAAATTGTCCAAAAAAATAAAAAAAAAATTTAGGGGTGGACCACCCTTAACATTTAGGGGGATGAAAAAAATATGTTGTCCGATTCTCCACCCTGGCCGATATGCATGCTTCGGATGACGAAAATCTGTCGGGCCGTTTCGGAGGAGATAGATTACAAACACCGTGACAGGAGAATTTTATATATTAGATTAAGCCCATCCAACTCATTGTGCTCAATAGCAATTTTAAATGGAAAAACGTATACAGGACGAACGTATTCACGTACATATATATGTATATACAAATTATAGCATCCTGCTTTGCCATATTTCATATATTATAATGGTTTCGAAAATAATGGTCCTAAAACGGTTATGCGCACCAACTGCTACCACATTGCTTACAAATTGAATTTAATTTGGCAAAACAATATGCCATTTGCAACATACATATGTCTGTATATACACAAACCATTCGGCTCTCAATTATTATATAAATGCTGCCTTGTCATTTGTAAAACAAATCCTGTCTTAAAGCCAAAAGCAAATAAAACGCTGCCGAGTATAAACTCTGAATGCGCCACTGACTTAATTAAAATCATGTTAATTTTGGAAATTATTCAATTGCAGAAGGATTTTGCTTTGGCCCAATCCATTTGGATTTCAGAACGAAAGATACAAAAATAAAAAAAAAAAAACATATGACAGAGTCCTTAACGTTTAGAAGGATTCTTTTGCCACATCAGTGAATAGAATTTTGAAGTATTTTCTTTGTTTTGGTCAGATTGGATTATGTAATGCTTCCTGTCAGAATGGAGGAAGTTTTGGAAATCCTCCAAAGCGGCATAGTGGGTACGTTGTGTATGTAACTATTGGTCGAATGAGAGAAAGAGTATAGCAACCCCATTTGTTAACCTTGTGACTTATTGTTATCTTTTCCTGTTCTTCAAGGTGAGCCATAGGCGAACGTTCTGTTCGGAAGGTGCGGTGGTAGTGGCGGTGGCGGTTGTCAATGTGGAGGAGCTTTGCATCTAAATTTATGGCAAATCAATAGCATGGAGAGGCTCTATTTCTCGCAGTGTTATTCTTTTCTCCTCCTGTTTTATGTTTGTTTTATTTTTATATGAACACTGTACAACATCCCTTGTATGGCTTGTCGCTTCTGTCTGTGGATGTGGGGGCTGCTGCTGCTGTTGCTGGTTGTGGCCCTTTTATCCCGTCTGAATGTCATTCATACAATCAAGGTTTTATTTTGGTGTGGGTGTGTGGGTGTGATTGTGATTGTTGGGTAGGAGGTGGGGTTAGTATTTAAGTGAAGGCCACTCACTGCGCAATGATTATGTGGGCTCGTGACTGAGTCCCGTACAATGGACACAAACATCACTTTATTATGCAATTTTATCTTTTGGATTCGGAATGTGCTGGAGTTGGTTTAAGATATTTTCGTTCTGGAATGGGTTCAATAAATCGTTGATTTTGGAGTTCTGCCACCTGAGAGATTGTTTGGAAATAAGATTGGAGTATCTTGCCAAAAAATTAAGACACACCATTCATCCTTGAGCTTAATTAGGTAGGCAGGCGTTAAAAATATAAGTGCAGAGTACTGGTTTATGTAATCTTTCCGTTTGGATAAAACTTGACGTAATCGAAATAAGTTTGCCAAGAATATTACAAGAAGGTCATAGGTCACATGGTTATACTCTGCCTCAGGTGTTTTTATTCTTCTAGTTATTTTTCATTCAAAGATAATCTTTATCTCAGTAAACATATTTTTAAAAATGTTCTTTCTAATTATTATAATATCTTAATTATTTAAGAAGAAAGTAATTATTGGTGTGATTAAAAAGAATGAGTTTGTTTTAAAATATTGTGGACATTTTATAGACGTAGATTTTTGGTATGTATTCGTTAATTTAAATAATATATATACACGTATACACAAAAAATAACTGATTTATTGATCAGATAAATAAATACAGAGCAACAGAGCGTGGCAAACTAACGGTAGATATACGGTTATAAGTGAAGCAGTTACGTTCTTCAGGTGTGTATCTTTCCATTGATCTATCTATCGTCAGTATAATAATCAATGCATAATGACATTTGGCAACCACAACCAAGACATGCACATAGATAGTGTTAATAGAATAATTTTATGGGTTAATATTTATAAGAAACATCCGAAAGTGATGTTATCACCTTTTAATTTAGGAATTAAAAAGCTAATACAAATCTACACACCAACTGGAGCTGAGGGCTTTCCAGATCTTGATTAAAGCGATCGAATATATGAGTTGGTATAAGGTGCAAGAAAGATGACTACTGTATCAGCATTTAAATATCGTTAAAAATAATCTCAAGTAGGATTGTAAAAGTTTAAACAGTTTGCCCCCGGAAGGAAAACTTACCAGCACACACAATAGGTAAATCTATGTTTGCTCTAGTACTAACCCTGGGGAAGGTCCAGCTAGTTTTTATATTAAAATCAATTCAAATTATCTTCTTCTTGATATGCATTGAATTTTTTTTTTGTCAAAGCTAAAACAACATGACCTCATTTCATTGAAAGCAAAAGTTACATAGCAACTCAACTATAAGGCCTTTTATTCACCCTTAATAGTTAGCGAAAGTAAATATTAACTTTTCAAATAGTTGAATGGGAATAAAGCCTTTTTTTTATGTTAGTTTTCAAAAGCAATATTCAACTAAAAAACAAAAAAAAAATATGTACACAACATGCGAATATGTAACACACACACACACACATTTGTATGATTACAAATTTCATTCAATGCAGTCTAAGTTATAAAAAAAAAGGAATATACGCAGTTTTTGTATGAGGATATATATATCCTTTATTATTTACAAATTACTTTTGAAATACATGGAATGCTTTGGATTAAAGAAAGATAAATGTTTACCGTTTGTTTCTACAATGAATGACCGACCATAAATAATGATATCGAAAAGGCCAATCAATGAATAATGTTCCGGTCCGTAAATCATATTTTTGAACACACAAAGCGACACAATTCAAATTAATATCATGGAAACAATGAAATGAGAAAAAATACGTACAAACATATTTCAGAAAACGATGACAAGAAGTTGGAAAGAATAAAATTGGACGATAAGAAAATACGATGGAATAGGGAAATACTTTTAATAAATCATTGAAATTGGTTTTGCTTTGAGACATGTTTTTGATAACAGTTTTTTATTTTTTTTTGTAAAAATAAAAGTCAAAGAAAAAGTTTAAATGAAGTGAAGGCAACAATAATTTGAAACCATTGCATTCATTCATTCTGATTTTTACTTATAAATATAAATCTGATCAAGGTCTATAAGTGAAATCAAAATTTTGCATTTCGCAGTTTTTTTTTTCTTGCTCAAAAAATGTTTTAAAGAGTCTAATTCTCAGTCCCATGGCATGTCAGAACCACCTTTTAACACTTAAAAAAATCATCGCTTTTATTCTTATTCATTATCTATATCATTGCAATCTTAAATAACACTGAATTATTACGAAATAAATTAATATTATTTTGCAATATATTTTATTGCTAAAAAAAGTCACTAAACTTTGTCCTTCGCATTTTTAATCAGTAGAGAATTTTACCGTATTGTCAAAAAATAAATGACAGCTCACACTACGCGGATGGCAGATTGAAATTATGTATCGCGCTTTTTTCAAACTGTCAAACTCAAAATCTTGTAAAAGAATTTTGTAAATAATCTCTTTTTTTCCTTTGAAATTTTATATTTATGTGACTAAAAGGTTTATAATACATCATTAACAATTTTGGCGCACAACATTTGTATTTTCGCTATTGTTTTCAATATATTTTTCAACAAAAAAAAAAAATAAATTAAAAGTAAATAAATAAATGTTCAGCTGTCATCCGCGTACTGCTGATTTTGACATTGATCTGCGAACGAGAAAGAGATATATCGTTGTTACCTAAAAAGCCCTGTTCACTGAAAGAGTAAAAACGTAAAAAATATCGATTACTTCTATATATACCTAAGTTCCATCTTAGGGAGCATAAAGTATCGAGTCTCGTTGAAATAAAATTGGGTTTACATATCGCGAGAGATAGTGTGTTGTCCTTTATATTTATCAGTCCCCTGGTGAGTACTTACATATAATTTGTTGGTATTATGTTATAGACTAATGCCCAGTTTAACCAAAATACACCTAAAAGCATTTTAGTTAACAGAGTAATAACATTTATTGGCATTTTAGCTTAAAATGGTTTGCACCAACATAAGGAGGTGAATTTTTAAAAAATGAGGAAACTTGATGCCAGCCCCGGATTTTAGTTCACCACTCATGGCTCTTAATTCATCACTCACTCATTAGAGCAAGCGAGAGGAGAGCATATCAATCAAAAAATCAACGTTCTCTTTCTCTTGCAGTTTTAAGACGCCTTTAAAATTTATTTGTAACAAAATGGGTCTTTAGTTTATTGGCCCTTTTAAAAATGAAAATGGTTGGTGAAATCGAAAAATGCCATTTCAAGATTTAACAACCCAATAAATATTTAAAAGTGGTTGGAGAAACTGGCCATAAGTAAAATAAATAATATATTTTCTGTTTTTTTAATCTTTCAAATCATCGTTTTTATGTTTCTTGTGTAGGAAAACATCTTTACACATACATAAGCAATACGTATTACAACACCTATACACCAATACATATACATTTAACATGTATTTACCAGCAGTCCAACTTGAAAATTTTTGCTACAGATATGCTTCAATAAAAATCTGAAGCTATGCTGATAAAATGCATTTCAAACTGTACGATAAATATTTGCTATAAAAATTAAATTCTTGTATTAAAGACAAGAACCATTCGACAAACCATCTAATTCGAAGTTCTAAATAATTAGAACGAAACACAATACATAAAATAAGTGTCATCTAGTGAAAAATTTAAGTAACTCATTTTATAAGAGTAACGGCCTGAACGGCATGGAAATATAAAATGGAGGCAACAAGTTTTAGTTACATTTTCTCTCCTAGATGGAGTATTGTCAGAATAAGTAAAGCATTTAACAGAAGAAAGTAAGGATTGATTCAGTCATGAAAGAAAACAAAAATTGAACCATTATCCGAAACTTATAACTTTATAGTTTACATGTAGAAATCAGAAAGAACATATTTTATTGTCATCGCGGTAAAATAAAAACGTTATATGAAGTTTTGGTTAATACCTTAATTTTCATGATAACAGTAGATGAAGTAAAAATTTCAGTAGTCTAAAAATATTAAGTATGTATAGACAAAAATCTATTCTGGAAGGAGTAATAGAGACAGCATTACATATGGTTGAAGTGATTGACATTAACGTTCAGAAAAAACTATCAATCGCGATAGATATCTATTTTTTTGTTTGTTTTGTAATTGATGAGCAATGCGGTAGGCAGAAATAGTAGTTTTGAAAAAGACTGATGTCAAATTATGATTGTGAATCGGAAAATATTTCTTTCGTGTTAAGTTCACAGAAGACGACTTTTTGACATACGAGCGATACACACACAATACGTACAAACATACATGACGACTTGAATGACAGACTTTGTGTTAAATATACATTCATACTTACCATTTACATACATTTATACGAACATCTAATTACATAAATAAAGATACACATATACTTACTTAAGGACTTAAAAAAAAAAAAAACCTGAAACAATTACTGAAATACTTACCGATACGAAAACATACGAAATACAACACAAGACTTACGAATAACTTAAAATAACGTCAACGAACTTGAAACTAACATACATATCTGCGACTTTCACTTAAGAATATTTTTTTTTTATTTCAATCATTGGCTAAATCAGTCAAACAACTCAAGTGTCATTCTGCATAAACCTTAACCGAAAATTCAGCTTTACGAGTTAATAAAAGAAGAAACGAAATTCGTGTCAGCGAACGAAACGAAAAGAAATGGAGAATGAAACCAAACATCGTCTGACCAATAAGCAAATGAATCGTGTGGCGTGATTTTTAAATTCGGAACGGTGAACTGAAACAAACTGCCGAGAGAATTGATGAGACGAAAAATCGTCTGGAACTTTCTTTCAATTGTTCACGTCCCGACGAGTAAGTTGAGCAGCAGAAGTAGTCCAGAAAAAAATATTGCGCATTATAAATACTTAAAGTAAAGTACATAATATACAATAGAGGACGTGAACAAATTTGCGGAAAACATCATCCAAGAAAAATTGAAAGAAAAAGCAGCAGAATATTATCAAAAAAACCTAAAAGAAGAAAAAAAACAAGGTATGGTAAAATTCATTTTCTTTTACAAATTTTTTTTATGACGGCAATTCATCCCTGAACAGAGAGAATTCTCGTCGAATGGCGGAAAGGAAAGCATATGTCGCCAAGATAGCATCAATTAATCGGAAAACCTCCGCTAAAACAAAGAAAATTGAAAATTCATATGACGCATCTGGATTATCAAACGCCATAAGCGAAGACAAAGGCGCAGACATAAATCCAACCGCAGTCGAATCTTCAAGCGGAAAAGTACAAAGCGACCCCATTGCTAAATCAATGGACGAGAATTCATCTTCCAATTAAAAATATCATCACAACAATATCACAGCGGAAAACATCATCCAAGAAATATATGAATTGAAAAATTCGTGTACAAAATAACATAAAAATCACGTAAGTACGCACTAAACCACGTGTGAAATTTATATTGAGACAATATTTTCCAACAACAGAAAAAGAAACATTCAACAAAACATCATTCATGTCGGACCAAGAATTGTTAAACGCCGAGCTAAGATACTGCAACAGAAAAATAGCAAATTTGCTTAAGCGTATGGCAATCCTCAATTTGGCAAGTTTTTCGGAAACCATAGGAGCAGAAGCATTCATCGAAACAGACGCCGAAACAAATTCTGTTGATGATAAGAGCTCCGTCTCAACTTTAAAGCAGAAAGAAACTCAAAGCAAGCAATAGTCATCATCCAAACCACGTGTAAAAATTCATCCAGGTGAGAAAAAGTTTCATTTAGATGAAAAATAGGTAGCGAGTAGACATATTGCGTTGACGTAACAGAGCTACATTTTTGTTTGTATTAGAAAGACTAAGTCTAAAGTCTTTTTTCTTTTTATCCTGATAGGCAGGCAGGAACATCGAACGAATCTAGTGACAACAAGGAGTAGACAATAACTAGTAGGAGCCCCATACCGAGAAGCAGTAACGCTCTACTAACCAAAGTCTCTACTCCATGGTTGCCACCGGAGTCACAACTCTGAGCTGCCTGGACGAAATTTAATGCAAATTACATAATTTTAATGCAAATTTCATAATTTTAATGCAAATTTCATAATTTTAATGCAAATTTCATAATTTTAATGCAAATTTCATAATATAGTTCAAATTTCATAATCGAATTTGAATATCGTCACAAAATTTTTGCATGGGCCAACTAATCTCGCCCAGATAAAACATCTACATATTCGGCGCAGTCTAAAATTTTAATTAGACCAACGAAAACTATTGGTCTGAACCAAAAATCATCAGACCGGTTCGAATTTGTAACATCATCAGTGCATCTGGAGTAAATTTATCCAGAGTGAAACAACTTTAAGAAGAGGTCACAGTAGCTGACAGGATTATACTGGAACAACTGTATCCTCACATATATGGAAAATTGAAGCAGTTAGAACGTGCATTAATGGAAAATTTGCGGTACACCTATAATAAGTTCAACAAACAGAAGGTACTGTAAAAAAATATTTAGTTTATATTGTGAAGCCCAGATGTCAACCAGAGAGAAAATTACTCCCGATTTAAATTAAAGAATATCCAAAACGAGATAAGATATATTTTTGTGAAATACTTTTTGTGAAACCTACACCTATTTAAAGTTTATAGAGATTTAGTCTCGAAGATTTTTTTTGTGAAATTTAATTACATACCTACGTCTATGCATAGCATAGTTATTTTTGTCAGTTCATATGAACGGTAACGTAGTCCAAAATTACTTACAAATATTTTTGTTAGATCATTTGGATACCTACTTAATTAAAGTAAAACCTAAAAATGAATTCTTAGATTTATCATTTAACGAAAAATAACTGAAAGATAAACATCTAAAAATTCATGAATGTGATCTGAAAAGTAAAAGAAAGGAAATACTTGAAGTTTAAAAAATACGTACCTATCAATACTTACCCGCTAATAAAAATCTGTTGATATTTCTAATACGAACTTTTAGAAATATTTTCCTGTAAAGTAAAGTAATAATTATTTAGATACGGTTTAATATAATTTAGTTCACGGGAACCCAACATCTTATAAAGATAGTTAAGCTCGACCGTGGATCTAGTAAAAACATATTTATGGTGTAAATACAGTCGTGCCGTGATAAATGTATTTATCCCATAAAAATAACATTTTTGAATACTTTCGTTGTGATTGAAAACAATGAAGTAGATCTTGTGACTAACTAAAAATAAAATTTTGTTGTTATTTTTTTTTTTGTTGAGACACTGGAAATAAAGATACAGTGAGTAAAGTTTATGAAGTTAAATCTGGCTTAGGACTCTAAAGCAGATTCAACTTATGTTTGATTAAAGTGAAGTTGATTTGAATAATTAATTGAACACAAGTACCTACGTCATCGAAGTTAATCATAAGAAATATTAATTTTTGATCGCGTAGAATCTTTTTTGAATTGAGATATCGATTATAGTAAACGGTTACTATTTATTTGTTTTGTGTTGATTATCGTGTACATCTGAAACGGAATTTCAGATTTATATTGAGAATATATTTATGGGAACTGATTACGATTATAGTTCCATAATACCTACGTATTTACGAGCGGTTAGTTGAGTATATTATCCTCTCGTATACCGGAACCTGAAACCATTAAAGAAATTTAAGTAAATTTTTTTTTTGGTGAATAATTTAGAAAACATCTGCAGTCAAGAGATAAAAATACTTACCTTGAAGTAATCTTTTGATTGATCCTGAACATACCACTGATAGAATGCATTCTCTCTGTAGGTAGGGTCCATTTACATTGATTTTTATTAAATATATTTGAAATTTAACAACTTGGTGATAAACTATATTGTTACTAACCTTGATTTTTGATATAAAATATAATTAACATCGAATAAGATCCGTCTACTGATATAGTGAGTCCGTGATCAATTATTTGATGATATTTATTGGTTTTTGGGAAAGGGAATATTTTTGCGTACGATAAATTACTATTTCCTTTAAATTATTTGTTTCGTAGGGTATTTATTTGCGTCGTTTAAAAATAAATCCCGAAGGTGGTACATTTTTGATTTGTGTTTTGTCGGTTAGGATAAAGATTATCCTATTATTCGAACTTACGGCTAAAATTTAATATCATTACGGATAATAGTACGAACTACTTTGACTATTGTTGAGTCAAGCTTTAATATTCGTTTTGATACGGTCGAGTTTGAATTCTGTTACGTTTTATGATAATGATTTTGGAAATTATTGAATAATTTTTCGGAGTCATAATATTGTTAAGTTTGAAACAGGAGTATGACGAAAATACTCTTGTGTTTTTGAATTTTTAGAAAATATTTAAGTAATTTTGATTCGGAATCAGATTGATGAAAGTTGTAGTACATTCTTTTACTTTGAGGAAATTTAGTAGAAAAATTTAAGATAATAGATTTGTTACTTACAGCTTAAAGATAATTTGAGTATAAAGTTTATAGTTCAGATAAGTTTTATAATAAGATGTACTATATTGTTAGTTTAAGATTTATTTATGAATAAAGAAAGAATGAGATTCCAGTTTAGAAAAGAATTTATTCGTTTTTGAGATTTTTTTCAAGTAATGATAAACATTTTTCTCAGGGAAGTCGAGTTCTATCTTTTCATTTATTTAGAGATATAATGCAGTTTTAGAGTTAGAGGAACCGGAGTTGTGGCTAGAGCCATATCGAGAATGGGAACAACAACATCAACATAATTAAGGGGAGTTAACTTTCCACTTTTCATAGTGGGAGTTTTTATTGAAATACTTTTAGCGCCGATAAAAACAATGGGTGAGCATTTCATTGATTTAGTTCAGTTAATAGCTCCAGGTAGGGTAGATAAGCGCAAAGGGGGATCATAACACCTGATCTTCCCGAACAATAAGGGTTCTGTGAATTCTTCCGGACAAAACAGAACATGGTCTGGGTAGGGTATAGACATGTCCATGGAGCACGACCACCTATGCTGCCATTTGTGAATCTTTCTTTTGGAAATCGATTTTTCTTAACAATCTTAGACCGAAAACATCTTCGTCGGGTCCAACACCCCTTTTCATAGTAACTAGTCAATTATACCGTGACTTCAGGTCTTTAATAAGTGTGTACACGTTTTCGACTCTCGTAGCAAGAACTTCCGACCCTTGGCTGAGAGCTTAGTAGGGGCAACCCATAGACCTGAGGCGACGATCGAGTGAAAACAACAGTTGACTTCTATGACGATATAGAAATAGTACTTCTTTGGGGGTGGTATTATTTTTGTTGGTTAAGTAGAAAGCAACTGTAAGAAAATAAAGAGGATAATATTTCTGATATTGAGACAGATGACCAGGCGGATGAGTTCAAGTTATACGAAGCTTACTTAGATTAAAGTATAGGGGATTAAACACCTCCTAAATAATTGTTATTATTCGTAGAATTCGAAGTCGATCGACTGGAACTGTCAAGTAGGACGTTGATTAGAATTCCTCCATCTTTTTTTTTTGGGACCTTATCTTGAAGAGGTAAGGTATCCTAGAAAGTTCAATTCTTGGATAAGATATCCAAATACATCGAGAAAAATCAACGCCCCTTTTCTTTAATTCTAGTGTCTAGACAATGGCACATACAACATCGACATGTGCGTAAATGGTAACGACTTGTGAGAGTGAACTTATTGGGGCTTCATGTCAATTCTTATCCGACGTTAGATAAGAACGATGATGACTCCACATAGTCTCTCTACTTTTAAGTCGTCACTTTCTTTTTTTTTATGTGAAATATTAAATTCATATGATAATTTTGGTTAAATAACGTAGTGAACTTTTGTCTTAAAGATTGGTAAATGCGAGGAGATTAGGAGTGGAAGCCGACCTAGACTAACCTACAAAGAGACGGTTCGATGATGCCTTTTGCAATGATGTGAAGAGTTACAGGGTGTATGATCTTGTGCAATCTGGTTATTTATGACCGCTTCTTTTGAATAGAAAAACCCGTTCTTCTGAGGGAATTTAGACCCTTTTCTCTTTTTGTCATCATTAAAGGAGCCTTGTGGGTTAACTTCTGGTCGCTTCTCACTTCTACTTCCCTCCACATTGGTAGTCTCTTAGGCAGACTGTTACAACTTCGTTTTTAATTACAATAAATTACATTATTCTTCAAATTACAACATCTTATAAAGTTACAACTAAACAATTTTATACCATCGATAACAAACAATAATACAATACGATATATCGATCATTAAACCATATATAATCCTATTATAACATCTACAAGAAATAAATATATAGGTAAATAAATTGTTTTCCTTCATCAATATTCTACCTAATTTTGAAGAATAATCGTAATACAACATATATAAACATAGTACAGGTAGATACTATATAAAAACAAAAAAATAATACAAAGAAGTTGTAACAAAAATTACAATAATAATGATTTTTAATTCTAACTCTTCCAGTTATAATTATTGTTATTATTATTGTTTTTAACCATTATGTCATATGAGAATTGCGAAGAGACAAATAAAAATAGTATTCTTTATCATTGTATAAGATTACAAAAAGAAGTTCTTACTTTCTTGTGTTTCAATTTTTGTGTTTTCCTTTGAACATAAATGTTTAATTATAAGAAAGAATAATCTATAACAATGATGATTGAATATTGTTTCTCTTTCTGTCTCTTTTAAAAATTTTCGTTACACATAATGGCGCCCATACGTGTGGGGCCCGAAGAACGGAGATAGTAGAAGATTTTAAGAAGATATCTTTCCAGACTTTAGTAGTGTAGAAAAATTTTCTTGAAATTTTTTTTTTGAGACGAAATTTTTAGTTTTTTTGTTGGTATATTTTGTAGAGATTTTACATCATAGAGTTAGTTGACTTAAGTATCGACCGGTGGTTGGTTGAACATTTTCCTAACACACGTCAGCAGCGATTACCTGTTCAAGTTTTCTCTATTCTCGCAAAATTTTTGTAGTCAAGTTAGAAATTTAGTTTGCAGGCGAATGTCCGTATTGGATAGACGAATCCATTAGCCGCAGCTTTCGTTGTAAATTAATTTCAACAATTTTGAGTTTTGTTCTGTCTTTTGAAGATAGGTCATAAGTTCTTTCGACCGGTAAGTGGTGAACATTTTCCTACTTACGTCCGCTGCGAACAGCCTTAAGATCCTTCGATGTAAAAGACCCATCAATTTAAACAACCTTTTTATATAACAACCTTTTTTCACTCTAAGGAGTAAAAACCTTTTTTTTAGTCAGTTTTAGTTTGAAGTTTATTTGAATAAGCATTTCTAATCTATTATCCGCCGAGGGATGATAATTCTCCTTTAGGTCCGCTGTAGTAGCGTGAAGTGATTATCAAATTTATAGATAATGAGAATAGACACAAGGAATATCGATTCACGTTAGTCTAAAAAAATTTTGTAGTTTATTTTTTTTTTGAGTTTTGATAAGAAACTCAATAATTTTTTTTTGATGTTGATTATGATATTGTTCCTGGATTTGGTGAAGTCCAGTCACAACTCCAATCCTGTATGAGTATTGAAGAAACCATTTTTGAGATATAGTTATTTTGAGATATTTTTGAGTATTTCGAGATTTAGTCTAAAGTATTTTGAAATTTAGTCTATAGTATTTTGAGATTTAGTTTTAGTATTTTGAGATTTAGTTTATAGAATTTTTGAGTATTTAGAGCAATTTTTGAAAGTTCTCTTTTGAGCTTTGAAATTGGAAAGTGCCTGGTGGCGACGTTGAGTTTTTTGAGTTTATTGAGTTTTTTGAGTTTTTTGAGTTTTTTGAGTTTTAGTTTTTTTTCAGATCTTTGGAAATACTCGTTTGTATTTCAAGATTTAGAAATTGCCTGGTGGCGTTTTTGAGTTATAGATATAGTTTAGAGTTTGAGTTAAGATTTTGTAGATTATAGTTTATGCAGTTTAGTTAAAAATAGTTGAGATTTTGTAGTTTTTTGAGAATCTTGAAGTTTAGATTTTTTTTTTTGATTAAGTTCAAAAGATAATTTTTTTTTTTTAAGTAGATTTTAGTTTTAGAATTTTTGTAGAAGTTTAAGAAACATTTTGTAAATATTTTTGAAAGGATTCATCCTTCAGAAATATTAGTTAGTTTAATTAATAAGATTAGGTAGTAAGATTATTTTTGTGAAACAATTTTTTATTAGGTTCTGATTTAACATTTATTTTCGGTAAATCATTTTTAAGAAAAAAATTTTTGAAGAGTTTTTGAATTCTGAACATGGGAAAACCTGGGAAAAAACCTGGAAATATGGATGGTAAGGAAAGTCGTAATCCACGAGAAACTACGATTCCCGATACGCATGATACGAGATTCAAAAGGAGACATGACATATTTCATGACATGACAATGGATGCAGGAGCAGCAGTAGACGTCAGTCAAGTTGAAGACCTGGCTGGAGTGTCAAATGCTGAAGGAGGCGCTGAAGCGCTGATACAAATTGATCAAGAGGGAAGACCAACTACTCCACTAGGACTAAGAGATCTAAATTTGAGGCGACCAGTAACTCCAGAGATGAGACGAAGTTTATCCGGAGAAAGACCAGTAACACCGTTGAGACTAAGAAGTCCAACGAGAGAACAACCAGTTACGAATCGAAACACAGATAGGTGGGGCGATTACATAAAGGAAGTAGCACTTGCAACTATAGGATTTAGCCGAGCGGAGGACCGCAAAGTTCTACAAGAGACTTTAGCTCAAAGTCAGGCCCAAATCTTAGAACGAGTAGACAAAGTAGTGAAAGACGCTTTGCTAAATGCCAACTCGAACAACCAACCAACTGCACCAGCAATACCTTTGTGTGATATGCCAACACCAGATACGAGAAGTTATGATGTGAGAAGAGTACCGCTTGAGACACCGAGAAGGGAAATACCTAATTTTCCTAGGGATTGGCCACGAAGAGAAGTACCTCAGTACAGACCAGAAGCCGCAAGCGAGAGCGAAAATAATTTCTTCGAACGTCTTAACCAAATTCGATTTGAAAACACTACAGCTCCGAGAAACACTAGAATGCCTATGCCATCAACTGCAGCATCAGTAATAAGATCTCCACATTACCATAAATGGGGTATCGTGTATAACGCGAAGAGTATGACCGTGGACGAATTTCTTTTCAGATTGGATAGAGTAAGAAACAGTTACGGTGCGACATGGGAAGAGATCGTCGCGAATTTTCATCATTTCGTGAATGGACCAGTGGAAGTGTGGTACTGGATGTACCTAAAGAACAACCCTCACTCTACTTGGTCATCTTTAAAATTAGCTCTCATTGAACAGTATAGGAGTCTGGAAACAGATTCCGAACTGGCTCGACAGATGGCAGAGCGAAAACAAGCGCAAAATGAAAATTTCGATACTTTCTATGAAGACATTATGAGACTCAATTCCAGAATGAAAAATCCCCGCCCCAACGAAGAAATCGTTGAAATCGTAAAACAAAATGTTAAACACAGAATGGGCGAATTATTATTAACATTCAAATCAACCAGATTATCCGACCTTGTTTTCATGTGTCGAGGCATGGAGCGTTATTGGAATCAGAAGGATCCTGTGCGAACTAGACCACCTCCAGTCTTCATTAATAATCCGCGCAGACACATAAATGAAGTAGATTTAAAAACAGACTTACAACCTACAGAAATGTCAACAGCACTCGAGGCGTTTCATCGTGATCGTCCTAGAGATGTTAAAATCAATACTGACAATTTAAAGTGCTGGAATTGCCTAGCGATAGGACATCAATTCCGTGATTGTACAGATCTTCAGAGGAGACTATTTTGCTACCGTTGTGGGCAACCTGACACCGTTTCTTTACATTGTAAAATATGTGCGGGAAACCAGCAAAAGAGTCAGTATCTCACCGAGAGGGATCTGGCAACGACGGGGAACTCGGGAAGTCCGGCGTAACTCCAGTACCGTCTGATAAAAAAATAACAATATTGAAAAACCCTAATATTCAAAACATTACAAAAATTCCATTTAAAACTTCAAAAATACCTATTCTTAGACCTCTGAAATCTTTGCATCAAAGGCAGGTAGAATACGAACTTGCTAGAAAACGTATTTATACCTACCCAAATCATAGTAAAAAAATTGAAAAACTTAGAAGAAGAATTAACCTGAAAAGAAAAATACATAAAACACTAGCTGCAACTAAATTACAAAAGTCTTCGGACGACTTTCGTCCTTATGTTAAAGTTAATATATTCAATCAAGATTGGATGGGTCTTCTAGACTCTGGCGCGAGCGTGAGTTGTCTCGGGAAGGGGGCAATAGAGTTGCTGGAAAGGAAGAACATTCCATATCGAAAATTCGAATCAAATATTTCCACTGCCGATGGCAGGAAACAAACTGTACGTGGAGTAGTCAAAGCAATGGTTACGTATAATGGTAAATCTCACGTGTTGGAGTTATTTATCGTACCGTCATTGACTCAAGACTTATATTTGGGAATAGATTTTTGGGCTTTGTTTGAATTAGCACCCAATATTATTCCATCCTTTAGCAACATTTCCGAGATAACTCGGGAAGAACCAAAATTCGCTGAGTGTTTGTTAACACCAGAACAATCTATTCGGTTGAAAGAAACCGTTAAAACATTTCCGTCATTTATTGAGTTAGGTCTTGGACGGACACATCTTGCAGAACACGTTATTGATACGGGAGATGCAATGCCAATCAAGCAGAGACATTATCCTATATCACCAGCGGTACAAGCCCTAGTGTACGCGGAATTAGACCGCATGCTTTCCTTAGGCGTTATCGAAGAGAGTTCCAGTCCATGGTCCTCACCAGTTGTTTTGGTAAGGAAACCCGGCAAAAATCGTATGTGTCTGGACTTTCGAAAAGTAAACGGAGTTACTAAGAAAGATGCGAGTCCGATCGCGAACATAGAGGGATTGTTAGCACGCCTTTCAGAGACACACTATATCTCTAGTGTGGACCTGAAAGACGCATACTGGCAAGTACCGTTGGAGAAAGCTTCACGGGAGAAAACTGCTTTCTCAGTTCCTGGCAGACCTCTCTATCAATTCAAAGTAATGCCATTTGGTCTCGCCAATGCCGCTCAATGCTTGACAAATTTTATGAATAAGGTTATTCCATCATACCTTAGGGAACAAGTTTTCATCTATCTCGATGACTTACTAGTGATTTCCAAAACTTTTGACGAACATATATCTATCTTGAAGATAGTTGCAACCAAGTTAAGGGGAGCAGGACTTTCGATTAATGTCGAAAAGTCCAAGTTCTGCTTCCAAGAACTACAATATTTGGGTTATGTCGTGGGACAAGGCTGTCTCAGAGCTGACCCAGCCAAAATTTCAGCAATAGTAGATTTTCCGGTGCCAACGACTATACGTCAGGTACGGCGATTCTTAGGAATGGCAGGATGGTACCGGAGATTCATAGCTAATTTTTCTGAGGTGGCCGGTCCGATGTACGACACTTTGAAGAAAGGAAAGTCTTTCATATTTGGGGAAGAGGCAATAAAAGCCTTTGAGAAGATTAAGGTAGCATTGACAAGCGCTCCCATTCTTCGCAACCCCGATTTCAGTAAACAATTCATCATTTTATGTGATGCATCGTCGACAGGAATCGGGGCTGTGCTTTGTCAACGAGACGAAGAGGGTAATGAATTACCAATATATTACTATTCTCAGAAGTTGAACTCGGCACAGAGAAATTATTCGGTAACAGAGCGAGAGTGTCTCGCGGCCGTAAAAGGAATCTACAAGTTCCGACCTTATGTCGAAGGGTATAGATTCGTGGTAATTACTGACCACGCCAGTTTAAAGTGGTTAATGAATCTTAAGGATCCAATGGGGAGGTTAGCACGGTGGAGTTTAAAGCTCCAAGGTTTTGATTTTTCAGTAGAACACCGTCGAGGAAGTTTGCATGTCTTGCCTGATGCACTCTCTCGAATGCATGAGTTAGAAGCTCTACGTGTGAACGAATTGTCGGCTGAATCTACTGAAACCAAAAAATCAGAAGTGTTGCATGTTGATCTGAAGGATCCGGCTTTCAAATCGGATGAGTATCTTCAGATAGCTGCACATATTTGTAACAACAAAGAGCGTTTGCCAGACTTACAAGTATCTGACCAGTTCATATACAAGAGAGTCCGACACACAACAAGTAATCCAATTCAGGACGATCTAACCTGGAAACTTTGGATTCCATCACAGCTAACTGACCAAATGATCTTTCAGGCTCATTGCCCGCCGCAAGCCTCGCATGGTGGTATTACCAAGACTTTACATCGCCTTAGACAACAGTTTTACTGGCCGGCGATGTCTGCTCAGACGAAGTTGTTTATTAACAACTGTGAAGTGTGTAAGACTACGAAAGCACCTAACCAAGTACTAAGATGTGAAATGGGTAAAGGCTATGTTGTAGAGAGACCTTTTCAACACCTTTACACGGACTTTCTAGGACCTTACCCACGTTCAAGGAAAGGTAACACCTTCATTATTATTGTTGTCGATCAATTGACGAAATTTGTAGTAATTAAACCTTTAAAGAAAGCCACAACAGCTGAGGTAATAAAGTTTATGACAGATGAAATTTTTCTAATGTTTGGGGTACCAGAAACAATCTTATCAGACAATGGTTCTCAATTTATTAGTCAGGATTTCAAAACTTTTCTAGATAATTTTGGTGTATCACACATCAAAACTGCAGCATACGCTCCCCAGGCGAATGCTAGCGAGAGAGTAAATCGCTCTATACTTAGCGCTATTCGTGCTTATATAGACGACAAACAGTACAACTGGGACGAACACTTATCATCGATAAGTAGTGCTTTGCGAACTTCAGTGCATAGTGCAATAAGTATGTCACCTTATGAGGCGTTGTTTGGTCAACGCATGATTGAACATGGAGCAGACTATCAGCTATTGAAAAAACTTGGCGCACTTAATCAGTCAGAGATAGACTGGCTTCCAAAAACTGCTAAGATGAACATACTTCATGCTTACTTGAAAACAGCATTAAGTCAAGCGCACAATGCTTATGAAAAAGTATACAACTTAAGGAGTCGCATAGTATCTTTCAATGTAGGAGACGAAGTTTTTAGACGTAATTTCATTTTGAGTGATGCCTCAAAACATCGCAATGCGAAATTATGTCCAAAATTCATAAAAACTCGAGTGATAAAAATAGTAGGAAACAATTTATATAAAGATAAAGACAAGAACGGATTTGAAACTGTAGTACACACGAAAGATTTGCGCAAGTAAACTTAGTTCAAGGCGCCACAGTACTACTTTTTCATAACCCGACTTGCTAGTCTGTGCATGAGACAACAGTAAGGGTCGTGGGTTTGATTTAATTTCAAATACTTATTATTCACAGATTAATGTAGTCCAGTTTATTGCTAGTTGTTTTCTTTTCCAGCTTCGTTCTACAAAGTAGACTTTGTAGAAAGAACCTGTTTTGTAGGAAAACATCTTTACACATACATAAGCAATACGTATTACAACACCTATACACCAATACATATACATTTAACATGTATTTACCAGCAGTCCAACTTGAAAATTTTTGCTACAGATATGCTTCAATAAAAATCTGAAGCTATGCTGATAAAATGCATTTCAAACTGTACGATAAATATTTGCTATAAAAATTAAATTCTTGTATTAAAGACAAGAACCATTCGACAAACCATCTAATTCGAAGTTCTAAATAATTAGAACGAAACACAATACATAAAATAAGTGTCATCTAGTGAAAAATTTAAGTAACTCATTTTATAAGAGTAACGGCCTGAACGGCATGGAAATATAAAATGGAGGCAACAAGTTTTAGTTACATTTTCTCTCCTAGATGGAGTATTGTCAGAATAAGTAAAGCATTTAACAGAAGAAAGTAAGGATTGATTCAGTCATGAAAGAAAACAAAAATTGAACCATTATCCGAAACTTATAACTTTATAGTTTACATGTAGAAATCAGAAAGAACATATTTTATTGTCATCGCGGTAAAATAAAAACGTTATATGAAGTTTTGGTTAATACCTTAATTTTCATGATAACAGTAGATGAAGTAAAAATTTCAGTAGTCTAAAAATATTAAGTATGTATAGACAAAAATCTATTCTGGAAGGAGTAATAGAGACAGCATTACATATGGTTGAAGTGATTGACATTAACGTTCAGAAAAAACTATCAATCGCGATAGATATCTATTTTTTTGTTTGTTTTGTAATTGATGAGCAATGCGGTAGGCAGAAATAGTAGTTTTGAAAAAGACTGATGTCAAATTATGATTGTGAATCGGAAAATATTTCTTTCGTGTTAAGTTCACAGAAGACGACTTTTTGACATACGAGCGATACACACACAATACGTACAAACATACATGACGACTTGAATGACAGACTTTGTGTTAAATATACATTCATACTTACCATTTACATACATTTATACGAACATCTAATTACATAAATAAAGATACACATATACTTACTTAAGGACTTAAAAAAAAAAAAAACCTGAAACAATTACTGAAATACTTACCGATACGAAAACATACGAAATACAACACAAGACTTACGAATAACTTAAAATAACGTCAACGAACTTGAAACTAACATACATATCTGCGACTTTCACTTAAGAATATTTTTTTTTTATTTCAATCATTGGCTAAATCAGTCAAACAACTCAAGTGTCATTCTGCATAAACCTTAACCGAAAATTCAGCTTTACGAGTTAATAAAAGAAGAAACGAAATTCGTGTCAGCGAACGAAACGAAAAGAAATGGAGAATGAAACCAAACATCGTCTGACCAATAAGCAAATGAATCGTGTGGCGTGATTTTTAAATTCGGAACGGTGAACTGAAACAAACTGCCGAGAGAATTGATGAGACGAAAAATCGTCTGGAACTTTCTTTCAATTGTTCACGTCCCGACGAGTAAGTTGAGCAGCAGAAGTAGTCCAGAAAAAAATATTGCGCATTATAAATACTTAAAGTAAAGTACATAATATACAATAGAGGACGTGAACAAATTTGCGGAAAACATCATCCAAGAAAAATTGAAAGAAAAAGCAGCAGAATATTATCAAAAAAACCTAAAAGAAGAAAAAAAACAAGGTATGGTAAAATTCATTTTCTTTTACAAATTTTTTTTATGACGGCAATTCATCCCTGAACAGAGAGAATTCTCGTCGAATGGCGGAAAGGAAAGCATATGTCGCCAAGATAGCATCAATTAATCGGAAAACCTCCGCTAAAACAAAGAAAATTGAAAATTCATATGACGCATCTGGATTATCAAACGCCATAAGCGAAGACAAAGGCGCAGACATAAATCCAACCGCAGTCGAATCTTCAAGCGGAAAAGTACAAAGCGACCCCATTGCTAAATCAATGGACGAGAATTCATCTTCCAATTAAAAATATCATCACAACAATATCACAGCGGAAAACATCATCCAAGAAATATATGAATTGAAAAATTCGTGTACAAAATAACATAAAAATCACGTAAGTACGCACTAAACCACGTGTGAAATTTATATTGAGACAATATTTTCCAACAACAGAAAAAGAAACATTCAACAAAACATCATTCATGTCGGACCAAGAATTGTTAAACGCCGAGCTAAGATACTGCAACAGAAAAATAGCAAATTTGCTTAAGCGTATGGCAATCCTCAATTTGGCAAGTTTTTCGGAAACCATAGGAGCAGAAGCATTCATCGAAACAGACGCCGAAACAAATTCTGTTGATGATAAGAGCTCCGTCTCAACTTTAAAGCAGAAAGAAACTCAAAGCAAGCAATAGTCATCATCCAAACCACGTGTAAAAATTCATCCAGGTGAGAAAAAGTTTCATTTAGATGAAAAATAGGTAGCGAGTAGACATATTGCGTTGACGTAACAGAGCTACATTTTTGTTTGTATTAGAAAGACTAAGTCTAAAGTCTTTTTTCTTTTTATCCTGATAGGCAGGCAGGAACATCGAACGAATCTAGTGACAACAAGGAGTAGACAATAACTAGTAGGAGCCCCATACCGAGAAGCAGTAACGCTCTACTAACCAAAGTCTCTACTCCATGGTTGCCACCGGAGTCACAACTCTGAGCTGCCTGGACGAAATTTAATGCAAATTACATAATTTTAATGCAAATTTCATAATTTTAATGCAAATTTCATAATTTTAATGCAAATTTCATAATTTTAATGCAAATTTCATAATATAGTTCAAATTTCATAATCGAATTTGAATATCGTCACAAAATTTTTGCATGGGCCAACTAATCTCGCCCAGATAAAACATCTACATATTCGGCGCAGTCTAAAATTTTAATTAGACCAACGAAAACTATTGGTCTGAACCAAAAATCATCAGACCGGTTCGAATTTGTAACATCATCAGTGCATCTGGAGTAAATTTATCCAGAGTGAAACAACTTTAAGAAGAGGTCACAGTAGCTGACAGGATTATACTGGAGCAACTGTATCCTCACATATATGGAAAATTGAAGCAGTTAGAACGTGCATTAATGGAAAATTTGCGGTACACCTATAATAAGTTCAACAAACAGAAGGTACTGTAAAAAAATATTTAGTTTATATTGTGAAGCCCAGATGTCAACCAGAGAGAAAATTACTCCCGATTTAAATTAAAGAATATCCAAAACGAGATAAGATATATTTTTGTGAAATACTTTTTGTGAAACCTACACCTATTTAAAGTTTATAGAGATTTAGTCTCGAAGATTTTTTTTGTGAAATTTAATTACATACCTACGTCTATGCATAGCATAGTTATTTTTGTCAGTTCATATGAACGGTAACGTAGTCCAAAATTACTTACAAATATTTTTGTTAGATCATTTGGATACCTACTTAATTAAAGTAAAACCTAAAAATGAATTCTTAGATTTATCATTTAACGAAAAATAACTGAAAGATAAACATCTAAAAATTCATGAATGTGATCTGAAAAGTAAAAGAAAGGAAATACTTGAAGTTTAAAAAATACGTACCTATCAATACTTACCCGCTAATAAAAATCTGTTGATATTTCTAATACGAACTTTTAGAAATATTTTCCTGTAAAGTAAAGTAATAATTATTTAGATACGGTTTAATATAATTTAGTTCACGGGAACCCAACATCTTATAAAGATAGTTAAGCTCGACCGTGGATCTAGTAAAAACATATTTATGGTGTAAATACAGTCGTGCCGTGATAAATGTATTTATCCCATAAAAATAACATTTTTGAATACTTTCGTTGTGATTGAAAACAATGAAGTAGATCTTGTGACTAACTAAAAATAAAATTTTGTTGTTATTTTTTTTTTTGTTGAGACACTGGAAATAAAGATACAGTGAGTAAAGTTTATGAAGTTAAATCTGGCTTAGGACTCTAAAGCAGATTCAACTTATGTTTGATTAAAGTGAAGTTGATTTGAATAATTAATTGAACACAAGTACCTACGTCATCGAAGTTAATCATAAGAAATATTAATTTTTGATCGCGTAGAATCTTTTTTGAATTGAGATATCGATTATAGTAAACGGTTACTATTTATTTGTTTTGTGTTGATTATCGTGTACATCTGAAACGGAATTTCAGATTTATATTGAGAATATATTTATGGGAACTGATTACGATTATAGTTCCATAATACCTACGTATTTACGAGCGGTTAGTTGAGTATATTATCCTCTCGTATACCGGAACCTGAAACCATTAAAGAAATTTAAGTAAATTTTTTTTTTGGTGAATAATTTAGAAAACATCTGCAGTCAAGAGATAAAAATACTTACCTTGAAGTAATCTTTTGATTGATCCTGAACATACCACTGATAGAATGCATTCTCTCTGTAGGTAGGGTCCATTTACATTGATTTTTATTAAATATATTTGAAATTTAACAACTTGGTGATAAACTATATTGTTACTAACCTTGATTTTTGATATAAAATATAATTAACATCGAATAAGATCCGTCTACTGATATAGTGAGTCCGTGATCAATTATTTGATGATATTTATTGGTTTTTGGGAAAGGGAATATTTTTGCGTACGATAAATTACTATTTCCTTTAAATTATTTGTTTCGTAGGGTATTTATTTGCGTCGTTTAAAAATAAATCCCGATGGTGGTACATTTTTGATTTGTGTTTTGTCGGTTAGGATAAAGATTATCCTATTATTCGAACTTACGGCTAAAATTTAATATCATTACGGATAATAGTACGAACTACTTTGACTATTGTTGAGTCAAGCTTTAATATTCGTTTTGATACGGTCGAGTTTGAATTCTGTTACGTTTTATGATAATGATTTTGGAAATTATTGAATAATTTTTCGGAGTCATAATATTGTTAAGTTTGAAACAGGAGTATGACGAAAATACTCTTGTGTTTTTGAATTTTTAGAAAATATTTAAGTAATTTTGATTCGGAATCAGATTGATGAAAGTTGTAGTACATTCTTTTACTTTGAGGAAATTTAGTAGAAAAATTTAAGATAATAGATTTGTTACTTACAGCTTAAAGATAATTTGAGTATAAAGTTTATAGTTCAGATAAGTTTTATAATAAGATGTACTATATTGTTAGTTTAAGATTTATTTATGAATAAAGAAAGAATGAGATTCCAGTTTAGAAAAGAATTTATTCGTTTTTGAGATTTTTTTCAAGTAATGATAAACATTTTTCTCAGGGAAGTCGAGTTCTATCTTTTCATTTATTTAGAGATATAATGCAGTTTTAGAGTTAGAGGAACCGGAGTTGTGGCTAGAGCCATATCGAGAATGGGAACAACAACATCAACATAATTAAGGGGAGTTAACTTTCCACTTTTCATAGTGGGAGTTTTTATTGAAATACTTTTAGCGCCGATAAAAACAATGGGTGAGCATTTCATTGATTTAGTTCAGTTAATAGCTCCAGGTAGGGTAGATAAGCGCAAAGGGGGATCATAACACCTGATCTTCCCGAACAATAAGGGTTCTGTGAATTCTTCCGGACAAAACAGAACATGGTCTGGGTAGGGTATAGACATGTCCATGGAGCACGACCACCTATGCTGCCATTTGTGAATCTTTCTTTTGGAAATCGATTTTTCTTAACAATCTTAGACCGAAAACATCTTCGTCGGGTCCAACACCCCTTTTCATAGTAACTAGTCAATTATACCGTGACTTCAGGTCTTTAATAAGTGTGTACACGTTTTCGACTCTCGTAGCAAGAACTTCCGACCCTTGGCTGAGAGCTTAGTAGGGGCAACCCATAGACCTGAGGCGACGATCGAGTGAAAACAACAGTTGACTTCTATGACGATATAGAAATAGTACTTCTTTGGGGGTGGTATTATTTTTGTTGGTTAAGTAGAAAGCAACTGTAAGAAAATAAAGAGGATAATATTTCTGATATTGAGACAGATGACCAGGCGGATGAGTTCAAGTTATACGAAGCTTACTTAGATTAAAGTATAGGGGATTAAACACCTCCTAAATAATTGTTATTATTCGTAGAATTCGAAGTCGATCGACTGGAACTGTCAAGTAGGACGTTGATTAGAATTCCTCCATCTTTTTTTTTTGGGACCTTATCTTGAAGAGGTAAGGTATCCTAGAAAGTTCAATTCTTGGATAAGATATCCAAATACATCGAGAAAAATCAACGCCCCTTTTCTTTAATTCTAGTGTCTAGACAATGGCACATACAACATCGACATGTGCGTAAATGGTAACGACTTGTGAGAGTGAACTTATTGGGGCTTCATGTCAATTCTTATCCGACGTTAGATAAGAACGATGATGACTCCACATAGTCTCTCTACTTTTAAGTCGTCACTTTCTTTTTTTTTATGTGAAATATTAAATTCATATGATAATTTTGGTTAAATAACGTAGTGAACTTTTGTCTTAAAGATTGGTAAATGCGAGGAGATTAGGAGTGGAAGCCGACCTAGACTAACCTACAAAGAGACGGTTCGATGATGCCTTTTGCAATGATGTGAAGAGTTACAGGGTGTATGATCTTGTGCAATCTGGTTATTTATGACCGCTTCTTTTGAATAGAAAAACCCGTTCTTCTGAGGGAATTTAGACCCTTTTCTCTTTTTGTCATCATTAAAGGAGCCTTGTGGGTTAACTTCTGGTCGCTTCTCACTTCTACTTCCCTCCACATTGGTAGTCTCTTAGGCAGACTGTTGCAGCTTCGTTTTTAATTACAATAAATTACATTATTCTTCAAATTACAACATCTTATAAAGTTACAACTAAACAATTTTATACCATCGATAACAAACAATAATACAATACGATATATCGATCATTAAACCATATATAATCCTATTATAACATCTACAAGAAATAAATATATAGGTAAATAAATTGTTTTCCTTCATCAATATTCTACCTAATTTTGAAGAATAATCGTAATACAACATATATAAACATAGTACAGGTAGATACTATATAAAAACAAAAAAATAATACAAAGAAGTTGTAACAAAAATTACAATAATAATGATTTTTAATTCTAACTCTTCCAGTTATAATTATTGTTATTATTATTGTTTTTAACCATTATGTCATATGAGAATTGCGAAGAGACAAATAAAAATAGTATTCTTTATCATTGTATAAGATTACAAAAAGAAGTTCTTACTTTCTTGTGTTTCAATTTTTGTGTTTTCCTTTGAACATAAATGTTTAATTATAAGAAAGAATAATCTATAACAATGATGATTGAATATTGTTTCTCTTTCTGTCTCTTTTAAAAATTTTCGTTACACTTGGTTGAAAAATGTAAATAAACACAGTCCCCTGTCAATTTTATGTAATAAGGCCGTGTGCGAATTGCGTTAAAATGGTTGTTAAATTTGATCCCATGGATAAATTTTGACACTACTGAGGTGAATACAGACGTTAAAAATTAACCTGCTCAGGAGCTCGTTAAAATTTTAGCATTGGTTAAATTTTGACATTTGTCAAACAAATGCAAATTTTTTTCTTGTTTCATGCGTAAAAAAATTAATTTTTTTAAAAAAATTAATTACGGTTCCCAATGTTGAACAATGTACAAGAAGTATAAGAGCAAATTGCATGTACTAGGAGCGAAGCTGAAAACCCCGTATAAAAAGCACTATCATAAAACACTCCGGAACCGTCGCAAAATAAACATTATGTATGTACATGCACAATAACTCGGAGAAAACAAATGTAGCAACACCAGCATTCTGTTGGCCTTATGGAACAATCCATAACCGGAAAGCTTGCCTTTATTTTGTAAAAAAAAAACATATACACTTTATTCTGCACAGAGGCATGGCACATACATAGGTACATATTTCGCGAAAACGAACTAGATTTAAAAAATCGTCACTACTTAATTGATGGATTCTCTGGCCTCGTATCAGATGCCTATTACTTATCTGCGTGCCTAGTTCATATTGGCCAAGGAAAACACTCTTATCCACTTGTGTTTGGTTTTCAACTGGGAAAGATTCGCCATAGTTTTGTTCCCTTTAAAGAAAAACTCCGTAAGAAATTACAATCTTTTGTGAAAATTCAAATACATACATGCATTGTTTCCTCTACCTGTTGAAACATCTGAAAACATTTTCTTGATTTTACTGGTAGGATGGCAATATCGTTATTACTTAATCAGGTTCAGTTAATAGTGGTCCTTTAATGATATTAATAATATTTTTTCAAAGATGCTTTCAATTTCAACTTCATCAACACAATTTCTTTGATCAAAAAATGAAAATAAAATAAATTAGCTCCGTTTGACACATGTCATCCGAAACAGGGTTGTTTACTAAAAAAAAATAAAAACTGAGTGCGTTTGGTTGCACACGAGAAAGCAATCTAAGATAGCTAGATAGATGGTCGTTGTAAGCTGTTTGTCAAAGTCCATATTTCCAGAGGGGTAACTTGAAGAGACGTAAGTGCGGGGAAAAAAATCTAAAATTTTAAAAAGATTGAGTGAATTTTTGTAGTGTGTGTGTAATAATATTGTCACTACTTGTAACTACATTTGCAATTTTAAATTTTTTCGCTTTTTGAACCAATACCTTGGAAGTTTTCATAAAATTCCATCACTTGTGACTGGAAATTTTAATTAAACATGAGCCTATAAAGAATATTGTAAACATCGACGCTCATTTCAAATATTTTGTTTTTTTGTTTGACCCTGTTTACACCAGTCCTTTTGCCGTGCGTTTCGCCAATAAAACCACCATTATCTTGTGATTTTCTTATAAGTAGAAAGATAGTTTTACATATTTTAATTTTTGTACCTCCTGAATTTTTCTTCTTTGATTATTTGAATTTCCTGTTATATATCTTTGGTATTGCAAAATAATGATTAACATTATTTGAAAATACTTTAGCAGTCGATTGTTCATTTTGGATTTTTTGTTTGACGTATTATTATTATTATTTATAAATACACTATACCCACGTTCTTTATAAGATCATTTTTATCGAATGTATCCAAAGCAATCTAGGTAGCTTCGTGCAGTTGTAATCCCTTGTAAAAAAAACTGCTGATGCAACAACTTAAGGTATCTGAACATTTTTAGATAGTTTGATACCGTCCCAGATAGGTTCTTGAACGCAATGATTGTCAATGGGAAATGCTTAAAAAAATCCCATTTAAAGCAATTCACACAGCAAAATGCTAAAATTTTGTTCACCTCCATAAAAACGGATCAAATTTAACTGGGATCAAATTAACCAGCATTTTTAACGCAATTCGCACACGGCCTAAGAAACTAAAATTATATCCAGTGGTCTAACAAAATTAAGCATTCTTACGAGTTTTGCTGGGGGTTTTGCTATGCAATCTTAACATAACTTTTTATTGGCGATATTGAAGTTATATAAGAAGCACTTTCAGAGTCAATTAGGTACAAGATAATGTTATGTTATTTTTTATATTTTTACTGGCCGCTTTCAATAATGTTAGAGAACATTCTAACATATAACTGGAACTAATTTGTACGAAATTATGAGCATTTTATTTAACTTTTTGTAAAATCACTCGATATAACATATACCTATGGTACATAAAGGCCCTGGCCATCTCAAAATAATAACAGTCTATTGTGACGTTTTGACCAAGACGTGTCGGTGTTGGATGATGTCTTTTCTTGTTGGCAGCATATATTACATTACCCGTGTTTTTTTTTTTGATCGAAAATTTTCGTATAAGCTAACAATCTTTGTCGTTAACAACGAGATTTATTTTCTTAACAAAATTATGTGCATTTCTTTTTAATTTATTTTTTCTATTTGTTTCAATAGTTGTGACCAATTATAGTAATAAATTCAAAATAAAACACAACACGTTCGGTTAGCTACCACTAAAAAGCTTCAAAACAATTTTTCTCTTGCATTATTGTATTACTATTCTAAATATTTTCAACAAACAAATTATGTTAATCAATCACAAATAAAATAAAACAATTATTTCTTGAAGAAAAAAAGTATTAAAATTTGTATTTTTATGTAAGAAAAACTATTTATTTGATTTACAGATGAAAATTTGCTTGCTAACTGTCAAATGCCAAAATATAGGACTGACTGAAACATATGACAGTGTAAAAACTGCAAAACCAAAAGCCCGTATGTTTGAAGAAATATCCCGAAAAATTCCCTATGATGAAATATTACAAAAGAACAAAAAACCCCAAATGCCAAATATAAGGTTTATTCACAATAAGAGTATTCCTTATTCACCGTAACAGATATAGCTGTCGATCAAGTTATCACAATACCAAAACGAAAATTTATCGATGCTTTCGAGTTTTATCGCTTCGAAATTTAAAAGACACTTGCAATAAGAGCCAAATTGAAAACAACTCCTTAAATAACTGTATTTATTTAATTTTAATTGAGGTCCATCATTAATATTTCTTAAACAATTAAGCACAGTACTTTAAAAAGAAAAGCAAAGTGTTTTTTTTTTCTATCTTTCGTCATTCTGGAAGTGGTTCCAAAGTACTGGCGTAGCGCTTCATAAATATTTACATTGTTGCTGACACTTTTCTTAAAAGAAAAATTAAATTAATTAATTATGTTACCTACCTAGTATCTCGTTTGTATATTAGTATAAAGCTCCACCCATAGAGAAAAATATTTCTAACGTTTGAGTTTCTTAAGTCAAAAATAAAATTAATGGATGATTGATAGAAATTAGTTGAGACGCAGAAGCACGATAATGTTTTTGGTCTTTTAAATGCATGCAAACAATGAAGTTCAACCGGATGAAAAAGGAAGTGGAAGCTACACAATGGGATAAAGATGATTAGCGGTTTGGGCAAAAGCGCCATTCTTTATTTCGTGTGGGTGCTGATAAGTTCCTGTGCAGGAAGTTTCAAGAAATGTGCTTCCCCACTCAAATGTTTATTAAAGAACATTAAAAGTTAAATAGCAGTATAACTACAAAGATGTAATTTTATTAGATAGTTTTTATAGCAAATTTATGCAGATTACACATCGACTCGAAAACTATCGATTACATCTATTTTTTAAATCAAATGGTACGAATCCTTTTGTGACCGTTGTTGGTTCTATAAGATTGGGGGGGACCAACAATTTTCCGTCAAAGGACCAAAGTGAGAAGCACTTTTTATGACAATGATACTTTTATTAGAGGATTTGTTACTTCAAGAGGCAGTGCCTCTAAAACACTTAAGGTGTACTCAGGACTTAAACCCAGACCTCTGGCGGGATGGTCCGACAAACTGACCACTTTACCAAGGGGAACCACTTATTATATATAAATACAAATCAAGCGCACTAAGTTGATTGAGATTGTTCGCGATCGTGATTACCAACTTGGGTGGGGTCTTACTCTGCTGCCATTAAGGGAGGATGCAAATATTTGTCGAGCTGGCAGTGCCTATATACGCTCCACGTGTCACAGCCTTCTCAACAGTTGTTATTTCAGCGTTTTTGACCAGATTAACTTCGATGTGTAAGATCTATAAAGTGTTTTGTTGAATCTTCTTCTCCACACTCCTTCGATACACACAGAACCAACAATCTCTCGAAGAATCATTCTCTGAAAGACGAAAGCTAGTTTCAATGCGATTTTTTTCAAGGTCAATTCTTCTCCAAATACAACAGGAGTAGGATGATAATGATCTTGTATTGGGTTCTTGTTAATCTAGTGTAAGTTTTAAACATCACACTTGCCGGTGCTATCTGTCCGTGGTAGATGTCAAAGGATTTCAGTCTTCGTACGCAATCTGCACTACGTACTTTCTAGGAAGTTGAAACATCAGCCTTTAGCTTATCCCGGGTCACCACTAATTATTTGGCTGCATGTGGTTTGGAGAACGGTAGTAAATTTTACGTATAAGTATCCGTTGTCTTTGTTTCGTTTAGTGAGGTCATCAACATTAAAATGATCAGATTAGAAGCTGGTTGTTTAACCAATTTTTTTGTTCCGTGGTAGAGAAGTTACCCCGAAATACAATTCCCATATCCTGGAGGAACAGACTTTTCAATAAAGATAAAGAGAAAGAGTGCTTCGGTGGGAAAACTTTTCCACTGCAGTGTTATTAGTAGTGAAACCCTACTCCACTTCCACCTGTCGCCGAAAGATGACCCTTCTGCAGAAATTAGTTTCTCGATCGCACCTCATTGTAGAACTCTAATACTTTGAAATTATAAGATTTGTTTCATAAAGAGCTTAAATCAAGCATGAACGTATGAAACAATTGTGAATCTAAACACTAGAATTAGATTTACAACTGTAATGAAGAGACTTCGTTTTAACTTAGGAGGCATGTTTTGGGCATACAGAAAATGGCGACATGAATTTTGGCATACAGAAATGGGAAATACCGCTTTCCTAATTTGGATATTTTCAATAACATCTTCGACTTGGATATCTATTCTCTCCGAAACGCATTAGCCTGGAAAACTGTTTTGAAATCTTTCAGAATACTATCATCATGTCCTGTGAAGATTAGTATTGTCGCACTCCATGAGTTTTGGTAATTGAACCTCCTGAGCTTTTCTCTTTCTCTAAGTTACAATTTTGAAGAAAGTTGAGCTTTTGTTATTATATTGACGTGTCACAATCACAGTTAAGAAACAGCATTTTGTCGTAATATATGATCTTATATCTATATGGACACACTTCTTTGCATCTTTCATGTAAAGAATGAAGATTGACACTTCAAGACATGTTTTTCCATCTTTATCATAAAAGAGGCATCTTGACCAAATTTCTTGGTCTCGTTGGCAGTATCCTTTTGTAGTTCCTATAATAGTAGTCATTTCGCTTTAAGATTTCCAGTTCGTTGCTAATAATTTAAGATATTTTGTAACCCGAACTCTTCATTTTGTTTGACACAGAACATTTTTCGTGGTTTACTAACTTGCTTCTCTTTTTTATTATTTTAAAAAGAAAATGGTGTGGTTGCTTTACTCTTCATAGTTACTTGTTGATAAATCTTAATGAACTGACTTGAGTATACATACATACATATATTAGGTGCAGACATCTGAAAAGAAGAAAAAAACCATTATACGAAGACAGATTTTTTTATACAATTTTAGAAGGAAAGTTTGGTATATACCCCATGAAAAGCTTTAATTACATTTCCCACACATTTCAAAGTACTTTAGAATTATTTCAAAGCAAACGAAGTCTGGTCGTTAATTAAAACAAAATCAACTGCAACCTAAGCTTCTATCAAAAAGGAAAGAAGAAAAAAAAAATTAACTCATTATTCCCCATAGAAAATTTCATGCAACGATCGACTTGGAAATTCTTCTCTTTGAGTAGATTTCCTGTACATGCCTGGGCATGCATGCAAAGCATCATCTAGTAGTACCTTTTACCCGTTTCCTTTTTAAACACATACATATACTCTAAAAGTTTTTATACACGTTAAAAAAAAAAGATTTTTTCTGCACTACAACAATTAAGAAAGTTTCAAAGAAACTATCATCAGCATTGCAATACGGTAAATTTAGGTTTCGAAAAAAAAAAAAAAAAAAATAACATACCACTCAATCAAACAAGAGATAGTATTTGCAGAATTAATTTTACCTATAAAGAGTTTTAAAAAATATGAATTTGTTATATTTTGGAAGGAATGTTTTTAAGTCAAAAATCGAAAGTATAAACTTATATAGGTACATACATATATATAAGACGAAAGGAGAAAACCAAAACGAAAAAAATATGTACATGGTTGTTCTAGTTTCTAATTTTGAACTCCTTTGAAAGGTGGGAAACATTTTTCAATAATATGGCGTCATTAGAAAATCGAACAAAACATGGTTGATCCTAGTGACTTATGTGGTTTTTCATTGGTCGGAAAAAGTGTTTCTTTATTGATCTTTATTTCATTGGTCAAAAAAAATAAAATCTGGATTAAGTCTAGATTAGAAGTGAGATTTTTTCATCTACGTTCCCATACACAATAATGTGTGAGACTGTCAACTCACGTTTTAACATTGAAAAATCATTGCCGTTCTTCTATTTCAGTTCCCACACTAAAAAAAACTATCATTGTAATTTCAAATACCACAGAATTGTCATGAAGTAAATAAATATTATTTAGCAATTCATTTTATTGCGAAAAAAATCACTAAACTTTGTCCGCCGCATTTGTAATCAGTCATCTGAAAGATTGAATACGTCAAAAATATCGATAACTTCTATATATGTAGATCTGAGTCCAATCTGAGGGAATATCATCGAGTCTCGTTGAAACAAAACTGGGTATACATCTAGCGTCTGTTTGTTATGTCACTTTAAAGAAATACATTTGTGTGAGAGTTCGTGGATTCACCGATTTTTTTTATCAGTCCCCTGCTGAGTCCTTACATATAATCTATACACATAAATAACAAAGGAGTGTCTGCTTGTAATGTCAAAATAACAGTATTTTACTACACGCATATGAAAGCATACACAGCCCCCAAAACAAAACATTTTTAAAATTGATGGCGCTGGGGCTCCCTAGTTGGGGCTCGGGTCGCTTTTTTCGCATATTCTTATATATGAACCGATCAGCAACTACTGGAACGATTTTGGCGGGAATTATCTCAAAGAAGCGCTCGGGTAGCTTTTTTGAAAACTCTTATATATGAGCTAAAAAGCTTTTGGCGAAATGTTGGACCAATATGCCATAGTTACTTTTTCGAAATCAATGCTTTCTCCCTTATTTTTTTTTCTGAGGCAGCAACGTGCCGGGTAACAGCTAGTTTTTATATACAAACTAAGTAAACAATAATATATTTTCTTTTTTTTTGTTCTTTTAAATTAAACGTTTTTATGTTTTTTGGTTAAAAAATGTAAAAAAAACTCAGGTCCCTGGGCTCAGTCCCTTGGCATTTTTATGAAAATAGGTACTCTAATTCTATCCAGAGGTCTGAGACATTTTCAAAAGATGATGCATTTTAACGAGTTTTGGGAGGGTTTTGCTATGCAATCAAAATCAATGATCCAACAGGATAGGGACAAAATCCCGACTGCCAAAATCCCAACTGGACAGATTGAAAAATCCCAACTGCCAAAATCGCGACAGCCGAAATCCCGCACCTGATAAAATCCGAATGGTACGAATAAAAAATCCTGATTTTGGACTCAGGCGCGTGCCAGACGACTGGACATACCCTAAGTGGAGCAACGAAGTTGCGTGAGCGGGACTGACTACAGAAAGGATTTTGACGAAAAAATATTGAATATCATAAATGCTACCCCAGATAAAAAGTTAAACACGTGAAAAATAACTGGTAAATACGATACCTACATGAAATTATGAAACATTTTTGCAATTAATTTTTATTGAAAAATTCAGTTTAAATTGCCTTTACCAAAAAAAAGTAGTTAGTCAGTCGATATTTTGGCAGTCGGGATTCTCAGTCGGGATTTTGTCCAGTCGGGATCGTGTGTGTACTGCTTTATTTTTGTGAAAATAAAAACTTTCAAAGTTGTGTTAGTATTCTTCATCTAGTAGAAAAATACTGTTTAAAAAGAAAACAAAAAAAAAAAAAATGCCAGTGACTGGAGGGATGAAGTGGTTGCAAAATATAGCTCAGCCAATTGACTTAAAACTTTGGTGTATAGTATTATAAAATGTTCATTTTGATAGAGGCTATCATAATACCAACTTTATTTCGGTGGCCGGCTTAAATAAAACTAGCCCAAATTGGCGGTAGTCCTTTAGGTATAGTTTAAAAAATTTACATTTGATTCTTGAGTATCATTAGTCAGAAATATTGCTGGTATTATTATGTCAGATTGACTGTGATCTGATTCAGTTTCAAAAATGTTTTTGGCATACCTGTAGATACTTCATTGATGGGTTAATTTTGACATTTCAAATGTTCCATCATGTTCATAAAGTTTATCGAATGGTCTAAAATGTCTGTCAATATGCAGATTACTTTGGTGCTCGTGTTAGCTTGATTACTCGCATAAAATCAATTAACTTATTGTTGATTGAGATTATAGATTATATTATTTGCTTCTCTGTACACATATTATATGTGTAGTACACTGCACAGCTATACGAAGATTGTTATTCTTTTTTTTTTTTTTTTTTTTTGTTTTTAAGTCTCAGGGGGGATAACAATCCAGATATTTTTTTTGACAAACAGATCTTCAAGATGTGCCGTAGACAACGATTACAAAATCCTTCAACTTTCCCATGATGTTGGCCAAAACATCCTGCACCCATACCTAGCCAAAAATAAACTTTTATTGAAGAAATTCACCTCTACGAAGAAGATAAGTCCTTTTTTTTCTAAGAACGGTGCGTTGTCGCCACTCAAATATCACTTTTAGAATCAAATTGTCACCCTAAGGCTTAGTGTCAAAGTTAGTGAATAGAAAAAAAAAAATATAACAACATTAGTCGTTTATGTCTCTCGTTATTTTCCTATGGGCTTCAATGAAATGTGTCGTTTTAACAACGTTTGCACTTAATCGCATTTGCTCGCTGTTGCTTAGCCGGGTATCTAAAGGCGGTTGGTGGTGTGATTCAAGTGTCGGTGGTGTTGTTACTCCAGAAAGAAACACAGTTTAGCCTAATGACCAAATTAGTGAGCTTTAACCTTATACCGTTTTGACCTCGGTTGGAGGTTCATTAGTCCTAGAAGATGATGTTGTTGGGGGAAATTGTATAACTACATATATAGGGGAATAAGTAAGTTCGTTTAAGAAGTCATGTCAACATTAAAAAGTGCGTGTCCTACTCATTTTCAGCACCCCACAACTTAATTATTTTGTGTTTCTTTATGTGTGTGTGTGTGTGATTATCATCATCATAACTATAAGAGTAGGTTTAAGAAAAGGTGAGTTTATCATTGCGGTTTTGGAACAAAACATTTAAAGATCTACACTGGACAATTCATGTTGTTTCCATGGAAAAAGCTTTGACAGCTCTGTGTTTTTCATAGAAAAATGAAGAGCACGATTGGGTCGCACAAACTTGCTTTTGTGGCAAGTTAGTTTTGTGTTAACGACTGAGAAATTTAATTCATCAGTTAAAAAATACAAAAAGTTTCTGCGTTTTATATTTTTAAATATTTTTTCTTTTAAATTCTTCAAAACAAAATGTATATAAAAAAAAATTAATCGTTTGTTTTAACACACTATCTTTTGAACGGCTGCAACAATTTTTTCGAAATTCTAATTTGTTCGAAAAAAATACCATCAATTTCGATAAAATTTTATGAAATTAATTTGTTGACATTTATTTTCCAATTAAAATAAACAATGAATATGTGTATGTGTTTATAGATTTATTTTAAGAAAGATGGACCACACTACCACACTTTTTTTGTTTCTAATTTTCAAAAAGACTTTTTTTTATTAATTTAAGACTGTGTTGTCAAGCAAAAACTTAATTTTAAAGTCTTAGACCGTGTGTGCAATTTGCGTTAAAAGTGCTGTTAAATTTGATCCCATGGCTTAATTTTGACACCATACTGAGGTGAGTACAGACGTCAAAAATTAAACTGCTTAGGAGCTCGATAAAATTTCCGCAAGTGGTTAATTTTGGACATATGTTTTGATGCGTTTATTTGTACATCTTTTTATTATCGGCCGCGTTCATTATTGCATCTTTATCGATTGTATCCAAAGCGATCTGGATAGCTTCGTGTTGTTACGAAAACCTGTTTATGCATTTATATAAATACTGAGACACACTTGAATGAAATTCGTAGCAATTTTGTATTCAAGGAACGACAAAAATTAATTAAATTAAATTAAATTAAATTGTTAAAAATAGTGAACAATTGTTATATTAACGTACAAAAGATATCTGAATATTTTTGGATAGGCCCTTGAACACAAGGAATCTCAAAGGCAGATTTATATTTAAAAATATCCTACTTAATTTAATTGACACAGCAAAAAACTTAAATTTTATTCACCCTAATAAAATATAACTGGGACCAAATTTAACAATAATGTTAACGCAATTTTCACACGACCTTAACATTAATGCTCAGTTGCACCAAATTACTCTTAAAGCTGTTTTTTTCTGAAAATTTATAAGCATAACAAATGTCTTTCAGTTGTATCTAAATTTTTAATTAAAAAAAAAAGTAAAAAGTAATTGAACATTATCATTCTTGGATTTTGCGGGGAACCTTTTCTAATTGAATATAATATGTACCATCCCTGGACTTTGTTGGGGTTTCTTATGTCGAATTCCTTCGAAATAAAAAGTTGACTTTTTTTCGGACAAAAGTCGCTTTTTCGGACTAAAATTGCTTTTTTCCGAAAATCATGATCCATGGACAAGAAAAAGTTGTTTTTTTTCCCTCAGATCAACTTTTCTTGAATCTCGATTTGATAACAAGATTCACACGTATTTGCACACTTAACAGATTTGATTTCTTCTGTCAAACGAGCCTTTTAATTGTGTAGTTTCCGATCAAATCTGAAAAAATCAAAGGAATTCGACATTATTCACCTTTTGCTGAATTTAACAACAGAGATGTGTGTAATATTCACTGAACACTTTAGACGATCCTACTGAATTAGAATATTGGACTTCAATTGAAAATTTTTTGTAGAAGATGATATCAAAATGTATTTATAACACAGCGGTCCTTTTCAAACAGAAATATTTTAACTTTAAAAAAACCAATAAATACTTGAAATTGATTGAGGCAACTAGATGTAAGCTGACATGGTAATACAACTAAAGGAAGGACTATACTACTGTCAAAATTAAACGAACTGTTTCGTCATGTTTATACAAACATGATGAATGCACATAATGAAAATGTGAAACATGTGAAAATAACTTATTTTTAGTTTCTTTTAATTTTGTTAAAAATGCATAATTTATTGTTATTAATAATTTTATGCAAATACGTAGTCTTTTTTTTTTGTAACATGCAATTAACTTTTTTTCGGATTGTCGAATGCGCACAGCTGTCCAATTTACATATGTAAAAGAGGTTTAGATCGCACAGCTCATGCGGAGCTCATGTTAAACGAAACTCAAGGAAATGCGCTTGTGTCTATTATAGCCAACGCCATATGACTGTGTGTATTCGCTCATTTACACATGAAATTTTGACAGTAGCTCATGTTTACTCATGTGCATTATAGTTGGGCCCTAACATAAAAAGTGGTAACCTTGAAATAAAAAAAACTCGAAAAGTTTGAACCTAACTACTTATTGCGAAATTCGCAATAAATTAAGAAGAATAATGTTAACTTATGTGTATAAATTAATTGAATTGTTAACTTATGCAGACAAAAATCTAATAAAATTTTCAAAAGACTGTCTGAAGGCCAATGGTTAGCACCCATTAAGAACCTTTTTTTGTAAAAAAAAATAATATGCTTTATCCAAGGCTATTATGGTTCGTTATAATATTACAAATTTCTAAGGCACTCGTATAAATTAAATTAATATGAAAAACTTCAACTGCCTGGGCCATTGAATAAAGACGCCCTCAAAAATAATAAATTTGATCTCAAAATGATTATGCATACAACTTTCTACCAAAAGCAACAACGTAACGCCTGAAAAACGTTAAACATAAAAACAAATTCCAAAGAAAACTACATAAATTTATAACAGCTATACGTATATTTTACAAAGCAAAACTAAAATACACAACAAAAGTACTCTACACCCAGCTATAGCAGCTATAAATTTTCCCTTTCCCGATTTCACGCAGTTGAAGGAATTACGGCTGCAATAAAAGACCCTGCTCCTCCAACCACTTGTAATGCAGACCAACCACAACTGCCATGATGGCAAAGTGGTTAAAAGTGGGTGGCGGAACTTTTCGCTATGGGATTACCTTTTTCTTTTTTTTTTTTTTGAGAAGCGGATGAAGATGAAAGGGGTTTTTCTTATTCCAAATTAACCGAATCCAGGTCAACCCCAATCAGAGGCTCCTAAGTAGAAAGCCTCTAAAATCAAGCATTAATCAGTCAATTAGATTGAATGAGAGAAAACTTGAGAAGATGAAAATTGAAATTCCATGAAGGTAAGTTTTCTCTTTGCCCTGCAGAAACTCATCATCATCGTCAGTATAGAATACTTGGTCCCTACCCAACTGGTGCTGTCATTATTTAAGGTGGATTATTGGAGAGGGTTTGCAGAAAATTGGCAAGGGTAATTCTGGCAGCACAATCAGCAAAACCATTTTAAACCCTAGTTTTGGATTTGTTTTACTGTATGTGTGTATATGTTGGCATAAACCCATACAATACGAAGATATATACATATAGTTTTTTACTTTAGGTACTTAGGTTTTCCATTAAAAATTCGCTGAGTTTTTATGGATACATTGGGTGGAACCGATGACGACAGCATGATGACCAGGTAATTAAATTTGAGTTGAGGTTGCAATATGGAGCATCGTCATGATGAGAACTTAACGAGTCGCCTGGAGGTTTATGGTAAAAGTTTGCAGACAGTAAATATTTTATCGCTGTGCTAATTGAAAGAACTTTATAGTGTCTTCGATCGAATACCCAAAACAAGTGACTTTAACGAGAACTTCAGCCGACTTGTAGTTTGAAACTTTTCTAGGGTAAATGTTCACACCCGATTGCAAAGGATCTAATGATTCCATTGTTTTTTTTTTTTATAGTTAGAAAATTAGAAAATATAACATATAAATTGTTTTTAAATTATAAAATGAGTTTAATTCCTAACTAACCTTGAAACGACTTAAGTTTTATTAAGTATGGTCACCGGGACACTGCTTGAGATGAAAGTATGATATTGGCGACAATGAAACTTGAGTGAAACTTTTCGGAGTGAATTCAAAAATAAACTCAATTTATTATTTAAAACGTAGATTATCTTAAAATCTTTTAAAATGTAGGTAATGATATAACCGCGAAATCTATATATATACCTAAAATTATTGCCTACAAAAAAAGTCCAATTTATATTGGACTTTAGTTTTGGAATATAACGTAAATGTATAATATTATCATTAGAATTTACTCAAAAGCTACACAGTTTTTCAATGCCAGATTATCAAAGGAAAGCATTTTTTTTTTTTTAGTTTGGGATCCTGAATTTACTTAGTTAATATTAGTTACCTCGATCATCGCCTTGTCTGAGTTAACTCGACTTCTCAAACTGACTGATGAAAAACATGTTCCCATCAGAGCTAATTTAAAATTAATGTGGTACTGATGTTCCTCACGGTAAACACTCGGATCCCTTTCTTTTTAATGTTTTTATAATTGATAATATAACATATAGCATTCGCAGTAGTTTTTTTTATGCGGATGATTTAATTTTAGTTAGTGCTGAAGATTATTGTCTTATATATGTCTGAAGTCTAATACCAATCAGATCTTAGAATGTTGCTACTTAAATTTGAACAAAAAAAATGTGTTTTTTAGTCTAAAGTGCCAGTTAACTGTTAACTTACTTATTTAAAAGTCTTTAAGGTCCTCTTCCCTCTATGTGACCGAGCCACCTTAGTCTTTGACATTTCGCTTTTGCGACAATGTCAGTGTCGCTGTATAGCCCGTACAGTTCGTTGTTATATCTTCTTCTCCATTCCCCATTCACGCAGATAGGACCATAAATCATCCTTTCAAAGCAGCCTCAAGCTTTTTCATCCACATTTAGTAATGTCCAGGCTTGTGCACCATAAATAAGAACCAGGATGATAAGAGTCTTAAAAAGGGAAAGTTAAGTTGCTCGAGAGAGAGCTTTTCTCTTCAGTTGCCTTCTTAGCCCAAAGAAACAGCGATTGGCAAGAGTAAATCTTCGTTGAATCTTAGCACTATTGTCATTCACTGAGTTCATATCGCAACCAAGATACACAAAGTCTTTTACGACCTCAAAGTTATAGCTGTCTATGGTGACGTTTTGTCCTAGACGTCGGTGTTGGGTGTCCTTTGTTGACAGCACAGGTATATTTGTTCTTGTCTTGATTCACCGTTAAACCAATCTTCTTGGCTTCCTGATGTTAAAGAAGTCACATGATGACAGCGCATCGCCTTGTCTTAATCCATTTTTGACATCAAAGGTATCGGTGACGTCTTTACCGACTTTGATGGAACAGTGTGATATCTGCATCGTCATCCTGCACAAATGGACGAGTTTGGTAGGGATGCCAAAACTAGACATTGCGCTGTATAGTTCCTGTATAGATGCTGTCATACGCGGCCTTGAAATCGATGAAAAGATGGTGAATATCGATAAGGAATTGCAAAATCTGCCGTAGTGCGAATCGATGGTAGACTTTCCTGACCTAAAGCCGCACTGATATGGACGTATCAAGTTGTTGACGAATGGCTTCAAGCGTTCACATAGTACGGCGGAGAAGATCTTGTATATAAATAGATTAATGTTTCTGTAGTTGGTGCAGTCCAGGGAATCGCCTTTCTTCAGGATCGGCAAACAATACTGAGGTTCCATTCATCGGGCAGGTCATAGCTTGAAACGTTGAAAATTAAAATCCGATTCTGGAATTATGTCTCGATCATGGTTCCTAATTCGGTAAATAAAACGATCAATCGAAAGTTGTTTTGTAAAAGATTATATTTCCATTATGTAGGTCATTAAATTTACACTTTAATTCAAAAAAAGGTTTCTTTATTTTTCTTTATTACAAAAATTCAATAGGACTACCTATACGCTTCGAATGCTCGATCGAAACTGAATCAAACTGTCTATCTTAAATCTTAACGAATAGTCCTTTTCAACTTATTCTTTCGTTCAACATCACAGTGTTGCCACAATTATGTATTTATAGATAAATGGAGAGCAAACGATATATCATCGTCCTGTATTAAGAGTCGACAAGAAGAACACTTTGCAGGCTACAGAACCAATCAGAGGTTGTTCATAATCTTGGAACAAGATACAAAACCTATCTCCAGAAATTCTTAATAGCTTGGCAACTAAGCTCGGGTTTTGATTCAGCGGCCTTACTGTTTTTGGGCTTCTTAATTGCTGTGCCTTATTTCACAAGGTTTAAGGCGTGTCATGATTCATTTCAGAATAAATAGTACTCCGTGGCGCAGTGGTTAGTGTGTCGGACTATCACGCCGGAGGTCTGGGTTCGAGCCCAGCTTCGAGAACACCTTATGTTTTTTCAGGGACACTCCCTTCTGCGAGGAAGTGACAAATTCTCCAAGAGTATCATTGTCATGAAAAGTGCATCTCACCTTAGTCGTTCGGATTCGACGTTCAATTTTAAGTCAATTGGTACATTAAAGTGACTCACAGCTGCAATTTGTTCTTCGTAACCATTCAAAGGCTTCTTATATAACCTTCTCATATCTTCTGCATTAACTGGTGTAAGGCAATCTTCTACTATTATTCTTTTATTATTTCAACGCATAGCTATCCACACAAGAAGAATCTAAGAAATTATTCAAATTTTTACAACAAACCATAAAAAGTTTGAATTTTTAAATTTCTTGAAAATTAATTGGACTAATTTCTTAACGAAAATCTTAAAACTATTTTAACCAGTCATTATTTTTCTAAAGCAAACCCCCATTCTCTTTTTTCATTCTTCCTTTGGATACATGGTATGCAGATAGGGCAGATTTTTGTAGGTCATAATATACGACATCAGAAGTTTCAACATGTAAGTGCAAGGCCATAGAACTTAATGACGTTCCAACCGTTTGTTCAATTTCTAGAAGCAAAGTGAGGGTTGTCGTTCCGTTAAGAATATATAAAAATAACATTGCGTTACAAAATAATCTTAGTATAAATATGTGTGTAGGCTTACATGTATATTTTTGTTGTAACTTCAGATTGCCATACGGCATACATATACACCTACCTCTATATACTCTCAGCAAGTGAAAAACGACTATATGATGAAGCAACCCCCGTGACATTGAATCCCCATGGTTGGTTGTGTCGTAAAGGTGTAATGAGTATAATGGCTGTGTGGATTATATGGTCGTTGGGGGTAAAATGTTCAAAACAAGCATAAATATATTTATATACGTTTATACGAATAATGATCCCATACAAAAAAAAAAAAAAAGAAAATGTTTAACAATCAATATTCTCAACATGTAATTTTATGAGATAATGCTTGTTTTAAAGTGTTTTTAATCTTTAAATGTAAACACTTTCGATATAAGTACGTAAGTAAGAATTGGTAGGGCAATTTATGAATTTAAAAAAAAAAATGTTCGAGCTTTATGTGGTGCTTACACCGGACGTTAAAGTATCAATTTGCTTTTTAATGTTCATAGTGTTATCGTAGGTAGCAGTGTGCCTGGTCAAGTTTTTTTTTAAATTTTTTACTTGCGAAACTTCAATAGTATTACACTAGTCGTTTCAAAGATGCATATACGGGTGATTCTATTATAAGAAGTAATGTGTTCGGCTATCATTATAATATTAATTTTTTATTATCTTAACGTATTCAATAAATAGCAATATCATTAAAGGTCCATATGAAGTATTTTTTGTGGAATTTAATATATAAGCCTGAATCGAATTGAATATAAGCCTGTCAAAGTCTTTACCCTGGCTTGTACCCCTCAACTTTTTGATTTAAAACTCAGTCAGAACGCAGTTGCAGTTGCAAAGTAAAAATATATTTCGCATAACCACAAAAAGAAATTGATAATTTTAAATAAAAGAAGTTTATTTCTTCCCGGACTTTTGCGCGTATCTGCACTGGCGAATTTGGTTCCGTCAATACAAATAGAAATATTAGTCGGCCATGTTTAAAACAGCGCTCAAAGACGCGTATCATCGTTAAGTTTGTTATATTTTATATACACGATCTGTTATATCGCTATAGTCGGTGCGAAGCGAAAGTGCAGTTCAGTGATTTGGTCAGGTGATTGTTACTTCCACTGGAAGGTCAACACATTTTAAAAAATTATTTGATTTAAATGCATTTACAGACAAAAGCTGCAGAAAAGTCTGCAATTTGTGAGGCTCTTCCTTCATCTTCAGCCACAGTGGTAATATTTTTGACGGAAATGCCATTACTTAGCTTTCCGGCGTCTTTTTCCACGTTTTGCGAATGTGCTATTGAATAAGTATCTAACCGGTTACCGGGCTGAAACTAAACCAAAATCGTTGAACCAAAATCACAAAAGTTAGAAATTATTCCGCGATTTTCAGAAGTATATAACGGTCTATGACTTTTTTACGTTAATTTTTCATCTGCTTTTATGAAAAACACCAAATCAAAAGTGGTAACTGCCATTTGCAAAAGTTATAAGACGGCATAGTGAACAACCAATAAATAAGAACAAGTGGGAAAAAGTGTATTTAAGCGATAGAAATGTTTGTACAACATTTAAAAGCCCACTTCGGTGTTATATCCAAGAGACTTAACAGATTTGGGGAGGATTTTGCGCGACAGGAGTATTTAACTTCTTCTTTGAACGAAAGTACCCCTCTCATAAATTACAGTCAGGTCATATCTGTAGGGGCAACTAAATTATTGCATCATCGCGAATTTGGTTCCATCAATAAAAATAGAAATATTATTCGGTCATGTTTAAAACAGCGCTCAAAGACGCGTATCATCGTTGAGTTTGTATTATTTAATACACACGATTTGTTATATCGCTCTCATTTGTTAGTCGATGCGACGCGAAAGTACAGTTCAGTGGTTTGGTTAGGTGATTGTGTCTTCCCCTAGAATTTCAATACATTTTAAATTCATTTAATTTGATTGCATTTACTAAATAATTTAAACAATCCTGAAGGTATGTATGAAGTGTTATATAATTTTTGACAAAATATTAACTTATTTAGTTACAATTCCCCTGCCATATTTCCCCTGGAAATATAACTACCAGAGAGATACTCACTTACCTTTCAAGAAGTTAACACGTGAAAAGCGAAAAGTTATATAAGAAGCATCCACGAGAGAGATTACGCTTTCAAAAAATAAAAAATTATCGAACAAAATAAATAAATAAAAGGATACGGACAAATATTTAAGAAAACAGAAATTTGGTCAAGAAAGAAAATCTTCATAGGAATCAAAACTTCTTATAACAAGTAGAATGACCCATACATGCATTCTTTTTTGAAGATGATATTAAATATCGGTCAAGTAGGTGCTTACATTTTATCGCTTTTTAATCGTTGCGAAAAGAACAGCGTGCGATAAGTTATCGCAATCTTTGCAAAAATTCCCTTTGAGTTTATAGGGTCTCTAGGTGGTTTCTTCTAATAATCCCGATAATTGCAAATAACTAAAAAAAAAAGAAGTCTAAACCGTTCAAATCAGGCAATTTTTCAAAATAACTCGCTTAAACCTTCGCCAGAAACTCGGATTTGGTTTTTAATATTGTTCTTAATTTCAGACAAAAAAGGTCAATTTCAGAGAAGAGGTTCGGGGTAGCATGAGCATAGTTAAGACGCGAGTAAAAACTGCTTGTGATAACTAGTTAAACAGACATGAAGACAAAGATGTTTCAAAACCCTTAAAGAAGATTTTTCCTTCTTGAGATTTGTTCACCAAACTTTAAAAACACCCCTAACGGCCAACTTCTTTGGATGGCGTTTAAATTCTTAATAGGTAACGAGAGTATTGTTAAGACATTTAAAGCAGTGTGCTAGGCTTAACTTTTCCATCGAACCAATATCTACGAAAGAGTGCTGATATCAATGTCGAAAAGAGTAATTTTGCGAGAGTGAATACGTTCGGAGTTTTAGAAAAAACATGATCTAAGGTAATGTGGAGCTCCAGATATCTCCGTGTGGATTCATAGGTATACATGTGTAGGTGTAAGTCAAACAAAGTTAAGATGTACTGCAGCATTAACCAAAAAATTCCTAAACAAAGTTGTTGACTGGTGTTCATCAAGAAAGCGTTTTTAGTTCTTTGCTTCTTATTACAGTTTTTGATGAACCGAAAGTGAATCAGTTCAAAGTAGCAGACATAAGTGAAGAACTTTCATCTTTGTAACATGCACGTTGTTTGGGTTGAAGTTTTGAAGGGACAAGCACCATAAAGGGAGAATACTAAATTTATACATGTTGCTCTTTTTCTGATCGACTCAGAACTATGAAAAAGTATTTCCCAATTGCGAAAAGTTAAAATTCCTAGCATCACATTTTGTGATGACGACATAAACCATCGGGTGGATGAAGTGTTTTGAGAACTCTCAGGGAAAGCTCTATACAGTCTACTCTGTAAATGACACACATACAAGTTTTAGACGGAGAGCTAGCGACAAAAATACTAACGTCATTTGATAACAAAAATAATTAGCCCTAATATCATTTTCCAACAAGTGTAATATGTAATCGGGAAGTCTGCCAACCCTTCGGTGGTGGGTGTGTCACCATGCACTGTTAAAGTTAAAAAAATTATGGGCACATTTTTTCCACTGCAAACTAATAATGAGATCTTGTATAGGAACAAAAGACAAGCATATTTTACTATTGTGAGGGGGGTTTATCTCCCCTCATTTCGCCGGGAGGAGCAATTTTCTAAAAAATAAAATTTATTTTTTGTTTACAAAATTGCACCTACTGGCTAAACGGAGAGAGATAGACCCTTTTTTCACGTAGTGAAATATGCTTGTATTTTGTCGCTTTATAAGATCCCATTGTTAGTTTGCAACGACAAAATGTTCACATACAAGCCCCATACACCTTTAAGGCTGCGTGGTATCCACACTTACCACTGGAGGCTTGGCAGACTTCCGGATTATTTATCACACGTGCTGGGAGATGATAATACGACTAAATATTTTCGTTATCAAATGACGTTAGTATTTTTGTCGCTAGCTCTTAGACAAGTTCCCTTTAACGTTTATTCTATAAAAGTGAAATTCATTAAAAACTATTTTGGAGGGCCTTTAACTTAAAATCCTTTAAGCGGCGCTCATATCGATTGAGACTTTTCACAGGTTTTTTTTTTACTGGTTAATAAGTAGGTATTGCTTATAAAATCTTTCGGTAATATCATAAATGTTACGATATTATGTAAAAGACAAGAAAGGTGATTTTTTTTAACAATTCTAAAATATTAAGTACTTTTCTAAAATATAAAGGTTTTTTTCAAGCCTTCATTTGCTTTTGAATTTTTTTTTAAGTTCCTTTTATCTAGGCTTCAGTGTAAAATATTAAAACATAAAATGTATTGCATACTTTGAGGGTAATAAACATATAAAATTTGCTCTTCTTATCTCTAAAAGTCCTTACAGGTTCTCTTATAATAAAAATCAGTCACAAAATCAATTCCATACGACACTAGTGTGCACTTAATTTCAAAAATAAACACTTTAGATTGTCTCTATGCAAGCTGTGTCGCACTGAAATTGTAATCGATATTGACAGTATAGTTACTTTAACATCAAAAAGAAGCACGCAAGCCCATCAATGGAAATGTGTAATAATCGGTTACAACATATGGAGTGAAAAATTGTGATTTCGATGTAATCGCTTGGAAGCACTTTAATATCGTAAAACATATCAATCAATATATTCGTATGTGTAAGAGTTTTCTTTTTAAAGCATCCGTTTTATGTAAAAAAAAATGAAATCATGAACTTTGAACAACTTAAGTTGCGTTGTGTAAACAAATCGGAAAAAAGTGTTCTTTATGTGACAAATTTCCTAAACCAGCAAAAAAGTGGTGGAACACTGAAATGGAGAATGAAAAGTTCTTTTTTCAAGTAAAGGGAAAACATTTGTTTAAACTTGTGTTTTGAAGTTTGAGCTTATATAAAGAAGAGAGCTTTGATGAGAGATGTTTTTGAGGTTTTTGTTAAATAATGGCTTAAGAACTGCAGGAGTTTTTTTTGTTTATGCATATAAAATGTCTTTGGGCTTTGAGAAGTAGATCGCTAGGGGTTGAGAAGAAATTATATAACCCTAAATATCGTTAGTTCAATGAAAAAAGTTTAACATTGTCAAACCTTAAGCGAAAAATTTGAAATCGAAATACAAAAGAAATGCTTTTTTTCTCGGATGTACAGTCGACTTTGTGAAGATTATGTTTCTACCAGAGTGGAACCATTGTATATACATTTCTATAATATTTTCATGCTGAATAATCACCGCCTGGACATCTTCAGAAACTTGTGAGTAACACATTTTTAGGTTCGTGTCTGTTAACCTGACAACAGTCGTAAGCGCATATGATTTTTTGATTTGTTGTTTGTCAAGGAAATATGGATTTTAGAGCCAATAAAATTCATTAAATATTGTTAATTTCTTTTGTTGACGTCTATTTTTAGGGTAACAGAATAGACACTTAGTAAATGTAAGAACCTTCAAATGTGCGATTCACAACTTTCTTTAGATGGCGCTGCTCCATTATTGTACTATAGATATGTATATACAATGGTGGAACAAAGTTAATTATAACTTTAATAAAACGACAGAATTACATTTTTTTAAATGCACTGTTATCTGTGGACGTAACGGCATTCGTTTGTTCAGATATAATGTTCAGTGGGGAATGGGCCTCGTCGCATACGATAATTTTCGGCTTATTATTGCCTTTTGAGTTCACATTAGGAGCATTACTTAGCTTTCCGACTTTTTCGAATGGGTTATTGCAAAAGTGTGTAACCGGTTGGGTTTACCGGGAAGTATGGGCTGAAAATAACTTTGAATCACAAAATCGTTGAACCGAAATAACAAAAGTTAAATATTATTCCGCAATTTTCAGAAGTATATAACGGTATATGACTTGTCTTCGTTTATTCGGCATCTGTTTTTGTCAAAAATACCTAATTAAAACAGACAGTTACTGCCATTTGTAAAAGTTATATGATGACACTGTGAACCACCAATAAATAAGAACTATAGTCTGTCCACTAAAAATTGGCAGTACAGGGAAGATAGGGATGTTTGTCTCTCATTCGCACTTCTTTGCTTTCCATAAGGTTATCTTCTTTCAAAAGCTCTAACAGGGTTGCCGTAGTAAGCATTTTGAATTGGAAAAAACTGAAAAAATATGATGTAGGGTTGCCTTTCTTCTTTTTTAATTAAAATTATTTGCTTAATTTTTATTTATAAAAATGAAATGAAATTTATCTTTTTCCACACCACCAAGAGGTAAGATAGTAGGCGCGTTTTTGAAGGGTATCCCCAGTAGGCCTAATCTCTTTTAAATAAAAAAACAAACAAAAAAGAAAGAATTTATTCATAAAGATTAATATAACAAGCAAAATAAATAAACAAAGCATAACAAAAATAAATATAAATTCATCTATTAAATAAAAATATGTACATTTATATATAAGTAAAGGTATTTTAATCACTCTAGAAGTTACTTCTGCTGTTGCTGCTCTCTTCATCTAGATTTATTATAAGGCTTTCTACAGCGTTTTCCGACAAAACGTCCATTTCCCACATTTTCGGCTCAATTACCTGCTCGACGTGTTGGACACACCGGTGCCATTTCTCAGCGTCAACGTTTCTTATCGCAGTTTTAAAAAGCTCTTTGATTTCAGCCATCTTAAAGGACTTGTTCTGGCTTGCCACGAATCCTTTCACTTGAGCCCAGACCAATTCTATTGGATTTAGCTCACAGTGATATAGAGGCAAGCGAAGCACTTTGTGTCCTGCAGCTTGGGCAATATCGTCAACGACGTAGGTTTCGTACTGGGTTTCATGACGCTTTACGATGCTCAACAACTCTGCCTTTACCATATCATACTCGAAAGAAATATTGTTTGACCGAAGCCAATTCTGTATGTAGTCTTTTTTTGTGTAGACGGAGCTTTGTTTTACTTTCGTGAATGATAAGATGCGTTGTCCAAAACGATAACAGAGTTGGGATCCAGGCGCGTAATTGTTTCCTTAAACCACTTTTCGTACACGTCGGCATTCATGTCTTCGTGATATAACAGGTAGTAAGAGTATTTGAGCGAAAAAAATGTTTGCACTACATTTGAAAGCCCTTTTCTGTGTTACATCTAAAAAGACTCGAGTTTTGGAGGACTTTGCAATAAAAATTAGTATTGAACTTATTCTGTTAACTTAAGTACCAATCATAAATTATAGTCAGTTCAAATAGGTAGGTTGCACCTATTTCTACCTCGAAAGCGAAAGAACTTTTCAAATATCATTTAATTTCTGCCGATTGGTATGCGTTGCGGTCCCTTTTAGCTTCACAGAAAAGAAAAAAATCCACAACACACCAGAAAACAATAAACATTAAATTACACAGACTCGCTCGGAATACCTTTGTAAACAATTTTCGTAAAATTAAAAAAAAACTATTTATCGGGAATATCAGCTGTTATTATTTTCGAAACTTTTTTTTTTTAGTTACTCTGGCAACCCTTTTGCGGCTGATAATGCTATGGCAGTTATACATTATTATTTTAAACATTTCAAACTACATACATTTTAGTAAAAAAAAAAATCGTACCAAAATTACTTACTATACTTAGGTACAGTTTGAAGGGCTGTAACTTTGGTTTCCGGCCAATTCCCGTAGCTATAATTGTCATTCATTAATGGTCCTGAAGCAATACCTGGGCAAAAATTCAGGTGAGCCAAAATATTGTCCCGAAATTGGTTGATAGTTCTCGGGCGAAACTATCAACCAACGAAAGAAGTATTAAATCCACTTATTGCCGAGAAAAGCTATCAAATCACCAGTTAACCTGTATTGTTTTTAAACTCGTACTGTAGGTCATTAAGAAGCTTTTGTTTCTCAAGAGTTTCATTTAATTCTGAAAATTTGTCTACATTAAAAGTACAAAGTAAAGTACACGACTGGCCGCCGTAATTCTACTTTTTTCAAAAAAAAAATCGATCAATTTTGACTAAATTTTATATGAGTTATTTGTTACCATCGGGCTCACACAAAGTCATATTAACGAGATTCCGCAAAATGTTGTATTTGAGAGCGCTGAATAATTTTTGTTTGCCTATAGTGAGCTGAATTTAGTTTGAGAACCTCCAAGATATAAGGTGATAAAATTTATTTTATCGTGAGCCCACAACACAATTTGTAAAAACTGACTTAAAAAACACACAGGCACACATTTTTTCGTTCGCACAGCAAAACTCAAGCTTTTGGAATTAGGCATCTGCTTAGCCTGATTATAACTGCAAAAAAAATTTAACAAAGGCGCCCGTTCTTAATCATCCCGAATTCTTGTAGAAATTTTATCGAATCGGGACTGTTCCATTCCATTGCCAAAATCTGTAGAAAAAGAAGAACTACCGATCGCATATTTTACACATAAACTTAATTCCTGCCAAAAAAATATATAATATGACCGCGGGAGAGAGTATGGCTGCGGTGATGGCTGTGCTAAAATGTACGCCCTATTTCAAAATTATGGATTTTACGGTTTTCACCAAACACTGCACCGAAAGGCAGATTCACTCGGTGGAACTTATTTTACCTTCGGTATAAAGCACCGTGAAGGTCCACTTAATGTGGTATCAGTCATTCTTTCTCTGATACACTTAATAGTTTTAGAAAATAAGAGTCAGTGTATTAAAGCCCGATTAATAACTACGGTGCTGGCTCTGTGGAGCGGTAGCGTTGCGGTGTCGGCTGAGGACCACCGAGCACCGCCTCCGCCGCCGCACCACCGCGCCCTCGCGCTACACACATTTATTGATTTATTAATTGATATTACGAGTTATATGGTGTGTTAGCCCTAATTTATTGATATTTATTGCTGTTTGGTATATATTGATAGGGGAATTAAGTAATAAAATTAAAAACGTGACTAAACTTCAATAATATGGTCATACCACTCAAATCTAATGTCAGAGTGTTCAAATCCAAAAATTACATTCTCTTTGGGCAATCTGACTAATAACCTTTGGAACTTTATGAAAATTAAAAAATGATTTCGAAGTTGTGACTTTTTTTGGGCTTTCTGTCACTTTTTAGCTTTAAATTTTCAAGAATTTTTTGGTTTTTAAGTGCTATAACAACTTAAGATTTGGGCGTTTTATGACCTAGGCCGATAATAACTAACGCCATTAACCATTAGTTTTTCTTGGATGCACTTTTTTTTTTTAAGTTATAAGGCAAAAAATTAAAAAAAAACTCCAAAATTTTGGAAGTTTTTTGGGCACTTTGAAGTTAGTTGAAGTCTTCCTAAGCTGCAAACTTGATTTTGTACTCTTGGTATCTATCCTTACAACATACCAAAAATTTGCGACAGAACTTGATTTTGATTTTTTTTTGTCTTGAAAGACTGGCCTTTATAAAGGGTTTTCCAATAAAAGGTGTTATTTTGAATAGCCCGCTATATCGGTAGCTGTCACTTTTGAAGCTATCATTTTTTGACATTTGACAAGTAGAAACTACGCCATTAATAAAAATGGAACGATACACGCTTCAACAACGCGTTGAAATTATTAAAATTCACTATAAAAATGGTGAAAATTTGGCAGAGACGGTTCGTAAAACTAAAAGTTTCCGGACCGTGTTATCTCTCGAAGAGGTGATCACAATTGGCTACCAAGATCTTGTGATTTAACACCTTGCGACTTCTTCCTTTGGGGCCACGTGAAAGATAAGGTCTACGCCAACAGCCCAGCGTCGATTCAAGACCTCAAAGATGGAATTCGTGAGGCTATCGAGGACATAGGGCAGCCACTTTGCGATTTGGTTATGGAAAATTTCATGAAAAGGATATGGTCCTGTAAGCGTGGTCGTGGCGGCCATTTGGCTGATGTTGTGTTTCATTATTGACGGCATACTTTCCTCTTTCCTCTTTATAATGAAATAAACATCCGATCATTTATCTCAAAAAATGCCATTTTTCTTTGAATATCAAAATAACACCTCTTATTGGAAAACCCTTTTTTATGTAGTACTAAATCGCTGTACGAAATTTCGAAATTAATTTCTGAAATTTCTTTGAAAATAACCTTAATTTTAATTTTATAAATATAAGTCTAGATTAATATCACTTCAGTAGTTGCTTTCCTACAATATTTTTCTATTTATATCTTTATAATCTCATATTTAATGAAAAACTTTAAGGTGCAATATGCATCCTTGTTATTACTCTAGATTTTGCGTGAAATTAAGTTCTCAAAGTTAAATCTAAAATAATACTATAACAATGAACCTAGATAAGATGCCATTTTCTAAAGATAAGCCTGTTTCAGTCTCACCAATAGTTAACAAAAGAAAAGCTTCTACGGCTAACTCTATATAACCCAATACTTCCATTGTGGCATCAGAGTCCTGAATATCCATTTATAACAATGCAGGAATGTTAGTCGAACAAAATTTTCCAACAACAACAAATGAAAAATATTCCCGCAGGCTACTATAAGAGTTATTTCTATGCCATCTCCACCTTCTACATCCTGCTGATCCTCTTCAGGTAAGTATCTCTTGAGCTTCATCGGCACGTTTCGTTTTAGTTGCATGATGCAGTATGTACAATGTGCTGGTGCGTTCCAGTTGAGCATGTGAATTATTCGCTGCATCAGGAAGCAACTATACTAACTATATAAGCCCCTCGACCATGATATTGATTTTGTTTTGTGCAGACATTTTCTATACGTGTGGATGTTAACACAACTACTGCATTTAAGAATTATTTCTCTTTGTGGAATTTCGTGTGGAAATATGAAAATTGCAGGTCAGCAAAGGTGGTTAAATGAAGTTGAGAGCTTCTTTCAATTAAATGGTGCACCATTGCTATTGTAATCTGCCTTTCTGTTCAATCTATTTGGAGATAGAAAGGGGTTATAAAATTTATGATTCAATTTGAATTTTCTATGTTATTCGTGTTTAGCTCACACCAATTAGAATTGAAATGCAGCGTTAAACACGCAGCTTATTGGAAGTAAGCGATGCACACTAGCAGGCACGTGCGTGTGTTGCTTCGCTCCACAACCACAACAGACGCCTTTTGACCTTTTTGATGCTTTCAAACACCGAACTAAAATATTATCTAGTTTGTATTTATTCTGAGAAAATTAAAAACAAATTGAAACTTTCCTTGAATACTAAACTTAAAACGAAGTCTACCTTAGTTTCTTCTTCTTTTTAGTATGAAATTGAAAACCTAACGCCAACGGACTGAAGCATTGCTGTTCAATGTTGGATGTTGGTTATTGGCAGGATTTGAGACGTCATCACATTTTATAAAATATCGTCCAGCAAGTTATTCTCTTCGTTATATTTTGAGGATATAGTGCGACTTGTGTCACATCGGCAGAATGTTTGTGGTCCTAGGTAACGAGGAGTTCCGGAAACCTACGTCCGGATAACCATGGACATGTTACAACAAATTAAAACAATGGTTATTTGCACTGCACGAGTGACTGAATATTTCTTAATCGAAGTAGCGTCTGGAGTCCTTTGCTCTTTATTACAGTCCCTGACTATCTACTTTAAGACAAGGTGAGAGACTCGAAAGTTGTTTTGTTTTTCTTTGCTGACGATGGACCCATCATAGGTGAAGATGATTCATCCTTGCAACTAGCACTCGATGTATGAGTGGAAGTCTTGGAGGGAAATGGGTATCTCATAAGCGTCAAAAAGACAGAATATCTACCGCCCATTTTTTCATCCACCAAGGCATATTCCAAACATTAACTTAAACATAACTTATTAACTGAAGACGGCGTTCACAGTCCATAATGAACTTCGGCCGTAACTAACATGTCTCTCCAGTCAGCTCTATTCCTAACTAGACGCTTCCAATTTCGAACCGCAAGTTGCGGCTGAGATCTTTTTCCACTTGTACGCCATCTATTGGGGGGTCTTCCCATGATGCGTACACCATCAGTATTGGACTTAAAGACTCGTCAGCCTAGTGCGTTTGTGTACAAATGCTCCACGTGACCCAGCCATCTCAGTCTCTGAAGTTTCAGCTTCTTGACCATGTTAATATCGCTGTACAGTTCGTATAGCTCGTCATTGAATCTTCTTCTCCATACTTCCTGTGTATACATAGGACCAAAAATAACTCGAAGAATCTTTCTCTCAAAGCACCCAAGTAGCTTCTCATCCAAGCCTTTTAACGCCCATGCTTCCGCCCCATACAGCAGGACTGGGATGATCAAAGTCTTATATAACGTGTTCTTGGTTCTATGAGAGAGGGCTTCAACCAAGTGCGAAAAGTTTATATATCGTAAATCTAGTATCAATAAAAAAGGATCATTTGATGACGACATCAACCACCATAGCGTAAGCCATATTTTCTATGAACTGAAAGGAAAGCTCTATGTACACAGCAATGTTTCGTCTAGACTTTATATTCAACTCACAATGTTGGACAATATACTAGCAGTATGATAGCAAATTGACAGCAACTGAGATGAAGATGCTTCGCATGACAGCAGGAGTGGCATAGCTTGATCGAATTTGAAGTAATAGAATCCGTAGAAGCCTTTACGTCAAAAATACCATTTTGTAGATAAGAACAAGACAAATACAGCTGGTACTGCCATGTACTATTAGAAAGATACTGAGAACCACGCCCAAAAGTCACTTTCATATACAATCGCGAAAGAGAGGCAGGTCTTAGAATTCCTGGAAAAAACAAAACATACATGGAACAATCCATAACGGCTTGCTGTCATTTTCTGAGGTCAACTCGACGAACCCCACCAGCAGATCAATAGGTGAAGCGGAGAAGTGGGAAAGTTGTGGTTCCATTCAAGATCATAGCATCGATCGTCGCGGAAGGAGAGAAGAAGAAGTGTTCCAAAAGATGACGCTTTAATTCCAATAAACAATTTTATTAATTTCATGTACGAAAATAAATCGAGGTTTAAACCAAACCTGACATTACATTATATGAAAGCCAAAAAAAGTAAGTTTCGTCATGACGTCCGTGGGTCTGCCTGTTAGCTACAAATACTACACGGTTTGACATATTTTCTTCAAACTTTGTGTACTTGTGTACAGCTTTTTTTGTTGAAAACTAATAATGGTAAGTCTAAAAGTTTGCTACAAGAGCAAGTTTGTTTGACCTATTTGCGCAGTAGATAGTGTTCGAGATATACGTATTCCAGTATCGCACCTGACTTTTTAAAATAATTTAATTTAGTCCATAAAATGTTTTATAAGAAAATAAATTATGTGGCAGGTGGCACCGACAATTCCGAAGAACTACGGACTAGTGACTTATATTTACATCACTCTCAATCAATCACTTTGTGTGCTTAGATGTGCTTTCTTCTTTCCAGCCTCGTTGGTCTCGCTAGGGTCGTTCTGAAGAAAACACAAAACTTAAGATTGGAAAAGGTCTTTAGAACCTTATCATAAAATCTTTATTTATTTAACAAATCTTATAATAACAATTGATGTGTAATCTGGAGATTCACGCTCTGGCTGATCAAGCAGGTTCCAAAGCCCATGGTGCTGTTGGCAATCAAAACAACAGTCTTAACCGCTCTCGTTGATCAAGCAGGTACCGCAGACACTGGTGGCAATCAAATCCCTAGCCCTACCTAAACTTTACTTTTCTAGAAACCCCTTACCATTGATAAGGGGTATGCTTCCAGAAAGCAAATTAAAGCTAGCTTACCAAAACGACTGTACTGAGCGGCGATCGAAGTTATGTTAAATTGAAAACTACTTTTATGTCGTATGAGAAGATGAGTTGAATGTCGTCAAGATTCAAGATTTGTTTATTGAACATGAATGATATTTACAATTTGACTTATAGAACTAATGCTTAAGGTACTATGATAATACTAATTTGTTGGCACATAAGGGGCCTAACTTAATACAATGTGGGATTTACATAAAAATTGTATTATACATTTATATTGAAAATTTATTAATAAAATTAATATTAAAGTCGGTTGACTTTTCCATCCTCGGGTTGTTCATGCCCGGTTGTCCAGTTGAAAGGTGAGTTGAATGTCGTCTGTTCAAGTGGGTCGTCTTGTTATATTTCTGGTAATAAGTACAAGGAAATTGTAAGATGACGAGTGAAAAATCGTCGTACTTTATATTTGTTAATGACGTCACCGGTATAAAGTATGTGGGCATTATAAATAGATCAATGAAAAAAGGCAATAGCGGTAATTCTTTTTAAATCTGTTGAAATATGAATAAAGCTGAAAAATTCGTGCGGCTGGGGAGAAAGTGAAAGAAGTGTAGCAGCATGGAACGATTCGTTGCAGTGCGTTGTTAGTTCTACAGGATTGGAGGGGACCTACAATGTTTTTCGTCGAATACGAACGATTAAAGGGCCAACCATAACAGTCGTAAGCAAACGAAAGCTAATGTCATAGTTCTACGTCAAGTTTCCTTAAGTGCCGCCATTATCTTCAGTAGACCATAATGGTCGAACGCACAAGCAAGCCAATTTCACATGTATTTGGCTGACTGTCAGATATACGTACGTAAATTGCGCTCTGGAGCGCTCTTTACGTACGGAGGCAAAAGTGAACGAAAACTTGCCGAAACTGAGCAATCTGACATTATGTGCGCACTATACAAATTCCTTGTTCTCGCTAATTTCGTACGACACCGTACGTACTAATTCTTCTATTATGGTTCTGCCCTAAGAGGTGAGATACACTTTTCATGACAATGATACTCTTGGAGGATTTGGACTTCCTCGCAAGAGGCACTACTCCTGAAAAAAAACTATAGGTGTGCTTAGGACTCGAACTCAGAACTCCGGTGTGATAGTTTGACTAAGGCCCCAATGAGCTGAGCGTCAGAGTGGCTGAGGAGCGGCATAAAAAAATGAAAACACATAAAAAAAAGCTGTATGTTTGTAGCCATCAACAGTCATCAGGCAAAATCAAAAATGTTTTGATTTTTCGTGTTGAAAATGCACGCATTCAGAATTATTTTTACAAACACTACAGATTGATGTAAAATGACTGACCGTGTAAAGGTCGCTTTATATAAAGTTAAAAAGTTTATGAAAACTCAAAACCTTGAAAATTAAAGATACAAGGCTGTGGTGGTCAATCAATATGATGTATGCCATAAGTAGGAGCCATCAATTTACATTCTTTCTCAAAGAACATAAAAACCTTAATAAACGCTATAAACATCATTCGGGACCTGTTGTGATTTGACTTAGTATAACCTATCAAAGTCAGAGCCTCTTTTCATGCTATAAAAGCTATGCCATTAATAATTTCTGAATTTTATTTGATATTTACCCTCAATCCCCTGTGTGTGTTAGTTTGTTCAATTATGTGGGTTGAAACATATATGTAGGCTTATACCAGCAACTTTATTAATGGATTTTGCAGTGTCCTCCTATTAACTTTCATCAAAGTGGTACTTTAATCTGTACTGATGTATGTGGGATTTGTTGCTGGCTTAAATGATGGCAAAAAAATCCATTAAATGAATTTCATTTAAACGAGCTCTTTTGAAAATCCACACTCTCATTCTTCACAAGTGATTTGTTTTTGCTGCTGTTGTCGGGGGAATATTTTTGCACCAGCTGAACAAATATACCGCTTCGGGTCAGTGCTCCATAATTTAATCTAAATGTTCCGATTTATCGATTTAATATTTAATTTGTTGATTTCGATTTCCACTTAAAGAGGGTGGCCATTTTCACAGAGACGACGCACGATGCCGACTGGGAAAATTGCTTATTTAGGAAGGAAGAAGTGAAATTTATTAAATCGCCTATAGAGCTAACTTTTGAAAAATCGAATACGATTTTTCTTTTATTGATGAGCAAATAAAAAAATGAAAATAAGTTGAGAACAACTGTTTCACTTTTTTTGTTATTTTCTTTGAAAGATGTTTTCTCAGAAAAAGATAAAAAAGAAAATATTTAATAAATGATTTTCAGTCTCAAAGATATTTTTTTAAATTATTTTAATCAAAATCAGATTATTTGATTTCTTGTGATAATCTAAAAAATATATTTGAATATAATGTTGCCAAATTACAAATTTCGTTATGATTGTTTAGTAAAATTGTTTTAATACATGAGGCGCTCAGAGAGTGATCGTTTTATTTCCTGGATATTTAAGGGTTTGTATGCTGTTTTAGCAACAAAATGTTTATTGAAATAACATACATAAATTAATTTTAAATTCCAAGCAAGTATCACACTGTTTGTCACAGGATTTCTTCAAGTTTTCTTAGCGATGTTAATTTTTTCGTATGTTTTACATTAAGACACTCGTAGGAAAGAGAGGAGCAAGAGAGACCCGGAGACGGAAAGAACTAATCCGATTTTTGATTTAGTTTTTGCCACTATCTTCTTTTCATCGATTGGGATTAGTGAAAGACGTGTTTGGCAAAAGCATGTACGAGTATCATAATCAAAGTGAAGTTGATCCCTGTTTAAACAATGAAGCTTTGAAGTTTCACATTATACTATTATTTGAACGGATGCTTCCCCAGTGCGAAAAGTGGTTCAACAATAGAGCAACGATGACATAAACCATCGCGTAAGCGTAGCGTTCATGAATGACGTGAAAACTCGGCCATCTTCTGTGACCGAAAGATGTCCCCTTAACTAAAACTGGCGCTTACATACGGTTCACAATATTGGACAGTGTACAAGATGTATGGAAGCAAATTGATGGCAACTGAGATGAAGATGCAGAAGGAACAAAGCTAGATCGAACCAGAATTATAATTACGGAGAAGCCTCCACGTCAAAAAAAAAAACATAGTTGATAAATACATCACGACATTCACTCAGCTGGTACTGTCATGTACTTATAGTTTGTCCTCTATAAATTGGCAGTACAGGCCTTATGGGGAAGCTTTTTCAAAATCAGTAGCGCGCCTTATTTGTGCACCATACTGAATTGAAAGAAACCCCATTTAAAAAATGTTTACCCGCCAATGATTTTTCGATCGCATCCGACATAGACCCCAAAACGACCTGCCTAGCGTACAGTTGAATACGCACTGATTGGCTAATGCATTTCAACCCTCTTTTAACATCCATTCGAACAGAGATACCTTTGTCAATTTGGTAACTCGTTTCGTATTTTTTATATTGAGTTTCTGTTGGGGAACTTTTGATTTTAGAGCTTAAAAAATACCTTTTATTGATGAAATGATAATGAGATATTGAGATGAGCATATTACTAGTACAAAAGTGTTATCGTGCAGTGTTTTTGTTGATCATGTTTGTGTTTTTTATGTGGGGAAAATCTTAAAATGCAGTTACAAAAATGTAGGTAAGCTGTTGTCTTTAAAAAATTTATTTGCGTAGATTCTCGTGCCGGTCGGTCGGTTGATATTTCGTGTATATTTTTTCTTATTTGCGTAGATTTTTAAAGCGCGCGGGCGGTCGGTATTGATGTTTTGTGTACCTATTTTTGTAATTAGTGTTTTGAAATTAATGTGAAGTGAAGTGTTGTAAATATTACAAATATTACTTTTTTTAAAAACGTAAATTTATATTTATTTTTGTTATGCTTGTTTATTTATTTTGCTTGTTATATTAATCTTTATGAATAAATTCTTTAATTTTTGTTTGTTTTTTATTTAAAAGAGATTAGGCCTACTGGGGATACCCTTCAAAAACGCGCCTACTATCTTACCTTTTGGTGGTGTGGAAAAAGATAAATTTCATTTCATTTTTATAAATAAAAATTAAGAAAATAATTTCAATTAAAAAAGAAGAAAGGTAACCCTACATCTTATTTTTTCAGTTTTTTCCAATTCAAAATGCTTACTACGGCAACCCTGTTAGAGCTTTTGAAAGAAGATAACCTTATGGAAAGCAAAGAAGTGCGAATGAGAGACAAACATCCCTATCCTCCCTGTACTGCCAATTTTTAGTGGACAGACTATAGGAGAGACGTTAAGAACCCTGCCCAAAAAATCACTTTACTGCCTGCAACCGGAATAGCTGTCAAAATATTGAATACACGCAAATCCAATGTTAAAAACACAACGCGACGCAACCGTACTCGGTGCTGCATACGGTGCTGCACAAGTTCACCAACTTTTAACTTTCGACGTACAGCATTTTTGACGTTTCACAATAATAAAAAAAAAACAATTTCCTTGCCGCGTCCGCGTGTTTTGTGAAGAAATATTTTATTTAGTGTGTTAAAAAGCAAAGAAGTTAATTTAAGTAAATTTAATTGTGTTTCTTTTAATAATTTTGCAATCAAATTTTAATCAACTGATACAAAAGATATAAAATGTATGCAGCACCGTTGTGGGCACGCAAAAAACGAGACGTACCACATATTTTGACATCTATTCCAGCTCCAGCTCCAGTTACAGTTGCAGCAGTCTATTGTGTTCAGGCAGTTATACAATGTTCCGGTACAATCGCGGAAGTGAGGCAGATACATGTATTCCTGGAAATAAAACAAAAACAGCGACACCCAGCATTCAGTTAAGTTGAGAATTGGGATAGGTATGATCCCATTCGAGATCATAGCAGAGAATTGTCGGAAAAGGCGAAGAATAAGAAGAAGAACCACCACAGAGTTGATTTCGACTTGCAATTCTTTGTTCTTTGGCAAACCATTTTCAGAAATTCTTCTTCTTGGATCGAAACGGACCCCTCCTTTGTTTGTATTACCGCGTTTCCGTATTTTGTCTAAAGTGTTCTTTGGCAAACCATTTTCAGAAATTCTTCTTCTTGGATCGAAACAATCATTGTTATTTTGTTGGATTAGCAAGGAGGTAAACAGTAACATACTTAAAGTTCCCGATCCTAGCTTTTCGTATATAACACTTTTTGCTTATAACTCAGAAACCCTTGATCCTAAAAAATTAGAGCTGACTTAAAATGTAGGGGAGAGACGCCTACAGTGAGACACTTTTTTTCAAATGATTATATCTTAAAAAGTATTCCGAGTAATGAGTTATTGTAAATTACGTTAAATACCTTTATTATGTGAGCTATTTTTGGCATACTTTAAATTTATTTGGCAATTACCGAAGAAAAAATATTAATTAAATTAGTCAAGTACCTCGTTTGTCTCACTGTTGGTATACCTAATCCAACATTGAGACATCATATCCAACAGTGAGACGCATGAAACATGAAAACAACTTTTATTTACTAAGGAGTTTTTTTTATTATAAAAAAGTCTTCTTGTCTTTTTAACTTTATAATAACGGATATAAAAGTAACAACAAATTTCGCCAGTGAGAAATAAGTAAATGAAAGAAATGAAAAAAATTATGTTAACCAACAATTTAACGAACTTCAATTTGGTCAAATTTTATTCCAAAGTGGATAAATGATTGTTGCCGACTTGTAGGACAGGATTGGCTAAGAAAAATTATTTCAAAGTCTCCGACTGTTGTCAGATATTATATACTTATTGATGGCAACGGACGAGATTTTGTCTCATTGTTGGTAAATCATCCATGGTAAAAAATCCATGCATCGAAATGCCTCAAAATGTTAATTATTGTTTTGTTTACAATATAATCTACATAATGTTTAAGACATTAATTATTAACTCACCTAGAAAAAAAACTATTGCATATTTTTTGCGACACGTACATTTTACTTTGCCCGTATTTTTCCTCAATGTGCTATCACAGCGCGACTTTGCTTCACTGAAAGTAAACACAGACTGAATCATTTAGAAAGAAATGTTTGCACTACGTTTAATAAAAAGCGCAACTTGCTCCTTTGAATTCTTTCGAAGTTATTCTGAATGTCTCACTGTTGGAGGTGTCTCACTTTAGGCGTCTCTCCCCTATTCATAGTTGTTCCGTATCATTAATAGTTTCTGAGATATAAGTCTAAGAATATCGCTAATATATATGCGAAAATTCAACAAAATTAATCAAAAAAGATTTTTTGTTGAATTTTTGTTCAGCTTTAATTCAATATTTTTTTTGTGGGATCAAGTAAAAAACTGAAAAAAGGGAAATTTAATACCTCCCGCACCTATTTGCAGCCAAACTAGGATCGGAGATTTAGAATGTTTACCTCCTCGCTAGTTCAAACAAAGCTGCATACATATAATTGACTGAACTTCTTAGGGCCATTTGCTCAAACGATACTTAATCATCTATATTCTTCATTAACTTTTGAGGCCCAGTTTTTCAGTGCGAGGTTATTCCAGGGTTTTTCAGTCAGTTTGAGATTCCGAATTAACTCAGAGTGAACTTACTAAATTACCTGAGTTACCTCTGAGTTATTTCGGGATCTCAAACTGACTGAAAAACATGTTTCCATCAGAATTAACTTGGGGTTAATCTCGCACTGAAAAACTGGCCCTAAGTTGTACTTTTTCATTTGCAGTTTCACTTAAGGATTTATGTAGAACAAAAATGCTTAAGTATCGTTTCAGCATACGGGTCTTTGTCTACTAAATACTACTTATTCATTTCCTTACATCACAATTTCCACTTTAATTTGGGAAGGAAAGTTTCCCTCATCTGATTAGACGTTTAATCATCGGGTACGTTTGAAGATAAGAGTCCTGATTCCTGAGACATCTAGACCCGACGACGTTTCCAATCTTTTTCAAGAACTTTTAAAGGTAACTCCATTGGCTCAATCGCGTTTCCTTCTTCAAAGTTTTTCACAGTCGCACTAACTTTTCCGACTCAAATATCCTTTATACAATTTTCGACTATAATTTCCTTTTTTACAAATTTAAAAATTGAAATCTCCAAACTTTTATGAAACGTTATACCTGCTTCAATTAATTTATCAACCTTGCATCATTAAGAGTTTTCTCAGATAAAATGTCTTTGCCATTAAACAGAGAACTTTTCAATGGAAAACACACGCTTTGAGTAATTTTGAGACATTTTTAAGGTCAACATTTTTTGCAGACGTTTTGCAATGCACAAGTAAAAACGACTTGATGTTCAAATTAGTATAGTTTATGAAATAGTTTGAGGTCCTTTGCGGAGACATCTTTTTTTTCAAATTGCACACAAATGCACTCATGCATTAATTATACCTACATATTTATATAATAAAACTGTTGAGTGCATTGTTCTTTTTCACTAAAGTGTTATTGAGGTTTTTTTCGCTAGATAGTCAAGAGGAGTCCTTGAAATCTCTTGGACTATTTTATCTTTATATTTTATATCGCTGTTCATCGCAATAAAATACTTTTATTTTACTGTTTGTTTTTTTTTTCTTCATACAATTGCACTGGGGTATAATTTATCATCTTGAAGGGCATCATTTTCCATTTGGTTTTATGTTCTCTTCATAGAGTTGTGCATATAGCCGGGTAGTATTAATGGATTTTTGTTTTTTTTTTCCTTTTTTTTTGCTGTGCACTTCGGCGAAAACTATTTTACTTCGCAACGCACTGCTGACAGCACTGGAAATATATTTAATGGACGATAAAAAATGGAACATTGTTTCGACAGCAATTTGTTGATTACACGACTGACTTTAAATAAATGTCTGCTATTTGACATTTTCTAAAGAATGAATGTTAAAAGTTAAAGATTTCATCGTGGCATGTATAAACAGATAGTAAATTAATACGTTGTTGAACTTGGTAAAGAAGAATTTCAATGGCGATACTAATGAGATATTTATTTAGATTGATTACTGAATGACCTCAGGGTGAATCTTTTTTCTAGAGATCATAGGTTCTATGAGGTAATTGTAAAAATCGAAATGACGACCAAATATGATCAATAGGGCTTTTTAGGTAACAACGATATATTTCTTTCTCGTTCGCAGAGCAGTTTCAAAATCAGCAGTACGCGGATGACAGTTGAACATTTTTTTTATCATTGTTGAAAAATTGATTTAAAACAATAGCGGGAATATTAATGTTGTGCGCGAAAATTGATAATATTGTAGTATTAAACCATTTAGTCACGTAAATCTCAAATTTCACAGGAAAAAAGAGATTACTTACGAAATTCTTTTACAAGATTTTGAGTTTGACAGTTTGAAAAAAGCGCGATACATAATTTCAATCTGTCATCCGCGTAGTGTGAGCTTTCATTTATTTTTTGACAATATGGTAAACTTCCCCATCATATCACAATGACAGATAGAGAATTCTAGAGCGGGATTTACACAGGTCAAAATCTCGTCATGCGTGTATTAGTGAAAACAGCTCAGATTTTTTTTTGATTTTTGCTCAAGCATAAAAAAATGTATTGAATTTGAAGTTTCGAATAAAATTTACTATAACATTCACAAATGCATGATGAGAATGATTGACCTGTGTATATGCCGCTTAACATAAAAAAAGAAATTTTAATAACAACAACAACTACTGCTAGTTGTTAATTTGTATTTTAGTTTTAGTGGAGTAATCGAATGAAATTCAATGAAGAATGTTTTAGTAGCCTATACTCCGATGTGTTTCGCACGAGTGTGTGGATGTTGGGCATCGTCAGTCAGGCCATCCACACTCTCCCTAGACTATTTTAGTCGATGTAAGTGATTATATTAGTCGTTTTTCTTTTTTAGGTCTGAGCAGATCACTGAGTAGAGCCTGAGCTTGTCAACTAAGCTCTGAAAAGAGTACGCTCCGAGCGCTCTGATTTAAATAAAACACACTTGAGCACATCAGTAGAAATCAAATCATAATCTGTCAAATAACAGGAAAATTGAAAACTACTTGAAGTTGGCCGCGCTCTACTTTGTGCTCGGTCCACTCCATCAATTTATTCTGAGCTAAAAGAGCGCGCTCCGAGTTAGCTCTGAAAGAAACAAGTTGAGTCCACTGAGCGCTCGGAGCTAAAAAATAAACACAGATATATATTTGACAGGACTTCACGCCATCTGGATATGGAAATCGCAACTAGAGGGACACCGTCACTAATCGTGACTTCTTAAACACAAACAATTTCACATACATAGGTATATAATATCGAAGTTCACATACATAGGTATATAAGTTTGAAGTTCAAATAAAAATTGTTATAATTTTTTATTTAAAGTAGTTTTTCTTGTATTTTTGACACCGCTTTTTTGTGATTTTTGTCTATCTAGAATATTCCCACTTCGTACATAGCGAATAACAACAGTGTATTTAGAGAGTGAAATTACTATTTTAATTGACAGGCCCGGCAACAATTTCTGGTGTTGTAATTTAGTGAGAGCTATAAAGTTATCACTACGCAACACAATATATATATAACTGTTAAGAAATCGAGCGATTATTTTATGCATAACAACGAAATATATCGAACCCCTTCTTTACATTTATATATGTAAATTAATATTTAATATATCATAATGTACACTTCACGTTCTTAAACAATTTTTTTTTTCATTTTTTCATTGCAGGATTATAAACAAAAGTATACAAATCCAACATTCGAAAAATCCTGTGCCGTAATAACCTTTGCTTGAAAACAAAATAGAAACATCTTCCGACACCGCAAGCATAGATCCAATCGATGGTCTATGGCAACCAATCTAAAACGCTTAAATCGAAACTACAAAAGCTGTAGTGACTATGGCGGCAAAATTAGTTATATATCTATTATTTTTCGGCTTATACACAGTCCAAATAGGCGGTCAAATGACCAGTGATCCAGCGCCAGGTCGATCGCCGGGACCACCCGGTGGTATAACGACCATCGAAGACGATGCGCATGGCTCAAGTGGAAGTTTAAAAAGCACAACATTGTTATTGACCAAGGACCCGAATGAGGTCGATGACAACGAGGACGATGACAACAGTGACGGCGGTGAATACTCCAATGATTCTGAATTGAGTAAATTGAATGAGATAAAACCCAACGAGGATGACTTGCCACCATCCTTGCTGGAGGATGATGAGGTTATACCCCATTCGGATACAATAAATGTATTCAGTGAATCGACAACAGGTGGCAGTTGGAGTCACAACAGTGGCAACGGTGGTGGCGGCAGTAAGCCTTGTGTAAATGAATTAAGTGAGTTCTTGAACGACGCCATTGTAGTAGATAGAGACGATGTCGATGCAATGGCACTGGATGGGAAAAACGCCACCAGAGAAGAGATGTTTGCTGAAGCGAGGAGAATTCACATTCAACTGGAAGTCATCCATGACATTTTCGATACAAAGGAGGGGTTAAATTGTGGACTGCTTTATCGTGGTAAGTTTTATTTAATCCTTTAAGACATTTTTATACACATGGTAAGGATTAATCAGCAACTTTGAATATACCAAATTCATAGATGTCATTTTTATTTGAAAAAGATAAAGTTTATGTTTTGTTTGTATACCGGTTGCCAAGAACCTTAATGTATTATAAACTTCTCAATGAGCGCTTAACCGTATTTTATTCACAATTAAGGGATGTGACCAACCCTGTTAGTGTGGAACACAAGACCGCCGTAAAATCGTTAAATTTAAAGTTTATGATAAGTAAATCTTTCTAACTTACTCACATCTTTAGATAGGCATTCATTAAGCTTATGCCTTCTTAATAAATGACATTTCTATAACATCTTTGAATATCTATACCAACATAATCTTAGTTTGTCTTCCTATCTTCCAATTATTTACTTAATCCTACCCCATCCCCAATATCATCTTCCTTAATTGAAAAGGCAGTAAGGCTTAACTTCCATTCCACTCATCATAAACATTTCTATTCTTCCGCTTGGATGGAAATGCAATTTGTACCGGAAATTCACTTCCATTTATAACATGGAGAACTTGTGTAAAATATTTGCATTGCACTTTCCGTAAACGCAAATGATGTGACGCAGATGCTTTTGGTTGCAAATACGAGAGGATATAGTAATCAATACACAACACAACACACGTCAATCGAACAGAGTTTTCTGAGGTTTCATTTTTAATTAATATCTCATCAACGGAAATGTTCGTTTGCTGATGATTTTATAGCTTATCAATAAGTAAAAGTACGTTGATCGTCGCGTCCTGCACCACGATGAAATTCTTTTTAATTAGAAAAAAATAATATGTGTTTAGAGACATGTCGTTCAGTCTCGGCAAATCTAATGCATGACTGAACTTGCTTCTCTGGATAGAAGTAATTTAAATACTTTGACATAAATGTATGTTGATGTAGTAATAAAAATTTTGCATAAATATCAAATCGTTAAATTTAATGGTTCAAGCCAAAATCACATGTCCAAAGGGAAAGGATTTTACACTAGCGGTCATATTTAGGGGAACATTTTTAATCGTTGATAACTTGTTTTATTTAACATCGTAAAAAAAAAACTGCAAGTGAATGAATCGGATCGTACGCACACTAAATGGACTGCTTTTGCCTATGGAAAATATAGACTTTTGCCTATACCATTGATAGCATTTATAAGCTTACCCACCCCAAGTACTATAGTGGGCTAGCCAGAGGTTCCAGGGGGCACCATGCCCCCCTTACCAATCTCAACTGTTGGAGTCATCCGGAACTAAAGTTGCTCCATATTAAAAAAAAAAAAAACACAGCCCCTAGGGCATTACGTCCGAAATAAGGCTATTCATGCTTTGCAGTACGAAAAAACAAAACATGGAGGGGAGTAGCACAAGCACCTCGATATCCACAAAGGCAAATGGTGGTCACTGGGTGGTCGAACCTGCAACCAAATCGATCTAGTAGCGATTGGCGGAAAACACTCCTTTAAAATAATGGATGTTCGGAAGTGTAGTGGCATCTATTCCCGAACATCTCTAGTTCTCGAACTCTGAAAAAAATCGATATATTTTTGTTGTTTCTTGAGTTTCCTTTTTAAAATGAGTATGAGTTTCTATGTTGGAATAGTAAGCGGGAAACCGAAGAAACAACGAAAATATAATAATTGTTTTTAGAGATTTCGAGAACAGGATATGTTCAGGAATAGGTGCCACTATACCGTATGTACTTTGAGAGGAGCCAACATCGACTGTACCTATTTATCTTTAGCGCAAAACTTCATGTATTTACATATATATCTAAAGAAGTTCTTAGCAGGACATAAATTGCCAGGAGACAAAAAAAACCTTGAGGGTCAGCAGTGCCAATTAACCTTAAAAATCTGTACTGACCGAGCAGGTTTGTGGATCTTTATCTTGAAGACCACTAACATCAAACAAGCGTTAAATAGCTCTGTATCAGACGTTTTTGGGTTATCGCAACCACCCCCGAAGAATTCCTGGTTTGTCTCTGAGTTTGACTAAACCAATGTTAATGCTTAACATGGCAAGGCAGAGAGAAAAAAACGCCTCTCATTGTGAATGTAGACAAAATAAGTGTTTGCAAAGAAAAAGAAAGAGTACGAATAGTGTATGGTCGAAAAGCTACAAAAATCATTCGAGTGAAACAGGTGTGTAGCTCTTATGGATGTGTAATCAAAACTAGATCAGGAAGCATAATTCGCTTTGAAGTCAGTAGAGATAGCAAATGAAACGAAAAGAATACCGTGGTAGACACGCAATCAATTTTAAAGACTCTACAGCAGATATTTCATCCACCTGTTAAACATTTTGACGTATTCAGTTTACCAGTAGTTTTTGAATATTAAATTTCGTTAAAATCGGTGAAGCTGTTCAAAAGATAGTCGGAGTAAAAATAACGGTTCTATGGCAGGTACCGTTAATAAGCTGATTCTGGAAACAAATTTAGACGGTGGACACCATTGGCAACAAATTACTCATATAAAATTTTATCAAAATTGATCGTATTTTTTTCAAGAAAAATAGAATTATCGGTTACGCTTATATGGTAGGGTATAGGTACCGTTACTTTTATACTTAGGTGAAAAATAGAAAAAAATTCCGGGGATATTTCACTAAGAATAGTTTATGCCAAGCTTGAAGAAAATCGGCCCAACCGCTTAGGCTGCAGGTGTCGATACATCCAGACAGACAGACAGACAGACAGAATTGTCGGACCTACTTTTTTCATCTTCTCTATCATCGTAATGTCATGTTTGATTGTTATCTCGAAACTTTTTTTTTAAGAATGCATAACTTGCCTTAAAATACCTATAATCGCAAGTAAAAAATATGTTCATACAATTAAATATAGATGTTTCAACTAGACCGTGTCGATTGTAATTGAAATATGCATACGACTACATAATATAGGTTAACATTCAATAACATTTTTTTTTTTGTTTTCAATCATATTACATACTTAAAATGTTTTTATTTGAACACTTTTCTAAAAACAAAATATATCCATGCCAAGTACAAATGAACTCATTTTATATCCTTCACATTTGTATACACATTTTATGCCCAAAGTTTAAGCACTTTAATGCCATCGCGAAGTGAACCATTAATTTCCATTAGGTTTATGTTTTCTTACTCGTTTGCCTTACAAATACACCCAAGAGGTATATTGTAGTCAATATAAGTTTTATTGCCCTAAACAAAAATGTAATTTGTTGGATGAAAAATAGCTCGAATGATATACCGCCTTACGCCATCGCTGCTACGCCACATTGGCGATTTTTTTTTTTGCAGAGTGAGCTTAAAATTTCCCCAAAGAAAACTAATAAAATTCTATCCAAGCAACATTCTGGACACAAGAGAAAAAGATTTTTTTTCATGTGATAACAATATTTCTTTTACAAAAGAACAACCAACAAAATAACAGATTTTTTTTCAGAATTTGTATGTAATCAGACGCACTTAAGAAATATGCTTTTACTTGTCCTATTGTTAAGTGCACTAGTGTGTCGCCAAAAAGGCTTGATATCGAAAACCATTTCGTTTCAAGAAAAGGGTATGTAATGCTCTTTGACTTCGACAAACTAAATAACAAAAAATAAAAAAAAAAATGTTAAAAGAATAAGAGGCAAAAAAATTCAATTTATAGCGAAATAATTTGTTAGCAAAAGCTAATGGCAAAATAAAATAATACAGATGCAATGCATTTCAACATAAAGTTATAAATTAGTTTTCTAGTTCAAAGGATGCGAATTTAGAAAATAATTTTTTTGTTGTTGCATTTTTTTCTCTGGCATTGAATGTTAGAGTAGGTATAGCGAGTGGACTTATTCTTCTTCTTCTTCTTCTTCTTGGAAAACCCCATAAGCAGATTCCTAGGCGAAGTGGAAATGAGGAAGTAGGTAAAGATAAAGTTCACCACATAATTTTTTTGCCAAAAGTGCTTTCGAAGATTCTTTCAGATATTGCTTTAAGAACACAATGATTTAAATATAAAATATCGGTGAATCTTTCGGTTCATCAATTGAATTTATTCGATTCACCGTCTATATCCTTTTGATTTCTTTTTTAAAGTCATTGGTGTCTTGTTCTTCTTTTGGTTAGTCTGGAGTAAACCAACCGCACACAAACTAGATCGTTTACTACTACTGTATATCCAGTTCAGCTTGATTGGTTTAAATTTTGCACAATTACATTTTTTATCGCCTAATTCTTACGTTTTCAAGTACATTTTCCGACGACATGCCAAAACAAGTCAATAAAGGATAATCGTTTCAATATTTCAAATTTCTTTCGACTAATTCAAAGCTTTGCTCGGAACACCGGAACTTGCTCTCCACCAGCATTGATATATCTTTTAAAAAGCGATCGAAGGGTTCATCACCTTCTTTTTGGCTGTGCTTGTAAAAACGATAACGATTGTCAACAAAATTGGTTTGTGGATTGTGGAAGAGGAACAAAGATAGTTACCCTTCCAAAAGTCGTTAAAGGACACCTTTCATCCAGTTGATCTTCGACATGAAACAATACAAACCTGAAAGGCTCGCCGATATTTTCTGAGCTCAAACCAACAAACTTAACAAATATCCCTTAGTGAAGCGATAAAGTGTTGGAATTGTGAGTCCATTCGAAGTTGTTGACGTCGGAAAAAAGAAAAAAAAGAAGTTATTTCAACATTGACCACTTTTTTTTTATCTTGAAGCGTTTAGGTTTAGATGAAGAAGGGGGTAAGTGCTTCTCTTTCTTCTTCGTCTTTTAATACTTTCCCACTTCTCCACTTCACCTACTGATTTGCTTGAGGGGTTTGTCAGGTTGATCTCAGCAAATGTTGGGAAGCTTCCCGGTTATGGATTGTTCCATGTATGAGGCCAACTGAATGCTGGTGTCGCTTTTCTTTGCTTTTTCCAAGAATTCTTGGTCCTGTCTCTCTTCCGCAATTTTACCGAAACCTTGTATGAAAGTGCCTTTTGGACGGGGTTCTCAGCGTCTCTCTTAAGTACGTGGCAGTACCAGCTGAGTTTGTCGTGCTGTATTTGATCAACGATGCTTTTTTTAACGTGAAGGCTTCTTCGGATCTTTTCACTTCGGATTCGATCTAGCTTTCTTACTCCTGCTGTCATGCGAAGCATCTTTGTCTTAGTTGCCCTCAATTTGCTCTTACATTTGAACCGGAGCTTTTTTTTCGGTCACAGAAGATGGCAGAGTTCTCACGCCACTTCATTGATCATAGATCCAAGATATTTAAACTTTTCACAATTGGGAAGCACTATTTCGTTCAAATAAATGCTCAGAATAGACATGGATGGATCAGAAAAATGCTTATCCGATACCCGTTTCCCTCTAAAGCGTCCACCCATACATTAGGTGTTTTTCTTTTTAAGCTCTGAGCAGAGCACGGAGTAGAGCCTGAACTTGTCGAGTGAGCTCTGAGCAGAGTACGCTCCGAACGCTCTGATTTATTTATGAAACACACTTGAGCACTTCACTGTCATATCAATAGAAATCAACTCACAATCTGTCAAATAACATGAAAACTGCATTAAGTTGACGTCGCTCTAATTTGTGCTTGGTCTACTCCATCATTTTATCCTGAGCTCAAAGAGCGCGCTCGGAGCATGCTTTGATCGAAAAAAGAAACACAAGTTGAGCGCTCTGAGCGCTCGGAGTTAAAAAAGAAACACAGATCTTTTTTTGACAGCTTAGTGCTCTGCTCAGAGCTAAAAAAGAAAAACGCCTATTAAGTGCTCGTTGCAAGGATACATCATATTCACTTATGATGGCTCCATCGTCAGCAAATAACAAATGAATCACTTTTGGGTCTCTCATCCTATCTTTAAGTAGATAGTCAAGGACTGTTATAAAGAGCAAAGGACTCAACACGCTTATTTGGTGTACGCCAACTTCGAAAGGGGAAAATTTCGGTAACTCCTGCAGTGCATGTGCATCTAACCTTTGTTTTGACATGCTCATCCGCACTTAGATTTCTGGAACTCTCCGTTGCCTAAGGGCAATCAGGGGTCAGGTTCTGCATTAAATAAACGATCAATCGTTTTGCACGATTTCCATAGCAACTGGTCAGAAATCGTTCGCACAGACGTGCGAACTAATCAAATCTCGTAGTTGTCGATCGAACGCTTTTTCAAAATCTACAAACACAGCATGCACGTTGCTTCATCACAATTTCCGCGTATCACCCTTCCCTTTGTAAATTGTGAGAAGGTAGCTTTTCCTCCACTGATTTGGCATTTGGTTACCGCTAATAAGTTTGGAGATGAGAACCGTGAGCCATATAAGTCCGATGTCTCCCAGGCACTTGGCCTGTCCATAGATCTAGGTAGGTAAGATGGCGGTTTCGCAGAACAACTGTTCCGAAGAAACCCAATTAGCGCGGAAAAGCACCGATAAGTCCATAGATCTAATATGGCAAGTATTATTGAGGTCTTGATTAGTCTTGACATAACAATGAGTTGCTCAGTGAAGAATTGCTCAAAAAGCAGTTTTTCATATTTCTTTTTGAAAGTTATCTTTTTTTTTATCAAAATGTTGCACCAACCGCCTCTTAATTTAAATGAATACACATTCAAATGTTAAACGCAAAATTTTGTATCTTTTCGACCTTTTCTTTTGAAAAATAAATTTCCAATTATCAATATGAACCGACTGCGCTCTTAGCACCAAATAACTGAGAAATGATTTTTTTTTTGTTACTTGAAAAACAATAGAGAATAATTAAGAAAAAAACAAAATCATTAAAATTATAGTAAACTGTTATAAGACCAACTAATACTCTTGGAAACCCCAATTACACAACACACAAAAGTTTACATTACAAGCCAACAAGTGCTCAACTCTTAATGTAATTACTTTCAACTCTAAGTACCTTACTTTCCTTACTTAAATCGAATCAAGGCGTTAAAACTTTAACTCATTTCCAACAAACAAAAAAAAACCATTTAATACTTGCATCTCATTGCAAAGCCCTAAATTACCTTGCCTAAGCAAACTCCTTGTTTTCCACTGCACAGACTAATTTACTAAATGAAAAGGAAATCCGCCATGATGAAAGACAAAGCCCACCAACACCGCCATTTGCAAACTATGATGATTTTAAAGCAAGCAGTAAAAAATAAAAACATGTTTTTTGCTTTTAAAATATATGCTTGTGTAGATGGCAAAATAAGAAAATGAAAAACCTTAAACTCCAAACACAGGAAGAGTTTACCACTACCGCCACCTCAATTTACAGAACTCAAACTCAAGGATGAAGCTATGTGCTGCTGAAACTGAAGCCTTTCAAGAATTAGCCCAGGTTTTCTGGCGCTGGGTTTCTTTCTGTTTTTTTTTTTTAATAAAAGCGTAGGGCAATTAAGTTGCTCGGACTTAAATGAAAGGATGTTGTGTTCCGCCCTTCCGCTGTAATTACTATGATAAAATGTGCAGCACCACTGCACCACCACCACTACCCACTCAAACCATCTTCTATCCAATGGGGGAGGGGGTCTGGTACTTGTATCTGATTATGTGTGAGATATTTAATGAGTTGCCAACCCCCTAGAAGTGAATTTGTCATTTGAAAGTTTCGTAGGAAGAGAAATAAAATCTGTGCCTTGCCATGCCTGAAGTTGGAAATTAATTTTGAGAAATATGAGAAGGACCTAGAAAAAGGGACGATGATGACGACAACGCAAAGTTACCCACTCTGGAAATAATTATTCATTTTGGAATTTAATGCAAAACGAAACCAAATGAAAATTTCCATTAAAATATGTTAATGACTTTTTTTTATAATAAATTAATATCTTCCGGTGGTTAGCCAAGGAAGACAGTTTTCGTTTCCGTAATAATGACGTTGACCAGGATGTCCGCCTTTAATGTGAAAAATGATTGCAACAGATTTTGAAGTTATACGAACCTTGGATAGGAAAGTTTCATGAAATTATTTTACTTGTGGGGGTCACAGATGTATTTTCTTATTGCAAATAGCTGCAAAGAGGGGTTAAACTTATAGTATTATTGTTGGTGGAAACATTAAGATATTAAGTTTGCCAATCAAGGGAAAGTACAATCATAGTTATGTAAGACGTTATTTTGAATCAAGGAATAACAGTTTTCTTCTAGACATTTGTTTTGTTGACCAAGGTTACTGAATAATTGAAAGAAGTGAATAAAGGATTTGCCAACAAAGACTGCCAACAACATCGTATCATCTGAAAAAAGACGTTTTGAAGTTTTTGTCAAAATATGAATTTTCAATCTTTGTAATATAAAAATCAGTGAAGGGTTTACTTTCGTTAGGATGTCCAAAAGTTAAGAACTTAAACAACGAGCAGGAATATCATTCTTATAGCATTCTATAAGAATCTCTTTAATGTTAATTGAAAATTGAATCATTTAGGATATTTCTCGTTGTTAAAGTTTTTTCTTTGAAAAAGTTTTAATACTGTTATTTTTTTTGATTTTCACAACATCAATTCACCACTGTCGTATACTCTTATGAATACTTTTTCTTAATATTCCTTCTATAGGCACAGACTTTTTTTTTAACAGAATACCCATTCAATTTTATGATTGGATAGGTGGACATAGTACAATGGATAGAGTGCTTTGCTGTTACACCAGAGGCCAATTCAATTCTCACTCGGGTAAATAGCATTTTTTCTTTTCAGCATACCTCTCAGCTTATGCTGGACGTCACGTCTCGTCCGTCGCCCATATATGCAGTACAAATTTAAAATCAAATAGCGCCCTATTAATGGGTTTATACACACAGAGGAATCAAGATGGTTTCAAATACACTGAACTATAGATGTCGCTAAATGAGCATATCGAGTAATTATTTTTGCCCTAATTCCCTATAACGAAAAAAACTCAAACTGAACCGAACAAAATTCTTCTGAATACATTTGTATTTTGTTTTCTTGATTTCTCTTGCCTTTTAACTCAAGAATAATTACTTCAAGAAAAAAAAAACTAAGGGCACGAGGGTCGAACAAAATTGCTCTTGGGGCAAGTTACTTTCGTGTTCACGACTAGAAAGTCAGTTTTTTTGCTTATAAAAAAAAACCGGTATGTATTTTATATTTTGAAATGTTTTTCTTTGTTTCCATGAAAATCTTTTGAAAACAAATATATGGAACAAAAAAAAATCTATATGCAAGATGAAAATAGATAGTATTTTTTTGAGAAAATTAGAATTATCGGTTAAAATTTAAAAAAAAAAATTTAAAATTCAAAAATTATTTTTTTTTTTCAATTTTGCTTACAGTTCAAGAAAATTAAATTTGGTCAGAATCGGTGCAGCCGTTTAAAAAATTATGAGAATAATAAAAAAACGGCAGGTACCGTTGATAGATGAAATGTTTCTGAAAAACAAAATTCAGATGAGGGATATCACCATTGGCAAAAAATCATTCACAAAAATTTTTTTCCAAATTAATAGTATTTTTTTCGAGAAAAAATCAAAATGCTCGAATTTTTAGTTTTCACACCACAAATCGATCCTTCTTTGGTAAAATTTTTTTTCGCTCCACTCTTGATCCTTTTTCCTGCCCACCTGCTTTCACATTATAATGCAATGTTGAATCTTACAAACAATTAATGCCATCAATTCAACAAAAGCATAATTCTGTTAAAATGAGCAGTTAACTGTATTTTATTTTCTTGTAAGACACATGTTTTTTTGAAGCAATCCTTACTTGAAAGAAAACTTACTGTTTGACCTACTGGAATAGTATTAAAGTTGGCCTTTTTTCCCAAAATCAATTGGCTTTATTGTACTTTTCTAACGTAAAATAACTGTTGGAAATTGGCTTTAAAGCCAACTTTTGAAAGTTGTTCTTATAACACTTGGCCTAATTTCACGGCACCAAAAATTACTGTTTTTTTAAATTTTGGTTTGCAGTGTTATTCAAGTTTAGCAGAAGTTTAAGAAAAATAATTTTGGTCATAATTGGTCTATCCGTTCAAAAGATAGTTGGAATAATAAATAACGGTTCCATATGAGGTACCGTTAATAACCTGGTTCTCAAAAATAAAATATTAAATATTGTCGAAATTGATAGAATTTTTTTGGAAAATCGTTTTTAAAAAAAAAAAACTTTTTCGAAAATTACTTTTTTCAAGTGAACATCACTATTGGCAAAAAATCATTCAAATAAAATTTTATCGAAATCAATAGTATTTTTTTCGAGAAAAATAAAATTACCGGTTACGCTTACCTATATGGTTAAGTACCTACTGCTAGCTTCCGTGGATACTTCTCTGAACATAGTTTGCACCAGGTTTGAAGAAAATCGGCCCAATGGTTAAGGCTGCAGGCCTCGAAACATCCAGATAGACAGGCAGACAGACAGTCTAACCCTTCCTGAGATGATCTAGCACTGAAAAACTGGGTCTGAGATATCTGAGGCCACTGCCATTCAATGAGTGGCGAGCAGCGAATGCTTAGGGGCAAAACAAAATTAAAACACAAAAATTTGTATGATTGTGGTATTGCTGCGTCGAATTAATTCTTCCATAGAACTCTGATGGAATTCTTTCTTCAGCAGAAAAAAGAAAATGTTCAGAACACATTACACCGTTTTACATTGAACCAAAAAGCAGCATTATATTTACGCATTTTTACATTCGGTCAGTGAAATTTTCATTATTTTTCAGCTGAAAACTATTTTCATTGTCCCAGCCCATTGCCTGTTCATAGCTCAATGAAAGAATTCAAATGCTCAATGAATTTTACATTGTGGTAAATGAAAAAAGTCCATTGAATATAACAATGCCCCAAACATTGAGGCAACGAATCACGTACATTGAAACAATAAATTATTTCATTCATGGTTTCTTTGACTCAATGAACTGTACATTAAACAAAACAAATGTTTTTTTAGTTTGTTTCAATGTCGCAATGTTTTTTCAGTGTCACAATTAAAAACTCAATGAACACTGTTCACTGTCACAATAAACAATATTTTTTTCAGTGATACGAGCTGTTTCAAATTCTGTTATTCTATAAATCGAAAGCTGTTATACTGATGTTACTGTACTAAAGTTATCATTCCTCATGACTTTAGGATTGAAATTCCCGAGCACGACTAGCTATGACATCGTACTCCCGACAATTTTATTTCATCCACAAGTTCATTATTCAAAATCCCAAAAGAAAAATATTTCTTCAAATCTAATACATCAATATGCTTACAACAATCCACTTTTCACCAACTCGCAAATATGTATATTATATATAAATTATCTAAGTTCTTCTGAAAGAAGACAATGCGACATAAAGCCGGTTGCGTTAAAACAATGCAGATGCATAGTTAAACTTAAAACTTTCCGAATAGAAAAAGAAAGCAATTAAAGTTCTTTCAAATTAAATTTGACAAATGAATCCTTTTTCTTGTAATTTAATTTTTCAAATTTCTATTTTCCATTGTTCGATAAAACTTTTTACATTTAAACTTAGAAAATAATGTTTTTTCTGCAGTGGATATCACACTCTACTACTACGGTGGATAAAACAAGTAAATTGGAAAAATTTCAAACATAAATCAGTTGAACGTGAAACAATCTCTGAAATGAAATTATTTAAACCGCATAGCATCGTTCTGTCACTTTTTACGATACTAAATTGCAGGTGAGTTCTTTTTCTTGTTCGGATAGTTAGATACAAGACTCACCTTCAGCTTCACCATGCATATCCTTCATTGGAATTAAGTTTTATATACAAAAGAAGATTGATTGCGCCATCTATAAAAAGAGAGAGTAAACTTTAGCGCTGAAATGATACGTGAACGTTACGTGTGGATGCATAGTTAAGAATGGTGTGACCTGGCACCAATGACGCTCGAATGATTAATTGATTGCACGTCAACTTCGAAATAAGCTTTTTTTTTAGAACACACAAATAAGGTGACACCACCCACGGGAAACCAAACTAAGTTGTCACTAAGAAAATTCCACGGTAGAATTCGAATGGAAAATTTGTGGTGGGCTATAAATTTATTTCGTGTTTTATCCTTCAATTGCATTTATTGTTTTGAGTAAAGGTATTTTTTTTTTAAAGTTTCAGGGTCATTGTGACCGTCATTAAGTTGAAAAATTTCTTGTTTTCAACTAAATGAATGGCTTATTTTTATTTGGTTTGTAAAAGTTGGGTGTTAATGATATTGTAAAAAAAAGTTTCAAAGTTATTTTTTATGAAGGCGAATATTGTTTCATTGAAATCAAGTTCGTCTTTTTCACGGCCGTCATTACTTATCCATGTTTTTACTTGCGATTATAGGTACTATAAGGCAAGTTATGCATTCGTAAAAAAAAAAGTTTCGAGATAACAATCAAACATGACATTACGATGAAAGGGAAGACAAAAAAAGTTGGTCCCGAAATTCGGTGTCTGTCTGGATGTATCGACACCTGCAGCCTAAACGGTTGGGCCGATTTTTTTCAAACTAGGCATAAACTATTCTTAGTGAAATATCCTCGGACAATTTTTTTATTTTTGACCTAGGTATAAAAATAACGGTACCTATCATATAAGTGTAACCGATAATTTCTCGAAATAAATACGATCAATTTTGATATAATTGTGATTGTATATGAGTGATTTGTTGCCAATAGTGATGTGCACCATTTATTTTTTTTTTTTCAGAATCAGCATATTAACGTTAACTGACCGTTTTTTATTACTCTGACTATCTTTTAAACATCTTCACCGATTTTAACGAAATTTAATATAATATTCAAAAACTGCAACAAAAAATTTGAAAAGAAGTCATTTTTGAAAAAGTTTTTTTTTGGTCAAAACCGATAATTTAAATTTTCTTGAAAAAAATACAATCAATTTTGATAAAATTTTATGTAAGTGATTTTTTGCCAATGGTGATGTCCGCCATCCAAATTTTTTTTCCCAGAATTAGCTTATTAACGGTATTAAACGTTTTTTATTACTACGACTATCTTTTTAACGGTTAGACCGATTGTAACGAAATTTAATATTCAAAAACTACTGCTTAACTGAAATAAAATTATAAGAAAAAATTAAAAAAAAGGAATTCTTGAAAACGTTTTTTTTTCCAAAACCGATAAATCTAATTTTATCGAAAAAAGTACTATAAACTTTGATAAAATTAATAATAAGTAATAAATTTTTATATTTTTAATTTTTTTATTTTATAGTTTGAAAAATTTGTACAAATCCAGTTTTGACATTTGCAGTATATTCAGTGCGACCGACCTTTCATCAGTAAGTTATAGATTGGTTGAACCCTTACTCTGTTGGCAGGTTCTTAGGCCCAGTTATTCAGTGTGAGTTTTTCAGTGTAGAGTTAGCTGAATTCAGCTCTGATAGAAATATGTTTTTTATTCATTTGGAGATCTTTATTGAAGTCACATCCAAATTGATGACTTATCTCGAGATTTCAAATTACTGGAAAAAAATGTTTTTACCAGAGCAGGGCTGAATTGAGAGAAACTCCAATACTGAGATGTTAACACACAAAAAAACTGGAGCTATCAAATCCTATTCTGATAGTTGAAGATAGTTTGGTACTAATTACTATGTGATAATACAGATTCTTACAAATCAATTTAACCATCTGTACAGTGTCTAGTGCTAACTGCCATTAGCAATTTATAGATTTGAAACTTACTCTTTTGACAAATTCTTTCTAATCAAGTTTTGACATTTGATGAGTTTTTAGAGCAAGTATTACAACTAGCTCTAAAAACTCAGCAAATGTCAAAACTTGATTAGAAAGAATCTGTCAAAAGAGTAAGTGCCAAATCAATAAATTGCTGATGGCAGTTAGCACTAGACACTACTTCACAGATGGTTAAATTGATTTGTAAGAAATGATACACATTAGTTGTTGATACTTCCTAGTTTGAAGGATATGCTGTATATGATATAAATATGGAGCAGAAAGTCAAAATCTGTTTCAGGAACTCCAATGGAAATCAAAATGAGTGTGCTCTCGAGTGAAAAAAAAATTGAAAATAACAAATAAACATAAAATATTTTGATTAAATTTTGAAAAAAAAAAATCAAATATTACACGCCATAAATCCTAAAGTGCTATAGCTACAAGTCAAAGTTGAAGGCATGAACAAAAGAAAATCATATTTTCTTTCGAAAAGCTTTTCATAAGCTTTTTCGTCTGGTAAGCCATTCTTAAATTATTTGAGAAAACGCGCTTTTCAATACGGCAGCTAACGAAAATCTCATACCATTCCGCCGTTTTATTTTTTTCGGATACTCCTGAAAGACTAATGAACCATATCCAATCATAAAATTGGATGGGTATGTTCTGCTGCAAAAAATACTTAATTGAGTCGAATATCAAAATAAACCATTTAAGTAAACAATTATAAAATTAACTTTCTTATAATACAAAATTGCTTGAAAATAATAAATGCAATTGTTTGGCACAAAAAATAATAATAATCACTTTTTAAACACAACAAGTGAAACCCACGAGGTGAAAAAAAAAATCGACCTCAGTTACGTTCTGTCACCCATTGTGTCGCGGCCATATCCATTCAAAAAATATAACATGAATCACGCACGACAGAAAAATGTCATGTGCAAAATTCTCATTTATGCAGCTCTTCAAAACAAAACAAAACAAATAAAAAAAATACAAAAGAAAACAAATTCAACGCCCAACATCCTTGTGACTTTTTTATACTTCGCCTTGAGAGAGAAACTTATTTTAATTGCCTATGACGACATTATGTTATGGAAGCAGTCACCACTCGCTCGATCCCGACCCGAGGCCCGAGCAAAACTGTATAATGTATTAAATATCTGAACTTCATCTAATAATTTGCATTATTAGGAAAATAAGTATCCACCTCAGTTAACCTCTTATAAGCTCAAGTAGTTATAGTGTCTTGCATAATATGACGTCAGCTGATGCATTTGGAGTGAATTTCTGGAAAATCTCCACACGAAAAGAATAAAGAGTCCTTGAAGTTGCTCATTTGCCTGGCTGCACTGCATGAAGATGAAAGGACATCTTTATGCTGTGGGTTCTTGGAATAATAATTATACGAACCCAAGTTGATTGTTGGAAGGCTTTTCAGGTGCGGAAGCTATTTTAGTGCTTGTTATGCCTTTGAATTATTTTCCATTTAATGAATTCCTGCGTGTTGTGTGTGCCAATCTACGTCTGTAAATTTCTTGTTGTTTTTACGTAGTCCTTTTGCATTTCTTTGAATTGTTGTGCCATTTCTCAGAGCTATTGAAAAAGATTTTTTTTGTTTAATTAATGCTGCCGCCTGTTCCTGAATATCATTAGTCTTGTGTGTGTGTGAAAGAATGCAAATCTTTTCATTAACTACATTTTATTCTTTGATATTTCTTTGGAAATATTCAGAAGAGTGGTTTGATTTGTTTTCCACTTCTTATTAATCTACATGAACAATGGTGAAATATGTAATTAAAATGTCTTTTTAATTTTTTATGAAACTTGCATAATAAATTTAAATTACTGGCACGACATACTGCCAATTAAGAACCACGGCCTAGTGACTCGCAACCAATCATTTTGAGTGCGTTGTTAATTCTACAGGAAGAGGGAAGAGTCTAACACACCAATCATTAACTATAGTTATTGCAGCATATTCGACCATTTTGCTTGCGGAAAAGTTACTTGGTAGCTTCTTGGCTATTTCAAAGTCTAGTTTAGATTTCTATGAAAATGTTGATGCAAGGATGTGTGTGGAATGTTGTTGCAATCGAAAAAAAAATAAGTTTTGGCTAGATTCCAAAACGAATTTTGTGCCCAGTTATGACACCAATATATGAAAAGACTCAGTGAAGGAAGTTTTAGGCGTTTCTACCTCCATTGCTGGAAGGGCGATACCCGAAGCATGTTCCGTCCTTGAGGCTGCGCCATGTGATGCTGGGCTGCAAAGTTTGCATTTTCCTCATCTTTTTTGTAGATTTTAATGTTATGACCATCCCAACCTAATTACTCGTTGGGTTTTGGCCAAAGGAGCCAGTCTTTTCACTATAATAGCAGATCTATAAGAGCCCGTGCGTCGGTTCCCCAAGCTTTGTATTTCTCCAGTCGTTTGCACGGATTACCATATTGGTAATCCAGTCGTATCTTTGTTTGAGAATTCGGGCGGATTTTTGGTTAGAGCTCTTGGTCTGCAAAAGATCTCCTCTCTTACCACAACTTCTTTGAGTTTAGCTCCAGGCCATAGGCCCTCTAACCTTCTGACAGCAAGCTTATACAGATCATAATAATACATCGGCTATTTCATTTCCTCTGATTCCGGTCTGGTCCAGGAAAGCAGAATTTTATATTGTGCTGTGACCCCGAACTATAAGTTTGTCGCGAAATTAAACTCAATGATCTTGCAATTTCTTGCAACAATCGAGCATTTCTTAGAATGGTTTTTGTCTCACTTAATAAAAAGCTGGTTTTAGACCGTGCGTCGTGTCGTATAGATATGAGTTTTCGACTCATTTAAATACAACTTCTGGTGTTCCTCAAGGTAGCCATTTGGGTCCTTTACTATTTATTTTAATCTAAAATCACTAAATTTTGATTAAGTATACATAATTGGAAGCGAAGTTTGGTTAGTTTAGTAAAATAAAAATGTTCTGCTTAAGATAAGATATCTATAAAGCTTGACTAATCGCTACTCTGACCAGTCATCGTCACCCTTTAATAGAAGCATGAGATATTATCGGGTCTACCACGATATCTAGAAATTAATTATCTAGAAAGTAAAAATCTCGAATATGAAAATCTCGAAAACAAAAATCTAGAATGGAAAAAATCTCGAAAACAAAAATCTAGAAAATAAAATCTCGAAATGCCAAAATCTAGAAAAAAAAATCTCGAATGCAAAAATCCAGAATGTATGTTTGAATTTTTGAGGCAATGTTTAAAATTCGCGCGAATTTTAAACATTGTCTCAAAAATTCAAACATACATTCTGGATAATTTACTTCTCCTGAACAAACTTAAAGTTGACAAGTAAAGTTATCAATCATTATTATTATTATTATTATTATTTATTTCATCTACCGAGCTTAACTCTAACAGATTTCAGATATAATATATAGTAATTAAATAAAATTAATAATTAAAAGTATATAAAGTAGTACAATAAAATGTAAGTAACTATAAGAATTATTTAATTAAACAAGAAGCAAAGTTATATTATGATACATGAATATTTAAAATTAAGGATTTAACTTTCTCTCTGTCATCACACAAATCAATTTCTGTACAAACTGAATTAAATAAATTAATACATTTAGTAGTAGGCTCATTTAACCCATAGTTATAAATATGCGAAGGATTGAATAATAAATTTCTTGATCTGAGTATTCTTTCAGGTGCGTAAATCAAAAAATTCTTAAGAATGTCAGGACACTTTATACGATAAGAAAACACATCATGAACAAACAATATACAATGAACATTACGTCTTTTCTCAAGGGTATCTAACCCTATTAATGCACATCTAGTAGAATAAGAGGGTCTTTCATCAAGGTTCCATTTCAATTGAGCAATGACAAATCTTGTAAATGACTTTTGCACTCTTTCCAACCGATTTATGGAAGTGATATAGTTAGGTATAGTTATCATACATAGTATAGTATAGTTATCATACAATTGTTTTCTTTTTTTGTTTATTGTTTTGATTTTCTTATTGTTTGCAACTATTTTTCTTGCTCAGAAAATAAAATATTGCGTAAAGTGATGTATTTGTGTTTTATTGAGTTTTAACTGTTAAAAATACAAAAAAAAAAAAATCTCGAATTTTTATTTTTTTTCGAGATTTTTTTCTAGATAGAGTCTTTCGAGATTTTTGTTAATTCTGGATTTTTGTGGATTCGAGATTTTTGCGTTCTAGATAATTTTTTTTTATTTTCGAGATTTTCGGCATTCGAGATTTTTGGCATTCTAGATTTCGTCATGATCCCGATATTATCCTTCTAATTCTATTAAGAAAATAGAATAATTCTTCCTTGATACAATTTGCATAATCTTGGAGTTGGAGTAAACAATTTTGCAACCAATTGCAAATATTTATATACTAATACCCCATCCTTATAAATCCAATTAGCAAAAGTTTTATATTTTACTCAATTAGTTTTAATTTTTTTTTTCCATCGAGTATAAAATGTATAATATAATTTAAAGCCCGAAGTTACACAAAAAAAAACCTTAATCATTTTCTAAAACTAAAAAAAAAATTGCTTAATCCTTTTCCTATTTCCATAAAAATTATCAGAAAACTTTTTCCTTTGTTCGAACAATAGTTTCTCCCATTGGGCATATTAGCATTAAAAAAAAAAAGAAGAAGAATCCCCAAAAGTAATTTCTCTCTCCATTAGCAAAAGTTTTCACTTCACAAAACTTTAATACTTTTCAACAGAACTAAACTCAAGTGGATTATAAATCACAAGGATATCACAACCAAAAAAACATATGTTCACACGCTTCGTTCAACCGGATACGTCTCAGGACATTGAACTAGTAATTTATTTGTCTACTGAAAATAAAACTACAAATTCAAAAGTTGAATCAAAGTTCAGCAAAATTTGTCAACGTGCTCTATAACTTTCCATTATAAAGAAATTTTCAGCTAGTATGACATAAATATTTCGGACAGAATGACTACTAGAATTTATGAATGTTAAAAATACAAACAAAAGTTGCATTTTCATATCCTTATTTAAGACCAATTTGAACTCAGAATATATGGGCTCGATGATTCTGCTAGTGGCTAATAAGCTTAAAAAACTTTTACTATATATATTTTTGTCCTTTGGATTTTTCATTACAAAAGTTTTTCCTTGCTTGTCACACTTTGGAAAGTATTAAGTTATGGTAATTACTGCTACACATGTCCTTGTGTTACCTTGTTACTATCAAAAAGGAAGAACAAACACACATACACCAATGACAACGATGCAAAAGCGCATATGTTTAGTCATTGCTTAACATCCAGTAGAACATGTTCGCCAGACGGTACCCTTGAGTAATTAATGTGCAATGCTGAACGTTGAATTTCTCTATGGAATTGCAGAACATCACACTCTGTTGCATCCTTTGGATTTTTATCTATTCTAGGAAATTTAAGATAAAATAAAAAAAAACAGGAATGAAATGAACACGTGCTATATAATATAAAATTGTTTTGTTTATGAGATGAAGCGACATTGCTGATGAGATGAAAAGTAGGGTGGGTGTCGAACCATTTAATTAAACTCACGTATTATAGATTTTGCTTTGTGTTCACAATAATGAAATTTTATTTTGTACTTTTTTGTAATGTACTATTTTGGAGTATTTTATTCCACTCAAGGCTAAGATATTTTGTTTAAAAGGAAAAAACATGACTTTTTTTCAATATTATCATATACTTCAGTCTAAATCGATGTCACCGTCCAAACAGTAAAGATTGTCGTTTAACCTACTTTGTGACACATTATTCAGCTACGTATTAGATCGAGCATCAATCGAAGAATTTTTCGCAGAAAGCGAACAAAAATTTTGTTATCCGATCTTGACAATGTCCAAGTCTCGGCACCATCTATAAATAATTATCAGGGTCTTATACAGTGATACTTTGGTTCTACGAGTGAGGGATGTGTTACGAAAAAAGAAAACCATTTACTACCTCGGCATCACAGTTGTCGATCATTACGCTTAGTGGTAGATTTCGCTGAAGTAAAGAATTTCTTGATAACAGCAAATACTTTGTTTTATCTTCATTTGCCCCAATTGTTGTCTAGTAACTGAATTTTGCTTCTGCTCGAATGTTGACGAACGCATCATGAGGTTTCTATCCATGAGCTTCCAAAATAAATGCCTTCCAAAATAAAGTTGAAATAATAGCGTCTCCCTGTGTGAATCCTTTATAAACACCAAAGGTTTTGATGTTGACCTTTCGAACTTGAACGCAATTGCATACATAGTCATTTTGCACAGCTAAACGAGTTTGCTGAAGATGTAAATGAAAGACGTTGGATATTCAGGAGACTGATTTTTCTACAAAATAGCTTCCATTTTTGACGGTTAGAATGATATTCCATTCATCGAACTTACTGAGCTTATTTTTGATTCCCAAATCATTTCTATCAGCTTCAAACATTACGGCTGGAAAACCATCAGCTCCAGCTCAACACTTAACTCCATTGTTTTTCAGGTTTGTAAATGCTATTTTAGTTTCTTTAGATCGGGTGGACGGTGTTGGTGTGTATGTAATCGTTTGTTTTAAATGGTTCATTGGTTCTTACTGCTGCGTTTCCTGTACGAGCCTTTTTGGTATGAGTTGGATTTCATTCTGTTTTATTTTGTCATATTTTCAATACTGCGTTTCTGGTGAACATCTTCTTCATCAGAATTAGTTTTTTCAAATTTTTTTTTCTGCTTGTAGAGTTCTATTAGATTCATTTTTACATCATTAGTCTTAAACAATTCATGCTTCGTGATACGGTGTTAGATGCACAAGAGTTATTGAGATACGATCCGTGCCGGCTCTGGTGACATCTTGCGATGGAAGCTTTTCGATTTTAAGCTTCCTATAGCTACAGATATTCGTGTATGCTGGCTCCTGACGATCTGAAATAGTAGCTTGACTGCAACAATATAGTGGTTGGAGTCAATTTTGGGTTTCAGAAAGTTCAGACGTTGTCGGTGGCATCGCCAGAATTTTGTAGCAGTGTCTCTTGAGATGGATAATTATTCTAATGAACGCCGCTTCGTTTGCCCATATAAATTTTGGAATGAGCACTCCATGGGCTTGTTACTACGTGGGCACTGGACGGAGTCAGCCAACGAGACGCTGAGGCACTTGGTTAAAACTCACTTTCCAGGAAGTACTTCCAACTACCCTCCGAATGAGTCATATACAGAGACCACAGCCCCTCAATTCCTTCTCTTCATATAAATCTCCGGGAATGGATGGCATCTTTCCAATGATGCTACACAAATGTGAGGAAGTCTTAACCCCACATCTATAAAACATTATTTAGTAGCCTTACATAGGGATATGGACCCAAAGCATTGCGTGAAGTTAAAGTGCGTTATTCATACCACTGGTAAACCCAGTCATACTGAAGCAAAAGACTTTAGACCCATCAGTCTAACCTCATTCATTTAAAAAAAGACTTGAAATTCATGTCCGGCAGTTATATCTACTGCTCAGTATGCATATACAAAAGGCAAAAGTGTAGAAACGCATCTCCATTTTTTTGTTAGTGCAGTAAAAAAAAAAAACTAAAAGACATAGGTTATACCCTTGCGGCTTTCCTGGATATTGAAGAAGCTTTCAATAACGTACAGAACGAAGCAGTTAGGAAAGCTCTTGTAGACCTGAATGTGAACAACACTATTATTAGCTGGATAATGTGTATGTTGAGAAACATACATATCAACTCAGAGTTAGGAGGTGTGCGGATCAAAGTATCGACATCCAGAGGTACACCCCAGGGAGGGGTACTCGCACCACTACACTGGGTTCTCGTTGTGAATGAAATTCTCACAAAGTTAAAACACAGTGGAGTTAATGTAGTGGCATATGCAGATGACTTAGCACTGCTAGCGACAGGACAATTCCTATCCACTATTAGCGACCAAAAAGAAAATGCTTTATCCTGGACAAAAAACTGTGGTCTGGCAGTAAGCCCGAAAAATATTGAGCTGGTTCTCTTCACTAACAAAAGAAAAGTACCAGCATTTAGAATACCATCAATTGATGGAACTTTACTGAAAGTCTCTGATCATGCCAAAACTCAATTTGAGCCTCAATACAAAAGATAGAGTTAAGAAAGCAATGGTAGCTTTTTATGCTTGCAACAGGATATTCGGTAAAACCTGGGGTCCAAGCCCTAAAATTATCATGTCATGTTTGATTCTGACTTATTGCAATCTGGTTTGGTGAAATGCTCTTGACAAAATTACCAACCTTAAAACAATGACTAGGATTCAAAGAATGGCCTGCATTGGTACTACTGGGGCAATGAGATCCACTCCCACAGCGGGATTGGTAGCTATACTAAATCTTAAACCCCTTGATTTATTTGTACAATGTATGCACAGACTACACACCACCCCGGTTAGACTTTCATAGACCATTTGAAATATCTTTCCCCAGCAGCGAAAGCTGGAATGAAAACCAACCTCCATACTCAACCTCCAGAATCAACAATTGTTACCATCTTTACTGATGGCTTGAAAATGAACATTGATGTTGGTGCGGGATTCCACTCGAAAACCCTTGGACTATCAAAATCAATTAGACTTCCTGATTACAGCAGCGTCTTCCAAGCTGAGGTTCTGGCAGTGACAATAGCTGCTAAACAGGTTGCAATGTTGGCAATACCACGAGCTGATATCACCTTTTTCATTGACAGCCAAGCGGCAATAAAAGCGATTTCTGTCATCGAAATAAAATCGAAACTTGTAACTTGCTATCGCGAAGAGCTGAAGGCTCTTGCCTCACAGCATAACATGAGGCTATTTTGGGTCCCTGTACACAGCGGCGTATTAGGTAACGAACTTGCTAGAACGGTATCATCACTTGATCTTTGTCAAGCAGACACAACGGTCAAAATCCCTCTCTGTCACTCAAAACAGACTATAGGGAACAAAGTGTTACAAATAATGAACGAGAGATGGAAATCACTTCATTCCTGTGTCATAACCAGGAAAATATCGCCAGAATACAATAAACAAAGGAAAGATAGAATCATAGAATTGAACAAAAATCCTTTGTCTTCTCTCATTGGTTATTAACCGGGCATAACTTGCTTGGATACCATACATTAAAAATGAAGCTAAGCTCAGATGACATGTGCCGAGGATGTGGTGATGAAGAGGTACACTGTCTCTGTCACTGTCCAGCTCTCTGTCGCTCAAGAAAAAAACACCTGGTATTTTCCCAGGTGTTTTTTTTCTGGAACTAGAAGAAGTCTAAAGCATTTCAGGAACAGATCTACTGAAATTCATGAATGCCTCTGGATGGCTTAATTAATAATGGATTTTTTCATTACAGGTACGGAGTATGGGAGTTATACACCAATCTAAGTGTGGCGGACACAAGATCAACCGCCAGCCCACTAACCTAACCTAACCCTACTACGATGTTTCTATTTACCGCAGTTAGTCAGCCTTTGTCCCTTATCGTATGTAAGGTGGTGATGACTTAAAAACCCTATTGGCATTGGCATTGGCATTGGCATTGGCATTGGCATTGGCATTGGCATTGGCATTGGCATTGGCATTGGCATTGGCATTGGCATTGGCAATGGCATTGGGAAAATTAAATAAGGTATTTTTCGCACTAATAAAAAAGGAGTCTGATAATTGACGTTGGTAGCCATGAAATTACTATAACTCCTCCCAAAAATAGTGTTAGTTTCCACAGGTTGTTGTTGCTGTTTAATTCACCCATTTCTCATTTTTAATTTTTTTTTATTTTAAACAAAGTAAACATTATTTACCTTTCAAGCTTCTTAAGTCGCTAATATCATTATAAGAAAATCCAACTAAATTTTCCACAGTTTGTTTCTATTCATGGTAAATTCAGAAATGTATTGCATCCACCTGTTGACTGCTTTTATTTTCTGCGGTAGGTTGTACACTCCTTGCATTGCGGAAACAATTAACAAATAGGAACTTTCCGTCAAAGATGCAACATCAAGAATGGAAAATGTGCAGGAAATTTTCTTCGTTTTCAATTTTGTGCGAGCTCCTTTGTGATGATGTTTCAACGTTGCCATTGTCACAGACTTTCTGACTTAAAATTTGATTAAAAAATAAATTTACCAACCACATTCTAGTACTAGAGGCGCTTTAATATTTCAACAAAACATTAATGGTTAAATCTGCTTTTACATAAGAATTCCATCGTTTCTCATCGTCGTCGTCGGTCTTTGAGATGACATTTCCTCGTTTGAGCTTTTAAAATGATTTTGTGATGTTTTGAAGAAGTCAGTCAGCCAGCACGACCCAAACGTTACCAAACAATTTTCTATTTTCATGAAATGATCTATTGGCTGTGTGGCAACTTAATGTTCCTTTTGTGTGTTGTATTTGTATAGAAGAAAAAGGACTTTAACTATATACTGTGGCGCCTGAGTTGGATTAAGAAGGATTTACAAAATCGAAAATAGCCTCAGACAATTTCCGAAAGCCCATGAATAATTCAACGTTATTTCAAAGACAATCGCTAAAGGATTTTTTGTATAGGGTTGGTGTGTTGATATGGGTAAAAATGTTAATACAAGGCTTAAGTGATTTTTACCTTCCTCCTTCTGTCTATGGTTATACAATGGACCTTTGGGAGTCAAAATCGCATGAAACTTTTGCAAAAAAAAAAAAAGGGAAGAATCCTTTCTGTGCTGGTAATCTCGAAAATAATGAGCTTGGGTTAAGCATTTCTGGATGTACTCATCCAAACATTGAGTTATTTAAACGGATTTGCCTATTAGAAAGTATCATCCTTATCCCACTGGCATTTTCTAAAAATTATGAAGTGAATGGTCAATCAAAAGTTAAATTCAGTATATTTTTGTTAAAGAAATTCATGACCATTTTCGGTACATGAAATTGTCCAAGCTACAATGACACACATAAAATTTGAGTGACCGTTTTCCAGACACTTAAAAACAAAAACCAACAAATACAAAACTGTTCACTGTCCAAAAAGTCCTGACTGCCCTGAATTCTCTTTCTTCTGAAATCTCGATTGAATATTTTATGAAGAAATAATACAATTATGTTATCGATAATTACCTAAATCGATTATACTGGTCGTTCCACAACTCTAATTTTCATTAAAAATACTACTCTAGCTTGATTAACTTGATTTGAAAATGTCGGTATGGAATTCAGCTAACACTTTTCGAGAATATGTTCAATGTCAGTTATCCGTTTATACATATAGAAAACCCATAAAATCGTTTCATCTTCGTAGAAGATTATATTTGCGATAAACTATATAAGTTGTTTTATTCAGTTATATTTTAAATTCGACCGTTTGACATAAAAAAAAACTTAATCGTTTTTTTCTTTTTTTAAATTTTGTCTTTATTAAAAAATCAATTTGTTTGGTTAATTAATTTCTAACTAAAGGCCGCTGTCCAAAGCAAAAGGCTGCACCTCTTCGTTAGATTGTCGAATTAAAACTAAACTTATAATCTAATAAACTTTCCTACGACAGATAGAAAATAGGTATCTTACATCCTACGCGAAGTGCTACCCGTGGGTTTGGAATGCACTTGTTTATGAAATATTCATATTTCATCTTCGTGTGAGATATGAATGTTATATTTTACTTACGTCCGCAAAAATGAAGCATTTGTGCATTTATTGCAAATAGGTTGCCATGGGGCGGGGAAAAGAGATATACAGTTAGTTGACAAAATGTCAACTAAGCAAAAAGGCGTAAGCCGTTATATTGAGCGGGAAGTGAAGCTTCAGTCGTAACACCTCCCCCCTTAGGATTCTGCTCCGAAGAATCAGTATTTTTAATATCAATTATAACTTTATTTTTAGTTATTCTTTTTCTAATTAAAATTATAGAAATCGCGATAAATAAACTCAAAATTAATATGTTAAAGCTGTAATGTATGCTCGTATTTGTTTTATGATTAAATTTCAATTCTTCAATTAATTTTCGATTTTCTACGTGTTTTGCGTGTATTTCTGTCGTGGAAAAGTTTGTTTCAATTTTTTCGATTTTTACATTGCTTAAATTAGGTATAACAAAACTTTCAAAGAATATAAAATTTTCGTATGTTATATTATTTATTTTAATTGTACAGTTTTCAAATTTAAATACATAGTTTCCTTTTACATTCAGTTTAAAATCATTACAATTGTGATCAATTACAGTTTGTTGTAAATTTTTAAGTATTAACATATTATTAGTTATTTGTTTTATTTCAGTTCTCTTATTTTCTATAAAATTACAAGTTGTGTTTTTCTCAAAAATATTTTTTATACATTCATCATTTATGATTTTGAGGTTTTCTTTTTTTAACATTTCATTAGTGTCTTTAAAATTAGTTTTGCCATCAGTTATAATAGATTTATAAGGAGATGAGAGCTCTAAAAAATTTAAATTAGGTATTGGTTCAATAAATACACGGTGATATTTTCTGCTGTTGTAATTTGGAATCATTATGATGAAAATTATTTGATTGTCGTGAAAAATTGTTGAGCTTTGTATGTCTTTAAATTTTTCAAGTGTAATGTTAAAATGTTCTATTTCTTTTTGTGACAGAATGTTTTTCCCTAGCAGTCCTAATTGGCTCAATAGAATGCTATCTTTAACTTTTTTCACTTGGTTATTTAAAAGTTGTATGTCATATTGAATTTGAAATGCATGTTGCATGGTTGTTATTCTAAGATTCTCTTTATCTAATGCAGTGTCTATGACTAAGAATTGGTTTTTTATTTCTGTTTGTTGTTTGTTAATGTGTTTCGTTACGTTGTAGATGTTTTCATAGAATTTTGTATTGATTTTTATTTGGTCGTTTAAACCAGTTATTAAGTTTGCGTTGTTTTGCTCGTTTAAGCTGAGTCTTGTCTTAATTTCTTGTTCGTCCTCATAGTCCATAGTTCCTGCTAAATATTTTAAGCTTTTTCCTACAATGTTAAATAGTCCTCGTTTCTGTCTGTCCTTGTGAGTTAGGCTATTAATTTCATGTGCCAGTTGATAAAATCCATGTAAAATAGTTGGGTATTCTTCTTTGTCTTCCAGTCTGTCAACGTTGTGTTTTATTAATTCTAAGTTGTCTGTCCATAACGTCAAATTTATAACGTGTAAAATTTTAACATAATTGTCGATGATTTTAATTTCTTCGTCTCTAATTGTAATGTATCCATTTTCAATATTTAAGTTTTGTACATCGATTCTTTGTCCGTTTGTTGTTGTCATCGGAATAATCAGAAAAATTATAAATAGTACCTAAAAAAAGAAAGTATTTTAAGAGGTTTGCTCAAATTTGTAGTTTCGCTTCAGTTGAGTCTTATAAAATGTACTTTGCTTATTGTCAGTAACGTGATCTTGGTCTATTACCTTAGGATCAATTTTTTTGTGGGTTATTTTTAGTTTGTTATTAGTCCTTGATTTTAGGTATACGTGTTTTGTTTTTGTTAAATCTACGTCAGTCTTGTTTTTATTATGTTTATTTATGTAACGTTCTTTATTTTTCTTAACTAGTTCTACAATTTTAGGATAGTCTTGATTTACTTTTATTCAATTCATTCATTGATTTATTTGTTGCAAAAAAAATTTTTTTAAGATTTAAATCTTTTTCGTGGTTAATTTTTTTTTTTTTTTTTTTTGGATTTGATCGCACTATATTTTTTTTTCTCAGTCGCAATTTTTTATTATTTGCACTCGCTTATTCGCGCTTACAATTTTTTTACTTTGTACTTAATCGCGCTTAACCGCACGCTTCTTTTTCTTATTCGAAAATGTTTCCACGCACGATTTTTTTTAAGTACGTTCACTTCGAGTTAAGAAGTTAAAACTTGCCGCGATTCATATACATAATTAATCTTACTCGATTTATATTACGCGTACTCGAGAACTACACGACTGCGCCAGTTATATTTTAAATTCGACCTTTTGACATAAAAAAAAACTTAATCGTTTTTTTTTTTTTTTAAATTTTGTCTTTATTAAAAAATCAATTTGTTTGGTTAATTAATTTCTAACTAAAGGCCGCTGTCCAAAGCAAAAGGCTGCACCTCTTCGTTAGATTGTCGAATTAAAACTAAACTTATAATCTAATAAACTTTCCTACGACAGATAGAAAATAGGTATCTTACATCCTACGCGAAGTGCTACCCGTGGGTTTGGAATGCACTTGTTTATGAAATATTCATATTTCATCTTCGTGTGAGATATGAATGTTATATTTTACTTACGTCCGCAAAAATGAAGCATTTGTGCATTTATTGCAAATAGGTTGCCATGGGGCGGGGAAAAGAGATATACAGTTAGTTGACAAAATGTCAACTAAGCAAAAAGGCGTAAGCCGTTATATTGAGCGGGAAGTGAAGCTTCAGACGTAACAATTCTCTCGAGACATTTGACATGTTCAGTACCGTCAAATTGTGACGGAAAGAGTGAAGTTTCGTTTTTCGTTTCGTGATTTAGTGTACCAGAAATTCGATCTCTTACTTACGTTGATTACATCTCGAACACTTTGCTGAAGTCTCGCCAGAAGTGTCAACGGTGTTCCTCGATATTTGACGATGAAGAGTTCAAGCTGCGTTGCTTCATCCAAAAGGCACATGTCAGTAGACTCATTCAGCTCAAAAAGTAACGCGTGGTAATTGCAGTTTAAGAGACGTCAGCTGGATTAATTGTGAAGTGACAAAAAGCTTTTTGCAACTCTGTTTACAAAAAGCCGGTTTTGTATTAAAGAATATGATATCAGACTTTCTATAACTTGGTCATGGCATTTTTGTATTGCGAACTTGCACTCGAGTGACCTCGAAGATTCTACGGACAGAATTGTTGTTACATACTCAATTTACGTAATATGGTCAAACTATCGGAAATGATATCGTTGGCATTCGAATCCACTTTAAGTCATCTCAGCTCAACGTAACTGAAGGTATTATCAAGCGTAATTTTGAATATCTGGTAAAATGCTGTCAGTCAGTCAGCAGTTTTTAAGTCGAAATACTGAAATTTTTTGGAGTAAAAGGAAGCCAGGCGAAACTACTGATATAAGGGGTCTTCGGCAAGCTGATAAAGGATACATTTGTCCGCCAGCAGATCCAGATTCAGTCTGCACATATTCAGTGGTTTTCCGACGGAGATATAAAAATGCACAAAAAAACGCATCTTTAAATGTGTCCGTCTGGGTTTGGCCTCATATAAAACGTCTGTCACGAACATATTCCCAATAAAGAAATCGAGGGCTTAGTAATGCCATCAATTTTAGGTGGTTTTCCAAAAGGTTAAAATGCAAAAAATAGGGTTTGACCTCATCCAAAACTGTCGCATGCATTTTCGTAACCAGGGAAGGGACACGATGAATTTTAATTTTTTTCTTTCGCAAAATCCTTTTCAGAAAAATGCTACTTTCGAAGTATCCCATACTATCGATTATGCCCCAAAACGTGCGGACAGATAAGTCAGCTTGCCAAAGACCATTTATAAAATAAATTTCATCTCGTTATTTTTCACGCCGAAAATGCGTTGCGTGTTAGACTAATTTTATTTTTTAGAATCGGGAATTCCATTCATCAAGCACGCTACGCTCCAACCATATATTTTTATTCAGCTTCGCTGGCAAAGCTAGCTCTATCGTTCTTGAGCTTTGAGGTCGAGTGTACGAGATTGGTGCCAGTCATCATTCGTTTGCATGCTTTATCATGTACGTTTGTTTAAAAGCCTGCCAAAAGATCTTCCTTAATTTTCAGCACCAACTGCGATGTAAAGGCCTTGTAGTCTTGGGTTGTTTTTCAAACCTTCTGTTAAATTTGCTGATTGCATTCTCGCAAAAAAATCTTTCCCTGTATTCAATATTTGCAACCATATTAGTGCGCTGCATGTCAGTATTCGTCATCAATTCAGGAGTTCCTTTTTGGTGGCGTCACGGTCGTGGCGAGATATATACTTCTTACTAAAACATAAAGGACGAATTTTTTCAAACGCATTAGATATCCGATTACCGATTCAATTTTCACTTCACACTATTACTTAACAATTTCACAATTGAATCCATCTAAAGACCATTTAATGCTGCAAAGCCATTTGTAAGAAATCAAATTACTCGTTTCATAACGTGAATCATGTGGCGGAAACCTTGAAAGCATTATATCGTAAGAAAAAAAAATATCCAGGATTTTTTTTTCAAAAAAATCAGTTAACCGTTTCGCGTTAACACACACACTCATATTCCTCTTTAACTCGACTCCTTCTTAGAGGAAGTAACTGTCTCCATCATGGCTAGTCTCGTACATATCCATTGTTAAAGATTAAGAGAAGTTGTCTGAAGGATAAGCAGCAAACTAGCAGCTTATATTGTATTTGGGTTTGGATAAAAGCACTTTTAAAAACATAATAGCAACCATAAGAGCATTCTGCATTTTATTTTTATTCTTTGCACTTCTTTATCCTTGTGTTTTTTTTTTTTTGTCAAAGAAGTGCATGCATTTTCATGGATTTAACAAAGGATATCTAAGTTCCAATAAAGAAAGGATCTACCCGCACACATGCCGCTGTGTCGTTCGCTTATTTTTTTCTCTTGTTAGATTTTCTCAATTTTAAAAAGCTAACACCTGATTATAGAATCCATTTTTGTTGGCATTATGTTTTTTCATTACCTTACTATAACGGTGTTTTTTTTTTCATTCTAGTTCGATTGACGTCATCACTGATGGATGGCGCACCTTTAGCAGGAGAATTTTTCACGGAAACCGTCTCAGCAGGTGTCAATACCAAGAAAAGAGGACATTTTGTGGAACATTCTTCGGGCAACAAGTCGCCAATTTCATGGACGAAAACTCCACACAATGGCGGTGTTGGTGTTGGCGGTGGTGTAAATTGGGCTTCTGGGAATTCTAGGTCTGCTACCACAGCCAGTGGCGGAAGCACGTTTGTCAGAAGCCAAGGTGTGACGAATTCCTTTCAGCCATTTGCCAGTCAGTGGACAGAAAATGAAAGGAATGCTTTAGACGAAGACAGTGGGATGGAAGTGGACACGAAATGTTCTGGCGATAATACGTGGCACGGAAAAAATGGAATTCCTAGGGATGGTGTTTCAGCTGCTGCAGGCGATGCACGAAGTCAAAATTTATGGATTCTCAATGAGTTTTGCAACCAAGATGAAATTGTTGAGTTCAGGTAAGTGACTTAATATAAGAATAGAAAAACAGACAGATAGACTAAATTCTTGTTAAAAATTCTCTTTTGTTTTATGCTGGAAAACAAAAGTATAAAACAAAGTTGGTGATTATTTAAACCTCGTACATCAGGCTCAATACACAATATCAAAAAAAAAATAACCGACGGTTTTATTTATACATGTGTAGTGTATTGATTATTTGTTTTTTATAATGCCATTGTTTTTATTGCATATATGTGTCTGAAAAGGCGCATTTGCGTGATTCTTAAATTACATGGTTAGAGTTTGAGGCTTAGAAGAGTTGTTATTTATTATTATTATTGCCATAATAAACAAATGCCATGTTTTCTTGATAAAGAGAGAGTAGAAATAGCTCTTACTAATATTAGTATTAAAAAACAGTATAATTTTTTTTTTGTGTTATAGTCTATTTTATTAAAAATATCCGTATAACCTTCATTATGTCATACGATGGTGCGTCGCGGTGCGGTTTTTTATAAACATATCTTTTATAATAACGATATTAATATATCTATCGATTTCATAAAAATATAATTAACATACATTTTCGGATAACTAGCTGTTAAAGTAAAATTTCGTGATAACAATCAAGACATAACGATGACAACAACACGAGCAAATTGAGTCAAGCAATTCTGTCTGTCAGTCTATCTATGTGGCTGGAATCACACCCCATAAAACAAAACTGACAGAAACAAGCAAACATTTTTTTTTTATTTAAAAACACACGTTCAAATGGAAGCAGTGGTAACACCAATTAATGTTCAATAATAGGCTATTCACACCGAATCAAAATCTAGATTTCCAGCAACAAGATTTCGAAATCTCGTCGAGGCGTTCACACCGAACGAAATCTAGATTTAATTTGACGTTTGAGTAAACTTTGTTACAAAAAAAAAAATGAAATTAAATCAAACTTTTTCTCAATTCTTCAATTTTTTGTCCAAAAAACAAATATGTTTGGTTTTATAATTGTTTTTTTTTTTTATTTTTATTATAAATGAAAATAGCGGCACAAGTATCGATAAAAAAAAACTTATTTATTTTGTTCAAATTCAGCAATTAAGCACACATGCTGAATACTCAAAAGGTATGTTTGCTTTACACAAATTACTTTTGCAAGTAGATTTTGAGGAGATTTTGTCGTAATCAACTAGATTTCGATATCTGAAAATGTATGGGAAATCTAATTGGTTTCGACGAGATTTTGAACTTTTTGCTCGAAATCTATATTCTGATTCGGTGTGAATAGCCTATAAGCAAACAAACAAAAATGTTTTTTCTTAATCGCCTGACGTCAAAAATTGTACGTCTTTAAATGGGAGCAGTCACACATAATTAGGTGAATAAATCATTTTACACAATAGGGCGGCAATGGTTCAATGGATGGAGTGCTTGCTTGTTAAACCAGAGCGTGCATGTTTAATCCTAACTCGGATACAAAGCATTTTTTTCTTTTCAGAATACCTCCCAGCTTATGCTGAACGTCGCCCATGAGGTCATGTAATGAAAAATAAAAATCAACTAGCTCTCTATCCATTGTACCAAAACAATTCTTTCCTATCTTTCTATTCCTTCTAACTAGTGTCGTGCAACAACTTGCAGACACATAGTTAAAATATTATTATTATTATATAAGTTCAAACTAAGCGCAAACTAACATTTTTATGTAAAGCATCGTTAGGGGCAGAATAATTGCAGTTAAATGAGAGCACTTACATTAGACCAGTCAAACAGGCGAAACAAGAAGATTGTTCGGAGCATATGAACTACACGCCTAATTGGTGTTTGAAGTTTCATTCAAACAGCATTTTATCATGTGTGACGTTGGAAATATATTTATTTTGAAATCTAATCTTTTGCCTAAGCGATATTGATTAGTAAGATGTTATTTCTTTTGGCAACTTGATTCCTATTGTCGGATAGGTGGAAACGTGACTAAACACAAAATCAAAGAGGCAAATGAGGCAAAAAAATTCAAACATTGGTTAGAACTGCCAAAACTGAGACAAGCTGAAATGCTACTTGGGAACTATAACGAAAAAGTACTAACCTGAGCAGAAACTAAGAATAAAGACGGGTTTCCTCATTTAATTACAGCAATCTAAAAAGACAACTGAACATTTTAAGTATACCCAGCAGGTTCTGTGACGACTAGAAAGAAACGCCAAATCATTTACTAGGCAAGTGTGGTGCAATAATGCACAAAAGACGAAAGACATCTGGAAAGTTACCAGGTAGAAGAGATTATACTACCCAGACCCACTCTACAAATACTCCAATAGCTGTAGAAGGAGCCAATCATCCAGCTCAAGTAAAAGGAGGCAGAATAGATCTATAGATTGCAATGCACATATCCACTTAATTAATTACTTAGTTAGCGCTACGGGGAGCTTGGTGCACCAGAGGCTTACGTAATATACTTCTCCAGCCAGCTTGATCTCTAGCTTGCTGTCTGTAATTTCGTACTTCAAGTTGGCGGAGATCTTTTTCAACCTTATCACTCCATCGGAGATGGGGCCTGCCTTCATTTCTCGTTCCCTCAGGATTGGGCTAAAATACTCCATTTGCTGCAGCGTTGATGTTCGTTAGCTCTACATGTCCCAACCATCTTAAACGCTTAACACGTAACTTTTGGTCTAGATGAGCGTCTCCGACTCGTGAAGCTCGTTGTTATATCTCCTACGCCGAATATTGTTTGGTCTATCTTTACAAATCGGACCATAAATCGTACGTAGCACTTGCTGCTCGATTACCTCAAGAGAGTTTTCATCCTATTTGGGAAGAGTCAGGACTGCAGGACTGAGATGATGAGTGTCTTGTGTCTCCGTGGTTGCTATTGAAAGGGTTTTATTTCTCAATGGCTTACTTAATTTAAAGAAACAGCAGTTTAAAAGAGTTAATCTACCCGCGCTGATGTTATTAGAGGTGTTAACAGTAGTATTGGCCCGGTAAATAAATTCACTGATCACAACAAAGTTATATCTATCAATGGTCACATTCTGACCAAGTCTTCGGTGTGGTCTGACTTTTGATGATGAGAGCATATTATTAGCATCTGATCTTCGTTAACAACAAGACCCATGTTGGTCAAAATGTGCCAAGGCACCAATTACAGCTCCCTTACTTGTTTCTATGATGTCGAAATCGTCGGAAAATCCAAGATGATGTTTTGTTGCAGATAGTACCTGATGTGTTAGTCTGGACGTTGCGTACTACATTCTCAAACACAATGTTAAAACGGCTACATTACATTACATCGCATTGTCTTGGCCCTCTGGTTTTAGTGATCTTTTTTTAATTTTGACGGTTCCTCGAGCATTTTCTAACGTCATCCTGATAAGTCGTATCAGTTTGGCAGGTATAACGAAACTAGATATGGCACGATAAAGTTACTACCTATTCACACTATTATAGGCGGCTTTGAAATCGCTGAAAAGGTGGGGGGTATTGATATTAAAATCTTTGGTCTTCTCCAGGAGCTGGTGCAGTTTGAAGATTCAGCATACGGCTTGAGACGCTCACACAAAATGCTTGATAGGATGTTGTATGCGATGTTCAAAAGACTAATGCCTCTTTAGTTGGCGGACAAAAGACGCCGGGCATACCCTTCGGCGACCATAGTTTACACATGAGCTGATAAATGCTTCTTATAACCATATCCTCTCCAGCATGCTTAAATAACTCTGCTTTAATCATAACCGGCTGCTTTCAAAGATTAAGGCGGTTGATGGCAACCTTGAAATCATTTTAGTCAGGTGGTTGGAACTTTTTATTATCAACCAAGTTAAGTTCCCGAGGTTGCTCGATGACCGGATATTGACTTTTGTCACCATTTAGCAGCTGGTTGAAGCAGTCTCTCCATATTTTTAACATCGACTGGGTTTCTCTCCATCTTTACACGCACCATGGCGATGAGTGCAGTTTCGTGCCTGTTATAAAACATCTCTCCAGCTCCTCGACTTTACGCTGCTGGTGCTATTTTTTCTTCTTCCAGAGAATGCGTTTTTTCCTTTCTACTATTAACGTAATATAGCTGACGTGATCCTCTTGTTCTCCTTTGGTGCTATAGCCTATAGGCCTCCGTTTTGAAAGTTTATAAAAGAGAAGTGAAACAAAAAAGAACGGTGTGGCGAAATACGTATGGACAAAGGAAAAAACAATTACACATTTAGGTACTTTTTTATTTTTGTATTTAAATGATAAAAGTCAAAAGTTTATTACAGAATCCAGAATCGAGAAACAAAAACGTTAATCCGGAAACATGAATCAAATCGTTGTATTTTCACGCGATCATATACATTATGGTTCTTCTCTGGTAATACAACTCGGCTCAGAGGTCAATCGTGTGGTAGGACCCAAAGAATAAAATAAATTGTAATGTGGCCTCACCACAAAGATTTAGTGTGTTAACACCATAAAGATGAAAGAAAAGGGCAGGTGTCAAAAATGAGTTCAGTTGAGTTTTGATTGTCAGAAAAGAAAGTAAAAAAAAGTTAAAGCCGCTTCACGGAATTTGTGTAATTTTGTATTATTTAAATAACAAAAATATAAATTGAAATAAACATTGTTTTTATAAGACCGATTACAACCGAATAAAAATATTTTTGTTTACATACATTTATTGGAGTTATGTTAATATATTTAGGCATTCACATTAAAACAATCAATTTCACTTATTAGTTTTAATTAAATTTAATTGTACATATTGTGAGAAAAAGTTCAACAATTGGCGCCCAACGTGGGGCTCTTTGCAGAATTTGTTTATCGTTTTAAAACAGCTACATTACTTTATATCGCATTGTCGCGGCCCTCTTGTTTTAGTTATCTTTTTTTAATTTTGACGGTTCCTCGAGCATTTTCTAACGTCATCCTGATAAGTCATATCAGTTTGGCAGGTATACCGAAACTAGATATGGCACGATAAAGTTCTTACCTATTTACAGTACCATAGGCGGCTTTGAAATCGCTGAAAAGGTGGTGGGTATCGATATTAAATTCTTTGGTCTTCTCCAGGAGCTGGTGCAGTTTGAAGATTTGCTCGAAAGCAGACTTTTTCGGCCTGAAGCCGCACTGGAATAGTTCAATTAGATCATCAGCATACGGCTTGAAACGCTCACACAAAACGCTTGATAGGATCTTGTATGCGATGTTCAAAAGACTAATGCCTCTTTAGTTGGCGGACAAAAGACGCCAGGCATACCCTTCGGCGACCATATTTTACACATGAGCTGGTAAATGTTTCATATCCCCTCCAGCATGCTTAAATAATTTTGCTTTCATCATAACCGGCTGCTTTCAACGATTAAGGCGGTTGATGGAGACGTTGAAATCATTTCAGTCAGGTGGTTGGAACTTTATATTATCAACCAAGTTAAGTTCCCGAGGTTGCTCGATGACCGGATCTTGACTTTCGTCACCATTTAGCAGCTGGTTAAAGCAGTCTCTCTATATTTTTAACATCGACTGGGTTTATACTACAGTGTTGCCCTCTCTATGTTTACACGCACATTTCGTGCCTGTTGTAAAACATCTCTCCAGCTCCTCGACTTTACGCTGCTGGTGCTATTTTTTCTTCTTCCAGAGATTGCGTTTTTTCCTTTCTACTACTACTTTCTACTGACGTGATCCTCTTGTTCTCCTTTGCTGCTATAGTCTATAGGCCTCCGTTTTGAAAGTTTATAAAAGAGAAGTGAAACAAAAAAGAACGGTGTGGCAAAATACTTATGGACAGAGGAAAAAACAATTACATATTTAGGTACTTTATTATTTTTGTATTAAAATGATAAAAGTCAAAAGTTTATTACAGAATCCAGAATCGCGAAACATAAACGGTGATCCGGAAACATGAATCAAATCGTTGTATTTTTACGCGATCATATACATTATGGTTCTTCTCTGGTAATACAACTCGGCTCAAAGGTCAATCGAATAAAAATATTTTTGTTTACATAAATTTATTAGAGCTATGTTAATATATTTAGACATTCACATTAAAAAACAATTCCACTTATTAGTTTTAATTAAATTTAATTGTACATACTGTGAAAAAAAGTTCAACAATTGGCGCCCAACGTGGGGCTCTTTGCAGAATTTGGTTATCGTTTTGTGGTGTTTTGACAAAATTGATTCGATGGTATAATTATTTGCTTTTTTTATTTGATGGCGTAAAGAAGCAAGCCCTAACTCTTTTTCAATTGTATACACTTTAAACAACCCTGACAACTAAAACGAAAACATAAGGTGACTTATTTGTTAAAAACAAAACCTGTGTAGATTAAAAAATTGTGGTGTGAATAGATCACAGAGCAAAAAACATCGCCATGTCTGTGTATCCTTTGTCTAGGAATATTAAAATAACTTTTCAAGAAACGTATTATTTCATTTACATCAGTGAACTTAATTAATATTCCTCATCAAGCCACATGACAGACATTAATTACTTTTGAGACTCATCACAATTTTAATAAGATATTGCAATAATTAAACAATTATTAATTTCTTTCTTTATTTCAGAACATTTTTTCGTCCTGCCAAAATGATGAACATCAACCACAACATCAACAGACGAGAAACTCCCCCGATGCATATGGTTGTATTCAAGACCACATTTTCATTTAAGATTGCAAAAGGTAATTTTATTCTTAATTATTCCTATCAACTTCACACTTACACTGTGTCCATTTGCCATCACAGACTGTCAACTCACACTTCGAGAAACGTCAGGAACATTGGATTACACAACGCTACCACTCTACAGCACCGATTGTACGGTGCACTTTCCGTCCTTTCAGATGGCCACTCTGGGCCACCTACCACCGGGTATCCTCGTCGAGCTGACACGTCTCAATGTGCCGTGCAACAACGAGGGCTACTTAAAATTCAGCAACCGTTCACAGCTGTGCGGCAAACTCGAAGAGTTAACTCTTAACGAGCGAACGTACCACTTTGACGTGCTGCAAAAAACTAGTGTTAAGATTTATAAAAACCCCATGTTTAGTTTAAATTATAAATTAGTCGATTTCTGTTATAACGTTTCGTTGAGCAACGAGAGCGGCCAATTCTATGTGCGTCCGACGCAACCCGAGTCCTTCGAGTGTTACTTTCGCATACATTTGCCGTACGGTAATCGCATTCAATTACAATTAGTTACGAATAATGATAGTGATGTATTAAATTCGAACGCGAATCCTAGCCCAGAGGGCGCCACCACAACCACCACAATCACCACTTCTTCCTCCACCACAACGACGACTACACAAATGGCGGCGAACGACGCCACCACGATTTACACGAGCCTAGGTCTAAGTATCGAAACCAATATTGTTAATTTATCTTTAAGTGCACAGAATGATGAATATGTTAATAGAACGCTGCAAGAGCCTTCGACGCGAGGCTCTTCGGGCATTAATATGTACGGTTTTAATAACGGATTTGCCTCGGATGAGAGCCCTTTGGGCAAAACACCGGCCGAGTGCCACGGGGTTGTGATAAAAATATTCGAAAATGATTCCGCCAAATGGACGCACTGTGTAAATAGTACAAGTGATGTTAGTGGATTCTTTGTAGAATCATCGGGGAACACGTTGAATATTCATCTGTTTCGACCGGTTAGACTGAAAGTGTTTGACAGAGGACCTTCTCCCGGTGATGGTCGCAGTGAGCTGGACGAAGATACTGGACTTATTCAACTGCCATCGATTTATTTGTCTTATGCGACAAAACCAATTCCAGAAATTGTTGTAGACTGTGCCTTCGGTTGGATTGCTCTGCAACAATTCTGTGTGTCTGCCATTGAAAAGGCACAGCCTTGGCACGAGGCAGAGCAACACTGTGCTAGTTTGGGAGGGCACTTAGCATCAATACGGAGCAAATTGGAGCAGAGTATTGTCGACAACTTACTAATAAACAGGTGAGTTTATACTTCATTTGAATTTTGTATTGTACATTTAATTTTGTGAAAGTGTGTTCTAACTTAGATCGAAAGTCTAAATTTCAATTTTAAAAACACAATATTTGAAACTGTGTTTTTAAATGGTCAATCAAAATTTACAAATATGGGCTGCGTAAATTGATAAGTCTGGTACAGTGTAGCTTAAATCTTTAAAGAGAAGAAACTTTGGGTGGCCGTTGACACCCCTACATTAGTTTAATATCGATTTGACATGACTAGGGTTACCATATTCGTAAAAATTATATAATATTGGTTTACTTTTTTCACTTCGAATCAACAGTGACATTTGGAATAAACGAGGCATGTTTATGCACTTCTTAAAGTAACTTCTAAAAAGGCTATCCAGTTAAGCCCATTTGATTTTCACTTCTTGAAGTTTTTCAATGCCCTTATAATATTGTTGCCACATGTGAAGAATTTTGACGCCATCCAAGAAGTTGGCCTTGAATATTTTGAATAAACTTTGGTTGAAGAATTCTGTTGAGTATTTCAGCGGTGATTTAAATGCCTTTGTTAATGTTGGCATGTTAGTTCAGTTAAATTAGCTCAAAATTTGTGAAAAAAATAAAAAAAATACGAAGTTCCTAAAATTTCGTATTCTGGTAGAGAAATATATGTATGCTTGTCAAGACTCTGCAGAGTCACGATTTTTAAAAGGTGAGCTCGACTCTACAACGCAACGGTGCAACATTATACAAATATCATATATAAGTCTATAAAAAATCAGAACTCCTGGATTTGAGGTACTGGACTAAGAGAGGGCTCTATACAGAGTATTGCGAAAAAGTTTGAAGAGGCCTTTAAAAACGCGCCTTAATGCTTTTTTTGCAAAGCCAGAAATCTCTTCTTTTTACTTGTGATTATAGGTACTTAAGAATTCGTGCAAAAAAAAGTTTTGAGATAACAATCAAACATGACATTACGATGATAGCGAATTCGAAAAAAGTGGGTCTGGAAATTCTGTCTGTGTGTCTGTCTGACAGTCTGTCTGTCAGTGTGTCATTCGCACCTGCAGCCTAAACGGTTGGACTGATATCCTTTGAACTTGGTATGTAGGCTTTTTATGGTAACTAAAAACCCCCCTGAGATTTTTGGAATTTTTTTTTCTAGGCCTAAAAATAACGGTAACTACCATGTAACGGTAATGAAAAAGCTTGTTTTTCTCGAAAATGGCTCTAACGATTTTGATAAAATTTAACATGAGTGATACAGCATAGAAGGCCTTTTAGACGGTGGAAAACGTTATTCTCAAAAACCAGATTTAACGGTACTTGTCATATAACGTTTTTTTTTTTTTATTTTTTCACGTTAACGACTCAACGGATCTTAACAAGTTTTATATTAAGAAAGGCCTAGATAGCTGAATGATAATGGCGTATTTAATTTTTTCGTAGCTTTTTAAAAAAAAATATATTAATTTAAATTTTTTTTTAAATTTATTATTTTGAAAACCAATTGATGAATTTTTTTTAATTTAGTTTTCGAATAGAATTTATTAATTTTTTTAAAATTGACATACTCAAAATTTTTCATAAAAATATTTTTTAAAAGTTATTTAAAAACAATCGATTTTTCAAATACTTTCTTTCGATTTTCGTAAAAAAAACTCTAAAATATATTCTATTATTTAATAATTACTGGCATACCACGATTTTCTTGGAAAACTCTGGTTTGTTATAAGTTATTTTTTGAAGTAATTTTTTTAAATTATTGCGTTTCATATAAAAAATAATTGAAAGACAACAACATGTAAGAGAAGTACGTGAGACCCATTTATGCCTTTTAACTGCTAAGTCCTAGCTTACCTGCCACAAGAGCAAGTTTTTGCGACCCAGTCGTACCTTTTATTTTTTCGTTGTACAGTGTTTTTGGGAAAAAATAGTTTTTATTAAAAATTTTGACGCGACGTCTTCGAGTTCACAAAGTTATTTTGAATTGTCATTTGAACACACGGTTTTTTAATAATAGCATACTATTTTGGAAACGAAAATAGTTATTCATTACGTAATAAAAAATTATATATTTTTTTTCTAAATTTTTAGTAAAAATTATTTTTTTTTCAAAAACTGTTCACTAAAAATACTTAATTAACCAATAAAATAAAAGAAGTGATTCGCTGGTCGCAAATCATGCGCAAGGCACTTAAGTATTATTGTTGATTTTTTAGTATTTTTTTTCTTTTATTTGTATTTTTTTTTTAGAGAAATGGAGGGGGTCCACAGAAAAATGAAGAGTAGTAGATGCCCCTCTCCCGTACTATTTTTATTTTCCTTGACCCAACTTGCGTAGATGGAAATACTGTCCTCAGCTGATGTTGTTAGACTCGTCAGAACCGTTGCGCCAGAGGTGAGCGCAGAGCAAGATTAATCCCGAGTTGTGGAGTCGAGCTCACCTTTTTAAAACTCGGGCGGGACTCTTCAGAATCTCAAAAAGCAAATATCTCAGGAACTTCGCTTATTTTTGCTTATTTTTTCTAATTTGCTTGGACTATGTCGCTATTCCTGAAAAGCCTGGTTTGTATCAGCAGCCAGTGCAGATATTTCTTCCAACTCCCGATATATGCTCTCTGTACTCTTTGCTTCAAGTTGCACACACTTCTTCTGGAGAATGCTTTTTTATCTATAGCATGGAGTTTTTAACCGTAAGCCGAACAGGCTCTCGATTCTCCATTCACGTTCCACCCCCAACCGCCATACACGTTCCAACATGCTGGCCAAGACAGTCGACAACTACATTTTTGAAAATGCACGCCCAACATATCCGAACGTTCGAAAAAAAATTGTTTTCTTAGGGAACCGTTATTTGTTTGGCTTACATTACCTAGTATATTGACGTTTAGGGCTAAGCACTTTTCGAATTTTCGGCATTAAAGCATTCGCCAACTTCTTTTTTCGCTTCAAAAACGATTATGGCACCATTAATAAAAATAAATATTATCTGGTTTGCTGCATATGCAGTTCAACGTTTCGACCGTTTTGATGTTTTCTTGGCATTTTTAATTCGAAGAAGAATTCTGGCGACACCGCGCTGTGCGTTGTTAGATACTAACATTATGAAGGCTCTGCTGGCATTTTCGGATTGCAGCAGTTAAAATTTCTCGTGTATTATTCTATCGTTACAGAAAGTCTAATAGAAATACTCTGTAAGATCACAACGTTTCAAAATGCAATTGAGTGGTCCCAAGTTAAAGTTGAAAAACAAATTCAAGTCACTAAATATTTTAAAACGAGCTTTGTTGTAGGTATGTTTAACATGTTTTGAAAGTTTGTTGAATATCTGAAGCGTTTTTCATTGAACAACAGGTTTATCAATTTCATTAAAAATTTCTAAGATTTGATGATTTGGAAACACTTAAATTGTTTTTGCAATCATAATGACCACTATCCTATTTTCAATTTGATCCTCTTTCAAGCTAAAATATTTAGAGTCAGAATAACTCAATCAGTAACAGAAAATTCCTTTATAATGGGAACAAAAAAGTCAGTAAACGACTCACATAATGGAAGTCATGTAAACCCACATGAAATCCTCATTCGGCTGACAAAAAAAAAACAAATGGTTCCTGAACAAAAAATCATTCTTCTGGGTATGCAACCAGCGAAGACTGCTTTTATTTTCTATGACTGCTACTGCTATTTTACGGGTTTAATCCCTTGTAATGCAATTTACCTTATAAATGATTCCATTTTCATTGTATGGATTTTTTACTTTCAAAACTAAAAAGCTACCAAAATGTAAATTCATTAATTCTTTTCAACAGAATTCGAATAAGCTTTGATATCCAAAATGTATAGTTACATTACAAAAGCCTTTGCAAGCAGCAGGTTTCCATAAAATCAACCTAATCGAATGTAATCCTATTATTCACTTATGACTTACCTTACCCATTCTCAATTTCTCTGTTGTACATCTATCCCTTTTGATACTTTTCTCATATGAACGTACCTTTTATTCATTGTAGCCCTGGATACCATGACCATTTTGCCTACTGGGTAGGAGGTTCAGATAAAAATTTCGAAGGCGATTTTCGATGGACTGATGGACTTCCATTTCAGTATACAAGTAAGTTAGGAAAAAGAACACGAACAACAACAACAACATCCAGCCAAACCAATACCTTTTATGTGAACATTTAATCGAATATCCTAAATTTTATTATTCCTTTGACAGATTGGTTTCCGGGCTGGTCCCAGCATGGTAATTATAACAAACAACCAAATGATGATGGTCTTAGCAGTCAGGATTGCATTGAGCTGCGCCGATATTTTCGAACTCCACCTGGGATTCAATCTACCCGCAGTCCGATGACAAGTAATTTTATGTGGAACGATCGGGATTGCAATGCAAATAATTTTGTTATCTGCGAGAGACCAATGAGTGATGGTAAGTTAAAATCTTTTCATTTAAATTGCTTTTACGTTTGTTTGACACTGAGCCAAAAAAAAGGATCCAAATTTTGTTCAGAAAAATTTGTTAAAATCAATTAACGTGTTTATTTGTTTCAATGCACATGCTGACTTCAATCACTAATCGTTTTTTACATAATAAATGTATTCAAATTCTTCTGGTGGAATGAGTTTATTATGTCAATAAAGAATATATTAAACTAGAAATTAAACTTACACTTGGGTCAACTGTAGAAAGGAATAGAGCGTTCTCAAACATGGTTTTTGTGGCGCTTTCTTGAGGCTTGGTGTATCATTAAAACCATCACTTACCTTCCAACGAGTCACTGAGTACCAAATAAATGGCATAAGAGAACCACAAAGGTGGTGTTTTAGAACACTCTTATCCGTACTACTATGTATATTTTTGTATGAAAATTATTCCAAGCTTATTTTTATTGAAAATTAATATTTACAATTATTGATTTATTCAACCCTATCACATGCCCGTCGTCGGACCGATTTCGTACTAGGAAGTGCAAAAATAATCCACCATTGTTTGTATCTTAGTGCACATATTGCTATGTTAATAGGAAATAATGCTGTCAGCAATAATTGCAAATTGCAAATTAATACCCCTATTATGGAAGACAACCCAACTTAGTTGAGTTGTCATCAAGACAACTAAACAACTAGACAACAAATTGTTCGTATAACACAAGACAACTAATTTCAGTTGTGTAGAAGAAAAATGTTGCCGTCTTTTAGGAGTTTATTTGTCAAAATCTGCATCAGCTGCTAAGCATCAAACGTGAATTCTTTAAACCAAGAGAAGAAAGAAAAAAAAAACATTGTATTATTAATACGAATAAAAATGCATATGGCTTTTACACGTACACCACGGTATACCTCTTTTGGTATTAAAAAAAACTTCAAATACTTTTAAAGGGTCCAAATGAAAAATTTTCAAAAAAAAAGTGATCCAATTATAGAAAAGTTATACGTTCACCAATTCTGAATTCATTCGGATCAAAGTCATGTCATTCCGACTGCTCCATTCCCAAGTTAGTTTTTGATAAGAACTTTCAAGTCATCATCCCACCATATCCAAGATCCGCTTGGAAAGATTAAGAATTCTTGAAAGATGAATCAGTTCATTTTCATACTGATGGCTCTAAAACTGAAGATGGGTTTGGTGGTGGCGTGTACTCAGACAGACATAGACAAAATCTTAGTTTCTCATTCCATCTCCATGACCATTGTGCGTTCCAAGCGGAAATTCTAGCGATCAAAGAGGTATTATCCTGGCTAAGGGAAAACGATATCCACATCTTTTTAAACAGACAAGCAGCCCTTCAATCGATCGGTGCTGTTTCCACGAACTCAATAACTGCCCGCAACTTTAATGTAAGTCCCAGGCCACAGTGTGGTTCAGGAAAATGAACGGGCTGACGAGCATGTCAGGCAATGACCGGGCTTTCACAGCTCGCACTTGCTCAAGGTGAAGCAGTTAGTATTCCGCTGGGAGTTGTCAAGGGCATATTCATGTCTCATTGTCTATCCGAATCCAATCGTTGATGGAATGGTTTGACTACTTGTGCCTTGGAACAACCTCAGTAGTCCAAGTTTTTCATTTTTTTTAACAACTGCATAACTTGCCTTCTAGTATACATATAATCGTAAGTAAAAAAGTGCAAGAAGAAAAACCGGCCTTAACTTTTATTGTATAAAACCTAAACCACATTAGGTGTTTATTACTTTTTGTACCTTAAAATAAATATTTCTTCTTTCCATCGTAGAATTGTATCGCAGAAACTGGATAAATGACTGCAACAAAACCGTATCCCTTACAAAAGAACATCCCAGGGCATCGGTATGGAGTCCATCATTCCCCCGCCAGTATCCAGACAACGCAAATTGTTTCACCACAATAACCGCCCCAAGCGGCTATCGAATCGTACTGGAATTCGAGGAGCTAGTCATTGAAAATGAACCAGGGTAACAATAACAACCACAAACATCGAAGTACCATATTGTGTTTTAATTGTATTTTCTAATCCTCAGTTGTACATACGATTATCTGGAAATAACCGAACCAACTATCAACGGTGGTAGCCCACACCTGGGCAACTTTAATATCGAACAGAAATTTACAAAATCTTCCAGGCATACCAACAAACTGAAAACAACGCCACCATATGCCAACAGTGGCATCCTAAACACAAATAGCAATCGAGACTTTCAGAAGCGAAGTTCTTATGAAAACCCTAGCCTTAGTTTTACTTCTAGTAGCATGAATGCAAATAGTTTTAACAATTTTAATATCGCTCAAACTAACTATCAAAATTTGTTGAACATCTTCTCCAATCTATACAAACCACATGCAAATTTTGTAATACAAACTCCTGACTATCCCAAGGGCAATACTTATTATCCAACGGGGATAAACAACAAAAATGATGCCCTACCAAAACGCTTATGTGGCGATTGGAGTTCAAAACTAAAGCTATTGCGACACATCTCAGCTGGATCATATTTAGGATTGCATTTTGTGTCTGACTATTCACATCATTTTGGTGGATACAAAGCGAAAGCGTTTATGGAAAATAGTAAGTTGCATGAATGTATAGTAAAGATTAAGTTTTTTTCTTAGGGTTAGTTTCTATCTATAACATAATCATCATCATGTGTCTATATAAACTCTATTAGATAAAATATTAACTTTAACTAATTATCGTTTAATATAATAATAACCATTTCCTGTTCTATTTTTGTCCAACTTTTATGCACAATTTTATTTTCATAATGTTCACTGCATGATTTTATTTATTTTATTTTTTTTCAATCGTGTACATAAATTTTTCGAAAATCTTTTTTATCACACGTGAAGAAAATTATAAAAAAGTAGACTATAACAGCTCTATTACTAAAAAACGCTTATTTCGTCTCTAACTCATTACTTAACTACACCATGGAATAGGAGATAAGCCACGAGTTAAAATTTCTTTTTAAAAAAACAAAATAAATCGTGTAATAGTAAGCCCACATTCGTTAAAAAAATTCAACGAAAATCTACTAACAGTTCTATTACAATTATTTGTTTATGGTCTGTTAGCATGTTTTCACCTGAAGAACGTGTTTTCACGTAAAGATTTATGAGTATGTTGTTTATCTCTTTGTATTTTGTATTTTCAAAACGCCGATAAAAAAGTTTTTCGTTCATATCGTATCGTTTACAGACAAGATGAATGGAAACTTTTCAAAGAGGAAATACAAAATAATAATTTTCTTGTTTGAGAAGGTCAAATTTAAAATTCAAATTTTTACCTGAAGTTAAGACCTTTTTAATGATTATAAGGACTAACCTTAATCCGTCTGTATCTCAGCAATCACTAAACCGATTTACACAGTTCACATGCTGTTGGATAGAGGAAATATCAAAAAAGGTCGTGGGGACTATATTTCTGACAGATGTCCGTGGTTTGGTCAAAAAACGACAAAAAAGTTGCACTTCCGGAACTTTCTTTTTTTTTTAAATAATAATAAAGAAGAAGAAAAAAGAAAAAAATCAAGAGAAAATGCATTTGCCATCAAGTTAACAAGCATATTTTAGTTTAGTTTTATAGTATACCTTTTTATATACAAATTGCACTTCACTTATATGTATATTTCCGATAAAAAAATCAAAACCAAACGAAATGATACTATTCAATTTTACACCATAGCTAAACCACCTACTTGGGTGGTGTAACTTAACTCACAGTCCAAAAAAGCTATTCCGTGTTTATTAATAACATTTTGATATTAGTTCCGGAGTTAACGATAACTCATCGATAAATCGCGTTTATTAATTGGGTGTAATTAAATAAGAAACCTGCATTATTCAAAAATAATTTTTTTTTTTATTTGAGTATTTCATAAATAGTTATTGTACATTTCGCTGCTGGTTCGGCACTTAGAAAAACCTCTGGTACTCAGAGCATAAAAGATTTCAAAAGAATAATACCTACCTACTAATAATCTTAAAAAAAAAAATGTTTGCACATATAGTTTCTCAAATTCGCTTTTTATGGCCTTTAGTCCATGAAAAAATGGCGTTTCGTGCAGATGCTCACTTTGCACTCATCAGTTGACGACGAGTGAGCACCTTGTCAATACGAAAATTTCCGCTTGTTTCAGTTCAACTTACATAACTTTTTTGACAAAAAGCTAAAGTGAACTATATCCAACAAGATTACGATTGTAATCATTAAGCTGGAAGTGTTTACCCGTGGCCTGGTTAAAGTTATATATAAAATGTTTTGTTATAATACAAACTCTATATACCTACATTGAAAAAATTAATAAATGCAGAATAATAAATAAAAATAATTTCAACTTTTATTTTTTATTTTTATTTATTATTCTATGGGGCATATTCATAGACACTGTCTAAGTTGTTTTTAAGAAAAACTCGAGTTTATCCTATCTAGATTACATTGCTTAAACCAAGGCTTAGCAAAACTGTAGTTTAAAAACAACTATGAATATGCCCCTATAATTATTAATTTTTTCAATGTAGGTATATTGAGTTTGTATTATTACAAAACATTTTATATATAACATGTAGTTTCTCTCCTATTGTTGACGAAAAGTGTTTTACTCGCAAGGGAAACTAGCAATCCGAAAATTCGCGGTTCTGTTGTTGGTAAATATGAAAATTACTATCAATCTTTTTTTTTTTTTTTTTGATATTTGGTTCGTTTTTTGTTAGCAAGTTGATTCAAAACTTTTCGTCATTTTTATGTTTTTTTATCTTCGGCGATTTTTCGTGTAGTCGGGGAAACAACTGCACATTTTTTTTAAATTAACATTCTTCTGGAATACTGGATGCTTTCGTGCTGTTGTAAAAATTTAAATCAGCATTATTTAGTCAGTCCATAAAACTATCAACTAATTCCTTTACTCCCAGGCCTGATTTCAGATTGAAAAACATCTTATAATAAACTATTTTATTCGTTTTCCAGTAAGACTTTATCTGAATTTTTGTTATAAAAGTCAAAAATTATCATAGGCAAAAAAATAAAAACGCTCTCAGAAATTACGCCATACGAAATTACGACAGACCTTTTTTATGAAAAAAAAATACTAAACAACATCTACACATGATTTCTTGGAGTTTTTCAAAAAAAAAATTAACAATCTTTATCTTTATCTTTTCAAAATTGCAGACGTTTTTTCTACCTACATAGGTCAGATAATAATATTCTGGCTTATTTTTTCTTTTGCCTTTTTTTTTCTTTTCCATACTCATTTTCCAAATATATTCTCCGTTTTTGGCTCCCTAAAATTATTCCATAGGAATTTTCGCCGAAAAGTGTTTTGAAAAAAGCCCAACAAATTTTGGCGTTAACCCCCAAAATTTTAAAGAATATTCACCATCATTCAAATAAATTACGCCAAATTTTTGGAAACAGAGCCAAAAATTAATAATGGAAATATCGCAATAATAAAAGATACAAAAGATATAATTTATATTTTAAGTTTTTAAATAAAATCCAAATTTGACCCGAAACTTGTTCTTAAAAAAAATACCATCAGCCCTATCGAGGTATCCGTTCGGAAAAAGTTCAGATCGGAAATGATTTCAGATCGGAACTCAAATTGCGATCGAGGTATGTATCTTTTTCGGAACAGAATAAATAAAGCATATAAACGGAATCATTTGACATTTTCCATCAAATGCTTCATTCACATACAGTGTGAAAAATATTCTGATAATTTAAAAACATAATTATTAACAATGAAGTTAGAATTGTATAATGTACATGCCTTCACACTATTAATCAAAACAATTCAAAAAGATTGTTTTTTTTTATTCTGTAGCTTAAAAATACAAGCTAGCAACTTAATAACGAAACCAATTTATTTTCAATCGAATCAGCAACAACTTTTTTAAAATATTTTGTTATTGAATGTTCCGCAGCAATTTGTTATCGGAGAACTTTTGAAAATATTTTCCGTGTAGCACATCAATAGTCTGCGTTTAATTCTATCGTAAGTTTTTCAGATTTGTGTGTCAGAAAACAAAAAAATTCTCCGATTTTGTCACTTATACGAAATTGGATCAAAATCGATCGTATTTTTTACGAGAAAAATGGAAGTATCTAAAACGCTTGTATGGCAGGTACCGTTAAAAATCTATTTTTAAAAAAATTGTTGAAAAACATCTTCGTTTGCAAAAAATCAGTCATACGAAATTTTATCAAAATCGAACGTATTTTTTTTTTTTTTTTTGAGAAAAAATGGAATTATCTGTTACGTTTTATGGCAGGTACCGTTATTTTCAGACCTAGGTTAAAAATCAAAAGGCGTATGCCTGGGCATACTACTATAAAAGCACAGAGCACAAAGTTTGAAATAAATCGGCCCAACCATAGGAAATCTCGCCAAAAAAATTTGGCGCAATAATTTTGGCAAAAACGCAAAAAAAATTCAACGGAAAATTCGCCAGATTTCATTGAAATTACACCCAATTTTTGGGAAAAGAGCCAAAAAGTAAAAAATGGAAATTACGCCCAAAAAAAACGCCTTTTGGCCTCATTTCCAAAATTTAGAAATAGGGCCAGAAAAATAGCTTTTTCCGGTTTTATTTTAAAACCTTTTAAGATTTGGAAACTATACTCGTTTTTAAAAGGTGGCAAAGTTACATTCCCTGGTATTTCAAACGTAATTTTTGAAATTAGGCCACAAAATATGCTATTTTTCTTTTTCCAATTTGAGGCCAGAAATTTTTTTTGGCGTTTTTTTTTTTTTGTTTAAATCTGTCTTCATTTCAGGGAGCCTTCTTGGGAATTCCAAAGAGATTTAACTAAAGCTTTTTATTCATACCTGGTTTATTGTTTTTATTTTGAAGGAAAGTCCAATATGATAGATTCGTTAAAAAATTAATAAGTGAATAACATGATCGGAAGACAGTTAATTGCAAATTTCACTTTAAATTTTGTAATTGGTGGTTGTCCTTTGTGGAGTCCTTGACTATACATAACTAACGACATTAATGAATAATTTAATTTGCCTTGTGTGAAGTGGCACCTCTTAACCAAACAATAACTTCAATGATACCAAATCGCTTTCTATAATAGCATCGGTTGTCATTATCATTCCCATTGGATTGTTAAATGCAATTAACTCACAATCTAAATACTTCAATTTCGACGACGAGCACACCATTATTTTATAATATACCATATCAACCGATATGCATAATTTTTATTTATGACCTTAAGCATTTTCCATTATATTGTTGCTTCATCACTCCCCCCCCCTCCACATTTGCATTAAAAAAGATATAATAATAAAATCAATGGACACATTGGTGATTATCATTTTTCCACATAAATATTTATTGGATTGAAAAAAAAGGGTTCGTGGGGGTATTTATTTTTACATTTTTTGCTTCATCAAACAAATTGGCTTACAATACAAAATAAAAATAAAAAGAGGCGCTAAAACCTTTAACATTTCAAAACGTTGCCAATTCACAATATATTTATGTTGAAGATAGACATAAAAAAAATATGTCATCGGAATGACATAAAATAAAATTTAATGTTGTGCTTTATATTATTATATGTATGAATATTGCGATAGGAAGTCACCTGCGTGGTAAGTTAATGAAATTATGGTGTTTTTCTTTTTCTTTTTTTTTTTAATAAATAATTGTGTTTGTTTTAATTTTTTTTTATTATTTTAATGTTGTTTGGATGTTTGTGTCGTAAATTATATGTTAGTTGGTGTTAATTAAATGCAAACAACTTAATTATTAAAAAGTAAAACAATGGATACATTACTATATTTGCTGGTGATGAAGAACAATATGTTTTGACAGCTACGAGGGAATGACAGATGTCCCATATGACCAAAAATAATTAAACAATAAAAACAGAAAAAAAGAAATATTAAAAATCGATTTTAGATGTTGGCAAATTTAAATCTTTAATATTTATTGGTCAGCCATGAACTATGGTTGCCATCTTATATTAAAATAAAAGAAAAATTCAAAGCAAATAAAAACATAATTAAAGTTAAAAAAATTTAGTATTTAAAAAATACAAAAGTTTATTGTGATCAATTTTTGTAAAAAAAAATATGTGTAAAATAGTTTTAATCTTTTTTTGGGACTTATGGTAATGTTATTTTGTCCCTTGCAGGGCTTCTATTTCTTTTACTAATTGACAAAGGCGTGATATTTACTTAATGAATGAACGATTTGTGTATTATGTGAACGGGTGTGCTTGTACAAATTAAAGACCTTTTGGGGGTAAGTTTGTTATGGGGGTCATACATAGTGATCAATTTTTTGTGATCATCGATTTCGATGAGATATTTCTATGTATTCCCTAGCAAATAACGCCATGTCAAGTTTTAATCTTCTATACTTTGTCCTTTTTGAATGTGCAGTACAGGAAAGATAGGGATGTTTCTCTCTCGTTCGCACTCTTTTGTTTTCCATAAGTTACTACTCTTCTAAAAGCTCAGAAAACGAAGTGGTTATAAAGGGAATCACCCATAATTCTCAAAAAAAAAACTTCTCCATTGGACGAAATTCCCATAGATATATGATCCTGAAGAAGCCCAATGGACAAAATCCCCAATAGAAAAAAAATTCTAAGAATCCCCAACAAATAATAAATTCCAGTTATAATTTGACACATTTTGATTTAGTATGTGTTACAGATTTTTATTTAGTCTTAGTTTCTCAATCTTACTTAACGTGTAAAATGGAATAGAGGTAGTAAAAAACTTTTTTTAGATGGCAACCATTTTCATTCAAAGAACAAAATTGACAATTTTTGGTGTTGTTCGATTGAAAAAAAAAGGTATTTCTTCTAAAGCATTCATAGTGACCATTCAAAGGAATATGCGTTGTTTAACTTGACCCAAAACAAGGATCCGGAGTAAGCAGTGCAAATAGTTAATCAATCATTAAAATGGCACTATTTTATTGCTTGATTCACTACTTGTGCTTGCGGATTTCGTCCTTTGGAAGATTTTTTTTTCAGGATTTTATTTCTGGAATTATATCTAATGAGCAAACATTACAAAAAAAAAATAAGTACACACTCCTTCAAAATGTTGGGTATTTAGAATTAAAACAGTACATTTTTTGAGATCTTCTTTTCTTCTGATTGTCTGTCTTGCTTTTCACTCTTCATACCTCATAAATGGAACCTCAGCTTTGCCTGCTTAACCTGTTGATTGTATTATCGGCCCAATATCCGTCAAATACTCAAGAAGGAACACCAAGCTGCTTCATCATTTTGAAAGATGAATTTGTGTTTTTAACATTTTCATCCCAACAAACTCGTCAAGATATCCAATATGACATTGGATAACACTCACTTACTCGTTTCGTTACTGCCCGAAAGAATTTCATCGATCTTAAGTTACATGTGCATATCGATAACAAAGGAAAACGCAAGTAATGTCTTCGTCAGCATCTTAGGAGAATCTTTCTCTTCTTCTTCTTTTTCTTCTTCTTCTTCTTCTTCTTCCTCTTCTTCTTCTTCTTCTTCTTCTTCTTCTTTTTCTTCTTCTTATTCTTCTTATTCTTTTTCTTCTTCTTCTTCTTCTTCTTCTTCTTCTTCTTCTTCTTCTTCTTCTTCTTCTTCTTCTTCTTCTTCTTCTTCTTCTTCTTCTTCTTCTTCTTCTTCTTCTTCTTCTTCTTCTTCTTCTTCTTCTTCTTCTTCTTCTTCTTCTTCTTCTTCTTCTTCTTCTTCTTCTTCTTCTTCTAACTCTTCTTCTTCTTCTAACTCTTCTTCTAACTCTTCTTCTAACTCTTCTTCTTCTTCTTCTTCTTCTTCTTCTTCTTCTTCTTCTTCTTCTTCTTCTTCTTCTTCTTCTAATTCTTCTTCTTCTTCTTCTTCTTCTTCTTCTTTTTCTTCTTCTTTTTCTTCTTCTTCTTCTTCGAGTCTGTAACCTTGTTTTCAACCAAATAGTCAAATTGTGAAATTGTCTCCAAATAATTTCTTGGCGTACATTAACTTATATGCGGTTACTTCTGTGAGCTGGTTTTCTTTCACATATCCATGATCATCCACACGTAGATTACCGGATTTCCAAATTCGAGTTCAGTTGATTTTATCAGAAAAGTTTAAAAGTGGTGAGTGACATCACTTCATCACATCGAATTTAATTTAAAAAAATAAAATGTTCACTCACTCTACATTTCCAGCAAAATAATTTAGATGTAGTTAACATTTAAAAAGCACTCTCTTAATTATATTTGTGTTAATTGATTTCTTTTTCATAAATGTACCCCGTTGCTTCTAAATTGATTTGCTTTATAAATTATTTAAGAGTGCTATTTTTTTCAGGATAATTTTCATCTATCATGATTTTGAATGTTTGAGCTATGAAGCTCGTTTGCTATTAAATGTATGCATATATTGCACACTATATTTGCCAATCCCCAGACAGAGCTCTGAACTTATTTAAATATTCTGTATGCACAAGTATAAATTTTCTAATAACCACAAAGTGCTACATATCGTCCTTGTATATAATTTATATTCAAATTACGTTCATTCGCCATGCTTGGAACACATTCATTTCAATTATACATTTAATAGGTGATGATAAAGAGCTCTGTATAGTCTGTTGACTGTTTCCTTTCACCCTAAAGGTAGGTGTAGTTTCAAAAAAAATACAGGAAGAGGAGAATAAAATTGTCACCTAGAAGAGGTGCTGAGGGTACACGCCCGTAATTATTCATATTCCCACCAAATGAGAATAATGGGTTAACTAATTTGATACACTCTTGTAAATTTGTGCTCATATAGAATTGTCAAAAGTTACATAATGGCGAATTGTTGCGTAGACGAAATTTGTATTGATTCGGATAGGGCTTGGTTAATGTTCTATGAACGGAATGGTTTTTCATCAGGAATTTCCTGGGTGTGTCATTCATTTATTTGACTTTTGCGTGTTAGTTTTGAATTCGATTTCACAAGTTCACGCAACAGTTTGGTTATGAAAACGATATTAAATTTCATTCTACAGAAAAGAAAGCCTCTATTCAAAAAGTATTGAATTTCGTTAATTTTATTAAATAAGTTCACGCATACCTGTAGGGTTTTTGGAATTGTAATAAATTGATAAAGTTAAATTTGTCTGTGAATTTCAGGGAATCACAAATTTTGATAATAATAATTTGACATGACTTAAACATTGATTACAAAATTTGACTGTACATCAGAAAAATAAAGCTTGCATACCGAAACTATTTTCTGAGAGAGGTCTTTTTACTCTAATGCCTTTTTAGACTAAAGAAATGGTGGAACAGAGTTCTTCCAAAATCATTCCGAGTTCAATCATTTGATTGAAAATTGACTGATAGTCACCAAGCAGAGTGCGTTGACAAGATTTTGTAAGCGACGATCAGGAGACTTATTAATTTGTATTTAGCTTGACATCTCCTTTTTTGTGGATGGGCGCACTATTCCGAGGTTCATACTCTCATACTGCTGCCTCCAGCACCTTAGATGGTTTGTTGAATGTTGACAGTATTTCCACAGGTCCTCTGCACAATCTTCATCTAGCTATATCATTCAGACATTCTAGTACAGTAACATCTGAAGTTCTGATAGTGACAACATTTACCAAATAGGTTTTAATAATGGCAACTAGCCAATATTCAAATTTTCATTGGCAACCAAATGGTAACCGTAGTGTTTTCTGCCATACAAATTAGATCAAAGCTAGTAGCTGTAAAGAACCAAATGTAGTGGTAGTTGGTATGTAGCACAACATTTTACTCTGTTCGATAACCGAAGTTTATGCCAGAAAATTTAATTTAAGAGTGGAAACAGAATTACAGCTTGAAGGTGTCGATGTAGATAGTACTTTTACAGTTTTCAAAGCTCAGCACTCTGTCCTTTGAAAAAAGATTAAGACGAACATTCTGCATTTTTAGAAATGTATCCGCGTATGACTTCAATTTGTATACCCTCTGATGGGTATCGCGTTCCATATATAAACTTTTAAATTCAGCTGTCGAAATAATAATAATTTATTGACTTGTTCGTTGTTGTGTGTCGTTAAGCAATTTTCCTAGTGTTAATTATTTGTCTAGTAATATTTAAACCGATTTTAATAAAATTATCACTCAGGGTCTTAAGATATTAAAGCAAAAATAAGATCGCAGTGTTGCCAAAACAACTAAAAAATACCAAAAAACTTCTTTGTGTTTTAATATTATTTTTTTTAGTTGTCCTAGCAACCCTTTTACTGCTTGATAATGTTATGGCAATTATACGTTACTACTTAAACCGTTTCAAACTACACTCTAGTGAGAAAAAATTTCCTGCCAAAATAACTTACTAAAGTTGAGTAATATTTTATGCAATTTGTTGGAGCTGTATTTTTGGTTTCCGGACATTTCCGGTAGCCATAATTGTTTTTCATTGATGAGTGAAAATGTCAGAAAATCGGTCGCTAGATGTGCTCTATTCTTAATAGTAGGAGATCTATATACAAAACAAACTCATTGATTTTGTTTTTTTTTTTTAATGAAGGGCAAAATTGAAAATATGTTATTAAAACCAAATCTACAGTCTACTAAATAGTGTATGTTTGTCAATTTGAAAATGAATATAAATCTACTAAGCTTTTTGGTTACGAACAAAATTATCAGGCTTTTATATAAGCCTTTGATTTCCTTCTTAAAAACTGTGTTAATAGTTTGGTCAGCTTTGAAAGGATACTGCTTAATTAAATGGAAACCGGTATGTGAAGAAACCCTTTAAATATATTTTTTGGACGGTTTACGAATAAACGTTAAGATTGTAAATCCCTTTTTTAAGGAACACGATTAACATCATTGAAAATATGAAACAAAGTTATTATTAATCTTTAAATCTTTCATTGAAAAACTTAATTATAAAAAAAAAAAAAAAATATTTCAATTTTTGTTTTCTTACTTTTTTTCAAAAACCAATTTTAACATATTTTCGTAAACCAGTCAAAAATAAAATAATATAAATAAACCAGACTTGTTTTATAACACAACTTTTTATACCAACACACAAATCTATCAAATTGTAATTTACACTTCTAGATATCTATTGTTTCAGTTACTATATCTGTCTTTATCTTTTAAAAATTATATGCACTTACATGTTTTTTTTTTCGTTTTATAAATTTGCATGAATGTACAGTAAAGTCTAGTCTATATTTAGATGGCTAAAAAAATGGAAAATCTTTTAATACTTTCAAATTTGAATAATGGTTAAACTCTTAATTCGACAGTGATATGAAATAGTGCCTTAGAAATGCCCCTTAAAACGATGTAGTTTTCAAATCGATGTGTAAGTTACATCTCACTGGTTTTTTAGCATTTAATTACAAATTACCGATTTTAATAAAATTATGTTTAATAGAAAAAATGATAATTTTAAATAATGCCTAAAAGATGAATATACATTATGCGAGAAAAGTGCTCACATTAGGCAAATTTTGCACGGTGTGACGACCCAACATTTTATTTACATTTGATTAATATTTTATTAGTTTTTAATTACATTTTATTTACATTTCAGTTACATTTCGTCTACATTTTGTTTGTATCAATTTTAATTAAATTTACATTTTATTAACATTTCCTTAACAATTTCCGCCTTATCGGGAACTATGTAGAAAACATTTTTCACCCGAAATTTTTCTCTAACTGCATAAGGTTCTAATTACCGATTTTCAGAATATGGAAAAAATTCCGTGGGAAAACAGATTCACGATAACCCCAATCGTTTACATTTAATTTTTAATATAATTACATTTTATTTACATTTCATTAACATTTTGTTTCATTTCAATTATATCTAATTAAAATTGTGATAAGACTTCACTAACATTACGTTTACTTCATAAACATCTCATTATCATTTACCTCTCATTTTCATTTTGTTTACATTTCATTCACATTATTTCTCTAACTTTTCGTTTAAGTTTCATTTACTTTCCACTTATTTCTTTTGCATTTCACTTTCTTTTCATTAACATTTCATTTACATTTAATATACATTTCATTAATAATTAATTTAAATTGTATTCACATATCATTTACATTCCATTTACATTCTATTTACATTTCATTCACATTTCACTTACATTTTATTAACATTTAATTTAAATTTCATTCAAATTTTATATAAAGTTTAGGTTTACATTCAATTTACATTTTATTTCCATTTCATTAATATTATGTTTGTTTACATTGCATTTACATTTCGTTTACTGTGTTTTTTTTAATACACAGAATACTGTGATTGTAATACTGATTCCTCGACAAACTCAAGAAAAATCATCAAAAGTGTACTGAGCAATTTTTGCTTCTTGATGGTCCATCATTTATTTGACCAGCTCAGCGGTACAAAGTCACTGCTATGTTAGCAGTATGGCAGTATGGTATGGCATGAGCGACAAGTTTGAACTGCAACTGATTATAATTCCTCGGTTCAGGGCCGACAAGAAAATGTCTACATGAACCAATGCTATACTCTTGCGTGTTTGAAAATTTAAAAGTTTGATTGCAAGTGAGGAATGGAAATCATTTAATAATTGATATTGTTTCTCTAAGCTCAAAGCTGGACACTTAATCTCTCAAACTGTAAGGTTCATAATCTTGTAATCGATTTTTTTCGATCTTTTCGATTCAATGATATATTAACAAGATTTTTTTTTTGCAGGCTTGAATGTAGTTTTATTTGAAAATAAGCATTTGACACTATTTCACATCACTGATCTTAACATGCTCTTTAAAAAAATAGCCGTTAAAATCTTAAAATGCCAGAGCATAGTTTGGCATTGAAATGTCAATTCCTTGGCATTTTTTCAACTATTATTATTTTTCAGGTGCTTCGGAGTGTACCAATGAAAGACTACGACCATATAATGGTTCATGTTATCTATTCGTATCGTACCCAGAAGCTGATTGGTGGACAGCTCAACAGGTCTGTCGAGGGATGGGTGCTAAATTGTCATCGGTCTCTTCAGCTGATGAGCATAAGTAAGTTAAAATAAAAGAAAACAGATTTCATTCAACAAAATATATCGGTTGTTTATGATTTCGGTTAACAGGTTTATCACATCCAATATCCGCAATCACATCGATTATTCACCGCAACTCGTTTATTGGCTGGGAGCTGAGTTAGAAAAAAATGGTCAATTTGAATGGACCGATGACACAAAAATGAGTTTCCAGGTATTTTTTTGTAGCTCTATTTTTCTTATCATGATTTATATTCAACATTCAAAAACTATTCACTAACTATATAATTATTTCTCTTTCATTAGGGTTGGTTACCAGGCCAAGGCCAATTCGATGAGGTTCCACGTGACGCCACATGCTTGGGTTTGCAATGGAAAATGTCACCCACCCCCATGCTGCCATCTGGTTTATACTGGCAGTCACAAAAGTGCAATCGAGTTGGTGGATACGTTTGCAAGAAACCCAAAGAGTCCTTAAGTGAGTATGCTCTAAGTAACTCAACCGTAATGGGCTCTGAGGGACGACTTATCTCACCAGGTAACCGTAACAAATCTCAATTTGCAACAAATCCTTTTTAACTCGAATTTATTGAATTTATAGCCTACCCCAATGCATATCCGCACAACATTGACTATTGGATTCACATTAGAGCTCCCGAACGAACTCGCATTATAGTGCAATTTCAAAAGATTGACCTGGAAGCTCAGGACGAGTGCCTGTATGACTTCATTAGCATTCAAAACTACGAGCTAATATCGAAAATCTCCCTCGAACCGGGCACAAACACCATCCCAATGGCAATGTTCACTGATGAACGAGAATTTAATGAAGTACAGTACGAGAGTAATCACATCCCATACACCCGGCGAACACGAAGTTTACCACCAGATTCGAAGGTTTACAGTGACACTGCTAACCCCAATGAGGATTTAATGGCTTTGCCCGAAATGCAAATGAGCACTGTACTAGAATCGGTGGCGTCAGTCGCGGATGTCCGCTACAGCAAATTGCAACAAGATGACAGCGAGACCTTCAACTCGGCAGCTTACACTGGCATTGGCAGGAAAAAATCACAGCCCCCATCACCACGGACACCAACGTCATTGGACGACAATGAAAACCACGCGAATAAAGTGCTATTAAATCCGAAACGACATCGACGAAAAAACAACCCGGAAATTGAAAATAAATTACCAAAACAACGGAAAGAAAACCAGCGAAATCATCGTTTAAGTAAACGCAGCACTATTCTGCGGTCCATTCCGCCTGCTGACAATGCACAATCGTTTTTGCCGTACGTTCGATGGTGCGGTTCTCATGACTCCAATATGTCGAAGTTCGATTTTGTGTCGAGCTCGAATCAGGTTGTCCTTAATTTCCATAGTGACTACTCGGTGACGGGCCTAGGGTTTGCAGCCGTGTGGAAGGCTATCGATATGTCCGGCTGTCCCATGCAAACTTTGACATCGCGCGAAGGCACCGTTATGAGTCCAAATTACCCGCATTTTCTGCTGAACAATTTAAACTGTGCGTATGTCATACAAGCGCCAATGGGTCGCCGTGTCTGGCTGGAATTCGAGGAATACGATTTGTTAAGCGACACTCTGCTGGAGGTGGACATTGGCAATGGATATTTCCGGCCATTTCGCACTAGAAACCATGTGAATGAGGGAATATTTGTGAGCAGTCGAGAACAAATACGTGTTCAATTGCGAACGGGACAGAGGCCACGTGGGAGGGGGTTTCAAGCGGTTTACCATACAGGTTAGTGATTGTCTTTATTTACAATTTTTTTAGAGTAGGTAAAGGTAAGTAAGTAATAACAAGGGTATTTTGTACTTTGATATGCAGTCGGTAGATACATATAAAGAGGGGATTATAAACACTAGCGTTGGTGGATACAAATGACAAAAGCTTCTTTTAATTTTTTACTTGCTCAATAGGGTGAACATTGGTTTTATGTTCAAACAAAATCGAGGTTTTAATCAAACCTGATATTACGATGATAGAGAAACATAAAAAAAGTTAAGTCATGTCCTCCCTCGTATAAGTGTGAATGTAACTAACTAAATGGTTTGATGGACAGGACATTCTCTAAACATGGTGAAAGAGGAGGAATTCGAATTTTCGTTTTAGGCCGGTAAAAGTGAATGTTCTATAATAATTCAAGGTAAAAATCAACAAAATTATGGTTTGCTGTGCTGTGTTTGCTTACTATAATAATCGCTAATTCTTATTACGAAAAAAAAAAATACTGATACTAAAGAACGTATTTTAGGTTGATGATTAAATTGTAAAACTAAAAAGGCATAATCTATTGAATAAAAAAAAAAAAATGTTTTTTTGATACAGTTTTGTTAATTAACATACAGATAAGTGATTAATAAAAAGATAAAAAAGATAAAAAGAAAAAGATGTGAAAATTAAACGTTAATAAAGGAAAATGTGCAAAAACTTTATTACTTAAATTTTCACATTTTTATTTTGTTTGTCCTGATTCTTTACGTTTTTTCCAAAATGTTTTCGATATTGAAACTGGAGTCTACCTATCCTCCCATGAAGCAAAGTTTGGGTTACCATGACAAAACCTCTCCAGAAATATTCCCGCTGGGCTACTTTTGCTGACGAGTATATTTCACCTGATTGTCTCCATCTGGTGATTGCATCAGGCAAAACCTGAATTCATAATTGAAAAGAACTCTACCAGTCTTGGTAAATGTGAGTAATTTCCATGCGAGGAAACCCCGAACTGTGCTTCAAGGAAGGCGATCGGCTGGAAAATTATAAAAAGACTATCTGCCCTTCCAAAAACACACAGTCTGCTAAGATCTGCTTTGGTGGAGGATAATTTGAAACTGTCGCATATTTAATATTAAAAGTTTAAAACACTTATATTTGCAATATGAGTTTCAATTGTCCTGTCCATTGCGTGATGCTATCAGGTCCGGATTGCTGACTTATTAAGACCAACTTACACCGAAAAGCTTTGTTCATGGACATTGCCTTTTGAACTTGATATTGACTAAGGCCGTGTGTGAATTGGGTTAAATTTTCTACCACGACTAAATTTTGATGTTTCGTTCGAGGTGGTATAAAATTTAGCAATTTGCTGTGTGGATTGGATGGATTTTTTTTTTTAAACACTACTTTGGCTAAAATTGCCTCAATATTAAAGAAATTTTCCAAAAATAAAATTGTTTTCTTTCTTAGATTTTGTTGATTCTTTAATTCTTTATTCCAACTTGAAAGTATCAAAAATTCGGTCTGAAAAATGTAACAAAATCTCAATTTTACTTATTTTGCTCGGTTTTGCATAGTTAATTTCAGATTTTGAAACAGCAGTCACAAATCATCCATTATGGATATTTTGGTTATTCAGTAAATGAACACTATTGTTTTTACAGCTGTTAAACATTTCGAAGCAAACAAAAAATTATTTCGTATTCTGTTTTTTGCAAAATGAACAACAATTTGAAGAAGAATTTTATATTTATTCTTTGTATTGTTTTTAAATATCTGCTCATTATAACAGTGAATTTTTCGATGTGAATAAATCATCCAATTCTATCCTTATTTTTAATAGTTTTTTTTTTTCGTCGTGACTCGTGAGACCCTACACAAATAAGAATATTAATTTAATTTAATTTTTTAATTTGATAAGTTCAAACTTACATTTATTATATGGTTTCCCAGTACTCTTGTCTTTTTTGCGTTTATATTTATCTTTTCCATATTGTGATTAGAACCAAACAAAAATCAAAACAAATACAATCTTCTCTGTCTACCTTGAAACGTCAAATTTTAACCCATTTTGCCTGCTGCACAGCTCGCTAAATTTTAACCCATTTTATTCACCACACTAGTGTCAAATTTAACCCGTTTAACCAACTTTTAACTTTTAACACATGGGATTACATTTGGAATACTTTCGTAGCGGTATCATGCAGTGTAATTGACTGGTTGAGAAACTAGTTGTTGGACCTAACCATTTCAGCAAATTACTTCTCGCAGACTAAATTTCGTCACCTGCCGGTTAAATCACTTTTTCTCTTATCTTTTCTGAAAACGTTAGCGTCACGTTTCCCATTAGAATATAATGGAAAAACAGTGCTGTGACGAGAAATTTCGAAATAACTGACTAAATTGCCGACAGTCAAAGTGGCCTTGGCATGTAATATACTTGGGGAACATCGTATCCCACATATAATCGCATGCTGAGCACTTCAAAAAAAAAACCCAAGACTGTCAAAAAAGCGAGGCAATTATCTTTCAGTTTCTGATGCCTAAAATGATTTCGCAATTCTAATGGTGGGTCCTTCAAAAATAAATACATCGATGCAAATCAAGAGTACAAGAGAATTTTTAGTCAGAAAAAGAGGAACTTCTACTGTTGCTTCTACTTAACTTTGCCCAAAACAAAATTTTAGAAGATTTTTGGAAAATTTGAAAAAAAAATAAACATTTTGATTGTCAATTAGCACAAAGTTGACCCCGGAAATTTTACGAGTACAGTAAACTTCAGCCATCTCTTGAATCCTAAGGTATCAATAGGGGCAGCACCGACTTATTTCAATGAAATCTTGGACGCTTTAACTATAAGGATGTCAATGGAGATTTGATTGACCTACAAGATGGAAAATCCCCAGAATCGGACAAGATCCTGATGGAATTTTATATGGTTCTTCGAACAACAAAAGTTTTATTTAAAAAATTTTAGCAGATGGAGTGATTCTCGAAGAGTTTAAGGATTATTTTCCCGAAGAAAAAAAAAAGAAGACCCAGGATATTATCGGAGCAACTATTTCCTTACACTTCATGTACAATTTTTTGCTGTAATCTTACAAAAAGGCTCACTGCGTGGAATAATCCCAAACATCTTCTGAAAGTGTCCCAAGCTAATTTCAGAGCTGCATATTCCACGATTCATCACATACTTAAGAAATATTTTTCAAGATCGTTTCTTCAGAAGGGTAAGAAGCTCTACACTTTTGAGTTTGATACAATGGACCGCAAAACCATACCATTACCATTAAGTTCTTTGCATTGGGGACTCCAAAGAAGTTCAGAAAAGTTATCTAAAAGTTGTATGATGAAACTTGGGCAGGTGTATGGAATGGAAATGATTTATCAAAACCATTTCCTACTGAATTTTGTGTAAACAAAGATGTCCATTAAGTCCGTTATTGTTTGCCTTTTTTATTGACAGACTACTTAACAGAAGGTAATTACTGTATTGCTGGCCTACACCTATGAGTCACTACAATTTGTAGTTTTCGATAAAATTCGGAAAAACTACAACCTTTATATTAGGGGTACTCGTTTTAGCATTAATTTTTCCAAATTTTCTTGAAAACGGTTCATACTATTTTGATGAAACTTTGTGTTGGTTGGTTTTCAATATAACTGCATTTCAAGATTTTAGCTAAAGATGCACATAACGAAGATTTGGTGTTAACGGCTTCTTACATATTTGGCCGGAACTCCGAAACGATTTAACCGATTTTATTAATATTTGGTATCGCACATATATTAAATATGGAGCACAAGATGTCATTTAAAGTTTTTAGCTAAACAACATAAAACCAAAAATATAAAGGTACATAATTTCATGATTCAGGGACTACAAACCCTAGTTTGCAACAAGAGCAAGTTCGTGCGACCCAGTCATGCATTTTATTTTTTTTTCTTTGGACTAAACTCCAAAGGGTGCAATTTTGTCTAAAAACAGACTTTGTAACAATTTAACACTTTTTTCTCGAAATTGGTTGATGGTACGATGAAAAGTCATGAGACATTTTTGTAGAAGATCATATAAGCTACAATTTTTATCTTAACATGTTTTTGCATAAAATTCATAGTTTCCGAGAAATTAGCAAAAAAATGAATTTTCACCCCCCCCCCTAAAAAAATTTTGCTCCGGACCAAATCATGGGTACTTTTGAGGATTTGCTCAAGACATAAAAACAAACGCCTCCAGCTAAATTCAGATTTGTCCGAATTTTTTCGAAGTAAAATTCTAATTTTCCTCGGCTATAAATGAATGAATGCAATGTAGAGAGATTAGCCAGTATGATACAGTAAAGCTGCAAAAATACTTTATCAAAAGAACTGTTTATCTTCCACCGTACATGCCAAATTATGTATTAAATGTTGGAAACGGGGTTTTTCACTCTATATTCATGCAGGTGGACTATGTGCTAAAAGTTATAAAAATGACGAACCGGCGACTTCCAAAAAAAGCTGCAATGAAAGGTATAAGCACTAAAAGTGATTTCCATGGAGAATGTCTGGAATTAGCTCAATGGTGTGGAATGACTTTGAATCTAGATTTGGAGGAACTAGAATTTTGTAAAATGACTTCTTATAAGCTTATTGTAATGTGTTGTACAAGTAATCTGTTTTATTATTAACTATGATGTGTAAACCAACCATTACCATGTTATTTTAACTTTCGTATCGACACAAACATCAGTACAGACACAAACCGTATTGCAGTTACTGTAGTCTGGACACGAAACATTTAACGATTCGTTAAGTAATAACTTTACTAGAAACGTCAAGAGGGTTCTTATCTAAAATGTTATACAGACGGCTGGCTGAATGATGAGTCATGTTGCTATGGAGTACTATAAATAAAGCGCCTCATGCTGCAATTGCTTACTAAAAAACATCGATTTTTAACTGCCACTATGATACAACTTACGTCTTGCTCTGTGAAAAACGAAAAAATTCTTCCCACGGGAATAAAACGTTATATAATTCGTCTCTGTGCGAAATTGCATCCAGATCCGTTCAGCCGTTTTGGAGTCTATAAGGAACATTAATACATATACATATGCATTTTTTTTTTATATAAGAAGAAGAAAAAGATAAAGAAATTGAAAAGTGTTTGATTTATAAGTGAAATAAATTGATTAATTTGTGAAAAGACCATTAAGTGAGCTTACGTAAATGAATAATATATGTAACGAACCCTAAGCGAAACATAATATTATAAAAAACCTAGATTTGAAGTGGTGCATCAAGTTCATAGCTGACATAGTCCCCATAAAACAAGGATATGACTCATAAGAAGGCACGTTAAGATGATAAAGAGTTTTTAGGACCTCTGGGGACTAAGGCTAAGCTGTGCAAGTTTACTACGTTTTTCGTGGGATCCCCTTTAAATTATGTGTTTTCATGAATCATATACTTATGGGAGCAACAGGTTTACATATAGCTTTAGCTTTCCAGTACGTGATACTATGAGTGTCTGGAATATCTATATCTCACCTGCTTCAACGCCGAAAAATCTATATACTTGGATGTATGTATGTCACATTCGACAATAAATTACATGAAATATGATTATGAATTATTTTAAGTCTAATTGGGATTCCCTAAGCTTGTTTGCCTAGAACCACCATTTACTACTACTTGTTATACAAGCTAAAGTTTAATTATTCATCACATGATGTTAATAACTACGTCAAGGGTTTAATCCGTAGTGATATAAAGTTAACAACTCTACAGTCCCAAACTTTAATTAATTTATTCCGAACAATTCTATATTTTTCCTTCTTGGTTCCCTTTAAAATATTTAAACATTATTATCATTACAATATTCTTAATCCACACATTCAATGCTTTCCTAATTTAATCTCTTAACCTCATTTTCAGTTGCCCAAATGGAGAAGGATCGAGTAATAAACCTTACCAACAATTTTACCGGCTATTTGTATCAATTGAACTATCCGCACAATTCACCGGAAAATGTTGATTTCACTCAACATCTGGTTGCCCCATTCGGTGACAATATACTACTTGAGTTACATGGCGTTGAGTTTAGTGAGAATGGCTGCCCCAATGATAATGTAATTGAGGTACGAATTCGAATTTGGATGTAAACCACTTGCAGTGGTTTTGAATTGAAAATATTTTCACCTCATGTTTTCCATTTCTATATATATGTATATAAACTCAGATATATGATAACTATGCCGACTACAATGGCACCAAGTGGCAACTATGCAAATATCCTAATTTAACTCAGCTAAGCGATGAACAATATGCAGGCATCAAGAACGAGCAGCAACAGCAACAGCAACATCAGCAGAAGCACGATTATCCTTTGGAACCACAATTGGCTCCAGTCTACATAACATCATACCTGAATACATTACACATCCGGCAGAGGACTAACTCTAAATCAGATATCAATTTGAATGGAACCGTAAGGATTCAACAAGGTAATGAATTAATTATGTCCTTTTTAACAGATGATGGGATAATCCCTTTGGTTTGCTTGCCCCACAACATACCGCATTTATCATGCAATTTTGTGTGTGTGTTTTTTGATGTGGTTATGGTATAATTGGTTGTAAAATGCCTCATTACATATTTGCATATTTGTATATGTGTATGTGTGTGTGTGTTACAAAGGATTAAATGTATTTGACCTTAAATGACAATTGTATTAGAATTGATGGTGGATTTATTTTTTTTTTTCGCAGATAATAACTATAAGCTTAAACTTGCTTCGGGAGACAAGTCAGTTGAGTCGTGTCATCTTAATCCTTGTCAATTCAATGGAAAATGTGTGGCAAAACATGGAAAAAATCACTGCCAGTGCCAAGGACATTATACGGGGAGGTAAGCATTATATTGATTTTTACTTTGTATGCTTCCGTTAGCATTCGAGAGGATTTGGTTGAAAGAATAGAGGAAATTGTGAGTGTTAAAGATGCCTTTATAGTGTTTCGTTACTGTCAACTAAATTCAGTAGTTTTAGGTCAAGTGCTCCATACAAAACATAATCCGTTAAGCAGAAACAATTATTGCTTCTGTTTGTTTATAAGTTTATTCCGCATTATCTCTTAATGAATTAAATAGCATCGTAATATGGCCACTGTTTCTAAGTTCAAATCCAACTTAATATCAAAGTTTTTTTTTCGGTTGCAAAGCCCCGTGTAAGGATCTGAATAATCCTCTGAGTGCCCCTTCCTTATGACATGATTCGGTGGTAAATTGTGTGTTCGCTATGGTACTGCAGAAATAGCAGAACACACACACATAGAATTTTACCCATATTCGTGGAATCGGTATCGGGAACTCCTTGCGAAATAAGGAAACAATTCCGAGAAAACAAACAAACTGAAGGCTTTATGCCTTCACAAACATAACTACAAAAATGGTCCCAAAAATTCGTATAAAAAACAAAAAAAACAACAAAAATTAATAAAATTTTGCTAAATTAAAAAAAAATAAAAAAAAAATTCGGGCTATTTTTCTTTATGAACATTTTTAAAATGAATCATCGAAGTGTGAATATTTGATCGACGGTTGACTTCCCTGGCCTAAAACCACACTGATAGGGGCGACAATCGGATCGTTTTCCAGGGGTTTTAAGCTATCACAGAGAATAGCCGACAAGATTTTAATAAGCGATGTTTAGAAGGCTAATTCCTCTGTAGTTGGTGCACTGTATTAAATCATCATAAGGGTATTCATAACCCCTTGAGTGCGCGCATATTATAAAAAAAAAATGTCAGAGCATCTCCTTTCGCCCAGATGGGGCACACTATGCCAAGGTTCCATTCATCGGGCAAACTTTCTTCGGACCAAATTTTAAAGATGTTGGTGCATGCTCCCTACCACCACATCTCCTGCAGCTTTATACTCAATTCAGTTGGTAAGCCGTTTGCACCAGCAGCTTTATTCGATTTAAGCTTGGCAATTGCTAAGCACAGTTCATTATTGCTAAGCACAGTTCATTAAGGGGGTGGAAGAAAATGATGGCCATCATCGTCCATGTAAGATGGAATAATTTGCCTTGCAGCGGAATGTTTGCTATCTTCGCCGTTCAGCAGTCCAGAAAAATGTATCTACTACCATATTCCTCCTCTCATCATCACCACATGCTTCTGTTCTGGCTTTAAAGCTTTAGTAGATCTTTTTACCCTTTGGTAGAATTTCATGACGTCACTCCTTCCGGTAAAATCCCCAATAGACTCGACCGCTCGCTTCTCGTACTATGTCTTTTTCTTCCTGAGAAATCGCCGTTCCTCGCTTCTATTTTGCCCGTAGAGCTCCCGGGCTGCTCTCTCAGTAGCTCTGGTTCTAGTCTACAGCATTGCCTGGAGGGCTTGAAAACCAGCACATCAGAGGCGGCATTCTGCGTTTAGCAAAAGTTCTTGCGGTCTCTTGTGATTTTAGCTTCGCGATATCGAATCTTTTCGTGGAGAGCGTGAACACAGATCAGCGAGATGTTCATGAATTTCACTTTTATGTGGATTGTGACCAAGCGCTCGCAAAAACTGCGGAAGCCTAAATCTTTTTGCCAAAGTCTTCCTCGTATCACAAAACCGCATCCAAATAGCCGCTGACCTTGTTTTTTATAGCTTGGCCCGTGGTAGATATCACACGATGTCATCCTCCGTACACCTCACCATCCCATCGAACTTCATAGATAGCTGTTACATCAGCCTTTGCCTATCCAGGTCCTCCACTGAATGTTCGGTTGCATGTGGTCTGTACAACGACAGTACATTCCAAGTACGGGTCCGAAAGTCGTTGTCCTTGTTTCGTTTGCTCGGGTCGTCAACTTTAAGATCATTCGTTGTAAGGAAGTTACCTCTACGCACAACCCCAATCCTGTATGACCAGACACTTAGGTAGCTCCAAGAGTGGGGAGCCTGATAAACCGCTCCTTATAGGCCTGAGCTTCGAATGTATCGTAGTAGCCCGTATAAGGTGTTCACTAAATAGTTCAACCTGACTAGACTGTAGACGCCACAGTTGATTCTATCTGGCAAATTCCTCCGCTGCCATCTTGATAAAAGGGGAGGCAAGAGTAAAAGTTGGTAGTCAGAGGTTAGTTTTGAGAAAACCTGTAGACGTTTGAGTCCACTTAAATGCACATAACTACCCTTTGAACATCAGGGGGTTACTCTGTATTTCGTTTCGAATGTGAAATTTTTCGAAAACGATTAATTTGTGTGTGTTTTGTTTTTATATTACAAAAACAAAACAGAGTAAAATGTTTGTTTTCGAACGATTTCACTTTCGGAACGAAATACATAGTAGACCCCCAGATCTTTTGGAATAAGCAGATTATTTGGAATATTAAATTTTCCGATGGCCTTAGATTTTTGTAGACTAGTTTAACTTTTTGTATGTATGTTGTAAGGGTGGCCGGGTGGGACTTTTAAAGGATGCCAAACGCAAATTTAATCTTTCAAACCTGAATTGCTGGTTTTGAAAGTAAATTTTAAGAAGTGAAAAAATGTGAATTTTTTTCCATAAGTTTAAAGTTCCGAACGTATAACTGGGTTCGTTTAATTTCGAAACGTAAAAACGTAAATTTTGTGTTTTGAACGTACATTACGGGTTTCAAATGTGAACTGCCGAATTTTGTCGGCTGCGAGCAAGCATTTTTAGACGTTAAAACGTAAGTTATGTGTTCCAAACGTACACCTCAGATTTTGACAGTGAAACGTTAGTTTCTAACGGAAATTTCTAGACGTGAAAACTTTAAATTTAGGGTTCCGAACGTAGATTTTGGGTACCGAACTTGAAGAACTTTCATGTAAAAACGTGTGTTTGTTCCGAATGCAAACGTTTTAAATAACGTGCAAAACTGGTAAATTTTGGGTTTCGAACATGAAGGCAATTTTGGCAAAGGCAAAGGTTTGGTCATAAATTTTTAGACAATGAAAACTTGAACTTAAAGTTTCGAACTTAAATTTTGGGTTCTGAAAATGAATTTAAAAAAAAAACTTAAAAACGCAAATTTTGTGTTGCGAACGTACATTTTGAGTTTCGAACGTGAATTGTATATTTTTTTTTAATTTACTTGAAATGATAGTTCGATAACCGTTATAGTAGTTCTATTACATATACATATTTTTATAATGTTTGACTTCCTCTGGCACCTCTTTTTCGGCTAGACAATGTTCCTCTTCAATCATTGTACACTCATATGGACTACCTATAGGTTCTATAATGATTTAGGAAATCATTAAAGTGCCATTAGCGACTCTATTTTAAAAAGAAAAAAATATGACAAGTTTCGCCACATATAGTGCTGGGTTTCTATACTATAGGTTTTACATACAATGCTACCAGTTATACAATATTATTCTAACCATTCTAACCGTAATTGGTTAATATTTTTTCAGAAATCATTGCTTATTAAAATATTAATTTTATTCAACTTTTTTAATAATTTTCATCACATTAAAAATAAGTTTTAGTATCTAACAATAAAGCGTTTTTCACTCACATAACCATCCATTTTAACTGACCGGAATGTATGTATTTACTTAAAGCTAACGAAAATCAATGGAATCTAATAATCTTTATTTCCATTAAATAAAAATCTCAAGACCTAATAAAGTTCTTTAATTCTAATTTTTTTTAAGATTCTGCGGATTGAACTCTTGCGAATTGGAGCCTTGTGTTTTTGGAAAATGCGAATTAACTGCTACACATTTCAAGGTACATTATATTAAATGTATTTTTTTCGTGTAGGTTAATCAAATTGTGGTATTCTCTAGTGTCACTGTCAAAACGGATATCAAGGAAACACTTGTGAGCATAAAATACGCCCATGTGCTGACAATCCCTGTGAAGGTCGTGGAGCATGCTTCGAAAAAAATGGTGGTTATTTTTGCCGGTAATCACGCAATACAAACCAAAATTTTTTAAGTATTTTTTTTAATAAAAATGAGTTAATATTTTTTAGCTGTCATGCATGGTGGGAAGGTCATCGTTGCGAACGTCGCATGTTGCACATCCCCTACAAACCTCTATCCGAACGAATGCTTCAAGAGCCATTTTGGTTGGGGTTGATCACAGTTTTTGTCGTTCTATTGGCTATTGGCTTGGTGTGGTGTGCCAAACGTCATTTTCCTGAGAAAATTGAAAAACTTCTTGCTGAAGAAGCCGACCGTAACAGACGTACGCTCATCAAAATATAAATATAATTATTATTACTTTTCTCAATTTTTTTTTCTACAATTTTTTTTTTAACTTTTTACAATAATTTATGAATTTTTTTTAATATTCTTATTTTTCTACACCTGTCAGACATTTTGTTCCCCTTTTTTTCTTCTAATATCGCTCATATATTTTTTTTTCTTCTTCTTCTTCTCTTCTTTTCTCTCTTTTTCACAATCAAAACAAAAATTATTCATCTATTCTTTTTTTTTTGTAACTATACTTACTATATCTATATAAAAAAAAAACTTTAGCACCTGGTTCAGTACATGGACACCACCATCACACATCACTTCGAGAGCAATTGCAATTTACTACAGCCATACCTCAGACAACAACAAATATTGCACCGGGGGCACCACGTTCCATATTCAACAGATTGGGTATAAGAAAACCGTCTCTTTTGAGCCTCAGCAGCCCCAATCCCACCGGAGGGGCGACAGCCCGTACTTTTTCGCTAGATGATTTATTACGACCGCCTCCCCGACGTAAGATAGGCTAAATTGAATTTCAAAAATGCAAAAAAAAAAAAACACACACAAGTGAACATTTTTTTCAGTTTTTTTTTTTTAATTTTGAAAAACTATTTTGTTTGCAATTGGAAAACAAAAAGAAATAATATAATACTCGTTTAAATACATCTCCCTTATCAGTCTCTATCTCTATTTTTCTAACCTCTAAGTGTGTTTTTCCACTATCTCACCCTATATAAGCTATACGTTGTGGCATTTCCTTGATCCTATATTTATATATTTTTTCTCGACAAACATACAGACAGATTTTGTAGATACTTTTGAACATTTGATGCTATCTATCCATCCTAATATATATTTTAATTACACCTATCTACATAATTATATATTATACAACACTTATACCAAAATATAATAATATTACTATCACCTATGTGCGGTTTTCTTTCTCATTGAATATAATCCCGTTATTTTGCTAAATATTTATTTTTATATTATTGTTTCGATGGTCAGCACATGTAGTTTGTTGCTTGGCAAAGGCTCCACATACACAAAATCTCCTATCACACATTTCTTCATGGTTTATTTTTTGTTTGTTTTACTAACAAAAATGCTAAAAAGAAATTATTTATGTAGATATACATAATTTTTGTTTTTTTATTTTGTTTATTTTTTCCCCTCAATTACTATCTGTAGATACATCTACTAAAGTGTAAATATAAAAAAAAAACAATAAATTCTTCAAAAAATTCATCCAATAGAAAAACTTGCAACGGCTACCTTGGAACTATCGCCAATAAGTATCTACATTTAAATTTAAAACAATACAAAATATATCTTTTCTCTACCTTTACCCTAGAAGTAGATAGATACAATTTCACTGAGCTTTTCCTGTTGTTTTTAATTAAATGTTGGCTTTTGCTTTTGAGGCTTGTCGAAACTTAATGTATAAGCTTGCACTTTTTGATGTATTTAGAAGAATCTATAAATCGAGGCATTTTTTTAGGAAGAAATAGTTTTAATTTATGTTAATTTTTTTATTCTGAGTTATGTTTTTTAATCGATAGGATGAAGCAATTAAATTGATATAGATCACCAAAAAATTACAACTTTTTTATGGCAAAGCTTGTCGATAATGTCAAACAATATAAACAATAAAAAAAAACCGTTGAAACTGATGACTTGCCGGATGGATTTTGATTAAATTCGAAATCTATTAATATCCATTTGGAAATTCTCGTAAAAAAGCAATTTTACTTTAACGAAAATTCGCCACTCATAAACACAATCTTTGGCCTTTAAAGGACAATTATTATTTTTATAAAACAAAACATACTTCATATTATTAAATGAATGAAAACTTACCAAAAATATATTCGTTTTCTGTAAAATCGCTCCAAAATTTTGTTTCTTTTCAAGCGAAATCATAATTGCAGTTTCAAAAAATATTTAACTAAAACCTAATTATATAGCATGAATATGAAGTCCGTCTTTTTTCTTGCAAAACATTTTTCCTCAATTTTTCTGTTTTTATATACAGCCCAATTCTAAATAACGATTCCCAGGGAAAATAGCTTCCTCCTCCCTATTTTCCGATTCTAAATAAAACACTCCCTGAGTCCTGACATCTCGTTCTCTTTTCCCTTTTCTCTTATTCTGAACAAACTTCGAATATTTTGAAATATTCTCCTGGAAAAAGTAGTTACTCATTTTAAATTTCAAAATAGAGAAAATATAACCTGATTCCGCTCGATTCGGTCTGAGATCTTTCGGGTTAACGTGGGAACATTTTCCTGCTTCAGGTATAAACAATATTTTGACTTCTCTCCATAATAAAGGGATGTATCTCATATTTATACAACCATTAAGGATAACTTCCAATATAGGTATAACTATGTCAAACGCAAATTAAAGTTCGGCAGGTATAATGCCGTCTGGTCCTGCAGATTTATAAGGTTCAGAGCTCTAACCATTTAAGCTTGTCCCAAAAGATCAGACCAGCATTTTTTGTTTCCATGTAGCTTGACTGTGTTTTGTCAATGCTACTTATGAATTGCGAGCTACTTGGGAAGTGAGTGTCTAATGGCATGTTTAGCGATTCTTCACAAGAGTTGGTCCAAGAGCCGTTAGCTGTTTTTAGAGAGCTTAGCATTGTAGGAGAATTTTCCTTAACCTAGAGGCTGCTGAGGTTTCTTCTATTTGACCACAGAAGTTCCTCCAGGAGGTTCTTTTACTCTTTTTTAGTTGTTTTTTGTAAATTTTGAGATATTCTTTGTAGGAGTCCCTGTCCAAACTGTCTTTTGAATATTAAAAAGTTTCCGGCATTTTTTCTTTGTTCTAGCCCCGAGTTCCAACAGTGTGGTTTTTGTTTTCCTCTTATATGAATAAGAGGGCAGGAAAGAGACATTGACTTTGTCATTAAGATCATTTCTATTCGAGGGAATACTTAGAAGTGCCTGATTTACTAAGTTTCCCTGTATTGTTGCCAGTTAGTTTTCCGAAAGTTCCGGAAGGTTGGTTGTTTTTTAGATACTTTATCTAGACTGAATTGGATGTATCTGTGATCGGAAAATTAATGTTCCTCAGATACTTTCCAGTTTATAATCTTTTAATGTATCGAATCGGAGGCAAGAGTGATGTCTAAAACTTCCTGACTATTTTTGGTAATAAATGTTGGTTCATTTCCAATGTTGCTTATAATAAGGTAAGTACTAAGAATATAATCAAAAAGAGACTCACCTCTATCGTTAATATTTGTTCTCCCCCATACCGTGTGGTACATCCGATGATGAGGCATACTTTTTGCTGCTCTGAGTCTTCGATCAGCTTCCTTAGTTTGTCGCCAGGGGGAGAGTCGAGGTGGTTATGGCCGAGATATGCCGATGCTAGCCAGTACATTCCATTGCTGGTCTGCAATCGCGCTGCAGTTATATCTCGATCGCTATATTCAGGGAGTAAAAATACTTTATTGTTACTTTTTACTAAAATGCATGATCTGGGCTAACCTTTATCAGATGCATGCCGTAAATAGTACCCTGGGTTCCTGAGTCCTTGAACCGTTGAATTAACGATCCAGGGTTCTTCGATCAGAAATACATCTTACCCTGTTTTGTTAAGCCGGAGAAGAAGGGAGGCCGAAGCCAATTTGGAGTGCTGGGCGTTAATCTGTACTAACTGCACCATCTTGGTTAAAGCTAGACATCTCAACCCCGACCACTGTTCGGTTTAGGTCTTCTTCGGACTCAGAATCCGAGCGCAGGAAATCGTCTTCATTTTCTGATGTGGAGTCTTCAATCTCCATTACAGAAGGGTTGTCGACATTAGGAGCCTTTTTGACAGATGGCAGTTTTTTTAATATGCAGAGATGCCTCAATGAAAGAAGTGCTCGGCGTACCTCCATTTCCAGAAGGGCGGTACCCCTTTAACTAGAGAATGGCAACTCTTTACTTTTAGTGTTCAGTAATCAGTCTATTTGCAGCCAAGAAGCAGGTCAGTAATGGTGGGAAGTACGTGGTTCAATTTAAATTATACTAACAATTTACATGCAATTTTGTGTGTCTACTTTCGCTCTCCAATAAGGCCTGTGGTGCAAATACCAAATGAACAAAGTATATCCATACTCAGATTTTAACCAGCGATTCCTCGGAGGTGGTAGTTAGAATGCCAAAACCTTGGATGTTGTACTATTTATATCAAGCGGTAGCCCGCTAATCGCTTAAGTCCTTCCACATCTTTTTGTGCAAATTTTTTTTCGCAGCAAACTCATAATGGTATCTTGTATAGGAACAAAATACAAGCATATTTTACTATCCGGACGGGGGTCTATCTTATTTCGCCGGGAGAGGCAATTTTCTAATAAATACAATTTATTTTATGTTTACAAATTTGCACATACTAGCTTAACGGGGGGAGATAGACCCCCCTACCTAAGTAAAATATAGTTGTATTTTGTCCCTTTTTAAGATCCCATTATTAGATTGCAACGACAACATTTTCCCATTCAAGCCCTATACAATTTTTAAGACCTTTAAGGGTGCGTCGTGACCACACCCACCACTGGAGTCTCGGCACATTTTCGGATTATTTATCACACGTGCTGGGAGATGATAATACGACTAATTATTTTCGTTATTAAATGACGTATGTATTTTTGTCTAATATTAGAATATTAGTTATAGGAGTTGAAATTTGATTTTCAGATCTTAATGTAAATATTAAAGGGCATTGAGGTTCGTAATTGTCTCGTTGCCCTTCTCAAACAAAGACTTTTTCTACTGTTAAAAAAATATAACTCGTTACTTAATTTTTGTTTTAAATCTTAAACTTTGAAATTTCATTCATAGCAATTGAAATAAAAAATTATCCAAAAAGAGTTGTACTAAATCAACATTTTCAAGATTTTTGTAGAGTCAAGGGTTGTTTTAATTGAGGTCGTACTGTATTTTTCTTTGTCTGATCAATAAAATCAGATAATTATATCTTCTTAATATGTTGGAAAAAGCACTTCTACATATATCCCACCTTAGGACGTTTTAAGCGTGATTTGCATTTATATACAATACGTCTAAATAAATATCAAACATTGTATTAGGTGAACTTTTCCAATTTCTTCTTCTTTAGTGAATAGATTTTTTGTTGTTTCCAATTTATAACTTTATTATTGTTTTTTTAAAACTTCTAAGCCTAAGTATATTCAGTGCCAAGAAAAAGGAGTTTCAAATTGATCTTCTAAAAAATATTTCAGTCTGTTAAATGACCTAAGGTTATTATACAAATTATGTTAAAAAAAAAACGTTATAAGAATAATGTTATAAGTGTTCAAATTTGTAAGGAAATATTAAAAAAAAATCTATGTCAAACTTAATATTCCTTGTTAAGAATAAAATATATTTATGTTTTCAAAAAAAAGTTAATAGTCTTTTATCACATCGTAAACAGATCATCCACTAAAATTGCATTTACCTTTGTAAATTTTAGTTTTGTGTTTTTTTTTTGTAAAATGATTGAAGAAAAAATTCTTTTTAGGTAGAAGATTCCGGTTTTTTGAAGAGAATTAATGACTGATCCTAACCCTTAAGCTTACACCCACCCACCTTCACCTGACTTTACCCAAGTTATCCAACCCTTTTGTATAGATAAATAGCCAGGTTTCTTTACAGTCTAGCCGAAATATTTAGCAGAAATTTAATAATATGGCGGCCAAACCATGATCTTGACCAAATGACCAATTTTTTACAAGCTTCGATTTTATTTCGACGAAAGAAACTTCCGATTTAAACTTCTTTTTTTTTTTGAATTTTTCGGTTTAACAGTGCTCATTTAACATAGAGTGTAGTTAAACAACTCAACTCCGTCGTTTAACCGCCATCGTTTTGTTTGAAGTCTTAGAACACACAGGACACAGCCATAACCATTTTGTTATAAATTCTGGCACTTGACATTTCAATAACATTTTTATCACTGTTCGCTTCCATTTTTTTTTTTTAATTTAAAATTTAATTTATTAAAAAAAAACAATTGCATCACAGTTTCGCAATAGTTCACGATTTATTTTGAGTTCACAACAATAATTTGACATTTTAAAACAAACTTTCATCACACATAACTGCGTTTAGATAGGTTGACTGGTTCAACAGAATGATGTAGCCTGCAGCTGCAGAATGTATCGCTGTCAAAGCTACTGTCGAAATGTATGTTAGTATTGTAGTTGGAGTTGAAGTTGAGTGAACTCGTGCTACAGCGCTTCATCTGTAGCTACACATTCTGTGCGTATTATATGATTGGCGTTGATTCTACTTCGACAGTGCTACATGCATGCAGCCACACCATTCTGTTCAAGCAGAAAGTGTTCAATGTGAAACCGAACGAATTTAACGAAACTATCGTTCAGGTGTAGTTAAATAGTTTGAACTCTCACTGTGAAACTGAACATTAGTGTTTGAATAATTAGTTTAGGACTACTGGAAAATTTAGTCAAATTAAAGTTTCGGCAAAATTGGAATTAGTAAACCGTTAAAAAGTAGAATCAAACGGGTTTTCGAGATCTTGAGGGAAATAACATTTTATGGCTTGTCAAATTCTATTGTTAATCTGTTTATATCACCAATATGACAGTTGCCGCCATTAATAAAAATTATAGCATCTTCCGATTAGTTTTGGTCTTAATCAAACAGGTTTTAAAAAAATCTACAACACTGTTAATCTTGTTAGTATTATATAGAAAATAGTTAAATTAGGTCTTTATTTGAAAACTTCTTGTCTGAAGAACCTGATCAAACTAAAATATAACTATCCTTTAAAAAAAAATTATAAACAACATTTTAAACTTAATCATTTTTATCTATTGCAAAAAATAAACTAAATGTCTGTACATATCCAATTTGCGCCAAGCACAATATTTAGAGCACTGTGTCAATGTTCGCACTTAATCCAAGTAAAATAAGGTCACAATAAAATGTCCCGTTCCCCAAAAAAATCAAAATCATTTATATTTTTTACTTTTAAATTTATATAAAAAAAAAATCACGTGTAAAATTGTTTAAAAAAAAAATTTTTTACGTTATCAAATTTTTTAAGGACTTGAAAAAGAATTTCTTTGTGGCTGCTGGTGGGCGATTTCACTATAAATGTTTTTATAAATATTTTAAATTATTATATATAATGTATATAATTATAAATGTTGTGTTATTTTAATTTATTTATATTTTTCCTTTGTAGAGTATTTAGTTGCATAAATAAATTATAACATAAATAAATTTCTATTCAATTTCACTTCAAAAAATTTAATTTTAATTTTCTAGCATTTTGTTGTTGTTTCTTCTCTTTTTATCGTAATCGTAGTTCACAGTAAATATTGTTAAATAATAATTAAAACTTAATTAATTTCCTAAAAAAAAATATATCACAAAAAATTGCTTCCTTATTAGTGGTTTTAATAGTTTAGTTTAATGTTTAAAGTTGTATATGAATATATTTAACATTTACCTTTAATATAAAAATGTCTTTCTTGTTTTTTTTATCTTGTATGTGTTTAGGTTCACCCTCACCACGAAAGAAACGCAACAATTCTACACCAGTTAAAAAGAATGCAGCTGAAAAGAAACAAATACTTCAACAACTTGTCTCACCAGCGGCAAATCCTCCCAAGCCCAAAGTCAGCCTAGGCGAACTGATTCAAATGTCAGAAAATCGATTACGTGCTGCCAGCACTCAAGACTCTGAAAGTGGCGATAAAGAAACTACTTTTTCGGAAAATTCAGGATCGGCTGCATCGTCATCAGCAGCAGTTGCTGTCACAAGTACAATTGGTGATCCTAAGTTTGAGAAGAAAGTTACCTTTGCAAGGTTGTTGAACAAAGTTTCGGCTGAAATGAGTTCGGGATCGGAAATTGATGTGGGCCATGTAAGTTATTTTCAATTTTTTTAAAGGAAAGTCACTCAAAACAATTTATGAATTATGAAATAAAATATGTACCAATTGTACATAAGTTATAACATATTAAACAACCATTAAACGATCTAGAAGAAGTTGGTTGCACATTTTTGTGACCAAGCACAAGGGGGTACATTACACCAGTACTCCCGAATATAAAAGAGATTTCAAAAATTTAAAATTCTACAGCAACGATGTAGCCTACTGTACTGCAATGGTTGGGGACTAGCGACCCCTATTTTTATTTTTTGAAGTGAGACATAAGTTCAAAATTTGCACAGAAGCTTTAACTTTTTTCAATACCATACTTGCACCCACCCCAAATCCTATAGCGGGCCATGCAGGGAGGTTGCGGGGGGAAGCATGCCCCCACTTCCCCTTCCCTTTACCAATCTCTACGGGGACACAAGTAAGCTACCCATTTACTGTGACTCCTCGGAACATAAGTCAAAAATACTTTTTTTTTTACTTAAGTGCGCCTCTGTGACTCCTCGGGACATAAGTCTGATATTCTTTTTTTACTTAAGTTCCACGTTGGTGGGAAATTTTGAACTTATGACCCGAGTAGTTATGTCCCTGCGCCAGAATAATCATTCGCGCAGATGAGAACCGTTGTTTCGATATTGGACAGGTGAAGCTTTTTTGATGAGGAAATTTTATTTGTGGTTTGACATCAACTCCTTTCTGACGTGAAAGGGGATCAAAAATCTCCCCAGTATAAAAGTCAACGCAGGGACATAACTCCTCCGGACATAAGTTCAAAACTCTTTTTTGGAGTTAATTTCCACCAAAGTGGGACAAAAGTCCAAAATATTCCTTTTTTGAAGTGAGACATAAGTTCAAAATTTGCACAGAAGCTTTAACTTTTTTCAATACCATACTTGCACCCACCCCAAATCCTATAGCGGGCCATGCAGGGAGGTTGCGGGGGGAAGCATGCCCCCTCTTCCCCTTCCCCTTACCAATCTCTACGGGGACACAAGTAAGCTACCCATTTACTGTGACTCCTCGGAACATAAGTCAAAAATTCTTTTTTTTTTTTACTTAAGTGCGCCTCTGTGACTCCTCGGGACATAAGTCTGATATTCTTTTTTTACTTAAGTTCCACGTTGGTGGGAAATTTTGAACTTACGACCCGAGTAGTTATGTCCCTGCGCCAGAATAATCATTCGCGCAGATGAGAACCGTTGTTTCTTATCTTTTTCCAGAAATCAGAGGGTATCCCATTTGGCCTAATTGCTTTTCACTGACCCGTACAGACTTCTTGACTGTGATATAGGTTATTTATTCATAGTTTGGTGCGAGGTTTGGTGTAGTTGTTGGAAAGAATACTCTGATAAAATTTTCATTTAAAAAGTCTTTTGCAATACTATCGCCATCTGTGAAGAATTTTGTCATCATCCACAAGAACATTGTTTATGAATTATAGTGAGCAGATCTCCTTAGCTTTTCTGCTTTATTGAGCGGCAAAACAAGCTGCGCATTGTTTATTTTGGCGTGTCACAGCTCCTGAAAAGCCATGTTTGAATCAGCAGCCGATCCAGATATTTCTTTCAACTAACATGCATATTACATAATCTCCGTGTTCTCTGCTTTATGTTCGCCACTCTTCTTTCTTGCTGACATCAAGGCGCCATCTATGTTATGAGACTAGCACATTGTCCAAGCTTTGAAAGCTGTTTTTCCTAGACATTACTAATTCCCGTTTATGGTAGTCTCTTTTTCCAGATCCTAGCAGTGGCTTGGTTTCCGAAGGCAAGTTCGTTGCAAGAAGCTCCACATGTTTTGTACATCACACTCTTAATTCTTGGGTCTATCGCTGTCGGTACACAACGTTTTTCATGTAAGAGATGAATGCTTCGCTCTTTGCTTTGTCCAGATTATTTGTACCACTTAATTCTTTCAGAAGTATATGTTTGTTTCCTTTTTTTCTCGTCACAAGACACTTATACCAGTATCACCTCGCCATCCGTTAACCGTCACACGTAGCTTCATGAAACTCGCTTCCAAATCATAGTTAATCTGAGTGAAATTCCTTCCACGGATGTAAGTTTAGGTGTAAAGTGTTTTTTATGAAAATGTGTTTGTGTTGAAAAAAAGAGACTATAAGACCTGCATATGCTAAGGATGTCTTGACCAGGAGAATTCCTGATGCTGAATCCCAGACTATCATGACATTCGTCATAGTCCTCGATAGACTTGTCCATGGAAAACTACGCCCACAGACCAAAGTTCATGCTTTGAGGTGTTTGGAAGGAGGTTATGGAAATCGCTGATACCCATGTTGGGCAGAATTGGCACTGACATTATTCCACACCCTTCCTTGCATCAGCAGTTCAGAGAAATCAATCCACAAAAGTAATCGGTCACTAGACTTTGAAATAGGCACTACACTACCAAGTAACTTTTCCGCAAGAATGATACCGATAATATCTGCTCGTTCGAGGATCAGTACCATGCATAGCAGTGGTATTGCCTGGCACTTATGTTTATTGCTTTTATGTTATTACTTGACGTCAATCATAAGGATCAGCCATAATGATTTAGAATGTGTAATTAAGTGACAATCAACATCAACTCATCTGATATTTCTCCGGAACTTTAAGATGTACCGGAAGCCAATATAACTGAGCGGCAGAGCGACGCTCTGACGCTAGCCGCTCATTGCGTGCCCGAGCACTTAGACTACACGTGTTTCACAATTTGTTCTTTTCATCTGAAAGTAGGAAAGGGGAAGGTTGATCATATTTTTTTTTTTTTTTCAAAATGATCGCAAAGATTAAAATTTTCATTTTTAATTCATAGTTTATTTATTTTTTTAACAAAAAATTATTTATCCATAACTTTTATCTAATCCAATACATGTTTTCAATAAAATTGTGTCTTATTTGTGTTTGTTCAAACTGCATAATGTATTCATTATAAAAATATATTTCTGCTTTTTCTTTCATATTTGCTGCACTTACTCTGTATTATGTCTTGCGTCTATGTTTTCCAACAAAATAAAAATCCAAAACCCATCCATAAAAGTTTACACGGAATTCAAGCGCCCTAAGTTTACCAACAGAAATCCAATTCCGAGCTAGTTCAATGCCCCCATCACCATGCACAAATGATATGCGCTCACCGCAAAGCACCTCATCAAATCAGGGAAGCGATTCATTGTCCAGTTCTGATTTAGCACTCACCGACATTGGAATGCGCAATATTATGCAATTTCAAAACAGTCGCAATCGAACGCGTCCGAAAGTTTCCAGTGCCGATTCAATATTGGCAATGTTTCGAAACTTTGCCTCAACAACAACAACTGCCTCAAACACTGCAACAATACCATCCAATTCATCAATGTTTATGTCACCATCAACAACACCGACTGCCTCTAGTCCCCAAGATGATGTGCCCGGTGACGATGAGTCATCTACAACATCCTCAATGCACACCCCGGTCAGCTTTTCCAGTGGTGCTCCCGATTCGCCAGTTTTCTATAGGCAAACAACTATCGAGGTGCCTGTCCTGGATGCCCTAAGCGCCCACAAAAGTAACGCGACTAATACAAATCTTCTACACCCACCGACTATTCTATTGGAAATACCCAGCAATGGAATCAATAAGTGCCTATCGCCGATCCGTGAGATGCCAACGCCGATACCGTCACCAGCGTTAACACCCATCATGCCGCGGACACAACGTTCGATAAGTCCAATTTTCCAAGATGATCAGATATCAGCAAGTGGTAGTGATGATGACGATCGGAGCAGTGACAACCAAATTTCGGTAACTATCACGAGTATGAGTGTGTGTGTAAGCTTGATCAATTGAATATTTTAATCCATTTATATATATGTTATATAATTATATGTATGGTAATCGTTTTTTGTGTAAACCCGCTGTTGAAACTTTATGTCATTTATTTGAATATTTTTTGTTTGTTTGTTTAATTTAAATTTATTATTCGCTTTAATTGGCTAAAATAATAAAACAAAAACATAAAACTATGATTATCATTCATTACTATAAACTTACAACAAAACAAACATTTTATTATTCTTAAATTAGGTGAATATTAGGTTGACCTAAGCGGCCAATACAAGCGACTAAAGTGTCACCAAAAAAGTGTGCACACAAAAAAATTTTCCCGCCCCACATGTGCCACACCGACCAAACTAAAAATCAAAACATTTTGGAGCTTTCGAAACCGAGTGCTACTTTAAATTCAAAACTTCTACACAAACACACTTGTGTTATATTTAAGGGCCGATTTCTATATACCTACTGTAAATTTTACATGTGTAGAATATCAGTCTATTACTCACCAACAACCTTATTTATCAAATTTCGTAACAATGCCGCTGAGCGGTTGATTAGTTACTCAACGTCAGATCATTTATCCAGCCTTTACTCAACGTTGAGAAAATACTTATTTATAAATTATTTGTTAACCCATATTGGTTACTTAGAGCTCATGTAATGTAACGTAATGTAAAATCAAAAAAAAAAAACGTCCCATCTAAAACTCTGGTTATGATAAACGTCCATGAAACCATGTGATGTTCACTTTTTTAGCGAGAGAAAGTCCATAAACTGTTAGGGGGTTATGGGATCGAGTGGAATAAAACTCTATACTTGAAATAAAATGTTTTGATTGTTTACATTCTGTATGTAGTATGTTTTTTCATTAAATTTTATAAATAATCGACTGTATCTTTCCTTAACCGAAATTTCGTTTTAATGCACAAGAGCTCTTGGAGGTGTTTTGGAATTTTAATTTTTTATTAAAGTTTGGATTTTTTGGTGTCAAACTGACATTTAGATGCTAATATGAGATTACGCAGGCTCTAATCAACCTATGATCTCATTTTAACTTACTCAGCCTTCATTAAACGTATTTTTTTTATAAATAAGTATTTCTGGAGTAGAGGCACCATTAAAGGCAATTAAACTAAACTCAATCGTTAATATGAGATTATAAATGAGGTTGCAAGTGTGTAACAGTAAATACATGCCAAATTGTATTCAGGATAAGAGAGGAGTTAGAGGACTTTATTAAAGCTAAAATGTTGCTAAAAAGTGTCACATACATTTTGTAGTTTTGCCCCAACTTAATTAAAATATCCGAATCAATCAGATATAACGTCTTTGATGAAAAGCGTAGTTTGCAGAAACCCCAAGTATTTAAATCTTACTTAAAAATTAATTGTCATCTTTTTTAAAATATTAAGTACCAAGGAATAATTTAACATAATTTTTATTTAAGAAAAATATATCAAAGCTATTTATGTATAAGGGGCATACGTGTATAACATTCTTTAATTTGGTCCTTTATTAAGTTTCGGATGCCCGGTTTCACAGTACAATTTAAAGAGTACGATTTAAAGATTGTAAAGAAGACGAGCTGTTGTGCGGTTTGCCTCCACATCCCGCTACAGCCTAACGGATTCAAAAATTTTCCTTAAACACCGAAAGTAGTTTTTGTTTGTAATTTCCTAAATAGATCCGAATAAATGAAAATAAAAGTTGGTATACGCCCAGGAAACATCTTGAACCCTTTGCTCTTTATTACATTTCTTTATTTTTCTTGGGTACACCAACTTTGATGTGTAATTCTTCGGAGACTGCAGAGTAGTTTACCTTTGTTTTGCTCGTTCATTATGACGATCATCAGCACGTTGATGTCCGGAACTGTTCGTCCTATTATGATTTCTGATCTCGTGGTATCTCTTTCAGCCGCGTCAAGCCTTAGATAGCTGTCTTCAGTTACGCACACTAAATCAATTAAGGTCGTTTCCCACTTATGCGTGCCACCTTGTGTGATCCTTCCATATTCCTGGCTAGTCGAAGCTAGAGAAGTGCTACCCGTTTGCTAGAATACACTCCACGTAGTCTAGCTACCTCACCCGTTGTATTTTCTGCATTCTGAGCATGTAAAGAAAATAAAAAAGTTTAGACAACCCCGAAGAACCACGGCCTAATGACTAAATGTCTCAACAAATCCTTTTGTTTAATATTTGCAGTTTTTATAAACTCGACAGAACCTTTTATTGGCACCTTGTGAAAGCATTATGTAGAGTAAAATACTTGTTTAATTTTCTTTTATATCACAGTTTTAATAACATTTATTTATTCATGACAATGATACTATTGGAGGATTTGTCACTCACTCGCAAGATGTAGTGTCCCTGAAAAAAAAACTTTACGTGGACTCAGTGCTCGAACCCAGACCTCAAGCTTCATAGATCGACACACTAACTACTGCGCCGCGAAGCACTACAAAAATAGCGGTTGGCAAGAGTTACTTTTTTGAATTTTGCACTGATTTCATTTTTATCCATCTATCATTATGTTTTGCCGGAACCAAAAATGTTGAGGTTCCTTTCTCGATGACAGCATGTTCTTCTTTCTCATTAGTATTTAATCCCCTTATCGCCGCCGCCGCCTCAGATTTAGTACTAAAAATGACGCTGCAACCTGTTTCCTGTTAAAATCTATAAGATCTGGGGCTACACCATTGATGGATTGATGGCTTGGTGGCAATAATTCCGCTAGTCCTCTGTACTTGATCAAGGTGGAGGAAGTGCTGAAAGCTGGAGAGGCGTTTCCACAAAAGTTTTGGGAGTCTCTTGTGATTTATGCTTCGCGAACACAGCATCTAGTCTTTTTTAATGCATCATAGATATCTGCACATGATCTTCTTCTAATAAGTAAGCCCTTCGGAACCTTCCTACATCCAAGGTTCCGAAGAATGCCTGGCTTCTATTGCAATCTGGGGTCTACTCTTTTATTCTTCAAAAGAGTAAAAAACAAACAAGTGGTTTGTTCAAAGACAGAAAATTCCATATGCAGATCCGAAATTCGTTGTCCTTGTCCTTGATACACGGCAAGAATGAACACGTTAATAAAAACAAAAATTTAAATCATACCTTTGAACTTACTGGAAAGTCTCAGGACTAATTTCCTATTCTATGACACTAGCATTTTTTTAAATTGCTTTCACTGTAGTTAGAAATGCGTATTATAGAGGAAGAAAATAACTTAAAACTTTGCGGTATTCTTTGTTGAGAAACGAAAATCTCGGTAGTTAATTACTTCAGCATTTAATTGCCATCAACTGTAATTTTTCTATACATTAACATCACCTCCATTATCTATTAAGACCACCTACATATTCTATTGAACCATTTTTTTATACCAATAATTTAGGTCGATCTGGATACTGGTATAATGCTGCGAGGATATTGCACTGATTGACTACTCGATGCACTTGTATTATGGTCAGTGAAATTCTGATGTTTAATGAAACTGCAATATCATTAAATGTTTAGAAATAATTGGCTATCGGATCCTTATCCATCTTACCTGCAAATCACATTATAGGCACCAAGGAAAACATCTCCTTAGGCTAATTCAAATGTATATATACATTGATCATTCCCTCCAGTTTTTCCTGCCTGATGGTCTCATGAAACAGCAAGCAAATAGATTAGTTATTCCATAAATTTAGAGTCCAAACAGCTTTACAAATCAATATGTCTATTTCTGACAGATAAACTGTCACTTTCCAAAAGCGTTATATCATAGTTAGCACACACTCGAACCAAATGAACACAAACACACTCACATGAAAAGCGTGCTCATCTTAATATTGCATTATTATATAAAAATTCTTTCCCTAAAGGCAAGTATATTCTTGGACCTTGGCCAGAACGAGAGCTTCATGAGTCATTTAAATCGTGAATCAGAGAATAACACACCAACAGAAATGCACACTACTTTTAAGGCGGACGTGCACAAACAAATGTCTTACAAGTGTCGACTGCCACAGTCATCGATGCAGTTACCAGCAAAGAAGCAACAGCAACAAAAATCACCGGCATTCCTAATGCCTAGCATCACCATCGATATAGAACCACCAACGCCTGAAGAAAAAGTCCCACGACCGAGAGACTTAGTGATACCAACTCTTACAGTGGAACAACCAAGTCCAACTAGAAATCGTTTCCCGATGATTATCTTTCCTGGATCACCACCTCCTCAACGTGCAAGCATCGGCGAAACTAGCTTTATGTTCCCCAACAAACAACAACAAAAAAGGTATCAAAATCTGAACAAATAAACTTACTCGACTCCCAAAACTGTATGACATTTCCCACCATTTTCATTATTAGATATCTGTCAATCTGTAAAAAGTTAGATTTTCTTTCGTTTTAATTTGGTCTATTTTTTCTGTCAAAACTGTTCTTCTATCTATAGTTTATAAAATATATAATATGCTTTCAATGTGGCCTTAGGTCTTAGAGCCTCTGTAGCGGTGTAGTCATTTCGCTCTCAATGTTGCTTTATACTAGTAGCCATATCAGGACCGTTAATTGTTCATATTGTAGCTTAGATCAAAACCAAAAGCTTGAATTTAATTCCAGATTGCTGAAACAGTTCGAGAAGCCTACATCTCTTGACCTGCAATTTGTGCCACCCACGATTACGGTTACCTCGAATATGAGCGAGCTTGAGTCTGATACTGAACCCCTTTCACCGGCTCCTAAGGCAGGTGGGCCAGGATCCCTGTTAGCACCTGGAAACCCAGTTGGTATGTGCTATCTTAGTCCGTTTACCATGTGCAGTCGAGCTGATCGTACTATATCGGAGAGTAATCTCAGCTCGTCGGGGTACTCAAGCATGGCCAGTCCGGGGCCAAGTCGCTGTGGCTCAAGTAATCCCCTATGTCCGAACGAAATGGACGAACCGGGAAGTGGGCACTCTGGGCCCAGTTTGTCACTTCATGCTAGCCTTCTGAGTCGAAGGAAAAATGCTGCTTTGGCCAGCTGCAAGGAGAACATCACAAATGGAAAGCCTCAAGCGGCTAACGATGATCAACAAGAAAGACTGATACGAGCTCGATCTGATTCCGAGACAATGTCAGATGACATTCTCCTTGAGTCAAATGATGAAGGCATCGGTACGGATCATGTTGATGAAAAAATAGACGAAAACAGAAATATTGGCGGTCGCAACTGTCAGGAGCTTGCAGTTTTTGTTGAAGAACAAATACTTATCGAAGTAGAAGAACCAGCGCCAGCACCTGCTCCACCCACTCAAATGGCACAGCTCCAACTTCCATCAATTGTCATTCAGATAGATGGAAACGACAAAGGTCTGTCACCGGTATCGTCACGCTCTGAGAGTCCGCTAAGCGAACGTGCTGGGATGGGCCGTTTTTCTCCGCATTTCTATGGCCGTAAAGACCAACTACCATTTACTGACTCTGATGGTCTGTATGACTTTCCTTCGTCCGATGGAAAAGCCAGTTCCTACACACATCAGCGACGCAGTAGCAGTAAAAAGCGGGAACGTAAACTCTCGAAATCAGGCTGCATGCAATCACCGACGAAGAATCAAATTGATGTTTCAGCAAAAGATTCGAGTACGCCGACTACCAGTAGTCATGTCTGCTCGAAACACTGTCGATCGCATCATCATTCATGTCCCGCAAATGCAGTGACAACAAGAAAAAGCCCCAAAAGACGACCAATGCAAAGGCATCCGGTGGCGAGTAGCAGTAGCTCGTCAGAGAGTTTGACATCCACCAAGGATTTGACAGTTCGAACGATGCCTAGACGTAAGTTGATTTAATCATATTTCGCGAATACTTCTAACAATTCATTTACATTTGTCAAGGACTAAACTCACCAAACAGGGAGAAAAGACTCAGAAAGCACGAAAGCAATAGCGAGGATGATGCCGCTGATGTAAGACCATCGGTTTTTAGTTAACTTTGAAGTTTTATAAAAAGTTAATTTATAGGCACTTCTTCGAAGAATATCACCAAGCATTGTTGTTGCTGAAAGTAATCAATCACAACCAAGATGTAAAATAAATCGCCTTCGGGCAATAGGAAATCAAATTAGGTAAACGTTAATTTATCAATTTAAGAAGATTCGTGTATAATGAATTTATTCTTTTGGCAGATTTTTAAGACGCCTTGAAAAATCAATCAAAACCCGTGAACGCCTTGTCTCGCCATCGGACAGTTGTGCAGAAGAAAATACAGATGATTTGGATTCACCACAGGCTACATCTCCTCTGTTGCAACCAACTTCGCCAAATCGAGCAAAAATAGCATTATGTCGACAGAACCGAATTCCACCTGGATCGTATAGTTTATCGAATTCCGGAGTTCTAAACCCAGGTAATTGGAAGACAAGAGATCGCAGTATTTTAAATGCGGATGATGTTTATAGTGATTAAGTAATAGGTTTTACAGTAACTGATAACTAGAATTTATTGAATATGGCGCCCAACACATTAAAGCTCGAGAATATTATTTTTTGAAGTTTATTGAAATTTAGTTACACAAAGTCAACAATGAATGTTGCCTTGGTGTTTACAGTCGAAAACATTCAAATTTGTTAAATATTCGATCAAAAAATAGAACTACACCCAGAAAAATAAATCTAATAGAAACAATGAAAAAGAAATAATGAAGCAACAAAATGTTTTCATAAATTTAAACATCGCAGCAGGAGGTGGCGAGTTAGCTCGCCCGACGTTTACCAAACGTTAACCAAATAATGAATTAAAAAACGTATTACACTATCTTATTATATTGATTTCTTTTGCGATAATTAGTTAAACAAGATTGCACCTATAAAATAACTAAATTTAATTTTTATATAAGTAAATTTAAAGAAAATTAAAGCACTTTCAATCATGAGTGTATATAAACACATGTAGATCTTAAACAAAACCGCACGAAAGCTTAAAATATTATTTTATATTTCTTCGAAACTTAAATTAATTAAAATAAAGTAATGTTGTAAATAAAAAAGTATAGAATAAGCAATAGAAACTTAAACGTGATATGTGATAAGAATCTCTGCGCTTAAATAGCATAATATTATGTAATTCGTAAATCTTTACAAAAGTATTTATTGTTTTAGAAATAAAAACATTATATTTAATTTTGCTTTAGTTTTGTTTTTGAAAAAAAATATTTATACATAAAAAATCTACTAAACATGTGTTCATCATCTTTTATTTAAAAACAAAAATACATTCTCTTTGTTTATAATTGTTAATATAATTAGGATAAACTTAAATTATTAAGCAACTTAAATAAACCTTGGGAAAATGAGGACAATCGTTTAGTCACGTACTTTTTCGCTTTTGCGTGCGTTAATTTTTGTGTTGCAATATTTCAGTGTTACCTACATAGATATTTTTTTGGATAAACAAAGAAAATTATAAAATTATTATTATAATCAGCTAAATTTTTAGCCATAATATATAGGTGATCGTTTTATACTTTATTTAGTTAAAAAAGTATTTTATTTGAGTTTTATATTTTACTGTCCTGTCAATCTGAAAGAAAGCTCATTACTTGAAGGTTTTTAACTGGCAACACCGTTTTTGGTGGCAGTAAATTTTACAGTTGACAGATGATGATGATTTTGATCAGTATCGTATTGTATATACCGATATATATTTATTTTGACATTTTACCATGAGCTATGCAAAACTATTTCGAAAATCGTGACATAAGTTCATATTTATAGCCATGTACTTTTATCTTGTGATTATAGGTACTATAAGGCTGTTTGTCTGTCATTCGCATCTGCAAAAATGGTTGGTATGTAGGTTTTTAATGGTGACCGTCAAGGGGATTTTTCTATTTTTTTTCTAGGCCTTAAAATATCGGTACCTGCCATATAACGGTAGTGAAAAAACTTGTTTTCTCGAAAACGGCTCTAACGATTTTAATAAAATTTGACTTGTGTGTTACTGCATAAAATTCCTTTTAGACGATTGAAAACGTTATTCTTCCAAAACAGTTTTAACGGTACTTTTTATATAACGTTTTTTTTTTTAATTTTTACTTGCTCGTTAACAACTCAACGGATCTTAAATAAATTTTATATTTAAAAAGGCCTAGATAGCTGAATGATAATGGCGTACTTAATTTTTGTCATAGCTTTTCTAAAAAAAATTATATTAATTAAACATTTTTTTTTTTTTTTTTGAAAATTTAATATTTTGAAAACCAATTGATGAATTTTTTTTTTAATTTACTTTTCGAATAGAATTTATTAACTTTTTCAAATTGACATACTCAAACTCTGGTTTGTTATAAGTTATTTTATTAAGTATTTTTTTTAAATTATTGCGTTTTAAATTTTTTAAAAGAATTTAAAAAATTATTTTATATACAAAAATTGAAAGACTACAACATGCAGACCTATTTATGCCTTTTTACTGTTAAGTCCTAGCTTACCTGCCACAAGAGCAAGTTCCTTTTATTTTAATGTGTAATGGTTAGTATGCCGGATAGGCGAAGGTCTGGGTTCAAATCCTGACGTACACCTAAGAGAAAATGTTTTTTTCCAGGGGACTGCCTCTTGAGAGGAAGAGACAAACCCTAAAGAAAGAATCTCTATACTTCACTGTACGTCCGAAGTTGGGCTCGAGGGTAAAACAATATTTAATGTGAAACTAGGTTGAAAATATTTTTCTAAGCACGCCGCCGCACTATATTATAAAAAAAAAACTTTTTATTCTGTCGTAAAAGTTAGACAACACTGTTCTAAAGTTGAAAAAAATATTAAGTGGTGTCACGTTAATTCCTTAAATATAGGTTGCTTTAAAATTTTGCGCCAAGAACTTAACGTTAATCAGCTTTTAAACTTAAGGCCCGACCATAATAGTCGAAAGCAAACGGAAGCTAATGTCATAAATCAACGGTAAGTTTCTTTAAGTGCCATCAATTCCTTGAGTCGATCATAATGGTCGGATGCAAACGAAAGCAAAGTTCACATTTAGTTCATCGACTGTCAAATGTATGCACGTAAAATGCGCTACGAAGCGCTCTTTGTATACGGAGGCGAAGGTGACCCAAAACTAATCGAACCAGAACAATCTGCCATTATAGGCGCACTATATAATTTTTTGTATTCGGGTAGTTTCGTACGACTCCATACGTTTTTGACTATTAATGGTTGAGCGTTGAGCCTTTAGTGTCGCTAAAAATAGTGTTGCCAGCTGAAAAAAAAAACAAATATATTTCAAACTAGATAATATTGCATCTACTGCTGAATAATTTTTTTATTAACCAAAGTGTGACTAATCACTACAGACGTTAGTTAGCGACACCGATATACAAGAATACATGGCATATTTATCTACTCACAAATATGATATTGGCAATGTTGAAATGCCCCACTGGTAGCCAAAATTGGTACTAATAATTACTTATGACAAAATAGCTGCTCTAATCCCTCTATATGTTGAGTACTTTGAATACAAGTGACAGCTAACTTTCTCAACACAATTCTGAAATTGCAGCAGCAAGCAAGCAGCACTATCAAAAAGTAGCTCAGAGAAGTAGCACGCTCATCCACAAAAGCATAGTATAGAATTTCAATTTTTGTTCATGCATTTTTGTTTTGTTTTTTTTAAATGTCAAAATGCTGCAAGCAGGATACCCGAAGTTTAAGAAGCTGAGTTAACTCGTGTTGCAGCTACTCTTTTGTAGTACAGCTGCTCATTGTAGGCACGTTATAGAATGGGCATTTTTTTTTTACTTTGAAAGTGCTGCTTTCTGCTGCTGCAGCAGCTACACCATTGTATCAGGCAGTAAGCCATTACAGCCGTCATGTTATAAAATCTTAAAACATTATACAAAAGACATGAAGGTTACTTTTTAAAGTTTCAAATAAATTCAAACTATGTAAATTTATTTTTCCACTCCAAAATAATTGTCCTCTTTGTATTTCCCTTTTGTTTTCACTTCAAAAGTATCAGTTTTACCTTTCATGTTGTTTAGTTTTATATTAAACCTATTAAGCCTTTAACTAAATTTAACTGAAAACATTAGAGAACCTATAAAATGTCTTACTTGTAAAAGTTAAAATTAACTTAAGTCGAAAAAAATATCTAATCTAATGCAAATGCATTAGGAATTAATAATATAACTTTTGCTATACAAAACAAGAATAAAACAAATATTTGACGGGTAGAAAATTGATATTATTTTACAGAAATATTAATGAAATAATATTTCAAACAAAAAAAAACTACAAATGAAATTTCGTTTAAATGTTACTGTGGATATAAATGATAACTAAAAACAAAAATAAAACTGTCCCATTTACGAAAACCACCATTTATAAAATTAAGAAGATACAAAAAAAAACTCTAAAATTCACTCTTACATTATAGATGCATGAACAAAACCAAATATTTCGTAACAAAGGACAGTTCCTTCAAAAAATCTAAATCATAACACAAATAAAAATTCATCGGCAATCTTTCTACTGCTTACCCCATCGAATTAAATTAAAAAAATAAATAAGTAAATAATTATGTTAGAAAAATGGATTAAAAATGAAAGAAATATTTAAAATTGATTAAAACAAAAACTAAATAAAGCGCATTCATATTAGGCGAAGAAAGATTTTAATGGCTTGTATTGAGACTGATTTTGTAAAAACAAAAAAATATGTAAAAGAAAATTAAAAAAAAATATAATTATTCAAAAACTATATATAATATTAATTGCAAATTATGTAGTATTTTATTAAATTAAAAACTTTTAATTCATTATGCACAACATGTTAAATATTTTTCGACTATATAGATATATTTGCAAAAAATTTAAAATAAAAAATAAAATAGTAAATAACAACAACAACAAAAAAAAATATTCATAATTACCACCTAATTTACACTCATCTAGTTAATATAAATGTAGTAAAAATATTTATTAGGAAAAATAAAACATTTGCACTTTTCAAATTTAAAAATTTAGATCTTCGTACAACTGCAGTTTTAGTTTTAGGATTCTGTGATAAAACTTTAATGAAAATGTTAACACAACGTATTAATATAAATTTCGTTAAAAGTGGAAAAAAAAATTATTAAGGTTTTGTATAAAAAAAATGCTGCTAAAAAAATACTTAAATTGAGAATTAATTTAAGAGCTACACAACTGATATAACTAGCGTATGGATGCTTTGATCTGAAATTAGTGTGTGCAACTTTTTTGAAAAAGAATTTAATATTCAAGTTTTAAATTGAAAGAAAAAACAACCTCAATGGAGATCAATGAATATCATTTTCCCTTTATACGAAATAAAGATTGTACCTAGTTAATTTTTTTTTGTTAGAAATTTTCCATGACAATTGATTTTATTACTCTTTTTACTTAAATGGGTATAAGTATAGTCTTTTATTGTGTACCTTTGCTATTTTAAAGAAATCAAGCTGGCTTAGATATACAATTTCGCCTTGTAGTTATATCAGATACTATTTTTCGCAAGCAGCCACCCAATACCCGCTCAACGGCAACATGAAGTGACATTAGCTTATTTGAACGAAACTATCACATTTTCCCATGTAACACTAGCCCTTTTAAATAAGTAAACAGTAAGTTTCCCTTTGATTTGGTATTTGGTCGATGCTGATAAGTTTCTGGAAATCTAGCTAAAAGTCATATTTTTCCTCTTGCTCACAGCCAGGTTTGGAGGCATAATCACTGACAATATTCCACACCCTACCTTGCATCACCAATTTCAGCCAAAGCAGTCGGTCGCTAGACTTTAATATGGCCAAGATGCTAGTAGCTCTTCTTCAAGGATGATATTGATTTCGTTCTTATCTTGTTCTAATCCGTATTAGAACATTTTGTATGCTTTCGTCTTTAAGCGAAACTTACATGGTCATCGTAAACATGCAATCTGTCATCAGGCAAAATCAAAACTGTTTTGATTTTTTATCGCACAAATTCACGCAGTGTTTCACCATTTTGTTTCTTGGACGCTTAAGATGTCATATCGAGTTGTCATTGTTAACGCCTTTTACCACGCCACGGCTGATCTCCAGTCGCGCAACCCTACAGGACTAACACATGCACGCTGTTGGAAAAGCTTTAAGGTGCTAGGCTCACTTTGCCGTTATTTTCATCAAGCGGGACCCACTGCAAGGATATTCTGATTCGTCCTCGCATGGGGATTTCCGATCAAATTCGATTCCAGCAATTCACAATGTTGATATGAGAGCTGCCTATTACCCTTAGAGCCAATCCACCACCATCTCTCTTTTTCAGCACCCTGGCTAGTACTGAAAATCCTTATTGACGCCAGCTCCAGAGTAGCTAATTAAAGTTTTCTGTCTTCAAGACTGTTAGTGACAATGTTGGTTCTCTAAGTTAAATTTATCCGTCGTCGCCTACCATCAATCTAAAAGGCTCGTCCAAGAGATCAGCCACTCTTATCCTGCAGACCATTATAATGTTGATATTTTGTATTTTGTTCTCATTTCTGTAGCTGTGGCTCTGAGAGGTATGTGGAATACCCGCATCTTTGCCGCATGCTTTCTTTTAGAAATTTGAGCCTTGTTGCCACAACTTTCAGATGTATAAATTTAAATCCTGATGAAAACCAAATTAGATCCGAAAATTAAATCCAAGTTTTTATTAATATCTTTTTGACTCGCGGTCGAGGCTAAGTGCTTACATCCAGATTAAGACTAGTAGAACAATGGTATTATTTTTGAAAAAAAAAATAGACTTTGTTGAATAGCACGGACAATGGACATAGATTTCAATTATCGTAATTAAAAAAATGTGGATCTAAAGGTTGGATTTAAAATTTACGTGTGTCCAGAATCAATAACATATGGCGATTTAGACAATGCATCTGCAAAAACAGATTAATGTTTTCTAACGCAACCAAACGCAATCAAAAATAGAGTTGGATTATTGTAAAAGATCGTTCTTTTAACAAACCTCAGTGCAGCTTCACATAACTTGACCTTAATTTTTTTTTTACATTTTTCGGCTAAATGACAAAAACATTCCTATTATGGCACCTGACCTTAAAAAAAAGTCTTTAATCTTTGTAAGCAATATATTAAAAATAGTAAATTATTATAGCTGCAATAAAAATGAAAATAATTAAATAGAAAATTAAATACAACAAACAAAATTATTTGTAGATATGTAATATAATTTGAGTTTAATGTTTCAGTTTACATAATATAGATAATAGTGCTGATATTAAAAAAAAAACAACTACAACATTCTAAATAATTTATTTAATTTTATATGCACTCTTGCATTATAGAATATTTAAATGATTGAAAATTAAATTTTAATGAAATCAATTATTTGTATAAGTTTGATTAAGAAAAAGTTACACATTGTAAATTCCAAAAAAAAACATGAAAAAAACTATGATACTTAAAGAATACATTTGCAAAAATAAAACAAATAAAACCAATGACATATTGATGTTTTTATTTCACGACAACGAAAAAAAAAAAGAGTATTTAGAATTAATTACCTAAATAGTTCCGGTGTTCCCCAGCGATCCATACTTTGGCCTTTGTTGTTTTCCCTCTATATGTCAATGAGCTTAACTTTTTAATAACACTCGATGTATATGCAAATTATGTCTTCTGATACCTTAGCTGTTCCTTGAAATTAATTGAACACTTTGCTACCTACATAAAGGATCAAGATTTATTAGAACTTTAACGCTGGTCACACCAAAATATAATGCTTAATCCTAAAAAATTTTAAATTCTTCGTTAAAGTACAAAGTAAACGAATGTTATTTTACTTCTTGTCTTTATTGTTAAACGGCTGCAAATCGAATATGAGTTGTGTTTCTGAAATTATTACACTTGGAGTTCTTTAGTTCTAATTACATGCAAATTACTTTAAATATGCGTTAAATTTGATCCCATGGATCAAATATCGCTTGCATAAATGTTGACATTACTTTTTTTTGGGAAAGCAGACGTCAAAAGTTAACCTGCTCAGCATTGACGTATTAGATATGGACCGCCAGTAGCCAACTTCACGCGTGTTCCAACATAACTAGGGGCGCCATCAACTCCTAGCAGGGAATCTGCGTAGCAGTGCTATGCTTTTTTTAATTAATTATTTAATTTTAATACAGGGTGATTGGTATAAGATGCACCAAAAAGCTTGAGCGTGTAGGTGGGGTTAAGACAAGAAAAAAACCGTATGGGAGGGGGGGTCTATTTCCCCCCGTTTAGGCGGGAGAGACAATTTTCTAAAAATTGACTTAAATCAGAAAAAAAATATTTAAAAACAACGGTGAATGATACAAATACTTGTTATATTCAAAAATGTATCCTAGTTTTTGAAAAATTAAAAAAATACTAAAAGCACTTTTTTAAAAAAAGGTGAAATCTGATTAATCTGGTTAAAAATAATTAACTGGATTAACCAGATTTCACCTTTTTTTTTAAAAGTGCTTTTAGTATTTTCTTAATTTCTCAAAAACTAAGATACATTTTGGCATCCGGTTTTCTGTTTTTGACTAAAAATTAATAAGAGCATTGAATTTTGAAAATAAAAATAATAGTTAATTACATAACATTTTGAAAAAAATTAATTTAAAATTTTTTCAAAATTTTGAGTTTGAAAATTATTTTTTTTAAAACTGTTCACTCAAACAACTTAATTTAAAAATAAAATAAAAGAGTAGTTTTCTGGCTTTTCAAAAAGATATAACAAGTATTTGTATCATTCACCGTTGTTTTTAAATAATTTTTTTTCTGATTTAAGTCAATTTTTTAGAAAATTGTCCCTCCCGCCTAAACGGGGGGAAATAGAACCCCTTTCCATACGATTTTTATTTATTAGTTTTATTTTACAAAACAAATCAACTCTACATGGCATCGTTTTATTTTAATTTTAAAGGCGAAATTAGTACACGTATTTAACACTAAAAGATGATGGCGCGTTTTGGCCGCTTTTAGATGGAACAACTTTTTTTGCCCGTTTATATGAAAATTTCACCCGACTGGCGGTCCATATCTAGTACGTCAATGCTGCTCAGCATGTCAAAATTTTAGGAAGTGCTTAATTTTTGCCATTGGTTTTGCTGCGTTCATTAAAGCATCTTTTTTCATCGATTGTATCCACGGAGATCTTGGCCCCTATTCCGGTTCTATTATAAAATTAAATGATAAATGTTTTATCATTTTGTCATGACAGTTTTCATACCACTTTTTCATTTAATCATTTCATTTTATTCAGCAAGTTGATTCTCTTTGTAGCTACATGGTAAAATCAGCTGAATTTGTGATGAATTCTCAAAATATCTCTTAATTTTCTAAAAAATTACTAAATACTTTGCTCTGATTCTAGTTTTCCTCTGATTAATTTATTGTTATTTTGCTTTTTGTCTGGTTTTTTTTTTATTTTCACATTTTTTAACTTTGCCGATGCTAGATAAAGTAGAAACATATGTATATGTACTTCAAAAATGTGATGCTGGCATTTCAAGTAATTTTTTTTGTCCCATAGTTTGCTGCAAGAGTAAGTTTGAGCAACCTAGTATACATTTTATTTATATTGTTTTCTCTGTTACTTGCGATTATAGGTATTACAGGGCAAGTCTTATAGCGTTTTTAATATAAATCTCAAAGATTTGCCCACAAAATCAAGAAGTGCTCCTTTAAAGACAGAGATTAAACACTATATGTGAATAATATGCCTGCGTTCCAAACGATCATCATACAATCATAGGATAGCTTTGTTTTTTGTATGCTTCAAGAAATAAAAACTTTCATTTATATTTTACACTTCCATTCAATTACAAGTATCATTACTCATTACCATTGTTTGTTTACTTGAACATTTGTACAAATTCGTTAAAAAATTGTAAGATATATGAAAAATATTATGAATTTGAGTGCAATAATATACCTATACCGTCCAAAATGGTAAAACAATACAAAGCTATCCAATAGTTATAGAATAAAAAAGAAAAAAACAACGCGTAAGCAAAAATCCACCATTAAAATGTTTTCATGTGTAAGTGTTTAGATCAAATCTCCCAAATTCGCTCTTTTTCTCCTTTTTTCATTTAAATGAAACACCAAAATTGCAAAAGGATCAAATTTTTTGAAGGAAAGACCAAATCTTTTTGTAAATGAAAAACGCTATTAGATTCCTGCAAAAAAAATTTAAGATAACAATCAAACATGACAAAATGATGATATAGTGTGAAAAAAATATATTCTGCCTGTCTGTCTGTCTTGTCACCTACAGCATAAACGGGTGACCAGATTTCCTTCAAATCTGGTAGACAGTGTTTTTAGGTTAATACGCCTCTAACGATTCCAACCGAATTTTACAAGTGAAAATAGGTGTAGAAGTGAAGTTAAGAAGTGAAGTTATAGTGAAAATCAAACTTTCAAGAAAATTCACCAGCCATTTAACGGTATTTTTAATTTTCGAAGATCCCCATTACGGCTGAAGCGATTTGAACGAAATTCAACACTGAAATCGTCGTATCTTTTTAAATAACATAGCATTTTTTGTTCAAAAAAATTTTTTTTTGTGCATTCATGCCCAGTTGAACCAATATACATTTAAAAGCGTTTTAGTTAACCGAGTTAAAATTTATTGGCATTTTAACTTAAAACTGGGAGGTGAATTGTTAAAAATAAGAAAGTGCCGACTTCGGATTTTTATTCACCACACTTCGGTATATTTCATTAGAGTAAACGAGAGGAGAGCATATCAACCGAAAAATTTCAACGTTCTCTTTGTTTTGCATTTTCAAGACGCCATTAAAATTAATTTGGAACGATATGGGACTTAAGTTATTAAGCGATTGAAAAATGCCAGAACAATTTTGTGCGATTCAGTAGTGCTCGTGCCCTTTATTTATAAAAATAAAAAGAGGGAGCTTTGTTCATCAGCCCCACAATCAAAAACAAAGTCTGAATATTGATACCCGTTATTTAATAGTAATCTAAAAATTCGCTTTTTAAACGCAACGTATGCTTTAATTTGGCTTCTGGTAAAAATATAAATCGAGCTTTAAAAAAAAGAAGCCTAGCTGTTATCTTACCTCTTGATAGTGTGAAAAAATAAATATTAAATTAATTGGTTTTGACTGTAATTAATCATAATTTTTAACATCGTTAAAAATAAGACAAATCGCACTAAATTCATCCAATTCTACTTTTCTTCTATTTTTTTGTCCCATTAGTTAGCCACTTCTTTTACTCTTGCGTAAAACAGCATGCCGTTCTTATCACTTAAAATAAACATGAAAAAATGAATGTACACAAAAACCATAAAATGAATAAATGATAACAAAACAAACCCATTCTATCTCTTTTCCACTTGTAACAACAAGTTCAACTTTCTCAATCAAATGAATATGTGCTTTTATTTTCCATCGTTCCGTATAACCGTACTCAAATTCATTATTTCATTACGCTTTGAATTGTCATCGGGTTTGGTTGGTTTTCAGATATTCTTCGTGATTTCAGATTTAATTCATAAATCCTTTTGCTTCTGCAAAGCAAAATTTTCAAGTAGACTTTTAACACTTTGCCTGTGATTTTGTTTAATTTAATTAAAAGATATTATATCATTAAATTGAAAGTGATTTGTAATCAGTGTTGAAGTACTAATCGCATTTAATTAGAAAATTATTTTTAACTTAAGAACGTAAGTGTATTATTACGCGAGTACCTGTTTTTTTCTAATTGGGAAAAAGTCGAACAACCAAATTATATTCTGTGAAAAATCGATAAAAATAGAAATACCTACCGCGCTGCAACTCCATTGGGGATTTTTCTTTTTTTTACATTTCGCGGATTCGGACCAGTTGCAGTGGAACAACATTAGGCGCCAAATCAGGCTCCCGATTAACCAGACATCAGCTGATACGAAAAACTAAACAGGAGTTAACTAGAAAATACGTGTTAGCGATTACATTGTGATAATAAAAGACTAGACTACTAGAGTTGCCGGAAAAATCAATCCCCGCAACCATCCAACTAAGCGATTGACATAAATAGACTTCTTACGACAATAATTTGAAAAAATTCAATCGATTTTTTATTTCTTTGGTTTTTGTGTTTTGTTATTTTTTTTTTTGTAAATTATGGGCACAGAAGGTTGTTGCAAGCAACACACTGATAGTATAGCAACATCGAAACTCGTCTTAGAAGCAGGTAATGGCAGTGGCAGCAACAATAGATGTTGCGATCATAATCTTGGTGGACAGATAGAAGCGGAAGTGCCATTCATACCATTGACCGTTGACGAAAACGATGTCATATCCGGTGCCAAAGATATACTAAAAGTGATCCGATCCGACTGGGATATATCATCAGTTGATTTTAAGGTGCGTATTAATTATTGAAATCAATTTTTAAGGGGAATCGTAAAATCGTTATCAACGAAAGTCCAATAATCTGAATGTACAAAGCGTAGTTGATCTTCGTACATGTAGAGGTTATCTTTCTGTTGCGCTGGCTGGGGTTATTGGTAACTGGAATGTTTCTGTTTGTCTCTGAATCGAATATTTGAATGTCATTGTTAAGTATGATAATTTGTAGAAATGAAAAGAGGCAATCTAGTCGTATGATTAAAATTACACACTGTACCTACATACATAATGTATATTCACATGTTATTATAAGCAAACTAAAGTTTGCTAAAATCTTATCGCTTTTTCGTTCGTTTTTATAGAAGTGTTTCGAATTTTTAATGAAATTTGTTTGTTTGGTATTAAAATTATATAGGTACCAAGAAAGTTGTGTCTGGATTTGGTTTAGAAGCATTTCTGACACTTTGATGGCTTAGCATTTCGAAGGCTTCAGAAGGATTCTAAACAAACTTCCTTTTGAAACCTTTTTACAGGCACTTACTTAGGAACTTGATGAAATCTTGAAGATTTCATTTGCATTATACCGTCGATAAAACAAAAAATGTGTAGGTAGGTACAACGCCAACTTTTAGCTTAAACTCTTATACGTATTTCTATAAGGGTCAGGTAGCTACTTATATGAAAAAGTTTTAAATCAAATTAATGAACAACTTTCTAGAAATGGTTCCTGTATGAACAAATGCTAATTGCTAAATATTCACAATTTATAATCTTAAATAATCTAATTGCAAATTATTTCAAAAGAACCTTTACTTACTTTCTTACTTAAGAGTTAAGCAAGCATGACTTTCCAGTCAGTTTTGTTTCTAGCCGCCTCCAGTTACATTTTTGGGACATCTGTTGGGTGTCTTTCTATGCTGCGCACACCATCAGGGTAGGATTCAGAAACTTTTCGGGATTGTGCGTTAGTTCGGTCAACGTAACACAGCCATCTCATAAAGCGCTCATCTTTTTGACCATGTTTATGTCAATTATAGCGCGTAAAGTTCCGTTCCACGAGACCCAGCCATTTTCTTCGTTTCAATATTACATTTTTGACTGGTTCCTTCTTATATAACTCAATAAAAATGTAGTTAAATCTTCACTCACAGTGTATGCATAGGTATATTATAAAAAAAATATTCTGTATCTGTATTATAAAAAAAAGTCTTTAATCATTGATTTGTTCTCTTTTCCGAAGAAAGATTAATCGAATATCGAAAATACCAAAACGGACCAAGAGTTTTCGAGCGATCGAGCGAAATGAAAGTACTTACGTTATTAAATTTGAATTTCGTTAAAGCTGGCTGAAAGGTCAATATAAGACTTTTATATTATTGCGACATTTCGAACGTATTTACGTTTTTTACCAAACCTATTTTATTTGTCAAAAAAAAAAAAAAAGAAAAACATTCAGCCCTTTTCAGGTAGGTATCCGTTCGGAACGGAAAATTCTTATACGAATTGCAAGAATTTTACAGGAAATAATTTTCCCAACGCAACGCAAAATTTTATGAAACGCACAACAGCATTTTAAGTGGTACTGAGATCAAGTGGATTTTTTGAAAATTTAATAAAATGAAATCGGAGATTTTTTCTCTCCGAACGGATACCTTGATAGGGCTGATTTTTATAGGTCAAGTGTTTAAAATTGGATACAACTCACTTTAACGATATTCATTTCAAATTAAATATGAAAATGTCGGGAAAACTTCATAATCAAACAACTTTGATTATGAAGTAAAAAATTATTTTGTTATTTTTAATCCCCAATGTTTCCTTTTTTTATAAAAACAGTAATTCGACCGATCTATGCATTTTATATGGTAAAAACTACATTTAAAATTTTAAAAACATAAAAATCATAAATTATTCGTTCTCTAGTCGTCTTTATGTCGCAAATACAACAATATGTAACATGTCAATAAAATGCCACTCAAAAATATAAAATAATTCTATTCCAGATCTTAATTGACCTATTATCTTATCATTAACTTATGTTCTTTGTTAATATTTGTTTATACATTGTCTCTTATTATATGAATAGGTATATATGTATATGAGTAGACTTTGTCACGTGAATAATTATTTTCTAATTAAGTAGGTATTTGCTTATCTAAAAATTTTACTTGAAATGCTTATGACTCAAATTCGAATAGTCTGAGATTGAGAGAATAAAATGACGATGCTTGTTCGGAGCAAATCAAAAAGCTGTCGAATTGTCGAAACTTACGAATATTCTTCCATTCGTTGGTCATTGCGTGTTCTCATGAGAACACTCCTTTAATTTCAACATTTAAAGGATTTTTATGATCGTTAAAAAACAGATCGAAGGTGTACCAGTCTCCTCTTCATTTCGTCCATGCAGCTTCTAAAAGTTATTCAAAGTACGCAAGTTTCAATGCATGCCTGCCAACGAGACAGATTTCTGTGATAACAATTATTGTGGAATTATTGCTTTTCTGATCCAGCTTTGTTTTGCTAGACATGTAATGTCACAATTCCATTTCTGTTTTTTTTTTATTTGAAGATTACTGTTTTTGCAAAATTTAACAAGAAGCAATGAAGTGCTGAAACTATTTTCGGCAGATAAGAGTTGTTAAGTCCATCAACCTTTCAATTTCTATTAAATGTTATTATGATCGTGCACTTAACAAAGGTAAATATTAAGCTCATCATTTGCACAATCAAGGATAACTTTAGAGTTGTAAGACCTTATATTAAGGGTTTGAGCGCAGCTTGAATATCCATGAAAAAAATTGATTACTTTATCGTTTACTTTTGACCAAAACAAGGCTTCTTATATCGCTCTTAATACCGCCTGCAAGACGCTACTTAAATTTGTAAGATGAAATGGAAAGCTAAGTTTGTGCCCTTTCTGGTAAGACCTACTTTCGCACATTTCACTTTCAGAACTAAATGCAACCAGACTTTCAACTAGTTAGTAATACAAATTATAATAAAATGAAATAAAAAGATTATAATAATTAGGTATTTTTTCTGTAAATAACACTCAATGATTATCAGAATTTTTTTATGATTTTGCGTTTGTGATAAGTAATTGGTTGTACGTACACTAACAACAAGAACTTGAAACTTGGGTAAATATTTCCAATATTTGAAATTAATTTTTAAATTAATAATAAATTGATATCTTGAAATATTTTGCTAATGCAGGTTAAGTAGGTACATACTTCTATATTATCATTAAATATCTTGAAACATAATATATTAAAAAAAATAAAATTCACATTATTAATTAGACCGTATTTTATCTCAACACTATCTACTATATTATCATTATGAAAAACAAAACCATTTTTAGATCAATTTAAGACGATAGCAAACTTAATCAAGAGGTAAAGTATAGATTATTACTTTTTAATTTAATAGTTTTTGATATATCAACACTACCTATATAGATTTGATAGATTGGTAAAACATTCTGAGAGCTTATTATTGAGTTTGTTCACGATGTTTTTTTTCTTCTTGCTTCTATTTCGATCAAATATTATCACTAGAACCCGAGGTGCATAGTTTAGCTCACCATTTTCGGTTGGAAATTACTCATCAGAGCCACAAACTTCAGAGTGACACCGACCTTGTCTAGCAAAACTAAAGACAGAATTCTTCAGACCGATCGGGCTGGAAGAAGCTTGTTGGTTAAGGCCCAATCTGATCACACTAATTAACCACTAATCCACAGAGCTTTACATTAAAAGATTTTTAAAATTCAGTGAATCCTCTACAAAAACTCATTCATGAGTCAATTCAAAATATATTTTGAGTTCAGAATTAGTTAACTCTTGTTTGACTCAAAGTTAATCTTAAAAGAAAGACGGTATCCATACAAAATACCTTGTATTAAAAGTTGAATGTTCGTAATATTAGAAAAACGTTATTAGTTCTTGCAATATTTTGCAATTAATACAAATTAAGGAATGAGATCAAACGTCTTTTAACCAGTTTATCGAACATATTATTAAACACCTTATAATATGTATCCATAAATACAAAGTTAGCTTATGATAGAATATTTATTAGCGCATGTTTAACGTGCTAATTGGTTTGCTACAATTTCATGTTTGGTTTTTATTTAAATTTAGTCTATCTATAAGTTTGTAACTATCTATCTGCATACTTCACACAATTGCGAGATATATACTGCTAAATATAAATTTATTGATTTCGTTGACGAAAAACTCTCGATGGATGTAAACTATTTGTAACTACTTAAAATAGATAAGGAAAATAAATATGCAATCAATTTTAAATAGACGTCACCTGTTGGGAAAAATCTAATAATTCTCTGACGTCTGTCGTACATCAGTCTTTAATAACAAAAAAGTTATAATTATAATTGACTGAAAAGAATCTTTTTTACTTGTCTCGATCATGTGTGAATCTTGTTTTGGTACTATAAAATAAATTATCTTTTTCTCAGTTAGACAATAGAAATGGAATAAAAACATTACTTGGTTGGTATATAGTCAGACGTGGTATATAGTCAGACGCTTTTCAGTTGCAAACATATATTTACGTGTAGGTACAACAGAGAAGAATGCAATTATTATTGGAAGGTTCATAGAAATGATTCATTTTGAAATGTTTACCTATTCAAAATTGTACATTCTATTTAATTGTAGACAACACGAATATATAATTTTTATTATATAAATACATACGACATATCTACATAAAAAAAGGATGAAAATTGAAATATAAATTGAAGAGAAACTTATCTGAATCATATGAAATAAAAGGCCTGTCTGGCGTACCTTGTTTTAGTGGTAAGTTTTCTCGTTGCTGAAATTAGGAATATCTAAGTTTCTAATTGTATTCTGAATGATTTAAGAAACAAACAAAAATTAAAAAAGGGATAGGCAAGTGTTCAGAGATTTAAAAACACAATTGCATTTGTTTTTTTGTTTTTAATTAAATTGCATTTGTTTTATTTCCTAATTTGTCATCCACATAACTTTTCAAATTTTCACAACACTTTACTTTCCTTCTGTTAAAGAAATGTTTTTAAAATATTTCTTTGGTCTGCACAGTCCCTTACATATTCGCATGTAAAAAGCCCTTTTAGAAATGTGTGTCAAGTAAGCATTACCACTTTCAAATTTCAAAAGTTTAACTATTGGATTAATTGTCGTGAAGTTGTCGTAAATTTTTCGTGCAAATAAAAAAATTGTGTTTTTAAGCTTTTACGAAAAGCCCCTATCGATCTTCAAAAATAAACAGTGCATAAAAAGGCACAAGCAAACGCATATGAGTATTTGAAACAAAAACAAGGACAAAAGTCGATTTTCAAAAATACACTCTAACAAACATGATAAAGGTTCGTATCGATTTCCAACTAAATATTTATTTAAGAATGAACAAAGAATGATAATAACAATTTAAAAGCGAAGTTGAAAAAAAAACGTGCAAACATACGTTGCCGTATTTTTTTTTCAAATCGAGATTTTATTTAATAGAGATTTCAAAACAAGGTCTGCATAATATACTCGTATAAGTAAAGTAGTTATAATTTATGGTCCTACAACAATGAACAAATTTGACGTCAGTTTTTAAAACCTCGCAGAAGATGAAAATTAATTTAATATAGCGTAGGTATATTGTCTTATCAAATATTGCTGAAGGTATGTGTACTTGGTAAATAAAGATCATGGGGTATGCTATGACGGGTTTAACATGATAAATCATCATAATCAGTCCATTACTCCATTCTGTCGACTTGACTCTTTTTTTGTGGCCACAATGGTAGGTACATTCGTGTTATTATTTCTCATTGTATGTTTGTATAATTATTTATACAAATGAAATAATTGCAACTCCAATTTTAAATTCAAGGTCAGAGTGGGTGTTATATCTACTTAAATACATTCACAATATTTATCAACTTTTGTATCTATTTACCTAAGACTCATTGCTGTTGTGTGACGTGTTCCTAACATGTTTCATTTTAAAGAGAAAAACAAAAATATGTTAGGTATTTGTTTTGCAATAGAAGAATACAATTTATTGATAGATTTTATTGTCATGGGACTTCATAAACGAAAAAAAATATACCATGAATTCTTTGGTATCTTAATCTTAAAAAAATAAATGCAAATAAAGAAATTTGTCAAACTTTTCGGGAATACGTGGCCTTATTAGGAAGTTCGAGATGATATTCGTTTTTATTTTTCAACTTGCTTCTATTGGTTTTATTACCAAATTTAAAGCGAATCAGAGATTTCCCTTCAATCTTTTCAGTCAATTGATATAAAGTATCATTTAACATTGGCTTCAATTTCGACAAAAGAGTGAGCATAAAACGATTCAAACTCCAATTTCTTTAAAGAGTATACGCAAGTATATCTTTCATTAACATTTGTATCGCGTTTTTGCATAATTGCGACTCTATTTTGAGAATAACAGCTCTGATATCGATGGCTTAGTTCACAAGTGGGTTAAGTCTTAAGTGCCCAAAACATGATTTGGCAGTTGAATAACAACAAACAAAAAATTCATTTGATAACACTTTTCTATTTAAGTTATTTAAGCCCAACAGACCCAACTGGAAATCGTTTTTATGAAACCAATACCAGATGTTCAAATTGCAAATTTATAACAATGCAATTACGAAAACTGTAAATCGTGTCGAGCAAAGTTTATTATTTGTTACACGTTAAATTTTAAGTATGTAGGTACCAAGAGATTTTGTTATTAAGAAAAATATAAAATGAAATACGTTTGTGATTTTTATCACTTTTTCTAATTTTGTTATTTTCCAGTCAAAATGTTTTCTTTGTTAAATTTATATTTATTGTTGCAATTATTTGAACAACCCCTTCTTATTGATGCAATGTCAACAAAATTTGTGTTATAATGCACGTTGTTAAGCACGCAAACTGAATTAATTTTTTTTTTTTTTTTGTTAAACGTGAACACAATATTCAAGGGGAAAGCATAATCTTATATTTTTTTATTAAATTCATTCATCAATAGAAATACGAATAATTTTTATTTGAATAACAATAGAAGCAATGTGAACGATGCAAGGTTAAAGAGATTAATAATATCATTAAGTCGTAACTGCAATACTGCATTCATTAATCACCATCTGGAGCATTAATTGTGGAAAACTACAGGGTGACTGAAAGCTCTATTTTTTTTTTTGCATTTCATATAACCAAATTTTTACTTGCTCAATAGGGCAAGTATTGGTTTCGTGTAAAAAAAATCGAAATTTAATTAAACCTGACATAATTGTATATACATTTCTATAGTATTTTCATGCTGAATAATCACCGCCTGGCCATCTTAAGAAACTTGTGAATAACACATTTTTAGGTTCGTGTATTTACTAGTTGTCTATTCTTTAAACCTGACAACATATATGATTTTTGTTTTGTTTACGACTCCTGTCCAGGAAATATGGATTTTAGAGCCAATAAAATACATTATACGACAATAAAATACATGGACGACTTTTGTTAGAGTTACAGAATAGACACTTAGTAAATGTAAGAACCTCCAAATGTGCAGTTCGCAACTTTCTTTAGATGGCACTGCTAAATGGTTGTACTATAGACATTTATATACAATGCTGACATTACGATGATAAAGAAGTCTAAAAAAGTAGGTTTCGTCAACGTCCCAAGAGGACAAATTTGAGTTTTTGTAAAAATTTGAAAAAAATTATAATAATAATAATAATATTTAACTATGTGTCTGTAAGGCGCATTGCCTTTTAAATGCAACAGGTGTTGCACGACACTAGTTAGAAAAAGTCGAAAGATAGGGAAAGAATTGTTTTGGTACAATGGATAGAGAGCTAGTTGATTTTTATTTTTCATTGCATAACCTCTTGGGCGACGTCCAGCATAAGCTGAGAGGTATGCTGAAAAGAAAAAAATGCTCCCGAGTGGATTGAACCTGCAACCTCTGGGTTATAACAAGCAAGCACTCCATTTTAATTAATTTTTTTTTTTTTTTTTTTTTTTTCATTTTCTTATATCTATCTTAATCCTAGACAAAAAATCTTAAACAACTAGCTTACATATTAACTTAACTAACTTATGACTATACTTAAACAATGCCTTTCGACGTAAAATAACTTATATTTAAAATTCGTGATTACTTAAAACTAACGAGAAAATTATTAAAAAAAACTCATTATCCATATTTTTTTTTTTTTAATTTTTTATAAAACTTAAAGCTACCCTTTACCTTAAGCAAGCACTCCATCCATTGTACCATTGCCGCCCAAGTAATTTTTAAAAAAGTTTTTTTCCCGAAAAACTAATAATTCTATTTTTCTAGAAAAAAATACACAAATCAATTTCGATAAGATTTCATATGAGTGATTTGTTCAGAACGATGGTATCTTTGACCTGACATTTCTTTTTAGAATCAGCTTATTGACGGTACCTGCCATAGAACCGATTTTTATTACTCCGACTATACTTTGAACGGCTGAACCGATTTTGACAAAATTTAATATTCTCAAACTACTGCTACATGAATATTTTATTTCAAAATATTTTTTCGAAGAAACAAATATTTCTAAATATTAAATAGGTAGGTACTGAATTTTCCAGTCGTGAACATGAAAGTAACTTGCTCTAACGTACCTCGGTATAGTACATTAAACCAGAATATTCGTTGACTTTTCTTTACTCCGATCACTTAAATTTCCAAATTATAAAATTAAGCATAAAATTAGAAATAACGGAGGCCGGGCAGTAAAATTACTTGCTGCTAGCCGCATGCTTTTGACATGCTTGCTCTAGAATCTAGAGTATACGTTCGATACCGTACAGTACATTAATACCAATAATACCGAGAAAAACAATACTGAAGACAAATGAGTTTGTTTTCTGTCTCAAAAAAATTGTATGCGCAACATGTCTGATATATATGTATGGTACCAATCCAATTATTGCTAGTGCAGTAATGCTCCTGAAACACATGTGCAGTAATTTTTGACATTTTGCGCTTAATGGTTGTTTGTATTTGAGGAGCAGATCAAAAAACAGACATTACTAAACCTAAGCGTGTCTCAAATGACATAGGCATAATGCCTAAGTCTTGTTGGGACGGAAAACTTTTATTCGGCCAAATGGTTCATCTTTCAGAAAGCTACATCTTTGTCAACAAAATTCTTTGCATGGACAATGAGCTACAGCACGCAGAAACGAGTAGGTACTTGCGACTCTTAAAAAGATTACTTGTAGATTTATAACATAAGCTACACATTGAAAAATGTTGTAATCTTATCATTTTATTTCATACAAATGATAAGATTACATCTCGTGTAGGTACTTGGACTGATTTTTATAATCTTATACAAATTAAAAATTAAATTGTTTATCTTGGAGATTTTTAAATTAAAAGTTTAAACAACGTACAAAGGTCTGATAAGATAATAATAAGGTTGATATTTGTATCTATAAAACATATAAATGTTTTTTTGAGACATCATAGATCTTAAATGGCGTCAAATATTATCTGCCTCAAGTTTATGCAAACAACGTCTACAATTAATCGGATGTAGTTAGTACTGCTTTTTTGTTTGTTTATAAACAGGGAAAGCACACATAACGCCGTAATAGCGATATAGAGTAAAATACTTTTATTTATTTAGATATATGTATATTGAATAAGGTGGCATAGAAGAAAATATGTGCTCAAAATAGAAGCTTTATAAAAAGCTTAAAATAAAAACAGCGAAGTTATAAAGACGTGCAATATTTCGATCTGGAATTTCTTAGATTTTTCCTAGATCCAGTGTAAACATTTGATCGACTATTAACATGCCTGGCCAACTGCTAAGGGTTAATCAGAGTTGAATAGTTTTTATGATCGAAGTTTAATGTGACCATTGGTTATTTTATCTGGTGACCCTAAACACACATTCAGAATCTATGGTTAGCAACTGAAAAAACTTAATCAGAGCTAAAAAGACTGGCCCTTATTCTTCTGCAGTTGGCTTACTACAGAGCATCTCCTTTTTTTGGATATGCCTCACCTTATTGATACTTTCTGTATGTACATCCGAACACTTCTTACATTTAAGTTGGTTTGGTGTATTCTCCTTGCCGTATCTCGCGCTGCTATAAATAGTTGAGTTACCATCCCCTACCACCAGCCTTGTGCAATTAAAGATTGAAAACCGCTAGCAGCACTTCATTTTGATCGGGTGGACGAATGTGTTAATCATCATGTCTAAGTTACTTAGCGAGTTATAGTTGGCCGCCTAGTAAGTCGAGCTTCTGCAATCAATTATTATGCGTTAAACGAAATTCTCTTTCAAATCTTTAACACAAATTGCCCTGTCGTCAGTTTTATTGAAATCATAGTTCTGCACGTTAAATCATTCAATCGAAGAACATAAAAATCCGTTAAAATGATTTCCTTTAATTGTAAGTTTTGAGCGGCTTTTTTTAAAACCAAACCACTTTAAGGAGCAATCGGCGAGTTTACTTGCTCCTTTACTATTTTTCCCAAACTTTCCATTCCATTTTTTTCTTATCTATCTATACATTTTTGCATTTATTAAACTTTGTATACTTATTATGTATTTCCAGATATTCACAGATGGGATAACAAACAAACTAGTGGGTTGCTTCAACAAGCCTAAAAAAGACGACAATAATTCCTCCCAGAACGGCTCTGCAACCGACTACACAAACAGTGTTGTTCTCGTCCGAGTCTATGGCAACAAAACTGATCTTCTAATCGATCGTAAAGCTGAAACCCGCAACATAAAACTACTTCATTCCTACGGATTCGCTCCATCACTATTTGCTACATTTAAAAATGGTCTTGCCTACGAATACGTACCTGGCGTAACACTCACCCCAGAAAGTGTCACTAGACCTGAAATCTGGCAACTTATAGCCAGCCGGATGGCAGACATGCATAAAGTGTCACAAGACAACGGTTTGGCGATACCACCGGCACGTGAATCGATGCTTTGGAAGAAAGTTCAGAGGTTCTTTGATCTTGTGCCAGAACGATTTGCCGATGCCGAAAAGCACAGCAGGTAATTTGACACAAACATCCTATAACATTTCAACACAAATTGCTATATTCACAGGACATAAGAAGGACAAGATTTCGAAAATCGTCATCTTCTTCTCCTTGGTGTAGTGTGATCTGGTTCTGTTGTTGCACTCAGTTGTGTCAGTTGTTGTATACGAATTCTATTGTAATTTGCCATTTTCTGTCTTTGAAACAAAAAATCAACCCATATGACCAACTGTGAACCATCTTATATGCTAATTTTCCTTACTCATTCTAGGTTAGAAAAAACCTTCCTACCAATTTCGAAGATACGCAACGAATTTGAGTTTCTTTACAAGAAATTAATAGCACTTAATAGTCCACTAGTGTTTGCACATAATGATTTGTTGCTGGGCAATGTTATCTACACAGAATCCCTGCAACAGATAACATTCATCGACTATGAATATGCAGACTATAATTTCCAAGCGTTTGATATTGGTAATCATTTCGCAGAATTTGCTGGCGTCGATGAAGTTGATTATAAGCGGTATCCATCAAAGGAGTTTCAACTCAAATGGTTGCGAACTTACCTCGAAGCGTATTTAGAAACAAGTGATGTTACAGAACAACAAGTTGAAAAGCTTTACGTGCAGGTAAATCAGTTTGTATTGGCAACGCACTTCTTTTGGACGATATGGGCTCTTATTCAAGCGGAATATTCAACTATTGACTTTGATTTTGTCGAGTAAGTATATTATTTACATTATTTTTTAAGCACTTGGTAAAAAAAAAATCCAGAACATTTTGTCTATCAGTTTTAAGCTTGTATTGCCAGTAGCAAATGTAACTTTTGATCTGCTTTTCTTGCTAAGGTCTCGAATTAAAGCTAGAAAATAATGATTGCCAGCAAAATTGCAGCTTTTGGACTTGTAGAAGAATCATGAACATAGGCTGCTTCTAATTAAAAGGCTGAAGTCCATAAATAACTCAGTGTTGGTTAAAAATTTAAAATGTCCAATGATATTGTTTAGGAATGGTATATAACTTCAACGGCATGCATATTTCGTTGTTAATTGTTATCAGTCGTTTCTAGATCTATAAGATGAGTTATTTTTAATTGCATATTGCGTTTCAAACACATTTTTCGCCTCGACTGTATTGATTTTTAAAACTAAACACTTTTCAAAATCATCACTTTCCAATTAAACACGTACCCTCTGGATAGATCAATGACACAGTACAACCCGTAAGGCAACTGCGGGTATTACTCACCGTAATTCTATACGGCTGAACGAGTTTGTTAAGGGTTTCAAGGTTAGACACGGTCCTTTAGAAATCACATTTAGAATTGCTGTCATAAGCCTTAAAGTCGAAGAAGAGGTGGTGTGTATGGAGTGTTTTTGTAGCTTGTACAATGTCGTTATGTGGATATTTAATCGGTGGCTAATTTTCCTGGTCTAAAACGACCTGAAATATTCTTCACTTGATGCTGGGGCTAGATTCTAGCAAGAGGCACATGCAATACGCTTAGATATCGCACCAGTATGAGATAAATTGATTCGAAAATATTTAATGATAAGTTTACGTGTTTCCGTACATACATTAAAGAGTCCATAGCTTACAATCTATGATGCATTTGTTATCTAAATTTCTTACAAAAGTTAATTTGTTTGTATAAATATCACACACAACAAACGATTTTAAAATCTTTCGCTGTTCAAGATGCATTTGCTTCTTTTTTTTTTATTCATCTCCTTTGATTTTTTTTAAAGCTAACGTAGTTTACCTACTGCCTGCATGTTACGGTTTTATTTGCGCATTACTTTTCCGTCAAAATGTTCTAACCTGTATATTGGTGAATATTTCAAAATATTAATATTCTGTAGTCAATCACTTTTAATTAAGAAATAATTTATAATTTTTAAAACATTTTTAGTTATGAAACTTTAATAAAAACTGTGTTACTACTGACATCTCAAAAAAATATATATTGTTACAAAATATAATATATAATTTCAAGTTGAACACCAAAAATATCATTCCATAGTATGTAATGTTCTTAGAATATTTTAGTGAAATAAGAAAACGTTCGAATAATCTTGTAACACAATTTTGAAAGGTAAATATGAATAGCTAATTTCGTGCAGTAAGTTTATTTTTAATACTTTTATCATGTAATATAAGAGCTGTCTGAGGAGTGTCCCAGAAAAAATGGTAAATTCTCTACCAGAAGTAAAAAACTCAAAAAAAATCAAAGTAATGATCAAAAAAGATTCACCTTTTTCCTTATAAATGACGGTATTTGTGCAACTACAAAAAAAATCGAATGGTAGATTACAGTTATCGTTCATTGATATCATCATTACCATGATGAGTGAGTTTTTTATGAAATATTGAAGTATAAAATTAATTTTTTTTGTCAATGCATGTATTTTGATCGCATCTATATTATAAAATACTTTAAGTTTGCATTCTTAATTTAAATTCAATTACATTCGCGTAATACACCTTTCAATATCATTGCCATGCATCCTTTTCGAAGCCATCATGGTCATCTTTGTTTGCTTGGCAAAAACAAGATATATTTTGAGCATAATGACTTGAGAATAGTTGCATTTAATTATCTTGATCTTTCTAAAAGCTTTGAACCTAATTTTAAACTCTTGTATAATTTTGTTTAAAAAATTGTTTTATTTTCGTATGGTTACGTTCGAAAATCATGTTTAAGTTTGTTTAATGATGATATATTTTGTATTTACCAATTGGCGGAATTATTTTGTCATTTCTGTGGCAGAAGTGTCATTTTCGATTAAAATTAAAGGTGTTATAAAATATTAACATGGCCCACTGCTGGAAAAATTTTCCTAGTGCAATATGAACCAAAACCTACCATTATAAAAACAAATAAGTTTATTTTAGGAAATGTCCAAAATATTAATATTTTGAAATATTCACCCATATGTATGTATATATTATAACCTTATTTTTCTATTGTTCTTCTTTCTTTTCAGCTACGCCTTCATCCGTTACAATGAATACTTGACCAAAAAAGAACTTTTCCTATCACTGGACATAAACACCAATAGCCTTAGCTGAAACGAGTTTCTTAACCAAATCGTTTGACAAGAAACCAGCAAGACATTTAAAAAGCTACATGTGAAACTTAAAAAATTGTATTTCACATTTGTGTTGTATAAAGTTAATAGAGTTCATAAAATAAAATTAAATCTTCCGCAAATCTTATAAAGAAATATTAGTTTATCAGTTCTGTTTTTTTTTTTTTTTTATTTGCTACGAACTTGGTTCGCTTATTATTATTAAATAAAGTTAAGCTAAAAATAATTGATTATTACTTAAAAGAGTGAATTTTACTCATTCTGTAATTTTAAAAATTTACAAAAGAAAGCATTCCCATTTAATGCATTGTTGTGTTGTGTTACAAATTAATTTTATGTTATTTTTTCTGTTTTATTTTTTTTCATTTTGTTGAAAGTTATTATGTAAAAAAAGGTGAATAAAAGGTATTTTAAAAACTAAACAAATGTTATTGGTTTCGAGTTTTTAAGGCATGTCTGCTTTTATTTTTCTAAACTTACTGCAGCATTTTAAATGAGCAGCGTTTAATGGTAAATTCGCAGAAAACGAACTAGGTAAGGGTAGAGTAAGGAACTAAAGTTATAATAGTTTTTACAGGAACAAAAGCGTAACAGGCTAATAAAAACTAAAAACTAAGTTTTTAATAAAAGAGCTTTTTTGTTTATAAAATTATTCTTTATATTTTTATTGAATATAACATTATTGATTATTATTCTAATGAATTTGATCTTAAGAAAATAAAATTCTGTAGGCAAATATCACAACTTAATAAATCTTAAAAATCGATTATTATAGAATAATGTATAGTTTTTTTTCTTAAATAAATATATAAATGTACTTAGATTTAGTTTTGAGAAAAAGCAAAACAAGTGTGGACATAAAGCTGACCAATTATTGTCAATTAAAATCTTATTACTTATGGTGCAGTTGTTTGTGTGGAACGAAAGACACGAACTATAAAAACAACACTGGTGAAGGGACTGGTGCAAGAATTTTTAGGCCATCAAATGTTCTGTACTGAAGGGACACTCATCTAGTATTTTTTAAGCGGCAGTAAACTTTTTAAGAATATGGGTGCATGCATAACGAAGACCAAAAGCAAAACTCAGGAAATATATACCGGCACACTTCATATGAACTGGGTGCTCTACTATGGGAATAAATTAAATAAAAGTAATTGCATATTTTTTTTAAGTTGTTTGTTTGTATCTTGAATATCTCAGAAATTCTGTGTTTGATCGAAAAATGTGTCTTAATAAAAATTGTTTGCATTTAAACAACTAACCCCAAAAGCTTTACAAAAAAGTGAAATCAGACCGCTAAGTACAGTGGGCCGATTAGGGAATACGAAGCGAGTCGTTTTTGGCGAAAATGAAGTTTGGCAGTATTGTTTTCGCTTTCGTCTTCGTTTTATATTTTCGATTCTTTTGGCGGATTAGTGTATTGACGGCGAATGTTTTTTGTTTAATGTTTTGTTGCATTAAAGCAAATAAAAATGTGAGTTTGATTAGTTAAATATATTTTTTTGGATCTAAAACTAAGGATATAAACAATACTCTATTTCATAAACAATGTGTAGGTAACAAAAACGAGCATCAACCATGAAAACATGAAATAGCCAATAAAACTAATACTAAAGCTACTTTTCTCATAAATAGTGGAGAAAATTAAACAAATATTTAACACAATACACTTCTTTTTAATAATATTTTGATTTTATTTCGAAGTAAATGACAAAAAATTGCACCTGCTAACGGCCATGATGATTTCAACTAAAAATATATGCTGTAACTATCAATTGAGTGGAACGATTGGAAGGAATCGCTTCGTATTCATTATATTTAACAAAGTGAGGCGAGTCGAAAATAAGATATCGAATTGAAAACGACGCGCTTCGTATTCCCTACTCGGGCCACAGAGCTACCGTCAAACAAAATCCGACCAATCTAGGGGACATTTTAAAAAATGGCTGCCAAACGACCATGATTTGGACCATGGCACCCCTTTTTTACGCCCCTTTGGGTGCTTGAAAAAGCCCCATGACAAAACTGAGGGAACATATAACGGCACACGTGACATGGGCTAGCACCCCCACTAAAATTGATACTTGAAAACTACAATCAAAAGAGTGATAAACGCTATACTATTACGCTAGATGTTGCGGGTTTAATACTTACACTGGGAACATAGACTTAGTTTTCTTTTTAGCATACCATCCAAATTCAACTGGACGTCCTCCATAAGATGCCAATATGCCATTAAAAAAATTAACAAATTCCAACCGATTGTAATAGAACAATAATTATTTTCTATCTTTCTTACTATATCGTACATCTGTTGTATTTAAAATGAAATGTGCCAGACACCTAGTTAAAATATTATATTAAAATATGTAGTACAAAAATTAAATTTGAAAATTGAAATCGACATTATAAATAGACGAGCACCACTGAAGCGATCATTACACGCTCAGTCATTTGTTTTTTAAAAAAAAGCTGTGCATTTGTTTGAAGAAAAATTAAAACACTTGATTTTGCCTGATGACAGATATATTATGTATACGACTGACCGGGTAAGGTTCGCTTAACGAATCTGATGATTGACTTGGCAGCGATGAAATAGCTATAAATCCTACCGAATCGTGTTGGTAAGCACAAATTGATGTTAACTAATTCAACCACTTCTCAATTTACATTGAATTAAGAAGCACAAGCTATGCATCCTAACTGCGTGCTTTATTTATACAGTTTCAAAAAGCATGGTTCGATAGCAGACTCCGATGGGAACTTCTTCCAAACGGAATGAGTGTTAACGAAGAAGTCGTGCCATCTGAGTGCAGAAAGAGCTTAACTCACAATTTTTTTAATGATAAGTTTTTTCATCATAATAACCTAACAATTATTCGATGTAAAAGAAGTGTAACTAATTTTTGCTTACGAAGCTGAATCCGAAATTGTTAAAATGTTGTTTCCTGAACTGTAATATAAAAATAATAATAATATTGTGTAATAATAATATTGTGTGTCCTTAAGGCACATTACCTTTTAAATGCAACAGATGTTGCACGACACTAGTTAGAAGGAGTAGAAGTATAGGAAATAATTGTTTTGGTACAATTGATAGAGAGCTAGTTGATTTTTATATTTCATTCAATGAAGAAGAAATAAAGGAACGGGTGTTGTACACGCGTATAGTGTACATGCGTAAGGCACCAAAATGTTTGCATACATTTAAACATCGCATCCTAAATGTCATTTTGTCAAGGTGAGTGCAGCAGGAGGAGGCGAGTTACCTCGCACCGCTGATGTCAAATGCAGTTAAAAAAAAACAACTCACACTAAAATAAAAGTACCGCATTCTTTTTGAAGAACACGTCTTCCTGTATTTCTTCTTCATTGATTTCATTGCATACCTCATGGGCGACGTCCAGTATGCTGAAAAGAAAAAAACAGATTTGTACCCGAGTGAGAATTGAACTGGCAATTTCTGGGTTAACATAACAAGCAAGCATACTCCATGTATTGTACCATTCCGCCCACAAAACTGTAGCAACTCTATGGACGCGAGCATTCTTAAAACACGATTATCTCAATTGTTGGTAACTTTATTGTCGAGTTAATGATTTACATAAATAGACACCAGTGGTATTCGTCTTTGGTGGTTACTGTGAAACAAACGCTGTATAAACTAAAATGGTGTTTATGAAGCAAGTCTCGTATATTTTACCAAAATTGTTCATTGCTCAGGATGGACACAGGATGCTAGGATGAACACAGAACAGCCTTGCGCATTTAAATCAATGATGTGTTAAATTGTATTTAATTAGAAACAAATAAATAGAAGAGGAAAATAATATACATATCCGAGATGGAAACAAAGTTATTTGTTGTGTAAATAAACATGTGTTCGTTGCTATTGTTGTTGCTATTATTATTATTTTATTTTATTTTATTTTAGCATAATTTATTTTGTATAATTTTGTATTAAATGTGTATATATCGAGAGAATATATATAAAATTCGTCTCAAACTTTCGGTTATATCTTACACCTCTCCAAAAGCATGGCCGGGTTATTATCTTAGTATCATCTTAGAATGTACTTTGCTTACATATTCTTCTGGGTGGGTCAGTTACAGTACATCATTGGCAGCGAATTTTTCCACTTTCGCTTTTCTTTTCTTTTTTTTTCTAACCCCAACCAAACTTACCATTCACAGCAAACAAATATTTTATTAAACTACTCCTCCTTCGTGTCTCTTTTTTCATTTGAAGATGGTTCGGTAGTTGAGTTAGCAGATGTACTTGGCAGCGTATCAGATTCAGAACTGGTTCCTGCTCCTGGTCGTTGGTTAGTTAGCACCTGAAGGAAATATTCACCAAACACTGAGTGATTATAGAGAATAACTCGTCGTAGGGCGATAGCAAATGATTGTAATTCATCTTGGTAGTCAGTGTAGCCAGGTGGTGGTGGTGGTGTACCAGCTTTTGAACTTAGCACAAGTCTAAAGTAGGCATGAAGACGTTTCCCTAAAATATGTTTTAGAAAATGAATAAAGTGACATTCTTCCAACAAAAATTACTTACATAATAAGTTACGAACTGGTGAATCGGGTTTTCCAATTTGGAGAATTTGAGTTTTGAGAGTGTTTTCTGCAGTAGCATCCATTTCGTTTTCACCTTCTTCTGTGAATTTGCTGTTTATGAATGTTTTTATTTGAATCCAAACATTTTCAGTGGTTTCAGAGAGTTCCCTTTAATTTTGGAAATAAAGTTAAATTATTTTAAAACACTTAAATTACTTACTTTTCATTGGTTACACTTTGAAGTAAAATTTCAATTTGTTTTGCCAGAGTTGTGCGATTAACTGTGCGTTGTGAAATAATTGGTACCTGCGAACAAATTGAAATCAATGATGCGCTAGCACACAGTCTTTTAGCACGCTGTCCCAACTTCAAAATGCGATCCTTGTCAACAGAAAGTACTTCGGGAAATTTGTCTGGATCGGACCAGTTCATTAATTCCATGTATGCATTGTAAATGGTTTGGTCTGGACTTAATAAAGCTCCGGTTTGTGCTTGAACTTGGTTACGCCTTAACCAACTGTCTGTACATGGAAACCCAACTAAAAACAATCACAAATAATTCAAGATATATTCATTATCATAATAAATCCAACTTACACTTGTAGTATTCCAAATACTCCTTAAACTTAGTTTTTTCATATTCAACAGAATTTGCTAAAATATCATTACGTGCTGAATTCAACATGAAATTAGTCATATCCAGTTTCATAACAGTCATTGTTTCTAAAATTCCTTTGAATGTCTCTACAACATCATCAATTTCAGTGAGCTTTTGGACTTGTTCATCTCTTGCTGGAGCACATGACTTTGCCATAATAGTAATAACAAAGTTTGCATACGATTTAAAATCAAGTACTCCCTGTTCAGCTTGTTGTCGTATAACACTTGAGTCAAGTACTTCGTTAATATGTTCCAATGCTCGTTTGTTGCTGGATGGAATAATTTGAGGAAAACATTCTTTGATGTCAGCCAGCAATTGAATTGCATGGTCATAATTGGGTGGAGTCAAATTTAGCTGCTCACGTAGAATATCCCAGAAAACCTTGTGCATTACTTCCTTAATGCGACGTTCCAAGCTTAAATAAGATTGTGAAGGAATATAATATAAAATTTATGCAATCGACTTAGCGAACCTATTTTCTGGTGGTTCATATGGTTCAAATTTGAATTCAGGATTCACAGCGATTTCATGGACTAGAGACATGTTTTCAACATTGTTCACAACATGAGTTAGTTCATTCAGAGTCACTATTTTTGGTGGGCTTCCATCTGCACTAGGGAGCAAAAACCGTGCTCTATTCGAAATAAATTAAAAATAAGAGGTATTTATAAAATGTATAACAATATTTTTTGTTTTTGTATCGTACTGATCGGATCCTTCACTATCGGTTCTTAATCTCATGCTTGTAGCAACAGGGGAAGAACTCAAAATATTTTCCATATTTTTTCCTTCATTGCCAGCATTATTGGAATCCATTCTGAGAAATATAAATTAAATTAAATTGTTTTGCAAAATATTGGGAAGATTGATGCGTTTAGTGTTTTCTAAATAATCTAAAAGATTATAGGTGCAATACTGTTCCTTATTTGAGTTTGTTTTTGTCTTTCTAATATTGATTTTGTTTGGTATTATTTCTTCTGGAAGACCAAAAAAAAAAGCCTACTGTGGAAAGTGGATAAATCTTCTGATGACGACATTTACCACCCGGTAAGCTTATGGTGGATGAAACTTCGGGACAACTAACACCGAAAAATTTCCAGTGCTTCGAACAGAACACAAGCTGAAGTTGATTCACTTGACAGATAAAATGAATAAGCTTGACCGAATTAGAAGTAAAATTATCTGAGGAAGTATTCCTACTCGAGGTCTCATCAACAAAACCAAAAAAAGCAAGAGTTGTGTATTGCGGAATGTGCAACAATATACGGTTGGAAATTCTTAGCTTAAAGCCTCTTCAAATGAGAGACTAGATGAGTCTATTGACAAAAAAAAAATAGGCGGAGCGTTCATGATTGATATATCCCCAGGACTGGTTCATAAGAGATAGCAAAATAAAATTGTCTTTTCAATCAATCAATCAAGAATTTGGATGTATGTAACTAAGAAAGCTCAGTCCCTTAATCTTCAACGTAGCACAGAGGAGTATTGTACCATAAACTCCGGTCAAAAGTTACAAAAAATATTTTTTTTAAAAACCGTACATTTGTATTGGTTGGACACTTCACTTATCGGGCTAGCAGAAACCGGTTCTAAAACGATTCAACGGAACCTCCCGTCCCGTAAATAGGGAGTTGAAATCTAATTAATGGAATATGCACGTCTTTGTTTTTCATACGCTTTCCATTTTGCTAACTTTGCAGCCTGTGTTACAAGTAGTTCTTTACGATTATTTGTGAAAAATTTTAATGGTTTCTGAAGCTAATGTAATGCTTTTAAATATAAAACCAAAATAAGTTTGTTTTTCTTGAAGTTAAATCTTTTTTTGAGATTAAACTTACATTAAAATATTACTATTTTTTTACAAACATTTTGAAAAAATGGACTTTTTGTAATAGTTCCGGGTATGATCGGGCAGATATTTTTGTTTTATAGTTTTTTACCCATGTAGAATTACTTCACCCATATTGCCACATTTTTTGGTTGGAGAGATCAGTCATATCTTGAGATCCATTTTCCAACTTGAGATCCATTTTCGCACACCAAACTTTTTCACGATCAAATACGTATGCTAAATGGTTGATCGATGAACTTCTACATTCCTCTACATTATCCACATACAGAAAATCATTAGAAGGATTTTTTGCACAGAGATTAGGCATTTCTTATTCGATCTTGACAGTGTCTACGTCTTATCCACCATAAAGATTGACTGGGGTTATACAGTGATAATTTGGTTTCTCAATTGCTTTCTAAGCCCAAAGACACACCAATTTATCCTTTGTTTATTTTCAAAGCTGGGACCGTTATCACAATCTACAGTAAAAACAAAACAAATAAAATCATTAACTGCCTCGACATTTCAATTGCCAGACACAAAACAAATTATTGACCTGTAATTTCACCGCAGAAAAAAAAACATATCAATTTTATTAGCCAAACAAGGCGTGGATGAATCATCGCTTATTCTTGACAATGAGTGAAACGAAGACGCATTTGCAACTTCACGGAAACAAAAACAGGAAAAAGATGTGGGTTGGAAGAGATTGTTGACTTAACTTAGTTCAATATTACACTTTAAAAGTTACATTTCATTATTTTTTATTTTTTTCACAAAACAAAGAAAGAACAAAGTAATTACGGTCAAGTTAAGGTGAACTTAGTCTTTAAATCGTCTAAAGCTACAAAAACACGTTTAGTGCACATTTTGAATTAATTTAACATTTTTGCTGGCTGCCAAAAAATGTACGTAGGTACGTAGCATGTGCTATGGAGTGCTCTTAACGTACGGAGTTATAGTTTCGTACGACAGCATACGGATCGTTTAGACTATTATGGTTGAGCTTTAAGGCTTATGGTTGAGCTTTAAGGCGTAAATCCCAGAAAAACGATTAAATAAAATCGAAAATTGAAAAGGATAACGCAAATAATTGCTGTTTTTTTTTGTCGTGCAACCATTCTACATAAAAACAATAGTAAAATTACAACTAGAAACTATTAGGGTGAAGTTTCAACGTTCGCATTTATTTGACTTTTGAATTTGGTATATTTCATATATAATGAAAGAATGAAATTAATTATTCGGAAAGGTATGGCGATGTAGTAGATTGCGATGCATAAGAAGATATACTAAAAACTTAAAATTGTTTAGAGAGCCGATAATATTCTCAGATCATATAGTAACATAATTCAAGAATTTATACTTTCAACAACAAAAATTATACATTTCCGTAACCTAACAACTGTATATTCATTATAACGTAAAATTCTCACTCTTTGTTATTTCTTATACATTGTTCTCGTTCTTTTTCCAATTGGTTGCTCTGTTTTGTTTTTTTACGAAATATCCCAAGCCACTAAAGCCAGTTGTTAAGTTCTACCGATAGATGGCCATGGAAGAAATTAAGTTATGCGATTACTATTAAAATATACATACATATACAAAGGGTGTTTTTTTTTTAGAGGTATAGAACTTTAAATTGCAATAAAACAACGATGGAATATTCGATTAACATGATTTTTTATGTATTCGAAAGATAATTTTGTGGCATTACATTTTAAATATGATTTCTGGCATATGACTCCCACAGCTGGTTCGGATGTAGTCTAATCTGGACGTCCAATTTTCGATGAATTTTTCCAACATTTGTGGCCGTATATCGGCAATAACACGGCGAATGTTGTCTTCCAAATGGTCAAGCGTTTGTGGCTTATCCGCATAGACAAATGACTTTACATATCCCCACAGAAAATAGTCTATCGGTGTTAAATCACAAGATCTTGGAGGCCAAATCACAGGTCCAAAACGTGAAATTAGGCGGTCATCAAACGTGTCTTTCAATAAATCGATTGAGACACGAGCTGTGTGACATGTTGCGCCGTCTTGTTGGAACCACAGCTCATGGACATCATGATTGTTCAATTCCGGAATGAAAAGGTTAGTAATCATGGCTCTATACCGATCACCATTGACTGTAACGTTGTGGCCATCATCGTTTTTGAAGAAGTACGGACCAATGATTCCACCAGCCCATAAAGAGCACCAAACAGTCAGTTTTTCTGGATGTAACGGTGTTTCGACATACACTTGAGGATTAGCTTTACTCCAAATGCGGCAGTTTTGTTTGCTGACGTAGCCATTCAACCAGAAGTGCGCTTCATAGCTAAACATCGCTAATGGACATAGTGCGCGATACGTATTCCGCAAAGGACCATTATTTTTGAAATAAAATTGCACAATTTGCAAGCGTTGTTCAGGCGTAGGTCTATTCATGATGAATTGCAAAACCAAACTGAGAATAAATCACTTTACAGCTGTTAAATCGGTCGCCGTCTTGAAAAGTAATGCCATCTTAAAGTTCTATACCTCGAAAAAAACGCCCGTTACAATACATACATACAAAGGTGCAACTAAAAATTTGGCTTTTTTTTAAATATCTTCTGGTAATGCTAAGTAGCAATTATTTGCGTTATCCTTTTTGATTTTCGATTACAGTTTATCCTTTTTCTGGGCTGATAGTACTAACTTTTGACAGTCAAGTAAGCATTACCAGACCAAAGGTTATTTTCAAAATTGATATCGTGAAAAAATTTAGTTGCACGAAAAATTTACGACAGTGAATTCAATAGTTAAAGTTTTGAAATTTTAAACTAATAGTTCTAACTTGACGGATACAAATATTTATGCTATTTTACTTTCGCCATTAACTGAACGTTACTTTTTGGTTTAACTTTGAAAATACATTTCTGGTTGCAAAGACTTTGTCTACCTTGGATCTAATATTACAACGCTAAATAGATGAAAACTTACTTCGAGTGATTTTTGGTCCAGTCTGTATCGAAGGAGTGTATAGAAGAAGATTTGGGCCCTTATTGCGAGTGTCGTTTGACACGATAAAAGTCGAAAGCATCGATAAATTTTCGTTTTGGTATTGTGTAACTTGATCGACAGAGATATTTCTTAGTGTGAATAAGGAATACGCTTATTGCGAATAAACCTTATATTTTGGCATTTGGGGTAGTGTCACATAATTTTGTTGAGTTGCAGCCTATTTCTATGACCTGCTACCAGTTACCTGGGTGTTAACTCAGAGGATCTGTAATAGTCAGTCTTTTAGTCATGATATCCTTTTAGCTTTTGACACTTGTCTAGTAGACTTATATGTTGTAAATTTCACAACCTAGGTTTTGTACTTGTTAGTGTTTTGCGTTGGCATGAGTTTGCTTAAGTTTTAGCATAAACAACACAATTTGAAACCCAAAATTCTATAAAAAGTTGTAGTATGTATTTTAATAACTTTTTAGTTCTTACTTTGTTTAACTTGACTAAAATTTTGCGCCCAAGACTTTTAGTTTAAAATTGAACACCTTATCGATAGAACGTGAGCGCATTAACAACTCTTAAACTAGAAAAAAACTAGATGGTGGTTGCAACTGGATATAACTACCTAAACACTTGCCTACCAAACGAACCCACTTAACACCCCACTGAAAAATAAACAAACAATAAGCTCTTTGTTCTTGGATTTTACTTTTCAAGTTAACGATTTTGCTTGTTGAATGCCAAGCATGTTATTGGCAAAACTACTTTGCGATTATTGGAATTCCTGTTTTCGACCGACACTGAGGGAATATTATTATGTTTCTCGCTTTCCAAATATGGTATAACTACAAACTTACCTTGAAATTGAATCAGCTGGCATTATTGCGATTTTGACAAAGAGATGTGTATTGTGGACAGGGAGGATGACTCCAGGAAGCGAACACAAAGAACCAATGAAGTAAAGAGTGTAGATACGTGCTTAGGAGAACACAACTGAAGTGCAATTATTTTTTTAAGATCAAAGATTCAATTGCTCCTAAAAAAAAACTAAAAATACTTTCCAAAATTAACACGAGGGCAATAATGAATATTTCAAAAGAAATATCGAATTGGAATAGCTATTGAGCAATAACAAAAATTTTATTCAAGCGATTACGCAGTAGTTTCAGAAGGCATTACAATCAAAATATGTGTGGAAGGTATGGGGTAGCGAGGAATCTTTAAATTGTGTTTTATAGTAATATAGCACTTACGTAGTTCTATAGATGTTCAGCTATAATATGTGTTCTTGTTTTTAAACATTAACTAGGTCGGTTTGTGTAAAATAAGCACTAGTTTTTCTATTTTTATATCTATTATTTGTTTTCACTCTTTGTTTTACTGTAGCACCAAATTTCGTAATGACAATCGTAATTGAATAATTTGTAACTTAAACGTATTATTTTACAAGAATGTAAATATAATTTGTCAAAACAATATACACTAATAATTTGATCTTTCTAAAAAATTCGAGATGTGACCAGAAGAATTGTCTTTTATCGAATGAAAAGAATCAAATTTTTGCAGCACAAGAAAACAAGGCATTTGCCAATCGCAATCAGTTGAAAGAAATTGAACAACATTGAAATTTTTTTGACATTGATTTTGGTTGCATTCAGTTGCATAAAACAAGACTGAAATCATTCAAGTGAGACAAATAAATGATATCGTTCAGCAGACCAGAAAATATTATGGGAAACTATGCTATGTTTCCACCAATCTGTGGTTTAAACAAAAAATTAAACCCTGCAAATTTGTTTGACAAATTGTTATGAAATTCGATCCTGATTCATGAACGCTCAAAACCAAAATTGAGTGGGTTTAATCAAATATGATACATCAGACAGTGAAGTTGTTAAATTATTAAAAGATATTGTATCTTACTGAGTTATTATAACAATAAACTGAAACTGAAACTGAAGGCGCATCTCCGACGGGTGTCGAAGGCGCACCATTTTACTTTACCGGAGGTGCCCCGTCAGGTGTTTTCTCACTTTATAATTTTTAGTTATTAAACAAAGAGAGATATTTCACGTTAAAAATAAAAGTATACATCTATTAGGCCGTGCCAATAGCGTGAACAAAAATATTCTATGGCTATAATTTTTGGTGGTAGTGGAGAAAAATATTTTTAGCTTTTCAGTGTGTCAACTGGATTAAATTGGAAACAGTGCTTTTTAATATTTTTTTTATAAATCTAGTGATTTAAATGAGATTATGGATAAATCTCTAGAGTTGCTCTAACTGTTAAGCAATCCTTGCAAACAGGTGCACGAGTACGATAACTTTGGCGCCAAGAAGTGATAACTGTTTTTTATAGAACAGATCAATACAAGCATTTTTTACTGGGGGGGTCTATCTCCCTCCGTTTGGACGGGAGATGCAATTTTATAAAAACAGTGCTAAAAATTTAAAACAAATATTAAAAAATAACGGTAATACTTACAACTAAGTTTTATATCTTTTTTTAAAGCCAATACTTTTTTCTATTAATGTTTTTTAAATCAAGTGAAACCTATGCAGTCTTTGAAAAAATGGACTTTAAACTCAAAAACTGCGAAAAAAAGGTAAAAAAAAACTTTGAAGTGTGATTTTTTAAAATACTACTTTTTTTATAAAATTCGTTGCTCATATTAATTTTAAATCATAAACTGAAAACAAAATGATTTTATGTTTTCTGGTTTTTGAGAAAATGGTAGGTAATTTGAGCCCATTCAAAAGCTTTTGCTACAAGCTGGTAATGAAAAATAAATTTATGATAAAAACAAAGCTAAATTATACGTGTTAACATAATATTTATGTATTTTTATATTGAAAAAAAAACGGTACATTGCACAAACTTCAAACGTTCTTTAAATGACGAAAAATTAAATTAAAAATAATAAGAAATATAATTGCTTACGTATAATGCCTCAAAATTACTAAAATGTTGGGTCAAATATAAAAAAAGTGTAATGTTTGGCTTTGAACGGTACTTTGCCCTAAGATATTTTTTTTTTGACGCACAATTAAACATTTTTATTTGCATATTGTAGTTAAATAAGAAAAATTTTGAGACAAATTTGAATAAAAATTCATAAAAAAAATATTTTTTTATTTTTTTAGAGGAAAAATTAACAACACAATTTATTTTGGCGGTTTTATAAACAATTTTATTCTGCGTTATTTGAGAACTTTTTGAATAATGTTTTTGTGTAATTCGAAAAACAGGATTTTCTGAAAAAAAAAAAAACAATTTTAAATTTCAAAATTTCTAATTGTTTGGTTTTATGAAGAAATAATTTTTTAATAGTAGGTACACACTTTTTACATTATTTATTTTTTAAACCTAAGTATGTTAAAACCTAAGGGCCTAATTGCTAGAGTCTATCCGCAAAAAGTCTACTACACTTTTTTCGATTCAATTAAGCTTAAAGTTGGTATCGCTAAGAACAATAGAATTACTGAAATAGAAAAAAAAAACATTAGGTGTAGGCAGTGTGACCAATGAAATATTTGAAATAATGCTAAGTCCAGTATTTTAGCATGTTTTTTTTTTTAAGAAAAAGTGCTAAAAATCATGTTAAACATTTTTTCGAATACAAAACCTGCTAAAAATCCTGCAAAAAGCTTTAAACTAATAAAAACTTTGTTTTTTTTTTTGCAGAAAAAATAGTATTTATTAAGCAAACATAACAAAAACATAAAAATCACTTCGTGACACTAAAACTATTTTATAAAAAGGAACAAAAATCTGTTAAATTCAGTCATTGTTTTTGTAAACAACATTAAAAATAATGGGCTTCATTTGAAGCCTCCTCAAAAGCATCAGGCTAATCTTTTTCTTCTTCAGGTGTATTATAGAATGTTGCTAATCCTAGTTCTTTCACGATTTTGCTTGGAATGGCGAAACTGTCACAACAAACTTCTGACAAATTGTCTCTGATAAGTAGAATACTATTAAGCATTTTTATTTTCATTCTATTTCTCCGTTGGTCTTTTACTAAATTCATGAAGCTAAAAACTCTCTCAACAGAAGCATTAAATATCGGTAGAACCAAATAAGATATAGCGAAATTTGATAGCTCTTGGTATGGATTTTCATTGGAAGCATCTATGAATCTATTCATCTCACACCAAAACTCAACAGTACTATCTACATTTTCCCAAACATTCAAGAGTAAATTATTCCACTGCGTTTCTATTTTACTTGCTAGTTCCGAATTGATTTTTCGAGTTTTGAAAAAATCTGTTAACGATTGTTTGTGAATTCTCAAACATTTATTTGACAGTTTTTTCTAAATTTATTTTCATCTTCTAATGTTATTGAATGTTCTGATCTTAAGACTTGCAATTTTTCCTGAAAATTGTACTGGGCTTTGTTCACACTTACGTTTTTTTTTTATTTGACTAACCTTTTGTAATTCTATACTTTGGCTTAATTGAAATCCTGCTAAATTTTCAAACTAAAATATAGAATCATGCTAAAAAAAATGCTAGCATGATTTGGTAAAAAAACCTGCTAAAAATAAAATTTTCCTGCTAATATTCCGACACACTAACCACTACGCGATGGGGCACTACGGTACACGATAACTTATCAGCTCAGATACAGCATTATCATTTTTTGATAAATTCTTTAGTTACATATAAAGGTGTTTCCAGATCTAAGAAACATTTCAAGAAACATTGTTTAAAAAACATTTCTTAAATGTTTTCCATTTGTTTAAAAAACATTTCAGAAATGCTTTTGGTGTGGACGTTTTAGAAAACATTTTGTGTTTTTTCATGTTTCTGAAATATTTCTTGTTTACCATTTTGTCATCCGCGTGACATTTTCAGAAGTTCACAACAAAAAACAAATATTTTTTCCTATTTCAGAAAAGTCTATCGACCTGAGAAACTTTTCATAAACATTTAAGAAACATTTCAGAAATGTTTCCCTATTTTGATAAATGTTTCTGAAATGTTTATTAAATGTTGATGGAATGTTTCTTAGGCCTTTAATGAACAAATAAAACAATCTTCTTTTTGATAAAAATGGCATTTTATTGAAATGTATTTTATATTAAAACTATACATATTTACATTTATTTTATTTTGTTTTCATAAAAAATCTTAAATGCTTAAATTTAATCAGATTTGTTAGTTGCTTACGTTTTTGTTTTTTATGTATTCCATGTGTATAAATTGGTTAGTGCACAAAAATTTAATTTAGGTAAAATTAGAATTTCATGCATAATTTTTGTGTGTCTAAAATACTATTAAATATAAAAAATAATTCGTATATATTTTTTTTTTATTTAAAATAAATCAGTTGCTGCCGACGACGAAAGAGAGCATTAAAGTCAAAAATTTAAATGGCATTCAAAGTTTTTAAAAGTTTTACAAGCACAAAAGTTCTGTAATTATTCGAATGAAAAACACAAAATATTTACGTACCTACATACATATGATTAGGTAATTGATTAATAAGGCGATTAATTTTATAAAAAATGTAAGTGTGGTGTGGTATGTGTCTCATTTGTTTGTTTTAATTTCTAAAATCTAAGTACATACTTGAAGTTTTAAATTTATTAATAAATCTTAAATTGAATTGAACATCATTTATTGCTTTGTTTTCTGTTTATTTATATTTTAGTTTAGTAAGTACCTTTATATAAAAAAAAAAACTTAATATACAAAAGAGCACTTAAGGCAGTTTGCTTGTGTGATCTCTTTTTTATTGATTGTTTTGTTTATTTATATTTTTTTAAATTCATGCACTTTTATAGTTTAATATTATTTATGTATGTACTAAGTACGAGGCATGTTAATCCGGAATGTTGTTATTAAAATACAAATACGTTTATGCATGCCGATATTATAGTGTTATATTTTAAAAATATTTGAATTTGATATACTTTGTTCTTATATTATTGTTTAGCTGCTCCAAGTTCTTTAAAGATGTTGAAGATAACTTTGACTTTAAGTTTTTTACTGTTTTGTAGCACCACGGCTGAAAAAAAATATTTCATTAAGTTGAAACATGGGAAAATTTATTTATTATTTCAAAATGATTTTATTAAAAATTGCTAGCAGTGATTTTGTTTTTTATGTAGATCGATTTACAATGCTTTTGTTTGATTTAACGTTTTTTTTATTTAGTCAATGCTGATTGAGTTACTGATTAAAATGTGTGCTTGTAAAAATAGTATTTTTGAATTTATTAACGATAAAAAATGGATTGCTTAGCCGGAACATAATTATCTAACATCTGCTCGTAATAGTTAAAATAAAGCAACTACACATTTCTGTCCCACTAAAGGTCAGATTGGTGCAATTCATATAAAATTTCAATTAATTCTCAAGTTTTTGGTTTGTACCGAACACTCATTCTCTGAATCGTATTAATCAGTTTTGAAATCAATTTTTTTTTTAACTTGAAATTTTAAAAGACTAACTAATTATAAGCTTCTTAAAATAAAGCATCCCGGCAGGAACCAAATTATCGCATACGAATCATTAGCTTAGACCGTGAATTTTAGTTTGGCGTGGTGAGTACTCTCGTAATTACAAAGGTGGAATTTTTGTGAAGTGAGACAGTTGTAAGACGCGAATTTTTTGCATTTTATAAAAGAAAATAACATCCATAAATTATTTTTTATGCTTGTGTTTCCTTTTCCAAGAATTTATTTTCTATCACTCTGCATTTAGCTTAATTATGAAAATACTGCGATGTTAACACATCGGCAGTCAAGTAGACAGTACTCACGCTTTCGATGTTTATAATTTGAAGCTACCTCACGAGAGTACTCACACCTCATCCCTCTCGCCAACGAACTCTCGTGAGTCCGGTCTCAAATTGCCAATTTTAAACACGGTCTTACTTAGCTGTAAATTTCTTATAACGTTTTCATTTGGTAGCCCAGAATTGGAAAGCAGAACTGTCCGAATTTGGACACCAATTAAACGGGTTACTTTTCTGATTCTGTTATTTGTATGTGAGAAACTTCAATTTTTTATTTGAGTAAGGGCCAGTCTTTTCAGCTCTGGTTATGTGTAACCATTGGTTATTTTAGTTGTCAACCATATATTTTGTATGTGTTTCTATGGTTACCGTAACCAAAGCTGAAACGACTGGCCCTAAGATGTTGGTAAGGATGGTAACATGTTATATATTCAACTTGTGAACTAAACTGTAATTTAGTGCCAAATGCACGTAAACAGAATCCCGAGTAGTTCCTAATGATTTCGGACAACCAAATCAAAACGATAACAAATGTTGTACATACATTTAAATGGGTGAGGGGACATTAGGAGGGCCCTCCTCTCGTCGGAAAATTGAAAAAGAAAATTTTTACTGATAGCTATAACTGGCCCCTTAAGCTCAATTGTATTGACTAAGAGGTTTGTGTATTGAGTGCTAGAAATTCAATGAGGCGAACGGAATTTGAGAGGGAGATATAAAATATATACATAAAATATAATAAAATCAAAATGTCAATGAAAGCTTGTTGTCGCTGTAAAATAATTTGCAAGTTTGTTTTACTTAAGTCGTGTGGTCGCCCCTTCCAGCAAAAGACTCCTCGTCTTCATGATAAAATATGTTTGCATTTTGATCCTATACAAGCATTTTGATCCTATACAAGATCCCATTATTAGTTTGCACCAAAAAATATTGACCCATACATTTTTTTTACGGCGATCAAGTCGTGCTCCTCAGTTAACCATTGTGGCATTATATCTGTAGTCAGATGGAAAAATGTTATAAGTTACTTTTCTAAATTTTACGTAAGACCTTTTTTTAAAGTTTAGAATTTTATAACAAATCAAAAAATTGTTTTCTCAAATTGAAGCCTTATTGTTAAGAAAATGAAGAAAAATATAAAATTAATTTGTGAAAACAACTTTATCATTTTCCGTTTTAATTTTGAATTTTTTAATGATCTCATGTAAAATTTCAAAAAGTGACTTATAACATTTTGCCACCTAAGCACAGATATGATCTGAACGCATTTTTCCTTTAAATAACATGTTAACAAAATTTTTTTATCTAGAACAAATAAACTTTATTTTCGAAAACTCCAGAGTGTAAGTAAAAAATCCTATATTGTGTTTTCCAGAAATCAACAAATCTAATTTGCAAATATTTCGAAGATGCTTAGAGTTTCGTTTTTCTTCTTAACTTCCTTGTGCGCCTATATATCATTTTCAGACATCTGGCTGGTTTTGTATTGATTGAATTAATTTGTTAATCACGCCGATTAGAACGCAAGAAGTGTTTAATTCTCCAATATCCTTAAAACATATCTAGTTCGACATTGTTTTATACCAAATAAATTTTATTATTCTTTGTCGAGTTTTTTGTTAAGTTAAAAATGTGCAGATTCATAAATGTATATCTTATCCAAGAGTTGTTGCTAAGCAAACACATGCTTTCACGCTTCAACTGCCTATTTACATTTCCTTTGCATGTTCTGCTTGCCAACCTTGGGTTTACGAATTTGCCCAATGGTTATGTTGTCTTGATCAATTTTACATTTTTTCTCTTTACACTTTTCAAAACCCCCTCAGAATCCGATCTATGTCTATGATACTTAATATCTTTAATTTAATGTAGCTTAGAACTTTTTTTAAAACCAGTTTTTGTTATAAAAAATTGATAGTTCCGCATCTTTCTGCATCTTCCCTGTATTTTAAAACACCACCAAATATATTACAGAATACTCGAAGTTTGTCAATGGTTAAAATTTATGAAAATTACCATAGTTATAAGCATACTAAATTAACAAAGCTATTCTACCATGCAGAGCGAAGTATGAATAGAAATGTTATTAGATGAACAATAAAAAAAAAACAATACGTTAACAATGTAAAATAAAACAAAATCCAATTAAGTTTTTTTAAAAATAGTTTCTTTGTTTTTCATATAATATTAATAAGTTTATTTATATATATCTCAATTTTTGTATTTTTTTAAAATAATAATATATAATAAAAAAGAATTATAAAAATAATAATAATAAACAAATAATAAAATTACAGAAAATTGAAAGTAAAAAAAAAACAATATTAGCAGCGAAATTAAAAACAAATCTTCTTTCAAAAATAACCGAATGTTATATTTTCAACATAAAGGAATATTATTCTTAAATTATATTATTTAAGTTTAGAAGAATTATATCATCTTGAGTTATTCATAATATTATATATGTATGTATTTTGTTTATATCTTTTAATTTAATGAGAAATCACTTATATAACGGTATGCTAAAATACTAAACAAAAAAGTTATTGTGTAAACGAAAATGTTTATTTTTTTAAGTAAATGGAATTATTATTTCAATTAAAATGCGTTTTGTTTGAATGAACTCGTGTATGTATAATAACTATTATGTTTGATGTAATTGTCGTTTTGAACAATTATTCTCTTCCTTTTCTTATTTGTTTTCTGTGTGTCTAACGCTTTGCTCACTTTTAATAATTAACAAAATTTTAATTTAATTTAAAGAAAATGTATTATAATGATATGATATATTAGATTTTTTTTCCGTTGCGTAAAATTAATTTTTTTTTGTTATTTATATATATGCATTTATTATTAGTACTGATTTTGTTGTAGATTGTTTTTTTTTTCGTTTGTATAAAAATATAGTATATTTATATAATATTTATTTTATTTGTTATAAAAAAATTTCGATAATCACTGTTTTAATGATGAATTAGCTGGAAGTGTCGCTGATCTTTGTACATTGACTGCAAATGGCTTGTAATTGGAACGAGTTGATTGGCTGTTAAATGGTTGTGATGGTGATAGGCATATAATGGCGATTTAATTGGTATTGATTACGCGCAAACAAATGTGGATAGTTGATAAATAAATTAAATTATAGAAAAAATAGTTTACCATATCCACATTTACATAGCGTTTCGATTGCAAGTAATTAAAGCATGAAAAAAAGAAAGTTTTGTTTGGTTTATTGGAATGTTTAATTTTGTAGGAAAGTTTAAATAGATTTGTTTTTAGGCGAATTGTTAAAGAAGAATTTCAAATAGAAATATGATAATTGGTTAGTTATTATTATTAAAAAGGAAAGTAAACTTAATTTCTTAAGATGATTTAAAAAGTAATTCAATATAAAAAGGTTAACTTAAGTTATTCTCATATCTCAACGCACGAACAAAATGCGATAAGTGGGAAACACACGATGTCTTTGTATTTTTAGAGGTAAAAATATTAAAATGAAGTTGGTGATCACAGAGAAAGCGTCTTGGGTCCTTTAATATTTATAACAGTTCTCGACTATCTATTTTTGCTGGCATCCGCCATCGTAAGTGAAGATAGTTTATCCTTGCAAACAGCCTGGGTTGACCTCCGGTCAATGACCATATGATCTTGAACTTGTGGGCATAATAATTTAGAGGGATTTCCGATACATGTCCTACAAGCGTAAAGCAATGTTATACAATGTTAAAAAGAGTAAATTAACGGCTTAATCACGATGGTTCGTATGACAGTAGGATGAACAAAGCTTGATCCAATAAGAATGGCGAAGATAATAACTCCTGGAACAAACAAAAATGCTTAACGCCACCAACATTCAATTGGCCTTAAATATGGGACAATTCAAAATCGGGATGTTGTGGACGTTTTCTGAGAACCCCACAAGTAGATCATTAGAAAATACAGTGAAGTTGGAGAGTTCAACAAGTTTTGGCTTTTCAAAATTATATATTTCTGTAATTAAGTAAGTCAATAAATAGTAAAATGAAAAAAACAAAGCACACAATGACCTACTCATGGACCTACTCCTACTACACTACAATGGACCTACTCGGCAGAACAAAGCGAGATGTGGTACATTTCGTTGTATTGAATCGGAGACGATGAAAATGGGATTGGCTGTTAATGAAGACATAACGAAATATGTATATGCTATCCACGAGAAAGAAATGTTGACATCATTGATACGGTCAAAATGTCACGATGGTTAGACCTAACTTAGAAGTTGTCAGACTTTTTTTTACCTATTATTCAATATCCCCTACAAAACTCTTGCCAATCGCTGAACTCATATGGCATTTAAGTAGTAAGACCCCCTCTCATAGAACCAAGGAGACGTTATACAAGACCTTAATCATCTCAGTCCTGCTGCTATTGGCATGGGCGGTGAAAAATTTCTCCCATCCATAATCGAAACACACGCTCAACAGAAAATATGGTTGTTGTTAGTGAACGTGTTGAGACTCGTTTGTATAAGAGTGTTGAGTAAGATCCAAATATATCGATTTGAAGCTTTTGGATTTGGATAAGTATTTACTTACTCAAGAATGAAATCCAGCAGATAAAAGAATGTACGTCTATTGAGAACTTGGAACATCACTGGTTGGATGGTCAATTTTCACAAGGTTTTTTTCATAGATGCGTCTCATTTTTTCTTCAATGAATAGTTAACAAACAAAATTAGGACCATTACGTTCTAAAAAGGTTGCCGTATGGTGTGTATTTTGGTCTGGTATCATAACTTCATAACTCTTTGAAAATTAAGGTGCAACTGACGGTTCTAATCGCGTTAGCCAAGTATCCTCAAATCGATCAAAAGATTTCAAAAAGACGGCGCCGTTTTAACTTAATTGTAAGCAAAATTTCCTATTTCTCGTGTAATTTAATTTGTCAGGGTTGGATTTCTTTTTTTGTAGAGCTACTATTGCACTTATGCACACAATCTACATACTCTTGACGTTTTGAAAAAGCATATTCGTCAGATTACTTAAAGGAAACCATTGGTGTTCTGTTGCCCCAGATTGATTTCAAAATGAGACAAACGGTCCTATTCTGCTATTCATCTATGGGAAGAAATTTTCCTTGACTTCATTCAAATGGAATGTTGATTTATTTCGTTAATACGGTGTGGTATTCTTTTACTCTCTAAATTTTAGATCCGCATATGAAATTTTGCTGCTTGCAGTTCCATAACATCTTTTAGTGATTTTCCTATGTTTCTTCAATTTTTTTTTGTTTAAGGATGAGAATAAAGAGCTTCTATTGTTCTTTAATAAAATGATTCATTCATTAAGCAGAAACTTTCCGAATGCTTTTGCATTCCTTCAAAGCAAGAGTGTGGAATTCTTAGGGATTTTGTAGCTAGGATTGAGGACTCACAAAACTGAAGACCAACTGGACAGCTACGCTGGCAATTCATAACAAATGTAGCCAAAACAATTTATGATTTCCATAATAACATACTATCAGTGTTAAAACGCTTGTAAACCAACTCCACGCCATCAGAGTCCCAGTTCTTAGTAAATCAAAACTGATAACCGGATAATGGAAATTTAAGATTTCTAGTGAACTTTCTGACGTCCCATTGTAGTCCGTTTCATCAAATCAACAAACTGAATCTGGGAAGATTCCTAAAAGAGATTTTTAGCAGAAACTTAAAAACTTATACCCTAGAAATAATATCATATATTTCTCACACATAAGATACAATATAGACGACGATTCCCACGAATGGAAATGATTTGTTTCGTGTATTTCCCTTTCGCGTATGTACTGTACATTAATCAGAAATTTGTTTAAGTTGTACATTCACTTTTAAAGTTATATAAGTGTTTAGATGATCTTTAGTAACGATTCTGTTAGTAAGTTTTCTAATATTAATAGTTAATTCATTAACTTACCTTGGTGAAATTTTACTCCCATCTCCCGAACAATTATTATTTGTTGATGAATTCGCTTTATACCCACTCTTTTGGATACGTTTTGACAAACGAGTAACCCATAGATGTTGCTCATCTGGCGTTACAGCTAGCAATAACATTTCTCTAGCACTAAGGGGATCGTGATGTAATTTACATGGGGCCAATGGGTCATTATTATCTACATGTTCCTTATGGATTTTATTGCGGCATCTATTTGGAAATAAAACAAAAAAAACACAAAGACAACAAATATGACACATTGATTTAAACAAGCAACAATAAAATATACAACATTTAACATAGATTTTTACAACAAACACAAATTACCTTTTGCATTCGTAGGCCGCCGGCGGCTTGAACATATGCCAGAGCGGTTTGGGACAAACTTCGCAAGCAGTTGGCATATGGTATGTAATATGGACAAATTCATGACCTAAGAGATAATTGTTGGTTGAGAATTAGAACATTATTTTTTATAATTTATCATACCCTTGTGCAGAATGGTCCCGGGCCTCTCATCCCCAGATCCTCCTCTTAACACACTGATGTCTAGTTGATTTTGTTCATCAGGGCGTCTAGCCTCACCTTCACCAGCGTATAAAAGTTGAAATATTCGAGGAATTTCTTTGGCATCCGCACGAATGACATCACCTTGTGTCACGGAACGTACATGAAATACTTTGCTGGAATTTGTAATAATATATATATTTTTAAATAAATTTATAATTTCTTTAAGTTATTGCACTTACCTTAAGTCTAATATAAGCACAGGATCAATAGTATTCTGTTTGTCTATTTCGGAATTGTAAAATATTATCTTTCTTGATGATACAATAACGAATTGCCGTTTCCAACCATGTCGGCGAATGTTTTGTTTATTTGGCACACTTAACCAGCCTTCAAAGACTGAATCCTGTTTAACCATAAAAAGAAGTTTAGTTTATTAGCACAAATAACTTTACTAGAAATTGTTTAATAGTTTAAAAAAAAATAAATGAATGACAGGACGCTGACACGATGTAATTACCAATATATTAACTGGAAATTTGTCAACTTATTAGAGTCAATTTCCAATATCTACTGTTATGTGACTCTTTTGAAGGTTTCTGTCCCTGAGAAGCTAAGAAGAGCAGGCGCATATTATTCATCAATGTCTAAAGATATTTAATACTAAATACAAAATAAATTAATTTACTGGATGTGACCTGCACCGACAGCTCCGAAGAACCAAGGCCTAGTAACTTACACTCTCAACAGTTCTACTTTAGTAGTTCTGAAGGATTTGAGGTGAGCTACAATTTTTCGTCGAGTCCGAACGACTAAGGTGAGATGCACATTTCATGACAATGATACTCTATGCTGCCCTCCTAAGCGAGAAGATCGTATCTCAAATTACAATTTTTACCGAAGCATGCTGAGAAATGCTCGGAGAAATGTCGAGTTTTCTTAGGCTTTTCGGTAATTTTTTTTTGTAAAACTTATTTATTTATTACTTTATACTATTTTTAAATAATTTACGTTTTTTTATTAAAAATTATCATCAGGTTTCAGAGTTTGAAACTAAACAAAACAAGAGAAATAATAGATAAAAAAAAAAGAGTTACGACCTTTTCGCTTAGAAGGGAAGTATGGGCTCTATAATTTAATGTAAAATATTTGGAACACCTCCGCCCACTATCTACAATCAAAACGCTATTCGTTGAAGAAGACGCACAAAAGATTTGGGCCACCATTCGAATGTAAAATTCATGTGTCATATTTTCGAAAAGCAGTATAGGTCTATATTTTCTTTACCAACTATACTTAAATGATTTACTGATTTGCCTGGGGGTAGATCGCGTAAAATAAAAACGATCGAACGATCGTCGTTTTACAGAGTTTTCCTTTCATATCTTTATAAAAATATAGAGAGAGAAACAGTGAAACAACGATCGTTCAATCGTTTTAATTTTACGCGATCTGCCTCCTGGCGCACGCGGTGGCCGCGAGTAGTCGTTACGTGGATTCACTGCATTGCAAATAATCGAGGAATCTTCTAAATGTTTTTTCAGCAGTCTTTCTTAAAAATATCTATTTGTACTAAACAACAAATGTTTGATAATCTTTGTTGGACAACAAAGAAACAAGCGATTTGACAAACTATATTGACGGCGATAAGGGACGATATGATTTTACAAAATACATTTCTTTGAGAATTAAACATTGCTTTATGACAATGAAAAGAAAAACGTTTCAAGAAATATTTGTATGTAAAACCTGTCGTTCTAGAGACATCTTAACTAACTACATCAATGAGACGAAAAAATAAAACTGGAACCTATTAATTAGCGACACCCCTGTCTTGGTATTCTAATCCTCTTAATGGCCCTACATCAGAAAAAATAGTGGTTATACCTACCAGTCGATTCCCATACAGATAGGCATACCTTTTTAATATTAAACTGAATTCGAATTAAAACGGTTGTCAGCAAAATGATCATTATTGAAATCTAATTCTTTTAAAATAATATTATTGGATTCAAACACATTTATCGAAAATACAAGAACTTAAACGTTTAAAATATAAAAAATCAAAATCTTAAATTTATTAATATTTCATAAAACAGCACATTATGATAAATTAAAAATAAAGCACAAACTTAACAATTTTTTTGTTTTAAATAAATAATAATTTAACAACAAAATTTAATGTATTTTTTTTTTTTTAGAAAATCAAATACATAAATATCAATAACATGTGTATAAATGTAAAATTTAAATATCTAACAGTAAGCTCCATTAATTGTATTTCCAATGCATTAATATTTGTCATATCGGTTCGATAAACGTAAAAAAAACGTCTTAAGATTGTTAAAGCAGTAAAGGCATCTTCACGCGTTGGTTGAATTATTGTCATATTATTATTTTCGTTTGTTAGGGGAACTTCATTGTAATCACTACTCAATTCACTCTCGTCATCATCATCATCATGGTTGTCATCTTCTTTAGCAATTTCTTTGGCCTCTAATCCAACATCGCATTCAGGATTGGAATCACAATCGATACTATTGCCATAGTCTTCTTCAATGACTACTTCCATCCGAGGAAGTTTAGGAACATTCTGAGGAAATGCTTTTTTTAAATAATTTTTGATTGTTTTTTATATGAAGGGTGTTAACAAACTTTGGTGACACAATCATTAAAGCTTCAAGACTGTTAATACAATTTATTTTCATTTTTTTTTTTATTTTAATTCAATCAAAATTATGATAATGTTCCTCTGTCGGTGCAGTGTGATTTGAAGAAGAACGCACAGACAGAAAGCGGAGCGATGTTTATACAAGAACGTAAATATATATTTGTTTTATACAAAATTTTTAGTGCGGATAGCAAGCAGATGTGATAGATGACGCGAGTGAAAGTTTATTTTGTAGTAGTGTATTAATTATTTTCTGAAAAACACAATTATATGTAATAGTATTTTCCACATAGCGTGTTTTATTAAAATTTTGTGTACTTACTGAATTTTTTTAACATTCGTTATATGTTTACTCTTCATATATTTTTTTGCAAAAGAAAAGCACAAAGTAGATTGCAATTGCAACGAAAAGTTTTACGTATCGAACAATAAGCTCCGAACACGATATTTAAGTACATACTTGTTATTTTTTCTTAATTCAGCCAAGTGTTGATCTGATTAAGATGTTTCTTGCGCTGTGTTTGATTGTATTATCGGATGCGATGAGCTGAGGTGGACAGCTCTGCTTTCTGTCAATGCGCATGTTTAACACTGCCTAACAAGAGTTTTGTAATGAATTTTTGTTTTATTTTGTTACAGAATGATTATTGCTTCAGAATCTAACAATTAAATAATGAGTATGAAAATATACAAAATAATACTAAAAAGTGTATGTTACAACAAATTTTTAAGCATTTGTTTTTGTCTTTGAATATCTACTTAAAGATAAATTGACATAACCTACATCGAATCGGTTATACATTGCTTACTATGAAGCTTTCATGATTGAGAACCCAACATCATGAACTTCATGTATGGGTTGGAGGCAAAAGGATAACGCATAAGTTCCAAAAAGGAAAAATATACTTATGCTGCTTATTTTCTGATCCACACAGGTCTATTCCGAGAATTTATTTGCATTCGAAATGTTTAAATACATGTGAGCGTAAAGTGGATGAAAAAGCGGATGATTTCTGCCGCCTTTTGTAACCGCTGAAAGAAGGACTTTAAACTTCATTTGTTGCAGTTGTACGCTTCACAATTTTGGACAAAGTACAAAAAGCACGAGAGCAAACTGAATGCAGCTGAGATGAAAATGCTGATTAGGCATTGTGGGAAAAATGTATACATATTTTTAAAAAAATACGAAAACATAAGAAATTGGTAAGTTTTGTACAAACAAGAAAGTCGTTTTTAAAAAGCGGTTCTATGAAAGGTACTGATGATAAGCTTTTCTCTCATACAAAATAATACGATAACGTTATTTTAAAACCTAAAATATAAATTCAAATTCTTTCGGGTACATACATCACTTTAAAAATACTAATTACGGAAATTTAAATAAAATCCGTCCAACCAAACCTTTTAGCTTCATAATTCGACATAAGCTAATACTAAATGGAAGCTCTTCTATTTTTACTTACTAAAGATGAAAAAAAAAAGAAAATCATTTAAAAGACTACCATGATTTTAAAATTAAAAACAAAAAACTGAGATAGATGGAACTATCAGTTACTCTTAATAAACGTCTAATGCTTAAAACGTAATTTTATTTCATTTTCATTACTTTATTGTCAATAGATTCGAAGCACTAATAATTTTGGTCTGTACAAATATTATTTGTTTCAAGCATTAACAAAAGCATTTTATACACTTTTAACACGGATTTCAGGATAAATAAGAGCACACTCTATACAAACACACGATATTAGTTTTATTTTAAAAATAAAGGTAACACGAAAAGGACGATACATGTAAGATATTTATTTTGAACGTTCCATGCGAGCATAATATGCTTAGCACTTATATTTGGAATTGAACAGTCTGGCGTATAAGTAACGATTTCATTTAAAAAGCTTGTATTTTGTTTCAAATTATTTCTTTAGAACTTAAAGAAGACACTAGTAAAATGTATTATGGACAAATTTAAAGTCGAACAGCGCACAAACATGTGCTTGAAAACAAGCACATACATTTTATGACGTCAACGAGGTAATTAAGACATATTGTTGTTAAAGTCTTTCGTGTCTGTTGAGAACGCAGGGTTACTTAGAAAAATATCGATTCATGCTTGAAATCTTTTTGAGACCTGCAACGGAAAATGGCACTGGAATATTTTTTCAGAAAGATTAAAAGGACACCACACTGCAACTTTAAATTGACATTTTTGGACAACGAGTAGTTTTGAAAAATCTGCAATCGGTTGGTTTTAAAAACCCATGACTTATTTAGTCTTATTTGAAAAAATCGGCACCCAAACAAAGATCAATGAAACTCAGAATTCATGGATAAGATTCCGGAAAGCGTAGAATCAGAAAATATTGAAACAGTGAATTGGTAAATGGCGTTCATTTACAGAATGTAATTTTTCAGAAAAAAGTTTAATAAAATTTCCACTCTTGTCAAGTATAAATAAGTAATATTAATAGTGTTGGTGTCCTCAGGTTGTTGTTGGTTAATTCACTCAGTTCTCAATGTAGTAGTAGTACATTGAATTATGGAGATCAAACTAAGCTGCCTAACTGAGGTATCTAACCATACAAAATTAAATCAAAACAAAATATAAGCTTTTCGCGGGCTGCATTTGTTACAAGTTAGACATTAAATAAGAGGGACTCAAATTCCTAGCTAGCAGGCAGCAAAACTACAATGTTCAAATTTTGTTTGAACATTTCTATAACTTTATTTGAAGGTCAGAGGTTATTTAAAAAAAAAATGGATTTCTATACAAAAAAATAAATAATGCTAAGCGCATACAGTTATAAAAAAAAATAAATACTAACTCTATAATTCATCAACTTACTTGATTATCCTCTGGATCATTATCGGCAGATGAAAGCGAGGCTGTTTCATTTAATTTCGATTGTAATTGTTCGATCTCTGTTGCTTTACAGTCGATTTCCATTTGCAGCTTAGTTCGTGCCTAGAAACAACAACGAACATAAAAAAAAACTAAGAAGAATGTAACTTAAAGTGGATCTCACATGACTTTCTTCAATGAGTTGGCTTTGAAGGTCTTGGAATTTAAGCAACAATTGGTTGTATTTATCACGCTCCTGAGTGAGCTCTTGTTGCAAGCGTCTACTCTCCTTTTCTTTTTTACGTAAATCTGCTGATGAGCGCACTTTTGCTTTTTGTTTGCCTATAAATAAAAAAATATATATATATCAGAATAATTAAGGTAATACGTAATTTATGAATCCAGGATTTTGATACAAATTTTCTGATAAGGTCTAAGATAAGGAACTTAGCAACGAAAATTGTGTCCTTAACTTTTATCTAACTAAAAATTATTCTTAAAGAACCACATACTAAAATTAAACTTACTCTGTAAATCAGTATCTTTGCGATTCATCACTTCGGCCAGCTTATTGACAGCCACTTGCTTAAGTAACATCTCAGTCTTCCATTTTTCTTTAAGTTTAACAATTTCGTTGTCTTTATCGGCCTTAACTTGTAACATCTCTTCTTGCATATTTTTATTTTGTTGCAGCAATTCCTCGCATTCAGCAATTTGTTTATTGAGCTTCTTCAATAATTCAGCTTCGGTTTCTTTGATAGCCACCAGGGCAGCTTCCTTAGCTGCAATTTCATTGCGATGTTTCGTCATGTAATCTTTAAGTTCAAGCTCCTTAATTGTTTTCTCTTTCTCCAAGTCGGCAACTGTTTCTTCTGCAATTGATCTCGCCAGTGCTTCAGAATCGGCTCGTGCCACAGCAACCTGAACTTGATGTTTAAGCGAGACACGCTCTTCTTTCAGTTCATGAATTTCGCGACATCGTTCGTTGATCTCTTCGCGATGTTCGTTACTTTGTGTCTTGTAGAGACGAGAGAAATATTGTTCGGCTTCTAGTTGATCTTGTAGTTCCTTCATTGAAAGAATATCTTTATTGTGGGCATTTTTTATCTGAAGCATATCCTCTTCAAACTTTCGCTTAGTCTCTCGCAACTGAGTAACCTCTTTTAACAACTGTCCTTCGCGAGATTTCAAATGAGCCACTTCAGAGCTCTGTAAACTTAACTCCGACACGAGATTGTTCTTTTTGCTTTGTTCCTGGTCCAGTTGGCTTTGCAGGACCATTGCCTTTTCGGTCTCTTGTCGCCATTCTCCTTCGAGTTTTTGAAGCCTCTGTTGAATTTGCCTGTAGTCCACCGAGAGCATAGTTATTTGACGCTCTTTCTCTTGAGAACTGTGATCGGACTTAATGCGGGCCGACTTCTCTTCATTGAGTTTTGTTTGAAGTGCCTTAACTTCTTGTATGTTCGCCTCTTCGCGACTACACATTCGAGATTTCTCTGTTTCTTGATGCGCCTTCACCTCTTGCTGGTATCTTCCTTGTGCGGCTTTCAGCTCTAGGTCTAAGCTAGCGTTGGACTTTTCCAGGTTCGAGATCTTCTCAGTCAGAGTCTGATTGTCCACCATTGCTTGTTGCTCCCGATTTAGGCAGCGATCTAGATCAGTGGACACAGTCTGCAGTTTATTCTCCAGCTCCTTTTGTAGTTCTTTTATTTGTGTGCGGGCATTCTTCTCTTGAAGAAGTTTTGTCTGTAGCTCTGCTACCTCCTGTTGCAGGGTGTCTCGTTGAATTTGCAAATTCGATAAAAGAGCCTGCAACTGATTGACTTTTTGTTCAACCTCAGTTTTAGCAAGACGCAATTCCGCCGCTTGTTTCTTTAGCTTCTGACTGTTTTCCGTTTCGCTTTTAAGATTTTCTTGCATTTCAGCTAGCTGCTTCTCAAGTGTATTAATTTTGTCGTTGTGGTGTTGATTATTGTTCATTTCACGAGTACGGATCTTCTGCTCATCGTCGAGATTCTTTTGGGTTTCGGCAAGCAGAGCTTCGGTCTTCTTGCGCATTTCCATTTCCTGTTCTACTTTTTGCATGGCCATTTTGTAATTGTGTTTACGAATCGCTAGATCTTTCTCGTAATCGCTAACAAGGATTTGCAGTTCAGCTTCACGCTTAGTAATTATTTCGATTTGTTGACGCAAAGCGGTATCTTGCTTCTCTAGCGTATCGGAATGATTGCGTTCGCGTTCCAACAACGCCTCGAGTCGTTTAAGTTCGTTGGAGTTTGATGGGCGATGGCGGTGAATATTGTTATTCGTTACGGCACTCTTTGTGTCCACAGTGTCGGTGCCCAGTAACTGGTAGTCACCGCTGTATGTAAAGCCAACAAACGGAAGATGATTTCCATCAAAAGTTTTGGGCACAGGAAACACTTCCTCCGGAGTCTCGTCACGTTCGATATCTTCAAAATTGCGCGTGTCATCGTCGCTGCTAAGTTCCGGCACCACGGGTGGCACAGATTCTCTTATATTTTCAAAAGTCCACGTATCGTTTTGGAAAAACGGATGTGTCTTTATTTCATCAATGCCATGGCGACCCAGCCGATGCAATCGGTCAGTTAGAAAACCACGTATTAATGACTTGGCATTCTCACTTATTTCCACTTCAGATGGAAATGAGAGCGAGTTTTTGTGGTCCATTATTTTGCCATAAGTGCCAACTAGGCTATCTGCATAAAATGGTGTATCACCAACCAACATTTCATACAGAAAAATGCCCACAGACCACCAATCACATTCGCGGCCGTATTCATTGTCTACACCCTGTGACTGTAAAACCTCTGGGCTGATGTAGTCTGGAGTTCCAACAGCATTGCTGGAAACCACCAAACCATCTGGACCCATTCGCATACACGTTCCAAAGTCAGCCAGTTTTAAATGACCGTTTTTGTCTAGAAGCATATTGTCTGGTTTCACATCTCTATGCACAAAACCCATGTTATGAATTGTGTCCACAGCCAAGGCTACTTCCATTGTGTAGAAAATTGCCCATTTTTCGGGAATTTCGTAAAGGGACATCAGACTGACTATATCACCGCCAGGCATGTAGTCCATCACCATGTACAGATACTTGGTATCTTGAAATGCATAATGCAATTGCACAATCCACTCGGAGTTGGCGTGAGCCATGATGTGACGCTCCTCCCAGAAAAAAGCCGAATCTGGCCGCTTCATCATGTCAAACTTGGATAGACGCTTCATTGCGTAAACCTGTTTGGAGGATTTATGCCGAACCAGTTGCACTTCGCCAAATGCCCCCGCACCGATGAGCTTGATGAAATGAAAATCTTCTACATTCATCCGCAGTTCAGCAATCTCCTTTGCCAGTCCTTTATCTGTTATAAAGAAGAATATATAAAGTTTACGATTTAAAATAAAAATATTAAAATGTACTTACATCGTGAAGCATACGATTCTATGTTTTTAAGGATTTTAAGCGAGTCGTGGTCGCAGTCGGCGACCAGTGCTGTGACTGTGTCCAATAAGCAGTCGACATTGGCATGACTGAACGGATCACGCATTCTCTCCTCTAGCTGGGCCGCTCTAAAAGTAAATAAAAATATTTGTGTGATATAATTGTTTAGTTTAAATAACATTGTAATTTTTATTGGGCTCAAACATTTTCTACATTTATAAATAACAAGCTAAGCAGCTTAATTGTTTAGTGACTTACACTCTCAACCAATTGTTTTGTGTTCGTTTTAAGGGTTGAAGGGTTTCTACAGGGTGAGTCATGAGCAATGCGACAAAATGCTAGGGCGTGTAGGTTGCGTTGAGACAAGAAAAAAATCGTATGGGAGGGGGGGTCTATTCCCCTCCGTTTAGCCGGGAGGGGCAATTTTCGAAAAAACTGACTTAAAATGGGAAAACAATTATTTAAAACCAACGGCTTCATTTACAATGCTGTGCGATACGTTTTTGAAAAGCCAATAACTTTTTCTTTCATTCTGTGTTTAAATAAGTCTATTCTAAGAAATAGTTTTTGAAATATTAATTTTCAAAGTCAAAATTTTGAAAAAAAAAATTGAAAAAAAAATTTCAAATTCATTTTTTTCAAAATTTTACGTAATTAAGTGCTAATTTTAATTTCAAAATTCAATGCTGTTATTAATTTTTAGTCAAAAACAGAAAACCGGATGCCAAAATGTATCTTAGTTTTTGAGAAAATAAGAAAAACTAGAAGTATTTTTTTCCAAGAAAAACACTTTTTTTTTTTGGTTTTCCAAATTTGACCTGCTCAGGTCAATTATTAATAAGGGAATTATTCCTTTCTTATTTTTCATTACATACCATCCGATTTTAATCAAATAATAAAAAAAAACGAATTAACTTTTTACTTATTTTACTAGTTTTACTTTTAATTTTTTTTTATTTCTCAAAAACTAAGATACATTTTGGCATCCGGTTTTCTGTTTTTGACTAAAAATTAATAACAGCATTGAATTTTGAAATTAAAATTAGCACTTAATTACGTAAAATTTTGAAAAAAATGAATTTGAAATTTTTTTTTCAATTTTTTTTTTCAAAATTTTGACTTTGAAAATTAATATTTCAAAAACTATTTCTTAGAATAGATTTATTTAAACACAGAATGAAAGAAAAAGTTATTGGCTTTTCAAAAACGTATCGCACAGCATTGTAAATGAAGCCGTTGATTTTAAATAATTTTTTTCCCATTTTAAGTCAGTTTTTTCGAAAATTGCCCCTCCCGGCTAAACGGAGGGGAATAGACCCCCCCCTCCCATACGATTTTTTTCTTGTCTCAACGCAACCTACACGCCCTAGCATTTTGTCGCATTGCTCATGACTCACCCTGTATAATGTACCGTCTTTTTGGAACGACAAGATAAGATACACTTTATCGAGACAAATTATACACTTGGAGGATGTGTCTCTTCATTGCAAGTCTCTGATAGAAACCAGAAATAAATTTTATAAAGCTTAATCATGATCATTTCTTTATCATAATCTTTGTGCCAAAAATCCTCTACAAATATCAAATCGATAGAAAAAATAAATTTTATCGTAGGAGAAAATACTTTTAGAAGATCTCTTTTTAACCCTCTGCGTTCCATGATACCTCTTTAATTCAGGGAATAAGAAGACACCAATAAAAAGTGCGGTAGTGCCCCGTGGCGTAGTGGTAAGTGTGTTGGCCCATTACGCCGGAGGTCTGAGTTCAAGCCCAGCTTCCAACTTCGATAAAATCTAATGTTTTTTCAGGGCACTGCCTCTTCCGAGGAAGTGACAAATCCTCCAAGAGTATCATTGTCATGAAAAGTGCTTCTCACCTCAGTCGTTCGGATTCGACGTAAAATTGTAGGTCCCCTCCAATCCCGTAGAACTAAAAACACACATAAAAGGATTGGTTGAGAGACTAGGCCGTGGTTCGGTTATTCGGAGCTGCCAGTCCCACTAAATTTAATTTATTTTTTTTTTAATATAAAAAGTGCGACAACGTGAGTCATTGTTTTACCAAATTGTTGTTATTACAACTGAATCAAACTAGGCCCAATTTTATCTCTTCTCAAGAACAAATTAGAGTAAGCATCACAATAAGAAAGTTAATTTATTATCGAAGCTCCTAATCGATCCTTAATTGATTCAACTGTCTGAAAAAAATCTTTCTATTGAATCATCCGAGACGTTATTCGTAATTGTCTTTTGTTTCTCTTCAATTTGCATTTGAATATTCCATATGCATGGAAATTCCCACACAGATCAAACATTCAAAGCATTCTCTACTCAATGATCCAGTTGGCGACACAATTTCTAGGCGAAATAAAAACAAATATTAATCACTTATTCAATTTGTTTTGTTTCTTTTTGTTTTCTGTTTATTTTCATTCTAATATAAAATAAGAACGAGGAGATCATTGCCAAATATCAGGAGTATCTATAGAAACAACAGTTCAATAGCACCATAGACAAAAGCTGGGGCGAGCGATAAGCAAAACAATTAAATGCGATCTCAGTACGACGACTCTGCGAGAATACCCATCGTTCTTTTATAGAAATAACTCTACACAGTAGTTCTCTAGGGTCGTTCGGTTACTTTTTCGCGCACTCATGTCTTCCTAATTACATCATTTGAATTCCAACGAATTCCACCTTGCGTCGTCGCGTCTCATCGGTCGTTCATTGAAATTTTCGATTTTTGATTTAGAGCTCTCACAAGCTTCCTAATGTATAATGGCACTCAACTGTAATAAATAATAATATACCTACATAATAAAAGAAACACTTTGTGAATTCTAAATTTACTTGCAATTTAGATTTAAGTTAGCTGCCATAAGTGCTGTTTTGGATGAGGAAGGTGGAAGATTAAATTTAAAAAAATGTGTACCGTTTTATTTGTTTACGGTGGGCAATTTTACTTATTAACACACCTAAAGATTGAGGATGAGACATCTTAGCAATTTCGATTTATAAACCAACAAAATTACAGAGAAACGTAGGTGAAGGGATTAGTCTAGGGCTGATGTCATTTCTTCGTAAGCTGGATGAATTTTGAAATTACGTATTTAAATAATTATTTGGTTAATTCTGCGGTTTGCGGTTCTCTGAATAAGTTTTTTTTTTTCATTTTGTTTGTGTGTTAAGTCCTAATAATAATTTTTTTTAATGTAAATTTGAACGTGATTCAAGACAAACTATACCTATTCAAAAGTTCATATTGAACAATGTTATTATATCGACCAATTTTAGTAGGTGGACCAGTTGTTTAAATCTTTTACTATCAAGCCTACGCAATCACAGCAGCTAGAAAGAACTTTAACCAGCTTTAAAGCTGTAGGCCGATTTCAGAAAACGATCAGCAGCGCTGTTAGTGGCGATTTTGAATCATATTCTTAATAGGACAATTCAAATACGCCACTAAAAGCTGGGCGAATCAATTTCTGAATCGGCTTACTGAAGAAATTCTATTGGACAAAAACTCTAAAGCTTTCGTGAGGTCTGCATATATATCACGACCAAGACAGAGACTCTGACTGAATATCCGAATCCCATTCGCTCGTCAATTTACAATTTCATGTTTCTTCGAAAAACACGTTATTGATTTTTATACGGCACCAGTAATCGAACCTGTGATTATCGATCCACTGAGAAAACGGCTATTTTATTAGTGTACACACATTTTGTTTTTGTTTCATTCTGGTTCTGGTTCTTACTATTTTTCCGGTTCGATTCAAATGCCAACAATTAGTTGAACGGATAAGGAAGGGAATTTTGAGTGAATGATTAAGTATGTATGTCAATAATCGCCTTGGCTCTTAATACTTATAATTATTTAAATTTCAATTATTTTACTACATGCATAAACATGTTCAAAGAGTTTTCTACCAACTCCTACGCTCACCTCCCCCTGGTGAACATCGGGTGCCTTAAATGTAGATAGGGTTCCAACCCTTTGAAGATTGCTGGAGCGGCACTTCTCCTTTGATAAGAAGGCAGCAGACAAATTTCCCAGATGGAATCAACAAAGGCTTCAACCAAGGCCCGGCTAAGCTACTCAATGAATCCTTCTCTACCCTCGGGAAACGTTATATACAAGATATTAATTATCCGAGTCTTGCTGGATGGGGCAGAAGCATGGACCTTAAAAGATTCGAATGAAAAAATGCTAGAGATTTTTGAGAGAAAGTTTCTTAGTGTGATTTTTGGTCCTGTTTGTATCAAAAGAGTAGGGAGAAAAAGATTAAATGACGAGCTCTACGGGCTATACAGCGACATGCTGTGATGTGAACTGTCCAGTTTACCTTAGAAGAATAAGCCGTGAACGTACTAAATTTGCTTACTAGCAATCAAAGTCATTTGACTGTGTACTTTTAAATATACAAGGACTTACAAATAACTTTATCGAAATAAAAAATTTATTAATTGAAAAGAAATATGATTTAAGGGTGGGTCTTCCTCGTAAATGTAGGGTACTACGTGCACAAAACTTAATATATCTCCTACATTTGAAAAGATATTTTGATGAAATAAAATTTATTATTTAGTCCATGAACATATCTTAAAACATATGTCCTCAATTTTATGTTTTACAAAAGTTTGTGCTTTTTAGGGAAGGAATTACACATTTTGTCCCCTTTATTTTGGCTGATTTATGCATTCCCTCAAGGGGCTCTCGTGTGATTTGTTTTTTTATTTTGTTGTTAATGTTTTTCAACTGTCAATGAATGTATGCTTTTCATAGGATAAAAAAAAAAAAAAAAAAAAAAATTATTTGAGCTACAAAATGGACGTAAGTTCACACTAATTTAAAGCTCGTTTATTGGCGCAGTTTCTTAAATTTTCAACGGAGCCAAACAATATTTTTTTTTTATAACAGAAAGTAGATACTTTATTTGAAACAAAACAAAAAATTATTTTTTTCCACTTTATACGTCTGAAAAACTTATATATACACAAACAATACTACTTTTTTCATTCCCCCGTTGGGGCTGGCATGTTTTATTCGTAATATTTTTTGTTTTTAATTTATTCGAATCTCTTATTATTTTTGTAAATCCTGCTGTAAATTTTTTTGCAATTTTATATTGTTTAGACGTAAAAATTTACAATTCAAAGTATCTATACACATGGTAGTTTTCCCAGGTTGAAATGCCATGTACAACTTTATTATTATTTTTGTATTTTATTTCAATATTTTTTGCTAAAGTTCCAAGTGAAGAAAACAATATCACACGCATAAACAATTTTATATTTAATTTTGAAAAAGCATCTTTTTAACGATTTTGTTAATCAAAATACGCACACAACGATATTTAGTTCACGAAACTTCCGTCGAAAGAGAATATTATATTTTCGCTGTTCGCACTCTCTTTAGAATCAACTTTTTTTTTTGTGGTGATACACAAAACACAAATGGTATGGTGAATGGTGTACATCAGCGTTGCCGCCGAGAAAAGAAAATGCCGTGTCACATTTTAAAAACTGCTTGCCATGAAAAAACTATAAATCTTCTGTTAAAAAAAATAAAACTTTATTTCTGTAATTTATTATATAATTTTCCATCAATATTAAAGTAAGATATAGGCAATGATAAAGTGTGCGATATTGAAATGTTTCGTGCCACTGTGCCACAAGAAAAAATTGTCGTGTCAAAAAAGCACGATTGGTTAACTTCGGCAACGCTGGTGTACGTACGATTCGTAGGTATCGTCGTCGTCGCTGTCGTCCAAGTAGGTATATGATATTTTTGTTTTTTTTTTTTCTACTTGGTTTTGGAAGGAAACTTATGGATGTGGGAATAATGCTGAAAAAGATTTTATTCGTTAATTATATAGAAATAGAGTCTCAGGGAATCGTCTATAAAATGAGTTAATCTTATCGAATCTTCAAGGTTGAGGTGTCAAAAGGAAGAAGAAATTGAGATCTATGTTTCTGTATCAGAATAATTGACGTAGGCACTTGGGCTTGGGCACTTCAATTTTTGTTTGCGATTAAACCTAAATTGGAGATACCTCCTCTTCTGTTATCCTACAACGGAAAGAAACAAAAATATTGAAGATGACCTCCTTTTTGGTGGTGTGGTTGGACACGATTAGTAAATTGTGAGATAGTGGGAAGAGGGAATGTGTATATTGCAATTGTATATCTATGTTCCTATTTTTATTTAGAAGATTTTAGAAGCGATTTTTTTTTTCATTTCGCGTGTTGACGGACATGGAGTGGTAGGTAATTGCAAATAAGAATGTGTGTGACTGAAATGTCTTTGCGTGGCCTTTGGCATGTGCCGAGGGAAAGGGTATCATGATGACGATCTACGTAGGTACCTAGCCTGCAATGAAAATACTCATTTTTCTTCACTGGCACCTAAATAAAAGCATTAGGTAAAAATAAATCAGAAATGAAAATTATCAGATTTTACCCATTATTTTCCAAATTATTTGGGGTTGATTTTGTTGAAAAAATAAATGGAAAATAATTAAAAAAATGCAATTTGAATGATTGAATTGTTGTTTGCCAAATAACTAATATACTTCAATCAAAATCTGTGAATGTTAAAAAGTAACTTGTTCACAAAGAGCCTCAGAAAAAAAATTTACAGGAAAATAACTGTGACCGCCGGCGGGTCAGATGCCATGTAACGGTTTTGTCAGGTGCTATGTGACCCATATGACATATTTTTTTTCGAAACAAAACTTTGGAACAATTTAGAAGAGTCCTAGCACAATCTAGCACTGGTTTTTAAATTTGAAAATTCGAAAAAGGGAGCTCCCAGGAAGGCAAAATTGCTAAATTAGTGCAAAAGTTTTCGCTGTCTAAAACCTACAATTTTTAAGTAAAAAAAAAAAAAGATCAACACAAACCAGCACAAATGTAGCACAACCTGGTTCATTTGTCAAAAATTCCAATTTGAAAAAAGGGAGGCTAACTTCACACTTTCGGGAACATGTTTTTTGAGCTTTTTATCCACAGTTTCGATTTTTTTTCAAAATAAAAAGAGAAAAAACTTCGTATTAGGGTACCACAACCTTGTAGAGTTTTTAAAAAATTTAAATTTGGAAAAATGGGGGGAAGCACCTAATTTCTGAAAATCACATTTTTGGATCTAGTTTTCGCAATTTTGAAAGTTTTCAAAATTCACCCCTTTGCAATAAACCCTAAAGTAATTTTCAAACAGGTCAAATAGTTATATTGACCTACCTCACACTTATCTTACATAAAGCTTCCTAAAAAAAACTATTTCAATGTACCTACCTACCTACATGTGTAACGTATATTTATGCATGTTCATTTGATGTGTCCTGACCTTCATCAAGATCTCGATCGAATTACAAACGAGTTCACATTTTTTTGTTACTGTTTTTCCAGTTCCAGCAACAGCAAGTGAAAGTGAAGAAAAAACAACTAAACGAAAAGAGAAAAAAAATGACTCACATTTTAGCTATACCTACCTACTCATGTGTTTTGAAAACAAAATTGAAAAATATCCCTTCACCCTTCCATAAACAGAAAGCATAGAACTCATCATTCCCATTCAAATCGAAAGGATGACAAAACAACAAACCCATTTTGAAAAGAGAACAAGAGTAGTTGAGCGTATCAAAAACAATAATGAAGAGAAAAGAATATCGCACTACCACATTGAAATACGTTTACATGAATTTTAAATTCTATTGTCATGAAGACCCACCCTTAATAATCTTAACTGAAACTCATCTAGGCAAATTGATATGTGACAGTGAAGTGAACATTAAAAACTATAAGATAATAAAATGTGAAAGTACGTCGTCTCATACGGGGGGCATAGTATTGTACCTGAAAAATTGTTGGGAAATAAATGTCTTAAAAAACTGTCAGATAGAACTGAATGTTTGGATTTTAATCGTTGAAGTGGAAATTGAAAATAAAAAAATTACTTTTTTTGCTTTATATCGCTCGCCCAGTGCATCAATCAGAAATTTTTGTGATAACATGAACATGTGGATGGATGAATTAGAAGGAAAAGAAAATTTAGTAATCGTTGGAGACTTTAATGTAGATTGGCTTATGAATAGCTTATATAAAAAAGAACTGTAATGTATGTTTCGCGAAAATGTTTGTAAGCAACTAGTCGTTCAACCTACACGAATAACTCCAACAACTAAGACTCTTTTAGATTATGTAGCTACGAATATTATAAATTGTGAAGCAAATGTTGATAACACATTAAAAATAAGTGACCATGAGACTGTTACATTTAATGTTAATATTAAATATAAGCAAAATAGTGATAAATATAAAATAATAAAATCCTTGAAATATAACAGCTTTCAATTTGTTCAAAACATAAGACAAAGTGGAATAAATAATATAAGTATATCAACACAAGTGAATGATCAAACTAGTGATATTTTCGAGAAAGAAATGTTAAAAGTGATAAATAAATTTATAGTTAAAAAAAACGTAAGATGTGATAATAAAATAAAGTGGTTTAACCGAGATCTTCAAAGAATAAAATCGCAAAAGATACAGAGTTACACAAAGTTTATTTTTACTGGTTCTATGACTGATTGGGATAATTATAAGAGAGTGAGAAATAAATATAAAAAAAGTCTGATTAAAACAGAGAGAAATTACATTCAAAACAAAATAAATGAGTCAAGTTGTCAAAAAACAATGTGGAAAACAATAAAAGATCTTGTATTAGGTCAAGTACAAACTGAGCATAAAAGTATTGAATTTTGTCAAACAATAACAAATAATAACAAAGTGATTGCCAATAAGTTTAACCAATACTTTAAAACAAGTGTACAAGAAATAAATGAAAATATTCCAAGTGAACCGTGGATCAATTATGCAGAGCAAAGTATAAACTGTTTTAAATTTAAAACTTTAGATACTATAGATGAACTATTAAAAATTGTAGAAATGATGCCTAATAAGAGTGACTTTAACTTAATGAATAAAGAAATGATAAAAGATTGTTTCAATTATGTAGGCCCAGCCCTTCTCAAAATTATTAATTATTCGCTAGTTAATGGCATTTTCCCGAATAACTGGAAAACGTCAATGATAGTTCCGGTGCAAAAAGTCTTGAACTCGAATAAATGTGAAAACTTTCGACCAGTTAACATGTTACCGCTTCATGAAAAAATATTAGAAAAGGTCGTTCAGATTCAATTCGAAAAATTTTTGGAAGACAATCAAATAATAATGGAAGAGCAATCTGGTTTTCGAAGAAAACACTCTTGTGAATCTGCATTAAACTTTGTTGTGGCCGATTGGAAAGAGAAATTGCATGAAAATACTAAAATTGCAGCAGTGTTCCTTGATCTGAAACGAGCCTTTGAGACGGTTGACAGGAGGATTTTACTGGAAAAACTTTACAACTATGGGGTGAGAGGAGTGGAATTTTTATGGTTTAAATCATATTTAGAAAATAGAAAACAAATTGTAAAATTTAATGATGAAATATCCAACACAATATCTATTGAGCTTGGTGTACCTCAAGGTGCAATGCTAGGACCATTATTATATATTTTGTATATAAATGATTTCAAAAAAGTAATAAGAAATAGTAAAATTGTATTTTTTGCCGATGATGGTCTAATGTATGTAAATGAAAAACAAATTAATAATGCTGTAGAAAAGTTAGAAGAAGACTTAAATAATGTTAAAAAGTACCTAAATATGAACAAATTAAAACTAAACACTGAAAAAACTAAAATAATGTTACTGCCATCAAATAATGAAATCAATCAGGTTGGCGAATTTGAATGTGTCCAAGAAATTAAATATTTAGGAGTTGTAATTGACAGTAACTTGAATTTTAAACAACACTTTGAAAAGTTATGTGCAAAAATATCCAAAAAAATCGGTTTCTTTCGCAGAATAAGAAAGAAATTATGTATTTCAATGGCTATTAAAATATATAATACCATAATTAGGCCCCATTTTGAGTATTGCTCTACGATACTATTATTGGGTACTACAGGTATGATTGAAAAACTCAAAAAATTACAAAATAAAGCTATGAGGTCAATTTTATATTGTAATCGATACACGCCAATAAGCCATATGCTAAATATGTTAAAATGGCTAAATATCAAACAAAGAATTGTGTATAGTTCATTATTATTTATATTTAAAATCAAAAATAATTTAATGCCAAAATATCTTCAAAGAAGATTAACTACAAGAGCTGAGGTTCAACCTTATAATTTAAGAAGCAATAATAATTTTAATGTACAATTGTTCGTTAATAATAGATCGCAAAATATGTTTTTTTACAAAGGAATACAAATTTATAACAGTCTTCCAATTGCTGCAAAAATTGAAACAAATCTTACAAGATATAAAAATGTTATACTTATGTTTGTTAAAAATAATTATTAAAATCATCAATTATTTATTTACTTATTAATTATATGAATTATTTAATTAAAAATGTAAAAATGGCTTTTTCATGCTAAATAAACACAAATCAATCAATCAATCAATTTACCTAGTCAAAACGCTTAAAATACAGAGATGGCTGGGACACTTAGAGCTTATGAATATCAACAAACAAGGCCGACGAGTCTTCGAATACAACCCTGATGGTGTACGCAGCAGAGAAAGACAACGCAACAGATAGTGCCCGCATGATGAGGACGACCTGAGCCAATTAACTGTGTGTAACTAGAGGTTGACATCTAGGGACAGAGCTGGCTTTAAAAGCATGTTTGTTGAGGGCGTATTCCAACCGAATTAACCTACAATACTAAAAATGTCAAATTTGACCAAAATCGGTTGATCTTTATTATTTTATACCTTTTAACAATCTTCAAGAACAACTTTAGCGTTGCCTCAAGATAAATGATGACCTGTATCAAACAAGCTGCACTCCCGTTTTATTTCCTATTAGGGACCTTCGAAATATTACGTGTCTGCATTCCTGGGAGTATGTCCAATTTGCGTTGTTGGATTTTTAATACAATTTTTGTTTGACCTCTACTTAACCATCGTTTCATTTGGACCTAAAACAGGCGAAAAATAAGCTGGCAAAACATTTCTACGGTTTGCAAGAAGGATTCAACCATGAATTTATGGAGCACCAAATTGGCCAAAGTACCTTTTAATTTTGCAAGTTCCATAAGTTATAATATATAGAGAAATTATTTTTTTTTTTTTCATAGTTGTTTTTCGATTGTTTTAAAAGAAACTGTATGTATATATGTACATGCATACAAAGGAAATGAGCAATATGTAGCAACTATATATCTAAAAATAGATCATCATTTATTCTATTTTTAGAACATTGATACCTTTAAACTAATTTCATTGAATTGCTTCTATAAGATCTGTGACCTGTGATTTGTTCAGCCATTCGGAAATAAATTACCAATAAAAAGAATTAAGAAAGACAAGTCAAGAGCACTCAATGAAATCTAATGCTCGATCCCAAAAATAACTACGAATAAATTCTTTTCCCACTCTTTAACCAAGAAGTGATCCGTGACAGAAAAAGAATGTGAATTTGTTTTTTTTTTTTTTTTTATTATTATTTTGGCAACAGTAAGCAAAATTATAAAAAGAAAAAATAAAAGAATTAAAGCAAGAAGAAAGAAAACTCCATAGTATTTTTTTTTGTTTTTTTGTAGAAACATCCGAAGAATATAATAATCGTACCTACATATTTCTATAATTAAATTGTTTATGTTTAAATAATAATGACTCAACTCAAATAAACAAAATAATGCATTTCTTACACACTCATTCGCAATAGATTGTTCTTAAAAAAACATCGAAGATAATAATAAAAGAAAACAACCATAATAATACTTTAAAGACATCAAAATTCAGGTGAATAACATTACGCAGTATGAAGAGCACAGCAATTAAAAATGGCATTTAATTTTCATTTGTGCCTTTTGGACATCGTCCAACAATTATTTACGTTTTCGGAGAGCGTTTTTCATTCAATATGTAGAAATATTAATTTTTGTTATAAACGCATCAAAAAGAACGTTGCTGCTACCTTCTCATGTAAAATAAAGGAATTTCTATTGCAAAATATCAGTGTGTTGTTGGTTGTTGTTGGTAAAAAGATTGAACAAATCTTTTACAAACGATTTAATAAACTATAGCTGGATTCAAAAGCTGTTTAAAAATAATAAATGCACGCAGGGGACATAGGGAGTGACGGTCATAAATTATTTGGCGCCACACTGGAAATAAAATTAAATTAATGGAAATCTTTAAGTTATTTAGAACACAACCAGAATGGACTAACAAAATAAAAGTTGAATTATAATAAATGTTTTGAATGACGAAATGATTTGTTTTTAGATTAATAAATTTATTTGCATCGAAAACAAAAATCAAGTGAATCCATTTTGTAAACAAAAACAAATTGACATACACAGGGGGCTCCTTGGGAAAAGTGAATTTTATTTTAACAATCTCTCGGGGGGAACACTTAATAAATTTCAAACGAAAGAGCAAGTAAATCTGTTTTTGAATGTCTACTAACACTGTTAGCAATTAAATGAATTTGTAGTCACAAAAGGAATGCAAAGTAATAAAAAGCTAAGCTGCTTTTTTCATTGCAAAACCCATTAAATAGTTTTAATTTGTAATTCAAAAAAACATATTAAGAACTTTGAACTTATTCTATTGGTAGTATTTAAATATCGAACGTTTTCACAGCCGCAAAAATATAACATTAGAATTTGACATCCGGAAGTATTCATCTAGGGATTAAGGTTTACTAAATAACGATTAACAATAAGGTTTTAAAAACTATAATTATAATAAATTTAATATACCAAAGTCGGGTTAACTGGATTGGTGCATGTCAACTTATATTTCGAATAATTCCTTATTATTACGTTCCCATTATCGTCCATGCGGGCACCCGTACCAGGTTGAAATTTTGTCTTTACCTTGGCATAAAATTTACGGATTTCTTTCTTGCTGTACTTTTACATGTCTTAAGTAGCAATTCAAGTTACCCTTTGAAAGATCACATCATAAGTTCATATATACAATCCAAAATGTATGATCCTATCAAAAGATGCTATAAATTTTTCGAAATCTTGGAAAACAAATTTAAAATGATCTATACAACTCGTGCAGAGGAAAGAAAGCTTCTGATTTTTTGCAGTCCCTAAATAGTTCTTTAAATTAAGACAAGATATTCAAAACCCATTGTATAGGTATTCCATTCAAAACGTTGCCATAACAGTTCTTAGGTGTCTAAAAGGATGCAGTTTTTTTTTTAAACGACAACATTAAGATAATTGACGAAAATAATTAACTATCATTTGCCTACATAGTTGCGTAGGTACATACTTTCTCACAAGTAAATACATATCATATAAATATATCATAAGGTACCTACTTTAGAAGCAATATAAAAATAAAGAATGGTGTTTAAAAATGCACACAACAGGAAATTCAACAGCCGGCTTGACATTCAGTTACATAAATAAAAGCGCACACTCATCTAAATAGAGCAAGTTGAGAACTATTTATAGAAAATAAGGTGGTGCAAGAATGTATACATCATCTATTATGTATAAATATAAATTTAAATTCTAGTGCATCAATGAGTTTATAGGTATATATTTACAATAAAATTAATAATACTTTTGTTTGATCTCACAAAACTACCCAATATTTAAAATAGATTTATTTTTCTTATCTAATTTGGAAAAGCAATGAATTTTATATTAAAAAATAACTTAACATACAATTTGAAACTCGTAAAGGACTGAGACAATTTATACCATTAATTGAGGTTTCTTTAGATTTTTCGAGTTGCTCTTCATAAACAAAAATCTGATCCATTTAATGTGTATGGAAATATGTTACCGTACTACATGTAGAGCTCGTCGTTGAACCTTCTTCAACACACATTATATTCAAATAATGAACAGAAAATCAATCGAATAATTCTTCGCTCAAAGGGAGTAGCACTTCCTTCGATCTTGACAATGTCCACGTCTCGGAATCAAAGAGGTCTAATAATATCACCGTTTTATACGGCGCCAAATTGGTTCTTCAAGCAATGGCTTTGTTATTGAATTGCTTTCTAAGCTCAAAAAAGTCAGCAATAAGAACATTGATATTCGGTAATAACTTTGAGGGAATTTTAAATTTCTTGTGCAATGGGATTAAAAATCTCAACGCCTACGTTAAAAACGCGGTTTGTTTGACGAGTTCCACAAATTGGGAGATAATATTTTCAAAGTCTACGTCTAGTGAAATGGTTGAATTTTTCAACAGAAATATTTGTAGACTGTTTGTACACCCTGGTTCACACATGAAATTCAAACACTAATACAACAGCGCCAGCGCTATTTAAGGCTGGAAACGGTTTCGTATTGACAGTTTTTATCAACAATTTTGTTCTCTACAGAACTGGAGCCTATTCTGGTTTTGTGAAAAAATGAAACGAAAATATTTTCACACTTTTACCCTTATTTCGATTTACTTTCTGTGAAAAAGTGAAACCATACGTCGATTATTTTCAATTAAATAAATTGTTTTCACGCCCTCAATGAATGTTTTAGTGAAAGAAATTCGAAATTGGTATAAATTTATTCGTTTGACTTTTTCATAGAACCAGAATCGGCCCCTAGCAACCTCAATAACAAGGGAAATACACAAAAAAACAACAAAAATTAATCACCACATCTAAAAGAATTTAATTCACCCTTAAATGTTCATTCACTGAACGAGAATCGCTTTTTTGTACCAAGTAAATCGAAAAGGTGAAAGCAATGATTGAAAGCGAATGTAAAAACGTTTTTTTCGATTCACGTTTTCACAGAACCAGAATAGGCCCGCTGTATTGGCTATTAGTAATGCGAAAAAAAAACACAAATATAGCAAAGTCTTAAGATGCGGATATCAACATGATGAATCAAAGATTTGTGACTACGTCTGTTTTAACTTATACTCTTTCCCATCGACTGATTACAATAGAGGTTCTTCAGGCAAGAGTCCGTTAAGTTTTTTTCATTATTTTATCTAGTGAGTTCCTATAAAAAATTTCAAAAGTTGTTCCTGTACCAAAAACATCGAGAGGTAATGAATTTAGGCAAGTTTTCATATTACCATTTTTATCAAATGCATTTAAAAGAATTATTCAGAAACAAATAATTAGGTAATTTTCGAAGCCATAAAAATATATTAACATCAAAAGAAATAGTCGCATTCCTGCATTAACTATTGTTTCTGAGGATATAAGCAAAGCTATTGACCTTGAAAAATAAAGTTTTCAGTGCTTTTCGACTTTTCTAAAACTTTTGATATGGACCACCATTTTATAATTTGTAAAAGACTGTTCAGTTCTTACAACTTTTTCTCAAAGTGCTGTTAGCTTGATAGGTTCTTACTTGAGTAAAAGAATGCAAGCAGTTGAACTTAACAAAGTCCTTTTTGATTTTTTATCAATTGCATATGGTGTCCCTCAAGGATCTATTTCTAGCCCTCTGTTCAATTAAATTGAACAGCCGTTCAATTAAATTTTGTATTCCTGTTAAAAGAGATGAATCGTAAAAATCTAGACACTTGGTAGCTCCTTGCTAACATAGTTTAATATAAAATAAAATAAACTTAATCACAATAAATGCCATTAATTGTTTTGTTCTAGAAATGCAACTTTAAGATTGTTTGCCAGGCAAACCGTTGACTGAACGGAAATATAGTTCTCACGACCTAGTTTGACATTTTTCCCTTTCAATAAAGTGTGAGCAATGTAAATCGTTCCTGTGATTCCTGAAATATAGACGAATTAAGATGTCTACCGAACATTGAGGCTAATTGAAAACACAGCTTTCTGCTTAAATGAAGACCTTGAAGGATATGAGCGCTGGTTATACAAAAATGGTTAAATACATAATACGAAAAAGTCTAAATGCATTGTGATATCAAAGAGCAGGATGGATGTATCTTATTTTCCTTCTATTGTGTTATTGCGAAGAAACTAGGTGTTATTTTTAATAGTAGCAGAAGTGCAAAAATCACATAAGCTACATATTGTTGATAAAACATATGGTGTTCTTCGATCTCTTTGGTGTACACAGTACGATACCTCCTTTTTTAAAAATACGGATTTTACTCGTTAAAAGTCGCGATACTTAAATCTTAATAGCATCAAAAAAAGTCTAGTAGGCTTTTTGCGAATAGACTTTAGCAATAAGGCCCTAAGTTAAAAGCCTTATTGCTAAAGTCTATTCGCAAAAAGCCTACTAGACTTTTTTTTGATGCTATTAAGATTTAAGTATCGCGAAGTACAATAGAATAGAAAAAGCTCTTCAACTGAGCTTTTGAATTTGAAATTCTTTATAGAAAAATATCAAAATGTGAAATTTTCTGTAACTTAGACTATGAAAGTAAAAGAAAACTTTTCCTAGCGTTCAATAGTGTAACGCGATATGTAAATGTACTTAGACATTTTGATAGTGTTTCACAGCATGTTTCACTACTCCTCGGGATGTCATTTCAAAACTTTTTGAAATATCGGGACTAAACCTTGTTTTCAGATATAACTTTTAACTCTCTAACCTAACGATCTGTACAAATAAATTACGTTGATAATTTCAAGTACATCATGTCTTCTATTGATCCCAAAATTTACTTGTGTCACATCTGAAAGACGTGTCAATTCCACACGTTTATGGAATTTATTTCAGCTACAAAGATCTAACAGTGTAACCTAAAAATAAATAATGAATATTTTCCGACCGAAAAACTAAATTTGAGAGATTTAATATTGTTTTATCGTATATTGTAGTGGATCAGATTGTTTTAAAAATAAAAAAGCATTGCTCTATGTTTTGACAGTTAGCGCTATGTGTACTTTATTTTATTACGTAAACAACATTTAACTATCCAACTACCACAGTTTGTTATCAGAATTCAGAAGTAACCACTCTGCTCCAAGCACTTATCATTCTCTTTGATTTTGTTTTTGTTTCATTGTTTGTATTGTGCTTGTGCTACAACTGGAGAACCCGAACATAAAATTATTTCTGCCATATATGCAGCCAAACCATTTCATTCTTTATGTTTTTGGCCTTTTGTTTTTGCTTTCCTTTGGGTGGAGCTTCAACTGAAGAACCCGAACGTTACGAGAAAATACGAAAGGCGACCGACAAATTTCGTTGCATTATTTTATTTTTAAGTCCCCTTAAAGAAGTTTCACTTCAAAAATAAATACTAAATACTACGCCATGGCGCACTATATGAAAAATTATCTACCAGATGGACGCTGACAATTTAAGGAAAATTGCAGTTTTATTATTGTTAAAGGACCTAATGGCTTAGTATATAAAGGTATTCCCGTATGGGGACCGTTCAGAATATCCCAGCAGCCAATCCCACTTGTCGTTAGAGACTAAGGGATGAATTATATTTCTAAAATAACACCAATGTGAGCCTTAGACACAATAACACCGTAAAGCTTTCCCATGCGACTCCAGGTATATGTAAGCAGCGAACACATGCGAAAATTCAAAAAGTTCAAAAAGAAGCAGACTTAAAAATTCCTGGAACAAACAAATTGTCAATGTTGCTATCATACAGGGCATTTTCATCTCAGCTCTAGGTTTCCAACATGATTTTGAAGAATACAGAACGATGATATAATTGAATTCATATAACTTTAAAGAACACATTCATAAAAGATTTCACTATTTACTGCTTAGTTTAAATGATGTAAGCTAGCCGCATAATTTTTGTTTATAATTTTTTTTAATATATACGCGTATACATCTGAATTTATTTTATTTCTATTTTAAGGGCTCATGAGGATTAATTTTATAGCAACATATTTTTATCAAAGCATACATTTCTTAATTTTATCTAAAACAGTGAAACTAACCTTTCCAACAAATCGCTTCATGTCTAACAAATCGCCATTTGCCCTCACATACAAATAAATTAAATGTGAACTCTTCTGTTGACATGTAAATAACTTGAGTGTTCCAAAAATAGAAATTTTCATTTGGTTGGTTTTCTATTGAGGTATCCTTCGTATTTTTTTGGATTGGAATTAATTCGTTGTTTGTTTGACTTTTTGTGTTTACGAATGCTTGGTTCATTGAACTTTGGCCTGAATGCGAAGGAATACACGCTAAGGACATGTTAGGAAATAAAATGTTTAAATTTAGTAAATGAAATAAAGTAACCTTTGGCGCGTAAAGTACTGCAACAGTGCTTTTGCGATGTGGAATGCGACAAGGTGCGCAGAGTGAAGTTTTTGAAAGTCTTAGCTGTTACCCGCTATAGTGCTCCCGCAGAAAGAAAAAACAGACCGTGAGAAAAGCATTCATTTTCTAGATTCAGACCACAAACAGTCAAGGATTATCTTTTTGTTCGTCTAAATTAGAATGGCATATCGATTGTGATCATTGAAATTTTCGGTATGAGAACTTCCTCACCTTGTTCACCTTAAAGCATCGAGGACAAACAAAATTTCAATCTTTAATTCCAAACAATAACGTATCGCTCACTTCATTCTGTTGGATATTTAAATATGGTAAATATAAATTCAAACTTATTGGTTCAGTGCATTACTATCATATTCGCGTTCGAACGAAAGTATGCGAACTGTAGTCGATTTTGTATCGTATTGAAACTCTACTCGATTCAAAGATTTTCTTCTAGCGCATCGAACATTGTCACGTTGTTGATCTATGTGATTCTGTACGATAAGCTGTTTGAGTTGCAGTGTTCACTTTATATTCAATAATTGTTAAAAACAAAAAGTTAATTTGTGTTAGTATGAGACTTATTTGCAAACACAAACAAATTTTCAACATATCAACTTTATTCGGTATTTTTCTGCACAGTTTCATTCTTTGGGCCAAATCCTGAAAATCAAATATCCATTTCCGAGCAAAACAGATTCTTACTTGAACGTTGTATGAAAACTTAACGTTTCTTGTAAGTTGTTAAGCATGTCATAATTTTTATAACGGTACGGACACGGTCCAAATTTGTTTCGCTGAAGTTTTATGCCTTTTCCCCACAAATATTTTTGATTTGATAGCGAATCCAAAATGATGGCGAATAATGCACGAATTCGCCACGGATGACAACCTGCACATGCGTCTGTTAATATTGTTTTCCAGTATTTAGCTTTTTGCAGCATCTCTGTATATCCGGCATTCTCACCCAGAAATCTTACTCATAATTTACAAATTAAGTATGACATTTAACTTTTATCAACATTTTCATATAGCAACACTTTACATTATTTGGATGTACTGTTTAAAGAAAATACAGCTCAATGCGATATAAAATTAATACAGATTTCGATTGCCATGAAACTGTTTAATAAAAGTGGCCTTTGACGTCCTAAACATCTATTTCTGGGAAAAGGAACTTTGGATCCTCAAACTATACACAATACAAGTTTTTCAGACTCAGTTGACGATCGATATAATTCTTCCGGTGCTAAAAAATTTTTAAGAAGTTTTCTTTTCTTCGTATAGAAAAAATTCCAAGCAGTTTTGGTGTTTATTTATTTATTAAATATCCCGAAATAAATTATTTGTTAAAATCCTGAAAGATCCTGTATTTTTATATATAAAACATTAAAGTTCTATTATACAACATTTGATTATCTATATATATCCATCACAAGCGCCGAATAAAATATCATTCAATACTTTCAATCCTTTTTTCAAATAAAACATTTCGTTCTGTCTTTTAAACAATATTTTTCTAAATAATTGAAGAAGAACTCGATTTTTGGACGTGCTATTGTTGTTTTACAACCCTATCTGTTTAAAAAAAAGAAATTGAAAACAAAAATTCTGGCGGCTGTAAGTATCTACAAAACTTGTGTCTGTGTACCTTCAACAATCAACAACATTTCAAACACGTCAAATTTTGAATTAATTTCACATTATTTACTTCCAAACAATTCAAAAACATATTAACTTTACACTTAAATTATAACAAACACATTCCGGACGTTTACCCGACATTAAATTTTGAATTTCACACATTAATAAAACCAAAAACATTTTCAACACACAAGCATGAGGCTTATCAACCGTACCAACCGATCCCCAAGGTTTTGTTTGTACGATTTTTAAGCAAAGTCGCTTTTGGCAAATTAGTATTTTTTTTTTATTTTATAAAATGTCATTGTTACAAATGTTTCAGTTCGTGATATGGGAATTGAAAAATTTCTTTGTATTCATTCACTCCACCTAATGTAATGTGGACTGATGTCACTTTATCTTGAATAGAAGTTGCAATTAGCTCTCGAAAAATGTTTGCTGAAGCTTCAAAATTCTGAAGCTTGTCAAAATTTCCAATATGTCTCTACTAACGGATTAGCTCAAGATTTTTTTAAAAGATTATTCAAATCACTCCGCTCTTACGTTTTTATTTGTCAATTTTCTCTTATTGCTGAAATCTAAACCATCAAATAGTATTAAAAGATGAAGATAACTTTGGAACGAATCAATTGTGTAAAATGAGGAAATATTTTATTCTTAACGGCGCGCGGCGGTCCGATTTGTCTTTTTGCTAAATGCGAGGAATTTCTTGGACTTATGTTATATTCATTCAGATAAAAGAACGGACAAAGTGGATGGTATGCTGACTCGTGAATAAACATTAATTTTATATATTCAGACCATAAAAACTCATGAATTTGCTTTTTTTTTTGCAGGAAGTTTAATATCGTTTGGGATCATCGGAATTCTCGATATGAGAACATCAATTTCTGATCTCACACTAAAAGTGACCAAAATCGGTTCAATAATGAATGTCTTCTCGACTTGAAGCATCGAGGACAAATAAATTTTAAACATTATTGCAAACAATAACGTATGTCGCATTTTACTGTTGGATATTCAACTATGGTACATATAATTTCGAACTTATTGGTTCAGTGATTTGCAATCATAATCACGTTAGTACTCTGTTTAAAATAAGCGGTGAACTAGTAATGTTGAATTATATACCACACCGATCTGATCTCCAAATCGAATGCAATCTCTGTAATCTTAAAGAAAGAGAAGATGTCTTACATTTCATTGCGAAATGTCCTATTCTTTGTGAATTAAGAAGGTTGTACTTGGGCGCAAATTTTCTGGACATTGAAGAAGCTTTGTGTATTTTGAACGGTGACAGAGGATGGGACATTCTATACAAATACACTGTTAATACAATACTCTACAGAACACGCATTGTCGAAGGAAACTTTAAAAAAAAATTTAAAAAAAAAAACAACAATTAATCCTATTATATTCAGTTTAAGGCAAACTCTTTAACATAGAAAATGTATTAATGAAAATGTCAATCTGGTAGACGGCTAAATGTCAAACCAACTAGACTTTAAGATATTGCAACAAGTGTACATAAATTTACATAGGTATAAGATTTTAAAGTCAATAAAAACTAACTAACTAACTAACTAATCACGTTCGAACGAAAGGATGCAAGCTGAAGTCAATTGTAGAATTGTATGCAAACGCTACTCGATTCAAATCAAAATAAGAGCATTTCTTCTTGCAATCAAAGATTATCACGATAAGCTTTGCGATTAGCTTAACGATTCATCTTTGTCGTTTGACATGCATCATTAGTTTTTTTATTATCAACTTATTTACTTTAACAGGAATTGATTATACATAGTGTCCTTCCTTCCTTCAAGCCCAAAATCGTAAAAATCAAATCCAGTAAAGTTTCATTACAATCATGAATGGTTTAGAAACTCATAAATGACCAATGAGAAAACATAATTTGTGTGATGCAACGTCCTTACTTACTTATATTTGGGCATCGCATGCGGTAGAACAGCGATTAGAACTGTTATGCATTACATCACTAGAAAAATGTTGAGTTTCGGAACACTTGACGATGGAGTACTGCATTTAGGAATTCAGCCTCTGCTTGTCCTTGGCCTAAATATTTCTGAGTCAATTCCGTAAGCTATTTTCGGTCTATTATTTTTTTCAGGTTGTTCTATACATTTTTACTTTCTCTATAGGTACTGTAAGGCAAGTCTTGGATTCGTGCAAAAAAAAAAGTTTTGAGATAACAATCAAACATGATATTACGATGATAGAGAACTGTCTCGACATCTACAGCCTAAACGGGTGGGCCGATTTTCTTGAAATTTGGTAGGTATTGTTTTTAGAGTAATACGCCCAGAGATTAAGTAAGTCTTAAAAAAACGGTACGTACAATATAACGGTTTTCGAAAACCGCTCCAACAAATATGCAGTTTAATTAAACTAAATAAATAATCTAAATCTAAAAATCTAACGATTTAACTTTTTTTTTTCGTAAACTTTCTTTCTTTAATAAAGAAATTTTGTTGCTACTTCGATTTTTGTTTGAATCTTTGTAAGACATGAGAACTTTCAATAAAATTTCATACGATTTTTTAGGGTATTCCGTTTATACTTTAAACCCTCAGCTAACTTGCCACAAGAGCAAGTTTGTGCGACCCAGTTGTGTGTTTTATTTCTTGTCCAATATGTAGTACTCACTCTCTCTCTCCTATATTTTTACCACCTATGTTTTTACCTAATCCAGTCCCTATTTTGCGAATCTCATGAAAGCACACTTAGCAATTAATTTCCAAGTTTTAATAATTGTACTGTGAAGTTTTCTCATAAGTTTTTTTCCTCCAGAGCTATTATAGGTATTACTTCAGTATCTAACATAAACGTTATGATCCTAATTTTTTAAAGTTTGTTTTATGTTTGATGTGTTATTCAGCGTCATCATGCCTCATACAAGAACGAGTTTTAGGGTTGTCAAGGTTGGAAAAGATTTGTAAAGCTTACTTGTAGAAATGCCGTCATAAGCTTTGAAGTCTATAGACAGGTTACTACGTGTACATGTGTCTTTTCAAATCTCTGTCGTAATGCAGATATTTGGTCAATGGTGAACTTTACTGTTGTAAAACTAAACTGATAAGGACCGGTCAGGTTTTAAGGCTTTCCATGAATGTTTAAGGCCACTTAAACAAAATCTTAGTCTTGTTTTTAGTTAGTGCAAAAAAGATGCCTTGTTTTATTAGGATTTAACAAGCTTCTCGAGAAAAGGGCTTTCATTCTCAATATTCACGATAGTACCACTGACATCACACTTTGTTCATCGAATAATGTTAATATCCTCGGCGCGTGAGCGAGGTCGGACTTTTAAAAAGATCGGCCTTGAAATCGTTGAAAAGTTAGTGGGTGTCGATTTTAAGTTTTTGTGAGGATTTTCTAAATCTGCCGAAGTGCGAATATTTAGTCAATGGTGGGCTTTTCTATCCTAAAGCCACACTGATACGTACCTGTCAAGTTCTTTGTGTATATATACACGGCTTCAGGCGTTCACATTGTACGGCAACGAAAATCTTGCCTGCGTTGTTTACAAGACCAATGTAGGTAGGCATCTGTAGTTGGTGGTGTCCTGGAGAGGTATCACATTTTTTCAGGATCAGGTAAACTATTTTAAGGTAACATTCATCGGGCATCCTTTTTCCGAAAATGTTTTGCAGACCGCAAGACCACCATCTCAAGCAGTTTTATTAAGCTTAAGTTTAGATATAGCTATATTAAATTCAGGGAGATCAGGTGGAAGGAATTGTGCTGCAATGTTCAGGTTGAACAGTGCAATCTGCATGGCAACGATATTCGATTCATCATCGTGGGTATAGGTACAACTAGCAGAAATGATGTTTCCTTATTATAAGCACCTGCTATTCTACTAGGTACAATGATTCTCTCTTCGTTATTCCCGGCTTCGTTTAAGGTCTTTCAAACTTAAGAGGTACTTTTTTTCATTTTGGTAACACTTCCGAGCTTCATTCTTGTTATTGCATGCCTCTATTTATTCGATCGCGCACTTCTCATGCTTCTTTTTATTCTTCTAAGAAATTTGTGTCTTCTCTCCTCTTATGCGCAGAGAGTTTGAGACCAGCTTTAGTCCTTCTATGCAGGACACACACAATTCAAGAGATTCTATTCACCAGACATGTTACACTTCTTCTCTTCTCTTCTGCTTGTAGAATTCAGCAGTCGCAGCTCAAGTTTTCATTTGCAGTAGGTATCGTTTTAAAAGCATTCTATTTTTCAGCATACAGTAGTTTGTTTTTTATGGGGAGTAAAATTGCGATTATCGGTTTCTTGACTTCGAGAAATAGTATTTTGGTAAACCAAAATTTTAATTTAATTAAATTATTCAAATTAATCAATCTAAACTTTTCAAGATATTGATGGAACCAACAGAACAATTTTGTCCTATTTTTGTTGAAATATTTTAGCAAAATGGTTAATGCATGATTTATATTTTATCATTTTAATAGTTTCCAAGCTTTTGGGCGTTATCTAATCTTCATATTCTAAAACTACATGTTAAGAGACAACTATTGATCTGCAGCCACCTCCCAAAAATACACTTTTGCATGCAAACATAGGTAGTTTTGTATTTCCTCTACCAAAACATAGTCATACATAATGGACAGACCAAAACAACAGCTACCTACACACAGTTAAAATAAAATATAAAAAAAAAACACAATCACTGCAAAATCAAGGATGTTAAATGTCTGTGTGCATTTGTGCAACTGAAAATCAATAATTTGCATTATGAAGTGGAATGTAACTAAAGGTTCCGTCATTTATTCCAACAAATCATAATGGAGTCTGCATTTCTGCACTTTTTTTTTTTAACTTAAAAGCTTTCAACATGAAATAATGGGAAACTATTATTTGTTTCTTTCGCATGGCCATCACTAAAAAAACCAATCAAAACAAAGCCGACATGAAAAACCGACTAGGTACCTACCAGATGCACAATCGGAATTGAAAACTTAAACCACCCGCACCTCATACCTTTTCTAAGCATTCTTCTTCTTAATTTCCTGGTACCTACTTATAAGTAGGTAGTAGGTACATATATTCTTTACATCCACGTTTATAAAAAGTTCTGTTGTCTTTATTTATAAATAAATATAAAAATAATCAATTATGTAAGTTTGCTTAAACAAAATTGTTAGATCTATAAGTAGATAGGTACCTATTATATAAAGAAAAACCAATTTACCTTTTCCTTCGTTCTTCATCTATTATACCCGACATCTTCACTGTGGTCCTGTCCTGCTGCTCCAGGCTCCGGTTGCCTCCTTATAAAGTATAATTTTGCTGGTTGCTGTGTCGCGTTGTCTAGGCAAAAGCAGAAAGTTTCTACTCTTCTTTTCGTCGATTGAGGGGTGGAATTCTGGGAAATTCCTTAGGGAATTCTCGTTGAAAACATTAAAAGTGCAAATTTTATTAAATTTCAATTTGTTGTTGTTGTTTTTTTGTTTCGTATTTTATTCACAGAATTTCTCACTTTTGTTTGAAAGAAGTGACTTTGCACTCGACATAGACATTTTATCTGCAACGCGACAATTTAATGTTAATGGTGGCACGGCGGAGCGCCTCCCGGATTCAAGTTCTCGAGATGATTTGGCTATTACCGCGGCGCCTGCGGAACGACTACGCATCCAAGGAACTATATTTCCTCACCTTTCCAAGTTTGAAAACAAAACACTTTGTTTTTTCGTTTCTTCCAACTTCAACAAATCCAGAATCTATTTGAAAATAATTATTTTTCTCTGGAACTATTTGGCAAGGTGGGTCTGTGAAGACTTTTTTCGATTTTTTTCGTACTTTTTTTTTAGTTTTTGAATGCGGGCGACAAAGGAAAAAAATTGAACAAAAAGAGGGAACGAGAAAATGAACCAACTACGAGTAAAGACGAAAAGAGAGAGAAAGGGAAAGAAATAAAAAAAAACTTAAAACACACAGCAATCGAGATTTTTTCGTGTCGAAGGTGAATTTTTTTTTAACTTTCGTTGGATGGAAAATTACATTTCGGCGACGAATATTTATCGCGAAATCACATCACAATTGATTGAAGTGTAGTCCATTAAATTGTTAAATGTGAAATTAATAATTTTTATAACTTGATTTTATGTTATTTGTAGAAAATTATAAAAATGAAAAAAATTATCCAAGAGATTTTCGCGTATCCGTGAGGAAGACACAACACACACACACATACGCATACATACGTCAGCGGTTTTGCCTTTCATCAGCAAGTTTGCCAACTATGAGAAGAAAAATTTAAAAACTTTATTGTGTTGAATGGTTTCATGCAGGGAAACGGCAGCTGCCAGCAGAAAAGTCATTTTTGTTAAGTACTGTTGACAGTGGGGGGAGATCAATCGGAATCCTCGTAGGGTACACACGGTGGCGCTGCCTTTGCGCCACCGTCAAAGCAATAAAAAGTAACTTGTAATTTAGAAATAAGTGTCTTAATAAAGTAAAGTAAATAAATTTAGAAAAAAAAAAAAAAAAAAATCATCAACTAAGTGGTAGCGACGGTGGTCTTTGGTCTTTGGACCTCCGTCAATTTTAAGATAAAAACGTAATTAAAGTGAGTAGTTTCAGGGTGGCTTGTCCCCCAGCAATTCGGACTGCTTATAAAAGCAGCAAATACGGAGCTAGGAAGCAACATTTGGGACTGGTGTTCAACAGCGCTCCAAGCAACCAGCAATGGCCAAGATGGAAGTAACATTTTGTGAGAGATGTACAGCGCTCCATATAACGACATCGATGGACGAAAACTTCCCGCCCAGCTAATATTTTACTGCTAGATACCCAACGGTACATCAGGCATCGACAACAACAGTAAAGTTTATAACGCGACAACAAGTTTATAACGTGACAATCCAGCGTGCAACAGTGTTTCTGTCTTCATACATATAAAGTGTTCAAATATTTAAGTATACTGTGATAGTTTCACTTTATCGTTTTGATATTTTAATGTAATATACTTTGTTTCAATCAAATTTTCATTGAAAACGTAATAATTAATTATTTACGTATAGTCCTAGGGCGGTCTCGCTCTATCAAGCTATCTAAACATACCATTTATAAGTGTTAATAATTTAAACATAATATATGCATTGCATATACAGTAAAAGTACTGAGCTCTCGCTCTAACTTCAAAAGAAATTTTATTCTCAATGTAAATTATTTTATTTTGGTGTTAGTTTTTAAGGTATTTGTAAATATATATGTGACTTTCCGTCTAAAGCAAAAAATTATACTTATGAGCAAAAGTAGTGTAACTATATATCTTTTATATAATAACTGTTCGCCACGAGGCTTTCCATTATACGCAACTGAAAAAGAAGGCCATACATTACAGCCACTTTTGTACTCGCTAAAGCGAACAAGAATTAGAATTAGAATAAGACAAAAATGTAACTCGAAACTAAAAGACTCAATAAAATTCAATTCAATTCAATGTTGACAGTGGGGGATAATTTATACCATTCACGGAAGGGGCTTAACATTGACGTATTAGATATGGACCGCCAGTAGCCAACATCACGCGTGTTCCAACATAACTAGGAGCACCATCAACTACTAGCAGGGTATCTGCGTAGCAGTGCTTTATTTGTTTTATTTAATTATTTAATTTTAATGGGCCATATTCATAGTTGTTTGACAAGTTCATATTAAGTTGTTTTTAAGCTAAACTCGAGTTTTTGCTATGCATAGAAAATTTAAACCCAAGTCTAAACGAAAAACTCAACTTTAAACTCAACAGAACCCATGTTTAAGTTGTATTTAACTCTGATAAACGTCAGAAATACGTACACAAATGAAATAGTTTGTTAAGGGTTGCAAGTAATTTTCTTTTCTGGCAAATAAAATGTTGGTAATTACCACTTTACGAACAAAAAAAAAAAAAAATACTTAAATAGATAGTAATATTTCTACAAATATCTTAATACCTATAATAAGACAAATTTAAGCGGAATTTAGGTATTTTATTCACGCAGATGAGGATATAATTGTGCAATAAAATAATCGAGATGGAGAAACTAGATACTGCGGCATTTTATCAGAGATTTTCTTAATTTTTAAATTTATATTCTTCAAATTTTATAATTCCTAGACAAAAATTATCAATAAAAAAAATTCCTTGACATCTGGAATGTATTGTTTTCAACCTGTCATGCATTGTTTTCAACCCTTATTTTTCTTACTTAATTAAAAATCAATCTATCCCACTCACTCCATATGTGGAACCCAAGTTTGGGACACGTTCCACTCGTGTTTTACTAAACAGAGCTGACAAAACATCTATGACTGCTTTTAGATCAAGCAATTGCTGCGTTGCGACTCTCTTTTGTGTTGCACCCAGTCTCAGCGCTACTTTAAGACTTTGCAACTAAATGCAACTTTACTTGTAATGCTAATACAACAAATGCAACACGAACTGCCCGAGTGACTTCGTCTACGTTTCTCTCCATCAAGCTCGAATCAACGAGTGAAAAACTAACGAGTTGCACCGCAGGAATTGCTTAATGTAAAAGCCGTCTATGCATAACAACTAATGTCTAACCTGAGTGTTAACGTTAGACTCCAGTTCAAAAGAATTCGAGTTTCAAAAATGTCTATGAATTTGGGCCAATATATTTTGGTGGAAATTGTTGTCAAACTAGTTTTATTTTACAAAAAAATCCACTCTACATGACATTGAGTTACTTGCATATGAATATATGTCATCGTTTTATTTAAATTTTATAGGCGAAATTAGTACACGTATTTAACACTAAAAGATGATGGCTTATTTTGACCGCTTTTAGCTAGAACAACTTTTTTGACCGTTTGTATGAAAATTTCAACCGACTGGCGGTCCATATCTAGCACGTCAATGGGGCCGAATTCCGCAATTTTGATGGTGGAATTCCATGGCTCTGCACCTGCAAAAACTAAAGGAAGAAAGAAGAAACGCAATGGAAAACATTGCTTAATTTAAAGAGAGGGAAGACGAAAGTGTATGAAAATTTCAACCGACTGGCGGTCCATATCTAGCACGTCAATGGGGCCGAATTCCGCAATTTTGATGGTGGAATTCCATGGCTCTGCACCTGCAAAAACTAAAGGAAGAAAGAAGAAACGCAATGGAAAACATTGCTTAATTTAAAGAGAGGGAAGACGAAAGTGCAGAGAACAGATATTTCTTCATATATAAATTATGGGTAAGGATTATAGGTAAATATTAGAAATTATAGGTAAAGAGATGAACATGTACATGAACATATGTGCATCTTTATACTGGAAACTTCGTCTGCAGTATAATTAACCAATACCTTAATGAAGCACCAAGCCATTTTAAATAATTTTTTGATATTAAGTTTAAAACTTAAATATTTTCGTGAAAAAATACTTAGGACCAGTTGTACCATCGAAGTTCAAGTTTTTAACTCACTGATTTCGGCAGATTATCTATGGAAATCAGTGATTTAAAAATTTTAACCACGATTGTATAACTGGTCCTTAAAAGGAAATAAACCTATTTATGAACAACAATAATATATTTTCAATCAAATTTGAATTGATAATTTGTTATGTGTTCTGAAAACAAAATTTGAAAGAATTTTTTTTAATTCAGATTGTTTTACAAAAATAAATATTATATAAAATCGTTAAGGCTTGCCTTTGCCGTCTGCCCGATTGTCATCCGATTAAAAAAATGACAATAATTTATCTGTTTGTAGTTTGTTGATAAAAAAGTAATAATATTTAAAATATAAAAATAAATACATAGGTTTCAGTTTAAAATGATTCGTTTATAACTTGGTTGCGGTAAGGCATCGCTGTTTTTAAAGAATTTATTTATATTTCCTTCAAAGTTGAGGAGTGCCACTACTTCATCCGATGACTTCAAGTTGCTGCCCGACAAATTTCTGCGAATTTCGCCTAAAACTGGACACTTTTTCCTATGAAATGGATGACATCTTCTCTTTCTCTTAAATAAACATAAACTACAGTAGATAGGTAGATCCTCTCGATGTGGAATGTAGTGAAGACTTATCAGCTCGTCTCTTATTTTAAATATCACTGAGTAAGCTCCTGCTTATCTTCGTTCCGGAAGTAATTAAGCTCGCATAAATTGTGGTTGAGATGGTTGTATGTTGACCTATGCACCGCCTCATTTATAGCGTCAGCTCTTAAATGTTCATCTACCTTGGAAATAAGTTTTATGAGGTCATTATTGTAAAATCTTCCATTATCGTCAAGTATTCGAAAGTTAATTCGACAATAATCAGCATGCTCTTCCATCTTCTTATACCACAGGTTTTTCTTTGCAATTGTTTGCATAGCTAGAATTTTTGGAAGTCTTACATTTGGCATATTAAGTATTTTAGTGATAGTGATATAATCAACATGGCACTTATGTTTTAATGAAAAGTGGTGACAGTCCTGTCTCGATTGTGATCATGTAGTTTGGGATGAAGACACCTGTGAAGTTTTTCAACTGTTTCATACTGCTCACACCTCCCCAGACCTAAGCTGCTCATAATGGATTCAGCATACGCGACAAACAATTTATACTTGACGTTCTCGAAATCTCAATTCCACCAGGCAAAAAATCAATATGGTCTTCTATGAACAAAGCAAAAAGATTTGGACATAGCGTGCATCCTTGTTTAACCCCCCATGTTTGATTAAAACCACTCTGATTTTTCAGAGCCATTCCACACAGCTGCCAGATTTCCATCATAAATGTTTTCAAGAACATGTCCAAACTTTCCTGACATTCCAAATTTGTAAAGCTTGAAAAATAGTGCTCGCTGCTCAACTGTATCAAAGGCTGCTTTAAAGTCAACATAAAATATGTACGTACAGCTTCTTTTTTTTGTTCTATAAACGTTGCCGCTATGCTTTGAAGTACAAACATATTGTCGATGGTCGAGTAAACACTTCTAAATCCTGCCTGGTATTCCCCGAGTAGCTTTTTGTCGTGTATCCAACTGGTGAGTCGATCGTTCAATAATGTTGCGAATATCATGTAGGATGCATTTAGAAAAGATATCCCTCTATAATTAAATGGATCATCAATGTCGCCCTTTTTGTGTATTGGAAAAATAAAAGATCTTTTTAACTGCTGTGGTAGTATTCCCGTATCCAAAATTATATTAAAAGCCGATGTTAATTGTAGAGTTAACTTCTCCGTACCGTATTTAAGAAACTCCAGTGGAATACTATCGGGTCCTGAAGCCTTTCCGTCTTTCATTTTCCTCAATACGTTATTAACCTCATCATAAGTGATAGCACTATCTAAAATATCATTAGAGTAAGCAGGATTTGCGTATTGGACGGGATGTGTGAGACTCACCGGGTTCAAAAGAAATTTAAAATGGTCGTGCAGTACATCAATGTTTAATTTCGAACTTAAGTTTAGCTTGGTTCCGTTTAATTTATTTATTGCCATCCAGAATTCCTTGAAATCCTTGCAGTTGGTTAGTTTTAGGGCCGCTTCCATTTCATAAAATGTTGTTTTTTTTTTTCTTTGCATAAATTTCTTGAATTCAATATTAGCTAGTATATACATTTTTTTTGAAGTAGTCGCAGATGAATTTTCTGAAGACTTTCAGCCATGCAAATAATGATTTTTGTCGTGCTTTAACACACTCCACATCAAACCATTTTTCTTTTTATTTGAGCACTTCCTTGATGTTTGCTGGATTGCGGGCATGAAAGTTTTCAGTTCTTCGATTTCGCCAAAAGTGAAAGTTGAGTATTAGTTGCAATATTTTAGTCGAGGTTACATCGATAAGTGAGCGCTTTATCTTCTTTCCAATTTAAATGAATAAGAATTCTTATAAATGTTTTGGATTTTAATTTAAAAAATATTTTTCGATTATTTGGTGTAAAACTGACATTTAGATGCCAATAGCCCATATTATGGCATCTAATCAACCTATGGGGTCATTTTAACTTACTCGGCCTCTACCAAACATTATTTTTTTTTATAAATAAGGATTTCTTGAGTATAGAGACATATTAAAGGCCGCGTAACTTTATTCAATCGTTAAAATGAGATTATAAATAAGACTGTACAAGTTTGCTGTCAACTTGGTTTCAACTGACCAACGTAGTGCTGTCAGTATAGCACTGATATAACTAAATCCACTTAATTAAACTAAATCATATAATTAATTGTGTGATTTACTATACATTTTCTTGATTTATATTAACGTGATTTAGATATACGTTTTATTTTAATCGAAAATCTTTATAAAACAAATAGAACATATCACAAATAAAACTATATAACATATCTGCTTTTTACTCAGCACTTTAGAGATAAGCGTAAAGTTAAAACGATTGAACGATCGTTGTTTCACTGTTGCTCTCTCTATCTTTTTATAACGATATGATAAGGACAGCATTTTCAAATCAACGATCGTTCAATAATTTTTATTTTACGCGTTCTACCCCCTGATTAAATATAAAACACACTGGAGCACTTTACTGTCATATCAGTAGAAATCAAGTCACAATCTGTCAAATAACATGAAAACTACATGAAATTGGCCGAGCTCTACTTCATGCTCTGTCTACTCCATCATTTAATCATGAGCTCCGCTCCGAGTAAGCTTTGATCGAAAAAAGAAACACAAGTTAAGCTTCAACTGGTTATCGACCGTTTCACCATTATTCCGTCGTATAGCATCATACTTAAAGTAGAACGGAAAACATCGTTTCTCATTTCCCTGGGACATTTTTGTATGGCATTTTGCGTTTTACATCAGCAGCGTAACTAGAACTGAGCTCTACCAAAAAAAACCCTGAAACTGTGTCAATTGACTGCAGTTTACCATAGACACTGTTGACACAAGATTTTGGCACTGGCCGCGTGATAAGAATTCGATATACGAAGTAAGATTGTTGGTAAACCCAATTTTTCAAAAATTTGAGTTAAGCACATCCCTATCAAAACAACTGCATTCAGCAACAAAAACTTTTTCATCTGAACTGTCAAAATTATGATATCGCTTTAAGCACACCTCTATTAAAAATCATCGCGTATTTACGAACCCATCCCGCCGCACACACTCATCAATTTCCGAGTCAAATTCGAAAATTCAATCGAATCGGCCAGTCGTGTGAGACATCTCTGTACTCCGTGTAAATAAAATAAAATTCTCAAAGTCATTTTGCAAGAATAAATTAGTTGATTGCTTTTGTTTCCAATTAAATTCTTTGTGCTACACAATTAAGTTTTAATTAAAGTGAAATTTCAAATCAACAGGTGAGTTTTAATGATGATATTTCTATATTGAAATCGATGAAAATCAATGAAAATCCACACCCGAACGAGGTGTCATAATGGAAACCTGCCATTTGCCGATTTTATCTTTTATATTTTTTTATATATTTTATTTTTCTCCATTTACCCGGTTATGTCAAGTGTATAAAGTGAAATTTATTTGCTCCCAAAATCATCATTCATCGAACAACCAAGTGGCTAAAAGTTCAAGGAAATATTTTTTTCTTTTTTTAAGCAAAAAAGAAAACTGCTGATTAATCACAGCAGAGCTCTGTTTACAACGCTTTTAATCAATGTAAACAAGCTGTAAACTTTCTCAATACTTCTGCAAAATTAAACTGTAATTAAGCTTTAATATTTTTGTCTATAGGTAGTCCGGAATTTAATTGCCAGTTGTGGAAGCTATTTTTTACAAGTCTGCAGCCAAAAAATCGACATGAAACTACGTGTAGTTATGTGTGTTGTTTTATGCTCATTGGAATGGGGTACTTTTCCACGCATTTATGTTAAATGTTGCAAAAACTAATCGTAGTCATGCGTCATCGATCAGAAGATTAAACTTTGCTACGTTGATTTGTTTAAATTAACAATACAAAGGTCACGAGACTTTAGTCAGAAGTTCGCAGTTAACAGAATTAACTCAGGAAGTGTGCACGGCGGCGATGTTGATGTCACATTGTTTATCAAAGTTTACACAGTTGTTTCAGGGTAATTATTCGTCTATTATATTGGCGATGGACAGTAGGATAAAGTAGCAATTTAGTTGGCCAAAATCTATATACAATTGGTTCTAAATATGTTTAAGACCAGTGAGAAACATTTTCTTTGTTATGAACTTCTAAATTGTTTTGTTTTGTTACTTTGTTTCCCGCATGTTTTCTATTAAGTTCGTATAGGTAGGTAAGGTAGGTACACCTTTTCACGATTATCATAATTTAGATCACGATTTTCGATAGTAATTATACCTTCTGATTATATTGTTCTAGTGGAATATAAACTTTTCATGCTTAAATTTATTTGATGTTTTGTCATAGCTCCTTGCTCGATCTTGAATATTTTTAATATTGAACTAACATCCTAAAATTAACTTCATAACTTTTGAAATTCAATTTTAATTAAAGGTGTTATATACCACCCCTATTACAATACCTAGTTGTGATAAAGATAGCGATGGCATTTATTGTGGGAGCAGTCCAGAGGAAAAACAGAACAAGTCCACTTTTTTCCAAAACTAAACTAATGACAATAACATCTTTGTGTATATACTATATGATGTCCTTACTATTTCTTTTAATGAATCCAACTAAAGCATTCGCCCATGCAACAATATAATCTATATGTTTTTTTTGGGAGATAATTTAGAGTCGAAAATGATTCCTAAATCTTTAATCTCATTAACATTTTTCAAAGGGGAAGAGTTAATTTCATAAGCAAAATAAATAGCCGATGCTAATTTGGAAAATGTTATTGTATTACATTTTTTGATATTTAGTTTTAAATTGTTAATAGAACAACAATTAGAGATACGCTCCAAATCATGTTGAACCTGAGCACAGTCACCAATGGACTTGATTTTTAAAAACAGTATCAAGTATAAAGCAGAAAATTGCAGTTTTTAATTACTTTCGCTATATCATTAATATTAAAAAGCCGAGGACCAATATGGCTACCTTGTGGGACGCTAGATGTACAGTTAATTCTGCTAGACACTTAATTATCAATCAGTACCCGTTAAGTTCTATTCTTTCGATACGAAGAAATCCAACTTAGCATCGCAGAATGAAAACCAAAATGTTTAAGCTTATTTAATAAAATATAATGTTCAACTGAATCAAATGCTTTACTTAAATAATTGTAAACTTGATATTTATTCTCAATTGAATTCAAAACATAAGACGAAAACACTACCAAACTAGTCAATGTAGATATTGGAACAAGATACTATTAATTTCATTCCAATAGAAAGCCCTTAGATAAGGACTTATTAAAAATAAGTGGCAGAGGCCAAGAAAGCGATTTACAACAATTTTATTAAATGATTGATGGTATGCCATCGGCACCCAACTCTGGTATTAGTTTTAAGAGTCTGCAGCGCTTCTAAAACCTAATCAAAGTTCAAATTAATATTACTAATATTAACTATTTCTTCCAAATTCAATGGAAAAGTGTTACCTACGAAAGAATAAACAGATTCAAAAAAATCAGCAAAGAGTCCCAAATGAGTATCTATTTCTGAAGATTTAACTCCGTTGTAAATTACTGTTTGAGGAATGCCAGATGATTTTATTTTTTTTTTTGAAATTATAAAAGACCAAAATGCTTTACTATTGTTTTTAATGTTCGTTTCAATATTCACAATGTAATTTTTGTAAAGAAATTTATTTAAGACTTTCTGATAGTCATACTCATACATCATAATTTCAATAAATGTTTCTGTATGATGAATTGAATTTCTACTGATAAACGTTTCATAGGTTTCATTACCATGGAAAAATGACACAAGTCACATACCTACCTTATATATTTGTGTTAGTGAATTAGTTTTTTTTGTTATTTTTGTAAGACAGTATTTCAGGAACTACTCATTTAAATCTATTTGAGTCAGCAGTCAGCTTTTCGATGTCCTAATAAAATCTGAAACACGAATTATAAAACTTCGTTCGTAGAGACGTTGGAGGTGTTCAAAATGCCATGATTTGTCATTAAATTTGTTACAGAAAAAATATGAACTCATTAAATTTTTGGGGATTAAAATCTGTCAGAGAGAATAAGTCAAACTGCGAAAAACTAAAAAAATTATTTAAATACTAAAGTTGACAATTTTTTTTTAACTTTAGGTTCTTTAAAACAAAGGGGGGCTAACAATGATTAAATATTTCTTCATTAACTTATTACTGGCGAATTGATGCTTGTGACTTGTTAACCGCTTATCATCTTCGAAGATCTGAACTTTTGAATGTTAAACACTTTCAATTAAATTTCAATTTCAGTTTATTTCGAATTATTATACACATTAAGATAATAAATCTTATGAACTAGTGCAAACATCATGAACTTACATTATGAACTTAAACAACAAACATCTTCGGCGATGTAACGCCTTCAGACTACGAATGGCAAAAATAAACAATCGTAGATGACTTCTTACTGTATATTTTGTAATTTAAATTGCAATTTACAATTACTAAAAGCATTTATCCTTAACTTCATTACAATATGTTCACTAATATATGAAATATGGTGTATTATTTTTGCAATTTGACATCGTTTCGACGGGGCCTGTGATAGGGCCGATTCTGTTGACAGGAAACTTCATACAAACACGTTGACAGTGATTGCCTGTAAGACTGCTGCAGATGAGCTCAATGCGTCCAAACACATTTTTTTAACGATTGCGTTTGACTTTCACGGAGGCATCCCAGCATCCGTCCGTTTCCTTCGACGTTTCAAATATGTTTTTTCTGGTCCATTTGCTAATGCTTTAATAAAAAAAGAAAATATGTTAAATAAATGTATTATAAATTGGAATAACCTACAAATCCGCCATGAATCTGTTGTTTATGAAGTAAGATTAGTTGCTTTCGATCCAGTGAAAATCATTCTTACTTACTAAATTTGTTTTCTGATATCAAACGTGTACGCATTTCCAAAATTGAAAAAAAAAAGAAGAAAAACAGGTAAAGTTAAACGATGTTTGGTGTTGAAATCAACAACAGGATAATTGTTAAATGGTAAATTCTTTCCACTTACCCTCCTTGCCGACCAAAGACGTACTATTTGAATTTTCGTTACAGTAAATCAGCTATTGTTTGTTTACATCGACAAAATAATAATAATTAGACTGCTTGGTGTCAATCATTATCGAGCTACATCTCCATTCAATTGCAGTAAACAGCTGATAAAATTGATGAAATGTCTAATCCTATCACATGATCTTCATTAAAAAAAAACATACGAGCATGAAGGAACAGCGAGAACAAACAAACTATAAATTGTTTTGTTCCCAACGAGCAGTCAACAAGTAAAAAGTAAAAATTCACATCGTCGATAAACTATCCATTATACAAAATGGAATTGACTAAGTTTGTTTTTTTAAACCACTTTTAATGTTGGACTTTCTTAAAAGGTAAAAATATTTTGATGATTAGAAAAGGTTTCTACAAAATTGTCAATAATATACAAGAAATATGATAACACTCAGAAAATTAATAATAAGTGCAAGTCCTATCTATTTGTACTAAATTATCACTTGAGTTTTTTTGACAAGGCATTTGGAAAACTACTTTCAATTTCATTGGTGAATAGGAGGGCGATAAAAGTAACTTGGATATTGCAGTGAAAACCTCTATGAAAATTCAAAAAGTAAAGTCCTTTTGGTTTCTAGTTTCTTCTTAAATAATGAGTAAGTCAGTCAGCTCGTGACCACGACAGGTAAAATCTTGTCGAAACGTCCCGTCGGACAATTTTCATAAACCTTAATGAAAAGATAAAATCGTTGCGGTAAGTCCGGAAAACAATTTGTTTTAAAAAGTCATACAACCGCAAATATCCAAATTTAAAGTCTAAAAACTTGAGTAATGTTTTTCAAAACAACACAAATTATAAATAAACCATTCCGACATTTATTTTTGATTTATAAAGACAGTGACAGTGATAAGCTCGATCTATTGCTGTCTTAATCCCAAGAGTAAACATAGAAACGCTTAAGGTTCTAGTTTTACTGTATGATTTATTCTCAACTTAAAGGCCACTCTATCCCACTGTGCCACAAACGAGGTGGGGGCAACAGACGACACATGAACGTTCCAGTCCCAGCCGCAGATCACAAGGGATTCCTGTAAACATTTTCATTGATTCTATCTCTCGTGACTTGTTGTGTGTGTGTCTGATTGTATTACTGCGAACGCGGCAACCAGTTATTTAATGCAAAATTAGCACAAAAAACGGCTTGATAGGTACGAAATATTATAAGAAAAAGCTTCTCGCAAATAATTCTTGAAACAAGCAATCAATAAACAGTCGGACTGTTTAATGAGAATCAGCTGGATTTAGACTTTGAATTCTTTTTATTTTTTCGGTGAACATGAACACTAAGCAGGCATGAGCTAAAGCGTGACTAAAAATGAAAATAAAAGCCTGTTAGAACGTAAAAAAACCGGCGGCAACTGCGGGGTGGTGGTGGTGATGACATCACACACCTACTGCCAATTGATAAGGTAAACACAAAAAACAGACATTTAGTTTTTTCTATTATACAAATTATTTGTAAAGTGGAGGCGGTATATATAGTTTTTTGTTACGTGTTCTGATATTGGATTCTATTCAGTTGTTCTGTTTTGCTGATTGGGTTTTGTTTTTGTTGTTATTATTTGTTAAGGGTTTTTCTGTGTTTTATTTGCAATTTATAAATTATTAAATTGACATGTTATTCGATGTTAAGGAAAAATTTCAAATAAGTTAACACGTCTGGTGGTAATTTTTCAAAATTTTAAAAATGTGACCATGAACTGTTTTAATGAAAATCAATTTACATGGAATTCATTAACATTTTATGGCGGTTTAAAAATTGCAATACACATTTCAAAGTATTGCAATAAATTGATTTAGGAAAATTAATTTAATAACATAAGAAAAACATCAATTTGTGTAGCACATTCCTTTTGCAAAGTTATGACTCGTTTTAACAAATTATTCTTCTCTCGCCCCATATGTCTGTGAAAAAAACACAATTTTTGAAGAATTTCGAAAGTGTGAATGTTTATTTTGGTTTTCTTCTTTGTTGATCATCAAATAACGACCTTGTCTCGACTATAAAAACAAAAAAAGAGTACAATCATACACAGAATTACGTCACTTTACGAAGAAGTTTTTTTTTCTTTACAAACTCATTAATAATCATAATCTATACTCACGTGTCTTGATTATTTTATTTGCTCGTGATTTTATTGTAACGTTTTTCGTTTCATAGAATAATAGTAAATATAGTGCAAAAAATTGCTTTATTAAATAAAATTAGATGCAGACCGATCTGGAACTGTTTGGATTATTACAAAATATAAAAAGAAATGTGGTTTGATTTGTGTACTATTACACGATGATTCTAGAGTCGTGACTTTATCTTTGAATTACTCTTTCGATTTTATTTATACGATTGTTTTTGTTTTCATGACTCAATTTTGTCCCAGTCATTTCTCTAATCAGCTGCGCCATGATTGATCATTTTGTATTAAAATTGTACACTATTTATGACCATGGTTACACATGTGAGTCTTAGGAACATTTACAATTTTGGTCAACTTACAGTAAAACATTTTTACATGAGCTAGAAAACTTGCAACCAACCATTGAACAAACTGTTAGCAAGTTCTGTAGGCGACTGAGTCTTGCTTATGTCGTTTCATTCCGTTCCCAGCTTACTGCTAACGTATGTTGTTAAATTTATTTGAAGATATATACAGAGTTGCGTATACTAATACCAGATTTATTTCAGAATTAAATCACACGAGTAACTTACATTAGTAAATCTTACATGGTTACCCTAGCCTAAGAAACGAAATGGAGCAAAATAATAAAATAAAGGTCAACAAATTCAATGTATAAATAAGTACCTAACCGAAAAGTATACCCACGACTCACAGATCAGAGCAGTTCAATTGTAGTCTCATCTTTTCGACTTGTTCTCTTTTTCGACAACCGTAGTTTGAAGGGGTATTAAAATAAAAACATCGGTCAATAGCACAGGATGCATTTATACAAGAACTCTAAGCAAATCATACATTTTCTTTAATCAAGCGTCCTTGGAATGAATTATCAGAATGCTATTTACTAGTGAAACCGACAAGTGATACCGAGGAATGTTAAACACTTTTACACTTGTCAGTCATTTTGAAATGAATAACAACACTAAATTTGCACTTTGAATAAAAGTTTTAAACCAAATATCCTTCTAAAGTATGTTTTCGTTTTTGCTTAGCCCTGATTCCAAAGGTATTCAATCCAATGTTCATTGAACTCAATTACTTACCAATTGCCAAGTGTACAATAACCGCACCTTGAAGAACATTTTTTATCGATAGATTAAAAATAAGGTAATTTGTAATGCCAAGCTTGCTGTATTTTATTATGTTTATTTGATAAAACAGCTGATTGCGTATACACATTGCTCTGTCACAATATTGATGGCACGTTTTTTGCTAGTCCTACCTTGAAATTTATCTCTTTTCGTAGTTACGAAGAATGCACAAAATAATCAGAAGAGTTGACGATTTTCTTAAGTATAAAAGGGGCACATTTATATAAAACAGTTTTAAGGATATCGAACATCCAAATAATGCAGAGTGTTGCTATATGAAAATTTTTCTTGAGTTAAAGTCAAAGGTCATACTTAATTTGCCAATTATGTGTAGGTTTATTTGTCCTCGATGCTTTAAGTGGAGCAAGAAGTCGAGAAGACATTCATTACTGAATCGATTTTGGTCACTGTAAGTGTGAGATCAGAAATTAGTGTACCAGTCGGGAACGTGATTTTCGCGACGAATAAACATTCAAAGGTGAGGAAGCTCCCATACCGAGAATTCCGATGATGCCAACCGATATGCCATTCCAGTTTAAAGATATTAAACATCCTTGATTTTTTATCGTCTGAATCTAGAAAATAAAAGTTTACTCACGAGTCAGCAAACCATCCACTTGTCTGTTCTTTAATCTAAATAAAAATATTAGTAAGCTAGTAAAAGTAAACACTTCATTTGTTTAAATAACATGATTCCAAGAAGTTCCTCGCATCTAGCAAAAGGACAGATCGGGCTCTTTTGCCGATAAGAATGAACCATTTCCTCATTTTAAAAGATAAACAATTCATTCGTTTCGAAGCTATCTCCATCTTTTGATGAGATTTGATGGTCTCGATTACTGCAATAAGAGAAAATTAAGACATAAAAACGTAAGAGCGTTATGTTTTGAATAATCCGTTAAAAAATATTGAGCTTATGAAAATCCGTTAGTAGTGACATATTATTGGAAATTTTGGCAAGCTTCAGAGTTTTGAAGCTTCAGCAAACATTTTTCGTCAGCTTATTGCAACTTCTATTCAAGATAAAGTGACATAAAAAAGTCCACATTACATCAGGTGAATGGATACAAAGAAATCTACCGATTCCCATATCATGAACTGGATCATTTGTACAATGACATTTTTCGAAATGACATTTTATAAAACAAAAATTATAATTTGTCAAAAGCGACTTTGATTTATTCAAGCTTAAAAATCGTACAAACAAAACCAAATTTATCTGAAAACAACCTTGGGGTACGGTTGATAAGCCTCATGCTTGTGTGTTGTTGAAAATGCAAGTTTTTGGTTTTTTTAATATGTGAAATTCAAAATTTAATGTCCGGTAAACGTCCGGAATGTGTTTGTTAGAATGTAAGTGTAAAGTTAATAAGTGTTTGAAATGTTTGGAAGTAAATATGTGAAATTCAAAATTTGAAGTGTTTGAAATGTTTGGAAGTAATAAGTGAAATTCGAAATTTGAAAGTACGAGTAACGGTAGATCTTGGAATGTTCTCTATATGCGAAGAAAATATAAAAAGACCAATGAAACTTCTTCAAAATTTTCTAGCACTGGCAGAATTATATCGATCGTCACCTGAGTCTGAAAAACTTGTATTATGTAGTTTGAGGATCCAAAGTTGCTTTTCTCAGAAATAGATATTTAGGATGTCAAGGGCCACTTTTATCAAACAGTTTCTAAGCAATCGTATATCGCACTAGGCTGTTTTTTCTTTACACAGTACATCCAAATAATGCAGAGTGTTGCAATATGAAAATGTTGGTTAAAGTCAAATGTCATACTTAATTTGCAAATTATAAGTACGATTTCTGGGGTAGAATGCCAGATGTACAGAGATGCTGCAAAAAGCTTAAATGATCAATACTGGGAAACAACATTGACTGACGTATGTGCAAGTTGTCATTCATGAAACAAATTCGGACCATGTTCGTACCGTTGTGACAATAATTATGACGCGGTTAACAATTTACAAAAAACGTTTAAGTTTTTATACAACGTTCAAATAAAACAAATATAATTATATCTTATATTATAGCTGGACCGATTTTAGTTTGATTTCAAAGATGAGGCCTAGATAAAAAAGTCCTTTGTTACGTTTAAAGGTAGATTATCTGGACTTCAACTACTTTGTTTTGCCCCATCTACCACGAGGCCCACTAATACTTTCGGCTGACTTTGGTAAAATTGTCTTGTTTTTCCAATGATATCAATGATATCGGCAGAAGCAAGCACTTGTATCGACTCTTGAAAGAGAGATTTGAACGATGTCTTTCAAAATAATGTTGAAGAGGATGCATGACAGAGCCTTGCCTGAATTCTTTATTTACATAAAAGGTGCGGCTGTTGCCAGCATTTTGGCAGTCTTTGTTGCTCTCCGGCGTCATCTTGCCTAGCATTAAGAGTTTGTTAAAAATGCATAGGTTGGTTATGGTATTGTAGAGCTCGACTCTAAAAACCCTGATGTGGATGAATAGGTTTCGACTTAGTGTTCTTTGATCTTTTCCAATGTCTGTCGTAATGGCTATAGACTTTCCTGGTTTAGCACCAAACTGATGGAGACCGATCATTAGGTTATCCATGAATGGTTTAAGACGCACGCACGATACAAAAGTATCTTTCTTTCAGATACACAGCGCTAAGGTTCCATTCATCGGGCATGTTACACTACGAAGATATTTTCATGACGATTTAGTGCATACTCGTTACAAATAAACTCAGATCCGGTGGCTTTAAATAGCTCGGCTGGCAAGACATCATCTTCCTCATCATTGGGAAATAAAAAGAATGAACATTTCTACAAACAGAAGTTCAGAATAATGAAAAATGCAATGCATCATGGATAACAGGATAACAGAATGGCAAATATAATTTTAACGAATCAAATTGATTGACATACTTTTTCTTGATACATACGAATGCATACAATTTGCTTCCTTCTATCTCACGTACAAAATAAGAAAATGTTAACCAAATTCATTGTTTACTTTATTTTAAATAAATCTGTGACTACTCTTGGGAAAGCTACTTCATTAATATTCTTGAAGTTGAAATTATTTACAATAATAAAACAATTACAAGACAATGCCTAACTTGGGTTAACACTATCACTTTATTTGATTTATCTTAAAGATTTTAAAAATTCAACAGCCAAATTTGGTTTAAAAATAAAATCACATTAATGCCAAAAACAACGTCATGTTTATAAATGAGATGACATGATTTTTTTTTCGTGGTAAAGGGGGGTTTTGATGGAGCACCATAATTTTATCAAAAAAAACAAAAGAGTCGCATTTAAAAAAAGTTTTCATTTGCTTACTTGTATATATTCATTTGTATCTTAAAATATGACGCACTGTATATAGGTTATCTTCAGGCAATTTTATAGAAGATCAATTACCTTTAAAGTGTTTGGCGCGCAATAGTGGTTCTGGCATTACTTCAGATGAAAAAAAAACTTTTGTGGGTTTTGTTTAGCGGTGCAGTCGACTTAGCGGTAGCAGAGATTACTCAAATTTCATATTTGAAATTATAAATGTTCATATTAATTACAACCCGCTTTTCGGTATAAAGACAAGAAATTATGTATATTTAATTTGCATGTTTAAACAAATTAATCAAAAATATTGCATAACGAACAGTCAAACACGGCACATTTTTTTTTCTCATATTGATTTTGAAAAATGTTTTTGCTTTTATTTATTTTTATCAACAAGTTTAACTGGTATAAGACAAGACAAGTGTTTTGTCAGTTTGTGTCATAGTAAAATTTAAAGAATCTAATGATTTTCATATCTTACTTATTATCATTAACACATGGTGTTAAAAAAAAGAAAAAAACTAACATGATGTTATGTTTATTGTAGGTATTTTAAAATAAAACAACATAGGTAATGTTATAATTTTGTTTATCCTTCTTTTATTTAAACTTTAAGTTTTTTTATGTAGAAATATCTGGGAACATCTGGGTGCCCCAAAACTTTCGAGTTTTGTTGGACATTTACCTAGCTAAATGTTTTTCACTTTTAAAACTAAGCATTGTATATAAAAACAATAGTAAAATTAAAACTCGAAACTATTAGGGTCTAGTTCAACGGTTCCCGGAGCTAGCATCGAATTTATTTGACTTGAGATATTTCATGTATAATGAAGGAATCGAATTTATTTGACTTGAGATATTACATGTATAATGAAGGAATGAAGATAATTGTTTGGGAAGTTTTGACAACAATAATGTGATAGACAAGAAAGTTATATTAAAAGATTTTTTTAACGAAACTTAAAGTTGGAAAATCTTTCCTTAATTTGTTTTAACTAAACTAAAAGTTGCTAAAATTTATGTAAAATGTTCCTTTTCGGTAAAAAAAAAGAAAAAGAAAAATACTAATTTGTTTTAACTAAGAAATTTGTTTTGTAAGAAATGTAACAACAATGTATTCCGTTTTGAAAAAGAAGTTAAACCTGCGATTGTTAAATAAAAATAAAAAATTAAAATTTCCGTTTTAAATAAACTCAAAGTCAATAACAAAATATCTAATTTAAAGCTCTACTTTATCCGCACGAAACGCCATTTTTTCATGGACTAAAGGCCATAAAAAGCTAATTTGAATCAATAATTCAACAAGTCCACTAAATTTAATGCTAAGTCTTCTACTTAGTTGAAATTATTTTTTATTTATTATTTAATATTTTCAATACATAGTATATAGAATTTGTATTATAACAAAAAACATTATTTGCTCTACTTTATCTTTTAAATAATTGTGCACATCTTTAGCATAAAATCTTACAAAACTAAAAAAATTATATGTATTGTCACTCGGGCAGACGGCAGAAAAGCCATGCCCTTAATTTATTCATGTAAGAAGAATACAATGTACCTTTCTTAAATTTAATTTGAATAAAACTATCTATCTATCTATTAAAAAATTGAAATTGTTGAGAGAGAGACGATAATATTTTCGAATCCTAGTAACTATATTTACCCTTTCGTCAACAAAATAGAAACTAAATGATAGAAAACATTCTTTATAACGCAAAATCGTATGATTCACATATCATTATGTTTTGATTGTTGTATTGCTTTTATTTGCATTTATTCGAATAATAATAATCAACCGATGTTTTACATTTCTATTCTGTGAAACAGTTTTTTTATTATTATTTTGGAAGTTCAGCTACCAAAAACCAGTGTAACGTGTGTTTTGTTGGATTAATTTAATTGGCATTTATTTTCTTTTGTTTTTATGTTGACGTCGAATTTCCCGTCTGTGTTTTTGTGATTTCCGCTTAATTTAACTGTGTTATGAACGAACAATAACTTAAATTAAACGATAATACTTTTTTTACATTCCTATTTATTATGAAACAAATTTTTTTTTTTTTTTGAAGTTCAGCTGCCAGTGTTCTGCACCGCGTTAAAACTTCCCATAATTTCAATTATTTTACAGAGTAGTTTTATTTCTTTAACAAAACATAATTTAGAATAGCCACAATTATAAAATTGCAAATCATTAATAAATTGGTTTTTGAAATTTCAAATTTGCGTTTTTATTTTTTTTTTTAGGGAACTTTATAGTACATCAAATAAAGAGAATTTAACCTACAAAAGTTCGGGTAGTTCTAAATTTTTGATATGTTGTATAGGATGTTTGGTGATAAAAAAAAACAATTTCCTATCAGGAAAAAACTGCAAAAAATCGGCTTATTCAACCTGTCCCACCATCAAAATTATCCTCACAGATGATCTTATTAAAAGAAGCTAACACACTTTTATTATAAAATTTCGATGAGAGCCATTCAGTCGTTACGAAAAAAGTCTCAAAAGAAAAATTAAAACTCTTTTTTGCCAGTAAGACTTGGATTTTCCGCAGTGCAGTGGCGGATTCTCACTTTTGTCTCACTGTTAACTGCCGCCCTTCCTCCAAAATTGTTCAAAAATAAAAAAAAAATTTAAAATAGCACAATTGAATAGTAGCCATATTTAGGAAAGTTAAAAAGTTTGTAATTAAAAAGTTGTATTTTAAACAAGTTAAGTAGCATAATATCTAGTGTGAGGAACTCTCGGCCCTCTAAAATATGCCGCCCTAGATCACTGATCACTGGTTCCCCAATATTTAATTAAGTTGCAGATAAACTTTTTATATTAAATAATATTTCATTTAGAGTTTATTGTGCTTTTAGCATTTAATATTATAATGAATCGTTTCCAAGAACAATAAACGATATTATTTAAAAGAAAATGTAAATTTGTTACTAATGTTTATATAAATAAAAAATGTTTTGATTTTGTTTATTATTTTATTTGTTTCGGTAATTGATTTTGTGCTTTCGTTTTTTTTTGAAAGTCTCCTTGAATGAGTCTGTGAGTTTTTATAGTCTTTAGATTATATTACGTCCATCAAACTCTACATATAATTATCTACTTTGCTGTGTGATGGGATGCATCTTCCACCCTTAAAATTTATGGCCTTTTAATATATATTTATATATTTGATTATATCATCAGAATTCTAATCATATTCTAACAAAGGTTATTTTAAAATATTTATAAAAGGCACACTTTCCGTGACATTTATTTGTTTTTTTCAGATTGCATTTTAGTATTGGTTCAAGTAATACAAATAATTAAGTTTATTACACTATTAACCCACGTTTTGATTAAATATCTTATTGTTGTTTTATCAGATACAGATTAAAAATAAAGCTGATAAAAACCGAATTCTTGCGCAATTAGCCTTGAATGTCGGACGGAAAATCATCAATCAACATAACAAAACTTATTCTTTTATTATTGACTTTCATTAATAATTTAACAAATCAAATAAATATAAAACTATAAATAATGTCAGGTTCATATGAAGTTAGATATTTATCAGTTAGTTTACTTTTTATTGACATCTTAGTCGGATAGCTTGTGACGTTTTTAGACAGTTAGTTGATAACAAAAAGCAATTATAACAATTTTTGGTTTTAAAACAAACAGTGAGCACGTTCAGAATACTTTTTATTTTATATATTATTGGTCTCTGATTGGTCAGCTGTCACAAAACTCACTTTTAATTTAGCTTGTTTTTATTGGAAAGTTAGGCATTTTGATTGGAAAGTTAGTCAAGAAAAACATACCTTAATAACCTTTAGTCATAAACAATAACAGCTGATTTGAAGTTTGTCATTACACTGCAAATTCAACTTTGTTAGAAGTTACTTTGTTTAGTTTTTTTTTATATGGGAAAAAGAAATTATTCTCTTTTGAAGGAAATATGAGACTGCTGTCGAGACAAAATATAGAAACAAGTAACCAAAAATGTTAACAAAAATGGAAACATATAAGAAGTGTGTGTTTTCAAATTGGAATTTTTTAAGAAATGTAAACAGATCTTTACTGCATCGATTTGATGATGAAAAACAGAGATGCTATTATTTATGTGATTCAAAATTTATAAATAATGAACACCTACTGCAATATCAGTGAATCTAAAAATAACATACTCATTAGTGTAGGTATCTTTTGAGAACAAAATATATGTTAAAAAATAGTAAAAAAATCGACGTTAAGTCTTTTTTTAAGATATAAAATGTGACATTCTACCGTATTGGTTATAATGCCAATAAAATATAAATGATAATATAACATTTTCATTTGTTATACAAAGACCGTGTTTAAACTAAGACATTTGAGACCGGACTCACGAGAGTAGCCGAGAGGGGTGACTGGAATGTCTCACAAGGGTGACTACTGACTGTCTCACTTCACTTCAATTCCGCCCGCTTCAAGTGAGGCGTCCTCACTTGAGGACCTGTGTAATAACGAGAGTACTCGCACCACGTCAGACTCGAATTTCCCAGTCTAAACACGGTCAAAGTGTGTATTATTTTTATTTCTAAGACATTTTGCAACCAAGAAATATTTTTTGCTCTCCGCAGTGTGAATTCTTCAAAGTAAAATTCAAAAACAAATTTCAACAAATTACAGAGTAAACTCCTAGATCTGCCAGTGCTAACGAAAAGCTTCCAGAAAACCAGAACTTCGATCCATATTTGGCTGCTTAGTTGCTTGGCACATATTGCCCAAGCTAACAAAGATAAACGAAAGTCTGCAGCTGTTCATCGGTTGTAAGATTTTTAAGGGCTTTTGTTTCACAGTCTCTGAGAAAGTTTCAAGTAAAATACTCAGCAGTTAAATTCGTTGTTTGCTGAGTATTTTTTGTTGTTTTCTGCCAAAAAATGTACTGAATACCTAGCTTAATTGAAACAAACATAGATTTTGTGAAACAAGCCCGTGAAATGTATTTTCCCTTAATATTAAAAGCGGCGAATAAGTGTCTGTTGCCTTACCCATTACTTCATTATTTTTATTTGTTTATCTTTTAAGAAGCCCTCATCGCATCATTGTGGTTTAACAATTTTGCCTGGCTCTTTTTCAAAATTATATACTGATCATGTTTAACATCCAAACATAAAAAATGATCGTCTTCACAACGCAATATGAAAGGTATTTGCATATATTTTCAATAAAATTCGTTTCCAGACAAAACATATATAATCTGCGCGTTATTAATTTCAATATATTATACGACCTTAACTGCAGTTATACTCCTCACGCTCGATAGCATTTGGCATTTGTTGATATTGTGAACATAACGAAGAACAGCTACTACCAACCCTCTCATATTGATTGAACTGCACGGTTCGATTGTGGTTCAAAGATTGAACTGGTCTTGAATTTCTTATAATTCTAGACGTACCATCCGATGATAGAAGTGATCGAAACTCCATTAGCTGTAAAACATGAAAAAAAGATAGATTATTGTTTGTCGTTATCAATCAATCAATCGAATGTTTTAATTTGGATCAACTTAAACTGCTGTTGATGTGGCGCTATACTTAGCGTCAGCTTATCAGTATTAGAATAATATTGTTTGCTTAATTTAAACGTCAATTATAATACAGATTATCTGTTGTGGTTCAATGAGCTGTTTTATAAGTATAAAAAACATATGGTCTAGAAGTCGCGTGCCGAACCATGATAAAAAGTCAAGTTGACATCAATTTGATACTATTTGTTAAATGCCAATAAATGTGACGTATGATGACAATTTATTAAATAGATATTTAACACTTAAAAAAAAAGAACACATTATAATGACAATGACATGTTTATCGTGTTAAATTCTTGTATTCACACTTTTTGTATTTTTTGGAAGAATGGATAACCGAGTTTGATTTAAATTTTTTTCGCTTTATCAAAGTGAAAGTTAGCGAATTCGTTAGTTATCATTTTATCAACAAATGTGTGGGGCATACCCTATTATGGAAGACAACTCAACTATGGTTTAGTTGTCATTCTCATATTTGATATTATCGATCACAACTAGTTGACTGTCAAAAGACAACCAGTTGTCATTCAGCTGTCAACTAACAAAAATTGGTCGTCTTTTCATTTGTCTCTTCGTATTATGGAAGAGAGTTGAGTTGTAATTGAGTTGTCTTAAACATCGAAATCTAACAACTGCTTATAAGCAGTTGTCTACCTGCTAATTGGAGTTTATTTTAGATTATTTGACAATAAAAATAATATAATAGATCCTAATATTTGATTATTTTTATTAGTATTTTAATTTTTTACTTTCGAGTTTTAAAAATATCGAAACAAACCAATGGGTTTTGACAATCATAAAATTCACATTGTAGCCTATCGCGAATTCCTAGTGAAATTTTATTTCCTAAGAGAAATTTTGTTCCCAGGAATAAATTGCTGCTAGTGAATTGTTTAGGAAAAAATAGATGATAAATGATTGTTTCTTTTATTCTTATTTACTAGAAGTTTCCAATAAATTTACAATCATGATGCAAAGTATTTGCCTGCAAAGCATTTCTTTTTCGAGAGAAAATATAATTTTGATAAGTATTTTAAATTAATTTTAAAACTTAGAGCTGTGTGCCCTGATAGCAATTATTGTTTTGCAAGACGTTTTTCAGGCAGAAAGACTACCGCCATACCACCATGAAAAGAATATAATTGTTCGTCCTCAACTTGGTGGATTTGATCTTCCTGCTGCATATTATGTCTTGTTCACTTAGACTTAGTAAAAGGAAAAACAATATTATTTGAATCTCTTTTACACTTATAAAAAAATAGTTCAACATCTTTTCAATTTAACTTCAATTAACCTTCAATGTGTAGACGGAAAATTATTCCGTTCCACTGAGAGTTGTATTTGATTTTAGATTTTTGGTTGACAAAAACTATTTTTTTTTATACTTTAGTTTTAATTTTAATTTTATACTTTAGCTTTAATTTTTTTTTATCTTAATGTAATCAGATCAGGCACATAGTTTATTATTTATATAAGTTTTTGGGGTCAGTTACCACCAAAGAAAGGCAAATATTTACATACACTGCTTTGACGGTAATATTCCTTATAAATTGTTTTATATTCATATTTTTTACGATTGTCATTTTCATTGTACTGCCATTTCTCCGTTTTACTTAAATTGCACCACCTAATTAAAAGTAAAATAATCGCAAGTAAAAATTATAGTGAAGTGACAGCTTTTCCATGAAATTTTTTTTTACGATCACAATAAATTGCAGGTGAAATTTTTAAAATTGTTTACGATACCAACTTTTTGAATACGATATAGGAGACATTTCCTTGCGATTTTTATTGGCGATAGCCCCCATTGTGGTTCAATTCACGTTCCTCTTATAACATGCCAATGTTTAAATTGTGCTTTGCCAATTTTTTAGAAGATATATAAAAGAAAAAGTTCCAAATTATAAATTTAATACTGCGTTCTGAAAGGTCAGAACTTCTTTTTGGACGTCATTGTGAGATAGAATTGTTCGTTTAAATTCTGTAAGTTTTAATGAACAGAATCGACTATTAATTTATAAACCCATCCCCTATTAATAAACATGAAATAGCAATGAGTTAACGCTTATACACCGAATAACTCGTAATTCCTTTGAATAAATATGTGCTACTTCCAAACGATGAATTAAATGCAAAATAACTGTAACTCACCTAATTCGGCATAATAGGGAAAGAATAACTTTAAACTGAGTTTTTTTTTCTCTTTCACATTTATGTTTTGTAAAATTATGATTTTCAAAATTCTGCCTTTCAAAATTCTGGCTTCTAGAAAGACAAATATTCTGCTTTTTGCGGCAAGGGAAAAAAACATTTTTTTTCTTTTAAGCTGTTAAATAGTAAGTAAGGTAAAGCTCTGATTATCGAAAAAATAAAGAATTGAAAAATGTTAATGTTTTGCCGGAAACTTCATAAGGTTTCGCACTGTTATCATTTTTTTTTAAAGGTCCCAAGGTCAATAAAAGGAAGAACACTACGAGTCTTTCGGGCTATTCTTCTCACACGTTTTGTTTTAGTCTTTTGCGAGCGACTAAACACAAAAATGTTTGGAACAGCTGACGTAGGACAGCCGGGAAATCTATTCCTTAATTCCCGCCACGTTTAAACCACTTACAAACAATTCCGTCACAATAGTCACAAGTATTGTGCGAGTATTGTGCTATCTTGAAAAGAAAAATAAGAGGAAGTCGAGAAAGAATTCAGTAAAAAAGTTAGTAGGCGATTTAAAACAAGAATATCACCAAGTTTAAGATAATAGGATTTTCAACCAATCTGCCGTTGGAGTTTCAAGGAAATTTTGTTAAATTCGACTGTCTCCCACTCAACGAATAAAAAACTATTGCTAATTGTTGAGCTTGCCAAGCTTTGATTACTTCCAAAATTATGCTTTCATAATCCAGCTTACAACAAAAAGTTTGCACTTAGGAACGCTTAATGTGCAGAAGTTATGCGTTTGGGAATTCAGCAACACCCTTATTCGGAAAATTTTGTTGAATCAACTTTCAATCACATTTTCTTAAACCAAAAATATATTTTGTTATTCATACTTACTTGGCTTTCCCCAATAGTCATTGCTTCCGAATTGATAAACCATTCAACGCCTTCTTCGCAAAGCGGAAAGCTCTTCGATCCACCATAACTAAAGAATCCAGATGCAAATTGATAACACAACCATGCTAAAGGAAAGGGATTAATTTCAACTACAGTTCCAGGATTTCGTATACGATGAAGATTTAAAACAATTGGATCAAGAAATGGATTATGAGTCGAAACCTTAAAAACAGATGACAACATTAGAAAAAGTCACCAAGAATATGTAATAAATGATTGCTTACCTGAAATAAATACGCAATGATAAGAATATTGTAATTTGTCAAACATGGTAAAACTGGTTCGGTCTTATGAGTTGCCTTAAAAATTAAAACCAAGTTCACAATATTTGCGATAAAAATTTGATGAAAAAAAAAAATAGTTTATACTTGTATTTCCATGGCATATTTCCGACTATCAATTGAATGCTCAGATCCTTCAGTATTCCAATAACTCCAATGAAAACAGAGAGACTCAAAATTGTAACTATGAAAAAGATCAGCGCCACTAATTGTTGGAACATTGGCTGCATATTTTGCTTTTAATATCACTTGCCAAATTATATATCATATATTAGCTTTTTTTGAATTAAATATAAAATATTACTTTTTACCGGTTCGTCCATTATTTTCAAGTGTTACTTTTGTTGGCAAATCGTTATAATGATTCCACATCAATGGTTGACGAATATTTGATACTTCAACCAAACTTGAATTTATATTTATGGGTGATTGATTTGGTCCCGGAACTTCCCAGGAATGCGGTCCTTAAAAGTAGTTTTTCATGCGTCAGTTTAGCCAAATCAAGAATTTAATTTTCTTACCTCTTTCTGGTCCGTAATCATAATTTAGATGAGCATTTTGTGAAAACAAATCGGTCAGATTTTTCTGACAAATGACCAATATTAGAATCAGGATACAAATTAACATCATTAAAGGATGTTCACAAACGTATCTTGACAAACAGCAAACAGTTGAAACCACGAATTTATCCATAATATAACAAAGTGATAATTCGACCATAATCCAGGTATTCTATTTCTATTGAATTTTTGAAATTCGATGAGTGACATATTTTCAAAGCTAGTTGATTTTTAAATTATTTCAAGTTAATTTAGATTAGGTTTTATCATGTGAACATCTACTTGCTGATTGTGGATTCGAATTAAGCAGAATTAACAAATTACAGATCTGCGAATAAGATTCTCAAAGTTGGTAAATAAAGAACAACATGAAGATCAGCAATAAGCAGAGCTCAAGAAATAAAACATGGCTCTGCAGGTAATCTAGTGGCAACATTAGGTGTTTTTCTTTTTTAGCTCTAATCAGAGCACGGAGTAGAGCCTGAGCTTGTCGAGTAAGCTCTTAACAGAGTACGTTCCGAGCGCTCTGCTTTAATATAAAATACACTTGATCTGCACTTCACGGCCATATCAGTAGAAATCAACTGACAATCTTTCAAACAACATACACACCACATGAAATTAAGAAACACAAGTTGAGCGTTCTGAGCGCTCGTAGCTAAAAAAAGTAACACAGATTTATATTTGACAGCTCGCAGTGAACTGCTCCGAGCTTAAAAAGAAAAACGCCTATTCGTGAAAGAAGGGAAGATTATTTTTTCGGTAAAAAAGCGTTCATCTTTCCGAACTGGTCATTTTGCACCTACAACCGTTAATGATTGAAATATTTTACTCGAACCGAAAACAAAGAATAATTTACATCTGAATTTAAGTTTTTAACTACTAAGTTTTTAACTCTGTCAAAAGTGACAGAAAATATAAACAGCAAAAAACATATATTATAAAATGTTGTTCTACTGAAAAACTTCAAAAATTTAATTTTGTCGGTACGCGGAAAAAGTGACAGTTTATCTATTTTTTGCATGTGGCTCTTTTCTAGAGTCTCCTCTTCTTTTCCAGTTTTAAACATACAGTATATCTAACCTATCTCGATTTTTGCCATTACATATATCATCCCATTCTTACCATGTATTCGCAGTTAAAAAAGATAAAACTACATATGTTTTCAGAAGCTCTTTGAATATCTTTTTTTTTTTTTTCTTAAAATCTCTTTTTATGTACATAAGTCAACAACAGCATTTTGTATCAAATTAAATAAACTACTTGCATACATATAGTTTCTACACATAGCACAGTTGTTTTAATTTGAAGGTCATATACGAAGCAGCACAATATTGTAACTCCCCAACCACTTACCTATTTCTATTAAAATCACGCTACCATCGTTTAACAAGAAAATTTATTATACTTTGTCTGTGCGAATTTGTCACGTGTGTTTGCGGGTGGATTTTTAGGTGATGTTCAATTCACAGCAGGATTTTCTTTGGCATGCTGATTTAGCTAGAATAAAATATAACTTTCGATTTCTTGTTTTTATTTCATTGGAAGACAAGTTTTCTAAGTTAAATTGTGCGTTGTGAGTTTGTGACATTGCTTTCATAGAAAATGGGACATTGAGATTTCGGTTTTTGCAGCGAAAAACACATGTTTAGATTTTAAATGTATGTAATTTAAATGTTCACTTATCGAGTGAAAAGAATTGGAACTGATATTTAACCAATTCAGTGTATCTAAAAAAAACACGAAAAAGAAATTTGGGTAGGTTGTTATGTACATTATATTTTTAAAATTAAAAAAAAATCGGTTAAGTTAATGGCCTTATAATGCTTATGTAAAAAAAACCCAATCTATAAAACTTTAAGTAGTGTAAAAGAGGCATGATAAGCTATTACGTATTGAGGGAGTTGAATAGTGCCCAAATAGGGATGATTTGGTACCGAAGTGTCACATTGACGAATACAATATTTATCAAAACAAAATCATTATATTTTTGTTACTTTAATAAGGCAATTCTTTTCAGCACGCAATAACAAAATATACAAATATATAACTCAACAACTCAATAAAAATAAAAAAAAAAAACAAATACGGTTCGCTTGGTCATGGACTCATAACATCTACAGTTGCTCCCAAAATTGATCGAACACCAATTTTACACAAGTTACATATTTTACTCTTTTTTAATGGTTAGGATGATTTTTTGATAGAATTTATGAAATAAAATAATACTACTAAATGAATATTGAAAAATGGCATCTTTATCTCTATCATAAATAAAGAAGTAAAATACTTATTTTTTATTGGTGTTTGGAAACTAATGTAAATGATAGTAAATTTCCCTTGTTGGTCCTTTTTTATTGCAAGCGCATTGTAACTAAAATTACTTGGGTATTTTTTATAAATAAGAATTTTTCTAAGGTTGAATAGGGGACGCATAATAGCTTATTCACTCGAAAGTGTGTCCTCTTGAGTAAAGTAAAATTTTTGAAGAGAACACTAAATATGGTGTGAATACAGTTTTCCCCTGAAAAACTTTGTCCATATTTCGGCAATTTAAAACACTTCAAACGGAGAAAACTAAAACATTGCCAACGCAATTTTTTGTGTGCATGGTACAAAGGGTAACGAGTCGGACAGAAAAGTTGTATGGAATCGTACGGCGGCTCTGGAGGCCCGGCGTTCGATTCCTGCTAGCGCCGCATTTTTTGTTATGGTAGGTGCTGCAACAACAACAACATACCTATATATGTGTTAAGTATGGAGCTGATTGTAATTTATTTATTACTGAGACACAGTTGAGTGTTTGGTGAATACTTATACCATACCTATAATAATTAATTTGAAAATTATGAACACCGTACTTTAAATTATGGCTATATCCTATTCGCTATGTGCATAGAGACAGAGAAAGGAGATTATTTTTGTCAGTACACACAAAAATGTCAAAAAAATCACAACAAATTCTTCTATTATTAACTAGATAGCGTTAGTTTCTATTGAAATTTGTTCACAGTAAATTTTATTTTTGAGCACTGATAGCGCTGACCGTAAGTGTGTCTATACTAGAGGAGCAATGGGCACATAGCGAAGAGAACACATAAATATGAATGCAAAAATTATACCTACTTTATGACAGTATAAATTAACAAAATCATTTATTTGTTACAAAAAATCAATTTTTATCTGCTTTTACAAATATTTAAGGGCCCTCATGAGCACCCTTAATTTGAGTGGTCCCTCAGTAAAACATTGAGTGAATCCTAAAACTCGCATTTTTAAAGTGAAGTGTTTTATTCAAAAGTTTCGTCAAATCTTTTTATTCACACCAAACTGAGTGTTTGCTATTAAAATGAGAGTGAACTTACTTACTTACTTATATACAAGATGGTGCGCATTAGATAAACATACAAACTGTTCCTATATTGTATAAGAAAGGTACTTACATGAAATCAATTTCAACTTTTTAAAATTCTGGGGTATTTCGTGACAACGCAAAATCACATTCATAGAAGTGTGCTGCATTGCTTAAATAACAAAGATTAAAAATATATATTCTTAATCTTTGTTAAATAAGTAAAACACATTCATATTCTATTGGTATCTAAGATTTCCTGTCATTGCATCGTCGGACAATTGCATCAGCTAAATGACATTCTTGTTTTTTTCGTCTCAACAAGTTGACGTGCTCGTGTTCAACGGTAAAGAATTATTAAACTTGAATATTCGTTTTGTAAACCTAATATTAAAATATAAAAATATAGTTAGCATGACAAAATATGTATTAAAATTATGCCCAGTTTCTTAAAAACTTCAAAACATTTATCGAGTTGTAAAATCTTAATATTACATTCTATTGTAAATATCGCTTTTAGTTTAAAAAAGTATAGTTTTTTCAAAATAAATGTGTAAAGTGTCATCCAAATAAATATTATTGGTATTCAGATTTAAAATAAAAAACAACAAGATCGTTGAAAGTGTTCAATAAATAATTTCCCCTTTCAGTAAAAGTTTAATAAAAGCTCGCAAGAGCATGCCAAGCATTTTCATCTAAGGGATCAATTATAGCTACCATTGAAACTCAGTATTGAAAATTTTCTTTTTTCAATTTTAAGACCAATTATCTTACAATGATAATTATGTATTAAACTGAAGGTAATAAATTTTAGATTTTTTTATTAAAAAAAATAACTCAATTTGAACATAATTCGCGTAAAATTATCATTTTCATGATTTCAATTATGGAAATCGATTTCAATGATAATTGGAAAACAAAATTGTTACTATTTCGTTAATTTCATTCAAATTTCATTGTTCAAAAAAAAATCTATAATTTATTACATTCATTTTATTACTAATTAGCACCATCATTGTTAGATAATTTGCCTTAAAATTAAAAAAGAAAATTTTCAATGATGAGTTTCAATTATAGATATAACTGGGCCTCTAAAGCGACCTTTACACGGTCAGTCATTTGACATCAATCTGTAATATAGTGCTTATAAAAATTAGTCTGTTTGCGTGCATTTGTTTGACGAAAAATCAAAACCCTTTTGATTTTGCCTGATGACTGATTAAATGTGTAGACCCTGTAAAGGTCGCTTAAGTCTCCGTCAATTGGCTATCATACCTTTTGTACATTGTTCAACATTATGAACCGTATTTAAATTGTAAGCGCTGAACGAACTAATTATGCACATTCTATTGAGCATAAACCTGAATGTTAAGTATTTATAACATAATATAACTTTTAAGGCTTTCGCGGTTGTTTACAGACATAACGTTAAGTGCTTAAAGTAATATTTACTTTGTGTCGAAAAAAGCATTGTTCATGCATCCACAAATTCTATCACTTTAGGCTAAAAGACGCTGATTTTTGAAAATGGCAAATATAGTGCAATGATATAATACCAATTTTTTAAAGTTATCAAACATACTCAAAAATTGCTGTGGGTTCTCGGTCTTTTTGTTTTATACGCTCATGACATTGTCAGCGATATCAAGTCGACATATTAACTACATTTACCTCCTTATTATTGCTCACGTTTTGGTCAAGTCTATGATGGAATTGTATTCTGGAAAGTAAACTGATGCTCATGATAACTTCTCTTTACCAAGAAATAATGGGCTTGTTCAGGATGCATTAGGGACTAAATACTTAGCCAAATAAAGGTATTGAACGCAAATTTACCTAAATATCTTGTCAATTTCACGAATGTCATTTGAAGAATTCGCACTGCGAAGAACAATAAATATTTATTGATTGTTAAATGTTTTAGAAATAAAAATAATACACACTTTTTACAACAAATACAAATATTACATGGTTAGTTTATGATTTGGAAACTCATATTTTGCCCAAGTTACACTATACTATTTAATATTTTGTTTATAAAATGTTTGTTTTGAGATTCACTGATATTGCAGTATTCACATTTATATATTGTGAATCACATGTATTTCAACTAATAGCTTCTCGATTTTTCAAACATCAATTCAATGCAGTGAAGATCTGTAAACATTTCTTTAGAAAATCCAATATGAAAACACACATTTTTTTTATATGTTTCCATTTTTGTTAACATTTTTGATTACTCGTTTGTATGTTTTTGTCTCGCCAGCAGTCTCATATTTCGTTCAAAAGAAAATAATTTCCTCTCTTCGTAGTTATTTGTTTCATTACGTATAAAAGTATCCCTATATAAAAAAAATAAACAAAGTTGAATTTTCAGTGCAATTACAAAATCAAATCAGCTGTTATTGTTGTTGATTGAATATTTAGGTACGTTTTTCTTGACTTCTAATCAAAATCACCTAACTTTCGACTACCTAACTTGGAAGTGAGTTTTGTGAAATCTGACCAATCAGAGACCAGAATAATACCTAAATATTTAGGTAAAAAATGTTCTGAACGTGCCCCAATGTAATTTGCTGTGTTATTCTATTAAAAAGAAAGACTATGACTTACAACGAATGTTGTTTCCGATGCTTTTGCTTCTAGCATTGTATTTGTTTAATGAGACTTATCATTCGTTTAAGAGCTATTTATCATTATCCATCTTTCACAGTTCATAAATATTGATTCTTTTAATTCATTTCTTAATTTAATCCATTTATTAAGCTTCAAGTGTAATGTAATAATAAAAGTGAAAACTCAACTACTTGCCAAGCTCTAAGCAATTTATAAAGAAAATATAAATTTCTTAACTTTTAATTTCCCTAAGTAATTCATGCATCACTTAATCTATTTACATGCATTATTGTGAACTCTTCTATAATAATAGAATGATAAGTTTAAGCTTATTAAGGTGCGAAATAAAAATCTGTTACACAATCTTAATTGTTGTCCATATAAAATTAAATTTAATATTGAATAGTTGAATAGTTATCACGTAAACTATAAAATAACACGTTGAAACGTTTGTTGTAAATGATGATTATTACAATTATATTAAATTGTTAACAATTTACGATATTTGTCATAAATTCCCAATAAGCACATAAAACAATTAACACCTTTTTCCATTAAAAAGTAAGCACGTTTTTGTAGTTTATTTTTTTTTGTAAATTGTTCCAACCTTCGCCTATTATCACATACTTTTCTATTTGAACGCTCTAAATTACAAATACAATTCCCATTTATATAGTTTCTTGGAAATGAATAATGTATTTTTTTTGTAAAGGGTGAGTTGCATGAAAAAGGGGTTGGTGGCGGTGAGTTGAGGTCAGACATTCTGGAGGGTCAATGCAACACTTGTTGGTCGTAAGTTTATCGATTGAAGCAGTATCAACTGGTTGGTTTATGGCAATTTTCAATTTATAGTATAGCTCTTTGATTAAATAATGTTTGTAGTTAATTTATTGATTGGTAGACTTTGTATATGATGGAACACAATTTTAACGAATAGCTTTTTATTAATAAATGACATTGGTGGGTAAAAAATAGTTCGATAGGAAGCATCTATGCATGTTAATTTTATTCAAATTGATTCCATGGAATTCGTTTTTTTTTTTTTGCCGACGCACGTTATAATTTTTTTTTACTTTATACCAAGGCATTGTTCTTAAAATTAAATTCACAAACGATATCATGATTCTTAACAATCTTCCTGAAAGTATTATCTAGATTTGACCAACTACTGATATAACTGGATATTTAATTGCTTTTTCATAGACATTATGCAATTTCAAATGAAATATTTAAAACTACATACCAATTATACGTTTACAGATAATTATACTTTGCTGCTATAATGGGGATTTTCCCAGATTCATAAACGAAGAAAAATCAGTAGACTTTCTGCCTACTAATTAAATCAGTTAAAACGCCTGATATTACATGAGAATTTACTTTACTTTCGTTGAAACTTATAGTGGCTGTTGTTTCTCATTAAGTATGAAGTCTCTCCACCCGGTTCGATATGAAATCTACCTTCCCCAGTTACGTAAGTCGTTAGAGATTTCTCCTACTCTTTATCACATCAGCGAAAATGTAAGTCTTTTTCATTCCCTTTGTATGACGCGGAAGATTTTATGGGATGCATCAACGTATGATAAGGTCATTGAATTTCGATGTTGACAGTATTGTACAATGGGGGTATAAACAACTGTCTGAAACTCAATGTTTCGAAAACTCAATGCTCTGTTCTGTCCCTAAAGCGAAACTTACCCCAAATAAAACTTTCTATATGATTGTCACTTTTATTGAAGAAATTGACTCGCGCAGTGGTCTATTCCCCGTTTGTAAATCACTGGTCATCATCTGTGAAATTTACACAAATAATTTGACTCCCACGACAACGATTCGTTTCCCTTCTTTTTAATTGATTGTAATGTATTGGTCCATTGTAATGTTTCCTGATTCTCCGTAGTTCTCTTTTGCTAGAACTTGCTTTCAATGATTGACGTGATGAGAGACATATTATATCTTCAACCGAATTTTAAGAACTCAAGTGTTTTCTTTGTAATAGACAAAGAAAATCTCCCTATTTCTTAGAGCCCATCGAAAACAAATTTTCGGTTTGTTGCTTTTTTTTTCTTTCCGAAGCTTTCGAACAAAATATGCAGAAATAAATAAATGAGCAACTCATTTTGAATTACGCACTCAGTTCTCGTCTGTGCAAAAAAAGTTGTATCTTGAATGGTAGTAAAATTACTTCTCCAGGGCATTTATTACTGTCGATTACGATATTCTCTGCGATAATATGGCCATCAAAATGTTATACCTTCAATTTTAATCAAATGAAAAATATGATTTAAAAACCTCATACCAATAAATCAAAATGCTAATACATACAATTTTACTATTTTATTTTTACTCAAAATATTTATTAAACCGCAAATGACGACGTCTTAAAACATAGACTTCCTTCTTGCATATAAATATAGTCTTAAAATTCAAACTATGATCAAATACGTCAACAAAAGTTTTCGCTTCCGATTGTTAAAAATGGTCTCTCTAACGTTTTATTTTGTTTGTTTAATGAATGTCAGTAGCAGTAAATCTAAACAATCTTAAGAACCGGAAAAAATAGCGAAAAAAAAGAACAACATTGTGATATAATTAAATTGACTAATTAAAATAATTATGTATTATCTCTTTGTATACTCACTAAAATACTACAATAAACAAATTATAAAATTTTGTTTTTAATTGAAAGTGAATTGTTAATTTGGCAAATTATTATGAACACTTGCATTAACATCTTATATGGAAAAATTCGAAAGGAGCTTAATGGTTTCCACTATTTTTAAGCGCCACAGCCATTAATCTAAATTTAATTTAATTTTAACTATTTTTTGAGAATGACGATTCATCAACTGTTATAAGACTGTTTATTCTACATTGCCAAATAATTTAACGAGTTCCATTACATTAGTGAGTAGGTCTCCGAGGTATTGCAAATGTTTCCATTTACAAGCTTTGCTAATTAACACCAACTTAAACTTTTATCATAGTGGCAAAGTTGTGCACCAGCAACATCAAATTTAGGACTTTGGCTAACGACGCTGTTGGCGTTGCTGGTACTGTTCTAATCTGTGTTGAGCAATTGAAATACATTGGCTCTAAAATAATAGCGGCCGCTAGTGCTGGTGCTGGTGCTGTTGCTGGCTTAATCTGTTTCGCGCTTTAGCCTAAAGAGACGTATGCATGAGTTGAAAATTCGTACCATTTCAAACCCGAAATTGTTTTCGTTCTCTTCTTTTTTCTAGTGTTTTTCTTTTCTTAGAGACTTCAGTAAACCTAATTTTCCTTTGCCACATAAGCAGCAACACATTCGTCATCCTCATCAATTTCTTTTTGGTAGTTGGAGGTTTTGATTGCTTTTTGGCATATTTGCAATTATTGTTTTTGGCGATTCGTATTGGTGCCTTGGCTTTAGCAAAATAGTAATCAAAGACAATGACTTGTTGAAAACCTCTGACGTCAAAAAATGAAAAGAACGTTTTCCGACCCGATATGGTTAATTTGGTTGGTTGTTGATTGAACCGACCAACGCCATATGCTGTTATGGATTCTGAAATGGAAAAATCGAGTGTGTTCTTCTTCAATATTTTAATCAACATTTGCCCGGCATCAGAGTTACTATCGTGAAGGTTGGCTATGTTTTTCAACAGATGATTCCTAAAAATTCTTTTACTTAGCGTAAAAATAACATAAAACGATGTTTCGTGACTAGATCATTTTTCGTTAGTTTCTTCTTAGCACGTGTCGTCCTTTTATTCTTATTTTGTTTATTATTCTCAAAAGGTAGTGTTCATTATCTATCTCAACCAAAATGAAAATACTGCCTGCACTTTTTATTGAAATCAAATAAGACATTTGAAATTGTTTTTTATCAGAATGTAACTGATCGTTAACGGAATTGTTTGTGTTGCACTATTTTTATCGATATGTATGATTGAATACTCTTTTAAAACAGGTACAGAATACTAAATCAATAATACTAAATTTGCTTGACCACAACTTAACATTAGGTATTTAAATAATTTGAAGTTATCAATTTCAGATATTTCAGTAACCACCCCACTGCATGCGTTGCAAAGCCAAATGTTGCTATCGTAAAGACGTAATATTTGATTCAAACCTCAAGTTACAATATTTTTTTGCCTATACACACTGTAACAATCTCTTTACGAAGTACATAGCTTTAAACGTTTTTGACATAATCTGTTAGATCCCATCCACTTCTTCTTCAAGTGTCATATAGAAACTAAGATATAATATACAAAAAGGGCTATAATTTATAATCACAGAACTAAAACAAATGTAAAGTGTGGAATTACTGCAATTCACGTGCTCAGATAGTGCACACAGGGAGCTTATACAATATTTACCTTCTAAACTTCCAGAAGTAAACAAGTTCATTTAATTTATATGACTTTTATTTTTATCTTTACAGAATTCATCATTGTCTTAAGTGCTTTATTTTACTTCATTACGAATTGGTACACACAAAATTTCAAAGATGCCAGTTCAGTCACCTATTGAAATCAGCAACCGTGCCATCGAACATCGTGACGATGTTGATCCACTTGAGTATCACGGTCATTGGGAACCAGTTGGTGTGGCCAGGGTAGCAAATACTGGAACTTCAGCAATGGTAACATTTTCGAAGCGCCCCGAACAACCATTTATTGTTGGAGGAGTACTTGGCGAAGACAAGTACATATTCGAGCAAATACATTTTCATTGGGCAGAAACAGATGATTCAGGCTGTGAGCATACTCTAGAAGGCATGACATACTCCATGGAGGCGCATGCGGTGCACTACAATTCAAAGTATGAAAACTTTGCTGAGGCTAAAAATAAACCAGACGGTCTTGCTGTCATTGCATTCTTTATTCAGGCCTGCGGAGAAAAAGACTGTCCCGAGTTTCAAAAAGTCACCGAGGGAATACGGATTGTGCAGAAAATTCACACAACCGCATCATTAGATTCAGGTTTGATGGTTGGTCATATGTCTGATGAAAGAATGGTTTTACTCAATGAAAAAAATATGTTTTTCTTTATTTTTTTAATCTTGATAATGCGCTTTGCCGAAATGATGAATGTAACGTGCACAGACTGCTTGTCCTGGATTGGATTGCAAGAGCTGAGCAAACATTATTACACATATAAAGGATCTCTGACGACTGCGCCTTACTTTGAAAGTGTGACGTGGATTATTTATAGAACACCGATCTATGTATCGCGGGAGCAGGTATAATTTATTATTAATTTAACATTACCTATATTTATCAATATTCTGATATTGTATTTGGAATCTTTTTTCTGTTTTTATTTTATTGTGACTGTATGTGGTTTACATGACACAAGCATATAGTTATTCAAAAAACAATGATCAAACATTTCTTCGGTCGTAATTAAAAGTGTATCAACTATTTTTGAAATTAACTCATCAGATGAACCTATTCGGATCGATACAGATTATATCTTGTGTTTTATGTTAAAATGATTAATAACTCTATAATTCATAGTAAGTACCATCATGAGGTATACTCTGTTGTTTTTAGGCCTTATGCTGTTCTGGTTTTCTATTGCTAAGTACAACATTGTTACGTTGAGAAATCTCATCGCTCATTTCAAATACTTTATTGTGTTTAAAATCTGTTTATTTACCTGTATCGCTTTTATAACTATTTCAATTTTTCTTCCTTCAAATAAAGTAGGGTTTTCGTAGCCCTTATGATTTTCCCTTAACCACAAAAGCACTGAATTAACTTTTGAATTAAACTGTTTCTAGTGCAGGAAGTGAAGATTCGACTGTATTTTATAGCTGATAACCGAATAGCGAAGCACCTGAAATGACTAAACCATCTAGTCCAACCCGCTTACAAAAAATGATACCTAAATATGAATAGCATAGCCCAAGTGAAAGGTTATAGCACGGTCTCCATTGTAATTCATGGCGTTTCTTCATTTGTCCTGTGACAGTTAAAACTTTTTATATGAACAAGGAGTCACAAAGACAATGCCATCTCTCTGTTGCACTTTGAAAGAGTTGAGAAGCTCTCCATTGTTAATAGAACACCTTGCATTGTTTTCATCATTTCCTATAATCCCGGTCGAGGCATATGGCCTACCAATCGTCTCCATTCTTCACGCTCTGCAGCTGGACTTTTTGACTGTGCCCACATTTTTCTCAGTGAATCTGCTTTACTTATACTGTTGATTTCCAGGTTGTTCTCGTTCTTCTATCCCATCTTGTACCCTTGGGATTCCTTTCAAAGAACTGCTTCGCAATATCATCGTTTAGGATGACATCGATTAACAAAAGCTAATTGCCTGTGAGCTGTGTGAATTTTTGTATGTGTTCCCGTTTATTCTTAGTCAATTGCCAGAAGAAAAAAATATTTGGCGATAGAACATCGATCAAATCTGAAGCCAACTTTATTGTTTGAATGTAGTCGTTCGTGAGGTTTTGCAGCACTCTAGGACTATATAGAGCTGTTATTCCAGTCCTCAAACAACTTTTTTTCAAACATACTCATTCTAGTTTGATGCAAAGTATCACCTCCGTATTAAAAGAATTCTGGTGGTAAGCCATCAGATAATACAGCCTTATTGTACTTAAGCTTTATTATAGCTAGTTCTATTCTACCTCTTGTATACTATGTGCTGAAACTGGCTGGAAGTGGGTTGTACTCGCTAAACATGTTATCCGATCAGATCTTGTTAAAAATGTTGCTTGAATACATCTTAGTTATTTTTTTTTTAAACTACCAATTGTTTATACTATTGCAAGAGTTTGATCTCCTTGAACTGGTGACTATGTAGGCCCCTTTGTTCTTACCAAAATCTTCTCCTCTATTCTTGTGGCATTTTGCTTCTGTGAGTACCCTTTTCAGGCGTAAGCATTCATCATCATACATTGGGTTCTTCTGGAATGGTTAGAAGCCTACAGTGGTTTCGGCTATTTTTTTGTTCATGATATCGCGATTTTGGGAGCTCTAGTTAATGGCGTCAGGGACTCTTTATAGTCCTATAGTCCTACTATATAGCCTAAGTGGAGTATGTAATCATACAAAAACCCTTCTCAGATGTTGGATACGTGCCGTGAGTCAATTAGATCGATTTGGTTGTTGGTTCGAATATCTGGAGAGCGCAAGTTTAAATTGTGGATCTTAATTTTTGTATGCTACTTGTCACCGTAATACAATTAGATGCAAAGTTCATTCGACATATTAGATGAAAAATTATATCATTAATTCGTTTTACTCCGCGAACACCCAATAGAACAAGATACCCGACTCTGCAAAATAGTTGCTCTTGTTGCTGGAACCATGGAGTTAAAAATTGTGTGGTTAGAAACCCTCAACACCAAATGTTCGTTCAATTAATTTTTTGTCTAAAACGTAAAAAAACAATATTACAAATTCGTTAGATGTGAAATTTCGGAAAACAAAAACTGTTATATGGAAAGTTACCGTTATAGCAGAAATAAAACAAAGATTTTAATTAGAAAGAAATGCCCTAATTAATTTAGACTGAAGCTCAGTGAAAAGAAAAACAGACATATGCATGAAGAAACCTATCTTTTGAGCTTCTCTTACTCTTGCTAATTATTTTTCTGTTGAGCAAGTAAGAAAGAAGCAAAAAAATTCTTTTAAGTCATATAATATTTTCTATCCTTATCCTTCTTATATATATATTGACTTTTTATTTGTTTCAGGTCTCCGTGTTTAGAAATCTTCAATCGTGTCCAAAGGACGAGAGCAAGAAAATTGTAAAGAATTTCCGTGAAATTCAAAAACCTCATAAGAATCCCGAAGTATTTTTTGCAAGGAACGCAAAGCCCAAATCAAAATTATGAAGTTAATTCCGTCATAACACCAGCTGCGGCATCATCACCATTAATCACCTTTTTCTAAAAAAAAAACTATAAAAATACTGTCTTTCTCTAGCATTTCCTTAGGTTTCTTTGGTTTCACCTGTTGTTGCATAAAAATATAATATAATTAATTACTATCATTATTATTATTACAAAAAAAAAAATATATTAATTTACTTCTTACACAATAATGTAAACAAATAAAGTTGTTACGGTGCAATTCCAAAACAGTTTCTTTATAAAATAATGAAACTGTTTTAAATTAAAAACAAAAACTATATAACGGTATCTAGTACATGTGCATATTGAGTCTTTAATTTTATCTTTTGCGCGTGTATCCAATAAAAATGCCTCCAACAAGCAATTATTCTTTTATCGGAATGCAAAGGCAAAATATTATAAAATATGTATATCACTTTATAAAATATTTTTGTACTATTAATCGAATAAAAGTAAAATTATTATAATAAAAACATATATAACTATAATATATGGTAAAAAAAATCTTAAAATTAACGTAAGCTAAAGACCAATTTACGAGTTTCATTTTTTTAAATAAATGTTTTTTTTTTAAATAAAATTACCAACTGGCTATAAGTATGTTTTTTTTCGAATCCAAGCTTTTGTTTTGTTTGTTTGTAAATAATACTATTTTTGTTTTGCATGCGTAAATGTTAAGTTCAAATAATTTTTTGTTTCTATATTTTTGGCAATCAAATTGATTTTAAATTTTTATATATAACTCTGTTATAATTATATTATTAAAGAAAAATGTAAACCCTAAAAAAAAAAACGAAAAAAAAATATGAGAAAAATAAATTTTCTGTATACATAAATATAATATATTGTTTTCTCTTAGTCAAAAGAGTGTATATAAGCTGAACGATAATGCAATAGCATGAGGTATTATGAGCACAAATGCACTTATCACATCTATCACAGAATCCACCGAAACAGAATTTCCTGATTTTTTAGTGTCCCTTAATACGATAGAAAAATGTGATAAATATAGCTAAAAGACATTGCGGTTCCCGACTCGGTGTCCTTTTCGTTTGACTCAACTGTCAAATATCTGGCGAATATAAGAGCTCCAATCTGGCGTATATTTTTAAACATCATTTTTTGTTGGTAATAGCATGGTACTAGTTAACATTTGAAAGCATCATACTAATTTTTGCTACTTTTGAACATTTTACTAACTCTCAGTGAAAAAATGTATCTCTGTAGCATCCACAATGAATTTTTGTTCATCAAGCGATGTTGTTGTTTGGTTTATGCAGTGTTTGTGTGTAGTTACGTTCCACAAAAGTGGTTTTAAGAGAGAGAATGGGTTTTTTCTCTGAGAGATTTTGAGATGTTGCTAAAAACTTAAGTAATTTGCTAAAAAAGATAATACACCCCTGTATTGATACTTTTAACGTAAGTATGATACTACTGGGGATAAAAAATTTTAAATTTAACAAAATACTCTATCAAAATGCTAAATTCACTTTAGTATTATGCTAAGTCGATTAAAAATTTTCGCCTTCTGTTTCCACGTACAAAATATTGTGTATGTGGAGAAATGCACATTTTGAGAGGGAGACATGTTAATAGCTGATATATAAAAATAAAACACGAAAAACGAAACAGGCAGAGATACATCTTCACGTCTAAACACAACACGTTTTTTAAGTAAAAACAGGTACAGGCCAGTACCCAGTGCCGATACAGAATGGAGCTATTTGAACTAAACCTATTTATTTTTATTCTATGATTGAGTTGGACCGAGGCAAAATGGTGCCAGTCCAAAAAAGTGGCAACACAAGAGTGAGCAAAATCTTTATCAATCAAATGTATTTGAAAAACAACAACTATTCAAAAATATTTTGCATTCGGTTCGTTTGACATTATCCATTTCGACAATAACAAATTGCCTTATACTTTTTACATTTATCTGGCGAAATATTAATTTGTATGTCCTATTTCCGTCATTTTTGAATCTTGCTCGATGGATTTTGGACTCTCCAACCGCTCTATATGACCATGTTTCCACGTGAAGAACTTATTGTGTTTTCACGTAAGGAACTTACTCTGTATATTTCGCTCTTCCCTTTGTGTTTTTCGTTTTTTTTAAATGTCGGCAAATGAAATATTTGGTGTGCATCTACCAGTGCTGACTAGAAAATGTATGCAAACTACTTATTTCTCCCTTCCATAATATGTATTCCACAACTACTTACAAGAAGCGTCACTACAAAAAGAGTGAGCACGTCAAGCGGTCTTCACTCAATCTTTATAAAATTTTTGATTTTTTTCCCGTATATACGTCTCTTCAAGTAACCATTCTCAATATCACTAATCATGATTTTCTACACGATTTCTACATGTGGAAACATGGACTATCACCTATCAACCAACTTATAGTTTTTCTGTCCGCTTTTTTGCAGAAAACTAACTGCAAACACTTGTAGATCCCCCTTAAAACTCATTAGTCAATCTGTCTAAGTGTGCTATTACCTCATGATTCATGACTCTTTTTCAAAACACGTTAAGAATCAAAGAGAGACAAAATCGAAAAGACCATCTCTTGCTCTTTTGCTCTTAAAGAGAGTCATGACTCCAGAATCATGGTCCTCAATTGAGGACGCCTCACTTCAAGCTGGTGGAATTTTTGTGAAGTGAGACAGTTGTACGACGCGAATTTTTTGCATTTTATATAAAAAGATAAAATCCATAAGTTATTATTAATGCTTCTATTTGTTTCCTTTTCCAAGAATTCATTTTCTATCACTCTGCATCATAGAATAATAAAATAAATAGAACATCAACTCATGCTCTGCATTTAGCTTATGGTGGGTTTATACATGCAAGGATTTACTGGCGCCAGTAGCTTATTTCGCGCCAGTACTAAATTACTTGCATGTGTAAACAGTATCTGGCGCGCCAGTAAATCCATGCATGCATGGAAATGAAAAGTTGGGATGGGAGCATACCAACTTTACTGGCGCCAGTAATATAATTTGATAAGTTTTTCACTGAACTGACACATGCATAGAATTTTTACAAGGAGGTTTCCATTAGGTGTGTAAACCTTCACTGGCGTGAATGTATTACTACCGGCAAACTGCGGCACACAAACAATAAAAAAAACTATTTTAACTTCGCTGTGTTAACGCAGTTCAACCAAAGATTTGTTTGTATGTATCCTCTTGTTTCCGGTTTATTAAAATGGAAGTTTCGTTTCGGTTTCGGTTGTTCTAAAAAATATCAAAAAGTTGTAAAAGCATGAAGTAAATTTTACTTTGTTATTTAATGTGTTCATTATTTTTTTTCGGTAAAATAATGCACAAAATATAGCACACATTTAACAAAATGTAAAGTAATGTTGTGCTAATTGCGTCGTGTCGTCGACAAATATTTCCGTCTCCGGTTTCGAAATTGTTGAGTTTTCTCAATGTTGCGCTAATGGCTTCGCGATTGTAATAAGAAAAAATTAATAACATTTTGTTTCTATTATTTTTAATATCTTGTGATTGATTTAATTGAGTTGAATTCAACGTCTTCGATGTATTTTTGCATTTCGGCTCGCAGCGGCATTCCTCCATTTTGGATTTGGATAAATGTAGTTGATGCGATGGTGGACTGGTGGTCGGGTTTTTTTAATTTCGTTTGTGTATAAAAAATTTGTTGGTTCCTAATTCTAATGTTTCGATGTTAAAATGTGTTTAAAAGCTAAAATGTATTGTGTAAATATCTGTCCGATCAATTTGAAAAATGTTTTAAATAGAATCTTCCAAATAATGAAAGGCTGTATTCAGTCAGTTGGTGTGATTTGTTCAATCGTGTTCTGTCGTGTCGTGTTGAAATTACCTTACCGAACGATAGTGGTGTTAAGTATTTTTTTTAATTTATAAACTATGTTTAAATTGAGTCTTATACTATTTGGTGATATGTGCTATGATCTTATGTTGGAGTTGTTTATTTAATAAAATAAAAGAGTTGTTTCGATTGGCATATAATATAATCCATATAAATGGATTTAGCTTCTTCTACAGTCAACGAAGAGTCAACAATAGTGTAGAGTCAACACCATACAAAAATTAACAAATGTTGGGTAAGTGATTTTCCTTATAAATGTTTGCAAAAATATATTAAATCAATATTTTTATACCTACTATAATATTTTTATACCTACTATAATGTTGAGTTTAATGCGTCGAAAACTCAATGCTGTCTTTTGTCGTTAAAGCTAAACATACCCCCTATGCCATTATCCATGAATGGTACTTGCATCGAGGAGGCCGAAAAGCTTTCAGTACTCGGTATGTGTATCAGTGACAACCTTCGTTGGAATGATCATATACTTGAGATTGCTAAGAATGCTGCAAGATGCTTAGGCTTTCTTAATAGATGCAAGAAGTTTTTCACCCCTTCTGATCTGGCTACAATTTACAAGGCGTTTATACGCCCTAAACTTGAGTATAACTCCCATCTCTGGGCAGGTGCTTCTCAAACTTTTCTTCACCTGCTCGACAGAGTTAAGAAAAAGGCGTTAAAATTGATAGAAGAGAGAAACATTAAGGAAACATTTCCATCACTCGAACATCGTCGAAATGTTTCATGTCTTTCCTTATTTTACAGGTTCTTTTACAAAACATGTTCACTTGAGGTAGCCAGCTGCGTTCCACCCCTTAAACATTTCTCCCGTAACACTCGTCTTGCTAGGAACGCTCATCAGTTTACACTTGAGCCCAATTTCGGTCGTACCGTGAAATATAGGGATTCTTTCTTTAGCCGTGCAACACGAATGTGGAATGAATTGCCTGGCACAATTTTTCCTTACCATTTTGATCTGCAGACAATCAAGATCAATGTTCATCGACACCTCCTTTCCCTTCCTCCCTAAATTCCTATCGCTCGCGCTGTGACTTATCATTAAAAGGGCTATAACAAACTCCTTGAGCGCGTATGCATTATATAAAAAAAAAAAATTACTCTGAACGCCTGCCGAGGCGTTTAATTCAAAACCACAGTTCTTTTGCACTGAGTTCCACTAAGACTTCAGTACTTCCGTTCTAACTGTCCCTATAGGTAATGTATGTAACTGACTATTGTGTGAGTTAAATCCGAGCAAGTCATCTAAGCTCTGATTGGATTGAGCGTCGTCGTACCAATGCTCAGTCGAAATTTTAGCTTTCTAGAATTTTGTTTTGCCAACCATTTTTTACCTACCTAATATAAATCTATCTCACTTCACGAAACAAAAAGAGAAATAAGTTTCTGTACATTTTGTCAAAATATATTTTAAAAATAAAATTTCGGTAGCAATCATCCATTATAATGCCTTGTGAAGGAAAAATAAAAACAAAAAGTTCTCACTGCAAATGTCTCAGCAAACAAATCGAAAAGGTCATGCATCCATCTGCGGCTCCAAGGCTAATCGATGACATTATGAAAAATTATTTTTGCAAAAAAGCTGGTCAAGGTTCATCTTGTTCTCTATTTAGTGTTCCAAAAGGTTCTGTTTATTCAATGGACAGACGTCTACTCTATTGGTCAAATATACTCGAAGATCGTAAGAAAATAGCTTGCCGTATTCGACAGGTAACTGGCAAGCGTTTGTCGCATGTTCTCTACAACCAAATCGATGATCATAGAAATGTTCAAAACGTCAAACGTATAATGGACTTTGCTGAACGTCTCGATCCAACCAAGTTAGCAACTAGAAGGCTAAATCATATAAGAAGTTCTAGTATTTTTGAAACATTGCCACAATCGGAAAGATTACAAACAGCAAATTTAGAAATTGTTGGAACGCCTAAAGTCAGCCAAGCTGAACAATGGATGCAACAAAGCAAAAATGCGTTTTTCGCGTCAAATTTTTTGCAACAAAAGCTTAAAAACAAAAAATCTTTATCCAAGATTATCGAATTCTATCCTGACACTGATCGATTAGAAATTGTCGGAAAACGAATTCACAAACACGCCCAGCCCATGATAGAACGCGACAGGGATAATGAGTATGATCTATCTGTGATGTCCTCGGATTCTCATATAGAGCCTTTGGATTTCCCCGAATATTCAATTCAGATAGACGATATCGTTTTGAGAACTGATAGTAAACCAGTTAAATTCTACTTGGAATTTGAGTGCCAACTATATGAAACCCAAGTAATAAAACTTTGCCGCATTAAGAACATTGGCAGAAAACCTGTTAGATTTGTATGGAAAAAGATAAAGCCAAAAGGTTTTGCTTTTTTGCCATTAAAAACACCAGCATTCCACTTCAATCAAAACGCTTTTCGATTGACATACAGCGAGAGTAAAGTTGTTGAGGTTTTATTCAAGCCAGCTTCTCAAATGCTATGTGAAGAAGAATGGCAACTTATAATTGATCCTTCATTCTTTGAAGACACTCAAAAAGTTCACGTTAGACTCTCAGGCGAATGTTACGTTCCAAAAGAAATCATCGTTGGTGATTTACTAGAATTGATAATTTCTCAAGTAATTCCAGGTAGAGTTTGCAAAAAACCTTTCCTTACCGAATGTGAGTTGTTTGAAAAATTTAATCCAGGATTCAAGTGCAACCGTGAAGATCTTCAGAAATTCAAAGAAGTCTACAGACAGTTCAAGAAAAAATCCCATCCAAATGTTTGGGATTTGAAAATTCATACGTTGAAGTTGTTAATTGAAGGTACTCGAGATTTTATTAAGCGCAATCAAGGTTTAAATAATTTAAAGAGAATCATCAGAGATATGAAAAGACGATCTTCTCCACAATGTGACTCGAAATTAAAAATTCAACTAGCTAAAAGTGTGATACTATCGTTTCTCGATAAGTGGGAGACTAAAGCAATTCAAATTGTTGATTCAGTTGCCAAAACTGATATAGACGTTCTGATTATCAGAATGCCTTTCCTTCTTGAAAAATTCGTACACTGTCAAACGGTGGCAGATAAACGCAATTTAATTCAAAATCAAGCGCTTTGTATTCAAATGTACTGTTGTATTTGTGATTTAGCCGAGGAAATTGTATTGTTTATTGAAAATTGTTTATTGCTCGAACAAAATATTCAATTTTAAAGTAAATATGGCAAAATGTTTTCATTGAACCATTGATTTGTAAATTGTAAATGATCGCCTTCACTTTCGAGGAAAATTAGTTTACCTTCTTTGTCCATTTTTTGTAATCCAAGGTCGTCCTTAAATAAAAGAATAAATAAATGCTAAATCATAATTAAATTTTAAAATCTTACGTTAAGATATAATTGAGTTTCTCTCAGTGGCAGAATTTGCTTATCTTGACCTGGAGCGTAGAAACCAAACCATTGTGATTCTTTTGGCTGCACAACGGTGTCATTGAGGAACTTTACCATAATAAATCTGAAATAGAATACATTTTTGTTTTATATATTTTGCCAGCACAAAAGAGGTTATTTTAAAAAAAATTAGAGCGACAAATTTTTAAGTTGCACGACAAATTCACGACAGTTAATCTAATAGTTAAACTTTTGAAATTTGAAAGTGGTAATGATAGATAACTTGACACACATGATGGGTTTAACAGTGAATCAAAACAAAACCAAATATATCCTGTCAACAGGAAAGAATACCCAACACCGATATCACGGACAAAACGTAATCTACACAGCTATAATTTTGAGGTGATCAGAGACTTTTTGTACCATGGCTCCTCGATGACAAAACCAGCTTTCATGATTGGTTTAGTCGATTACCAGATCAAAAGATTATGAGTTATCGAACGAAAGTATAAAACAAATATAATTATCGTACCACGGCAGCAAACAAACATGATCATGAGTTAAGGAGTGAATAATTTCTACATAAAGCATATAAACAAAAACGAATGACCACTCACTTGTTCAATTGTTGAAGGTTATAAATATATCCTAAGTTAAGATGTAGTGCATTATTAATTGGACTAAGAAAAGTACTCCGATTACGGTATTCATCTTCTTTAAGTGGATCATGCCAATATGTAGCCTGAACAAGATCTTTCTGCATCCATCTATAAACGAATAAAATCAAATAAATCATAAAAAATTCTGTTGTAAGCAATTTTACCCTTCATATGCGGCTGATGACAAAGAGCGTCGTATATATTCACAGGATTTCCGGCTCATAGATGGACATTTGGGAAGTCCGAAAATTCCTTGATGTTGTCCACCGAACGATATAAGATTATTCATTGGAGGCGTTGGACATCTTTGTGCTAAAGCTCGCCTAATTGAATTTCAAATAAAATAAAGCTGTAAGAGTTTGATTGATTACTTACAAAAATTGTCCACCTTGAGAAAAGCCCAAAGCATTGTAACCATGTGTTAAACTTGGATCATTACGAATCTGATTGCAAGCATCGTCAATCTTATATAAAGAGAAAATAAATTTATTTTTACTCAAGGGAAAACATATTGAAATACCTACCTGTTTGTCGGGATGAATGAAAAAACCACTGCTATAATCTGATATTATTGATCCTCCAATCTCTAAAGATTTAACGTATGTGCCATTTGTTTCACGTTCGATAAGTTTTTTCACTGATCCAAGGCTGAATGGAAAACAGCATGTGTCACCTGTTGATGAAAGATATCATGGAATTTGATAGAGAATAAAATCCGGGATAAGATTTACTAATAAACACTTTCAGCTTTATTAATAAAATATAAATTATAATTTTAAGTCTTATTTCTGAGTTAACTAATCATCACACTTAACGTAAAGGCAAATATTTACTGTTCCAATTGGTTCCAAAACATTCGTAATACGTGGATTAGTTTTCTTGAAAATAAGACATAAAATTACAATTTATTTTTTATTAATAAAGCAGCATGTGTGTAGCTGGCTTCTTCCGAAAGGTCAATCAAAGTACCCAATAACAGCAAAGTAATAAAATTTACAATCTTGGGTTTTAGCAATAAGAACAGCAGCCCGAGTGGCTTCGATAATGGCAATACCACCGAAACAATTTCATTAACATATAAACATGTTATGTAGGCAGCAATAAAAGTAAGGTTTCCTATTGAACTAAAATCCAACGTTGTGAAAAGTTGTCTCGATGAGTCTAAGGTTGTCGCTACAAGATAATAAGACTGCTAGGTTTGCGGTCACATGGAAACCCTGGAAAACCAAAAAGTATACGATAAGGACGTAGTATAAAACTTTTAGAAGACATCGTTTAACTTTTTATGTGACTTTTAACCTAAAAGGAGGTTTGAAATTCTGTTCTAAAATTCTAGCTACCTTACACTGAAAACGAAGTGCAGAATATAAAATGGCAACAATGAACATTATTAAAATAACGCAGTTCTTCTGGGGCGATTTCCTTGACTCTTCCAAATAAAAAAAAGACCCCTAGAGAAACACTTCTTTGAAACTATGGAAGAACGAAAATGCAACCCAAATTCTAATTCAAAATCTTCTTCATTATTACTGATTATGCAAGGCTTTAACATTGGGTTGACATACTCGTATTTTATGCTATCAAAGTTTTGAAGACGGAGACGTGGTTTAAAGCCCTTCGCTTTCATAAATATTTAGCAAAATAGCAATAGACATTTCGTTTTGCTTTCTAGTTTGGGAAAACTGATTCGTTCACTGGACATAGAGTGTTTCAAAGATGCCGGACAATTGCCAAAGTTGTAGTCAGTAACTAATAGAAAAAGTGGTTTCGAAGAAAGAATACAGTCTATCTGAACAATTGAAGCCTATAATGAATACTCTGATTATATAATGAATGGCTTTTCAAAATCGATAAACAGCAAGTGAAGTTACGGCAAAAAGCTAAAGTACAGCTTCAATGATTCACAAGAAATGGGGTAAAAAATACAGAAAAAAACACACTGGACGTCAAGTGTTTTTTAATCTTTTATTTAACAAGTAAATTGCACAGATTTCATCTCCGATTACTACACTTCAACTACATTATTACCTTTCTTGGTCAGGTTCTTTTTCTACTAATTTGGAAGCTGTCTATATGATTTGATGCAGAAAGCAGTAGCTCGACTTAGCTATGTTGTTTGAGATCCTCATAGAAATGTTGCATGTTTATCAATGCGGCTTTGCATTACTGTCAAATATATACTACACAGTCCGAAATTCCAGTGATCTCTACTCAAATTGACTTTAATTTAAACTTAAAAGTCCATTTTATGAAACTTATATGACTGAACATAATTCTCGTAATTCTTTTGTGGACACTTCACAGAAAGACAAGAGAGGGTCAAATAAAGTTCGTCAAACAAAATATAATACCTATACCTACTAAAAATTTCAAAATTGTACCTTTTGTTTGCAATTGGTACTTGCAATAGCAAACAAATCTTCTAATCTATCAATAAACTCCCTCTCAAGATGGGGGGAAAATACAAATTTGAGTATATATGTACATTGTTTGTTCAACATTGGTAAATTAAATAAGCTACAGCAATAGCAAATAAGGAAAAGTAAAAGACCTTTCGCAATGTCTCTACTCAAACCATGGCTGGTGTATTTTTTTGTTTTGAATTGCGGTGGCACTCAACTGAAGCCGTTGCATGTTGGCTTCTAATGTATTATATCATTAAAGGTATTCATTCAACAGTTAAAGACTTCACAAGAGTTATTTGGCATGTAAGTGCAAAAAATTTGCACTTTAGTCGATAGATTTAATTTTCTGGAACCTATCATTAAGTCAAGATCGGTCGGTAGTAACAGTTGATAAAGAATCTGTCATATTTTAATAGAAGTTCTCTCAGTTCGAGTTTAGTCCCTGTATGTGTGTTATCTCAAATAACTTTATCAGTTATTTATTTGATAAATGTATTTTTAAATATAAACGATAGTTAAATAAAATAAATTTAAAACAAGTTTGTTTTTAATCAATAATAATAAACAATTTACTCACCCATTCCATGCCACATAACGACAGGTAAAACATCATTGTTGTTGTTGTTGAAATTTTCATCAGCAATACATGGAGTAATAGTGTGAATAAGTAAAATTGATAAAAAAACAAATAATTTCATTTTTTTAAGTGATTATAAAATATTTGTTTTGTTCTTTAACCAATAATTTATTAATGCGATGTGAACTCGAGCTCGACCCGGTGTAAACAAAAACTGCAGAAGCAAAACAACAAAACAATTTTGAGAATTGAGAAAACAAAATAGAAAGATGTCAGATGTCAGTGTCAGCTGTTTGAAAATGAACTGAAAAAATCTTAAGCTTTCGCGGGTGAGTTCAAAAAGTAACGACTTTTAAATGAACCATGAAAACAAAGTTCAATGTGCCTTATTACATGTGAAGAAAATCATTTGTCAATCTATCAAAAATCTTAGCAGTCAAGCGGTTTTACTTGGAAATACTTCGGACCTTACCAATAATCAAATTAAGAAGTGGACTGTAAAGAATTACGCATACCAATAGTCAGCTTAACGCTATCGTCGCCTTAAGTTTTGAGAAACTCATGTTTAACTTCACGGCTAAGAGTATGCCCGCGTTTGTAATGTCAATTGTGACAACTCAAAGCAAAAGAGAGAAAAAAACAGTTTTTCTTTTCAATCTGTGTGTTGGATTCATTGTTTTTATTTTTTTTTTGGCAATAAAAATAAGTACCTCAAATTAAATAATACCTTAAATCATAATATAATTTTCTAAAATTAATTTATTTGTGTTTGATGTCATGGCCATTTTAACGAATCTGTCAAAACAAGTAAATATAATTGAAGGCTCCTAAAAGGTCTTGAGGTGTGAAAGAGGAAATTATGCGACCGTAATAGATTTAGTAATAGAGCGGCGTTTCAAAAATAACGTATTCAACTTGGTTATTGGTAAGCAAACAAATTAACAGGTCTTTAAAATGGTTAGCGATTAGTTATTGGTAAGGGCCTTTGAAAAGTTTCTAATCTGATGGAGTATATTCTGTCACATTTTATTTAATTTCGCATTTGGTTCTTTTGCTATTTCTTTTGCTATAACTTTTCAGCTTTGACATAAGCCCTGTCTGAAAGAAGTTTAGTGGAAAACTTACATTTGGACATCGGTCGCTGATGATGTGAAACTTTTTTTTTCTAGTGTCTTCAAATTGCTGATTTTCGAATCGATAAAAAAAGTTTTTTTTGTAGCTTAACGCATAAGCATTTTAAAGCTTCACTAGTTATAAGATAATTTAAGTCTGACCGCCATATTATTCACTCTGGATTAAAATCGGATTTAAGTGTATTTTAAATTCAACCATTAAATCTTTATATATTAAATCTAATAGTTTAAATCTATGTCCATATTGTAACGTGTTTTATAAGATGTTCTCCGTTATATTTTTTTTTTGCTTTACGATGCGTAAACTCACCATTGTGATTCTAACTTAAAGTGACACCCACAACGAAGTTAACGAAACCCCATTTTTTTAACGAAAGACCATAGACTAGAAAGCTCCAGAATGCTCTGACTGGCACTGTACTAGAAGATTCTAAAGCTGAGTGCTGATTGGTGCAGCCACTATAAATACGAGCGTCCCAAGTGGCAAGAAGTCAGTTTGAATTTGAAATTAGTCGTGTACAAGTTGGTAATTTGAAAGTGATAAAGTTTGAATTTAAAAATAAAGAAAGTAAAAAGGAAATAACGAGTGTTTTGAAATATTGAGTGGAATTTAAAGTGAAAGACGTAAAGTGAGTTGTATAAAAACGGAAATAACTTTTATTTAATAAAACGAACCTAGATAAAACCTAACAATATTATTCACTTTAAAACTTGCATTAAATCCGATAGATTTAAAATTCGGTCCAATCCAATGTTAAAACCAATTTAAATCTACGCTATTTAGGGCCAATATTTTCACCTATGGTTAAATCTCTGGTTTTCTCACCATAGACTTTTCTTAACCAGTTGTTTTGAAACTCGGTTTACCACAGTTCGTCTTTTTACCATTTTATCTACTTTGGTTACCAAAGTTCCAGTTTTCCAGTGGTCCAGTTGTGAAACGGAATCTCTGGTTAAGTTTGTTTAAACTTTTTTTTTAATGCGAGAGAAAGAGATAGAAGATTTTGTCAATAATTGATAACAGCTTCGTTTCGATGCACAATTTCGTCTGTCATACAAATATTATTGCCAATGACTGATTTTTTGTCACAGTGTTTTCCCTCTACGTGTTGACTTTAATTGTCGTAAATAAAGTAAAATTTCACACAAAGAAATTAAAATTAAAACTAAAATTATATTACCAACAAATATAGCACACATACGCCCAGTGAACATAGTGTTGATGTTCATTATTATATGAACATCAACATCCCAACATTTGTTTGATTGAGCAATTTTTTTTTAAACACATGATCGATTTTGATAACATTTTTTATGATTGATTTGTTTTTACCGGTGATTTTATCAAAATCTAAATGTTTTTTCCGTCGAAGCTTATTAATGGTAACTGCCATAAAACGGTACTTTTTTGATGCCGATTATGTTTTGAACGGGTCCATCGATTTTGACAAAACGTTATATTCTAAAAGTTTTGCTAAGTTTAAATAATACTGCATTTCTGAGTGTCTTTCTTTTTAATTTTTTTTTCCGGAGGAGCCTGCCATAGAATGGTATTTTTTTGATACAGATTATCTTTAAAACGGACCCACCAATTTTGACGAAATTTGATATGCCAAAAGTTTTGCGAAGCTTTATTTAAGGATTTTTTTAAAAAGTTACTTTTCTGAATTCAATTTTTCTCAAAAAAAACTGTAATTAATTTTGATAAAATTTTATGTAAGTTATTTGTTTTCCACGGTGAAAAGTTAAACAAATTCCCAGTCGTTAACAAAAGATTTTTTGCCACAAGTTCGTGTGACTCAATAGTGTCATTATTTTTAGTGTGTTGGTTTTTCACGTGACCTATTGAAATATTTTCGCAAAAATCATTCAGAAATACATATTATCTTAATAAATATTTTTACGTCCAGAACCAGGATCATCTTCAAAGTGCTCGAGTGCCTAATCAGCGATCTCTAAGGCGTGCTTATCCTACTTTACTTTATGCAGGTTTAAGAAAGTAAACTGAATTTAGTACTCAAATACAAAAACTTGTATTAATCGGTGTATGCAAGCATATCCGAAAAAAATTAAATATAAAAAAATAGTTTCTTTTTTTTTTAAATTACATGAAAAGTACTTTTATTATTTTTTAGATCCAAAATGTATGTGTTTACAAACATTCGGGTAGACTAGTTGTTATCCTTCCTAGAATAACTTCCAAGCTTAAAGCAATTATTTAAGCCGTTGAGCTTGCAGGTGTTAATACATCCAAACTGAAAGAATTGATGGACAGTCACAGTGCGTCGTGTTAGATTGTTTCGAGCAGACATTTGTCTTATAAATATCTACGTTCATAACAATCGATAGTAAATACCGTGAAACGTAGGCTTATTGTTTTAAATTTTGTTCTCATAATTATGAACATTCTCTAACAATAATTATGACTTTCACTTTATAAACTATCTTGTCCCAGTTACCCAAAAACTCACATTTCCAATAATGGTTATAGGCCCTCTTTTGATATGGTTAAATGCAAATTCTTAGCCAAAAAAATATTTCCAACAATGAAAGGCAGTATTTTTAAGAACAATAACTTTCAGGTTCATTAACTTTTGTGCCGCTTCATTTGTTTTCATTTTCACTAAGTAATAAACTTTCAGTCAACAAACACTTTTAACATCAAACCTCTCATTACAAATTGAGCATTCGTACGAGCGACGACGACAAGAACGACGACGATGACAGCTACACCGAAGAAGCAATCAAGGAACGTTGGGCCAATGACTTTCATTAACAATCTTTGGATATTTATTGGAATTTTGTCTTATAGCAATGGGAATCCAACTCCGATAGTTATTTGGCATGGCAGCGGTATAGTTATTGATTTATTAGATTACTGTGATTCGAATGAGATTCACAAATTCCATACTTTTTTATTTGGCAGGAGACACTTCGGAAGGAATACCTAATTCAATGATGAATCTATTAGAGGACAACATTGCAGGGGTTTATGTGAAACGAATACAAATTGGTACAACTCCATGGGAGGAATTTCAAAATTCTATCTTTATGCATCCTGATATACAGGTAACGGTTTTTGTTTATAAAATATTTGTTTTTGAGGTATTCTGTTAGGTATTTCTTTTAAGTTTAATATTTCTGATTGAAAAAACTATTACTTTTAGTTAATCGATTTTTATGTCGAAATGTTCTCTATTATGAATTCTCACTTTTTAAGGGGATAGTTTTTTCAATGTGCGTAGTATGATTGTGGTAAAATGATCAAAAGTTATGAATTCGTTTAAAAAGTTCGAGACATAATTACGATTCTTATAATGGAGAAGTCGAAAAAATGGGTGAGCGAATGCGATCTGTGTGCCTTGCTGGATGTAACGGAATTTGAATTTTTTTTTAATTTTAGATAAAAAAAAACTAAAAATTTTAAATCGTATAGGATTGCAAAATTTTAATTATTACCCAAAGTTAATTTATTAGTTAATTTTTAGTTAATTTCGAGTTTCGTATGACATCACACTTTTAGACTTTAACTCTGGATTATAGATACCTCGGTACTAAAAGGATTAAGGAAGTTATATAGACTCAAACCGTCAAACATGTTTGGAAGATTTGTATGTCAGTCTGTCTAAGCACCTGTATAGCCTAAACGGTTGAGCCAATTTCCTTCCAACTTGGCATCTAAAGTTTCAGGTCTAACCTATAGACGGTTAGTCTAAAACCTTGTCTTCCTGCCACGGTAATGAAAAACCTTGTTTTTCTCGAAAACCGTTCTAACGATTTTGATCGAATTTAAACTGAGTGGTACTGATGCCGCAAGGCCAAAATAGTTTTAACGGTTCCTGCCATATAACGATTTTCTTAAATGTAAAATTTCTCGTTAGCGACTAAACGGATCTTAACATTTTTTTTTGTTTTAATAAAAAAAATCTAAGTAACAGAACAATAATAGAAGGTACTTATATTAATTTTTTTTTCTAACTTAAAAAAAAAAAAATTAAATTGTTTATGCACTCAATTTTTTGAAAACCGCAAGATGTTTGTTTTCTAAAAATTTTATTTTCTGTGAAAGTTATTATTATAAGGTTCCTTAAATTGCCTTTTAAATATTTAAAAAGAGTTGTTGAATGTCTAATGTATCATTTTTGATACACATCGTACAATAATGACCAGGTTCTCATATAGATGTATCATTGTTGATACATCTATACAAGACCCTTCACTGTCTCCATACAAAGTGATAAAAACAATTCCCCACGTCCAATAGAATTTTTGCACAAAAATTATTAATGTTCAATAAGGTAAGGATTCACTTGCACAAAGTCATTTTAGCTAAAAATTAGTTTTTGTTGATAAAAGCATGTTTTAGTTTTTTACGTAAATATGAAACATGGACGTATAAAATCATCATATCTTACTATACGTCCATTGCATCATATTTGATTACTGCTGATAATATCAAAAATTTTAAAGGTGTTTTGTATGATTAAATACTGCAGTAAGCTGGCGTAGCTTACGCTCCATAGTTCAATTTACATTGAGAAGTGGCTGAATTAGACAACAACCTGTGGACACCAATACTATTTTTGGTAGGAGTTACAATAACGGTTATTAACAATCTTATATGTTTGTTGGAAAAATACGTTATTGATTTTTTTCCTGAGCCAGTAATCGAACCTGGACCTCCTACACATGGTCATCACACTATAATTCTACCATTCTAGGAACATGTTAACCTCAATATGTGATCATCAATCCATTAGTGTACCAATTGTTGTTGCTTCATTCTTGTTTTTTTTTCTATTTTTCCCGTTCGATTTAAATGCCAACAAGGTTCGATTCCCGGCTCAGGCAAAAATTCAGTAACGCGTTTTTCGATTAAACAAGAGATTGTAAATGGAGGAGCAACACTAATTCAAAAAAGAGTCTCATTATTGGCGATGGCGGCCATGAAATAGCTACATAACTCCTGGCAAAAATATCAATTATTATTGAAACAACAGCTTACTTACTTTCATGTTGTTATCTTTCTCTTACTTTTTGAATTCCACAACACATTCAATATAAAAATTGACACTTTTTTCCGAATATACCACGTCGAAATGGTAAAATTTAAAGAAAGCGATGCGCTTTGTGCTATGAAACCCATAAAAGAAACGGTGAAACTGCCTCGAGATTAAAACAAGTACAAACAGAGTGCAAGCACTGCAACAAAGCATTTTCATCATACGAATGCAGATTTTTAAAATGTAGGTATAGGAAATGTACCAAATATGGAATACGCTACTTATATGGAATAGTGCGATATTCTAAAAACCACGTTATGTACGCACATATTCACTGTTTTTATTTTTCTGTTTGGCAACGACTGTTATTAAAAATAGTTTTTTTGGTAAAGTTATTTAATTTTACTTGGTTTTAATTGGGTTAACTTAAAACAATTTTTTCATGACTCATTAGGTAAAAGCTCAACCTTTAGAATAATATAAAAAATTAATCAATCCCAGTTAAATAATCAGTGAGTTTTGACTTTGTTTAGCGAACCCTTTTGTTCCTAATATGGAATACCAACGTGTTCCTAATATGGAATAGGATTTCATATTTAGTAACATATTATTCTATGTTAGGAACAAGGAAATTCTCTAAACTATGTCGAAATACAAAAATGAATAAGAACAATGAAAAACATAGGTATGTACATATAAAAGACATAAAAATCGTGATCATTAAATTAAATTTTGGGGATTTATATACAAAATCAAGAAAGTAAAAATAATTTGTGTGAAAATAATAAAGAAATCTTGTACCATTTTCTGTTTGCAATGCTCTAATTTTTTTAAGAAAGGACCAAATAAAAAAGTATAAACGAAGATTTGCTTGTAATAACATTTTCTACCACTTTGACCATGAATTTTCTTGTGTGTAAAGTCGAATTCCTTGGATTTTTTTTTTTGATCGGAATGGTTGACTTTTTCTCCTTCTTATGGATGTTGAAACTACAAAGTTGCTTTTTTTCTGCGATTGTACTGTGTGTATTTTATAGACGCGATCTAAACAATTCAATGTAGTTAACTTTATTAACATATTTCACTATATTAACAACAAAATTCACGTCCAATAAATTATTTAAAAATTATTTTATTTGGGAAATCTATATTGAAATAAACCAAACTACAAAATTAAAAGGTTCGTCTGACAGATGAAATTAAATCTGTTAAGTGTGTATGAATCTTGCTATCAAAGTATGTATGAATCTTGCTATCAAAGCGAGATTCAAGAAAAGTTGATCTGAGGGAAAAAAAAACAACTTTTCCTGGTCCATGGATCATGATTTTTGGAAAAAAGCAGCTTTAGTCCGAAAATTGTCAACTTTTTGTTTTAAAGGAATTTCACATAATATGAAAAACAAAAAAGTTCCGCGAATCCGAATACTAAACAAGTAAAACACTGCAGATTTATAGTTGTAGTTATTTCGACAGGCTTACAGATCTCTAATTTCCGAATGCAAATAAGTAAAAGAAAACTATTTCATTCTTTCCCGACGTTTCGTTGAGTATTCTCCAACTTTTTCCATATTTGGTACATTTAAATTTGCTATAAACTTTTAAAATATTAAAGATACATTAAAAAAGTGTATTTAACAAATATGAGAAATTTTATTTTCTACAAATTTGTGTCGGGCATGTGTTTTGTCAGACTAACGGTTTTCGAGATAATCAGGTCCAAACTCTTTTCAAAATGGCTGCCCTTAGTACGCGGAAAAAAAAATTATATACTCAGGAAGCACCCCTCTCCCACATATAAAAAATTCCCACTGTTTGAGTTTTTTTTGTCTCTCTTTTTTTATATTTCTTTTTACAATAATCAAATTTGGTGATGGGTTTTTTAGTATTAATTTTGTTTATATTTTTATAGAGATTGGTTAGTTAGTCTAGATTTATTTTTGTTTGCACTTTTCTTTCATTTTCTTTGGGTGATCCCAAGATTTGTACTGATTTTCTTTTTTCTTCTATTAACGTAAACTTTATTTCAACGTAGAGTCACTATTCTATCTTTTCTATTTATCTATTTTCTTCCTGGCACTATTTTTTTTTTGTTTGTGGAGCAGGAGGTATTAGAAGAAGCGGCAAGAACCTACCGATGATACTTCTTTTTTTTATTAATTTTTAATGCATTAAATATTACTAAACTTTCAGTCTTACGTAAAGGAGACAGCATGCTTTTTTAAGAAAGAGAAAATGTGTTAGAACTAAGCAAACCAAATTAAAAGAAAAAAAAAAAAGAAACAAATCAAAAGAACATTTGTATTTTCCTTTCTTCTTTTTCTTGATTTTTAATTGAAAAACTTCCAGACTGTGTTTTTGCCAAATTTTTATTTAAAGCAACCAAAACTAAATAGTCCATTTTCAACTTTTGACAATAATTTTGTTTAAAATGTCAAAAAAAATGCGAAACTGTAAAAAAAAAAGCCACCAGCTGCTGAAATGCATTATTATAACCATTATTATAACCATGAATTTAAGAATTTTAAAGCCTTATTTGCATTCTTCTGTTAAACGAATTTAAGTTCTTGTTAATTAAATAGAAGGTAAAAGTAGGGGGATCATGACGTTATCTCGAATGACGAAAACCTTGAATGTCAAAAATCTCGAAAAAAAAATTTTCAATCTCGAATGCAAAAATCTCGAACGCACAAAAATCTCGAAAGACTATATCATCTCGAAAAAAATCTCAAGATGAGATTCGCGCACGCGAATTGTTACCATTATCTCAAAAAATTATTTTTTTAATTCGAGATTTTTTTTTAGAGATTTTTGTATTTCAAGATTACCCTTTCGAGTTTTTTTTCGAGATTTTTTCAATTCGAAATTTTCGGGATTTTTGCTTTCGAGATCGAAATTTTTGTATTCGGGATTTTTGCTTCGAGATATCGTCGTAAAACCGAAAGTAGGCTGTCCAATAGAAGGAATTAGGAAACTTAAACCATTCTTAAAAACTTATTATTGTTGTTATATTGTACTATTCGTACTATAGAATGTCAGTTTTTATTACTGACCATTCTGATTTTCATTGAATGTTTTTGAACAACAACAACAACTTAAAAGCGCTACCACCAATTTTAAACGAATTTTATTTACTCGTTTACGAATTTTATTATTCGTTTTTTTTCTATCTTTGGCTGGAGATATAGCTATTTCAAGGAGTGCCAATTCCTTTCATCAGTCTCTTTAGTGGTATCGAGCTTTAATCCAATTTTATTATGAAAAACTTTTTCACATGCACATCATGAGATTCGAACCCACGCATTCAGATTTACTCAGTCTTCGAAGTCGTATGCACAACGCATTCCACCGCTAATGACCACTGACGACACAGGTCGAGATGTTATGTTTGTTTGTTTTTCAAACGCATTTGGAGCTTCAACATTTTTCTAAGCGCCTCTAAGTATGCTGTTTTGTTCCATTCATTCATTCTTAAAAACTTCTTAAATCGAAATAACATTCTTCTATAATACTTCTTAACTCCTTCTTTAAGAAGTAGGTATGTCATTTCATGAACAGAAAAAATCTTTTGTTTTGTTTTGTTTTATTTGTATTAAATTATTTGTTTTGATCTTTTAAATTTTTTGTACTTCCTGTTTCCTATTTTCAACTATTTCACAATTTTATTCAAAAATTAAATTTAAATTTGTTTAATAAACCTGTGCCTCCACCCGGTATCGAACTTCAGTAACGCACACATGATGTTTTTGTGCCAATACCAGACCAGAACATAAAAGTCGGAAGTATGATACACCCTCACATTAGATGGTGACATTAATAATACGATTTTAAGAAGGCTTAGGCTCTGGCTTAGGTCCATTCTTTTCAGCTCTGGTTAAGTTTAGCCATTGGTTATTTCAGTTGTTAACCATAGATTTTGTATGTGTTTCTAGGGTTACCAGCTAATGGTCAAACTTAACCAGAGCTGAAAAGACTGGTCCTTAGAGAGATATTAAAGAAAGAAAAATACCTATTTTGCACCTCAGAAAATAAAAACCTTCTTAGATGCATTTAAGATGTAAAAAACGAAATAACACTGATTTAAGTACTGCCAATTGGAGAAGCATTTAAGAATGCTTTAAGTAGAAGTGAACAGACAATACCAATTTAAGTTCTAATAAAGAAAAAAATAAAGGCATATTATAAAAGATTTAATTAAAAAAATATATTAGCAGCATATCATATATTTCTGCTGAAACAGTCGTGTCTGCTCCTACTCTCCTCTTTACACGGTGACTTGACGAAACTAAACTTAGTATCAAATCTCAAGATTGTAGATTTCTTTTAGGAGTTTTCGATAGTAACATAGGAGAGAGAAAAAATAGCACTTGGAGCTGATTGCTTGTTAGCCGAGCTGCCTGAGATGAGTGTGCAAGGAGCCAGATATCCAAAATAAAACTTAAAAACACTGGTATGTCGTAGCGGTGTTTATAGTTTTCAAAAAACTTCACCGAGATTTTGTATGTAAAAAGATGGTTCAGGCAATGAAATGCTCTATCATGCAACCTCTTCAATATAGTTTTAGTAGGGAATGTTCAAAACTCGGGTGTCAATCTACGAGGCAACATCTTCCAAAGATCGATCCAAGTTCTGGAATTAACTGATTTCATTAGAAAGACAACGAGTATTAATGACGTTCTCGTATAGATTCAAAGTAATATTACTCTTGACAATAATAGCTGATCAAAGATAGCTCTCACTCGAAAAATGAAACAGTATGAAAATCCAGATAATCCCAGTTCCCGTAATAATGTTGAAAATACAAAACCAGATGAAGAAATGCCAGGGTGCTTTGAAAAAACCTTGCACGCGTCGGATAAAAAGTTACTTGGCACACTTGGGTGCTTTAAGAAAAAGATTCTTCGAGTTATTTTTGGTTCTGTAAGTATTGAAAGAGAAGAAGAGTCTACGACGAGTTCTACGGGCTATACAGCGAGATTCTATTGGTCAAAAAGCTAAGAATGGACACCAACTCATCAGCACGATAAGTTTTCGAATCTAGTCCTGATCGATGGTGTATGCTATGCAGTATCGGAACCCTCTAACACATGGCACACACAAGTTTATAAACAACCTCACTAACTTCCTGTGAGTAACTGGAGGGTGCTAGCTAGAAACAAAGCAGGTTAGAGAAGCATGTCAGTTGAGGCAGTAGTCCATCCTGGGCGTAAGCGTCGTCTAATCTTAAGTAAGTAAGTTATTGTCATCACAATAACAGTTAAGTTCTGACTATTGAAAAATAACCTGACATTTAAATTGACATACTTCTTGTTAAATAATCCTTTATCATAGAAAAGGGAATATTTAAGACTTATTTGTTTGCTGAGGTAGAAAAGTTAACTCGGTATAAATAAAATTTATTTTAGATTATGAAAAAAAACGTTCAAAGCTTTTTAAATCCTTTGGGACTTTGATAGTTTCTTATAGGTTTCCTTAATTTGTAATGAACTACAATATGATTCTAAGCTTTCAAATGGATACAACGCCATCGGTCTCTCTCAGGGTGGTATTTTTCTGTAAGTTATATATATATTTATAGCTTATTCACCTTCATAAACTTAATATAAGCTTTATCAATTTTTAAAGACGAGCTTTAGCCCAAAGATGTCCTTCTCCACAAATGAAAAATCTCATTACCCTTGCCTCACCACATCAAGGCGTTTATGGCTTACCCAAATGCCAATCAATGCAAATTGGCATTTGTGATATAATAAGACATTTTTTGTTTTTAGCTGCATATAAAAGGTACCTATGTTTTTACTTTAAAATATATTAAATTTCCACGTATGTATAAATTTTGAAGCTCCACACAAAAATTTCTGATTCCTGCAACTTATTGGCATGATCCTTTCAATGAGGTTATGTACAAATGGCACAGTACATTTCTGAGTGACATAAATAACGAAAAAGGAAAGAACTCCAAATATTCCCGAAACCTACAAAAATTGGAAAAGTATTTCTTTGTTTAAATATTGTATTTGTGTATGTGTTTTTTTTTTTATTTAATTTTGTTTTTATTTCTACAGATTTATAATGGTAAAATTTCGAAATGATTCTGTGACACAACCAAGGGAAACTCATTGGTTTGAATTCTATTCACCTGGACAGGATAAATTCATTTTACCATTGAATAGAAGCAAGTTATACCAGGAAGTATGTCAATGGACATTTTATTTGATTAAAAATGAAAAAAAAAAAATAAAAATATTTCCGTTTCATGGGATTTTTGCAGGATAAAATAGGACTTGCGAAAATGGATAAAAAGGGTCAACTTGTGTTCTTAGAACTTGATGGGGATCATTTGATGTTTTCGAATGTATGGTTTGTGGATAATATTGTTCCGTATTTAAGAGGTTAAACTTTTTTTTTTAAGTGTAGACGGAACACATTTGAGATACATTTATTAATTTATTTTATACATTTATTTATTTATATACAAATATATACCTACATTAAAATAAAAAAAAAGTCTGTATTTTCTAAAAGCTTTATAGTTTTGAAGAAATGTTATAGGGATAACCGGGTCTTGTTTGTCGCAGTTTCAGCGAGTGCTTGGTCACAATCCGCATCAAAGCAAAATTTTAGAACATCACTCTAATTTGCGTTCACGCCCCACCCTCACGAAAAAAAAGATGATACAACCAAGGACGAGTTCTACGACCTCCTCGAGAGCATGAACGATAAGTGCCCGAAGTACGACGTCAAAATTATTCTGGGTGACTTCAATACCATTGATTAGGAAAGAAAGGCTCATTTGGTTCAAGCATCGGGGGACACAGCCTGCACGATGACACTTCCGACAACTGGTACAGGATGATAGACTTTGCGGTGGGGAGAAATGTCATCATATCGAGGACCAATTTACCGCACCTTTATATACACAAAGGTACTTGGCAGAGCAGTGATAAAAAAAAATTGATCACATCGCCAGACATGCCTCCAGTATCTTAGATGTTCGAGCATTCCGTGGGGCAAACATAGTCTCTGACCACTATTTGGCAAGTATCTCGAGTATGTACGTATGCAGATATCCATGACACCACAACGCCGAGCTGGTGCTGTGTTTCTTCCCCTTAAATTAAGTTCAACCTAAGGAGATTTATGATTAACTTTGAAGTTCGTGCAAACCATTAAGTGGAACATAAGAATTTTAGTTGTACTTAAGGCCTTATATATGTCGAGTATGAGCAAACGGGCCTTAAACTTCTCAAAAAAAAATTACATGAAACGGCACGCGATGTATAGCGCACTTTATGACTATGCTATGAAACCCAAAATAAATAAAAGTCACGACTGGGTCGCACAAACTTGCTCTTGTGGCAAGTTACCAAGAGCTTTAACAATCCAGAGTTTTCCGAGAAAATGTTGGTATGCCAGTAATTATTAAATATTACAATATATTTTAAATTTTTTTTACCAGTTCTTAAAAAAAATCGTTTTTCTAAACAACTTTTTTAAAATATTTTTATGAAAAATTTTGAGCAGGCCGATTTCAACAAATTAATAATATTCATGCGGAAACAAATTTTAAAAAAGTTAATTAATAAGTTTACAAAATATTAAATTTAAAAAAATGTATTTAATTAATATAATTTTTTTTGAAAAGTTATTAAAAAATAAAGTTTGCCGTTATCGTTTTGCTAATCAAATGAAAAAAAAAACCTTATATGGGCAGGTACCGTTAAAACTGTTTTTAAGAACAATGGTTTAAAGGTCTTTGAAACCGTATCACTCATGTCAAGTTTAATAAAAATCGTTAAAGCCGTTTTCGGCTTTTTCATAACCATTATATGGCAGGTACCGTTAGTTTTGGGTCTAGAACAAAAACTCCAAAAACCGATCTGACGGTGAACCTACGACTTCGACTTCGACTTCGTGCTATCATCGTAATGTCATGTTTGCGATTGTTATGTCAATTTTTTTTTCGTATATCGTAATTGCATGTAAAATGGGATTTTTGTCATCCTGCCAAACTTAAGAAGATTTAAAATTATCTTTGTTTCTGTTTTTGAATTCATTAGATTTTACCTTCTAGAGTTCGAAAGTGCAAAAATTGCAAAATCCCAAATTAAGAAATACTTTCTATCACTATATTCAAAATTGAAATTAAAAACTTTGCAAATACCTACACCTATCTATATACCTACCAAAACGTGTACCCACCTCAAATATAATAAAGTGAGACCAATCAACATGCAGCTCATACTTTCCTACCATACTTTTTTGCTTCCCGTTCATACGTGCTCTCTTCTCCCCGTTCCAGTCCCAACTGATTTTAAAAATTAATAATAATACACATGACACCAATCGAGAATCTCATGCGAAAAGTTTTAATAAATATTTTGATTTTAGTGACACCTACAATGAATCGATGCACACACCAGCCCATACACGGTGCACATTTTAGTGTACTGTCTATGGGTCGCATTATGAATCAAATATGATTCATTGGACAGTAGTAAGCAGAAGTCTCTTTTCCAGAAGAATATTCCGACCGTGAGGTGTAGAAAATTTGTATTATTTGGAAACACTAAAGTTGTCCATTTATTTAAAATTACCCGGATATACGGGTAATTATATTGTCATATAATTATGGAATTTTTCAATATCAAAACAATATCTATACATTTTAACTCTATAATCTCTTGCGCAAAAAGACTCGCAATTCTAGATACTCTAAAAAATATCAAACCGCAAATAGGTTTCTTTTCTAAACCCGACTGAATGTACGACACAAGCCATCTTTTGAATCCACTTGTTAGATCCTTAATTGATTCGACTATTGGTCAAAGCATAAATGATAATTATTATCTATCCATTTCCATTTAACCTGCTAAATGAAAACTCTATGTCTCTGTTAAGATCAGATCCAAGTAGAACCCTTTTGGTTCCATTTTATGAAAAAACATCTCCACTTAACTATAGGAAATGATATTGATTTGATATTTTGTTAAAACAAATATAAATAAACCAAAATCTAATAAACCTTTGTTTAATATGCATATGTATGCCGGGAGCAAGCGTACACATTCATCATTTTATAACATTTCCTTTTGAATTCCATGATTAAAAGTTGAAAACCTTTTGTTCAAAGTTTAGATTAAGTCAGACATGTCTATAAGTCAACCGTCTACCTACGTAAGAATAAGAAAATGTAACGAATAAATATGTTCAAATGAATGATCTTATTGGACCAACATTTTGCAAAAGGCTTTCTTCATTTATTGGTTAGTTTTATTAAAATAGCCAAAAATACTCCTCGCAACATCAGCTATCTGTTAATGAAAGTTCCATCAAAATCAGTCCAACGTCTGATATGTTAATATATACTAATTTTCTAAAAAAAGAGACCCGAGCGCCACCTAGAGAGCAACTTAAATATTCTTCGTTATTCGTATTCCTTATAACATCAGCTAACTATGTATACCAGTGAAAGTCCCATCAAAATTGGGTCAGTTGTTTCCCGTCGGTCCATAATTAAAAATTTATAAAAAAAATAAAGTGCACAACTGGGTCGAACGAACTTGCTCCTATGGTGCACGACTGGGTCGCATGAACTTGTTCATGGAGCAAGTTACCACATCAATAAAAATAAAAATAAATTAAATAATTTTTTTTTTATAAAAATGAAAAATACGAATAAAATCTTATGAATTGTTTTTAAAAGTGTTAAAACTACTTTTTAGGAAGATTCAAACGAAAATCAAAGTATGCAGAAAATTTTATTGCCTAAATGCAAGTTTATCCAAAAAATAATTCCAAAATCGTTAGAGCGAATTTTAAATAAATCGATGTTTACTTAAAAATTTTTATACAATAATTTTTTTTTAGTAAAGTTGTTTTCCAAATATTGAATTTACAAAAAAATAAAAATTAAATATTAATTAAAACTAAAATTAAACATTTTTGCGAAATTTTTTCTTAATTTTTTTTTTTAAATTTAAATCGATTAACCCGTTCACGAGATAACTTAGCAAGATTATAACGGTTTTTTTGCAAGCGAACAAAAGACAATCGAATGAAAACCATCCGTAATTTTTTAAAGAAAATCGTTGGAGCCATTTTCGAGAAAATTAAGCTTTTCAAAAACCGTTATATGGTAGGTACAGTTATTTTTTGAGCTAAAAAAAAAGTTCAATTTCCCTTTAAGGAATGGTCTACAAACCCTACATACCAAATTGGAAGCAATCGGTTGAGCCGTTTAGTTACTTATATAAGACTGACAGATAGAAAGATAAAATTTCCGCCACTTTTTTCGTCTTCTCTATCATCGTAGTCTCATGTTTGATTGTTATCTCAAAATGTCTGTGCACGAATGCATAACTTGCCTTGTAGTACATATAATCGCAAATAAAAACCGAACCCAGGGGGTAATTAAAGTATCATAAGTTACTCCTTGCTAGATCATCTATCTGTCAGTGAAAGTTCCGTCAAAATCAGTCTAGCCGTTTTTGAGGTCAGGCGGAACAAACAAACAGACAGACAGACTGACAAAATTATAAAAATGATTTTGTGATTGATTGACTTACTCACAGATATTTTAAACAGACACTTCATTTTTATTTATGTGAAGGTATATATGTATGTTATTTAATTTGTTTGTGTTGAGTCGTGTATTCTTTGTTACGCCGCAATGGTAGCAAATTAAAGAAATATATATTATTCCAACAACTTTAATGAAAATCATAAATTATTATCAACTTTCAACCATCCGTCATTTGGAATAATTATGTATGCCCACGAAGGACTTTCATAAGACCCACAAAACCAACAGAACCCCCTAAAAATAAAATAAACAGAAACTGAAACAATTTTAATAGAATAATTGTGTGGTTTATGGCTGAGGGTTCCTTCCACGTATTTTAATTTATTTCAATCTATTTTCTAAACAAATATATGTCAGTTATTATAAATTTGTATTCAACTTCTCAATGCCAATCACTCTTTTATAAATATTCTATTATGTAGACACATGTCCGTTATGCTATTAATATTCAAAAATAAATTGAAAAATATTATTTTATCTTCCTTCCCATTTACAACTTGTATTTCTGTTGCTAAATATGCAAATAAAATGTTTGTTTAGAAACTTGTGAAACCATTTTTAAAACTATAAATAACTTTTTTGCAGTTCATGTTCTGTTGGAATATTTTCTGAATATTATCTGCACCAATATAATATTGTTAACAATCTTTTTTAGAGGTAGAGAAACTGCAGTCGGACACAAGAATTTGAATTACAAAATCTAGCAAATTTATTCGAAAACTATGCAGTGTTCATAATTGCATTTAGCGTTTGGCGAAGAAGATACGCCTGAATATTTTAATATGCCAATTGCCGTTGTGTATATATAGAGGTATTCAGGTCAACATGGAAAAGCTAAATCTGTTTTGTTTTTAAACTTGTGGGCGTTTTTGTTTGTATACCTTAACTTTCGAAAATTCACAGAACAATGTTAATTTATTTTTGTATTCAAAAGTTGAATGTAGACCAGTTAAGATAAACTCAAAAACAATGGTAAGTTAGGGTGTGTTTTGTGCCGATAATGATAATCCATGTAATTTACTGGGTGCTTCATTTCATTTATCTATGTTATGCGACGATGTATGAAGTAGGATAGTAATTGAAAAAAATATATCAGTATCATTAAGTTGAAAGAAGTGTGGGATGTGGCTTATAGAGATATAACATCTGCTTTCTTTGCTATCTTTAATAATGATGTAATTTTTTTCTTCTTCATCACACCTCTTTAATTATTATGCCAGTTGGTAGAGACGAAATGTGTGTTCTTATTGAACACAGAATAACAACAGAATACCTATCTAACTTTGTAATTGGATTCCTGTCATAGAATAGTTTTTATTACACCATCTATATTTTGAATGGGTGCACCGATATTGACGAAATTTAATATTCTAAAACTACTGCTTAAAATAAATACAATTAAAAAAAAAATTGGAAAAAAATAATAGTTTTTGAAGATATATTCATCGAATTGAATTTTTATCAAACGTTTCAGATAAATCTTTTTATATTCAAAGATTTAAAAAAAAAAAAAAAATATTCCTAAATATTAAACAGGTACTAAAAATATTTTTTTCTAAAAAAAAAACTGGTCAAATTAATTTTCCAGTCGTAAACACGAAAGTAACTTCGGCATACCTCCCAGCTAAAGCTGGACGTCGCCCATTGGTTATGCAATGAAAAATAAAAATCAACAAACTCTCTATCCATTGTACCAAAACAATTGCTTCTATAATTCTCCTCCTTCTTACTAATGTCGTGCAAAACTTAATGGCGCAAAATTATAGTCGATTTAACTCGAAACTAAAAGCAATTTAATGTGAAACTTGGTTAAAAATACGTTTTTCCGTATTATAAACGGCATAAAGCATACATTTTCTTAATGAAGTTATCTAACTTTAAAAACAGCAAACCTTCGCATTATATTTTTAATGCAACACACTAAAATCTTTGAGAGAATGACAGCTCACTCTCTTGAAATCGCTTTTTTGGAATATATATTTTTTTTTTATTTGAACGAGGAGAGTACGATAACTTTGGCGCCGAAAATTGATAACGGATTTTGGTAGAAGGGACAAATACAAGCATTTTTTACGATGGGAGGGGGGAGAGGTGGCTATCTCCCTCCGTTTGGGCAGGAGGGGCAGTTTAATGGAAAAAAAGTACTAAAAATTAAAAAAAAAATCATTAAAAAATAACGGTAATACTTAGAATTAAATTTTTTATCTTTTTTGAAAGACAATACTCTGTTTTATTAGCCGGTTTTTAAATAAAGTGTAATCTATCCATATTTTTTTTTTGATAAAAGTGTAATTTTTCAAAACATTAAAAAAAATGTACTTGGCTTCGATGAATAATCCGCTTAAATTATGGATTTTTGAAGTTATTTTAAACTCTGATTATTAAAAATAATCAATTTAATATGAATAAATTAACATCTATTTTTAAATCTATTTTTTAAAATTATGGGTTAATCGATTATTTTCTATCTACTATAACGTTAGAATTCGTCTTGAAGTCCTAATGCAGTATTTTGGATTGAAAATTTAACATTCCTTCTTGTGCACTAAAATTTTTTATTCAGTCTGTAATAATATGAAAGAAATTTGAGTTTTACTTCTCGAAAATGCGTGCTTCTATCCTTATGACTTGCAGTGTATAACTAATACACTATTAATTAACCACTTTAACGTTTAGTAAATATCATAATTTCATGAGAGTAGCTATATTGTCGGTGATTGTGTTGATAGAAAATAATAATTCTTACTTCGCATCAAGTATAGTATAAAATTACCGACAAAATAGAAAACAAACAAAAGCAAAAGACGTAATAACAAAAAGGTTAAATACAAAAAAAAAGAATGACGTGCAATATTAATTTTTTATTAAATTTCAAGAAACAAAATATACATATAAAAGGCTAAAAAAAAACACACTCAATTTAAAGAAAAAAAGGCAACTAAAATCACAAAATTAATATGGATGAAGTGCAAAATGGAACACAAGAGCAAACGCCAAGTTTCTAAATTTGAAATGACTAAGCCAAACATACCAACTATACACAGAACCACGTTACATTTTTGCAAAATCCAGGACACATGCAACGAACGACCGATGATGACGACGACGGTCCCTTGTGCTAGCTAAATAAATAATTTATCGGTGTTAAAGAGTTTGCTCATGGATCGATGTGTAGGGGATGCATTTTGTTCCACTGGTATAACATTTGAGTGTGGCTAATGGTTTGGAACGAGATTGTGGGCGAGAAAGTTTAATAAAAATTTCCAACAGCTAGGGCTATTTTGCAGTGGCCTGCTATAGGTCCTGCTGGTATCCTTTTCCTGGGTATCTATATTCCTTTCGTAACAATGAGCTGGGCACTATGCAGGTTTGGAACGATAAGGCTGCACATTATGACTTTAGATTATGAGTGAGTATGGGTAGGATATATGCCTGTGGGTGGATTGTAGGAAAAACTTTTCTATGTTGCAAGGATAATAATGCTTTTGTTTTTAATGTTTGCTCTCATAAAACTTTTTTTTTTGTTAACTTCTGTTCTGATACATACAAACTGGTGCTGGCAATATGTTTGTATAGTAAGCGAACATATGTTGTATTGTTCTTAAATTAGAAACACATTACCAAGGCAAAAGGCAACAGGAAAGCAATCAATCCTAAAAATAGAAAATAAAACAATATTTGATTTTAATAGTAATGCTTTTTTTTTATTATAATTATTATTTTGTTATTATTTTTATTAAATTATAACAATTTGCATTTATAAATTTTGATTAAATAGTATTTTCAGCTAATGACATACATAAATAAATTAATAGAAATAATATATAATACACATTTTACCTCTATACAATATAAAATTCATATTTCCATTAAGAAGCAAGTAAAAAATATTCTACAATAAGCCCATTTTTTTTTTTTAATTTATGTGGTATATTTTTATTCTTTTAAATTTAATAATTATTCATTTATATTAAATGTAGACATGATATTTTATAAAATACACAAAATATTTAAAAATTAGAAAAAAATGAAAATTCATTATAAACATATAGGTATGGAAAAATTTGGTATGTATAAATTTAATGTTATTTTGATTTAACATTAAGAAGTTATTTAAAATTTAATTTTCATATATTGAAATAAATTGTTATTTATAAATATTTTGAGCAATTTTATTAAAATTTTTATATTAATATTGATTTTTGTTTTCTTATTTGATTTCGGTAGTTTAACTTTATTCAGTCTCCATGTAATATTTTTTTTTTAAATTATAATATATTGTTTTAATATTTATAATATTATTTTGTGTATACATTTACTTTTTCTATACAAATTGAATAACTTGTGCATTATTATGTGGTCCATTTTCCATGTTTTTTTTTTCTATTTTATTAAAATACTTTTTTTTTTAATATTTTTGTATAGGTAGGTAGGTAGTGAATAAGATATAAGGTGACAAATCGGAGTTAATTAAATTATAATGTTTGTTTTACATTTTCAATTCATTCGTTGTTTTCGAAAGGTACAACAATATTCCATTCTAATAGTCTATTTTTTGCTTGTACTGCCATTGATTTGTTGATATTGTTCTTTAACCCTAATTTTAAAATCTAAGTGATTCTAAATTCCATGCAAATTCAAAGCCCAACAATAAATTTTTACTTTAAAAGTAAATTGAGAAAAAAGTAAATTGTCGGTAGAGAAGTTTTCATCCATATTAATTCCAAGTAAAACAGAAAGAGGTTCACGTTTTGAAAGCTCTTTGCGAATTTGACATTATCGAACGACTGGCAAGCACGGCCCCATATTCTAATTAATCAATGAAAATTGTTATAAAAGTTCCCTAAAGTGAAAAACGTTGCCATTGTCGATTATACTTTTTGAATGGGTTTTCATTGAATGTCTACAATATGTATATTTTTGCGTTTAAGACTCTCCGCACTTTAGGCTACTGTTTTAAAACTAACGTTGTTATCCCCAACCCGTCATTCTCAAAAATGATTAACGACAAATCAAGTTTGAAGCTAGTTTCAAGTTAATTTCAAATTAACTAACTTGCCCGCAAAAAAAATTGATGTACCAGATGAGTCGTGCTTCTTGTTGAATATAGTAATGAAGGTGACTGATGAGAGAACTAAAAAAGTCAGTTTTTTTTACTCCAAACTCCAATCACACATTTTTTTTTATTCTAAACCCATAGAGCGAGCTCCGAATACCCTTTGAACATGAATAAATGAAACACAAATAAATTCAATTCATTAAACCAAGATCGTGATCATTTGATCATGCAATGAGAATAGTAAATCGATCACTTTTGTGCTTGATGAATAACAAACATAGTCGAATAGCAAGAAAATCGTGATCAGTTAACCAGGAACGTGATCATTTGATCAAGGAATAAATGTAGTCGATCAATCAGTTTTGTGTTTAATCAACAACAAACGAAGTGAAACATTACCTATAATATGGTCATTGGATTACGAATGTGGTCTTTTGAGTTTTTAATCAACCACGAACGTTTTCATTTGATTATAAACGTAGTTAAAAACAAATATGAAATTATGATGGAAAGAATCATGAAAGTGACAACGTTCGTGATCCAAATTTATAGTTTAAGTACATAATACGTTAATTCAATGCACGTGGTTATTTAATCAAACAAACGTGAGTGCATAACAACGCAATCAACACTATACATAGTTTTTTTTTTGATAAAAAAAATTGATAACGCGTTCATAGTCAGAATTGATAATTGGTTGACAAAATAAACCAAGGATATTAGTTGATTTTACCAACGTTTTTTTTTTTTTTGTGAAGCACTGATATAGCTAAAAAATATAGTTTTACTTCGAAAAAAATTCGACAATGCTGGATTTTGGAGACCTTTGTTTTGAATTTTCATATATTGAGCAAATTCTAAAAAGTATTCAGATTTTTATTTCATGGAAACTGTGAACTTTATGCACAAAAATGTTGACGTAAAATAACAAAAAAATTGCAGTTTTATTAAAAACCTAAATATAAGTATAATTGCTGTACGTGTGCAGCAACTCGAATTCGATATTTTTCACCGCAAAGGCAACTACCATCTGGTGCCTGATATGCTCTCTAGCAGTGTAATGGTTTTATCCGGGATTTTTGGGCCAACAACCGATCCGATTCGATTAGAGAACTCAATGCAACTATTCATGAGTGGCACTTGCATTGAAGAAACTGAACAGCTTTCCATTCTCGGTTTGTGCGTCACAGACCACCTTCAGTGGAACGACCACATATTTGACGTTGCCGAAAAAGCTGCGAAGTGCTCAGGTTTCTCGTATATTTCCCATGTTTTTGATGTTTAAAGTCAGACATTAAAAATCAATGTGCATCGGCATCTACTTTCATCTACTTCTCGAATTCTCGATTTCCCTAACCTCTCGCACTGTGTTTAATTATCATAAGGGTATTCATAACTCTTTGAGTGCGCGCATAATATAAAAAAAAACGCGTTCTGTTTGACGAAGCCTTTATGTGTTTCGTTCCTGGCGATGTTTAGTTTCGTTAACAAGATCATCGCCATTCAGAGTTTAGCTGAACATCGCAAGCAGACCGCGTTTTCTAAGAATATAAAATTTCAACGTTTTCTATTCCCAATCCTTTTCCGCCCTATCTTTGACTTCATGTACTTCTACCTTTTCTTACCTCTATTTCTCACTTTCAACATCAAACAAAACCCCACTGTGGCCAGAAATCATTTATAATTTGTTGCTATCATTTTCTTAGCCTGTTCTTTAGTTACGTCTTTAAAATTCGTGTGTCTTAGAAATATTGCATACACATCAAAAACCGAAATGTTATTGTATTTGTTAACCAATGACGAAATCACATGACAAAAACGGTCTTTTAAATGAAATCCTCTCACAAAAACAACATAGATGTAAACTTTTCTTTGTCTAATTCTGTTTTTAAAACCTAGAGATCAATTTTAAAATCATAAATAGAGCTAATGCTTAACTTGGCATTTTATGCCTGTCTTATAGTAGCTAAAGCACGACATTTCCCGATTTTTGAGTTTAACTAGGGTTGGCTGGATTAATTAACCATCAAAATAAAGTTTTGATGCTGCTCAAAAAATATTCTGGAAGCCCAAAACATGCGAAGAGTTAACATTGACATCAAACACACAAAGACCCAGCTACAACAATGAATTGTTGCATTAAGGAAGCATGTCATCGCAAGAATTTTTTAGATACCTTTTAGAGGCCTCTCTGGACTTAAGCATCTTACTACTCCGGGGTAATAAGAAATTTCTACTGGTTATAAAAAAGCGATGATGAATGAAATGATGCCTTTAGACTTAACGATTTATTAAAAAGGAAGATTATCCCTTCCAACGTTCCAACCTACGCTGAGGTATTAAGAACGCAATTAATATCTCGATAAAATAAAGACGCTGGAGCTTATAACTCTTCAGCCGATGAATGAAACCTCACAGCATCATATGCATGATCTTTATATAACTGAAACGTTTTGGTTTGGATCACCTATAAAAGAGGTAATAGTTTTCTTAGCAAGATCTTACTTGCCGTGTTGTGCGCATGTAGCTGTATTGCAACAGAAACTGAACAAGAAATCTTAGCGATGATTTTGACAAAACCATGTCTAAACCTGAGCATTTCCAACAAACTCGTCCATGTATGCATGATGACGCTGGGTACTGACTTACTGAGACCTTACAATGTGATTTAAAGAAACAGACAATTTCAATAGTAAGTTTAACAGCAATCAGGTAACTTGCAGTAAGGACTCCAGCTGGAATGAACTATCACAATTTATGCCTTTATTGGCTAACCAGTTTTCTAATAAAGACCTCAAAAGTTATTGTGGCGTATAATTAAATGTAAAATGATCTAAAATCTTTGGTTAGACATAATGTAAAAAAATACTGTACTTCTGCACCTCTGATATAGGCATCATTTCCAGCCCAAAAAGAATCTGTATTTCACACCTCGACACCCACAAAACAACATTGAAATCAACTTATGATCGAACCTGTTTCTCATCCAACTAGGTCACAATAAGCGCACAGTTACCGGGGCGTTTGAAATTTCGAAAAACCAATGTTACGACAACGACAGTCAAAATATTGCTGAAGAACAGCTTAACCGCTTGAGCTGGACGACGATCACCAAGCGTTCCGAATGAAGTGAAATTAAAATGGGCAATGGGGAGTTCAGTCTGAAAGCGAACAAGCTTTCGCTCCTGGAATGTTAAGGGAACGTTTCAGATACCAACTCAACTCACTTTCAAAGACTGTCTAAATATGTTGAAGCTTATTTCCACAAGTTTTTTGACGACTTAAATAGAAGCGACTTTAATCAGATAGCTGCGGATATTATAGAGATCAAATGAATATCAACATCCCGGTCCAGTCTTTTAAGCCAGAATGGGGATATGAGACGAGAAACCAAAGTAGTCTTTATTTTAAATAATTTGATTGCGTAATAAGCAAAATAATAATTACGATTAACGTGATAAATAAAAATTAATTTTCTAGTGACCGTGTTATTTAAAGACGGAATTCATTAGAGGACGTCCCTAGAGCAATTCGATGACACTTTTTCCAGGCAATAAAAGGTTAACATATTTTTCTTTGGTGGAGTAAAATAACTTCGAGAGTAATATTTTCACACTGGAAATAACTTCACCCCATGTAGAAATTAATTCCACTTTTTTCAGGTGAAACTATTTCCCTGATAAGTTGATAAATATTTCCACTTTTCATGGAAAATACATAGCTTTACTTTGATGAAATGTGAAAGTGAAGTTTTTTCAGTTGAAGGTGGAGAATTACTTAATTTCTTAATTCATTCAAATAGTTGATATGAGGAATTTTTGATGAAATCATTTTAGATGAAATCATTTTTCATCTGGAAAATAACCTCACCTTAAAAAGTAAAATTATTTTCTTCCCCAGCTGAAATTATTTTGTACCAAAGGTGAAATTATTTTTCAACACGGGGGAAGTTATTTTCCACCACAGGTAAAATTGTTTTCCACCACTGGTGAAATTGTTGTTCAGAATAGGTGAGAATATTTTCTACCACTGGTGAAATTATTTTCCACCACGGGTGAAATAATTTTCCACCGCAGGTAAAATTATTTTCCACCACTGGTGAAATTATTGTCCAGAATAGGTAAGAATATTTTCTACCACTGGTGAAATTATTTTCCACCACGGGTGAAATAATTTTCCACCACAGGTAAAATTGTTTTCCACCACTGGTGAAATTACTGTCCAGAATAGGTGAGAATATTTTCTACCACTGATGAAATTATTTTCCACCACTGGTGAAATTATTTTCCACCACAGGTAAAATTGTTTTTCACCACTGGAACTGGTGAAATTTGTGTCCATAATAGGTGAGAATATTTTCTACCACTGGTGAAATTATTCCAGCACAGGTGAAATTATTCCCCAAGTGAAGTTATTTTCCTGCACGTTTTTTCTTGTAGTCATTTTACTATAAGGAGCTTGTAGGATAACTCCTTACACAATTATTCCTTACAAATTATTAATTGTTTATATTAAAACATTTCCTTCAAAAAAATGAAGATGATACAGAAAAGTAAATTTCTTAGAACTTATGGACATATATTTAGGAAATTTCTTGGCAAGTAATTGATACATATATAATTTTTGATATAAATTCCATACAATCATAAAATAGAAATTGATAAAAAGTCCTAAAAGTTTTTAAAAATGGACAAAATTAGTTTTTGTATATTCAATCTGAAACCTGACAAGAGTTTGTATACCGATAGAAAAAAGTTACAAGAAAACAAGCACACCTATATATAGTACTAATTCTTTCACTTGATATTGAAATGTATAACTTGATTAAAATCCTCACATGTGTGTTGTAATTCATTATTGTCCTCTTCAAATCTCATCTCGACCACCATCATTGTGTTCATTCAAATGACAAACAAATCACTGCAACTACTCGAACTCCTTCTTTTCACATTTATGGCTTTTTTGAATTTCAAAACTGACGATAGAAATATTTTTGTTCGATTTGTTAACTTTGAAACCGTCTTCTTGTTACAATCATCCAAGAGGCTTGTCTCTACGTGACACGAGTCTTTTCGTCCGCCGCTGCCACAACCACCAGACATAGAACTCGATTCATATGACGAATTGCGGGATTTCGGTGATGAATTACAGCTACTTTGTCCGACGACATTGTCATTACCATTTCCTATTCCTATTGTCATCGCCTTGAATTGCTCCTTGTTGTTTCTCAGATTTGATTTCAGTCGACAGGCTTCGTCCTCATCTTCGATTTCGCTTTCGCCCATCTTGAGTATGCTCTCCAGGTTAAGGGTGCGTTTGTTGGTCTTTCGGACTGGTCCCATTTGGTTGCGGTTTGCTGGGGTGGATGAGTTTTCATCTGGCTCCTGTTCACACATGCTGATTTGACGCACCATTTTTCGAGGCTGGATATGCATGCGACGGTGTTTTTGAATTGCAGTCTGCAAATTCAGTCGTTGACGGTCTTTCTCGCTGAGATTCAGTATGCGCTTTGGATTCAGCTTGACTTGGGCTACAATTCCGACCAGCAATTCATCGACATTATGATCTAAACCCGAAGAAGTTTCTATGAACTTGCAGGCTACATCCTTTGCCAGTTTTCTTCCATCTGTAAAAAAGGTTGATATGGAAAGTTAAGTGGCATTGGTTGAGATGATGAATAACATTTTTATATAAACATTTAATAGAAATCAAAATACTCACTCTGCCTCGTAACCTCTCGATGACGTTCCAGATCCGTTTTATTGCCAACAAGTATTGCTCCTCGTGTCAAGAGCATTTCACTCTCCTTCAAGTAGTGTAAGACTTTTTCTGCGGTTTTGAATGATGGCCTATCTACCACAGAATAAACAACAACGAATAAATCAATGTTGTATGTTGAACAAAATGCTTCCGTCTAAAAGATAGAAAACATTTTGATTGCAAAGTGAAATAGTTCAAAACGATAAAATATTCTATTAAGATAATAATTATGAGATATGCATTTCATGGATAAACACACTTACCGACATTTCACATGCTGGATGATCAATAACTTCAAGGTCTGTTTCGATGCCATCAACAAGGACAGAAACAGTCTTTTGACCGTAATCGTCATCTGTAAGAGAAAAATTAAAAAAATTGAATTGAAAGATACTGCTAAAATTCTAAAACTAAACATTTTATTTAATATGATTTGCTTGCAGGTAAATTTGTTTCAAGTTACAATTTATTATTTTCACAGAATAACGTGGGTAAAATTCAAGTAAATATTTTTTTTTTTTGAACATTTGCTAAAAAACTAAAGTAATAATAAATGTTACGATACACATTGTTGCTTTTGTGACTTAATGTTTGCCTAATAATAAATTTGAAGGGTTTTCCAAATGAGTTCAATGAGTTTTTTTTCGAGAGAAATTGGATTATCTGTAACGCTTTAACTTCAAGTACCTTTATTTTCTGAGCTGAACTATACACGTCTTGAGTGCACATACATGCTCCCGTGGCAAATTAGAGGTCAACAAAAAAATATCTAAATTAAAAATAAAAATAAACGAAAACAGTACCTATATATTAAATATTATTAAAAACTCTAAATCTATATCTAAAAAAGATTCAAACCACAATCAAGGTATGAGAAAAAAAATTCTTTGTAAACATGGTATTATAAAAAAAAAATGCAAAATCGTCGGTGCGATTTAGAAAATAATTTTTTGTTTTTAAATCATTTTTTGAAAACCTTTTTTTTTTTTAAGTTAGTATTCATGAGAATATTTTCTAGTAGAAAATTTAATCACTAAAAAGCCCCTTTGTGGTATTCGATTTCAAATTAAGTTTAAGTTCTCGTTTGACGGTCGCTGATGATGGTTCCTTTTCAGCTGTCAACTGGGGGCAGATTCTGTATAAAAAACGATTATACGTTTTCATCTGTGTGAACGATCTGCTGAACGGTTTGCTCTGAAAATTCTTTACATAGAAGAAAACGATTGATCGTTCTTTCATACAGAATTTGACCCCTGAAATGCATCCGATGTTTTAAATAAAAATATTGACTTTTACGAATTTTTTTGCGGTCTATAAAGATTTAAAATCGAATTAATTACTTATTTCCAATGTGATTTTAAACTTTAGTTTAATTAAACCTAAACGATAGTTTAAACTTTTCGTTTAATTCGTTCGGTTTCACATCGAAAACTTAAACTCCAGTTAGCTAAAAACAGTTTTGGCGAAGCTCTTTGTAATGAAACTTGTTTTGAAATGTCAAATTATTTTTGTGAAAAAAAAAATAAATCGTGAATTATTGTGAAATAGAAATTGTGTACTTTTTATCAAATAAATGAAATCCCAATTTAAAAATTAAAAAAAAAAAATATAAGTGAACAGTGATAAAAAAATTATTGAAATATCATGTGTCAGAATTTATGTACATCAAAATAGTGATGTCTGTGTGTTCTAAATCTTTAAATGAAACGGCGGCGTGGCGTTTAAACGACGAAATGAAAACGAAAAGTTAAATCCAATCTGTGTTTAACGATAACTGTGAAACCGGAAAATTGAAAAACGCTAGTTTAAACTGAAAATAGAGTAAAACTGGGTATAAGTAGGTATATTCATGTTTTGAGATCTAAATTTGTTACATCTTTAATCCAAGTTTTATAAAAATCCGTCAACAAGTTTTCAAAATATTGAATAAGCAAAAAAAACATAATACAAATATTTAAGAAAAAAATTGTTACGAGGTCATTTTCAGTATTTTTGTGATTAAGATCGCCCTAGCGGTTATCGAGAAAGTTAAAATTTGAAAAAACCCTTACAGTTAAACAGTTACAGTTTATCTAATTTTCCTGAAAGTCACGTTACCACTGTCTGATAGAAGTTTCATGCTTCATTACGCATGTGAAAATATGTTGAAATCGTTGGAGCCGTTCTCTATAGCCATTTAATATTGAGTATATGGCAGGTACCGTTAGTTTTTAAATTAAAAGTACGCACGGGTTCATCAATCCAAAACACTACTTAAAAAGTTTGAAGCGAATCGGCCCAGCTGCGTGAAGACACGCGGAAGAAAACTTGAACTTTGAAAAACTTATTTTTGATAAAGAGAGTAAAAGGTGATTAAAATGTATTAATTGATTGACACTAAGAACATTTTTATTAATAAAAACATTTGAAGTTCAATTAGACTTGTATTGGTCATTGATTTTTACACTTGTTTACTTTAGTCCAGTCAAATTAGACAAAAAAAAAATTAACGGACCCGGACATTTGAAAAAAACAAGCAAGATACGACGTGAAGGATCCGTTCTGGTGCTGTATTTTCTTCAGTCGGGATGGGCTTTAATTTACCATTGTTCACCACCCACGCCCTTTTCTTCTCTAATGGAAGATGATTTTCCATCCATAATTGTACCTGTTGGTCGTACAATAAAAATAATACATACATACAGGACAAAATCAATGTTTCAATTTTTTTTAGTCCCATAGTTTGCAACAAGAGCAAGTTCGTGCGACCCATCAGTCATGCATTTTATTTTTTTTTCTGTGGATTAGGCGCGATGGGGAACCCGCAAAAAACTTAGCAAAAAGTGCCAAATACTATAGTGAAAAAGTACAATGTTGTCTAAAAACAGACTTTGTAACAATTTAACAATTTTTCTCAAAATTGGTGGTACGATGAAAAGTGCGAAAACCTTTTTGGTAGAAAATCATATAAGCTTCATTTTTGATCTTAACATTAAAGTTCATAGTTTTCAAGAAATTTGTAAAAAAAATGATATTCGACTCCTTTCCCCCCACAAAAAAAAAATTGCTACGTGCCAAATCATGGGTACTTTTGACGATTTGCTCAAGACATAAAAAAAGGTCTCCAGCAAAATCCAGCTTTGTCAGAATTATTTCGAAATTTTGCCTTTTTTTGTCTAATTTTCCTGGACTATACCTTACGTCCTCAAGATAAAAAAATATCTTTATTTCAATATTTAGATCTATGCAATAAATAAGCTTAAATGCTTTCATATGGTGCCAATACGACCGAAATCGGGCAACTGGGTCAAAAGTTATGCCCAAAACTAAAGAATAATGAAAGGTGCAGTTCTTCCAAAATGGCAGATTTTGCCCAAGGCGGATTCTGTGGGACTTTTGACATTTCACTTAGGACATCATCATGCTTGTTTTTTAAATGTCCGGGCAATGTCTACTTTGACTGGACTACTTTTATCTTAAATATAATGAATTATCTAATTTAGTAAAAAATGTGGCATAATTAAAACTTGTATGTCTCAAAAAGAAAAAACAAAATAAAATAAGTTCAAAAATATCATTTCACCGAAAATCGAACAATTTGGCGGCCATTTTGTTTTAATGGTGACAAATGACCATGTTTTGGACCATGTGACCAATATTTTTTTTAACGTAACTAACAAAAAACTCGAGGAACATACATACATAAATGACATAGGTGACATGGGTTAGCGCCACAAGCGCCTACAGTCTACACTATTAACAGTTTTATATATTTTTTCTTCCTTGCAAAATATTTTGACATCTTAGGAATTTAAGAGTCAAAATTGTAAATATTGAGACATATAAATAACCATATATACAACAAACTACCACCACCCACAATAGTTTTATAATTCAAATGGCAGTTCAAGATCTAGGTTTCCTCATTTGCCTATCTTATAAGTATTTGAATTGAAATGTCCTTTTTTACTAGCAAGTGCATTGAGCCCCTATCATTAGCTAATACAACTATGATTTACTTTTTCCATTATCTTTAACGGAACAAAAATTAATCATTACATGGGCAACATGACTAAAGGTTCCTTTGGAAAATAACTGATAGGAACTTCATATATCTACTATGGCTTCCATATATGGCACTGTTTGCATGGGTCTTGCACAAAGTTTTATATCTGGCCGACTATACTGGGCGGGCATTGAACCTCTCATTCGATGAATTATTTCTAAGTTTTTTTTTTCCTTCTTCTATAATTGATGGCTTACATAATTATTATTGGGGCATGTCATGTCGGACGACGACGACGTTATGGTGTCATTAATACAAACGAATGCGATTGGTATCAGATGTCGTGCAGAAGTAATTAACTTTATATATGCATTAAAGACTGGTTTATACCAAATTGTACTTCAAGCCATATAAAACAATTAAGGTGCTTTATAAATGCAGCATTTTTGTGAAAATTATATAGAGTTTGTAGGGTAATAAAATAATATTAAAAAAACCTAGAACTACTTGATTCTTACAACTCCATACATGTCACTGTAAACATAGTACAGTGCCGTGCAAAAATTATACTCGCACATTTATATACCTGATGGAAGTTTGTCAAATTTATTTACATTTTTCAAAAAAGTTTTGTTTTTTATAGCTTTTCCAACTTAACTCAATTTACACAATTTTGAATTATCAATTTTAATATTACGAAAAGTGTTAACACTGAAACTGATAATATATTGTTTGACTTATGAGAGAAAATATGCTAATTTGTTTAATAAGGTCTCTTCCATCGACCAAAACAAATCATGCGTCTAAGAAAAATAGGTACACGGCATCTTGTTGATGATAAGCTCATCAACTCAGCATTTAATGATGTAAAAGCCACTCACCTTTTTTGTCGTTAAAATCTTTCTTTTAATCTTTGACCATACAAGGAACTATTGAAAAATTCACTGTTTCATTCACACTTTACTTTTAAATATTCATATTCAGTTTTCATATAATTTAATATTGATTTTTGTACTCAAATAAATTTTCATACTTGATTTAGATTTCAATAAAATAAGTTTTGTTATAAAAATAATGAAATGGCGCGTTGTATGCTTATAGATGCAAACCTTCCGTACAATTTTTGGGGTGAAGCGGTTACAACGGCAAATTTCATACAAAATCGTACAATAACAAGAGCTACAAACTGGACACCATACGAGCGATGGAATGGATCAAAACCAAGTATAAACGTTTTTGAAGTGTTTGGTTCTAAGTGTTTTGTACATGTTCCCGCCTAAAAAAGACAAAAATTAGATAATTCAGGCATTGAAATGTTTTTCTTGGGCTATGATGATCAGTCTAAAGCATACCGATGTTACAACCCAGAAACAAAGAAAATCATAATTAGTCGAGATGTGAAATTTTGTTCATCAAACATAACTGATTTTGGCAGCGAAAATGATGTTTCAATAGATTTGAGTTCAAGACGAAAGAAATTAATCAGTGACAAATAGAGTATGAAGAAATTTGTACAAGAAGAACAAGAAATTCAAAAGAAAATACAAGAACAATCATTACATCAACCAATAAGACCGATAAGAGTTTCACAGCGTGAAAATAAGGGTATCCCACCGAAACGTTTAACTGATGAAATAACACAACAAATACACGGGGTTTTCATGGCGAAGGAACTTATTGAACCGAAGACATACACTGAAGCTATCGAAAGTGATGACAAGGAACATTGGCTTATAGCGATGCAGGAGGAGATTGAAGCACATCAAGCTAATGGCACATGGGGGCTAGTTGAGTTACCACGAGGAAAGACAGCAATCGGAGGTAAATGGGTTTTTAAAATTAAAACAGATGCAGCTGGTGAGATTGAGCGTTACAAAGCGCAAGGTTATTCACAAAAGTATGGTGAGAACTACGACGAAGTCTTTGCACCTGTTGTCCTACATACCACATTCAGAACATTGCTATCTGTGGCAGCGAAAAGAAAAATGAACGTTTATCATCTGGATGCTAAGATGGCTTTCTTGAATGGTAAGCTAAATGAAACTATTTATATGCGACAACCTGAGGGTTTCAAAAGAAGTAACGAGTCAAAAGTTTGCCTGTTGAAGAAAAGTATTTACGGACTCAAGCAGGCAGCCAGATCCTGGAATAGTGCTTTACATGATGTATTGGTCGAAGGAGATTTTCATCAGAGTTATAATGATCCGTGCATGTACTCAAAATGTATTGAAAACAGTTACTGCTATATCATTGTCTACGTTGATGATATAATAGTGTTTTGTTTCACAGTCGATCAATTAAAGGAGATTGAAAATATTCTAACATCAAAATTTCAAATGCAGAATTTGGGACCAATTAAACATTATTTGGGAATGGAAGTTAGCAAGGACTCAAGTGGAAATTTCGAACTATGTCAATCAACATATATCATGAGGACAGTTTCAGATTTTGGTCTAAGCAAAGAATGTTAAAACACCTTTAGAGGTTAATTATGGAAAAACAGAATTATCAACTCAGCTTGAAAATAACACAAAGTATCGAAAGTTAATTGGAAGATTACTGTATTTATCAGTAAATACAAGACCTGATATTTCTGCGAGTGTCAGTATTTTGGCACAAAAGGTATCAAAACCAACAACAGAAGACTGGAATCAACTTAAACGTGTTTTAAAGTACCTAAAAGTAACACACCAAATGAAGTTAAAGCTCAGGAAAATTCAGTTAAACGACTTTTCATTAATTGGTTATGCTGATGCTACATGGGTAGATGACCGGCACGATAGGAAGTCAAACAGTGGGCGCATCATATTTCTGAATGGAGAAACAATTAGTTGGTCATTTTAAAAGCAAAATATGGTAGCAACATCAACATGTGAACCTGAATTTATTTCTATAGCGGAAGCAGCAAAAGAAGTAAAATGGCTACGGCAACTATTGGAAGAAATTCACGAACAAATTGATTCACCAACCACAATATTTGAAGACAATCAAGGATGTATTGAACTAGTACGTGATCACAAATTCTCATACAAAATTAAGCACATAGACACAAAGTACAAGATGATACGAGATCTATCAAAGAAGAAGATCATCGAGTGTGAATATTGCACGACTGAAAATATGATTGCAGATTTATTGACGAAACCGTTAAGTGTAACGAAGCATAATTATTTCAGAGATAAATGTAACATTGTGTGAAGGAGGAGGAGTATTGAAAAATTCACTGTTTCATTCACACTTTACTTTTAAATATTCATATTCAGTTTTCATATAATTTAATATTGATTTTTGTACTCAAATAAATTTTCATACTTGATTTAGATTTCAATAAAATAAGTTTTGTTATAAAAATAATTTTCTATTTTGTTTGCGAAAATAAAGATTCGGTACAATTAATTTCTACAGGAACAATTATTCTTTTATTTTTCTGCAGTACGACTGTATAGCCTCGGAGGTGGTTGTGAGAACATAGAACCAGAATCCCTGACGCAGCCTCTTTGACAACTTGTTGATATTGCTGCTATGCCCAGTAGTCCTTAATGTTCGTATATATGCAGTCGTGCTCTAGACATACTCAGCGGAATATTTTTGGTCCTTTAAGCGACCTTTACACGGTCAGTCATTTGACATCAATCTGTAATATAGTGTTTGTAAAATAATTCTGTATGCGTGGATTTGTTTGAGGAAAAATCAAAACCCTTTTGATTTTGCCTGATGACTGATTATATGTGGAGATGACTGACGTCCTCTGACTGACAGTGTAAAGGTCGCTTTAGATAAAGTGAATCGATGTTGGTTCCTCATAAAATATTCACGTTTATTCAATATGCTATAGAGGCGTGTATATATTTCGTCAAATGTTGCGCGGTCGATTTGGTTGCAGATGCATCCATCCGGTGGCCATCATAATGTATGAGATGTGCTACTAACTCACTTTTCGAGCACAGGACCTTACTGTGCTCAAATTTTAAAATTTGGCATTGATGCGGAATTCGAATTGCCACCACTTTTTCGTTAACATATATAATATATGTGAAACTTCAAGGCAGTTTGGTTAAGTCATCTTCTGGAAGTAAATACACATCCAAGAAATTATATTTGTACGTATCGATGAGAGCTTCCGTCCGTGATGTAGTTCAGAGATTTTTGTTTTTCGAAAGTATAATAAAGCTCTCATAAATTTAAAGAACGGCCATATGAAAGAGTCAAAAAAATTATGAGAATTTGTTTTGCACTACACTGTACCTACATGAGGTTTGTATATGACGTGCTGTGCATGTTGGTAAACCTTTAAGTGGGTCTTTAAAAACTCTGATATTGGGAATTTTAGCAGGAACCATTAACACAACAAAAATTAAGTGCACTATACTAATTCACACACAAACCTGATTTTATCGTTAATGTATTTGAATAAAAGACTTAAGGTTTTGACTTTTAGAAAATAATCTTAACAACACTATTAAGAAAATTAGTAATATTTTTGCTTGTCGAATATTATTTGCAGGGTTTCTAGTTTATGAATTAAAAAAAAAACACTAAGCTTTAAGCTATTTATTGACTTGATTTAAAAAAAAAAATTAATTCATAAGCTAGTTGGTGAATTGTAAATCAAAAATATTCATATCATAAGCTAGTTGGTGAATTATGAATTGAAAAAAAATTAATTCATAAGCTATTTGGTGAATTGTGAATTAAAAAAAATTAATTCATAAGCTAGTAAAAATCCCGACACAAAATACACGAAAACAAACTCTCAAAATACAAAGTCCCGACACCGAAATTCCGAATTAGCTTATATCTATTTTTGTATTTTGTGATTTTGTTTTCAGTTATTCGGTGTCTGGATTTTTACAAGCTCATGAATTAATTAATTTTTAATTCACAATTCACCAACTAGCTTATGAATAGAATTTTTTTTAAATTCATAATTCACCAACTAGCTTTTGAATTAAAAGCCAAGCTTAAGCTAAAAATGAATTAAGCTTTTGCAACCCTGAATTTGTCACTATACAAATAAATTCGAAGAATTTTCTTGTGACTTGTAAAGAAACAACGGATTAATCGATTTAACCTAACAGGTTTTATAACAAAAAATAGGAGAAGTGCTTAATATTAATTTTGATTATTTTTTAATTTATTTATTTGTAAACATTTTATTTTCTTTTTTGTACATTAAATGCAAATTGTTTTGCACTCAAATCTGGCGTACTTCAAATTTGTAAAAAAAAAAATATAAACATTTTAAAAAAATTTCAACCGCTCTAACAATTTTGAAATATTTTTTTTTTATAAAGTTACAGTCCGGTAAAATTAGGGTTTTACTTCGAAATTATTCCGACAAAGCTGGATTTCGCTGGAGACCTTTGGTTTGATGTCTTGAGTAAATCCCAAATAAAAAAATGTTTTGTAGGATGGGAAGGGGTCGAAAATGAGTTTTTGCTAATTTCTTGTAAAGTATCATTTTTTCGCAAAAAAAAGTCAAGGTAAAAAATTTTAGCTTACATAATTTTCCACATAAAAGCTCTTATTAACACTTTTCATCGTACCATCAATCAATCTCGAGAGAAAAGTGTTAAATTGTTACAAAGTCTGGTTTTTGATAACACAGCACTTTTTCACTAGTATTTGGCGATTTTCGTTTTATTTTTTGTAGTGTTCCCATTTTTTGTAGTGTTCTTCACAGAAAAACTTAAAAATAAAATGCACGACTGAGTTGCACTAACTTACTCCTGTTGCAAACTATGGAACTAAAAAAATTGAATTCATCAAATTATGTATCATCGCACTTTAGTAATATGTTGTTAATCTAAAAACGGCTTTAACGATTTTGATAAAACTCTGACTATAACTGCATTTCAGAATGTTAGATAACATTGCACATAGGGGAGATTTGGTGATTACAAACGTACTACGAATTGTAGTCTATCGAAATAAGGTAAGGAGAAATATGGATGCGGAACAAAACAGCATACTTAAAGGCGCTTAGAAAAATGCTGATGCTCCAAATGAGATTGATAAACAAACATCACATCTCGACCTGAGAATTCAGTGGTAATAAGCGGTAGAATGCGTAGTGCATATGCGACTTCGAAAACTGACAAAATTTGAAATGTGTGGGTTCGAATCCTATGGTGTGCAAAGAAAGTTTTTCATAATAAAATTGGATCAAATCTTGGCACCATTAATAAGGAGACTGATTAATACTATATAATACTATTTGGCACCGTGCGTTGCGTTTCCAGTGAACTACTCTATATATGACCTGACCAAAGAGTGTCAGTTGCTTGATCGTCGGAACCAAAATTGAATTTCTTATACTTTTTATAAAGTTAACGAAAAATTGTAACTGGCTTTTGGTATTGCAGAATTTTTTGCCTTTTTTTGAATGTAAGAAATTAGTTCATTAAAAAAGGCCATTCCCAAGTCCTTTTTTTTCTTGTTTTTAACTAATACCAGTTTTAGTGAGTGGTAACATACAGGGTGATTAGTATAAGGTGCACCAAAAAGCTTGAGCGTCTAGGTGGAGTTAAGACAAGAACAAAATCGTGGGAGGGGGGGTCTATTTCCCCCCGTTCAGGCGGGAGGGGCAATTTTATAAAACATTGACTTAAATCAGAACAAAAATTATTGAAAAACAACGGTGAATGATACAAAGCCTTATTATATTTTTTTGGAAAGCCAGAAAACTACTCTTTTATTTAATTTCTAAATTAAGTTGTTTAAGTGAACAGTTTTAAAAAAATTAATTTTCAAACTCAAAATTTTGAAAAAAAATGGTTTTCGGTTTTTGACTAAAAATTAATAAGAGCATTGAATTTTGAAAATAAAAATAATAGTTAATTACATAAAATTTTGAAAAAAATTAGTTTAAAAATTTTTTTTAGTTTTTTTTTTCAAAATTTTGAGTTTGAAAATTAATTTTTTTAAAACTGTTCACTTAAACAACTTAATTTAAAAATTTAATAAAAGAATAGTTTTCTGGCTTTCCAAAAAAATATAACTTGGCTTTGTATCATTCACCGTTGTTTTTAAATAATTTTTTTTCTGATTTAAGTCAATGTTTTAGAAAATTGCCCTTCCCGCCTAAACGGGAGGGGCAATTCTCCCAAGCTGATAGTCTCATTGAATCTTAATTGGAATCACGAGATTTCTAAAATGTCAAATTTCGTTACCTTTTACTATTCGCAATTTGTTTTGCGTCTCTCATGTGAACGACATTTTTTGTAATCACAAATCAGTAATGTATCAAGTACTGTATAGCTTCTTTATATTACGATAAGAATTCGGTTAAAGTAAATTACACATGAGGAGGTATTCGTTATGTCTTTTTAAATCGCAATTTCGGTGTTATTAAAGCTTTATATTAAAAGTTTTTCGGTTCACCGAAGTCTATAAAGTTAGTTTACTAAAAATGGACTTCCGTATAATATTAAAGCAGAAAAACGACCATAGTGTCTCATAATATTATATTGTATCTTTAACGACTTTAATGAAGATTAGTGTGCCTTAAATCATTATATGTTGGGTTTTTCCGCAGTCAAAGCTCTACTTAACTATATGGGCTGTAAAAGTATAGTTACTCTACTTTGAAAATAGTTTCAATGCGGTTATGTCACACTGAAGATGATTTATGTCACCACAATTACTCATTGTGGCAAATCCTGTACCCTTAATGACTATTTCATGGATATTGTTGCAACATTGCGTGCTGGTCATGTCAGTCATGCAACTATTGCAATACAACAACTATGTGTGTTCCATATAATATTTGCTTCATGTAAACTTTCCGTGCGGAATTCACTAATCTTTACCTCAATCATCACATACTCACTCTGCATTCAACTTTAACCTCATTTATTCATATATGCGAATCCAAAAATTAATTCAGAACAAAGTGATTATGTGGTTCTGATTTATTGTTGCAGAATAATAATTTTCCGCAGATTTTATTTTGATGTGCAAATACGATGATTGATGATTTTCACTTTGTTGAATATGAGATTTATTTAGATATATCTACTTAACCCGAGATACACCTTGAATGTCTTCTTCTTTTCGCACCACCGAAGTGCTTTCAAGTGGGAGGGTTGTCTAGTAGCCCAAAGATGAATCCATTATCTCACATCTATTTATTATTCAGATAAACAAAGAAAAATTTAAACAAAGTATGAAATGAGTTATCGAAACAAGGATGATGCTTGAAAAATGTTTTTATGTGTATGTGTTTAACATTCCATTTATATGCGAAAGTGAAAAAATGTTAAAATCTTTGAAAAACTTGTAAAGGTCTGCTGTGAAGGACGGTTGAATCTTTATTTGGTGTAAAGAAAGGGCAAGTTATTGGTTTCATGGAAAATAAAACTTGCTCGACTTAAAGCGGAGAGTACGGAAAGCATGTATTGGGAGTTAGAAGAAATATCTGCACCAGCTGGTAATGCAAAATGTTTGTGTTTGACCAATTGTTGGTAGAAAAACTATCTCTAAAAACTAAAGAAATTAAGTCTAATGAAATCTGGGGTCGGATTCTGAATGAAAAAATGATCAAACGTCCGCACAGACGAAAACGTTTGAACTGCGACATAATAATATACAATTTTCGCTCAAAGAAGAAGAAATGCTCAGAAGACTTTTTCGCAAAAATTCATAAACAATGCCCAATGCCAAATTCTTGTGGACGATGACGAAATTTTTACAGGTGGCAGTAAGTATTGCAAAATATATTTTTAGATGAACTGATTCCCAGACTACACTTTCCAACCGACATCTCAGTCGAAGAAGTCTGTGCGCGCAGCGGTGAAAAACTAGAAAAATGGAAAAACGATTGGGACAGACGGATTACACCAGTAAATGGATAGTTACCATTCAACCAAGCTGAAGTCACATATCATGGGGATCTTTGCCCGGGTATTGGACTGCCGCCGTTTGCGAAAAATAATACGGTTACAGTGCGGTTTGTTTCGAGTATAAGTCAACCACAAACGCAACTTAGATTGTAAAGATCAGAATGGAAAAAGAATGTGATTCTTCAAGCGATTTACATGCTGTGTTCCTGGACTTTGAAAAAGCATTCGATAGAGAACCACGAGATCTGATATGGGTAGCCCTAAGTGCTCATCCACGCTATGAGTACAAAGCGGGTGAGCGGCGTCGCTATGCCATTCTGTTTAATGAGTTGCCGCTTAACGACTGCGTGGCCAAAACTATACAGCTACATATTTTTTTAATTTTTTTCACCTTTCAGCGTTTGTTCGCTCAGCCAATCAGCCACTCGCCGCTTATTGCGTGAACGGGGCTGAAGGCAACGAGAAATTCCGAGAATCTTCGTGCGAATGATCATGTATGTGTCAAAATAAAGGATAAATGCTTTACAGGAGTCTTCTCAATAGAAGTTGAGGAAAAGAATTGAGTCCTTTGCTCTTTATTGCAGTTCCAGATTATCTACTTGAAGATAAGGTGACGAACCCGAAACAAAATCAGTTAATCTTTGCTCATAATGGAGCCATTAGAAGTAAAGATCCTTTTCAGCGACACTTGGATTTATGGGTGAATGTTTTGAAGGGAAATGGGTTCGTATATGCGCCGAAAAGACAGAATACTAATGCTGCCTATTTTCTGTTCCAATCAGAACTCAGGAATCGTACATCAATTTGAATGGAACAGTGGTTCTCTATAGTTAAAAAAGTTTGAATACATTCGATCAATGATCAATACCGAAGCGTTTGTTTTGAAGTCATCGATGACAATCGCTTAAACGAAAAGTAGATAAAGCGGCTTGATAACTTTCATCATCATTTTTTGTGACTGAAAAACGTCTCTTTAGCTGAAAGTAAAATGATCATCCAGCGCTTAATTACGGTCCACAATGTTGGACAATGAAGTAGAAGTGAGCTCTTGACTGCAACCAAAGTTAGGATCCCCACAATCAGATCAGTAGGTGTCATCATAAAATCGTTCGGAAAATATGAAAAAGAAAACCAGCTAGTGAATGAGTAGTTTATTGGTATGATATCAGATCCTGTGGATCCATTGTGCTTCCAATTATAAATTAGATGGACAAAAGATAATTTAATGAGAAGAAGAGAAGAGTTTTTGGAAGTATTTGAAGGGTTATGGAGTCACTCTTGAATCATTTTCCAGTTTTAGGTGAAGTACATGGATGCTTTTCAGTGACTTTTTTGAGAAATCAATAATTTCACCAAAGAATTGTTCTCAACAATCTTTTTATTTTAGTTCCGAGCTGGAATGATCTAATTAACAAAATAATATTTCACAATATTTTTTCTTCTTCTTCTTTTCCGAACGGATATCTTCTCTTTTCTGATCTGGAATTGGATCACATTTTCGAATGGGATTCACTCTTTTCCATTTCACCCACTGATTTGTATGTGAGGTTCGTCGGGTTTACATTAGCTAAATCGGCAAGTAACTGAATGCTGGTAGTCGTTGCATTTGTTTTTTCCTGGATATTTTGATAGTTGCGCTTTTGTTCAACCAATATTTTCGGAACCAAATCATGTGTGGCGAAATGTTTCCTGATTTCAAGCACCGTAAGCAATTCCGCATTAAAGCCAGTGTAGATATCAGAAATATATAGGATTTATTTCTGTGAAAATTTACTGAGAAGATACATGATGCTCTACGCCATCTTTCTTCTTGGCTCTATCAGTACATTCAGAAGAAACCGAAAACTGGCCTTTATTGCTGTCAGTGATGGAGCATTCCACCACGGACCACGGTTAAATATTCCATCTTGTGGAATGCTTCCACAGGTTCCAATTCCAACCTTCAACTTGTCAAGCCTCGTTGAAAGCATGGAATCAATCCAGTGTGTGCTATAGATAGATAGTGTTTTGAACAACATTGAAGGCTATTTGCTGTCCCACCCATCGCCCTCATGAGACCTTTTTTTCTGTGGCTTCTCTTGCTGTTAACCACTATAAAAAAATGAAAAAAAGTGTGCCACAAAGTAACCGGTCGTTCACCAGTCCACAGACACAGAGAGCCATAATTCGAACACTATAGCTCAAGTGTTCACACTTGGTCACATTTCACATACAAAAATTTAAACGTTTCCTTTTTTATTTTTACTTTTGGAATAAAATTAATTAAATTACAAAAAATTAAGCTTGTTCAATGTATTAATAGAGCAAACACATACGACCCATATCATCCATTGATACTACTTACTCAACCACACACTGGTTATACCCTTTAACCGGGTTGAATCTTTTTCAAGTGTGATTTTAAGTATCTATTGATCTATTGAGACTCTCGTTTGAATTCTACCCAAGTATCTTTATTGTGAAGTAAGTATATATATTAAATTGTTAAGGTTAATAACTTTTTGAAATCCCTGTATATTTAAACATAAAATATGTGTGAACATAATATAAGATAATAGACATAGAAGATTCTTATTCAAGAGCTACAGATTTGAAAAAAAAAATACACTGCCGGCCATACTTAATAGGTTCAACATTTGTGAACTTATGTCAAATTTATTTTTTTCGGATATAACGTTTGTTACTTATTTAAAAATAAAACTGAATTTCTCGAGAAAATTGTGATGCGCTATAAATTTTGATATATTAATATATATTTTAAATTTTTTTTACCAAAATCGTTCATCGAGTTTTTAAAAAATCGATTTTTTAAACAACTTTAAAAAAAATAAATGGCACGACTAAGTTCCACAAATTTGTTTTTTTTTTAGCTTGAAAAATAACGGTACCTGCTAACTTAATTAATTATTTTTTTAATTTATTTTTCGTTTGTTAATTTAATATTTGAAAAACCGATCGACAATTTTTTTTATTTTTGCAAACTTAGAACTAAAAATTGGCGTTTTTCTAATTCCTATTTTTTTTTATAAAAATTATTGATTAAACATCGGTTTATTTAAAAACCACTCTTACGATTTTGGAATTATTTTTTTGTAAAAGTTGCATTCAGACAACAACATTTTTTGCATACTTTGACTTTCGTTAGAATTTTCTTCAAAAGTAGTTTTAGTACTTTTTAAAAACAATTCATATGATTTTGTTCGTATTTTTCATTTATATTTACAAAAATTATGTTTAAATTTATTTTTATTAAATTTAATTTTATTTTTGTTGTAACTTACTACAAAAGCAAGGTCTTTGCGACCTAGTCGTGCACCTTGTTTTTGTTCGCGGCAACGCTGCGGTTGGGTATGGGGAATTCCGCACTCTGTGCGACGCGTGTTCCAATACTTTTATGGCACAGTTTTGAAAACGTTGTATTTTTTCATGCAAGAACCTTTAACTTGATTATACCCGTTTTTTTTTTGGCAAATTATACATAGTGAAGTGGGAAAAACTCATCCGCAGCCGCATCCGCAGCTGCGTTTTTGTATTTGAAATATGGTACTACTGAACTGTCACAGAATGAAAAGAAAAAAACGATAATATGGCTTTGCGATGATGGTTCACACTAAATAGGTAATTTGCAAATGTCAGGATTTCAGATCTTTCAAGCTACAAAATGTCAAATATATTGCTTTTGATAACAGTTAGCACTATAAACTCTGCAAATGTCCAAATTGTATTTCTAAAGGCCTGTTGAACAATCTTGGTTAAGCCTTAGTTATAATACTTCCATACTTGGACCTAAAAAGAGAAAGTGGCAAACAATTATTGCTTGCTGATGACAGCTAGTTTGCACTGAATATTTCAAAAATGCGAATCTGTCCAACCACAAAGTGAAAAAGCTCAAAATTGAGCAAAACCTTTAAACAAAAAGAACTTTAATTTCAGATTTGACAAGATACTGTTTACTTTTACTTTTTTTACTCGAGGAATATGAAAAATGCAACAAGAGCACATTTTTGAATGGAACTGGCAGATGTCCTCCTATGTATTAATTTTCCAAAAACATTTGATTTTCCTTTAAAATTTTGATTATTTGTTTCGAGATTTAGGTTTTTTTTGGGCAATCGAACATAAAACAAGATCACACTTTAAAAGCCACTACAACTTTACGAACATACTCCTATCAATATACATGAATTTATCATTCGTACCAACAATAAAAAAAAATTTAATCGATACTCGAATGAAAGTCGAAAATTTATCTGCAGTGAGATTTGACTTCTCCTTTTATCGATAGTGATACGCAGTGAGATTTTTGTATGGATCCAACTTCACTACGGATAGCTTTTCAAAAAAAAAAAAAACTCGGCTTATGTTAATAATAAACTATTGCTAGTTGTTAATTTTAATTTTTGATTTTAGTGGAACATCAAATGAATGAAATTCAAAAGAAAAAGGTTAATTAGCCTATAATACTCTGATTTGTTTCGCCTGAGTATGGATCTTTTATAAGAACAAATTACAAGCACATTTCATTATTGCGAGGGGGATGTATTTTTTCATTTTTAACCGAAAGGGGTAATTTTCTAAACATATTTTTTTTAATAAACAAGAAATAAACAAGTAAACACCCTCCTCGGTAATGAAATATCATGTTCTTAATCTTTTGCAAGCATACAATTATTCTGGAAAATGGCAAAACAAAAATAAATAATTTTTTGTTACATTTGTTGAATGAAAAAAAAAAAAAAAAAAAAAAAAAGCTTTGCCACAATTTTTTTACCAGAAGCACCATTGTCTGTCATCTTGAAGAAATGGGTTTTGGACAATCGTTTTCGTACAATCGAAAGAAACTGTGAATATGAAAAGAAGCCTTATTACCGTGCAATGATATGCTCAAATGTGAAATGGTTTTACCACCGAATGGTTTTGCATTGACCCAAGTGTATCGGAGTAGAATAAGCCCTTCTAAAATCAACCAACAAAGTTCTAACCATATTTAACCCTACTCCTTCTTAAACTCCAAAAAACTTCATTATTGAACAAATTTACCACACACACGCAACATTCATGTGTGTGATGAAGAAGGTAAGAAACCAACCCAAACATCAGGAAGTTTTGTGTGGGATAGTTTTGAAATGGAATTAATGAATCACCTTTCACTTTGTGTATTTTATTGGTTTTGTGGTTAGATTTTCAAATTGGATTTGAATGAAAAACAAAACTGTGTCCAATGTATATGTTTTAAGGCGATATATAACTTGGAGCTGTGTAACTATATTTAAAATACTTAGAGTACATTCACTGTATAGAAAGAAAATTAAGTGATTAAAGTAAATAAGTTAATATCTAAGTTCCTATCAAAGTAAAGTGTTTACAATTTTGTATAGGTACATTTCCATTTTGTTAACCAATATTTTTTTGGAATTTGCAGGTAAAGAGATGCATTTTAAGGTTAGATTAAGATTATCATATTATGCATCATAAGATCTAGACCACATTTTTTTTTGTAAACATAATGAACTTAAATTGTTTAACTTTTTTTTAAAACAGAGACGGTTTAAAAAAAATATTGGGATCTTTTGAAGATCTCAAGTGAAGCGAATATAAAGATCCTGCTAGTTGGAACATTGTTGTTCATTTGCTCTAAGCATAAAGAAGGGATGATCCACCCGGCGCGGCGCCGTGAAATAAGGGGTGCGGTATTTAGGCCCGGAATTCAGCGGCCCTTATTTCACTCCACCAAATATTTAAGTCATTGAATAACGAATATCTACAGGCTTAATATCTTCTCCCAACACGTTGGATAATTAATCCGGAGGTCTGACAACCTTTCGTTAGTGGGTGTGGCCACCATATGTACTAAATTATACAGATCACATTTACGTTTTATAGATACATTTATGTACTCTTTGTAAATGTTTGTTAAATTGACACACAATAAATATCAAAATATCAAATATGTGCTCTAGAATAGCAGTGTGGGCTAGTACCCGTATCACTTATTGGGTCGTTATAATTATGTCCCCTAAGTTTTGTTGTAAGACTTTGTTAAACAAAAACCCCGTGATCACATGGTCCAAATCATGGTCGTTTGGTTGTTGTTTTAAAAAATGGCGGCCAAATCGATCATTTGTTTAATTGAGAATATATCCGTTCTTAGTTGTCCGATTTTAATTTTGTAAATTTTTCTGCACTAATTTTGATCTCTTGCATGCAGGCATGCTAAATACACTTACATACCATATGTCATCTTTATGGCACTGCGTGCGGCTTGCGACATCGGTAAAGCATTACTTTATGTTGATTCCATCAGGTAGGTTTAATATGAATGCTGATTTAAGTTTTAAGTTATAAATTTTTAAATTCTTTCTTTTGCTTACAACCAATCAAATATAAAACAAAACAAATTAAATCAAAACCAAATCCAATTGCATTTTTATAACATCGAAATGTTGATTTTTAGATTGCAGAACTATTTTGTGTCAATCAACTGCATCGTATTTGTTCAATGCAATAATGTAAACAAAAAACAAAAAAAAAAATAATCCTTTATAATGCATTTAAAGTTTGATTTGTTTAAAAAAATATATAAATTGTTAATCTGCTGCGGCAATAACAAAAGGAATAACCAAAACCGGAAATATCCAATTGGTACTAAGTATACTCATAGATATGTAGATAAATTAAATCAAAATTCCAATTTATTATTTTTATTCCCCATGAGCTTTTATCAAACAAATTAGTTTTATCAGGAATTTCAGAAAATAATGAAACCTGGGACATTTTTGGATAAAATAAATAGAGGTCATGTATCTGAAATTAGGTTGGGATAGTATAATAAGCGTGATAAGAATGTGTGGATAATTTTTTTTTGTCATTTTTACTTTTTCTACATTTGTTTGTGTGCAATGTAATCCAATGGAACAAATAAATACAACAACACCACAACTCAGGCTTGGTTCCAAAACTGTGAGGCGCCACAAGGGGATCCTTAGATAAACTAGAACAGAAAGAGAGACTAGGTCGCACAAACTTGCTCTTCCTGCAAGTTACTTTCGAGTTTACGACTGTAAATTCATTTGGTCTGTAAAAAAAAGACTCTGTTTAATTCAACAATAAATAATTCAATAATAATTCATTTATAAAAAATGATTTATATGGAAGACATCACCATGCGTCGGTAACAGATCAATTACATAAAATTTTATCAAAATTAGATAATCATATTTTTTCGTAAAAAAATAAATTTTTTAGAGAAAAAAACTTTTTCCGGAATTGGAAATGGAACTTTTAAATAAGGGTTTTAATTTCACACCGGTCCCTAAAAAAGAACCCTTGCTTGATTTGGTTGTTGACATTGAAACCATGCTCAAGTACAAACCGTTCGATGTGCAGAAAAGTAAAAGATCTACTGCGTAAAATTTAATATACTCATATAAATCAAAAGATCGAAAATCTGTGATAAATAAATATAATAAGGCTATTGCTTCAATTAAAAAGAAAAATTGTTATTTCGTTAAGGCAGATAAAGGAAACAAACTAGTTATATTAGATAAAGATGATTATGACAAAAGAATGAAAAAGTTAATTGAAGAAGGAAATTATCAAAAAATTAAGAAAAATCCCTTGCCAAAAATGATAGATGAAGTGAATAGCCTAAGAAAAGAAATAAGTGATGTGTTTAATAACAAAAAATTGCAGTTTTCGTTAATTGTACCCAACCCAAAAGTTGCTCGTATTCACGGTTTGCCAAAAATTCACAAGCCGGGAAATTCTTTACGACCCATAATTCCGAGCATAGATACTGCGTGTAGCAAAGTGGCTAAGTGGTTGGTACGGGAAATGAGTTGTTTAAATCCCATTAAAAGTGCGTCGGTGAAAAATTCCCTACAGTTTTGTAAAAATATACAAAACCTAGTTTTAAAACCGGATGAAAAGATGTTTTCGTATGATGTTGTGTCTCTTTTTCCGAGTGTGCCTGTTGATGAAGCTATTAAGGCGTTAGATGATTATCTTATAGAAAATAATGTGCCAAGTGAAAAAAGATCTGTTTATACAAAAGCTGCCAACATGTGTATGAACCATAGTTTTTTCCAGTTTCGCAGTGAATATTTTAAGTCAACAAAAGGTACAAGTATTGGTAACCCACTAAGCCCTTTCATTGCTGAAATTTATATGGCAAAGCTTGAAATGAAATTGAAAGCTGAAGGTAGTTTACCAGAAGTTTTTTATCGGTATGTGGATGACATTTTTACAATTTTAAAAGAGTCAGAAAGTGATAATTTTTTAAATCTTTTAAATAATCAATGCGAATCAATAAAATTCCTAAGTGAAAAAGAAGTGGATCAAAAACTAGCCTTTTTAGACTTGGAACTGACAAGAAAGTTGGGCAAAATTGATGTGGCAATACACCATAAGCCAACTAGTACAAAAAGAATAATAACTAGTGATTCTTATTGCCCTATTCAACATAAACACGCGTCGTTTCATTCCATGGCACATCGTATTGTCAATCTTCCACTATCTATAGTAAATTTTAAAAAAGAATATGAGTACATACTTGATGTAGCTAGTTTAAATGGTTATTCCAAGACTCTTGTGGATTCCATTATAAAAAAGCATTCAATAAAAGTGTACCAAAATGAAAAATCAACTTTGTTTAAGCAAAATTGTTTGGATTTCACGAATGAAATGAAAAGAGAAGTCTTTAATTATGTCCCAGAAATAATGAACAAATTTAAAAACCGTTTAAATCAACATAACATTTCACCAGTGTTCTCTAATAGCCAAAAACTAAAAAACATTTTTGCATCTACAAAAGATAAAGTTGACCAAGAACAAAAATCGGGAATTTACGCTATTGAATGTGGAGTTTGCAAACGACGTTACATTGGACAAACAAAAAGAAACTTGAATGTAAGATTTAAAGAACATTGCAATTGCATCAAAAAAAAAAATTAAAACAATCGGCTTTTGCCGATCATGTAATTGCGGAAGGTCATGTTTCTGATGAGGAAGAGCACATCATAACATTAATAAAAAATGTAAACAACTTTAATAGACTTGATGCTTATGAAAGCTATTTCATCGAAAAAGTAAACAACAATTTGAATGTGGATGGAGGAGACATTCAATCACCTTTGTTCTCTCTTGTATAGTTGTTTACTTACAAAAAATCTAACTGTTTCTTCTTCGCTCTGGATTTACCAAAACTAATAATTGTTTGTGTCAATTGAGTTAGTGCTGATGATGAGCGCCACCGAAGCGTTCGAAATGCATTCACGTGTAAGTCGTTTATAATTAATGTTTAATTTTTTTTTTTTTCGTTAATTTGACTTAATTGTTTGTGTGAAACAATAAGGTGTTTTTTTGTAATTTTTGTTCACAAAATTTTAACTGTGTGTCTGTAAGGAACATTGCCTTATTTTAAATGCAACAGGCGTTGTACGATACTAGTTAGAAGGAGTCGAAAGATAGGAAAGAATTGTTTTGGTACAATGGAAAGAGAGTTAGTTGGTTTTTATTTTTCATTGCATACCTAATGGGCGACGTCCAGCATATGCTGGGAGGTATGCTGCAAAGAGAAAAATGTTTTGTACCCGAGTGAGAATTGAACTGGCAACCTCAGGGTTAACCAAAGCTCTTTATCCATTGTCGCCCACTTCTAAACTAAACAAAATGTCTTATAAAAGACAAAACCTTTGGCAACAAATAACTCACATGAATTCGTTTTTGAATTCGTAGTTTTTTTCGAGAAAATTAGAATATCTGTTTTTCAAAAGGAAACTTAAATTTTTTTTCTGCAGTATTATTAAGGTCAATCAGTAGTTTTAGAATGTTAAACTTCGTCAAAATCGGTGCACTCGTTCAAAAGATAGTCGGTATAAAAACATACGGTTCTATGACAACGTTAATAAGCTGATTCTAAAAAAAAGTTTTCCAAAGACAGACATAACATTTGGCAAAAAACAGTGTGTACGAAGTTTGAAAAAAATCGGTTGCAACGGTGCCGAGTCATAAGGCCGAATTAAAACTTGTTTTCTTATTTTTGTCAACAACAAAAACATTTAAGTATTTACCGTCCTAATTGTGATAAGAAACAACTGATTGTAAATACAAATAGGTATAAGATGTTAAAATTATATATTTAGAAATAAAAGCCAATCGAAATATTTAATAAATTACAATAGATCTGTTTATTTTGATTTTCAGGAATTGAATTTAGGATTAAATTTCCTTTTTTTCAGTTTTTCGATTTTAACTCAGAAACCGTTGATCCTACAAAAAAAAAAAATATTAAGTAAAATAAAATTGACAAAATTTCCGACAGAAAAATTGGAATTAGTTTTTAATCACCATCAACAGTTTCTGAAATATAATTCTTATAACAAAAATTAGTGCAATCTATTGTTGTTTTCTTATTTTTGAAGATGCGAATATAGTATATAATACTTCTTTTGTAGGAAATTTTAACAGCTTTAAGTTTCTTAGAATCAAGGGTTTCTGAGTTATAACAAACAAAAAACTGAAAGAAGAGAGACTTAAAGCCCCCCGCACCTATTTGAGACCAAACTTGGATAGAGGACTATTAGTATGTTTACCTTTTCGTTGAGCAAGGGTCTTAAAATAAATAAATAAACTACGGTGTAGTAGAGAAAATAAAATCATTGCGAAGACGCATAAGGTTTGACAAAAAGATAGAGCGTGCAGGTTGGGTTGAAACAAAAAAAAAATTGCACGAACTTGCTCTAGTGGCAAAGTTGCTACAAAAATAAAATAAAATGAACTGTTTTGTTACCTATTATTGAATTACGTTGTTATTGACATATATAACCTAATTTTACCCTATTAACTTTCTTTTACCCAAAAAGAATTCCAAAACATAAGAAATGCGTGCACATAAATCGCACACTTAAGATAACCATCATTCCCTCTTTAAATAGATAAGTTATTATGGTTTAAGTCGTACAGCAGATAAGCCAATCTACATTCCATATGTAACCAATCTGTATAAAAATAAAAATACTCTATCCAAATTATATGGCAACACTTACCTAAGCTTAAGTCGTAAGCACAAATGTAGTCAGATGTAGTAAATTGATATGTTAAGGCTGTCTTGCCGACACCAGAAGCCCCAAGCATTGCGATTTTATAGGCAGGAATTTGACCTTTGCCATGTACATCTTTTTTATCCTGTTCCAGGATTATATCACCTGATGTCCTTGAAGCATTGCTGATGATAGATAAATAAATAAAAGGACAATAAGATAAATTGCTATAAGGAAATCGAAATTAATGGATTTTATTAATATAATTGTCAGGATATAAAAAGAAAAATAGATTAAGGAAGACTATAATATATACCAACCTGTTATTACGATCCTTCCCACTATTCGATGTGCCTGTTGATGTAACTGAATTAATTGAACGTGATCTCCTACTTCTGTGAGAAGATACATTTTTATTTTTATGTAATAAGTTTAAGGATATGAGTTTATTTATGGTGCTATAGTTACTTACCTCAGGGAATCACCTAAATTACAAACACCATGTGATGTAATACTAAAGCTTCGCAGGCGATAGTATTCCAAGTCTAAGTCTGCACAGTGTATAGCAGCACGTCTGGTGTCAGCAAGACGTGGCTGTAAGAAATAATAAAAAAGGAAAAATAAACTTAAACACATATGACAAAAGAAAAAGCACTTATTTTAATGAATCCTAATAAAATGTAAATATTTGATTGCTTTTATGAATTTGTACGATATGAAAATATAGATACTTTATTTTATTTTCTTTGAATAATTTTCTCTTCAAATATGAGTTAGTTACATTATTGTCACCCTTTTCATAACTTTTAATTTGCAACAATGTTTTATCTACATATAAAACATACATATAGAACCCTGAAGCTTTTTGACTTTATCCCCTTTATAATAAAGTTAGAGAAGCCAACTTCAAATTGTATACAGAGATTTGTCGGAAATAGGAAGTGAAAATGAGATATCCTATCAAGAACAGAAATGGACATTTAAAAATATACCGCCCTTCTGTTTATTAAAAATAATTGATTGAAATAAGAAACTGTAGGGAAACACTTCTTTATCTCGACAGCACAATAACATAAATATGAGTAACGCCTAATATGCTACTACAGTGAAAAACGTACCAACTCGAAAATTTTCGAGATATTCCTAAAGTACGAAATCAATTTTATTTTCCTAAATACTCCGAATAATGTTAATTATGTAGAATCTAATTCAATGGAATGTGTCTTAGACACAAACCTTTGCATTCGGACTCACACAACTCAAAATAATTCCCATTCAGAACATTTAACTACATCTGGCGAGCGATACGTGTAGTTGGATAAGAGAAGTCGTAACATGGTGGAGTAGTTTGCGCGCGAAACTCACTAGTCCATGGAGAGTACATACATGCACACGGCAGATCGTAATTTTTGCATGGAGCAAAATGTCAACACAACCCGAACGCAAAATGGCAGCCCGTAAGCGAGAGCAGATGGAGATATGGATGGAATAGGTCGCACTGGAGGATAAAATAAACAAAATATCAAGTCTAGAAAAAAGGTCGAGCCAATTAAAAATTTATGTGTTAGGTAGCAGAAGAGGGCAAAATTAGAAAAATCCGCATAGAAAAACCCTATTTTATTTCAGAGTACGTAGTAGTCATCTAATTAGAAAACCTAGTGTAGTGGAAAGCCAGTAAGAAAAGTGCAGCATTTTATGAATTTAACCAAATAATTAACTCATAGAAATCACTAGAAATAAAATAGATAATAGAAAGTGATCGAACGCAGCGAGGTTAGTACAAAGTAGAAATGACTGAATCAAATCAATCATTTTACCATTTACCATACCAAATTCCAATTCATTATCTAAAAGAAAAGTTTTATTCAATCAGGTAATTTTCTCGAAATACAGTTTAACACCTAAAATCATTAGCATCTGTAAAGTAAAAAGTGATAAATTAGAAGAAAATAGGAATTTAGCGAAAAACCCAAGTATTTGACATCAGTCATACCCAATCAGAAAAATGTTGTGTCAACTAAACTGAAAAGTAATGAAACCAATCATGTCGTCTGTGGTAGTTTTTTTTATTAACTGAGTAACCGAAAAGAAATAAAACAAATAAGAAAATGAGTCTGGAAAAAGCAAATAAGAAAAAGTTGAAAAAGCAGAAACGCACCTGAATGTTCTGAAAAGAAAATAAAAAGAAAAAGAAGAAAACAAAAACCTGAAAAGAGAATAAAATTTTAACACCAAAAATCACGAACCAAAATAATCTGAAAAGATAAAGAAAAAAGATTTATCATTAGCAAAATATATATTTGTCACGAAAGAATTTGTTGCGAAAACAAAACTTACCGAAAAAAAATGAATAAAATATAATTACTACTCATTACATATTAATATGTATATAAATATACGAATACCACACACATCAAATTAAAAGCATAGAAATGTTGCAATTTACAACCGAGAAATTAACTCGATATAATTAGTCATCAATCACACTGATCTTCGCGAAATACACACGCAGCCTTAAGTCATGCCATACGCATGAAGCAATAGAGATCGTACGTTCAAACATAAAGCTAAGAACGGCTAGAACGAGACAAACATATAAAGATCATGACATATAAAGTAAATAAGAGACTATTAAGGGTGAAGTCGCGATAAATTATTGTCCGAACCGAGTTAAAAAGTTAAAAAAAATTAAAGCGCGCTTTCTTTTGTAAAAGTTCTTGGCAAAGACCAGTTTAATTTGGCAAAGAACATATCAGTAAGTTAACAGTGATAAAAATAAGAAAAAACCATACGCCCGTATATAAAAAGCAGAAAAAACCTAAGTACGCAGCAGCCAAAGTGTGAGTTATTTTTTTTTGTCATTAATTTTCCAAATTGACAGTATGTGAAGAGTAAATAGTTTAAAAATTTTTCTATACACATTTAGTGAATAATATTGAGGCAGTGACAAAAAGAAAGCCCCATAATAAATCAAAGAAAAATTGTGCTAAGCTACGAAGGAATTTTTTTTGTGGTATTTCGGTGCTCAAAATATATACCGGTGACGCAATCCAAGTTACAGAGATTTGTACAACCCGAAACCACAGCAACCTGCAATAATACCAAAAAAAAAAAAATATTGAAATATATCAGGCATCCCAACAGTAACAATCAGGTAAAATTTTAAACATTCCATTTACAAAAATTTGCAAAAAAAAATTTTAGCAAAGAATCAAAATGTAACTGAGAAAATGAAATACAGTATGGTGCATAAATGACTGTACATGCGGTACAGGTTTAGGCACATGGCGGTAAAAAAAAGTTCTTTTGTTCTATATCAAAGTTATTAGTAAAATATTACTTTTTTAGAAACAGTCGACTAGTAGAAAATTAGTAGAGAATTAGTAGAAAAATTTTAGAAAGCTTTTATGTAGAATTGGCAACTTTTAACTAGATTTTGAGATTTTGTTTTTTTTAAAAAAACCCTCTAATAATTTTTTTTTGCGTGACACACTTAGGCAGATTGGCAGATCATCATCCTAGGAACGTTTCACGAAGGCCGACGGAGCACTCCACATCCAGAAAAAGAAAAAAAAAAGGAAGTTCCTACGAGCCCCAAAAAAAGAGATATCATAAATACCCCTATTGGACTTTTCAACCAATCTGCCTGACTAAAGGCAGGAGATGAGGAAAAATTGCTCAGAAGTACCTCTGGAGGTTCAGTAAACCAGAGATGGGACGAACAAAGATGAGCTGCAACATTTTTGGCAAATTTTAAAAAAAGGGATGTACCTGCCTAATACACCGCAGTAATACAACAAAATTAATTTAAACATTCTAGGAGCTGAAAATTTAAATCTACGAAACTAATACATCATTGTAATAAAGCTACAGGCTGGTGTACTAGCTACAGCCAGCCACACATAACAAAAAAAAAGATAAAATAAAAAATCAACGAGGGACTACATACACATAAAGAACACAACATTACCTACGACAGGACGAAACAACGGACATCGAGGGATTTTTAGCCGAAGCGGCTAAAGCTAAAGATTTTCATCGAGGGACAAGACACTAGGACAAAGACGAACACAACACATGGAGTAGCAGATCACCTCATCTGAAATGATGATGCATCAAGTAGCGGAATGTAGCTGAACTCAAAGAATAAGTAGCAGCATATTAAGGTACTGTAATTCAGTAACGTTTTTTTTATATAACATACTTTTGTATTTGCGCCTCTCTTCTTACACCTATGAACCCCTATTGGTATAAAATATATATATATGTGAAAATTATATGATCAAAAGAAAAAAAGTGAATTATTTCTGTAAGCTAAATACAAACTTATTCAGATCGCCTAGAAAATTATTTCGTTTATATGGTCATATGCACTAAATTTCTGTCAAATGAAAAAAAAAAGATTTCTGTTAAAATTTAAATTGAAATTCAATCCAAAAGCGGATGTTATCAAATCCGACACTTATGCAAAAAAAAAAAGAAAGTTAATAATCTCAAAGAATACGAATTGTGAAGATTTTTGAAACCATATTGTTCAATATTGAAAGCTACTTTCAGAGAAAAACTTAAAAGAAAAAAAAAACTATTTCGAATTTAGCATATATTATGAATATGTACTTTTTCGATCTATTCGAATATAATTTCAAATTAAGTTTCAATTAAATTCAAGTCAGATTCAGAGTAAAATTATAAATCGCGAAGTTACTTACCTGTAAAGGATTTTTAAGTGAAAGTTTTTTTTATTTTCTTTTATACGTAATCATACTTACTCTAAGTGTGATCATAGCTTATGTGCTGTAACTATAGTCGGCACGAAAACAAATTCGGTTAAATACGTTAGTAAAATAACAAAATTAAGATATACGTTTGAAGTCAGTTAATGATAACGAGTTAGGTACGTTTACCTACTTTTTTCTATTCGGTGTTTGCAAATACGAATACCTATATTTTCGTTAAAGCGGTCGTTGATAGTTAACGTTTGTGTATACAATTATTTTTTTTTTGTCAGTAAATCTGTTATACGCGATATGATGGGTATGGATACCTACGTTAATGGTTCAAGTTAAATTGAATTTATAGGTACAGATGCCTATGTTTCATCAGTTAATAAAGTAAAATCGTCGGAAGTGTCATAATGTTATGTACCTAAACAGGTAACATAAAAATATAAAAAAATAATTGATACAGTATACATGCGATTCATATCTCATGATATATGTGTGACTTGTGTCTGCAAAAAGAGAAATAATATTTTTCGAAATCGTTACAAGACCTAAAGATATAAAACATCTTGTGTCATGAATTATTATAATGGTGATCTAGAATCACATGCGGTGATCAAGATCCCATGAACGGAAATTTATGTCAGCCTGTTGATACCTGAAAGAAAATTAAGTATTATTTTTAAATTTTTTTGTCTGGTCAGGATAGATACCTTGCTGAATAGGGTGCACCTTCTTCGCTACGTACCTACCTTTATTTTATTGAACTTTTTGGACCACTATATTGAATTTAACTGAATATATATATGATTTTAACTAACTTTTGTAATTCCACAGCGGACCGAAATTATATTGATAAATTTTTATATATTTTTAAAATTTTTAAATTTTGCATTTTCCTTTTTCTTTACTGTGAGTACACACTTTGGTGGAAAGCACACCTACATACTTTTCTTTCTTGTGTTTTGGGGTGGGATGAGATTCATGATTGGAGACGTCCTACGTTTTAATTTTTTGTGTGAATAAAATCCATATCCTTGTGAAGGATCGGTATCGGAAAATTTAGTCGTGAATATAGTTCGGAAAGTTTCTTTTTGAAAAAAAAAATTAATCGAATGAAACGATTGAATTTGTATTTCGTGTGAGCCTTTATCGATGGGATTGAATTTTTTGTTTCAGTTCCGATTAAATAATAAAATTAGTTTTGGTACTTTACGATTGGTGATCGAAATATGATATTCTACATAGTCAGCAGATATTGCGAAACCGGTTGAAAATCTAGTGTATCATGTTCCGAGTACTTGAGTAACCAACAAAATTTTTTTTTAAAAAAAGAAATATAAGTTGAGTAAAAGTAACTTAAAGATTCTAGTAACTAAGTTTTTTTTTTGAAGTTTAATTAAGAAAGTGATGATTAAAATACAGTCAGTTTTGGTAATATTGGAGATTGTAGGTATTGGATATACGTCCAAACAAATACTGTTAGATAGAGAGCATTAAGAAAGAGGTCTAGAACTTTAAAGATAGATTATTTAGATAAGAAAACTTATGTTAGTTTTAAGGTATAAAAATAAAAATTTGTTAGTAAGGATTTTCTAGAAGAAAAATTTTGCTTTGAATTTATTTTCTCAAATTCGTTGGACTTTTTCTTATTGTGGCGGCGATTTTCGGGAAGGCAATTCGAACACTTTTCAGATAGTAGTCAAGATGGAGTAGAGTGAACACTAGGCTAAGTGTCGTGGCTGGGATCCTGTCTGACATGGGGTAATCAACTTTGGCTTCAACAACAACAACAACGGCTTCAACAACAACAATGCTAGTTTTATAAAAGGAGTTTAATTACTCCTATTTCATGTGGGAATTCCTGAGAATATTTAATGGTGCAATTCAGGAATATAGGGTGAATGACTGCTTACAGATTAATAGTAGTTGCATTCACACTGGACGGGTGTAAAGCACTAGAGGAAGTCACAATATCTACACTCCTCACATTTGCAGGTTTTTCTCGACATTTTATCGGACACTGAAAAATCTGCACATGAAAAACAAGAGTCAGTCCGACGCAATAAGAACATCATTATTGTCGTTTCGAGTGAAATCTTCTGAGTATATAGTCAACTATCTTCAAGTTATTTGCATTTTCAAATCTTTATCTTTCTTTCAAATTCTACAATATCAACGTTCATTATCGGGTCCTTTTGCTCATTAGCTTAGCCCTTTTTAAATTAATATTTGAGTCAGTTATCAGCATGACTCTTTCAGGTCAAATAATATGTAACACCGACTACACTTCTGCTGTCTGATCCGCCTCCCTGAACCGATGAGCTGAGCCAAGGCGAATTTCAGTGACCTGAAGCAGTAGTCAAGTGATAGTCACCCTTCTTGTTCGGGCTTGGACGTGCCTACAGGACGTGTAGGTACTAAAAGTCGACGTGAACAAAAAGGTTAATAGAGGATCCATGGATTGAGTCATTTATAAGCAGTATATTACCTACTTAGTACACATACCTGTGCCAAAGCGTTGGTCCGGAGGATTAAACCCCCTCCATTGTTTTAATCAGTATTTTGAGGATGATAACCGTTTATGATGAGACAAGCCGGTAGATAGATGTGGCGAATTGATGTTGAACAGAGGTTGAGGGACATTCGGTATCAATTTCCAAATTACCTGTTCTTTTTATAATTATGCGCCGTACCTATTAATTCCAGGTGTGATATACAGACGTACATACCACCTACGTATGTCAGGTTCTCTCGATGCAGGGAAGATAAACAAAAATAGTCGTTTGTTGGTTAGTGACCTCGAAGTAAAAGATTATTCTGTTTAAGAATTATACATTCTTTCCTGGATCGATTGATCCAAATCTAAATTTTTATGATGTGGATCCTACATGAAGAGAAGCCAACTCAGTCTACATTTTATGGAATATTGCTACACATGATTCGGATGTGAATCTCTGTTGTGAACAGTTACGGACAGACACTCATGGCGAGGCCAAGGCTTAAACGAACATGTGGGAGTCATAGCCGAGTGACGAAACTCTGTTATTTCGAATTTTCGTTAATTACATAATATGCAGTTTGTGGTCGTTCTTTCCTTGAGATATGTTGTAGAGAGTGTGGTAGCAATTTCATTAGTCTTTGGTCGTGACGTGTAGATTGGATAGCATCGTCTCTTTATGTTCCATTACATAAATGGCGCCCAACGTGGGGCACGAAATTTCGCAGGTGCGGAAATTTTCGCAAGGACGAAACCCTGAATCATAGATTTTTCTATGTATTATTTTTTAAAGTTTCGGTCCCCATTGGCGCGGTGTTTGTGTAAGTACTTTATGTTCCATTACATAAATGGCGCCCAGACGTGTGGGGCCCGAATAACGAGCAATTGTAAAATTTTGAAGAGATTTTAGAGTGAAAATAGTTGAGAAATTTTGCCAAGTGGTAGAAAAATTAAAAATTTTTTTTTGAAGTTAAGTTTTTCTGATAAGAAAAATAGTCATATCTAGTTGTGTTTGAAAGATTGGAAATCTTATTGAGATTCAACATCGAAGGGTAGGTGACTTAAGTGTCGACCGGTGATTGGTTGAACTTTTTCCCAGATCATGTCTGTAGCGACAACCTGTTCAAATACCATTCCACTCGTAAGATAAAAAAAAAAAAAAAAAAATTTTTTTTTCTCTCTCAATATAGAATTCACTTAAAATTAGATGTCCGTATTGGATGTTTCAATCCAGTAGCAGTAGCTTCTAATAGAAGTAGTTCGAACATAGAGAAGTCCTTGTAGTTTAGCCGTTTGTACTTTCGACCGATAGTTAGTCGATCCTTGTCCTGACTATGTCAGCCGCGAAAGACAAATTGCTTAAACAATACAAGAGGCACTCCAACTCAAACAAGTAATTTAGTTTTGGTCATCTGCTACCCTTGACAAAGGTAATTGTTGATAGTATTTTTGTAACTAGTTGGTCTTGAACTTTTAGTCTGTTTTCCGCTAAGGGATGAAGTTGTTCTTCCTTAGGTCCGCTGTTGCAGGGAGGAAGTGATAGGCGAAACAAAATTGCAGAAGATTATCAATAGTTACAGAAGGCGAATCTCAGTAGAAAAACCTTTGTTGTTGTTGAAGGTTTGTTGAAGTTAAGAGGAAGTATTGTTGTTGGAAGTTGTCCATGGAAGGTGGAATTCCAGTCACGACACCGAACCACAATGAAGATAGAGTAAAACAGTATATTTAAAGATTTAAAATATAGTTATTTTGAGTTTTAGTATATAGAATTTTTGAGTTTAAGTATATAGAATTTTGAGATTGAACATACAGTTTATTTTGAAGAAGAAGTTATGCCTGGTGGCAAAAATTTTTTTTGAGTTATTGCCTAGAGGCAGCATTTTAGTTTAGTTTTGAGTTATTGCCTAGAGGCAGCATTTTAGTTTAGTTTTGAGTTATTGCCTAGAGGCAGATTTTTAGATTTAATTTTGAGTTATTGCCTAGAGGCAGATTTTTAGATTTAATTTTGAGTTATTGCCTAGAGGCAGATTTTTAGATTTAGTTATAGATTCAAGCATTGCCTAGAGGCAAATTTTTAGATTTAGATTTCAGTTATTGCATTAAAGCATCAGTTTAGTAGTTAGTTTTTTTTTTGAATTAGTATTCAAGTTTTGATAATTTTTAGATAAAGTTAAGTTTCATTTTTGTGTAAATATTCAGAGGGTTTACCCTATAGAAATATTAGGTTAAGATAGTTAGTAAGTTTTGTAGTTAGTAAGTTTGGTAGTTAGTAAGTTTTGTAGGTATTAAGTTTTGATAGTTAGTAAGTACATATTGTTAGTAGATATTTAAGTTATTGAAAAATTTTTTTTGCTAGGATCTCATAAACGAATAAAAACCAACACCTTTCGAGAAGTTTTTGGTAACTTACAATTTCACTGATTTTATTGAGAAGTATTATTGAATTTTGATTATGGGTCGCCACGGGAAAAATCACGCGAACAGATCGGAAAAGAAAAAGGATGACAAAACACCTATTCACACAACACCGGAACCACACAGAGCAGCTACACCCGAGGATCATGACACACGGTATCGCAGACGGCAAAACTTGTTTCACAACATGACTATGGAAACTGCAGCCGCTGCTGATATCAGTCAGTTGGAAGATGCAGCTGGTCCGTCGAATTCTGGAAATGTTCAGGAGGAAATCAACCAAATATTAGGAGAAGTGATGGAAGTGGACCTAACTCAACAACGAAGTCAACATCCGTCTCGACAACAGGGTGGAAGACATGAAGCATCGTATCAGCGAGATAGCAGATGGGAGGATTATATTAAAGAAATCGCTCAAGCAACTGTAGGATTCGGACGAGCTGAGGATCGGAAAAATCTACAGGAGGCAATAGAACGTAGCCAAACGCAAATTCTTGAGAAAGTTGGTCAAGTCATCAAAGCAGCCTTGGAGAAGAATACAGCTGCAATACCACCACCAGCACCAGTAATCCCATTATGCGACATGCCTACTCCTGATACACGCCAATACGACATCGGAAGGATTCCAAATCCAGCTACTGTCACGAGGCCCAATGTTGTAGAGTTACAGAGAGAACCACCAAGACGCGAAACCGTACCTCCAAGAGTTGAATCCGCCAGAGAGAACGTTCCTGATTTTCCTACAGAAAGACTGAGAAGACCACCATCACCACATTTAGCTGAAGCATCAAGACGATATGATCCCAGCTTTTACGAAAGGTTAGATCAAATAAGATTCGAAAACACATCTGCGAACCGAGGGTACCGTGTGCCAATGCCATCACCAGCTACGTCAGTATTACGATCGCCACATTATCACAAGTGGGGAGTAACTTTTAATGCTAAAAACATGTCGATCGACGAATTTCTGTTTCGCCTCGACAAAGTGAAAGATAGTTACGGAGCCTCGTGGGAGGAAATAGTTGCGAACTTTCATCATTTTGTCGGTGGCGCAGCAGAAGTTTGGTACTGGATGTTTATGAAAAACAATCCTTATTCGACTTGGGCAGCATTAAAGTTAGCGTTAATCGAACAGTACAGAAGCTTAGAGACTGATTCGGAACTGTCCAGGCAAATGGCAGAACGGAAACAGGCTCAAGGTGAAAGCTTCGATTCCTTTTATGATGCAATATTAAAAATTAATTCCAAAATGAAGAATCCCAGGCCGAATGAGGAATTGGCTGAAATTATTAAACAGAATGTACGAAGACGTATGGGAGAGTTACTACTGACATTCAAATCCACACGATTGGCAGATCTTGTATTTACATGTCGTGACATGGAAAGGTACCTGGCACAATACGATCCGATGAGAAACCGAGCACCACCCATTTATAACAATCCACCACGAAAGCAAGTGCATGAAATAGAAATACAAACAGATTTTCAAACGGAAGACATGTCAATGGCTTTGGAAGCGTTTCACCGAGAGCGCAACCGGGATACTAAACCGAATTTAGAACTAGTCAAGTGCTGGAACTGTATGAAGGCAGGTCACGGATTTCGTGATTGCGACGACTTACAGAGACGCATATTCTGCTATAGATGCGGCCAACCAGAAGTTCTATCTCCGAATTGTACTAAATGTGCGGGAAACCCAACCAAGAGTCAGACGTCATCCGAGAGGGCACTGATGAAGACGGGAAGCTCGGGAAATCCGTTGTAAGTCCATTATTAACAGCTGAAACCAAAATTACAATATTACAAAATCCGGAAACCCGAACAAAAAAAGAAACATTATTAAAAACTTCAAAAATACCAAAATTGAAACCCTTAAAATCACTTCACCAAAGACAGATTGAATACAATCTGGCCCGCAAGCGTATATACACATATCCTAAACATCTTAAAAAAATACAGAAATTGAGAGACAGAATATATTTGAAAAAACTACAATACAGATCCATAGCTTCTACCAAATTAGCAATTGAGACAGATGATCCACGTCCTTATGTGAAAGTCAACTTTCTTGACGAAACTTGGATGGGACTTCTAGACTCGGGGGCCAGCGTAAGTTGCCTAGGCAAAAAAGCAGTTAGTTGGTTAGAGCAGAAGAACATTCCTTACAAGAAATTCAATACAAATGTTTCAACTGCTGATGGTCAGAAACAAGCCGTTATTGGCGTTATTAAAGCGAAAGTAAATTTTAAAGAAGATTCTCACGTTATGGGCTTATTCTTAGTTCCTTCTTTAAGTCAAGAACTTTATCTTGGAGTTGATTTCTGGTCATTGTTTAAATTAGCACCTCATATTATTTCAGCTATAAGTCCTAGTACGGAAAACAAACCAGAGAAGCCAACTTTTGAGGAATGTAAATTAACTCCAGATGAAAAATCACAACTAAACGAAACCATCAAGTTATTTCCATCTTTTGCAGAAAAAGGACTGGGGCGTACACATCTTGTGGAGCACAAGATTGATACAGGGGATGCTTTGCCCATAAAGCAACGCCATTACCCTATATCTCCAGCGGTACAAGCCCTAGTGTACGCGGAATTGGACCGCATGATCTCTTTGGGAGTGATCGAAGAGAGTTCAAGCCCATGGTCTTCACCTGTTGTTTTAGTCAGAAAACCGGGGAAGAACCGGATGTGCTTGGACTTTCGGAAAGTCAACTCCGTAACAAAGAAGGATGCGAATCCAATTGCGCATATAGAGGGATTGCTAGCACGCCTTTCAGAGACACGTTATATCTCTAGCGTGGATCTGAAGGACGCTTTCTGGCAAATACCTCTGGAGAAAGAGTCCAGGGAAAAGACTGCCTTCACAGTTCCAGGTAGACCCCTGTATCAATTTTGTGTTATGCCATTTGGGTTGTCCAATGCAGCTCAAAGTTTGACTTACCTGATGAACAAAGTCATACCGTCAAGTCTCAGAGATCAAGTTTTTATATATTTGGATGATTTGCTAGTCATCTCAAAGTCTTTCGAAGAACACATTTCTGTTCTAAAAATAGTAGCAACTCGGTTACTGGAAGCAGGTCTTACGATTAACGTCGAAAAGTCCCGGTTCTGCTTCCAGGAACTGCAGTATTTAGGTTATGTCGTTGGGCAAGGCTGTCTCAAGGCTGATCCGTCAAAAATTTCAGCCATAGTAGATTTCCCGGTACCCACCTCAGTTCGACAAGTTCGCCGATTTTTGGGCATGGCTGGATGGTACCGGAGGTTCATTGCGAAATTTTCAGAGGTAGCCGGACCGATTTCCGACGCTTTAAAAAAAGGGACTAAGTTTGTTTTTGGCGAAGAGGCGCTAGAGGCTTTTAAGCAAATTAAAATTGCTCTTACTACAGCACCTGTTCTTCGCAACCCCGATTTCGGTAAACAGTTTATCCTGTTATGTGATGCTTCATCAACTGGAATCGGGTGTGTGTTATGTCAGAGGGATGATGAAGGCGACGAATTGCCAATCTACTATTATTCCCACAAATTGAATTCCGCGCAACGTAACTATTCGGTTACGGAACGCGAATGTTTAGCAGCAGTTATGGGTATCTACAAGTTCCGTCCGTACATTGAAGGGTATAGGTTCTTGGTGATTACCGACCACGCTAGCTTAAAATGGTTGATGAGTCTGAAGGATCCAACTGGGAGGTTAGCTAGGTGGAGTTTGAAGCTTCAGAGCTTCGATTTTTCGGTGGAGCACCGTCGTGGAAGTTTACATGTTCTACCAGATGCACTCTCACGTATGTATGAGGTAGAGGCACTAGGTGTAAACGAACCACCGGCGGAATCCATCGAAACCAGCACATCAGAAGTGTTACATATTGATTTGGAGGATCCGTCTTTCAAATCGGATGAATATCTCCAAATTATTTCACACATTGAGAAAAATAAAGAACGTTTGCCGGATCTACAAGTATCTGACAAGTTCATATATAAAAAGATCCGACACGTTACAGGTAACCCCATTCAGGACGATCAAGCTTGGAAACTTTGGGTTCCATCGAAGCTAACTGAAAGGTTGATCTTTCAATCTCACTGTCCACCTAGAGCAGCACACGGCGGGATTGCCAAGACCTTATATCGACTTCGTCAGCAATTTTATTGGCCAACTATGGCAGCGCAAACGAAGCTATTTGTAAATAATTGTGATACTTGTAAAGAGACTAAAGCACCTAACCAAACACTGCGTGCGGAAATGGGCAAAGGCTATGTAGTGGAAAGGCCATTTCAACATCTCTATACAGATTTCTTAGGGCCTTACCCTAGATCGCGTAAAGGGAATACCTTTATAGTTATTGTAGTAGACCAACTTACTAAATTTGTGGTAATTAAACCTCTAAAGAAAGCTACTTCAGCGGAAGTAATAAAATTTTTAATTAATGATATCTTTTTGATATTTGGAGTTCCGGAAACTCTATTGTCTGATAACGGATCGCAATTCGTAAGTAACGAATTCCAAACTCTTTTGAAAAATTTCGGTATATCCCATGTGAGAACGGCAGCATATGCACCTCAAGCTAATGCAAGCGAGAGGGTGAATCGCTCGATCTTAAGTGCAATCAGATCGTATATCGATGAGAAGCAGTCGAATTGGGATGAACATTTATCATCAATCAGCAGTGCATTGAGAACTTCGGTACATAGTACCATTAATATGTCACCATATGAGGCTTTGTTTGGGCAAAGGATGATAGAGCATGGAGCAGACTATCAACTTTTGAAAAAGTTAGGAGGGCTCAATCAATCAGAGATTGATTGGCTGCCTAAATCTGCCAAGATGAATATCTTACATGCATATCTCAAAACAGCCCTTAGCCATGCTCATGACACGTATGAGAAGATATATAACCTGAGGAGTCGAGTTATATCATACAATGTTGGTGATGAAGTGTTTAGACGCAATCACATCCTAAGTGATGCTTCCAAACATCGTAGTGCCAAACTATGCCCCAAGTTCATTAAAACACAGGTGATAAAATTGATCGGAAACAATTTATATAAAGTAAAAGACAAAAACGGGTTCGAGACAGTAGTCCATACTAAAGACTTACGAAAGTAAGGTCGTCTCGTAACTCATTTGAAGAATTGTTCATATTTGTTTTTTTTTTGCCCGGCTTACAGTCCGTGCATGAGACACCAAAAAGGGTCGTGGGTGAATGCTAAACCTAAAGCGATAACGTACGCAAAGCCAACTCACGAAAATAACGAAAAGTGTCTCCGTTTCATCATCGTTGCTCGAGCTCACGCAACAAGCAACTATGAAGTTTTGTAGGGAAACACTTCTTTATCTCGACAGCACAATAACATAAATATGAGTAACGCCTAATATGCTACTACAGTGAAAAACGTACCAACTCGAAAATTTTCGAGATATTCCTAAAGTACGAAATCAATTTTATTTTCCTAAATACTCCGAATAATGTTAATTATGTAGAATCTAATTCAATGGAATGTGTCTTAGACACAAACCTTTGCATTCGGACTCACACAACTCAAAATAATTCCCATTCAGAACATTTAACTACATCTGGCGAGCGATACGTGTAGTTGGATAAGAGAAGTCGTAACATGGTGGAGTAGTTTGCGCGCGAAACTCACTAGTCCATGGAGAGTACATACATGCACACGGCAGATCGTAATTTTTGCATGGAGCAAAATGTCAACACAACCCGAACGCAAAATGGCAGCCCGTAAGCGAGAGCAGATGGAGATATGGATGGAATAGGTCGCACTGGAGGATAAAATAAACAAAATATCAAGTCTAGAAAAAAGGTCGAGCCAATTAAAAATTTATGTGTTAGGTAGCAGAAGAGGGCAAAATTAGAAAAATCCGCATAGAAAAACCCTATTTTATTTCAGAGTACGTAGTAGTCATCTAATTAGAAAACCTAGTGTAGTGGAAAGCCAGTAAGAAAAGTGCAGCATTTTATGAATTTAACCAAATAATTAACTCATAGAAATCACTAGAAATAAAATAGATAATAGAAAGTGATCGAACGCAGCGAGGTTAGTACAAAGTAGAAATGACTGAATCAAATCAATCATTTTACCATTTACCATACCAAATTCCAATTCATTATCTAAAAGAAAAGTTTTATTCAATCAGGTAATTTTCTCGAAATACAGTTTAACACCTAAAATCATTAGCATCTGTAAAGTAAAAAGTGATAAATTAGAAGAAAATAGGAATTTAGCGAAAAACCCAAGTATTTGACATCAGTCATACCCAATCAGAAAAATGTTGTGTCAACTAAACTGAAAAGTAATGAAACCAATCATGTCGTCTGTGGTAGTTTTTTTTATTAACTGAGTAACCGAAAAGAAATAAAACAAATAAGAAAATGAGTCTGGAAAAAGCAAATAAGAAAAAGTTGAAAAAGCAGAAACGCACCTGAATGTTCTGAAAAGAAAATAAAAAGAAAAAGAAGAAAACAAAAACCTGAAAAGAGAATAAAATTTTAACACCAAAAATCACGAACCAAAATAATCTGAAAAGATAAAGAAAAAAGATTTATCATTAGCAAAATATATATTTGTCACGAAAGAATTTGTTGCGAAAACAAAACTTACCGAAAAAAAATGAATAAAATATAATTACTACTCATTACATATTAATATGTATATAAATATACGAATACCACACACATCAAATTAAAAGCATAGAAATGTTGCAATTTACAACCGAGAAATTAACTCGATATAATTAGTCATCAATCACACTGATCTTCGCGAAATACACACGCAGCCTTAAGTCATGCCATACGCATGAAGCAATAGAGATCGTACGTTCAAACATAAAGCTAAGAACGGCTAGAACGAGACAAACATATAAAGATCATGACATATAAAGTAAATAAGAGACTATTAAGGGTGAAGTCGCGATAAATTATTGTCCGAACCGAGTTAAAAAGTTAAAAAAAATTAAAGCGCGCTTTCTTTTGTAAAAGTTCTTGGCAAAGACCAGTTTAATTTGGCAAAGAACATATCAGTAAGTTAACAGTGATAAAAATAAGAAAAAACCATACGCCCGTATATAAAAAGCAGAAAAAACCTAAGTACGCAGCAGCCAAAGTGTGAGTTATTTTTTTTTGTCATTAATTTTCCAAATTGACAGTATGTGAAGAGTAAATAGTTTAAAAATTTTTCTATACACATTTAGTGAATAATATTGAGGCAGTGACAAAAAGAAAGCCCCATAATAAATCAAAGAAAAATTGTGCTAAGCTACGAAGGAATTTTTTTTGTGGTATTTCGGTGCTCAAAATATATACCGGTGACGCAATCCAAGTTACAGAGATTTGTACAACCCGAAACCACAGCAACCTGCAATAATACCAAAAAAAAAAAAATATTGAAATATATCAGGCATCCCAACAGTAACAATCAGGTAAAATTTTAAACATTCCATTTACAAAAATTTGCAAAAAAAAATTTTAGCAAAGAATCAAAATGTAACTGAGAAAATGAAATACAGTATGGTGCATAAATGACTGTACATGCGGTACAGGTTTAGGCACATGGCGGTAAAAAAAAGTTCTTTTGTTCTATATCAAAGTTATTAGTAAAATATTACTTTTTTAGAAACAGTCGACTAGTAGAAAATTAGTAGAGAATTAGTAGAAAAATTTTAGAAAGCTTTTATGTAGAATTGGCAACTTTTAACTAGATTTTGAGATTTTGTTTTTTTTAAAAAAACCCTCTAATAATTTTTTTTTGCGTGACACACTTAGGCAGATTGGCAGATCATCATCCTAGGAACGTTTCACGAAGGCCGACGGAGCACTCCACATCCAGAAAAAGAAAAAAAAAAGGAAGTTCCTACGAGCCCCAAAAAAAGAGATATCATAAATACCCCTATTGGACTTTTCAACCAATCTGCCTGACTAAAGGCAGGAGATGAGGAAAAATTGCTCAGAAGTACCTCTGGAGGTTCAGTAAACCAGAGATGGGACGAACAAAGATGAGCTGCAACATTTTTGGCAAATTTTAAAAAAAGGGATGTACCTGCCTAATACACCGCAGTAATACAACAAAATTAATTTAAACATTCTAGGAGCTGAAAATTTAAATCTACGAAACTAATACATCATTGTAATAAAGCTACAGGCTGGTGTACTAGCTACAGCCAGCCACACATAACAAAAAAAAAGATAAAATAAAAAATCAACGAGGGACTACATACACATAAAGAACACAACATTACCTACGACAGGACGAAACAACGGACATCGAGGGATTTTTAGCCGAAGCGGCTAAAGCTAAAGATTTTCATCGAGGGACAAGACACTAGGACAAAGACGAACACAACACATGGAGTAGCAGATCACCTCATCTGAAATGATGATGCATCAAGTAGCGGAATGTAGCTGAACTCAAAGAATAAGTAGCAGCATATTAAGGTACTGTAATTCAGTAACGTTTTTTTTATATAACATACTTTTGTATTTGCGCCTCTCTTCTTACACCTATGAACCCCTATTGGTATAAAATATATATATATGTGAAAATTATATGATCAAAAGAAAAAAAGTGAATTATTTCTGTAAGCTAAATACAAACTTATTCAGATCGCCTAGAAAATTATTTCGTTTATATGGTCATATGCACTAAATTTCTGTCAAATGAAAAAAAAAAGATTTCTGTTAAAATTTAAATTGAAATTCAATCCAAAAGCGGATGTTATCAAATCCGACACTTATGCAAAAAAAAAAAGAAAGTTAATAATCTCAAAGAATACGAATTGTGAAGATTTTTGAAACCATATTGTTCAATATTGAAAGCTACTTTCAGAGAAAAACTTAAAAGAAAAAAAAAACTATTTCGAATTTAGCATATATTATGAATATGTACTTTTTCGATCTATTCGAATATAATTTCAAATTAAGTTTCAATTAAATTCAAGTCAGATTCAGAGTAAAATTATAAATCGCGAAGTTACTTACCTGTAAAGGATTTTTAAGTGAAAGTTTTTTTTATTTTCTTTTATACGTAATCATACTTACTCTAAGTGTGATCATAGCTTATGTGCTGTAACTATAGTCGGCACGAAAACAAATTCGGTTAAATACGTTAGTAAAATAACAAAATTAAGATATACGTTTGAAGTCAGTTAATGATAACGAGTTAGGTACGTTTACCTACTTTTTTCTATTCGGTGTTTGCAAATACGAATACCTATATTTTCGTTAAAGCGGTCGTTGATAGTTAACGTTTGTGTATACAATTATTTTTTTTTGTCAGTAAATCTGTTATACGCGATATGATGGGTATGGATACCTACGTTAATGGTTCAAGTTAAATTGAATTTATAGGTACAGATGCCTATGTTTCATCAGTTAATAAAGTAAAATCGTCGGAAGTGTCATAATGTTATGTACCTAAACAGGTAACATAAAAATATAAAAAAATAATTGATACAGTATACATGCGATTCATATCTCATGATATATGTGTGACTTGTGTCTGCAAAAAGAGAAATAATATTTTTCGAAATCGTTACAAGACCTAAAGATATAAAACATCTTGTGTCATGAATTATTATAATGGTGATCTAGAATCACATGCGGTGATCAAGATCCCATGAACGGAAATTTATGTCAGCCTGTTGATACCTGAAAGAAAATTAAGTATTATTTTTAAATTTTTTTGTCTGGTCAGGATAGATACCTTGCTGAATAGGGTGCACCTTCTTCGCTACGTACCTACCTTTATTTTATTGAACTTTTTGGACCACTATATTGAATTTAACTGAATATATATATGATTTTAACTAACTTTTGTAATTCCACAGCGGACCGAAATTATATTGATAAATTTTTATATATTTTTAAAATTTTTAAATTTTGCATTTTCCTTTTTCTTTACTGTGAGTACACACTTTGGTGGAAAGCACACCTACATACTTTTCTTTCTTGTGTTTTGGGGTGGGATGAGATTCATGATTGGAGACGTCCTACGTTTTAATTTTTTGTGTGAATAAAATCCATATCCTTGTGAAGGATCGGTATCGGAAAATTTAGTCGTGAATATAGTTCGGAAAGTTTCTTTTTGAAAAAAAAAATTAATCGAATGAAACGATTGAATTTGTATTTCGTGTGAGCCTTTATCGATGGGATTGAATTTTTTGTTTCAGTTCCGATTAAATAATAAAATTAGTTTTGGTACTTTACGATTGGTGATCGAAATATGATATTCTACATAGTCAGCAGATATTGCGAAACCGGTTGAAAATCTAGTGTATCATGTTCCGAGTACTTGAGTAACCAACAAAATTTTTTTTTAAAAAAAGAAATATAAGTTGAGTAAAAGTAACTTAAAGATTCTAGTAACTAAGTTTTTTTTTTGAAGTTTAATTAAGAAAGTGATGATTAAAATACAGTCAGTTTTGGTAATATTGGAGATTGTAGGTATTGGATATACGTCCAAACAAATACTGTTAGATAGAGAGCATTAAGAAAGAGGTCTAGAACTTTAAAGATAGATTATTTAGATAAGAAAACTTATGTTAGTTTTAAGGTATAAAAATAAAAATTTGTTAGTAAGGATTTTCTAGAAGAAAAATTTTGCTTTGAATTTATTTTCTCAAATTCGTTGGACTTTTTCTTATTGTGGCGGCGATTTTCGGGAAGGCAATTCGAACACTTTTCAGATAGTAGTCAAGATGGAGTAGAGTGAACACTAGGCTAAGTGTCGTGGCTGGGATCCTGTCTGACATGGGGTAATCAACTTTGGCTTCAACAACAACAACAACGGCTTCAACAACAACAATGCTAGTTTTATAAAAGGAGTTTAATTACTCCTATTTCATGTGGGAATTCCTGAGAATATTTAATGGTGCAATTCAGGAATATAGGGTGAATGACTGCTTACAGATTAATAGTAGTTGCATTCACACTGGACGGGTGTAAAGCACTAGAGGAAGTCACAATATCTACACTCCTCACATTTGCAGGTTTTTCTCGACATTTTATCGGACACTGAAAAATCTGCACATGAAAAACAAGAGTCAGTCCGACGCAATAAGAACATCATTATTGTCGTTTCGAGTGAAATCTTCTGAGTATATAGTCAACTATCTTCAAGTTATTTGCATTTTCAAATCTTTATCTTTCTTTCAAATTCTACAATATCAACGTTCATTATCGGGTCCTTTTGCTCATTAGCTTAGCCCTTTTTAAATTAATATTTGAGTCAGTTATCAGCATGACTCTTTCAGGTCAAATAATATGTAACACCGACTACACTTCTGCTGTCTGATCCGCCTCCCTGAACCGATGAGCTGAGCCAAGGCGAATTTCAGTGACCTGAAGCAGTAGTCAAGTGATAGTCACCCTTCTTGTTCGGGCTTGGACGTGCCTACAGGACGTGTAGGTACTAAAAGTCGACGTGAACAAAAAGGTTAATAGAGGATCCATGGATTGAGTCATTTATAAGCAGTATATTACCTACTTAGTACACATACCTGTGCCAAAGCGTTGGTCCGGAGGATTAAACCCCCTCCATTGTTTTAATCAGTATTTTGAGGATGATAACCGTTTATGATGAGACAAGCCGGTAGATAGATGTGGCGAATTGATGTTGAACAGAGGTTGAGGGACATTCGGTATCAATTTCCAAATTACCTGTTCTTTTTATAATTATGCGCCGTACCTATTAATTCCAGGTGTGATATACAGACGTACATACCACCTACGTATGTCAGGTTCTCTCGATGCAGGGAAGATAAACAAAAATAGTCGTTTGTTGGTTAGTGACCTCGAAGTAAAAGATTATTCTGTTTAAGAATTATACATTCTTTCCTGGATCGATTGATCCAAATCTAAATTTTTATGATGTGGATCCTACATGAAGAGAAGCCAACTCAGTCTACATTTTATGGAATATTGCTACACATGATTCGGATGTGAATCTCTGTTGTGAACAGTTACGGACAGACACTCATGGCGAGGCCAAGGCTTAAACGAACATGTGGGAGTCATAGCCGAGTGACGAAACTCTGTTATTTCGAATTTTCGTTAATTACAAAACACAAAACTAATGGTTGCATCTACCGAATACAAATTAAATAGAAATCATTTAATTAAGTTCTTACTTGTTATAGGTACTATAATAACAAAAAAAAATGTTTTGAGATACCAATCAAACATGACATTATTAGACTTGATAGTTCTGTCTGTCTGTCCGAATGTTGCGACACCTGCAGCCTTAACGGTTGGGCCGACTTTTTCAAACCATCACCCAATAAGGGGCAAGTTATATCCGTAAAACGTATCAGTAAATTAAATTTTAAGGCAAATTATTCAACAATTTTGGTGTTAATTGGTATTAAAATGAAGGAATTGAATAGCATAATTTTTCTGTTACAAAAAATAACTCAATTTAATCTTCATTCGCGTAATATTGTCACTTTTGTGATTTCAATTATCATTGAAATTTTAATAATCATTGAAAACACAAAAGTGTTAATATTTTGAGATTTTAGACCTAAATGCAAATAATAATTCTATTATTCATTACCTTCATTTTAATACCATTTTACACCAACATTATCGGATAATTTTCCTTGAAATTGAAAAAGAAATTTTTTACTTATTCGTTTTACTGATAACTATAACTGGTCTTTAAGAAAATGCATTAATGTTAGACTTGAATATGAGTTCAGCTAGGCTGGGTCTGAAGTTCGGTTGGAACAAGTCGAGTTGCGCTGACCTTCTTCAAACTTAATACAAACTATTTTTTAGAGAAATATCTTTGGACGTTTTTTTACTTGCGATTATAGGCAAGTTATGATGATAGCGAAGTCGAAAAAAGTGTGCCTTGTTGAACTTGGTATATGAGGTTTTTAGAGTCAGCGTCAGTATGGTTTTTGGAATTTTTGTTCTAGGCCGCAAACTAACGGTATAGCTACCTGCCATATAACGGTTATGAAAAAGATTGTTTTTTCGAAAACGGCACCAACGATTTTGGTAAAATTAAATTTGACATAAGTGATTAGGCATTAAATACCTTTTAGATAGTTTTAACCATTGTATATAAATTTCTATAGTACAACCATGGAGCAGCGCCATCTAAAGTAAGTTGTGAACTGCACATTTGGAGGTTCTTACATTTACTAAGTGTCTATTCTGTTACCCTAGCAATAGTCTTCTACGAAACAAATTAATAATATATAGTGTATTTTATTGGCTCTAAAATCCATATTCCCTTGACAAGAGTCGTAAACAAAACAAAAATCATAAATGTTTACGACTGTTGTCAGGGTTACAGAATAGACAACTAGTAAATGCACGAACCTAAAAATGTTTTTTTCACAAGTTTCTTCAGATGGCCAGGCGGTGATTAATTAGCATGAAAGTACTATAGAAATGTATATGCAATGGTTTTAACTATATTTCTTTAGAAACTGTTTTAACCGTACCTGCCATTACAACCGTTTTTTTTTTTTTCAAATGTTGACTTTCTTGTTATTGACTACACGGATCTTTACCAATTTTTTTTTTCCTGAATAGACCTAGATAGCCAAAATGATAATGGCTTACTTAATATTTTAACAACGTTTTTTAAAAAAAATTGTTTTTTTGAAAATTTAATATTTTGAAAACCGATTGAAAATTGTTAATTAAGTAGTTAAGAGTGGCATGCTCCAATTCTTTCGAAAACTGGACCTATAGGTTTTTGATAAAAAAAAATTATTAAATATTTTGTAATATTTAAAAATTACTGGCATTTTAAAGTATTTTTTTTTTCTTAATTTATTAATTTTTTCAATTATTGCATTTTAAATTGATTGAAAGAATTTAAAACATCATTTCGCATACACAAATTGAAAGACTTCAACATCCAAGCCCTAGCTCACTTGTTATATGAGCAAGTTTGTGCGACCCAGTCGTGCCTTTTATTTATTTTTTATCTAGGTATAAAATAACGGTATCTGCCATAGATGACATTCATCGTAAAAAACGGTATTAACGGTATCTGCCATAGAAACATTTTTTATTACATTGACTATCTTTTGGACGAGTGCACCCATTTTGACAAAATGTTAAATTCTAAAACTACTCCTAAACCTGATTACCTTTATTGCAAAAAAGAAATGAAAAAAGTAATTTTTAAAAAAAGATTTTTGTTTTGCAATTTTATTTCTTGAATAAAAAAAAAAAAAATTTATAAAATTCCTTGAAATTGAATTGTTGCCGACTGTATTGTTTTTCAACTAAATCTTTTTTTATCCCACAAAAATTTTGTTTGAAAATAATTTTTGAAAAAAAAGATAAATACAGAAAATTTTTCATTTTTTAAAACTGGTCAGTTAAATTTCCCAGTTGTTAAAACGTCGCGTCGTGCTTTTGTTCTTAACGTTGTATAATAGTGAATTTTACAACGTTACATGAGAGTACCAGCTTAACGATGGTATTTTTGAAGTGAAGGCTTCTACGGGTCCTTGATTTCGATCAAGCTTTGTCACTCCTTAGCGTTGTCATATTAGGACCATTCATATCCGATCGATGGAACGCTTTTTCGAAATCAACAAACCCAGCATGCACATTGCTTAAAGAATCACTATGTTTATCCATTCTGATTCTTATACACTGGTTATCAAATGACCGTATTTTGTTTCGCAAACCGCAGTTGAATGCCCACGCAATGATCTTCATGGTTTATGACAACGATTGGGTTGAACGGTAACTATTGCAGTTTTACTTATCACCCTTTACTATGTAGATCGGGAGAAGGTAACTTTCCCTACACGAATAAAAGTATTAGGTATTCTTTGATACGTTTGAAGATTAAAACCGTCTCCCATCTTTTTCCAGAACTCAAAGGTTATCCCCGTCACCACCGCTGTGTCGTCTGATATTCGCTTCGTCAAAACAACTTCTTACAATCGGATTTATTTTCCAAAACCAACTTTTTCTCTTATTTCCCATTGAAGGTCGGTTTAAACCCACACTTCCATAAAGGGAAGTGCAGATTTTTCTTCCGAATTTTAGATAAAAATAAAGAACAAATTTTCGTTTTAATAATTTGCAGCACTTTAAAGTTAAAGTTTGACTTTCGTTTTTTTCCTCATTTCTCTTGTCTTCCTATCTTATTTTGAAATATCTACTGAAATACCTTTTTTCCACTTTGAAGATAAAATATTTGTACTTACACTTTTATTTATATAAAAAAAAGAACAACAATAACCAACATGAACATGCAGTAAAAAAGAAATTGCAGATACTTTTATTTTATAAAAAAAAAATCAAACCAATACAAATTAATATAACATATACAATTCATTCTTTGCTGGACTTATGCTAGATTAAAAGTTGCAATATTAAACAAAAAAAAAATATATTTTAAATACGTACATTTTACCCCCTTGCCAATTTCATTTGTGTACGTTTTGTGAGTTTCTTTTAATTGTATTTATTTAAGGAGAAAACTTTCATTCATGCGTTATTCAATCAGACTCAAGCATACAAAGAGGAAGCATTTCATAGGATTCGCAAATATTGCACAGCATTTAATATATTAAGAAAAAAATGCTATTGAACAAAATGATACAACTCAAAGCAACCAATTAAAATACTTTATCGCACATACAAGAATGTGTTTTAAAATAGTACGCATACGCCTGTGTGAATATAACTTTTTTAATACAACGGAAACGAATTGCATTAAATGGTCTTTATATTATTTTCAAAAAGGAACATACAAAATTATGTTAAGAAATATGTTTGGATTTTAATTTTTTTTTTCAATCAAGGCAAAAATCATTCATCATTCAGCGAACTGTCGAACGAAAATTCACTATCCACAAAATCAAGACGCGTTCGACACATCGGCGAATGAAAAATTCGCACGAGTTCAACCTTAAATTTATCTGTTTGATCTCATGTGAATAAAATGTCAAAATCCGAAACCATTCACAATTCGCAATTCGCTGATCGCTTCTCATGTGCAAGGCTCTTTACTGATGACTTATAATCGTACAAATTATGGAGCATATCTTATCTTATCATCTTAAAATATCGAATTGAAAAGAGTGATAAGACAAGCCAAGCAACGTAATTTGTAAAAAAAAAAAATAAGGATAAGTAATAAGAATAAGTAACAAATGTTACTCAATTAGCGCAGTATCTTTAACTTGGCAGGGGATTTGTTTTCTCAAAAATGTTCAAAGTATTATTTTCAAAATGAACGATTTCGAACTCAATCAACAAGTCTTGCGACCCAGCTCTATCCTTAACTTAATTTTTTTTATGTTAACTTTGTGAGTGAAGTATACCTGTATAATAGCTTCAACTGCGATGTTAAAGAAGTTGCCTAATACCTCATCGCCTCAACCTTTTAGACCTTTTAAAGTTCTATCAGACTTTGACGGAATATTTGTGATTTCTGAATTGTCATCCTGCCCAAGCGGACAATCTAAAGAGGCATGCCAAGGTACGAAATGGATCAGCTTCTTACCTGTATACTTCCTCTCTATTCGTTTAGGCATACTTTCTTCCAAAGAAATTTAAAATATAAGTTTGTGTTGTGTCCTCCTTAGCACATCAGTGTCGGCATTTTTGATAGATTTCTGTTGGTGTTTCTACAGGTCTTCTCCTATTTGATGCTGGTGCCGAACTTGCAAGGAGCTATGCGACGCTCATGCTGTGTAGATTGTAAATTTCGAAAAAGCGTTCGATCTTTGAACACGAGATCTGATATGGGTGATGGATTTAAGGCAACGACGAGTTGCAGACATCTTCTTGCGGATGATCATGCATGTGTAGGAGTTATCAAAATTTTCCGAATCCAAGTTGATGTATACCAAGTAAGAGTCTTGAGTCCTTGCATTTTATTACAGTCCTTGTCTGTCTTTTTTTACACTATCAGATCTTATTCAAATGGAGCTTAAAGCAAGCATCAGCAGATGAAAGAAGATTTGCCAACACATATAATGTGTCCCACTGGCTCATCACTTAGTGCAGGTGTTAGTTGTTAGTAAGCACAATGCAACAAAAACAAAAACACATGCACATAAAAACATGAAAACATATAAAGTCAAAATTAAAACAAAATGACACAGAAACATTTAGGATCGTGGAGCACTGGTTCTGAAAATAGTTTTTAAATTACTTTTATTTAAATTAAAATCCAACACACCCCCATTCAAATTATATAACTTACTCATCCGCGTGAGAGGCTCATGCATGCCATAATTGGTTCTGTGATGTTCAATAAGTCTACTTGAAGATATGACGAGAGACCCAAAAAAGTTAATCTTTGGTGACGATGGAGCCGAGCAGTTGATGTATGAGTGGACGCTTTAGAGGTAAATGGGTATCGCATAAGCGCCAAAAAGACAGAAAATCTATGCTGTCCATTTTCTGATCCATCCAGGCCTAATTTGAAACAATGCTTCCATAGTGCGAACACTTTTAATATTTTGGATCCATGATCAACAATAAGGCATCCTGTGATGACGACTACAACCATCGCGTAAGCGTAGGGTAGATGAATTGACGTGAGAACTCTGCCATCTTCTGTTGCCAAAAAATGCCCCCTAAGCTAAAAGGAAAACTCTGCACAGCAGTAGTTTGTCCAGCGTTTACATGCGGTTCACAATGTTGGACAATGTATAAAAAGTATAAGAGCAAATTGATGGCAACTGAGATGAAAATGCTTCGCATGACAGCAGGCAACAAAGCTGAATCGAATCAGAAGTAAAAAGATCCGAAGAAGCCTTCTTGTCAAATATATTACCGTTAATAAAATGTAACAAGACAAATTCATCTGGTAATGTCACATGTACTTAGGAGAGACGTTGAGAACCCCATCCAGAAAGCACTTTCATACAACGTTCTGGTACAATACAATCGCGAAAAAAATGCAAACACAAGAATTCCTGGAAAAAATAAATGTAGCGACGGCGGGGATTCAGTTGGCCTCCTACATAGTAATATGTATGTCGCCAATTGAAACGACCGCTGTGATATTTTGTATGAGACTGACTTTATTTCTATCATTCATCTTAAAACTAACTTTAAACATATATATAAAGAGCATAAGCACATTTATAATTACAATATAAAATATGTGCTTTTATACAATACATAATACATAAAACAATCTACACGTAAGCCCTACAATTCTTTTAGTATTATGATCTCAGCTTGAAGGGGATTTACAAAAATTATAAATTCGTATAACCAAATCAGCGAAGCAAAGATCTGCTGAAAAACATATGAATGGACTGGACATTACCCTTAGTAAAGCAAAAAAACTTGCGTGAGCAGAAATGACTACGGAAATTTTTCGGTATCGCCGAAGTAACCCATCGGTATAGAAAAGCGAGTGGGTTTAAATGCAAAAACGGATTTTGAACCACAAAAGCAATGAAAAACCTACTGGTTATATGCATTGATGAGCTTGAGGCAGATTCACAAATTAAAAACCGAAAAAAAACACTACCAAGGACTCGAAGTAAGCACAATATACATAACTGCTTCGCCGTAGAAGCAATCACGCATATGGCAATATGATATACCATTATATTTCCGTCGATTATATTATATCTCCTTAGACTAAATCAACCTAACACATCATCAGATAAAATAATGCAAATTTATTAAAACGACACGCACTTGAACGACCAATTCACAAGTCCATTACGACAAGATATGCGCTCATCAATTTTTTCCTTAAATAAATTGATTGTGACGCAGGTTGTTCTATCTTGTTGAAAATACCCTGATTTTTCCTATCAATACCATCCCATTGGGGAACGATAAAGTGAGTATCGCTTAAAAAATGTATTTGCATAATTTTTGAATTAATATTGGATCAATGATTTAACCAGCCCATAAAGCACATAAAATAGTGAGTTTTATTTAGATGTAATGGTGTTTCAAACGACTTGGAAAATGTTTTTTTTATAATGCGGTAATATCGTTTGTAGTGTACTCAATCGACCCATTAAGAGGTTCATTAAAGAACACATCTTTTTGAACTACATGGGACTAGAGATGGGATGGAATTTGGACACAACATGACATTTTACGATGAGTCTTAGACAGATTCTACTACAAAATCTAAAGAAGGAATTTAAAACTCTCCGATGTCAGTTTGCACTGAATCTTCAACAAACATGAAGACAAATTTCGTTTTTGTCATTTAATTTAAAATGTTTCGAAGAGTTATTTAGTTCTCTCAAACGACAGTTCACATTGAGTATTTCACTAACGTCAAAATCAATTTCGGACGTTAGTAATACCGATAATAGTTTGATATGAATATTCCACATGAGACATGAGTGTCTATTTTAAGTTTGTCCATATCAGTGAAATCACAAAGTGTCACAGTGTAACTTATTTAGTGCTCTACGATGACAGTTTGTGCTGACTATTCTACAAACGTCAAAATCTAATTCTTGCATATCTGTCAGAAAACAATATGTAAAAAGTTATAACTGAAGTAGCCCACAATATTTTCCAATGAATATAACTCAACTTTTTAAAATGAAAATAAACAATTACAATCACAACATTCAGCCTTATTAGGGAATCCGACGATTTAGTTGCGGAGGGAGTCTTAGTCACTTTCGGTAGATTTGCTATTAGCGAATCCGCAAGCCATACGCGAGAATAAATGTCGGTAACGTTGTTCGTAAAATTGGTATTTCTGAAAACGAAAGGCATCCGCACCACATCCGCAGTCCATACAAATGTTGGAAAAGCAAATCCGCAGAAAAATTGGTACGGATGGAATTGATTTTTATAAAAAAAAAAACAAGAAGAAGCAGATAGTTAACAAATCTGAATTTTTTGAAACACAAATAAAAATTTTTGGATCGCCGAAACGCATAAGTTTTTTTTTGCAGTATTTCTAGTAATTTATTGACAATGGCCTTTTTCGAAAACGTCATCTGCGTTTTTTTAGGAAGTGCAACTTTGGTGTCGTTTTTTAGCCAAACCGTGGAAATCTTCCTAGAAATATAGTCCCTACGACCTAGTTTGACATTTCCTCTATCTAACAGCAAATGAACCTTGAAAATCGGTTCAATGATTGCTGAAACAAAGACGGATTAAGATTTGTCGTTAAAATAAATAAAAATGGCTTATTTTGCGGTCCAAAAATTATTTTAGTCAAAATAATTATTTTTTATCCTATTATTTAGAGTTCCGGAAGTAAAAATTTGGTGTCGTTTTTTGGCCAAACCGTGGAAATCTGTCCAAAAATATAGTCCCCATGACCAAGTTTGACATTTCCTCTATTCAACAGCATATTTACCTTGTAAATCGGTCCAGTGGTTGCTGAAACAGAGACGGATTAAGATTGGTCGTTAAAATCATTAAAAGTTTCAAAAATGGAAAAGTAGTTCGCGGATCGATAATGCAGCTCATTCATCGGATTTAATAATAGAATTTTATGCGAATGCGGATCCACTGCGGATCCAACCGACTCCCGGGGAGTGAAATTTTGCGGATTCAGTAATAGGCATGATAAATTTATTTTTATAAATTGCGACACGTTTCGGTTTTAATAAACCATCATCATTATTAATAAACCAGCCCGATGATGGTTTATTAAAACCGAAACGCGACGCAATTTATAAAAATAAATTAATGTTGTGAAAAATTCAAAATTCTTTAAGAATTAAATAAAAAAATAAATTCATTATTTTGATAATCGTTTATTTTTATTTTAAATATGATATCACACAACATGGAGACTTATAAACAAATTAATACCTCAACTGTCAAAAGTAAAAGTGTCAATGAGTGATTTTTGGTCCTGTGTGTATCGAAGCAGTTTGCAGAAGAAGATTCAGTGACGAGCTATATGGGCTATTAAGCTCTTTGACCAGAGATCTGAAAATACAGCGTCTGATATAGCTCGATCACGTGGAGCGTATGTCTTCGAGTCCAATCCGGATAGTGTACGCAGCATTGGAAGCCCCCCGCAATAGATGGGACACACAAGTGGAGAACGACCTCAGCCAATTTGGAAGCGGCTAGCTGGGAACAGAGCTGGCTGGAGAGACGTGTTGGTTGAGGCCGAAGTCCATCGTGGACTGTGGGCGCAATCTTAAGTAAAGTAAAAGTAAGTAGGTATAGGAGTAGAATTGTCCGGGAGCTTTGTTCACTCATGAATAGTGCCCAAGGCCAACTTCATGTGAAAAAGGCCGAAATTCTTCACAAGTGGTGAGAGTACTGCGAAGAGTTTTTAAATTAACAGTTTCCCAAACGTTACTTTCCGAAATCCGCACCAAACTACGAAAAAGTGTCCGTCCTTACTGGCGAAGAAGTTATAGGACGGCAGTGACAGTTCAAAAACTTATCATCCAAAATTCCGTTCCGGCAAAAACAATAAAAAAAAAAACTTCCTTTGTATCATAAAATTTGTATTCGAGAAGCAGTTTTCTTAAATTCCAAACTACCTCTCCTATTACATCTATCTCCCTGTCATCGATACAAAACTCCATTTTAATACCATTTTACTGCTATCTAAGTGCTCACAGTCATAAAAATAATTTACGAGCTTTTAGACAGATCAGAAATTACCCCAATTACTTGGCAACAGACGTTATCCCTTCAATTTTGAACACTTTTATACATAAAACATGCTTTACCCTTCGTCTTCTCCTTCTGAATAAATAAAGTTTTAGTTTTCATATCGGATTTCGGTGAAACCCACTCCATAACAGAAAACATTTTCTCATTATTAATATTATATTTACTACCCGCACTACATAAAAATGCCTTACATTTCACAAATAAAAATAATTACTGCAACCTGATACGAATTACCTTAACTTCCGGCCCGGTCCGGAATTCGACCATCTCACACGGCATTTCCTTCCGTTTTTAACAATCTCCACATAGAAACTAATAACATTAACATAAAATTCCGTTACTCTACAATCGGAATTCTCTACAAACCTTTTCAAAGGTATAAAACAACAAATAATAATTTTGTGTATATATATATATATGTATCAAAGTTATTTTCACCTTTCTACTTTCGGCTGGCATACTGGAAGTCCTTAACCGTTGCTTTTGTTTGCAACCCAATTGTGCTATGGTTGCCGAACTGCCACAAAAGAAAACCCCTCCACCAGAATCACCCCTGTCTCCTCTGCTTGTTATAATGGCTGACGGAGTCGGCGATATGCTGCCATCTGTTGCTGCTTCCAAAACGGATGTCATTGCATTGTTGGACCCATTTCCGCCGACACCGCTACCCATCATGTGTATAGGTGATGTAGCGGTATACTGGGGTGACACAGCCCCAGACATGGCTTGCTTGAATGTCAATACACCTCCACTCGACTCGACTGCCATCGAGGAGGAAATTTTTCCTTTTACGTTAACGGGAGATTTAACATGTGATATTCTTTCCCTGCAAAAATAAAAAAAAATGAAGAAAAAGTCAGAAAATATTAGCATAACGGTGAGTAAGAGAGGCTGTTTGAACTTAGTGAATGAATTCAAAAGTGAAACATCATTGCTTGGGAGGGTGTATATATGTATGTGTGTCTAAAATCAATAAAATGATGGAGGGTGCTCCTTCAATCAAATTAGGTTAATTCCTTTAGAAGAGGTTGGGTAATCTGAACGCAAAACGGCTATCGAATAGCAAATGTCGTTGGAAACACAGTTTTTTTTTTGTGTGTCTGTTGTTGTCATCGACAACGGCAGGATGAAGTGGAACGTTTGAGTTTTAAAAATATCTCGGCTATAAAAGATTAGAATTACTTTATTTAAATTTTGTCGTCAATTTAAATAAAATTCGAGAAGCGACTACGATGTTGGCATATGAGATAAATTACATATAGCTTCATGTATGCGTAACATTATGTTGATTGCTGCATGTTTAAGGATTCAATTGGCAGAAGGAATAATACTTAGTTATAAGTATCTAACGTAGGGGAAGAAGTTTTTCAATTTAATTTGCTAAGTTGCAAAATCGTGGGTAGGCAATTGACTAAAGGAGATATGCGAAAATGAAAATGAAGAAAAAAGGGAGAAATAATCAGTCGCACGTGCAGGTTGTGTCTATGTATAGCTATTCTTAGAGCTGAATGTTGTCTTGGTAGTTAAGAGATGCTGCAGTGATTATTAACCTTGCAATATTAAAACTGTGAGGGTTATAAAAGTTTTTCAATACGAACCGCATTTGTTTTTTTTTTTTAGTGTGTCATTTGAAATCAATATAAACTCAGAAATTGTCAATAATAACACAAAAATCGTTTTTTGCTGTTTTTGAGGTTATGTTATAATGTGAGGTTGCTTCTTTCAATATTCAATGCAATCTCGAGGTATAGTACTTTGCCTATGTTGGCAGTGTTGTAGATAGCTTGCCCTAAAAACCCCACTCTTGATACAATATAATTATCGCTTTAGACTATAAACGCAATTGGAGAACCAAACTGTCACTGTTTTAAACACTTTGATCATGCCAGTTCTTTTCTGTGCTGCGGAGTCTTAATCAGGATCAGTTGAGGAAGTGCTTTGTCACTTTGAGCGCTACGTCACGCAACTGAATTTCGGTCCAATATGTTCTGGATAATATGTATTCAGTGACTACGATGGTGAGGTCATGCAGAGAAAATGAAAAACAATGCTTCAGCATAATATCGAACCTTTCCCAGTAGGAGTTGGTGGATAAGGAAAGCTCGGTGGTCAAAATTAAAACTATAACTATAAAGTGTGACTGGCAAGAGACACATTATTTAAGTTAAGGCACGGTGTAATTCTGAAGTGTAAACTAAAAGAAGAAAAAAAGAATAATTTTTAAGAAACTTTCACTTGAGAAAGTTTCACATCGCATGCGAGATAACTCCTCACATTAAGTGAAAAAGCTAAAATCAAAAAAATTGCATTCTTTGCACTTTTAGCATTCTTTACAATGTTTTCCAAATTATTACAAAGAATGCGAAAGAATGCTAAGATTGCAAAAGAATGAAAAGAATACAATGCGTTGTTATGAATATTGTAAATAAAGTCCAATAAAGCGGAATGATCATGTGCTAGTAAAAGTAGAGCGTTGAGGCTTTTTTCAAAAAATTGCCGACAATAAAACAAAAATTAAACACAACAAGGCAAAGCGTTCCAAAGATGGAGAAACAACCTAACCTATTTATTCGATATTGTCCATTCTAAGTTATTTAGATTAAAGAAGACAAAAATTTTCTTATTGCTGGTTCTGAGGGTGCAGCAACGGCTGTTTATATGACAGCTTGGTGAATCTGTGATAAAGCGAAGGGCTTAGGATTTGATTCAATATAAGTCAGTTGATGACATCAGTCAATACTGGAAGAAGACACGAGGCGTGCATCCTTCTAGAGCAAAAGATGTATAAAGACTTGATGTGGTTAGCATGCCGTCACAACATCTACGGAAGTAGTTGTTATAAGACCGATTGGACCGTCATCCAGGTTCAGGCATTCAGATTTTTAAACGGTTACAGTTATTATGTACTAACATCTATTGGAAAAACTACCAAACAACTTTTTGCAACGAAGTTGCAACAGCCCACGCATTGAAATCTATGACGAAACGATTAAAAATAAGAGCGTAATAGCAAAATTTGGATCTGCCACTCATTGGTGGGAAAAAGTGGCAGCCTTAATATGTACAAAGATGTGATGCATATTGTGTGGTGGCATAATCCAGTATCACAGATGTCTGAACGTTCCGAGGAGCCAACGTTAAATCGGACCACTACCTCGTTGTAGCCAAGGTAATGCTAGGGATATCCAGAACAAAGCCAAAACGTCGAAATACTGTGGCGAAATTCAATGTCGGCCGGCTTCGATCGCAAGAGATCGCTAAGTCCTTTTTCAATCGAGTCATTCGCACCTCTTAACTAGTCCTATACTGCAACCTTCAAACATCGAAAGGCAGTGGAAACATTGCCAGGAAGCAATTAGAGATGCCGCCTCTGATTTGCTCGAATTTACACGACCACTAAAATGAAACCCCTGGTTTGACAAAGACTGTCGGCAAGTACATGCAGCCAAACAACAGGCATACAAAGCAGGCACTACAAAGAAGGATTAGAGCAGCACAAGAGCTCTACGCGCAGAAGAGGAGAGTGGAGCACCGACTTCTCAGAAGAAAAAAGAAGGAGCATGAGAATCGCGCGATTATGGGAATAGAGGAATGTCATAACAGGAATGAAGTGCGAAGGTTTTAGCAAAAGATAAAAAGAACATAACAAAACTAAAAGGCCCGAACCGAAGTCTGCAAAGACCATAACGGGAGCATCATAGTAGATTCGCAGTCGGTGCTGAAGATATGGAAGGATCATTTTCTCCGAATTAAGCAACTGCGATGTTGAACCGAATTCCGCTCCTGTGCAGATTGCACCTTTCTACCTGGACGACGCAGACCAACATTTCTGCCCACCTGACCTAGATGAAGTGAAAATAGCTTTATCTTAACTTAAGAACAATAAAGTTGCTGGAGCTGATGGCCTTGTGGCCGAGCTGTTTAAAGCAGATGGTGATAAATTGGTTAGGAGTATGCACCAGCTCATCAGCAAAATATGGTCGGAGGAAAGCATGCTCGATGAATGGAACCTCAGCATTATTTTCCCGATAATGGAGAAAGGCGACCCTGTGGACTGCAGCAACTGTAGTCCAGAGAACCATACTAAGAGAACGCCTGAAGCCATGTATCAACAACTTGATTGGTCTATATCAATGTGGCTTTAAACAGGAAAGTCCACCATCGATCAAATATTTGCACTACGGCAGATCTTTCAAACCGATACCCACCATCTTTTCATCGATTTAAAGGCCGCGTATAAAAGGATCTAGAGACGAGTTATACAGAGCAATGTCTAGTTTTGGCATCCCTACCAAACTCGTCCGTTTGTGTAAAATGACGACGAAGAACTCACGCTGCTCCATCAAAGTCGGTAAAGACCTAACCGATACCGTTGATGTCAAAAAAAATTTACACAAAGCGATGGACATTACTAAAGGTGGATGAGAACGCTTTAAGCTGCTTTAAAAGAAAAATTCTTCGTGTGGTTAATGTCCTATCTGCATAAATGGGGAATGGAGAAAAAGGTGTTATAACGAACTGTACGGGCTGTACACAAAAGTGAAAAGCCAACGACTAAAGTGGCTCGGTCATATAGAGCGAACGGACACTAAAGCTCCGGCCCGGATGGCCTTTGAATCCTACCCCGTAGGACGGCGCAGTGTAGGAGTACAGCGTAGCAGGTGAAGCGCGCAAGTTATAGAGGACCTCAACCAACGTAGAGTGCGAAAATAGAGGTAGGTAGCTAGAAACCGAGTCGCCTGGAAGAAGCTTGTTGGTTGAGGCCCTGGTCCCCCCCGGACTGTACCCAAGTAGCATTTTGTACCTATTAGGTTACAAATTTATTGTATGTCGTTTACAATTCATATACAGATGCTGAAAAAATGTTTTGTATTTTTACATTTACTAATTGGATGATTGGTAAACAAATTGTAACACACAAATGTTGTTGAAACAACACTTCTTCAAACGTAAACGTACTGTAAAGCAAATTTCGTGAATGTAAAACCAATATCACAAAACATTTACATTTGTAGCACTTTTGTAAAGCTATTATCAAAACTTTACTGTTACAAAACGTTTACAGTAAATAGTCACAGTACATCTTCAAACGTAAACGTACTGTAAATCAAATATCGTTAATGTAAAATCAATATCACGAAACGTTTACATTTGTAGCAGTTTTGTAAAGCCATTACCAAAACTTTACTCTTACAAAACGTTTACAGTGAAAAGTCACATCAAATCTTCAAACGTAAGCATACTGTAAAATATTTCATTTACAGATAATGTAACACGTATAGCATTGATAGCGGCCATTATAATGTTTCCTTTTTTTATCAAATTAGAAAACCCAAAACATTGAAAATCTATTTTTGTTGATATTTAGTAAAAACAAAGCATGTTTAGGTTTTGATTGAAATAAGACTTTGAATTTTATCTGACAAAATATTGAAAAATATGGTTTTTGTGGGAAAAAAAAATTGTCTCTAATATTTTTATTAGAAATAATTTCTAAAATAAGAAAGTTTTTACAGGCCCCTTATTTTTATCGACCTGTTTTACAAAACTGGTAGAAAATATTTCTCGCGTTCGATATTTTGCCTTTACTTGCACGAAAAATATAATTATTGAATATTTTTATACCTCCCATATTATAATAACAATGTCAAGAACAAGATGGAAATTGTTTAAGTTTTGGTTTGTATACATACAGTAATAGGATCTCAAATGGCATTACGTATTTACCTATACAGTTTAATATTTTTCTGTAAACGATTTGTACCTATGTTTGTTTTTATGTTATTTATTTCGAAGTGTTTTTGAACGTTTACATTTGTAAATGTACAAATCAGGTACATCAAATAGAATTTGTTCATATACTGTCAACACGACATTTCATCCCCCAAAACCGTTTACATTTTGGGTACAGGGAGTAAACATTTCATATACGCCTGAAACATTACAGCTACGATGTTAACGTTCAGTAAATGTTATGTAGCTCTGAAATGCTCCTTGGGTAGCGCCACCTTAAGTAACTAAGCAAGTAATTGTGGAGTGAATTCGAAAACACCATTCATATATAAAAAAAAGGTCCTAACTAAAAAGACATTTCGTAGCACAGCCATAAAAAAAGTGGCAAAGTAGTTATAAAAATTGCACAACGGTGACACTGTTCAATCTAGAGGAAAATGAGATGAAAAATAAAACTATACAGAATTTTGTTCATTCATTTTCGGACTCAATTAACTAGTATACAGCGCGGCACTGTTCAAGTTCAAAGCTTGTTTTTACAATTAAGTCAACTAAAACTTGTAAGCTGAAGGGCCTATGGATTTGTACAATGGGGTGAAAAATACTTGTAGGTCAGCCACATTTCATTGATATCCCAGAAAGAACCCAGCTGAGTTTTCAGCAATATTCAACTTTTAGCGTCGTCAATCAATCCGATATGTTTAAATATTTCGATAAATTCACTTTATCGTACTTCATCAAGATGTCCAAAAGCACTTCTTTCTTTACAAAACGATTTATTGACCTTTAAGCTTTTAAGTGAAATTTTGTGTATCGCTGCACATTTAAAAACTTCTTAAATTTTATATATAAAAGATTAAAGGAACGACAGTTGAATACTGATAACCAAACATAAGAACAAAATTTAAAATTTCACCCCTAGTTTGATGACCCAGTACATTACATAATATAAAACCTTTATCCTTTTACGTGCAGTAGCGTGTTAAATTAGAGTACTCTTCCTGAATGTTAAAAATAAAACTTTGTTGATTATTCCTTGTGTTTTATATATGAAAAAGGAGAACATCATACAAAGGTTTACACGATGGCGGATTTGCATAAAACCACAACAAGCATGTTAATTTATTTTATGAAGGGGGCCTCTTTTTAAATAAATAAAAAAATGTTATTTCAAGATGTTAAGAACATGATTTATCTGCATTCAACAGTTGACGTTGAACTTACAAATAATTGGATCTTGTGTGGTAGATATCAAAATTCAAACAATACATCACACCGTTTTCAAAGTGCAATTTCTTTGGCTAGTCCTAAAAGCTACTTAGTGATAATACCAATGGAGATTCTAGAAAATGTGTTCGGAAATAGAACTTTTGTGTGTCGGACTTTTTACGTCAGATTGCTGAGTTCGAATTCAGCTTACTATCTGTTTTGTTTACGGTTTGCGACTCTTCCGAAAAACTGACAAGCCAAAGTATCATTTGTCTTGTTAAAATTCATATCATTGTAGCTAGTCATTAATAGACGGCGGTAAATTGTGGGTGCCCCCAGTCCTATGAAACAAGCAACACAAACAGATTGGAAAAGAGAATAAGTCACAATTGGCATTGGCTCTTCTCTTATGCTAAAACTGTCTTGTCATGCAATTCATGTTATATATTTATACACCTTTGCCCTCTTTAAAAACAAATCCACCACTGTATTCAACTAAAAGCAGATAAATTGTTTCACTCACTCTGCTGCTGATGAAAAGGTATACCTTCTTTTATATAAAAATTTCATTCTTCAACATTCATCTCTTTGTTCTTATCTTCTTTTGATGGAAAACAAATTTAATTTATAGTGAACAGAAAAAAAAATTAATTAACACAGATAAGGATATGCGAATAATGAAAAAATGAGCTGCGATTCACGGAACGCAGCCCAACTCAAGGATGAAACCAATTAAATGTTTCCAAACAATTGAAATACTTTCTTTTGTTGCATTTTATTTATCTCTTTTGTTCGTCGAGTTCTTTTGATAAAAAAAAAATATAAGATAAATGTATGTTTACTGTTCATATTTTTACACTAAATTAGTATCTTTATCAAGATGTTTACACAATCCTTTTGAATTTCAATTGCAGAAGTTTTCTTTTAAAAGGAAATAATTATACAATTTAATTTAAATTCAGATTGGTTTGTTTAGCTGTTATAAATTGTTAGAAAATCGGAAGTTGAAACATAACTCGGATTAATTGCTAACGAGATAAATAATTCTCTGGCTGAAGCGAAAGAATTTAATTTAATTTAACGTAATTAAGTACGTGTTTTATTAGATATTTTTTTTTTCATTCTGGGTGTTGTTTTAAACTTATAAGTTTAACTTTTGAAAACCTACTACAGTTAGATTTCGTAGCTTGCGCTCCATAATTCAATTTACATTGAGAAGTGGGTGAATTAATCAACAACAACCTGTAGACACCAACAGTATTTTAGGCAGGAGTTATAGCTACTTCATGGCTGCCAACGCCAACCTTCAGACCCCTTTTTTTTCATTATTGTCGGTCGTTCATTTACAATCTCATGTTTGTTCGAAAAACAAGTTATTGAATTTTTACCTGAAAAGGGCTCGAACCTAGACCTCCCACACATGGTCATCGCACTACGCAATTCTACCATTGTAGTTACATAGTGTTAAATTCAACACAATTTGTGATTATCGATCCACTGGGAAGACGGCTATTAAGCATGGATAACACGATACAATAATCGTTCCGACTATCGTAAATAAGTTGCGTCGTATACGATTATTGTATCATGTGTGCACAATGATAGCATCCGCTGTACTGATTGTGCGATATCGCATGGTCGAATGCTATCGTATCGGGGCAAATCCAGCTGTCATTTTAATGTAATCGTATGCTAGTCGTATAGCATTGAATACACGATGCAATTATCGTACCGACACGAATTGTGCCGAAATATTAGCTATATCGCAAGATAACACACGCATTGTCCAACTAGCATACGATTTCATTAAAATGACATCTTTTTTTGCCTCGATAGCATTCGACCATGCTATATTGCATTGTCAGTACAGCGAATGCTTTCATTGTGCACACATGATAAAATAATCGTATTCGACCCATCTTATGTACGATAATCGGTACGATGATTGTATCGTGTATTCCATGCTTATAATTTGCACTCTTGCGATATCACTAACGATTTTGGTATACGATTCGTGTCGGTACGATAATTGTTTCTTGAATTCTATATGCTTTATATTAGTAACACACATTGGCTTTTTGTTCTAATCTGGTTCTAGATTTATATTTCCCTTTCGATTTTAATGTCTTTAATTCGTTGAATGGATAAGGAAGGGAATTTTGATTGAAAGATTTAACACGGGTCAAGAATTAATTAAGTCATTATAATGAAATGAAAAAAGTGTGTCACTAATAAAATCTATGGATTGATAATCACAAATTGAATTGAGGTTAACATGTATGTACCGACAATGGTATAGAATTGCGTAGTATCTCATTCTTCTCAATGTAAATTGAATTATGAAGCGCAAGCTACGAAAACTAACTGCAGTATGTAATCATACATATACACATTTAAAAAATGTATCTTTATCGTTTTCGGTTTCGTTATCGTCAACGTTATCGTTATCGTTATCGTTATCGTTATCGTTATCGTTATTGTTATCGTTATCGTTATCGTTATCGTTATCGTTATCTTTATCGTTATCGTTATCGTTATCGTTATCGTTATCGTTATCGTTATCGTTATCGTTATCGTTATCGTTATCGTTATCGTTATCGTTATCGTTATCGTTATCGTTATCGTTATCGTTATCGTTATCGTTATCGTTATCGTTATCGTTATCGTTATCGTTATCGTTATCGTTATCGTTATCGTTATCGTTATCGTTATCGTTATCGTTATCGTTATCGTTATCGTTATCGTTATCGTTATCGTTATCGTTATCGTTATCGTTATCGTTATCTTTATCGTTATCGTTATTGTTATCGTTATCGTTATTGTTATCGTTATCGTTATCGTTATCGTTATCGTTATCGTTATCGTTATCGTTATCGTTATCGTTATCGTGTCAATTAATAAATACAATTATGGTTATTCTTTGTTTAAAAATCGACATACCTAGGTATAAAACGAAGTTGAAATTACGATGATAGAGAAGACAAAAAAAGTAGGTCCGCTAATTTTGCCTGTTTGTCTGTATGCATGTATCAGGCATAACGGTTAGGCTAATTTTTTTCTTGGTCCAATATGTTCTTATGTTAACGCCCAGACGTTTTTTTTTTATTTTTATTCTAGGTCTTAAAATTACGGTACCTGCCATATCAGCGATACACATAATTTCTCGAAAAAAATACGATCAATTTTGATATAATTTTATATGAGTGATTTGTTGCTAATGATGTTGCTATGAAAATGATGTCTTTCATAAAATCTTATTTTACTGCATAAGTTTTTTTTGAAAAGAACTTTTTGAAAAAAAAATATATCAAAATATGAAATAAACGGTTTTTTTTTTTTTGCAAAAACAGTAACTTTTGTCAAAACTAAAGTAAATTTCCACAACAGCAAGTTTGTGCGACCTAGTCGTGCCTTTTATTTTAAGTAATGCTCCAGGCATTTTTAAAGACACAATAAATACAAATCGATTATATCAGAGGCGTGCCAAGTTTCTTTATTATAGCTCCAATCCAATTAGATACATCTAACGCATATATTTATTTAAACTTCCCCCACTCATTTCTTTGTACAATGTAATATTTAAAGCTTCGCCAATATAAGGGTAAGAAATTTAAATAAAGCAATTATATTCCTAACTGAATTTGATTTTAATTATTTTCTAGACCATGATCTACTCACAAAAAGCCATCTACAAAAATTGAAACTTCAACTCTCATCCCTTAGAGGTTATAGTGAAAATATGTACTTTGTTTCCATCAGCGTCTTCCAAGGATCTCTTCTTAGTAATATGATAATTGAATAATAATTGCGTTTAATGATTTATTTTTCGAGTGGAGTGAAATTTCAATTTTCTCGATGATGATGAAATTTTGGTAGAACTTTTCATCTATATAGCCATGCGAAAATTGAAACATTTAATTTGCAATAAAACATTTTAAACTTTTTAAGTAAAACTTTACGGAAACTCTGAAAACTGAAGTATCTAAGTTTTTTAACTGAAAAGATACTTAAACTATGATATTGGTTTAACGAAGGAACCAACAAAAAGTCTTGTATGTAGAAGTTTTGGAAAGTGAAAAGTTTATGTAGTCTAAACACACACCCACACACTCACCCACGAGTATAGAAGTTTTGAAGTTTTGATATCCTTTTCTTAGATAGCCATAAATTTGTTATATGATTTTCGATGATGCTTTATAATGTCACTAGAAAGTAGTTTACGAAGTATATTCTTGGTTCAATAACTGGCATAAATTAAAATGAAAAATGTTTTTTTAAAAGTTTTTTTTTATTTTCAGTCCTTACCTATAGATTTATTTTTCAACAAGTGAGGTATTGGAAGTGTGAGATTTTTGGCAGTATTTTTTTTTAATAATGTATAAAATAAAAATATGAATAAAAATAATGCGATACTTTTAGCATTTAATTTTACCAGATATAATGAAAGAATTGAGTTTGGAAAGAGTTAGCTATGTAGCAATAATGCAAAAAAAAAGAAATATATAACAAATACATTCACACAAACAAATTGCTTGGTCTGTTTTGTTCTCACATTATTAAGTCTGAAAAATTCCCGAAACTAGTTCACTAATGTCGACGCTAGATGGCCGCCATTGAAATTTAGTTATGACTTTACTATTAAAATATATTGTAACGTCTTCAGTAACATGTTCTCCGTTCTATTATTTTTTTTGTTTTACGATGCGTAAACTCACCATTGTGATTCTAACTTAAAGTGACAGCCACAACGAAGTTAACGAAACCCCATTTTTTTAACGAAAGACCATAGACTAGAAAGCTCCAGAAGGCTCTGACTGCCACTGAACTAGAAGATTCTAAAGCGGAGTGGTGAATGGTGCAGCCATTGACGTATTAGATATGGACCGCCAGTAGCCAACTTCACGCGTGTTCCAACATTTTAATGGCGCCATCAACTACTAGCAGGTAATATGCGTAGCAAAGTTATGATTTTTTGAATTAATTATTTACTATTGAAATATTTTGGTGGAAATTATTATCAAACTACTTTTATTTAACAAAACAAATCCACTCCTTATGACGTGAGTTACTTACAGATGAATATATTATCGTTTTCATTTAAATTCTAATGGCGACATTAGTACACGTATTTAACACTAAAAGATGATGGCGTTTTTAGGCTGTTTTTAGCTGAAACTACTTTTCTTGGCTGTTTGTATGAAAATTTCAACCGACTGGCGGTCCATATCTAGTACGTCAATGGGTGCAGCCACTATAAATACGAGCGCACCATGCGGCAAGAAATCAGTGTGTGTGAATTTGAAATTAGTCGTGTACAAGTCGGTAATTTGAAAGTGATAAAGTTTGAATTTAAAATAAAGAAAGTAAAAAGGAAATTATGAGTGTTTTGAAATAATAAATGAAATTAAAAGTAAGAAGACGTAAAGTGAGTTGTATTAAAACGGAAATAAGTTTTATTTAATAAAACGAACCTAGAAAAAATCTAACAATATATACAATGGTGCCTCCCGTCCCGATTTTAAGTTTAGCGTTCAGGTTTTGATGTGATGATTTTATTTAAAGCGATTTAATCTCAAAAATATTTAATTTCATTAAATGCGAGTCCACCGAGGAGTCCGCTACAGAATCGCTATATGTAAAGAAATTGGGATGGAACATTGAAATTTCTCCTATGATGTAAGATGTTAGCTAATAGGCGTTCTGACAATAAAGTTCTGACAAGAAAATTGTCGAAAAATGTTTGCTATAATTTTAATATACATATGTATGTATGTAGTATCAAACAATATTGATTTTAACTTTCATGAAGGTCGCAACACTGTTAAAAACATGTTAAGCTTATATTTTTTAACAAATTAAATATACCTACTATGTTTAATTAGTATACATTTGTATATATTCTTTTTTATTTGTCTAATAATATTATTAAGTCTATTTGATTTTTTGTAGCTCTAATTGATGAAATAAATAAATAAATATAAAAAAACTCAAAAATGTCACATAAGACATAGGTTACTGGATTTATCATTAAGGACTTTTTAGTACAATGATAAAATGAAAAATCGTTGCGAAGACTGAAATGATATTTTATTTATCACTTCACAGCTTCACAGTAACAAATTCGACCTCCTGGAGGTTTGGAGAACATGATAAATCATTTTGTCAACCTTTTAAAAGACGAATATCTTGAATTGTTTGCGAATCATTATTCTTCTTTTACTATACTTACCTCGTATTACTGTGCGGAATCGTTGAATGATTACGAGAAATATTTTCATCTGTGTTACGGTATATGCCAATATCCGCCGTTAAGAGATTCGCTGCTATCGATGAGGACCGTCTTCGGTTTAATATTGGTGACTTTTGGGCTCGTATATTCTGAAATAGAATAAAGTAAAAAGATTATTTTTTTATTTTGTAAAATTAATATTGCCGTTAATATAGATATAGCAGAAGGACATCTTGCGATAAACAAAATCTATATAATTAATACTACAGTTTTGAACACCAAATTTTTGTCAGATTTTTTGATTGTGAAAAGTGAAATTTTAAGGTATTATACTAATACTTGAGGATTGAGAACGGCTAGCGGAACCCCACAGATTAATGTCGATATTCTCCAGGAGGGATTTGTAACCGTCCAGTTTAGTGGTTCAATGATTGCAATATTTCAAATTATTTCAGATGATTTCATGTGATTTCAAGCAGTATTTAAGGATTTAAATATTTCGTGATTGCAATGATTTCAAATAAATCTAATGATTTGAAGTGATTGCACCGGATTTCAAAGTGATTTCAAATGATTTCAATTATAAGTGGTTTGGTGATTTCATTCGTGACAAACCCCTCCATTCTCCAGTTCCATTGCACAGTGGTTTCGCCCATACGACAAAAATAAAAAAAAATTAAAGAACTTATATTCAATTTTTTTTTACTTTTTGCAATTGATTATGTTTTGTGACATGTGACTTGCATCCAAAAAGAGCTTATGGTTTGCTGTTGATACAAAAATATAATCTCCAATAATTGGGACTAATTTTAAAGTATTTTTTTTTCCAATAAAAGCAAATATTTTGGAATGGAATCAGAAAAACAAAGTTCTTAGAGTATTTTATTAAATTCGTGGATGAATATATTGATTTTGTTTTTCAAGCTATATTTGTATCTTTTTTATTGTTTTTTTTTTATTTTTAAATAAGGTTTTAATATAGCCCTCAACTTAACTGAGGCATAAGACTTTACGTAAAGCATTGATTTAACTTCCAGTTATTTAAAATACGTAATTTTACTACCCGCACAAACACCCACTAACAGTAAAATTTAAGTTTTAGTTTTGCGTTCAACGTGCATGGTTTTTAAATTTTATTTTAATTTTTACTAGATGCGCGTAAAGGGTGTCCAATAAAAAGCTAGCAGTTGAACTTTAAAGATAAACGTATTAATACGTATTTTTGTCTTGTGTATAGTCTCGTTAATATAGGTATTAATTATTATCTTTGGAAAAAAAATAAATATGATATTAATAAAATAGATTGTATTTATTTGCTTCGTTTTACAAATATGTACTTTAATTTTTAAAACATTGTTTTAATTATTTTTAGTGACGCAATTAATTTTTTTCTTAACAATTATCGGACTTGATTAGTTTGTGGTGGGTGTTATTTTGTAAGGTTTACTTAACTTACATGACAAAAGGCAAAACAAAGTTTGAATCTAAAAAAAAAACATTTACCAATTGATCAAGCTCGATGATGGCTATAAACATAAAAACACGTCGCTAAAAACTATTAAAACAATTTTGAAAAAATTGAAATATTTTTAAGACTAAGCAAATAGATGCAAACTGTTTTATTATAAAACTATCTGACCCGGCGAACTTCGTTCCGCCTAAAATTTATTAAATTTCCCTTTGAAAAGTCTAGTATGTTTTTTGAAAAATGAAAATACTTTGTAATGAAATTTATTACAATGTTTTTCATTAGCATGAATAATAATATTTCACATAATGTAACGCTTTGATATAAACAATATTGTTTGTTTTATTGTATGCTGCGCAAAAAAACGATGCAAATGGCTTTAAGATATGCAAACACGCCACGTATAGTTGTCCATGAGAAAATTATGTAAATTTTAGATTAAAGCCACACATTTTCAATGGCCTTGATGCTATTGCTTGTTTTCATGTCGAAAGAAAGACTAATTGCCCTTAATCTCGAATGGCAAGCTGGTCGGTAGCATCGGTAAAATCTATTAGCACTTTATTGCTTTTGAACTAAGCACTGATTATGGTTCCTTTGATGACGTTGTTCATTACTTTCTCCTACGTTAACTGGGTCCCTTTTCACAATTTTGGTTGGTTTAGACAGCGCAACATTATAATGACAAAGCTGACTTTAGTTGCAATTTGGAAATTATGAGGTGGTAAGGACCTCAACCAACTTGGCGTGCGAAACTGGAGGCAGCTAGCTAGAAACCGAGCCGCCTGGAAGAAGCTTGTTGGTTGAGGCCTGTTACTTTGACCAAATTTGTTAATTTTTTTAGAAGTGGGCGTGTCAGGGGGTTGCAATTGTGTGTGGAAGGTTCTTACTAACCCTAGCCGTGTTTGGACTTAAAGTAAAATAGTAACAATAAAACGGCTATGTTCCCTTTTAACTCATTTTTAGTTTTGGAAATGATGACTTACAGATGGCGTTTCTAATGGTGTAGAGAAAAATATGCTCATTAGATACAAGCACCAAAACGAATCAAATGTACAGGAAATAAGAAACGGAAATGTTAAATTTAAAGTTTTACCGGAAGTTAAGCCTTTTAAAAGACCAATCTTAATCCGTCTTTATTTCAGCAATCACTGAACCGATTTACACGCTTCACATGCTGTTGCATAGAGGATATGTCAAACTAGGTCGTTAGCATTATATTTCTAAATAGATGTTCACGGTTTCGCTAAAAAACGACACCAAAATTTTACTTCCGGAACTCAAAAAATTGGGCATACAAATATTTATTTTAAATATTGGGTGACAGACAAACTGCAGATCATCTACCAACACTGCCTATAGCAGTGCGACCAAAAATTAAGTGGCAAATATTTTTCTCCATTCCACTTGCAGCACCATCTACAGTTAAATCATTCATATCCAATTTATGTTCCTTTCTGATTGCTGACTTATTTATACACACTTTTGGTTTTTGTTGGGATTAACATGTAAAATTTTACTGAGCTGGCTAATCACTTGACGCCGAAACACGAAACACCTTTTATCATATCTGAAAGTTTTATCATAATCTGTTAAGTGGTTCAAATTTTATTGAATTATGACGTCGTCTTCAAATAACCCAAACCACTTTGCATTGGCATCATTAAAGAAGATTTGGATTTAAGTCTTAAAAGATTAGGTTTATAATTTCACCATATGAAACATCGTCTTGTTTTTTTTAATAGGTTTCACAAAACTATTACACAAAGGATTAGTTATAGCTCCAAGAATGTCAATTCTACGTTCATCAATTTAGCTGGATTTATTATTTCTCTTCTTCTTAAAATTCATAAAAAAAATCTTTTGATAAGGCCACGTTCGAAAACAAGATTATTCGCTTTAAAGACACGTTTTTAATTGCACTCAAACTGATATCTCGGAAACTCGGTAGCTCCAAGCTATAATTGGATGGAATTTCATAGAAAACACTACCATTTCTTTAATTTCAGTCAAAGATTTTTTCAGTTGTACCTTTCATGGGACGTACCTACACAAATAAAGCAAGTATACGTTCAACCTAGTTGTGAATTTTATTTTCCATCAGTATAAAATCCAATTAAAAACACACTCACATAAAAACGATTCCATAGAACAGCAGGTGTTTAAGTTCTCAAAATGCCTCACTTTTTGTTTAATATTGCAATGTATTGATAGAGGTTTAAAGTTTCATCAAGCGTAGTTATTTTGCCGGTTCACCATAAACACAAAATCAACAAAATTATGATCCAACCAATTTCATAGTAATTATCCAACGATTTTGGCATACTTTTCCTATGATTATTCATTAGTATCATATTTGAATTTAGTTATTAAACCCGCACATCCCTCGAAAGCTTTTTTATTTAATAATGCAAATTTAAAATCGAACGATGCCGCAAATGTTTTCAGAATTAAGTAACAAAGCAAATTTTGAAATTCCCTATATCCACACCCAATTTTAAACCATCCATCGTGCTTTTAGTGCCAGTTGAATCAGAATTTATATATCCCAGCAAAACAATGAATGTCATTCTGACTAAAGTCCTTAATTAAACCCTTAATCCTTGTCATACGTTTAAATGGTGCACTCATTCTCTATTAAGCGGAAACATATATCCCGTTAAAACACTATCAATTCATGTTAAAAACAAAAAAAAAAAAAAATCACTTCACTTACCCCCGTTCGGGTGCTACTAGAATTGCCACTGCTTAACATATTCGACATTGAAAGTCGTTCAGTTGGAGAACTTAAATCCATAAAAACGTTACTTAATGGTCGGCTGCCACTTCCAGCACCAGTGGGCGCTCCTGATGGACAATGCGAATTATTATTTGTTATTATTGAAATCGAATTTGATGCACCACCGTTGCTAATGCCACCACCATTGTTGTGACCAGGTAATGTTATACTGCTATTGCAGTTGTTGGTCGGTCCTGTTACCAGGGTATTGCAGGTGGAATTGTCCAACCCACGCAGTCCGATTCGTGGAAGTGTTGTGTTGTTGCTCTCTTTGGTGTGAAATCCTTTTGACTGATTGTGCTGCGGCTGATGGTGATGTGAATAGTGCTCTTTTGACTGGTGCTGGTGATGTGGCTGGGATTTTTGCTTGGGATGTTGATGTGATTGTTGGTGTGGATGCTGTTGCTGCTGCGACAAAGGATGTCGATTTAAAGTACTGTAAGGTATGGTCGGTGTCGAGGACGTTGTACTTATTGTATCGCTCTCATCGCAGCTATCTGAAAGGCAGAAAACAATAAATTAATGATAACAGAGGAAGAATATAAAAATTTGATTTGACAGAGATGTTAGTGAGTAAAATTAATAAGTATTTTTATTTTAATTTGAGTTGTTTGAAAAATTATTATTCGATAGAATACCTTGGAATTAGAGATCATGCATATCTTAAAGGTTGCTCAATAACGAAATCTTTATGTTGACAACGCGTAAGAACACAGTTCCTTGAACATGTTTTCATTTATAATTTTATTATATTGTTATTGGAATGGCTTAAATGTACCACCTTATATTGGAAGATACTATAAACTTTGCAAATGGCGTTAATCAGTGGCGTAACTAGGATTTAAATGAAAACAAAAGATGTAACAAAATATATTTATAATAAAAACAAAAAAACAGGAAAACTGCGATATCGTGGGGTTATTGCAAAAAGTCAGTTAAAGCTACGATCACGAAAGTGCATACTAGGGCTTCTTCCAAGGAAAAGGATGGCACCAGTAAGACACCAGTGGTATACTGGGTCCCAGGACATGTTGGAGTTGAGGGAAATGAGAAAGCTGATGTTTTGGCTAAGGCAGAGGGCAGTGGCACCCATGATTGGGCCGGAACCCTATTACGCGATAGGTGAAAATGTGATAAAAAATCAAATCAAAGCGGAAGAGGAGGCAAAAAGATCCAAAAACTGGAAAGAACTTCCTAAACGGAGACAAGCCAAAATGCTTCTTGGGAACTATAACCAAAAGCGATATAAAGCTTGTATAAACCTGAGTAGGAACAAACTTAGAATCTTAACGGGTTTCCTAAGTGGTCACTGCAAACTTAAAAGACACCTAGGTTTATCCAGTAGTGCAACCTGCAGATTCTGTGACGACCAAGAAGAAACGCCAAATCAACTTTTAGGAAAGTGTGGGGCGATAATGCACAAAAGAATAAAACATCTGGGAAGTTACCAGATAGAGGAGAGCGAATTACCCTCTCTACAAGTACTCCAGATACTATCATTCCTTATAGATATTAAGATAGAGGAAGAGCTGTAGAATGAGTCAATCATCCAGCCCTAGTAAAGGGGGCACAATAGATCTAAAGATCGCAGTGCACCACAACCCCTAAATTTATTCATTCATTCATTCAACAAAGGCCACCAGAGGAAACGTATAAACGCACAATATACCCGTTGCAAAGAAGATTAATTTTCTCGAAAACCCCGCAGCAACCATTTCTTTAAAAGACTAGCGATAGTTTTTGTCTGATTGTCTTTGTTAAGTCGCAAAAAAAAATGTTGGTAAGCCTATTAACGGAACCTTCTATAAAACGGGTTAATCGATTTTGTTGCCTAACATTGTTTTTAGAAAGATCTAGATGATTTGATAAACTGTCAATACCAAATTTTTCAAAAAAATTAAAATTGCGGCGCCGCGCCCGCCGCGAATGACTGAGGTTCCTGCTCACGCACTCCACAACCTTTTGATTGATTATTACCTCATATGTGAATTAATTTTTCACATGTAAAAGTCTTATGAATTCAACAACCCAATTTCAAGAGTTCGTTTATTTCTCAACAACTTCCTTTAAGAAATGTTTTTTGTCAGATTAACGGTTTAGATGATGACGGAATGTTTGATGAAAAATATGGGTAAAACACATATTTTTGTAATTCGTCATTTTTGCGATTCGTTTAACTCCTAAACGGCTGAGAATTGGAAAAAAATTATTATAAAACAAATTGTAGCAAATTCGATGGGCTTTAGTTTAGTTTCAGATAATTTTTCCCTCCATTGGGCCATTTCCGTGGTATAAGCGTAAACCTCAAAAAGCGGAACTTAATACACCTCCCGTTCCTCCGTACATACTTTTATTATGTTGCCTACTTAAGCAGCTTGAACAATATTCTTCATTGACTGGACTAGTATCTGATTTGTGAAAAAATGATAAAAGGGACACGTTGTGTCAAATTTTAAGTTTTTCCAAATTGTTTATGGAGCAATTTAGAAAAATATATGTACGTATTTTTGATTGCTCTCGTGGGAGCAATTGCAACTTTGTATTGTTTTGTAATTCGGGATTTTTGAATTTTTGCATTTGGGTGGGATTTTCTAAATCGGGATTCTGTAGTGTCCCTTCGGAAAATAAACATTATAAATATTGATTGGATGATCCCAATAAAATTAATTCTTTGATTTAACTAAAAATCCAAAAAGTTCGTTGATATTCCAAAGAATCAATAAAAGTAAATGAAAATGGAAAATGAATATGAAATTCATTCGGTTTGTCTGAAATCTTTTTGTATGGATTAATTTGTCTGTCTTTGACTTTACTTATTATAACAAATGAAGTGCTGAAACATTAGAAAGAAGTCAAATAGAATTCTGGAGATTAACAAAGAATGTTAACCTTTTTGTTATTAATGTCCTTAAAAGGGTCAAAAAGGTAAGACTTTAATTAAGAAACATAATCTTTATTAGCAAATACGTAACTATATATTATAACGAAGAATGTATACTCCATGTTTTTGATTTCTTCAAAACGTTAATATTTCAATCAAAATGTTAATCATTATTCATACGAGTATAAGAGACGCAGAACGTCACATCACAGAACACCCTATATATATCTATATTATAATTACGTATAGCACTACGGGTTTCTGGTATTAGTACTTAGTAAAATATATGTACGTGTATCTACAATACATCATCTATAATATACACGTCATCTATAAATATAAATAAAAATTAAGTGCCTGTTTGTAATGTCAAAATAACGGTAAATTCGAAAGAATTTAGCATAATATTACTTAAAAAGTTGAATAATTTAGGCTTTCATTCAAATCTTCTTCGTTGGTTTGAAAACTATCTGACGAACCGCGTGAAGAATGTGAAAATTGGAGGAGTTGTATCTTCTAAGGAGATCTTTAACCATTCAGGTTTTCCTCAAGAGAGTCACCTAGGGCCACTTCTTTTTATCTTATTTATTAATGATCTTCCATCTAGAATTCGGTATTCAAACTGCTTGCTTTATGCAGACGACTTTAAATGATTTAGATGCATACTATCGGAGTTGGACTGTCTAAAGATGCAGTATGACAATGATGAAGTCTCTGCATAGTGTAAAGAGAATTGTTTGTAGCCAAATGCAAAAGTATAACATTAACAAGACCTCTAAATGCAATAATTTGTTTTAAGCAAATTTTTACCAACTTACCGTTAGAGGCACTGATTTGTCACGGTAAAATTTACCGTTACAAAAACTGTTCTTTACATCTCAGTCCCATTCCTTATTCCTGCATTACTTCCTACTAATTTTTATCTTCTCAGGTGTTTCTTCAATCTACTGAGAGAGAGCAGGGCAACCATGGTCCATCAGACATCGGTACTATCTCTTAGTATTTTGAAGAAACAGATCTTCGGATGTCATGCGATTAAAGTATTGATTTGGTGAGCCAAGAACCAAAATAGTAGTTGGACGTACTACTATAACATAGACATAAAAGCTGAAGTTACTCTCCGAAACCATAAACCTTGCCTAGCCAGAAGGGCATACTGATGAAGATAAACACGGATGACATTTTGTTCCCGAAAGTTGATGTTGTTTAAAAATGGCCGAGAGCCCGTCATAAATTTAAATATAATTTGTACAAGATGGAACGCTATCTGCTAGCCCCAATTCCCCAAATCTGAACAGAAGTCCACCGAAGTAGTTAAGATCACAAATAGGAGATATAAACTGCCATATTTTCCTTCGAATTGTTTTATATTGTCTGCCTTGAATTTTTTGTTGTTTTGTTTTTTTTTTTGCATTGTATTAGTTAGAGGGGAAAAATGATTGTAAGCCGACATTAGATTTTTCAGCTTTCAATTGTTTTTCTTTTTATAAAAATGTGGGAATATGGGCTGAATGCATTCATCGAATAGCTCTTCACTGTAAGAAGATCAGTGGCCGGCGAATTCGATGATGAATGTGCAGTAAGCTTGGGTTTTATATGGGAGTAAGCAGGACCGCTGAATTTCGATGACGACAGCACATATTCGCAAATAATGCTATGTGATTGCTGTATTATCTCGTCATCGAGATTAGCGGGTACTGATTGGCCGAAACCATAGGGGACAAAAAAAAAAAGAAGATGCTTTCCAAACATGGTAAAAGTTTGGTAGGACACTTCTTAAGCGACTGTAAAACGAACGAGAGGTTCAAAAATTTGTAATAAAGAAAAATTGTTGATAACTGAAAAATTTGATTTGTAGAGTTAAAATTAAAGTAGAGTAGTGAGATTAGATATTTTAATTTAAAGTGTTGTAGTGAAAATTCTAGGCAGACAGGAGAAAAAGGAAGGAAAATTTTGCAGTTGGTACAGATAAGTACACAGTGGTTTTTTTTGTTGTTTTGCTACGTTTTATATTGAGTTTAAAAATAAACATATTACCTATTCGGTTGACTTCTGCGTCGAATTTATCCTGAGATTGCAGGACACGCGACCTGGTTGTAATTGTTTTTTTTTATATTTCGGGACCAAGCGATAGTGGTCCATCTTAGTTTAATTTTAATACCTATACCTATTTAAATTGTTAATTTTGTTTTGTTTTAAAAGATCTCAGGTTTTAATCCTGCTTGAAAGGTTTCCTGGGCTAAATAAAGAATAATTAAATACCCTTCTCGGGAAGTTAAAATAATTATTCATTTTGTTTTTATTTTTTTCTTTGGCTTTTCACCGTCGTTTCCGCTTCGAAGGTTTGGAATTTCCTTTTTCAAAAAAAAATTTCTGGCGCCCTTTACCCTTTTGACTTTCTTGTATACGTACCTGCATTTGCATACGTATACCAAGTAAGTACAAATAGGTACATATACCTCCTTTTTTTAAATTTTCTTATCATTGATTTGTTTTTTTTTTATTATTATCAATCATTTTATCGATTAAAAAATTCGCGAATCTACGACCAGCTGAGCTAGGCTGAGGAAGCAGCATCATCTTTGCTGTAGGTTACAATTTTGTCTTCGCCGTGTTGTTTATCATAAACAAGAAAAACCAGTTTTTTTTTTTATCATCGCATCAATTACCTATTTTTTTTGGTAATTGTTTTAGTTTAGTCTTCGTCGTCGCGGGCGTGTGTACCTTGGATATTTTATTTGTTGTTCGCGGTTAGATTAAAAGTTTAAATAATTTAATAAATAATATTAATAATTTTAATATTCCTTGGCGCGCGGGAAAAAATTGTAACAATTGGCGTCCCAACGAGTGGGGCTTGTGAAAGTGATTTGATTTTGTGATTGATTCGGTGAAAGGCCAATAAAATCCCCCTAGTGATATTTTTTTTTAATAATATTATAATAGGACGTTTTTATGCTATAGTTTTGTTATTTTGTTTACTCTGCCTGTGTTTTTTTTCTCCCATATTTAGTTAAATTGTCCCTATCGAAGGAAAATAAATTGCAGTTGCTGTTGTCTTACATATGTAGGTACATCGGTACTTAAATACCTACATCCATATATATAATTGGAAAACAAAGTGTTGTGCATAAGTGAGGTACATAAAGTAAATACCTACGTGGATTTAAAGTGAGTTTTTTTTAGTTTTCTATTTTTATTTTAGTAAATTAAATAATTAATATACATTAAATAAATATCTTGTTTTTTTAAGTTAATTCATAGTAGGTACATATATAAATTAATTTTATTTTCCATTTTATAATTTCGATAAATTCGGCCTTTTAGTTTGTCTCTTTCTTTCTTTATACGAAAGAGTTTCATTATTTTGCTGTAGTTTTGCATAATATTCTTTTTTGACGGAAAATTAATTTTTCCTGAATTTGTGTACCTACCCTTTTTCTTTGGGAGTACATTTTTTTTGTTGAAAAACAAAATTTGGTTGTTTTTTTTTGTGAATTATATAATTCTTAGTTTTGGAAGAAATCTTCGATATCAAAGTGATTTTTCCTTTAACAAGGTTGTTTTTTATCAAGTTGTGAGTGAAAAAAAAATATACTTTGCATATTAACTATTAATAACTACCGACGGCAAATTGATTTTGTATTTTTTTTTCGTCTTAAATTTACTAGTAAATTAAATTTTCGCAGTTTTTTTTGTGTGTTATATATAAATAATTAATAACTGCCGACGGCAAATTAATATCGGGATTATTTTTGCAAATTGTTAGTAAATTAAATTTGTGCAGTTTTCTTTTTCTTTTACCCTTTCAAACAGGGTTTAATTTTTTTAAGCAAGTAAGTAGGTAATTGTGAGAGATACATAATATTTTTTTTTATGTTTTCAATTATTGATTGTATGCTCAGTAAGAATTTCGTTGGTGTGACCATACCAAGGTTTTAATTGTCGATTTTTTTTGTTGGTCTAATTTTTGTTTGTTGGATTTTCAACATTTTTTTTTTTTGCTTACAATCTTTTGGTTACATTTTTTTTGTGCAGTGCGTTATTTAGTTTTGGTGAGCTTGTGGATTTTGATAGATTTAATTTTTTTTTCTTGCGCTTGGTTTGAAAGTTGTGTTTTTTTCTTTAAAATGGATATTAATAGGCTATCCAAAGAAGAACTTCTCTATGAGTTGCAGGCCCGTGGTCTTAAGGAGGGTACGGTGGATACCATGCGAACCACGCTAAGATCCTCAAGAGTTCTTGAGCGTGCTGGTTCCATCCCTGCCGAGTACCCTCACTACCCTTTTTCTTTTGAAGAGGATTTCAAGGCTGTTCAAGCCAAAGTTTTAGAAATCAAGAATCTTTTAAAAACCCCGCCGAAGAATTCAAAGTCGGCAGAGTTTTTAAAGATTCAAACCAAAATTGAATGGTGTCTTGGTAGGATTTGTAGGGCAAAGGCGGAGTCTTCTGATGAGGTAAATGGGGTCGCAGATTTGAGAGGTGAATTATTGATGCTGATGGCAAGTTTGATTGAAGGAGAAGAGGCAGAACCCCAAGCAAGTGCAGGAACCAGCAAGTCAACAGCAGGCATAGATGCGTTGCCACCTGTGCCAGTCGAACGACGAGGGAGCCCCATTTCTCAACATCTGGATGAGCGTAATCCGGAGCGAATTGAGAAATGGGATGTTAAGTTTTCTGGTGAGCGGTCGGGCTCATCAGTAAATATGTTTTTGGAGAGAGTCGAAGAGCTAAGCGAGTCCAGAGGTGTTTCTGAGGCTCGATTGTATAAATCAGCGGTGGATCTCTTTTCTGGGAAGGCACTTCTTTGGTTTAGGGCGATTAGGGACAGCATTTCTACTTGGAAAGAGTTAGTTAGAGAATTGAAATTGGAGTTTTTGCCATCCAATTATGATGATCTCTTGTTGGATGAGATCAGGCGGCGCACCCAGGGGAAGGATGAGTCAATTGGAATGTACATTGCGCTCATGCAGACTCTTTTCAAAAGATTTTCGGAGCCGTTGACTGAGAATAGAAAATTAACTATTCTCATGAAGAACATCGCTCCCTTCTATCAAACGCAGTTAGGGTTGGCTGATATAAAATCAGTCAATGAACTTGTTGCGTTGGGTAGAAAGTTGGAGACGATAAGAACTAATGTCGAATCTTTTGTTCCTCCTCCTACTAGTCGCAACAGGCAGGCTTTAGAGCCTGATGTTGCATATGTTGCTTCAGTTGAAGAAGCAACAGTTGCAGTTAATTTTGAACCACCTCCCACTAGAAATACTCCACCCAATAGGACCATTCGTTGTTTTAACTGCAACAGGGAAGGTCATTTGTCAAATACCTGTTCCGCTCCTAGGCGTTGTTTTGGCTGTGGTACTTTGGGTACTTCACAGCGTAATTGTAGACGCTGTTTGGGAAACGGGCAGCGGACTCTTGGGCCAGCAGGGCAAGAGCGCCGCCTTCGTCATTAGCTAGGTCGCCTGCTGACGACCAGCTGGTAAATGTAGTTAGATTAGGTTTCACGTTAGACACGTTTAGGGACGATAGACGTCCATATTTAGGGGTAAATATTTATGGGATTAGGTTTTTAGGATTATTAGATTCTGGGGCATCGCGAACAATAGTTTGTAGAGACGCGTGGAGAATTTTGAAAGATTTAGGGCTACAGTTAGATAAATCAAATGTTAGGCAGGTTAGTTTAGCAGATGGTGCAGGTGTAGGGGTTTTAGGGGTTTTAAATCTACCCATTGTTGTTGAGAGCAAATCAATTTTGATTGAATGTTTAGTTATACCTTCCCTCCCACATGCGATGATACTCGGTGCAGATTTTTGGGCACTATCGGGAATCGTCCCGGATCTTCGTTCTCGCATGTGGAATTTTTCAAGCCAGGATATGGTGGCTTCGATAGAAACTACATCTATCACAGAAAAGTCTGAGTTGGACGATATTCAAACGGCGAAACTAAACATTTTAATTGATGATTTGTTCAGGGGTATGCCAGAAGGGCTGGGGGTGACAACAATGGTAGAACATAAGATTAGAACGTCGTCAGAACCTATCAAACAGAGGTATTATCCGGTTTCTCCGGCAGTGCAGGTCCACATCGACAAATCCCTTCAGGAAATGTTCGATGATGATGTGATTGAAAAATCAAAAAGCCCTTGGGCATCTCCCATAGTTTTAATTAAAAAGAAAGATGATACCTTTAGGTTCTGCGTCGATTATAGAAAGTTAAATCAGGTAACAGAGAGAGACGCGTATCCACTTCCGAGAATTTCAGCTATTTTAGATAAGCTTAGGAACGCGAAATTTTTGACGTCACTTGACATAAAATCCGCGTATTGGCAGATTCCAATGTCGGAGGAATCTCGTAAATTTACTGCTTTCACAGTACCAGGTAGGGGTCTTTTTCAATTTAAACGTATGCCATTCGGCTTACACAATGCTCCTGCAACTTGGCAAAGATTCATTGACAGCGTTTTAGGGCCTGAGTTGGAGCCGTTCGTTTTTGTTTATCTGGACGATATTATTATCGTTACAGATACCTTCGAAAAACATCTCGAAATTCTGAACGAGGTTTTAAAAAGATTGCGTGAGGCAGGTTTAAAAGTAGGTCGGGAGAAGTGCAACTTTTGCAGACCATCCCTTAAATTTTTAGGTTATGTAGTAGATCGGAATGGGTTACATGTGGATCCAGAAAAGGTAGATAGTATGGTTAGAATTCCTGCACCTAAAAATGTAAAAGAAGTGAGAAGTTTTGTAGGGACAGTTTCGTGGTACAGACGCTTCGTACCAAATTTCGCTATGTTAGTTAGTCCATTAACAGATTTGCTGAAAAAGAGCAAAAAGTTCGTCTGGTCACAAGAATGTGAAGACAGTTTTAGAAAAGCTAAGGAATGCTTAATAACGGCTCCTATTTTGACATGTCCGGATTTCAGTATTCCATTTGTGGTCCAAACTGACGCGTCCGATTACGGCATCGGTGCCGTGTTATCTCAAACATTTCCAGAGGGGGAAAAAGTAATTTGTTACTTGAGTAGGTCTTTGAATAGATCTGAAAGGAACTATTCAACTACTGAAAAAGAATGTTTAGCAGTTTTGTGGGCAATTGAGAAGTTGCGACCGTACATTGAAGGTGTTCACTTCACGGTCGTAACTGATCACTACTCATTGATTTGGTTGAGTAACCTCAAAGACCCACAAGGTAGACTAGCGCGCTGGGCAGTACGGCTACAGCAATTCGACTACATTTTAATTCACCGTAGGGGAAAAGAACATGTCGTACCCGACATGTTATCTCGGGGAGTCCCAGTAGTGGCTGGTATTTCGGATGAGGATATAGACCCTTGGGTGGCTAAAATGATTTTGGCAGTTGAATTAAACCCGTTAGCTTATCCGTCGTGGAGAGTAGATAGTGAAAAACTTTTTAAATTTGTCAAATCCAAACATATAGTAGTTCATGAAAGTAACGAAGAATGGAAGTTAGTTGTAGGTAGAAAAGATAGATTAGCTATTCTTAGAGAGTGTCATGACAGTCCATTGGCTGGACACATGGGGGTTAGAAAAACATTTGCTAGAGTAGCTGCCAAATATTATTGGCCAAAAATAAGATCAGATGTAGCTCAATATGTTAGAAAATGTAGTACGTGTCAACAAGTGAAGCCAGTTAACGACAAGCCAGCCGGTCTTATGACTGAGAGAATAGGTGTTTCTTCTCCGTGGGAGATGATTAGTGTGGATTTAGTGGGTCCATTACCCAAGTCCAGTAGGGGTTTCATATATATCCTCACAGTAGTAGATTATTTAACCAAATGTCCATTATTATTTGCATTGAGATCTGCCACTGCAAAGGTAGTGTGTAAAGAGTTAGAAGACAACGTTTTTCTGTTGTTTGGTGTTCCAAAAGTTGTCATTTGCGACAACGGACCCCAATTTAGGAGTAGGGAACTAAAGGCCCTCTGTGATGGATATTCGTCGAAGATTAGATTTACTCCACACTATCATCCTCAGGCTAATCCTGCGGAGAGAATCAATCAAATTATTAAGACAACATTAAGGGCCTATGTATCTGAGAATCACAGAGTTTGGGATTCTCAGCTTGCAAAAGTAGCTTGTGCCATCCGCACTTCGCAGCATGAAGTTTTAGGAGTTAGTCCTTATTATGCTAATTTTGGTAGAGAGATGTCCACTAGTGGGCAAGATGTAGTACAGCTTAGTGATGAGATTCTAGATAGAACTAGTCGTTTAGATTCAGGCAGCGATGTAGGAGATAGATTTAGAAAACTAAGAATAGAAATCGCTGCCAAAATTCAGGCAGCATCCAAAAAATCGTCGGAAGCCTACAACCTCAGGAGGAGAGATGTTCAATATCTTCCAAATGACGTTGTGTGGCGGAGAAATTTTGTCCTTTCAGACGCTGCAAATTATTATGCGGCAAAGTTGGCACCAAAGTTTGTGGGCCCTTTTAAAGTAAGAAAAAGATTGTCCCCCTGGACATATGTCCTTGAAGATGAAAATGGTAAAGATCGTGGCACTTGGCACACTAAAGATCTAAAACCGTTCACTTCATTGTCCGAAAATGATTGAGTCTAAAAAGTCCCTTTTAGAGTAAAGTTGAGTTATATGATTAAATTTTGTTTATTTTTGTTGGTAATTTTAAAATTTTAATTTTGATTTTTTTTGTTTTGCTTGAAAGACTGCCATATTTGGCCTGATGGGATCCACTACTTTGTTTGTGCTGTTTTACCAGATCGAGCCGTAGGAAATGACTTATATTTTTTTTATAAAAAAAGTAAGACATTTCCAAGGAGGAAAGGGTGGGATTTGTCACGGTAAAATTTACCGTTACAAAAACTGTTCTTTACATCTCAGTCCCATTCCTTATTCCTGCATTACTTCCTACTAATTTTTATCTTCTCAGGTGTTTCTTCAATCTACTGAGAGAGAGCAGGGCAACCATGGTCCATCAGACATCGGTACTATCTCTTAGTATTTTGAAGAAACAGATCTTCGGATGTCATGCGATTAAAGTATTGATTTGGTGAGCCAAGAACCAAAATAGTAGTTGGACGTACTACTATAACATAGACATAAAAGCTGAAGTTACTCTCCGAAACCATAAACCTTGCCTAGCCAGAAGGGCATACTGATGAAGATAAACACGGATGACATTTTGTTCCCGAAAGTTGATGTTGTTTAAAAATGGCCGAGAGCCCGTCATAAATTTAAATATAATTTGTACAAGATGGAACGCTATCTGCTAGCCCCAATTCCCCAAATCTGAACAGAAGTCCACCGAAGTAGTTAAGATCACAAATAGGAGATATAAACTGCCATATTTTCCTTCGAATTGTTTTATATTGTCTGCCTTGAATTTTTTGTTGTTTTGTTTTTTTTTTGCATTGTATTAGTTAGAGGGGAAAAATGATTGTAAGCCGACATTAGATTTTTCAGCTTTCAATTGTTTTTCTTTTTATAAAAATGTGGGAATATGGGCTGAATGCATTCATCGAATAGCTCTTCACTGTAAGAAGATCAGTGGCCGGCGAATTCGATGATGAATGTGCAGTAAGCTTGGGTTTTATATGGGAGTAAGCAGGACCGCTGAATTTCGATGACGACAGCACATATTCGCAAATAATGCTATGTGATTGCTGTATTATCTCGTCATCGAGATTAGCGGGTACTGATTGGCCGAAACCATAGGGGACAAAAAAAAAAAGAAGATGCTTTCCAAACATGGTAAAAGTTTGGTAGGACACTTCTTAAGCGACTGTAAAACGAACGAGAGGTTCAAAAATTTGTAATAAAGAAAAATTGTTGATAACTGAAAAATTTGATTTGTAGAGTTAAAATTAAAGTAGAGTAGTGAGATTAGATATTTTAATTTAAAGTGTTGTAGTGAAAATTCTAGGCAGACAGGAGAAAAAGGAAGGAAAATTTTGCAGTTGGTACAGATAAGTACACAGTGGTTTTTTTTGTTGTTTTGCTACGTTTTATATTGAGTTTAAAAATAAACATATTACCTATTCGGTTGACTTCTGCGTCGAATTTATCCTGAGATTGCAGGACACGCGACCTGGTTGTAATTGTTTTTTTTTATATTTCGGGACCAAGCGATAGTGGTCCATCTTAGTTTAATTTTAATACCTATACCTATTTAAATTGTTAATTTTGTTTTGTTTTAAAAGATCTCAGGTTTTAATCCTGCTTGAAAGGTTTCCTGGGCTAAATAAAGAATAATTAAATACCCTTCTCGGGAAGTTAAAATAATTATTCATTTTGTTTTTATTTTTTTCTTTGGCTTTTCACCGTCGTTTCCGCTTCGAAGGTTTGGAATTTCCTTTTTCAAAAAAAAATTTCTGGCGCCCTTTACCCTTTTGACTTTCTTGTATACGTACCTGCATTTGCATACGTATACCAAGTAAGTACAAATAGGTACATATACCTCCTTTTTTTAAATTTTCTTATCATTGATTTGTTTTTTTTTTATTATTATCAATCATTTTATCGATTAAAAAATTCGCGAATCTACGACCAGCTGAGCTAGGCTGAGGAAGCAGCATCATCTTTGCTGTAGGTTACAATTTTGTCTTCGCCGTGTTGTTTATCATAAACAAGAAAAACCAGTTTTTTTTTATCATCGCATCAATTACCTATTTTTTTTGGTAATTGTTTTAGTTTAGTCTTCGTCGTCGCGGGCGTGTGTACCTTGGATATTTTATTTGTTGTTCGCGGTTAGATTAAAAGTTTAAATAATTTAATAAATAATATTAATAATTTTAATATTCCTTGGCGCGCGGGAAAAAATTGTAACAGCACCATGTACTAAAAAAGACTTAAGAATTATTTTCGATGCATAATTGAACTTTGGATTGCATAGACTACCTATACCTAATTTCAAAAGCTAATAAATTATAAGGATTCGTAATGCGCAAATCTAGTGAATTTTCAGAACCATATACGCTAAAATCTTTGTTTATATCTTTGATAAGATCCAATTAAGAGTATGTCTGTTGTATATGGTGTCCGCCGTATAGAGCTTATATATAGGTAAGACATAATACTCGGAAATGGGTTTCGCTTCGCTGGAACACTATTGTAATTCTGGGGTCTCTTTTTTTTTGCAACTTTTATAAATAGTTTTCTGTTGGAATAAGCTAGGTGTATTCCAATTCAAAACAATTACTCGAACTGCAAACTGAAAGGAATTCCCTTTATCAAATAATTCCCATCAAAAGCCTTATCATTTCAAGTGGTCTTCTGTCTTAAGCCACATAGCACGGATTTGAAATGTTTCACTTATCTTAATTTTTCCCTTAAATTATAATCGCCAATATGCAATTCAAGCAAAATAAGTTTAAACAAAACATTATATGTTTTCCAGGGCAGTGTTGCATGAGGTAATTTTCAATTGATTCCTTTGGCTAGAGCAATGTATTCCCTTGAAAATAAATGAACTCAAGGTCTCAAGGTAAGGTAATAATAAAATCTTTATTAAATCAATAGTTGTCCAAGTAACCAAATAGATTGAAACGCGAATGAAAAAAATAAAAACTGTTATACAAGTTCTTTTTTATAAAAACTGTTTTCAGTATAATGGACTTCATCAAGTGCCAACAAAAAGCTCCATCGAGTTTTTAAAATTGCATTAGCGCCCACATTCAATTATTTATTTGTTTTTGTTTCAAAATTTGTCACCCTATAGCATTATAGTCCTTCCAAGAAGGCAGGAACCCGTGCATTACCAGCTGCGCCACTGAAGTATGGGTCTGTCTAGTCTTGAAACTAATTACTAGATTGCTTCTAGACTTCAATTATGCAAATGTAAGTTCTTCCACCGCATGAGAATCCTTTATAATCAAACATCACCATAAATACATTATGCATTTATATCCAACAGAAAACAGTTCTTCAAAAAGGGTCAACAATAAAGGATTCCATTTAATCCATTATATTCTTTATCATGGCAATTCTATACAAAGGACATCAGTAGGTACTATTTTGATAGAATTGTGATATTATTGTCACTGATTGGAGTATATGGATAAAATCTGTGAATGGTTTCACCATATTCATCGTATACATATATTGAAGGTTAAAGCCTCCAAGCATTATACAGGCAATATCCTGGAGAGCACGTCCCGTTGGAATTCTTCAAGAAATCACGTATTTCTGAGTAATTTTGAACTCACGTAGTATCGTAACCAATTTAATGGGACTATACGTGTTCTTGAGTATGTTAGGAATTTTGTTTCTCCTTTTTATTTGTTGGTGGCTTGGTAACGCCAACGCATTTTAAATTTTTATTGTTTAACTACACTGCTTCTTAACTCAAATGACACTGACTTTGATTTATTTTTAACTTGATTGTGCTTTTTTTTTATTTAAATTTAGATCGAAATAATGTTTTGAATTGCATGTTTGCATGTTTTCGATATCCTTAAATGTGTTAGGTGTTATTATGGTAGGATGCAGGCTTTGCAATTTTTTTCTTATCAGCAGAATGTGACGAACGCTTAGAAAAGCAGTCTGTGAATACCAACATTTAAAATTGCCATCAGAGTAGTACCAGACTAGCTATATTTGTCTTTCCAAAATGGTAGGATAAAGGCGGGTTTTTTGGCACTCAGGATTTTGGCAGTCAGGATTTTTTCAATCTGTCCAGTCGGGATTTTGTCCCTATCACGATAAAGGCACTATGAAAAGGTCCAAGCTCTATGAATTTAAGTGCTCAAGTTCCTATTATACTGGGTTCCTGTCTAAGGGAATATTTCCAATTAATTAAAATTGTAAAGTCATTTGTTACATCGATGTTGTTTTGACACTTGTTCATTTTTGTATTTTAAATTAATTAATGTTAGTAGTCCGATTTTATATTTTGAACATTCATTTTACTAGTTTTTAAAACCAAACAAGTTTTATTATAATATTTTTTTTGCAAAATCACGTAATTTATGAGATATTAGCAATCCGTTTCCCGGCGTTGCTCGGTCGACTTTTTTTGTCTGTTTATCCAATCGCTAGCAAACTTTACAGGATGATCTTTTGGGCTAATCTAAAGGTCAAATAAAAATTTCATCGAAATCGGTTTAATCGTTTTGGATAACATAGGGAACATCATACATCCAAATATCGATATGTATAAACACGATTTATTTATTTATTCTATAGACTCCAAAACGACTAGAACAATTTCTATGAAATTTTCAGTCAATCTTTAGATTAGCTCAAAAGGTGATATTGTAAAGTTTGGTAGCGATCGGATCAACAGAAAAAAAACATAAAACTCGACTGAGAAACGCCGGGAAACGGATAGCCATGATTTGGATCATGAAACTAGATACTTTTTATACTCCTATATGGCTATTTTACAAAGCCACACAACAAAAGTTAGGATAAATATAACGGCACCGCACTATTAATGTCAAAATAAATGTTTTTCTCGTTAAATTAGTTGTTTTTTACTTTTTTACTTGTATCATAAATATCTCAGAAACTAGGTGATGTAGCGAAAAATGTTTTTTAACAAAATTTGTTTGTCTTTAAAAATTTTGTACAAAAAAAACTTTACAAAATTATAATCCGGGAGAAATCCTTAAACAATAAATAGATCACTTTGGCGGCAATTTTACAAAAATGGCGGCCAAACGCCCAGGCTAAATTATCATGCCATGTCGAAAACCAATTTCAATTACAAAAAAAAGGTTACCCCAAAAAAACGCAAGTCCTGACCGAACTAGAGGTATCAAACTTCTCAATATCAATTAATACATTTTGTATTCATTTACGTACATATATTTTTGTAATATATATATATATATATATATATTTTCCATCAAAATGGGAGGAAGAAAACCAAAAGCTGAAGCAGAACAGAAACATGTTGCGGGACCGAAGCTGCAAGGAACTCCAAAACAATCCACAAGTTCCCCTTTGCCACGGCTTCGTACACAAGTGTTGAGTCCTAATAATGCAAATTTATTCAAGGACCTGCAACTTCAACTTAAAAACCTCAACGATAATTTCGCTAATTTCACATCCAAAATATCCAAAATCGAAACAACTCTATTAAATATCGATCAACAAATAGGTGAAATTCAAACCGATATTAAAAATTTCGCATCTCGGTTATCAAAAATTGAAGACGAGCACTTGAAATTGAAGGAACGAGACAAAAAAATGCAACACGAAATTGAAACTCTTAATCTAAACGTCACCAATGTCATCTCTGACGTTGAAATTCTAAAAACCAAAACACCTGCTACTGAAAGTGCAAATATTCTTACGTCAGAGATAGCATCTATTAAGGAAGCACTAGAATCACTTGAAAACAACAACATTTCAACGGATGCTGTTCTTTACAACATACCTATCGACCAACCAAATCTTGTTAGTATTTTCAACCACTTATGCCTATCACTTGATATCATGGCGCCAACACTAAGGTGTATTTTTCGCACTCGTCACAATGAAAAATCCAGCACTGCACCTATTATTATCAAATTCTTTTCATCGTATGAAAGGAACGTTTTACTTGGAAAAATTTCCGAATACCGAAAAGTTCACAAACGACAACTCATACTTAGCGACGTGGGATTAGACTCCGATTATCCTATTTACATGCGCGAGTGCCTTACTAAGAAAAACCAACAAATTCTTCATGCCGCACTTAATCTAAAAAAACAAAAGCAAATATCAACAGTTTTTACAACTCGCGGCATCGTGTACATAAAACATCAAATTCACGGAGAAGCTGTCATAATAAACAATATTGAGTTGCTGTCAGAGGAATTTAAAGATGTCATTGAGGAAACCACAGTATTACCATCAGTTGTCCAAGATAATACCGATAATGCAGTAATGCCGATAATGTAGCGCAAGCGTATTTTTAAATTGTAAGAGCTTTTATGAATGCCTTGTTTTTTCTTTCTTTTTCTTCTAAAAATTTAAAATTTATTCATTTTCATTTGATTTTTTTTTTTTCTCTTTCTCATTTTAATATTTAATACATTCATTGAAAATTATTTTATTTCAATTTAAGATTTAAGTCATAATAATTGATTTTGTAATTATTGATCTCTTTTATTTCTATTTCTATTTCTACTTCTATAAGTCTTTCTATTCTTTTTGCCCTTTCTTTATTTCTTTCTTTTATTTCAGTGTTTTAAGCAATTTTAATCACATAATTTTCCAAAACCTTTAAATACTTCCGTCAATTTAGCGGGGGACTCAAGTAGTAAATACCTTATTTACCTTTTTTACCTTTTTTATGTAATCCCTGTGCTTCTTGGTTCTCGTGTAGTTATTGTAATTTTATATTGCGATCATGGCGGGTGAACTGAATCCTGCGACATATTCCAATAGCGAGTATAATGTCAATGTTACAAAAGTTATTATTAATGTTTTAAATTCTCAAAATGGAGGTTTTAAAGTTTACCATTTGAACGCGCAGAGTTTGTTTGGAAAAATTGATGAGTTTCGGGATTTGTTTGAGGGTTCAGAGGTGGATGCAGTTGCTGTCTCAGAAACATGGTTCAAAAATGATGTAAATGATAAAACGTATGCAATGAGAGGATATACAATATACAGAGCGGATAGATTCGATAGAGTTGGTGGCGGTGTAGCACTATATGTTAAGGATTCTTTAAAGAGCAGGATTAGATATACTTCCCCTGATGTTAGTCCTTTTCAGTGTTTGTGTATTGAAATCAGCAGTAATAATGAAAAACTTTTATTAGGCGTTGTATATAGACCCTACTCTAATATTGATTTATCTCCAATCAACATGTTTTTGGAAGATAATTGTTTTTTGTTCCCAAATACCATTCTTTGTGGCGATTTTAACTGCAACATTTTAGCCGATAGTAGTTTGATCAACAACATGCGAACATTCAACCTACATCCTGTTAACGTTAGTTATCCAACGCATTTTTCACGTAGCTCAAGCACTCTTCTTGATGTTTTTTTTGTTGCTGATCTCAATAAGGTTATGTTATATGAACAGTTGTCCGCACCTGGTTTTTCACGACATGATCTTATTGTTCTGTCATATGATTTTTCATGTGTCAGGCCTCCAATGACATTTCAATATCGCGACTTTAAGAATTTGAATATGAGTGCTCTTAAGTCTGATATCAGATCTATAAGTTGGGACAATGTATATTATATGGTGTCTCCATGTGAACAAATAGAATTTATCCAAAATAATTTAGTAAGATTATTCGATGTCCATGTTCCTGTAAAGACAAAGACTGTAAAACATACCAGTAACCCCTGGTTCACTATTGAAATTCGAAATTGTATAAACCAAAGAAATCGTGTATATGAAAAATGGAAACGTTTTAGGATTGTGGAAGATCGGCAACAATACCGTCAACTGCGTAACAAATGTGTTAAACTCATAAATCTGGCAAAAACTAAATGGTATTCAAATCATCTCAAACTTTCACAAAATGGGCGCAAGCTCTGGAAGAACCTTCGCGAGGTTGGAATTGGCAAGCAGAGATCACAGGATCTAAAGGTTGATTGTAATGAATTGAACAAACTATTTATATCATCTGTTCCCCTGCCCACATCTCCGCATGGACCTCTTGTCCAATTAGAGCCTTCGTCACCTAATCCTCTTGCTAGTTTCAACTTCGTAAGTGTTTCTCTTGAGGACGTTGTAGAAAGTTTAATTTCAATTAAAACTAACTCTATTGGGTTTGATCGTCTCCATCCCACATTTGTGAAAGCAGTAATGCCACTAATTTTACCATTTTTTACGTTTGCCATCAATACAATGTTTACCAAGAGCACTTTTCCATATCAATGGAAATTTTCCAAAATTATCCCAGTACCTAAAAATCGCAGTGGAACAGAATATCGCCCAATATCGATTCTACCATTTTTATCAAAAGTGGCTGAGAGATTAATACATAACCAAATAAACCGATTTTTTAAATCTAACAGTTTGCTGTCATCTAAGCAATGCGGATTTCGAGCCCAGCATAGCAGTACTACTGCCCTCTTGGACGTGGTTGAGCGGTTAAGGAGGGCCTTGGACGATGATAAAGTCACGTTCTTGGTTCTTCTTGATTACTCCAAGGCATTTGATACGATCGACCATAATATCTTGTGTCAAAAATTATGTTCTCGTTTTGGATTTAGTCGCGAAGCAGTTAATCTCATATCATCTTATTTAAGCGGTAGGCACCAAGCAGTGGTATCAGGAACTACGGTCTCTGAATTCCTTTCCTTGTCTCGAGGCGTTCCTCAAGGATCCATTTTAGGACCACTCTTATTCTCTGCTTTTGTAAATGATATTCCTAATCTTATAAGGCACGGAGATGTGCATATGTTCGCTGACGATGTTCAGTATCTTCAAAGTACTGAACTAGGTCTTATTGAAAATTGTGTATACAACATTAACGAAGATTTGAATGCAATTCTGGAATGGTCCAATAGGTGCGGTCTTGTCCTTAACCCCTCGAAAACGAAGTGCCTTGTCATCTCTAAGAAGACGCTTGATTTAACATACTTTCCTACAGTGCTTTTAAATAATATTCCCGTGGAGTTTGTTCATAAGGCGAAAAACTTAGGAGTTTGTTTTAATCGGACTTTAACTTGGAATGACCATATAAATGCTGCAGTAGGGAAGGCGTATGGTGCTTTAAGAACATTATTCGTCACAAAAAAGTTTACGCCCATAGAAACCAGAAAGATGCTAGCCAAAACATTAGTAGTTCCAATCCTAACTCATGGATGTGAAGTTTATTGCAGCTTGGACTCCGTGTCTCTAAGTAAACTCAACGTTGTGTTCAACAATATTGCTCGTTACGTCTTTGGACTTCAAAGATATGACCATGTTTCCAACTACAGTAAAAGCTTGTATGGCATGAATTTCACCGATCTGTTGAAATTTAAAACACTGACCATGTTGTTTAAAATCATTCATTACAAGCAACCACCTGGGCTCTTCGACAATATTCAGTTTTTGTCATCAAATAGAACCAACCTTATCTCTATTCCTCGATTTACTTGTCTTACATCTGAGCGACAGTTCTTTATTGGCGCGGCTCGCGTTTGGAATTTGCTTCCACGCGAATTAAGAAGAACAGAAAATCTGAAAATATTTCAGACGAAGTTAAATAAGTACTTTACAACTTATTAAATTGAAACAGTTTATGTTGCAAATCATTAAAATTGTACCTTTTTATGTTCTCAAATCACTAAAATTGATATGTGTAGTTAAAATTGCTTTTCTCTTCTCTTCTCTCTTTTCTATTTTCTCTTTCTCTTCTCTTCTTCTCTTTTTCTCTCTCTCTCTCTCTCTCTCTCTCTCTCTCTTTCTATTTTCTCTTTTATTATTGCTTTTTTTTCTAAATTTTAAATTTTTTTTTTTTTTTTTAATAATAATCTTAATTTAATTGTAAAATTTTGTTAATTTAATTATAAAATTTTCCAATTTCAAGGCTTAATTAACTAAAAGATGTATAATCTTAATATTAAGTTATATTTTAATTCAATAAATACAAAATACAAATACAATTATTGTTGTCTTTTCATCTTTTTGTCAAAATCATTACAAACTTTTAAATTAAATTTCAAACTTATATGTTAAAAGAAACACATATACATACATATATCCTTTTAGTTCTGCGATAACTCATCCTTAAGATTAATTTATGTTCTCCCTTGATTTCAAAGCAATTTTATTTTCATCACTTGCTCTTCATGTGTTTCATTGCTTATCCTGTTTTTCTTTTTAGTGAAACGAGGGCAGAAACTTCCTATACATCCTCAAAGGAACAAAAATGAAAATGTCATTATAACTTTTAATGTAATATAACCTCATGTGTTATGTGATTTTGGTGATGGTTTCTTGAATATTTTCCTCTCATGGAATAAACTTAAGCATTTCATCAAAGTGAGAAAGGTTATTCGTTGTCAGATATAAGTTTTCAACCACACAATGGTTGTTATTGTATTATCATTTGTGGGATATCTGAAGTGTGAATTATGTATAAAAAATAAGTTAACTTTAATTTAAATGGTATGGAATTATTTTGAGCACTTCCCAAATGTGCGCGAATCAATATGAATGACTTAGGGACAATTTTTCATTCGCCAGCTAAACAGTCAGTTAGCTATGAGAAGAATAAAATTATCTGACTCTTTAACAGTCTGATAACATTGGTGGATTTTTCAAGCAATAAAAAAGAGTCGAAACAAATAATATATTATATATTGATAAAATCAGTCCTATAATTGACTGTCTGTGATTTCGTGCAACCCTCTCCAGTCATGTATCTAAATTGTTGTCTTTTGTTTCTGTGAGATAAACCCAACAAGTTTCTTTTTCATTGCAATTTTCAAACATCGACATTCTGAAATTAAAACAAAACTATATTTATAATACACAAATAATGAATATTTGCTCACTTCTACAATGCTTTTCCAAATCCCGACTCCCAGTCCAAATCAAAACAAAGAATTCAATGACAACCATGTTTGATATTCTATGGGAGAGGCCAAACTTAAAGCGCCACAGGTGTCAGTTATTTAAAGCTGTTGCGATACTTTTTTGACAGTCAAACAATTTATTCCTAGGAATAACTTCTTAACTGGCTCTGAAACGAACAAATAACTTTATTCCACAGTTAAGCTATTTGTTCCTAAGAATTAGAGCTAACTGACTGTTGAACAACCACTTTTTTCATTAACTGAGGAATATGTACTAACTGACTGTTTAACTGACTATTGAAAAACTGTCCCTTAATGTCTATAGTTGCACCAAAATACATTTAAAATCATTTAAGTTAACGGAGTAATAAAATTTATTGGCATTTTAACTTAAAATGGGTTACACCAACATTGGAAGGTGATTTTTTTTAAAATGAGGAAAGTTGGTGCCAATCCCAGATTTTTATTCACCAAACTTGTGTCTCTTAATAATTATAGAGTAAACGAGAGGAGATCATACCAATCAAACAATTTCAACATTCTCCTTGTCTTTGGAACAAAATGGGACTTTAGTTTATTGGTTCTTTTAAAACTGAAAGTGGTTGGTGCAATTGAAAAATGCCATTTTAAGATTTAACAACAAAATAAATATTTGAAAGTATTTGGAGAAACTGGCCATCAAAGTTGATAAAAGCCAGTAAGCGAGAGCAGTGAATAGCCATTTTTTCATTGTTCCGTCAAATTCAACAGACTGCCTTCCTCTGAACTCTGGGCCTTGTTCTAATAAATCCTTAAGTTTTATTGTTACTAATCGTAAAAACCGATTAAATTTTTCATATCATGCTCAAAAATTGTTCACATAACACCCAACTCTAGTTCCGTTTGCCAATTGCGATAAATGTGCGTTAAATTTAATCCCACGGATAAATTTTGTCGTTATTAATGTTAATACAGACATCAAAAATTAACCTATTTAGGAGCTCGTTAAAATGTTAGCCAGTGGTTAATTTGTTTTGCTACGTTCATTAAATTTTTTTTTTTGTCGGCCGCATTCATTTTTTTATTGATTGTATCCAAAGCAATCTGGATAGTGAGCTTCGTGTTGTTGTGAAAAATATAGATGATGTAATATTTAAATAAAAACTGAGACACAGTGAAATGTTTGACTTGAAGGAATAATCGACGAAAAAAATCAAATCAAATTTTTTTTTTTTTATTTAATATTATGTCGAATTCCTTAGATTTTTTCAGATTTGATTTGAAAAGTTGACTTTTTTTCCTTCCTATGTATGTTGAAACAAAAAAGTTGCTTTTTTTCTGTAATTGTGTGGTGTATATTTTATAGACGCGATCTAAACAATTCACTTAGGTTCAAATTATTATAACATATTGCACTATTAACAACAAGGTTCACGTCCAATAGATTATTTTAAAAAAATATTTTATTTGAGAAATCTATATTAAAATAAACCAAACTACACAATTAAACGGCTCGTGACAAAAGAAATCAAATCTGTTAAGTATGTCTGCAAATATGTGTGAATCTTGCTATCAAATCGACATTCAAGAAAGGTTGATCTGAGGGGAAAAAAAGCAACTTTATTTTGTCTATGGATCATGGTTTTCGGAAAAAAGCAACTTTAGTCCGAAAAAAGCGACTTTAGTCCGAAAAAAGTCAAATTTTTATTTCAATGTAATTCGACATTATTGTTACTTTATTAATTAAAAAGGGTAAAACGTTTGGAAAAAGCGAAACTCTACAATACAAGCGGGAAGCAGTTAAGACTAGAAGCAACAGCTGATACAAAAAGAAAAATACTGTCCAGTTGTTGTTAATACGTAGTTCACAACATCAATATGGCAAATATACATTATAATTAATACAAAACTATGAACACTTCACAGTAAGGTTAAATAAGTTCTTTTAAGGTAAAAATTAAATTTTATTTCGACTAAAATTAACAAAGAGTCGACCCTCAATTTAGTTTCAATTGGATGAATAGACTCTCATTTCAAAATTGATTCAGACAATATATAAAATATTGCGCCAAGGCTTCATCTGAACGTTTCTGGTATAAAATTCTGTTTAATCAATTGACACAATAAAAAGCTTAAATTTTATTCAACCCGATGATAAACGGATCAAATGTAACTAACATTTTAACGCAATTGACACACGGCCTAAGTCGACTATGACTGATGATGATGACTTATAACAAAAAATACTTTTTGTATTTACGCTGTCAAAACTTATAAGTATAATGTATATCATCATTCTCGAGATATTAGGTAAAAAATACCTTAAGAATACTTTAAATCACTTGCTATTAGGTTTCTCCTATACGGGCAAGTTATACCTTATCGTAAAAAAAAAAAATGAGAAAAATCATAGGTACATGAATATGAAATTACGATTATAGAGAAGAAAGAAAATTTAGTCCGGCAATTCGGTCTGTCTAAGACCGAGAACCTGGAGCATTTTTCGGGTATGGTATGATGGATAAGGACAACCCAATAAATTTGATAATATTCGATATAGTTGACATTTTTAAATGTCAGCGTCTTCCAGTCCAAAGTGGGGGTATTTACAAAAATAATTTTTTTGCAACAACACATTTTTTGTCGAAAGACAAAATAGTATTGAAAATGTGTAACGGATTAACCGAGGTGTTGTCGGCTAAAGGATACTCCATCGGGATGTTTCATAATATCTTCTCTTCATGAAGAGGTGCTAAAACCCTTTGATCAAAAATTACAACAAAGCACATAGTTGAAACATTCAAAATCTGAGAATCCTTAAAACCTCTCCTTTCTTTATCACCACCATTACAACCTTAAGTTTACAGGTACCTAGGGCTGATCCTGGCAGCAGAAAGGAAAGGGTGTTCAGTCTACGATAGCTTGGCATGCTTGCATATGGCACAACCTAGCTCGTCGGGGGGGGGGGGTTCTTGCTATTGTAGCGCTGAACGGTGTTACGTATTAACATGCCGGGATACATTTACAAAATAGAAGAGCCCGAATTCGTCATGAATGGTTCACACATGTTGAAAGAGTTTAAAGTGAGGAGAGAGTTAGATGGTGTTGTCTCTCGGAGGTATTAACCCGCCCACGCATCGCACTGGATGCTACCTTGGCTGTCATGCCCTCAAAATTAATGACAACCCCTAACTATATACGCTGGATTAAATGAAAAAGATTACATTATCGTCACTGTACTAACCCAAAGAATAATCTTCAAAACTTCTTCAAGGATAACAAAAACCTCAAAGCCCATCTTCATACTATTTGTAAGTCTTTACTTAAAGACACCTAAATCTTCATCTGCTGACTGTAGGATCTTCCACTTTATCATGCTGGTTATTTTTTCTCGCATTGGTCACATCCACCCTTGACGTCACTTAGTTTACATACATATTTCTATGTGCCTGAAAATTATAAGTGAATCCAAAACTTCCCAAAATCATAGTAGAAAATACTTCGAAATGAGAGAACAGTGCTAAGTATTTTACAATTACATTATAACTTAAAGAGGGAAATTTCTATATTCAATTTGAAGTAGAAATAGTTTTATTTCTAATAATTATACACATCATGATCAAAAAATAATTTTTCAGAAGATTATTTAAATATTTTTTTTTTTCTTCTCTTCAATTCAACTCGCGATTTTACAAATATTGCATTGTATATACATTTCTATAGTATTTTCATGCTGAATAATCACCGCCTGGCCATCTTGAGAAACGTGTGATAAACACATTTTTAGGTTCGTGCATTTAATAGTTGTCTATTCTGTAACCCTGACAACAGTCGTAAACATGTATTATTTTTGTTTTGTTTACGACTCTTGTCAAGGAAATATGGATTTTAGAGCCAATTAAATACATTATATATTATTAATTTGTTTCGTAGACGACTATTGTTAGGGTAACAGAATAGACACTTAGTAAATGTAAGAACCTCCAAATGTGTAGTTAACAACTTTCTTTAGATGGCGCTGCTCCATGGTTGTACTATAGAAATTTATATACAATGAATATTGTATGATAAATTTCAATACAAATTTAATGGTGTTTATTTGTACCCGAACCGATTTAGTAGGTACACCAACCAATAAAAAGCTAATTCAGAATTCGCTTCGATTTTATCATTGCATATACATTTCTATAGTATTTTCATGCTGAATAAACACCGCCTGGCCATCTTAAGAAACTTGTGAATAACACAATTTTAGGTTCGTGCATTTACTAGTTGTCTATTCTGTAACTCTGACAACAGTCGTAAACATATATGATTTTTGTTTTGTTTACGACTCTTGTTTAGGAAATATGGATTTTAGAGCCAATTAAATACATTATATATTATTAATTTGTTTCGTAGACGACTATTGTTAGGGTAACAGAATAGACACTTAGTAAATGTAAAAACCTCCAAATGTGCGGTTCACAATTTTCTTTAGATGGCGCTGCACCATGGTTGTACTATAGAAATGTATATACAATGATTTTATTTAAAATCTCATCGTATATCAGCTATTTAATCAATAAAATGTAATATTATAATTAAATGACTTACCAGAAAAAAAAAAACAAATCTTTATTATAGATTGTGACAAACTCCTTGAAGTGGTGCACCGCTCCCTGGAATATTTTTTACCATTCGTACCTGCTTAATATAATTAAATTTGATTTAAAGATTAAACACTTGATAACGATTTAAATCACTTCGAATTTTATTGAATATTAATTTTTTTTTGTTGTTGCACTTAGTTACGAGATGAACGAGTTGAATCTTCGGAAGGGTGTAATTATTTTAAGGTTGAATTTAACTAAAAAATTTGTTATTTTGCTTTTTTTTTTATTGATTACACTGAGATAAATAGATAGGATATGGATACAAAAAAAATGCAAGAAGGCTGAGATATAGGTACAGATATAGGTACAGATATAGCTATTGGTGGATAACTATTATGATAATGATGTTGGATGGTATATGATGATCGTGTATGGATTTTAAAGTTGATAAAGGTGAAGTAAGGAAGCTTTTGATTTGTAGATCAGAGGGCATCTGTTCTTGATTAAAAGCTGGATCAGTGATGAGATGAGGAACCGAACTTCGTTGATTATGTGAATGTGGTGTTGTGGGAATTCGTTGCATGAAAGATTTTTTTTTCTTTTCTTTTTTTTTTGCAAATAGGTATGAGCGTAGAGGATTTCGTATGGTGATGGACAAACATATTAATGTGGAGTCGAGTTCATAGGGGCGTATGGTTTTATAGGGTGTTTTTTTGTGTCTAGTTGCTCAAAATGTTTTTTTTTCTTTTTTTTCACAATTAGCATGTTTTTGCGGCGTTTTCACGGATCTTGAGGGAAACGTGCAGATTGGAAGCTTGGCGGGGTTTTAAGTACGAGAAGTTTATGGGCAAAAAGTGGTTTATGTGATTTTTACTGCGATAAAAAAGGGGGGAGATCGCACTAGATTTTTGGCTGTTTATTGCGCGCACAAATGAATGGTTTTTTTTGCACAAATGAATTGTCTTTTTACACTGGTTCACGTGGATAAAGTTTTGTTTCTTTTTGTGAAGTGTATTCATACGTATTTTAGCGACCGATTTATGTAGCGAATTTTATAGAATAGGGTTTTCTTTATAACTTAGTTTTTACTTTTTTTTTTTTTTTTAAACTTATATTTTTTACGTACATTTAACTTTTAACTTTTTTTTGAATAAAGAATGAAAAACTTAAAACAGATTTTTTCTGGACAAGCAACGATTTTTTTAAAACCACGCCCACGAACAGATACTATGCAAAAGAGAACGATTTTTCGAAAGCTGGCCTTTTTATAGCCCGTCGCCAGCCATCGGATAATGACGGAAATATAATGGAAGCTCATTACGAAAATGCCGCTGGGAATGATTCCGCAGGGCATCGTTTCTGGCCAAGTTTTTGACTTAAAAATTTGACACTTGAACTCAAAATTCATTTTTGAATTTATAAAAAATAGGTGTGACAAAAAAATATTTGTTTTGTTAAAATCGGCTCAGAAAACGTACCGGAAACACTTTCATGATGAAAACAACTTTCAAGAACGAAGTATGTATTTTTCAAGTTCTTTTTTTTCTCGCTTTATAGTAGGAACTCTTACATCGATTTCTCTTTTAACTTAGGCCAATGATTGATGAGCATCAAGAGCACGAATTTAACATGTCGTCACTAAAATGGCTCTCTTCCTTAATCGAGATCCGTCTTCTTTCTATGGTAGACACACATACACACGATCATCAATACCTTCCACAATAATTAAATTAAAATTGAAAAAAGATTGAATGAACATAAGGTTCGAGTTCATGATTACATCTTCCTGCTATTCTCAAACTGTGTGTCTTTTCAATTTTTTTACAAATAAAATATTTAAGTAGGTGTGGTTTGATAATAAAAAAAATTAAAACAAATGAATAAGATAAATGTTATCATGCAAAACCTCGTTTCCCATAAATGTCTTAAAATTAATTTAGAAATTGTGAGCTAAAGTCCCCCAAAGCCCATTTAGTCCAGTCGAACGGTAGTTTAACGTCACAAAAAATATACAAATTTAATTTTTTTTTTTTCAAATTCTATGTTTTTTGGGTCGCTTGAACCAAATCTGCAAAAATCCAACAAAATTTTCTTGTGCGTTTTGAGATATTCCCGAAAAACCGCGGAATTTTCGCACTTTTTTTGGTTTTTTGCTAATATCTCGGAAACAATGCGTCTTAACTGAAATTTCACCCACAACAAAATGAAAGGCCATTTAATTTCCTACAAAATTCATACACATATTGTTTTTTTCTCAGGCGTCTTGTTAGTCCGTTAGAGCGCGTTGAAATTTCAACATAATTTCCCATTTCTGTAAAAAAAAAACAATTTGTTTTTACATATGAATTTTTAACGGTTTGTTTTTTTTTTTTACAGAAATGTGAAATTCAACACACTTTAATGGGCTAACGGTACGTCTGAGAAATAAACACTATGCATGAATTTTGTAGGAAATTTAATGAAGAAATTTCAGTTAAGACGCATAGTTTCCGAGATGTAAGCAAAAAACTGAAACCGCGGTTTTTCGCGGATATCTCAAAACGCACCAGAAAATTTTGTTGGATTTCTTCAGATTCAGATTCAGCGACCCAAAAAACATAGAATTCGAAAAATAAATCCATTTGTATATTTTTTGTAACATGAGGGCGATTTTAACTACGCTTTGACTGGACTATTTTAATAGATTGATAAATAATTTTAGCTGTTTGAGTTTTGTTCTAAATTTTACAGTCGTAATAAACACTTTATTAAATTAATTAAAGATAATCATCTTTTATTCACATTAATGAAAAATTTATTATAATACAAATTTTGTTCATTGTACGTATTCTTAAATTTAAATATGTAATATCCAAACATATAATAATACAAAAAACTAACAAATTTCTTAAAATGATAAATTCAACTTCAATACACTCGCACCTTTCACCTTTCAATGATTAAGTACACCCACACTTATAATATAATACATAATACAACAACTCACCGAACTCAAAGGACCTCTCCATGATGGCTCGCCGAGTGTTTTTTCCATTTTGAAAACAACCACTGCCCTCGAAATTATTCGTTGAACTCTCATCGTTTCTGAGTTTTCCATCAACACAGCAATCTCCTCCTCTTCGACACACATCATGACCATGGCTGGAGTCAAGGAATCCTTGTGAATAGTGCTTCGGATGCTGATGCAGGCAGCAGTATCTAACGTGCTTGCAAAAGTTGCTATTGGAAGCACCACTATTATTGGGCCTATTCACACGAAAAGAATTAGACCGTCCAACATTGAGGTTGCCAACTCCTCCAAATCCTGCACTGTGACTGCTGTTGTTCGTACACCGAAGGCTACCACCACAGCGCCGTTGATTGAATTTATTTGTTCGCGGTATCACCTAAAAGGACAGATTACTACAATTAATCTGATTCGAAATTGGTTGTAGTTTTGAAATTTACTTGTCATATTGTGTGTGTATTTGTGTTTGTGTGAATGTAAGTAAAGCTTCAGTTAGCCAGGATAATAAAAATGAACTCTAAAATCCCAAGCAAGAAAAGACATCATATTTGTAGGGCAAGTGCAGTGTAAATCGAATGTAATGGTGGATTTCACCAATTTATATACAAAAATATGTGATTTTAAATAGAATAAAATATTCGTTAATATAAACGCAGATTTGTTTTCAATTTCAATTTCATTTTTTAAAAGTAAATTGTGTTTGAAAACCATTCTAACTAAAATTTGATATAAAATAAAAAACATAAATTTTTTTTCAATTCCGTTTTCAGTTCAATTAAACAAAAACAAAGGGTACGTCTATTCCACACAAGCAAATTTCTGTTGAAAGTTGCTAACGATCGTCTTCTAACAGCGAACTAAGGTGTTTGAAAATTTGACATTATAGTATATAACAAGCGGGAAGTAAATAAATGGGCGGCAATGGTACAATGGATGGAAGGCTTGTCTGTTAAGGTTAACCCTGAGGTTACCAGTACAATACTCACACGGGTATAAAGCAAATATTTAGAAAAAAAAAATTAAAAATGTACTAAAATTTAAACTGAGAATTTTTTTAAAATGTTGGTAATTGCACTTTTATTAAATCAACTAGATATTTCTAAAATATTTGTTGGTTAAAATCGATTTACCCGTTCAAGAGATAACTAAAATTTTTTTTGTCAGCTTAAAAAAAAGCAATTAGACAAAAACCTCTATATTTTTTTTGAAGAAAATCGTTAGAGCTATTTTCGAACTTTTCCAAAACCGTTACATGGCAGGTACCGTCAGTTTTAAAGCTAAAAAAAGATTCCAATCTCTCCACTCTCTAGGGAATTCTCTACAAAAACACACCAAATTTGAAGGAAATCGGTTCAGTCATTTAGGCTGTAGGTGCTGATATACATAGACTGACGATAGAGACAGACAAATAGACAGAATTTCCAGACTTAATGATTTTGTTCGGCTTCGCTATCTTCGTTTGATTGTTTTTTTAATTGATTGTTATATCAATTTTTTTGCACGAATGTATATATTGCCTTTTATAGTAGGTACCTATAATCGCAAGTAAAAAACTATTCTAGAAATATCTTTATTTTTAAGTGTACAGACAAAAGTATACAGGTCCTTCAGGAACTGCGACATGTCAACATTAACAAGGGCGCAACTATCTTTAAATGTCACATACCATGAAGATCGTTGAGCGGGTGTTGGATGGCCGCCTGCGAAAAATAATACGGCTATTGGATGACCAGTGCGGGTTTGTCTCGGGCAAATCAACCACAGATGCAATCCAGAGTGGAAGAATCAGAATGGAAAAACATCGCGACTCCTCGAACGATTTGCATGCTGTGCTCGTTGATTTTGAAAAGGTGTTCGATTGACAACCACGGGATCTGATATGGGTGGCCCTAAGACAACGAAGAGTTCCAGAAATCTACATGCAGATGATCATGGATATGTACGAGCAAGTCAAAATAAAGGTTCGATGCACTGCAGGAGTCACCGAAAATTTCCCAATCGAAGTTGGTGTACACCAAGGAAGCGTCTTGAGCCCATTGCTCTTTATAACAGTGCTTGATTATCTACTTGAAGATAAGGTGAGGGACCCGAAAGTGACTCAGTTATTCTTTGCTGACGATGCAGTCATCATAAGTCAAGATCATTCATCCTTGCAACGAGCACTGGACGTATGGGTGGACGTTCTGGAGGGAAATGGGTATCGCATAAGCGCCAAAAAGACCGAATACCTTTGCTGCCCATTTTCTGATCCACTCAGGCCTATTCCGGATATTTTTTTGTACGGAACTGTGCTTCCTAAGTCAATAAGAAAGGAACTTGTGATGAAGACGTCAACCATCGCGTAAGCGTAGGGTGGATGAAGTGGCGTGAGAACTCTGCCATCTTCTGTTACCGAAAAATGCCCAGTGGTCCGTCCAGCGCTTACATTGGACTATGTGTACCAGTGGTATGAAAGCAAAATGACGGCAACTGAGATGAAGATGCTTCGCATGACAGCAGAAATGACAAAGCTTGACCGAATACGGAGTGGAAAGATCCGGAAAAGCCTCCACGTCAAAGAAACCATCGTTCAAAAAATGCAGCATGACAAACTCAGCTGGTACTGTCATGTACTTAGGAGAAACGCTGAGAACCCCGTCCAAAAAGCATTATCATACAACGTTCCAGAACAATCGCGGAAGAGAGGCAGGCCCAAGAACTCCTGGAGAAAACAAATGCAACGACACCAGCATTCAGTTGGCCTCAGACATGGAACAATCCATAACCGGGAAGCTTGCCGACACTTTCTGAGGTCAACCCGACGAACCCCACAAGCAGATCAGTAGAGAAGCGGTGAAGTGGGAAAGTTGTGATCCCACTCGAGATCATAATATCGTCGGAAAAGAGAAAGAAGAAGAAGATACAGACAAAAGTACATATTAGAAAAATAAATTTCAAAAACTGTAGATATGTACCTATAAAATATAAAAATATATAAAAATATTTAAACTTTTTTAAATACCTTGTTTGAAGAAAAAAAATAAAGTACCTATGTCATACATACATATGTCAGTTTTGAAAACTTAAAAAATTATAAAAATTATTTTATAAAAATATATGTACATATATATGCAGGTATTAAATTTTTTTAATAAACAAACAAAAAATAATGAAACATTTCACAGCTCCCGAACAGTACGTAGAATACTATAATAAGAAGCCTCTCTCAAAGATGGAAAGAAAATATTTCCAGCTACTAATCTTACATATGTCTACATATGTAATTGTATGTATGTATCTATGCATGTACTATCTAGATTCTAGATCGTCGGTAAGGAATATCGGTTCTTAAAATATTCAACCCATGTAAGATGTTGTCCATATTTTTCTTTTCAAAATTGCTGTACTAACGCAAAAGGTGATAACATTTCTTTTATTCTATTCTTTTGTTTGATGGTAATTAATGTTTAACAGAAAAGACATCACTCGAATATATTATTCAAAATTTATTGTTCATCGTAGCCGATAGATTTTTATATCTTTGTCAAGTGATCTAGAGTTTTCTTTTTAAATCAGACAGAGAGTCTATATAGCATTGGCTACTATTTTCAGTCGCTTTATTATAATTTGATAATAGTCGAATAAACATCTTCCTCAACCAACAAACTTCATCCAGCCGTCTCGTTTTCTGGCTTGTCGTCTTCAGTTTATCAATTTGGTTAGTGTTCTTGTTTAATTCCGAGCGCCACCAGCTATACGCTGTCTTTTTATACCTACTGGGCTGTCCAACGTGGCTTAATTCAAAGACTCAGGGCTAGAGCATTGATGTCTATTCGCTTGGTATGACTTTAGCTACATTAGTGTAAAAGTATTCTCATTTATCTTCAATAATGTCCATGCCTCTGCACCATACATCACTACCGGGATGATATGTCTCATACAGGGCTACTTAAGTTGCTCGAGACATGGTTTGCTCTTTTCCCAAAAAAATTTAAATAATAAGTAAAAAGTAATTGGCAATAGCAATTTTTCGTTTGATCTACACATATAGGTACAAATGACATTGCATGTTGCTAAATTTGTGGAGCCACAGGGCACATCCACAGTTTGCCGCATTAACAATATTTATTCCACGTATCTTTTTTATAATAAAGTTGATTTGCTTAAGTACAGACACTAGCTTTCTAGTGAATAAGGGTACCATGGGCGTGGAATGCTTAGGGCAACAAGTAGTCTTAATCCAGCACTGGCTGTTGCTTAAAATTATCACAAAAACAGCGATTGTCATGCGATGTCAGCGATGGACCATTTGCTGAAAAGAAACTTAATCATCATTTATGTTCAACATAAACGATTCGATTTTCAACACAATTGCCCGAAAATTTCATATTTTACATTGAAGAAAGAAAGGTTTTAGATATAAGTTTTAATTTTTAGTAATTTTGAGGTAAAACAACATCAATGGCAAAATTCTCCTTATGCAACAACACACTTGTTTTAAATAGGTCGACCATGTTTGATTTCGCAACGAAGCTATACTATTATTGCCCAAGAACCAAAGGACCTTCTCCTGGGCCTAACCATAACGGCAAACCCAGCCACGAAACGGGAATGAATAGAAAAATATATGTGTGTATGGTGTGTGTTTAGTTAGTCCTTTTGTATATTCTAGGCTGTGTAAATATTTGAAAAGCGAGCCAGTGCCAGGATGCAGTTTTTCCTTCATTCAATGCAATTTCTATAGAAAAAAAAACTGAAGCAAGCAAATTAACAGGAAAAAAGTTTATTCTCCACTGGAGGCATCATGGTGTTCCTATTTGGGAATAGAACACTTGACACTGTTGTAAGCTAAAAGTGTGGGTAGAATGTGTTAAGATTAAGGATAAGCTACATCTATGTTCATTCATACCTACATCAGAGTGATATAAAAACTTGGGATAAAAATAGGTTATCAAAATGTTTGCCAGGAGCAACAGCTGCCAACATAAATAAATTTTATGTTTTAATACTTAACATCGTTGTTTATTCATGAGTAAAACATGAATTTCTATAGCGCGTGCTAGAAATAAGACTTATCAAGTTTTGATCCTTGTTTTTGAACTTCATTGCGAAGTTGAAGAGGTTAAGAATATTATATGTAGATATCTGAATGAATGGGTGAGACGATAAAACTTAATTCAAGGTACTTTGGAACTATTTTTGGATTAGTCTCAAAATAATTTGATTCTTATAGTTTTTTGGAAAATATAATTTCAAAAGTAGATAATATTTTTAAATCGTGAATGTAATTATTGAGTGTATATATGTTAGGTATACATATATGTACATGTGGGTATACTGTATATTAATATGATATATTTTTCTATTTTATAAAAGCTTCAATTTTATTCGGAACCTAGCTGTTATACCCATCAGCGCGTTGCTGCCGCAGTAAAAATTAAGTGAGAAAACATTTCTTTTGAAACAGTTATTAACTGTATTATATGATTCACCTAAGGTGTGCCACAAAGATAGAGCGCGTAGGTTAAATTGAGACAAGAAAAAAATCGTATGGGTGAGGGGGGGTCTATCTCCTCCCGTTTAGGTGGGAGATGCAATTTTCTAAAAATTGACTTACATAAGAAAAAAATTATTTAAAAACAACGGTAAAACACACCAAGCCATGTTATACTTTTTTAAATATTTTAAATATTTTTTGAAAAATTAATTTTCAAACTCGAAATTTTGAGAAAAAAACATTTAAAAAAAAAAATTCAAACTATTTTTTTTTAAATTTTACTAGTTTTACATTTAATTTATTTCTGTTTCTCAAAAACTAAGATACGTTTTGGCATCCGGTTTTCTCTACGATTTTTTTCTTGTCTCAATTCAGCCTACTCACTCTATCTTAGGTGGCACAACCTTAGGTGAATCACCCTGTATACCTTCCTTTTTATTTATTTAATATTATGAGATGTGATTTTAAGTCAAATCCATCGATTAAGATTTTTCGATAAAGTGAATCTAAGGAGTAATTAAAAAAAGCATTAGTTATTCCTTACCAGTTAAAGTTCCATCAAAATAGAAAAATTGTAAGTTCCATGACTCACCGGTACTGAAGTTTAAACATGACAAGCACTAACGTCATTTCATAGTTGGAAACTTTACAGTTTTTAAGTTGCAATATTTCACAACAATATAACTAGAGTGCTGAAAGTTATGTTGCGACACACGTGAAATTGGCTGGTAGCAGTCCATGTATAATAAAGAAGTGAGTCAATGACACGAACATTGGAACTGTCAGATTTCGATTCGAAAGTTAACAATCTTTAGATTGTTTACAACGGTGCTTTGCAATAGGATCGTTTTTGATTACAACGACTATTTTTTGAGTGGGTTAACCGATTTTGACGAAATTTATTATTTTAAAAAAAAAATCAAAATTTTAATAATATTGCAAGCATCAAACAATTTTAAAAAATTAATTTTTGAAAAACTCATACATAATGCTATTTTTCTCGACAAAAATACGATTAATTTTGATAAAATTTTATGTAATTAATTTATTGTCGACGGTGATGTCTTTCAATAGGTACAACTCTTTTTCTTGCATACTTTTTTTTACATAAAATATTTTTTTTGAACAAACAGGTCAAATGAATTTTCCAGTCATCAACACGAAAGTAACTTGCCACTAGAGCTAGTTTTTTGCGACCCAGTCGTGCCCTTTATTTATTATATTTCTTATTCTTCAACGTGATCTGTTGGCATGGAATTGCCGAATTGGTTTTTAGGCGTTAAAATTCTGAACTTGAACTTGTGGACATTTTTTTCTTGTTTTTAATGATTTTTATAACGTTTTACTACAAACTTTGTTAAAAGCGATTGGGTTTTTTCTACTCGCCAATATTTAATATAGTTTGGGATTAAATAGGGTAACACTACTATAAGCGAAAAAAAACCAAAATGAAAATAAACCTATTTTTACAAGTAGCTAACAAAGTAAAATGCATGTAAGGCTTTAATTTGAATAAATTTATGTGCATGTAATAAATAATCATAATCTCCTTAACTAACAACACTGTCGTACATACAAAAAAAAAAGCTTACATACCTTATCTTCGAGCAAATTAGAAAACAGATCTAAATGGTCCTCGTCTTCGTTCATCATTGCGAAAAAGTCTTTGAAAGTGTCTGGAAAAGTCGCCGGGAATTGTCCTTGGCGGGAATCCAATTTCGTTTCCATTTCTGGAACATTAAATAAGTGATACAACTTAAGTTTGTTTTCATTATTATTTGAATAGATGCAAAAGTAGACAAAACAATTTTGTAATGGGGGAAGAAGAGGAAAAGGTATCTACAATTTGCAGGACATAAAAAGGAACTATCAACTTAAAGGAAATAGAATAATAATTCTGCTTAAGACACTTAGGTATATACCAAGAATTTTGTTTTGTATAGTAAAAGAAATAATTCAATTGAGACTTTGTATTTCATTTAATTTCCCAGAACTGCATTCCAGTTAATATTTTAATTATGCGGTTCTAGTAATTCGGATACCATTTGAAAATTAAAAAGAAATCCTCGAGGGTAGTAAAGCAAATTTATTTAATTTGTTTGCTCTTTCGCAATAACCGCAGACGATAGGTACCTTCTGATATTGATTTTAATTTTCTAAGAATTTTCTGCTACCACAAATAAAAGATACCACACAACCAACGACCCTTTTTCATGGAAGGTAACTGTTTTTCTTCGAGCAATTTTTCTTTAAATTTGAAATGAAATAATTTCCATAATAGTTTACTCCCATTAAAAGTTTCCTTTGTAAATATTTATCTATCAAAAGGAAATTCTATGAAAATTCATGTAGAAAACTTTCAATTTTTGATAGGCAGTGATTGTATCTTTTAACCTTGAAGAAAAGTTCATTATCTGAGTGCCGCACGATCAAATTCACCAACGGCACCCTTGGGGTAATCTGATGAAGAATTACTTTAGATGTAACTATGGTTTGGAGAACCAAATATATTTGAAACCCATCACGATTAAGACAAGGTGCATGCACTAAGTACAAACCTCTTATACTGACTGTCAGTATTCCATTACGTCTTCAAGTATTGAACTATAAGAAGCACACTCGGGGACCTGATACTCAGTTCTTTTGAAAAAAAATCTTCGATTTTTGGTCCCGTCTTCGAGGAGGGTGATTGGGAGAAATTATACTAGACAGATCCTTATGACCTTTAAAGAGATGTGGATGTTGTTTAGAAAAACAAAACACGTCAATCTTATCGAGCAAATCGTAAGTAATTGCAAGCCAAAAGACTCTTCGAATTGAAGTCCCCATAGTTCAAGGGGACATAAGAAGAGTGAACCCAGAGTTTGAGAGCAAGCAATCGCGGATGACCAAGCTCTTGATCGAAACAGCTGTCATCAGTATGCTATGAATCAGTGTAGTGTCTAAGGCGGATACCTGGTTCTGGTTCTGAAGAACTATGCTTCTACCGAGTAGTGAGCCTCCACATCAAAAGTTAATCTAATAATGTAACGCTGATATGTGCTTACGACACAAGAAGATACAACGACGAACTATACGTGCTGTACAGCGCCATAAGCCGTAGCCAGAAAAATTCGAACCCAACGACTAAGATGGCTGAGCCTTGTAGGGCGAATGGACATCAACGCTCCAACTTGTAAAGTCTTCAACGCTGAACCAGAGGGAGTCAGAAGCCAAGGTAGAATTTATCTTCGATGGAACATCGAGCCGGCAGGAGGGACATATTAAGCAAGGCCTAGGAGCACCACGCTCTAGTTGAGCCATAAGTAAGTAAGAAACAACATAACCAAAGCCACAAGAATACAAATAAAGCCTATGGTGATGATTTGATGAAAGTGTTCTCACTTCAACGGCAGTAAATAAAAAGTCAGTGCTGAGTGTCTGGAAGAACTTCCGAACAGTGAAGATAGCCAACATTCCACTGCAAGCATAACAGCACATTAAATTTGAACGGTGATGACAAAAATGTTCTTTTAACCTACCAACGGGAAGTGCGACAATCGTCCTACAAACATAAGTTGCTGATGGTGCGGATGGTCTTTCAGACGAGCTATTCAAAATAAAATAGGAGATGATTTGGTAAGAAAAGTCGATCAAGATTTCAATCACGACATATTTGGGAAGAAAAAAAGAAATTGCAGATTGACAAAAATCACATGTATAGAAAAATGGACGAATGAAACAGAACCATATTGAGAAGTGTGTGATTTAAACAACAACTACACTTGAACATGACCACTATTTGGTAGCTGTTTCAGGATGGTCAAGCCAATAAAATATCTAAGACAAGGCGAATCAATTGATCAATTGTTTGCAACTCGCAAAGTCAACAACAGAGCTTAAATCTTTCAACTTGCTTATAGAAATGACATACGTTGATATCGGCAGAAAGCAGCGATCTATGGCGTATGCGTATTCCAGTATTAAATTAAAGGTTTCGAAACAGGAATTGGATAATTAGCTTTTATAAATAGTACAATTTGCAGTTTAACCTGTCATCGAGAAAATAATTTCAATATCGTAGACTCGGGCAAATCTTCAAACTGAATCAAAACATTGAAAAACTTTGCGGAAAAATATATACTGAGCCGTTCAGCGCGTCGATGTGAGATATCGAAAGGATATTTGAGTTAACTTATTTACTTTAGATTGCGCTTACAGCCCAGGATAGTCTTCAGCCTAAACCAGCATGTCTCTTCAGCCAGCTCTGTTTCTAGCTAGCCGTTTCCAATTACGCACCGCAAGTTGGCTGAGGTCGTTTTTCACTTGTGTGCGCCATCTATTCGCAGTTCTTTCAATGCTGCGTACACCATCAATTGGACTCGAAAAATCGTCCGGCTAGTGCGTTTGTGTCTATATGTTCCACGAGACCCAGCCAAATCAAAGCTGCTGTGTTTTCAGCTTATTTACTAGGTTAATATCGCTGAATAGCCCGTATTACTCGTCATTGATATTTCTTCTCCATACTCCTTCAATACACAAAGTACCATAAATCACTCGAAGAATCTTTCTCTCAAAGCACCCAAGTAACTTTTCATCCGAGTCTTTTAACACCCATACTTCTGCCCCATACAGCAGGACTGGGATTAACAAGGTATTATCAGGTAGACAAAGTCTTTTGCTGCTTCAAATCCATCATAACGTGTTTGCCGAGTCAAGGATTTTGAGATTCCTTTCTCATTGATAGCATATACCTCAACCAGCTCCATACACCAACCAGCATCCTTCATCAAACCAGGACTTTCGTTGAGGACGCCTAGTGAAACCCATCTCGTTGACAATGTCTCCACTGATCTTTTATACTTACTGCTGGTGGCGGACTTCTTGAGAGATTGGTAGCAACGTGGTCAGAAAAGATTCTTGCCGTCTCTTGCAATTTTAGCTTCGCGATATCAATTTTTTTCACAGCATCAGCTTGGCGTTGTAGCGCCATGGATATCAGCATACGTACTCGAGATACTACCAAGTAGTGGTCATAGCCTTTGTTTGCCTCACGGAATGTTCGGTCATACAAGATATTAGGAGCGTTCAATTTGGTTGACTGTCTTTTTATCAATGCTTCGCCAACAACATCACAACATCATACCTTAGATTATACAGGGTCTCCACTAATTGCTCGGCTTCACGTGGTCTGTACAACTACATTCCACGTACAGATCGTTGTTGTCCTTGTTTCGTACGCTGGGGTCGTCAACATATAGATCACCAGTATCTGAAGCTTGAGCGGTTTTTCGGAACCGCCTTTTTTAGTTACAGGGAAGTTACCTCGACGCATAACCCCCAACTTCGAGGAGCAGACTCTTAGAAAGTTGCAAGAGTCGGAGCCGGATAAATTGCTCCTTATAGGTCTGAGCTTTCAATATGTCATAGTAGCCTGTATAAGGTGTTCACTAAGTAGTTCAACCTGTCGCCACCATTGATTACATCTGGGAATCTGGGGAATCCATCGCCGAATGGATGAAAGGACAAAATGCTTTAATGGAAACAAAGGATAGAGCAGGATGAACTTATTGACAAACTGTGGTCCTAGTTCATATGGGGCTTTTATTAAAATTTATAATGCATATATATGTATTCAATAACAAAGCAATTAATGTCCCACAAAACCAAGTGTGTCGGCGGGATTCTGTCAGTGATTAGAAACACATTCCCATGTGAAAATCTAAATCGAGTTTAGTCCTAAACTGAAATTGAAACTAACAATTTAATTAAATATTCAAATATTTCTTCAATATAAAGGGAGATACACAAATAGTTTCATTTCACAAATAAATCACAGTCTTGTGGTTGAAATTTTAATTAAAACGAATTAATTAAAAATGTGTTGAAATCTTTTCAAATTTTTCTAATACAAAACAAGGTTTCCAAAGAAAGTCCTTCTCCTACATAAATACATATGTACATATACATAAATCAGTGGATATATATAATAACATCTTCTATAGATATAGCATGTCAGGCAGGACACGTTTCGTCTCCTCTAAAGGTAACGAATAATTAATTTAAAATATCAACAGCTCTTTCAACTGAAAACAACCTGAAGAGTAAATCAATATTATCACACAGAGTAACATGTAAATAATAATTATTCCTATATAGAAAAGGACATAGGCTGTACAATATTTATAAATAGTTATTATAACGAACTGATCTATAAATGGAATTGAATAGGTCCTTTGAACACTATACAGACAATGATTCTATTATTGAGTGTTTAGAATTATATGTTAATGATATTTATTTGAATTAAATTTATTCATTTGTATCTATTGTGTGCACAGGAGACGATACAGAAATTGAATTTATGATTGGTAGAGGAAAAGGTAGAGGTGAGAAACTCGATGCCTAGAGATGTGAAACCTGAGACTAGAGCGTTGACTAATCTGCTGTATGAAAGTTGTTAGTTTCGTATAGAATAATATGATTCAATCCCTCTAAATTCATGCAATTTGTGATGATAAAGACTTTTAAAATTGGAATTAATTGCATATAACAGATTCACTATATCGATCGTTTACTTAATCTTCTACACAGTTTAACAAACTTTTATTTCGTTTAAATACTTTTTGCCTTCTCAAAGCAAAGAAAAGAATTAACCGAAAGTCCTTGAAAGAAAGAATTCATTAAAAATGCAATTGAGCTATTTAACGTTAACCACAAAAATCCATTAACTTTGGTGAAAACTCATTTAATTTATACTTAAAACAAAAATGCCCATTTGTGTGTGTTGGAAACAAAATGTTTACAAAATTAAAAATTTAAGCCATAGCTGAAAACCTTCCACCAAAACCTATTTAAATAAAAAAAAAGGACATGTTGGGTGTTTCCAGATCCTTAATGGAATAAAATTAAAAAATAATGACAGTTGAAAGGTTTTCCGGTAAAGGGATAGGGAATTTTTTGAGTTGTATTCAATTATAGTCGGGAGATTAAACCTTTTTTTTTGGTCGGGTAAGTATTTACATTTTAGTATATGCATTTTGTTAATTTTATTTAAATTAGAGAGTTCGGCATTATTTAAAAATTTTTAATGGTAAAATGCTAAAATAAAGGATATTTTAAAAACAATTTCAATAAAAAGTGTCAGCACTTGGAAAAGAGGAGTTTTGCTTCTCAGTTTCATGAGCATCAATTTCTCTCTCTTTAAAACTGTCACAGGGTTGCCATAGATTGCGTTATGTAAGTGAAGTTGCTTTTTTTTTTGGATATACTCGAGGGGTTTGCCAAGGATGAAATCACCTGACCATTTATACTTGCAATCATTTGAAATCACGTTGAAATCAGGTGCTATCACTATTTCAAGTGGTGAAATTAAAAAAAAAATTGGATTTTGATTTCAAAAGATTTATTGCAATAATCAAAAATATTTGAAATCACTTTAAGTTTTTTCTCAATCATGTAATCAAAAATGCCATATTGAAATCACAGTGAATCACTTGAATTAATTTGCAATCATTTGAAATCAGTAAATTTATTTGAAATCAATGCAATCGCTAAATTTTTAAATCATTTTAAATACTGCTTAAAATCATCTGAAATCATATGAAGTCATTTGAAATATTGAAATTTTTGTTTCAGTCACACCTTTTCTGATTTTTGAGCGTTTTTTAAGCGCTATTTTGAGAATAACAGTTCCATAATACCTTTTTGAACAATTGTGGCAAAAAAAAACTTAAATAAATCTCACTAAGGCCCTGTTTTTCAGTGCAAGATTATTCCAGTGTTAGATTAACCTCGAGTTAACGCTAATAGAAACACGGTACTAAGTCAGTTTGAGATCCAAAATTCACTCAGAATTAACTCACCAATTTAGCTGGATTAATTTTGAGTTAACTCTGGACTTCAAAACTAACTGAAAACTCTGTTTTCATCACAGTTAACTCGGAGTTTATCTAACCCTGGAATAATCTCGAACTGAAAAAATGGGCCTAAGACTAAAATAATGATCTTTCGAAATGGAAGATTTTAAAAGTTTTGAAATAAAAAATAAAAAGTGGAACCAAAGTAAAAAAAAATAATCAAAAACGATTTTTTGTTATTTATTTATTTTTTTAGCAACAAACACCCGAAGATGGAGGGGTCAGGAAGACCCCCTCTTTTCCCGGAGAGATTGTTTAATTTTATTAGCTTAATACAAGCAACAAAAACTTACGTCTGAGATATCTATTACTTAAAAACTACAGTTAAGTGTTAGAGGTAAAGATGTTGAGAGCGAGAAAGAGCGAGCGAGCTGTTTAGGAATGGGAAAGTGATAAGGTTAAGAGTTTGTATAGAGAGATATTTTAAGAGGGTGTTTGCTGGAATGAAAGTCAAAGAAATTTTGCATACCCTTAGAAGTAAGAAGCGGGTCATTGGTTCATTAATTCCATAGTTTGTGCTGTGGAAGCTAACGTCAAAGAGTGGCACCGATCTCAGATTTCTAGGATTAGTGTGCAGAGAATTTTTTTTGAAGAAGCGTAGGGCAATCAATGTTACCAGCTAAAAGCTGATGCAATAGATACAATGTCAGCTACTTTGCGACGGACATCAAGCGGAGGTGAAACGTATCATGCCAGGGTAATCTGCGAAGTGCAAACCGAAAGAATCTTCGTTGAAGGGCTTCGATACGAAGGGAGTGAAAAACATACCTGCCTGGCATATTCAAGAAGGGGCCTGACAAATGTGAAGTAAAGACATTTAAAAGACATTTGAAGACATTCTTTTGACCACCGCTTGACAAAACCAAGTGCATAGTTGGCTCTATTATTTGATATGGATATGTGAGATCTAAAATTAAGTTCCTTATCACACACAACTCCTAAATCACACAGAGAATCAACAACTTTAACTGTCTTATTACCAATTAAGTAAATGCGAGAGGGGAGTGTAGAGCGAGTCCAGGTGTACGTTTGCATTTGCTATAATAAAGCTCCAGGAAATTCTTTTGGCACCAGGTGGAAAATCGTTAGGAGAGGAAATGTATCTCTAAATTTTTTTGTCGTCAGCATATCAGAAATCAAAGAGTTCTTAATGACACAGTCAACATCATTAATAGTTAAGATAAAAATCAGAGGGCCAAGATGACTATCTTGTGGAACTCCAGAACAAAGATAGGGTCAGATAGGGTCAGACTCATGACCTCTAAAAGGACTTTATATTGACGTTCGCTTAAATAAGATTGGATCCATATACAATAAAGGAGGGTTAAAAGCCGACATGTTTTTTTTTCAATTTTTTTTTTTGTAAAAATGCGTGAAATCTCGTTTGTTCGTCCATTCGTTCATTCGTTGGTCGGTCTCATATGAACTCTCCTTAAGTAAGCTAAAACTGGTTAAAATCATTAGTAAGCTCGTTTAAGTATCTAAATGTCATTTTGATATAACATTGTGAAACGTCAAATTGAATAAGTTCAAGTGTCTGTGTATTTTTAAATAAATGTAAATGAAATACTTTTTGCAACTTTTAGAAGAAATTTCAGTAAAGAAAATATACTTTCGAGTATTTATAAACTTAAGTAAAACAAACATTACATGAAGAATGTAAGCAACCATACAACCAATATAGTTCTATTCCACTCGATCCCATAACTCTGCAACAGCTTATGGACTCTCTTTCTCTCTCTAACACAGTGAACATCACATTATTGTTACACTGATGTTTATCATAACCAGAGTTTTAGATGGGGCGCTTAAACTAGTAGCTATAGATAATAAATTCTTAATAAATACGGATTTCTTTGAGGTGGTGTAAAGACGGAGTAAGTGCTACGAATGCTTAAGACTCGGATTAACTATACTCCGAGGTTAAACAATTTTTACTTACAACTACTTTAGGTCTGAAATCTATCGCAAAGAAATAAATGTAAAAGAATAAACCAAAAATTGCGTCAAAAATATGTTAAGACAATACATACTTCTCGTATATGCTAATACGTAGAAGCTTTATTGAAACAGTGGATGGCTTAAATAAATAACGTCTTAACTTTTCCATGAATCAAGAATAATTATTGTCTCTGTTTTAAATTATATCGAAACCCGGAATGTACGTCAGCAATAACAATATCTTATGCCGCAATAATGTAATGGTATTCTGTGTCTTTCTTTTCCCCCATTAGTCAGACATTTTTTGTTTTCACTTAGCACTAATAAGATTGCTTTCTGCGTCAACAATAATGTCCTTTCACAGTGCAATGCGAGATAAAAAAAATAAAACGAGCGAGGACTTTTGTTGTTTGCTGTGTGATGGCGTTTGTCACATCACCCTAACCAAAGACAATAATGCTGCATCTTTAGCTAACGAAATGTTATCTCGGCTTTAAGAAAATAAGTGACAGAGAGTGCGCGTTGTGCAATTGACAGACGTTAATGTTATTCTTCGTATCCTTTTGGATATTGATTTCTTGTACTTCAACCACACTGATGGTGGATAAAACAAGGAATTCGTTTTCTGTTGGGAATATTGTGATATATTTCCAAGAATTCAATTATCTTGCGGTTGTAAGTGATTAAAAAGGAATTAAAGGGTATTCCTAAGTTTATGATTGCAATTTGGCGACAATTCTGTGGTAAAGTGTTGCCATCGAAATCGAAATGCAACGTGACAGCTGACAGTTTAGGGTCAAATCAATTGCTTCACGAAATAACACCCCTTTTAAAATTTCGCCTATATTAAAAAAAAAACTACGATCGTTTTTTAAACAAAATTATTTTCTTCGATTACAAACATACGACATCAGAAACAATTGAATTTATGAATGTGTTTGAACAACAACAACAACTTAAAGGCGCTACCACCAATTTCAAACGAATTTTATTTACTCGTTTACGAATATTATTATTCGTTTCTTTCTATCTTTGGCTGGAGATATAGCTATTTCAAGGATTGCCAATTCCTTTCATTAGTCTCCTTTTAGTGGTATTGAGCTTTAATCCAATTTTATTATGAAAAACTTTTTCACATGCACCTCGTGAGATTTGAACCCACGCCTTCAGATTTACTCAGTCTTCGAAGTCGTATGCACTACGCATTCCACCGCTTATGACCACTGACGACACAGGTCGAGATGTTATGTTTGTTTGTTTTTTTCAAACGCATTTGGAGCTTCAACATTTTTCTAAGCGCCTCTAAGTATGTTGTTTTGTTCCGCCTCCATTTTCTCCTAACCTTAATTTGATAGACTACAATTTGTAGCACATATCAAAGGGGGAGAGGTAGGAAGATTGGTACGACCATACTATTTAAGTTGTTATTGTTGTTATATTGTACTATTTGTACTAGAATGTCAGTTTTTATTACTGACCATTCTGTTAATTTTCATTGAATGTGTTTGAACAACAACAACAACTTAAAGGCTTTTCAATGAGAATTAACAGAAAATTAACATTCGTTTAAAATTGGTGGTAGCGCCTTTAAGTTGTTGTTGTTGTTCAAACACATTCAATGAAAATTAACAGAATGGTCAGTAATAAAAACTGACATTCTAGTACAAATAGTACAATATAACAACAATAATAACTTAAATAGTATGGTAGTACAAATAGTACAATATAACAACAATTGAATTTTTTTGCTTTAGTCATTTTTTTCGTCGTGTTATATTTACCGATTCGGTGGTAAGAATTGCCTGCGCACATATTTTTTTCATTTAGGTTGTTTGGAGTCAATAAGCTATGCCAAGTCTACTCCACTTGAAGAATTCAAATGAGCAATAGCTTAAAAGCGTGCAAGCAAGTCTTTTGATTGGGCGACACCGTTGGCATATAAATAGAAAATCCAACATCACAAAAACATTCTAAGATCTTTCGCGAAATAAAAAAAGTACAACAGAAATTTATACTGACCGGTACAAGAGAAACAATACCGCCATGCAATACTGATGCTGTGCAGAGTACTGGTTCTAGACCAAGTCAAAATTATCGGATAAGAGATATTCCAAGGGCGAGCAAATCAATGCATTGGAATAATCAAAATCTGAGAATCGAGAGATGGAACTTTGCAATAATTATGAATGGTCAAAGCTAATCGCTAATAGAGATGAAGATGAAAAGACGACTGACTATCTTATGCCGTCGCGTCGTTTGTAGAAAACTCTTTCAGAGCGGTGTCTTGAATGTTGAAATACAAGATTTTAAATGCTCTACTACAAAGTAGTGAAATGAAATGTAATATTGTCCGGACATTTATGAAATCTGCTCGGTCGATATCTTTGTTTTTTTCCAATTTCGTAAATCAATTTCGAGGAAATTTTCTTCAACATTCACTCCATAGGATGCAGAGTCAGTCTTTATTTCTTGTTCCTTCAGGCTTTGTTATACAGTAAAATTTACAGCAACAAAAAGCGATCTTCAACATTTAATTCCTTTCTCTCCTTTTATTTTCTTTTGTTGCTACTGCAATATTCTAGTGAAGTAATGGTACCATCAACCATAAGTGTACTCAACCAGCATATTGTCAAACTGCACTTCACTATAGAAGTAGAATGATTGATGAAAACTTTTAAAAAGTAATCCCAACTAATAATCTTTATTGTCACTTTTGATGAACAAAATTGTAAAAATTTGATATCTATTCTCGGCAGACGGCTTAGCCATGCTTAAATGTACAATTTTCATTAATCATTTTGTAGCTCATTTGATTTATTAAAGTACCTTCAACATAACTAACATCAATATTATTATTTGGGGTTGGTGAAAAAGATCACTTCTGGTGGAGAGAGATTAATAATTATAGATTAAAGAAATAGAGAGTCGAAAAAAATTTAAGTTAGACGGGAGGTAGACTTTTTAACGTTGCACTTTTTGTGTTCTTTTTTGCGTTATCATCAGATGACGATGAGTCAAATAAAAAGATAACGACTTTTCATTTGACTCATCGTCATCTGTCGAATTAGTTTTTAAGTTTCTTTGGTTACGTCAGTGTGAATTGTTTTAATTTAGTAAATTAATTAACTAGGTAAATTAAATAATTGATACTTTCTCCCTGTGGCCTTACCCTTATCCCGTGCAACAAAATGGCGCCCAACGTGGGGTTTAGTAAATATACTCTGCGGGTTGTAGTTGTAGAGTGGATTTTTATTTACTTCATGTATATATGACGCGACCCTCTTAAACTTGGAACACTTTTTTTCTCAAAGTTTTTCCCCAACACCAGATTTGATATTAGAAGGAGTTCAACGTTTCTGCACCATATATTTCAATTGCTTGCCTCTGCTAAAAACAAAAGCAATTAGTAAGCGTTAATCTACGTTTGATTTGATTTCTGAGTTGATGTTGTTTGTGGAGTTTACAGCAAGAACTGAGCTTTAAATTCACTGACTACCGTGAAGTTACACCTGTCAATGTCAAGCGTCCTGCTCAGATCTGCAGTGGGCTTCGACTTTTGTTGATGAGATATATTTATATAGTTTATCTTGCCCTTCGTCTCTTAACTTTTAAGGGCAACAGCTTCTTTGCTTCGTACCTATTGTTGTCAAAAACGTGTGCAAAATCAAGATATTACTTGCAAATAGATAGTTGTTCAAGGTGATGTTCAATGATCCGAACATCACATCCATTATGCTAGAGAAGTTTTTTCCGTCAATACCAATGTGGTGGATTTTAAACTAAAAGTTTCAAAATACGTCAGTTGATATTGAAACCGTCTTTTTACGTAATTTCGACAAATGAGTTTGCCAATTCGACTTCACCAATAAGCTAATTGATTTAAAAAGCTCAAGTTTTCACTCTTCACTTCAAATTAAGATACCTTCAGTAAAATGGCACGTCATTATAACATTCCACCAAATTCATTCCACATATTCAGTATAACAAAACACACCAATCATTAAAATAAATGTATAAGAGTTCAAGATCTTTTATCAACATACGATTTTTTTTTAAGATGAAGTATACCAACGAGTATGTATAAACTAAAATGCCACTCAAAAAGCTACAAAATTGTTAAAAATAAAACTCTTATAGCGCAGTCATTTTCTTTGTTCGCTTTTAAAACTAAGTCAAGACGGTAATCCCCTTGTGCTCCTTCGAGCACCATTATGCATTCAGTATTGTTATTATTTTTTTTGTTTTCCTTTTCAAATTCATGATCATAGCTATTGTTCCCAATTTGCTTGACATTAGTCCTCACCAGATGTAGGTAGCCATGAAGTTCACTTAGACTACCAACACTAACTGACATCTCTCCCTCTTTCTACAATCGCACACATCTCTTTTCCATTCTAATTTCAAACACTCCCAGATAACGTACGTATACACTATGCGAATCTATTTTTTTTGTATTTTCTAATTAGCCTCATATTGTAGTCGTCACACTTTTCACGTTGAAAAGGCTTCAGCAATCAGGTACGATGAAGAAAAATAATACACAGCAAGAGTTACCGAGCTCACTTCCTCTATAGAGCTTCTGTAACACAGATTTAACTGCATTTTACAATGCCCTCTCTAAATGGTTTACCTATAGAAAATATAATCGCAAGTGCAAAAAAAAAATCTCTTAGAATGGGTTTTAGTCTTAAAATAGTTAAAAAAAAAGTATCTAATTGCTAAAAAACACCTCACACAAGCCTGACAGAGTTCACGTAACCTCCTTTTTTTTATTCAACGTCGCACATACTTTGAATGTAGGTCTTTGTGTGTGGAAGCCACCCTCATTTATAGTGTGGCAGTCTTCTTGTTAGCTGACACGAATCTGAGGTAAGCTATCGACCTTACAGCCCCATCATCTGGTGTACCTTTTTCCCACCTCTATCTTCACTTCACGTAACCTCTAATGGGTACGTTTGAATTCAGCTGTCTGCAAAAAGCAAAAAAAAATAAAACATATACCGCACTGATGCTGGATTTGAATTTCTAGATGATAACACAGATGTGATGATAACCACAAAATACAAGTGCGGCCCACTTGTATTTTGAAAAGAAAAAAAAAAACACAATTAAATTTCTCCTGAGGGAATTCAACTCGTTGAGCTCTTTTTACTGCAAAATTCATACTGAAAGAAAGGGTTATCAAATTTGATGTTTAGTTTACTGTTTGGAGGCGGCAAAAATGGGTTTAGCTGTTAATGAAGACAAAACCAAATATATGCTATCAACGAGAAAGGAATCTCAACATCGTCGACTAGGGCAAAGCATTACGATGGATAGATATAGTTTTGAAGTAGTCAAGGACTTTGTCTACCTGGGATCCACTATAACAACGCAAAACGACATCAGTGCAGAAATCAAACGAAGAATTACTATTGCCAATCGCTGTTTCTTCGGGCTGAGAAAACATTTAAGTAGTGAGGCCCTCTCTCATAGAACCAAGGAGACGTTATATAAGACCTTGAGCATCCCTGATGTATGGGGCGGAAGCATGGGTGTTAAAAGACTCGGATGAGAAGTTACTTGGGTGCTTTGAGAGAAAGATTTTTCGAGTGATTTTCGGTCCTGTGTGTATCGAAGGAGTATGGAGAAGAAGATTCAATGACGAGCTATACGTGCTATACAGCGATATTGGCTGAGCCAACTTGCGGTGCAAAATTGGAAGCGGCTGGCTGTTAACAGAACTGGCTGGAGAGACAAGTTGGTTGAGGCCGTAGTCCACCCTGGACTCTAAGCGCCATCTTAAGTAAGTAAGTTACTGTTTGGAGAGGTTTTCACTTGTGGCACAGATAACTTACTAACTTACTTATGTTGGCTGATCCACAGGTTTTGCTTAATACGTCCCTCCAGCTGACTCGATCTCTAGACTGCCGTCTCCAATCTCGCACTCCAAGTAATCGGAGTTCGCCCTCTACCTAGTCGCTCCATGAAAGATAAGGTCTACCTTTGCTTCTGACTTCCTCTGATCTTACGTTGAAGACTTTACAAGCTATAGCGTTGATTTTGATTCGCTCCATTGGCAAGGCTTATGTCGCTGTATACAGCACGTATAGTCAGTCGTTGTATCTGCTTCGCCAAATGTTACATTCTCTGTTTACGCAGACAGGACCATAAATCGTAAGCAAAACTTTTCACACTTCAAGTGACTTTATATCCGATTAGGAGATTCTCATGCTTCTGCACCATATAGCAGGACCGGTATAATGAGTGTTTTATATTGTATTTCCTTGGTTTTTCTCGATAGGGTTTTATTCCTTCGTTGATTATTCAGCATACATAAGCATGAGTAAGTCTAAGTTTGATATCAGCACTGATGTTGTTGCCTATGTTTACAGCAGTATCCAAGTAGACAAATTCACTGAATACTTCGAAGTTATCCTTATCGATAGTAACATTCTGACCAAGTCAGTGATGAGATTGGACTTTTGTACTCGTTTATTTTCAGTCCCATTCTGTTGCTGCTGACTCCATGGTAGTAAAAGTACCGGTTACTGCTCATTTGTTTTTTTCCATCATCCTCAAATCCAAGTAGTTGTGTAGATTTATTAAAGATGGTGCCCGATGTACTGGCATGGGTGTTCTGTATATCCGATATACAAACAAAATGTTAAAACAGCAGCATGACAGTGCTTCACCTTGTCCTAAACACTCTGATGGTGTCAAAAATTCCAGTTGAGTCCTTACCAACATTGACGGAACAGCGAGAATTTTCCAATGTCATTCTGATAAGGCACACTAGTTTAACAGGAATTCTTAAGTTGGACATGGCCTGATATAGTGCAACTCTATCAACGATCTCGTAGTCTGCATCGAAATCGAGGTTATGGATATCGATGTTAAATTCGTTGGTTTTCTCAAGGATCTGGCGTAATTTGAAAATTTGGTCGGTCGTAGTTTTTTCAGGTCTAAAGCCGCATTGGTAAAGACCAACTAGGTCATCTGCAAACAGCTTCAGACGTTCATATAAAACGCTGGACAGGATCTTACAAGCGATGTTGAACAGGCTTAAGCCTCTATATTTGGCATAATGTAGGAAGTCTCCTTTTAAGTGAATAGTGCAGTTCATACTGAAATACAACTCATCGGGCATACTTTCCTCCAACTACAATTTGCAGATGAGTTGGTGTAGGCTCCTGACAAGGTCATTTCCAGCATGATAATGGCGAGATCTTGGCTGTCAACGCCATATAACAATTGTTTTAAGAAGTCGCTCCAGATGGCTAACATCACCTGCGTATTCACTATGGTGTTCCTATCCACATCTTTGCAGGACCCAGAGCGACTTGTGAAATCTGATGTTGATTACTTCACTCTTTTCTTTTCTTTTTCTAGAAATTTCGCATCTTTTTTCCGCAAAATCATCTCCTCGACTTCACGATCATTGTGATCCTTTTTTCTTTCTCCTGAGTAATCATTTCTCATCCGTCCTTCGCTTAATAAAGAAATAAGTGGTCGCTCTAGTATCTCTCTGTAGTCATTACTTTTATGACTCCTAGAGTAATGTTCTAGAGGAATGTCTTCCGTCAAACGCAACATGGTCGACTTGGTAGCAGGTTCGACCATCTGGAGATCACCAAGTGCCCTTGTGAACGTGAGGACGTGAGAATCGTTTAATTTTCCCCGCTACAAAATCGATGAGCCTGAGTCCGTTATTGGAAGCGATGTCGTGCAAGCTTTGTTATACGATCGTCACACCAAAGATGTCAATCACTAATAAATAATGATCGCGATATTACTATGACCGTAGTTACCCCTTTTTCAGTTTGACTATATAACTTTTTTTACTGGAATCAGGTAGTTATTTCCTTCAACAGCTCTATTGAGTAAAATTGATTTGCAGAAAAGGTTGTAGTATATGACAATGACAGTGCATTCGCTAATTTACGATTAAGCATTCGCTCCGTAGATTAGAACCTAATAGTAATTCAAACCATTCAAGCCACTCCAGCATCGAGGAAGTACTCCACAAAACGCACCGCACATGCAGTACCATTGTTCTGGAAGATGTATATCCTGGATCGAGCAGAAAAGCAGAAATTATATATTGAGAGGTAAGCAAATTCAGTGTGCTAGCAAAGTAATGTAAAGATTAACCATGTCTAATAGTGGCGAATAAGAACGTTCGAAGTATGAACGGACGATGCTACAAGCTGGAATAAATGATGAAGACAAGGTGACGGGACATCAATTGCGTCTAGGAATTTATATGGGGAAACATTCGAAACAGTTCTTATTTTTTAGATGGGAAGAAGAAATTAAAATCCTCTATTACGGTTACTCTAACGACAGTCGATTTTATACTGTCGTTAGAGTTATTTGGCAGCGTCTTAGCTTTTTCAAAGTCTAGGTGGCAATTGGTTTTTAAGAAACTGGTCTTTTATATTGTCAGTGCTTATAGCTTATACTTTCCATATTGAGTGTAATTAGATCTACACAATCTTTTTAAGAACATATCTCTAAGAAAGAATTAATGGGTATATTGGAAAGTCTAGCGAAGACTCTGCACGATAACACTTTTAATTTGTTGTGTCACTGTGTTAATTTCCAACCACCACAAATATCTGGCATATTTCGATCAAAGCCAAGCACAAATTCACTCATAATAATAAAGTTCTTCAGTGCCAGTGACAAGCAAAAAACAATAAAAGCACTCTCTGATTTCCGTAAATCAAACTCCCGACATTTGTGCTCAAAAGAAATAGATCCGGATTTCAAATCAGATACACCAATTTATTTACACGAAAGTCTAACAACCGAAAATCGAGAGATCCTCCGCAAAGCCGTTGCATTAAAAAGAACACGACTTCTATTTTCAACCTTCACCGCTCGTGGACTGGTCCATATCTCTTTACAAAAAAACGGTGAAATTGTTTGTATTAGAAGCCTACAAGAACTCAATCAAATTACCTTAACACACTCAAATGACACTTCTAACCTTCAATCATCACAGCATAATAATTATGAATAAAGATGAAACTGAAATTGAAATTGATAACAATAAACAAATGGATTATGAAGCCGTTCCAGTGTTCCCAATTTATTTTTTTGCTAATTATTATTGGAACATTTTCGTTCATGCTTTTATTTTTATTTACTTTTATTTTAAATTTTTCTTTTCATATACTACCTTGTTATATTAGTTATATTTTATTTACTCTAAATTTCTTTTTAGCTAAATTACTTTTTACTATTAAATGTTTAACCTTTTTAAGTTGTAATTTCTTTCATGTTATATTGATATTTTCTGTTAATTTCTATATACTATCAGTGACCCTTTCCTCTTTTTGTATGTTCTCCTTTTCTCGCATTTTTACTTGCTTACAAAGATCATGTGTCTTTAATGAATTATGTCTTGAGTCTTATTATGCATCTTTTTTTGTTGTTGTTTCTACCTTTGTGGCTGAATCTAAGCTTTAATTTAATGTCACTGTTTCATAACGCTATTTATGGCAATGCTGGCTGCAGATCTGCACACTATGTGATGAACTATCTATCTAAAGCACGACATGGTTTCAAAGTATGTCACTTTAATTCTAGAAGTTTGAACGATCTTAAGTTTGACAACATAAAGGATATTTTTAATGGCGTGAACGTCGATGTTATTTGTATGAGTGAGACCTGGTTCTCTCCTGAAATTCCAGATAATGTCCGCAATATAAATAATTACAATCTTATAAGAAATGATAGAGTAACTACGACAATAGGTGGTGGGGTTGCAATCTACTGTAAAGCTTCTTTAAAATTCAAGATTTTAATCAAATCAAATGCTAATGATATTGAATTCATAGTTCTGGAAATTTCAGACGGGAATGTGAAATGTATAGTGGCTTGCGTCTACAATCCCAACAGAAGTTTTTCACCTGTTCCGTTTTTTAACGCATTAGAACCTTTTTTAGTTTCTTATGAACACATCATTGTTTGTGGCGACTTTAACGCAGATCTGCTTAAAGCAGATTCTCGTTCTCTTCAGCTTCTCGATTCCATAGCAGCATCAGGTCTTAAGGTTATTAATACCTTTCCAACTAGATAGCTTATACTTTCCATATTGAGTGTAATTAGATCTACACAATCTTTTTAAGAACATATCTCTAAGAAAGAATTAATGGGTATATTGGAAAGTCTAGCGAAGACTCTGCACGATAACACTTTTAATTTGTTGTGTCACTGTGTTAATTTCCAACCACCACAAATATCTGGCATATTTCGATCAAAGCCAAGCACAAATTCACTCATAATAATAAAGTTCTTCAGTGCCAGTGACAAGCAAAAAACAATAAAAGCACTCTCTGATTTCCGTAAATCAAACTCCCGACATTTGTGCTCAAAAGAAATAGATCCGGATTTCAAATCAGATACACCAATTTATTTACACGAAAGTCTAACAACCGAAAATCGAGAGATCCTCCGCAAAGCCGTTGCATTAAAAAGAACACGACTTCTATTTTCAACCTTCACCGCTCGTGGACTGGTCCATATCTCTTTACAAAAAAACGGTGAAATTGTTTGTATTAGAAGCCTACAAGAACTCAATCAAATTACCTTAACACACTCAAATGACACTTCTAACCTTCAATCATCACAGCATAATAATTATGAATAAAGATGAAACTGAAATTGAAATTGATAACAATAAACAAATGGATTATGAAGCCGTTCCAGTGTTCCCAATTTATTTTTTTGCTAATTATTATTGGAACATTTTCGTTCATGCTTTTATTTTTATTTACTTTTATTTTAAATTTTTCTTTTCATATACTACCTTGTTATATTAGTTATATTTTATTTACTCTAAATTTCTTTTTAGCTAAATTACTTTTTACTATTAAATGTTTAACCTTTTTAAGTTGTAATTTCTTTCATGTTATATTGATATTTTCTGTTAATTTCTATATACTATCAGTGACCCTTTCCTCTTTTTGTATGTTCTCCTTTTCTCGCATTTTTACTTGCTTACAAAGATCATGTGTCTTTAATGAATTATGTCTTGAGTCTTATTATGCATCTTTTTTTGTTGTTGTTTCTACCTTTGTGGCTGAATCTAAGCTTTAATTTAATGTCACTGTTTCATAACGCTATTTATGGCAATGCTGGCTGCAGATCTGCACACTATGTGATGAACTATCTATCTAAAGCACGACATGGTTTCAAAGTATGTCACTTTAATTCTAGAAGTTTGAACGATCTTAAGTTTGACAACATAAAGGATATTTTTAATGGCGTGAACGTCGATGTTATTTGTATGAGTGAGACCTGGTTCTCTCCTGAAATTCCAGATAATGTCCGCAATATAAATAATTACAATCTTATAAGAAATGATAGAGTAACTACGACAATAGGTGGTGGGGTTGCAATCTACTGTAAAGCTTCTTTAAAATTCAAGATTTTAATCAAATCAAATGCTAATGATATTGAATTCATAGTTCTGGAAATTTCAGACGGGAATGTGAAATGTATAGTGGCTTGCGTCTACAATCCCAACAGAAGTTTTTCACCTGTTCCGTTTTTTAACGCATTAGAACCTTTTTTAGTTTCTTATGAACACATCATTGTTTGTGGCGACTTTAACGCAGATCTGCTTAAAGCAGATTCTCGTTCTCTTCAGCTTCTCGATTCCATAGCAGCATCAGGTCTTAAGGTTATTAATACCTTTCCAACTAGATACGCGCCTAACTGCTCACCAAGTCTTTTGGATTTAATAATTGTGTCTGATCCAACGAGCATTCTTTTAAACGACCAATTGTGTTTGGATGGAATTTCTGATCACGACCTTATTTTTTGTACTTATAATATCGACTTCTCTCATTCCCAAACTCCCCTTTCTTTTACTTATAGAGATTTCAAATCAGTCAATATTGACTCCTTGTGTTCTGATGCTAGTTCTTTAACCTGGTATGATTGCCTTAACATTGCTCATGTTGATAACAAACTTAGTTATCTACAAAACTTTATCAAAATCCTCTTTGAAAAGCACGTCCCCTTAAAAACTGTAACTATCCAAAACAAAAAATGTCCATGGTATTACATCGATGTTATGAATGCAATCAAAAATCGACGAAAATATTATCTCAATGGAGAAAATCATCAAATTCTGAAACTTGGCGTCAGTATTGCACTATTAGAAATCAAGCAACTTCCATCACCCGGCTGGCAAAACGGAATTTCTTCGCCTCAAAACTAAACGCTGACCTACCTCCTAAGCAGCTTTGGGCAAATTTACGAGAAATCGGTGTTGGGAAACGGCTAATTTCTAAATGTAACCTTAATCCTGACGTACTAAATACTCATTTTACCGCTTCAACCCAAATAACTACCAGTTTCAACCCCAAAGCTAACTTAGTTTATGACTTCTGTGATCGATTTAGTTTTGAAGTTGTGTCTGATGTTGAAGTCATTTGTATTTTTAGGGATCTTAAGTCTGAAGCTGTTGGAGAAGATGGAATCCCTCTTCGGTTTATAAAATTAATTTTACCCTATTTAATTGGTCCACTGACACACATATACAACCATTGTATTGCATCTTCGACTTTCCCAGCTGCATGGAAAGTGGCCAGGATAACACATGTCCCTAAAAAGCCTGTAGCGACTGAACCTTCTGATTTTAGGCCCATTAGTATACTACCGTGTTTGTCAAAAGTTTTGGAAAAAATTCTCACAAAACAAATAGTTGAACACATCACCTCAAAGAATCTTCTATCTCCATATCAATCGGGTTTTAGAGCAAACCACTCTTGCTCTACTGCAGTCGTAAAAATTTTAGAAGACATAAGACTGCAGTTTGATAAAGACAAAGTATCGGTTTTGTGTTTATTGGATTTTTCGAAAGCTTTTGACAGAGTCAACCATAGCGTTCTTTGTCAAAAACTTAAACATTATTTCGGGTTTTCTGATTTAGCTGTTGACCTTGTTTACTTGTTTAACCGAACACAGCGGGTGGCAGTTCAAAACAATTTATCGCAACCTTCTCTTCTGACGATGGGTGTACCGCAAGGCTCTATACTGGGACCAATTCTTTTTTGTATGTTTATTAATGATCTTCCGTCTGTTTGTGAACACGTTTCTTTTCATCTCTATGCTGATGACATACAAATCTACCTTTCACGGAGAATTGGTCTCGTAGATGATCTTGTTTATTGCATCAATGAGGATCTTGTGAGGATTCGTAATTGGACTGAGGAAAATGGTTTAACTCTTAATCCTGGAAAAACCCAAGCATTGGTAATATCTAAAAAATTACATCATAGTGATGATCTGCCTTTGATAACCTTGCATAATTCAACAGTAGCTTATGTGAAATCTGTAACTAGTCTTGGCTTCAAAATATCGAACGACTTATCTTGTAGGCAGCACGTTAATTCTGTAGTAGGGCGAATCTACGGTACTCTTCGAAAGCTCTGGATTGCAAACAGTTTTACACCTATGGAAACCAGACTTCGTCTTGTTAAAACCTTACTTGTGCCAATAATTTCTTTTTCTGAGGTAGTGTATCCTAAGTTGGATTCCTTGTCTGAACATAAGCTCCGTGTGGCATTAAACGATATGACGAGATATGTTTATGGCCTTCAAAGATATGATCATATTTCACCCTATAACAGTCATATTCTCAACTGTACCCTCCTTGAGTATACCAATTTTCGTAACTGTATCTTTTTACATAAAATAATTCATACTAGAACACCTCAGTATCTTTACGAAAAAATTCAGTTTTGTATTTCATCAAGAACAGGTAACTTAGTGGTGCCTTGCTTTAGGTATTTAAACTCATCACGGTTGTTCTTTGTAAACAGCATTCGCCTTTGGAATTCTTTGCCATTCAGCATCAAACAATTGAGAGAGACAGCAAATTTCAAAGATGCAGTATTTAAGCATTTTTCCAATCGTTCATAATAAGATAAGAATTATATTTTTGTAGAATAAGAGAGAAAGGAGAAAAAAAAAAAAAAAAAAAAAACTATATCCATGTGATTTTATATATATTTTTTATAATTAGGGTTAACTTAATTTATTAATTTGTTATTATATAGTTAAACATTCTTAATTATTGTACTTAACCAATTTGTAAAAATACTATAAAAGACTCTGTCTTACTGTATTCGCCAATAAAATGAATTGAATTGAATTGAATTGAATTGATATCAGTCATTTTCAGGGGTGGAATCGCGTATGATGATAGTTGATTGTCACATTTTTGATCACCACTTGTGATCAAATTGATTTTTCCTTCTGCGTAAGGTGATCACATCCACCAATTCAACTTCGTTCAATTTGTCAGTGACATTTGTGAAAAACATTGTTGCCGTAGTCATATTTTTGTTGTAAACTTATATGGTAAAAGAAATATCGTTTTTGTTGATTTGGTGACTAAAATTGAAAAAAAGTTGAAAATTTTATAATGTTTTGTATGCGTGTGGTAACTCTAATCACATTGCAACAAAAATAAAAATGAAACGTCAATTTCATGAGAAGGTGACTATCACAATATTTTTGTGATTGGTTTTTAGCTATCACTGTGATGATCACCTTACGTAGACAGAAAGTGTAGATTTTGACTGTCACTTATCACAAATCCCCTTAGCCGATTCCACCCCTGGTGAAGACACCTAAAACATGTGGAAGGAATAGAATCTTTTAGAACTCCACAATATGTTACACAGCTGACGCAGTGGAGGCAGTGGAGGAAATGAAAATGAGATTAATTACCACTTGGTATTCCAGTTTTATCTGAAGCTTTTGGAAGAATAAGACTTTTAAAAAAAGAATAAAAGACGGAGTTTGCCCAACTGAAAGCTGCGAGAACGGAGAGAATGTATCGGGAGTTAAAAGAGATGCCTGCACCTGCTAAAGATGCCAGCGTGAAATTATCTTTAAATTGCTGCTCAAAGAAGAAAAAATGCTTAATGGATTTGATCACCGAAATTCATAAACAAAAATTATCACATAAAGCAAAAAGTATTCGAAAAGTTCACATTAAATCGCAGAGTGTAAGCATCGGAATTCAGAAAATAAAGTGGTGATGAAGATGAAGAGTTCTTTATTCTTTATATTATTTCATAATTATCTACTTGAAGATAACTTCAAGAATGCACAAGATAATTATTTCTAATCTGTTGTCGACTTAGCCATCATACCTAAACACAAATGTGGCCCTGCATTCTTGGAATGTCCACTTAATTAATACATGGACGTTTTAGAGAGAAATGGGTACCCCAACCCCATATGCGGAAAAAGACAGATTAATTAAGCTTGTAACCTTCACTGAGACAGAATGTAATATATAAAAGTAAGCCAATAAACCAAAAAATTACTCTTACCTTAAACTCTATAACCTGTTAGATCCGGGCCTTCATAGCAGTTTTATAAAAAGTTTGTCTGTATGGGAAGTACCTCAAAGCTATATACTTTCATAATAAAAATCAATGCTGCAAACAAAAGTGGACTACTAGACGAATTCCTATTTTTCAAAATTTATTTTCCACATGATCTTCTTATATTGCTATCTGCTGAAGGAATTCTTTGACTATTTTCAAATGCATTTCTCCATTTCATTTTTTGTATATACCTATATGTATGAAGGTATGTATTAAATTGTTGTGTGAAATTCGTTTCTTTTTATTTGTTTGGCTTTTATTCTACAAACCTTTAATGGATGATCAAAGTGTCTTTTATAATGGAAAAGAAAAGAAATAAAACTTGTCTTTGTTCAATGAACATGTCAGCGTCTTTGTCAAGGCATTCCATTTAAAATAACTGAGGACGATAAAATCTTTTGATGAACAATAGAAGATTTAAAAATAACTTTTGCAATTGACTTTATAAAGACTCAAATACCTTTAACCATGACACTTTTCTTCAATTAATTATAATGAAGCTGACTTTGTCGTCGTCGTTTAAGCAATTAACCACACAGAAAAGCACACGTTGTATTTGTATCAATTTCAATATCAAAATAAGTGCATTTTCATTTGAGAGTCAAAAGATTTTTTAAGGTCTTATTCGTATGAATCTAATCATTTAAGGGATGAAGCGTTAGCTAAGTGGTTCCCGCTATAGATAGATAAACACACGAGGTGCCAAACCCAAAATTGTTTTTGACTGTATTGCACTCTTAAAAGTGCAATAAAATCGTTTTGGAGTTGTTTGCATTGGACTTTATTTCCGGAAAAGGTAGTTATTAAATATATATTGTGCTGAAAAAACGGGGGAAAAGCCTTGGATGAAGAAACCGAAAATGATGACTGAACATTCTTGGATAATTTGAGTCTAATAAGTGCCCATGCAGACAAGACCAAAGAAGGGCAATAAGACCAAAGAAGTATTCAAGCAGTGCTCATACATAACATTTTAATGCCAAGATTGGGTATAGTTGTAAAATACTGCCTGCACAAGCACGACATAACTTCTGGTAGCGGATTAAGGTTAGTCGTCTTTGTAGCGTTGAAAGACATGCTGGTGAGTAGCACAAGATATCAACATACATAGAGTTCAACAAAGAAACGTGGCGGTCCTGGATGGTTCAACTGAATGAAAAGGGACCACGTTCCAATTGACAGATAACACTTCTCTAGAAAATTTAATGTAAACATCGAGAGCATTGACGTATTAGGTATGGACCGCCAGTAGTCAACTTCACGCGTGTTCCGACATAACTAGGGGCGCCGTCAACTACTTGCAGGGAATCTGCGTAGCAGTGATATGATTTTTTTAATTAATTATTTATTTACTGTTGAAATATTTTGGTGGAAATTATTATCAAACTACTTTTATTTTACAAAACACATCCACTCCTTATGCCATGAGTTACTAACAGGTGAATATATCATCGTTTTCATTTAAATTCTAATGGCGAAATTAGTACACGCATTTAACACTAAAAGATGATGGCGTTTATAGGCTGTTTTTAGCTGGAACAACTTTTCTTGGCTGTTTGTATGAAAATTTCAACCGACTGGCGGTCCATATCTAGTACGTCAATGATCGAGATGTTTTAAGTTTTTTGCAACCACTCAGATTGTTGCTATACATACAAAGCAAAAACAGAAGCGTACAGGACGTGATTAAAGAGACAAACAAGGACGGCTCAGAAGCCGATGGACAGAAAATAGAATAAAAAAAACAACTGTTCAAAACGAAAAAAAAAGCACGAATGGCGTAAGGTCGTATTGCCTCGTGGCGTAATAGTTAGCATTTCAGACTATCACATCAGAGAAATGGGTTCAAACTCATAACGAAAACCTGACAAAAATGTTTTTTTTTTTTCGGGGCACTACCTCTTGCGAGAGTAAAATTGTCATGATAAAGTTCGGACTCGACGAAAAAATGTATGTAGGTCTCCTGAAATCTTATAGAAATAAAAAAACACACACACTTTTACAAAAAAATTAACAAAGCTTGGTCAGGAGGCAGAAGTTGCCCTGAACAGGATCAAAATAGCGTGGGAGACGCGTAATCGATGTCCAACATACTACTTCAACTAGCTGCTGCAATTTGATGATGTGCCAGATTTCGTGATTTTTGTAATTGGCATATCAAAAACCGATTTGGCATTTCAAAAAAAAAGGAGTTTGCTTTATACCACACGACTGAAGTAAAACTTTAGCTCCATCTACATGTATGATGTATGTGGTAGGCTCATTTCGGTTTTTATTGATTTGTAGTTTTAATTTATCTTGTAGAGAGTTAATCAAGAGTTGTCCATTTTCAGATGCAAAATTAATTGAAATCTCCTGCTAAAATTAGTGGCAACGTTTGATAGTTTTTTCCTAGTTCTTCAGAGCCTACTCGACCGTAAATCATAAGTCATCATAAGTCTTGATGGGGATCCTTTTCGGTCTTTTGCTAATCTTGCGAAAGTACAACACTTTTTGGGTAAGTTTTCTAAGTAACAACACATTTTTTTAAATGTTTCATGCCACATGTTATTTATGCAACTTAAAATATGCGATGTATCTATGGATCTCCCAAACATCACTCCGAACCGAACATGCACTGGAATGGTTTAGGGAGTTTTTTTTCACTCGGAGGCTTCGCCGAACGTCCACTCGAATTTTACATGACACACACTTTCAAAACTGATCTCATCATGCCGCGCTTGTAATGCTTGCAGTTGAATGTGAAACCCCCTATTAATACAACGTTTATATGACCGGATTCAAGGATCGGATTCAATCCGAATCGAAATTTCGATGCAGGTATATGGCGACACCGAATTGAAAGATTGAATTTAAATGGGATGGAATTGGCTGTGTGCGTGCAGTATGTGTACAAGCCAAATATACCTCAAACAGGGTTAAAACAAAACTGCACACACTCACACCAACAAAACTCGATTCATCAATTCTTAGCATTGGTACACATGCATGTTTTCGATTCGATCCAGCTCGCAAAGTTAAATCGGATCGAGTAATCCTATTTCGATTTGATCAGCGTTTATATGGACCTAAATCCTGATTCAATTCAGATTCAATTCTACATGTAAACGTAGTATAAGTCTTGTGGTGTGAGAATATAGCCGCCTGTACGAATGAAGAAAGAAGAGTCAAAAGAATAAAAATATAGCCGCTTGTTATAATATATATGTATATATATAAAAATTGCTAATAGGGATGTTTTGTATTGTTTACAATGAAGAAGAAAAACACGAATGAAAAAGAAGAGTTAAAAGAAAAAAAAAATAATAAAAATCTACCTGATCCCGCTGAAAACAAAAAGTGCCATTTGAAGCCATTGCGTGACACGAAGAGAAAATAAAAAACAGTTCTGTGTGTATCCCATTTTTTAGCTTACCCCCAATAAAGAAGTTTTACTTCAAAAACTCCTCCGCCTCCGTCAAAGTGACAGTGATTCCTTTGATTTAGCTTGTACTTCTATCAAAGGATGACATCATCGGCGACGGACAAATACTTTTGTGTATATCCATTTTTTCGGTTACCCCCGGTAAAGAAGTTTTACTTCAATAAGATTGGTTTGGATTGTAAATGATCGGTGATCGGTGACTAAGCTCAAACAGCGCCCGTATTACGTATTACGAAACGAACGGCAAAAAAACGATAGTCAAGAAAACGAAAGCCGCAACCATTGACGTATTAGATATGGACCGCCAGTAGCCAACTTCACGCGTGTTCCAACATAACTAGGGGCGCCATCAACTACTAGCAGGGAATCTGCGTAGCAGTGCTACGCTTGTTTTAATTAATCATTTAAGTTTAATATAATTAGGTGGAAATTGTAATCAAATTAGTTTTATTTTACAAAACAAATCCACTCTATATTGCATTGAGTCACTTGCATATGAATATGTCGACGTTTTATTTAAATTTTAAAAGCGAAATTAGTACACGTATTTAACACTAAAAGATGATGGCGTATTTTTGCCGCTTTTAGATGGAACAACATTTTTTGGCCGTTTGTATGAAAATTTGAACCGACTGGCGGTCCATATCTAGTACGTCAATGGCCGCAACATAAAGCGATTACAAGTAACGAGAATAGTTTCATGAAATTGTTGCCAGATAAAACAGAGAAATACAATTTTTTTCGAAGTGCATCGAACTTCACGTTGTTGAATAGATGTCAAAAATTGATCAAAATAAACAAAGGCGAGTGCGAAAGAAAAGAAGATTTCCATATTATTTAGAAGATATTAAAGTGTTTTTCCATTGCTCCTTTTTGTTTTTATATTTTTATTGTTAACATTGTTGCGAAGGAAGAGGACACAACACATATTTCAAAGAAAGCAAGCAGAAATGTGTTATAAGAAAAATGTGGGAGGCGAATAGTTTTTTTTACAATGCCGGTATATGTTTTCATAAAAGTTTAAGTGTGTGTCTTTTGGTTGTTATTTTTTATTATTATTATATTATTAATAAAATATTCTTCAGTTTTATTTGTTTGTTTGGTTTTTAATCTGCTCAAGTTTTTCTCTGATCAGCAGACACAACACAGCACCATAATATTTTTGACAACAACGAAAATGAAAGCTAAACGACAGCCAAATGGCACTCGTAAGACAAAACGAGTATCGTTGAAACTTAAACGATAGTCGTTTTACGTAGTCGCATTTAAACGAGAACGAGGGTTTTTTCAACGATTATCGTAATACGTAATACGGGCCCTGTATGAATTGAAGATCGGCATTTAAGTTACTTATGTCATCTTCAACTAGACTCAAAGATCAATTTACTGACAGTTGAGCACTATCGGCACAAAGATCGAGCTGTATACAGTTAAATAAATATATAATTTGTGTACAGACCAAAAACAAAAATGGATCTCAAAGGAACACCAGTAGGAACAGGACGGAAAGTAGACATTTTAGAAATACAATCACACAGTCTGACTTTTTCCGCTGTTTAAGTTACATTTCGCAGCTTGGTGCGGAAATTTGCCTGGAAAATTCACAATTGACTCCGTTAATCAAATGCCTTCCGGGGGTGCGAGCATCCATCAGCAGGCTAAGTTAACCAGATCCCGAAAAATTAAAGATTAGGATGAGTTGACTTATTGAACGAAATTCATCTTTGGGTATAGAAATTACTTTTGCAGCTTCCATATATTATGTAGTTGGTTTGTTGGAGAAATCAAAGACATGAATGTTGTATTAATAAAATGTTTCAATAAGAGAATTAAATGGTGATGCAGCTTTTTAACAAACTTTGAACTCATTTGGTCCACTACTGATAAATTCGGTTTTATGGTGGATAGTGCTATAGCCAAACTTTCTTTGGTGTTTTTGTTAGGGTAAACTTTGGAGCTTTTAAATGAATTGCTCTAACGCTTGAGGTCGAGGTTAATATCTTGTTTGCTGAATATTTCAAGTATTCACGAAAAAAAACTTGCAATTTTTTACATTAATTTTGAAGGTGAACGAAAATGTGGTTGAGCATTTTGGCTCCGAAAATTGAATCCATCATTGGCATTGAATGAAATGTAGTTCAATACTTTTTATTCAACAGGTTCTCTCACTGATACACTAAAGGTGGTATAGGGGCGACAACTAAGCTCTTTACTCCACTTCCGGTCGCTGATAGAAAGACTTCCCGATACTCTCCTTTATTTAAAACGATAATCTTTTTAGAAGTCAACCCTAACATCCAGTTAAGCACTTCGAAATATTTATGCTGAAACGCCTGTGTTTCCATTTAATCACAGTATCATTCTTGTTAACATCGCTGTTGTTCAATTTGGTAAATCATATCTATTATACTGGTAGCACAGTTTTATTAAATGTCAGCGAGCCATCCGAACTTAGAATCACGAATTAACACTTAAAAGAATAGATCATCAATGTGTAGTTCAGGGAAAATAAATGGAAGATAAAATCCTTTAAAAAATCTAAACTTTATACATATTATAAAAGTTTACTAACAGTATATAGATATTTCGTACAAAATAAACAAACTGTTTCTCTTTCCATATAAAGGAATCACAGCTTCTGCCAATGATATGATGTAGGTATGATGTTTGCACACATGGCTTCTTTCGTTTGCATTGAAGTGGAACGTGATTGTTAAACTTTGTGCAACTTTTCATATAGAAATCCAACCGAAACATGAAACTCTTTAGTATGTTCATCTTGATGGGAGTCACTTCACTATATATAAGTTTTTTGATGCTTCAGGCACATCATCTCTGTTCAAAACGAACACAAGGCTCTGTCAAGTATCTATCAGTTCTGGTTAAACTTATCAGTTTTTCGGTCAGTGACTTTCAACAAAAACACATCACTAAATAAATATTATATGTATCATTTCATACCTCACAAGAACACCCACACACACAGCGTTGTATTAGCCATATAGGCAACACAGGCAGCTGCTTAAGGCGGCAGATTTTACGGGGCGCAAACTTTTCAATGCTCATATCTACTTTAGATATATAATGTTACTTTGGTTCTGGTTAACATATATTTTTATTTGAAAGCCTACTAGAACTGTGTCAATCACGATTTTCGACCCCTTCACTGTTTGATGATTGACATGCAACAATAAAAAAAACAAATCAATCTCAATTTCAATCGTTTCAAAATGAACGACATTGAACACAACTTACCTATTTAATATCAGTACTTTACGTTTGTTTGACTGAAACTAAAACCAATCATTTGATTGAGGAATGTAATGATTTTTGATCTAAACCAATCATACAACATTTGGCTTGCGAGTAATTCAACATGGGTAGCACCTTCTGGTAAGGGGCCGGTTATAGCGATCAGGAAAATGAATCAGGAAAAATGTTCAAGTCGATAATTAGCCACGAATTCATCTTATTTAAAACAAAAATGCTACACTTATCGATTAAAAATTACTCAGAGAATTTTATGTGCCAAAAAATGTTCAATTTTACAAATATTTGTTGTAAAAAATGCATTTATTTATTTTCCTTATTGAATCTCATTTTTCGTACAGCTCACTGCCATTTTTAAAAAATGAAACAAATCGTTCCAATCATTTGAGTTAAATTTTCACTTGTTCCACTGACAGATTTCTGTCAGGAAAAGTTTTTCGTGTGCATTTCAATCAGGAAAACAGCCTGTCCACTGCCACATTTTTACTGACCGCAATAAACGCACATCAGGAAAAAATTCCTTTTCTCATTTGTTTCTACTTTTCCTGATGGTTTTTCCTGATTGCTATAACCGGCCCCTGAGGTGATACCATATTTGTACATTGTTCCAATTCTATCATGCTTCGATTTTCGTATATGGCCACTTTCCAATTTCGGTATTTAATCAATTCAATGAATGCGTTTAATGCAACTTCTGCCGTTTTTCATTGGTAAAACGAATGAAAGTGTTAGAATCCTTATTTTTTAAAAATCTCTGCAACTACCATCAATAATTAGCAAACAAAATTGATGTTGAAGGTAACGTTAAAAAAAAGGTGAGTAAAAAAAAGTTGGAAAAGGGCGGCAAAATGGCCCAATCTGCCACTGCACTGCACACACTCACAAGAATTAAAAAAAAATTGAAAGTAATACATTTTTCCAATGAAAATGAAAGCTGTCTGATGCAAAATATCGATTGCATTAAATATGCATTTACTTCTTCATAATATGTGAATATTGTGTATCAAAGTTTTGAAAGTAGAACAATGGAAACTATGTGTGTGTTTCAGATTTCAAATTTAAAAATTTTTTCCAGGCAAACTAATAAAAATAAATCAAAAAATTCGTGTAGTTCCAATTTTTTCGGGAATGTGTAGGGGGGGTCCCATGTACTCGCAATAAAAAAATCCCCGGTGATCGTAGTGCCGCGGGGCTGGGGGCGTGGTTAAAAGAGATCTTCAGACGGTCACATCAGAATATCTCGAATACGATGCGTCGTACAAAAAATAAATCAGGATGGAAAATGTAGCTGATAAAAATTCCTACAATTTGATACCGCTTATTATTTTGCAAAACAGAACCGTCTTTGAGATATCCTCTCTGGAAAAAGATGCAAAATTCAAAAAATATGGTTTTTAGCCAAACTTCTTGTTGGGACCTTTTCCCACAATTTTTTTAGCACAAAGTTGTGAATCTAAAAGTTGTAAAGAATTAAACATCCTTCAAGAATATATGCTATAATGTCAATGGCAATTGTTGAAAAAATAAAGTATTTTTTAGTGTTAGTACCTATTAAAATGTAGCAGTATAAAAAATATCTACGTAGTAGGTTGTGGGGATTCCCATAACATGCACACATAGGCAAAAGCAAGTAAACTGTGTCAAGAAAAGAAAGCCATCGTATGAAAAAATAAGTATGAAGGGGGGTCGATCACCCCCCATTAAGGCGGCAGGGGAAAAATTGACTTAAAATGCTAAAAAATTTACCAAAAATCAACGGTAATGAGACATGGCTTTTATAAAACCTTTAACACCACTCCTTAATTTAACGTTTGTCTTAAGTTGTTTTAATAAATAGTTTTTTAGAAATAAATTTTCAAAGTCAATATTTTGGAAAAAAAAAATTTTTAATTGAATTTTGACAAAATTTCGCCTTGCAATTTTTTTTGGTATATTTTTCGGGAAAAACGTAATTATTGGTTAAGCTTATATGGTTGTGGTAAGTACCGTTGTCCAAGGATATTTCTCTAAAAATAGTTTGTAAAAAGTTTGAAGAAAATCGACCCTGCCGTTAAGGCTTCTGTTGTCGATACAGACAGACATACAGAATTGGGGGACCAACTTTTTTCGTCTTCTGTACTATCGTAATGTCATGTTCGAATGTTATCTCAAAACTTCTTATACTTGTTGTACGAATGCATAAAAAATATGCTGTTTTTAAGTAAGATTTCCAAATCAATTTCTTTTTTCAAAAATTGGTTTTATTTTCATTTTTTTTTTTGCTTTTAATAATAAGGTTTTGTAGGAGTCTTACAGTATTTAATTTCTTATAGTACTTAATTTCGTCAAAATCGGTGAAGCCGTTCAAAAGACAGACTGTGTAAGAAACGATTCTATTACAGGTAACGTTAAAACAATTTTCTAAAAAAAAAAGATCCGATGAAAAAGATCACCGTTAGAAAACAAATAATTTTTTTACTAAACCATAAATACATGTATTAATACATTTCTATAGTACTATCATGGAGCAGCGCATTTGGAGGTTCAGACCTTCAAATGTGTTATTAAAAAAATGTCTTTAAATGGTCAGGTGGTAATTATACACCATGAAAGTACTATAGAAATATACCACAATGCCACATATCGTATGAAGGCCTAAACGGCCTGATCGTTGAACGAGTTTTTCGTTCAACGATGATTTCAATGATCAACCATAACCTCAAATCATTGTTTGTCTTCTTTTTTAATAGAAAAATGATTGTAAGTTGTTTAACTACCTTAACCGCTTGAACATAAAAGGGAATTTTACCACATTGTCAAAAATTAAACGACGCGGATGACAGATTGAAATTATGTATCGCGCTTTTTTCAAACTGTCAAACTCAAAATAATCTCTTTTTTTTCCTGTGAAATTTAAGATTTCCTGAACTAAAAAGTTTAATAATACACTATTCACAATTTTCGCGCACAACATTAATATTTCCGCTCTTGTTTTCGATCAATTTTTCAACAATGATAACAAAATGTTCGGTTGTCATCCGCGTACTGCTGATTTTGACACTGATCTGCGAATGAGAAAGAGATAAATCGTTGTTACCTAAAAAGCCCTATGGTGTAGCATGTAGCTATAGCTTGTAGCGCTGTCAAAGTAGAGAGAACGCCAATCCTATAATAACGCCCAGAATGTGTAGCTGAAGCTATAGCTGTAGTACAAGTTCACTCAACTTCAACTTTGGAATGCGCTACGCGCTACTTTTTGACATTTGAGAAAAAAAAATATAAAAACAAAGAAAAATGTCGGAAATAATAGTCGAAGAATTTATAGAGGTGGTTGAAAACAATAATATTGTGGGATTTAAAGAACCCAAATTATAAAAACATAAAAAAGAAAGCCCAAGCTTGGAAAAATATTCATTCCGCGCTACACCGTTACGGGCGAGCTAGCTACTTTTATGAGCTACATGTTGACAGTTGTTTTGACAGCGCAACAAGCTACAGCTACAGGCTACACTATTCTGTTCAGGCAGTAATTCACAAATGTTGAAGAATAATGACGTGAAAAATCGTGACTAACATAGTTATACTATATTTTGGTTTGATTTTCAAAACAATAACACAGAAAACTAAAATTCTTTAAAGTGACAGTTTTGGCGTTTATGAATGAAAAAATGATGGATTGGGTATGTAAATATGAATCATCCCTTAAATATGATCACATCCATATCATAACAGGAAGTAGAAGAATTAAATTCAAGGAGGGGTGGGATGGTATCCATATCTATATAGATGCAAATGCAGCAGAAATACCCCAAAAAGAATAATCCTACTGCTGACTGGTAATAACAAAAATGTCCTTCACATTGAAGAAATAATGTGTGCATATAATACTGAATGGAAGTAGAAGTGAAAATACATAAATAAATACGTGAAAAATGTAAATGAAATCATCCCTTTGAAATTCAATTCAAATAACAAAATAACAAAAGTGATTTTTCTTTAAAGGCAACAAAAAAGAAAAAGTTTATAATCACACAAATCACAGCCTATCAGCAGTTTTAAACTTGAAAATGGATTATAAATTTCTAATGCTATAAAGGAGCATAATTTAAAGTAGGCATTTTGTTAAACACCAGGGCCCGTATTACGTATTACGATAATCGTTGAAAAACCCTCGTTTTCAATTGCGACTACGTAAAACGAATATCGTTCAAGTTTCAACAATACTCGTTTCTTCTTAAGAGTGCTATTTGGCTGTCGTTTAAGCCTTTGTTCTCGTTGTTGTCAAATATTTTTTTATGTTGTGTTTATGTCTGCCGGTTATGTACCATTTGGAAACAAACCGTGAATCCGAACTAACAAAAAAAAATTTCGGAATTGCAAAAAAAAAACTATTTGGGTTTTTACATTCACATTCTCCAAGCTCTTCTCGTTGAAATATTTGTTAATAATTCTTCGTCTTCGCCCCTTGGAACAATGTTCACTTTCCGAAAAGACGAAAGGTATTTAGAAATTAATAAACATTTTAATATTTTTTAAGATATATACCGCACTTCTTTAATTTCATACTCAAGTCTTTATTTATTTCGATAATTTTTTGACATCTATTAACCGACGTGAAGTTAGATGAACTTTAAAAAAATATTATTTCTCCTTTTTATCTGGCAACATTTTCGTGGATCCATATTCGTTTTATGCAATCGCTTTTGTTGCAACTATCGTATCCTTGACTATAGTTATTTTCGCCCTTTGTTTCGTAATACGTAATACGTCTTTAAAGATCATAGTATTTAAACGAAATACATAAGTTCGTGATGCCTTTGTAGACACCTTTTGCCAAATATATACATCATTTATGAATGAAAACGTAACTTAATTATTGAAAAACAAGATATATCTTAATATAGTCCGCAAGGTCAGGACTCGATTTTTAAAGAAGTTTTGCGTCTTCTGTAAAATAACCAACCTCATTATGGCGACGAATGAAGATTGACGTTTGGTGATTATCGTTTATGAAACCATAATATTTTGTAATGGAAAAGAAAATAATTTTCTTACGTTAATTTTATTGTATCTATATATCAAAACTCCTTCCGATAATTTTGGTTCCAAACATTTATTTATTCTCAAGATTAACAAAATAAATCAAATATGATAAAATCCTCATCGTGGAAAATGTCAATGAAAGAAAAAAACAAATTCACGGTACGTCGGCAAAGTAAATGAATTTTCCACGACATGAAACATAAAATTGGAAATTGTCTTCAATCACAAGATATTTAAATTCATTATTGCGATACATTTTAAACTTTTATTTTTTCATAACATTTTCAATTTCAAAAGTATGTTGAATATTTGAAACGCTTAAGTCGCGTATCGACTACGAGCGGCAGACCATCGAACATTGGCTCGCGCGAATTAATAAAACAAGTTTGGTTTTATATTTTTTAAAAAGAACTGTGGACTACATGTCCTTTATTTATCTCTTCTTAGAAATGCCTATTTAAACCATCAGGATACTGATGTCCTTAACACTGAATTAAGAGTGCCTGTTTTGAGGTTCACTCTCTTGTATTTATACATTATTCTTCTTTTATCTTCTTATGTATATGTATCTTATCTTATTATGTATCTGATATTCTCATGTATATTTATCTTTAACTCCCCTCCCTCTTAAAAATTTTAGTCCCTAAAATTCAAACATTTATTAGACTAAATTTTTTCTTAATTTCAATTCTTCTTGATAAGTTTTGTTAAATTTTTCCTCGTTTCTTTGTTTTTTACATAATATGCATATTTTTATAATTTTGTAAAAACCAACTATTATTGTTATTATAATTATTATATTGATTACTAGATACACAATATTAAAATTTGAATCTTCAAAAGGAATAATGAATGGTTTTAATATATCTATATTATCAAATGCATGATTTGAGTTCGATTTAACATATTCTATAATATCTATAGTATTATTGTGTCTTTGCAATATAACCTCTTTTAATTCGTTTTTTTGATTAACATATATTTTTCCGTCTATATTTATATTTTTTGAAAAAGTTATAAGATTCTTTCCACTTATTTCTTCTTGATCTACTGTATGTTCACCAGTTATTAATATTATTCCTGAATCAATTTCTTTGATTGGAGGATTATTTTCTAATAAGAATTTACAATTTGATTCTTTATTCAATAATAATTGTGTTGTACAATTGTCTATTTCGTTATTTATTTCACATATAGTATTGCTCATAAAGTTTTGACAATTTTTTATTCTTGTAAAGGTTTGATTACAAATAGCTATGTTTGTGTCTACTATGGGCTTACCCTTTATACTACTTATAGTCGTTAATATATTATTTTGACATTTTTCCTTTATAATAGGATATTTGTAAATGATTACTGCGAGATCATTAGTGAATGTTGTGAATATTTTACTATATTCTAATATATTTATTATAGGTAATGAAATATTTTCGTGTGAAATGATTTCGTTTATGTCTTTTAGGTTTATAGATTCTGAAAGGTATAAATTGCCTTTTGCTACGTTAATGCTTCTAATAACACTAGTAAGTTCTAAATAGATATCTTCTAAAATGATGTGTTCTAAAAGTTCACCATTTTGATTTCTTGTTAAATCTTGTAATCCCTTATTGATTATTACCTGTTTGTTACTATTTGCAATTAAATTGTTTAATGTGGTTTCTATTGCTACTAAATCATCGTTATCCGGGTTTCCAAATATGTATTTAATTATTGTTCCCAAGAAATTTATAGCTCTTCTGGATCTCTTGTGGTCCTTAAGTTGTTCGATGATGTTGGTGGTCTTCCTTATCCAATATGCTTCTTCTCGATTTGGTTTGTAACTTGAACTTACTATAGTTTCAAATGGATTCATTAATTCCGTTAAATTTGTAATATGATATAGATATTCATATTTTTCGAATAGGTACGCGTCTTCAACGGCGTTTCTTATTATTTGTTGGTTTCGGACCGTTTTTATCTGTACGATGGCCAGGATTTGCAATGGTACCTGCACGAGTAAGATTGGGTATATCCAAGTCTTCATCTTCCGATAATTTGTTCACCTTTAAATTATTTTTATGAATTATTGTTCCTTTCGTAGTTTTTATTGTATCACCAAGATCTTCTTGTACAGTATGTTTTCTGTTCTTTACATGTGTTTTGTCTCTTGTTTTTGTAATACAAAACACTATATCTCCACTTTTATATTCTTTATGTTTAGAATTTTTATTTAGACGTTCGATTACTTGCTGTGAAGCTTTTTTTAATTTATTAATAATTTCACTATTATTATTGTATTTAATTCTGTTGAAGAATACTTCACTAGGTTTGTAACCTGTTACCGAATGTATTGAATTATTTAATTCTTTTACCGCGATATATATTTCGTCCGATACATTCGTTTTATTTTGTATCGTAAGTATTTTACTTAATTCGGTTAGAGTACTATGAGCTCTTTCGACTTGACCGTTTGCTGTTGAACGATGTACTGGTGTACAAATTTTTGTTGTGTTCAAGTTCTCACATATTTTAAGAACTTGTGTCGTATTTAAACAGTTCTCATTGTCTGTCATGAGTCTTTTGCAGTTTGGAAAAGAGTTGACTAAGATTTCTTCAACGCGACTGTACATTTGTGTACGGCTGCTTATGTGCCTGATTATCATGTATTTTGAATACTTATCCTTAGCACTGATATATGTTTCTTTATCTATGAAATATATGTCCATATGTACATGTGTTCCAACTTCCGTGGGAATCGTTCCCTCGTTAAGTGGTTCTTTGTGTGGGTGTCTTTCGTACCTTCCGTACAAACACGCTATGCATTTTCTATTATATGTTTTGACGTCCTTCGAGATTTCCGGCCAATAATATTTCAGTAATATTTCTTGTTCGTTGTTTTTATAAGATCTGTGGGCTCTGTCATGTGTTTCTTGGGTTATTTTTAGTTGTTGTTCACGATCGGTTACATCTTCGAGTTTCTTTATCGTATATACGAAGTTTATGCCTTCAAATGTATTTTTTATTATTTCTTCGAATTCATACATTAACTCGGGTATGGTATGTATTGCTGTGACTCGGTTTGGTCGCAATATTTCTTTCAATGATTTTATGAGGTCCTTTTTATTTGTGAACGTGACTACATGACGAACTCTATTTTCAAAGATATTCTTTGTTTCAGTTTTATTATCATTTTTGTCGAGTCTCAATTCGACCTGGATGCCATATGCATTAAATGGCTTGGGTACGTGTTTGATTATAGGTTCCTTGGAACTTTCCTGAGAATGTACAGTTTCGGCTGTACTTGTGTTGATTTCTTGGCGTGATAACGCGTCAGCTACTACGTTCTCTTTTCCTGGTTTGTACACAAGTTTTGCGCCATAATCTTCAATTATATTTTTCCAACGTTTAAGTTTCGTGTTGGGATTTTTATCTGAAATGCTATATACTAAACTCTGATGATCTGTATATATTGTCAAATCTGCTATACCATATATATAGTTCCTAAGTTTTTGTAATGACCAAATGATAGCTAATAATTCCTTTTCGTTTGTGGAATAATTTTCTTCTGTTTTTGTGAGTGTTCTACTCAAAAAGAATATGGGTTTTCCAAACTGGCTAAATACTGAACCTAATGCGTAATTGCTTGCATCTGTTGTTAACTCAAAGGGTTTATTGAAATCTGGTTGAAATAACTCTGTGATTTCGGCTAGCTTGTCTTTTAATTTATTCATTGCTTCTATGGCAATTTTGTCTAAACTAATCAACATTTGTTTACTATTTTTTCCGTTAAAATTACCCGTTTCTCCTCTCAAATAAATTGTAAGGGGTTTCGATATTCCTGCGTAGTTTTCTATGAACTTTCTATAGTATCCCGTTAATCCTAAAAATCCTCGCAATTCTTTTATATTTTTTGGAATGGGAAATTCCTTAATTGTTTTTATTTTTTCTGGATTTGTACTAATCCTATTATTTTTTATTATGTGACCTAAGTATTCTACTTCTTCCTGGAAGAACTTAGATTTTTCATCTGAGACCTTTAACGTATTTTTATTTAAAGCATCGAATACTGTCTGTATATGGTTCATGTGTTCCTCTCGAGTATTCGAGTATATTAAAACATCATCAATGTATACGTGTACGAATTTGCCTATATATTCTCTCAAAATGTCATCAACGCAACGTTGAAAAATACTAGGAGCGTTTTTCAGACCAAATGGCATACGAACAAATTCGTATTTAGCGCCGTTGATTGCGAATGCGGTTTTTTCTCTATCGTCCTTATTGATGAGGATTTGGTGGAAACCTGATTCTAAATCTAAAGTCGTGAAGTATTTGGCTTTACCTAGATTCTGGATTGTCATATTCACGTCTGGAATAGGATATTTATCAGAAATAGTCTGAGAGTTTAGCTTCTGGAAATCTATGACCATGCGTCTTTTTGGTCTTCCATTTTCATCTGTACCTTTTTTTGGTACTGTCCAGATTGGACTGTTATAAGGTGAATTACTTTTTTGTATAATTCCCTTATTTAATAATGATTGAATTTCTTGGTTCACGAATTCATTGTCTGATATCGGATATGGATATTGTTTCACATATACCGGTTCATCGGTTTTTGTACGAATTGTACATTGAATAAAATCTGTAAAGGGTAGAGGTCCTATGCCCGTATTTTCCTTCATTAAATATTCAATTCTTTCTTTATATTCGGGCCTTATACTTTCTTCTACAATGTAGTTTATATTTTGCTCTGAACTAACTAGGTTTTCCTTCTTTTTTGTAATTAGTGTAAGATTTTCTACATCTATCTCAGAATTTAATTTCCGTAAACCTTCGAGACCTAAAATCATATCGAAGTCTTTTATTTCATCTAATTCAAAAAATGTAATTAATTCTCCCAAGATATAAATTTCCTTTTTATAATTTATTACGGATGTACCGTGCATTGAAACTGTTTTTGTTTCTTTGATTTTAATTCTAATACAATTATTACAGGATTTTTTAATATAATTATGGGTTGCACCTGTATCGATCATTATTTTATAAACTACGTTATTTAATGTACTTGTTAAATTTAAGCAAAGCAACCCTTTAATTAGTTTAAATTGTCATACCTAGTATTGTATATTTGTTGTTCTGCTTCACCTTGGGTACTGCTGATTTCATCTTCTCGGAATTCATTCCTGTTCACTCGTTGTAGCTTGTTATATGCTGCAGTCGCGTCGTTCTGTTGATTATGTTGATTCGGTTGTTTATACCTGCCGGAATCTTCTCTTTCTCGCTTCATATTCTGATAATTATTGCCTGGTTGCCTCTCGTAATTTCTATTCGCATGTAGATTTGTTCGATCATTTATTTCCATGGGTGTGTTATTCTGATACCTGAAGGGATTTCTTTGTTGCATATTCTCTGGTCGGTTAAACTGATTATTTGTATTAGGCGGACGCTGAATATAATTTGAATGTTGAATGTGGTGGTGATTTACGTTTGGGCGTCGTTTATCTTCAATTTTTATCTTCAATTTTTTCTTTACGATGGTTTGTTTCACTGAAGTGCTTTACATTTATACCTCTGTGTATATTATCGTGCTCTATTTTCCTTGCTATAGCGAATGCTTCTTCCAAACTTTGGATTGTTGCTGTGTAGAGAGCTCCTTTTGTAAATGTGTCATTTATACCATCTATAAATATACGAACTGCGTCATCTCGATTATTTTGCATTAATTTTTCATTAACCGCACTGTTTTCGCCACTCATAGCTAGTTTGCCTATGATTTCATTCAGGATACAATTAATTTTATCATGATAGTCGCTAAGATTATTTCTTCCTTGTCTTATGGCTTTCATTTTATCTTGTAGAACGTATAAGGGTTCCTGGTTGCTATACGTGTAATCTAGTCGGTTTTTTATAGCTTCAAAATTAAAAATTGTATTATGGTTAGATAATATATTAGCTGCTGGGCCTTGTATCTTAGATTTTACAATTGTTAATGTGGCTGCATATTTTGGATGCGTCTGGAAACCTTTTATGCTTTCCATTAACCGTGTGGCTTCGTCGCGCCAATTTCTGTAGTTAGCTTTCTCTCCATCGAAGTTACTTAGACTTTTAAAAGCGTCCAGTTGGATATCATTTCCAGTTCCATATGTGGTTATTATTTCTTGTAAGGGTACCACATTTACGTTCAGAGGTTGTACCACTTTTTTTACATTAGTTAACTGCTCTCTGATGTCTGAATTTACCTTGTCTTGGTTTAACAGAGCGTTCTTCAAGGTAGCGTTTTCTTGTTCTATTAGCTCTAATCTAGCCAAGATTCTCGCAATGTCTGCCATTTTAATTATTTTTAATTTTATTTACGCGTAGGTATGTAGAATTAGGTTGAAAATTAATTAACTACGTGAGTCTCTATGCTTATGTAGATTATCACTGATTTATATTAACGTGCTATGCTACGTCGTAGTTTGGTCACTTTATTGAATTATTATCACTTTATTTGCACTCTACTTACATACCTTTCGTATACACGAATTTTTACTGGTGGAGTATGATTGCTAGTTGATATAACTTCAAAAAGTTAGCCCGAGGTTGGTCTCCGAAAAGTATTTCAATTTAAAATACTCCTGGCAAGATCGCCAATTAATAAAACAAGTTTGGTTTTATATTTTTTAAAAAGAACTGTGGACTACATGTCCTTTATTTATTTCTTCTTAGAAATGCCTACTTAAACCATCAGGATACTGATGTCCTTAACACTGAATTAAGAGTGCCTGTTTTGAGGTTCACTCTCTTGTATTTATACATTATTCTTCTTTTATCTTCTTATGTATATGTATCTTATCTTATTCTTATGTATATGTATCTTATCTTATTATGTATCTGATATTCTCATGTATATTTATCTTTAACTCGCGGCAGCCGCAGATAATGGATACCTGGTTGCCGCGCTCGGCAGCTCGAACATTGCCGCTCACGAACATGATTAGCCACGAGCCAATTTCGATGGATTTTTGTGCTCGGCAAGCGTTTGGCTCGCGAGCAATTGTGACTGTGTTGAATGCTTTTTTATGTTCGTGGTTAAGAAAACAAAACAGAGACTGTTAAAAACAAAAAAAGCCTGTTCTGGTTAATATCAGTTTATGAATTGATATTCTGTGTTCGTTTGGTTTCCAAAGCAAAGTAAAATAGCAAAAGAATAATAAATAATTTTGCCTCGCAAACATGGATCATGTGCCTCTCGCGGCAGCCGCGCTGTAAATAAAATATTTCTTAAAAAATTTTTAATTTAGAAGGTTAATCGTTTAATATTCATTAAATTAAATAAAAGTCCAGTCAATTGAGTACTAAAAAAATGTTTTTTCTTTTCTTATAAAAGGTGGTTCTTGGTATTTTTGATTTTCTCAAAAACTACAAAACAATTTTAGAATTTACTTTTCTGTTTTTGACTAAAAACTAATAAGAGCATTGAATTTTGGGAATAAAAATTATATATAATTACATACAATTAAAAAAAAAATATGTAGTTTCAAATTAAAAAAAAAAAAATTTAATTTTGAGTTTGAAAATTAATTTTTCAAAAACTATTTACTAAAACAACTTTATTTAAAAAGAATATAATAGATTTGATTTCTGGATTTTGAAAAAGGTATAGCATGGCATTGTAGGTTGTACCGTTATTTTTTGAATATTTTTTTTCCTTTTTTAAGTCAAATTTTTAGGAAATTGCCTCTCCCGGGGAAATATAGACCTTCTCCCCTTTCAAGCGATTTTTTTCTTTTCTCGACCCAACCTAATTATAGCTTACTAAATTTTTAATAATGGACCTTATACAAATTAAATACTTAATTTATAATTTTTGTATAGTTTTCCTCTAGTGGAAGACGTTTTCCCGTATTTTTCCTCCAATTTCAATTATTACGTTATATGAAAACCTTTAAAGTCGTTATGCCCTTGCTTCTGTGTCTGTCCATGGACGTCTGCTAATTATCCGCCTCACGTGTGGTCTATTAGGAGTTATAAAATTTCGCGTGCAGATCCAGAGATCGTCCTCCATTTATAGTAAACCATGGTCATTATCATTAAATCCTTAATTTATTTTCCGTCCACATTACTATACCAAATAAGTCCTATACATGTTCATAAAGACATAAATTCTACTTTCATTTACAGAAAATAATACAGTCAACAACCATCGATGTATGTATGTATTTGTTTCTTTCATAAATTATTTTCGTCTTTATTTCTCTTTTCAGGAAACCATAAAATATGCTTTTCATATCCTTTCCGGAGGCAGGAAGACAATTTGCAGAAATTGATGTAACACAACGTGGCATCTTTATTTGTTATCTTACATGCCTCAAGGAGGTGTGCCACATACAAAACGTGAGTCAAACAACTTTTCCATACTTTCCTTCTAGGTATATTGTGTCTCCTTAGGAGGATGTTTTTATGTGCATCTATCAAATTAAGTCCTTAGTTACCATCTGCAAGGCAGAAAGTAATGAAGTTTCTTGAAGGGGCTTTTGTTACCAAGATGCATTAAAGTTTTTACTTGCGATTATAGGTACTATAAGGCAAGTTATGCATTCGTGCAAAAAACAAGTTTGAGATAACAGTCAAACATGACATTACGATGATAGCGAAAACGAAAAAAATGGGTCTGGAAATTCTGTCTGTCTGGCTGTCTGTCTGTTTGTATGTCAGTCTGTATGTATCAGCCTAAACGGCTTAACCGATTTACTTTAAATTTGGTATGTAGGGTTTGTTGACCATTCCTTAGATGAGAAATTAAATTTTTTTTTAGCTCAAAAAATAACGGTACCTACCATATAACAGTCTTGGAAAATCTTGATTTTCTCGAAAAAGGCTACAACGATTTTCTTGAAAAAAATTACTGACGATTTTTGTTTGATTTCCTTTTGTAAAATCACAAAAAAAAATGTTGGCAACCCTATTAACGGTACCTCTCATATTTTTTTCTTGAGCTATCTCATGAACGGGGAAATTGATTTCAAACCAAACATTTTTTTTTAGAAAGCTCTTGACTGGAACAAATATTAATGCCAACATTTTGCAAAAAAGCTTGATTTAAGTTTTAATTAATTTTCTAATTTTTTTTTTTTTAAATTCAATATTCGGAAAACGACTTGACAATAAAATTTAATTTTTTTTGCATAAAATGCAAACAATTAAGCACTTAAAAATGCCATTCTTCAAATTTGTAAAAAAAACTTTAACTATTTTGGAATAATTTTTTTGGTAAACTTATATTTAGGCAACAAAATTTTCTGCATACTTTGATTTTGGCTTGAACCTTTGTAAAAAGAAGTTTTAGCACATTTGTGCAAAATTCATGATTTTTTTTCCTTTATATTAAAAATATATATATATTTTAATTTTATTTTCGTGGCAACTTGCCACAAGACCAAGTACGTGCAAACCAGTCGTGCAACACAAGAGCAAGTTCGTGCGACCCAGTCGTGCACTTTATTTTTTATTACTCTATAGACTATACCTAGCTAAAGCAGTACAGTGAACTGCGCTACGGTGATAACCATATTTATTGTCTAAGATATTAAAAAAAATCCTTCCGTGTTTTTATAGGTAATATTTCATGTCTTAATTTAAAATGTATAAAAGTAGGATGTATCTTGTAGATTTTTTTATTCATATATTGGTGCATCGGTGCAATGGTTAAATATTGTTGCAATACAATTTCTCCAAATAAACGCCCAACCACCCGTATTTAACCTGTTCATCTATTATTCTTTTGTTTGAAAAACCCGCGAATTTAACTTTTCACTTCTTTGAATATGTGTGTTAGGCCGTGTGCGAACAGCGTTAAAAATTTATCCTCTGGCTAATTTTTGGCGTTTAAGGTGAGGTGAATAAATGTTTAGCTTTTTGATGTGCGAACTGGATGAAATAGGATTTTTAACCCTAATATATTTTTTTTTAATTTCCCTACAAGAATTGAAAAAATTCACTTTCTTTTTGCTTGAATACGTGAAAATATACCAAACTGTTTTAAGGTTGATTTATAAATATAAGCCTTCAACTGAAATGTTCGGTGTTTTAATTTGTATTTGTAAAAAAACGTTCAATTTTATAAAACTATTTAATTTTTTGTTGGTGAAACTAACTAGATTTCCGTACAAAACCAAGTTGGATAAATGCAAAGTTGTAATTTCGGAAATCAAAAGTTTCGCAGTACTCAATATTTTATGTTTTAGCTATTATGAAATTACATTTTGGTAAGGAAAAAATTATAATTACTTTTGGCTGATGTAAAAATACAATTTCTACAACCACAACGTCTTCGCCCCTTTGCTATTAGGAAAAAACTGCAAAAAATCGTCACTTTTTTGCTTATTTCGACTATAATTTCTTTCTTGTACAGTTTGTCGAAAGAAAAAACTAATAACGAAACTAGTAGAAAACAAAATTTTCAACAAGTGTGACATAGAAAGTATATGATTCATCCAAAAGAACCCAAAAGTTGGTATTTTCAAAATATTGAGTTTCTTTGACTTTTAAAGCGCAATAAGTTCGTGATGGTTGATTTTAGTGAGAAAGTTTTCATTATCAATCTTTTGGAGAATTCAATTTAACTATCCTATTCTACTTTTTATTTCGGGAACGATATAATGGAATGAGGATTGATTAAAAAAACGTATATAAAACATGCTAATTAAGTGGCTCTATTTGTTTTGCGTTTAGTAATTAGTTTTTTTTTCGATGAAATGTACCAGAAAGAAGTTATATAAGCCGATTTTTTGCAGTTTTTTCCTGATAGCAAATGGGTCGGAGGGGGTGTGGTGTGGAAATTGTTTTTTTTTGTATCACTAAACATCCTGTAGGTACAACATATCAAAAATTTAGAACTACCCGACCTTTTGTAGGTTAAATTCTCTTTATTTGATGTACTATAAAATTCCTTAAAAAATAGAAACCCGAATTTGAAATTTCGAAAACAAATTTAAACAAATTTACTAATGATTTGCAATTTCATAATTGTGGCTATTCTAAATTGTGTTTTGTTAAAGAAATAAAATAGAACTACTCTGTAAAATAATTAAAATTATGAGAAGTTTTAACGCGGTACAAAACACTGTTTTGGCAGCTGAACTTAAAAAAAAAAAAAAAATTTGTTTCACAATAAATAGGAATGTAAAAAAGTATTATCGCTTAATTTAAGTAATTGTTCGTTCATAACACAGTTATATTAAGCGGAATTCACAAAAACACAAACAAATTCGACGTAAAATAAAAACAAACAAAGAACAAAAAATAAATGCAAATTGAATGAATCCAACAAAACACACGTCACACTGGTTTTTGGTAGCGGAACCTCCAAAATAAAAATAAAAAATCTGTTTCACAGAATGTAAAACATTGGTTAATTATTATTTGTTTGTTCAATATTAGAGTTATATAAAACACAAACGAAAAAATCGATATTAGTCGAACAAACAAAAATAAATGCGAATGAAAGCAATGGAACAATCAAAACAAACACATTACGCCGAATATCTCTCTCACTCCTTCATAGGCATGAAAAATTAACCACTTGATGTTTATATTCACCATAATTTAGCCAATGGATAAAATTTTAACGCTGTTCGCACACGGCCTTAATAGACAAATTTAAACCATCCATAGAATTTTTTTAGAGAGATCCTGATGGTCACAACAACATCAAAGGCATATTTACGATTAGTCCAGTCAGTAGGGGGTTGTCAAAAGATTTTTGGGGTGAGTCGAATTTGAATTTCTCAAATCCATTGCTTTAGCGACCTTTACACTTTCAGTCATTTGACATCAATCTGTAATATAGTGTTAGCACAAATATGTCTGTATGCGTGCATTTGTTTGACGAAAAATCAAAACCCTTTTGATTTTGCCTGATGACTGATTATGTGTGTAGATGACTGACGTCCTCTGACTGACCGTTAGCTTTAGAGAGTATCAAAAGAAAAGCTTAACACCAAATTATATTATGAGATATTTATGTGAAAGTCCAACTGCTATATGTGTCTGTCTATAAAATATGGAAATACTCAACTAACTTCTGGAGGAGGACACTGTGTTTTTAATCGTGTCGACCAACTCTAAAACAATTCAATTGAAAATAAGATTAGATGCACGTGGAGTCGTGGAGTGTTAGGTTTATTGCTTTACAATCTTTTCTAACTTTCAACATTTTCACACACAAAAAAAACCATTCGATGCCTCCTTGTTTTTAAATCTCTTTCCATTTGGTTTATCATGTTGTTTTATATATATGTAGAATGTATTTTATCTTTTTAGAAAATGCCTGATGTACGTCTTTTTCCTTTTCTGTCACAACGATGGAAAACAACAAACCAAATTTGTAAGTGAGATACGGGTTGACAATTTTTGTGAATTTATTCAAACTGATTTATCGATTTTTGAACATGTATTTGTTGCCGATGGGTATGGTTATGGGATATCATACGATAAAAGCTTTTCTTTTACTTGTCATCTAAACTTAAGAGTAAATCTTTCGAAGCAATATTGAAAAGGACTAACATACAAAATATGTATGCTCTGAACAGATATGCTATTATTAGATTTAAGAAAAATAATTTTTTTAGATAAAAGTATTGGAATTTTCATACAAGGACCCTGTTGTAAATTGTATTAAGTTGTACATTTAGATTTGTTTAATCAAAATTCCAAAGTCTCTTGTAAGTTTATTTCAATATAGATACCTACTAACGCTAAGCGAAAAGCAATAAATGTCGATAGTACACTAGTACACTCAGAGAAAAAAAGACAACGTAATTTTTAATACGAAAACGATTCAACTAAGATTTTTACTACAAACGCCTTTGAATTAAAACGTATCGCCTTTAAATCAAAGGTTTTTATGTATTAAAAATATTATATTTCAAACGAATGCATCTTTTTGAGATATTATAATTTGTTTTCCACGCCCCTTTTTTATGTTGTTATTAATCGGTCCTAATAACAATAAAACATATCTAAGAAAATCAATTAAAGTTTTTTTGGTTTTGCGAACATTTAATTCGTGTAATCCTCTCACTTTCACGCCCCTTTTTTTATTGAAATGTAAATAAATCTATAAATGTCGATAAATTCAACGAGTTCACCAAATAAAAACATCGTATCTTTTGAAGCAAATTCTTCACAAAATTCTGGACCACGGTGCAGACATTACTATAGGCATCAAATATTACCAATAAAAGACTACAAGCGGTATCGATATATATCTAAATACTTGTAAGGTTTCAAGACAGCGACAAAATGAAGATTTGTTTAATATGCTATGATGATGTTAAAAATGATTGTTTTACTGAAAATTAAAAGCTATAGGCAATTGCTATTTTCTTAGTTTTGTTGCAATATTTTTTGTTTACTTTATTATTAATTTTAACTTTATGATGATAACGAAACTTTAAAACCGCGGTACTTTGGATTTTCGTATCCAACAAAATAAGAAAATAAAACAAAATCAAATTAAGCAAAAAAAAATGTGCAACCGGCACCGCGCAAAATATTTTCGATTATGACGAAGTGTCAAAATGAATATAAGAGAGAAGAAATATACACGAGAGAAAAAAAAATGCAACACAACAGCAGCAGCTTGTTATGTGCTGTTTCCCAACTAGCTCAAGTGGGTGGGGTGGGTCGATGTAAAAAAAAAAAGACAAAATCTGTTTTGCCAACAGATAAATAAAGGGTTAATCGATTGAAATCGATTCAACCTTGTTAAAAAAACAAGGTGATATTAACCGAATACCTAATGACTACGTACCTCGTCGTACGCTTCTGCTTAAATTTTAAGGGCGCCAGGAAACTTTTATAGAAAAGTTTGCCTTAAACTAAACACTGGAACTTATCTCCAACACAATAAAAGAATAGTTTATTTTCCCGAATGGGGATTTAAAATGTTTATTAAAAATTACTGCCTGGGAAAACCTTTATAAAATATAGGTGGAAAACCAGGATCTTTTCAAAAAAATATAAAATGGTGTGTTTTAATTGACAAAAGGCCAATTTTAAAAGTAAAAAAAAAACAAAACAATTGTTGAATATAAAATAGATAACTACAATGTTTGTCACAAAAGACACGAAATGAAAATGGCTAAGAGGAACCGTTCCCGAACGGACAATAATTGAAGAACAAAAGGGTCACGAGTCCCGCAATATCGGGATAAATGAAAAACGGAACGAAGGTCTACCGATATCACAATATTTGCCAATATAGGCCACCAACAAAAATCCAAAATCGAACCCGAACCAAAGTAAACACAATAAACTAAAAAGGTACTTATCTATAACGAGAATCCTTTCTCCTGGTGTAATCGCCCGAACTGCGCTCCTCTACACAAAAGATTTCTTTTTATTATTCACAAAAAAAAATTTTAGCTCTAACTGCTAACATTTGTCCACTAAATAATTTGGCTCAAACTGCCAAAATTATTCTCACAATCTCAAAAATATTAACTTTACCAAAATTAACTACTAAACAAAAATCGTAATAGTTTTTCGATTTCTAATTTTTATCTCTTCACAACCAAAGTCTTCCAAGAAGTGACTAATGGCGGACCTCTCTCGTCCATTTTTTCAACGACCATATTGTCGTCTCTTTCGAACCAACTGTGTGGCGGTATTCGGCTACGGTTTATTCGCACGACCCCGCTCATTAGCTGAGGCCTGCCCGTTGTTGAATCCAAACCACGATTCGCTCAGAGACAACTCCGAATATCCCAACCATTGGTGATAATTCGATATGGTTAAATGGACGAGTTCAGTCCCTTTCCGTCAATTCCAATTTAATAAAAATGAAAACGAAAAACTATTTACACACGATAAAGTCCCCGTCTAAAACCGAACCAGACTTAAAATAAAAAGCAAAACTTTTGTGTTGGACAAAGTCTCCACCATTTTGAAAATCAAATGGTGAGAAAGGATCCGCCGTCTCGCGATAAACTCTACAAATTAAAACCCGTAGACCTTCGCGCAGACTCAAAAGGATAAGGAAACACCTAGCAAAGCCGTTTTCATTTCGTGTTTAAAAACTAATTTTAGGTCGGACTCTCGGCCATGCTAAAAGAAGACAAGATTTACGAAGACTGACTGACTTGTCAGTTGGGTGTGAACCTCCTGTCACACATTTTGGGTGGCCATGCATATTATCGCATGCCGTTTGCACGAATTCGACTTCTGCCGTCAACTTCCTGTTGGGCGGTATAGTTTTAAAGGCTCAAGCAACTTCGTAAGTGTGGATCGTCGCTCGCACATTGATGGTTTACACCAACCATCTGTTACCAAACATTCAAATTTCTAATTGTAAACCTCCTGGTTTAAACGCAGCAAATATCGACGACGATGAGCTATTAAATATAAAAATTACAAAATGTTACTTTTCCCAATTACTTGAGAGTAGGCCCTCTGGTTGATGAAACAGGAAACCACTTACTCTACAAGCAATTTTGAGCCGCAACAAAAAAAAGAAGAAAGAATTAAGAGGAACAGGCAAATGAAACTTGTTGCGGTAAATTATAACGCAACAGTTTTTTTAATTTTATGTGTGTGTTTGTGTTTTATTTAATTAATAACTAATTTTTATAAATTTGTTCACTCGATGTCGTAGTACATTTTATCTTAGAACACCCTGTCACCACTTATTTTTTTTACATTGACAAACTGTTTTTAAAGTTCTACTCAAATTCCTTTTTCTTAATTCTTTTTCTTTATAGAAAATCTTACATCAGCCAAAAATTCCTAAACACCCTGTACATGTTTTGTTCTTAAAATTTACAATTTTTTAGGATCTGCAAATAAATTTTAAGTAGAAAATGGTAATATCTTCTGACATTCAAAAGTAATGCCTAACTGTATCAGATGATATATATTAAAAAACAACTAATTTCTGTACTTGCTTAAAAAATGATCCGTTAACTTTTATCATCCACTGTTATCAAATTATTGTTTCTTCAAATTATTTTTTAAAGTTGCAACATTAAGACAATATTAGCTGCGATATGTATATGTATCGGTAAAATCATTAACGACAAATGCTTTGTTTGTTTTGGTGGAACTATGTTTCAACTGAAGCGAATATATTTTGGAGCTGTCATAATGCATGTGCAACTTATCTTTGCGATTGAAACAGTGAAATCGTTTCTTACACCAGACGTCCTAAGTTCGGTCCCTATCGGGGCCAAAGTTAATCAAGTAAGTAAAAGATTGCTTATTTCAATATAAATAAAATGAAATTCAATGAATCAATAAAAAAAATATCAAGACATAAAAATTAAAAAAAAAAAAAAAAACAGAAATAAAATAATAATAAAAAAAATTAAAGAATATTTTTATTTTTTTAAACTACCTTAATTCAAAGTTGAAACAATTTTATTTTTAGGTGACCTGAAATTATTTTTTTAAAAATTATTTTTTTAAATTTTTTTAAGTTTCACTATTTTGATTTTAAAAATTGTATGTTTAGTCCTAAATTGTAAAGATTTTACTTTGATTTAAAGTTATTTTATTTGATTTTACATTGTTTTTTGGCTCAGTGATACATCGTGAATTTGTTACACAACATATTTAGTGTTGAAAAGTATGTAGGGGAGAGGTCAAAACAGTGAGACACTTGTTTTTTAAACAGTGATATCTCCGAATTCCTTTGAGCTTTCAAAATTATTTTTTCATTGTTTCATTATGAGTTGAATTGCTGCGGAAAGTCAAACTGTCTCACTGTTCGTTGGGGGTCCGAAGAGTGAGACACCGTCGATCGAACAGTGTTCATCTACCGGCAAATCAAAAGTTGTACAAATTTTCGCAATGCAACAAAAAATGGTTTTCTCCAAGCAACTGGATGTTGTTCGGTTCGGAGTAGAAACAAAAGAAACACAATGAAAAAGAACTTATATTGTTGACACCGAAATATTTGTATATGTTATGAGAAAGCAGAAAAATTGTTCGGATACTGTCTCACTGTTTTAACCTCTCCCCTATACAGTTCGCTTCACATGTTTAGACGCACATATTTGTTCTTATTAAATGGCAGATTTTCCATTTATGTTTTCCCTCACTTATAAAAAAATGTACTTCTGAGAATAGTGTGCTTAAGTTCTCAGAGAAAAAAAACATACAATTCTGATCGGTAAGGGACACTTAATTGCAATTTTTATTTTTATTTTCCCACAGCGGCGTTTGGACCAATCTCCTTGCAGCCTGGTATCTGGATTCTGTATAGACTTTATAGAGTGACCTACAGAGGGTGTTTTGGATTTAAGGATTTGAATAAAATTTGACATGAGTAACACGGCATTAAGGCGGTTCGGATGGTTTAAGCCCAATTTCCTTGAAAACAGCTTTTAACGGTACTTGGCAAAATTGTGTTTTTTATTTAATTTGACTTTCTCGTTAACTACTCAACGGATCTTAACTAAATTTAATTTATAAGAAGGCTATCTAGGTGAATATGATAAATGAACATATTTTTTGAAAAAATAAAATAAAATAAAATTTTTAATTCAGTATTTTGAAAACTAGTAAATATTTTTTTTTGTAATTTTAGATTTTTTAAACCACCGATCTCAATGGTCAGAAAATGTTTGAACACGACTGTGATTATCTACAAGAATAGTTGTGCACATGACTCAACTTATTTTGTAAGCATAATATCTATATTACCGTAAGAATTAATTTTTAATTTAATGACTTATTTATTTTTTTCGTCTGTCCATCACTTAATATAATATTCGGTTGAGTCTGAAAAATATATAACACGTGCCTTCAAACTTTCATGAATGACATATAAACACAAAATAAATTAATCGGTTAAAAAGTTTGTACTTGCAAAACATAAACAGAATATTCTTCAGGCTATTAAAATTCCTCCCCTAGCACTGATATTTTTTACTGAAACCCCCTTTTCAACATACACACAAAATTATTTCAATTACCATTATCCAAACAAGCAAAAAATTTTTAATACAAAATTCCAATTGCGAATTCCTTGTTGCCGCTATAATTTACGAATACAAGTGTCATGTGCGCCAATTCAAATTCAACTCCCCTGACAGTAAACATCCTCCATATTTTTTGATTGAATCAACTTTTTCGATTGTCATGGAAATTTCACAATAATTGCCTTGCGTTGCGATCTCGCGTATCGAAAAACAATATTCATTCAACAAACAAAAATTTAAATATTTTCGAAAAAAAAAAACATTTTATGATGAAAAACTTTTGTATAGACAAGTCGTGTTAAAATCTACTTTGCATATTTGGGAAATGATTGAAGATGCTTCAGGCACTATGGATTACCAATATAGTAGGATGATACAATATAGTGAAAAGGTGTTAAACAAATTATTATTATTAATTATTATAAACTCACTACCATTTAAAATAAACGTGTGGCTAGTTACCTACACAGTGAACAAAATCAAATGCAACAACAATTGGGAAAACGTTAAATGAATATTGTGGGAAGAAATTATTGGAGAGGCGACAACATTGAGACACATTTTTTCAATTTAATAAATGCGTGAATCTACAAACGATGAAATGTTCGATGTCCCCGACAATAATTTGAAACCATTGCATTTATTCGTTCTGGTTTTTTCTTATATTAATATAAATCTGATTCTTATATTATATAAAATTGTGTAAATCGCAGTTTTTTTTCTTGCTCAAAAAATTCTTTAAAGGGTCTAATTCTCAGTCCTCTGGCATATCAGCATCCCGTTTTAACATCAAGAAATCATTGCCGTTCTTTTATTTCAGCTCCCACACTCAAAAAAAAAAACTATCATTTTAATCTCAAATTATTTATGAAACACATAAATATTATTAAGCAATTCATTTTATTGCGAAAAAAGTCACTAAACTTTTACCCTTCAGTCCCCTGAAAAATTCCCATCTAAGCAATCATCATGTATCGAGTCTCGATGAAACAAAATTGGGTATCTCGCGTCTGTTTGTTATAACACTTTTATAACAATGCATTTGTGCGAGAGGTCGTGAATTGTCTCATTTATTTATCAGTCCTCTGGGTCAGTACTTACATATAATTTTTGTATATAAGTAGTCATATTTGTTAGTATTATCGGCTTAGTATAGGCTTAGTAAGACCATAATATATGTTCTGTTTTTTATTCTTTCAAATAAAATGATTTTATGTTTTTTTGGTTCAAAAATGTAAAAAACTCAGTCCCCTGGCAATTTCATGAAAAAAGGGACTAAAAATTCTATCTAGAGGTCTGAGAAATTTTCAGAAAATGATGCATTTCTACGGATTTTGCAATCTTAAATCGATGATCCAACATAACTTTTTAACGGCGATATCGAAGCTATAAAAACCTATTTTAAAAGCACCCTTAGAGTCCATTAGGTAAAAGATAATGCTTATTATTACGATAAATCATGGTTATATCGATCAATTGTTTCTGTCATTTAAATAAAACGTTATATTTTTAATTGAATAAGTGATAAATGATAAGTGATAACTGATAAATTATAAGATATAATTAATTATTATTATCAGTCCCCTGGCTAAATTCCGTAAACGTGAGTTTTGCTGTGCGAACGAAAAAATGTGTACACAGTTTTCAATAAAATTTCTCACCTTATTAAAAACACTTCGAACACAAAAACAAGTAGATAGTAACGACATCCTACGAGCAGTATTTGAAACTTACACATGATTTCTCTATGTGTATAAACTCATTGGTACTAAACATACGAAATTTGAAGAAAATCCATTCAACCGCAGGCTGTAGCTCGGTTAAGATAGACAATCTTACATCGGCACATCCGCCCAGACAGGCCGATGAATCGCGAGACGAATGATCGCTTAAAAACAACGTAGAAAATGTTAACACACACAACCTGCGCAATAACGCAGTTAAAATTACACGATTAAACTCGATTACCCGGTTGCTCTACTGAAACTCAACGATGACACGAATATGGGTCTGTCATCAGATAATCCAACGGAAACAAAGAAACCAAGATCGGATTGTTGGTCTCCATTGGATTATCTGATGACAGGTCAATATTCGTGTCATCGTTGATGTTCAGGGGAGCCACCGGGTTAAAAAATGCTAATCGAGTGCCTTTTTCAGTGGGTTACAAAAATTAGGGTTAAAGTAGGCTAAAATGTTTAGCCTTTAATTTTTTTTAATCGAGTTTACTCGTGTAATTTTGTTCGAGTTATTATATTGACCGATCACTTTTCTGACTGTAGAATACAAGGTGTAGAATACACGGAGAAAAGGTATTTATCGCTAGTAATAAAAAAAAAGGTGTGAAAAATCTCTCTTTTCACACATTCTTAAGGTAAAGGGAAATAACGGAAATAACTTAACATGGGAAATACATATAACCTCTAGTGGAAATTGGTTTAATATTTGTCAGGTGAAATAATTTTACCCATAAAGTGAGAGAATCTTTTACTTTATTTGAAGAAAATGTTTTCACTCTGACGTGATGTTGTGTTAGCTAAGTTATTTTACTGAAGGTGGGAAATGACTTTGTTTTATATATTCAACTTGTAAATGGGCACGTCACATACATTTAAAGTTAAATTATTTTCCAATTTGTGTGGGAACTAACCCTACATATAAAAGTGAACTTATTTTCCACAACATGTGAAAGAATTTCTCTTTTAGTTATCTCTTGGTGCAGGGAAATAACTTAACAGGAACTAACTATATACATGTGAAATAAGATCACCTCTGGTAGGGATTAATTTTACAATTTTCTGGTGAAAATATTTCTCATATCAATAGAGAGAACTTTAACTTTTTTTGTAGAAAATAACTTAACTTTTATGCGATGTATGAGTGAAGTTATTTCGCTGTGCAGGTGAGACGTGAGAAATTCAAATTGTAGATGGGAACTAACTTGACACAAATTATAGATATTAACTTTATGTTAAAATAATTTCACCTGAAAAACGTAAAATAGTTCACAGCAGTAGTGAAGTTAATTCATGTGAAGTTATTTACTGGCACCCTCTGAAATGCAACTCCAATTACTCAATTTCAAAATTCTATTAGTCCCAAAAATACATGTTGTTTTATTTGTATCCAAATAAAAATAATAATTATGAATTATGTTTGGTGTGACAGGCCCATCATATTGTGTGCCAACATTAACACCCTCTTTGTGAGCATTACAGCAGAGTTCGAACGGGTAATATGAGAAAAAAAAAGAAGCTCAGGGCCCTTTGAAATAAAAAAAACACCTTGGTGATAGACTGTATTTGAAGTTTGAACCCAGACTTTTAGCAATGACACACTGACCACTACGCCACGGGACATTACCAGATAAAAGGCTAAGAGTAAAACTAAAACAAACTAAAAATAGATATGCGTAGCGTAGGTTAAGTACGTACACCTTTCTTCCATTTTAACGCCTCGCCACACTGTAGGTACTTTAATATTACTTTGTGTGAACCGAATCGCACCTAAAAATCTAGATACATATAATCCATTAACTGCGTAGTGGCAGGTTTGGTTTTACATATCTTTATTAAATGAGTTCCAATTCAACAGAAAATCCTTTTTGGTGTTTGGTACTTTTTCCTCCGTCAAGGGAAACGTTTCAAACAGAATGTCTGCAAATGAGCAATTTGACGAAGCCAAATTATTTTACAACTTTTTTATTATAACAAATAAATGTCTAAAATTTCCTCGAAATAATAATGGGAATCATAAAAAGTTTTTTTCGATAACAGAGTAGAAAAATTTACCTACGACCACAGCTAACAGGAGGAGGATGATGGTATGCTTGTGTTGTGTAAGGAATATGAAAACTCATGGATTTGGAATTCCACAAATTGGCATTCCAAAAGGTAGGTACTTTATCCAATGTTTGTTTTCGGAAATGAATGTAAATGTTTATTTCTTTGAATTCATAACATTCCATTGAGTGGTAATTTAAAGTGGAGTTCTTAACGTGTGACCACTGTTCGTTTTTCTACAGGTGGTGGTGTATTTCCTAGGTTTTCTCAGTAGCTAACTTCTTATGACCTTTTTTGTTTGATTTAATATGCGGTACCGTTTTTTAGAACTCATCGGCAAGCAGCTTCATCGGATAGTGGTTCCACTGGTAAACGCTATACATTGTACTGGCAACTGCATTATTTCTACGGACACCGCAGTATTGTTAAGTTGCTAAAAAAAAATATCTATTCGAAGTTTTTGGTATTTATTATAATATTAGCTGAAAACTCGTCGAAAACGACGGTGGAAATAAATTATTCTTGGTTGAAGATTCAAGGGGTTTTAACGTAAGTAAATTTGTTATTCCTCTTAAAAGAGAGGAATCGTGACCGGATGTGTTTTTTTATGAACTTGAAAATCTCAAAAGAAACTTTGTAGCTTTTTGCTACCATAGAAATCGTGAACATCTGTTTAGAAATATATTACTGACGACCTAGTTTGACATTTCTGATAAAACAATTATATCTAACAAGTTGTAAAAAATATATCTTAAGTTATAAAAATATGACTTTTTAAATGTATAATGGCAGAATTTTCTTTTGCTCTAAGGGCCACTTGCACGAAAACAAAAGGATATATGTATTTTAAAAACCTAGATAACTAAACGAATAAATAAGATAAGTTTTTAATTTTCAATTTGACATTGCACGAATGAAAACTTAGCTAAACAAAGATAAAAACAAAAAAACAGGAACGAAACAGAAAAACCCCACTAAAGAACAACAACATTTGTTGCATACACAAAGGCGAACTTCAACTTTTTGGCAAATTCTATTTGACAGATGTAAAAAGTTATCCATAGAAATATGAGTGGATAAAAAATTAGCAGATTTATCTATGGATAGAGCGCTAAGTGAAGTGGTTCAACTGGTTTACATTTTTATGTAGATATAAGTAGTGCCTATTTATGGATAAATGTGTGGTTACTACTGTCAAAAAAGATTCGTGCAAGCGGGCCTAAGAGTTTTTGTAAAATAGCTTTTTATAGCTTTAACATCACCGTTTAAAAGTTTTGTTGGATCATCGATACATTTTTTTGACATAACCCGTTTAAATGCATTATTTTCTGAAAATTTCTCAGAGCTCTGGATAGAATTTTAGACCCTTCTTCATAAAATTGCCAGGTGACTGAGATTTTCACACTTTTCAAGCCAAAAAAAAACATACTTGCGTATCATTTGCAAAATTAAAAAAAAAGAAACTATATTGTGACAGGACCTAAAGAATTGTTAAAATAAATTGTAATGTGGCCTCACCACAAACATTTAGTGTGTTAACACCATAAATGTGAAAGGAGAGGGCAGGTGTCAAAAATGAGTTCAGTTGAGTTTTGATCAAAAAAAAAAGTTAAAGTAAAACAACGCCGCTTCACGGAATTCGTGTATTTTTGTATTTTTAAAATAATAAAAGTATATTTTGAAATAAACGTTGTTTTTATAAGACCGCTTACAATACTATGGTTTTACTAAGCCTATATATTAAAATACTTAAAAATACGCCTGCCTATATTGATCAGGGAACTGATAAACTGAACGGACAAGACAATTAACGACTGCCCTCACAAATGTATTATTCTCAAGTGATACAACAAACAGATGCAATACATAAACACGGTTTTGTCTTCAGAAGATTCGTTACTTTACAGTCGTTGAGATAGAAATTCGATCGATTTCGAAATTACCGATGTTTTTGACGTTTTCAATCTTTCAGGAGATAACTGAAATAAAAGAACTTCAATGTTTGTTCGATGTTAAACCAAGAGGGTGAAATGCCAGGGGACTGAGAATTAGATGCTTTGAAGAATTTTTTGAACAAGAAAAAATACTACGATCTGCACAATTTTGTTTTGGCATAAAGATTTTGGTCAGATTTATATTTATAAGAAGGAATCAAATTATTGTCGGGGATGAAAATACCATCGTTTGTAGAATCACCCATCTACGTTTACCTAATGCCAGGGATAGCAACTTTAAGATCTAAATTAAACACAGTTTGCAAGTTAATATAGTATATTAACATTCATTCGTAATCAGCATCGTCATTGCTTACCAAGCTAATATTAAACTTGTAGGTTCTTTTCTTTCCAGAAAAATCTTAAAATTACGTTTTTGCATTTGGAAACTTTTTCTTTATTCAGTTCTTAATGAGTAATATGTTTCTAAACTTTTGTTTCAAGAATAAGATTAAAAGTATTTTCCAATAAATATTTTAATGAATTTGCCTTAGGCATTGTTATATTAAGAAAACAGTTATTTGTTAGAAGGAATGAAAAAAAAAACATAAATAATTATAATGACTGCATAAAGGTTTTTTGACGGTGACTGTAAATTTATAATTCATCAAAAGCAAATTTCTTAGAAAAGAAAAGTTTATCATCAAAAAAAAAATGAGGAGGGTATATTGAAAAGAGATGTGTCTCACTTAACTTGGTTCATGTCATTAGGGATATATTCTTGGTCACAACAATAACAAAAAGTTGAATAAATTTACAAAGTTTAAAATGGAATATTGACACGGGTAGTCAGACGCAAAAAGGTAAATACAAATTTACAAATTTTAATTCAAGTTTTTACCTCTAAACGAACCTCAACATTTTGTGCTATGTCATTATTTTGTAATGATGTTTGACGTCGAGAATTTAGTGTGGGACAAAGTTACGAGTTTTAAAAAGTGATTATGGGTTGGGTTAGAAAGTTTTTAACACTGAATATTTATACAATTTTCATTACCTACCTACCTATTTTCATGTGACCATATATGTACATTTGTTTAAATACCTCTTTCAATTGAAATTGTAGATATTTTTCTAATGTTTTCTTAACACAGAGTGCTTGCTTACGTATCTTACCAAAGGAAGATTATATACTGAGTTACATAAAATAAGTCGGAACATTTAAAAATGTTTAACATTGGATTTTTTATTTTTATTTGGAAACTATATTTATTTCAATGTTGTGCCCTTAAATAATAGTCCAGTCATGTTGCAAAAAATATACAAATGGATTTTTTTTAACTCTATATTTTTTGGGTCGCTGAATTTAAATCGGAAGAAATCAAACAAAATTTCCTGGTGCATTTTGAGATATCCGCGAAAAACCGCGGTTTTTTGGGTCGCAGAATTTAAATCGGAAGAAATCCAACAAAATTTCCTGGTGCGTTTTGAGATATCCCCGAAAAACCAAGGTTTCGGTTTTTTACGTACATCTAGGAAACTATGCGTCTTAACTGAAACTTTATCACTACAAAATGAAAGACCATTAAATTTCCTACAAAATGTATGTATATTGTTTATTTCTAAGACGTACTGTTGGGCCGTTAGAGTGCTTTAAAATTTCAACATAATTTCCCATAATTTCGATGGACTTTGTGTCCATTTAAAGCAGCTATAATGTCCATGGACATTATGTCCGCGGATTTTATGTCAACCCGTCTAAAAACTGCACCTTTACAAGATTTCTGTTTCAACACACATTCGTTATATATATATTTATTTTACAGTAACCGGGCGGGTCTTTGGGTATCCAGATTTCAATTGCTCTATAGTCAATTTAATATGATTAAAATTTGAACTTCACGGATGGCGCCCAACGTGGGTCTCGATGTTGAAATCATTTGTTCTTACATATCAGGATCTTTCACAATATATGTATAGCAATAAAAGAGATTGAAAGTGCTTTAGAAGGCACTGACAATCCATCAGGTATCATTCACGAAAAGCCACATCATCCATACTTAATATCTGACTACTTCTTGCCAAATTAATTAAAAATGCGGCAAATAAAAGTACACATTATGATCCAAAATGGCTTAACTATCTTTAAAAAAATTATAAAAAAAAACTTCAAAATAAACATTTAAAAAAAAAATCATTAAATTTAGTTCCTGCCACCTTGTTTTGTAAATATCAAAAATGCACCTTCACAAAATTTTTGTTTCAAAACACATAATGGTCACTAAAAAATAATTTAAAATTTTATCAGTCTTAATGCAATATAAATGCTTAGACACATTAAATTTTATAACTCAAAATGTATTTTGTGTCTATAAAAATAAAACATTTTATAAATTCTTATTGTAAACATATGGTTGCCAAAAATAGGACGTACTACACACAATTTTATCTACTGATGGTGTTCAAGAATAGACTATGGTAGGTACACTTTTCGTAGTTATTGAAGTAAAAATCCTGTTCCCCACAAAAACAGCAAAAAAATAACGAAGATTTTAAAAAGTTTTTCATTAAAATGCAAAAACAAAATCTTGAACTCACTGAATTTATTAAAAATCACAATTATTATTTTTCTACATGACTGGGCAAGGGTATGGGTGAAGGTGTATATATAAATATAACATCCACCCACTTTCGTTTTTCTATTTATAGATCACCTTACATTCTATCGAGCGTTCCTAGGTATATTAGAAAAAATGTCCTTGAACAAACACAGGTACAGATAATTTCAAGATAATTTATTTTTTTTCTAATTGACAAATTATATTACTCAAAGTTAATACCTTTCTCAAAAATAAAAAAAAAATAAAATACTCCACATACCTGATGTCCTTTGTATCCTTATGGTGTTTTCAAAAAAATGTTCTTTTGATTATTTCGTTGATCGAATGTATTGTTTCTTTTCTTTTGAATCTTTAAATTGGTTACGTTCTCATAGATACCTAAAGATATTCCTGATTGAAAATAATCCAAAAGCTGTTACACATGCAAAAGATTATATGTGACTATGTAAACGTTATGGAAAAGCATTTCGTTGGGAATTATCCACTTGGTCGGATACACACAGAGCATAATATTTGGCATTCATCATTTTGGATTTATATTTAATTAAGCAAATTAAAAGAACATGTGGAGCGTGCTCGAGGCAGTCGCCCGATCACTTAATTTACACTGCCACACCATTTACGAAGCTGGATGCTGCTGCTGGCTGTGATGAGTATTAATCACCATAATAATATTGTAATAAAAAAACAAACACACACAATTTATGGTAGGGTATGACGCGAACAGCAGACAACACCAACTCACTGTATTATCGCACACATTAATTCACTCATTGATTACACTGGGTAACGAATAATCCTTGAGGCTAAAAAAAAACGGCGGCGCGGCGGAAATCCTGCTGCCTCATCTAGGAGCAGAAAATGTTATTTTTCAAATTTTATATGCCCATGGGGAAAATCTTAACTTTTTTCCAAATACATCTATTTATTTGTGGTGTTAAAGATACTTTGGCATTACATTACAAATCAAACCACATTTTTTACACCGCACGACAACTATACAGACAACACTGGAATGGGAGCCTTTAACCTTGTCCTTTGTGAATTTTCATCCTGATTTATTAAAAAGTAGCACAAGGTGCTTTATAGTTGCAGGACTTTGGATAAAACCCGATAATAACAAACGAAAATAAACCGAGCATAACGAAATAACGCATCTAAATGGCTTGAACGATTTCGCAGAACTAAAATTGTGTTGACGGAACGAGTCTGTAATTCGTCTCAGATAGATTTTGGTCTATCTCTCTATTGTTAAATCTGTTTTCGGGCGAAGAGAAATTATTGCATTTTCTCAGACGAATATGGAAAGAAAATATGCGCAGGATTGCTCTTTTGGTGGAAAATTTGAGTTTTCTGTTTTTTATTCATTTTTTCGGAGCGAAGGAGTTTTGCATTGAATTTTTTGGGATTATTTGTTTGGTTTTCAGAAGTTTGAATGAGTTTTATTTTATCCAAACAAAATCAGAGTTTTCAGACTAATATACGAATCAGTACTCAATTTGAACAGCTGTTATTTGTATACCGTTAACAAGGAGCTAAAAGAGATAAATGTATAAATGTATCTATACAATAGATTGATAAGAATTTCATTGGAACACTGGTTCAGCAGTGATTTATAGAGAAAATTAAGTATCTGAGTACGGATATAAATTATTATACTTGAAATACCTGGAATTCGGCCTTGAAAAAATTATAAATATTTATATACATTTATAATTTTATAAGTTAATTGAAATTTGAACAAACAAAATACCTTTTTCCTTCTGATTTATTATAATAATAATTTTAGTTGGTTGTCTTTAGATTGATATAACTGATGAGCTCCTGAGGCTGAAGTAAACTCGTCGTGTCCAGGCCCCAGGGTACAACAAAAGTATGTAGCTCTAATTTCAGTTTGTTTGGGGTTATGGTATTCGTATTATTTATGGTGCAAGAAATTAAGTCCACGGGCAAGCGCTCCACATGGGAATTTATTCCACTTTTATTGGGAATCTCACTTTTCAATGTAAAGTTGATTCCCACTCGTAGTGAGATTGTATTGCACTTTAAAAAGTGTGGTATTCTTTCCCACGTCAATGCAGAAAAATGATGTTATAAATGCAAAAACAAAATGTTCCTACTTGCATATCCAAAATTGCACCCCACCCCAAATCCTATAGTGAGTGAATTCAGTGAATGTTAAATTATTTCTCACAGTCAGTTGGGAACAACTCCACTTTAGAAAGTGAAAATAATCCACAAATTAATCCACATTGAAAAGTGGAGCAGATTCCCACTAAAAGTGGAATAAATTCCCATGTGGAGCACTTGCCGGTGGAGCTATTTTCCTGCACCATTCTTTATTTATTCCGTGTATACAACTACTATATTATAAGCACATAATTATTTCAGGTATTTACATGGTATGTATTTATTTTAAAATGTTTTAAAATAGCTTTCCAAAATGATGCAGGCTTAAATTATTATTTATTTACGTTGCATGCATGCCTGTCTGAGCAATATTCCTGAGATAGCCAAGTTTCACTGCAGAAATCTTTAAACACTTCACTTTAGATAACCTGGGATAACAGGCTTCAATGTAGAAATAATGAGACAGAATGCTTCACTGACAGAATAACCTGAGGCAGTAGGTTTCTCTGATGCAAAAACTCCAAAAAATAAGGCTTGATTGTAAAAATCTTGGAGGACAGCTGGCAAATCTTGAGACAGCCGGGCTTATCCCGATTCATGCTTTCTGTTGTACTCTCAGCTCTAAATTGGTCTCACATAATTTTTTCCATCTTTTTTGTAACCTAGACTTGAACCTGTATCTTCGTTCACCTCTTCATTGCCACGTCCTCCTTCATGCAAACGGGATTGGAGGGGACCTACAATTTTACGTCAAATCCAAACGACTAAGGTCAGAAGTACTTTTCTTGACAATGATACTCTTGGAGGATTTGTCACTTCCTCGCTAGAGGCAGTGCCCCTGAAAAAAACATTAGATTTTATCGAAGTTGGAAGCTGGGCTTGAACCCAGACCTCCAATCCCGTAGAACTAACAACACACACAAAAGGATTGGTGGAAAGTTGTAAGTCACTAGCCCGTGGTTCTTCGGAGCTGTCAGTGCCACTAAAATAACTCTTGTACTCTGTTTCAACCAAACAGAGAACCTAATGTTTTGCTGAGAGCCAAGAATCTTTAGCTCCTCGCGGCAACAAGCTTCAAGCTTCGATTTAATTTCGAAAGTAGAAATCACTTTAATTGATATTTTTTATTTTTGTTTATTAAAAAAAAGGGATATAAGCTTGTTCACACTTAACTCCATGCTTGACAAGCGCGGCATAATATGCCCTGTTATAAAAGTGTGACCGCTCCATTAAGCGGCTTGTCAAACGGCATGATATGGTTTTCAAAATATCAATATAAAGTTCTTACTCTTTACGATTGCGGTTCTTCTTCCCTTCTGTGTTATATCCTTGGAGTACATTTGTTTGTTGTCATGTTTGTTACTGTTAATAGCCTCCCTTTTGATCTGTAATAGGCTAGACTTTCTTTTACTTTTAAAGTTGTAGAATATCTGCTAGCGATCCGTCAGACGATATCCTCACTGCGTTTCTTCTTTGTCTTTGCAGAAATGTTCGTTGATACGTTTTTTACATTACGTTGCCCGGCTTAAATATCTTTGTCGGTTGTCAAATCATCTGCTTGTGCAGAGCTTAAAATACTCAAGTATAGCTTTACCTCAGCTGGAGCTACATTTTCACCTTCCAAGTCAGTAGAAGCAGGTGGCTGTATTGGTGATTAGATTTTTTTTTTTTTTTTTTTTTTTCTTTCGGTAGGTGGAAATCTTCAAAAGACACTTGATAATATTCGGTATCAAGTAGTGTGAGACTTCTACCGCACTAAAACCACCTAGAATCAAATCATGACCAATCTATAAAAGATCGACAAATGATTTTAGTTTCTCAATTTTTAGTTCACATTTTGGGAAGTTTGATGATTTAATACTTTCCCATCGCTTTTAGACCATCAGCTCATGAGGCTTGGTTATTCTTAGTCTCCGAACATTGGTACGTACATTTAAGACTGTCTCCATTTCGGAGTTAGTGTGACTAAGCAGTCGCTGATTGTGTGATACAGCATGTTTTCTAATTACTTCTGTAACCATTTCTACTTGAAGGTCACGATGTAAATCGCTGTTTCTTATATACCAAGGGGCGTTTACTATTCCACGAAGGACTTTGTTTTGGAATGTTTGGATGGTTTCCGCATTTGTTTTCTTTGTACAACCCCAAAGTTGGATGCCATACGTCCAAACAGGTTTTAATACCTGCTTATACAACATTAATTTGTTTTCAATTGATAGGGCAGAGGTTTTTGCCAGTAACCAGTACATTTTTCTATATTTTAAGTTAAGTTCTTCCCTTTTTTTCTTGATGTGAGCTTTGCATCCAAAGTCATCCCAAGGTATTTGGCCGTATTGAAGTAAGGTACTACTTTACTATTAATAAAAAGTGGAACATTATTAATCTTTTTATTAGTAAAGTTTATATGCGTTGATTTTGTTTCATTGAGTCTGATACGCCACTGTTGCGTCCATTCTCTTATCTTGTCGACTGCATATTGCAGTTTTTCTGTTGCCTTTACAACGCATTTATCTGACACTAATGTCGCAGTATCATCTGCAAAAGTGGCCATGATCGCATTGTTGTCCACTGGAATATCCAACACTGGAATATACAACAAATACAGGGTTGGTCCTAAGACACTTCCTTGTGGTACGCCGGCTTCGATTTTCTTAAGTTCCGAATACTGTTGCTCGTACCGTACTCTAAAAAGTCGGTCGGTAATATATGGTTTGAGTATTTCATAGAACTGCCTGGGAAGGTCCCTGTGCAGTTTGTACTCGAGCCCCAAATGCCAAACCTTGTCAAAGGCTTGAGCAACATCTAGAAATAGAGCGGAACATACTTGTTTTTCTTCAAGTGCTTTTTCAACAACATCCGTAATTCGATGTACTTGGTCTATCGTGGAATGTTTGTTTCTAAATCCAAACTGATGATTTGGTATTAGTTTTCGTTCTTCTATTATTTTGCTTAGTCTATTTAAAAGCAGTTTTTCGAAAACTTTTGCCATAATTGGTATAAGCGATATTGGTCTGTAAGATGTAACTTCGGTTGGTGGCTTACCTTGCTTTGGTATAACAATGACTTCTGCAATTTTCCAATGATGTGGAACATAACGGAGCTTAAGGCATGCATTTATTATGTATTGGAATTTTTTGAAGGCTATTGTTGGCATTTCTTTCAAGACCTGAGCCGTAATTAGATCATACCCGGGTGATTTTTTATTTGATAACTTGTGATGGCACATGCTTTTTACTTCTTTGAGCCTTACTAAGGGAATTTCTAAGTCATCATTTTATTAACAAATTGTAAGTTATTTGCCCCTGCACTTTGTGGAAACGGCTTAAAGACATTCGAGAGATGATCTGCGAAGAGGTCAGCTTTTTGTTTCGGATTTGCAGTCCATTTTCCGTCTTGTGCTTTGATGGGCGGATTTTGTTGTTGCGGTTTATTCAGACGTTTGGTAGCTTTCCACAGTGAGTAATCAGTAGAAGCATCCGTCGTCAAACTTTCAAGAAAACTGCTAAGTGAGTCATTTTTGAATTCATAGATTCTTTTTTTCAATTCGTTATTTAGTCGATTAAATACTCTCTTATCGCCCGGAAATCTCGAAGTTTGGCCATTTTCTTCGAGCCCTTCTTTTTTCCAATATTAACTCTGTTATTTCTACAGGGTATTTTATTTCTGTTTCTCTCCTGTTCAAAATAGTTGGCGTGCTTTCTTCTACAGCCTGAAATCAGCAATAAATTGTTCAACTTCGTGGTCAATTTGTTCACTAGTTTCCATTGGGGATCTAAGGTCAATAAAACTTTCCAGTTTTACTTTAAATTCCTCCCAATTTGTTCTTTTATTCACGAGCTTTGGATTACTTTTTTCTTTTATTTCTAATTCACTCAGTGATAAAATAGCTGGAGTATGATCTGATGAAAGATCGTAACTACCTACAACACTTACATGATTTCGCTTTATACCTTTGGCCACGAAAAAGTCTATAAGGTCTGGTATTTTGTTAGGATCAGATGGCCAGTAAGTTGGCGTTCCAGAGGAAAAGAATTCACATTTGTGTTTGCGACCTGCTAGATAAAGTCGTTTACCTTTTGTATTTATGAGCCTAGATCCCCATTGGGTATGTTTAGCATTGAAGTGATGATTGATCACGTTCCTTATCAGTCCACAGTCCCTTGGTTAAGAGAAAGGGGGACGCGCCCAGGTTACATGTAAGGCATTTCAGAAATTCGTTTACCTGCCAGCCCTCTATTTCATCGGCAGTCATCTTTTCACCCGTTAGGTCAGTAGAGTCAAGTAATTTCATTAGAAGTCTGGTAGGTGGGTTCGATCATGCGTTGGTTCTTTCGTGTGTTGTGTCAGTTTTTCCTAACGTGATTATACCTATCGCTAAACTAATGGTCTTTGGCAATTGGAACAGCAAGAGTTCTTATCAGTTTGCTAGCTCTAGTGCTAGCAGACTGTGTCCCATTCATCATTGTAGACTGTTCCTGAAAAAAATTAAAACTTATTCCCACGTTTTTATCGTCTTCATGCAGTTAGAGATTTTACTTCATCATGAGGATATTGACAATCTGGAAAGCTTAGAGCTCGCGATAGAACAACAGTCGCTGGCATCAAAAGATATTCTCTCCATGTCAATGTCATTTTGGTCCCATGAGTTGAGAACGGGGCTTCCGGATTTTTATATATAACTTCTACCCACACAGTAGGAAGATTACTAAACTTCTTCTTTAAAACAAGTGTTTTATGAAAATAAAGACGGTAGTTTCAAAGATAATATGAAGTTGGCTTAAAACTTATTGCACTATAGTGTGATGATATTATATTTTTTTCTGAAATGCTTCCTTCAAATGGTGTCTATTGATTTCTAAGGATTTTCGTGTGGTTAAAGGTGATTAAAGTAGTGTAAAATCAAAGTTTGCAAGATTGTTTATAAGATTTATTCCATTGACAATAACTTTACTCCTTTTCAAGAAGTATATGTATATACATACAATTTTTATTTTTATTTTTAATACAACGAAACCCTTGTTCACAGTCAGTCATCCGTAGCATTTCACAAAATGCATCAAGCTAAGGTAATGCAATTAAAAATAGATATAGCATTCAGACATTGATGCATCCCAGTTTGCATCCGTAACGAGCGTAGTCATATCATAAGAGTTTATTGACTTCCAGCTTTCATCAGGCCCATAGCTCAGATAAGCACAACTCGGCTTCTGTGTCTGTGATGATATAGCAATAGCCTCTGTAGCAACGTTTGATTCATAGAAAAAAAAAAGAAGATAGAAAAGAAAATAAATAACAAATGCGAAACCACACCAGAGGAATGTAGAGCAAGAAAAAAAAACAGGAAAGCATTTTTGCAGACCGAATTCCTAAAGAGAAGCATATTCATTATTATTATTTTAATCCTCAGAGGTATATTTTTGCATAGAAATATTTACAATGATGAAACATAAGAAAAAAAATATAAAACAATATTTACGGTAGGAGCCTCGGTAGGAGATAAAATGTTACAGAAAGCTTATACGATGTAGATTTAGGTTCTGATGGGCTGATGGTTTGGATGTGGCGTTATAAAAATGAAGGTGCTAAAAATCTCAATTCTTACGTTGTTGTTGTCTGGCAAAAAAAAATACATATATGTTTTGTGTTTTTATAACCGTATATACTCTTATTTTTAAAAATTTAGTTGTGCATTACATAAAAACAATAAGATAATTCTTCTAAAAAAATATTTGTTTTGAAAAAAAGGGTTGAGGTATGCAATTAAAAATAAAAATCACAACTAACTATCAATTCATTGTAACAAAACAATTTTTTCCTAGCTACTCTTTCTAACTAATGCCTTTCAGACACAAAGTTAAATATTATTATTATTATTATCTCTATAGAAAAATAATTAGAATAAAAACTAGACTTATTCAACTTCGAACCAAAATTATACTAGTTTTACGAAATTAGATATAATAAAATTATTTTTTTAACTTACCAAAAATTTAACTCTACTTAGTTAAATAAATTATCCCACGCCTCTTTCCCCCCCAGATACTGCTCGCGCTGGGGTCCATTTTCACCGAGCACGAACGCAATTACGTTGCAGGTCGTATCGGCACTTATAAATGAATATCGTTGGAAGATAGATAGAAGATGGGCCTGCTTAATGCAAGCAGTCAAAAAATTTAAAGTTGGAATGTCCATAATTAAATCAATAAAAAGCAAAAAAAATAAAAAAAAAAAAATGCAAAAAAGTTACAAAAATTATTTAAAAATTATTGAGACAAAAAAAAATACGAAATATGAATGCTAACTTGTAAGGTTAGTGGCAGGGCTGTCGTTTCATTTCTCAAGTCAGTACCTCACGAGAAAAAAAAGCAGTACATAGCAGTACGCCAGTAAAATAAATTTTTTGTTACAGTTGAAGTTTTAAATGTGAGCGATTTGGAAGGTTCGTTTTTCTCGAAACTGATTGATGGTATGATAAAACCTTTCAACACACTTTATGTAGAATGTTATATACATAACAACTCTTACCGTAACAGTTTTCCCAAAAAGTTCACAATTTCCAAGAAATTTGATAAAAATTGAGTTTCAACACCTTCCCGTCCCTCCCTTAACAAATTATGGGTAGTTTTTAGGATTTGATCAAGACATGAAAACAAAGCAAGTCTCCAGCAAAATCGAGCTTTGTCGGCAAAATTTTGGTCTACAAGGCTACAACGACGTTAGAAAATCAAGAGCTTTTCTTGGGTTTATTTATTATTTTGTCCTTAAAATCAAATCTTTTCACTTCCCGGAAAAGAATATTGAAACAACTAATACAATGTAAATAACATGCCTTTGTCAATATATACGATAAGGGGTAAATGAAGATGTTTTCAATACTTTAACTTAAGACGGTTACCATTTATGTCAGTGTCATTATGAGTTGAATCTTAATCAATGTTGTTTTTAGACTTTAAGTTCTCATTCTATTAAAAACATTATTCATGTGTTTTAGCCAGTATATTGTCATATCAGCAAATTGCTTGTATTGAAAAGGTAATTAAAAAGAACTCAAGAAGAACCATTCGTTGGCTGTTCAGGAACTATGCTTCATCGACAAGGAAATAGATTGATTCATAAATGTTACTCTATAATTGAATGATAATTTTTTTTCGGAACAACAAAATAACAAAAATCATAAATATAGAATAAAAAATCATCAGATGCAAGATTAACAAGGTTTGATTTATTTTAAAATGGCTCACAAGTTGAGATAATTAAGTTTACAATATTGCAATTCCAACTTCACTGATAAAATCGAGAATAAGTAAACAAAATCTAAAGACATGACTGTACTTCCAAACCCAAAAAGACAAATTGTAAAGAACAAATTGTTGATCACTTGTAGAATAAAAATAAAAATTCAACTGTGTTTTAGGTTGCAATGCTTGTCTCTAGCAAAACTCCTCAGTTTAAAGCTGATTCCCTTGCAACTTGCGACGAGTATTCAAAGAACCCGAAATTCACAAATCCTTCAGCCCTGAATTATTGTTGCGAATATATGTCTACTCATAACCAATTATACTAAAGTTTTTTCTCTCCAAGGTCATGGACACACTTGTACACTATCCTCTTAAAAAATATCTTGAATAGTACTACTTTCGTATTGTTTTTTGATGGCTCCTAATTTCGAAACCTGTTGGAACCAATATTTAATTTAAATTTTATTGGCAACCCTGATTGCAGGGATTTCTTAAGTCTCAACACATATTGGGCGGGGACTTTTGCTTAAATACTCCTCCCAAACTCAACTAGCTATACTAGCTACAACCCTGCAAAATGTATTTCCTATATTAAAATTATTTAGAACGTCGGTACAATAATCCTGATTAACTTAAATGTATACAGGGTGATTGGTATAAGATGCACCAAAAAGCTTGAGCGTGTAGGTGGGGTTAAGACAAGAAAAAATCGTCTGGGAGGGGGGGGGTCTATTTCCCCCCGTTTAGGCGGAAGGGGCAATTTTCTAAAAAAATGACTTAAATCAGAAAAAAAATTATTTAAAAACAATTATTTAAAGCAATGAAAAATAAAAATCAACTAGCTCTCTATCCATTGTACCAAAATAATTCTTTCCTATCTTTCTATTCCTTCTAACTAGTGTCGTGCAACACCTGTTGCATTTAAAAGGCAATGTGCCTTACAGACACATAGTTAAAATATTATTTATTATTATTTAAAAAAACAACGGTGAATGATACAAAGACTTGTTATATCTTTTTGAAAAGCCAGAAAACTACTCTTTTATTTTATTTTTAAATTAAGTTGTTTGAGTGAACAGTTTTAAAAAAATTAATTTTCAAATCAAAATTTTGAAAAAAAAGCTAAAAAAAAAATTTTTAAACTAATTTTTTTCAAAATTTTATGTAATTAATTATTATTTGAATTTTCAAAATTCAATGCTCTTATTAATTTTTAGTCAAAAACAGAAAACCGGATGCCAAAATGTATCTTAGTTTTTGAGAAATTAAAAAAAAATTGAAAGTAAAACTAGTAAATAAAGTAAAAATTTAATTTTTTTTTATTATTTGATTAAAATCGGATGGTATGTAATAAAAAATAAAAATGGGATAATCCCCTTATTAATAATTGGCCTGAGCAGGTCAAATTTGGGAAAACCAAAAAAAAAGTGTTTTTCTTGGAAAAAAATACTTCTAGTTTTTCTTATTTTCTCAAGATACATTTTGGCATCCGGTTTTCTGTTTTTGACTAAAAACTAATAAGAGCATTGAATTTTGAAAATTAAAATAATAATTAATTAAATAAAATTTTGAAAAAAAAAATAGTTTAAAAATTTTTTTTTTTTTAGTTTTTTTTCAAAATTTTGATTTGAAAATTAATTTTTTTTAAACTGTTCACTCAAACAACTTAATTTAAAAATAAAATCAAAGAATAGTTTTCTGGCTTTTCAAAAAAATATAACAAGTCTTTGTATCATTCACCGTTGTTTTTAAATAATTTTTTTTCTGATTTGTCAATTTTTTAGAAAATTTTCCCTCCTGCCTAAACGGGGGGAAATAGACCCCCCCTCCTACACGATTTTTTTCTTGTCTTAACCCCACCTACACGCTCAAGCTTTTTGGTGCATCTTATACCAATCACCCTGTATAGGATGGAAGCCAGTCTGCTCTATAACTCAACTTGATTTATCATGCATTCGTAGTATACCTTCATACCGATCCCAACCAAAGACTCACAAAATAAATCACATTTCCAAAACTGCAAAAGCAAACCATTCTAATAATCTTATCGTATCGTAGATAAAATAGTTGATTTCCAAAATGTTAATTGTGTCGCCGCAAAAGAAAATATGTTCAAGCTTTTGTTAAAAAAAAAAAAAGAGAATCATTTTTCACCTATTCTTAATGCGTTTTTCAGGTTGTTTGGATCAGGTAATAATATGTTTTATTTCTATTGCATTTGAAGATTATAAAAGTACCTTAGTTAAATAAAATAGGTAGATATATTTGCATGTAACTTTTTAAGTGGAAATTCTTGTTAGTAATGTAAAACAACGTGAATCAAGTAGGTACTTGTGCAAAAAGTCGCTGAACATGCATTGTTCACTCACCTTTAGTGGTAACAAGATTACCCCGCTTAAAGCAAATGATTCATGCACCCACTATAAAAAAGATATTGATACTGTAAAGCACCCGCACATGGTTAACATGCGATGTAGTATCTGGGAATAGCTTTTTTTTATCATGGTGTGATGTTTTTACACTTAAAAGATATGAAAGCTCAAAAACATGCACTCATTTTAAGACCATGGCACAGTGTGACATTTCGGTCATTTAGAGGGATTAATTGATAACGCTCAGAAATGAATGTTTTTGTTAATTGTTTTTTGCTTATTTTTATTGTTATTATTTATAGAATAGAATGTAATAAATTATTTTAATATATCTATAACGGTTTTGAAAAAAAAACAACAACAAAAACCAAAAATTTTCACGATTTGTACTCGTTTCCGGATTAAGTTAATAATGCGAAGAGAACGTAACAAATTATGTAAACATATTTACAATATAGTTTTGCCAAGAAACAACATTAAATACTATTAAATTACACGTTCTTACTCGTTTGGTAAGTGTAACAATTGAAGCACTTCATGTTCAATTAAACTTTTTTTTTTTTTGGGATGCATCTTATGCTTGCCAAAAATGGATACGAAGATATTAACAACCTGTTGAGAAGGTCCGTATTTGTGTCAACTCGCGAAGTTTTTCTGGTGAATAGTTCTCTAAATTTTCTATTTTCCTTATTCCTGGCTTCTTGAGCTTCCTCTGAAAGTTGGCCAATTGGAATAATGCAAGTGGCAATTATGTCTTTGCCATGAAATAAAACTTTGTGCACACTCACTGGCATATAATACCAGCCATAGTTTCTTAGGTAAAGTACCCTTGTTTCTTTTGCAATTCTCTCGAAAGCATTTAATTCAATTGGGAAACCTGACCCAATAGCTTCTAAGATGATATGAAACTTTTTAATAATTTCAATGTCAATTCCCGTAATATCAGCAGTTTTGACTTCATCTCTGATGAATCGTCTAACCGTGTTCCCATCATTCGTATTGCCTGACTGTTGAGTTGGCATATCAATCAATAAACCAGTTTCTTTTCTGAAACCCTGCAGGGGTGAGATTCTGTATTAAAAAAAAAAACATCTTTTTCGTCTGTGCGAACGATTTCCATAGCAACTGGTCAGAAAATCGTTCGCACAGACGAAAACAGAATCTGACTTGAGGAAACATATGTTCTCATATCTTAAATTTATAAGAAAAATACTTTATAATACGCAGAAAATAATTTCCATTAATTTTATCATCCCAAATTGTCAAGAAACCAAATTATCAAAGTCAGAAGAAGAATGAAGCACTCAACCGGAAAATATTAATTTTTTACTGAAACTCAGAATCCATTGACAAAAACTTCCAAAGCCCAGAAACGCCATTAAAAATAATCAACACACTCATGCTGTGCATTCTTAGAACGTTTTTTTGCCAAAGCTTATGACTAAAAAGGAAACCAACAAACACAGAAATAAGAACTAATTATTATTATTATCATGAATAGCTTCATTTAGGTCTTGATTGCCTATTATGAGGCTATTAGTCTCAAATGCGATTTTGAGTACTCGGTCTCCATCATGGCAATTATAACACCCATTCAGTTTCGTTTTCCGCACAGTGCATTTCCGCCGATGGGGATTTTCATTCATGTTTACCAACTGGGTGGTTTTTTTTGCAAGGGTATGGGAAAAAAAAAACAATATGCGTACATTGCCTGGTTGACCTATCTTGTTGGATTGACAACAAAGTTTACGCGTTAATTGTGTACTCGCATATAAATTAGGAAATTTTCTATTTTTGAATGTTATACAAAAGGTGATACAAGATTATCTAAGGTTAATAGGTTAGCGTGAGACCAAGGGATGAATAGAATTATGGGTGGGTATGGAATCACTCTACTTCTCTTTTAAAAACTTTGCGTTTATAAGGTATGAATATCGCTTAGGTTTCCTCTGGCAACAAATCCACAACCAAAGAAAAGATGTCTATTCATCATGATGGCAATTTCTGACTTCGCTTGCCCCGAACATTTCGTTCAATCTCTAATCTTTTCAAGCGCCCCACGTTGGGCGCCAGTATAAGACGTTTCCATAACGTAATTTAGTATAAAACTATAAACGTTATTTTTGGCACATGAAGCTGCGACAACTTTTGTATCAAAGAATTCACCACTCGGATATTTGGTAAAAGGCATTAGGAAATAGTTTCTTGCATCTACATGTTTTTCCATTCGATTTATTAGGTATAGGTTCGATAAGGCAAGTTATGAATTCGTAACAAAAAAAATTTTAGATAAAAATCAAACATGAAATAACGATGATAGTGAAGTCGACAAAAGTGGATCGGGAAATTCTATTTGTGTGTCCGTCTGTCAGTCTGACTGTATATACAAGCACCTACAGCTTAAACGGTTGGACTGATTTTCCTTAAATATGGTATTTGAGAATTAACCAATAAAGACGTTTTTTGGAATGGGTTTTTAAGGTCTGAAAATATAACGGTACCTGCCATATAACGGTTATGAAAAATCTTTTTTTTTTTCTCGAAAACGATACGCCATTCTTGCTTACAGTCCCTTAGTTTGTGACTTCATATTGCAATTTCTCTCTTGCCTTCATATTATCTATGAAACACTAATATGACAGTATATCACTTATTACAGTATCATCTCTTGTCCACTGAATATCCGTAGCATATAAAAAATACAGTGTTGGTCCAAAGAATCTTCCTTGTGGTATACCACACTCGATTTTTATAAGTTCCGAATACTCTTATTCGTACCATGTTCTAAATAGTTGGTATATTGTTTGCATATGATTAGAGTATTTAATATAGAACTGCCTGTGAAGGTCCCTTTGTAGCTTTTACTCCAGTTCTTGTTGCCAAACCTTAGCAAAGACTTGAGTAACACCTAGAAATAGAGCGGAGCATATTTGTTTTCTTCAAGTTTCAAGTGCAATCGTGGAATAATTATTTCTAAATCCAAACTGGTGGTTTGGTTTTCGTTTTTCTATTTTTCTAAGCCTACTTAGGAGAACGTTTGCAAGAATTGGCAAGGTTGTTGGTGGCTTACCTTGATATGGTAAAATAATGACCTCAGCTGTTTTTCAATGAGTTTTTTAAAAACCTAATTGGCTGTTTTTTGTCTTATAAATTTTGTTGAACATGCTTTTGAGATTGAAGAAGGGAATTTATTAGTCGTTGTTTTTATTTTTATCAACAAACTGTTAGTTAATTTTTCGCGGTCTGAATTTTTTATGTGGGCCTTCAGAATTCCTTGTTTCTTTTATTTCTTGGTAGTTAATATTTTGTGTGTATGTAGTTATGAGATGTTCCTATAAAATTTAAAGCTTAGACCTTTTCATACTTACAATGAGAGTTCCGTATATGAACACAATTAAATGAAAGGGCTTCCCAAATTTGTCTTAAGAAAGCAAACTAATCACTAATTATTAGAACTAATTATAGCAACGAACCCAGCAAAGAAAACAGAACTTTTGTCCAATAAGGAGCGATTTAATATTTAAGCACGAAAAGTATAACTCGTAAACATGTAAACGCAGGGCCCCACGTTGGGCGCCATTTGTCAACAATCGCTTTTCTACATACTCGTCCCTTTCGACACAATAACACAGTTTCGGAAAATGTATGTATTTGAGAAGCTTAGTTTTGAATAAGTTATTAACAGTTAGTTATTAACAGTTTTTCTACATTCACATGAGTGTATTTCAGTAATGAGGAGGACCGTCCCCAAATACAGTTCTAATCCCCTATTGCGAAAACTAATAATATCGTCCAGCAAAACCACAAAAGTGTCCCCCATGTCCCCCATCATTTATAGATTTTCATGTCTCACATAAACTGTGAATCTATGATGTACGTATATACGTGTTTGACTACACTACTACTATAGAGAAAGAAATTGTATTTGGAAATTCTGTGATTGTTTGTCAGTCCGTCAGTCGGTCTACCTACCAACATGTGGTCTAGAATGGTCCTGCTTAAGCAAGAAGTTCTTTCCACTAAAGAGTTCAAATGGAACCACATATTCCTCAAGAATGTTGTTAATATTAAAACTGGTATTAATTGATCCTACCACAATGTACAGCTAGGATTTTTCGCGCGTGAAAATACCCACCCACACCAGCATGATGGAACCTCTCCAAAAATGTTACCACTGGGCTACTGTTGTTGAAGAGTATAATTCACCTGATCCTCTCCACGATCTGCTGAGGCCATCTGGTGAGCTCGGATAGAACCTGCACTCATCGGTGAAAAAAACTCTACTTCGCAATCAGCTTCGGTTCAGTTTTGGTAAAGACGAACAATTTTCGTGGCGGAAAAACCGAGCTGTGCATCGTGTAAGGATCGGTGAACTCCAGTTTCGAATGCTGATCTTGACTTTGCTCTATATTGCGGTAGCAATCTCAATTTTACTATTGAAATCAAATAAAGAATAACTCTTGCCAATCACTGTCCCCTGAGTGAGCCTATTTGAGCAACAAAACCAACCCTAGAAGAACACTGATCATCCAAAACCTTCTCTATGATTTGTAGTCGAGACCAAGATGGGATGATAAAGTGGAAGGCGATTTAAGTGAAGAAGATTCCATACGACGACCTTTACGGGTTTTACTCTGTCGCATGGCGCTTAAGTTCGGGATAGACTTCAACCAACATGCCTCTCTAGCCAGATCTTTTAGAGAGGATCCTATAGCTATTCCCCTCGTATTAGATTCCGGATCTTTGATGCCACCTAAGAGTGACCAATATTAATAAAATCTCATGAAACTTGACTTTGAAACTGGAACTGTTTAGCATACATAGTCTTGAAATGATCCAAGAGTTATCCAATATTGAATGAGGTAGAGTATTCAAACCTGAACACGGTAGAGACTCGATGTCGATACGCAATCTCTACCATTACAAACCTAATCGATACGCAAGCTTTAAAACTTAAAAGAAAATCGAGAGAAGTTCAATTGGGCAACAACACTCAGAACGAGCAGAGTTCTCTAAAAATAATTATTCAGCCTTAAGCAAGATCGATACATTATACAAGTTTATATACATCAAAAACAAAAGTGATTTTCATTAAAGTTAATGTACATCAAGAATAAAATTATAACGTCAAATATCGAAGTAGTTTTATGAGGTTTCTCATTTTTTTATCACTGCACTACGTGCACAAACATAGAGGTTCTGCCGGACTCAGAGTCAAATGAAAGCTAATTTGGTACACTAAATATCCATCATATCACAATGAATATCAAATAGGATGTAGAAACATAAACATAAAGCCAAACTACATTATACGTGGAAGCAAGCAAATAAAAATGAGTGTGCTTTAGACCACACGACTGAAGTAAAACCTTAGCTACATCTACATGTCTGATGTAAGTATAAGCATATATGTTTATCTGGTTTTGACAATCCGTAGCGCATTTAAACTTTTCCATACTCGCGTGGCGCTGTAGTAGTCAAGTTTGTACTAAAGAGCAAAGATAACTTAGTTCTCATTTTGGCTACCTATTGCGTATTTCAACTTTACCATTCCTCAATATCAAAATATTTTGAAAACCATAATGCCGCTTGAAAAGCCACTTGACGAAGCGGCCACACTTTTAAATGCCGCGCTTGTCATGCATGCTGGCAGTTGCGTGTGAACCCCCCCCTAATTGTGACGGCACTCTCAACACTCCCAATTCAATTCCATAAATCAAATAAGCACTCTCAAACATCATTCCGAACCGAACATGCAATGGAATAGAGGCTTCCCCGAACGTCCACTCGAATATGACATGACACACACTTTCAAAACTGATTTCATCATGCCGCGCTTATCATGCTTGCAGTTGAATGTAAACCCACCTATTAATACTAAGTTTATATGACCGGATTCAAAGATCGGATTCAATCCGAATCGAAATTTTGATGCGGGAATATGTCGACACCGAGTCGAAAGATTGAATTTAAATGAGATCGAATTATCTGTGGGAGTGCAGTATGTGTGCAAGCCAAATATACCGAAAAAGTTTTGTGGAAACAAAACTGCACACACACACCAACAAAACTCGATTCGTCAATTCTTCGATCTAGGTTCACATGCATGTTTTTGATTCGATCCAGTTTGCAAAGTTAAATCGGATCGAGTAATCCTATTTCGATTCGATCAGCGTTTATGTGGACCTAAATTCTGATTCAATTCAGATTCAATTCTCCATGTAACTGTGTAGTTAAAGTCATGTGGTGTGAGAATATAGCCGCCTTTACGAATAAAGAAAGAAGAGTCAAAAGAAAAAAAATATAGCTGCTATTCCTTTGATTTTGCTTGTATTTATATCAAAGGATGACTTCATCGGCGACGGACAAATACATTTGTGTATATCCATTTTTTCGGTTACCCCCGGTAAAAATGTTTTACTTTAATAAAGGTTTTCATAAAATTTTATCTTGCATTAATGAAAATCGATGAAGAATCCAACTAGTTTTGTCTGTTCCTTGATTCCTTCGTTCTTTGGATCCATGAATCGTAAATTGTTTTATCCTTTTCTAATCAACTTTGCAAAAGATGCAACTCAGAACTCAGAAATTTCTGAGAGGCAACAGCGTTTGTTCGATCCCCACTACAAAGAAATATTATCCATCTTAAAAGCTGTAAGAGGTTATGGCGATGTATGAAAAAAAATTCCAGTTATAAAGCCGGATTGAGGAAAACTTAAAAACTCTTTTATATTAACAAGGATCCAGAAGCTTCTGTTAGGAAACCAAACCTGAGAAACATAATAAATGTATATCGAGGAATTATAAAAATCAGGATGCCCATTCTTCCTAATATACAACCACCAACCAGCAATAGTGGCTGGATACCGATATTCTATAATTCTATATAATATATGTATTAATAAATCACGTATTGCTTTTTTTACTTCTTTATAAATTCTAGAAACATATTTTATTGTTTCAATTAAACCAAGGAACGACATTGACATAAAAAATGAAAGGTCATTTGTATATGTGAGAAAATATTGAAATATCACATACATATATGCTTCATAAAAGACGACGACGTTGTTGGTGTTACATTTCCTTATACATTTTTCATAAAGGTTCGACTTTGACCAAAGTTTTCCTTTATACATATATAATTCGCAACGCTGCTTTGCAATGCGTTTTATATGGTCATTCCATCGACCAAAATAAAATATGTGTCTTAGGAGAGTGTGGACGGCCTAACTGATGATGCCTACCGTTCACACTCAGGCGAAACACATCGGAATAAAGGCTACTTAACCTTTTTATTTGAATTTCATTCATTTGATACTCCACTAAAATTAAAAATAAAACTTAACAACAAGTAATAGTTGTTGTTATTATTTTTATTTTTATTCATTTTATTTTTCCTAACGTCAAGTAACCGAAACCTTCCAAGAAAATTTTAAATTAAAATGAAAAATGTCTTTACAAGAGCGTCTGAAGATGACAGATTCTAGTCGGGTGAATGGTTGACACATTAATGTCGTAAAACTTATGTTAAATATCAACCAAACGAAATACTTGGAAATTTTTAATTACGTGTTGGAAAAGTATTTTAAGTTCGTGGCAGAATTTAATAGTCATTAAAGAGGTTTCCAATGAATAAAATGCCATAGTTATAAGTTTTTGTATATGCATACTTTGTAATGGAATATTTTTGGGAAGGCGTTTATTAAAAGCGATTGGGAAGGCGTTTATTAAAAGCGATGCTTGACACAAGAATAAATATTCTTATTACCACTATTACAATTATTATTCGGATATTGCTCTTTCCTTTATGTTTTGAAGTTGAAAGATTTTAAACGAGGTAAAACCTTTATGTGTTTATAGTAAACAGCATTCAGCGAACATTTATATGAATTCGGAGAAATACTCAATAATTACAATTTTACGTCGAATCCAAACGACTAAGGTGAGAAGCACTTTTCATGAGAATGATACTCTTGGAGGGTTCGTCACTTCCTCGCAAGAGGCAGTGCCCCTGAAAAAAAACATTAGATTTTATCGAAGTTGGAAGCTGGGCTTGAACCCAGACCTCCGGCGTAATAGTCCGACAAACCAACCACTACGCCACTTCTTCTTCTTCTTCTTCTTCTTCTTCTTTTTCTTCTTCTTCTTCTTCTTCTTCTTCTTCTTCTTCTTCTTCTTCTTCTTCTTCTTCTTCTTCTTCTTCTTCTTCTTCTTCTTCTTCTTCTTCTTCTTCTTCTTCTTCTTCTTCTTCTTCTTCTTCTTCTTCTTCTTCTTCTTCTTCTTCTTCTTCTTCTTCTTCTTCTTCTTCTTCTTCTTCTTCTTCTTCTTCTTCTTCTTCTTCTTCTTCTTCTTCTTCTTCTTCTTCTTCTTCTTCTTCTTCTTCTTCTTCTTCTTCTACTTTCTTTAATTTTTATACATAATACCGATGTGCTTATGTTTGTTCCCTATATGGACCCCAAAACGGCAGCATCAATTTAAATGACATATTCAGGCAATCTTCAGATTAACCCATAAGGGGACCCTGTAAAATTTGGTAGCTATAAGATCCACAAAAAAAAAAGATTTCGAATATTTGATTAATCACAATGGGATGAAAAAATTAAGTAAGAAATTTTCAACATTCGTGTGGAGGCTTTAGGTGGATGTATTGTATGGTTGATAGATACGAACCAGATCCAGGGAAACAAAGTCGTAGAAAAGCAAGTATAGAGAGTAAGTTCCGCTTAAGACATCATCGGGATATTCGAAGCACTAATTTGTTGATAATTCCCCAGTTAACAATGCTGTCAAGATTGAAATTTAATTAACTTATCATACGCTACCGCCCACAAAAACATTTGTGGGTCACTAAGAAGTTTTCGTTCTTCAATTTAATTTCTTAAGATTATAATTTATTAGAGTTCCCCATGAAGAAAAGTAAGAGCACCCGATCTGTAGCTAGAGGGGAAGAAGATTCGGCATTTTCGGGGAAGGGCTGGACAAATGCTGTTTCCATTTACTCGAAAAGCGACCAGTAGAATAGGGCCGAGGAAAAGCTTTCGCAGTAGTTTTGCCATAGTAGAAGGTCACATTTTCAGAACAATAAAGGCTTTGTCGAGAATTTTGATCACTCTTCGTGCGAAAGATGATTCTTCCAATATATTCAGTCACGCTCTCATTCAAGATGAGCGCCGGAACCGAAGACGAAGTTTTATTTTGTATTTTTTTTAAAAATTACAAACACTGGGACCTTTAAATTTGTTCCGATTTTTATTAGTAGGGTTGCTTCGGAGACTAACATCTCTCAACCTGATAGCGCTAGATATTCGGAATGAATTTTTTCATCCCGTGAAGATTTAAATTTGTAACCATATCAGTAATGGAGTCTACGTCATTATCGCGGAAGCATAGTCATCAGTTAAAGTTATTGAAGAAATCGTTGAGACCGTTTCAGTTGGCATTCTCTAAACGATTCTTCTAGTTGTCTTTTCTTTTACTAGATTATTTTGGCACGAGAATATTTGCAGATAAGTATGACACAATGATCTGATGCGGTTAGAGGCTACAATGTATACATATATGTATTTATTAATGGGATCACAACTTTCCCACTTCACTAACTGATATGCTGGGTTCGGGGGTAGATTTTGGAAAATGTCTTCCAGATTCCTGGTTATTGATTGTGCCATGCCTGAGACCAAATGAATACTGCTGTCGCTGTATATTGTTCTTATGTTCTGACAATCTTTCTTTTAATATTTTATAATTTTTCAATTTTCAAAGCATACATTTCATTGCTTATTTTTGTAAATCAACGTCAATATTTTCAAATGCTCGTTGAATCAGAAAATTGTTCTACGCACCCACATATCCATTAACTCATCATAAAAATCACTTTATGCATTCGTCTGTAAGCTATAATAACTTGAAAGTAATCATGAACAACTAAGGTTTGCTTGTGTTTTGTTAACGCATCATTGCAGTACCAGCATCAAGAACCGACTCAAAGCATTTCAATTTCTTTAACCTTCAGTCTTATATATCTGATGAAAGTTGAATGTATGTTTTGAATGACTGCGTTGTACAAAGCATATCGTTAAAAGTTTTGACACTTTTGACATTGATGACAGTAAAATGTATGCACAATTTTGGCGCGATGAATTTTAATCAGCTTTATCCTTACCAACTCGTGCTGAACATCTATTATTTTCCTGTGTCTCTTCTCTATACACATGAAACGAATATCCAGATATAAATCAGATAAACGTATTTCGCCAGTCAACATTTTCCCTTTTGTCCTATTCTTCATACATATATAGATAAAAAAAAAACTCCAATAAATTCAATCAATAATGATTGCGATAAAGTATCTAAAGGTTTTGTGCAATACATAATATATGTAACTATTACTACCTTCATAACATCGACCACTCACACCTCTCTAAACACAACAATGATTGAGGACAACAAAAAGGTACATCGCATTCGCGGGGTCATTGTTTGGCTAGGTACGTACTGTAGTTCTAAATAATTGCATAGACAACTTTAATTAAATTCAGTCGAAGGCATCTAACCACTGTCATGTGGATTTCTCTTGAGTTTTCAAACGGCAGTAAGGGACGATGACATTTTGCGCACAATAGTCTCCGACAATTTCATTTGTCTGCAAAATAATAGAAGTCTGACTGAGCTAACAATCAATTTCAAACAAACAAAAAAAAAGGTTAAGTTTCGAACATGGAAACAAACTCATTTCTAGTAGCTACATGAAATCCAATATACCGAGGAAATCCCTTAAATCTTTATGTTTGCCTTTGAACCCAAATATATTTGACAATAGAATTTGAAACAGTCGGTTTAAGAGAGTACACACAACAAACGACAAAACGATTTCGATGTACCGGTTTAGGAAACGAATAAAAGAACAATACGAAAGCAGGGCTGTCGTCTAAAGTTACTATATTGTCGGTAGAGAATTTTATAATTGAATATGTTTCGTTAGTCTTTCAGGAGTATCCAAACAAAAATGGCGGGATTAGAGAGCGTTTGCATTAGCTACCATATTGAAAAACGCTTTTTTTCGAAAAAATCGACATGACAAAAAAATTATTGAAACCTTTCGATAGAATATAAGATTTTTTTTTTACGCCTACAAATTTTTTTTTGGAATGAATAACTTTTTAGGAGTTATGGAAAAGGATTTAATTTTTTTTTAATTTGAACGTTTTTTTTTTCTAAATTTAAATCAAACTAAATTGTTATACGCTTTAACTCCTAGAGTGTTATACCAACAACAAAAAATTCTAGGCATGAAAAAAAAATCATATTACCTATCGAAAAGTATGAATAATTCTTTTGTCCGATTAACGATTTTTTCGATATGGCGGCTAACTTGTAAACGCCTTACCATCCTGCCATTTTACTTATTTTTGGATACTCCTGAAAGACTAACAAACTATATACGCAATGATGAAATTGGGTGGGTATTCTGTTACCTTAATAGGATCGTAGTTTAGTGTCAAACTAACACCAATTTAGCAATGCCAGACGTCTCAAGCGGGTCTAAAGGGTTGCCAGACCACCTCAAAGTTGCATTTTCTGACACCGGAAATGCTGTCTATCCGGCTGTCTGTATGGCAGTTTGTGTGTTTAAGCATACCTACAGCCTAAACGACTGTACGGATTTGCTTTAAATTTTGTATGTATAGGGTTTGTAGACCATTTTTACTTGTTCTATAGGCACTATAAGGTAAGTTATGCATTCGTAAAAAAAAAAGTTTTGAGATAACAATCAAACATGACATTACGATGATAGAGAAGACGAAAAAAGTAGGTCCGACAATTCTGTCTGTCTGTCTGGATGTATCGACACCTGTGGCTTAAACGGTTGTTTTCTTCAAACATGGCATAAACTATTCTTAGTGAAATATCTAAATTTTTAAAAGTTTTTTTTTGGCAAAAACATATAATTCCAATTTTCTTGAAAAAAAAATTTTATGGGAGTGATTTGTTACTAATGGTGATGTCTTTTGTTTCAATTTTTTTTCAGAATCAGCTTATTAACGGTACCTGTCATATAACCGTTGTTTGTTACTCCGACTATCTTTCGAACGGCTGCACCGATTTCAAAGCAATTTGATATTATCAGACAATTGCTAAGCCAAAATAATACTGCGAAAACATTTAAAAAAAAGTATTTTTTGAAATAGTTTATTTTGGCAAAAACCGATAATTCTGATTTTCTCAAAAAAAGACGATCAATCTTGTTAAAATTTTATACGAGTGATTTGTTGCTCCAAGTGATGTCTTTCGTAAATTTTTTTTTTCGGAATCAGCCTATTAACGGTACCTGCCATGGAACCGTTTTTTATTACACTGACTTACTTTTGAACTGCTGCACCAATTTTGAAGGAATTTGACATTATCAAACAACTGCTAAGCCAAAATAATACTGCAAAAAAAATTCGACAAAAAGTAATTTTTGAAAGTTTTTCTTTTTTTTTCAAACCGATAATTTAAATTTAAAAAAAAATATTAAATTTATTTTTATTAAAATCGTTACTTGCTACAAGAAAAAGTTCATGCCACCCAGTCGTGCACCACAAGAGCAAGTTCGTGTGACCCAGTCGTGCACTTTATTCAGAGAAATTAAATTGATTATGTGCTCAAAAGCTAACGGTACCTGCCATATAGCCTTTATAAAGAATCTTAGTTTTTCTCAAAAACAGATGCGACGATTTTGTCGCAAAAAACAAATTTGGCAAGCCTATTAACGAACCTTCCGCATAGAACCGTTATTTTTTTCTTGAGCTATCTTAATGGGTGAATTGATTTTAACCCATTTGTTTTTTCTTAGAAGATCTACATAATTTGATAAAACTTCAATACCAATATTTCACAAAAGTGCTTAGTTTTAATTTGAATTATTTTTTACTTTATTTTTTGTTAATTAAATATTTGGAAAACGTTTTTTGTGACTTAAAATTATCGTATTTCAAATTCGGAAAAAAAAAATTATAAAATTTATTGAAGTAAACATCGATTAATTAAAAAATTACTTTAAGAATTTGGAAATTATTTTTTTGATAAACATATATTTAGGCAACAAAATTTATGCATACTTTAATATTGGCTTGAATCGTTAAAAAAGTAATTTTGGCACTGTTAATAAGAATTCATATAATTTTTTTCGTATTTCTTACTTATATTTAATGTAAATATTAAATATAAATACTAAATTTAATTTTATTTTTGTGACTGCAACCGTTTTTAATGATTGCAACCGTGATCTTGTCAAAAAAGTTATGTATCCTGAGCTAGAAAAATCTTTATACTAACGGTATAGCTCCTATAGAACCGTTATTTTTTTCCTGAGTTTTTAAAAAACAAAGTAAGCAGAAATGCTTAACATTAATTTTTATTTTTATTTTCTAAATCAATATATCAAAAATGGCTTGACTTAATTTTTGTTTTTTGTACAATATTTCTAATTTGCAAAAAAACTTTTTTATAAAAATTATTAAGTGAACATCGATTTATTTAAAAACGGCTCTAACGATTTTGAATTTTTTTTAACTTAACTTATATTTATAAAATTGAATTTAATTCATATACACTCCACTTAATAATATTTAATTTGGCTATTTTAAGTCTTTTTTTTACACTTATATTTATAATACAAAATTGTCTGCATACTAGGATTTTGGCTTGAATCTTTTAATAAAAACTCATATGATTTTTTCATATTATATTTCAAATAAAAAAAAGGATTAAATTCATTTTAATTAAACTTTATTTAATTTTTGTGCCAACTTGCCACAGGAGCAAGTTTGTGCGACCCAATCGTGCACTTTATTTTTAATCCGGTAGTTTATTACAAGATGTTCTGGCAACCTAGTCTTAATTGCCTTCATGTAAAAACAACCATCGATATGGCAATATGGCATATACTTATGGATTAACCCTCATAACAACACTGTAACTGTAAATTAGCCAGGTGAGTACGTTTTTCAGCAACCTAATGAGATGCTTGAGAAAGAACAGTTGTATAGCTACTTTTTGTTTGTCTTTGTATGGCCTTTCATAACACAGATAATTTTAAGCACATTTTTGTTTTTATTTATATCGCTTCGACTTTTCCGCATTATTACATACATAATTAGCCTAATGCTTTTTGAGATTCTTTTTACTTTTTGCTTGAATAAATACAAACTGAATGAGACTTAATGACAGCCCTGTTTGTAACTAGCTGTATTTATTTAAAAGAATACAATAGCAAATCATAAGTAAGATATTCCTTCTTAAGGATACTTAAACATGGAAGGAAAGATTACTCTCACAACAAATGGAAAGAAATCTTTTACATTTTGAAAGGTCGGGCAAGACAAATGGAATTATATTGATGGATAAACTAAATAAAAGAGATACACTTAAAAGTTTTAGGTTTTGATGTCAGTCTATAAATTTGATTACAATTTTATGGAACATTTATATGTTTCAGCAATTTTAGGCACTCAAACTTTAGGCAATCGATGATCATCAAGTTAATATCGCATAATGAAAGATATAAATTTGCTAACTCTTTGTGTGTTTCTAGTGACAAGTAAGCTCTCCTAGCCAGCTCGGTCCCTAATTCTATTTACAACAGCTAGCTGATTACAACATCAGACGTAGATTCGAATGTTGGGGTGAATGTTTTTCTATATACATTCCAACGGTAACAGCCATATCAGCCTTTCTATTTTCAACATTTTGACAAACTTTTTCAACATATCCAAGTGAAACCCTGCACATCCGTGGCTGTAATATACTTATGTGTTATGTGGTTTGCTACCAATATCACAATTGGCCCTCTGTAATTTCTGCTAAAGATGGGTTTACTGAGAGATTAAAAGAAACTAGATCAGCAAACGTTTTGGGTTCATCTTGCTATCAAATATTTTCACAGCATCTGCTAGGGGTTGTGGAGTTAACGATATCCTTATATAATATGTACACGAGAAACTACCAAGTTGTGGTCCGAGTTTATTATGTTCTCCTTTAAAGAATCGGACATTCAAGATACTGTGGCGTCTATCGCGATTTGATTTTAATTAAGTTGACAGTGTTTGCCACATGACAACCCTTTTGTGTATGTCAAGGTCTGGGTAAGAAGTGCTCGCTATTATAATATTTTACCACCCCAAAAAACCGCTGACCTGTCTTTTAAACACACGATTTCATCCTTTGCAAGTCCTCTCCATTCCATCACAGATTCTGGCTCTTTAGCTATCCAACTTATGATCACTAATAGTTCGGGTGAACGTCGTCTCTATAAGGACATTATACAAATACATTTCATGAACAGAACAGAAACTCATGATCCTTGTTTCGTTTGCAAATCATACATATGCGAGGCTTGTTTTTTTCATCAAGAATGACCAAGCTAGTATAACGCCAAGACTATAGGTATAAAGAGTCCCACAAACCCATATGGGGTCTTAAATAAAAAGTTTGTCCTAACTGAAACTGCAACCGCTATACCGTTGATTTCGCCTATAGAAAATTATTTCGCTGCCTGCCTTCTCATGGTCGGAGTGCCTTGAGGGAAACATTTACTCGTTGTAGGGTAGTTTGTACCGACATCCTTCTCCACTTCAACCTGACGACCATGGGAGAACCTTTCGGAGAAATTTATTCCATTATCGCATAGCCTTAGGTTTGCTTAAATCACTCCAATCAGTTTTGGGATGTAATAAACCAAATTGTTCAAAGTCCAAACTGTAATATTGAAACCACATTTTAACCTCATATTTAATTAAAATGGTTCAGTACATAGGTATATGAAGGTATATTAGAAACAATTGAGTTTAACCAACCCATAAAGCTTAATTAACTGTGGAGATATGTGAATATACTAATAATAATATTTGAATGCCAATTAAAACAAATACACAATACGCAATAAAGAACAAAGAGAAAACTGATACTACTAAATTCTACCTCGTAAAATACATTATACAGGGTGATTGGTAAAAGGTGCACCAAAAAGCTTGAGCGTGTAGGTGGAGTTAAGACAAAATTATTTAAAAACAACGGTGAATGATACAAAGCCTTGATATATCTTTTTGGAAAGCCAAAAAACTTTTCTTTTATTTTATTTTTAAATTGAGTTGTTTAAGTGAACAGTTTTAAAAAAAATTATTTTCAAATTCAAAATTTTGAAAAAAAAATTAAAAAAAAAAATGTTTAACCTAATTTTTTTAAAAGTTTTATGTAACTAACTATTTTTTTTTTTTTTTCAAAATTCAATGCTCTTATTAATTTTTAGTCAAAAACAGAAAACCGGATGCCAAAATGTATCTTATTTTTTGAGAAATTAAGAAAAACTAGAAGTATTTTTTTCCAAGAAAAACACTTTTTTTTTGGTTTTCCCAAATTTGACCTGCTCAGTGCTCAGGTCAATTATTAATTAGGGAATTATCCCTTTTTTATTTTTTATTACATATACCATCCGATTTTAATCAAATAATAAAAAAAAAACGAATTAACTTTTTACTTTACTTACTAGTTTTACTTTTATTTTTTTTAATTTCTCAAAAACTAAGATACATTTTGGCATCCGGTTTGCCGTTTTTGACTAAAAATTAATAAGAGCATTGAATTTTGAAAATAAAAATAATAGTTAATTACATAAAATTTTGAAAAAAATTAGTTTAAACATTTTTTTTTTAGTTTTTTTTTTTAAATTTTGAGTTTGAAAATTAATTTTTTTAAAACTGTTTACTTAAACCACTTAATTTTAAAACTAAATAAAAGAGTAGTTTTCTGACTTTCCAAAAAAATATAACAAGGCTTTGTATCATTCACCGTTGTTTTTAAATAATTTTTTTTCTGAATTAAGTCAATGTTTTAGAAAATTGCCCCTCCTGCCTAAACGGGGGGAAATAGACCCCCCCTCCTGTACGATTTTTTTCTTTTCTTAACTCCACCTACACGCTCAAGCTTTTTGGTGCACCTTATACCAATCACCCTGTATAGATATAGCTAGATACTTCTTTAGAAATATTATAATCAAGTTCAATTACAGAACAGGTGATAAAATTCTATATTATACATTATATCTATACGTATACTTCTAAACACAAATTATCATAGATGTAGATAAGACGGTACTATATTATTACCTTTATATATAAGGCTAGAAAGCGTGTAGGCATAAGTTGTAACGAATAGCTGCAAGGAGGGGAATCTACATAAATATTTGTTTAAAAGACTTGTATTTGTTTCATGATCTAACAATAACTATACTTTGCAAGAAATACTTAACTATTATATTTTGATATTATATAATCTATTCTGAAATTTCAGTCGCATTTAAATTGCTTTATTTTAATCACTTAACACGTTAAACTTTTCAACTCTTTGATTTAATTCAAAAGAACACAACAATATTCTTTCTTGTTTATAAAAGGAGAACAATTTTCAAAAAATTAAATGGTGTAAAATCGACAATTAATTATTTCTTTGTGTTTCAGTCTCCATTTTCCATAAATAATTTGAATTTATTTATTTAATAATAAAAACAAACAAATATTTTAATATTTTTTAATAATAATTTAATTTTAAAAAAATCATAGTAATATTTACAATTTAAAATTATATAACAAATTATTTACATATATAAAAATTATAAATAACTTTTCATTTTTTTTATTATAAGATATATTCAAATTAAAAAAAATAGCTAAACGGACTTGAATATTTCAATTTTATAAAACTAAATTAAAATATTTATAAAAACGGACGTAAACATGAAAAAATAAAACTAAAATTAAAATATTTATAATAACGCACTTAAAAATTGAAAAAAAAAATTATATTTCTTATAAATATGATAAGAAAAATTAAAAATATTAAAAAAAATTTTAGTACCTAAATAAATTTAATAAAGTTATAAAAATAATAATAAACAATTTTTAGTTATTGTTATTAAATAACAAAATAATTGAAGGTTTTTTTGTATGATAACATACTGCAATAATTCAATGTGCATTGAGAGAGTTTAACATGTACCTTTCAATAATAGAATATCAATCAACTCCTGAGCCCTATTTCATAACTATTGACAGGTGACAATGTGTCAAGTGACAACTTGAAAATTGTCAAATTCCTGTCCCATAAAGAATTTTGTAGAATTGTCGGAAAATTAGTGATATATGCCAAGATTCTGGATCATAAAAGAATTGTCATGACAATGAGTTGTCACGAATTTTCCGAGAATTGTCATGAATTTTTTGACAAACTTGTAGTGACAATTATTTTATGAGGCGGAAAATAATGTAAAATTGACAATTTTGTCATTATGAAATTGACAATTGCGACAGGCAACTGAGTTAATGTCAAATATTGAAGGTGAAGTGACAAATACGATAAAAATAATTGTCTGTAAGTGAAGATGAAGAATCGGAAAAAGAATTTCGTGAAGTACGCCCTCGACAATAATTTCAAGAAAGAATAAATAATTATTTTAATGAATTAAGTGATTTTCAATTTAAAGAAAAAATTTGCATCGGTAAAGTAACAGCGTAATTTATTATATTAAAAATCGGTGGACATATAGATCTATCATGCTCTTGATGCTAACTGCTTGAACAGAATGGTGTAGCTGTAGCTGTAGCTTGTAGCGCTGTCAAAGTAGAGACAACGCCAATCCTATAATAACGCCCAGCTACACACTGAGCTGTAGTACAAGTTCAGTCAACTTGACATTTTTGACATTAGAGAAAAAAAATAAAAACAAAGAAAAATGTCGGAAATATTAATCGAGGAATTTATAAAAACAATCCAATTTTGTGGGATTTACCGAATCCAAATTATAAAAACATAAAACAGAAAGCCTAAGCTTGGATAAGTATTCATTCTGCACAACACCATTGTGGGCAAACTTGCTACTTTTATGAGCTACATGTTTACAGTTGCTTTGACAGTGCTAAAAGCTAAAGGTACAGGCTACACCATTCTGTTCAGGCAGTAAAACACAGCTTCTTTGTGCATTACACTGGCTTGGGTGTGGAGCTCAGTATCATATTGTTGGCGTATCTATGTACATTTTTGCATAAAAGCATTACTTTGGGTACATACATACGACCTACCAAAATATTATATATAATCGTTACCAAAAAATAGATAGATGCAGCTTAAACATATGTGAAATTTGTCAAAAACTGACAATGTCAAAATTGTCATGACATATTTGTCGTTGTACTAACTGACACACAAATTTTTAGAATTGACACCTGTCAATGTTTATGAAATAGGACCTTGGTCCAGGCGAAAAATTCAATAATGCTTTTTTGCGAATAAACATGAAATTGTAATAAGACTAGCGGCGCTAGATGAGTCTAATGATTGTTGCGGCAAACATGAATTAGCTATAACACCTGCCAGAATAATGTTGGTATTTACAGTTTGTTGTTAAATAAAGGCTAGACGCACTGCAGGAGTTCCCGCAAATTTCCCAGTAGGAGATCTAAAGGTTGTTGTTCTCTAATTCAACTACTAATATTATAACTTTTAATTTTTTATTATATAAATGATGAATTAAATATGGGGATAAATAAATTGTCATACAGGGTGATTCACATGAGGTGTAGCAAAAAGATACAGCGAGTGGGTTTGTTTGAGACAAGAACAAAAATCGCATGGAAGAGGGGTCTATCTCCTTCTGTTTAGGCGGGAGGAGTATTTTTCAAAAAAAATGTACTTAAAACAAACAAAATAAAATGCACGACCGGGTCGAAAGAACTTGCTCTTGGAACAAACTATGGACTTAAAAAAAATAGAGGTGGTTTTGGTTATTTTTAATTTTCTGAAAAGTACAATACACTTTGTCATAAAGTTTTCTTGATTGAATTGATTGTAGCAATGAATTTTAGGCACAAAATTTGTTATTAAATAAATAACATTTTGAAAAAAACTTAGTTTCAATTTTTTTTTTTTTTTAATTTTGAGTTTGAAAATTAATTTTTCAAAAACTATTTTCTAAAAAAACTTTATTCAAAAATCATATCAAAGAATAGATCTCTTGCTTTTCATAAATATATAGACTGACATTATTGTAGGTTGTACCGTTGTTTTTAAATATATTTTTTTTTCTGTTTTAAGTCAATTTTATTAAAAAATTGGCACACCTGCCTAAGACGACCTTATTAGGTTATATCATTTAATTAGGTAAATTAAATTTTATTACAGATATAATTATTTTAGATTAAAATTTTTAATTATTACTAAAATTAATTATAAAAATACTTTATATAAGGGTAAATCAATTTTTATCAATCAGTAGGTAAATATTTTTATTAATTTCAAAATTTATAAAATCTAATTTTATTGGTTAATTGTTTTATTTTTATAGTTAAAAATTGTTGTAATAAAATTATTTTTAATTTGTATAACAAGCATTACCACTGCAAGGGTCGACAAAGAGAAAGACTTGGAGAATATGATAGAAAAATATAATTATATATTTAAATAGCAACACAAATGTTTCCTACTAGGCATGATTAGTCTTGCCAAGCTATACCTTTACGTGGTGATTCCTGTATAACTAGTACCTAATCTCAAGATTGTATTGTTTTTTCAAAATAACCATAGAATAGCTAACCTAATCAATCATGCAGCACACACGAATCGCAAAATGTTCCCATTCCGTCGAAAAAGTTCTCAGGCTGAGTTGCTCTTACGCCTACTTAGGTAATTTTGAATATATTTGTTAGCATGGATGCTGGAGCATGGAGCACGAATTTCAAGTGGTGCAATCCTTTAAATACCTTGGGTCAATAGAAGCAGTCGATAACAATATAGAAGAAGAAATACGCGGCTTCTCAAATCCAACAGAGCCTACTACAGTCTGTCAAAGCTCTTCAAATCCAGAAATCTCACCATAACTTCAAAACTACTGCTGTACAGGACCATGGTCCTGCCAGTACTCACATATGGATCCGCGACTTGGGTGCTTAGCAAAAGGCACTCTGACCTCTTAGCCGCGTTCGAGAGAAAAGTCTTAAGGAGAATTGTTGGCCCCATATGTGAGGAAGGACGATTCCGGAGACGGTACAATCATGAATTGTACTCAATCTACCTTGAAGCAGATATCGTGACAAAAATTAGGCTCGGTAGACTTCGGTGGGCAGGGCACCTAGCTCGCATGAGCGAAGAGGAACCTGCTCGGAAAGTTCTTTGTGGTACATTCTATGGCAGACGACAGCGTGGTAGACCATGCTTGCGCTGGAGAGATGGCGTAGACCAGGACGCCCGGAGCCTTGGGGTGCGCAACTGGATGGTGTCGGCTCGAGACCGGGATAGGTGGAGATACTTGTTGAAGGAGGCCAGGACCGGACCCCGGTTGTCGAGCCGATGATGATGATGATGGATGCTGGATATGCAGTTATGTTTATTTTTTCCAATTCACACAAGAGTTCCAACAAGTTTTATTGTTTTCTAAACACTAAATAACTTCTTACAAATTGGTTTTCTTAAATTAAGTGTCAAATTCGGTGCTTTACACATCTTGTTGTTTGATCCATCTTTCCCAGCGTTTTTAATGAATATGAGAATATGATAGTTTTATTCGATGTGGACAAAAACTTTATTTCCACTTGGAAATATTCATTTAATTTAAGCAAATAGATAATATGGATTCAGAAAAACATCTGTTTTACTTCCATTGCCGTCTGAAAACAATTATATATATATCATCTTATTTGCTGAACGAATCCCATTGGCCATTACAAAGGTTTTTAAGGACAATTTGCTGTCATTCAATATGTCTAGCTTGAAGAACAAAGGGGTTTATCAACTATGTCGAAAACTGAGTTGCCATGTTTTAATACAACAAACTAATATCTATCAAAGTCGTTTAGAGCACCGAACTTCGGTTCACTATGTTACCTGACCATGACCGAAAGACTTTCAATTTTTATGAAAATTAGCTTAATGTAAGTTGCTCTTAAATGTTCCTCCAATAACAGCTTCTGCCTCCAATTAAATTATGGTATCAATTACCTACTTCTTAGACCACGCAGCAATGATAACTTTTTAGCTCAAAAGCCTTTTATACTAATTTGTTTTTAAGAACTTCGAAGCTTCGTTAACTTTAGTAACTAATTGGATGTAAAGTTTCTAGCAATTTTACAAGAATACGTCCACCAACTATGTCAATTTTTTTTATTATTTAATTTTTCCACCACACCATTAAACAGCATGAAATTCTATTGATAAGGTCCTTGAACATCATTTAATACAGTTTAATTAAGCTTGATATAATACTCATTTAGTGCTCACTATGGTGCATACTTTTCTCAACTAAAATGTAAGCCATTAATTATCCTACACTCAAAGTTTATGTGATTATAGAAAACAATTTCAATGACAAGATATTTAATTCCATCAGCAACTAATTAATACCAATTGAATAAATACAAAAACAAACTCAATCATGTATGTATAGAGTTATTGGATCCGTCAGTATGGTTAAATATTTAAATTACCAGCATTTAAAATAAAACCTCATTACACCGTGATTATTGGTCAAAATTCCTTTTCACTCAGCTAAAACCAAAGTCAATTTATTTTCATTAAAAATAAAACGAATACTATATTCGTTTCAAAAAATCGATATAATCTTCTGTCATATTTTTAAATTTACTCTTGTTTTTTGGGACGAAAATAAAAATAATTCAACCTTGTCAAGTATACGACGCAGTGTCCCCTCTCTACCAAATTGCAGCCACAACATCAGAGAGCCTTCCTGTTGATAAAAGTTGAGTTATTAAATGTAACATTTGACACGTTTTATTGCGGGGAGGGGGCAATTTCGTTTTTGTTTCCCTGCAGGACACTTGTTATAAAATATTTTACACAGTCTGTTTGTGTTGTTTATGTTATTGGGTGTACATTAGGTGCCAAACTTTTGAGTCCCAAGAATTTATCAAGGGGGAAACAAGTAGGTAATGCCACATTGCCATGGGCTGAACAGACGAAAATAAGTTTTCATATTTACTTTATTTTAAAGGTTGTTTTTTATCATTAAATTTAAGCCTCAAAAGGACTTGTTTATTAAGGTTGGTGTGGTATTTTTATACATTTTTCCAATTTAATGATGTTTATTTTTAAACAGGAAAATTGATTAGTGTCATTAGTGTTTAAGAAGACATCAACAAGTTGTAGGTCTCATGGCTGGACTTATATAATCTGGAAGTCTCATTTTCGGTCACAGAAGATGGCAGAATTCTACTCCTTCTACGCTTACGAGATGTTTGCACACTTGCCATATACACTTGGGAGGTACTATTCAAGATTTTTTTCAATTCGAGATAAATATTAAACAAAGTTTATGTGATTGCGTCGCGAATTTTTCCATATCTCTTCTTCTTTGTTCATCTTTGTACGTTAAAAAACTATAATATAAATATGTTGCTCAGTTTGAGTGTATGAAAAACAAACCCTTGAAAAGCTTGTTATAATGAAACACTGCAGTGAACGACTTAAAAAGAACACAGCCTGTGACTGTGGCCCTGGTGTACTAACTTCAATTACATTGCCTTTTAAAATATTCACAAAGAAAAAGTCAAGAGTGATTAAGAGAGAACTTATGTTTACAACAATGCAACCAGAATGTAGTAATTTATTCTGACAAAGCCCTTTAGCATTGCGGTGTCTTTCCTTTTAATTAACATTAAGATCCCTGCAGGGTGGCCATGGTCACTTGTTGCATCATGTAAGATGTAAGATTAATATTATATTAATTCAAGAATTCCACTTGACATTGCGGGTTAGAGTATTATCAACGTTATAACTTTAAATAGGTTTATGTTAAGTTAGTTGGTGTATATTTAAAATGAGCAGTTGACAAATTCAACAATAATGCAATCCATATTATACATAATACGTTTTTTTACCATTTTTTAAAAATATTTATTGTTTGGAAGGAATGTATGTGATATTTAGAGATCAGGTATAAATATCCACCAGTATATTGGTACAATTTATACCAAATTCTGGAAGCAACTTTTCTGCTTTATACGAGAAAGTATAATAATGGTTCCCAATGTTTAAGAAATTCTTAATGAAAGGCCCTCTATTATTAGGAAGTAGATTCATAACACATCCTGGGAAAATAATTGTCTCCTAACGAAACCCCTCAGATCAAAAGAAAATCTATCACTGCTTGGTTTAAGTTAGGTAGACCGCTGACGTATTTTAACCCATATTAACTTACGCGTAAATCGTTTTCTAGTCGATGCACATCTGCAACATCCAAAATAAACATTTTCTCCAGTTTTGCGCCTGAGAACCTGTGCGAAAAAAGGTGGTTTTTTCAATAACTTTCGTCCAACTAGCTGAGGAAAATTATACAAAAAAAAAAGGGAAAATTATGAAATAATTCCGACAAAGCTCTGTCTTGAGCAAATAGTAAAAAGTACCCATGATTTTGCCCGGAGCTAATTTTTACTTGCTCTATAGGTACTATAAGGCAAGTTATGCATTCGTAAAAAAAAGTTTCGAGATAACAATGAAACATGACATTACAATGATAGAGGAGACGAAAAAAGTAGCTCCGACAATTATGTCTGTCTGTCTGTCTGGATGTATCGACACCTGCAGCCTAAACGGTTCAGCCGATTTTCTTCAAAGTTGGCATAAACTATTCTTAGTGAAATATCGCCGGACGTTTTTTTTATTTTTGACCTAGGCATAAAAATAACGGTAACTACCATATAAGCGTAACCGATAATTCTATTTTTCTTGAAAAAAAATACGATCAATTTCGATAAAGTTTTATATTGCCAATCGTGATGTCCATCATCTAAAAATTTTTTTTAGAATCAGCTTATTAACGCTACCTGCCATATAACCGTTTTTTATTACTCCGACTATCTTTTGAACAGCTTAACCGATTTTATCGAAATTTAATATTCGAAAACTACTGCTGAACTGAAATAAAATTGCAAAAAATTTTTTGAAAAAGTTTTTTTTTGGCAAAAGCCGATAATTTCAATTTTCTCGAAAAAAAATACGATCAATTTTGATAAAATTTTACATAAGCCATTTGTTACCAATGGTGATTTCTTTCATTTGAATTTTTTTTTTGAGAATCATTTTCATTAAAAAAAAAAAAATTGAAAAGTTTTTTTTTATAAAAAAAACGATAATTCTAATTTTCTCCAAAAAATACGATCAAATTTACAAGATAAGCGTTTTTTAAATTAAATTGGAGAATTGTTACTCCATCTTATGAAACTGCAGGTGCCTGTTATTTGGAATGCTAAATTTGGAAAGTCGACGTACATACTTTGGAATAATGTTTATCAGGGATATACTTTCATACCATATTAAATGTCCTCCATTACTTTCTTTAATTAGTATACGCGTTCCTAGAAGAAATTCTCGTGATTTCATTTTATTTCATGAGCACTTCCATAGAACGAATTACGGTCGTAATGAGCCGATCTCTCGTTGCATCAGGGAAGCTAATTTGGTTTGTAATAATTTAGACTTTTTTGATAGTTGCACTAGAGATACTTTTAAGTTATACGTACGTAACTTATTAATTTTGCCACCATTGTGACATGAATCCAAATTATTATTTGCAAGATATTTATTAAATTAAAATTATTATATCATCTTATCAGTTTAGCATTTAAGAACTAATGTATTATGTCTGTAAGGGAAATTTTTCTCTATTTGATGAATAAATAAATAAATAAATAAATAAATTTTGATAAAATTTTATACGAGTGATTTGTTGCTCAAGGTGAGGTGACGGAATCAGCTTATTAACGGTACCTGTCATAGAATCGTTTTTTATTACACTGACAAACTTTTGAACGGCTGCACCGATTTTGAAGAAATTTGATATTATCAAACAACTGCTAAGCCAAAATAATTGCGAAATTTGAAAAAAAAAAATATTGAGGAGAAACTGGAGAAACCGTCTTCTTTTCACACAGTTCTCGGTCGAAAACGTGGAAGTTCTTGAAGAACTTCCCAAAGTTTCATTAACTTCCGACCTTTTTTCTATCTGAAACGACTTGTCGACTGGACTAACATGTCTTAACGTGGTAAACAGTTTGGGAATTGTAGGTCCAGAAATCTGCGGCTTAATTTAGTTAGCACCGAAATGATGAATTATTACCTTTAGAAATATGCTGTGACGTTTCAAATCGCCCAAAACCAAATCACCCAAAATCCAAAAAATCTAAATCCAAACATTAAGATATTTGTATGGTTACTTATTATTAGGAATGTAATTATGGGCGGTTTTGAATTTCTTCAATTTTAGTTAACCAAGCGTCAAATAGCTCAAAACTAATATTGTCAAAACCCCGAGCTTTTTGGGTTCTTATGGGCATTATGACAGATCGCAAAATTGCAACGCAGCGTGGGCAATGGTTTTTGTTTTTGAAAATAAAAAAATCACTAAATGTATTTTGGGCGATTAATTAGTTTAAATATATGTATTAGTTTTATTGGTGTTTTGGTATTGGGAGATTTAACAAACGGTTACTACGAACCGTAAACGTTTCAGCATTTCATTAAATAAGCTGCATGCTTAATAAATAAATAAATACATCGTTATTCCAATGGAATATTAATATCTAAGTTATAACACACGCATACCTACATACATTTATTCCTAAATCTTTACACACATAAACGCTATTCGTTTCATTCGAAAAGTCTGAAAGAAATCTGAAGGTTGCGGTTCCGGTGCCAGCGAATGTAAGCGTATTAAACTTAGCAAATTTGCAAAGTTCTCTAACATTGCTATGTTGTGGTTCCAGTGAACAAAATTTACAAGCGCGAACTTATTAATATTTTGTATAATAATACTTTATAATAATATTTAAATTATGTGTCTGTCAGGCACATTGCCTTTTTAAATGCAACAGGTGTTGCGCGACACAAGTTAGAAGGAGTAGAAAGATAGAAAATATTGCTTTGGTACAATGGATAGAGTAGAGAGCCAGTTGATTTTTATTTTTCATTGCCTCAAAGGCGACGTGCAGTATATTGTTAGGTTTTTGTCTAGGTTCGTTTTATAAAATAAAACTTATTTTCGTTTTAATACAACTCACTTTACGTCTTTTTACTTTTAATTCCACTTAATATTTCAAAACACTCTTTATTTCCTTTTTACTTTTTTTATTTTAAATTCAAACTTTATCACTTTCAAATTACCGACTTGTACACGACTGATTTCAAATTCAAACTGACTGTCGGTCTGCATCCGCTTCCTCTTTTATACAGAAATGCTTGGCTTATGGAAGGTTCTTGAACTTGCTAGAAACAATATCGAGTAGGCAATGTAGTACAATATAGAGTAGGCAATGTAGTAGATGTAGAGATTCAGTAGATGTACCGAACAGGTAGATTGCGTTTACCTCAAGAGATGAAAACAGAAAGTCAATCTTACTGTAGGGGGAAACTCTGAGATGAAAACATTCAGCACCCTTTAATCATTTGTGTAACACGTTACAATATGCTGGGAGGTATTCTGAAGAGAAAAAAAGTACCCGAGTGAGAATTGAACTGGCAACCTCTGGGTTAGCAGCCTAACATTCCATCCATTGGACCATTGTCGCCCTTAGCGAATTTTAGGGCGTAAAATGTTCGTTATATTAGCTTATTCGCTAACATTCACTAAGTTCGCGTCAGTAAAATTCGCTGGCACCGGAACCGCAGCCTAAATGTGTTTGTTAAGCGGTTAAGCCTATTAGGAGGATTACATTCAACTGCAGCCATGCAAGCGCGGCATAATAAGCTCAGTTTTGAAAGTGTGAACGTTTCATCATGTAGCTGGTCAAGTGGCATGATGGTTTTCAAAATATTTTGGTATTGTGCTGATGATTATGTTGGTTGACGGCATGATGGGAAACCTTCTTACGTTTTACCTCCCATCGGCATGCTTGACTATTGTGAACTGTCAAGCGTTCATCATGCCGCGCTGGTCATGCCTGCAGTTGAGTGTGGACCCCCTCAATTGACTCGAATGTATAAAACTGGTTTAAAATAATTGATTTTGGTGCTGATAGCGATTCCTTTAAGTTTCGCCGCATTAACACAGGAATTTTATTTTAATATACACATACATGAAAAAATACAATCACACTTAACGCACAAATATCGACATAGGTATAAGGTATATAAAAATCACTTAAAGCAAAATTTAATCAAATTAATTTGTTCCACTTCAAAGCATTGTAAAATTTCCTTTGAACCCAAGCTTCATAAAGAATATAGGTTAATCAAAATATTTCATTCTTTGCCGTATACCTGCTTACGTCAAATGATGTCCTTAAGAATATTGACAGACTATACACTTTCAAGGTCAAGTTGCTGAATGGCGTTGTAAATAAAATGTATTCCTAAAAATCGAATAAGGTGCAAACGAAATTTCGAAGACAAATAACTTCAATTGGTATATGTAGGTAGGTAGGTAAAATGGCGGTTTCGCACAACAACTGTTGCGAAGAAACCCAATTAGCGTTAAAAAGCGCCGTTTTGATACCATAACTCGTTTGACCTAATTTTTTTGTGATATAGTGGTAGTGACTGTTAAGCTCAGGAGATAAGTTTATGGTCTGTGCCCGCAGTCCCAAGGGAGGAACTAAGATCAAACTGTGGGCTGGGTGGTTCCATTTGGACTAAGAGTGCTTTCGTTTATATCGAATTAAAGTTGTTTTTTTTTTTTTATAAAATTGGAGACAAATCAGAGCACAATACACAGCCAGTACCATGAAGTTGCAGATAAGCATGGTGATGCAAAATCAACAGTTTGGTAAACCATCGATAGAGCTGTCGACGTTATAATAGATGATCTTAAGTATGAATGTTTTAAATGCAAGAGTTTACAATTTAAATGAAAGTTAAAAAATAGGATTAAAGCTTAAAGTCATTTAACTAAAGAAATAAAATGAAATAAACTCACAGCAATGTAAAGTGAAAAGTGATAAGACAGAAATGCAAAGATGATTAAATGCTTGCTTTGTGGAAAACGTTTTACATTCACTTTGCAAGAGAGCGCCATGACTTTGCAAAGAGTGCAACGTCCTCACCAAAAATTGCTTTGAGGAAAGTAAGATTTGCAAAGAAATCTTGCAGTTCGTCAAGTGCAAAGTGAAAAATTGAAAAGCTGTTATATGGAATGGGGCTCAGGTCGGTCACCTTATAGTCAAGTAAAAAATAAAGAAATTTTATAAATATCAAAGGGCTCAAGATGCTTCTTTGGTGTTTACCAATATCAACCTTGATTGGGAAATTTTTGTTGAATCCTGGAGTCATCGTATGAATGAATTTTCTCTTAATCGTCTCTTACGACAGAAAGTCAATCTTACTGCAGGGGGAAACTCTGGAGGTTTGCGAAGCTTATAGAAAATATTTGTTATCTTGGTGTGCGACACAATTCACCAATCGAGAAATAAATCAATTTTTTCAACTTCTTGCCCCAATGTATTAAAGTTCATATACTATACCTTCACATTATCCATGTGTACTACGCAAATATGTAAAAGCACAATAAAATTTCTTTCAAAGGAGTAAACAAGTATCTTCGTTTGTTTCGTATCCTTTTTACATAGGAATCATCTTGCCAGCTATTTCTATTACGTTTTGGCCATAACAACGCGTATATTGTGTGTGAGAAGCACTTTATAAATGTGACAAAAACACTTCAACTTTAAGAGAGCATTTCACCGAACATAACATATTTGTTCGTTTGTCACTCACTCTATTTCTGTTGTCTATATTCTCTGTCTCTAGATTATAATATGTTCCACCAGGTGACACGCACATTGTTTCATCCTTGCTCGAATACACACACTTCGTGTCAAAGCCATTTTTGTTGTTAAGAATAAGGATTTGTGTCCGCCCCCAGGTTGGGTGTATTTATTTAATTTATAGATACCTGCAACAAAGTATAGGGGTAAACGAAAGAATAAGTTAACTGGTTGTACGTTTTAGATGATAAAACCTCAAATAATAAAACTCTAAATAATAAAACTCTAAACGACAAATCTTTACACGAAATGGATTTCTTATTGTAACTTGTTTGCATGCAAACATTTGCGATAGAAACAATTAACTGATCTTTGCAAGCATTTGCATGCAAGAGGTAATCAATGGTGGAAATCCCTTGCATGCGAGGTCTTTTCTCGTAGTCACAACATAAAAGCTAAGCAAGCAGTTTTCTTGCACAGTGTGTCTGCTCATTGCAAGCGCTTGCACGTTAGCTTCATACCGTGAATGGTATGAAAAAATCTTTACCCTTTGCTGCAAGATGTAATCAATGGTGGGAATCCCTTGAATGCGAGGTCTTTTCTCGTAGTCACAACATAAAAGCTAAGCAAGCAGTTTTCTTGCACGTTAGCTTCAAAGTCCGAATTTTCAGATGTCTTGCTCTAAGCAGTTTCCGTGGATGGTATGAAAGAATCTTTACCCATTACTGACCGTGCAGCGTGCATGCTAGCAGAACTTCCAGACTGTTTTATGTTTTATTACAAACTCAGTTCAAATTTAAAAATAAATGCTCTGATCCTGGAAGCCAGATTTTTTTTACGAACACACGACTTTCACCTTTTTAGCAAGTATAAAAACCTTTTGTGTATGCCGCAAGTAAAAAGGATAAACAAATTCTCCAGCAATTTGGGTCACACACAGTAACAAGGCATTTGAAAACTTCAAGTAACTCAATATTCTTTTGATCCTTTTCAAATGCTATTGAAGTTTGTGGGACAGTTGATGTTTTCGATGTCGGTTGTGCTGGTACTCTAACTTACATTTTTTCTGTAATGTGAAAATGTCTACGGGGAGCACTTTGAAAGTTTTGGATATTCCCGAATTTACATTTTGTCCTTGATATCGATTTTGATGGGAGTGGAAATGTTTCTATTATTAGTCTCCAAACAGATGTATTTTTTATGTCAGCATGATGATATTAAGAGAAAGGGTTTAATTCATCATTTCTATATGGAAGTGTTGGTTTTTATTCAAGATAGTAATTAATCACTTGTCTAACGCTTCAAACAGATACTTAACAAGGTGAACTGGTTAAAAATAGATGGCTTGCAGCATATTCAAATTTCTCAGCGGCACCACAGCGAATTATTCGACCTTAGCGAGAGCCACCTGCCTGTCTTGGCTGGAATCCGGACAGGTTAAGATTCCAGAAAAAGCCACTTGGGCAGAATCCACATCAGAACACCTGAATTTTACATAAATCCTAATCATCTCTAGCAGGAAAAAAAGAGTAATCGCTCGAGAAGTGGAAACAGCATTTTCCTATTTTTTCGGGTTGGTAGCGGAGTAGAACAGGAATCAGGCAGCGGTGACACTCGCAGTTTTAGGAGGTAGGAGTTACTAGTTGATTGCTTTGCAGAGCTACAACGGCATATTTTGAGCATAGTCCTTAATTACTTACTTCAGATGAAAGGTTACAGCCTTTCCAGTTTCCCAGCAAACTAGTTGAGGCAGTTATTTAGGCGGCAGCTAACCCTGCTCCTCAAAGCACTTTTCGTAGTAGATGTCCCGCACGAATTCTCCCTTCGTATGTCCTCTTCAACCCATCACAGTTCCTGTAAAGCTTTTACATTCGCCTTTTCCTTGTTTCGTTTTCTGGGACCTTAAACTTTATATATATATATTGTCCAGCTGCAAGTACCTCAGCACTTCAACTCCTCCTAGAGTAGTGTAGCAAAAAGATCCTTCCATCTGGCCATATTCACCGCAACAGTCCTTACAAGCTGTGTCCATGATTGAATTCTTTGAGACTGAGCTTCTTTAACTGCAGATGACCTTCAAGTTGTTTTTGGTATTCCAACCTATTACTCTGAGGATCCCATTCGAATGATTGTTTCGCTATATTGTTTTGTCAGGTTTTTTCAGTGTATGACATATCCAACGCCACTTCCTTTGCATGATGTCTGCATCCAATGTTTTCTGATCGAAAATGTTCCACAGTTCCACGTTCGATATGGTTCGTGGCCACCGGATCTTCAAAATGTACAGCAGACAATATGGTTAATGAAGAATTTTAGTCTGCTCGAGATGTTGGCAGATGCATTTCCATGTTACAAAAAAATATAACAGCATGGATTTAACGTTGGATTCGTTCAACTTGGTATGTATCAATAGTTATAGATTTCACCGTTGATTCCATCCTCTGCTATCTAATCATTTTGAAGTTCCTTGGTGGGAACACTTTTTCATTGCTGTGAATTAGTACGTTAGGCGATATTCTTAATCCACTTCTACCTGTCGATCATATAGCTCTGGGTTTCTTTGTATATATCTTGACCAAATGGAAAAATGAAAAAAAAGGTTAAACAATAACTCTAACTACCCAAATATATATACATATAGATATCTTCATTCAACCGGAATATAATATTTCGATTGTAAGAAAAGATACAAATAAACATTTCTCTGTCATCGCATGAAGGCTGTCTCGCCATGAAATCAAAATGCGCATTTTATTAATGACATGGGGCATTAATGTCCTGTACCTCACTCGAAAGATAAATTTATCAAATTAGATTCCTCTCATTCAATACTCAAAGAAGATGATGCCTGCTCTTAGCTTACTTTCAACCATAAAATATGATAAAAGGAATCCAATCTTATTTTGTGAACAACATTTACTTAATCCTTTCTTGTCAGGGTCTATACATTCTTTTCTATTTCTGTACTTCAAAAGGGATAACGTTATTTATTACTCAACAAAAAACTCACAAAAGTGGTCAAGGAACCCTTTTTAGCACGAATTGTTGATTATATTTGAAAGTAGGTTTTTTTTTGCTTTGAAACTTTTTGCTGGCCAACTGCCAGATAAAAATTTGTTTTGAAATGGAAGGAAGTATCCTTTTTTTCTTTCCGGTCGAAAAAAAAAGTTTTCACAGTCCCTTAAAAGTGTTTATAATTTTTTTTTTTTTTTTGTATTTGCATTCTTTAAGTATACCACTTGTTTATAGATTGATTCCGATTTGTGTCATAGACTTTTGTCACTTTTTTTATTATTTTTTTTTTTTTGTTATTTTGAAAAGATGAGAAATGTCCGTATTTCAAAGGAATAAAGAAATCCTTTTAGTAGATATCTTTCAACGTCAACATCAGAAAAATATAATGGTAACTTTTCAAATAAATATGTATAAGTATTCAAAAACGTAAAGATGGTAAAGAGCCAGATACGACGAGTCGACGTTGGTTGGCTTTGTGTTTCCTTTTGTCCAAAATTTTATTTGTACGTGTAATTTGAACAATGATCTCCAAGTCACATCATTGCAAAAAGGTAATTCAAGGACTAGGTACTATCCACAAATAAGAATTAAAGTTTTATTTCTTTTCAGTTTCATTTGCTCTCACATAATACGACAGAGAAGATCTTGTACGCGATGTTAAGAAGACTTATGCCCCCGTAGTTGGTGCAATCCAGAGGATCGCCTTTCTTCAGCATCGGGCAACAATCCAGAATTTCCATTCATCAGCTCCAGCTGGCTTTATTGGACTTGAAACAGATATAGATATTTTCACTTGACTTGTTGGCCTGCGTGTCGGTCGCTCAGGTAGAATGGTGAAGTCTGCATGGCAGTGAAATTCACTTCATCGCCGTTTTATAATTTGCAGACATTTTTCTTTCCATATTCTCAGAACCGACTGCAATTCTGCTGGGATATTCCTCTTTTTGTCCTTGGAGTCCCCGTTCGGGCCTTGTAACCAACTTGAAAATTTCTTCTAACCTTTAAGTGAGATTTCTGAACTTCATTCCTTTTATGACATCCCTCCATGTCCTCGATCGCGCCATTGTTTCTCTCTCCTCTTCTGCGCGGAGAGCTTTTGCCAGCACCTCTATTCCTTTACAGCGCCAATTCGTATGCCCGTTGTTTGGCTGCATTCATTTAGCTGCATTCACTTGGCTGCATTCACATGGGGGCACTCTTCATTAAACCATGGGTTTCGTTGTGGTGGTCGTCGTATAAAGCCCAGCACGTCAGTGGGGGTATCTCTGATTAAGTTCTGGCAACTCAATTGAAAAAGGACCCTGTCCCTGCTATTGTAGCCGGCCGACAACGTGCAATTTCCTCATGATATTTCTGTGGTTTGGCTTTATTCTGGATTTCCGTAGCGTTACTTTGGCTACAACGAGGTAATGGTCCGAGTCAACGTTGGGTCTTTGGAACTTTCGGACATCTATGATACTGAATGAGTGACTTGCATCGATTGCAATGTGGTCAATCTGGTTAACAATTAATTGATCAGGATATCGCCATGTTCCCTCGCAAACATCGAGATGCGGAATATGCACACTAACTATTACAATGATTCGCCCCCAAGCAATATTGATTAACCTGAATCCATTACTGGAGGTAGTGTTTCGCAGGCTATATTTTCCGATTATGCCTTTATAGACGTCTTCTCTTCCTAGCTTGGCGTTAAAATCTGTTTTGTTGCATTCAAAGGCGTTCGCTAATATTTACGCTGCAATTATGGTCTTTAGAACATTACTAATGCAGGTCCCAAGCTCGTTGTCCTTATTTCGCTTACTTATTCCTTTAATAGTTAATCCACCCATATTCGAGGCTTGTTGCAACTCGCAACTATAAAGTTGCTTTGCGTAGCCGTGAATTCACCACGAAAGCACGGCTCCAATACCCCATACCTTATTAGGACCATTTGGTCTAGTCAAGCAATTCGTATTTAACGACTTAATTGGCTTAGACATATAGATCAAACCAAAGTCTTTGACGCCAGATCAGAAGGAACTTCGTCTTTGTCTACGTGACCAAGTAGAACGACTAACAGTTGGTATACGTTACTATGGACATCAGGAGCACCAACCACGGTAATTCCAACGAAAGTATGTAAAGAAAGTATTTGGAATTCAATCCCACACCGCTTTCAATAAAAAAAAAACATCGTCATTTCTATTCAATTTATCAATTCGCAAAAACCAGAAAAAATGTTAAAAAAACAAAAGACATTGTTCAAAAATGCTCGATTCGGAAGAGGCCCACATACGTAACGAAAATTGTTTCAATAATTTCCTCCATCAATTATTTCCTGGAATAAATTTTTTTAAGGAATTCTCTTTAAAGGAATTCACTTTCATAGAATTCCCAAAAAGAAAAACAAAATCGTGATACAATAATTAATGTTTTTACTGTTTCAGTGAAAAATTATACCCAAATGTCGAAATTAATGATTTCTCAAACTGAATGACATGCATTTCAATTACTGATGTATAGTCTTTTGAAAGACATGATGTTATTTTTTCCTTGAAAAAAATAAAATCATTGATATGGTTGTGTGTTTATCATGGCACGTGTTTTTTGAAGATTGTTTTTATATTTGTAAGATACCAAATCATTCTCGTGCTGAGACTTCCTTGTAGTTGAATACTCTGATTTACACAAAACACGTAATAAGGAGTAATGATGTGTAATCATGACATAAGAATGTCCAAGCGTCCATTAACTGTATTATATTGTTCTCTCATGAGTTGTTCTCTATTGAGTTTAATTTGTTTTCAAAATTTTATAAAATTTATTATGATCCTAACATAACTGTGGGCCTAAATGAGGTTCCATTAAGCTCATAGTCTATCTAGATTTTTTAGTTGAAATCTGGGTTTTCTTTCTTGAAACGTAATATTGATGGATGGGCTAACCTGCGGAAAATGTTGAATAAGTTGCAAAAAGAAGTGATTTAACAAAAGATTTACAAAATATAGAAATATATATTTATACAATAATGGAAATCGTCAAACAGCGAATTAAGGCAAAATTTGTAGTTAGAATATTTTTTCATTTTTTGTATTCAAATACAAATGTTATTTAATGACTAAAAAAACTTAAAAAAAAACTCAATTAAATCAAAAAATTCATGTTTATTGTTAAGACACAGCCTTCGTGGCTAAAAAACTTAAAACTAAATTGAACTTTATTTTGTAATCTTTGATTAATAACATAACAGTCTTCTTTTTACTAAAAAACTAAATCAAATATTATTATATATGCACTCTGGTCTGTTTTTGATCATTAGCTTTTCTAGGAGGATCTTCACCTTTTCAAAATGATCAGTGACGATGTGTTTATTTAACTTCTGTGCTCTTGCAGGGTTCATCATTTGAGCTTTCCGGACAGATATTTCAGGATGTCACCTCATAAACAATGTTAGCCATTTTCTTCCTGCAACATTTGTAGAACTAAGTTGTTGATAAAGTTGTTGATTACGTTGTTCGTCCTGCAGAATGCGGCAGCTTCGTATCTGAGAATTTTTGTAGTGAGTGGCATACCAACTTGAGCCAGCCTAACGACTCTTCTGGATAAATCTTTCTCTTGTTCCGAAGTGAACATTTTTGGGCGGCCCAATTTTCTTTTCGTTGAACCACTTTCTATATGGTTCCGAAGAGTTCTCCGTGGAATTTGAAATACATGGAACAAAAAGTCCCGTTACTTGTTGCTCAAGATTGTGGACGATGTTAATTTCGAAAGCATTTGGAAACCGTTCTCCATGCATTTGGGATTGCTTATACAAATCATTGAGCTTTGCAATAGGACCTACGAAATACAAAATGACCAACACTATTTAATAGAAATGGCTTTGTAAACCACACGATAACATGAAAGAGCACTACGAGACCTTCCAGCATTTTTTCGATCACGTGAACGTCTTAATGCAGAACCATATTGAACGCAACGTTGCAGACGGCTGCCTTCGTAACTAAGCTCCGTTTTGTCAAGCCTCGAAAAAATTTACTTATACGAACGTAAACTGCTCTCTCGTCCGCATTTTACGGACGAAAACTTGACAGCTGATTTTTGAAAATCGATATTAAATAAGCCGATTAAATGACGGACGTGAACAGAAAGCAAAATATATATCTATAAGCACTTAGTCAGCTTTTCAATTTTTACTTGCGATTATAGGTACTATAAGGCAAGTTATGCATTCGTGCAACAAAAATAAGGTGCACGAGTGGTCGCACGAACTTGCTCTTGTGGTACACGATTGGTTTGCACGTACTTGTTCTTGCCACGAAAATAAAATAAAAATTAATAATTATGAGTTTTTCACAAAAGTGCTAAAACTTATTTTTACAAAGATTCAAGCCAAAATCAAAGTAGGTATAAATATAAGTTTTTTTATATAAAAATAGTTTTTTTTTTACAAATTAGAAGAACGCCATTTTTAAGTGCTTAATTATTTGCATTTTATGCACACAAAATACAATTTTTTGCAAGCCGTTTTCCAAATAATGAATTTACAAAAAAAAATAAATTAAAAAATTAATTAAAACTAAAATTAAGCTTTTTTGCAAAATGTTAGTAATGGAACTTGTTCAAGTCATTTAAACCTTTAAAAAAAAAAAGTTGGTTTAAAATCGATTAAACCGTTCATGAAATAGCTCAAGAACAAAATAACGGTTCTATGGGAGGTACCGTTAATAGGATTGCCAAGTTTTTTTTGCATTTTAACAAAAGGAAACCAGACAGAAGCCTTCAGTAATTTTTTTCCATAAAATCGTTAAAGCCATTTTCGAGAATATTAAGTTTTTCCAAAACCGTTATAGGGTAGGTACCGTTATTTTTTTATTCTATTTCCTCTAAGGATTGGTCTACAAACACTACATACCAAATTTTAAGTAAATCGGTTTAGGCTGTAGGTGCTGATACATAAAGACTGACATACATAAAGACAGACAGACAGAATTTCCAGACCCACTTTTTTCGTCTTCGTTAACATCGTAATGTCATGTTTGAACTTTTAAAAACAATTCATATGATTTTATTCGCATTTTTAATTTTTTTTATTTAATTATTAAATTTAATTTTATTTATGTGGTAACTTGCTACAAGAGCAAGTTATTGCGACCCAGTCATGCACTTATATTTTTCTCGTAAACGGCTCCAAAGATTTTCTTGAAAAAAAATTAGAGACAATATTTTTGTAATAAAAAGTTTTTGCACAAGAAAGATGTGGAAGCATGTGGATTTATTTTTTTCAAAGCATAAAGTACATTAGATAGAACTTTTATTTTTTTTTGAACTTCCTCGTTCCGCTCGCAACTTGCCCCAAGAGTATAGTGGTACTTTATTTCATTTCAGAAGCGTATAATAGCCTTTTTTAGGCGTTAAAGCAATGCCAATTCAACCCCTAAAATATTAAATTTCAATCCACGTCAATGCACTTTCATTAGTAAATTTATCTTGAAAAAACAATCACACAACCAATCAATTTAATCCTAGGATTTGATAAAACCTTTTTGTGGTGATTTCATTTTTGATTTTATTTATTGAAAATATGTATGTAGGTACCTAGCTATTTCTTATTTTTTTACAACAAGCAAATTTATATTGAAAGTAAAAATCAATACCAATTCAGTAGCATCAGCTCTTGTCAATCACCAATTCACAAATACATACTTCTTTTTATTTCAAACCTGAGTATCTGCTGAGTCTGATGTATTTCCTGATGGGATTTTGTTTTTGTTTTGTTCATTCGAAGTATGAAAAACCTCGCTTCTTTTATTGTTGTCGATTTTGTGAGAACTTTTTCGTGTCGTGTCGCGTCTGCATTTTATTTATTTTTTTTTTTTTTTTATTTTTTTGTTCTTCTTTATGTTTGTATAGAGCAGCAGGAAGGATATTGATTGTATGGAAGATCTTACTGGTGACGTGAAATAACGCCGAACGAAATAACGCCAAATTGGTCTTATCAAGAACAAGACATTTTAAATTATGGCGTTTAAACAGCTAGGTTCGTATGTAACCCCCCTGCCTGGCCTACTATAGGATTTGCGGTGGGTGCGAGTTTGGGTGTATGCAGAGTTTTTTACTCAAAAACTTTTCATATACCCAAACTCGCACCAACTGCGATTCTTATAGTAGCCCCAGGCAGGGAGGTTGCGTTATTTCGTTTGGCGTTATTTCACGTCACCATCTATATATGAAAAATTTGGCTTTATTTCCATTTTGAAAACGAAATACCGCCAGATTTTGTATTTAAACAAATTTGGCGTTATTTCCATTACTTTTTTGGCATTTTTTCGCTTTAGTAATCGAAATAAAGCCAAATTGGTATTATTTCGTTTCGAAAAACGAAATAAGACCAAATTTAGGATTTGGTGTTATTTCCTATTTCACGTCACCGATCTTACTATGTAAAGTATATTTCGGAAAATATGTATAGTATATGTATACTCGTATACAACATGTATATACAGTATACATGATGTTATTATTATTATTTTATTATTTTAAACTTATTAAAAATTCCAAAAGCTTAAATTTTTGTTTGGTTTTTAATAAACTAAAATAGTCTTCTAAAATTAAAATTGGACCACTGGGTAGAAACGGTTTTTTTTAACCAAAAGTCCATCAATTTAGCGGCCATGTTTTTAAATGGCGGTCAAACTACAAAATTTTGGACCATACGTGACCAATTTTGTTTGGTTTTTTAACAAAGCCCCGAGACAAAACTCTGTGGAATTGCACACGCCGCAATTTGGGCAGTCCTATACTATACTTTGTGATGTGAATAAACTTAAAATAATTGAATCCATTTTTACTTGCCATTGTTATTTAAGGCAAGCCTCGAAGCAAGCCTTGTATTTGTGCAAAAATAAAGTTTTGAGATAACAATCAAACATGACATAACGCGACTATAGATAAGACGAAAAAAGTGGGTCCGGCGATCCTATCAACACCTAAATACAGCCTTAACGGTTGGGCCGATTTTACACAAACTTGGTAAAAAGTATTCTTTGAGTATTATGCCCGGACGAGGTCATAAAATAACGGAACCTTAACATACATATAAGCGTCACCAATAATTTCAAATGTTTCAAAAAAAAAAAATAAGATTGATTAAAAAAAAAAAAATATATGAGCGTTTTGTTGCAAATGGTGATGTCCTTCATCTAAATTTTTACTTGCGATTATAGGTCGTATAGGTACCTACTGTAAGTTATGAATTCGTACGAAAATAAAAGGCACGAGGGTCGCACAAACTTCGGGGAGAGTATGATAACTGTGGCGCCAAAAAATGATAATGGGTTTTTGTAGAACACTTCAATGCAAGCAATTTTTACTATGGGTGAAGGGGGGCCTATCTCCCTCCGTTTCGGCAGGAGGGGCAATTTCATGAAAAAAATACTAAAAATGGAAAAAAAAATTAAAAAACAACGGTAATACCTACAATTAAGTATTATACTTTTTTTTTAAGTCAACACTCTTGTCTATAAGTCAGTTTTTAAATCAAGCAAAAAAAAACATAAAAAAAAAGGTTAAAGAGTAATTTTCAAAACTTTGAGATTTAATATTATTTTTTTTCTAGAATTCATTGCTCTTATTAATTCTTAATCAAAAACTGAAAACTAAATAATTTCTTGTGGGCTAGTTTTTAAGAAAAATGAAAATTACCAAACAAATATTTTAATTTAATTAATTTTTTTTTGCTTGAGTATTTAACGTGGTATTATTTTTATAATAATAATTGAATATGGATATTTAAATGCAAGAAAAACTTTATATGCACCCAAACTTGCATCTACCCCAAATCATATAGTGGGTTGCAAGGGGGGAAGCATGCCCCCATTATATGTATACCTCACTGTTTATAAGCCGTTTGATAACTAAGGCGCCAAGAAATGGGAATGCACCACGAAGAGGTAGACTTACATTGCGACAAAATTTTAAAGTTTGTGTGGTTTCTTTTCTATGATGTTGAAATAACTCAACGGGCAAGTGCTCCACATGGGAATTTATTCCACTTTTAGTGGGGATCTGCTTTACTTTTTAATGTGGAGCTGATTCCCACTCGTAGTGAGATTGTATTCCACTTTAAACAGTGTGCTATTCTTTCCCACCTCAATGCAGAAAAATGTTGTTAAATGCAAGAAAAAAAAAACAGTGGTCCTACTTTACTTCCCGGTAGTATACCCAAATGAGTTAGAAACTTTGCATACCCAAACTTGCACCCACCAAAACTCGGACCCACCCCAAATCCTGTAGTGATCCATGCAGGGCAGCAGCATGCTCCCCCTTACCTATATCTACTGTTGGTAGTACAATTGGGCCACACAGGTCTACTGTTCAGTGAAAGTAAAATTATATCTCACAGTAAGTGGAAAACAACTCCACTTTAGAAAGTGAACTACTTTCTCACTTAAAAGTGTAATAAATTCCCATCTTCAGTGGGAAATTAATCCATATTGAAAAGTGGAGCAGATTCCCACTAAAAGTGGAATAAATTTTCCCATGTGGAGCACTTGCTCGTGGAGTTATTTCCCTGCACCATTTATTTCACTATATGGTGCTTTCAAATTGGTTTGATTTTTTCAAATAAATTAAAATGTATAATGTATACACAATTGTGTCTTTAAGAAAGACAAACACGGTGTCAAGGTAACCTGAACCTGGTTTAATCAAGAAAACATTTCACATTAAAAGAAAAATGGAACTTTTTATCAGCTGACCTGAAAACTACACAAACAGAAATTATTTACATACCTAATCATAAATTAGAAATGTCTCTTATCCGATGATGACGTAGTTTTAAATTACATAAATGTTCTCAGTATGAAAACAGCAGGTAAATGCACTCATATACCTAATATTGAAAGCAAGTTTTTCATACCAGTTTTTCAAACCACTAACTTCTAATTAGAAAACTGCTATATTTCACTATCGATTGCATTTTACTATAAAATACATCTTTAATGATCCAATTGGTATCAGTCAATCTTCTTCTCTCTTCACGAAAGCAGCTCAATTTAGTATTTACCTTAAAACCATGAATACATTTAAAGCAGTACTACTTCTTGCTACTATGGCAGCATGTTCAGCTGGTCCTGCTGGTCCTTTGGAGCAAGACTTCTCAATCACTGATGAACAAGGTGGCTATCATTTTGGCTACAATGATGGACAACAAGCTCGCCAGGAACAGCGTACACCCGAAGGAGTTGTTCGTGGTGCATATCGTTACATTGATGCCAATGGTGAAACTCAAACCATCACTTATACCGCTGATCAGCATAATGGTTTCTTGGCTTCAGGAACAAATATTCCCAAGGTTCCTGAAACTGGAAAACAGCCGTTGGTACCCGTAGTTGGTGCTCCAGCTGTTGTTGAAGATACACCTGAGGTAAAAGCTGCTAGAGCCGAACATTTGGCGGCACACAAAAAAGCTCTAAGTGGAGAAGTTCAAAGTGCTGCTATCGCCTTGAATCAATATGCTGCTCCCATTGCAATTCAGTATACACCAGAAGTTGCTGCAGCTCGTGCTCAACATTTCTACGCTGTAAACCAACAGCTGTACCCAAGAAGTGGATACTTGACCTATCCTAGCCAGCCTGCTGTACGTTATATCGTTCAAGGGCCTCAGTATCATCCCGACTATCTTCCATATGCTGCTTTGTAAGGAAAAATGTTATTGTTTTCGAGAGAAATAAATTGTTTTGCAAAAGTAATGGGGTTTTTGTTGTTTAAAAAATATTAAAATATAATATTGGTTGATTTTGAATGGTTCAATCAAACCTTGTGTTTGGCTGTCAAACGACCCCATAAGTTGCATTTCTGGAACAAAACAATTAAATTAATTTATTAAGATATTTTTGAAAAATTGACTAAGCAAAGACATGCACCAAAATGACCTTTGACATGTTTTTCTCGTATACTTAATATCCGAACTAGAATACTAAGAGGAATTGCCACTTGTATAATGGGTTTTCACAATAATGGTGCGTTCTTCTCTTGTGTAGCACTCCATCTTAAATAATTGTTACAATATAAAATGAGAAAATTAAAAAGAAATTAATTTTAAATTAAATTACAGCATTTACAAAAATTAAAAACTGGGTCGCACGAACCATGTGCGGATATGCGGTCTGTTCACCGAGCTACAGCCTTAACAGTTGGATGGATTCGGATTTTCTTCAAATTTCGTCTGTAGTACTTTTTGGTGAAGAAAAAGAACAAATTTTAACTTTTCTTTTAATAATGGTGCATTATATGAACTTTGTCATTATATATTTTAATTATTATTGTTGAACAGAAACTTTGAATAAACAGATATCAATGTCGGAAATTTCTAGTTCTAATTTTGTATATAAAAACTATATTAAGATTGAAACTAGAAACTTTTAGGAGATCGTGTCACCGCTAGCAGAGCTAGCATCGACTTTATTTGGCGTCCGTATTTCATGTAAAATGAAAGAATTGAAGATAATTGTTTGGAAAGAGACGGATCTGACAACAATAATGCGATAAAACAAGAAATATATAACAATACATTAACAAAAACCAATTGCTTGGTCTGTTTTGTTTTCACATTCTTAAGTCTAAAAAGTCCCAAGACCAGTTCACTAACATCGACACTAGATGGCCGCCTTTTTTTTGGGAAAGATCTGTCAAAAACGTTTTCGACACAAAGTTGTAAGAAATATTTTTCCTCGTTAAACTAAAAAAAAAACCCTCTTATCAATGAATACAACCCAACTTAGTTGAGTTGTCATCAAGAAAACTAAACCACTAGACAACCAAACAAATTGTTCGTATTACCATTATTACACAAGACAACTAATTTCAGTTGTGTAGAGGAAAAATGTTGCCATGTTTTAGGAGTCGATTCTGTCAAAATCAGCATCAGCTGTTGAGCATCAAACGTGAATCCTTTAAACCAAGAGAAGAACGACAAATAAAAGAAACATTGTACCTATTATCAATAAATAAAGTAAAGTTCCTTTGATTTGTGTTTTTTTTTTTTTTTTTGTGAGAAAAAAGCCAACAAAGTAGTTTTGTGGTAAAAAGAATATCAAACATATTGAGCATAGAATTTTATACATTGTGTAATTTTTCATATACAGGGTGATTGGTATAAGATGCACCAAAAAGCTTGAGCGTGTAGGTGGGGTTAAGACAAGAAAAAAATCGTATAGGAGGGGGAGTCTATTTCAATTTTCAGAAGAAAATTACTCTTTTATTTAATTTTTAAATTAAGTTGTTTAAGTGAACTGTTTTAAAAAAATTAATTTTCAAACTCAAAATTTTGAAAAAAAAATTTTAAACTAATTTCTTTCAAAATTTTTTGTAATTAACTATTATTTTTGTTTTCAAAATTCAATGCTCTTATTAATTTTTAGTCAAAAACAGAAAACCGGATTCCAAAATGTATCTTAGTTTTTGAGAAATTAAAAAAAATTGAAAGTAAAACTAGTAAATAAAGTAAAAAGTTAATTTTTTTTTATTATTTGATTAAAATCGGATGGTATGTAATAAAAAAAAACCAAAAAAAAAAGTGTTTTTCTTGGAAAAAAATACTTCTAGTTTTTCTTATTTTCTCAAAAACTAAGATACATTTTGGCATCCGGTTTTCTGTTTTTGACTAAAAATCAATAAGAGCATTGAATTTTGAAAATTAAAATAATAGTTAATTACATAAAATTTTGAAAAAAATTTGTTTAAAAATTTTTTTTTAGTTTTTTTTTTCAAAATTTTGAGTTTGAAAATTAATTTTTTTAAAACTGTTCACTTAAACAACTTAATTTAAAAATTAAATAAAAGAGTAGTTTTCAATACTAGCGCCGTATTTAACATCTAGTAGCCGTTTTTCCCGGTGTCCCTTCTATTTGTATTTATTCAATGGTATAGTAGGTACATTATTTACATTATTTTTATTACTGAAAAATACAGGGTGATTGGTATAAGATACACCAAAAAGCTTGAGCGTGTAGGTGGAGTTAAGACAAGAAAAAAATCGTATAGGAGGGGGTCTATTCCCCCCCTTCCGTTTAGGCGGGAGGGGCAATTTTCTAAAACATTGACTTAAATCAGAAAACAAATTATTTAAAAACAACGGTGAATGATACAAAGCCTTGTTATATTTTTTTGGAAATCCAGAAAACTACTCTTTTATTTTATTTTTAAATTAAGTTGTGTAAGTAAAAAGTTTTAAAAAAAATAATTTTCAAACTCAACATTTTGAAAAAAAAATCTAAAAAAAAAAATGTTTAAACTAATTTTTTTCAAAATTTTATGTAATTAACTATTATTTTTATTTTCAAAATTCAATGCTCTTATTAATTTTTAGTCAAAAACAGAAAACCTCATGCCAAAATGTATCTTAGTTTTTGAGAATATATATAAATATTTTACATCCACATCGTGGAAAGTACGCTATCAATACTGGATTATTACATGGACATGGGAAAGCTACAGGATTTCGTAGCCAACCCCATGGAAATACCAAGCTACCATCAAGCACCATTACTGATTTTACTGATGTCTTGGTATACCATTATGGTTGATTTTCTGAACACGAAATCAGGAACTTTGACGTTTGACATAATTATTATGTATAAAAACATGACCTATTATCACTGAAGATGATTTTGGTTCTAGGTGTTCATTATTTTTAAAACACTGCATAAAATTAAATCATTTCATAAACGCAGCTTTTGATAAATCCTTAACTGTCAGCTGTCAGGTACTCCTTTTTGCTTTCCTTGACCGAATAAAATGGCATCAAATTCAAATTTTGCAATCATTTTGAAACACCCTTTATAATCACAATTAAAAATTGAACTCTATGGTTAAATTTATAAAACAGTGAACAGCCAGCCGAAGCATCCCAGAAAAAAGAAACGTGCAACCCATTGACGTATTAGGTATGGACCGCCAGTAGCCAACTTCACGCGTGTTCCAACATAACTAGGGTTCAGTTCATCTGTTTAAGTAAATATGATTCATTAAAGGCTACAGCTCAAGGAATTTGTAAATAACACTGATTAGTGATTTAGGAATACTATTCAAACCCTATACGTCCCTATAAATGTAGATATACATTTGATCCTTAATATTGATTTTCGTTTATGCCAAATAAACATTTTTGTTCGTCCTTTTTTTTTTGTATCATAATATTTCTTTTCTTTTATTTAAGTAAGTGTCTTGTACGTGCATAACAAAAAAAAGAACATTCCATATAGATTTAAGGACAAAATGTCCTTTGAAATGTTCATTTATTCGACCCTAAATGAAATAATGTGTTGAGACAATCAAAAGGTTAATGAAGAGTCTGCAACTCATTGAAGCACATCATCACCATCACGACGGATCTGATTAGGATTATTATTCCTGAACGTGGTTCATGACATGTGTTCGAAAATTGGAAGAAATTCGATAGATACAAATTCAATTTATAGAAAGTTCATTAAACTTCACCTAGCAAAATTGAATACCAATGGCGTGAAAATGATAAAGACCATTCTCACAGTGGGTTTGGAAAGTTTGACATACCATTTGTATAGGCGCGGGAGATTTAAATTATGATACTTACATAAATGTTATAACATGTAATTTTTCGTTGCTGCAAAAAAGAAGAAAAAAATCAACTGCACTCATAAAAACTTATTATTTATTCACAAACATTTATACACTTCTTTACAATGCAGCATATGGAAGATAGTCGGGATGATACTGAGGCCCTTGAATGATATAACGTACAGCAGGCTGGCTAGGATAGGTCAAGTATCCACTTCTTGGGTACAGCTGTTGATTTACAGAGTAAAGATGTTGAGCACGAGCTGCAGCAACTTCTGGTGTATACTGAATTGCAATGGGAGCAGCATATTGATTCAAGGCGATAGCAGCACTTTGAACTTCTCCACTTAGAGCTTTTTTGTGTGCCTCCAAATGTTCGGCTCTAGCAGCTTTTACCTCAGGTGTATCTTCAACAACAGCTGGAGCAGCAACTACCGGCACCAACGGTTGTTTTCCAGTTTCAGGAACCTTGGGAATATTTGTTCCTGAAGCCAAGAAACCATTATGCTGATCAGCGGTATAAGTGATGGTTTGAGTTTCACCATTGGCATCAATGTAACGATATGCACCACGAACAACTCCTTCGGGTGTACGCTGTTCCTGGCGAGCTTGGTGTCCATCATTGTAGCCAAAATGATAGCCACCCTGCTCATCTGTGATTGAGAAGTCTTGCTCCAAAGGACCAGCAGGACCAGCTGAACATGCTGCCATAGTAGCAAGAAGAAGAACTGCCTTAAAGGTATTCATGGTTGTATCTTGTTAAATTGAAATGCTTTTGTGAAAAGAGCAGACAGATGACTGATACCATATTGGATTATTATGATCGTATTTATAGTTGAAATACAAAAATTCATTGTAACACGTATACTTACCAGTTTGGTAATTCGTCAATTGCCTATTAAGGTACTTAATATGATTTCAAACAAGAATTTAAACCAAAAACACGTTTTATATAAATTTATTCTGTACTGTAGTTGTCTTTAGTTTCAGTAATTACAATAGAAACTATTTTAAAACATGAAAAGGCAGGCTTGTTTTAAGAATGGCAAAAATCAAACCACAACTTATTGAAGATAGCCAACAACATTTTCATTAGGTTACAATATTTTTCTTGATTTTTTGTATTAATGTTTATTATCAGGTTCCTAACTTTGAGACCAAACGATACAAGAGAAAAGTTTGCCCGAACTAGTATCAGAACAGAACATACACATATCTCAGATCGAAAATTGTCTGATGATAGGCGGATTAACTTCATTTATATGTGTAGTCAAAATCGATGTACAAAAAGTTTCGAACGAGTATTTTTTCAGAACCTTCCCGCGAAATTTTAAGTCAAGTATACTTAATTTAATGAAGCGAAAAAAATGCAAAAGAATTGAATGCCAAATAAAAAAAGCTGAACATTTGCCAAACAAAAATAACAAAAGAACAAATTGCCAAAAAATTTATTTCGTGGAATGGTTGAAAGGGTTTTTGAAAAAGCAAAATATTAAACCGCCCAATGTAATTGCAAATTGATTAAAAAGAAAACGTATAAATTGCCAATTAAGGCGTAACGAAAAAAAGCGCCTAATGAATATTGCCAAACAATATTATGACTATTTTGTCGATGGACTTCAAGACTATTTTCTATTGGTTTTAATGTCCATGGACATTTTGTCCATTTGAAGCAGACATAATGTCCATGTACATTATGTCCGTGGACCTTATGGCATCCCACCTGACGAATTACATGTTTATCAACGGTACCTATTATATAACCGTACATTTTTAATGCCGATTATCTTTTAACCCACTGAAACGATTTTAATAAAATTTTATATTAGAAAAGTTCTGCTTAGCTTGATTAATGTGGTTTTTCATTGGTCGTAAAAAGTGATTATTTATTGATCTAGATATATTTTTTTCCCATCTTTTTTTTATATTTTGCGTTTCATTGTTCAAAAAAATCAAATCTAGATTACGTCTAGATCAAAATCTCGAAATCTCGATTTAAAGTGAGATTCTTTTCATTTGCTTCACATACACAACAATGGATGTCAACTTGTCAAGTTAGTGCGAACTTAGTTTGTCTCCCTCTCGCCAATTTATAAATGAACAAACATAAAATGATACACACAAAAAAATCTTTTTGCGTTTCATTCGGCAAAAATATGAAATCTCAGAGCAAAATCTGAAGTTTCCAATCAAAAACCATATAATCCTACAGATAATTAAAAAAAAATGTATTTATTAAAAAATGTCTTATTCTATTTTTCTCGAAAAAAAATATGATCAATTTTTTTAAAATTTTATGTGAGGGATATTTTGTGAACGGTGATGTATTTCATTAAAAAAAAGTTTATTAACGGTACCATAGAACCGTACTTTTATAATACCGATTATCTTTTAAATTGCTGAACTGATTTTGACGAACATTTATATTCAAAAAGTCCGGCTAAATTTTAGATTTAAATTTTTTGTTTATGAATTTTTGAAAAAAAAGTGATTTAAAAAAAATTTTTTTTTTTTTCGTAAATTCTATTTTTCTCGTAGAAAATAGGATTGATTTTGTTTCTATGAGTGTTTTGTTGCCGACAGTGTTATACACATTTCGTTTTTAAAATGTTTGTTTACTCACATTAAAACAAAATATATCCCAATGGGTGTTTGACAAAGCCAGCAGACAAAACTTAGAGGATGCCAAACGGCCTAACACCCGCACTTATTGTTGAAATCGATGTTTTTTTTTTTTAATGAAAAGGAACAACCTGAATTTTATTCAAATATTAGCTTTATACCTATTTAATTCAATATTAATAATTTAAACCGGATTTCATTATAAGGTAGGTTCATATTTTCGACTTGATTTCACTTCTTTGAGCTTAAATACCTATATATTCTGTGCTAAATAATTTCCTTACTATTTTTTAAGAAGAAAGAAAAATATAGAAAAAAACTCATCGTAAGTCTTTTGGAAAAGAATTTATATTGCTACGAGGATGTCATGCAACCACGGCAATAACATTCCTTTCCGTCATAAACCCAACCAGGAAAATATCTTTTCAACATATACATAGCTAGTTTTTTTTTATTTTTTGTTGCGCCCACTCCTTCAATAAAAGGAAAAGAAGGTATCCATTCGAGTTTGACCCGAGAATATTGACTTTTGTGCTGCAAAACAACTTTATACCGTTAACTGGGTTTGTGTATTATTATGGTGTTTTTATATTAAACTTGCTGTTTATTTGTGACTCTTGTTAAAGGAATGTAAAGAGTTATTTATTATGACGTATCAATATATTGTCGAAAGTATAAAATTAAAATTAAAGGAGTTTTTGATCAAATTTAAACACATACCATATACATACATATGTATTGAGTGAAGAAAATTTTCAGGAAATATGTTAAAAAAATTGACTTTTTTCTTCTGGTGTACTCAATCGAGAGATTAAAAATCAGAATTCAGAAGCCTACGCATCGTATTGAGTTACAACACAACTTACTTTTATTTTTTTATAAGCATCAAATTTAATTCGTATCCTCTTTAAAATAACAAAAGGCCAAATAATAATTTTGTATGAAATACCTACTAAAAAAAAACTATAATTCTGAAAATTCATATCTAAAAGGCCAGTTTTCCAAAAAAAATCCTGGTATGACTTTAATTTTAATATAGGTATTCAAATTTATTTTACAAATTTGTTTTACCGAAACGTATGTACCTCAGTTTAAAAAAAATCGATTTGTTTTTTCAAAAACTTTTTTTTTTGTTCTAAAGAATGACGATAAATTGTATGAACCTAATAATTTTCATATTAAATCCTCTAAAATTTCAAAAAAAAAAAATCATGTTTTCAAAATATTAAATTTCTAAAAAAAAAGTAACTAAATTAAAAATAAGTAACGACAAAATTATGTAGATACCTATTGCCAATTAGTTATTGAAGTCTTTTTGCATAGAACATTTAATTAAAATCCATTGAACAGTTTTCGAGAAAATTAAAATTAAAAAAAAAACGCCCAAAAAACAAAATATCACTTTGCCCTAGATATTGGGTGAATTAGGTCAAATCGATCAAAAATCTTCAAATATCAAACTGCCTAAATTAAATTGGTGTTTTGGCGGAATTGATAAATAGCCCTATGTAAAATCGCACGATACCAAAACACCAAAAACAAACTAAAAAGCAAAGATTTTTTTTTTGTTTTTCTACAATCTAACATTATGACAATTTGCCGAGAATAATATTTATTTTTGGCGATTTTATATAGTTTAAATTTTTAAAGAAAAATGTGGATTACGTTGCCCCCTGCAACACTCCTGGCTTGGCGTTGTTGGGCGATTTAGCTTTGTTCGATTTACCACAACGGTAACTAACAAACTTTGGGCGTTTTGACATTTTTTAGATTTGCCTAACTTTGGGCGTTTGACACACATGTGGTTAATGTGTCATAAAATTAATTAAAATCGTTAGATCCATTTTCCAAAACAAAATCTTTTTCATAACTATTATGTGGTAAGAACAGTGATTGGAATTCTAATTACCCCTATTATAGTTTCACTATACTGACCCCAGATACCTACTAAGTTTGAAGGACATCGAATTATAAACGTTAAGGACGCAGCTGCTTATACATATTGGACAAACGATCTTGGCAAACGGCTTGATTTCAGTGATGCTTTCGTTGGGAGAAAGGCCAAAATCTCGTAATTTTTATCCAGATGTTGTTGATAAGTTAATAAGAAAACAAAAACCAGTGAAAGTTTACCCAAAATTCTGGAAAATTGAATAAAATGAAAAAGATTTAGCAAATATTTCATTTTATATAATTTTTCGGGATTTCGGGAAAACTTTTCGGGATTTCGGAATTTTTACCCTGACCCGCTTTTTTGAGTACTGAGCCAAGAAGATAGATCCAACGGTGAATAAAACAAGACTTAAATATCATGCTGTCAAAAAGAAAGGACACTTAACACTGACGGAAAAACGTCACCATTGATAGCTGTAATTTTTGCTTTTTGTACCTAAGCCCCGCTATCAACTCGGTGAGCTATACCAGTGCTGATGAGATCATAACGAAGAATTTCTTGTCAATCGCTGTTAATTTGAGCTAACAATTAAATTTAAAAGCAAAAGCCTCTCTCGATGTCGAGCAACAATCTACATAAATCTAAAAAAAAAATACAACAATGAACTTGACCTTAATCAACTTGGCGTGTGAAACTGTTTCTGGTGCTGGTCCACCCCGGAATGTAGCACCACCATCGACATACTAGATATGGACCGCTAGTAGCCAACTTCACGTGTATTACCGAAAATAAAACAAAACGTTTGATGCTTTTGATGACAAACACGAAGAAGCGATTATCAATGACGATTTTGCTTAAGAAAAAAACAAGAAATGCCGAAAATTCATATAATATTATATGGAAATAATTAGTACACCATATTTCCGCTGAAAATACGGAGCGGATCTACTGGGCCAAGTTTTATGCAGCGTTTGTTTGGAAATTGCAACCGACTGGCGGTCCATATATACTACGTCAATGAGCACCACCTTACGTAATTGAATAACGAATTTATACATATTATATCCTGTCAAAGCAAGTGGACTGACATCAGAGAGACACAGATAGAATTGCCAGACCCACTTTTTTTCGACTTTACTTTCATCGTAACGTCATGTTTAATTGTTATCTCTTTTTTGTGTGAATATGATTTCATAACTTCCTCATAGTATTAATATATATACTTATTTTCATCACAATTAAAAACTGTATGATTTAATATGACTAATCAAATTTTAATGTAATTTTATATAAAAAAAAAGGCTTTTATAGTTTCTTCGTTTTTTTCCTCTTGTTCCAAATAAAAATTTATTTTACCAACTCGACGCATGAAATGTTCTTTATTGGATATTATTTAAAAGTTCGAATTTTCCGTAGTGATAAATTTTGGAAGACAAGACATTCATACTTTGAAAACCCATCCACAAAAGTAACATAGCAATAATATTTTGGGGTAAGAAAAACCGAACTTTCTTTTTTTTGTACTTCAGATTTTGTGAACTCCTTCTATTGGCTTGTATTGTATATCCAGACAGAAAGTATAGGACCCACATTTTTCGTCTTCTCTATAATTGTAGTGTCTTGTTTTATGATTCAAAATTTAAAGATTGTATCTATTAGAAAAACTACAAAATAATTTGCAATTCAATGTAAAATGTTTTTTTTTTTATTTTAATTTTTAAAAAAAAGAGTATCGCTAGAATAAAGGCGCACGCACAATTTCCCAAAACATAAAATTAAATCTTTTTCCAGTTCTTTTGGGAATGTGTTTGACCTATATCTCTAATGTGCATTTACTAAAATGTGTTAAAAATGATTTAAACTATGAACATTCATCCAGAACCTTATCATCTGTCTCGGGGTTTGATGCTCCCTTACAAATCAAAGTAAAAGCTTCTTCTTTCAAAGATACATTAAGCAAAAAAAATGTTGTTCTGTTAACACATGTGTATCTACCTATGCGTATTATTCTTTCCACAGAAAAATAGTTTGTGGAGTTTTATTTTCTCCTGCAGGTTTGCTTGTACTTAATGCACATACTTTACACAACATGTTCCTTTGACTAATTAGCAAAGTGCTTACAAAAGGATCAGGAATAAAAGAACATCATTATGTGAAAATGTTCCTTCACTTATACACCTTTCTGGGCTGCAATTCAATTGAAATGCAGAAAAAAGTTTGTGACATGTTTTTCGAAATGTAGGTATTTCACGAGAAAAGTTCTATATAAAAATTAACTTAAAAAAAACACGAAGGACTCTGGAGTTTGGATAAGGATAAATGTTGAGTTCTCTTTAAAACTTTCTGCAACTTACTTTAACGATATACTTTTAACTTAAAAAAAAAAGAAATATAAGTAGGTATGTTGAATTGGATGATTCAACTATCTTGGACACGTGTTGCTTAAGATACTTACATGAATAGTTTATCTTACTTTTATTTTAAAGTTTAATTTGAGTAATTCAACTCAAAAATAAAGTGTTGAGTTTAACTTTTCATCTGAATTTCTCACTTTTCGAAATAAGTTTAGCAACATTTTATTTATAAATTAGAAGGATTCGGAGAAATAATATTTAAAATGTTTTGTATGCGTTGTTAGTTCTACAGAATTGAAGGGGACCTACTACGAAAGACTAAGGAGAGATGCACTTTTCATGACAATGATACTCTTGAAAAAAATATTTGGTGTACTCAGGGTTTGAACACAGACGTTTGGTGTGATAGTCCGACACACTAACCACTTCGCCACGGGGTAGGGACAACAGGAACCGAAATCCGTAAATTTTATTACAAAGAGAGCATCTCAAGACCTCTACGGAATTGGCATTGCCAACAAACTCGTTCAACTGTTAAGAATGATGATGAGAAACACCAGCACTTGCGCTAAGGTCGGGAAATCCTCACCGGAACCTTTGATTTTAATAAAGGATTAAGAAGGAGATTTTCTATAAATATGTAGCTTTGACCAAGTTGATAATTATATGAATATTTGAGAATATTTATATTTATTCTTTTCGGCGGTGTTGGTCGTATTAATGTTTTTGCGATTGTTGACTGAGATAAAATAGATAATGTGCTCCGATGCCTAAACAAATTTCAAAAATCCAATTTACTATCGAGAGGGAAAAAAATAGATCTATAGCGTTCTTAGATGTCATTATACATCGTGAAAACAATCCGCTATCTTTCGATTGGTAGTAGAAAGATACGACATCTGGAAGACTCATCAATTTCCGGTCTAATCATGCAAAACACATGCGTATAAACAATGCATCCAACTTTATAAACAAAGTCTTTGCGTTGAGTGACCGAAAATTCCACTCCGCTAATGAGAAAAAAGTTACACAAATATTCTTAGACAATTGTTTTCCGATAGAATTAATAAGGAACTTGATACTACGACAAAAACACAGTTCCTTCTGAAGATAATTTGAAAGGGAGGAGCGGTGTTTATAAAAATGTCGTGTATGTACCCAAACTCTCCGAGAATTTCAAAGAAATAATAGCCAAAAACGACCCAGAAATCAACTTGGCATATAAGTCAAACAAAACCGTTGCGTCGTTATTCACCTGCCTAAAAAAGAAGACAGATCGCCGTTCTGACATAGTCTACAAAATAAACTGCAATGGAAAAATAAATGAACCGTGCAATCTATGCTACATAGGCACAACAAAACAACTTCTTCGTCAAAGAATAGCGAACCATAAATCAGACGTACGCTTGAAAAGTTCTGAGAAGACGGCACTGGTTAGTCATAGCGTCGAGACTGGTCACATAAACTGGACTTTGAAGGGGTAAAAATCCTGGCAACAGAAAAACACACATCTAAACGCTATACATTAGAAACACTTCACAAAATAAACAACAAAAATACTATGAACCGTAAACAAGACATACAAAACATATCATCCGTTTACTGTTCCTTGGTTGCTGAGAACAAATCAAACTGTTGAAATTTCAAACTCAACGGACTAATCTCCCATCAAGGAAGTGTTTTTTAAGTGTCCAATAAATTGTGTTATCCAAAAAAAAAAAAAAAATTCTATTTGTAGAATTAAAAAATTGTTTAATATTTTTATTCTTTTTTGGTTATACCTATATCGAACTCGATGTAAGTTATATTTGTCCACCTATTATGTAATTATATATGTATGTTAAAATAATTTTTTTTAATTTTGTAAATAAAGCTCCCCTGAAGAAGACGGCAACCACCGTCAAAACGTTGTGAAAAATACAAATGAAAATTGCTTTCATTTAAAACATTAATACGACCAACAAATATTCATAGAAGGAGATTTTCATTCATGTGAAAACATCATCTTTTCGTTATCATTGTTGGACATTGTCAGGATCGGTTGAAGAAAGGTGGATAAAGTGTGGCGAAGAAGGTTTAAAGACGGGATTTATTATCGAACTATATACAGTATCTTTGATCTAGCCCAGATACATATACGTTTTCAACGAAAGAATGCATCAAAGACACAAATTGAATTAACTCATTACCAAGATTAGGCCCTAAATATTTTTATATACTTCCACCAATGCATCTGCTGCAGCATGCAAGCTTGCAGCATTCTTCTTCTCATCTCAAACGTACCAGCTTCGTATGCATGCAATCTTTCAGAAAGAGAAACACATAGCTGGCTTATAATTGCGATAAAACCTGATATTTTGAATTCCTCTTTTGGTGACAGATTTGCGTCTTGTGCTTTTATGTAATCGAGCGGATTCCGTCTTACATTCCTTTTTCTGGTGCGTGAATCTTAATGTACATATTGGTCAGTATGACAAACTGCTTTAGCTGCTTCTTTGTATTTATCAAATTCGACTCTTTTTGATTGACCGAATGATTTCAATGATTCCAATGCGCACATTGCAGATTCAAAAATCATTTTCGGATCCTGCAACATCCTGTTTACTGCGTCGAGTCGTTACAAAATTTCGTTCTAAAAGATAGCAATGTATTTTTGTTCCTTATCAAAAGATATTCTAGTTACGGATTCTTCGATTTCTTCACAATAACCGTCGACAATAGCTTTTGTAGCTTCAGCCCGACAAGACTAACGAGTATTACTAAGCTTTTTCAAAACGTAAGACTGTCTGCATTTTTTTCTGCGATTATTTCTGGTATCGTTCAAAATCTGGTATCGTTATGTGCTTGCCCTTGCAGTGAAAAATGTACATAAACTTGCTGTTTCCCTAAAAAAGTATTGCGTGTATTCCTTGCTCTTTTTACCAAAAATGTTCCTTAAGCACGAAATTTCCTACTGGATATAATTCCTCTCTTTTTGTAGGGCACTTTTTCGAAGATGTTGAAAATGATGTTGACGCGACGGGACCGATATTTACAAGTTGGCGTTACTTGAAAACCGAGAGTGTTTTAGCTATTGTTTTCAATGTTAATAAATGAAATATATTTCGGTATGCTGACGCTTCCAAAAATCGCTTTTTGGGACTGCGATTGTGTAGCTTTGGATATTTTTTATGACAATGGTAATGATGGCGCCTTCAGTGTTATTTGTTTTGTCTTTTAATGTGTTAAGTGTTTACTCGTCTTAACTCGAAATATATTTTTTCTAAAGTCAATTGTAGAGGCCCCTGTTTTTAAGGAGGCCCCTGACTGTCCTGCACTAAATCTGGCACTGTGTGGCTCGCTGTGTGGCGGTAATTTCGTACCTATCATAATTTCAAACTTATCTGCAGAAAACACAAGTAAATATATTAATTGTATTTCCGCATTATTGTATTTTGCACATACATACATATATCTTCTATTTACCAAAATCATCTTTTATATAATAATAGCTTATCAATATTATAAATCATCCTATTTCTATATAACCAGAAATGTGATTGTGATCAATTGAAAAAATAATATGCCATCAACTATCGATACTGTATGCTATAGCTGATTAAAGAAAAAACCATCAGCATTTCGAAACAAATAAAAAGCAGTTGACAATAAAATTTATTGTAGTCATGTTATGCAAGATAGGGAATTGCCCCCGACTAGACAAAGTCTTTTGTTATTATTATAGAACATAGAGCTTTTAATAGCCGTTATCAATCGAGTTTTGAACAATTAATTTCATTCATATGCCTATGTCTGTGTCTGTCTTTGACCGGAGTTGACTTTCTCGGAAGGGTCCAATGTCTGCAGCAAATGCCATCAAAGCTGGAATATAACTCTGCTCATAGTTTCCAGTAAAAGTATGTGCGAAAGGACCGGTGGTGAATATCGCAACATCATCACCACCATGAGTTTCCGAATCAAGTGGAGCTGTTGCCATATATGAGTACTCGGGATTCTTAAGGTTGTCCATTGAAAGATCTCGACGACCGTCTTCATTCGAAAAGGTATTGTAAAATCCAGGACCATTAGCATATGATAGAATAGTGTAGGGGAGACCATCGTCAGCATTACTATTGGCTAATCCAAGAATATCTTGAGTTCTGTACTGGAAAATAAATTTGATAATTCAAAAAGAGTTGCATTTAAAAAGCTTCACTATACCTACCGGATATCCATTGATTGTCATTGTGTGGGAATGATCCGATGTCACAACAATCAAAGTATCTTTGTCCGATGTTATATTTTGTGCTAACTCTACGGCATTTGCGAATTCTTTGGTGTCTTCCAGTGCCTTGCGTGCCCAATTCTCATGATGAGCCATGTCAATCTTAGCACCTTCAACGAGCAAAAAATATCCTTTTTTGTTCTTCTTCAATACATTAATGGCGGCTTCTGTCATTTCGGTAAGTGAAGGATCTGATTTTTCTAGTCCTTCTCTTGCCAAATCACCATGATAGGGACAATGATTTGAGCTAAACAGTCCCAGAAGGTATTCTTTCTTACTCAAATCAAGTTGGTTCAAACCTTTGCGAGACCACACATATGACGCATCAGCACCTTGCATTTTTTTATCAGCAATCCATTCTTGAATCAAATCCCGTCCATCAGATCGCCTGCCCTTCAAACCTTCTTCGTCATTTTGTTTTTTGTCTCTAAATTCTCTGCGTCCTCCACCCAAGATTACTTTCAGATTCCTGCCAACTGGGGTATGAACTAATTGCCGAGCAATGTCTAAATTATCCACCGCGCTGCAATTGTCTTTAATGATGTCGGTGTCACTTTCCCAGTTGCGATTGGCGGTATGAGCATAGACTCCAGCTGGTGTGGCATGCGTAACACGAGCTGTTGTGACCAATCCAGTTGATTTGCCAGCATCTTGAGCCCATTTTGCTATACTTTCAGTATGTTTGGAGGGATCTTGACCAGCAAGACAATCTTTGCGTTTAACTTGAGCATTCACACCTATAGTGCCGTAGTTGCCCTTAACAGCTGATAAATAAGCGGTTGCACTACATGCAGAGTCAGCGACTTGTTTATTTACGCAGTAAGTTTTTGACAAACCTAGATATGGGAATTTTTCAAAAGAGACTTGCTTCGAACTGTCACCCATGAATACTCTGGTTGCTGTTACAGTATGAACGGACATGCCATCACCAAGGAACATTATAATATTTTTGGCACGATTTTTGTTGAGTTCAGCATTTTTAATTTTGTCGGCAAGTGTCGATTGGGCCTTGTCAACCCAATATTTTGTATTCAATTCTTCAGGGTTCTTAGTGACGATATTTCTTTCCTTTGTCGAAAATCTCGGGTGCACTAGAAAACAAAATATGTTATTTTTTTTTATTTATTAAAATTTGTATAAGTTTAATGCCCTATTGTTCCAAGGATTTTAAATATATGGGTTGTTAAAATAAATGCTAAAAGCTTCTGTAAATTTAAAAGACAATTAATGAATATTATGTACCTATGTATGACTGTATGTATTCTTATTTCATTTACTCTAATGAAAATTGCCAAGAGTGGTGAATAAAAACTAAGAATTTGTTTAAGCTTTTTTTTATTAACAAAATATAAATTGTATTACTCCGACAACTAAAATAATTTTAATTGTTTCTTAGTACAACTGGACATAAGTTACGAATGGAATAAGTGGTTGACTAATTAAATTTATTTATTAAATAATAAAATAGCCGTTCATAATTTAAAGACATAAGTGTTCTTAAAAATGCAAATATCTTATTCTAGATTTAAACGATTATGTTAGGTCATTTTCGAATGTTCAAACAAATAACTTAGGGTTGGCTCCACAATCTTTTTGTAAGTTTCATTTGTAACTAAGGTATTCACGACTTTAAAATAAATAACAAACAAAGAATTCAACTGTTGAATATTTTAAATGAAACTTATTCAGAGACTGTGGCTATAGATACCACATATTAAGAAAAATGTTTTTTTTTATCTTAGGCCAGTAAAATTAGACAAACATATCTACACAAATTTGAAAGGAGAATTTCCTTGTTTTATTTTAAGGAGTAGGCATACCTCTTAGAGGTTTTTAAACCACAAAGTTCGAACAAAAAATACCTCTGTTCAACCGCAATTTTGGAAAAGAAGTTAATGCTATTAAATATGCTACCACCAATTTTTAAACGAATTTTATTTACTCGTTTTTACGAATTTTTATTGTTCGTTTTTTCCATTCTTGGCTGGAGATATAGCTATTTCAAGGAGTGCCAATTCCTATCATCAGTCCCCTTAGTGGTGTCGAGCTTTAATCCAATTTTATTATGACAAACTTTTTTACATGCACATCATGAGATTCGAACCCACGCATTATCAGATTTGCTCAGTCTTCGAAGTCGTATGCACTACGCATTCCACCGCTTATGACCACTGACGTCACAGGTCGAGATGTTATTTATATTTGTTTCTCAAATGCATTTGGAGCGTCAACATTTTTCTAAGCGCCTTTAAGTATGCTTTTTTGTTCCGCCTCCATATTTAACTTTTTTTAGTTTTAGAGAAAAAAATACAAAATTGTAGAAAAATATTTTCTAAAACTTTGTCTCACAAATATTTTTGACACGCACCTTTTTCATAAACCGCTATTTGCAAAAAAAAAAGGAAGAAATTGTGGAGACTGAACATATTTTTAACGATTACTCGCTTCCCGTTGATCTATACAACATAATATTGAACATATTTTGATAGAACCATAAATTTCCGACATAAATAAGTATCTGTATAATAAAAGATTTTGTTCAACAAAAAATAATTAAAATATATCATGACAAAGTCCATTATGATTTCCGTTAATGATATTTTTTTACAACAACAAACTAAAAATTATTATTTCTTACTTATAAAAAACCAAATATTTGCTGCATAATATGAACTTTGTCAAGATATGTTTAATTATTTGTTGTTGTACAGAAACTTTGAATATTCAAACATGTCGAAAATTTAAAGTTCTATACCAAAATTGTGTTGGATAATCGTTAAAAATGATTTCCATCTTCAAAATTTTTACAGTATTTTGCCAATAATTTTTTATAAGAAAGATCTGTCAAAAATATTTGTGAGACACAGTTGTAGAATTTATTTTAAAATGGAGGACGAAGCAGAGGGTTTTTTTCTAACTTTGTGCTTTGTGGTTTAAGAATCTCCAAGAGAGGTAGGTAGTCTTAAAAATGAAACAATAAAAAAATTGGAATAAGGTGGATGCACTTAAGGTCGGCCATCACCAGTAGTCGGCCTCTAAGCCAGAAAATTATGGTTAATAGAGAAAATATTTAAACAATTTAAATGAAAATATTTTTTTCTAAGGGCTTGACGTTCTTTCTAACGGCACACAAGAAATTGAGAAAATTTGGCTTCTGTTTTTTTTTTTTGTTATAAATTCAAATATGGTATATAGTTTTCGAAAGAGGTAGAAGTGCTAGTTTTTCTAAGAAAAAAATAGTGAAAGTGATCTACGCAAAGTCTTGTAACTATTAAACTATTGAGGCCAAGTGCATTTTTTCATTGTTTTTATGTTATTTATTGTATGTTTTAATAGATTTTTTCATAAAAATATCAAAATATTATTAATTTTTCAATAAATTGAGGAGGCCGACTTTAGACGACAATTTTTGTATAGTTCTTCTATAGTCGGTCGCCCTGGCCGACTACTGATGAATATGATATTAATTTGTTTTGCTTGTTTTCATATGAAAATCTAAAGCAAACTTCAGTTTCTCTTCGTTTTTAACAAGATTTCCGAGTATATTTTCCTAAATTCAGTAGTCGGCCCCCTTCTTTAGCTATGGTAAATGAGATGGCCGGCTATGAAAACATAGGCTTTTTTGTATCGGACGTATATGTTTAAAGTGAAAAAGAACAACATTTATATGAAAATACTTAGGTGTAAAGGACTTAAACAAATATTTAAGTGTTAAAAAATTAAAAATAAATGAACGGAATAAGAAATCCTAAGTCAGTGAAGGTCTTACAAAAATCGGGGACGATAAATGGGCACTCCGAAAGGCAAAATAAGTTTACTAAGTCCCAGAACAGCATTACAAGACTGAATTCATTGCCGAGTTGCCGAAAAGACTGAGGAAATGGGCCGATCTTACAACTAAAGCGGAATCCGCCGCTATCGGTTTTCAAAACAGAAGGTCTGTTGAAAAGTAAATAATAGAGCAGGCGCAGTCGGAAAATGGTTCAGGTACTCTCAAGACTATCCACAAGAGATAAATCAGTGGAATTGCCAAATATTTTATGTCGCCGCTATAACATCTTATTTGCAAAGTCTTTCTTTATGTTATCCGTGCCCACTTTTACAAGGAATGTTCAAAAGAAATAGCCAGTTGCACTCCTCAATTGAAGCAATTTAGCGGTACATATACTCTTCTTTCATGAAAGCTCATCATTTAACACTAGATTCTAACTTCAGACCTATATTAAGTACGAGGGTACATACCATCATTTATAGCCGCACAACACGAATGTGGAATGAGTGTCAGATATTCAAAACCAATGTTCATAGGTATCTCCTTAAATTTTTTTATTAGATTTCCCTAAAGGAGTGCACTGTGTTATATCATATTAAGGGCATTCATAATTCCTTGGTGAGGAGTTATTTTAAACATAAGACTTAAAAAGAAGACAGGCTGCAAAATTTTACGTATTTTTGGCTTAAAACTTCAAAAGCTATTTTTTATGTGGGCCAAAAGAATAATAAATTTAGAACAGAAAAATGGGGCCGACTACTAAAGAATAATGTGACCGACCACTGGAGTTCAGGGGGCCGACTTCACCAAAATCCCACGTTTTTAAAATTTTTTCAAATTGTCGAATTTCTATGGCAAATTCACTGAAAAAAATTAGTTTTTCAAAATTTAGACATTCCGAAATTCTAATAAAATACATTGGATATTCAGAATTCAAAAATTAATAATTTTTAAGAACAGTCAAACGTAAAAAATAAGTTCAATGGCCGACTACTGGCTCCGTCAGCCTACAAAAATTAGAGAGGGGACCTCCATTTTTTGTAGATATTTTTGTTTTTTTTTTATATATATAATTTGACGGAAATATCTATTTTATTTATAATAATAAGTGAAAGAACCTTCATCGGTTAATGATGAAATTCACAAGAAAACGACAGTTTAAATTTTGAGAAAAATCAATGTGCCAAAACAATTCCGAATAAAAACTGATATACATAATTATATTCCTTAAAAATAATATTAAAATGTTATTTTGTATTTTCTCTACCTATTAAACAGGAAAATGTTTACAGTGTTCAAATACCTGAAACTGTTTTATTTGAATATCAATCACAGGATGATTCACATCAGGTGCATTTAAAAAAGATATTGCGGGAAAGGAAGACAAGAAAAAAATCGTATGAAAGTTGGGTCTATGCCACCCCGTTTAACCAGGGGGGGAAATTTTCTAAATAGATGACTTCAGGTGGAAAAAAAACATATTTGAAAACAACGGTTACATGAACAATGTTTTTTTTTTTTTGTAGCCCAGAATTTTCTTCGTTTATTTTATTTTTTATTGAACAGTTTTTAAAAAAGATTTTCTGTTTTTAATAAAAAAAAAAATTGTTTGTTCAAAATCGGTGAGTAACTTCAAAAGATAGTCTGTATATGAAAACCGTTCTTTCCGAATTTCCGTTTGAAAGACTTTTTGAAATACAGTAGAATCTCGAAAAGATAAACAGATATAATATAAAATATCTTTCCATGGATCGAAAATTAGTTGAAGTAAAACATTTCATTTGAATCAGCAAAGCGTGTCACCAAGTACTGTCTAATAAGAAAATTGTTGAAAAGGACGTCTACCAGACGACTGTACAAGAAATTGGCTGTCCAAGAGCAGAAGCGAAATAAGTAAGTTAGTAAGTAATGAATTCATTTATTAACAATTATTATTCGTTAGAAATATATCGCGTACGCGAAATTATGCGCCTTTAGACAGACTCCAAATTGATTCCAAATTGTATATGTAACGTTATTTTCAGACCTTCTTTACATAATCACTTGGAAGTTCATTTCATTTAACGTTAAAAAAAATAAATTTTCAAAAAAAAACAAACAAACAAAATTTATTTTTTTTTTTTATATGTTTTTATGCAATCAGGAAATGCAAGAGACTATCTATTGAATCTCATCAAAATCGGTGAATAAATTTACGAGATAGTCGGTACATTTGAATATATTTGAATATATACCGTTAAAATCTTTTCATATTTCATCTCATCTCTAGAAATCTCATTTGTCTGAGCTAAATGCTCAAGTTTGTTTAAGCTAGTGCCAACTTTCGTTTGAAAAATAAATAATTCGGATAAAATCATATATCCGTGTTTAGCTCTTCAAAATATTTAAACTAGGTACTTTCGATATGAATTTAATCAAATAACATTCAGGAAAAAATCAATTTTAATAAGCATAAATATAAACACACTGTTATATGTTTTAGATAACAAAACAGGGCAATCCCCCTGAATTATGAAAGTATCCACATATACAAAAAATACTTATAATATCATTTTTGATCTCCAGAATAAGGTGGTTTCCGCACACGCTGCTATCCACTTAAGATTATTGTAACTATATTTTAAATTGTTTAATGATTAGGTACATACATTGATAACATTTAATATCTGATGAGCTGTTTGGTTTTTGAAGCTTTTTAAAAGAAGGCGTAAAAATGTTTAAACTAGGAGGAAAAGGGAGGAATCGGAAGAATTTTTGTTGGTTCAAAAAAAATTTCTCTAATTCCTACGCTTTTTACTTGTTTTCTGAGATTTTTGAGACAAAAATGTACATGCATTCATTCGTCAGTTTTCTTCCTCATTGAACAGCTGATCATTTGACATCTCAAATTTAATTTATTTGGCACCGCGAATTGCTCTTCAAATGATAATTATTTTGCATTCAATGAATACAAAACAACACTTTAGATATGTTTTAAGCTTAAAAAAAAATCTACTAAAATTGGAGCAAGTAGTCAATATGATAAATAAATTATTTCGGAATGGAAATTCAAAAAGAAATTGCAGGTTGCAATTTTTGAGGAGCGGAGGAATTTGAGCCAAAATAAGCCTCCGTCAAAATGACAGTTATTCTTCAGATGAGAAAACATTTTGTTAGTTCATTTCACGCCTATTTACTTGAAGATCGTTGAACTCAAGACACTTTTGTTCAACAACAAAAGTTCTAAAATTAGAAGCATATCAATGTTTTGATTGAAGAAGCATCACGGTTAGATACGGTGTAAACAAATTATATAACCCAGCTTCATCTATTCTGAAGAATGACCATTTTAAAATCAGTTGTACGAAAAAAATGTTTGTATAGATGGGATCTTTGAAACAAAAAATCATGAAAAAGATACAATTGACCAACTGTATTATGTGTAGGCGCCATGCAAACATTGTTACACTTGTCAACAGAAAATATGCACGTCATTATTATGAAAATATACCTTTTCCAAAGTAAGGATTGCTGAATCAAGAAGAACGAATGAAAAGATAATTAAGGCTCCAAATAAATTCTGTGAAGCCTTTATCGACGCAGGCTAAAAAATAAATGGAGAACAGAGACTCCCTTTGAATTGATTTACAAACTTGAACCGACTCGTAAGACTTGTTAAAAATACCGAGAGTCATTTACACTTTTTTTTACTAAAACTTGTTTTGGCTCATTTCAAATCCTTAAAATCTAAACTCACTTTTTTCTGCACCTGCTATCACAATAATGGCTGCAAATGCAGCCAAAACAGCTAAAACTTTTAATTGCGACTGCATTAGAATTGCTCCAGTTTTATTTTAACAATTAGGTCGTGAATGCACAGTAGTCGAAATCCAACTGATTTGTCCAGTGAGTATAGCCAGATAATTTAAATCCAACGAAATAGCCGAAAATATAAAAAAGCTCCTGTTAACTCTTATAGACTCAATTAAACTTTTAATCTTATCTTTTGGCGTAAATCATTTGCGAGCTCATTGTTAAAATAGCGTGTATAAGTAGGTACTTGAAAATGTCGAGGGCTTTCATTCGAGTAATGAAAACCACGAACATGAGTTTGTAAAAAAAATTAAAAGTTATAATATATTTATTAATGTTTATATAAATATATATAATTAATATATGTCGATCTCGATTGGAAGCATTTTAATTACGCACGAGGAAATCACGTTTATATAAGATTGTATAGTCAGACGGATTTTGGGCATAATACTTTGGTCATGAAAAGCTTCAAAAACATCTGATAACTATAATCCATAAATATCTCCAAGCAAAAGTAATATTTAGTTAGTTAGTTTGAAGTTGACAACGAGAAAAGTTGTAATCATCATGAGGAATATATTTTTACTGATTGTGACTTTTGTCATAGTTGCGGTGAACGCTATGCCAAAGAGATGTGTTGAGTCGGAAGATTGTTACGACGAGCAATTGCATCGAGATATTTCAGATGACAGCGCTGCCGATTCCACTTCCACTAATTTCATCAATGGTGAGGAACTTAATGCCTATTGGCTTGACAATGGAAAATCCTTTGTTCTTGATCAAATGACTCGTGAGCCAGATACCAAAAGAGCAAAGAATGCTATCTTTTTTTTGGGAGACGGTATGGGACTCACAACAATTGCAGCATCTCGCGTTTACATTGGAGGTGAAGAAAAACAATTGTCTTTTGAAAAATTCCCCTACACTGGACTCTCGAAAACCTACTGTGTCGATAGGATAGTTCCAGATTCAGCCACAACCTCTACGGCTTATCTTTGCGGTGTTAAATCGAACTACGGAACGATCGGTGTGAATGCCCAAACGAAGCGGGCTGATTGTGTGGCTACGAACAATGCAACAAGTTACGTCTATTCGATTGGTAAGTGGGCTCTGGATGCTGGTAAGTCAGCTGGATTCGTAACAACCACAAGAGTGACTCATGCCTCTCCAGCTGGATTATATGCTCATACTGCGGAGCGAGATTGGGAGAGTGAAAAACAAGTGGAAAGAGATTGCGGTAAGAATTCTGGTGTCGAAGATATTGCAGCTCAATTGATTCATGGTGAAGTTGGCAGTCGTTTGAAAGTCATGATGGGTGGTGGTAAATCAAAATTCGATCGGGCTGATAAGACAAATCTCATTGACGAATTTAAGAGTCAATCGCCTAAAAATGCCTTCGTTGAAACGCGTAGTGATCTTTTGAAATTGAAGGTTAAATCAGCTGATCGACTATTGGGAATCTTTAATAACGATCATTTGAATTATAACTTGGATGCAATTGATCAAGGTCTCGATCAGCCGACGCTTGCTGATATGACTAAAAAAGCCATTGAATTTATGCAAAAGGAGAAAGATGGCTACTTTTTGTTTGTTGAAGGTGGTCGCATCGATACGGCACATCATGAAAATGAAGCAAAATTGTCAATGGACGAAACAGAGCAATTTTCTAATGCTATCAAGATTGCACGAGAAATGACAAATGAGGAAGATACTTTGATTATTGTGTCGGCAGATCATTCGCATGCGTTTTCTTATTCCGGATATTCGGTGAGTTTCAATATTTAATTAATTATTTTTATGTAGGTATACAGGGTGATTGGTATAAGATGCACCAAAAAGCTTGAGCGTGTAGGTGGAGTTAAGACAAGAAAAAAATCGTATGGGAGGGGGGTCTATTTCCCCCCCCCCCCCGTTTAGGCGGGAGGGGCAATTTTCTAAAACATTGACTTAAATCGGAAAAAAAATTATTTAAAAACAACGGTGAATGGAACAAAGCCTTATTATATTTTTTTGGTGTTCAAGAAAACTAAGCTCCTTTGTAAAGGTTATATAACAGGAACCGTTATTTTTTTGAAGGAAATCGGTACATCCGTTTAGGCTGTAGGTGCTGATACACACAGACAGACCGAATTTCCAGACCCACTTTTTTCGACTTCGCTATCATTGTAATGTCATGTTTGATTGTTACTCAATTTTTTTTTTACGAAAATTTATACATATCCCAACCGTACATCCAATACCCACTCAACTAACTCATCTTCAACTTCGAGTGACTTGACTTGATTGAAAGGTACATAACTAGCTCTGTTGCAATATTTTCTCAGTGTGTTTATAAATTACACTAATAGCACCTAATACTAATAGCACCTTTTGAATATAATTAAGTATTGTGTCTGAAGCACATTGCCTTTTAAATGCCACAGGTATTGCAAAGACTCTTGTTAAAAGGAATATACAGAAATAATTGTTTTGGTACAATGGATTGACAGTTAGTTGATTTTTATTTCATATCATAACCACAATATTTGATTAGTTTTTAAATACACTTTCTAATAATAACTTCTTAAGAATAATAACCCTAACGATACTTATATTTTTTACAATTTTCAGAGCCGTGGTAAAAAAATCACTGGAAAGGCAGGAACTGCTGAGGATGACCTTCCATATATGTCACTCAGCTATGCAAATGGACCAGCTTTCAACAAATATTATGACACAAAGACAAAACAGCGTATTGATCCTACTTCCATAAGCAAAAAAAAGATACATGCCAAATGGCCAGCAACTTTTCCATTAGTTTCCGAAACTCATGGTGGTGATGATGTTGCAGTGTATGCTTCGGGTCCGTGGGCACATTTGTTTACCGGTGTTTATGAACAAAATACAATTCCTCATATGTTAGCATATGCTCTATGTGTTGGCGATGGACTGAAAGCTTGTAATAAATAAAATAAGAAACAAAATAGTGTTTTTTTATGTTATGAATTTCAACAGGTAAGGTAAGATATTCTTTAATGATACTTTCAGTTTTTGAAAGAAAATCTTTAATAAGATCAGGAACTCTCCTATGCTGAGATAGACCAAACTCTTACTTAAGAACTACAATCAAGAAAGATTTAAAGGCTGCATCCGCTTAAGTAAAAACAACCAAAGAATTATCAAGGAATTCTCCAATGCAACCTGAATTGTACTAGAAAAATACACATATCTATGACGTTGTCGGATAGAAGAGACCGAACTATCCTCCATATGAGTACTTCAAATGCCGAGACAGCAGCAGTCCTCTTCTAGGGGAAGAGCTATAGAAGGAGCATTCTCGTTCAGCTTTAAAGCCTAGTATGCAGCTGAAGCGAAACGAAATTTTCCGTCGTCTCCAAAAACAAAGACGGAATGATAACGAAACGGTACCGGACAAATTGTTATGTAGAGTTTCGCAAAAAAAATATTTTTCAAAACACAAAAAATATTAAATAAAAAGAACAGAAATCCATTTTATAGTAATATGAACCAAAAAAACACGAACAAAATACAAACGTTAAATTTTCGCGAGCAATTAATATCCCGGTCAATTAAATTGTGTGCGAAAAGAATGTAGAAAGTAGTGGAGACTTGAACCGGTTATCAACCCTTTCACCGTAGAGCTGCGTACCACAAAACGAATAGAAGCTTAGAAGTATTAATTATAATGATTTAAGCTCGTTGATTTTGAAAACTGTTTCTATTGAATAAAGAGTACTTGTTTTAAGAGAAATGCAAAACCAAGTCAGATGCTTCATTTTACTGAATTTATGTAGGTCACACTCACACACGCAGAGCAGAGACCGGTCTTTAGAAGAATTTAGGTAGTAAAATATCAGGAAACCAAGTTGAAGAAAAGAAAATAATCTTCTTAAATCTTCATAAATATGTAATCGATCAACTTAAAATAAACAAGACAAAAATGTATATTTTTCAGAGAAATTCGATAGCTTTATTAAACTTGTAATATTTCCTTTTTTTGCTTTTAAATTTAATTTATTAATTTCTTATGGAGCTTTTATATAAATTATTAAGCTTCTGCTCGACATAATACAGATACATAATATAATATTTTATATTTTTTTTTTTATCCATTAAATTACTAAAACTGAATTTGTTTGCCTAATATTTTATTACGTTTTATTGTTTGTTTTCTTTTTCTTTCATTTCAATTTAAATTTATTGTGTATTCCACTTTTTGTTACAAATATTTCTATGCTACAACGCAACTCGTTACGATTGAAATTACAACAAGTAGTTGTATAGAAGGGGAGTCCCTCTACACATTATTATTATTAAAAGGGGCGGCTATATATGTATGTATAAAAAAATCAATTCAAATCAAAGTCATTACCTTATTGCGTCTGACATTAAACTAATTAGTTAAATAATAAAAGGAGAGGAAAAGAACAACTAATTCTCATCATAGAGTGGAGTGGAATCGCCTAAGTTCATGGAGTGAGGCGACGTGTTTGTTCGTGGCGTACTGCGCATTGATCTTGGGCTTCTTGAGAAATCCGATCTTCCAGATCGACTCATTGGTCGTTCTTCTGTATACTGGGGTGTTTTTCGGGGGTAGTCTTCGTAACGCGGTGTTCTTGCCGAATTGCCGCTGCTAGGCATTACAGGTGGAGCCATACTACCAGGTGTGTTTCTGCCGTGCTGTCCTGGAGCAGATGGTTTACGACGCGCCCACGAATCTGAAGCCATTTGCCAGTCCATGCTCTCTTGTTGGGCCGAACTATAAGCATTTGGCCGAGAATGATGTGGAGGAGGAACTCCTCCACCAGCAGCTCGACTTCCACCAGGTTCACGTGGTGACCGTCCGTACGACTGCGGTGATGCATGTACCGAACCTCCGTGACGAGAATGAGATGGAGGCATAGTTGGACGTGCAAAGTGGCCGTTGGAGGACGACGCAGGACTCGGAGTATTGTGGTTGTACCGTGGAGTTTGCGAAGAATGGGGCGTATGATAAGGCGTCATAAATGGCGTCTGACCACTCGGGGTGTACGGAGTGTTTACATAACCACCTTGGTAACCAGGCGTGTTAGGGTAGTGAGGCGTCTGGTTAGACATATGATGCGACATCGAGTGCATCATGTGTGGCGGAATATGCGATCTAGATCCAACGGAACCCGAGCTAACACTCAATTGCGGTGTACTATATCCGGGTGTTCTTGTGCTGCTTCCAGGAGCGCGGGGTGTCGACATTGGCGTACTGCCTGGCAGTGGATCCGAATAATGGTCCTTGAACCATTTGAGGAAAGTGTTTATCGACTCGAAGATTTGTCCACGGTAGCGGAAACCCTCTGGTGTTACAGTGACGTACTCGTGTCTGCACTTTGTCTTTGGCAGGTAGGAGAGCAGGAACTTGCCCGGATAGTTCTTTGAAGCGGACACAAAGTAATGAATCTTCTTCGGGTCCTTCTTCTTCTCTTCCTTAAGCAATTCTTCCATCTTATCTTTTAGGCCGCCACCTGTGTCACGGTAGTATTTGTAGCTTAATAATTCTCTTGCTGATGCTGCCATTGGATTAACATGTCGTGCAATTATTTCATCCAAATCTTCAAATTCTTCATTACCAATCAGGAGACTTTGACCCAAACTGAATGCATTTTCTTTTCCTTCTTCTCGGACGTCGATGTGCTGATAAATGTCACCAGTAACTTTCCATGTAACAGTCAAATGATCAGAGCCCTTGCTTGATGGACGAACAATGACCTCACCTTGGTCCATGCTCTCCATGATCTTGACAACTTCGGCATAGGACTTATTATGAAACGATGGATGAACAATTACTCGCTTCACATACTGCTGCTTGGCCTTCACTTTTTTCGAGTCATCTTCTTTGCGGCGATCTTTGTCTTCTTGCTCTTGATCATAGTAGCTGTCCTTTCTTGGGCGCCAATCGTGGTTCTTATCCATCAAGTCTGAACTCTTAGAGGAACAATCCACCGAAAATCTTTCCACATCGATTTTAATTATTCGCACATGAATAGCTTGGTTGTTTTGAACTCGCTCTTCAGGATTTTTCACGTGTTTATCTGATAAGTTCTTTATGTGAATAAATCCAGAAAGGCCATTATCCAGTCGCAATTTGATTCCAGTTGCCTGACCAGGACAAGCACCAGCATCAAAATGATTCCACACTTCTGACAGCTCGGGAAAATCATCTTTCAGACAGAACGGACATTGCCAATGGCCAGTTTCATCGTTACGGACTGGATTAGCTTGATCCAGTTGTTCGCCTTGGGGTTTTCGATGCGATATTCCCGAAACAGTAGCCAACAGCATCTTGCCAACGTAAAAACTTTCAGGGGTCTCTTTGGTTAGCATATCGAAGAGCTCCTCAGTATTGGCGGTTCGGAACGGAATCCTTAGATCCTTGTAACGAGAATTCAATTCTGCACGAATATCATAGAGCGTAATACTTTTATTACCAAATCCTTGACGTTCCAATTCTTCAGCAAATGCATCCAAGTCAAGATCCTTAAGACGCTCTGGTGATTCGAGAATTTCCTCCAAGGCACCAGCTGGATTTGTCTCCTCGTCATCATATTCAAGGGCATCAACAGCCATTTTTCTTGCCCATTCGTACGTTTCAGGATGAACACGAGAACCATCTAGAACTTCCACATATGCTTCTGTACTGTCACCTAGAGAATTTGTATCGATTTTGATGAAACCCGAACAATTTATGAACACCTTAGGACCCATATGACATGATGTAACTAATTGAGTTCGATTTTCCAACCGCTGATTCGTCTGTTTAAGTATCTTTACCAAAGCTTGCCCTTTCCTCGGTCCCAAACCACAAATAAACTGAATTAAATTCAGTGTCATCGAGTTTTGAACTGCTAGATTTATGTCCACTCCAACTTCATTTGTACGATTGATGAATTCCAGATACAAATGCTCGAGTAGTTCTTCTTTGGGAATCTGCTCCTGCAGCGAATGATACCTAAGACAAAGAATTTCTTCATCGGCCCCACAAAGCTGCGAGTATTCGACTAAGGGATCTTGCATTTTCCTAGCCAATGATACAGCTTGTTTAAGTAATGTTGGATACTCACGGAAATCGGCGGCTCCCTTATTAGAGTTTGCATATATTTTGGCCAACTCATTGTCGATAATCTCAACTGCAACTTGTGGATATTGTTCCTCCTCGACCAATTGCTTGATGACCTCTTGCACATCTTGTTGAATCATTTGAGCCTCACGGGATTCTCCACCGATCGCCACTACATGAGGTTTCTTATGTCGCAGAAACGTCTTAAGATTTGCCATATCAGATTGTTTGCATTGTTTGTCTTCATTTCTGTAGGAATTCTTCCGCTTGAGAATGTGTGGCAACCTCAGATAGTCTGTAACTTCGCCTTCATGTGATGTGATGGCACAGAAAGCTGCTTGTGTGTAATCTGGGACGTAAGCCAGACCCATCACCCGAATACCTTTTGTTGCATCCCATTCGTAATCATCTTCTTCAGTGAAGTCAGGCTGATATGGAGCTACCTTAATCCAATTACTAAGTTTAGTGCAACAGGCTTTCAAGATGGATTCCTTTGCCTCTGCAATCAAAACTGATTTGAGCTCTTTTTTAATCTCAGGGATAACCATCTTTGTGAGTGCTAGCTCTACGCATTCGCTACGCAGCGCATTCCAGTCTTGAACATTTTTAGAAAACTCATCACGCTGGTATAGCTGCTTTGCTTCTTCAAGATATGAACTGGCGGTATTTCCCTCAATTTTTTCCAAAATAGTTATTTCCAATAGACCATCCTCTTCTGCCAAAGATAAACGTAGGAACTGGTCACCAACCAAGTCTCTGACAGGCTTATTTTTTAAATACTTCATGCCGTAGCATGTATGATTCTCATCTATCTCCTTCATGCCTTTCTTTGTTGGTCTCACATTAAGTTTGGCCCTTTCAAAGAATATTTCACGAACGCACTTTCGCAACAATGGTTCTTTGGCAATTTGCCGAGCTACCACAAACTTTGCTGCATGTATCACTTCATCAATCATCATAAACTTTGGACACAAGAACTGCTTTGCAACATCGGATGGTTCTATTGCCTCCTGATCGACTTCATGACGCTGATAGCTATCTCGCAAATTCTCAGCAAATTGCTCAGGAGTAAGACCAAATCGCTTTGCAAATCCACAAATACCAGCTTTTCTGCACATTGCGTATGGACCAGAATCTCTGGCTTGTTTTAAGTGCTCCTCAGGTTCATCTTCGATTTCCTCGATGTCTTCGGTTTCCGGTGGTGGTTCTTGGCCTTCTTCTAAGTTATCTAACAATTTCCGGCGAGCATCTTCCCTCGCTTTTTTTCGTTCCTCTTTTTCCTTACGTCGAAAATCTTCTTGCATCTTAGGAATTTCATGTGAGTAGTAGAGCAGGAAATGCATATGCACATCCTTCAATTCTTCAGCCGTTTGCACTTCCTGCAATCGATCGAAATCTTCATCTTTGATAACACGCATATCGTCAGGTATTGGTGCATCAGAAGCCTGCATGATTTTATCCAACTGATAGTTCCGCATTTTATCAAATAGCTGCATTAGTTTCTTCTTTCTTGACAACAACTGACACCATTTACCATCATAGTAGTAAATTTTCCACAAATCATCACATGTCAGTTCTGGCTTCACATACTCTTTTCTATAAAATGCAATAAATGGTACCTCCAACTGTTGATTGCGCATAAAATCAAGTGCCTGTTTAATTTTTCCTATTGCGCTTGGTGGTTTACGATAACGATCACGGGATCCTCCATCAGTTGCCTTGTCCTGCTCGGAAACTGGTGGTTTACAAAACGCCTGCTTGTAAATCCACTCTGCTTCGTCTTCCAGCTCGTTTGAACCTTCTGCAACAGCAGAAACAGGCATTTCACGTAACTGCATTCGTTCGGGGATATCAGTCTTTCGAATTTCATTATCCAAATCCGTAAAATGTCCACGTTTCAATTCACTTGGCTCATAAATTTCAAATATTGTCTTTTTAGCTGATTTCTTTTTTGTAGATTTTTTGGGGCGCTTCTCTCGTTCACCGGTACCATCGTCTTCTTCATAGTCATCACCTTCAGATTCAGATTCATATTCGTCATCATCGTATTTAGAGAAATCTTCATAATCGAAATCAACACCAAAGATATCTTGACCTTCTTGTAAGGACCTGTAATTTATAAAACAGTTTAGAGATTGTTTTGTAAAGAAAGATTTTTTTCAAACTTACGCATCGTTAAATAAGAGACGACGTTTCTTTTTCTTTTCAGCTATTGGTCTGCCATCGTCATCTACAATAAAATCATCGGCATCAGAGTCAGATTCTTCTTCGTCGTCGAAATGTTCAACTTCAGGTTCTCTGTGACTGCGTTCAGAACGTCTTTCGTTATCCTTTGGATGATAAAAACAAAGAATTTATAAATTAAATTATTTAAATTGATTTTATGATAGGTAGTGTAGATTCATAAATGATACTTTATATCTTTACAACGTCACAATTATGTATTGAAATAAATTCTAAACTAGTTTTTCTTCACTGCAACACAGAATGTTTAACCACCCGCTAGATTAATAGATACAGGTATATCGATTTAGGGGATAATAGATATATATTCGATTTAGGGGGTTACAATTTTCTTCTCACTTTTCAAATATTAATCTTTCACCTTGTATTAAGTATTTATATATATTTCTTGTTGTTGTCCTTGAATACTTTTCAATTTGTTTACAAAAAAGAGAATGTATTTACGTTACTTGATTTGGAATACGGATTTCATTGAATTTAAAGCACTTGTTTACATTTCCTTTGAAAATAAACTAAAGTTTGAAAATCACTGCCTTTTAACTAAACAAACATACAAACTTTCTAGTAAGAAAGATTAAAGAGAAATCTGGTTATTATACTTACATCATCGTCATCAAAGAGCTGTTCAGCAATTGCTTCCCGTGCTAGTCCTTCATCAACGGGTTGTTCTTCACCATCACTTTCCTCATCTTGTATTCGACGCAAGCGTTTGAAACGTTTCTATAGTTAAGATTAAAAACAGAACCAAAATCATGAACCCATCTTTTACAAAAGGACTTTTTTATTACTCACTCTTCTTTCGACTTTAACTCCAAGATTCTCTTCAATCAAGTCATAATCATCGTCTTCCAATCGATCATCCAACTCATCATCATCGTCGCTTTTTTTACGTTTCTTTGAACGACCAGATACATCAGAATCTTCCCCATCGCTACCGTCTTCTTCGATGGGTCTATCATCGATAAGATCTTTGAGTTCTTCTCGGAGTACTTCTTCGTCATCTAGAGAAATTTCAAAAAATGCATTTTATGAAAAATCTCTGTATATAACTAAAATCACTGTCATGAGACAAATTAAAAAAAAAAAGAAAACGCAACTCACCCTCTTCCTCCTCCTCACTGCTGTCTGCCATTGCTTTATTCTTCTTGAGTTTCTTCCGCTCATGTGGCTCCAATTCCTCCTCATCCTACACGTGGAAAAATTGGGTTAGTTGGCACAAAAATAGATTTTATATTTAGAATTTATATTAAGGTATTTTTTTGTCCGGGCACATTTTACACAATTCAATTAAATTACCTCAGATTCTTCGGCTTCTGAATCCAAGAAGTCTGCCATTTTTATAAATTAAAACTTATGCTGTGTATGGGTATCGAAAAGTTTCACCGATAAAATTATTTGTTTCTTTTTTGTCAAATAAGTAATCAACTATAAAGGAAATAATGTATTTTTTCAGATTTATAATAATATTATGTTGATGTATTGCAATATGTAATTTTATAAGTGGAATGAAGAAAACTATAAAAACGCACTTAAATATAATGTGGCAAAAATATTTTTAGAGCACAACGCAGTGACATTTTCACTAATGACAAGTATGAGAAAATATAGTTTTTTTCTTTTCTTTCTTCGAAAATTGTTTCTTTCACTCTCAAGGAGAAATTAATTACCTAATTAATAAAATATACTCATCTCACTCACTCAAATGTATTAAGTGAAAGAAACTACTTATTTATGATATGTTTATCTCTTTCTTTTCAGTAATTATTGAAATGGATGTGTTCAGACTCGAATTTCAGATAATTATGATTGGCCGTATTCAGAATGAAAATTCGACTTGTACGTCCTTTTTCGGAATCACTGAAAACATTATTTTGCCCGCTTTTACCATCGGTAAATACTATTAGAAAACAACAAATTATAATTATATGAAAATTCATTGCTGTGGTTGGTTAGGTGCTAATAGAAAATAATTACTCGATAGTGCAGAGATCTTATGTTTAATTCCTTTTATTTTTTTCAGATTTGATTTGAAAAGTCGACTTTTTTTCTCCTTCCCATGGATGTTGAAACAACAAAGTTGTTTTTTTTTCTGTAATTGTGTAGTGTATATTTTATAGACGCGATCTAAACAATTCACTTTAGTTCACTTTATTAACATATTGCACTATTAACAACAAAATTCACGTCCAATAGATTATTTTAAAATTATTTTATTTGGGAAATCTATATTAAAACCAAACTACACAATTAAAAGGCTGATCTGACAGAACAAATATTTTAAGTATGTGTGCAAATACGTGAGAATCTTGCTATCAAATCGAGATTCAAGAAAAGTTGATCTTAGGGAAAAAAAATTAATTTGTTCTTTTTCATGGATCATGATTTTCGGAGAAAAAGCAGTTTTAGTCCGAAAAAAGTCGACTTTTTATTTCCAAGGAATTCGACATTGATAAAGTAATAAATGAACCGAATAACATTCATGAAATTCTATGACATTTAAATTCGTTTTGTTGTCTTTCGTTTTCTCGTTTAAAATGGTCCGATTATTTCCATTAATTATATAGAATTTTTCAGAATCTTTAACCAGCTGCATTATTTGAGCTCAGTTTCATTATTTCTGACATGGGCCATGATTATAGAATACAACACGAATCGTTTTTGGACGCGAAAACGTATATATACATATAATTTTTGAATGTTTGATTCCATCTCGCTTCGTATTCCCTAATCGAGCCATTTAAATGGAAAAATAGATTTTATATTTAGAATTTATACTAAATAATTTTTTTGTCCGGGCTTTGAAATGAAGCCGAAAATGAGCAAATATAGCTAAAAATGGGTATTTATCTAAACAAGCGGTTTTTTTTCGTATAATAAATTACTTATTATAACACCTATTCAGTAAATTTAATATTTTTTACTTACACCTCGAAAGTAAAAAATGTACAAAACTAAAAATTCGCAACAAAATATTTTAATGACATGACGAATTAGTTTGTGGTATGAATTTTATTTTACTTGATACGGATCCCATGCAAGCATGCATGTTCAATCACCGACATTTTACTTTGGATTAAATGTCGATATATCAGTTCATGGAAACATTAGTTTGAGGGGATATCATGTGAAGTAACTGTCACAATAAAACATTAGCTTTCTATTTTATTGTTTTATTTTGTTATATGCAATTTCTTTGTCTCTTAAAACTTCATGACTTTTCAGCTTCAAATCTTATACTAGCCATAAAAATTATATGAAAGTCAAAGGCAAGATTCCAACGCTTTGGTTCACCGTTTTCATTAACGCTGCAAGCTAAATTAATAAAATAATATAATTAATCCGCCGTTTTTAAACATGCAACTAGTGATATCCTGTACATTATTTAATTAAAATAAGAGCGAAATTAGAGTTTCGATTTTTTTTTTATGTCCACTTCGTTTGAAATGAATATATAGTACTGTTGGCATTCGTTAGTATTGCCGATTTCCATCGGATCTTGGAAGAGCTCCTTTTAGTTTACAAACAGAATATATGTAGTACTTTCAGAATAATTTTATCACCGCCAGACCATCTAAAGGCTTCGTCAAACAGAGCGCGTTTTAACGATTATTATTTTTTGTTTCGCTTACGAATTTTGTAAAGGAAAAGGATTTGAGGACCAGCAAAATACTTTAAATATTGTTAATTTGTTTCGTTAACGACTGTTGCCATGATAGACAACTAGTAAATGTAACAACCTCCAAATATGTAAATCACAAATATAAATTAGATGGCGCTGGCGGCATTATAATACTAAAGGAATGTATATATGGTAATGTTAAATACATACTATGAATTTTACTCACCGGAAAAAATGTATGATCACGTCATATTAATAAAGCGAGAGAATAGAGAACCAAATTCAATTATGTACAAGAATTATTTACAGGTAGGTCAATATTGACAAAGTCAGAAAGAGGCAATTAAGCGGCAAAGGTAATTATAACTAAGCCAAAGACACTAAAAAGGGGCTTTATAAGCAAATAGAGATACTTATCCGATGTAGGCACTTAAGCGATAATTACTAATCCAAAGTTTATTATAATATTCCAAATATGTTTTAAATTGGCATTTTAATTGACTTCTTGGAAGAAGAAGGAACAAATACGTATTTGCAATAAAATAGTTTAGCAAAACACAAGTAATTATAAAGTGGTGATTATGATAAAGGGAAATCGACATTAGCAAGACCGGACGGAATAGGTTGATTTTCAGTTCTGAGCCAGTATTTCGAAAAGACGGCAAAATAACGATAGTCGACAAAATTCACAAAATTATACCTTACAGATATTAAAATATTGCCAAATAATATTAATCAGATTTTTTTTGATTTATTTTCTTATTTTATAAATAAACAATAATAGTTACAAACATAATTCCAAAAAGCACCACTATTCGAGAGAACTTTCATTAGAGCAAAATGCAAACAAAAAAAAGAACACATTTACCGACATCATTTTCTCCTTGTCTTATGTTTTGAAATTTGAATACCAACTGGCTTTTGATTTTAAAGACACGCTTTTAAAATTTATTGGAAACAAAATGAGACTCTAATTTATTTGTGTTTTTTAAGACTTTTGCGATAGTAAAATTAGATTTTAAGATTTTAAAACCCAACAAATATTTAATTGGAGCAGAGGTGCAGAGTGCAGAGAAATTAATAAAACTTTTTCCTTTACGCTAGTTTGATCATTTTGATAAGGTCTTTTAAATTTTGTATGTTAGTGCTGAAATAAATGTGTTGGGGTTTTTACTCCCCAACACTTACTTTATTTATGCACAAGAACTGAAAATTTTAAACATAAAACTACTTTATTCCGAAATTTGTAAAGAAAATAATACTTAAACAATAATCGAAATCGTGAACGTTTATAATGTGCTTCACGTAACTAAACTTTCGTTTCGTCGATGCTTTTCTTTCTTTTTGTAAAGCTGATATGGAAGCAAAGATAGGAAGGGTTAAGAGCGAAATGAACTGGATCATTTAAATTTTACAATCAATTGTCGATTCCTTACTTGAGTATTATAATATGGGTGATTATTATTTAATTTAACAGTAAAACAAATAAAAAGTGAATTATCAATAATAGGATTTATTATTAAGTCTTGTTTGGCTGTAGTTTGTTAGTTTTATAAACAGAAACTGCTAAAACGCAGGTGTTTTATTAGAGTCAATTACATAAAAAAAATTGATTTATTTTAATTTCTATAGCTCAACCGAATATGGGCTATTCCAATCCCTTTCGAAAACACTCGCCAATTGAGTGACTATGGTAGTTTCATTGTCAGCACGATCGTAATTTGAATCCTTAATAATCAAACCGATTCCTGCAGTGTCAGTAAAATAATCTCCAGACCAATTAGATGTCCCAATGTAAGCTGTATTATCGGTTACCATATATTTGTTATGGTTCACCCTGCCAAATGGAATTTTTGCTTGATCTGCGTCTGCTGGTACAATGAAACGGCGCTGCAAAAGAAAATAAATATAATTCTCAGATAATTTTATTTGCATATAACTAACAATTTCAATATCCACTCCTTTGAATGATGACGTTAAGCTTGCCAATGATTTAAGAAAATAATCTTCCGATGGACGAGAACTACCCCATAGAGAAATCAACATTTTTACTGAGACTTTATTTTCTACTGCTGCTGTTCTTATTGCATCGTCGATAAATGGCCAGTATCTTTAGATAATGAAACAAAATTTTTGAAACATAAAGACAAAATAATTCTAAATAACTTTACCTTACTTTTGGTGAGTAGATAAGGAGGGGATAGTAATCCATAACGGCTATGTGAACAAATTTTTCAGCATGCAAGATAACATCGACTATCGCCTCTAAATCATTTGTACGTCCAATAGAGCTCAATGGTGGTGGAGAGCTCTAACAAATGCATAAATGCATTATTTAAGATAATATCAAATCTTAAAAATTATACTTACCGAAAAGAAAGTATTAAAGTTTGTATCGTCATTAAATGCTACAGAAATCGGTGACTTGACGTTGAATTTAGTCGAATACGATTCAGGCCAGCGAGATGGAATTTTAGAATTATCTTGACCCAAAAACCAATAAGCTTCAAATATTTTGGAAACATCTTTTGCTAAGCATGTGCAATTGGTAACTAGGACCCCCAGCTCTTTAACTTGTGTCAACGATCTCCAATCCATGTTAGCGCTTCCCAAATAAAAGTTCTGCCCATCAGCAATCCATAATTTTGTATGCAACACACCACCACCCACTAGTCGAGGAAAATTAACCGATCGAACGTTAGCTGCTTTTCGTTTTATCAAAATTTTTGTGTCTAAATTAGGTTCATCTGGTGTTGGATTACTTTGAGCTATGCGAATTTGATATTTTTTGTGTATGCCATTGGACAAAAGTTGCTTAAAAATATCTTCTCCTTGCCATGCAGAGGTGTGGTTGTAAAAATCCTCTCCACGAAGTGTCCAATAAAAAGATCCAATATCTAGAGAATCTTTAGTCGAATTTAACAAGATAGACCAAGCATCATAGGTCGATAGGAATTTAGGGCCCTTTTGAGAGAAATTTAGACCTTCAGGAATACTTTCTACCAGTTGTATCCTTACAATTAAAGGTTTATAGTTACTTTACATTTTAAATCTGTTGGAACTTACCTGCATTTGTCAGTGCATACATAATTTAATCCATTAAGCTTAGCATGCAGTGGATTTTCAGTCGAACGTTCAAATAATGGAAGCAACACAATCAAAACGATTAAAATAAACATGATTGTGATAGGAATGCAGGAAGGATTACACCACCTCCATTTTTTCCATCTAAATATATGAATTGGTTAATACTATAGTAGACAAATATTAAACAAATGGTGTTATCATACGGATCTTGATCTGCATCTGCTCTAAAAGTCTTCATTTGATCCCAGAGGTCGTATTCATCTTCTCCCACATCATCTTTTGTGTTAATATCAGGCTTAAATTAGAATGAGATTAGAAATTTTATTTTTTTACTAATTTTTGAAGAACAAATATGTATCTACTGTCAAGCATTATAAAGTTTGTGGTGATCAGGAGTTATCCTTATTTGTATAAACCTTAATTTTACTTTTAACATTCTTTTATCAAGAAAACCTACAAATGCAACAATCGATCATGTACTGTTTAGTATATCAGTATACGTTGACCAGCACTCAAGCAAGTAGCTACTACTGTGGGCCGATTAGGGAATACGAAGCGAGTGGTTTTTGGTGGCGAAAATGTAGTTTGGTATTGTGGTTTTCGCTTTCGTCTCTTTCGTTTTATATTTTCGCTAGCTTTTTTTGGCGAATTATATAAAACTAATATTGTAGCTACTTTTCTCATAAATAGTGGAGAAAATTAAACAAAAATTCAACACACAACAAAAAATTGCACCTACTCCCGGCCCGATGATTTCAACTAAAAAAAAATATGCTGTAGCTGTCAATTGAGTAGAACGATTGGAAGGATTCGCTTCGTATTCAATAATTAAACGAAGTGAGGCGAGTCGAAAATGAGATATCGAATTTAAAACGATTCGCTTCGTATTCCCTAATCGGGCCACTGGTAAATGTTGGTGAAGGAAATTGCAATATGTTGTCACCAAGGAATGCTAACGTTAATTATGGGTAATTGTAATGTAAAGGTAGTTAGGAACTTTGTTTATTTTGGCTATGCTATTACTATCGGAAAAGGCAACAGGTTAAAAATCCAAACAAGGATTTCTCTTGCTAATCGATTTAAAGCCAACACAGTCCGAATTTTTTTTTACGGGTACTGCCCGCCATGAAAAAGCATACCACCTTATTCGTACGGACTCTATGAAAAATTGTAGATCCCTTCCAATCCTGTAGAACTAACAATGCAGGCAAACGTATTCATTGACTCACTAGGCCTTGGTTCTTCGGAGCTGTCGGTGCCAGTAAATATATTTATTTGTTTTTTTTTTAGCTACTCAAATGGAAAACTATTTCCGGAAACTACTCAATCAAAATGGCTCCGCGAAATTAGGTTCCAGGAAATAAGGCCCCAAAAAAAAATGAAATAAGGCCCCAAAAAAAGCACACAAAATAACAACGAAATTTCTCAAATTTCGGGGTGTTATTTCATTTTTTGGGGCTTTATTTCATTTTTTTTGGCATAATTTCATTATGAAATAAGGCCCCAATGAAATAAAACCCCAACACTAGTTTTGGGGCTTAATTTCATTTTATTTTAAAAACAATTTGGGGCCTTATTTCATTTTTCATAAGATGAGTCAGATCCTTTGCCATTTTACACATCGTGTATTATGGAAGAAGTACAATTTACCAATTGTTTATTTTCATCCCATAAAACAACTAAACTGATTGAAGAGAACATTCCACCGACCAACAGAACCATCTTTTTGGACGGAACTTTTAAAATTGTTCCTCAAGAATGTTTCAAGCAGCTGTTGGTTATCTATATAGAATATTTTGACGAGCTAAAATTAATTTTTCATGCTTAAATGTAAAGATCGTGCTGCAAACCATCAGGGAGTAACAGAATAGCTACAAAAAAATCGGTTTGCAGCACGATCTTAACATTGAAAAGCATTAGTAAGTAACAGAATAGCTGAAAAAATCGCGCGATTTTTCCAGCTATTCTGTTAATTACTAATGCTTTTCAATGTAAGCAGCCATTTTCCTGTGGGGAGGAAATTTTTGAAGAAGTTGAAAGTGAAAGCCCTGTTGTTATCGGTCCAAACATTGATGAGAATATTTGTAAGGATTTGCGGGCAAATATTGTTCTGCTGCCTTGTAGGCATCTTAAAATTTGTAGTGAATGCAACCTAAAAATTCAAGCGACCTCTATTGCTGAAGGGCAGAACTAAAAATGTCTTTGTTGCAGGGAAATTGTGCAGGATACAATGCAAGTATTTGTTTAACAGTTTGGAGTGATATTTCATTTTTTTAAATAAAATTAATTCTGAAAAAAGATAAATTAAGGTTTTATTTCATTTAAAAAAAAAAAAAAAGTCAAAACAAGTTGGGGCCTTGTTTCATTTATTTTTGGGACATTTTTTCATTTCGTTGGGGCCTTATTTCATTGGGTCATAATTTCATTATGAAATAATGCCCCAATTTGGGGCCTTATTTAATTTTTTCTTTTGGGGTCTTATTTCCTGGGGCCTAATTTCGCTGAGCCAATCAAAATATAATAAAAGGTTAATGCAAAATTCTACTCTCGTTAATACAGACCATTTGGAGGACCGAAAAGTATCCAAGCGACTGAAAAGGGAGAGATATTGTTTAATATCCAAAGGAAGGACTGCCACAATAAATGTGCTTTCGAGAGGATAAAGAAGAAAATCGGGGAAGGACGTTTACCTTTACATCTCGATCAGTCGAGTTTCAGAAAACGCTTTGCCTAATGTTTGCACAATGGGTTGTTGCTAGTCATTTGAAAAACAGCAGAAAGGTAGATAATGTTAAGCTCTTTCTCCAATCCTATTTCTGCTGACGTCAGACTACATTCAGACTGCCATCGAAGGAGGTTCTGATATTTAAAGCATACAATGGAAACCGCATCAAAAACTTACCCACTTGCACTTCACCGATGGATGGATTTTATGCATATGCCTATGATTTTGGTAGCTACTAAAATTAGCGGGTACAGCAACCACTAATTGAGAAGATCAAACAGTTCAACTATCTCGGCAGTTTCGTTTTGGATAATGAATGCTTGAATGTTAAAACATGCCCAATTTTGAAATCCATCCATCTTTCTCTGCCCGATAAGTGGAGAATCATCCAACCCAGTGTTAAAATCGCCTTGCAACCTATTTAATATCGTAAAACGAAATATATGCTATCAACGAGAATAGAACTTCAACATCAAACGTCATGATGGATAGATATAACTTCGAAGTAGTCAAGGACTTTGTACCTGGGATACACTATTACAACGCAGAATGACATCAGTGCATAGATCAAACGAAGAATTACTCATGCCAACCGGTGTGTTCAGGCTCAGAAAGCATTTAAGAAGTAAAGTCATCTCTCATAGAACCAAGGAGACGTTATACAAGACCTTAATCATCCAAGTAATGCTGTATGGGGAAGAAGCATAGACCTTAAACTTGAATTTTACTTGGATAATTTGAAAGGAAGATTCTTCTAGTGATTTCCGGTCCTGTGTCCTGCGATAGGGCATAGTCTATTCTGTGCTGTTAGAGCCATCTATGTAAATCCTTGTAATAAAGTACACAGGATTCACGGCGAGTTGGAAGGCCAAGATCAAAATGAAATTAAAAGTCTATGATGATGAACATTTTACCAACAAATGTATACGAAAAGAAAAGATACTATGGATAAACTCGACCAAACTATAACTTTGTTTTATTATAACTCTGCAATGAAAGCACATTCCAAAACACACAACTTAATTGATCTTTCACATTTCCTTTGAACACTTTAAAGTATACATCGAAAACAAATAGGAACATAATTAATAATACTTTTTCTATAAAAACTGTTTTACCATTTTATAAACCAACAATATAATAGAACAATAATTGCTACTCACTCTTTTCAGTCTCAAATTCTCCGAATTGATCTTGAGTTTCATTCTTCTTTTTTGTTTGTATACAATTAGTTATTTTAACTGGCGGAATTCTTTACTGAAAATGTAATTAACGCTACAAAAATGTTAAAATTTCAATATTAAACAAAGAAATTTAATAGCTTTATAATCAAAATACACTGCTGCACTTTGCTAAATACATATTAAACAACCTCAGAAGATTTAAATTTTATATGCACAGCTGATGATATACCTCAACCTCATAAGCAACCGAGACAACGATTTCAACTAAAATACTCACCTGAAAGAAAATAGATTGAGCTATTTTTCATTTATTCGCAGCATTGCAGGAAAAGGAAAATAATGTTCAAGCCTCTTGTTTATTGAGTTATATTTTAATTTTAACATGAACCCACTAAAGTACCAAGGGACGTATCACTATTAAATAGTAACAAATTTTGTTAGAGAGTATTCACAGAACATATGTCCATTTTGTACAATTTAGGGTAAATTTCGTCTTATTGACCTCGAATAACCATATAAAGGAGAGTAAAATCAAACTGCTTGTTTTACACTTTATTAATACATTTTGCACCCAAAACTTGTGCTATCAAATTGGTTTGCATAAATCAAGTTAGTACGTTATGAATTAGAAAAAAATAGTTACGATGATGTCTTGTTTATACAACAGCGCTACGCGGCAAAGTTGTTCACAATAGTAAACTTTTTCCAAAGTTCGGTTTATCTCATAGTGTAGTTCCGTCAAATCAATGTTACTATAAGCATTTGTATATAAAAGTAAAATAGGGTACAATATAAATAGATTAAAAACACGAAAGAGATTCAGTTTGTTTTCTTTTCTTTTTATGGATTGCGTGCTAGACGAACATTAGCCGAAACAATTTTGTTTAGATTAAAGATAGCAAAATTGCAGGTCAAGAAATAGTAAGGACGTACCACCATGTTTGTGACGTGTCAGCTTATACCTTGAGAATATAAATGGTGTATAAGCATAAACAACACAAAAATGTTTACTTGTGTTTTGTTATAATTACTGTTGATTCAATTACGATATAAATGAAAATACATTATGAACAAACGGTATAAAAACGGTGTAATAAATTATCTACCGAATTGTTTGACACTGAATACTGGTACTGAATAAAGATAAATGAAGGCATACCTATTAGTTTAGCTTAACTAGTCAACTAAATAAGATAAGACCAGCTATTTTTGTGAATGATTTAAAATATTCTATTATATAATACTACATAGTTGTTTAAAACGTTTGTATTTAAATATTTGTTCCTAACATAATTTGATAATAATGATAAGTATTTACTCCATTTATAACACCATAACATTTACCAAGTCCTTCTCTATGCTTTGATGATTGAAGTGGAAAAACTAAAGTTTTTCTTCGATTGAATTACGTATTCTACATTTTGAAGGGCTCGGACATGTAGAGCTAATGTAGAACAACTTTTTAACTCGTATAATCCGAAAGCTCTCAGTAAAACACAAAAACTTACTTTTCTGGCTCTCGATCCATGCAGGATCTTTGCCTAAAATACTTTGGTCTTACATTCTTCTCGATTCCGGGCAAGCCACCAGAAATCTCACGTCAAGCAGATGCCTTGGTCTTTTGACCGGATGTTCAATCTTCCTTACAGCCTCGAAACAAAGGGCTAGGTTTCGAAGACATTCGTCTATTCGCTCAATGTGTCTAAAATTATGTGGTCAACGTGTTTTGGCTGTCTGGACTGCATCTATTAGTGCAGCCCAAAGAGTTCACGGCATTATTGTTTTCCAATTCGCCCTCCTTGACTACAGGAAAAAACATCTATTGTTGGAAAGTTTTTGGAAAGGAAGTTGACTGGCAGTACAAGGGTTTCATAGATCGTACAGTTTGATTTACATTTGAGTAGTTTTAAACTCATGTGTTTCGAATTTAAGACATTTAAAAACGTGAAGGAATCCATGACATGACATTGGGAGTGGCGATGATGATCTTTGAATGGGCTTTGAAATCAATGAAAAGATGGTGAGTTTCCACTTAAAACTCGTTGGCCTTATTCTAGGATTTCAGTTTAAAGATGTATAACTGCCGAGATTTAAGCCTTGCTGGTAGTTGCAGATTAAATAGTTGCAGAAAGGCTGAGGAAGCTCACAGAGTAGGTTGGGTCTTATACGAGGGAGGTTTCAGTCATCGGACATATTTTTTTGCACATGTACTTGGTTGATGGTTTGATGCTTGCGGCCTGCCAAAACATCACTTCCATTATTAAAGAACACTGTTGATTGTTTTACGCAAGAATTTGTATATCTAAGCCTACCTCTTCTAAACAAAGCGCTAGAACTGGTTATTCATTGACTGGAATTGGGTTGTCATCTTGCCCTATTACTCGCTCTACTTGTTGCCCACTTAGGAGCTGCTTTGGTTATTAGATGAAAGGTTAACAACAGTATGACAACACATGCAAAAAAAACAATACAAATGGTATGGTGCATATTTTAGAAATGACAGTCAGTAAACTACATTTAAAGTTTAAATGATTACTGTGAAACTTGAAAATTTCTTACCTTCCATTTCTTCACATTAAACAGCATTCATTCGGAGATTGATTAAAGACCAGAGTTTATATTAGTGACAAAATCAAACGACTGCTGGTTCAAGCATTAAAAATTAATAATTTATTATTAGAAGACAAACAATAATGCGTGAAATTAATAACACAAAATAGAATACATACATACTTGTTTTGTATTTTTCAGTCTTACAACACTCTTGGTGTTCTTATTTTTATTTTAAAAATTATAAATAAAATTTAAATGACTAATACTTAAGAGAACCTTAACACTAACTGTCATTTCTGCAAGTTTTTTATGAAATTCAATTCGACATTCCGATTTACTGGACAACATAACAGCTATTAAAAAACTCACATGAACTAGATCGTGTTTTAAAATTTCTGATTTGTCTTCATCAACATTTCTATCTTCTAATGCAGTAAGGTAGCTTATGAAAAATACCATTAAACTATTGGCAAACATTTTATTTTGTAAGCATTTTAAGTATTTACTTAGACCATTGTCATCTACTGAACTTTCTTCATACATTGAAGCTGTAAATTTCTCGCTTATCAATCCATTCACAAGTTTAGAACAAATTTCCTTTTGTAAAATGGAGCATTTCATAAAAAAGTAGGTATGTGGTTCATTGAAGTTAATTATCCAAGCAAGCACTTCAAACTGCACATTGTCTAGAAGCCTCTTAATAGCAATATCGATATCGTTGATCGATTTTAATTGAAAAGTTGTGAGTACAAGATATTTTGCTTCTGCAGCTACTCGATCAACATTAGATTCTGAATAACGAGCCTGTTGAACTTTACCCAATAACGCCAAATATTGTCCTTGATCAAGAAAATCAGAACAAAAGTCTTGAATTTCTTGTATGTGATTTGGAGCCGTTACGGTCATAAGAAGTTTTTCGCAAACATCGGGAATAAGACTTTTGTTATTAAACTTTGTCAGCAAAGTGTTGAGTTCATTTTTAGGAATTTGTTGACATTCTTTTAGCTTTTGCTCTAAAGTTAGTCCATGAATCTCTAGATTTCCATATAAGAAAAGTGCAGCTCTCAAAAACATCCTTACTTGATTAGCATTTGGCTCTAAGTATTGATCAATTTGCATAAATGTAAGGACGCGAGCAATTTGTGCAGGTAGTTCGTCTATGTTAGCTTTAGGATTTATATCCAGTTGGGATAAGAACTCGTCCATGTTGATCCAAACTAGGTATTCGAAAAAAAAATGACTTAATTAGTTTGATTAGATTATGGTATTAAAGGAAATTTTTGTCAGTGCAAGAACCTTTCTCAAAATCATGGAAGAAGTAGAGGTAGGCTTGGAACTCCTGACACATCACTCAGACATGCGGTGAAGTGGGTATGTTGTGATCACTTTCATTAACATCACAAGAAGAAAATATCCACCTATCTACTTATTAAAAAAAAAAATTACTTAAGTGTTTGCCATAGAGGTGAGGAAAACAAAAATCTGTTTTTTATTTCCTACAGAGGAAAAGGGGTGAGTAGAACAAAATTCTCACATCTCGACAACCATTCCGACAAGATCGAATCTTACCATTATTTGATTGATGCATAGTTTCGCATGGATATCAAATGAAGTTTTTAAAAGGACATCAACTGCGAGAAGAAAATACAAAAAATGCCGACCGAGTATCCCTAGATGCCTTGACAAGAAACGGATGCGTACTTTTTACAGAAGTGTTCACAAAGCTAGATTAGGAGGAAGAAGTGTGGCACTAGAGCTTGTGTAGATAGCGAATGAAATATCGTGGTAGACTCAGTCGATGAAGACTATTTCACGCAGACGCTAAACGGCAATGATGTGCATGTCCCAAATCTCGCTAACTCATCTCGCAACTTAGATAATCTAGATGATGACCGAGAGTTCCAGGCACTCGCAAAAATATAAAGTACCTATGGTCCTGTTTGGGTTGACAAAGAACATAATTAGGTATCTGGCGGAAAAGAACGGAAGCCAAAATGTACGTTCGTCTACACAAAAACAACGCTCTTGCCCATTAAATTCTTCAACTTTAGACAAGAGGAAACGAGAAACAAACCTACATATTATGTATATATGACATACCTCATTTTAGGTTAATTGATCAAATAGATATAGAATAGAAGATCTTATTGGTGGTAACTGAAGGCAGCAGGCCAGGTATCTAGGCGGCTAATTACTTTTGTACGTTGTACGCAAAGGAAAGACAGATCTGTGGGTAAGGTTAGTAAAATATACGCCGTAAAAAACAAAAATTTGGGATCTGCAATTTGGTGAAAACAAAACCCTCTACTTTACAAAAAGCCATCATGTTTCAAGATCGAACAAAATGCCGATACAAAAAAATGAGTATTGAGTTGAAAAAGTTGAATAAAAAACAAAAAAAGAGGTTGAGAAATTACAAAACAACCAATATTTGGAGGTAAAATGTAAAATAAGTTTAATAAAAATAAAGCATCACTTACCAATTAGTTTTGAAACACTTTGTTAAAATAGTTGAGTAGTTAAAGCCACAGTAACTTTCTTAAAAAATATTAAAAATATAAAGTGATTTTTTCAAAATTGTTGCATTTTAAACAAATATAAGAGAAACAGCTGATTTGATCTAGGCATTCCAGTTTCCAGATTTAAAGAGAATTGTTTTATCTTTGTGGACTGTGGATGATATTAGCGGGAAGAAAGTGCATTTAACCGAATGGAACCATTCATTGACAAAAATCTAAATGGTTTGGAATATAGAAGCAAAAATTAAAAATCAACTTGTACAATGTGTACAGTGTACACGTTTTTTTTTTGATCAAGCGCAAATTATCTATTCTTGAATCTTTAACCATTTTGAAACCTTGTTTAAATGTGTGAAACAACAACTGATGAAACTCACTCAATTCTAAATGCATGTACCTACGTACTATTATAATTACAATTACAGTAGTCTATTACAATTGAACCTTGCTACGAGGCGACAGGTTGTGCCGAGCAAGTAGCAAGAGATGTAATAGCATAACTTACCATATCTAAAATACTGCATACAGCGATATAAAAGTTTGTAGGAAAAAAGGAATGGAAAATTATTTATTTGGCCCAAGCTCATTATTTCAAAAATGTGGTGGTAAGCCACCAAGTAAATTTTCAATAAAATTCAAACTGAATGAATACACTAGCGAAAATATTGCTGGGCACATGTTTTCTTGTATACGTAATTAACGACGAACAGAAAATAAATTTCTTTTGTATGCCTCAAACTCTTGAAATTTGCTTATTTGAAGGACACAGGTCATCTACTTGTAATCCTCCGTCTGCTCCCGTAGAAAAAAAATTACATGCAAAACACTACTTTAAAAAAAAACTATAAAACGAGTAATAAAACGAAATTTCCTTTCTTATTTTGTTGTTTTGAAACGGCTTTCTAGTTGCAGATTAAGTTTTAAATTTACACTTCTTTATAAGAAAGAATAGGGGCATTCTCCCAGTATTTTTAGATTTCTTAAAATTTATTTTGACATTCGGTTTTCTAACATTTGTGGTTTATCATTTTTTTTCGGCTTTTGCTTCAATATTTTGAAAGTTTTGACAAATTTGGTCATTTTGTATAATAAATCCTTGAATCATTGACGTACTAAGTATGGACCGCCAGTCGGTTGAAATTTTCATACCAGCAGCCAAGAAAAGTTGTTCCAGCTAAAACAACCTAAAAACGCCATCATCTTTTAGTGTTAAATACGTGTACTAATTTCGCCATTAGAGTTAAAATGAAAACGATAATATATTCATCTGTAAGTAACTCATGGCATAAGGAGTGGATGTGTTTTGTAAAATAAAAATAGTTTGATAATAATTTCCACCAAAATATTTCAATAGTAAATAATTAATTAAATAAATCATATCACTGCTACGCAAATTCCCTGCTAGTAGTTGATGGCGCCCCTAGTTATGTTGGAACACGCGTGAAGTTGGCTACTGGCGGTCCATACCTAATACGTCAATGCCTTGAATCACTACTTTGTGTCTGAACACGTCAAAATGCCTCGATTGAATGAGTCCAATGTGAACTCCATCTTAGCCATAGGACGCACTCAATTTTATAAACAAACATTTCAAGATTTTGGCATTTTATCTTCCACTTCTCTCTTAAGTGGATCCTAAGAGCATTTTGTAGATCGTTTAGTCCTCCCCTTGTCAGCGACCTACCTTCGATGACCGCATGAGGGACCTAGTGACGGTGGATTGGATTCAGATTAAAAAGAATTCCAGATCATTGGTGATCGAGTAAAATATTTTATTTTTATTTAAATCTCAAATAAATCCTTCCAATATTAACATTAAACAGTATTTACAAATTAAATTATTATCCACTTAGTTTTGCTAATTTCTCAAGATAAGTGATAAATCTAGTTTTATCATCTACAAAATTTGCAGAACCCAAAACTGCTTTTGTCCATGCCCAAAAAATGTGTGTGTTCTGTGCTGTCTTGTTATTTTTGTAGTGTAAAAACAAGTTTCAATTTGCACCTTTAAAGTATGTGTGGCTGGATAAGCCTGTTCATCAGTGTCCGAGTCCAACTAAAACACGAGTTTAAGGTGTACCGACTTCTATCATTGTCAATTTGATCTATAAATATTAAAATCAATTTTTCACCATCGATCTGTGCAACGAACTAATGGAAGAAAATTATTAACAATTCTTTTAACCATCCCCTTAACCCTTCAAACCGAAGACATGGACACCGAACTACCTGTTCTTGCTGGATTCTTAAACGTTCCAACTCAGTCGGGATTCTCACTCAACCGGATATCGAAAAAGGTTTGTAAAATTTCCATTTTCCTAATCATGTTTTAAAATGAGAAAAGTTTTCCAACCAAAAACCGAGCGAGATCTTCATATTTATTTTTTCCTCCTGTTTGTTTTTTTTTTTTTTTTGTTCAGAAAGAACAATATACTTGTCTCTTTTTTACCACCTACATAGTGCTACTAACTAATTTTGCCTATTATTTATGTTTATTGTTTTGAGTTTTATTTTGTTAAAAACTTTTAATTACGACTGCAATCTTTTATGTTGGTTGTAAAAAACTGTACTCAGTAACTAGACAAGAAGGAGTTTTTAGATTATGATTATTTCTATTCGTATGTACCTGTTTCTTTATTTGGTTACCTATCTAAATAACAAAGGTTGACTCTTTTGTGAGGAAACCACAAGTAAGGAGTTGATCATAGAATGTTTAATCTTAATAGGTACGACACGAATGAAAAGTATTTTTATTTGTTGTTGGGCTCACTAAATATTAGAAAGCTCATAGCTCGATATTACATTTTTAAACAATTAACATTCAAAATACAAACCATATACATACCTATCTAAATAGGTAGGTACGTACATTGTACTTTTAGGAAAATATTCTTCCATTTTCCTGTTCAGAGAGACTGTTGTTTAATTTATACTAAGTACCTACTTCATCTTAGTTGTTTATGGTTTTTTGAAATTCATCTCCTGTAGTATTGGTTCTTTATTCTGATCTGGAGCTTAGTGCCTCCAAAAGGCGGGGGTTTATAGTCATATCAACAAAAAAAAGAAAACAACAAAAGTAAACAAATATTTTTAAAATAATCCGCGTAGTATATGTGAGATAGCTCTTATTTGAGCTGAGCTGTCATTTGAGCTGAGCTGAAATGAGCTGAGCTGTGTTCTGAGCTGAAATGACCTAAAATATGTTAGTTTAATATAAAATAAACTGTTATAAACTATTTTACTGCTTTTTTATAGAACCCAACAAAGAATTAAAATATTCTAAGATTCATTTTACAACTAAAATTTCATTCAAGAGTTGTAAGTACTAATGAGTTTTACTCACAATCACAAATAAATTCATGCAGTTTAACCGCGAATACCTACCTAACTGATGTTATTAAAAGTATGTAGGTACTTACATTATATTAAACATTGTTACTAACTGCAATTTGTACGTACGTATCTGCAGATAATCGTTACACAAACTTCATAGTTCAGATCTTTTCAGCTCAACTAACAGCTCAGCTCAACCATCAGCTCAGCTCAAATGATAGCTCAGCTCAACTGTGCTGTGAAGCAATCTCAAATTTGAGCTAGCTCAAAAGTGAGCTGAGCTGAAATTTGATATTCTTACATCCCTGCTTCCTACGCAATTTGTAGGTAGTACTAGTGTTATACAACACCCAGCGAGATAGTGAGTAGGTACGTTCTGCTCCCAAGTCACAACCAACATCAACCACGGAAAAAAGAGCCCCAACAATCCCCTACGGCCCTATTCACCGCTATAACTTGCGTAGTTTGAATAGCCAATAACACTCTAGCTGTTTTTCGGTGACCACGCTCAATGAAACTTGAGTGAAGCGTTCGTAGTGTAGTGACTCATAACTTTTATGGGCAACCCTCGGGTAAGAAGGTTTTCTTTGAGCTCCCGCCTCCATTTCGGAAACCATAGCTAATCTGTTTTTTTTTATATTTTGCGCGCATTCAAGGTGTTGTAAATACCCTTTATATAATTAACACAGTACTAGAGCATAAGAAATTTGGATAGGGTTTGAAAGGAGATACCAATGAATATTCCACAATGGTGTTGTGCAGCTGAAGTAAGAATTATTTGTACTTTACGTTTACAGTACGTCTGGACCAGTATTAAGTATATTATGATAATCTTACAAACCCCTCGTTCTCGCTTAAATGCGATTACGTAAAACGATTATCGTTCAAGTTTCAACGATACTCGTTTTTTCTTACGAGTGCCATTTGGCTGTCGTTTAGCTCTCATTTTCGTTGTTGTCAAAAATATTATTGTGACTGATAGCGTTATCATTTGGTAGTCCGGAATCGATAAGCAGAACTGTTCGATTCCGGACACCAAATGAAAACGCAAAGATACTTTTGTGATTCTATAATTTGCATATCATTGTATGTGTGAAACTTCAAACGCATTTTTTTTATTTGAGGAAAATGTCGGTGATGAGGGGTGATAACAAAGTATTTATGCAACTTTAAATATGCGAGGTATCCATTGATGTTCTATATTGGCTTTATAGTTTATTTATTTCAAGAAGTAAAATATTTTTCTATCACTTCCAAAACAAATAACAAAATAACGACATTTCACGGTTTGAATATTTAAATCTGTGCAAGTATGTATGATTCTGTTTTGGATTCTGACTTCAAGTCCGGAATCGAGTTTCTCCTCTTTTCAGAACTCGAACTGTCATTTAGTGCCACATGAACGTAAACAGAACCGTCCGGAGTAGTTCCGAACCACTCCGAACTACCAACTGAAAACGCTATTCGTCATTAATCAGGCCTAGTAAAAAAAAAACATAAAATGCCAAATAATAGTGAATAAGTGCACTGTTGTGGAAAAAAACATATTTTTTTTTTAAATTAGCATATGTTAGTTTCAATAAACTTCTTATTCCATTTTTCATTTTTTAGAAAAGCTGCCAACGCTACTGTCTGCTCTTCAAGGCCAGCCGTCATGGTATTGAACGTCTTGAAATATGCGAATCCAAAGACGACAAGAATCCAAAAATCATTACACTTGAAAACTGCGTTAAAATAACCCAGGAACCATCTCCGGCCAATCTTATACATATTGTCAAAATGACTGGTACACTAACACTGAATACAAGCGAAGAAGATCTTAAAGAATGGCTGAATGCTCTACAATCTGTTGCTTTCAGAGACAAAGGGGGCACACTTAGTAGAAGTACAGCAATTGAAGAAGATAATGACTTATACTGCAGCTCCTACGGAGATGGTCTCTTTATAGTGAAACTTATTCCGTCCGAAACATCGATACGCTGTAATATCGAACCCAAATCATATATGTTACACTTAACTGCCTCGGAACTACAATTAAAGTCTGCCGAAGATCTAAGTAATATCATTGCCAAATGGCCATATCGGTTTATAAGAAAGTACGGTTATCGCGATGGCAAGTTTACATTCGAAGCCGGCAGAAAATGCAATACTGGTGAGGGTGTATTTACATTAGATCATACAAATCCACAAGAAGTTTTTCGTTGCATGTCTTCCAAGATGAAGTCCATGAAAAAGCTCATAAGTGGTGAAAGTCTGAATAGCATCGACTGCGGAGAAAATCAGTTGAGTGCTGCATTGTCAATGGAACCAGGTTCAAGAAGCCCATTACCACCATCTCCTCAAAATCCGAATGGCAGCGAATTTGAAATGAACTCTACTCACAGTGTTATATCGATGCGCAGTTTTCTCCCATCTTCCGATTCACTGAACAACAATTCCTTCAACTCGAGTACTTCATCTACACACAACGTGATAACAAATTCATCCCCAAAAAACATTCCAAACAAACCGCCCAGAAAATTGCTCCCATTAAATACAGATAAACCGCAAACATCACAGCAATCATCCGCACCAACCACACCATCATCGTTATCAATGCAATCAAATGAAATAAAATCTATGATAAATAACGCCCAACAGCAGCAGCAGCAAAATTGTGATAAATTCAAAGTATTCCAAAACTACGAACCTGTTTCAATAACCACATCCATCGACCCAAACAAAAATGGTGGGTCTACGGTAATTTTGAAGCCAGCCTCATCTCCAGATCTATTAAAGAGTATTGCAAGTGTATCGTCCTCTCCACCAGACCTTCCTGTACGTAACGAAAGTGTTCAGCTTATAAAAACGACCGAACGTGACTACGAAAGTATTGAAACCATAACCGACGCCTGGAAAACCCTAGGGCTTGGCGAAGTAAAGCACACCGAACGAAACCATACTCCCGAAGACGACTTAATTGATTTTGCGTGGCAGAGAACCCAGTCACAACGCCATAAAGCCACATCCAAAGACACCTGCACGAAAATTATCGACATTGATGATAATGGATCAGAAGCCGCATATGACAGACTAGACTTTTTATTGCCCAACAATAATACATCCAGCGGCTATAAGACCATAGTCACTGTCTCATCGGCATCGAACCGGAAGCCAGCCAACATTCCAGTGCCAAACGATTACGAACTCATCGCTAGTCCAGACACGCATCCATGCCGTGTAGCCGATGATAGTTATTTGGGCTACGGAGTTCTTCGTAAACCAAGTATACCCGGGCCGCAGGTGGCCAATACGTCGCAATCCAAAATGGGAAATGTCTCAACAACCATGCTCAACGATTCAGAGATGACTCTTGATCATAGAAATTATAATGGACTCAGTTATACTATTGTCAGCAAACCCAAACGTGTCTAGCTATAGTTCTTAAAATTTATCATAATTCATCCGCGTTCTTATTAAAAAAAAAAAAACAAATTATACAATCTTTTGCTCAAAATAAATAATTGCTGGTTTATATTTTTAAAATTTAACCAAAGAACGCTTAAAATTAAATCTTCATAACATTTTAGACAAATATTTTTGGTCCAGAATTGAGTATAGTTCTTGTTTGCCATACTTACATTTTTCGTACTCCTTAATTACATAAGTTTTATCTAAGTTTCGAAGAAAATAAATTGTTTTTTATATAATTATACATACATAAGAAATATATATGTTCTCGTTTATACACGTAGATATGTATATATACTCAGTCAAAATAAAAAAAAATATAAAAATAAGTTTGGCGGTGAATTTTCCGCTTCTTCTTTTTTGACGAGACGTTCTGATTTCAAACGAGATCACAATTTTCTCTTTTTAACGCGAAAAAGGCCCAAAGATTTCCATGTTGGGCCAATTGAGTCGACCTCACAAAAGTTCGGAAAATAGAATGTTAGCTCCTGCAAGTCTTCCTTTAAATCCAAAGTAATGATGATTTTATAGATCTTCTGTATGGTTAACCGTAGGTATAGCATTCCTTGCGATAAGGTCCTACAGGCTGGAGCATTGTTGTCCGTTCCCATAGCCTAATCACCCCAAATACGTTTGGCTAGATAGATGTCCCTGGAAACCCCATAAATGGAAACTTCGTAAGATCCTCATCCGATCTTACAATGTCTACGTCCCTACACCAGTACACACCATAGAGAAGGACTTCGTCATCCGATTTCTATGTCAATTTCACTGTACAAAAGTATGCTTACTATGCAGTGAGATGTGTTCTATGGTGGCTTTATTTCTCAGTTACCATTTTTCGTTTAGAAGAAGGTGTTTCCTCTCGATTGCGGAAATTTGACTTCGTGCCTTGGCTCTCTAATCCCATAAATGATTCTTTTTGCTTTTTAAAAATTTAGCATGGCATGAAACGTTATTCACATCAAAGGGCTACATGAGGTTTACGACAACTTAAAAGCGGCTGACAGTGGCAACCAGCGATAACCAGTTTATTAAAAATTGAAAACAACAAAAAGCTTCGTTTTTTCAGCATAAAACTTTAATTAAGTTTTCGATCATATTATTGCCTTTCTATAAAAAAAAAACAAAAAAATGCTTTATTAAATGTTGAGCTCCAAATTTCTTTATTTACATACTTTGAACGTTTATTGCATCATAGCTACTTTAATATAAATTCCCCGTTCTTGTCGGACGATATTCTAATAACATGTTCGCCTTTTTCAGCAAGAATGTCCTCAATGTTCTTTTTTCCGTTCATGTCTGTAAACCAATTCAGATTGTCGGCAATTAAATGATTATTGGTGCAACCTTTACACGTTACGATTACAACTCCTTGATTGTAAGCAATTTTTGAAATAGTTTCGATACTTCGAGTATTACAGACTTTACACGTATAAGCCAATTGTCGTTTAGTTTCCAATTGAGCTAAAGGAACTGATGTTGAGGTAGTGGTATCAGGGCATTTGGAGCAAAATGTCCTTGAAAATATACCACTTTGACGAAAACATAAACATGGGTTTGAAGTACGTGTTGTGAAACTATAATGCTTAGCAAAATTGTTAGTTACTGGTAATTTATCACAAAGTATCTTTAATGTTCTTGGATTATACAGTTTTCTCAGATTATTCATTGTTTTTAAATATTTTTATAGAAATAGAACCAAAAATTTGGTTTTCGACACCAGCGTACTTATGACAGCCCAAATGTCACGAATGACAGTGTGAGTGAAGCAGATAGCAGATGTTTAAAGGGCGTGTTCACGGTAGTATGTATTTTCCATTGACGTATTAGGTATGGACCGCCAGTAGCCAACTTCACGCGTGTTCCAACATAACTAGGGGCGCCATCAACTACTAGCAGGGAATCTGCGTAGCAGTGATATGATTTTTTTTTAATAATTATTTACTATTGAAATATTTTGGTGGAAATTATTATCAAACTACTTTTATTTTACAAAACACATCCACTCCTTATGCCATGAGTTACTTACAGATGAATATATTATTGTTTTCATTTAAATTCTAATGGCGAAAGTAGTACACGTATTTAACACTAAAAGATGATGGCGTTTTTATGCTGTTTTTAGCTGGAACAACTTTTCTTGGCTGTTTGTATGAACATTTCAACCGACTGGCGGTCCATATCTAGTACGTCAATGGTATTTTCTTTCTTTTAAGGGCGATCGCACACCGGAGTTGAAGTAGTTATTTCTAACTTCCTTTTTATACGAGGAGTCTTTTGTTTGATGAGTTAAAGTGAGTTGTACTATAGTGGTTCGAATCTCTAAACCATTGGATTAGCAATTGAAATCGGTTAGTTAAGAAATAGTTTTAAGCACATTTTCGTACAACTGACCCTAAGGACCAGTTGGTTCAAGTTTTCAACTTACCTTTAGGGCCAGTTGTACAATCGTCGTTTAACATGGTTCAAATTATTGAACCTCTGATTTCCATAGATAATCTGTGAAAATCGCTTGGTTAAGAACTTGAACCACGATTGTACAATTGGACCTTAGGGCCATTTGTACAATCGTGGTTCAAGGTGGTTCACATTTATGAACCACTGATTTCCATAGCTAATCTGTCGGTGGGTTAAAAACTTGAACCACGTATGGAAAACTGATACTGGCTGATTAATGTAAATCAGTGGTTTTAACATTTGAACCAAGCTGAAACACGATTGTAAAACTGGCGTGGTAGGCCAAATTTTTCTTGACTCTTTCTTTTGCGTTTCTTTTCTGCTGTTAGTAATTTTTCTATCTAGCTTCTTTTCATTTCGCTTCTTGAAGAGTACACATTCATGCTTTGTTTACAAAATGCTCTTGTGCGAAGAGAATGTAAAATAGGACTGTCAAGTTAGAGTCATGACTCTCAAAATCATGGTGTAATAGCGACACCACGCACGGAATAGAAACCAAAGATAAATTCAGCGATAGAATCAATACTCTGGATTCTGGAGAAGGCATAGAATAATAAATAAATAGAACATCAACTCAGGAGGCTCCACCCACTTTTGCCTACAAACTTTCAAAACTGCAGAGATTTAACTCTGTATGCGTGCCAGTGCATTTTATATGGGACTGACAAATTTGGCTAGACCATACATTCTTACAATTTTGCATTTTGCACATCTATTCATGTATAGAAAGGCGCGTGTAATTTTTTTTTTCTACGCGAGGAGATGGAGGATAACAAGTTGATGAACTGTGAATCCAGGCGTAATACCAATGGAATAATCAATCGGTTTCAGAGTCTAACAAAAAGTCAAGCTATCGAACAAACCTAATATCAAACTGTCAAAACAAAAATAAATGCAAAACATTTCGCCGATTTTTAATTAATTCTTATAAATATAAAAAAATAAAGCAAAATATCTCCATTAGTAAGTAAATATTAACATTATTATATGTTAGTAGAATACTAAAAATATATATTTATATAATAACTAGTAATTTCACGTTAAAGAGACATGCAAGTAACATCAACACAGGAGTCTCTATCACAAGCTCTACTGAGCAAAATTATACCAAATCAGGAGTATTTGCTGCAAGGATCTATTGTCGATTCAGCTGTTGATCACTTGCTTCATAGGTAAAATGATTGCATTACTTTCAATATATATAATACGAGCTTTTTTTTTATGATAGACTAAAAGGACTCTGTGATAATGTAGATGCTGGACCTGAACAGTTTCATGATTTAGAGGTTTGTCTAAGTCTGAGACCTCCAAATCAAATGCAGCCTCTTCTACTTAGAGTACGACGTGCTCTAGATATGGACAAGAACAATCCATTCCAATTACGTTACATTGGCCAACCTGAATTGGATCGAAATCGCCCTACGCTAGTGCGCTCAAGCATAGATATGGGTTGCACATCAACTGTTTTAGAGTTCTTAACAGAACTAGGATGTAGAATTGATTTTGAATATATCAGTCGAGGTAAGAGAAGAAAACCAAGTTAATATCCAAAAACAAACAACTTGTATCTTCAATGAAATAGGTTACATGTTCCGAAAAGGAAGGATGAAAATCACAGTAGCTAAGATTATCAAAATTACTCCGGGAAAGCAGGAAATGAACGAACCAATTTCTCAGAGCTATTTAGTAGAGCTATCAGTTTTAGCTCCAAATGGACAAGATGCCATTGGAGATGAGATGCGTGCTTTTGCTGAACAACTTAAACCACTCGTACAATTGGATAAAATTGATTATAAACGATTGCCATAGGTACAAAATAAATGCTAGGATTTTATAAATATGTATGACATACAATTTACTTGTTTGAGAACCGAAAACTATACTTTATATATTGGGTGCACTTTGGAACGCTTTAGTAGTGCCCGTGGCGTAGTGGTTATGGTTAGTGTGTCGGACTATCATGTTCAAGACGAGCTTCGAGAACACCTTTTTTTAGGGGCACTGCCTCTTGCGAGGAAGTGACAAATCCTCCGAGAGTATCATTGTCATGAAAAGTGCATCTGACCTTAGTAGCTCGTATTCGACGTGAAATTGTAGGTCCCCTCCAATCCTGCGGAGCTAATAACGCACACAAAGGGATTGGCTGAGAGTTGTAAGTCATTAGGCCGTGGTTTTTCGGAGCTGTCATTGCCACTAAATTTATTTTATTTTTTTAGACCGCTATATAATTCTTGAGCTTAAATACATTTATTTTGAACAAACTCCTTTAATTTTTTGTTTGCATTCCTACACGTCTTCATCTTATTCCATTAAAATTTTATATAATTTTCATGTTCACAAAAAAAAATCATGTATAAAATGATAAGGCACACTGGGTCGGAGAGATAGTTTGGCAGATTACTGTCTCATGTCTTGAGTCATGACTTCAAAAAGAAGCTAAAATAAATAATTCCAAGTAAAAATAGAGTTTAACAGTTGATAATGTGTATTTCACTATAAAGGTCGTGAGATTCCTTAAATATAAAATCAATACAGAAATATTAGTGCTTATTTTTTTAATTAAGATTATACAAACACCGTTAATATGTAAACTTATTCTGAAAACTCGTACGTATTTTTTCGACAAAAATTGAATTATCCGTTACGTTTATATGACAGGAACCGCTATTTTCAGACCTAGAAATATAATACCAATCAAAAAACGTTTTACGTTGCACGAAAGAAAACCAATTTAGGCATTTGCATAGTAGATATATAGTACGATCTGTCACTAGAGTTTGAATGTATAAAATAAATTTGAATGTATAGTTTGAAAAATATAAAAATATATACACACAAGTTACATATTTGAATGGTTACCTCCGCCAATACGTAATGTCATTTTCTATTCAACGTTCGGAAGGCCCCCGAGTGAAAAATACCTCCCTAAACCGAACCATTCATTGTTCGGAGTGATGTTGGGAGTGCTAATTCGCCTTCCAGAATTGGATTGTGAGTGTTACACATACATATTGTTTAATCTTAATTTAATTTTCGTAAGGGAAAAACCCCCATTTATTTGGCTAAATTCAAGCTACAATTCTTAAAATAACTTAAAAACTAAGAAACTTAACTAAGGTTGGAGATTATAGGAAGGAAGGTTCAAAAGAAGGTGTTTTAAACAAGGAGTACTGAGGTTGAAATCGAATAGATCCTTCGAATTTAAACTTCGCAGCATGCGGGAGACCGTGGGGCCATATGAGGTACGGTGATTGGGTAAATAGAAAAGACGAGGATTACATGTGTTACGAGGGTTGGTATAAAAATTAAATGATAAAGTTGTAAAGGGAAATGCAATCAATGCAATCAACTCGATTGATAAGCTTAAGGCGGTCCAGATACGGGGGTAGGATAAAAGGATTATTCCAAGTCAGACCTCGAATGGCAAATCGGAGGAACCGACGCTGGACAATTTCGATTCTAGAAATGTGGACATTTTGATAAAGGGACCACACTCGTGAGGCGTATTCAAGCAGGGGACGAACAAATGTTGTGTAGAGGGATAGGATAATTCTTTGGACCAGTCTTACGTACCCGAAGCAGAATTCGCTATAAGGATAATCTCGTCGATATGGGAGGGAAAGTTTAGCTCCTGATCACATAATATCCCGAGGTCGCGAATAAATTCAACTGTAGATAGGGGTGATTATGAAGAAGGTAAAGAAGGCCAAAATTGTCAAAGTCATATGGAACAATACGCGCAGTGTTTTTCATTTCTTTTTTTACAATTCAGGAATCTAAATAATAAGTGCAGATAGTAACAAATATTGAAAAAAAAAAAAATAAAATACTAATTCGTTTCTGCTCCTTTGAGGTGGCAAAAATTAAATTTAAGCAATGGGCTGGTTCAGGATTCATTGGGGACTAATGTCATATTCGAGTGGACGTTCGGAGGGCCCTGTGAGTGAAAAAAACCTTCCTAAATTGGTCGTTTGGCAGTTTGGAGTGATGTTTGGGAGTGCTATTTTGCCTTCCTGAATTGAATAGGGTTTTTAAAAGGCGGTTATATTCTCATAATTCGTTTTTGCTTCGTTTGAGGTTACAAAAAATAAATGTAAGCAATATTTGGTCAACTACCACATACACAATTGAAAAAGGGAGTGTTTTTAATGATCCATTGGATTCATATTTCCCTCCTCTTTGGAGTGAAATCACTCGAAAAAGCCGGAAAATAATGGTAACCAATATCAGTTTCTAGCCAGCTCAAAATGAAGTTCAGTTTTGATTTCGCCGTTGTATTGGCTATCATTGCGTTTTGTGCTGCCACCCCAGCCCGAGTTCCTGGTAAACGTCCATCACTTTGTAACCCTTTATTACTGGCTGGGAGTTAATCCGAATCTTATAGTGGTACAGTCGGCGATGGCTACAGGCGTTTTTCTTTTTTAACTCTGAGCGCTCGGAACAGAGCATGAACTGTCAAACAAAAAATCTCTGTTTCTTTTTTAGAGCGGGGCGCTCTGAGCTCTGAATCTGTGTTTATTTTTTCCCTCAAAGTTAGCTCAGAGCATGCTAGCAAATCGAAAGAGCACGCAGAACAAAATGAGTAGGACATATGTGAAGTGCAAATTCGGGATACCAATAGTTATTTGCTGTTTGCTTGTCGTTTTTTGTGTAAAACTTCAAATCCAGATAGTATCCATGGATCTTCTTTTATTTCTATGACTGATGCTTGTCTCGCCGCCATTTTTGTACGTTGCAACTGATTACATCAGGTTGGGTACGAAATCCCGAATGCAAAATTTCTGAACTGAAAAATTCTGACTGCCAAAATCCCGACTCCCAAAATCCCGACTGACATAATCCCGATTTCCGAAATCTCGACTGACAAAGTCCCGATTGGCAATTACTTTTTTTGCACGTTAAATTCTTCAAAATTAAATTTTTTTAAACAAAAAAATTTATTCATAGTTTCGAGGGTAAAGAATGTGTTATTCTATAGATATTAAAACAATCTCCTTATAACTAGGGATGTTATGTGATGTGGGCAAAAGGAGCCTACCAGGAGACATCGATTTAAATATTTTTCGTATTCAACAGTTTTATCTGGGTCAAGGGATTTCAACTCCCTTTCTGTAGTCAGTCCCGCTTACGTAACTTCTTTACTCCGGTTAGGGTATGTCCTGTCGAGTCGTCCGGCAGGCGCCTGTCGCAAATGTCTTCTTATTCTACATCAACCGGTTAGCCAGCTTCGCGTGTTAAAGGGATTTTAACTCCCTTTCTATGTATAGTCATTCCGGGTCACGCAATGACTATGCTCCGCTTGGGGTATTTCCAGTCGTCTGGCAGGCGCCTTAGTCAATAGTTTTCTTCTATACACAAAAATAAAAATGAAGTGTCTGTTTGTATTGTCAAAATAACGGCTGTTTACAAGATACATATGAAATCATATATGCACTTATAACAAAACATAGTGTTAGATTTTAACTTAGGTCGTTTTATAAAATAAAACTTATTTCTTTTAATATAACTCTCTTTACTTCTTTTTAATTAATTAGAATTCCACTTAATTTACTTTATAATTCAAACACTTTTTATTTCCTTTTACTTTGTTTAATTTAAATTGAAAGTTTATCACTTTCAAATTACCGACATAAAAACAACCAATTTTAAATTCAAACTGACTCTCATTCTGCACCCGCTTCCTCTTTTTTTACAGAAATGTTTGGTTGCCGTCGAGGGTTCTTGAACACGCTAGAAAATTTCCCAGTGAAATTCATTGTGGATGATTAACTGTGGATCGTGATAGATGTAGAGATGTAGTAATGTACCGAACAGGTAGATGGGGTTGATTTGAAAAGCAATTAAATGGCGATGATTTGAAACGCAATCAAAGGTGTGTTTATACTTTATGAGAGGTGAAAACGTATACACCATTGACGTATTACATATGGACCGCCAGTAGTATTGAAATATTTTGGTGTAAAATGTTATCAAACTACTTCTATTTTACAAAACAAATCCACTCCTTAGAGTTACTTACAGATGAATATATTATTGTTTTCATTTGAATTTTAATGGCAAAATTAGTACACGTATTTAACACTAAAAGATGATGGCGTTTTTAGGCTTTTTTTGGCTGTTTGTATGAACATTTCAACCGACTGGCGGTCCATATCTAGTACGTCAATGGTATACATGTTAAAGAACATTTTTAAAATTTTTGTCTGTCTGTCTGTCTGTTTGTCCCGGATAGTGTCGAGAACTGCTGGGCAGATTTTGACGGGACTTTCACCGACCGATAGCTAACATTGTAGCGGGTAAAATAGGATATTTAAATTACTCCCTAGGTGGCGCTCCGGGTCGTTTTTTGTTGCATATTCTTTTATATGAACCAATCAGAAACTACTGATGGACCGATTTTAACGGGACTTTCACTGACAAATAGCTAATGTTGTAGGAAGTAATTTGTGAAGTAATTTATCGTTTAATAATGACGTTGGGGCAGCGATGACTATAAGGCTATTTCGATTGTCTAATAGATGGCGCTGGGGTCGATTTTTTTTCGAAAAATCTTATATATTAGCTTAAAAGCTTTTTGAAAAATGTTGAACCAATAGGATTATAAAAACTCTTTGAAAATCAATGCATTCTCCCTTAATTTTTCTGCGGCAGCGCCGGGTAACAGCTAGTAAAAAATAGATTTGTTCGTGCCCGAAAATGCAAAGAAAATTAATTTTACTGAGTTGCTGTTTTATTTTTGAAATAATATCCTTTCTCAATTCCGTTCAAATATATAGTGCAAAAGGAAACAGGAGGTACAAAAACGTGATTAGTCGATATTTTTTAAGGAGCTACATGAAATGTGGCCCCAATGAAAAATGGCCCCAAATCAAAAGCGCGACGCAGAAGTTGAAATATTTCAACTTTTGCGCGCGTTGAACAAGATCCGTAACCATTCAGGGTTGGAAAGCGGGGTTAGTTGTACCCGATTAATTTTCGGTTTACAATTTTTTTTTTAACACAAAAGTGCCTAAATTGTTGATATACAAATACAGACGAAGTGAAACCATATAATCATTTTTTTGACCTTGTTTGAGTATTTTCACCGAGAGTATATACCCCTCCGAAATATCTTTTTTGGATTTGGGCCTGTCTCTGACATTTTAATAAACAGATGTGTGTGTTTGAAAGGAAATAAATAGATTTTGTAGTTGGGCAAGTTTTAAATGCATTTAAATGGAGTGATATATAGCTTCATTTGGTAACAAATTTGATACCAACAAATACAATATTGTTTTTATAATGAGGAAAAACAAGTGATATTAATATCAAAATGGTAAAACAACTTTTTAAGACTGTCTTTGGAAAAATAATTTTAATATGCTATTTCACTTGAGTTCTTCTGTCATCTCAACTCGCCTTTAACGCTGGCTAAATACGCGGTGATAACGCCAACACGACATTGGAAATCAGCCTTAAATTTTGTTTAACATTTTAGTAAATTTGTACAATTTATTTTCACTTTTCTGTAGTTAAAACAAAACACACTTGGAAAACAACCAAAAATGAAAAAAAAAAAATGTTTAAGATACGTTTTGTTTTGACGTTCATCTTGTCAGTAATTTTGATGAATTTTTAATAGGTATGTTTTTTTACACGAAATTCTTCTGCAAGTATATTTTGAGGAGATTTCGTCGTAATCTACTAGATTTTGAAATCTGAAAATGTATGGGCTATCGCTATCTATGTATGTACACATGTATATGATTTTGAACTTTTTGCTCGAAATATAGATTTTGATTCGGTGTGGAAAGCAGATCGAAATCAATCCATCCGAGTTTTTCACACATTATAGATCCCAAAAACGATTTGCTGGCAGCAGTTAAAGGATATTTCGTGAAAATTTTTCGTTGTTAGATTGCAGTTACGGTTGTTTGGTTGAGATATAGGTTTAAATGTGAGAAGGGAAACTACGCACACATAAGCAAATTGGTAATAAGTTCATTTTAAATAACCGAAAACTTTTTTTTTTTATCTTAATGACCTTTTTACAGGACACTTTGATACGGCTGATTAGGCCCCTGCTTTCACCGTAAGGTCTATGTGAGTGGAGGCTTCAAAATATCAAACATTAGATAAGTAAACGAGTCCATCTTTGCAAATTCTTGTAGAGTAGTTTGGCTCGTGAGTTGATGACTATTATAACAGTAAACATTGGAATTGAATATACATAGATCATTTATAAATGTTCCTTGCTTTTAATTAGATTTTGGGTAGCACATATTTTGCTTTTAGTTAAAAAAAAAAGCCATTTATAGCCTCGTCTCCGTAATAAATAAAAGTGACCGGTCGCTTTTCAGGTGTTATCCAAAACACAAGGCTTTACTTGAAGCCTGTCGAAATGAGAGGAGGAATATGGTAGTAGAAACACAGTCAGTGCTGAGGATCTCACTGACCTGAACGGCTAGCGATTGCCAAACTTAAATCAAATAAAGCTGCTGGTGCAGACGACTTACCAGCTGATTTGTTTAAAGCTGCAGGAGATGTGTTGGTAATTTGGTAGGAAATATGTACAAGCTAATCTGAAATTTTTCACACTCGATAGATTTTGGATAAAATCCAGGAACTCCAGGTCCATACACAACACCTCTTTTTGGATTTTAAAGTCGCCTATGATTGTGTGGATAGTGACGAATTGTACAGAGCTATGTGTCGTATCTTGGCATCTCTGCCAAACTTGTCTGCTTGTGCAGGATGACGATGGAGAAATCTCGCTGCTCTGTCAATATCGGTAGGAATACCATACAGAACAGTTTGATGTTGAGAAAGGTCTTAGGCAAGGGGACGAGTTATAATGCAACGTATTTAACATCGTTCTTGAAGCAATTACAGGAAAATCGCAAATCAACATCACTGGTACAATTTATCAAAGTTCCGTTCAAATAACAAGCGAGCTGGAGCTGTGTCTGCTGCTGGTGTTAAAGAAGATAAAACGGCTAATGCCAAAACATTACGATGGATAGATATAATTGTTAAGTAGTCAAGGACTTTGTTTACCTGGGATCTACTATTGCACCCCAAAACAACATCAGTGCAGAGATCAAACGAAGAATTACTCTTGCCAATCGCTGTTTTTTCAGGATGAGAAAGCGTTTAAGTATAGTAGGGCCCGTAGGGCCCTCTCTCATAGAACAAAGGAGAAGTTCTGCTGTATGAAGCGGAAGCAAGGGTATTAAAAACCTCGGATGAAAAGTTACTAGGTTGCTTTAAGAGAAAAATTCTTCGAGTGATTTTTGGTCCTGTGTATATCGAAAGAGTATGCAGAAGAAGATCCAATGACGAGCTATACGGGCTTTAAAGCGATATTAACCTGGTAGAGAACGTATGAACAATAACGCACCAGCCCAACGAGTCTTCGATCGCAATCCTGATAGTGTACGCAGCACTGGAAGACCCCCCAAAAGATGGCGCACACAAATGGAAAACGACCTCAGCCAATTTGCGGTGCGAAATTGGAAGCGGCTAGCTAATAACAGAGCTGGCTGGAGAGACATATTGGTTGAGGCCGAAGTCCATCCTGGACAGTGAGCGCCATCTTTAAGTAAGTAAGTAAGTGATTCAAATGCATCCTTTTTTTTAAATTTTGACTTTCTCGTTAACGATTCAGTGGATCCCTACCGAATGTTTTTTCTAAGAAGACCTAGAGCCAAACAATAAAGGCGTATCTACTTAATTTTTAAATAATTTTTCTTAAAAAAATTATATTAATTAAACAATTTTTTTTTGAAAATTTAATATTTTGAAAACCTATGCATAAACTTTTTTGAAATTTTGTTTTCGCATGAAAATTATTAATTAGCTGAAATTGACATAGGTATTCCAAGTTTTTCATAAAAATATTTAAAAAAAGTTGTTTGAAAAAAATCAATATTTTCGAAAACTGGACCCACGATTTTAGTAAAAAAAAAAAAAAATGATTGTTATATTAAGCGTATTCTTCTAACGACGTAAATTAAAGTTTGATGTTAAAAAGTATATTTCCCTCATACGTTTTCGTATGAACACCCCATAAAAGCTGTGCACGTAAATTAAATTGGCATAAATCGTATAATAACGTCACTTTTATCTTCAAACTGGACAAAATGGCGATTAGGGTATATTGAACGAGCTAAACTTTGTATTTTTGTTTATCATTTCTTTATTTATGCTTTCCTCATTTTTTGAAAATTTGTAAAACTTAATTTTTCATTCTGCAAAACGATCTTAAAGGGAAAGATTTTGCAATTTAATTTTCCCGCCTTCGTGAAATGTCAACAAAACATCTTTACATCGTCGCTTACCGCATCGAATTCATGATGAAAATTTACGTTCCGAGAGAAAATTTTCCCATACAAATTTTGACAGCTCGTTTACGGCTGGCGCGCGATGGGAAAGTATATCGTTTACATCGTTTTACGTCGTCGTTAGATGAATACCATTATTGTTATATTTAAAAACATACTGGCATAGCACGATTTTCTCGGAAAACTTTGGTTTAATATAAATCAATTTTTAAAGTTATTTTTTTTATTTATTATTTTTTTTTAAATTGATTGAAAGAATTTAAACAATTTTTTCATATGCACAAATTGAAAGACTACAGCATTCAAAAGAAGAACGCTCGACCCGGTTCTACTTTTTTTGCTGTTAAGCCTTCAGCTCACTTGCTGAGCAAGTTTGTGCGACCCAGTCGTGCCTTTTATTTGATAGCGTAATCTCTCTCGGCAAATTTAAAAAAAAATTAACTAAATAGTTAATATTTTGTCAAAAATTATATCACACTACATGATTGTTGAAATTATTTAGTTAATGCAAACAAATTCAATGAATTTAAAAATGTTTGACCTTCCAGGGGAGAGACACAATCACCTGACCAAACCACCGATCTGCGATTTCAAGTATTACGCGCGTCCTACCAACGAAAATCTCTGAGGGCTTAGAGATTTCTTAAGCAGGACAAAAAGTCTTACCTGAGCGCTAATATTTTTCCGGAGATCACTGAGACTAAAATTTGTTGGATTCGATTTCTCATTTTATTTTTCTCGCTCTGTCAAACTCGCATTGGGACCTCAGTAAGATATAATTTGGGAGGATCACAAATGTAACGATTATTTGAGCGCTTTTTTAAATATGGCCACCTAAAATTTGTATTGACGGAATCGAATTCGCCAGGGGAAATACGCGCAAAAGGCGGGGGCAAAAATAAAGTTTGAAAATTATTAAAAATTAACAATAATTTTTTTTATTTCTCTTTATTGTACTAAAGGTGTGTACTGACTGAGTTTTTAACTAAACTCATCAAGAAGACCAGCCAGGGTGGAGACTTTTTCAGGCTTAAATATTAGATTTCAGAAAAAAATATTTTCATATAATGGTACTTATAGAATACATATGTATATAGATATTGTGAGTTATTGCAAAAAATTACAACCCTTAATATAAAAAATTAATATTATAATGACTACCACCCACATTAGGTAGGTAAATCTTTATAATAGAACAATTATCTGTTATCTGTTCTTTCGTCTCAGACTGTATGGCATTTTGTATAAAGTGAAGACGTATAGGTATCTGCAAAAATTGTGTATTCAAGATTAGTCAACCAATTAAACACATAAAATTCATATTTAAATATCAATAAAAAAAAAAAAATTTTAATGAAATTCGAAAGGCGTGTTTGTAACGACAAACCATTTAAGCCATAAAATATACATCAGGTGTCATTCATGATGATAGTGCCACCATTTCGGGATCACTATTGTTGTGTTTTTTTTTTATTTTCTTATTAATTCTCCTTTATTTGTCGCTTTGTCTCGTGCCACCCCCTGTTCCTACGTGCCGTACCTACTTGTACTAATATTTAAAAATATATACATAATTTAAACAAGTTAAATATCATTATCATTGGCGTTATTTTTTTACGACGTGCCTTTCTCATCCAAAGTCTCATTCCAGGTGTCCACGATTTGGCCGCCAGATAGTCCGTTTGATTATGGAGAAACAAAATTTTATTAAAACCATTGACGACAGTTTGTGTTATCTTTGATCAGTGATATCCGATTTATCAGAATTGAAAGCAATTTTGTTGTGTTTTTTTTTTTAAATTGTTGTGTAAAGTCAATAGTTACACACTTATCAATCTATAGCTATGTAAAGAGCCAAATGTATAGGAAAGTATAAGAATACACAGGTAGGCCTACAATTAGGGGATCATTATTTACTTCGCACCAGATTTTTAATGTTTGGGAATTTCCCAGTTCGAAATAGAACCATATGGGAAATTCCGGAACGATAGAAATTTACGATGGGAAACCCCAGGATCTCGAAAAAATATTACCTTAATCCTTGTTTGCAAGTAATTTTCAAAAGGTTTGCTTGGAAAATTAAATCAATTCACTGTTTGGTTCTTAGAATAAGAGTACACTTTGCGCTTTGAGGATGAGAAGATTGGGAAGGTTTATTTTTAAAAATAATTCAGGTGCATCTCAATAAATATATATTTCACCTTGTAACGATTGTCGAATGCTTAATTATGTCTAGGAGTGATAAAATGAATTGTACTTGTTATAGAGACCGTTTAAATAGTTATTTTTTTGCCATTTTGTTTTCGATTATTGATAATATATTTTACAGCAATTATTGTGTTTTAACTGCGTAGCGTATGCATAATTTTCCTAACGCAAGATTGAAACAGTTTACAAATATGTATATTTATATATTTTTTTTTATATTATTAGGTACTATAAAAAACTCGATCTTTTATAGAATTATACAAGGATTCCAAGTAATTCAGGGAAATCTGACTCCAGGCTAGTTTATTTGCAAGAATCAGCTCTTCCTTGCTGTCGATTTGCCTCTCTTCTTCGTATACCTTTCGTGTTAGCCAGCCCCACACATTTTCTATAATGTTTAGTTCCGGTGAATGCGGTGGCCAGGGAAACAAACGGACGTTTTTTTTTGTTTTTTTAAATTACTTAGCCACGATTGTCCTGTTGGAAAATCCATGGATTTTATCTAAAAAGCTCGTAAATTTTGGGGAATGCTGTTTCTAGCAATGCCATACAGCTGTTTTCTGTCGTTTTAACGTCCTAGACCAACAAGTCTATATACCATAACCTCTCCCTCTCAGCTATGATGCCGGTTTTAAAACTGTTCCACTTTCCTCAGGTTGTGAAAGTAATAATTATATAGCCATCTGACCCATTCAAATTGAAATTTTTATCGTCAAAAAAAAAAAAACTTTTCGCCAATCGTTTTCATAAATTCCGTGTTGCACGTTCCAGGTCATGTGTTCTCTCGCAAAACGCAAGCTTTGTTTCTTTCTGACATCATTAAATGGTGGTTTCTTTTTTAGTTTCAGACGCTTAATAAGCTCGGCACGACGAATGAAGCGGAGAGCAGTTGATACGCTGGTGTTAAAGCCGAGGACATGTTTGCTTTATAATTATTACCATAAGGCGACAGATTTTTTAAATAAAAAACTCACGACATGATCACTTCAAATAATTTTTCGAGCTAGAGCTAGGTAGCGGAGAATAGTCCTTCATTCCGATAAACATCAATTATTGACATTTCCCACTAATGTAAAACTTTTTTTTTATCCATTTTTTATTAAACACTCAAATTATAGGATTTTTCTATATCTACCATATGTAACGGTACAAATATCAATTTTACTTCTCAAACATTCCTGCTTATATCCTTATGATTTGCAGTGTATTCGTGTGTAGGTTCAGATCAGGGTTATTATTAACAAAAAGTTGATTTTTATCATTTTATCATTTATTAATCATTTTTGTCTACTTTTTTTTAATATTTTTTTAATATTAAACATGTAGGTTAGTTAGTTGAGTTTTTTTTAAAGGAAGAACAAAATTTATTTTTCTCTATAGCACGGTCAGTTAGAGGACGACAGTCATCTACACATATAATCAGTCATCATGCAAAATGAAAAGGGTTTAATTTTTCGTCAAACAAATGCACGCATACAGACTTATTTTTACAAACACTATATTACAGATCTATATCAAATGACTGTCCGTGTAAAGTTCGCGCTACTTTTATTCTTCATTTAACCTTTTTTTTAAATATAAATTTCTTTCAAATATTTTTTGATTTAATTCTTCCTGGCACAATTAATTTTTGTTTGCTGAGTAGGGTGTAGTTTGTACTAGTAAAAGTAGCAGAGGCCTCCCATTTTTCCGTGGAGCGACAAGCGTTCCGCCGCTGCTTCTACTATACCAAAGAGGTCGCATAAGAAACTAGCTCGCGAAAATGGCGCCCAACATGAGGCCAGAACGCACGAACCTGAGATTAAAAAGCTCGCATGCTCTCCCAACTGATCTAGCCGGGCATTAAAACTTTTTTAACGAAGTTACTTATCTTTTTTATTCTATTTAACTTTGTGCTGCTTGAACCTACACCTACCCCCTTTCAGTAGAGCCAAGCCAAAAATACGTCCTTTGTAGAACCTAGCTAATGAAAAAACATATCAATAAGTCACAAAATAACACAACGGCCAAAAATCAGATAAATTGTTGTTTTAAATTTTTTAAGCAAATACGTTATGTCGTACGTGCCGGGCGTTGTGTCATATTTGGTTTGTCATTATTTTGTCGCCCAATATACATAAATAATAGACATTTTATATTCTGAAACTGTTTTCTACTTCGTTCGAACTTCAAGTAGACGAGATTCTGAAAGGCTGCGACTGCAATGACTTAGTAAGTCATACTTACTCTTTTTTGTAGTTGTTATTTGAATTGTTATGGTGGTGATAATGAAGCTCTAATAACAACAACAACAAAACGTATTGAATTAACATCTTTTCGCTCGGAGCTGTTAGTCGATTTTTAATTGTCAGTATATTTTATCCTAGCGCCTGTCAGTGCATTTCATCAGCAAAATCTTCTTCTGAAATTTGTAAGTCTTTTCCATCCAAAAGTTATAAAAAACCACAAAACCAATTTAATTTTCATTTTATATAATTATTCAAATTTCGTATTATTTTTTTTTTACAAAAATACTGTTCTATATTTGTATTCTGTTAATATATAATATATGTATATATAAAATAGTTTCCCTATATTTATAAAAATGTTTTTATTTTTTAATATATATGTAATTGACTTATAAGTTTTGTTTGTATTAAATTTAATTTTAAATGTTTCTTTTGATTGATTTTTAAGTATCACAAAATTCTGAATTTTTTTTTTCTTCAATATTACAATTAGTTCTGATATTTTTTTTTTGTTAACAAATAACGATATTTTTTTTTGTTGTTGTTTAATACATAAAGCTATATTTATTTTTATTTCTTAATTCCTTTCTATGAAAGTACCAATTAATATAATTTTTTTTTCGCACTTGAGTTTGTTTATAAAATAAAGAAAGAACTATAAGTCATATTTTTCTTAAAAAATAACAAAAAATTAAATAATATTTCATAATACAATATATTTATACTTAATAACTAAAATAAGAAATAATTTATGGCAATTTATTATTTTATTTTGTTGTTTTTATGTTCAATTCTGATTAAAGCCTCAATGATATACAATTCGTGGATACATTATGTATTTTTATATATTTTTGTTTGTTAAATTTTGAATATAGTTTTTCGAAATAATTGATATGCTGATAGTTAATTCAATAATTGATTAATTTTAAACTTAACATAATTATTAAAACAGAAAAAAAATAATATTGCTATATGTACAAGAGAGAAAATATTGTTTTTAGTTCGATTTCATTTAAACATAAAGAGCAATGCTCTGCCTGATGCCAGATTCTTGATCCAGCCATCTCTGAACATGATTGATGTGGGTGTTGGCACCACCGCTTGGAGGGAGAAGAGGTATGCATTCGTCAGCAATGTAGGGGCGCTGGGGTGTAGGTGATATCAGGTGATTGTTTGGGAGGTCACCGTTGATGTCATGCATCTTGAGGTTGAAACGATAGCTGGGGGCGGGGAGGTGAGGTGGGTTGTTGTTGTAACTGTTGTCTCCGCAATTTGATGAAGCTGAATCGGAGTAGATTGACGATGATGATTCATAGCCGGATACGGGTGAACCCTTGGGACATCGGAAGCCAACAGATGTGGGTGATGCATTGGTTGATTGAAAGGTAGGACTCCCGGCTGGAAATGGATATGCTGTATCGGCTGGAGGTGATTGAAAATTACTACCACGACTGCTAGACTGAAGACTATCGACGCTCATTGGTGGTGACAAACAAGCAGCATGATGGCTCCAAATGATTGGATCTTTTTGCTTGGATATCTTGCTGGATGATTCCTCGCACGACTTATTTTCTTCGTCTAACAAATAGGGTTTAAAGAGTTTGAAGGTTTTAGCCGGTTCAGATGAGGGTTTTTTTGTCTCATTTTCGTTGGGCTTTGTGTGCTTTTCAGGAGTTACTTCCGAAAATGATGGCATTAGAACTTTACGTTTCCTCAAAGTCAAATCTACCACCGATGATGGTTCAGAAATATCTGAATCGACTACATTCAATTGAGAATCATCGTCTTCGTTCTTTGGTGATGATGGTTGTTCGCATTTGGTGATGGTGTCAATGTATTCTGCACCATGGTGGTGCTCAACATTATTATTTTCATTTAGTGAAGCGAGCGTGTAGCCAAGTCGCTTCGTTCCCAATGATAAATCGATTGGCGCTAACATTGTTGCCGCAGCCGGATGCATATGCAAAGGCAATGGAAGATAATGGAAGCCCTCATAAGCACGATGCAGCAGTGTCCTGCTTTGAACAGCAGCAGCGTACTCATTTTCATTCATATAACGATTTTCTGTTGACGTCGTCCGATAGTCACGTAACTCATCGATTCGATTTTCATCCACATGAGCCAGAGATACAGCAACACGACCAGCAGGGGTAGTTGCCATAGTGTCTGTACATGAGAGAGCAACAGCTGTCATTGGTGTTGATGCAGGAGGTGAAGTGGAGGTAGTAGTGGTTGTCGAGAACGACGACGACGACGAAGACGACGATGAACAAGTAGGTAAAGCAGGCAGACTTGCTGACGGCATGAACGAACGTCGTTCACTTGATTGTTGCGGCGGCGGCGGTAATAGCACTTGATTGTATGGGTGATGCAGATTATGATGATGGTGGTGTTGCTGTTCCATGCGAAGGTGCTGGTAATGATGAATTTTCAAATTGGCCACATGCAAGTGTGTATGCGGATGTGGTGTAATTATTGGTACTGATACTGGCACACTTGACAACGAAGCAGGTGGTGTGTGAATACCCATACTCTCGTGATGATAAGCATGTAATAGAGCTCCTGCCGACTGCCCCTCTTTTGATGGAGACCCCACCTCTCCTGTGCATAAAGACGACGACGATGACTTCGTTAGAATCTGAGAATGGAGAATGGGCGATGTAGGCGCGCGTAGGCTTTTCACTGTGCTAGTGGACAAGAACGCTGTAGACGAGGGCGACGACGATGATAATGGTGCCACTGCACCTACTACATCTCCTACATTATTAGCTGCCGCCAACACCCCTTTAGATGTTGGAATCTGTATGGAAGTCAGAGCGACGCTATGTCTGGTTGTGTCCAAGGACAACCGATTATTAATGGCTTTATATTGTTGTTGATTATGGTGGGCATGATGATGATGATGTTGATTATTATTATTATTTGTGTGTATTGACGACGAAGACGCCGCCGCCGATGATGGCAATGGCAACGTTGAATTTGTTACAATTGGCATTTGATGAGTTATATTATGAAATTGATGTTTCACATTATTCGCACTTATATTGGCTACCGACGAACGCAAATTCGATTCGCATTGTAACCATTTTTGAATTTGTCGTCGATGAATATTGTACTTTCGAGCTGTGGCCCTTTGGTTGCCCTTGCAATCGGTATCATTACGATATGATTCCAAAACTTGCAACTTAAATTGTGGTGTGAAAATTCGCCGTGAGCCCATTTTTGCACTTACTGAATTATTATTATTAACTGTTGGCACTTGAGAATTATTATTATGATGATTATTGTTAACTGATTTCATAACCATTGATGACGATGACTGTCGTGTTGTATTGGTAAAGTCTGAGTTACTAATACAATCCGTTTCACGTTTAATCTTGGCAAATGGCGCTAAAGTTATCGATGGCAAATCACTAACTGTCGATGCTGTTGTCGCCACCGTTATTGTTGTTGTTGTTGAAGTTGACTTGTTGCTACTACTAGTGCAGGTGTAGTAAATATTATTATTATTATTACTAATAGTAGTGTTAACTAATTTGCTTTCATTATCACTTTTCATTGTCATAGAACTGGATTTGTTTGTCATACTTTTAAAATTTAAAATTTAAATTTTACAATCAGTTACAAAATTGTAGGTAAGTTTGTTTTGAACATTTGTGAAGAGGTTTTTTTTTTGTTTTTAAATAGTTATGTAAATATCTTGTATGTTTTAGGCACTTAAGTTTTCACAAAATTAAAACACATCACACAAATTATAAAATCCATACAATTTACCGTCGGTTGTGTGCGAAGTTTATTTTTTTCTTTTAATATAAAAATAAATCTGACGCTAAAAGTTAAAATAAACCGTCAAAAAAAGTACATTAACCGAAAAATCACTTAGAATTTGTTTAAATTGTTAGAACGTTTATTAAAATCAATAATTTGGATTGAAAAAATCACAAAACTTATCTTACAGATTGTAAAATAATAAAACAAAAACTTTAACACTGGTTAGTTTTGGTGTTCTAATGGCTGTTTTTAATTTCAAGGGGAGAGTTGCTGTTCTTGCCGTTGTGACACCTTTCCAACTAACTTAGAATTAATAACAACGAATAATAATATAATGGGTTTTGAAGAAATGGTGCGTCGACTTTAGCTACGAAAAACACGATTTGCCTCTCCCTTTCATCGCTGTCTACTAAATACTGAAAACTGAATACTTAAACGGATTGTATCTGAACGAAACCTCAGAGACTGACTGTCGTCGTCTGCCAATGTTTGAATGTATTTCTGTTGGTGTGTAGCGCGAGATATTTTATAAACACACCCGCAGCAACACACACGCACACACCCTTTTAGCAAGTCACATAGATATGTGAGGTGCGGTGCGACGTGAAGCCTGTGGAAGAAGTTGTCGTCGTCGTCGTCGCTATGAAGTGAAAGATACAGATACACGGGATAACAGAATTTTTGTTCAGCAGACATTGTGGTGATACTTTTTGCCTTCTTGTGGGTTGCTTTGGCTGTTTGTCGTACAGTTGAATATTTGCTTCTGAAATTGGTCTAAAATTGTTTTTCTTACTTTTTTTGTCTAACAGCTAGCGATCGATTTTCCGACATAAATTTCGCTCCTAACTTTTTGTCGAACTATTTCTTCAATTCCACTCATCAATTAATGAAAATTATGGCTGCAGGAAATGGCCGGAAACCAAAGATAAAGTTCTCAAGTGCAGAAAAAATAGTAAGTTATTTTGGAACGAACTAAACTGTAATTTGAAACGTTAATGTATAACTGCTAAAGGGTTGCTAAAACAACTCTAAAAACAAAAAAAACAAAAAAAAAACAAAAAAGTTGCGCTCATCTCAAAGCAAACTGTAGGTTCAAAAAAGAATCTAAATTTACAACTTACTTTAGCTGGCTCTACAGGTATGGGTGTCTTTTGGCATCAAGTAATAAGCCTCTCCAGCCATCCCGATCCCTAGCCTGCCTCCTCCAGTTACGTATATCAAGTCTTTGAAGATTTCCTTGCTGTCTCATTCCCTCTGGTCTGGCGTTGATGACACTACGAGCTGGAGCGTCGGTGTCCATTCGCTTAGGCTAATGTATAGTTCGTTGTTGAATCTTCTCCGCCAGATGTTGTGTTCTCTATCAACGGAAACATGACCATAAGTCTTACGTAGGACTTTTCTCTTAAAAACATCAAGGGAGCTTGCATCAGATTGGGAAAGGGTCTATGCTGCTGAGCCATATAGCAGGACCCGGATGATTAATGTTTTGTACAGCGTCTTCTCTTGGTTCTTCTCGAAAGGGATTTATTCTTCAATTGCTTACTTAGCCTAAAGAAACAGCGATTAGCAAGAGTTTTTCTACGTTAGATTTCTGCGCTGGTTTTGTTTGTGGAGTTTACATCAGTGCTCAGGTAAATTCATTGACCACCTCGAAATTATACTCATCAATGGACGACACTTTCCGATCAAGTATTTGGTGGGATCTGACTTTTGGTGACACAACAAAGCCCATTTTGCAGGCTTCCGACTCGATGTTTGCGAAAGCACGAGTTACTGCTCGCTTGTTTCTCCCTATCACATCGATGTCATCAGCATACCCAAGACTTTGTGTCGATTTTTCAAAGATAGTACCAGATGTATTTGCTTGGGCGTTGCGTACTACCTTCTCAAGCACAATATGAAAGCAGCTACATCATTGTCGTAGACCTCTGGTTGTGTTGAAAGTTTCCTAATTTCGACGGAGCAGCAAGCATTCTCCAGAGTCATCCTAATTCGCCAAATGTTTGGCAGGGATATTAAAACTATACATGAACTGATACAATTATTCCCTATTGACACTATCATAGGCAGCTTTGAAATTGATAAATAGATGGTGGACTGAAAGATTATTTAAAAAGAGATAAAGCGATTATCAAGACAAATGATGAAGACGTTGCGAAGTGACGAAGACGAAAAAGATAGTGCCATATGTATGCAATTCGTTCTTCTACAATACGTGAAAACAGATTGGTTCGATGGATCTATCGTATGCTTACCTTTTTTTTAATAGAACGAACTTAAAATATCTCTTTATACGTTAGTTGCTATTCAACTGCATTGGCTTGAAAATGTTTGTTTTGTTTGTGAGGCTGAATGTTTTGCACTGAAGCCATAGAAAAAAAATGGCATATTTGAACCCCTTAGTCACTCTCCTGGAGAAAGATATCAAAGTTGGAAATCCAGAATAAGTTTATGTTTTTCTAGTCTTATCTATTCTTACGAATCTTATATTATGTTTCCACCAAGCACTTAATCTTAATCTGAGCAGATTTATCCATAATCTCCTTTATAATCACTAGATTTACTTAAATCCTAGATCTTCATGATTAAAAATTAATCTCTTGTAAATCTCTTGCCAATTATTACTTATCACACACCTTTTTAGGACTGAACGCTTACATTTCAAATGTCATTTTAGATGCCAACAATGAATTTGTCAATAAATTTTGTAAATATTTTTCATTTTTGTTAATTTTTCACCAAATAAAATCCTTTAAATTCATTATTTCGAAGGAATATTAAAAATATGTGAGTTTTGTGAAACAAGAGCATTTTATAATTAATGTGTCTTGAAGTTGTGAAACCTCTCGTCAAGTTAATCACATTTTAAACGCTACTAATCTTCTTCTCTCAAATCACGGTTTTATTTTTGGTGGAAACATAGCATTACTTTTATTTTGATTTGTTTATTGAACAAAAATTTATTTATTTTTCAATTTTTCACTCAAAACAGCCTAAAGAGTTCTCATCCACCTCTCAGAAATGTCTATGCTTCTGCACTGCATGTCAATATTAAATTCACTTTACCAAAATGCACAAGTAACACGAAAAACTACATCGATAACGAAAAAAGGAGGATTTTCATATTTTTAGGAACTAAGGAAATCAAAAAATGAAAACCTCAATTTTAAAAAGGTGTCTGTCTCACTTCAACATTCATCAAAACGGCGCACCTAGCGCTAATTGGGTTTATTCTAGTTTTAGAATAAACAGCCATTCTTACCTACCTACATTATAACCTAACCTACTTGTTACAAAATTTTATAAAAAAAAAACTTCATGAACTGATCTGAACTCCTCTTTTTTGTATGCCTCAAATCAATAGAAAATTTGTTAAATTTTGCGATTTCATGTAAAAAAAATTAGCTAGGTATTCAAGACAAGTGCTCTACAGTACCCTGTGACCAAATCAGCAAAAGTAACTTGTTCTGTTTCTGTTGGCGCATTCTTACGTTGCATTTAAATGTGTTGTGTATTTCTCGTTGAGAAAAAAAAACACACACACATTCACATTTAATTCTAACACACTTGTGCTCGAAAGAGAGGAATTTTTTTTTATTGTAGTGTAGTCGTATTCTTCAACTTCGTCGACTATATCGGAATGTCAACGGGGTGGAAGGAGTGTAGGGTCAGGGTGGTTGGTTTACTTGTTCTCTGGTTTTTTTCTATCTAGTGCACCATGCAGTGCACTGCATTTCTGTGTTTTCAATTCAAATGAAAAGGAACAACACCAAGAACTCACACATCATGAACATGATGTAGTCTACCAATACGAATAAGTAAGTATTTTTGTTGTTGGCTGGTGTTCCTTTGAAAAGCAACAAGAAAAAATAATCAAAAATAAAAAAAAAACTTGGACACATACACCACACTAAAGCGATGGCATTTTTCTACTCAGTCACGCCTACGGTATTGATATTCGTTCGGTTGCTTTTGCTGAGAAAGAAAATAATCAAGATAAGTAAAAAAAAAAAACAGATTGGATTTTATTTCGAATATTGTTGTCACATTTCTGGCGATACGAATTCGTTAAGATATAGATTCGTATTTATAACGACATTTTTTAGGCAAAACACTTCCACAAATATAAATTTTACATACAATTTATTTTTATTTCATTGAATCTCCATAAAAAATCATTTAATTCAAGAAATAAAACTATTTCTCCAACTTAATTTGTCGTATTGGAGTTTGTCTCATGTGAAATATGACAACATAGCATTGATCAGGGCAGACAGAATGTCGCCAGTTTGTGCGCTTGTACCAGACACCACGTCGCAATTATTGTGCCTTCTCATATCTAAAATTTCAAAGAAAGCAGAAAACGAATATAAAAAATGCATTTTGTTTAAGAATACGACAACAAAAAAACAACACCACTGCAATAAAATTCAAAGAAATAAAAGAAAAACACCTAAAAAAAAACGTGCGTGTGGAGAGGATGGGAGTTATTTAATGGAAAACACTTTATTTTTGATTTTTTTTTCAAATCCAATTTATATAACCAAGAATAGGGTTTTCGGTTTGACTGGATGACTTTGTTTGTAATTTTAAGGTTCAATCTATTTTCTTTGGTTTTGATAGTGATTTGTGGTGTTGCTTTGCATTTTGCTTGATGTTTGATTTTTTGATGATTGAAGGTATATTAACTATAGTAGAGTAGGTATTTGTAACCCAGGGATAGGGAGGTAACAGGTAAGATACAAATACAAAAGGAAGATATTCAGTGAAAAGAAAGCATTCATTGTGTTTGACAGTCTGGATAAAATATTAAATCTTGAACCAACGAAACTAACTTATGACCATTTTTTTAATGTAAAAACTTGGAAAACTGTAGTTATGACGCAACATAACTACATAACACAAGAGTGTCAAGATAATGTAGTTGTTTAAAGAATCCAAATAGTTACAGTTATTTTTGTGACGTAATTGCTCGTTTTTAATAGGTAGGTACGTCAGTTGTGGTTTAACAAGTAAAATAATCAATCAAATTAATGTTATGTTTTTCATTACAACAAGGTGGATATTGATAGCTCTCTCAACGCAACACCAAAAACGTCAAGGAGAGCAAAGCAAGAGGCCTTAAAAGTGGCCAAAACAGGAAAGCGGCCGGGAGACGTTGGCGCCGAAAATTGATAACGGATTTTTCTAGAAGGGACAAATACAAGCATTGTTTACTATGGGAGGGGGGGGGGTTGAATCTCCATCCGTTGGGGCGGGAGGGGCAGTTTAATGAAAAAAGTACTAACAATGGAAAAAAATCATTAAAAAATAAAGGTAATACCTACAACTTAGTATTATATCTTTTTTGAAAGAAAACAGGTAAAACAGGTGAAAATAAAACATAAAAAAAAATTTTTAGAGTGTAATTTTCAACACATTGAACAAAAATTTTGTTTATTCTAAAAGAAACTTTGCATATGCTCAAACTTGCACCCACCCCAAATCCTATCACAGGACCAGGCAGGGGGGTTGCAGGGGGGCAGCATGCCCTCAAATATACCTCACTGTTGATACGCCGGCTTGGTGTTGGGAAAGTATAATAATTTAGAGTCAATTTGTGTATGAAAGTATAGTTTTTTTTTAAAACTATGGATAGATTTCACTTGATTTAAAAATGGCTAATAAAACAGAGTATATTGGCTTTGAAAAAAAAATATAATACTTGATTGTAGGTATTACCGTTATTTTTTAATGATTTTTTTCCATTTTTAGTATTTTTTTATTAAATTGCCCCTCCCGCCCAAACGGGGGAGATAGAACCCCCCCACACATAATAAAAAAATGTTTGTATTTGACCCCTCTACGAAAATCCGTTATCAATTGCTGGCGCCAAAGTCATCGTACTCGTGCCAAGCGGCCGCCCAGAAAAATTTAAACCGATAGTGAGGATGAGGATCAAGCCAATACTGATGAAGTGATGACGATTGCTAGTACAAACTAAGGTAACTTTTTCCACCTCTCGGAAAAAAAACATTGGTTATAAAACAAAAACATGCCTCGGATACGGATGATTTAAATGTTGATCACCTCAGCAAATGAAACACAGACGACAAAATTAAGATTGTGTATATGTGGGATGTACTGCCGTTGTACAGACCACGTGCTGCCGAACAATTAGTGGAGACCCTGAATAGATTAAGGGCTGAGGTTATATCTATCCAGGAAGTCTGAGTCTGCTCCGTCTGCCGCCGTTTTAAAGAAGGGGAAGACTTTAGTAAGAAGTTTTGGGCTCTAATAGTTTTATTAACCAGTGCTTGATCACGATCCGCATCAAAACAAAATTAAATTTGATTTGTTTTCACTAAAAACTATATTTGGGCTCTAATAGTTTTATTAACGAGTGCTTGATCATGATCCGCATCAAAACAAAATTTAATTTTATTTGTTTTCACGTCCCTAACGAAAGAAAGGAAAACTCCACTTCACACTCAAAATTCTATAATCCCTGTAGAACACGTAGTTACGAATTACGATATGTTCCCGAAGTACCTTCTACGTCAATAATTTTCTTGTTGACTTTAATGTCAGATTCGGAGAGTTAAAGATAGTATAAAGACACGAGATGTCACGAAGCTTCCGGTGACGATACTTCCGGCAACAGACAAAGAATGGCAAATTTCGCAACACCATGAAATGTTGTGATCAAAAAAACTAAAAACCAAATTGATCACACCCAATTGGGACATATGATTTCAGGTACTTGGATGTCCGATTATCCAATGGGGCAAACAAACTTGAAGCACTACTTGATAAGTATAGTATTGCGATCATGTATGCCACCAACTATGGCGCCACAACGCTAAGCAGATGCTGGTGAGATTGAAAAAGAGACTGTAAGAACTTTGATGGTCACGTATTAATCTCTCAACCAGTCTCTGCCACTAAAAGCAAGTATACATAGGATGGAAATATTGTTCACAAGTCATCCAGCTGTTGTGCTGTATATCACTGGGCAACAACAACGAAACTCTTGGCTTGATTGGGAATGCGAATGCCGGTTGACGCATGCAGCTAAGAACGAGGCCTTAAATGTTATGCTGAATACTAGAACCAGAGAGAGAACAACCCGGCAACTCTAGAGCCAAAAAAGAAGGGAGACCGCTGGCTTCTCAGGAGGAAAAGCAGAGAGCGCATCAGAAGCGGGTGTTCGAGTCTGTTGAGGGCTGCACCGGCAGGGTGGATGTTAGATTGTTCTGCCAAAAGGTGAAAAGATCTACTTAAGGCTAAAAGTCTAGGACAGAAGCCTGCCGAGATGAGAAGGAGAATATGGTTGTACAGAAGTAGATACACAATTAGTGCTGACAATCTGGAAAAAACATTTTACTAGTACGCTAGACGGCGAAAACTGCAAACATTCCCCTGACTGTCAGTGTATTCTATTCACCTTATTTATGTACAACTGGAGCAATGAAAACATGCCATACAGCAGAAATGGACGCCATACCATACGTTATCTGACCCCATTTCACTTAGAAATTGAAAGTTTTGCAAAGCGTGCCTTTCGCAAAAAGGGGGGGAAATGTTAACTGGTCAACTATTGCACGTTTTTGTGGTCCAATGAATTTCAAGTTCCTTATTTAATCCTTTTTTTATACAATTGTCTTTATATATATATATATATGTATATATTATACATTTACTATTTTTTAGTAGATACTTATGCCAATGGATCGAATCTATCTTATTATACTAACCACTAGGTATTAAGTAAGTGAAACACAAATAATGTAATGCTTTCAAATCTATGTTCATAATTCTGTAAATATTGAAGAAACAAAAACAAACAAATTACCTATGTACATATTATATCTACAAGTTAAATTAATTTAATTATTATCGATCAATATTGCCACCACCAAAGTCAAGTAGCTTATTAAAATACAAAGTCCTCGAAATCTAATCCGTAACCTAATATTAAAACCACAACTTTGTATAAGTAAAATGTAAGTATCTAGGTTTAGTAAATAAAGCTTTGTCGGCGTAAGTTGCGTAAACTTGTTGAATGGTAAATTACACATTAACATTATGAATGAATCAAGTTCAAAACTAAAAAAAAAATAGTAATAATTATAATAATACATAGTGGATGGTAATAAAGATAAATACTAGACGATAATAAATCAATAAAATTTTATTCTTTCTGTTTGCGGTTCGTAAAGCCAGTGCTCTTTCATCTTCCTAAAATATATATGTATAATGCAACTGTTAGATACCTGTTTGCGGAATTCCCACTTTTTCAATAATATTTAGGTTTATATACATACAAAGTTTCTAAGAGGCCATATAAAATAAACTGTTTGGGAAAAACCCCTAAACAAATGTTGTTTTATTGCTCGGAAGTTATTGAACTGCTTCGTGTGTTCCTGTACCTGTGTACCTGATATACCTATAGTTTTACCTTTACCTGGTTTTTCTTAGCAAAAGGCATATATTCACAATAATAAGAATAACACTGAAACTGCCCTCCCAGACATTCTGTCTACAGAGAATATTATTGTAAGAGACTTCATCTCTTACTATTAATTATTTGTTCTTATAAACAGATCATTTAATAATATACCTGGCAACCCATTTACGATATCATGCACTTGTATCAATCTTAAAAGAAAGCTTTTATTCTGCTATGTTCGAAACATATTTTATTATGTATTTACTTTTATATTTCTCTTAAATAACAGAATAATCGAACGACATCTTTATACAGTTTTAATGTATACTCAGTAGCTTTTACTGTAAAATTGTATGAGCTTCTTCAAAGCATCGAAAATGTTATTTTAGAATGATTAGTCTTAATAAAGCATCCAAATGAATATGTTCGTATTTTAATTGTTGCATGTGCAGTTTCTTAAAGTCTTATATGCTTACGCTTTTTTATGTAGTAGTACAGTTCAAGTACATTTATTAGTTTAAAGACGCTTACAGTTTATCAGAAGTGGATAAAGTACCTATGATTAAATTATATTAAAATTGCATGTGCATGTGTTACGTTTAGTTTGCTTTTATTTTTTGCTAAAAAAAAATTCGTACGTAAAATTTTATGAAAATGGATGCTAATGCTAATGCACGTGCCTTAAATTTTTTGCAAACCGCTACTGTGCCAAAACTTAAAGCAAAGCTAAATGAAATGGGTTTGGCTATACATGGTGCAAAGGCTGCACTTAAATCTCGCTTAAACGAAGCTATCACGTCGTTTGATATTAATCAAATTCAGAATTTTTTTCCTGATAATGTTGAAGAGGGAAGTGCCGAAAGTGATTATGATGATGCGATGGAAGAAGAAGAAAGTGCTGCTTCACAACGTCTAGAGAGACTACGTGAGATAGTTAGAAGAAAGGAAGAAATTGTTGCGTTGGAAAGACGTTTAGCTGAACTAAACAACCCTGTTCGCGAGTCTCACCCTGCTGGTGCATGCTCGTCGCGTGATATTGAAGATTCCTTGCCAACGTTCTGTGGCGACGACGACTATCCCATAAAAAAATGGATAGAAAACGTTGAAGACGCAATAGTAACTTACCATCTTAGTCAGTCAGAGTCTTTCATCTATTTTAAGAGGCTGCTCAGAGGTACTGCCAAGATGTTTTTGAGGTCGAGGACTTTTCGCACATGGAGTGAGCTTAAGGCTGCTCTAATGATAGAATTCTGTCACCACACAACTGCAACTGACGTCCATAACACGTTGCGAAATCGCAAGAAACGTAAAGACGAAAACTATCAGCAGTACGTCCTTGCTATGCAGGAGATAGCATCGTCGGCAGATATCGATGAGCAAGATGTGATTGCGTACATTATTAAGGGAATCCCAGATTCAGTGTACAATAAACAGCTCATGCTAACCGTAAACACCATCGCTGAGCTGAAACCTATTTTACGAAAATATGAAAAAATGAAGGCTGAACTGCAACCATCAACGTCTGGCTACAACAGACCTAACCAAAACGCAAAACCTTTAGCACAATCCGAAACCAAAATTAAGTGCTATAACTGCAATGAAGCTGGTCACATTTCCACCAAATGTCCAAAACCACGTAGGGAAAGAGGTTCCTGTTATCGTTGCGGGAAAAAAGGGCATGTAGTAAGCGATTGCCCCCAACAATCATCAGTTCTTGTGGTTCAAAATGCAAACCTGCCAAAAGAACCTCTTGTGCCTACTTTGATGACCGATTTTCATGGAATTCTGGAGTTTGATTTTGTATCTGCATGCAGTGTAAATGAAAGTGTTCGTGTTTGCATGCATATGATGACTGTGATTGACACCGGAAGCCCGATAAGCTTCATCCAGCAACAGTACGTGCCCCCATTTATGATGACATCTTTAGAACCATCCACTTATGATTTCGTTGGTATAAACAACTCAAAATTGGTTACATTAGGTAAATTATTTTGTAATGTTAAATTTTATGGTAATTATGTGAATTTATGTCTTTATGTTGTTAACGACAACACTATGAAAAATCCGATCGTGTTAGGTAGAGAATTTTTACACAAAACAAATATTAAGTTGACGATCGATGAAAGAAACGTAACAATTATTGAAAATGATAAAGTTTATGAAGATTTTAAGAATTTTAAAAATGTTGATAATGTTAAAGATTTAAATGATTTAGAATTTGATGAAACAATTTTAAATATTGATATATGCGATATCCGCGATAAAAACGTTTATTTAAATATAAACGAAAGTTTAAGTTTCGATGAACAAATTAAGTTAAAAAGTTTAGTTTTCGGGAGTATTTCAACTAGTTCAAAGTACTCGGATATTAGTTATGAAATGGAAATAGTTTTGACGGATTCCAACAGTTTTTTTAGTTGCGCACCAAGGCGTCTACCGTACGCATATAAAATTGAATTGCAAAAGGTTTTAGACGACTTGCTTAAAAATAATATCATACGCGAAAGTAGCTCGCCATATGCGTCGCCAATAGTTTTAACGCGGAAAAAGACAGGTGAAGTTCGCCTCTGTGTAGATTATCGCCATTTAAACAAAATCACGGTTAAGGATAATTTTCCACTACCGTTAATAGAAGATCATCTTGATCGACTGCGAAACAAGAAATATTTTTCATTGCTTGATCTTAAGAGCGGTTTTCATCATGTGAAAATGGCCGAAAATTCAATAAAATTCACTTCATTTGTCACTCCTATGGGCCAATTTGAATATCTGCGCATGCCATTCGGGTTGAAAAATGCCCCCGCAGTATTTCAACGCTACATAAATAAAATTTTTAAGAATCTCATTAGTTCCGGAAAACTTTTAATTTATATTGATGACTTGTTAATTGCTACGGAGAGTAGAGATGAGCATTTTATGGTTTTGAAGGAAGTTTTACAGATCGTGTCGGAGAATAGCTTGCAGTTACGGGTTGATAAGTGTGTGTTTATGTATGAAAAAATAAAATATTTGGGGTATGAGGTTTCTGCAAATGGAATAGGTCCAAATAGTGACGGTTTAAAAGCCGTTGCGGATTTTCCAATACCCACAAATCAACAAAAATTGCATTCATTTTTAGGCCTGTGTTCTTATTTTCGAAAATTCATAAGGAATTTTTCTTTGTTGGCAAAACCAATTAACGATTTATTAAGAAAAGACACAAAGTTTGTATTTGGCGAAAAACAGTTAGAAACTTTTAATATTTTAAAACAAAAACTTCTTGATGCTCCTCTTTTGAGCATCTTTAACCCAACCGCCGATACAGAACTTCACTGTGATGCCAGTAGCCTGGGTTTTGGCGCAGTTTTACTACAGCGTCAAAACGATAAGCTCCTTCATCCGATCTTCTTCTTTTCCAAACGATCCACTGATCAAGAATCCAGATACCATTCTTATGAGTTGGAAACTCTCGCCATTATTTATGCTCTAAGGCGATTCCGAGTTTACCTAACAGGTATAAAATTTAAGATTGTCACTGACTGTAGGTCACTGACTCAAACTCTAAATAAAAAGATTTTGAATCCTAGGATCTCGCGTTGGGCTTTGGAGCTCCAGGATTTTGACTATGTCATTGAACATAGAGATAGTAAGAGAATGGGTCATGTTGACGCTTTGAGCCGGTGTCATAACATTCTAATCGTCGAACCTGAGACTTTTGAATATGCGCTTGCTGCAGCCCAGCAAAAAGATCCAGCTATAAAAAAGTTAGTCGAGATGTTGGAAAAAAGAGAGAGTCCCTCCTACGAACTTATAAATGGGTTGGTTTATCGAAAGATAAAAAAATTGGTGTTCTTTTATGTTCCGTCTAATATGGAGCGAAATGTCATTCAAACTCACCATGAATGCTTATGCCATCTTGGTGTGGAAAAATGTTTTAATTATTTAAGGAAAACCTACTGGTTTCCTTGTATGAAACATAAAATAAAACAATATATTAATAATTGTTTAAAATGTTTGCATTTTTCTTCACCAAGTGGAAAAAAAGAAGCGGTGTTACATAATATCCCTAAAGGTGACAAACCGTTTGAGACGCTTCATATTGACCATTATGGCCCATTACCACCCTCTTCTACTAATAACAAAAGGCATATATTTGTTATAGTAGATGGTTTTTCGAAATACACTAAACTTTATGCAGTAAAAAGTACGACGACTAAAGAAGTTATCCAATGCCTTGAGTCTTATTTTTCCTTCTATAGCAAACCAAGTCGCATCATTTCGGATCGGGGTAGTTGTTTCACATCTGATGACTTTTCAACTTTTTGTGAAAAATATAACGTTCAACACATTAAGGTTGCCACAAGTTCGCCTCAATCTAACGGCCAAGTTGAACGAATGAATAGGTGCCTAACACCTATGCTTTCCAAAGAGAGTGAAACTGAATCAGGTAGTTGGATGAACTATTTACAAAAAGTTGAATTTGCTCTTAACAACACTGCAAATAAAAGTACAGGTGTAAGTCCCAGCATGTTGCTATTTGGAGTTGCACAAAAGGGTGTTATTATGGATAACATTAGAGAATATTTAGACCAAAACATTATAGAGCAAGAACCACGTAATTTGGAAGAACTTAGAAAAAAAGCGAATGAAAAAACTGTTGAAAGCCAAAATCAAAACAAAATTTATTTCGATAAACGACATAAGAAACCACTTCAATATAAAATCGGTGATTTTGTTTTGATTAAAAATGTTGTTAATACTCCCGGCCTGAACAAGAAATTTTTAGCAAAATATAAAGGACCCTTTGAGGTTGTGAAGATTTTACCTAATGATCGATATCTTATTAAAGATTTAGAAAATTTGCAAATATCTCGCTTGCCATACGAAGGAGTATGTTGCCCTGAAAATATGAAGCCATATGTGCAAACATAATATACATTTGAATGTATCAATATTTAATATCGCTTAACAATATCTTTAATTATTGCAAGTTGCATTCAAGATTACTATTCAATGTCATTTTTGTAATAAAAAAAAAACTTTTCATTATATAACTTTCTATTATAATTTAAAACAAAATGAAAACATAATGTATGTATTTGTTTACAATTATTTTTATCTTAAAATTAAAAGATATACAACTACTATGTAGTGTCGTTACAAAATGTATCTTTTATTAATGTTCAGAACGACTATTCATGTATCTTAGTATGTACATAAGTGCTTGCTATCGTAAATCGAGGACGATTTACAGTCAGGATGATCGAGTTGTAAGAGACTTCATCTCTTACTATTAATTATTTGTTCTTATAAACAGATCATTTAATAATATACCTGGCAACCCATTTACGATATCATGCACTTGTATCAATCTTAAAAGAAAGCTTTTATTCTGCTATGTTCGAAACATATTTTATTATGTATTTACTTTTATATTTCTCTTAAATAACAGAATAATCGAACGACATCTTTATACAGTTTTAATGTATACTCAGTAGCTTTTACTGTAAAATTGTATGAGCTTCTTCAAAGCATCGAAAATGTTATTTTAGAATGATTAGTCTTAATAAAGCATCCAAATGAATATGTTCGTATTTTAATTGTTGCATGTGCAGTTTCTTAAAGTCTTATATGCTTACGCTTTTTTATGTAGTAGTACAGTTCAAGTACATTTATTAGTTTAAAGACGCTTACATTATATTTTTTTTTTGTCCGATTTTCATGCTTGCATAATGAAGTACTTTTTTTCGTGTGGAACAGGCCTTATGAAGTGAACAAAAAAAAAAAAAAAAAATAAATTAGCGTGTTATTTTGAAATTGAAGTGTGAATACGCTGCAGATTCTAAATAGTTATTTTTGACCCAGGGAAGCCAAATTAGTTTGCATGGAGCATTTCGACCTTTACATTATAAGTAAACTAAAATGCCGCACAAACTTAGTAGATTGTTTTGAATAAGTGGCTGGACACTAGGCGTGTCCCACCAATATAAATCTCTGAGAGCTAAGAAATACACACCGAGGTTATAAATTACAACACTTTTTTATGACAATGTCATATTTGTAACTGAGGAATTAGTCCTACAAAAAGATTCTGAGTTGTCTCTATACTTTTGAGTTTTGTATATGCTTGCTGAGCCTGAGATACAACTACAATAAGTCTTTGAATTGTTTTTAAGATGAATGAGGGTAGACTAATGGCCGGTCTAAAGTCTTTTGATTTAGTATAACTGGGTTTGCCAGCTTTGGGTATTTATACCACTTTACCTTCACGCCTTGCTTTCTACACATTTTCACGTTAGGCTACTTAAGAATATGTTTTTCAGAAGTGAACTTCTTCGCATTTTTGTACCATTATTGAAAAGATTCCATCTAGGTATTCCCGGAGATTTATACAGTGAAAAAGAGTTAAGAGCCCATTTTATCCTTTCTTCCGTAATAATATCCGATGCTGCTGCGTTTTCTGTATATAACTCATTCGAAAGATAGCAGTTCTCGTTGGACATTCTTGAGAGTGAGTTTTGACCAAGAGTTCCAGCGTCTCGTTGCCTGATTCGTCCAGTATCAACTTTGTTCTTTAAGAGATCCCAATGCGATTGGTTCCTTAGCCTTTACCTTTCCCGCATGGTTTCAGTGAACATGCTTAATCAAAGGCTTTACTAAGAATTTCGTCAGTTGTTAAATTCAATTCTACTTCCAACTTTAAAATATCCCAGTTAGTTTTCCCGTGGTTTCTTAATGGCTTACGAGAATCTATAGTTTCTGGTATACGGAATTCAATGATTTTGTGATCAGAGAAAGATTCTACCTTTTTTGATACCTTCCACTGATCTATTAAAATAGTATCAGAGTTACTTTCTAATGTAACATCCAGAACATCTTTTCTATTTTGGTTATTATCCCTATTTGCTACTAATAAGTTTATTTTATCTATGATATACCTATACAAAAAGTAACTCACCTCGGTGTTGTTGTCCGTACCTTACTTCCCCACTGGAAATGGTATGAGTTTGCATCACGACCAAGAAAAAGGTCAAATTTAATCAGTACTGCACGTTGGACTAGCAGGTTGGTGGTTTCTTCCGGTTGTCCCCCGTTCCATCATGCGGCATGTAACGCTGAACACAGAAATAAAGTTAAGTGATAGTGCAAAACATTTGACAGCAGAGAAACGGCAATAACTATAACTTTTTATTAATATTTGACATGTATTTTGGTTACAAAGAACTGCAATTATTATGGAGGTCAATTTCAACTAAAATAAGACTTTTCGTATAGTTTTAGTAAGTTATTCCCAGGTGGCCTAATCACGGTCAGTGTGCAATGACAGTTAAGGAAGTTTAAGCATTACCAAAGCAAAGTTAGTTGCGGTTCTGAACAGAAATGAGGGATAAGCTAAACAAATTTTTGTTTTCACTAAGGTGGAGTTTGAGACTTCAAGTTTGAATTTTGTATGTTTTCTTTTGTTTAATGCCCAGTACGCAATGGTCAGCTAAAGATATTTCATATAACATATATCAGAAATCAACGAAAATTTTCCAATTGAAGTTGTTGTACATCAAAGGAAGCGTCTTGAGTCATTTGCTATTTATTACAGCTTTAGGATATCGACTTGAAGATAAGTTGATGCACCATCGTAAGTGAAAACCATTTATCCTTGCAACAAGGACTTGGGTGTAGGTATCAAATAAACGCCAAATGCAGAATACTTATTCAGCCCATTTTCTGATCCAGTGTGGTTTCCTATTTTCTCTTAAACGACAGTAATTACACCGCATTTCACAGAACCGCCTTTATGCATTAGCATCGGACTAGGGAACAAGTATATATCACTAAGACACTGCAACAATAGGAACTTCCGGATTTTGACAGGTCTTTGCGGCCATATTAGTGAAGCTTCATTCTGTCAAATTAGCTGTCATGAAGTCTGTCTTTTCAAATTAACATGAGGACGGAGAGTTAGCTTTCAACCACATGTATAAATGAAAAATCAAGTGACACCGACGGCTCCGAGGAACCACGGCCTAACGATTTTTACTCTCAACCAATCCATTTGTGTGCGTTGTTAGTTCTACAGGATTGGAAGTGACCTGCAATTTTTCGTCGAATCCGAACGACTAAGATAAGATGCACTTTTCATGACAATGATCCTCTTGGAGGACTTGTCACTTCCTCACTTGAGGCAGTGCCCCTGAAAAAACATTAGGTGTACTCAGGGTTCGAACCCAGACCTTAACCACTAATCCTCTAGCCACTACACTACACTATTTGAGGAAGTCAAAACTCATTTTGGTAGAAAAAACGTTTTCAGTGTTGAGGCCCATATCTGGGTCAATGGATAGGTAAAAATGACAAATTCTCATATTTATGATGAAGAGCGATCCACATGGAATCCAAGTGCGTAGAATGAATCCCGAAAAAGTCACTGTGTGCTAAGTAATGTCAAGTGTCTACCAAAATCGTAAGATTTTACCACGTTAGACTTTTCCACCCACCCAGAGAAGCCGCGGCGGAATTTATTTAATCGTTGTTATATTCCCTACAAAAGGGCACCGATGTGCCTTTCAGACGAATACGAAATTTCTCACTTCCTATTCTATACCAACAATATTTAAATCCACGAAATTTCCTCGATGAAGTACTTTTTCATTTTCAAAACTAAACTGTGAAAAAAATGTGCTTCCTGCAAAAAAAAAAAAAATTAAAGTTTCTGAATCATAAGCTACAGCTTCGAGGGCATCAAGCACATCCAGTCACGTGCGAGCACCCAGGATGTTTACAAAAAATACAAGTCGAAAGCGTTTGCCTTTCCAAAAGGGGAAGTATAGTTTTCTTCTTGATTTATCCATCAGATATCAAATAGTGTGATCTCGTTTGTATATTATGTCGAGTATGCCGCCTATATTTCAGCGGCGCATTAATGTCTATCTAGCGCTGTTTCAATCGTCATATTTATAGCTGTTCTTATATATGTAGATACATTTCTAGAGCTAGAGCAGATAAGATAGCAATTTTTTTTTTGCAATACATATTTGATTATACTTGCACTCGATGATGAATCTATATTTAAAGAAAAAAAATGTTCCATAATGGCAAGCAATAAAACTTAACAATTTATTGAACATTTGAACTTTTCAATTGCAAATGTGTGATAAGAGCGGCAATAGCAAAGCAAAGTTATCATTATTAAAACAAAGGAACTCAATAACGAAATGAAGAACTTTAAATTAAAATAAAAAATAAATAATAAACCCTTTAATGAAGAAACATAGTAACATTACGTCAGGCATCTAAAAAGAAACACAATTTTGCTATCAAAATGCTTTGTCCAGAAGGAGAAGTTTCTATGGAAAAAATAGAACACTGATTGAGTATTGATGTTGACCATGTACTTTTTTTTTGCTTTGTATTTAATTAGGTACAACTATAATGAGTGGATGTAATTAATAAATCAATTTTAAATGATTTTTTTTTACATTTAATTTGTTTAATTAATTTCATGAGGTGACAGTATAATGGTATAAGGAAAATTATAAAAACAAAGAATCTCATGGAATGCTGTTTCTTAGGTTTGGTAATATTGGTTGTCAATATATTTCATCTATCAAGTTGCAAACCTTCTACACCTTCTTGAGATTTAAGTACCTATGCTTCTTAGGTATTTTATAGAAATAGCTTTATACACAATACAGGGTGATCCAAAATCCATTAATCAATACGTAGGTTATAAAACTTTTTTCTTTGTATTGGTGACTTGACAACAGTAATATTTATAGGCAACTTTGGTTTTTGCTCTTATAATTCAAACTTGGTTTTTGTAGGAGTATTAGAAGAGTATGAGATAAGTGTGATTAACACAAAACATCAGACTCTCACCCTTATTACGGTTGTCAAAGATCAATTGTTTGATAAACGATAACATTTATCAATCAAACAAAATTTCGGTATTATGATTGTCGTTTGATAAATTTTTGATCTATTGTGAATGATTAACAAAATTCTCTTGTAAACGGGCATTTTGTTTGACGTTCCAGTTTTCTATTCTTTTTGTTTGGGTTTGGATTGCATTTCTTTATTGATTTAATTTATTGTCGAGTAAAGTAAATATCACTTGTCTTTTTTATAATATATTTGTGTTGTAAAAAAGAGAAATAAAAAAGTGATAAAACATTTTGTGAAAATGAAATGTGGCAAAGAAAATGTAAATTATGTAGGAACAATGTACTGCGTACAAACATGTACCTCCTATTTGCACACCAAACAACAAAAAGAAAAACAGTGCGTGCAAGTGAATTTTAATATAAATATTTTAACCGAACAGTATTAATTGTATATTGTATAAGTAAATATAAAAGTGAACAATACACTGTTCTTGAAAAATAATTTATCAACAGCGAATTTGCGTTTGACTGAAAATTTGATAAACACCAATATTTCTGACAACGATAATACATAGTTAGTCAATAAAACTATTCACAATAGATCTCGAATCGGAGTAGCACTCACAGTTTATCAAAAATTTTGATAATTGACAACGATAATACCGATGGATCAATTTTGTTGACTAGCATCAATTATCGTATTGATATTTGACAACGGTAATAGGGGCCTCTATCTCTACCATTCGGAGTTTGCAAATGCAAGCAAGGGAATAGAATCCCATAAAAAAGAACTTAGCTAGAAGTTCCTGCAAGTTCATTGTTGAACTCTGCTTTTTTTCCTGAACTTTTGATTATTTTCGTAACACCACTCTTCTTTAAAGGGTGCTTTAGACCCAGCCTTCCTCACCGTTTTGTTAGCTGCTTTTGCATATCCATTTATTGTTGGCTTTTCACTTTATTGTTCATCGAAGTGGATTGCTGACCGTCATCTGGCAACCCGTTTATTGTCGTGGTCCGTGGAGCGTTTTCTTTTTGTAAGTTTATTTCCACAGACAATCGTTTACTGTCGTGGGGTGTTTCTCGGAACACAATACACGCAGAAAAGTGCTCGGTTAAAAACAACGGTTAAAAACTCAACTTTTGAAAATGGAGCCTATAAAGACAAAGACAATTCTAAAATATGTAAAAAATAATTTTTTTTTAAAACTTCGAAACATTCCAGATAAAGCCATTTTTTGTCCCCAAATGACTGGACTTATTTGTTTGAATATTTTTGTAACTAAGAATTTGGAGACTCATGGTCAGTTTCACCAAAATACACCTTAAAGCATTTTACTTAACGGAGCAATAAAATTTATTGGCATTTTAACTTAAAATGGTGTTCACCAACATTAGGAGGTGAATTTTAAAATATGAGGAAACTTGATGATAACGCGGATTTGTATTCACCACACATGAGTCTCTTTCGTTAGAGAAAGAGAGAGAAGAGCATATCAATCGAAAAATTTTAATCGTTTTCTTTGTCTTGCATTTTTAAGACGTCTTTAACAAAATGGGACTTTAGTTTATTGGCCCTTTTAAAACTGAAAGTGGTTGGTGCAAATGAAAATACCATTTTAAGATTTAACAACCCAATAAATATTTAGAAGTGTTTGGAGAAACTGGCCATCAGCTACTTTGCTGCTCCCCGCTTTGCCGTTCGCCGCTCATAGCATGTCCGTTGCCTTATCACCCTGTTACTATATACTTCACTTCTAGCTAGAGGTGAAAGTCCAGATTAAAAATTATAATTATTAATTTATGAGTTTTAGGTCAAATGTTGATGATATTTCTGTATGTAGTTGCGAGAAACGCGACCCACACGTTTAGAACAAGTTAATGTTCGTAGTCAACGAGGTTGAACAATGAGATACTTAATATTTTTAAGCTTTGACCCGAGCTTTGACCCAAGAAGTTTATTTCGTATAAATTTATGTATATCACTTTACAGTTTAAAGTCCAAACCTTAAATTAAAAATGAGCTCGTTGTGAAACAGTATAGTGATGCTTCTGCTGCGGTAATGAATCTAATATTGACTACCATTTCTTTAACAGTTTCATGAAGCCACATGTAAAGGATTACAAAGTACCTAATATTGGCAGAAGCTATTCAACAGCAACACCTTCTCCTGTTGATAGAAATTTGTATGGAGACAAGGAAGAGAAGCAAAGAAAGAATCAAGTGGTAAAATATGAACAAACCAAAGCGCAAGGCATTTATTTCTGATATGATAATTGTTCTGTGCCAAACTATCAACAGACCTCAGAATAAAAATGAAGATTGTGATCTACATAATTTGTGGAATTTACTACTCCAGAAAGCGAAATCAATGCTAGAAACTGAAAAAGGACACTAACTAAAGCGAAACTATCTTAAAAATTTCAGCACAAAGAAGGAGACATTTTCAGGAGATTTCTTTACCAAAGTTCATAAGTCTTAGAAAGAGACTCTCTTTTACCTATATACATACAATGCTCAAGAGACAAGGCCAATTTCTTGTTAATGGCAACAAAATTCTACACATCAGGATCAGATAGAGGCGACGTACTTTTTAACCAAGTCCCAGACTAGACTTTCCAACAGAGTTCTGGAAAAAAGATGGTGTACTTCGGGCTAAGATGGCTCCCGGCTCTCATCTCAAAATTTATCAGCAGCGAGGAGAAAGTTTACTTTTCCCAATATTTGCATGGGTAAAGGTTATACTTTAAACTGCGATACCGTTCAACGAAGCTGCTGTCACATAACATGAAGATCGTTGGGTGGCTATTGCGTTTGCGAAAAAAACAACACGGTTATCTGATGACCGGTGTGGGTTTGTCCGGAAAGTTTGCTGACATTTTCTGAGGTCAACCCGACGAAATCAGAAGAAGGTGTTGAGGTATTGAAATAAAAAGTACTCGCTTTTACTATCATGGGTTTATCTCTTCAAGATTTACATAGGACTGGGTTCCTTTCGTCTGGTTGGACCTCACTTACTATATACTGTCCTCGGTTTATTTCTTCAATATTTATTTAAGAGTTCCTTTCAGTTGGTTCTAGTTTTGCTATTAAAATATCGTACCTTTTATTGTAAATGATATTTACCAAATTGAAGCGAACTGTTGTTAGATTAAGCATATAAAATATAGCGTTATTTATCATTAAGGATCTTCTTATAAGCTGAAAAAAACTAAGTTAAAACCGCCTCATCGGAGTTTTGAAAATCAAGGTCCTACTTCTTTGAAAACCTACACCCTAGGGCCTAGAACCGACTTTTTATCACCTTGACCAAAAAAACACATCACAAGTTGACTTAAGTCTAGGAATTAATTCTCAATGTATCAACTTCATTCTTTTTAGCAACCCATCAAGTAGGTATTCGTAGTTAAATTTTGGTTTTTGTTTTAACATTCCATTCATTTACCATACTTAATTCCATGCGTTAATTTCGAACCATGCCCCAAACATCTTTTTTCAAATCACTGACCGTTTTAAGCGCCAGTAACTATCCCCTTAAATAATGCTATAAAAAACGCTTATAATATATCCTCACACTACCTACCCACACACAAAAATTTCAATATGAATCAAAGGGATTTAGGTATGTATATATAGACCTAAAAAGAGAACAAATATCCTCTAAAAAAAAGACTCCTATAGGAACAGTATATATGTATGTAACTTTTATACATACGTACATATTATGTATGTATGAAATTACATAACGATCTCTTTTGGAAATCCTAAAAATTCCATTGAAGTTCCTACCTTTATCAAATGCCTTTTCAATTAATAATAATCAAATCAAATAACAAATACTCCAGCATCATAGCCTAGACCCCCGGATCCAGGTATACTTATAGATGTGTTTGTATGATGATGACCTTAACGACCGGCCGCATTCGGCTAGAAAGAGACCTGAGTCCAGAGCCCACCTGAAATAAAAAAAAAAACTGCAGGCAGCACCACCGAATGAAATACCTACTTATCATTGGAAAAGAAAACACAGGAGGTTGAAGACAAAGCAGTAGTATCGCCAGACAGTATGTCGCCACCAAGTCTAACCTAACTAACGAATTCGAATCCGAAAACGAACGAAGAAAGAGCCCACACAAAAAAACAATAAAAAGGTTGAATAGAGGGAGATATAAAATAAATAAAATAAAGCAAACCATATCAAAAAGACGAGAGGGGAACGATGACAAACGTAAGAATTGTACAGTGTACACGTTCGCCACCAATCATAATCCCCCGACGCCTATGGATTCTCAGAAAATTCAACAAGTTATCGCCTTACAGTTTCTATAAATACTCCGAACTCGAGTACGGCTGCATTGATCCGCACATAATACGTTGGGTGAGTGCCAGAGCCAGAGCCTATAGCCATCAGAACCAAACGTTGTTGTTGTTGCTGTCGTTGCCGCCACTGGCCGCACCAAACCCGGGCACACCAAATGAATGAGCTAACATCGGAATTATCGATGGAGGAGATGGACAGATGTGGTGCTATGAAGGAGGAGGAAGCATGGTCGTATTTACGAGAATGAATGAATAGGATATTAAGGCGTTTATTTAGTTTGAAAAATACCCAACTCTACTTCAATCAATTGAAAATGTTCTAGGATTCTCTCAGTGACAGTGGAAAAATATTGGCCATGATAGATTTTGGATCATCCAGCTGAAGTATAATCTGATCTAAATAAGCTGAGAGTGCTCGCTGTTTCATTTACGAAACTCTTTAACACTTCACTGTCATACGAGCCGGGTACAGCATTCCACATTCGTGTTGTGTGGCTGCATAAAAAATCCTTTCGCAGCAGCTACGTTCGAATTCGGACTCTCGGATAAGCTGATGAGCATTAATTGCCGGACGAGTGTAAAAAGTGAATTGATAGAGTGATTGAAAAAGGAATGCAACTAATTTTGTCATCTGATTATTTATTTTAAATGTATGGATAGAATAATGAGACAAAAGTAATATTGCGAATCGTGGTCGACCGACTCAAATGTTTCCATTATATTCCTATCTCCCTAAGTTTAAAAGCCATTTTGATCTAGACGTAATCGTAATCTAGATTTGATTTTTTTTTTCACCAATGAAACGCATGCGACCAAAGAAAAACCACATAAGAAAGTTTGATAAGTTTATTAAGTATGCCTTGTAAATTAGGGTCTGATGGGTGAAAAGATGAATGTCGGTGGTTGGAAAATGAGAAACGTACTTGGGACACATCCTGGGCTTGAGACCTACATGCAACCTGGATGCGTCCACCTTTTCTCAATCAGGGGACTGTGGACTGACTAAGACCGAAACTACTAATCGAATCACTGGAATATCTGGAACATCAGCCAGATGTTGCATGGAACCTCCCACTCATATAGGTTTGGAAGGTGCAAAAATAGTCACAAGGGGACAGGAAGCGAACTCGGGGAATATTCTACGTCCTACATGTTACTTCGGTGCGCCCACCTCTGCCGAACCGGGTGACTTGACAATTGATAGCGGCACAACCGTTATTGAACTCCAAACCTGGAAACAAACGCAAAACGGACTGAGCGAAAACGGATGTTAAAAATTAATCGTCAAGAATAAGGGGCCCCTCCCGCTGTTCGGTTCTCTTAAAACTGTCCAAGAGTTGAAATTCATGACATGCGATGGCGACGACGGAAAGACTCTCACATGGCTGTAAGACTTCGTTTCATGAAGCACATATACCAAAAATGGAAATGTGTTTTAGTTTTCTCGATGCAAGTTCCACTAATGAATTCTGCCGTTTTCATTCAGTTTTCAAAGCATTCAATTCCACGCATTTCTTTAGTTCCGCACTAAACAATGTATCAATATCAGTATTCAATAAGCCTATTCTTTCATTTCCACATCGGAAGAACATGCAAGTGATCCGGGAAAAGAATATAAAAAGTTGAGGGTACAATTGTCTGCGAAATAGTTTTTGTTTAAGATTAGAAGTTTCAGACAAGAAATTGTCAAAAAAAGATTAAAAAAGAGAGTCGGAGAAAAAACGGATCTCTGGAGCACTTCAAGCTTGAAACCATCCAATACATCAATACTGTTTATATTGACCGTACTTCCGGTCATTAAGAAGCTTTGGTTCTTTAAGATATTTCTTAGGTTGAAAGTAATCAGCGTTTGAAGACTTTAGAAAGAAAAGACGTTAAGGTCATCAACCGATTGTTAAAGGGGGGAAAAGATTCGTCTTTTTAGGGACAGGCTGGGAAAATGCTGTTTTGCACCCACAACGTACATGTAGATGAAAAAGCATGAAGCATAGCAGTGGGATCGCCAGCATGGAAGGAAACCTCTTTAGAACAAAGAGTGAAGGACTATACGATCCAGCGAGTTTATGTTAACAGTGTGCTGAACTGCTGACCACTAGATTGTCAATAGGCGTTTTTCTTTTTTCGTTCAGAACAGAGTTCTGAACAGATTCCGATCGTTCAGAGCATGCTCTGAGCGTTCTCTGAACTGAACATGGTCTGACGTCTAAGCGTTCAGATTTATTTTTGAAACACATTCGAGCACTCAGCTGTCATAAATTAACATTCGTTCTGACTCTTTCACACACAAAACGTCAAAATCAAGGTTGAAAGTTATTAATTTATTCTTATCCATTTGGTTCATTTAAACCCTGAAATTAATTTGATTAATAATAAATAACTAACATAATTCACTTGTATTTTATTAAATAAAAACTATCTCCAGCACCAAAATGGCTGGCTTCATCCGCCATTTCAATTGTTTTGATAATTGTTCAGCATTTCACTCAGATTGATCAGTCAATTTATCCTGAGCTAATAGAGCGTGCTCTAAACATGATCTAAACCATCTCTGAACGAAAAAAGAAATATAAATGTCATGGTCTGAACGCTGTGAGCGAAAAAGGAAACACAACTTTATGTTTGACAACTCAGGATATGAAAAACGCCTATTGTAGAAGTCAAAATATTTGACTTAGTATCTTACTGGCTGAACACAATAGACTTGCAACAGCAAATGCAGTTGTGAGCTGGAAAAACTGTCAAAATTTGTCGTAGGTCTCATTTTTTTTCCTCCCGAGTACCGACAATGCAGCTGTAGATACATATTTTTGAAATGTTATGTCAATCGTGTCATTTGATTAGAATTTGTTTGCAAGTTTATCAAATGGAAAAACAATTAATTCAAAAGTAAAGTACTGAATCGGAAGACTTTTCCTTTTTTACTGAATATGTGTGTATTCAATATTTATCATGAATTTATTTCTGATTGCTCATTGCACTGTTAATATGTTAGAAAGTTAAACAGTACCAGTGAAACTTTATTACATATAAATGATTTTTACTAAAATAACGCCATCGCAGAAGGCGTTCGAAAACACAAATTCGCCCCTGGAATGCAATCTTGGTAGCCACGATTGCGACCGACCGACATGAATGCACCGCCGAAGCCCATGTCCATTCCGTATGCACTTCGACTGGCTAAAGGCACAGCAACAGCGCACACACATACCTTATTCGATCAGGCTAGCTTCTGAGCAGCTCTAGAATCAAGAATTGCAGTCATGGCTGTAAGTTGTGGCGGACATTGTTGTTACCGTGAATAGAATGGAATGAGTTGAACACTGTGACTCGGATAACAACTACCTGACACTGCAAGTGAACAACATGCAGAGGAGAGATGAGTATCGATGACCGCATGCGATTAGAAGAGGATGCCAGTGCCAGGCCCAAGCGCTCTATTCATCTAAGTTCGGAGCCACAATATAAAAACGGCCCAGACGTAGAGGCGGCGGCGACGGCGCACAGAGTTTATGCTTCTTTTAATGAATACACAACATGAGTATAGGGTGAGGAGACATTGTTTGGTATACTCCATGTAGGTGTATTGAATGCCACTGTTGAATTTCGCCTGATGTAGGTATAGAAAGGAGACGGATGAGCCGATGATAATGGAACTTATAGTTAATTCACCAGAAGTGGGGCTTGGTTCCTGGGAATTTTGTAGCCATATATACCTTGCATGGTGTAATAGGAAAGTTTTTTTTTTTTATATTTTGTTAAAGGAGAAGTCATAGGATGCATATTTTCTAATGAGTTCCTCGTCTGGAAAGGTGCAATGAGCTAAGGTCGTGACTTTACAGAGGATATGCGAGGCTAGACATAAATAGGCATAGAGAATTATATTGAATGAAAGACAAACTGAATTGGTATTCAAACATACCTACCATGTTTTGGCATTGTGAGTTCAATCAAAATGTAAGTAAAAGGTATTATTGCATATCTCGAAAATAAATAGATACTATTTTTATACACAATTATAGAGTTAAGTCCTTAAGCGCCGCCCGGTCGATATCAGTACTTTTAATGAAATACTTCTCTTTGTTTTATTTCATTCATTGAAAAAACATAATTTTATTTGAAGAAGATACCTACATTGGATGGAGACATAAACTTGGGTTCGATTTCGATACGACAATACGGTGTAAATACATTTAATTCAGAATTCAAATTGACGAAAATTCTAACGAGCAATTTGAAAAAACGATAAATTTAACTATTCCAGAAATTTGCAAGCAACTGCATAAATGTCGGTGTGATGACATATAAGGTCTGCGGACAGAATGTCCATGGACATTATGGCCACTTTAAATAGACACAATGTCCATGGACATTAAGACCAATTAGGAAAGAGTCAAAGTGTCCATGGTTACAATGTCTGTATTGAAATTTTGGCGTTTAAAGTAGGGTAGGTAAAGTGAACGCTGCCGCTTGCAAATTCCCTGCCACTCTCCCCAGTTTCACTAAATAATCATTTCACATTTTTAATTTCGCCATTTCCGATTGGTTCCTATAGCTCTTTGAAGTTTAGCAATTTTGTATATGGCACATTTTTGTTTTTCGTTTCTCTTTTATTTATTTGGATTTTTGTTCTATTGCTATTTTTTGCTTGTTAAGTTTTTTTATTTGGCATTCAATTCATGGAATTTTTTCGCTTCATTAAATTACATGCTTTAAAATTTAAAGCCGAAAGCAAACGGAAACTAATGCCATAATCCTATACATGTTGCAGTGCAGTGTTTCCTTAAGTGCTGCCAAATTCTAAAATCGCCTATAATGGTCGAATGCGAATGTAAAAAATTGTCAGAGGTTTATATAGCCAACTGTTAAACGTACAATTTAATATGCGCTACACAGCGCTTCGGAAGCAAAAGTGAACTAACCCGAGGAATCAGCTATTGCACAGGCACTATTTGGATATTTGGAAACCTATAGTAAGATTTATTAATTTTCTCCTTTAAATTTTATTTTGAGAATTGACAATTGACAGTGAAGCTGAAAACCGCTGCGACAAATGTTTTCAGAAATATGTTGACCACGATTGGCTGAGTCCATCAGAAATTTTGGCTGCGAAAAACTATTCAATCGATGATTTCTATTTCGTCTTTCAAAATCAAATTGTCAGTAATTTGTCAACTACGTGATATTTAAAGAAAAAGCCACGAACTTTCGCATGAAGTTTTTGAATTCCTTTTGAATTTGCCGGGTTTTGTATCCTCAAAATTAAAAATTAGAAGGCGGCTCAGTTACAATCTTGTTTTAAAGCCTCAATGGATCGAAATTTTGTATCGAAACGTGTTTGATTTTGAAGAATATAAAATCAAATTTCATTCAAACGATGATGGTTTTGAGGGGGAAATTTAAGACGATCGAATAACAGAAGGAATTATTATTGTTGTTTTTATTTTGTTTTAATAAATTCACGAGTTTGGGAGGCACGAGTTAGCCGAGTCAACTGTTATAATATACATAGATATAAATATAAATGTGTAGTATGTTTATATTATCTCAATGACTTTCATATTTTATTTCAACACATTAAAAGCTTATCCATACATGTTTTGAAAGACAATAAATGATAACGACGCGGTATATCTGATGGGTATTAAGGAAGCTTTCTAGACAATATGACAGAAGGTTAAAACTGATATGATATGAATTTAATTGGAAAACATTGAAATTGTAAATTTCAAATGATAAGCATTTAGAAAATAAATAGCTGATTAATAAGATTAGATATTGTATGATGCATCTATTTATTTTTAGCACTTTTCTATAGGTATTGAATTAACAATATTGAAAAGAAATATGAAATAGAAACGTAATCGACATCGAATGCGTTTATTCGTAATGCATCTTCAGTTCTTGCACACACAATAAAACGCTTCAAGGAAACGGTTCCAAAGAACTGCCAAAAAAATCTAGATTAGGACTGCATAAGAATGTGAGAACAATGATGCCATAATAGCGGTCAAAGTAGTAGGGTAAGGCACGTGTTTAAAGACAAAACTTGCGGAATCAGAGAGTGATAAGGAGGGAGATGGGGATAATTAGAAATAACCTGAGATGAATGAGAGCCTATATACCGTCTTTTAACAGGACAATGATTTTATGCTGCTGTAAAAAAAAAGACTGGAAACATCAAAGCTTTGGTATCTCGTTACGCTAATATAGAATATCGAGTCATCGAATTTTTTTGTTTTTTCGATTTTAAAATTTTCGCAATCGACGAAAAGTATAATAAGAGAAACAAAAAAGTGTTCGCAAAGAGATCTCAAGAAGTTAAGGTATAAGGTGCACGGAGCACATCGACCAGATGGCGCTCACAGTCCAGGATGGAATTTGGCCTCAACCAACATGTCTTTTTAGGCAGCTTAGTTCTTAGTTAGCAGCTTCCAATTTCGCAACGCAAGTTGGCTGAGGTCGTTTTCCATTTTTGTGTACACCATCAGGATTGGACTCGAAGACTCGTCGGGCTGGTGCGTCGGGCTGGTGCGTTGTTGTTCATGTATAGCTCGTATAGCTCGACATTGAATCTTCTTCTCAATACGCCTTCGATACAAACATCAGGACCAAAAGTCACTCAAAGAATCTTTATTCTTTAAAAGCCCCGAAGTAACTTCTGATCCGAACCCATGCTTCCGCCCCATATTTTTTGGAGAGGACACAACAAATATTTCAAATATAGCAAGCAAGAAATGTGTTATAAGAAAAATGTGGAGGACGAATAGTTTTTTTTCAATTCCGGGATGTTTTCATAAAAGTAGCGTGTATCTTTTTTATTCTATTCTACTATTCTTCAGTTTTATTTGTTTGTTTGTTTGGTTTTTAATCTGTTCAAGTTTTTCTTTGATCAGCAGGCACAACTCAGTCACACCACAACATTATTTTTGACAACAACGATAATGAAAGCTAAACGACAGCCAATTGGCACTCGTAAGAAAAAACGAGTACCGTTGAAACTTGAAACGATAATCGTTTTATGTAGTCGTATTTAAGCGAGAACGAGAGGTTTTTAACGATTACCTATCGTAATACGTAATACGGGCCCTCGTATTTTTCCCACACAGTAGTTTTGGATGGTGAGCTAAATTATTAGCAAACTTTCCCGGTATTCTAAGGGATTCTAATTATAGAAGCTTTGAAGTCTGCAAAGGTCTTGTTTAAAAATATAATATACCGCCAGTTAGAGACCGGCCAACAAAGTAATAACTAACTGGCACTGAAGTTACTTAGATCTTGTTAAAAATGGTACCAAGAGTTGCTAAATAACAGTTTCCGTGCCGCTATTTAACTTAATAATCACAATTTTGTCAAATTACGAGTGTTCGATGGTTTTCACTTCTATCGTATGATAAGTTGATAATTTTTGTGGATTTCCATTGTTGACTTGCTCGATACTAAAATTTCAGGAAAATTCCTATAGCTATAGATTAAAATCTATATAGGTACCTACCTAAATATTTCTCCAAAGTTTGTTCTTTGATTTGTCACTATCAATTTTGAAAAGGAAAATTTCGTGTAGATCAGCACAGCGGGACACCGCACCAGTATTAATGTCTCAATAATTTTTCAAACACTTGAGACAAAATGTAAGAGCAGACATCTATGTTGAAGTATGAGTTCTTAACACAATACAAAATAGAATGATGAATTAGCTTTTTGTCCTCTGTGATATTAGTTTTTATATAGTGACTTAAGGTTAAAACCTGTAAAAATTACAATTCTCATAAGTTCCTATATGAATCACGAAATAAACTCACATCAATATTTTTTATATCAAAAGCAATCAAAGGCAACCATTTTCACCAAATATTCCAGCAGACAGGTTGGAGTCAGTGTAAAATGGCCCGCCAGGCACCAGCACCATTTATACATAAGTATCTACTTTTGGACTCATAATATACCTATAGGTAAGTATATCTATCTGCACACGATCCAATAAGGATAGATAGATGTATCTGTTCCGTAAAACGTATGTCGACTATGGATGGTCTTCTTAAAAGGGTACAGTTTCAAGTTCTTTCATTCCCGATTCCCGAACCGTTGTTCTGCGCCTTCTTTTTTTCATTTAGTCTTCCTTCTTTGACTTCTTTAATGTTGTTTTACTTTTTTTTTTGCTTCAATGCTTATAAAGAATGAAAATGTTAACAAAAAAAAAAAAAAACCATAGAAAGAAGGAGGCTGAGAGGACAAAAAAAATGAATTCTTCTAAACTCCAGTTTCGTCCGGAACCGAAGCAAGTTCTTCTCTCTTGGCATGGCGATGGCATGGCACATTGGTTTTAAAGATGTGATTCCTCCTCTTATGGCAACCACAAGAGCCCCCTGGGGTCTATTAGAACGTTTTTGTTTTTGTTGTTGCATACCTATAGCTATATAGTATGTATAGGTAGTATAGCCTATATAAAGTGTGTTGGTATAATTTGTTTTGGAACCACAATGCCTCATAACATAAGTTTTTTTTTTTGTTGTTGTTGTATTCTTTGTGTTCCCGCTTAAAGCTGACTGGCTCCAACTCAATGCGCTGCCATAGTCATGCATCCTCATGGTCGGTCTTCGAGATCACTTGAGATTGAGAATTCTTTTTAGGATCTGGTTATTTTCCGTAGGTCCATGATCGTGTTGTTTATCTGTTGAATGCCTTACCCATGGTTACTCCATATAAAGTCAAACATAGAACGTGTATACATATACACACAGATGTGTGCAATGTTTTCGGATCGCGCCAGAAAACGCACACCACCCGACCGGACTGGCGACGCTATGTCTCGGATGACGATCTCAAATGCCGTGTGCTGTTTTTTTTCCTTTTTTTTTTTTGGGACTCGAGTGCAAGTGGATGCTTCCTCTCCTTTATTTTTTGTTTTTATTACGGTTTTTTTTTTTTTTTTAAATATGATCATAATATAAAAAGGAATGAAGACGCACGGACTTGAGACTTTACGAGTCGAAAAAATGAATTATCGGGTGCTAAAACTAAAGATTTTTCAGAACGTGGTGGCAGCAATAGAACGATATGCATTTTTTTCCCTTTGGATTCAAGTTTCTCATCATGAAAGTATGGTAACCCCATGGTTTGATATTTCAGCTAAATACATGCGGTTTTTAAAGATATTCTTTTGAGTGAGCGGATGTGCACGTTTGTTTGTAGATTCGAAAGATTTTGCTATTAAGATTTTTTTTTTTTTTTTTAAATAATATGATCATCCTTCTTAGAAACGTGGAGTTATTCTCATATTTTGTTTGGTTTTGTTTGGGCAGTGAACTAATATGTCAATAGAGAGAGAAAGAGACTCGATTTAAAATGTGTAGGGTAGAATATGGGTTTGACACTTTTATTAAAAAATAAGGGTTACTTCTTATAGAACAGTGTGAATTTTGATTTTTTACTTCTGCTCGGACGCCAAAAGAAAGAGTTGGTATGACATATGCAGTTATGACGTAATTGTTTAAAGTGTAAAGTAGTATTTTAATAAGGTAGTAGAAGCAGTTGCTGTCAGACTTCTTTTTTTTTTACTAACATATTTGATTTGCATTTCACATTACGTGAATTAAAACAAATTAAATGCTCTGGCAAACTCTAAATTGGACCAACCGGAATCCCTTCTGTGTTCTGGGAAACGATAAGAGACATCGAATGGCTCACGGTTCTCATGCATCTCTTAGCCGACAAAACTTACCAGCGGTGACCAAATGGATAACCAAGGAAAGTTAGTTTACCTTCTCCCAATATACAAGGACGACACACTGACACGCAAAACTAGGATAGTTCCAATTCAATTAAGCTGTTATCATATTCATACACCATGATGTTCGTTGAGTGTGTATTAGATGGTCCCTTATAGAGCAACCTGGTGACCAGTACAGGTTTATTTTGGACACCATTCAGAAATCACAAATCACGAAGCAGAATAGAAAAACATCTTGATTCCACAACCTTCCCAGAAATCTAAGTTGGAACGAGTAGCCCAAAATAAGGAAAAGATGCACTGCAGGAGTTTCCAATAGAACTCGATTCAAGGGATATGGCCCTTACTGCGAGTGTCGTTTTTTTTAACAATAAACGAATTTTGTCTTTGTCGTTCACACTTTTCTGTTCACATTTTTCTTATTTTCTCAACAAAATTATGTGACACTACACCCTAAATGCCAAAATATAAGGTTTATTCACAATAAGCGTATTCCTTATTCGCAGTAACAGATATTTCTGTCGATCAAGTTACACAACACTGAAACGAAAATTTATCGATGCTTTCGACTTTTATCGCATCGAAAGTCAAACGACAATCGCAATAAGGGCCTATGTCTTGAGTCCTTTGCTATTGTTTTACATTATTTTCATAAGGTTAACAATAATGGACAGCGTCCAAGAACTACGAGAGCAAATTGGCTGCAGCCAACAAGAAGATGATTCGCATGACAACCTTACATGTTTTTAGGAATAAAGCAAGCATTTTCAAGTTTCAATGATAAGCTTTTGCTTTAAACTAGGTAAGGTAGAGCGGTGTTTAATGTTCATTGCCCGCGTGCTAGTTGGGCCACGTGATTTATGCAGAAAACCAAAATTGCTGAACAAACATATCCAGAAAGAAATAAAGCGAGTGTGAGTGTGGTGAAGTCCGTCTGAAATCTTTATTTAGTTTTTTTCCGGATTCATGTTTTTGTTGCTGGTAAGATAGTTTCGTGGACAAGCTCACTCCCGTTTCGGCGAGATAAGTCGAGCACCGCAAGCAGGCCGCGTTCCCCTTAACTATGCATTCCTTCCTTCATCTGTCACATCCCATCCCAATTCTTACCTCATCCTGTTTGTGTCTACCCCAACTCTATTTACACTTTTTTCCACACCTCTTCTTGCCGCGCAACAAAACAATATAATATTTTAAATGTAGTGAATCGTTATGTTTTATAATCACTTCCAAACTCGATGATTAAAGGTGGGTGTTCATTTGAGAGTACGAGAACTGCGAGCAGGTCTCGAGAGTAAACTCGCAACTCGCAAGTGGACACAGAGCTTTGAGTACCTCGCAGAGTTGAATTTTTACTCTCGACATGCGAAATTTCTGAGAGTCACTTGCAAGTGATCACAGGTGTTAATCAAGAAAGCCACGCACAAGCGAACACAGGTCTTGTCGGTCTTGATCACTATGAGCTCGCAGAATTCCAACACTTTTCGTATTTTGACAGCCGCTGTCCGAGAGTCAATGGACACCGGAGGAGACATCAATTTATTCAAATCAATTTTTTCAAGGCCATGTCAACACCCGAACTGACTGCTTTACAGCTCGACTCGTGACCGCCCTTTTACAAGGATACAAAAGCCACCAGCAAATGCACTTCGACTTCTGAGAGCTGAGTGACCAAATGCTAAGGCAAAAAAATATTAAAAAATATGAAACTGTACAGTTGTGGCCACGCAGTCGTTGAACGGCGACCCATGTTACTAAGCAGCAGAGGAAAACCGCTCATTGCGTAGACGTGAGAAGACAAATTTTACCGTAGACTCACAAACGCAACTTTTAGCAAGTATCCAGGCCTCCAAAACATAAGATATGTCCTAACGTGAAGCCAAATATGCATGTGCATTGCTCAAATACGGACTCCAGCTATCCAGCGCTTTGCCAAAAGTATTGATGGAAGAATCCTGGTGCCGCAATAAGATATTGACTTAGAACTCACATTATCCAAAGATTTCAGGACAGAAAAACTTTCTTGTACTTCGATTCTGTAGAATATTAATTTCGTCATCTTTGTAAATACATACAGTGCATTCTCGATTATCGCAACTAATTAAAACAAGGGTGGTTGCAACGACCGAGGTTGTTTCAAATAATCGAGTAAAACATTTTTCAGGCTTAATTCGAAATTCAAATCGAAATCAGAAAATCAGCCACTTATATAATTTATTTAATGCAACAAATTTTTATTCAATAACACATAAATAATAAGAATCAAAACAAAAATAAGCTAATTCATTGATATAAGTACATAAATACATATGTTTAGTTTTCTATCAGCTATAATTATTTTCTTTGGAAAAAATTGGACATTTTTGTTTGGATTTTTTGGATTTGAGTTTTTTTTAATTGCTATTTCTCGCAGTATTTGAAGACTCATGTGTTCGAGCAGTAATTTCAAACTAGGGCATATTTTCATTTGACAAGCGACTGATCACTGGACTAAATTCTTTAAACTAACAAGAAAATTTTGTGTTGTATAGATACATAATGATGTACATTCATACAACTTCATCGTACCATCACTGAAAAATAGCGGTAAAATAACTGCCGAGACAAAATGTAACGCAACAGACAAAGAGAAACATAGCCAAGAACCTGAGTATATAAAGATATGCTTATAAAAACAAAAGTTGTACTTATCGCGTCAATTTCTTTTGAAGAGTTGCGATAACTGCGTCAACAATGATATAAATTCAGCTGTTGCGAAAATCGAGGAGTTGCGTGAATCGAGAGTTGCGTTAATCGAGAACGTACTGTATTTCTTTTTCATACAAAAACTCGGAAGACATTTTTGGAAGAAGTTACTTACTTACTTACTTATGTTGGCTCTACTAATTCATGGTGCTCCTAGGCCTTGTTTAATACATACATATGTCACTCCAGTCACTCCAGTCGGCTCGATCCCTAGCCTGCCGTCTCCAATCTCGCACTGCAAGTAGTCGGAGATCTTGTCGCTCTACCGAAGATGAGTTCTAGCCGGATATCTAACATGTTGAATTCGAATTTTTCTGGATAGGCTTATTTCGCTGGACAGCACGTATAGTTCGTCGGTGTATCTTCTTCGCCAAAAGTATTGCTTTCTCTATTTACGCGAAGAGGACCTAAATCGTACGTAGAACTTTTCTCTAGAAAACTCCGATCAGGAGAGGGTCCATGCACCATAAAGGAGGACCAGGATGCGATGAGTGTTCTTTACAGTATCTCCCTCAAGAACCTCTCTGGAGCCATGACCTTTATACCTCTGTTTTTGTTTTGTTTGCCTGAGCACATTCGAAGTCGAACCAGGGGTTTCTAGGAGGAGGCAGTTAGAAAAGCCCAAGCCCCGAGAAATTACACAAACATTTAATTCTGTCTGAAAAAAAAAATAATAAAAAGTAATTTCGCAATAAATTTGTATAATAGGTACCTACTTCGTTTTCTAGTACCTATAGATACTTTTTCCTTTTCAGATTCTATATCATTTTCTAAACTACTCCCCGAAATATCTTTCGGCTTTTTTTCAAAACCAAAATTCGATATGATTTGTTTCGAAGTAAATTTCGGAAGCCCTGTGATCTTATTGGGAATTGAACCGAATAAATATGTGTCTATAAACCTTCGACCTTATGGCTCGAGTTGTTAGGTTGGTAGCATTAAAAGTGTTTGTTATCATTAAAGTATAGCCCGTCAAAAAATGTTTGACAATCATCATAATATCAGATGAACAAAACACCCTAGAAGCAACAAAATAAATAGATAAGACGACATTGACAATTTTGTTCGTTATTCGTTCGTTTTGTTGGAAAGAACATTGGGCGCCGAAACGTCTGGCACTTCCACAATTTCAATATTGCCATTAAGCAAACACAAACAAAGAGATATTTATTAGGTGTTGACTAAATTAGAACCTTTATATTCTATAACCCCGACGACCACATCGCACTGCTGCACTCGGTTCTATTTGCTCAGCATAAATGCATCGATGAATCAGTTTTATCTACAAAAAAACAGGCCACACTACGACTTCAAGTGCGAGCACTGTTCCCTTATCGTGCACACACCCAGTTGATTGCGATGAGGTCAGCATTTTGTTAGATCGAAATAATATATCAATAAAAATGAGCTTTTTATTTGTTTTATAATTTCTATAGTCAGTCATTATGTGCCTATATGTACGAAAAAGAGTACTGAACTTTTCCTTCTATTTATCAAAAAGAAAAACAAATCTAAAAAATTTCCACACAAACTTCTGTATGGAAACGTTAACATAGATAAAGGAGTAGTATGCTCTTCGAAATGTATCTAGCACTTTGCGTTTGCACGGTAGCGCGAGTATTCATTGCGGATCCGCATGTAATGGCTCTGTACCAAAGTGGCAATCATGTGCATGGCATGCAACATCTTTGCTGGCAGTTTGCTGGCTTGCATGGCGGCAGCTATGTTTTATTTGTTTATGCATGATATATTTAGAAATGCTTTTTGTTGTTTTTATTTTATTCTTTTTTAAGCGCTGAAATTCTTATTTTAAGAGACGACGACGACCGCACACTACGCATGAAGATTGTTGTCCATTTTTTTTTTGTTGTATTATTTCTGTACTTAGATTTGATTGGTGTTTGTGATCACAAATACATAAATAATTTATTCAGAGGTTCAAAAATTACATAAATTTTCTAAAATAAACTTCCTCTGTTTGTGCTTAAAAGCAATTGCTAAAACCACCCAGAGTAAAGACATCATTAACATTTTACATTATAGTGTCTCTTAGATACTTTTTTTCTTGTTTTCAAAAATTAGAAAATTAAATTTATCGGTGCGGCAAAATAAGATACAAAACAATACCTTCACCTATGTCTATTTTTGCATGCGTTTTTAGTAGGAGTGGATATTTTGGTTGCTTCCTTGGTTGCGAGCAGCAGATGCATTTTTAGTTTGAATTCTTGGCAATGCAATTTTTGCTTTTTTATTTTTTAATTTTTAGGTGTTTATGTGATGCGACATTTAAACGAATCGATGACAATAATGTGATGTATGTGTTGATTTTTAAAAACGATTTAAAATTTAACAGAAATGTTTGTATCTCAAGAAATACACATCAAACAGGGAATGGACATTTTTGAAAAAAACTTAAAACGAACTGACGCACTTTTTTGCAGATAAAAACAGTTCTAATTGCGCTCACTCAAGGGGTTATGAATACCCATATAATGATTTGACGCATTGCGAGAGAGATTAAGAAAAGCTAATAAGACAGAGTTAACTTAAACAAAATGAAAGCTTCTCAACATCGAAGGCGCGTTAAACAATCTCACTAAAAGAATAGTAAGTTTTTAAGTAAAAGGAATATTAACGCGTTTCTTTTGCGTTTTGCCAAAACTGAATTCAATATGACAGCCTCTTAAAGAATTTGCAGAAAAAAACTGACCTACGGAAACTAAGTTTGGTGGAAAGCTTCCAAAAAAGCTACAAACCTTTATACGTGAACTAAAGTTCAGAGACTTGCATGTATTGGGTCAGTGTTTTTCAATTTTAAAGCAAATTATCCAACAATCATCTGGGAGCTCATATTGCAAGATCTGGATACACTTTTCTTTTTTGCATCCAGAAGAGGTCGCTCTGCGATTGAAAATCCATTTTTTTTGAAAATCCATTTGATATAGCTTCTCAAAAAATATTAACATAATTACAAAAATATTATTTGCTCGGTATGGATTTTTTTTTTAATAAATGCTAAGCGCACACATGTTGGAAGGAAACTCGACTTTAAAAAAAGGTAAAGCAGGGTATCTTCGTCTTGTTTATTCCAGCGTGTGAAATTATTCCCTATGAAGTCATTTAAAACGAAACAAAGGGTAGCTTCATGTCCGTAGATGTGGTGGTTCTTCACCGAATTAAATGTGTTCCCAAACTGAGAATTCGTGATAATTCATATAAACTCCATTGAAAAAGTGTCCCCGTGCATGTAATAAAGTATTTCTCAGAAATCAGTAGAAGATAAACCTTTAGAGATGAGTAACCCATTTGTCTTTCTGTTCGGCTGAAGTTCAATCCAACAAATTTCTACAGATACAAAATTTGGCTAACAAAAATCAATTCAATTCATCACCAAACTCAAAAAACAAAAAAAACTCTTGTTGCATTTTTCATATTTCCTCGACTAAAAAAAGTGAAAAGTATCTTGTCAAACATGAAATTTTATCTTTTTTGTTTTAAGGTCACTTACTCTTTTGACAGATTCTTAGGGCCAAATTAAAAATATTACAACTAAGGCTGAACCACGATTGTTCAACAGGACTTCACAAATTCAATCTGGACATTTGCAGAGTATTTAGTGCTAACTGCCATCAGATGCAATATGTTTGACTTTTTGTAGTTTGAAAGACATGTTAGAATCTAATCTTGAGATTTGCAAGTTACCTATGTATTTAGTGCGAACCGTCATCGCAAAGCTATATAATATAAATCGTTAATATGTTTTGGTTTAAAGTATATGCTTAATTTTTGTTTCCTATTAATATGGAACAGCTAATAAAAAACTATGGTCCAGAAACTCCAATGCATGGAATTTAAAAAAAGGGTAATCTCGAGTGAATTCTTAACATATATGCAAAATATATCTATTCAACGAACAGACCCCATTTGCTTTTGTATTCATTTTTATTTCTGCATAATGACAAAATTGCAATTAGGTACGTCTGCAAGAATGCCAATTTGCCATGAATTATAACTTGAATTATGTTCAACTATTCGATTAATTATTACCATATTTTCTTCTACATTTTCCGTTTTATGTGTTTTTCTCTTTGAATTTTTTTTTCATTTCATTCTGTTTGGCAGTTCAGTAGGACCATATTTTAAATACAAAAACGAGGATGCGGTTGGGTTTCTTGTGAATTTCCCACTTCACTATGTATAGATTGCCAAAAAAACACAGGTAATGGCAACACAGCTTCACACGAAGCAACGGTTGCTTCAACATGGTTGTGTTGCTCCAACGGTTGCCTCATGTGTATCTAGCATTAGGACCCTACTTAAAACCTAGTATAATTGATAATTTATTTCCAGCACAGGAAGTGCTCAAATATGCGGACAATTTATGTGATAAGATATAAGACTTACCTTAATTTCTTCGTAATTGAATAATTTTGAGTACAAGATTCTAAGAATTGAATCGACCAGTTTGTATATCTAAGATCTCCGAGATCTCTGTATGCTTCGATATAGAAAAAGTGACAACCCATTCCCCATTACTCTGCAGAAAGTAAAGTAAGATTTATGTTCCATAAATGGAAATCACCTTTTAAAACTTCAACTTAAAAATCGATAAAGTTAGATGCATATGTGTATTAACTGAGTTAAAAAAAAAATTATATTACCAAAAAAATCAGTTTAAATTTTTCACCGGATGTTGACTTGATGTTTAACGATATCATTAGTTATTTGGCTATTCTGTTCACGGTTATCGTGTCACACCTTTATGCTGACACACCGCCTTGTGAATGAAACTTGTGCATATGCAATGAAAGGAGTTTACTGTGGCGCATACTTTGTTTTGTCTTATTTTGTTTCATGTTTATGTGGACACAAAAACACTATGTCTGTCAATGTTTTTTTCTCCAAAGGTGCAGCTGCAATACGAGCTTCTATTTCCTTCCGATTTTTCAATTACGATATTATTTTCTAAGAAATTGATTGATAAGTGATACAGTAGTTTTAATTTTTGTATGATATGCTTGTCCTAAAATAATATCAAAATAAAAATGTTTGTATAGAATTTAATTAAATATCTTAGATATCATGTGAGGGCTTTGACTTTAAGATGGAAACATTCTACTTATCAGGATCTATAAAATCTATACTTTTGTTCTTTTGGAATCGATACTTTAAAGTTGCGCAGGTTTGACATTAATTTATGTAGTTTATGTAAAATTAAATCAAATGAAATTATGGCAATAATTTGGCCGCCGATGTATAGTATTTAAGGATGACGAATTCACTCTATAAAGCACACTTGTAAACAATGTAAACATTGTTAACTTTCGGATCGAAATCTGACAGTTCGAATGTTCAGATCATGGACTTATTTTATACATGGAATGCTACTAGCCAATTGTAAGCGTGTAGAGCCAGCGCTCTACTTTTACTGTTGTGAACTATTGCAACTAGAAATTTGGAAAGTTTCCAACGGGGAGATGGCGTTACATGGTAACATTGAGTTTATACACATAGAGAAATCGTGTAAGTTTCAAATATTGCTCGAAGGATGTCAATTTTTTTTGTTATATTCCATAGGGCTTCCAATAATCTGCTTTCTCTGAAAAATTTGGAAAGATTTGTTACTGGCCACTTCGATAGTAATTCGATGTTATCAAAGAAGTATTTCAAGAGAGATTTATTTCTAAGTTAGCAGCAGAGCAGTGGAAAAGGAACTTTGTTGTGTTAATCCTTATAACTAGATCTTCTACTCAAGCTGTTTTTAGTTAGATGTCCTTTATTAACGTGATACATTAGCATGTTATGGCTATTTAAATAAACTACCAACGTCAATACTGACTTTCATTCTTATTTCGTGACTTGAGTCTTTCCATTTTTCTCGAATTGCGGCCATAGTGTTCTTGATATTCAACAGGGGTTGTCCATCTTGAGTTAGCTCTTGACAGGATTTCACACGATACTTTAATTAGTTTTCGCTCAGTAAGAATATAGTAACTTATAAGTTATAAATAAATATATTTTTTATATGACTTACAATATAAACCTAGCTTCCTTTTTTTCTTCTCACTTCTTCCAATCGAAAGAGGCTATTTATTGAGAATGTAAATCGAAATTGACAGAGATGTGAATTGAGTGAACTCCTTAGTGTGAATTGAGTGAATATCGGTTTTAATTCCGTTACATAAATCTTTACTTTGCTGATCCTGTATAGCTCTCAATGTCGTTTCAAAAAATATTATAAGAAGTTCATTTTGCGCAGTGGGTTGCATTCTTTAACCTGTTTTTACCACCATCATCGGTCATTGCATTGCAACTTCCGGCCAGCATTGAAGAGTCTACTTGTTTCATTTTTAGGATGTTGCAGCTCTTTACTCCACCGATGTGGTGACTTTTTTGTTCTTGGAGATATCAAAGGGCATTAACTTTTGTATGCGTTTTTGAGAATTTATTTCAATGTCTCAACCGTACTGTCAATATATTCAGTTGGTTCATATTTCAGGCTTTGTAATACGTCGTGTTTTTTCCATAACTCTGTAAGAAAACGACTTTAGTTTTGAGGGATTTCTGTAACGTGTTTTGCGTTCTATTCTGCCTATTATTTTGAATTCAGTGGTTCTGTGTTCAAAAAAGAAAGCTTTGGTATATCGTAGATGTGTACTTTAAAGCCACATATCGAGCACGAATTAGAGTTTTTTATATGAGGGTTATGTCAAGTTATTCCTTTCTTTTTCTAGTAACGAATGTTGGATCGTTGCCTATACCTATAACTAATTTATTTTGTATAATAAAATATCATGAATTGACTTACCTCGTGGGTTGTGTTTGTATACTTCCCCATTCGTCATGATGCGAGTTTGCATTGCTTTCGAGGATGAAGTCCCATTTATAGTCCCGTGTTATTTTGACAAGAACTTTAGTCATCTCACTTGGTGGATCGTCCGTACCATGCAGCTTTTCGATCGATGCGATGATGAGTGGATTGCTATACTCTGTAGCTCTCATATTACCACTGTCTGGTCAATATTGCTGTGGGTAGGGAGATAAAAGGTTAATTTGATCTTTATTTATACAATGCAGGCTCGAATTTATCATGAAATCTTCTGTGGAATGGTTTACGTTACCTGGTCTTTTGATCTCATTTCTCGTAGTTCACCTAGAAAGACACAAGGTTCTAGTACCAGAGCTACGTAAATATTGTCGCTTGTCATATAGCATGTACTAAGTTGGCGCTAGCTTTTCTTCTTTTATATTCAAACAAATGTTCATCGCGTAATTCCAACACGAATCTTATAGCCACAATTGTGGAGTAATGAAATGGATCTTTTACAGTGTTTCACCACAATCTTCATGCCTTTATCACTGTGCGCTCATATTTCCTCCAACTGCCATTCCTTGCTTAAAAGTTCTGGGTTGAGGTTTTGGATATTATTGAGTTACGGTCTTCCTTTTGGTAGATAAGGACCAGGAAGGAATAAACGATATCTGCGTTTGGTGAAGTCTTTTCCTATCACTAACACGCAGGTTGGCTTTTGGTCATGGTGCTTCCGTGCTCGCAATGAACTTCTTCAACTACCAGAGATTTTCCGCATCTTCGCATTTTATGTTTTCAAGTATGTCAACTGTCCAAAGTGTGGAATATGCCCTGCAGACCTGAAATTCTTACTTCAATTAATCTCCATTGGTCATCTCAATCGAAGGCGACAGTGTCATCGTGCCTACCGGTTTTAGAGCGCCCCACAACAGGGTCCTGCGCCCGCGTTGTTATCAACACTGGTGGCACTTTTAATCTGTGCTTCCTTCGCGCTATTAATGATTTGAAATTCGAAGCAAACCCTATTTTTTTTTTGCAACTTAAAATTTAACTTTAGCTATTTTTACGTCATCGATTGATTGTTGGCCTATATATCTTCCAGGTAGAATGGCGCATCTGCATGGAAGCGGAATTCGGTTAATCTCTAGTTGATGTTCGGCACGGGTATGTGAGAGTTAGAGTTGCTAGTCAGAGGTGGGTTTTGAGAAAACCAGTGGACTTTTGTGTCCTCTTGAATGCACATAACCACCCTTTGAACATCCTTTAAATTCGTCAAAGAATGTTTAAGTAAGTAAGTAATTCATTCATTTTATGTTCAAATTTGATTGCAGAGAGATTGATTAAATGTTCCATTATATGGGCTGCCATTTAAAAACAGGAGTTCACACATCAATCTAAATATTAAGGATATTTCTTTATAATTAAAATTGTCTTGAAAGTAGTTTTCATTGAGAATATTATAGTTAAGCTGCGAGTATATGATTCTGCTCTCAGATTGTCGCGCTTCTGCTATTAATGTCTCCCGAACAGAGTCTTCATGTTTCTCAATTATTTTATACAGTTGTTCTTTTAGTTGGATTAAATTGTTAAAATTCTGCCATTTCATAGCCCACCAATCTTTATACCTTATTTCATAAAGAAACATCTTTTTAGTCAAACGAGTATCCGGGTGGGAACCAACTTTAACAAGATAGTCTGCTTGAAGCTTGAGAGTTTCCGTAAAGAGTTTTGACAGACCCGTTTCCAGGTAAATAGCATAATTAGGAGTTCTCCTGTATAAATTAAAAAGTTTTTTTCATAAAATTTCTTTGAAATTTTTCCACTTCTTCGAATTCATCAATACCCCAAACCTTGTGGAGCATAACAGAGCGACGTCCTTACAACATATTCGAATATTTTATATTTTGCTAATAAGAGTACATTTTGTTTTGAAAAAATATTCCTTCATGTTATATTGAGCAAGCTTTGTGAAGAATTCGCCTTCCCTGAAAGGTGGTTTCTGAAATCTAATGATGGATTAAGTTTTACTCCTAAATATTTAAATTCCTTGGTGATTTTCAGGCGCTTTCCATCGAAAAACAAATTATCTCTAATTTCTGTCCGAGATGACCTTGAGAACACCATAGATTTAGATTTATCTGTATTTATAGTAAGTCCCCAAGTCTTGCAGTATGTCGATAGTCGGTTTATCATAAGCTGTAAATGTTCGGGTGACTCTGACAGAAGAACAATATCATCTGCATACAGAAGAACATTAACAGTACTGTTGGCAATCCTAATCCCACCAGGAAGAAACTCAACTATATCATTTATAAATAGTGCAAACAATAAGGCACTAATAGGACATCCTTGCTTAACTCCAGAGTCTGTCTGAAACCATTGAGAGAAAACTGATCCATCCCATACTACTGCTTTGGTATTGGTGTATGTACATATTTTTTAAGACATTGAGATATTTTGAGGAAACACCAAGTTTTGACAGTTTATAAATAATAGTGCACTCCGGTTCACTAGGTCAAATGCTGCCTTGAAATCGTAAAAAAAATGTTTAATATTTCTTAAACTTTGTATTCGTGAATCGAACATTCAAAATCAAATATCATGAAACTACCATCGCAGAAATACTGAGATTAGCCGTTTATTTAAAAATCTTTTTTGGCGTAAAATATGACAATTGTGTTGTTCACTGCATAATTATTATTATATAATATATAAAAAACATTTTTGTGCTGAATATATTAATAAATTGAATGAAATGAAGGAAACACATTATAATGAGTATAAGCATTTAAGCATCCTATAAATCGAATAATAAGTAAAAAAAAAAAAATAAATCATTGCCAATGCATGCTATTAAACATTTTCATATTTTATAAAGAGATGAAGGAAGTTGTCAGGATAACTCAGGTGTTCGGACATCCATTGTAAAGGTGTGTCGACGTGAATTTCGATGCCATGAGTGCGAACACGAACTAGAAATTGAAGAGAAAAGAAAAAATATTTATATAAATTGTAGGTAATGTTAGAAAAATACATAAATCTTATCGAAATAAATAATAGATATAGATAGATACAACACAAACAATAATTGATATTCTGGAAAAGTTTTGATTTATATCAATGTTCAATACGTTAAGGAATTTTATCCAGTAGCCAGGAAAATATTGAGAATTAGAGAACAATACATTGCTTGGGTTATAGAATTATATTGACTTGGGGAGACATCACGTACAAATTATATCGTTGAGCGCTGTCTGTTTACAGGTATTTATTATGAAGAGAAGGGTGTTATTATTCGAGGACTTGAATAATTAAAAATTTTCTTTACCTTTTTTTTTTTTTTTAGTTTACTGTACTGGCACAAACATATTAAATTTGATGAAGAAACAGAGTATAATGATGAGCTTGGTGAAGAAAGTAAAATATTCGAATGAATACTTTTGATTTAATGCCCAGCTGCACCAAATTATATTAGTTTATATTATTTATATCTTTTGATCTTAATTATATTTTATTTAAGAAGCTTTCATTGGGAAGAAAAATGTTGACAAAAATTTACCTATCGCCCCTCTAAAGTTAGAAAATTTAATGTCGAAATGAAAAACTGATGAACACGAAAATGGTGACAGTCTATCATCACCCTCATTACAGTTGCTGAAAATCAATAGTTTGATAAACGATATTCATGCCTATTACTGAATCCGCAAAATTTCACTCCCCGGGAGTCGGATCCGCAGTGGATCCGAATTCTCATAAAGTTCTATTATTGAATCCGATGAATGAGCTGCATTATCGATCCGCGAAATACTTTTCCATTTTTGAAACTGCATTATCGTGGATGTCAAAAGTTGACATTGGGCGCGTTCAAATGCACACACAGGAGAAAAGCAATCTAAGATACTTTAGTATCGTAAAATATCTAATATCGCAAATTAAACCTTTTTTAATGATTTTAACGACCAATCTTAATCCGTCAGTGTTTCAGCAATCACTGGACCGATTTACAAGGTAAATATGCTGTTGAATAGAGGAAATGTCAAACTTGGTCATGGGGACTATATTTTTGGACAGATTTTCCAACATTTGTATGGAGTGCGGATGTGGTGCGGATGCCTTTCATTTTCAGTAATACCAATTTTACGAACAACGTTACCGACATTTATTCCCGCGTATGGCTTGCGGATTCGCTAATAGCAAATCTACCGAAAGTGGGTAAGACTCCCTCCGCAACTCATTCGTCGGATTCCTTAATAAGGCTGATTATTTATCATTCGAACCTTGTTTTGGTATTTTATGAACTCAACAACTAATCATTTTATTAATTGTTAATACATTATGAATATCACTTGTGAACGGAATTTTCTTTAACTTCAAAATTTTCTATTCGCTTTATTTCAGTTTGAACATTGTTTCTTCCCTGCTTTAATTTGTGGATTTATTTAGAAGTGGTGCAAATAAAAAATCCAGCTAAATTGATGAAGTGGGTTTAGCATCTCTTTAACTTTATAAGCTTATAATCAATTTGGTAAGACTGTTTTAATAAAAAATTTGATTGCATTTCAGCTTTTTAATTAAGTCAATCGAAGAATCGTTCTTCATCCGGATATTTCAAATCCCCATGCTTCTGCCCAAAACATCCGGTCTGGGATAATTGAATTCCTTTATGGCCTCTCCTTATTGGTTCTATGAAAGAGGGTCAAAGTTCGAAGAAACAGCGACTGGCAAGGGCAATCTGATTTTTAATTTTTCGAGCCAATACTTGATCCTAGGTTAAGTATACAAAGTGATTGCTACTTCGAAGTTATATTTATCAATCGTAACGTTTTGTCCTAGTTTCGTTTTGGGTACAGCCTATATCATTTTCGCAGCCTCCGATTCAATACTGTCAAATGCGCCAACCATATATTTCTATGTCATCTGCATAAGCAAGTGAACGGACTTTTGATAAATTGCACCAGTGGTGTTGAGTGTTGACTAGCGATTTACGTCCAATTACTTCAAGTATGATGTTAAATAGGTTGCATGATTGTGACCTTTCTCAACATCAAACGGTTCGTTTGTGATCTTACCGACTTTGTCGACTTTGTCGGATCGCCTCTATCCACGCGATAAGAAGGGTTTGCATCAATCCTGAATTCTTTGGTTCTTTTCAAAATCTTTTGGAATGCATGTGATCGAGGCCTAAAACCTCGCTGATATAAGGCCAATCAGTTCGTCGACAAAAGGTATTACTCGTATATGTAAGCAACTATTAGGGGACTAATCACTTTGCAGTTGGCACATGTCAGAGATTCTAATCTTTTTGGATGGTGCATACTATCCAAATCCTACCTCGTGATTCTTTAAATAATACGGCTGGTAGGCCGTCTGCGCTAGCGGCCTTATGTGGTTTTAATTTGACAATCGCTGACTGCACTTCATTAAAGCCTGTTGGACGAAAATCACCGTCTGAGTTGAATGGAATTATAAGAGGATGTTGGCTACTTTCGCCGTTCGGGAGTCTAGAATAGTGTTCTTTCCAGATTCTCAGCAATGACAGTGTATCTTCCATAGACAAAATAATTACCTGGACAGCCGACCATACTGGTTCCTTCTCAGTTCCTCGTTTTCAAACATGTAGTGGTATCCTGTACATTTAAATAGAATTTTATATTGAAATAGGAGTTTTCGCTCATTTGATTTTTTTTTTAAATTCGTTTTTTTGCTCAGTGAGGGGGTTTGCGGTCGCGTATCTAGTTTTTTTTTATCTATGGTATCTACTACCATATAATCTCTGCAAGCTTCTGAGCGAAGCCTATAGCTTTAGTTAAATCTTTTCACCCTTTCATAGAACTTTCTAAACCCTGCCGTTACAACCCTCAATAGACTGGACCGCTTGCTTCTCGCACTTCCTCTTGTTCTTCCTGAGCAATCAGCATTCTTCTCTCTTCGTTTTTGCATACATAGCTCTCAAACTGCAATCTTAATAGCTTTGGTTATTGTCTTCAGCGTTGAGTGATATAGCCTTCGTTCTTAGCCACATGCACCAGCCTGCGTTCTACGTCGTATCGCGAGAATCGTTGTGCTCGCCGAGTAATAGAGAAGTAGTAAAACTTAATAAATCCGTGACGGCACTTTTGATGGGTTGTTCACAAAGTCTCTACTGGTTCTTTTATATGATTGATGGTTTTTTGATCACAAGTCTGCCAAGTCCACCTTTACATATTAAAATGTCAGAATTGGGTGCGTTATGCTATGATGACATTTCTCCCCACCCCGTACCTGAGAGAACCAGGCTCTTAAATAGCTTCAAGAGTGGAGAGGCGTAAATGTCGGAGTAGAACACAAAAGGTTTCTTTGTTTGTTTGGTTGATTTGGTGTAAACAGTATTTCTTGGCAGGAATTTGTCCTGGCTTTGTAAAAAACACAGATAAACCCTTAGAAACCATATTCGAATTATTGGTATAATATGTAACTAAAAACATCAAAACCAATTGTTACTTACTTAGTCATAATATATATAAAAATATAAAACTGAATTTATTTTGAGCTATAAATAATTTTGAAAAACAAATTATTTTGATTTAATTTCAACGATTTGTCTCCAAGCAAAGCATGCAACAAAAAATAATATATCACCACGAATCTTGTAGCAGAGAAATCGTCTATATATTTTTTTTTTGCTATTTTAAGGGTTTATATTTTTAACAGAACAAACATCTTCTTCCATCATCATTAAAAAAAAATATTTTTTTTATTTTTTTTCCACTAGTTGGCGGCGCCAACTTTTCCTCTTTTTTGAGTGGTGACTCATTTTGGGATTTTAAAAATAGATAAAATAAAGTATAATATATTTTGTAGTGATTCGTTTCGTGTGGCGACTTTAAGTCTCGAGGAAGTTGGATAGCAATTTTGAATTGGAAAATTTTTGTGTCTCATGATCACATAGAAATATTTGTCTTCTTTTAAAATAAACTTTGTAGTACTTTGT